>JBBMOL010000026.1:0-4800000 GCA_037954665.1 Laguncularia racemosa
TGAACCCTAATTGTATGAACAACTTGCTCTGATACTAAAAAAGATTATGTGCTTCAAATAACATACTCCAATAGGCGTGAACAACAATAACAACCAACAACAATTAGCTTGATCAACCACTTCACAAATTCACCTTAATTCACGAAAAAAAATGGAAGCCAAATGGATTTATGGAACAATCAATTACAAGAATATCAATGGTTAATAAAGGAAATGAACTAAGATTCCAATTCAAATTGAAATGTTTCAAATCTAAAAATAGAACCCTAAATTCACGTGAACAAAATAAGGAACCAACAAATAGCACCTAGATATGACTCACTAAGTACAATTTGTAAAACAACAAGAAATGATTGATATTACTCACAACCACTCAAGTTGGTTCTCACCACAATTTTAATGATGAAATTGATAAGAGATCAATTGCAATGCAAGGAGACTCCTCATGGAAACAAGGGTGTGTTTTTCCAATTATCAAAAAGTCTCCCTAAAAACCCTAGTTAGCAAGTATTTATACTTACGCCAATTAGGGTTGAAATGTCCAAAAATTACATCTATGCCACTAATGTGGCCAGTCCTAATTCAACAAATACAACTAAATAAAAATGTCTCAAAATGATTACAAAGTAACCGGTTCAAAGATAAAATAACAAATACAAAAATGGTCTTCAAAGAGCCGGTTCTTCAAGTCAAGCAAATAATTTGTTAGTCTAATTCATCTTCAGTTTAGGTCAGTCCATGAATTACCTACAAGCTGAGTCTTAGTGAGTTTTTCCATTGCCCTGTAAAACCCGACAAGTATGCCTACTGAAATACACAACACATAAGTAATAGAAAATAAGTTAGTATACAAATATTTTCGGGGTCGGTTTGTTCAAAGAGAACCCTCATCACCAATTTTTGTAATCTTTTAGCTCTTACCTTAGTGATAGGTCTTATAGGATTTTGATTCCTATCAATTAGGGAGATAATATAAAATTTTAAAATTAGACTCGATAAGATGGCGACTCCACTGAGGACCCACAGTAGGCTAGCCACCTAAACCTTCTGAAATCATTATTTCTAGGTATCTTTAATTAACTCTTACATTGTGAAATATTGTTGATACTAATGTTCATATCTATTCTTGATTCAAGGACTTAGTAAAGTTTGGTTTTTTATCTTGTTAATGCTATTAAATTTCCATACATGCAATTGTGTGATTAGATACGGTCAAACCCAGGTTGTCTTAGGACCCTAAGACAAGGGGCCATTATGTAGGTTCTAGGCAAAGTGAAATACTCACCATTCGAGGCTGATTAGGCTACCCCACCTAATGCTTCGATATGGCTTAAGATCCCTTTCTTCAAGAATGTGGGAGGCCATAGAGCTTAGGGACCTTTTAGAACCCACCTACCTTGCATACATTAAGTCATGAGCTGGCAAATGATTAATGATATAATTTCCTTGTTCTTTTTCTTTCTTTCTTTCTTTTTGGAGTTCAAATACATTTACCTATAAGAGAATTATTGATATTTTGTAAAATATTTCATTTGTAATTAGAAATTCCTATTGTAATCCTAATAGATGGCTAGTGCTGTAATCGACTATCTCCTCCATAAGGAAATCCGGGTCTGCAAGCCTTTGGATCCAAAAATGGTATTGGACCATTAGCTCACCTTATACAACCTTGAGGAACAGGCCTTCATCCAGGGAAAGATAAGGTCCATTCTCTCATTAATGAAAATGGAGGTCAACCTACCTTTGATTCAGGCTGTCTCACACCTTTGGGAAATTGAGCATGCGGCTTTCTTTATTAGGCCGCACGAAATCATGCCAAGCCTAGAGGAATATACTCAACTTCTATAGGTACTTGCCAACAGGGAATTTGTACCAGATCTAGAGGCTGGGCCAACCGATATTTTCAATAGACTCCTAGGCATTTGAATGGATGAATCGGAGGCTTAGTTCATAGCTCGATGTGATGATGGGAGCAGGAGAGACATCTTATGTGGAGATCTCAAGAGTTACAAGCAAAGATGGGTTTATGCTTTCATCTTAACATCATTTGCAACTATCCTTTTTCCCATTGGGATCTTTTACATCCATTATAGGGTCGCAGAGTTAGTGTTTCAATTCTTGGAAGGGAAGTCTTATATCCTAGCCCTATTAGCTAAACAGATTCGGAATCTGAATTTTGTGAAGAAGAAGGGCCATAGAATCCTTTGTTCAAACATTAACCTCATCTTAATAAGGTTAGTGAGCCATCTCAAATGCTTCGGGTTGAACATGGTCAGGAAATTATTAGCCCAGCAGGTAGACCTTGTAGATTCCTGCATAGAAAGGATAAAGCTGCCAAATGATCTTTCTAACCATAGTTGGGTGGAAGTACTCAAAGGTTTCATTGCTAACGACATTCTTTGGACTGCTAGGTAGAACTACTGCAATAAGGTCATCTTAACATGCAAGAACCTTCAGGCTGTTCCATTGATTGGGCTCAATGGGTGCACGGGGTATCATCCAAACTTAGTGGTCTGCCAATTTGGTACTATTTAAGACATAGTTTACAGGTCATCATTAGAAGGAACAATGTTTGAGTACCAAGATCTAAGCATGTTAGTAGCCAACAAAATCGTCAAACTAACAGAGATCAAAACCTAATGGAAAGCTCGAATTGAGAGCCCTAATATAAACCTGGGAGATCTAGATGGGGAAGTAGGCAAACACCAAACTACAAGAGATTTTGTGATCAACCAACTATACCAAACAGGAGAAAGGGTGTATCAAGTCCTAGATTTCACTCAACCTATGCCAAATAACATGGGTCCAGAAATGAAAACCTATATGGAATAAGTCAAAGCTCAGATGAAAGTCCACTTTGAGACTGCGGACTACAAAAAGGACGTCTCAAAAAGTAGATTCAAGGAGTCTAACCAGAGAAATAAAGCCCTGAATGCTCAATTGGAGAAGACTCAAGTGAGAGTTAGAGAATTAGAAGCTATCATCAACGAGGAACCAACACCTATATAGCCGAAGAAGAAGAAGTCTAGGAATTAGAAAGATAAACTAATATTGTTTCTTTTCTTTTTATGTTTTGAAAGTACTAAACTCCAAGTTTGCAATATTAATAGAATTTCAGTATTATATCATTAATCAAATGTTGTCCCCTTTTCTTTTTGCATCCGTGTGAGCATCTTGTTTGCATATTTACTAAAAAAATAATAACAATAAAGAAAAGAACAAAGCCAAGAAAATTGAACAATCACTAACAATAAGAGATCCTTTTAAGGTCCTAAAAGTGGCTTTTGAATGGTTAACTTAACCTAAGGCTCACAGTCACTTACTCTAAACATAAAGCCAAAGAATTCTATAACCTACTCTCAATTTGAAAGACCCCATTCATTTCAAAAGGTCTCCTCATATGTTGATTTAGCCTCAAAACACAAAACCTTCCAACTCTCTCCAATCCTAAGGGTTACACTTGAACTTTCTCTCCATCAAGAGTTATATAAAATAGACACAAAGAGAATTAATTTTGGGGTACATTTTTGAAGTAGCTATGGTCAATTACCAATAAAGGCATAAAGAAGACTGTCCTAACTAGTTTCCTAAGAGAGCCATGTTAAGACTAAATCACTTGACAAGGGCACATAACTCCCAAAGACATTATGAGACATGGTGAATATGGGCAAATATGGTAAAATGGAAGGATATCTCATTTGTTCTATTGGTTTAGGATGACAAGAGGTAAACCACATCTCAAACATTAACCCTTAAACACTTAAGAGTTAAGTGTTATTAATGTGAGGTTTTTTACTCATTTCTTAAAGGAGGTCTATCTTGAATTTGATACGTTAATCAAAATAATGTTAAGCATTCGTTTTTGCTATCCTAAACACAATAATCCTTTGCCAACCCCATTTGAGCTTATATAAAAAAAGAGAGAGTTTCAAAATTTAACCATACCTTGAACTACCCTACATTGGGATGATTAAGAAGATAAGGACATCAATCAAGAAAAAAGGAATTAACTAAATAGTGCTTGCCCTAGTTACAACAATTCAGGGGTATTTTTTACCGTGGATAATTTATTTCTTTTGATGAAGAAAAGTCTACATTTTGAAAAACCACACATGACCCATAAGAGATGATCACTATTAGGCTCAAAAGAAAAGGAAAAAAGATGAAAAAAAGAAAATGAAAGAAAAAGAAAGAAAAAGAAAAGAAATGAGAAAAGCCCGAGAATGTAATTAAACCTATATACAATAATAATAATAAAAAAAGACAATAATACTTGAAAATATAAAGACCAAATACAAGAACCCAAACATTAAAATTAAAAAATATACCACCCTTCTTTAAAGACTTCTCCAAATCATTGAAAATAATTTATCTTAAGCAAAAATTGCTAGGGCAAGTGCTATTCTAGTTTTTCTCTAGTTTTCTTGACTTACAAAAACCCAGGTTAAAATGATGATTCTTTCAAACTAGACCTTAACATTAGTACTTTTCTGAATCCAATAACCAAGAACCTATATTGCATTACAAGTCTCAAAAAAGCTTAAGAGATTGATCAAAGTGTATTACTTACAAGAAAGACTATAATTTTTTGAATAAAAGTCAAGAGTAACATCTAAACCGAGAGATTGTAAGGAAGTCCTCTTAGATTAAACTAATTAAGAATGAGATATCTATTTCCAAATAGAATAAGAGAATTTAAAGTCATTCCTCATTGGCATTGTTTGGCCCAAATTTTAAATATTAATGCCCCCTAAGAAGAAATATGAGTCTTGATTGCAAGAAACCCCTCAATAGGTGATTGATTAAGCCAAGACACCACTTTTTCAAGATTAAATGAAACCCTCCAAGTAAAATGAGGCAAAAGAGTAAGTGATTATTGAGCAATAGGGGAGGCCTACCCTTTATTCGTATTTTTTGGAACCCTGTCAAACTCTTTACTTGTTAGCAATGCTTAAAAAATAAAAAATAAAATATTTCTTCTAGAAAAGAAAGAGAAAATTTTCAAAGTTTACTAGAAGACACTTTGCCACCTTATACTTAAGTTTCAAAAGAACATTTATCTTGAAAATTTTTAGAAAAATTTTAGTTATCATTTGTTTAAAAGTCTTAAGTCATTCTAAATTTAGAAACTTTTGACCGTTATCGGAAAAATAAGATTTTCACTTAGGAATTCATTCCTACTATCGGTTAGTTAGCCTACAATGGGGTACTTTCCTAAATATCCTCTCTTATAGTTGTAAGTCTAAAGAGATGCTTCCCATTAGTTGTTAGTCAGCCTTTCCCACTATCGGTTAGTTAGCCCACAATGAGGCACTTTCCTAAATATCCCTTCTTAGGATTGCAAGTCCAAAGAGATGCTTCCTACTATCAATTAGATAGCCTACAATGGGGCACTTTCCTAAATATCCTCCTATTACAATTGCTAGTCTAGTGAGACGCTTCTTATCATCAATCAGTTAGCTCATAAGAGCACTTTTTTAGATGATCTCTCCTTCATGGTTGCTAGTCTAGTGAGATGCTTCCTATCATCGATTAGTCAACTCATAAAAGAACTTTTCTAGATGATTTCTTTAAAGTTACTAGTCTTGTAAGACGTTTCCTATCATCAATTAGTCAGCTCATAAGATTACTTTTCTAAAAAATCTCTTTTTTATGGTCGCTAGTTTAATGAAACGCTTTCAATCATCGATTAATCAGCTTGTAAGAGCACTTTTCTAAAAAAATCTCTTCTTTAAGGTTGCTAGTCTTGTAAGACACTTCTTATTATCAGTTGGTTAGCTCATAAGAGCACGTTCCTAAATAATCTCTTCTTTAAGGTCGCTAATCTTGTAAGACGCTTGCTACTATCAGTTAGTTCACTCACAAGAACACATTCCTAAACAATCTCTGTTTAAGGTTGAGACGTTTCCTATCATCGATTAGTTAGCCCATAGAGTACTTTTCTAGATGATATCTTACTCCAGGTTGCTAGTCTAGTGAGATGTTTCTGGTTGAAGACCACTCCCTAAGTAATATTAATCATCATAAAGTGATCATTTTTTTACAACATGGGATCATTAGCTCATGGAGAGTTTTCCCTACTCAAACAGATAATCAAACAACTCTCTAGTAGAACCAGGTTCAGAGAGCCAGCCAACTATAATGTTATCCACTCAGTCTATCAACCAAAAATGGCATCTTTGTTGTCTTTATAGTTAAGTTTTTCAAACTTTACTACAAAGAGGGGTAGCTATAAACACCCCATTTTTGCCCTTTAATCACAAATAATGTTTCATTTTTTATTTTTTCATTTTTTCAATTTTTCTTCTATTTTTCAAAAATGAAGGAAAAATAATGAAAAAAAATAAATAGGAATAATACACCAATTTTGGAAAATGAGGGTAGAAATAATAATAAAAGATGTTAAGTAATTTTTATAAATTTTTAGAATTTCAAAATAATATAAAAATAATAAATATTACAACGCATATATGCAAATTGCGTTTAATAAAAAAAATGAGAAAGTGGGCTAGCCCAACTGGTTGGATCGCTGGTCTTGGGCACACGTAAGGGAGATGAGGTCGCAAGTTCGAACCCGAGCAAAGGCACTTTATGTCGTTTTGATTTTTTTTTTTCCTCTATTTTGATTTGACGATTCAACTTTGGTCCGAGATCGGCATCAACAGCGGAGAAGTGAAATCCAGCTATTTTGATTTGATTTTTTTGCACAAATCCAGCAAATCTTTGACTAAAATAAGATAAACATCATCGAATTAACATGAATCTTAACAAAAACCAAAGATTTACACAAATCAAAAGGAAATCTAAAATGGGTTTTAACCCCAAATCCGATCCTAGCTTATCAAAAGGAAATTCGAGCTTATCAAGCTTGATTTTTGGAGTCTATAAGCAATACTCGATGAGAGGAAGCAAGGGAAGCAATCAGAAGAGAGAAAAAAGAGAGAAATACACGAGTTTGAAGCCTTCACCAGAGTTCTTCAAGCCACCGACAATGACCACTACCAAAACCACCACCAAGAGCGATCTTTAGTGCAAAGTAACACCACCACTAGACTCCACACTCTTGAGAACCTAGGTTTCAACTCCTCAACCGCCTTCGATAGCCATTGGAAAGTCGCAGTCAAAGGAGCTCCGACCACCGCAATCCAACCCGATCTGACCCAGTTCGAACTGACTCGACTTGAGAACTGCGACCTACATCCAGGTTAGCCGAATTTTTTATTTATTTATTTATTATTAGAATATGGAAAAAATAAAAAAAATATAAATATGAAAATAAAAAAGGGAAATTATTTTTTTAGAATATACTAATTAGAATTAAGGTTAGAGTTTTAATAAATAAATAAATATGTCTATTATAATAGAAAAAATAATAATAAAAATAATTAGAATTTAATAAGAGTTAGGTTTATAATAAGAATTAGAAATTAATAAAAAATTAATAATGAATATTTTTTATCACTTAGAAAATTTCTTTTTAAAAAAATATATTTCTAATTGATCTTTTTTCTTTAAAAATTAGAAGTTTTAGTTTTTAGAAAATAAAATAATAAAAAAAGGCTTAGACTTAGAATTTATTTTTTAAAAAAAAACTTTTAAATGGTAATAAACATAAACCTGGCATGTTTTCGTAATTAAAATTAACTAATCCACTAAAATTTTATAAAAAGCGAACTACGACTTATTTGATCCTGAATAATAGGTACGTAGGCACCCTTATGAGGCAACTCTAAAAAGAATAAAAAAATCATTTTCCAAATCATTATTAGTGTAATTGTTATATCATTTTTTAATATCTTCTTTTTTATTAAAAAAAATCATAACATAATACAGGTTTTCAGAAGGATAAGATGGTGACTTTAGGGCTTTAATAGGATAGCCCCCAAGTCGAGAATCTCTGGTTTTTTTTTTCTTCTTTTTCTTTAAAAAAATAAAAATAAAAAGAGGAGATTTCGTCAACTAGTTGTCTAAATTAGAATTAATCCGCTCAATTGATTCTAATTCAATAGTTTTTCCAAACTCTAGTTGGGTGGTGACTCCAAATAAATAATAAAGTTCCTAATTCAAGTCGAAGATTTATATTGGATGAGCATAAGATCTAATATGAATCTGATTAGGGAGATAATATAAAATTTTAAAATTAGACTCGACTGTATAAATGGTATGATGAGCCTCATCTAGAATTGCTTTTCTGATCTTCTCTACTATTGGTACACATAATCTACCTTTAAATCTTTATACTCCAGTCTCATCACATATAAAGTCGGGATATCTAATCATACTATTCTTAACTTCCTGCAGTTTCTCATCAGTCAGTTATGCTTCTTGGATCTGATCTTTCAATGTAAGCTGAATACTCAAACTATTTAATTTAGATTCCACTCCTGGCAATATAATTTTTAACTGTAACTACTCTAAATCCCTCCACATTTCCACTTTATCAGTGATCAAAGTTGCCAGATTGCTACACTGTTTCCTACTTAATGCATCAACAACTGCATTAGCTTTGGCAAGATGATAGTGAATGGCTAGATCATAGTCTTTCATCAATTCCAACAATCACCTTTGTCGCATGTTCAACTCTTTTTGAGTAATGATGTATTTTAAACTCTTATGATCAGTATATGCATCGCATTTATTACCATACAAATAATGTCTCTAGATTTTTAAAGCAAATATTATAGCAGCCAACTCTAAATCATGACTAGGATAATTCTGCTCATATGGTTTCAATTGACAGGAAGCATATGTTATAACTTTGTCATCCTACATTAGTAGACACCCTAATCCATTCTAAGAGGCATCACAATATATAACATACCCACCTGTTCCACTAAGAATGGCCAAAATAGGAGCTGAAACTAATCTCCTCTTTACTTCTTGAAAGCTCTGCTCACATTGATCTTTCCATTCAAATTTGACTCCTTTCCTCATCAAGTGGGTCAGGGGTATAACTATCTTTGAAAAGTCTTTCACAAATTTCCTGTAATATCCTGCCATAATAAGAAAACTTCTTACCTCCCTAACTGTGGTAAGATCATTCCACTTTGTGATGGCCTTAATCTTTGCAGGATCTACAGATATTCTAGAACTTAACACAATATGGCTTAAGAACGCAATCTGGTCCAGCCAAAAATCACATTTCTTCAACTTAGCATACAACTGTTTTTCTTGTAGAGTTTGCAACACCTTTCTTGAATGCTTAGCATGCTCCTCATTATCTCTAGAATAGATCAGCATATCATCAATGAATATAACCACAAAGTCATCCAAATATTCTTTAAATACCCTATTCATCATATCCATAAAGGCAGCTAGGGCGTTAGTTAAACCAAAAGGTATCACCAAGAATTCATAGTGACTATACCTAGTTCGAAAGGCAGTCTTTAGTATGTCAGCCTCCTTCACCTTCAGTTAATGATATCCATATTACAAATCAATCTTTGAGAATACAGCTGCTCCCTTCAACTGATCAAATAAGTCATCAATCCAGGGTAAAGGATATTTATTCTTGATGGTTACCTTATTCAACTCACTGTAATCTATACACAAACATAGAATAGCATTCTTCTTTTTCACAAATAACACTAGTGCACCTTAAGGCGACATACTAAGCCTTATGAAACCCTTATCCAATAATTCCAACAACTGCTTTTTTAACTCCATCAATTCTACAGGAGCCATATGATAAGGAGCTCTGGATACAAGTTTCATACCTAGCATTACCTTAATGTTGAATTCAACTTCTCTATCTAGGGGTAAGCTTGGTAATTCCTCAGTAAATACTTTTAGGAATTCACATACAACTAGGATATCTTCCACTCTCTTCCCTTTCAATTGTGTATCTACCACTGAAGCCAAATATCCCATACATCCTTTTTTCAATAATTTCTTGGCTTTGTTAGCTACTATGATCTTAGGTATTGATCACCTTACACTCCCTTTGAAGCTAAATGCTTCCTCATCTAGTAGACGAAACTCTGCCACTTTATCCTGGCAATTTAGAGGCAGCTTATACCTGGTCAGCCAATCTATGCCAAGGATAACCTCATACCCTTTCATATTAAGAACAACCAAATCAACTGGCAATTGCCGCCCCTCAATCACCGCAATACCCTTCTCTAATCGATAACCTACTATCCTCTCCCCTCTAGAAGGTGTACTTACCACATATTCACATTTTAGACTCTTCACTGGAGCTACATTCTGTCTCACCTAGTCTTTAGCGACATAAGAATGGGTTACTTTGGTGTCAAACAAGGCATAAGCAGGATTATCATCTAATTAAATAACACCTGAAATCATCAAACACATCACATTCCACTTCTAGAAATTATTGTTAACATCCTACTCAAGGACAAGTTAAGCGTAGTCACATCCACAGCCTGATTACTTTACATCTACACCCATATACACATCTATATATTGACGTTTACATATACATACTTACACGTACTTATAGGCATACATCCACTAATACAATTTGTTAACCCCTAAGTAGGTATAACTATTTCACATATGTACACATGTAAATTCATGTCTGCATACACATTCATGCATATTTATACATATAGATTCATTCAATTGCTCAATTTATAGACAAGCATCAGCATCCTATATACATCAAAGTTCACACAAATATACATATTTACACTTATACACTTACACATTCATATAGATATATAGGTTCATTTACATCATAACTATTCAACCATCAAACTATCAAATAAGTTTAGTAGTTTTAACTACTACTACATCATCCACATTAGCTGGCTCTGTCTGTTGTATAGCAAAGGCTCGCAGCTGAGCCTAAGGTCATGGTCTACCTCTCCTAGGATTAGGATCATGCTTAGGTGCTAGGGCCTGAGTCTGAGCTTAAGTTTGCTGACCTCCCTTACTCCTACCTCGGCAATTATGGGAAGTATGACCAAATTGTCCATAGGTGTAACATTGGAGGTCCTTAGGATTCTGACATTACCTAGCAATGTGTCCATCTCCCCCACATCTATAATATTTTCCTCTTAGCTGTGGACATTCATTAGCCTTGTGATTACCCTTACACTTCCAGCACACTATAGTATGAGTCTGACTCCTCTAAGATCGGACCGGTGGCTAATACTGCTTCTTAGCTTTTCCTTTATCCTTACTCCATTTTTGCCCAAAACTACCTCCATCCTTCCTTTTGTGTGAAGGACCCTCCATACCCTTCATATCCCTTACCTATTCTAGTACATGAGCTTCATCACAATCTCTGCATAAGTCATAACTTTACTTCTTTTCAACTCCGCCTGGAAATAGATATCTAGCCCTGTACGAAATTTATTAGCTTTTACCTCTTCATCATTCTGGTAGGCTAATGGAGAAAATTTCAACAATCTGCTAAACTCCCGCTCATACTTCATTATGCTTCTGCCCTTCTGCTTTAATTCATAAAACTTTTCCTTCATTTTATCTTGTACACATGAGGGAAAATGCTGACTTAAGAAAACATCCTTAAATGCTAGCCAAGTAATTGGAGCTTCCATCAGCTCCTTCTGTGATACCCACCAATCATGTGCAGTATCCTCTAATAGTATTGTAGCATAGTCCACCTTTTAATCCTCAGGAACATCATTTACCTGGAAATCTCTTTCCATAGAGTTTATCCGATTCACAGCTGTAGTGGGGTCTAGACTCTTACCATCAAAGGGCTTTAGAATTCTCTATACCTTGGTCAGTTTATCCCCTCCTAATCTCGCGGCCATAACTTTAACCCAAGCTTGCATTACAGTAACCATCTGCTCCATTGGATTCTATGGAGCTGGCGATGGAGGTAGTCGAGGTGGTAGAGGTGGTGGAGGTAAATCCTCTTGCTCATCATGAGGGACCATATTCTTGGGCCTCCTTCCTTTACCTCTTCTACATTCCATTTACTGTAGTCAAATCTATATAAATAAGTACACTTGAATCAGAAATCAAACACCTAAACTTCTTAAACACGCATCTGTATTCCATAATACACAATTACATCACAATTTGGTAAGTCAAATCAATTAACACAACATAAAGTCTTCATTCATCCTAACCACCTATGCAAGCTCACACGGGTTTAATTATAATACCTAAACCTAAGCTTTGATACCACTTTGTAGCAAACTACCTACTAGGTCTGATTCTTGAACCTATTCTAGAATTTCCATAACTATCACTGGTACCTATAGGTGGACTGCTATGCTACCTCTGAATTAGAGAGAAGGCAAATTTTGCTAATCTTGAACCTGAACTCCAACCTGTATATAATTTTATAAACATCATATAAAATGACACTAACAGTGCTATCATTTCCAATCCACATCATATCTAAACACATGCACTTAAAATGTCCTATCACATCATACATCATATATATATATATATACCATCGGGATCTGCATTCCTGGTAAGTAAGCACAACCCATGATTAATCTTATAGCCTTAAGTAGCTCAAAAGATTACAAATCCAAGCTTATACACACAAATATTTACATTACAATTTGAAGATTAACACCTGTAGATTTTATTTACAAGCACTACAACATCATGTACAGGACATCCTATTACAAATAATAGAGGTTCCAAAATGGAAACTAAGGGCCCATTTGCCTCTATTGCCGCTCTCCAAAAACTCAAGTCTCCAATAACTTATTCTTCAGTACTTGTACCTAAGGTTAGCAAAAACACTAACCCCTCAGCTTCTTAAGAAACAAAGTGAGTACATAATCAAGCAACCTAGCAAAAACAAACAATAAAATCACATAACAGTAACCAACAATATTATCAAATACCTTAGAAGTGATTACTCAAGCAAGCAAGTTTTTAACTCAAAGCTATATTCGTAAGAAACCTAATTCCATTTTAACATCACCATGATCTTACTTAATGATATTTTCCATATAATTCCATTTTACCAAACTCATAACCTTTTCATTATAGACCATTTCAAATCACTCCTGTTTACTCACAGGTCAAAAATTCTTTTCAATTAACCCAAGCAAAGCCTATAGACTAGTAAATAAACTACCCTCATATACTTTTCAAAACTTAATGTTTTCTTAACTAATTAAAACATCCTTATATACTCTTTTTAGTTAGAAACATTCAGTTCGCCTTTCACCTACCTCGAACAAAAGGGGTGACCAAATCCCCATAGGTCACTAAACCGGGCTGGTTCATCAACCGTACTTCAAACCTATCCGGGTTGACTTAAAGGTCATACCACAAACTTACTAGGCAAGGAACGAGACTTTCTTTACATTAAGTGTTTTGGGTTAGTAGGTACTTACAGCCTAAACCCCATTTGATATGTTCGAGTCCTAAAACTCAATTAGGTATACTTTAATGAAGTTATACATGTCAACAATCAGTTTTCCATTTTATTATCCATTTAGATATTTCATCATTACCGAGACCACAATAGTATGAATGAAGCTAGTCATATAAACCCCATCCAATAAGCTAAAAATAACCAAGCATGACATCACAATCATAAAGCATTCAATAATTTAAGTTCATTATATCATATACAATAAAAAAATAGTACAATCAAATCCCGCACCCAACTCTCATTCTAGGATTTCTAGAATGTTCCCTTTTTCTCATAATCCAACCATATCAGGACACACAACTAGCCATCAGTAATCCAATGTAATTTAACAATCCTCTTGCATTGATCACAGTAAGTGATCGTACAGGGTAATTTCAGCCAACAATAAGTGGTTTACATTATCAACCACTTGTACCCAAGAGAGGAGTTAAGGAGGTACTCACCTGAAACAATATATGCAAATCCAAACAGTCACACCAGCCAAATTCCTTTGTCCTCCTCACTCAACAAAAATACCTGAATCATCAATATACCAATCAATGTTACTCCATTTACTCTACTGAACCCTAAATTGCTAATTCAGTATTCCAAACCCCTAAATTCCATCCTAACCTCTTATAATCTACCATTTTCCTACAATGTATAATTCATATACATATGGGTATATTACGCTCTATTATATATTTATGTAATTAAATTTCGATCTGATTCTATATCAAATCATATGGTTCCAAATTATCATGATTTTGCACCGAACGCTCCCATTTTTATTCCATAACTAACCTAATCTTCTTAACATCATATTATACTTCAATGAACCTCAACTAAACATCAAACTCAACTAATCAAATCAAATTCCCTAATTTTGCTAAGGATTTAATTTGGTCAGAACATGGTAATTGGCTTGAAAAATTCACTAAAAATAGAAAACAACTCCAATTTGAACAATTATTGATTTGGTGATCTACTACATCATATAAGGATCTTATATACTAAACATTACATAAAAAATATATCATTTTCCCTATTCATTTTCCAATTTAATTTCTGATAAGAACAGAGCATTTCTTAAAAACCACATATTTGTGAATTAAATTTCACCAAAATAGAATTACCACATTAATATACATATAAACTTTTGCTAGAATACCACAAACAGCATAATTTTTCATCAACATTTGATATTTTTAACAAAAATAGGAAGTTTCAAGCGTTATTGGGAGCTACTTTATTCATTGGCCTCTGGCCACCAACATCGACCACCACTATGTCGGCTAGAATCCTCCCCCACCCAAAACCTTCAGCAACAGCTTCACCTTAACCCCTTCGACCAAACAAATCAAATCCTCCCCTATTTAATTATGATTTTTCTTCTATTTCCTCAGATTCTTGTTGCATCCTACTTCATTCTTGTTCTTCTTTCTCTCCTGATAATTGCATGTTGGAAATTTCAATTTCAATTTGCCTAGAAATTTTGGATGAAATAAAGAGAGTTTTGGTTTCTTTTTTTTTTTTTCTAATTTTTGATGATTTTGGTTTCCTCTCTCTCTCTATCCTATATGTCTACATATATATACATATAATATAGTTTAAGAAGTGTAGCTTTGTTTAAGTTATGTTCTATACAATTTTTTCCTTTTTTTTCTAGCTATATAATATAATATAATATAATGTGTACATTTTTACATGTATATATATATATATATATATTCCATATATGTATATATATATATATGCCCATATAATTCATATTTTTTTAGTATTATTATTTTTTTATTTTTAGGATATAACATATATATATGCATTCATTTTATATTACACACACACACATATATATATACTATTTTAATTTTAACATTATTGCTTAAGTCTAGGTCCTCACATTTTCCCTTTTCCATTCTTGTATTTCATAATGCACTATTTAGTAAATATCTTAAATCGTTCACTATATGAAAATTACATATATTTATATATATATATATATATATATATATATATTTATCTAGTGTATAATTTAATAATAATATCTACATTGAAGGTACATTTATGAATTTATTGCATTTTTGTTTAACACATTTATATTCAAACAATCTATTATATTTAATTCCCATTTTAATGATGGTGTTAATTGTATTACAATTTATACTTTTATATACATTTCTTTATATATATATATATATATACATATGAGAAAGAGAGAGAGAGAGAGAGAGAGTTTTGTGTGTATTTTTGTAGTGTGTGCTAGTAAAAGAATTAAATACTTCACTAAATGTTTCATCATGTAAGTACTATGAGAAAATGTAAAAAACAAGAAAGGTTTATACTCACTATTTCTATTAGACACGCTTTATATTATGGCTTTTGATTCTTGTCATAAAATGTAGGAAACAATGGTATAGGATCCCTAAAAGAAATTAAATAGAATTTAATAAATTGAATGGGATAGGACCAATGGAATAATTTCACATTTCTTTTAAGATTTAAGTTTCGAACATATAGATAATATCATGATAAAAAATATTAAGTTGAAATCTAAATTCTATTTGCACATGCTATTTCTTAAATTATTCAAATGCAAAATTCTATAAACGTGTTCAATAATTTTATACTCATTGAACAATCTTTTCTCCTATGAAAAGTTGAAATTATGTATAATAAATATATTATCCTAAAGGTCATGAATTATTATAAATGAACATAATTACATTTTCTTATAGCTAGAAAGTTAGTTTATAGAAAATTAAAAAAAAAATTATAGCATTATGCTATAATCAAAGGATGCATATTTATTGATAATTAATATGTTTATGGTAAGCACCATAGTTATATTGTCTTTTATTTGAAAACAAATATATTACATTAAACATTTTGCTCTAAACAATTCATTAATGACGAACTATGTCCAATATACTTATTATAAAACATATATAAAGTGATTGTGTAAGTATATAAGAAAAGTTTAAGAACAAAGGGAAAGTCTTTTGTCTCCATTAGTGGCACTTCATATCATAGTTAATTTCTTAATGTGTTTTAACCTCATAACTTTCCATTAATCATTCTAGAGTATGAAACTCATGTGTTATGAAAACTTTTACTTTACTAAAGCTTTTAGTCTTTTCAAATACTTTGTCAATAAATGAATTAAACATTTCATTAATATCCACTGGAAATTAATTAAATGTTTTATTAATGATAGTATTAAAATCTCATTAACTTCTATTACTAAATGAATGGAATATTTCATTAGATAATATTTTTTATAATATATAGAAACATCATATTGTATTTATATTTGTTGCTTTCAAAATAACAAAAATTACAATTTTTAGAGGCCTAAAAATGTTATATAAATATATTGGGCTAAGTTTATTAATTATTTAGCTTGACCCATTAGGTTAAATGACATGGACTAATGTGTCTGGTCTAATTCTTAGGATGACTAAGGGACAATTAAGTTGTTGGGCTCGGAATAAGGGTCATTGGATTGGTTGTCTGCATCTAACCTTTCTTATGTAGACTCATGCACTTATCAAGAAGGCTACTGGCCTTGAGCTTATAGCAAGCTTATTAAGATAACCCTAAAATGAGTAGACTCTCATTCATTGATCAATAAGGTGATCTAATGAATGTCACTAAACTCAAGAGTCTATAAATATTCAACCATTCTCCTCATCAAAGAGGATTCCAGATTCAAAAGTGATAAGAGAAATGATCTAGATGGAGGTTTTTAGTTGGAGTAGTCACATGAGTATCACACAGGTACCATACTACACGTGACTTTAAGGAAATGATGTAGGAATGGCACGTAATGAAATGACTAGAGAGAAAGTGGTAGGGATGAGGAACAAGTAATCTCAAAAGTCTCAAATGTACAAGTGATAGACAAGGAAGCTAAGGAGACCTCAGACATCAACCTTGTGGTTCTTGAGTAATGGAGACCGTGTTTTGCCTAAACTCTTATTTGATCTTTAAGAGTAGATAATTCTCAATGGAGCACCATTTCTTTTATCTCTTCTGAATCCAAAATCCCCTTTAATGAGGAGGAATGGCTGAATACTTATGGATTCTTGGTCTTGATGACATTCATTAGATCACCTTAGTGATTAACGAATGAGATAAAGTCTACTCATTCTAGGATATTTTAATGAGCTTACTATATGCCTTAAGCGATTAGCCTTCTTCATAAGTACATGAGCTTGCCAAAGAAAAGTTGGATGCAAACAACTAGTCTAACAATCCATGTTTTGAGCCTACTAAGCTAATTCTCCTTTAGTCATCCCAATAATTAAACTAGACTCACTAGGCCATATCACTTAGCCTAATGTGTTAAGCTAGATAATTAATGGGGTTAACCTAATATATTTATATAATTTTTTAAGTCCTTTATACAATCATTATTTAAACTCTTATCCGCTCATTGCATAGGCTCTTTAACTAGTTTAACATAATTTTGAAAGATCTTTTCCCTTATAATCAAGCTAATGAATTATCAAGCAAACACTCACTATCTACTTCACAAGATCATTCTCCACAGTTTAAGAACAAGCCATCTCAATAGAAGAAAAAAAAAAACGAGGACATAGATAAAGAGCTCATTCAAAAGATAACTAATATAATAAAGAAGGAATGAATCATTAGTACTAGAAGTACTTTTTACATTAATTTCTTTTCTTCTTTTTTTTTTTTACTTTCCATTGAATGTTCAATAAACTTCTTACATAATTTTTTAATCCATTTTATTCCTTTCATGAAGCTCTTCTTATATATATATATTAATGTAGAGTCATTTCATTATTTGTAAACTAAGGAAATAATAGTCAAATGATAAGATATCATGAAACATTCATTTTGGAAAACTTGAATTGCTTAAATAAATTCAGAGTGCAATGTTATTTAATAATTCATCTTAAATCACACATATATATATATAATAACAACTTCATTGAAGTTATATTCTCATAATAATTATAGTTTAATTTAACCCATTTATATTTAAACATTTCATCGCATTCAATTCAGACTTTCTCATCTTAATCATGGAATTAATTATATTCTAATTTATTATTTCATATGTAATTATTCCTATACTTAAATACATGAAAGCAATTTAATATGAGAGAGAAAGAGTTTTATTTTTTGTGTTTTTAGATAATATATTATAATATTCATTCATGAATGAATTAAATATTTTATTACTATCAATTAGAAATTAATTAAATATTTTATTAATAAATGAATACAAAATTCCATTAATGTCCATCACCAAATGCATTAAATATTTGATTGGATAATTTGTTAATAATACCTAAAATATTAATTTATATTTACATTTGTTGTTTTTAAAAATGACAATTATTATTCAATTTTTTATTTGCAATTGCATGGACTCTTTAACTTAAAAAAAAAAAAAAGTAGTTTGCACATAAAATTTTTAAAGATAGTAATTTTATAAGTACTGTGAGCAACAATATCACTAGCCTCAATTGGGAAAGTTTATTGGGAGGGCAATGGAAAAGAATAATAAGTCAAAAAATGATGATGAATATCAATTGTTAGTAACAAAATAATAAAATGGAAAAAGCCTTTACTAGTTTTATTCATTTATATTATAAATTAAGTAATTAATATTGGAAAATGTTTTTTTTTTTTATTTTTGATAAACACTAAGTCTTCTAGACCACCTACTAATGGAATTCAAATAGATGTATTATCTAGCTTGTACAGAGAAAAAGAAGACGTATCATTTCAATTCCATAAATAAAAAGTTTCATCAATACTTAAACAAAAATAACAATATTAAATATATAGCTATGTTGTGAAGTAATCATTATGAAGGAATTTGTCCATATTTTCTTCTAACAATTGATAACTAGGAAAACCATTTTATTAAAAAAAAAAAGAAAAAAGAAATATTAGAAGTCCACTCAAATGTTAAATAAATAGTAAAAGTTTTCACATGTTCACAATAAACCTTGGAGAGATATTTACAAATATATATAATTTTTATACATTACAAATAGTGTGGTAGCCTAGGGATAAAATTGAATACAATCCCTTCATTCATTTTGGTTTTAATATGATATTTTGGCTATAGCTTCCATCAGTTAAATTGGAATTTGTTGGTCCATTGATTCATGGAAAGGTGTTGGGATAAAAAGATGTCTCCAAATTAAGATCGTAAGATAATTTATGAATTAATTTCCTAACGTTAGATTTTCTTCTTCAAAATCTCTACCATCAAATATTTTTAAGTCATCAAATGGCAACATATTATAATAGTTGTATATTGATCCATAGGTTTTTGTAATAAATGGAATTTTTTATTATTACCTAACTATAGAAACCGAGCTATTGAAGTATAATGTGTGTAATGGGATAGGATAAGTGACAAAAGCTTGTATAGAGTTCAAATGACGAGTGATTAAATCAATTAGAGAATCAAATATAAATTAGGTTTTGTTGTCTTTTCCTCACACATAAGCAACATCTAACAACATCTCTCTTTCCTAGAATTTGCTTACTAAACTTTACAAGAGGTAACTTGTAATTGAAACCGATTACCATTATTGGTCCTAGATTAGCAATCACAAAGGGGGTAAATCGATTCTTATAAGTTTTAAAACTTTCCCAAAATTATTTGGAAATAACGCATTTTGATTACTAAGAAACCGAAATCAACTAAGTATAGTAGCGAAAGTAAATAAATTGCAACAAAATAAAAAAGTGTAGGGATGAGAAGAGGGGACAAATGATTTATACTAGTTTTTCATTGTATGTCAGTTCACTCTTTCAACCTTCACTTGCTAGGGATTTTTTCATCTTTATTGATCATTGTACTATATCAAAATTCTAAAACATAAAAGTTACAACAGTCTACCATAACAAAGCATAGTCACCCACTACTTCATCTCACTTAACTTCTACTAAAGCTAACCTACAAAACTATAGTGAACAAATGTAATCTCTTGATCACACAACAACGTCTAAAAAATGAATACAATCATAAGGAAAACAAAATTTAACTCCTTTAAAAATTTGCTACTCAAATAGAAATACAATATAAAAACTTGATTGCTTTAAGTGCTTTTGTATAAGTTGTATATTGTCTTGTTCTCAACTTGTTCTACTAAAAAAAGACATGTTTATTTACAAATGAATTTCAACAATCAATTTGAGATTATTGATGTAAGATATTTAATTCAATTCTCCTTGATCGTAGCCTCATCAAGTTTGACTTTAATTCTTCATTCTTATCCCAAAATAACTTGATAAGGTGCATCCCTTGCTTTATTCCTTCAATAGAAAATAGGAAATGTTTGGTTTTAATCATTAGCAATTGCATTAACTATTGGTAATCATTTTGTAAATGCCTCATAATCTTGCTTTTCATTTCCTTGAAGAATGATTTACTTTCCTTTATTAGTTAAATTTTGATCTTCCAACTAATCTACATGAAATAGAAATATCCATGATATTTAAATTCAACTTTTAATGGAGCTAGCTAAATATATTTCCCAAATATATCCAACCAATAGATGTGTATCACGAATTCAACTTATCTTGCTCATTTAAATAACCAATCCTTGCTTGATTTCAACAATGACATATTAAGTTGTATCCAACTTTCAATAACAAAGTTTTGATAACTTATTTTGACTCACTAAATTTTATACAAGTTCTTACTTAAGTTTTGAATCCAATTACTTTTGATCTGGTTAGTTCTTCTATTAGGTTAAGTTTTGATAATTTCCAATGAATTCATTATGATTCAAATTTCTTTAATCTTTAATTTTTTTTATCCTTTTCACAAATTCAAATTCATCCTTTTATTTATTTGTTTTCAAAACATATTGTACATGTAATTATCTATTGATGATGGAGCTTCTAATTAAACTTTATCAATAAAAAAATTGTTTCCTAAATAATCTACACACTCAAATAAAATTCGAAATAACATAATTTCTTTTATTATCAACAAAACTATTGTTTAGAGGTCTTAACAAGCATATACAAAAAAATTGATTTAAAATCTTGAAAATATTTTAAATCACATTCCTAAACCTAAAAAATTGAAAATTGGATCAAGTTGGTCTACTATAGAACAAAAATGTTTAACTAAGGCTTCCTTTTCCTTGACATGGTCAACCATCAGGTGAAAGTGGTGGGCTAAAGGCTCAAGGTCATTAACCACTCGAGCTTATGGTCTAGTTAATTGACTTGGCGACAATTCTCCATAGTTCTTCCTGAATGTTAGGGACTCACCTAAAGCACCCTCAGTTGAGTCCCTCACCCCAAAGCTATCCTAAAACATGAAAGTCTTACTATTCCCTCCCCAAATCAAATAAAAACCAAAGAATTAATGATTGTATAATCTTAATTATAAACCCCAAAATCACCTTTTAACAAGATTCAAAGCCTGAAATAGATGAAACCATGTTTTAAGAGAAAACTCCAAATTAAGGTTTTCAGTGATACTAACCCTATCATATGGCTAAACATGAATGCACTTGATCACTAGGGCCCCATGTGACAACACTACACACCTTAATGCACCAACACATGCCACCCACTCAAAAGTCTCTTTACCTATTCGATTAACCATTCTACCCTACGCAAATTATATTTTCAAATAGTAAAGGTGAAAAGGGAAATGGTCTTATCCCCATACACTAGATTTTCCAATAAGAACACATGTAGAGACCCTATTGCAGGTAAGTGGTAACATATATATTTCTATATCCTTCAATAAAGAAATGACTAATTAGTCTTTATTTTAAAACCATTTTTTTGTGGTATTTCAAATATATATGCATGTACACGAGTGCTCAATTTATTTGTTTTCTATATTATTTAGGCTTGGAAAATAATATTTTACTTATAGTTCAGTTGATTGCTATTTATTTCTAACATGTGTTTATTGAGCATGTATGGACATTTGATCCATAAATAAGAAGGGGCCAATAGTTGAAGGGATTAGATCAGGGTTAAAGTAGAGTTAAACCGTATGGGCCGAATTGATTTAGATCTGAATGGCCATGATATAACAAGGAGTTTATAAGTAACAGTCAATTTAAAATTTATATCTCAATCAATATTTTCCAGTGCTAAAGAGGCTTGATCCACAAGGTTCGCGATGACGAATGATGGTTTTGTTTGGCAAATTGTTTGACGTGTTTGATGAGATGATCAAGAGAAGAGTACAAGTGAGAGAAACATCCGATTCAGGTTCTAGTTCGACCAATGATATGTTGGACACTTTACTTGATCTTTGTGAAGACAAGAGCTAGGATATGGACTTCTTACTAATGAAGCACCTCTTTATGGTAATTAATTTACATATTATGCGAGCTCATGAAAAAAATTTATTCATTTCGTTTTTTTTTTTTGGATCATTATAATAGAACAGATAAATTTAAACCGGATCTGTTTAGCATAAGGATGGAAATTTAGAATATAGTGATTTCAATATTTAATATTCGTTCACATTCTTATTTTCATAACTCAACCATTGAAATTTGAGTAGTGAAGTTTGGATGCTTTGTGAGAGATAATTCTTACATGGACAAAACAAATCTTTAGCTTATTTTGGCTTTTGCTCAGAAGATGCCCCTAGGTACACGTACTAGGCCTGTGGGGTACTACTATTGTTAGCCGCAACAGTGACAACTGGGGACCACATTGAAGGAGGATACAAAGGAGGTCGTAAAATGGAAGACCCACATGCTAGATTTGGGGAAAAAATAAAAATAAAAAATAAAATATCCAAGCGTTAGATGGATTTGCATGTCCCAGGCGCTATTTTTATGATTTTTTATTTCTATTTTTATAATTTTTTAAAAATAATTTCTCATCAAATTAACTAATATCCAGTAATTAAAAGCTTATTGGTGTATAGGCTACAAATATATTAGATCAATTCGTCCCTCTTTTAAAAATTATTTTTTAAAATAAGATTTGGATCAAATTAATTTCTAAAATATCATTACGAAATAATATGTAATTGCAATACAATTTAAATCTGTACAAAAATTATAAATTACATGTAAAACATACAAAAATCGTATGACGTACATATAATTTCATTAAACAGTAAAAGGGCACAAATTGTACTCTGCATGTGAATTCTTTAAAAAAAAAATAAAATTCCTACAATTCGAAACAAAATCTCCCGTTGGATTGGATATACAATTTTACTATTAAAGGAATGAACTTGACAAGACTTTTTTTATAAAAAATATTTTTGGAAAATGGGCAAACTGACCTAATTCATACGACTCCATGAGTGAGACGAAACCGACAAATGTCCTGATCACCGTCCAGAAGAAAATGGTACACAGCCCATTGGTTAGGTGTTGTCTTGATCTTGGTATAGACATGACCACCCCCCCCTCCATTGTAGGCCATACCTTCCATCAACTAGACAGAGGGAGACTTGTTCAAAGCGAAAGCCAGTTACATTAGCTACTGATGGGGTCATTATCATTAACTGTGATATGGTGTTTCGAGGGAAAAAAAGTAAAAAGTTATTTTATCATTTTAAAACTAATTACATGTTTATAATAAATAGAGTTCAGGAAATATATAGAAAAAAAATTATAGAAACAGAGGATAACAAATTGTTTTACAAGTCTTAATTCTTTATAAGAAAATTGTTAAGATGTGTTCCAATACCTTTCAAGAGGATGATTAAAAAAAAATCATTTATTTATGTATCTATATTTTCAATAAAAAGGTAAAAAATTTGTTTTGAAAAGGTTATTAAAAAGTTTCACAATGACATTTTTATATGCTTCTATTAGTTATGAGATTTTTCAAGAAATCAAGATCTTATGAATATTTTTTCATGCCAGTCCTGTATTTGCATTCAAATCACATCAAAGTGGAATAAACCAAAAGTCTCTTAGCAAACAAAGAAAAGGATGAGATAGAAGCTTAAAGTACCTTTTTCTTCAATGAGTGGAATGAAGAATTAGTGGGAAACTTGTAGTATATTCCTAATCAAAATGGCACCAAAATTAGAGAAAAATATTCATTAGGTATTACACACTATGTGTAAAAAGATTTTAAAAATGAAAATTGTTTGTTGAAATTGATTCATTGGTCATTACAAACCTAACCATCTCAGGATCTATTAGCTGCTGGAACTGACACCACATCAAGCACGATAGAGTGGACAATGACAGAGTTGCTTCATAACCCGGACAAACTATCAAAGGTAAAAGTAGAACTTGAAGCTGTCATTAGTAAAGGCAATGTCGTTGAAGAATCTGTTATCTCTCGATCACCCTACTTACAAGCAATAGTGAAAGAAACCTTCAGGCTCCACCCAGCAATCCCACTCCTCCTCCCTCGTAAAGCCTATTCGACTGTAGAATTCGGTGGCTTTACTATTCCTAAAGGTGCACAAGTCCTAGTCAATGCATGGGCTATTGGGAGGGATCCAACAAATTGGGATAAACCAAATGAGTTTGTGCTAGAGAGGTTTTTGGATTTTGATCTTGATGTAAAGGGACAAAACTTTAAGCTTATTCCGTTTGGTGGCGGTCGGAGGATATGTCTTGGGCTACCATTATCAATCAAAATGCTACACTTGATGGTGGGTTCACTTGTGAATTGTTTTGATTGGAAGCTTGAAAATGGTGTTACACCAGAGAATATGTCCTTTACAATTCAATTAATATAATGAAGATATTAATATAATAAAGAAGGAATTGATGGGAATCAAATCATGTCCTTTACAAATTCAATTGATGGAAGATTTAACTCACAAGAACCAGTGGTGGACCCACTTAGGCCGGCCATAAAGGCTAGCTACTTACCCCTTTAGACTGGCCCTCAAGGTTGGCAGCGTAGAAGATAGGCTAACCATTAAGGTCAATGGCTTTGCCATTTAGGCCAGCCCTCAAGGCTGGCAACTTAAGTCTTTAAGGCCGACGGCTTAAGTTTTGAAGGCCGGCGGTGCATGTTTCAACACCAGTGGCTTACATTATTTTTATGTAATTTTAGGTTTTTTTTTCCCGATTCCTATAAATAGCTTTACAATGTAAAAATGAAGGGACTTTTTGACATTTTGAGAAATATATATAGTAGAGCTTGTTCTTCATATACTCTTATCAATCTTGTAGATTGCGATGAGTGACGGTATTGGATTGTTGTGCATCATATCAACTGATCTGTATTAGGACTACTCTCTTGCTAGTGTGTCAAATTTGGTAAAGGTTTAGGTTTATCTTGTGTTCTTGTTCATTATTTTGATTATTGGAATCAATTTTCGTTGATTGTCAGCTTGGATTTGAGATTGCTTGATTTTTTTCTAGAATTAGGCATATCATCTTTTAGTATCAAAGCTCTGGTTGAGAAAAGGGATTGTGACTGTTGAACTGCCATTGAGAAGTTAGGGTTTTGATATTGTGCATTGTGTTGTGATTGGTTGAGATTGAATTAGGGTTGAACACTGGTTGCCAAATTAGTTGTGTTGTTGTTGTATGAGATTGAATTAGGGCTTGTTCCTTGGTATTGATAGCAGATTGAAGATTAAGGTTTTTTATTTCGTGGTTGTTGTTGTGGGTTGTGTGATTCTAAATTGAGATTGGGTGAAGATTGATACTTAGGATTGTGTTACGGGTTGTGTGTATTGAAGTTAGGATTGTATTATTCGTTGTGCTGGGTTTTGAATTGGAGATCAAGAGGGGATTGTAATTGGGATTGTGCTAATTAGAGATTATTGTGGTGATTGTGATTTGTGAATTTCTATATTGAGATTACAATTTCTATTAAGCATGTCAAATGATAGTATTAATGAAGGAATCAGGAATGAGGCTAACAGTCAAGTTAGAGGAGGAGGTTAGGGACGTCGTGTTATGTGTGGTAGGAGAAATTTGGAAGAAAAACTATAGGACCTGACCACTATGGTTGCTAACCTAGCCACTCGGGTCAATTAGATGATGTTACCCTAACATTCAGTGGCAAATCCACAAACACCTTTACCTTAGGAAACCCTTAATGTTGTGGGTAGAGAAGGAGCATTAGGAGGAAATAGGGGTAGACAATTTGGAAGAGATTATCATGCTTATTGGGAGGAAAGGGATGATAACTTTAAGGATGAGCTTTTATCCAAATCGTGAGTTCAGGCTGCTTAGAGATCTAGAATATGTAAAATTGCATATGCCTTCATTTGTTGGAAGGGGATCTGTAGAGGATTATCTTGACTAGAAAAATAAAGTGGAATGACTCTTTGAATGTTATGAGATTAATGACCATACTCGAGTTTGTCTAGCAGCAATCGAGTTTACAGGTTATGCTACCTTGTGGGGGAAGAACCTTGTGGCTAATAGGAGGAGAAATGGTGATGCTGAGATTCGTACTTAGTAGGAGATGAGAAGAGTTATGAGGAAGAGGTTTGTTCTAGAGCATTATAAGCATGAACTATTCATGTGCCTCTAGACCTTGAGATAGGGATGTAACATTATGGATGAATATGTCCAAGATTTTGAAGTGCTCATGATTCTATGTGGAACCATTGAACATCTTAAATAGATTATGGCATGATTTGTGTCCGGTTTGAAATATGAGATTGCCTGTATAGTGAAACTGTAGTGGTATGACACACTTGATGAGGCCATCAAGTTGGCTTTAAAAGTTGAAAGATAAAGGCATTCTAATATGTACAGAGCAACGAGTAATAAGTATGGATCCACTATTAAGCTATATGGGTCAAATAGTTAACAGGTTGAAAAAAAAAGGGAATTGATAAGACCGTGGAATTGAATGCAACTATTACTAATATTAGAAGGGAGAAGGAAATTTCTGGAAAAGGGAAAGTAGTTGCTAGGGCAAACATAAGACAAATAATGTTAGGGTCGTCAAGTGGGAAGACTCATCAAATCCAATGCTTCAAATGTATGGGCTTTGAACACATGACTACTTAATGTCCTAACAAAAGAGTGCTGATTGCTATGGAGGTGGAAAATAAGGATGGTAAGGAAGAGACTTGAGCTAACAAATTTATTAGTAGTGCTAAAGAAGTATTATGAGGATCCAAATGTTAAGGCGCATGAAAACAATCGAAATGATCAATATCTAGCTATTAACGTATTGCGCAAGATAATGATTACATCTCTAGATATTGAGGACATATAGAGGAAAAACCTATTCTATATTCCTTGTAGGGTTTAAGGTAATCTTTATGCTCTTTTGATTAATTGTGGTATTTGTACTAATGTAGTAGCTACTACACTAGTAAAAAATTACAACAAGTCACTACCCCACATCCTAAGCCCTATAAATTGCACTAGTTGAGTGAACAAGATTGTCTGCATGTCACTAAGAGGGCTAAGGTTCCAATTAGCATAGGAGAAAAGTACCAAGATGAAGTTGATTATGATGTTCTTCCTACGTACGCATCACACATACTACTGGGTAGACCTTGGCACCTATGTGTTTTAGAAAGATGGTGAACGGTTGTTTTGAATCCAATGTCACCAACTGAGGTGCACGAAGCCCAAGAACAGCTCAATAAAACCACTGAAAGGAAATCATTATTAGTAAGGCAGAAGGAATTGGAAGATGACCTAAATAGAGTGAAATAGTGACAGGAAATTTAGAAGCTTTATAAAAAGACTTTTGAACATCTCAAGAAAACCCAAGGGTAGCCACAACTTCTAGGCAACAAACATTTGCAAACCAAAATTTTCAATCCAGCTGACTTTCAGACATTTTCATCTAAAGAAAAAGAACCATCAAATTTAAGGGCAAATCTTCCACAAGTCCGAGGAGATGATGGGAATCAAATCATGTCCATTACAAATTCAATTGATGGAAGATTCAACTCACAAGAACTGGAGGTGGACCCACTTAGGCCAGTGACTTACCTCTTTAGACCAGCCCTTAAGGCCAATAATGTAGAAGATAGGCTGGCCATCAAGTCCAACGTATTTGCCATTTGGGCCGACCCTCAAGGTTGGCAACTTAATTCTCCAAGGCCAACGGCTTAAGTTTTGAAGGCTAATGGTGCATGTTTCAACGCCGGCGGCTTACATTGGTTTTATGTAATTTCGAGTTTTTTTTTTTCCTAATTCCTATAAATAGCTTTGCAATGTAAGAATGAAGGGACTTTTGACATTTTGAGAAATATATACAATGAAGTTTATTCTACATATACTCTTATCAATCCTATGAATCGTAGCGAGTAATGGTATTGGATTGTTGTGTGTCATATCAACTAATCTGTACTAGAACTACTCTCTTGCTGGTGCATCATATCTGGTAAGGGTTTAGGTTTATCTTGTGTTCTTGTTCGTTTTTTTGATTGTTGGAATCAATTGTCATTGATGGTCAACTTGGATTTAGGATTGCTTGATTTTGTTCTAGAACTAGGCATATCAGGAATGAACCATTAGTATTAGAAGTAATTTTTACATCAATTTCTTTTTGTGTTTTTTCCTTTCCATTGATTGTTCAATTAACTGTTTACATCATTTTTTTAATCCATTTTATCCCTTTCATGAAGCTCTTCGTGTATATATGTATATATATACATTTTAATGTAAAGTAATAAGAGTTATAAATACTAATTATTTATATAAATTAGAATAAATTTTTATTTAATTTTTTTATATTTTATATGAATATTGCACTTAATTAATCTTCATTTTAATTTCAAGTTCTTTAAAGTATAATTTATGAATTAATAGAAAAAATTATTTGAAAGTTAAAGAAAAATATAATTTTTACAAGATGTAAGTCCAACATATGAATCAACATGGATGTGTCCAATAATGAAAAATAAACCATGTCCAATACTGAGGAAAAGAGAAAGTCGAAACAAAGCAATTCAACCGTGCTAACCAGGCCAAGGAGCAATGACACATGAGACAACACGCCCGTGCCGAAGGAGACGAGAAACGGCAGCAAAACAGGGTAAAACAGAGTTGAACACGACAAGCAAGCACGCCCGTGTTGACACTGAAAGATTGCAGAATGCGAGGAGAATTCGTTCGCCGAAAAACACGCCAGATTGGAACAACGGAGATTTCGACTACAAAATACGTTGCGCGATATATATATATATAAAAGAACGTCCAGAAGAGAGGAAGCACGCCCATATTGCACCTGAAGAATCTAACCGTGCCACCTATAGACAAATCAGATTGGTGATAAGAATATCCAAATGACAACAGAATCAGAATTTAAACAACTAGATCTGGATGACAATGAGAAGATATAACAAAAATAAGATTTAAAGATTAGAATAAAACGGTGCGAGGATGACGAGAAGATCAAATCAGAAATCCACAGTAGATTAGATTAGTTTGAGAATGGGAAGATACGCTGGAAAATATGCAAAATATATCCATATCTCGTGCAAGATTCTAACTGTACTGATTCTAACATACATACATATACATATATATGTATCAGTGGAGAAGCAGTAATCGTAAGATACATTAGATTAGAAAGATAGCATTAGAGTAGAAGAAATAGATAGATTTAGAATTTAGATGAAAATATTGGATGGAATTAGAGAGTAGAATAAAATTAAAATATTAGAGTAGATTAGAGAGTTTTATATTTTAATTTTAATACTTTTTATTTATATACTTTTTTTATATTTCTGTTTTTAGATTTAATTTGTTTATAGCTTAATTTCTTTTATATTTAAAGGTTGATGAACACTAAAATGAACATGCAATTTTTATTATTATTTAATGATTTACTTAGCATTATTGTGATTCAATTATGTTCCTTATTGTTTTCAATTTAATATTGCCAACATATTATTTAAAATTTGATCTCTTATATAAAAATCAAGAGATTTTATATAGGAATAGTTATATCATAATTGAAAAGAGTTGAATGCAATCTTAGAAATAGCACGACGAAGTTCTTTCAAATTAGGGTGAAACCTAATAATGGAATTCATATAATGAATATAATGTAATTTAGCGTTTTTAATTAAGAAGAGATCCTAATTTATGAACCTAGAATTAAGAATTAATATGATTCAAGAGAGCTATTAGTTCAATTTAAGAATTCCTACGGTCCAATAATAAAATAAAACAAAATTAAATAATAATTAGTTCATTACACTAGCAATTTTAAGGGGATTTAATATCTAAATACATTTTTATTGATTATTTCTTTCTTTAATTTATTCATTATTTATTTTATTTACTCATTTATTTAATTTTTCTTATTAGATAATAACAAAAAAAGTAATTACTAATACTCATAATCTCTGTGAAATCGACACTCAATATCTTTATCCACTGTTGATGTGCCTAAAACCAAAATTAAGCACATGCAAAACCAATTCGAAAGACAATTAAACAATGTCAATTAAACTAACTTCCAATCACATGAACAGTGACTTCAATTCTCAAAAGCTATAACCAATTCCACAACACCACCTGATCAATGTGATCAATATTGAAATGAACCAAGTATGTGCAAATCAGATACCAAATATGATATGCCTCAATATGGGGGTTAAGCACATGCAATTGGATCTATTTATAAACCTCAAGGCATTTGTTTAATCTCGGTTCAAAACTCCAATAATTTGCATGAACCCTAATGGAGTGCAATGAAATCCGAATGCTCTAATTTGCAAGTAACAATTCCAAAATGATAAAATCCTTCAAACAACAATGATCACAAAAGAATGCCTCGGGAATTACACACAAAACAACAAGAACCAATTCAAAGATCCACTTTCCCAACAAAGTGATCCACGGTTCAAATGAAGTTAAATTGAAGGTTAAAACTTAAGAGCTAAAACCTATCAATTATAACAACATGAAATGGATTACAAATGTAATCTAATTCAGTCAATAACACATCCAATTCAACCCTAGATACAATTCACTAGTGATGAAAAGGAAATTGCAACAAGGAAAATTTGATATTACTCACAAATTAGCCTTGAAGCCACTTGCCACAACCTCAAATTGGGATTTGAAATTGCTAAGAGCATTTGATGGAATTAGGCAACCCTAACCCTCAACAAGTGAACTGTGTCTATTCTGAAAATTTAGCAAAAGTCCCTCAAAACCCTATTTAAGCAAGTATTTATACTTGCTCCCTTTAGGGTTAAAAAGTCCACAAAATTACAACTATACCACTTTTAGGATAGTCAGTCCTAAAAGACAATTACAAGCAAATGAAGTGTCCCAAAAAAGATTAAAACATAAATAGTTCAAGTAAACAACAAATATATATATAAATTAGTCTTCAAGATGCCGGGTCTTCAACGTACTTTTGAAATGAGTCCTGATGAGGTTTCCGACTCACTCAAAAGTGAAGGTGATTTGACACCCTATAGGACTAACAGATGAACCTGTTGGAATGCATAACAAATATATGATAAGAATGAAGAAATTAAGTTAGCTTCCTTAAGATTAGGTTTCTCATGAAGGATTCTTAAAACCAAGTTATGTAGGCCCTCAACTCGGGCCCTGGTGATAGGTCATATGGGAATCCGATTCCTATCATCTCCTTAGGCCTCTAAAGATTTGCCTTCAAATCTGATAGGTCTTCATGCATGTCATCTAGTAAATACTATGATAGATCTACAACATTAAAGGTTGTTGATACCCTATACTCTCTTAGTAACTCTATCCAATAGACATTGTCGTTAATGCGCTTTAAAACTCTAAACGATCTGTCTAAACTAGGAGACAGCTTCTGTGACTTCTTATGTGGAAACCTGTCTCTGCTAAGATTAATCCAGACTAAGTCACCTGGATTATAAATTTGATTTTTCCTGTATCTATTTCTCTGAATTCTCTACTATTCCTAGGTCTTCTGAAGGTGTTTAGTTGTTTTGTCATGAATTTGCTGAATTTACCTAGCTCACTCAACTCCACTAAGACTCTCTTCCTTTGTTGCTGGTCTTGCTATAAAATCCAATGGAATAGAAGGATTATAGCCATACACAACTTCATAGGGAGACTTACTAGTTGAACTATGAGTAGACCTATTGTAAGCGAACTCAACAATAGGAAGACACAAGTCCCAATCAATAAGATTCTTGCCAACTGTTGCTCTGAGTAAGTTTCCAAGCGCGTGGTTGACAACTTCTATTTGGCCGTCTGTCTATAGATGGTAAGAGGTACTGTACATAAGCTTAGTATCTAGTATTCTCCATAGTGTTTCCAAAAGAAACTAAGAAACTTAGTATCTCTGTCTGACACTATGTTGTGTGGAACTCCATGCAATTTGATAATTCCCTACACAAAAATGTTAGCAATAAAAAGGGCATCATCTATTTTGTGATAGGGCACAAAATGAGACATTTTGTTGAACATGTCAATAACCACCATGATAGAATCCTTTCCTCTTTGTGTTCTAGGTAGCCCCAACATAAAATACATACTAATATCAGTCTAGGGTTTGTCAAGTATAGGTAAAGGCATGTACTCACCCTGTATGCCTTTCTTCCCTTTAGCTCTCTTACAAATGCCACACCTTTCTAACACCCTATGGACATCCTTTATCATACCCTTCCAATAAAAATTCTCTCTCAATATGGCTAGGGTTCTCTTCTCACCAAAGTGCCCAAACAATCCTCCTGCATGTGCTTCCCTCACCAATAGCTCCCTCACAGATCCAAAAGGTATACATAACTTCTCAAATTTACATAGAAATCCCTCAATCATGCAATAACTCTCATACATCTTGCCCCTAAAACACCTTTCCATAATGACTCCAAATTCCTCATCACGCATATACTGTTCCTTTAACAATTTAAAACCTAGCAGTTTTGACTGAAAAGAAGTAATAAGTATATACCTATGTGACAAAGCTTTAGCAACAATATTCTTATTAGTCTTCTTGTACCTTATCACATATGCAAAACCCTCCAAAAACTCTACCCACTTGGCTTGTCGTTTAAAAAATTTTTGCTAACCCCTGAAATGCTTTAGTGACTCATGATCTATATAAATAATAAACTCTCTCGGTAGAAGATAATGTTGCCACATCATGAGAGTCCTCACTAAGGAATAAAATTCCTTATCATAGATAGAATAGTTTAAAGTTATACCACTTAATTTTTCACTAAAATATGCTATGGGTCTCTTTTCCTACATTAATATAGCACCAATTCCTATCCCAGAAGCATCACATTCTAGCTCAAAAACTTTGTCAAAATCAGGTAAAGCCAATAATGGAGCAGCACAAGTGAGTTTTTCTTTTACCTCTTCAAAACTCCTCTAGGCCCTTTCACTCTAGACGAAAGGAACATTTTTCTTAGTCAGTTCTATGAGAAGACTGACAATGTTACTAAAATTATGGACAAAGCACCTATAAAAGGATGATAGTCTATGGAAACTTCTTACCTAAGTAACTGAGGTGGGTGTTGGCCATTCCCTGATTGCCTTCACTTTCTCCTCATCCACCCTAACACCTGAGCCAGATATAACAAAACCCAAAAATGTTACCTCAATTTGATAGAAGGAACACTTCTGGAGATTTGCAAACACCGTTGTGCCCTCAACACTGAAAATACTGCCCGAAGATGCTCCACATGATGTTCTAGGTCTTTGCTACATATCAGAATATCATCAAAATAAACAATAACAAATTTACCCAAAAACTCCTTCAATACATGATTCATCAATCTCATAAATATAATAGAAGCATTACTCAAACCAAAGGGTGTAACCAACCACTCATATAGTCTATGGCGTGTTTTAAAAGCGGTTTTCCATTCATCACCCTCTCTCATCTGAATTTGGTAATACCTGCTTTTAAGATCCACTTTGGAGAAAACCTGTGAACCATGCAACTCATCCAACATAGCATCAAGTCTAGGAATATGATACCTGTATTTGATGGTGTTTTTGTTGATAGCTCTACTATCGATACACATTCTCCAAGTACCATCCTCCTTAGGAACAAGAAGGGCGGGAACAACACATGGACTAAGACTCTCTTACAAATCCCCGTTTAACCAACTCATTTACCTGGCATTTCAATTCTTTAGCCTCCTTAGGATTCTTGCAGTATGCTGGTCGATTTGGTAATACTGAACCTGGCATAAGATCAATGGCATGCTCTATCCCTCTCAAAGGTGGTAAACCTGCTGGCAAATCATCAGGAAAAACATCAATGTACTCATTTAATACCTAAGATACTACTAAAGGTAGAGACTGAGGTTCCTGCACCCCTATTGCACATCTCAACTAAAGCAAGTATACTGGAGTCTCTTTTATAATAATTCTCTCCAACTCACCCTATCTCATCAACAATACCTTCTTTTCCCCAAAATTATTAAACTGCACCGAAACCCTTTTTACCTCAGATGGCCTACTGATCTATTGTTGAACCCTTTGAACCTCTGAAGGTGACATTGAATTCAGAATAATGCGTTTACCTTCCTTCTAGAATATATAAGTATTCCTGAAGCCATCATGTAAGACCCTCCTATCATATAACTAAGGCCTGCCAAGCAATATATAGGATGTACACATGGGTAGAATATGACACTCAATTTCATCACAGTATTTATCCCCTACATTGAATGATACCTAGCTCTTTGGGTTACATGCAAACTCCCCTAATCACTAAGCTAATGCAATTTATATGGTTTAGGATGTGGAGTGGTGATAAGTTTCAACTTCGATACTAACGATGCAACTACTACATTGGTACAACTACCACCATTAACTATAAGGACACATAGGTTTCCTTGTACCCTACAAGAAGTATGAAATAAATTTTTCCTTTATTCATCATCAATGGTTGGATAGGAAGTCACTACTTAATATACCAAAGTAGTAGAAGTATACACATGGTTATTAACTAATTTCAACAAGTTAACAACACACTTCACTACAAGCACCACAAAAACACACTCTTACATACCCACGGTACTCACACTCAACCAATACAAGAAATGTTTATTGTTACTTCAAATTAAAGTCAAGTGAAAATAATTAAAGCACAAATAAATAATTCTTAGTACTTCAAGTGAGGTTAAATAAATGAAATACACACAATTATTCCTAAGTAGTTAAGAATTAAATTCAACTATAAGTATTAAGTAATGAGTTCAATTACTTTCACACTTTAATTGTTTTGCTTGAATTCAAATTTCACTACTTAACTTTCCTTTTTCTTGCTTTGGTTTCACACCAATTATTTTACAATGCGCAGCACCTTAATACATACAAAAAATACACAACTTCACCGCTACACTACTCCCTTTCTCTTGGTTCCACACAATTCACGCCACCAATCAACACCTCTCTATATAACACACAAAACACTACGCCAAAAATACACAAATCCTTTACTAAATTTACAAAACATAATAGCACACACACACATACCTTTCATACACGTTGCAGCACACATATACACACTCTTCCACACTTGAATTTCCTCACTTCTATACAAGTTTCAAACCACAACTCACAACAAAAGGTAGCTCAAAGTCAAATTCAAAATGGAGTTCAATAAGTGCATAAGTCCACAAATGGTAAGAAGCTATTTCAAATTCAAATTGCACACAATTAACTATGACTTAATGTATGTTTTGAAATTTCAAATCGACTTCTTAATGTACACTTTCAATTCTGATTTCAAATCTGAGAATTACAATTGTGACTCATCCACCTTTTACGAAAATATACATTACACAATTCCACTTCACAATTGAAACACTACTCTTCCCTTTCACGGTTTGCTATTCATGCACTACACATTCACAATCACAAGCAAGGATTTCAAGAGTTTCCAATTCTCCAAGTGACCATCCATTAATCAATAAGACAACAAAATTCAACAATTATAACAACAAGATGCAAGTTCACGCCAACAACTTTTTTAATTCAAAATGCTACACAACCAACCCTAACTTCTGAATTCAATTTGCAACCATTCCCTTCTCACAACCTCAAGCTCTGATACTAAAATATGATGTGCCTAAAACCAAGATTAAACACATGCAAAACCAATTTGAAAAACAATTAGAAAATGTCAGCTAAACTAGCTTCCAATCACATGAACAATGGCGTCAATTCTCAAAATCTATAACCAATTCCACAACACCACGTGAACAATATTGAAATGAACCAAGTACGTGCAGATCTGATACCAAATATGATGTGCCTAAATTAGGTATTAAGCACATGCAATTGGATCTTTTTATAAACCTCAAGGCACTTGTTCAATCTCGATTCAAAACTCTAATAATTTGCGTGAACCCTAATGGAGTGCTGTGAAATCCGAATGCTCTAATTTGCAAGTAACAATTCCAAAATGATAAAATCCTTCAAACAACAATGATCACAAAAGAATGCCTTGTGAATTACACACAAAATAGCAAGAACCAATTCAAAGATCCACTTTCCCAACAAAGTGATCCACGGTTCAAATGAAGCTAAATTGAAGGTTAAAACTTAAGGGCTAAAACCTATCAATTGTAACAACATGAAATGGATTACAAATGTAATCTAATTCGGTCAATAACATATCCGATTCAACCCTAGATACAACTCACTAGTGATGAAAAGAAAATTGCAACAAGAAAAAATTGATATTACTCACAAATTATCCTTGAAGCTACTTACCACAACCTCAAATTAGGATTTGAAATTGATAAGAGCAATTGGTGGGATTAAGCAACCCTAACCCTCAAAACATGAAGTGTATCTATTATGAAAATTTGGCAAAAGTCTCTCACAACCCTACTTAAGCAAGTATTTATACTTGCTCCCTTTAAGGTTAAAAAGTCCACAAAATTACAACTATGCCACTTTTAGGATGGCCGGTCCTAAAAGACAATTACAAGAAAATAAAAGTGTCCCAAAAAAGATTACAACATAAATAGTCCAAGTAAATAAAATATATATATATATATATTAGTCTTCAAGATGCCAGGTCTTTAAGGTATTTTCAAAATGAGTCTTGATGAGGTTCCCGACTCACTCAAAAGTGAAGGTGATTTGACACCTTATAGGACTGACAAATGAACATGTTGGAATGCATAACAAGTATATGATAAGAATGAAGAAATTAAGTTAGCTTCCTCAAGATTAGGTTTCTCATGAAGGATTCTCAAAACCAAGTTGTGTAGGCCCTTAGCTCGGGTCCTGGTGATAGGTACTGTGGGAATCTGATTCCTATCAATTGTACTATAGAATTTATAGATGCACTTGCCTATAGGTTTAAGGTTAGATAGTAGGAAGACCGATATCAAGTTTTTGGCACTGTTGCCAAGAATTAGGATATTATGAACACCTGCATCTTGTTAATTTAATCATTATATTCTTCATTGCTTAATTTTTTTCTAGTCTTTATTTTCTATAGTTTATGTTTTCTTGCTATTGTTTATGCTTAGGGAACATTGTAGAGCAAGTCAATATTAAGTTTTGGTTCAAGACTTAGACAATAACCAATCTATCAACATGACTAATATGTAAGAAGAGAGAACGATGTTCAATTACTAGAGACCATCACTTGTTAAGGCTAATTCAAGTGTTGTTAGGCTTGCAATTGCAACCAACAACTTTGAAATTAAACCCAATATCATTCAGATGGTTCAACAATTCATTCAATTTAATGAGTTGTAAGATGAAGATCCAAATGCACACATCACTAACTTCTTGGAAATATATAACACCTTCAAAATCAATGGGGCCATGGATGATGCCATCAAGTTACAACTTTTCCCTTTTTCATTATGTAGTAGATCTAAACAATGGTTGAATTCTTTGCCTAGGGGGTTGATAACTACATGGGAAAAAATGGTGAAAAAGTTTCTTACTAAGTATTTTCCACTAGCAAAGACTGCAAAGCTACAAAATGATATCTCTTCCTATGCTTAAATAAAGTTTGAGAATTTATATGATACATGGGAGAGATATAAAGATTTGCTGAGGAGATGCCCACATCACAATCTTCCACTGTGGATACAAATTCAAACTTTCTATGAGGGACTGAATCAAACCACTAGACAGATGGTAGATGTAGTAGCTAGAAGGATGTTAAATAACAAAACCCCTGAAGAGGCTTAGAATCTAATAGAAAGCATGGTCATGAATAGCTACCAATAGAATGTGTCAAGAACCAGACGACTAAAAGTAGTAGGAGTATACGATGTTGACGTTGTTACTACTTCAGCAGCACAAGTAAAGGCACTAAGCAAGAAAGTGGATGGAATCTCCATGGCATAGAAACCAGGTCAACTAGAGTTTGTTTCTAATTTTAATGAAAATGCTAATTTTGTAGGATTTCCACATAGGCAACCAAACAACCCCTATAACAATAGTTATAATCCGAGTTGGAGAAATTATCCTAATTTCTCATGGGAAAATCAACAAAGGGTTAGACTACCTAGATTCCAACAAGCACATCACCTGCTGGAACCAAAATAAATTTAAAAGACTTAATAACAAAGTTCATCCAAACAACTGAAACACACTTTCAAACAATAGAAGGGTTGTTAAGGAATCAAGGCATTTTGATCCAAAATTTGGAAACTTAAGTAGGATAGATTGTGAAAATGATTTTAAAAAGACCCTAAGGAACTCTACCTAGAAATACAGACCCCAACCTTAGGGAACATGTCAAATCAATCTTCTAAGTTAATTAAGAAGTAGTGCAAACTAAAAGGGGAGTTAAAACACCAGAGGAGAAGGAGTGACCCCCAAAGAATAGATAGTATGTTCCAAAAATTCCTTACCTAGCTTGACTCAAGAAAGAACACTCAGAGGAGCGGTACAATATGTTTTTGGAACTATTCAAGCAACTTCAAATAAAATTACTGTTTATTGAGGCTTTATTGCAGATGCCTAGCTATGTAAAATTCTTAAACGAGTTGCTTTCTAACAAGAAGAAACTAGCAGAAGTCTCAATAGTCAAACAAGTTACCGAAGAAATTAAAAGATCTAGGGAGTTTTACTTTACCATGTTTCATTGGCACTTTATTAATAAATGATGCTTTAGCTGATTTAGGTGCAAGTATTAATCGATGCCACATCATATTTTTAAGAAGTTGAGATTAAAGAAACCTAAACTAATACAAATGAGCATTCAAACAGTTTATAGGTCTATTAAATATCCCATCGGTATCATTGAAGATGTGTTGGTTAAGGTAGAGACATTTATCTTTCTAGTAAACTTCATAATCTTAGATATTGATGAAGATATAAATGCTCTACTTATTTTGGGACTCCCTTTTCTAGCTACTATAAGAGCAATCATAGATGTAGGTAATTGTAATTTAACTCTGAAAATAGGAGCTGAAGAGCAAACTTTCGAAACGCTTAACATAATTTCACATCCTCCAAATAATAACAATACTTGCTATTTCGTGAGTACATCTAACTTATTTAATTACACTTATGTGCAGGATGGCATTCACAAGGACCCAATATAATAGTATCACACTAATGGCAATTTAAAGGGTCTAGGTAAATCCAAGAAACTTGACTACTCGAAATATAAGTGTTGACCCCCTTGTCTAAACAGATGAGGTAACAACATCAAGCCAACAACATTAAATAACAGTGCTTTTTGGGAGGCAACACAAGTACTACTTAGTTTTATAACTTAGTTTAATTTGATTTAAATGTTTTTTAGTTACACTTAGTTATTTCAAAAAAAAATTAATTTTCCTTGATCTTTATGCTATAAGGCATAATTTCAAGACACAAGAAACATAAAAGAAATCCAACAGGAGTCTACACACCTGCATTCATCAATCGTGTTAAGAACTGTCTCTTATAGAAAGTAGGAATTGCACTTCAAGTCTATCAAACATTATCAAGGAAGTCTTTTGTTATTTTTTCCCCATTTATTATTTTGCCATTCTATTTTATACATTGAGGGCAAGCCTATAAATTACATTTATAATAAAATAATTTATTGAAAATTTTTTTCCTTGATATATTTTTACCTTTTCATTAGTGAACTTAGAATACAAGATTAGAGTTAAATTGTGAAATCTTAGTAAATCAAAAGTTATATGTTATTTATGCTTAGAATTTAGAAACTTTAGATTGGAAAGATATTACTAATCAAGAATTAGGAATTTGGGTTTTTAAACTTATTTAGATATATACATGTCTCTTAGAAATCCTTATGAGTACTATGAACTCGAATAATTGAATTGACAAAATTTATCTTTTGAAAATTCTTCTTATAAAATAGAAGTAGTGAAGAAAAAAGAAAGAGAAATATATAAATAAAGTTCAATAGTCAGCCTCATTGACTGAAGTAACTAGGCTTGCGGGGTGCCTATAGGGTGATAACACCTATTGACTTGAGTGATGTACCCAGGATCATCGACTTAAAGCTCACTATATGGGTCAATAGAAAAGTCTAAGAAAACTGAACCAATTAAAATAAGTAATGGAGTTAATAGAGGTTCAAAGGGGTATCTTAAAACTTAGCAGCCTAAAATTGTTTGATTTAGGACTTATTGACCAATGAAATTACTCCATAATATTAAAAAAAAAAAAAAGAGATGAAAATGGGGAAATATATACCTTAATTATGAGAACAAAATTTTGAAAACTTTATTCTTGATTAAGTAATGTCTAGTACGGTTTTGGGTTTCTAATTTTTTTTTAAATGATATGATAAATTTTGATATTTCATAAATTAACTCTTGAACTCTAATATTAGTATTTATATAATATTAAATATGAAAAATAATATTAAGAAGAAATAACTTTATCATGAATGTAATCAGTTTAAGTACTAATTAAGAAAATTTTCCTTGATCTTTAAAGTTTATTTTGCTTGAGGACAAGCAAAGACTCAAGTGTAGATGAATTTTATAAAGGTTATAAAATACTAATTATTTATATAAATTAGAATGACCTTTATTTAATTTTCTTATATTTTATATAAATATTGCACTTAATTAATCTTTATTTTAATTTCAAAATCTTCAGATTATAATTTATGAATAAATAGAAAAAATTACTTAAAAGTTAAAAGAAAAACATAATTTTACAAGATGGAAGTCCAAAATGTCACATTGAAAGATTGCAGCATGCGAGGACAATTCATCTGCCAAAAACCACTCTAGATTGGAACGTAAGAGATTTTGACCACAAAATATGTTGTTCGATATATATATATATATGGGAATGGGAAGATATGCCAAAAAATATGCAAAATATATCCATATCGCGTGCAAGAATATAACCATACTGACTCTAACATATATATATTTATATATATATATATACCAGTAGAGAAGCAGTAGTCTTAAGATAGATTAGATTAGCAAAACAAAATTAGAGTTAAAGAAATAGATAGATTTAGAATTTAGATGGAATTAGACAATAGAATAGAATTAAAAGATTAGAGTATATTAGGGAGTTTTATATTTTAATTTCAATGCTTTTTATTTATGCACTCTTTTTATATTTTTATTTTTAGATTCAATATATTTATAACTTAATTTTTTTATATATATTCAAGGTATGATGAACCATAAAATAAACATGCAATTTTTATATTATTCAATGATTTATTTATCATTCTTGTGATTCAATTATGTTCTTTATTATTTTCAATTTAATATTGCCGGCGTATTAGTTGAAATTTGATTTCTTATATAAAGATCGAGAGATTTTAAATAAAAATAGATCTAGCATAATTGAAATGAGTTGAATGCAATCCTAGAGATAGAATGACGCAATTCTTCCGAATTATGGTGAAACCTAATAGTGGAATTCATAAATCGAATATAATGCAATTTTAAGGTTTTTAATTAGGAAAAGATTCCAATTAATCAACCTGAAATTAGGAATTAGTATGACTTGAGAGAGCTATTAGTTCAATTTAGGAATTCCCACGGTCCAATAATAAAATAAAAAAATTGAATAATAATTAGCTCATTACATTAGCAATTTAAAGGGATCCAATACCTAAATACATTTTTATTGATTATTGTTTTCTTTAATTTATTCGTTATTTATGTTATTTACTCATTTATTTAGTTTTTTCGATTAGATAATAAAAAAAAATTAATTACTAGCACTCGTAATGCATATGGGATCGACACTTGATATCTTTATACACTATACTATATAATTGATATGTAAACTTGCCAATAAGTTTAAGGTTAGATAGTAGGAAGACCAATATCATAGAGTCATTTCATTATTTGTAAACTATGGAAATAATAGTCAAATGATAAGATATTATAAAACATTCATTTTAGAAAACTCGAAATGCTTAAATAATTTCAAAGTGCTATGTTATTCAATAATTCATCTTAAATCATGTATATATATAATAAAAACTTCATTGAAGCTATATTCTCATAATAATTACAGTTTAATTTAACCAATTTATATTTAAACATTTTATCACATTCATTTGTTAGTTTCTCATCTTAATCATGGAATTAATTATATTCTAATTTATTATTTCATATGTAATTATTCCTTCATACTTAAATACATAAAAGAAATTTAATGCAAGAAAGAAAGAGTTTTATTTTTTGTGTTTTTAGATAATATATTATAATATTCATTAGTAAATGAATTAAATATTTTATTAATGTCAATTAGAAATTAATTAAATATTTTATTAATAAATGAATAAAAAAATCCATTAATGCCCATCACCAAACGCATTAAATATTTGATTGGATAATTTTTTAATAATACATAAAATATTAATTTATATTTACATTTGTTGTTTTTAAAAAATTACTATATTATTATTCAAAGTTTTATTTGCAATTGCATGGACTCTTTAACTTAAAAAAAGAAAAAACATAGTTTGCACTTAAAAATTTTAAAGATAGTAATTTTATTCGAGTTTTGGTTCAAATATTTATGTACTTGATGCAAAATATGTAATTTTCAAACATATTCATACCAAACAAGTATACTCTCTGATTATGTACAGGTACTGTGAGCAACAATATCGCTAACCTCATGTTAGGAAGTTTATTGGGAAAGCAATGGAAAGGGAAGAGAATGTTAAACATACGCTAAACAATAATAAGTCAAAAAATGATGATGAATATCAATTATTAGTGACAAAATTATAAAATGGAAAAAGCCTTTACTAGTTTTATTGATTAATATTATAAATTAAGTAATTAATATAGTAAAATGTTTTATTATTTTTTATAAACACTAAGTCTTCTAGACCAACCACTAATGGAATTCTAATAGATATCTTATCTAGCTTGTAAAAAGAAAAAGAAGATCGATTCCATAAATAAAAAGTTCCATCAGTACTTAAACAAGCATAATAATATTATATATATAGGTATGTTATGAAGTAATCATTATGAAGGAATCTGTCCATATTTTCTTCTAATAATTGATAACCAGGAAAACCTTTTTATTTAAGAAAGAAAAAACAAATATTAGAAGTCAACTCAAATGTTAAATAAATAGTAGGAGTTCTCAAATTTTCACAATAAACCTTGGAGAGATATTTACAAATATATATAATTTTTATACATTACAAATAGTGTCGTAACCAGGATTGGAGACAAAATTGAATATAATCCCTTCATTCATTGTGGTTCTGATATGATATTTTGGCAATAGCTTCCATCAGTTAAATTGGAAGTTGTCAGTCCATTGATTCATGGAATGGTGTTGGGATAAAAATAAGTTTCCAAATTAAGATCGTAAGATAATTTATAAATTAATTTCTTACTATCATTTTCTTCTTCAAAATTTATACTATCAAATATTTTTAAGTCATCAAATGGCAACTTATTCTAATAGTTGTACATTGATCCATAGGCTTTTGTAATAAATGGAATTTTTTATTATAACCTAACAATAGAAACCAAGCTATTGAAATACAATGTATGTAGTGGGACAAGATAAGTGACAAATACTTGTATAGAGTTCAATTGATGAGTGATTAAATCAATTAGAGAATCAAATATAAATTTGGTTCTATTTTCTATGCCTCACACATAAGCAACATCTAACAACATCTCTCTTTTATGGAATTTGCTTACTAAACTTTACAAGATGCAACTTATAATTGAAACCGCTTACCAATATTGGTCCTAGATTAGCAATCAAGAAGGGGGTGAATTGATTCTTATAAGTTTTAAACCCCCCAAAATAATTTGGAAATAACTCATTTTGATTACTAAGAAATTGAAATCAAATAAGTATAATAGCAAAAGTAAATAAATTGCAACAAAATAAAGAGTGTAGTGATAAGAAGAGGGGATAAATGATTTATACTGGTTTTGCTTTGTATATCAATTCACTCTTTCAACCTTCACTTGCTAGGGATTTTGTCATCTTCGCCGATCATTCCACTATATCAAAATTCTTAAGCATAAAAGTTACAACGGTCTACCATAACAAAGCATAGTCACCCACTACTTTATCTCACTTAACTTCTACTAAAGCTAGCCCACAAAACTATAGTGAACAAATGTAATCTCTCAATTACACAACTTCTTCTAAAAAAATTAATACAATCATGAGAAAAACAAAATTTAACTCCTTTACAATTTTACTACTCAAATAGAAATACAATATAAAAACTTGATCGCTTTAAGTGCTTTTGTATAAGTTGTATATTGTCATATTCTCTACTTGGTCTACTGAAAAAAGACATGTTTATTTATAGATGAATTTCAAAAATCAACTTGAGATTATTGATGTAAGATCTTTAATTCAATTCTCCTTAATTGTAGCCTTATCAAATCTTACTTTAATTCTTCAACCTATTACAAAAATAACTAATAAAGTGTAACCCTTGCTTTAATAGAAAATAGGAAATATTTGACTATAATTATTAGTAACTTGTAACACCCTAAAACCTAAACCGCACTACTGCCCTCCATGTGTCCTTATCCCACAAGAACACGTTAAAGCTTTGAATCAAATATGATACATTTTCACCTATAACTCTTATATAAAAGCATTTCATACATCCCCAAAATTCAGATATTAACTTAAACCATACTAAATGTCTAACGCAGTGAAAGTCTTTAAACATAAAAATAACATTCCTCAAAAGATACTATCTATTACAATCAAATAACATAATCTACCTAAATTCTAATCACCATAATAGTAATGGCAATCTTCATCTTCCTCTCTCTGGTTCACCCAAACCTAAGTTATTTTCTAGGTTCTCATTTCCCTCAACACCTGCATCTAAAAATGTTCCTTGAAAGGTGAGCTAATACCTAATACGTATAACACAAACACATATGCATAAACAAACATGGACAAGTATCACACTCATCATGAAATACTTAAACACAGGCAACCATTTCTTAATGCATTTTATGTCCACAAACATTAATAGGGTACTCATGACCCCTTAAACACACTTAACACACAGAGTATGATTTAGTGATGGGAACTGCCACTATGGGCCCCACACCCATAATCCCTTAATCCTTAAACTTAGTAATGGGAACTGCCATTTCAGGCCTACACCTATGGTACACTTAATCTTGGTGATGAGAACTGCCACTACGAGCTCCACACCTTATCCACTTAACCCATTTAATCCTAGTGATGGGAACTACCACTACGAGCCCTATACCCATATACACTTAAACCTAGTGATGGGAATTGTTACTACAAACCCCACACCCATGTCCACTTAATCCTCTTAACCAACATTCAGCCCATATCATTTTCAAGCACAACTTCACTAAAGATAACGTCACAAAAAAAATCATTGGGGTGCCCCTTAGGGATATGCCACTACGGGCCCCTAAGCCGAGCCAAGGACATATAACGTACAACTTAAACACTTAACCTAAATCATTTAACTTAATCAATTTCATTGCATAAGCTAACTTAAACAAACACAAATCAACACACAAGTTACACTTACCTTAAATTCTAACCTTAAGCACTTTCGGTTTTAGACTTAAGCAAAATTGAGATCTGTACACATCAACAAGCTCTTCTTAGTACTTAATCTAAGATTAATATCATTCTCTTAATTCTCTTAATCCTATTTATTTAATTTCTTTAAAGCTTTACTAGCTATCTAGGCTTCATGGAAATTAATTTGATTTGAAGTTAAATGAATATATAATTAAGTTAAACTTTATTCAACACAGCCATATTGGGGGTCGTGTTGCTCAACACGGCCATGTTGGGGGTCGTGCTACTCAGCACAAGCTAGCGCACAACCATGTTTAGGGTCGTGTATCTTTTGATGTAAAGTATGGCTTCAACACGATTGGAACACAACTTTGTTAGGAGGTCATGTTTTTCTTAATTCAACACAGTTGAAATACGATCATGTTAAAAGGTCGTGTTACCCTTAACTCAACAAGACCGAAACACGACCGTGTTAAGAGGTCATGTATCTCTTGGTGTAACCTTCAAACTCAACACAGTCGAAACATAACCATGTTGGGAGATTGTATTACCCTCGGCAATCTCCACAAACCCCAAATTCTTCATTCCGAATTCTCTTAAGCCAAATTCTCTCTATCCTTAGGCTTAATTTAGTCTCTAAAACATGTAATTACAATTAGATTACTTATTTCAATAACTCCACAAATCGTATCCTTAAGTCGTTGATCCTCATGCTCATTTCGTCCTTCCTCTAATTTTGAGTTTTGTATGAACAAAGTGATGTAACTACATCAGATTATCTAGTCTCTATGAAAATTCTTGTATAAAAATCCTTACCCCTCATACTTGAAATTAGGTCAAGCCATTTTCCTTTTGTCATCTTAGGGTTCTCGTAAAGAGTGTCTATCCTTTGTGGTTTTTGTTTCACTGCTCAAAATGACAAAGGAGGCTCTCTAAGTTAATTTGAGGTATTTCCTTCGTGTAAAATGTCTAAATTGCCCTTTGAAGTTTGATGAAATTCCTGTCTTAGCCTTGGTTTTACATTATAATATTATAACATATATATTGATATGTCAAAAGAAATTCAGGTATCCCCCCTTATAAAAAATTTAATCCTCAAAAGTACATGATTTTAGAAGAATTTTAGATGCTTCTTCCTCATTTCTGCTTCCAATTCCCACATTGCTTCCCTTTCCGTTTGGTTAGTCCATTGCACTTTAATATAAGGGATTGTTTTCTGTCTTAGTACCCATTCTTTAGTATACAGAATTCTGATTAACCTTTCTAAAGACATCAGATTTAGTTACACATTCAGTAGTTTCAAAGTCACTATCTAATTCAGGTCGGGCACATATTTCCTTAGCATGGATACATAGAATACATCATGTACTCTAACCAAATTTGGTAGAAGAGCTAACTTGTAAGCCACTATGCCTATTCTTTTCAAGATCTCAAATGGGCCTACATACTTTGGGTTTAACTTTCATCTCAACCCGAATCTAATCACTCCTTTTGTTGGAGAAATCCTCAATAGTACCTTATTTCCCACTTAAAATTTCAAAGGGTGTCTTCTCTTGTCTACATAGTTGTTCTATCGAGATTGGGTCGTTTGTATTCTTTATCTTATTAGTTTCACTTTGTCTACCGCTTCTTGTACTAATTGCAGCCCCATAATCTGTCTTTCTCCCACTTCATCCCAATGTAGTGAGGATCTACAGCTTCTACCATAAAGAGCTTCATATGGTGCCATTTGGATGGTTGCTTGGTAACTATTATTATAAGCAAACTCCACCAGAGGTATATGCTCATTCCAATTGCCTCAAAAATCTAGTGCATATGCCCTTAGTAAATCTTCTAATATTTATATGGTCCTTTTAAAATGACCATTTGTTTGTAGGTCGAATGTTGTGCTGAACTGTAGTTTAGTGCCTAATGCCTTATATAGGTTACTCCAAAATCTGCTCACAAACTTTATGTCTCTATCAGAAGCGATTGTCATTGGCACTCCATGCAGTCAAACTATCTCTTGTATGTACATCTGAGCCAGTTTCTCCAATTTTTATCTTACTTTGATAGGTATAAAATGACCAAACTTGGTCAATCTATCCACTATGACCCAAACTAAATTGTGCTTCTCCTTAGTATTTGGGAGGGTTGTAACAAAGTCCCTTGTTACATGCTCCCATTTCAACTCTAATATTAAATAAGATCGTTATTCTCCAGCTAGTCTCTAATGTTCTATTATGATCTACTGGCATGTGAGTCATTTAGCTATCTATTCTGCTATTTCTCTCTTTATGTTTCTCCACCAATAACAGCTCTTTACATCCTTGTACATTTTGGTACTTTCATGATGTATTGTGTAGGTGGAGTGATGCACCTCTTTCATTATATCTCTCTTTAATTCTGCATCCCTTGGCACACATAGTCTTGTCTTGTACCTTAAGGTCCCTTTTGCATCTAAGTTGAATTTCGGTGCCTTACCTTGTTCCATTCTACTCTTGATCTCTTAAATGTCTTTATCTTTCATCTAATTAGCTTTAATTTTGTCCATTATGGTTGGTTGAATCCTTAAAGCAGTCATTTTGCTCTGACTTCTTGTGTTAAAATTTCTAGTTCCAATTTGCGCATGTCTTCTAATAACTCCTTTTGCAAAGTGATAAAAGTGGCTACATTGCCCTATTTCTTTCTACTAAGGGCATCTGCCACTACATTGGCTTTTCATAGATGGTATTGTATCTCCATGTTGTAATCTTTAATTAACTCCAACCATTTCCTCTGTCTCATATTCAGCTCTTTCTGTGTAAATACATACTTCAAGCTTCTGTGGTTAGTGAAGATTTTGCACCTTTTTCCATATAAGTAATTCCTCCATAGCTTTAAAGTTAGTACTACAGTTGCCAATTCAAATTCATGAGTTGGGTAGTTTTTTCATACGACTTTAGTTATCGAGATGAATAAGCTATTACTGAACCACCTTGTATCAATATACACCCAAACCCTTGAATTAAGGCATCACTATACAATATAAACTCTTATCCACTCTTTGACAAAGTCAAAACTAGCACTGACACTAGTTTCTCTTTGAGCATCTGAAAACTGGCTTCACATCTATTATCTCATTTGAATTTCATATTTTTCTTTGTCAATCTAATGAGAGGAATTGCTATTTTAGAAAAACCCTTCTACAAATCTCTTGTAATAATTTGTTAGACCTAGGAAGTTTCTTATCTCTATAACTATTTTTGGTTTGTGCCAATCTACTATTGCTCTTACCTTTTCTAGGTCCATAGATATCCCTTTTATATTAACCACATGACCTAAGAAGACTATTTATTCTAGCTAGAATTCACATTTACTAAATTTGGCATACAACTTCTCACCATGTAACATGCCCAATACTAGTCTCAAGTGTTCTTCATACTCCTTAGTACTTTTAGAGTATATGAGGATATCATCTATAAAGACGATTACTAATTTATCCAGAAAACCCTTAAATACTCTATTCATTAAATCCATGAATGCAGCTGCTGCATTGGTTAGTTTAAAGGGCATCACCAAAAACCGTAATGTCCATATTTAGTCTTAAATGTTGTTTTCTAAATGTCTCCTTCTTAAATTCTTAGTTAATGGTAGCTTGATCTCAAGTCTAATTTGGAGAACACCTGAGCTCCCTACAACTAGTCAAACAAGTCATCTATCCTGAGAAGAGGATATTTGTTCTTGATTATAACCTTGTTTAACTCCTTATAGTCTATACAAAGTCTCATGCTTCCATACTTCTTCGTTACAAACAGAACCGATATACCTCAAGGGGAGACACTAGGTCATATAAAACCATTATCTTGTAGCTCTTGTAATTGTTTCCTTAATTCTTCCAATTTCACCGGTGCCCTCCTTTAGACTAGTTTTAATATGGGTACTATACCCTATACCAAATTAATGTTGAATTCAATTTCCCTAGCTGAGGATAAACTAAGAAGATCTTTTAGAAACACATTAGGAAATTCCCTCACTATCAAAAAGTTCACACTCTCAAATCCCTATAGTTTAGCTTTAAAAGGATGGAGTTGATCCCTAGATTTAGGTTTTGAGAGTGTAGAATGGGTCCCTAAAGTCATATAGTTTTGAAAATGTAGAGTGGATTCCAATAGTTAGGCTTTCAAAGTATAGGGTAGGTCCTTAGATTCATTTTTGAATATTACAAAGGGCTAAATTTGATTCGTGGGTTTTAGCCTAATATTTTAATGGATTTGACTCTTTGCATTGAGGTAATAGAGCCTAGAGAGTGAAGTCTATATTTTGGAATGATCAAGGAAAATTTAGCATGGTGAGCTTAGGGTAAGCCCTGTTGGATCAACCAATCCAATCCAAAATTTTTCAATAAAGCTCATACATTATAGGTCACTAATGGGCCTAAACAATGAAAAGCCTATTTGTAGGCTCATTCACTTAAAACCGTTGATTATTGTCATTATCTAACAAACGAAATTCATAGCAAAATCCTATAAATACCCAATGCATCCTCATTCAAGAGGGGGACTCTTGTTTGGAAAACACCATTACTTTACCTAACTTTCCTCAAAAGATTAAAACTATAATACTCCTGAAAACATTCACTAGTCAACATAGTATCGAGCTTTATCTGAGATCACCTACTTCTCCTCCCCATATCATTTGCCCTCTAATCATCCTTATATGTGTTGCTTCTCTCGTTAGGCTATGTGTAGCTCATTCCTATGCAGCATGCATGTGACATTGCACTCAAACTAATACCTTTACAAGTATGAACCTACTTAATCCCATGTTTTCACACATATAGTCAATTAAAGCATATATTTATTATATAATTTGTATTCTAATTTCCAAATTAATTGAAGAATTCACACATATACAATATACATATAAGTATATATAACTATGCTAGCATGTGATGGGAATCTACCCTACTATCCCAGCAGTAGGAGAACCCAATTTGGATGTATGATCCAAGACATCCACATATGTTCATTTTTCTTTATTTAATAATGTTTGGTTTTGCACTATAACAGGTACATTGATCAATCTACGGGATGGCCAAATAACATGCACCGATGATCAACTTGCGGGATATTTTTGGAGTCACATCCAACGACCCACAAATTACTCAATTGACTTAGAGAACCAGCTATTTGAAAACCATCTTTTGTACTTGTATTTTTTATTATTGAACCCGCCACGTTTATTCATTTTTTGAACTTATGATTTGTTTGTATTTTGTTGATAGAACCGGCCACTTAATGGCATATTTGTAATTTTTTGAACATTTTTACCCTAATTGCAGCAAGTATTGAGTTTGTAGGGAGCTTTTGACATTTTGATAAACAAACACACTTTAAGCCGTGAGGGAGAGCCTTGCAAATCAAAGATCTCTTATTAATTTCTTGTGAAATTGTGGCAAGATTCAACAAGTGTAGATTGTGAGTAATATCAATCTTCCATTTGTTGTTAGCAAATTGTATTTAGTAAGTCATATCTAGGTGCAATTTCTGATTTCTTTTGTTCACGTGATTTGGATGTAATTTTCATATTTTGATCAATTCAATTTTATAATTGCTTCCAATTATAAATTGCGTGATTTCCCATTGAACATTTACATACTTGTTGTTCATAATTCCATTTGGTATTTTGCTTAAGTGGAATTCCATTTCATCATGCCAATTTAGGGAATTTACATTGTTGAATTCTCCAATTAGATTGTGTACATGTGCTTTGGATTTTTAGGCACATCAGCATGTGCAACCAACAAGCAAATATAATAGCCACTCACCTTTGTTAAAAAAAAAAAAAAAAACTTTATTTGTTCCTTTTCTTTGAGATACCCTCATAATAAATTATTAAGTAATCTTATCTTAATTTCATTTTAATTTGTTTCCATGTTTATGAGTTTATCTTAAATTTAATTTAGCTAATTAATCTATCCAAATTTTATCATTTTAAATTAATCAATTAAGGATCTTCCATAAATAGTGAAGCCAAGGTGGTTAACTAGAAAAAATAAGGCGGTTGACTTAGGGAGTGGTTGACTAGCAGTAGGGGATGATTGATCAACCTACCTCTTTTTGGGTGTTTCCCTTGTCTTTCTCTATCATTTTTCACATATTATTCTAGACTTAATATTAGGGTTTGTCTTATTAACTATCTAATTGAAATTATAGTTAATACTTTTTTTTTTGGGTGAAATCCTAATCTTTAGATCTCAAGGCTTTCTTTTTTACTAAACCTAGGTTATAAAATCGTAATCTTTGGTTCGGAGAGGGCTCACACTTTTTGGAACTTAGTAATTGGTATAGCTAGGTCTCTTGATCAAACAGAGAGAGAAAATATGTAGAAATTTGGGAGACAAACTCATTGCGAATTATAATGATACATAGTTTTATAAACATTCGAACAACACGAGTCAATACATGTATTTAACAGGACACAATCGGAGAATCCCATCCTTACCTTCTATCTGGCCATTGATATGGAATTTAAGACAGATCATGACCTTTTAAATGTGATAGACCTCTATATTGTTCGAGTTGACACATTGGCTCAATAAAAAATCATAAAACACGAACAGAGTGTATAATCCTACAAAAGGCACTTTGTTTAGATCTCATGTACTTTATGCAAATGATGTGTCTGCAATAAACTCTCTTTAAGTCCTTGCCGTGACCTTGTTTGGATCTCACCTAGGGAGATTAGAACCACGTCTGCAATTCATAAGATACGAGAACTAAATTCACAGATTCACAAGGTATAAATAGATTATTCCACTTTGTTCAAATCTTGTGCATGAGATTCAAATAAAGTAGTGATTATGGCTTTTTTTTTTTTTTTTGGTGGCTCCACGCATTGTTCAAATCTCATAAGGAAGGTTCGAAAAAATCCACCCATATCCAAACATTTAAATTTTAGGTTAGTTCTCGACCTTAATACCACGTCAATCAAACAATGACGATTCATTCAAAGGCCTAGTTAAATGATTTAACTTATCAAAGAATTATTCAACTAATCAATTAAATGATTCCAAACTTATAATTGGTTAACTGATATTACAAGAACTAATATGGTAGAAACTAAACTACACGGGCGGCAATCGCCTGCACATCTAGAATGTTTTACCCATGCTTGTTCAGGTCATAAAAACGAAAAATCTCAACATATTTCTCATCTTGAAAAAAAAAAAAAAAAAACCAAATCTTCCATTGTTTGCATCAAAATAACATCCAAATAGATGTTGTTTCAAAGTACATATGGCCTACCGCCGCATTGAAAATGGAGAAAAAAGGAAACTACGAAAAAGAAACCAGCGGATTTTACCAAGTCCAAGTCATGCAAAACTTTCATTTTGTTGAGATAAATTGCCTACGTAAGTATCCTATACGATAAATATGTCATAACAAAGCGTCAGCTCTATAAATGCAGAATCATACTAGTAGGAAAATATCTCAAGTTTCTTTTGAGTAGCTTCGTCTAGGATGGAAGCCAAGAAAAACACACACTTACCAAACATGGTGGTTATGTTTTTTATAAGTCTTGTTTCGTTCTTTGATTACTCTGCTGTTTATGCCTCCGCAATCCTAGATCATGAGCAAAACACCCTGTCAACTTACATTGTCCATGTGAGAGAGACAGAAAGCAGGGCCTTTTCACAATTTGGTGATCTTGATAAGTGGTACCGATCATTTTTGCCATCAATCACCACTAGCCCGAACCGAGCCGACCGTATGGTTTACTCATACCAAAATGTCATGACGGGGTTCGCTGTGAGACTGAGTGCAAATGAGGCACAACAGCTGGTAAACATGGAAGGAGTGGTAAAAGTTCAGAAGGAGAAAATATTCTCCCTGCACACAACTCATACACCTAAGTTTTTGGGACTGCAACAAAATCTAGGTCTGTCGAATGATTCAAATTTGGGCAAGGGAATAATAATTGGAGTTCTGGATACAGGAATAACGCCAGGTCATCCTTCTTTTGGGGATGAAAGAATGCCTCCTCCACCGGCCAAATGGAAAGGAAGATGTGACTTCAATGCTTCATCTTGCAATAAGAAGCTCATTGGTGCTAGAGATTTTATAAAGACGAATATTACTCCACCGTTTGATGAAGAGGGGCATGGTACACACACATCAAGCACGGCAGCAGGAACTTTCGTGCCGGGAGCAAATGCTCTTGGAAATGCCAATGGAACTGCTGTTGGCATGGCACCTCTTGCTCACCTGGCAATGTACAAAGTTTGTGGTTACAGAGCATGTCCTGAAACTGCCATACTGGCAGCAATGGACACGGCAATTGAAGATGGCGTCGATGTGCTTTCCCTCTCTCTTGGGGGCGCCTCATTCCCATTTTATTCCGATTCAATTGCAATTGGTGCATTTGCCGCCATTCAGAAGGGAATTTTTGTTAGTTGTTCCGCAGGAAATGCTGGTCCTTCAAATCGCACATTATCTAATGAAGCCCCATGGATTCTCACTGTTGGTGCAAGCACCACAGACAGAACTATCAAAGCTGCAGCGCAACTAGGAAATGGGATAGAATACGATGGAGAATCACTCTTCCAACCAAAAGATTTCCCTCAAACTTTATTGCCATTAGTTTATGCAGGTGCAGTCAGCAATGATTCATCGGCATTATGTGCTGATGGTTCGTTAAGAAACCCGATCGTCAAGGGGAAAGTGGTCCTGTGTGAGAGAGGTGGAAATATTGCAAGAATTGATAAAGGAAAAGAAGTGAAGGCTGCGGGTGGTGCTGCTATGATTCTCATGAATGAAGAGATCGAAGGCTATAGCACAGAGGCTGATGTCCATGTCCTTCCAGCAACACATGTGAGCTATGATGCTGGGGTGAAAATCAAAGCCTACATTAATTCAACATCAACTCCAAAGGCAGCAATCTTGTTCAAAGGAACCGTCATTGGCAATTCCGATGCGCCAGCAGTGTCATCCTTCTCTTCTAGGGGCCCCAACTTTCAGAGTCCTGGAATACTAAAACCCGACATAATCGGCCCTGGTGTGAGCATCCTAGCAGCCTGGTCAGTCCCACTAGACAACACCACAAACACAATAGCAAACTTTAATGTCATCTCCGGCACATCGATGTCATGTCCTCATCTAAGTGGTATTGCAGCTTTGCTCAAGAGCGCACATCCTGATTGGTCCCCTGCCGCCATAAAGTCGGCTATGATGACAACCACTGATCTTCTAAACCTTGAAGGAAAGCCTATAGTTGATCAAACACTTCTTCCTGCTGACATTTTTGCAACGGGTGCAGGCCATATTAACCCAACAAGAGCAAATGACCCAGGTCTTATTTATGACCTGAAGCCTGACGATTACATTCCTTACTTGTGCGGGTTGGGTTATGAAGATTCTGATATTGCGGTCATAGTCCAGAAGAAGGTTGAGTGTTCACAAGTAACAAGCATTCCTGAAGCACAGCTGAACTATCCATCATTTAGCCTAACATTCGGTTCTAGTCCCCAAAAATACACTAGAACAGTAACCAATGTCGGCCCGGCTTATTCGACCTATACCTACAAGGTTGATGCACCCAATGGAGTTGATCTCATAGTATCACCTTCACAGCTTACATTCACAGGAGGACAAAAGACAGCAACATACACAGTGACCTTTAGCAAAAGTGCCAGTGCAGAGATCACTAAGTCATTTTCACAGGGTTCCTTGACATGGTCTTCTTCAAAGCATACTGTCAGGAGTGCTATCGCCGTGGTCTTTGAATAGGAAATACGATTTTTCAGTTGCAGCCGCTGCTGGCTTGGAATAATTTAGCTGGAATCTTCAATGTCTACCATTATAAAATAGTGGAAACACGGGCTACAGAGATTAGGGGTGGTATTGTGCCATATGGCTCATATTTCGTTTATATTGAATAAATTTCAATCAAATGTTATAGTTGGTGAAAAATTATGGTATTCGATAGCTAGAAAACAATGAATGGATAAAAGAAAGGTCGAAAATTAAATGACTTAGACGCACATAATTGTTTTCCTTAAAATAGTTTAGATTTCCTACATGAAGGTTCGCTAAAGGAATAACAGGCAAATCTTCGATAAGATTCAACTAAATAAAGAGAATTGTAGTTGGCGTTTCTACTTTTGGAATTTACTGCTGCTTTGGATTGGCTTGATTTTGAGATTGAAAGATTCGAGAAAGCAAAACGCCTATGCAAATTGTCAGTTTTGTTTGTAAACATAAAAAAGACACCAGTATAAGAAAGACAATATGTCATTTTAGTTTTACCCTTTGAACCCCTCATCCAAGAGTTAGACAAAGTATGGAATAGATATGATTGTTGAAGTGATCAGATATATCCGCAACAAGCGAATAGATATCGTGCTCTTTCGTATAGTTGTCATTGTTATCTTCGTCTAAATGTCACCCATTTCATTCGAATGAAAAGGCTTATATCAGAAACTTTCAAGCCTGAGTACGACTTCATTTACATGGGATTCCTCTTCACAGGATGTAAAATAAATACATAAATAAAATAGCTTTCATAAGTCTTGGAAACTTCGATTCCACAACTTCGTTTTGACGAATCCATCCTAATGCACGCTTTCACTTAATTTAACTCATCGTCAGATCTTGACACTATAGAAATGACGCAATATTGATCACAATAGAAGAATCTGAATTCAACTCACACTATTATTTGTTTTGTTATACATATATATACATGTTGATTTCATTGAGTTACAAATCTATTGTGTTAATCATGTTGTTGATTTGAGTTGATCCAAATCATGTTGTTGTTGCTATTTTGGATTGCTGTTGCTGTTGTTGATCCAAATCTGTTTCTGTTGCTGTTGTTCCGAATCTATTTCTGCTGCTGTTGTGTGTTGTTAAGCTGTTGTATCTGTTAGGTGTTGATGTTTATCATGCCCCCGCAAGATGGACGGTGGTACAGTGAGTCCAATCTTGTTGATGAGGTGTTGAAACTGAGAGCGAGGAAGTGGTTTGGTGAGTGATCAACAAGTTGATCAGATGACGAGATATGAGAGATACGAATGAGACCTTGTTGAACTTGTTCACGGATGATGTGATAATCAAGTGCAACATGTTTCATTCGTGTGTGGAAGATAGGATTTGAGCATAAGTTCGTCGCCCCAACATTATCATAGTAGATTATCGGAGGTTGGTGATTAGATAGGCTGAGTTCTTGAAGTAAAGAGCAGATCCATCTTAGTTCAGCTGCTATAGATGCAACCGCTCTGTATTCAACTTCAGTGGACGAACGGGCAATAGTACGTTGTTTCTTGGAGCTCCATGAGATGGGATTGCGGTCGAGGTAGACAATGTAGGCACTGGTGGATGTATAAGCATCTTTATCGCCAGCCTAGTCAGCATCAGAGAAAGCATGAAGATGCTAAGCAGACGATTTGCGAATAGAAATGCCATGAGCTATAGTGCCGCGAAGATACCGAAGGAGACGTTTTGCGGCTTGCCAGTGTGTAGTAGTAGGTTAGTGCATGAACTGGGACAGTTTGTTGACAGTGTAGGCGATGTCTAGGCAAGTGAGGGATAGATATTGGAGGCTTCCAACCACATGACGGAATTCCTTAGGATTAATGAGGGGCAAGCCATCACGGAGAATTAACGGAGGTAAAACCGCAAGTGGTGTAGTGATTGGTTTGGCATCTGTCATACTTGTCCGATGAAGAAGATCTTCAATATATTTCCGTTGATTGAGAAACAGGCCAGTGATAGTCAGTAGGACTTCAACGCGAAGAAAGTAGTGGAGGAAACCCATGTCTTTGATGGAGAATCGAGTGGCAAGGGATTGAATGCATTCGGTGACAGCTGATTTGGTGGTACCTATAATGATGATATCATCAACATAAACAAAAAGGAAGATAATTGTGGTGTGAGACCCGAGGATGAACAAAGAGGAATCTGCCAAGGAGTTGCAAAAGCCGAATTGAAGTAAATGTTGATGGAGTTCATGATACCAGGCACGGGGAGCTTGTTTAAGACCATAGATTACTTTACTAAGTTTGCACACATGATGAGGACGATCAGGATCAATGAATCCAGGGGGTTGAGCCATATAAACTTCTTCGTTAAGAGTACCTTGGAGAAAGGCATTGTTGATGTCAAGTTGATGGAGCGGCCAGCTATGGTTCACTGCCAAGCTGAGAATGAGTCGGACGGTAACCGGCTTGATTACTAGACTAAAGGTTTTGGTGTAGTCCACTCTAGGGCGTTGGTGGAACCCTTTAGCAACCAGGCGTGCTTTGTACCTGTCAAGAGAGCCATTAGGAAGAAATTTAGTTCGAAAAATCCACTTGCAACCAATGATATTGTGATGAGGTTGTGGGGCTGTGAGTTCCCATGTTCCATTGCGAATGAGGGCATTGAATTCATCAGACATGGCAGCCCTCCAATTGGAGTCTTTGAGAGCCTGAGTAATGGTTCGAGGTTTAATGATTGAATGAGGAGGTAGAGCAGTGGCAAAAAGATTGAGTTTTTGAATTGGTTTGCGGATGTTGTGTTTAGAGCAGGTGATAATGGTACGAGGAGGATTAGGTTATGGGGAAATGACAGCGAACGCATTGGGGTTGGGAGTGGAGAGAACAGCAGAGGGTGGGGATGGAGAGTGAGGGGGAAATGGTGGAATGATGGGGAGGTGAAGGGAGCACCAGTCCGTGGGCGTCAAAAGGTTGGTGTGGACAGTTGGGGATTAGCGAAAGGGAAATACAGATTCAACAAAAGCGGACATGGCGAGAGACATAGATGCGACCAGAGGGTGTGTGAAGACAGAGGTATACACTTTGGGTGAAGGAGTAGCCTACGAACACACATGGCAGCGAATGAGGTTCAAGTTTGTGTTTAGTGTAGGGGCATAGCCAAGGATAGCACAAGCAGCCGAAACTACGAAGCTTGGTATACTTGGGTGTGGCTGCAAAGAGTTGGAAGGCCGAAGAGAGGTTATGAAGTGTAGGAGTGGGAAGGCGATTGATGAGGTAGATAGCCGTGAGGAAGGCATATGTCCAATAGGTTAGCGGCATGGAGGCATGCGAGAAGAGTGTAAGGTCGGTTTCTATAATGTGACGGTGACGACGTTCGGAATAGCCGTTATGTTCAGGTGTATGAGGAGGGGTGGTGAGGTGAGTGATGCCGTGAGTGGCCAGATAAGGGACGAGAGCCTCGAATTCGCCCCCATTGTCCGAGTAAAGTGTCTTAATGGTGTGGGTGAACCGATTTTCAACCAGTGTCTTGAACCATATGAAGACATGGATGACATCGAATTTGCGCTTAAGAGGAAAGAGCCAAACGTATTTTGTGTAGTGATCAACAAAGATTACATAATATTTGTAGTTGTTAATAGACGTAATAGGGGATGTCCATACATCTGTAAATATAACTTCAAGAGTATAGGAAGAGGTTAAGGTAGATGTAGAAAAAGGTAATTTATGGCTTTTATTACAATGGTAAGAAGTACAAGTAAATTGAGAGTGCTCTAAGCTAGATGATGCTAAGTTGTTGGAGTGAAGGAGCTGCTTAAGAACGGGTAGAGAAGGATGGCCAAGACGGTGGTGCTAAGTTAGAAGAGAGGTGGCAGTGCTGGAGAAGGCAAGTAGTGGCGGAGTTGTGGGGGGCCAAATATAGATGCCATCCTTAGTGCGTCCTTGGAGGAATAGTGCCTGTTCGAAGATCCTTCACATAAAACGAAGAGGGTAAGAATTCAATAGAGGTGTGATTGGATTCGCAAAATTGAGAGACAGAGATAAGGTTGCGATGCATGGATGAAACACATAGAACATTATTTAAGGTAAAGGAGTGAAATGAGGTGGGCAAAGAGATGGAACCGGTACGAGTGATGGGGAGCCCGGAGCCATCGCTAATGAGGATTTCATCCGTGCTGTCGTAGGGATTGTGGAGAGCTAGATTATTGAGATCGGTGGTGACATGGTGAGTGGCACCACTGTCCAGCAACCAGGAGAGAGGAGCTGTGGTGGATACTACTGTGTTAGCCTGCGTCTGCTGTGATGAAGGCTGTTGTGGGGGATACTGCTATGTGGACAGGGTGAAAGGAGTGGGGGGTCGTGCGTGGGGGTGTTGTTGACGAAATAATGGACAAGGGCAACTACATGCCCTTGTTGACGACACCATTGGCAACGGCCAAAGAAAGGACGAGGAGAGTGAGATGTGGTGTGGGGAAACGATCAGGGAGGGATTGAGGGTGGAGACGCTGAGAGAGGGGCGGTGGGGAACGACCGATTCAGATGTTGGCGATGGGGCCAGCGGTTGGAGTGGGCTTAGGAGGTGTGAGTCAAAGCAGGGAGGGAGGTGGAATGAAGGGAGAGCTCTTTGTTGAGAAGTTTCTCATGTAGTTCTTCGAAGGAGATGGGGGTGTCTCTGCTGTTAACGACATCAATGACAGATTGATAAGAATCATCTAATCCATCAAGAATTTTTTCGATGAGGTCTTCATGATCAAGGGCTTTTCCAAGGGCTGCAAGTCCGTCTGCATGGATTTTGATGGATTGCATATACTCAGTAATCGAATTGGAGCCTTTGTTGATATGTTTCAGATTGTCTTTCAGTTATTTAATGTGTCCATGGGTGGGTTTAGCATATGTGTTTACAAGGATTTGCCATTCTTGGAGAGAGGTGTCAGCTTGAGAGATTAGAGGGACAATGTTGGAGGAGAGAGTGCCAACAAGTGCTCCGAATAGCAGCTTGTCTTGGCGTCGCCAGGTGAGATAAGCTGGGTTCGATGTGATGCTATCGTCTGTTATGACAGTGGCCGGTGGTGGTGGATGGGAGCCATCGATGAATTTGGACAGATCGTATCCTATGAGTATGGCTTCAATTTGGGTTTTCCAAGATAGATAGTTGGAGTTGTTAAGCTTGATGGAGTTGTGGATAGTGATCATGATGAGGGGTTGGGTTGGTTCCATGTTATTTTAGATGATGGTTGAGGTATCTTCCAGAGTCATGGTCGTGAGACTGGTTGATGAGGATTTGGTTTAGTCTTTGGTGCTGTGGAGAGGCTCTAATACCATGTAGAAATGACGCAATATTGATCACAATAGAAGAATCTGAATTCAACTCACACTATTATTTGTTTTGTTATACATATATATACATGTTGATTTCATTGAGTTACAAATCTATTGTGTTAATCATGTTGTTGATTTGAGTTGATCCGAATCATGTTGTTGTTGCTGTTCTGAATTGTTGTTACTGTTGTTGATCTTAATCTGTTTCTGCTGTTGTTGTTTCGAATCTATTACTGCTGCTGTTGTGTGTTGTTAAGCTGTTGTATCTATTAGATGTTGATGTTTATCAGACACCACGTGGATCAAATAAATATTAAGCAGATAATTGGTAATTTAGACGGATGCCAATGGTAAAATATGGAAGAAAGGAATTACTTTGCCAGGATCGCTGACTATCTAAAGAAATATTTCATTAAAATGAAGAGACACTAGTGAAGAGCTGATTCTATTGAATGGATTGTCAATTATATGTTTTGAACCCTAGACTTAGTATTTAAGATAATCTTAAAACTATTGGGAGCTCAAATGTCAGCTAAAGTGGTACCAAGATCGAGCATCAAGTTGGAAATCCCCCATCTTCCCATGTCATGTGAATGACGGAAATCAGCTTCCATGTCTTACAGGATTGGACTTCGTTTAAATCTCATGGTATAAGATTCCGACAAAGTCTTGGATAAGAGGAGAAAGTGTGAGACGGCGGCCACTACGTCCGATCAAGCCATTTAAGACCTGAACGAAGTGGGATTCTGCAAACTTTTGCTCCAGTTTGCTCAAAAGTTGCAACTTTTGAACATACATTTTGTTTCAAGCATTTGAGTTGTGATTCTTCGTAATTGATAGTTTAAACCAATCGGTGATTGATGTAAACACGACCAAAAGACAAAAAATCAATTTCTCAAGAACCATGAAAATCAAAGCATGGTTACAAGGTAGTATTACAGCATGTTTGCAACAATCGACAACTATTCAAGTGCTATAAAGGTGTGGAGAACCATGAAGAGGTGACAGTAAACGGCAACTCGATAAATGTGCTAGAAATCGAAATAGCAGATTTTCACTTCACTTCCATAATGAAATTAAGTTTAGTCAATGTGGTGTATGTTCCTGTATGAAAAAAGAGCCTAGTTTCTATTGGTTTATTAGGTAAATGGGGATTCAGTTGTAATAGAGTCGGATAAATTTGTACTCATGAAAAGGGATTTATGTATAAAAAAGGGTTATGCTTTTAACGGAGTGTTTAAGCTTATTGTTGATAACAATAAAGTAAACAATTCGGTTTGTATTGTTGACTCTTGTAACTTAGAACAAGCTAGACTGGGGCATGCTAATTTTAATTCCATTAATTAATGAATAGAATTAGTTACATCAATGTTAAACGGAATAGATAACATGAACAAGTGTGAAATCTGTATACTGAAGAGATATCTTATAGATTATTATTTGCGTTTGCTTTATGTATACTGGCTTATAACTCTAGATATCTAGCCTAATTCTTCTTCTGCTATATCCACTGTACAGTAGCACAATCGTGGCACTACTAGGAATAGTGGGTAGGAAAATCTTTTGTCTACATTCACTAGATTATGCGGCTAAAAGCCATAATGCTTTATACCTCTAAAGGCAATACTTTTGTTGTTGTTCGCTGGAAATCTGGTCTTTATTTTTATTTGCAAAAAAGGGTTGCATGGTATCATTACTTGCATTGTGAGTATGAATTCCAAGCATAAGCCGATTGAAATTGAACGTTAACATCAAATTTTCCTCAATTGTGGACCCATGTTAGTTTTAGGAGAAAAAATGATTAATTTTAAAAAAATTAAATTGTTCATGTAATTATTAATGTTTCTAAGAATGTTCATGTAATTTATTTGGGAAAAAAATTAAAAATTATAAAATATTTGAAAAGCACGTACTTTTACCTAATTCTATGGTTGCTTTGACTTCACAGCATTCCGAAAGTTGCTTTGAAATTAATGTGGAATTAAGATTGTCTTTCAAATGCAAACATTTCTCGTGAAGGGCTTGTCATAATAGAATGCCATCTATCTCCAATTTGTCACTCAAATGTGTGGGCAAGAGAGAGGCTTAGATTATGTGTTTCAAAATAAAGAAGCAAGAAATGAAAATCTTAATAATATACCACAGGTAGGTAGATGAATTGAGATTCGAAAGAATTCTTTTGAGAAATTTGATTTTTAACTTATTTTTATAATTAAACTATGGAACTGGATTCCAAAACAATTAAACATTACTCCACCAAACAAAACAAGTTAAAACTTATTTTTTTACTAACCCTTCCTAATATGAAAAATGCAAGTTACCTTACCAAAACCAAATATTCCCTTTTTTTTTAGCTAATTTTTGCTACTTGGGCACGAAGTGGATCAATCCCATGTAATAAACCTATTATCCATAAGTCCAAGATTCGACCTTGGCCTTTAGGATGGGTCCAAATCCAGATGATAACCCAATGGGTCCATCAGGCTTTTATTGGATCCTTAGGTCCTGGGTCTAGAAGGGCTAGAGAAAATGTGAAAAATAAAATATAAATATAAATATAAATAGGTCAGATGTAACTTGACCTGACAACTTTTGCACCATCTTCGAACCCATGAGAACCTAGCAAGTTGTCGACCCGTCTTAGTCCTATCAGGTAGACAAACTAATACCACATCTCAAATTTCAAAACTCGAACCAGCGGGTGACCCATGTCAGATTGGATAGGGCCATGCCCCTCTCTACGTACCACTTATATGGCTTGTTAAATTTATATATAAGAGTCAAGATAAATAAATAGGTATACATTTTCGATATATTTATTTTAATAATATCCTTTATTAAGAGTAATATCCTGCATTTTCGGGTGCGAGTTCAAAGTGTGATAATGTCATAATTGTACGTTTAGGTCTCACATTCACTAGAACACTCAGCTACTCTTGAACATTTTTTTTTTTAATGTTCATACTCATCCACCACTATTTAAATCCCAGGAATAGGAAGCACCAACAATCTAATGTTTCTCCTGTAAAAGATATCCTTGATTTTAGATGCATTCTACACTCAATAAAGGTTCCCAAAAATGCATGTCCGTTTTGGGAACATTGCTCAGACCCTTTAACAACATCCCAATTTGTAAACAATTTGTAAATTATTTTCTTTGACAAATTGAAGGCTGAAGTGCTATTTGAAAGTTTTTAATGGACCACCATTTCCGTTGAATAAAACATTCCTAATAGATTTTTTTTTTAAAAAAAAAGGCAATTTTATTTCCAAAAGGTTAAAATTGTTTTATATATTTTTATTATCTTTAACTCAAATATCAAACACTAAAACGAATATCAACTACCATCACAACTTTCCACCACTTCCAACCCCAAACCGTCCATATTAGCACCATAACATGAAACATAATTTTCTATCATTAGATTGCTTGATTGTATCAAACTTCGGGGGGGTGGTGGGAGGTGGGAAATGAAAATATTTCACGATAATCCAACAACACTAGTTTTTTTCTTCTTTTTTTTTAATTTTTCCTTTGCCATTGTAAGGTGATAAATTACTTGAAGGAAACTGCTTGGATTCCCGAATAGTGATATTATCTGAAAACTCCATACAGTGCCCCGAGACCTATAGATTTTATAGGGTAAATGTTACATGATGCTTCTAAGGATCAAAGTATAAGTTCCTATTTCAAACTTCTGCAACCTATACCTCCTGGCATATTATTCTATCAACAATGTACCCACAAACCCAGAGCTGTATTTGTGCCCATTCTTAATATTCCTACGTGCTATTTATCTTAACAAGACCAAATAATGTTCAATGGATGTCCCTTTGTGAACGAAAGAGTTACATTGATAATTCTTCTTCTATTAATTTCATCCGGTTCCTTAGTTAACGGAACGGATGAACAATAGGTGAACATCATGAAGAAGTGAGTATAGCCATGCGCTGAAGGTGCAAAAATCTACCTTAAGAAAATGTGGACAACCCAAGGGGCAAACTCTCTGAATATATCGTTCGGTACAGTGTTTGACAGACTGGAGCAATTACACCTTTACAATTGAACTCTCGATCAAATCTTGCTCGGTATCTCGATACTACGTGCGCACACCAATTGATGGATATTGGGTAAATCTATATTTTGTGGTGCAAATTTTACTGACCTACCCTATCAGCATAACCCCAAGAAAGTATAGTGGATTACTCACTCTGTAAGCCAAATTCTGATTGGGAAAAGTTTGAGTTCACAACAAAAGAAAAGGGTATTAACAAGTCTCACATATTAAGCATTCCACCATTAGTATACTAAGACAAGTATAGCAAGACACATAAAGCCGCATCATCAAGTTATTAGAGAGAGAGAGGGAAAAAAAAAAAGGACCCTTTTGCCATATTTCTATTTTATAAAGGGATCATTTGAATAAGTCTTAACAGGTCACGTGACCGCAAGTAACAGTCCCATTGGTACATATACATTTATAGATATGTACAGCAGGAAATAAGAAACTGCTTAAAATGATTCTCTTATTAACTCTGACTATATCCTTCAGTATTCAATCATGAACTTACAGGCAGATGTCAGCCAAAAATCTCAATTGTTTTCCCTACAAATATAACTCCATAGTTTAGTCATATAACACACTAAGACACAATTAAGAAGCACTACACAATATCTCTCAATATGTTAGCAGACAACCTTCAACAAACCCATTGAAGGTTTATGTCCGCAAACACAGAAGAACCTCTCTTGACAACTAGTCCAAGCCGGAAGGAGACAAGCAAGGATGACGTGTACAATTGTAGGACGTGTTAAGCTGGAAGGGTAGATAGAAAATAGGATAAGGATTAAGGTAGTTATCTCATCATGCCAATAGGAAAAGTTGTTAGAAGTGGCATGATGCGGGAGGTAGTGGAGGGAGGTAAAGTAGGGGGCAGTTGAGGGGAGCAAACCGCCCTCCCACGCCTTGGCAGTTTATACTTTAAATTGTGTAATAAAAAATCGGAATGGATCAGACTTGAATTCAATCCAAATTGTGTGTTAAGAGATCGGAAGGTTCTCTCCAAACGAGCCCTTGCCATTACAAAATCATAGGTAAACAAGGGAGAAATTCCCGCTCCAAGGGTAGTGAACCCGACCTAAACAATCAACCTATAGTAATTAGGTCCTCTACAAGATCTGCTAACATATTGGTATCAGAGCTGGGCATGGAGGACTTGCGCAAGGTTCAACAACAACTCGAGTCTCTCGTGGCGATGTACCAAGAGGATCGAACACGCATGGCACGAATGGAAGCTCGTCAGGAGCAACTGGCTACCTAAGTGGAGACCCTCTCGAAGGAGGGATCAATGTCGAAGCAGCAGGATCAAGCATTGGAAACGAGGGGTGACTTGAAGGGAGAAGAAAGACGAAAAAGAGGATAGAATTTTCCAAAATATTCCAAGTGGGATTTCCCGAGATATGATGGGAGTACTGACCCCCTCGCTTGGCTCAATTGAAGCGAGCAGTTCTTCAAGCATCAATTAGTGAGGGAGGAAGATAGGGTAGAGATGGCCACCTTTCATTTGGAAGGGGATGCGCAACTGTGGTTTATGAAGCTAGAACGGGAGAATAGGGTGGGGAGTTAGCATGATTTTAAACGCCTATGTGACTTACGGTTCAGCCCACCAATCTACAGCAACAAGGTGGGGGAATTATCTAAATTGCATCAGGTCACAACAGTGGACCATTATCAACGCAAATTCGAGCAACTTTCTACTCGGATTGAAACCCTCACAGTGGAAAATGAAATTGGTATCTTCATTAGCGGGTTAAAGGAGTTTATTGCAGTGGAGGTGGAACTCCATCAGCCTTCTAGCCTTTCGGAAGCTATGAACCTTGCGCGACTATACGAAAGGAGAGGCCAACAGACGAGGGGGGAAATGGAGCGCACGAGTGGAAAAACACGCTAGATGATCTCCCATCCGAGTGGTAGTAAACCACCTTTTTATACGAAGGTTGAATAAGGCGGAATTGGAAGAAAGAAGGGCCAAGGACTTATGTTTTAATTGTGATGAACAATTCACGGTAGGACATAAGTATAAGAGACTATTCTGGTTATAATGTAAGGAGGAGGGGTCGGATGGGCCAAACAAGGGCAAGAAAAATACTAAGGAAGAAGCTGAGGGAGAGTTGGAGATCTCATTGCAAGCCATGGTGGGGGTAACAAGAGCACAAACGATGAAGGTTGTGGGACAGATCAAAGGACAAGACACTAAGGTCTTAGTGGATTCGGGAAGTATCCCTAGTTTCATCAATTCGACCTTAGTAGCACAAGTCGGATTGCCGATAGAAGCTCGTGCCAAGTTACAGGTGGTGGTAGCGAATGGGGAGAGAATAGGAAGTGAAGGAGTTTTCCGAAATGTCCAGTTAGTGGTGGATGAAATTCCCTTCCAACTGGATTTATACTCCTTGCCATTATGCAGAGTAGGAGTGGTTCTTGGGGTCAACTGGCTGAAATCCTTAGGCACTGTCGCTTGGGACTTCTCGTCCATGAAGATGTCCTTTAGAAGAAATGGGGAACCAGTCAGAATACAAGGGGAGGTGGAGACGAGGGAAAATTTGCCTCTTGTAGCAGCGATGAAAGAGGCTGATCAAACCCATGAATTGCAGCAGCTACTAATCACATTCAAGGAAGTCTTCCGCGAACCACAAGGCCTGCTACCACCACGAGCGTGTGACCATGCCATCAATTTATTATCAGAAACCACAGCTATCATGGTGAGGCCGTACAAATATCCTCACAATCAAAGGGATGAGATCGAAAGGCAATGTGAGGAGATGTTGAGGAAAGGAATCGTTCAACAGAGTCAATCTCCCTACTCCTCCCCGGTGTTACTAGTGTGCAAGGCAGATCAAACATGGCGTTTTTGCATTGACTACCGTGCACTAAACGAGAAAACGATCAAGGATAAATTCCCTATCTCGGTGATCGAAGAGCTGTTAGAAGAGTTGCACGGAGCAGCCTATTTCTCCAAGCTAGACCTAGCATCAGGCTATCATCAGGTGAGGATGAGGCCATCAGATGTGGAAAAGACGGCCTTTCGAACACATCATAGCCATATCAAATTCTTAGTGATGCCATTCGGGCTAACCAATGCCCCATCAACGTTCCAAGACCTCATGAATGAGGTTTTTAAAGGATTCCTCCGAAGGTTTGTGTTGGTATTCTTCAATGACATTTTAGTGTATAGCAAAACGTGGGCGGAGCATCTTCAGCACACCAATCTTATCTTGTTCACACTCAAGCAGTACCAACTTTTCATCAAGAAGTCCAAATGCACTTTTGGACAAAGGCGAGTAGCATACTTAGGCCACCAAATTTCTGCAGCAGGGGTAGAAGCTGATTCGCAGAAGATTACAGCAGTCTAGACATGGCCAAAGCCCGCCACTATCACAGCATTAAGGGGATTTTTAAGGTTAACCGGGTATTATCGAAGATTCATAGGAACTACGGTGTGATCGCGGAGCCACTGACCAAGATGCTGCGTAGGAATAACTTCAATTGGACATTAGAATCGGAGCAAGCCTTCTTAACCTTACGAGAGGCGCTCACCCACAACCCGGTGTTGCGACTTCTAGATTTCTCCCAAACTTTCACAGTAGAATGTGATGCGTCTAAGTCAGGCATAGGAGCAGTGCTACAGCAAGAGCAACAACCCATCTCCTTCTTCAATCGTCCATTCGCATAGCGACACCTGCGACTTCCCACGTATGAGAAAGAACTGATTGGTCTAATAAAGGCAGTAAGGCATTAGTGAGCATACCTATGGGGGCACAGATTTATCGTAAAGACAAACCACTATAGCTTGAAATTCTTATTAAAGTAGCGCATCACCACATCTCCTCAACAGCATTGGGTCAGTAAGTTAATGGGATTCAACTTTGCCATTCAACATCAACCGGGTTGCCACAACCAAGTTGCGGATGCCCTTTCCAGACGTCATGAGGAAGAGGCCATATTCACCGCTCTATCCGCACCTTAGCTAGAGCTCTTTGAATTGATCCGAAAGGAGACAGCTTCCTCCACCACTTTACAAGAGCTAGACACACAAATCAACAACCACAAAAAGGGACCCCCAATGGCAGCTGAAGGATGGTCTCATCTTCTACAAGGGACGCATGTATTTGGAGTCATCCTCAACGCTTTGTGCCACGATCATGCAAACCATCCATGATCAGTGCCATGAAGGTCACCAGCGCACTCTATATTGCATAAGCTGAGATTTCTTCTAGAAAGGCATGAAGAAGCAAGTTAGAGACCTAGTCCAAACTTGCCCCACCTGCCAGCAGCACAAGAGTGAGCATTTGCAACTAGTAGGCCTGCTACAACCCCTACCAATTCCGCAACAAATCTGGCCGACATCTCCATGGACTTCATAGATTCATTACCCCCATCCCATAGCAAGACGGTCCTCCTCGTCGTGGTTGATCGCTTCTCCAAATATGGGCATTTCATTCCACTGAGCCATCCATACAGTGCAGTCTTGGTAGCTAAGATCTTCTTTGATCGAATCTTTTGCCTCCACGGACTACCAGAAACCATAATGAGCGATCGAGACATCACCTTCACCAGCTTATTTTGGAGGGAGCTCTTCAAGCTTAGTGGGACAAAACTAACCTTTTCCTCAGGCTTACCATCCACAAAAGGATGGCCAAACGGAGGTCGTCAACCAAATCATCGAAATGTATTTGCGTTGTTTTGCAAGTGATAGGCCACGCACTTGGGCAAATTGGATTCCATGGGCGAAGTATTATTATAACACCAGGTACCATTCCTCGCTCAAAGCAACTCCCTTCCAGGTAGTATACGGTCGAGCACCTCTACGCCTACTGTCCTACTCAGTCGGACTAACCAAGCTGGAAGCAGTAGATCAAGCTCTACTCAATCGCGATAAGGCACTCGCAGAACTTCATGCTCACCTCCTCCAAGCACAACAACTCATGAAACATCAATACAATTCAAAGCATAGAGAGATTTCCTTCTAACCAAGCGACCTAGTTCTCCTTCGCCTCCAACCCCATCAGCAACGCTCCCTTGCAGTCACCAAGCTTCATAAACTCTCACCGAAATTTTATGGGCCATTTCCAATCATTACTAAGATTGGCTCAGTTGCCTACAAACTCCAACTACCAGCAACCACCAAGATTCATCCAATCTTCCATGTCTCATGCCTCAAACATTTCCTCAAAACTCCCCCACAACAACCCAAGTTACCACTCACTCACGAGGGACACACCATTCCAAATCCACAAGCCATCCTCCAGTCTCGTCCAAAAGGTCCCAACTCCGACATTCTCGTCCACCGGGAAGGTTACTCTCCAGCGGAGGCCTCATGGGAAGACACTAACATGATCCAAGCCCATTATCCACACTTCGCACCTGAGGTCAGGCGCCATCTTGAGGGGGGGGGGAGCCATGTTAGCGGCCAACCTTCAACAAACCCATTGAAGGTTTATGTCCGCAAACACAGAAGAACCTCTCGTGACAACTAGTCCAAGCCAGAAGGAGACAAGCAAGGATGACGTGTACAACTATAGGACGTGTTAAGCTAGAAGGGTAGACAGAAAATAAGATAAGGATTAAGGTAGTTATCTCGTCATGCCAATAGGAAAAGTTTTTAGAAGTGGCATGATGCAGGAGGTAGTGGAGGGAGGAAAAGTACGAGGCAGTTGAGGGGAGCAAACCGCCCTCCCACACCTTGGTAGTTTGTACTTTAAATTGTGTAATCAAAAATCGAAATGGATCATACATGAATTCAATCCAAATTGTGTGTTAAGAGATCAAAGGGTTCTCTCCAAACGAGCCCTTGCCATTACACAATCATAGGTAAACAAGGGAGAGATTCCTGCTCCAAGGGTAGTGAACCCGACCTAAACAATCAACCTATAGTAACTAGGTCCTCTACAAAATCCGCTAACACAATATGTCTACTTTTACTTTCTTGTGCATCATTTTTCTCTGCTTTAATGCTGATTCTTAGCTAAGTCTTGCTAGTGAGGTAGGCAACTTGCAAGTATACATTGTCCATGTTAATAAACTTGAAGCAAAAGTACTATTTGAGCAGGAAGATTTAGATACCCGGTATAAGTCCACTACCATCCAAAGCACAAATGAGCAACCATGAATGCTACATTCCTATAAACATGTAGTGAGTGGTTTTGCTACAAGGCTTACTTAAGAGGAAGTAAGTGCCATGCAAGCAAAGGAAGGAGTCATTTCAGCAGTTCCCTAGAAAATGTATAAACTTCGTACAACCCCTACTCCAAAGTTTTTGGGCTTGCCACAGCAATTAAGAGCCTAGAAGGATTCAAATTTTGGAAAGGGAGTGATCATTGGTGTGCTAGACACAGGAGTGGCACCTTCAGTGACAACAGCATTCCACCTCCACCCGCAAAATGGAAAGACAGGTGTGACTTCTAACCATATGAATGTAACAATAAGCTACTTAGTGCAAGGTCCTTCAATGTTACAACAATGACCATGAAGTGACAAGCAAATGAACCACCAACCGATGATGATGAACATGGTACACACTGCAAGCACAACTGCCGGTGCATTTGTGAGGCAAGCTGATGTGCTGGGACAAGCCAAAGACACTGCCATTGGGATGGCTCCCTTTGCACATCTAGTAATTTACAAAGTATGCTTTAGAGAAGATTGTGCTGATGCTGACATACTTGCTGGACTGATGCTGCTGTTGCAGATGGTGTTGATGTGTTCTCCCTTTCACTTGGCAACATTGAATCATTCCCATGAGTAGGTGGATTTGCAGCTAATCAGAAGGGGATATTTATGAGCTCTTTTGTTGGGAGCTCTTGTCCTTTCACAGGCTCATTATCTAACGAAGCTCCATGGATCCTTACTGTTGGTGCAAACACCACCAATAGAAGCATTATAGCTAAAGTAAAGCTTGGAAATGGAATGGAATGGAATTTGATGGTGAATCCTTGTTCCAACCATAATTGCCTTCAACATTACTACCTCTAGTACATGCAGGGATAAATGGTAAAAGAGAGTGCATTATGCATGCCAGGCTCCATTAAAAGGCATCGATGTTGAAGAGAAGGTTGTTACATGTGGGAGAGGGGTGATAGAAAAAATCACTAAAGGGCAAGAAGTTAAAGATGCCAGTGGTGCTGCTATGATACTATTGAACCAACAAACTGATTGTTACACTACTAATGCCAATGCTCATGTTCTCCCAGCATCACAAGTTAGCTTTGATGCAGGAAAAAAAAATAAAAGCTTATGTAAATTCAACTAAAACACCCACTGCATTGATTTCATTCAAAGGAACATTCATTGGAAACCCATCAGCACCCACTGCTGCTTCATTCTCTTCAAAAAGCCCCAACCTAGCTATTCTTGCCATCCTGAAACTGGATATTATTGGTCCTGATGTGAGCATCTTAGCCGCATGGCCTTTCCCTCTTAACAACAGCACAAAGTCAAAATCCACCTTCAATATGATATCTGGGACCACAATGTCTTGCCCACACCTCAGTGGCATAGCAGCTTTGGTTAACAGTGCTCATCCAAATTGGTCAACAGCTGCCATAAAATCTGCCATCACAACCACAGCTGATCAACTTAATATAGCGAGAAAATCAATTATAGATGAGCAACTCAAGACTGTAGATATATATGCTGTAGGATCTAGACATGTTAATCCTGCAAAATCTGTTAACCCAGGATTGGTTTATGACATTCATCCCAATGATTACATTCCTTACCTTTGTGGTATGGGTTACACATGAGGAACTTCAAATCATCTTGCATAGGCCAATCAATTGTTCCACAGTGAAAAGCATACCGAGAGAGCTTAATTATGCTTCTTTTTTAGTACCATTAGACCCTAAAGAGACATTTAGTAGGACAGTGACAAATGTGGGAGAAGCTTACTCATCTTATGTTGTCACAATTGTTCCCCCACCAAGAGCATATGTGAGTGTAACACCGGATGATGAAGTGGAAATAATAGCAAACAAATACATGGCTAAATTTGAAAAAAACAGGTCAGTCACGATTTTTTAATTTCTGAACCTTATTTCGAAGAAAACGAGCTAATTCGAAAAAGTCAGTACCTTTGGTGCTGAACTACGCCGTTTTTTGGGCAAATTCCGTTATTTAATCTTTCGAATAAACAAGTTTACTAGTTTTTGTAAATTTTAGATTTCTTTTAACTTTTTATAGATATTTCTATTTTAGATGCCATTTATGGCTTTGTCTTTGTCATCTAAGGTATTTCATATCCTTAAGTTTTAGGAATTTCTATTTTCGGCTATTTTTAGACGTTTCTATTTTTGGTAAATTTTTTATATCTGTTTTTGACAGTTTGTACTTATTATTATTTGTATGCCCTAGAGAAAAGGGGAGATTATTATTGAATGAAAAGACTATTGTGAGTGGTTTTGCTCTATTTCTTTTCCCAAATTTGCGAATTTTATACAATTCTTGAATTTGGATGCCAAATTCATAAGAATTCTTAAAATCAATAAGTATTTGAAAATTACACTCCGAGTATTCACAGAATCAATAATTTGTGATAATCTCAACACAATTTACACGTGTTATGCTGTGTCACCTACTAAACTTTACTTCTCTAAGATAAACAAGAAGGCAACATACACTGTGACCTTCAACCACTATGGATCAGCCTATAAGGCTAGCGAATACACTCAAGGCTATCTGAAATGGGATTCTGGCAAATATTTTGTCAGGAGTCCAATTTCTGCTGTAATTAAGTGAAAAGTTGAAGATATATAAGTGGTCAGGTATTTTACATGTGAAAACCAACTCTTTCAGGGAAAGAAAAAGTGCAAAGTGCTCCATGGCAATTTCTCTATGTATTCTTATTTCTTTAGGAGTGAAATGAAATGAGTGAATAAGATAAGACAGAAATCAGTTTTCCTTTCTTTTTTTCCTTCTTTCCATAAGTATATTGCCATTTGCCACCATGAATTATACCTACAGCTAGGACTAAGAGCACAGACACTTCCACTAGACCACATGGCTAGTATTGAGACTACTTTTCACTAATTAGCATGAATAAAAGGGACTTGATCTAATTAAACCAAAGATTCTAATTTAAATCTAATAAGGTATTGCACTACATCAAAATGAGAAACCCTGCAACATTTTCTACAAGGAGCAAGGATATGACAACCTGCATGGCAAGGACAGAATAAGGATCTCCTATAGAACACACAAATTTTTTTTTTTTCCTTTTTGGCTGGAAAAAAACACTAGCAGTTTGGCATATGCCACTAGATGGTGGCAACCAATGGTCAAAATGTGGAGAATAAGAGATAAAAGGAAATATGAAATAGATGAAAAAGGAGCACATCTATGGTGCAGTTGTTGGGCCTCTACAAATTAAAGATATGATACTAAATTAGAAAAAACTAGACATGGAAGTAAACCTTCCTAAATATGATAAGCAAAAAGGGAAATGACAAAACTTAGCACAGGCCATACAAGAAAACTTGCAAACAAATATTTCATCTCTCTTTGATGCAACCAACAGAAATTTTTTATTTTTGGCCAAACCATCAAAAAATTAAGAAAGCAAAAATCTGTCAATTAATAATAACTACAGCAAGAATGGAAAATATAGTAGAATTGCCCTTATGAGTGAAAAGGAAGAAGTAATCAACTAATTGACCATACATTATCCAGGCAACTTCCAACCATGAGAGAAAAGGACATGCTACAGTCCTCTTGAGATGCAAATGAAATTCAGAAGTCATTAGTAATAGGGATATTGCAAAAATTTTCTTCCCTGCTAGCATTTCTAGGTTCTGTCTGATCAATAGAAGTTAGAACCAAGAAATGCTACCATATGCCTATTAGAGTCCTTCAGGATTGACTTCTGATTCTCGAGCTCCTGCTAGTCAAGTTTGGCATGCCTCCCTGCACACCAAGATATCTTTTTTTATCATGACATTAACAATTTAAAGTGAAGAAATCTCCATCAAGCTAATCGATATTGTAAGTGTATTGTGTAAATTAGCCAAAGAAACTAAGAAACTATGAAACAACTTCTGCATTGTGAAGTCAGTCATCATCTCAGCTGTTTTCTCCTGAAAATTTCCAACTCTTCTTTGATCATGCAGAAAACATTTTTGTTGTTTCATCTTTTATTGGAACTCTCTACCACTATAAAACATTTCCTTCAGATGACGGAATATATTTTCCTTATTTACATTCTGTTGCCTGTCGAACGAAAGCACACAAGACATTGAGGCTGTTGAATCCACTTTTTAGCCCTACTCAGCAATTTTCAATTTGTGGATTACACATCAACTTTATAATCGCTGTTAATTTGTATATGTAATTTTTGCACTCTATTTTCCCTCTGATGCAATTAAGCAGTTTTTCCTCTCATAATTATCTACTTGTCCGATGATAATGTCAACCAAATGGCCCCAAACCCAAGTTCAATTACTTTTCTTGGTAAATCAAAGTTGATATAGACCTGTTTGTTTCAAATATGTTTGTAATGCATCTTCTGCGTACATGTTTTGCATATGTTTTGAACCTACTAAATGTATTTTTAATATTTTCTTGGCATTTGCATAGACGAAATGCCTGGTTTCAAACTGATACCAAAACAAAATTAAAATGAAATAAAAACAATGAGCCAAAGGTCCATATTAAAAAAAGTAGGAAACAGTCAATAGAATAATGAACCAACAAAAGCATGCGTAACAAATATTAATAAAGTGCTGCTTCATTGGTTGACATAACACCATTTCAGATGACTAGATTTCATGTTTCCCTTCATTATTTGACAAAAAGTATGAATCATGGGAAGAAGAAAAGATTTCAAGCTTTATTTATCCAAAAAAAGAGGTTCGAGCTTACTTTGTTGCCATTTTGTTGCTACTTGCCACACTAGATGAGGAGATACTATTAGGCTGAGAGAGAGGAAGAGAGGATAGTAGCAAGTTTACTAGCAGGAGAGTCAAACAATGAACGAACTTAGAGGAAAAGTTATCCAATGTTTCTTGAAATCTTATAACTTTCATAGATATGTCTCGATGACATTACATCCATCAAGAGAGCTCTCATTTATCTCACAATCTGGTTGCAAGCTATAACCAAGCCCATGAGCATTCCCAACTAGTATATAGATATACAATTATTACAGCTATCCAACTAATAAATCCAGAGCCCAAATAATCAAAGGAAGCTTTCAGTCTCCATAAGGAATGTTCTGCATAGATCACTCAAAGGGAAGATAGATCTAGCAGTAAGGTATATCAGCATGGATTCATCACCAACCTTCAAGAACTATCATTAGATCAATATCCATTGCATCACTGATCTGAAGGCGATAAAAGATAAGCCAGCTGCAGAAGGCATCATAATTGTCAAGATAGAAACATAAGACGTCATTGCAATTCAACAACACAATTCAACTTAAGAGTCATTGCAACATCAGCGCAATTCAACTTAAGAGTGCATGTGATCAACCAAAACCAGGAGGTACATCTGGGTCCTCATCAACCTTGGATGATTCTTCATCATGAGAAACTGATGCCTGTGCTCCCACACTATGCTGACCAAGATTGTTCTGTTGATTATGAGAGACTAGAGGACCTAGTGGTTCCTTTGGCTCACTAGTATAAGCCCCGCCATTTTCACCTTTCTGAAATAGTGCAGCATCATGTACAGACGACCTGCTCATATCACTCTCATTTACATCAGGATTCAATAATTTGTTGCATACGGATTGAACAGTATCCATAATTTCACCTCTCATGCCTTCAGCAGATCTTATTATTTCCCACAGGCCATTGGAGATGTAGTTCGTGACTTCACTACTAATGTAACACAAAAGAGTAAGAAAGATGTCAAACCTAACATGCCCGTGTCATCATCAACAATGAATACTGAACAAAATGACAAACGTTCCCATATAATTGAAAAGCTCAACTAGACTAGAAACCCAATTCAGAACAAGCTGAAAAAAAGAAGCTTGCAAATAAGTAACTTACCCAACTTCTTGATATATTGCATCGGAAAGTTGTCTAGGCTTCATGTTTTCAGCACCTGAACGATTAAGTGCTGCCGATTGCTTCACAACTGAAACAATCTTGCTGCGCAGTTCATCCTATGAAAGAATCATCTAAATCAGGACTATCAACTTGTGAATCAAAGCATACTGTTAATTGTTAGTTATTTATAATAAAAATATATGCATAAGTACCTTTAGAGAATTCCTTAAATTACTATACTTTAATATCAAGAATGAAACTCTGAATCCCATAATAGCTGCATATGTGAGGTGAAAAAAAAATTCTGGACTTGAGTTAATGTGCCTCAAAAGGTTAGTAGAGCTGACATAAATGAATGGTTCATTTAAGTAAATCAGCTTAGACATGCAGAAAAATAGAATGTCACTAGGGTATTTACTAAAGGAAGCTACACATAAAAATTTTTCCAAATTTACAGTATTTCTTTCAGCAAAGAACTATGGTATCAAACATTAACTTCTAAGAAAAAACTGTTTTGCACAGTTTAATTCCAACACCTAATTTCCAATATAACTAACTCTTCTCTATTTATTTTGATATTCAATTTAGTGCTAAAAAATTGTGATCTTCACCAGACAAGCTTTAAGATTTGAAATATAGTTAAGGAATGCCTAAGTACAAAATGACACCACTGGGCATTTTCATGATTTATGATGTAGCTCCTATAAAAGAGATACCAATGTGGCCCCCAAAAATCTGGAGTTCATTGATTAGCTCCCAAAATCTTTAAGATGCAAGCAAATGATAAATTTTTCTATAGTGTCAGCCACAACAGCTGGCCACTTGCTGACATGACATATGGAATAAAAACAATCACATGACAATACTAAGAGATTTAATGTGACATCTACTACAGATTTATTCTTTTATGCAATGGAGGGATATGGGGGTGAAATAAGCAAGTCTGAACAATTTAGAGGCCAATTAATGGAAAAGATTCCTTTAGAGCCTAACTGGATAATCATGAAAGTATTTGGCCAAACAAAACAGCATTCGTGATGAAATAATTTTAAGTAGCAAGGCAATCACCTTGGAAATGCTTTGTCATTTCAAAAATGAAGCAACATTTCCTGGTATAATGTATTTAAACCAGCAAATCAGATGACCAGCTAACATCTGTGTCATCCATTCTCCAAAAAGCTTTAATTGAAAAGCGGTTTCCTTTCATGATAGTCATCTAACATTTTTCATACCACTACATCAACTCCATTGAGTCTCAATGTTCACATTGTGTTGTTTTAACACCAAAAGCATTGCTTAAAGAGAAATCACTGGTCATTCACTTAATTATTCTTCATATCAGAGACAAAATAAGAAACTTTCTAGCTTTTTATGCATTCTCCCGTTAAACTAGAGTTTTAACCACCCGAGTTCAGGATGGGTTGCTCTGCTTCTTCCACAGCTTAGCCCTCCACAAAAATACACAACAAGCGTAATAACTGAAGAGATTAAAATAAAGGCATCTTCCTTCCATTAGCTGATTACAACAAGCAACCCTTTCATCTCACTAGATGAAATGTGACAAGTGATCATTTTAATACAATGTCTTCTTAAGTAAAGTTGAAGGGCAACAAAATCATGTATTCAAGATATGCGGTCGCGAAATTTTTCACTTCTTAAAATGTATGTGTTATGGATCGTGATTGAAGCCTTAAAGGTTATAATTTCAGACATAATTTCCATATCACAAAGAACGATCTTCTTTCCACTTATAAGCCGCGAGAAGCCTATTTACGAAGCATAAGACTCGGAGTACGATACACAGAATAATTACTCACGGAACCGGACGAATCTCAGTTCATAAGTGAAACGGAAGAAACCCTAATGGGAAAGAGACACAGGGAAAGGGAAAACAGGGAATACGTACATTTCCTTGAGTTTGCGAATGATTCTGAGACGAAGACGATCGAAGTCGCCGTCATCCTTAAGCTTAGAAATCACCTCCTCTTTGCTTATTCTCAGGCCATCTTCCATCCCTTTCTGTCTCTCACTCACGCAGACGCGGGCACGGTGGGAGAGCCGAAAATGCGTATGTATAAATTCCAAATCATCAGCACCGTCATCTTATTGCTAGAATAAATTTTAATCATATACACGTGGAATTTTAAGTGGATATAGACTATGAGTAATTCCTTAAAAAAACACACACACAAGTAGAAAAAGAGAATAATTGATGATACAATATATTCTTGAAATTTATATCTTAAATATCGTACAGTACATATTATAAGGTATTATAGTACTTATTATAAAGCATTATAGGGTATAGAAATATAGTATTAGAATCTAAAAAATTAAAATTAAAATTTATCTTATGACCCTTTAAACATAGCAAAATATAAATAAAGCATATATCAAATTTCAATAAGGTTACTCATAAACTTAGAGTGGAAATATGGATAAAGAAAATTCTAATATCAAAGAGCTTTTATACTACTTTTTGTTAAAAATGAAATTTTATTTGTGCTTATCCATGACTAAACACTTTATATCACAAGTCATTCTCACTCTTACTTATTCCTGATTATTCTATATAGTGATTAGTTTTTATCAAACTTCTTTTAGGAGTGGTTAGAAGGGAGATAAAATATTAATATGTAGGAATTTTTGAAACAATGGATTTTCTTAGCATGATGAGTAATGTGACAAAGTTTTATACGTTATTGCCAATAGTTATAGCTAAACATTCAAACCTATTAGATTTTAAAACTTTTCTAACCATAAGTAATTGAATGGGTTTTAAGATTGGTGTTATATATAACAAGATAGGTTATGATTTTGAATTCTTGAAACGCTATGCTTACATGATAGGAAATATGGATAAAATTTCTATCCTCAAACAACAATATACTACTTGTATTCCTACATGGTAGGGATCATGGTAATAAAGCTTCTCTATATCCAGATAACCTTGTCCGATTCATATTTTCTCCGATCAAATGGTGTTATGTATAACAAAGAAAGAATAATGTGGAACAAATATTAAGATTCTTCATATGTATCAGCATGTAAGTGAAGAGCATGCCATTAAAGATAGGGGCAAATTGGTTTGCCATAAAAAGTACCCTCTCTTTTCCTTAGGTTACGGCTCAAATTTTAAAGTACTTTGTAATTCTTTAATATATGCAAAAATCATGTATTAGCATGTAAGTGAAGAGCATGCCATTAAAGATAGGGACAACTTGGTTTACCATAAAAAGTACCATTTCTATTCCTTAGGTTATGACTCAAATTTTAAAGTACTTTGTAATTCTTTAATATATGCAAAAATCATGTATCCTACCTTGCTAACAAGTATAATTAAACATAGAAAGTGTAATAGGAATACAATCAAGTCAGCTCCACTTATGATCCCTCATTTTAGACAAATACTTGATTAGATAATTAAATCTATCTTACATTAAAATGGTATTTTGTTAATATTTTTGTTTGAAAATGTTATATTTACAATTTTTGTAAAATATCTTTAAAGAAATAATAGTCATGATAAATCAAAGAAACTAGAAAAAGATTCATAAGTCCCATAAGATTTCGTAGAACATATATATTTTATAGGATATAATTATGGGATTTTTTTTAAATGATCAACACTAATTAAAGAATAAAAATCAGGTTTTACAAGCATAAAAACTAGATGTTGTGATTAAAAGTAGGATATCGATGTAATTAAGGTTTGCATGGACACTCCTCATAGAGGGGCTATGCAATGTCCACACCGGAATTTAAAAGACACACCTAAGACACGCGAGTGAAACGTGCATTATTTATACTTCAATTACGACACCCTTGTATTAGCATTTATTTATAATATGCTTTTTATTTCAATAATATTATATTACGCATTGCTACATCACGTTACATAAATATGCTGATATCTAGCCCGCCAAGCTTTAATAAATAGGAAGCCAACCACCACTCCTTTTATATATATATATATATATATATATAATTTTGGAACAAGAACCTGATAGAACATGATAATTGCATTAGAATATATAGAAATTAAACTAAAAAAATAGGGATCATGAGCCTAAACCAAAATAGTCACATGTCCTAAATTAAAAATACATGTTAACAAATCTTTAAAAAAAAAATATCGACAGGATAAAGAATGGTTTTTTGAGCCCAAATAGAAATTAAACATTAAAAGGGAAAAAAGAAAGAAAGAAAGAAAGAAAGAAAGAAAACCCACCCCCCTTATGGTGAAGATGGATACAGTTGTTGTAAATGCCCAAAACTTAAGGAGATTGAGAAAAAAATGTGGAGATGCAATGTTGAAGGAACTCTGATTTACTCAAAATCATGATGCTCAAAAGCGAACTCAAGAAACTCAATCGATTTAAGTCCACCAACATGTGCAATACAGTGTCTTGTGCAAAGAACTATTATAGAAGTTCTGGTTTAAGAACAAGAATTTGGGTGACTAGAAAGAAAAAGCTTTGTACTTGTTTGACTTCCTTAATGCAGCTGAAGATAGTTTTCTTATGCAAATGTTTGGAATTAGTTCACTTGTACTTGGGAATAGAAACTCTTCCTTCTTCTTTCGAGCCATTAAGCAACGCCAAAACCGCAGCTCCATAAGGTTTATTTTGGCGACTGATGGAACTTTGATTTCGAAATCAGAGAATCTAAAAGCTTGTGTGATTGATTTCTTCCAAAAACAGCTTGGTGAAACAAAGGAAGATGAGGATCATATAGATAAACTGACTTCAACCTTGTGGAGGAAAGTAAGCTTGATAGATTGGCAATCCCTTACAAAGCCTATCTTAGCTAAAGAAGTCAAAAGTTCCTTATTCTCTATGGCCACTAGATAAAGATATTAGCCTTGATGGTTTATTGTCACATTCTTTGAAAATTGTTGGAAGATAGTCAGATATGAAGTCACTGTTGCCATCAGGGATTTTTTTTTTCCCATGGATGCTTTTGACAACTGTAACTCTTGTTCCTAAATGTGCAAATCCATCACCTATGGGTGAGTATCGACCTATTTCTTGTTGTAATATCATATATAGTGCATTTCTAAGATTATAGCTAAGAGATTCAAACCCTGGCTACCCAGTTTAGTAGCTAGAGAACAAATGGCCTTCACTAAATGGCAATGTATAGTAGATAACTTCTCAAGAATTGGTAAAAAGGCTACCATAAGAATTATTTGAGGTCGAGATGTGCCATTAAAGTTGATGTCAAAGACTATGACATGGTCAATTGGCATTTTCCTACCCAACCCTTGTAGGCGCTTTGTTTTCCTTTGGTCTTCATTCACTGGATTTTGCAATGTGCTAAAGACTCCCAAATTTTCGTAAGCCTCAATAAAGAGTTGGTGGGCTAATTTCCAGGTTCTGGGGGCCTTAGACAGGATCCCTCTATCCCTACCTTTTTGTGTTGGCAATGGAAGTTTTCTCATGCTTATTAAAAGTTAAAAGCCTTAGAGAATGGATTTATATGCCACTGGTGTTACAAAAACGAGAAACTAATAATCCCTGCTTTGTTGATGATTTCTTAAATTGTGGTGGCATTATATAGAGAAGCTCTCAATGAATTTGAAGCTACATTGGGTCAACCAACGAATGAGGCTGAAAGTCAGGTATTTCTTAGTGGAGTTGATTCTAATATTGAAGATCAGATTCTTCATGTATAAGGGTTTTCATTGGGCAATTTTCCTTTAAGATACCTAAGTATTCCTCTTATGTCCTCTAAGCCTTCTAAAACGTTCAATAGCATAACTGTACGCATTAGTCATTAGGCAAGTACATTCTTATCCTTTGTTGGAAGAATTCAGTTGATAAAAGGTACACTTCTTCTCGCCAAGTTTGTTGGTCGACAGTGCTCGCTCTTTCCAAGAGCATCTTGAGAGAAATCAAGTAAAAAATGAGTAGATTGCTATGGAATGGGAGCAATGAATATAAGGCGAAGGCTAAAGTCTCATGAGAAGATACTTGCAAGCCCAAGCTTGAAAGAGGATTTGGTAAACTTGCCGTAATGGGTTGAAACACTATTGTACAATCAGAACATGTTTGGAACTTTTGTATGAGGGAGGAGAATGCTCTTTAGCCGAATTAAGTAGAGAGGGAACTTTTGAAGGAAAGGAATTTTTGGTAAATCAAAGTTCACAGTGATGCGTCTTGCCATTGGTGGAAAATATTCCACTCAAGATAAAAAGCGAATCAACTTTTAAGATGGAAGAACGGTGATGGCAATACTATATCTCTTTGGTCTGATGATTGGTTCCCCAAAGTTTCCCTAGCTCAATGGAGAAAGAAGCATCTATAAGTTTTCGCCTAAGGAAGCAACAATGTGCTCTCTTTTTCAAGAGGATAGGTGATCTTGGCCGAAAGGACCCCTATGGGAGTCGATAAAGCAAGATATACCCCCCCTTCTTTGATGACAGATCCTGCTAACCATGATGTCATGGTATGGAAGGAAAATCCAAGTAAAACACTCTCAATTAAAAAAGGCTCATTGACTAAATCATATTCCTGTCCTAGGGCTTTATGGAGCGCATTTATTTAGTCTAAGGTAGTGTACCTTGCCATGCTTTCATTCATTGGCTTTTGGCTCAACAGCGGCTCTTGGCACTCGACAAAGAATCCCAGAATCACCCCTTCTTCCAATTCGTTTTTGCTTGACAGTTGGAGGAGGATTGGGAAGGACTTGGATTGGACTCACAATCTTGTTGATAAGACTAGGGACATCTCGAGTATCTTTTTCAGTCCTTTTGGTGGGCTTGGAGTTCTTAATGAGAAAGTTTGGACAGCTTTGGCTTTACTACATTTGATGGGAAAGGAATTTATCTCGCCTTAATTTCTAACAGCCAGCTTACAGAGTGGTCAGTAAAGTTTTATCCATAACAAAAGCCTTAGAAATGAGCTTTTTGATCTTGCAACGTTTTAGGATAGTAAGTGTTTTGATTTTGAGCTTGATACTGTTGTTTAGGATATGAGTTAAAGTTTCAGCGTTTACACTCTTGTTTGATTTAGTGCAAATCCCAACACTTACTTAAAAAGAAGAAAAACCCATATTCCTCACGTTAAGGAACCTCGAATTAATTAATTTCATAAAGTTCAAACTACTGGTACTACTAATAATAAAAAAAAAAGTCAGTAAAAATGTAGCGATGATGGTTCCATCTTCATCAATTGCTTGACGTCCTAATTAGTTATTAAAAAAAAACACGGGGGAATTCAAGGGATTAGAAGCTACACAATCATATTTTGGTGATCCCACCCTAGATCCTCATCCCATAAAAATCACTAATATTTAAGTTTCTTTGAGATCATAGGAAATTAATTGAACCAACTTGATTATTGATAACTATCTCAAGAGGGACACGGACATTTTATTGAACAAGCTCCATGTATAGAAAGATGCAAATAAAATACAGAGCTTCCAGTCCCTGCAAGGGATAGCCACTACAGCTGCAATTCAAACCACGACCTGCCCAATAGCGTGGAAAATGGGAATGAACATGCCCTGGTCAGAGATTGGATAGAAGCCTAGAATGAAAATAATTAATGAACAAGATTGACATAATCTTGGCTTGTCAAAATCATTCTCGGACAAAAAATAATAATAACAAAGAAATTGGACAAGTAATTTGTATTCCCTCCCTGATCAGCCAACCATCATCCCTACAAAATAAGTTAAAATGTAGAATTATTTCTTTGTACAAATGCATCATAGTAGAAGAATATTCAAAGTCAGGATTTCTATACATCTCTAGAAGAGCATGTCAATTGAGCCCCAGCATAATAAGGCATCCAAGAGGCCATTCCATTTATACCACGCCCAAACTAAAAGTTAGAAAGGCTTAAACAAATTAAGGGGGAAAAAAGGAGATGGCTGCAAAATTGCCACTTTAAGCTATGTACAGGTTACCGCCCCAGATAATGGTAGAGTACAACAACAAAACATGTGTACATGATTAGGTGATTTAGTCCCAGCACAAGCAACGATTTCAAAGAGCATTGACTTCAAGAGAGAGAGTTCATAAGAGCAGAAAGGCATGGTAGTTTATCATCTATGGATGGAATCAAGCATCCTCTTCCGTGAGCAACTTGGTTTGGTTCCAGGTCTTTCTTTCCTGCAAAACAGTCATCATAGTGAACAACTGAAACTGCATTCAAGCGGCACTGCTACACATTCAAGCACCAGAGGAAAAAAGGGGAGAAAGATTACAAATTGGGGTCTTCATTTCTCAACTTCTCCTTTGGTGTTCCTGGCACACCTGTTGCCTGTGAAAATAACATTTGACACAGGACAGTTTATTATGCAACCTTTTAAGAACACCACAATAAACTTGCTAAGCTAGTCAATCTGGTATCTTATTTGCCATTAAACAATTACATGAATGTAGGACGTTCAAAATTAGTAAAAATTATTTCCCAAGCTTTTCTCAATTCAGGTGTCCATGATCATATTTGTCTAAGATACCAGGCATCCTAGAACAAGAACCAATGTTCAAGAAGTAAGGTAAAGCTTAAGCAGAAGGTGAACCTAATATCACATATAAGAATCCACCTTATCCTTTTGACAATTTTAGATAAGCTGCTCAACCTAAACTTCATGGACAACCTCCATCAAAAAGATTAACTACATAAGAGGATCAAAATTCCAGGAAATAACTATACAAGGAAAGTTGCTTATAAGATGGGAGTCATTTTTATTGTTGAAGATACGCATACAGCAAGAGTGTTGTGTACTAGAGTATTAAAGGGAAGTTAATTAGTTTATAACTATCACCTGAATTGCTTTCCATTCTTCTCCAAATAAACTAGAGGCTCCAAATGTATCATAGCATTGAACATTAATTAACCAGTTTATTTGGAGCCTCTAGCTTGGAAACAAAGGCAAGCCAATAAGCACAAAAATTGCAGTAAATATGTGGACTTTGAAAGTTCTAAGGATTTTCATTTTTCGTACAAAAGTTTTAAGGATAAATATTATATTCACTGATTCACACACCAAATGGCAGCCATTTATGTAATAAAGACCAAATTCGAGATTTCATCTCCAGAAGCTATGCATACAAAGATATGTTTAAATTTGTCTAAAAGTCTGATTGTGCTTGCCTTTGTTTATACAAGAAGCTGATTAAGAAAATACTATAAAAGGAAATGCTGATCAATCTGTTCTTGCTCAATGGTAAATAACCTTTACTAGTCAGCAGGTCTGTCATTGTTGTACTTTCGACTGGTAAGTCTATTCAGTGCAAATTTAGAAGAATGAGGTAGCATATAGACAACATAGTCACATGATATTTTGCCAATGGAAAAAGTACAGTTTTTATATCAACTTTTGACAGGTTTTTTTATTTAAGTCGTCAACCTTTCTTTTATTTATTTGAGTCCTAGCGTTTAACAAAATTTATGAAGTACTTTTTCTAACTACGTCAATTTTTCAATTAGCAAATGACACATGGCAGCACCTAATTGATTGATAAAATTAATTTAATTAAATAATATATGATTATATATATTCAATAACTAAAATAATAGGAAAATAAAAAATTTTGGAAAATAAAAAGGGAACACTAGAATATTAAATTAATCATGTATATAATTTTTTCGGATAAATAATCATGTATATAATTATATACATCTTAATTCACCACTCAAATAATCTTCTTCCTTTTTCTCCCTTTCTCCACTCACCCACTTTCAATTTCCATCCTTCCACTCAATTCCTTCACTTGCTCTTCAATTTCACTACTCGAAGATGACCTGTCAAAAGTTCTCATCGAAAATGAAGAGAATTTGGAAAGAGCCTATGTGTAGAGGAGAGAGGAGATGAATTGGAGAGTTTGGTGACAGAGGTTTGAGCTTGGAAGTGGAAGAGGATAGAATTAGGGTTTGGGATTAGGGTAATGCATTAGATTGCATATGTTATGTGTGGTGTGTATGAAGGAGGTTTTGACATTGGCACATTGCTGGAGGAACTTGTTTATGAATGAGTGAGAGGAGAAAAAATTTAAGAGGAAGAGGTTAGTAATGACATGGTGAACTTTTGGAGAGGCTGTTATTTTTTCCTTTTCTTCAAATTTTTTATTTTATTTTTTATTAGTTCAGTTATTATGTAATCATATTATTTAATTGAATTAGTCATGTGGACCAATTAGGTGCTGTCATGTGTCATTTGCTAATAGAAAAGTTAACATTGTTAAGAAAAAGTCCAATTTTTGTAAACTCTATTAAACATTAATGACTCGAATAGAAAAAATAATAATAATTAAAAAAAAAGAAAGAAAAGTCAAAACTCAAATAGAAAAATGGTCAAGCATTGAGAGTTAAAAATGTACTTTTCCCTTTTCCTATCCATTTCCCACGTATTCTGTCGAGAGGAATACAAATATGATAAAAGCACATGTTTTCAATGGATATTAAGCTCATGGCACATAGCAGATGCCATAACATGAGGAATTTAACATCAGAAACAAAGCAGGCAGGCATTCATCAAATAAATAAAATATAAAATAAAATAAAAAAGGAAGAAGAAGAAACAAGTATGCATAAGACCCCTTGTTTCGCCTATTCTATTATTAACAGTGACAAGTTCCTCCCAACAACCTCCCCCACTGAAGAAAAGTCATGATATATTACATCAGTGATTGGCCAAACTCCAAATATATGGGATATTCCTTCACTGAGAACTCCAGTGCAGTGTACAAAATGCTACAGAGAGGCAGGCAATTATATGCTCTTTTTTTTTTTTTTGGTGTGGTGGGGAGGGGTTTGTTGTGGAAATTCTAAAGTGCGATATGCAGTTATCTTTGCTTAAAATGCACTGTTGTTTACAGATTCCTACTCAAGAAACTGGTTGAGACAGAGAGGATCACCCAACACAATAATTTTATAAACCCTTGGCAAAGCCAGAAGCAGACAGTAACTAAGAGACATATTTTTGTTCTCAAACTAGGCTAAATATTGTTCATACATATGTTTCACAGGATGAAAGCACCCTTAAACTACATGTGTATTTCATACACATTCAACAAGCTTCAAAAGAAAACTGCCTCTAATGCCCAAGAGTAAATTTTACAAGCACAATATATAGAAAACATTATAACTGGTGAAAAGGAAATTGGTTCTTGGCTTTGAAACTGCTGGTTTTAAGCAAGCAGCATGTCCAAAAATTATTTTTGATGTCATGGAAAGTTACATAAAAACTTCTAATTTAAAAATTGAGAAAAAGAAAGAGGGAAGGAGATGGATAAGTATACTAACAGAAAGCAACAACTGTCCGCTCCTGCTATGGACCTGCAGATACTCTTCATATGACTGCACATTACATTCAGAATTTGAAATTAAAATTCAGGAAATGATTTTTGTGGGGAAAACTTAATGCATGTTTAGCTAAATGTCTATTTTCCTTCAGGATACTGATAAGACAATGAAAATTCATTCACAAAAATAATCAACATGGAGAAGAAATGATCAAGAAATCACACATCAGGAAATGAAAGAGAAATAGAAACCATCAATAATTAAAAATAGACATGTTTTGACTCACCCTATCAAATGCCCATTATTATGATGACATTATTGGAAAAACAAAAAAGGACGTATATGCCATGCTGAACTCTTTTCATAGCACATCAACACAGAAGAAATGGGACTCCACATTCTTTCAACACTCATCAAGACATACATAACATGCAAGAGCAAAAATAACATCAACTCCAAACTTTTGAACTCCAAGTTCAGTAAAACAAAATCACATCAAAGCAATTTGAATATAAACATAATCATAAATGAGAATTAGCTAGTTTAAATACCATTTCAAGAAAATCATCATCAGTCAAGCTATTAGCAAGTGGACTACAGGTGGACAAACCCCAAAAATCACATTGAGAAGACATATCTCGATCCACTTGTACAGGGCAATTTCCACCCTGCCAAGAATGTTTCATTGTTGCAACTTTTGAAGCTACAAAAGAATCAACTAAAGTCCTGGTACAAGATCCAGCTAAGCCCTGGTGCTCTGGATTGAATCTACTGGCTTCAGCCTGGTGTTGGTAGAGATTAGTAGAGTAAGGCATGGGCATCCCAGCCCATGGCATATTCATTGGATGTCCACTATAGTTCTCTCGTGAAGAATATGGAGAATCCAGATAAGACATCATTTTCGAAGGAAGTTCATCCCTGTATGTAAAGCTACTGTGAGCCTTCACAAAAAGTTCCAGAGCATCTAGCCCAAAAAATTGCTGGAATAAACTCAGCAAATCCATCATCACCAATATTTATATGTTACCTTCCTAAAGGACCATTCACATCAGAGCAATTCTCATCAAGAAGTTCACAAAGGGCTTCCCCGATGTCCTTAGGTAACTCCTGAAGATTCGTAAAAAACAGCACTCAGCACTTTTAGTGAAGCAGAGAGGAAGGTGGAGGAAAAACATGGCAACTAGGTAACCTGGCAGTCTCTGCTGATTTTCACCGGCTTATTGTCATTCAGTGGGTTCTTAAGGTGCAGAGTCTTTTGGAAAGGCAAGTCGCTCAATTGCAACCATTTAACTTTAAAACTGCGTCCCCAAGGATTATTTCTACTACTTCCCTGACTCCAAACATTGTCTCGTCTCCAACCAATAGGAGATATCATTTGAGCATATCCTTGAAAGGATCCACTCATGTTGACACTAAATATGAGAATTACTCTTCCAGAATTCTGCAAGACAATATGCCCTAAGTATCACATGAGAGACTATTACATGAAATTCAGCTGAGAGTGTTCTTACATGAAAAGCTTCATCCAAGATTGGTTCATTCATGACCTGAGTAGCCCAAATTCCTTTCTCTATAGATTGTTGGATATTATGATAATTCAAACTCTTTATAATGAAATATCTGGTTTTATATCGTCCACTATTTCTGTTGCCCATTGAACCTTCAAACTTAGCATTGCAATTCCCAGGTTCTTCTGATCCAGAGGGACATCCATCTTCATTTCTCTTTTGGCTTGTGCTTTCTGACAGAAAGTAAGAACTGATTTCAGCAGGAACAAGGATTGAGTGATTCTACTTCCGGATATAACTGGAGGTAAGCAAGTATAACAGACGGTAAAACTCTATCATTCCATGCTGATATTACATATAGATGATCACCAGAAGAAATTCAAAGAAGCATTATAAGCTGAAGAATTTTACAATTAAGATCACATCAAGTCCACAGAATTTCCATTTCTTTTGGAAACTTTTGACTAAATATATTTGAAAACTTTACTTGCTTATGGGGGTCAAAAGGAATAGATTCATAGTCCACAGAATATCTTTAAGTTTTTCTTTCACAATAAACTGACTTCACAAATGAAGTGCCCATTTAAAATCACAGATTCCATTGGCAACTCGGCAGAATGAACTGTGCCAACACAAATAACCAGCACCCACATCATATGGTCTTGCACTGGGGGGAAAAACACCTCGATGCACTCCAGTTTCTCTATAGTCTACACTGACTCACATGTTCAAAGTACTTGTTCCATGATGCAACATGTCTATCAAATTAGCTAATACCATTTCTTTTAAGAGGCCAAGTGGTAAACCTCTCATTCCAAGATGTGAACATGATTAATAAGCCTGAGTCATTAAATGAGCATGAAAGCCATCCTGTTCCATTAATGATAGCATAAGATGATGTTTTGCATTATGCACCTAGCTATAAATTAAATTAATTAAAATAAACATTTAAATATAGTGTCATGACAAGAGAATAAGAAGAACGGGAGCAAGATACTTTTAAGGGTTAAACAAAGGGATTGACCAAGTGGCAAAACAACAAAGGCTCTCTAGACAATTTGCATGAGATCTTGAGTTCGAATCTCATTATATGATTATTCTAAGCATGGATCTTGAAGTGTAATTCATGTAGCTAGTCAACCCTGTCCAATTATAGACATGCCCCCCCATTAAAAAAAGTAGATACTTTAGGGGTGAAAATATCAAGAGTAAAGAAGGTTTCAAACTGTGTCCGGTGGTCACACACACAGAATGTGGTCTACAGCTATCAACCAAAAAATATGACATAGAAAACATCAATGATAAAGTGTAAATTAAAGGGTAAAGCATCAACTGAAGCAAAAGGGGCGCCTTTTTTCTTGAAAAGGATGGATCTATACTTCGTAAATCACAGCGCAGCCACTTGTTCAAATTAAATGAGGAAGAAACACTAATTACCAGGATCATCTAAAGGCCACAAATCATGTTTCCCTTCTGTCAGTGATGAATCAACAACAGATGCATTGTCTTTTCCAGTATCAGATGACATGCTTCATATATCGCTCGTAGTATGCTGCAGAATGGCATTAAAAATTGAAGAGAAGAATGTTACATCTGCAGTATTTTGAGCTGTGAAAAATTTATGTCTCCCTTGTCCCCTATGTTCCTTGAGAAGAAAGGGGCAACAGCAACAGCAGTGCCACAATTTCTCAGAGCATCATCAAAGGACAACCACACCCCTACCCAAGAAAAGCAAAAAAAGGAAAAAAGCCCCCAAGAAATTTTTTATGCTCTATGCAGAATCTATGATCATTGAAAAATTGTGGTCCAAACCTGCTACCACTCAGTGCATCCTATTTCCGGTATTCCTTGCTATTAAGAATTTCACTCACCCTCATGCATTTTATCATTAAAAAAAAAAATTCAAAATTCACAGGACAGGGATTAAGACAATTGCAAGAGTGAACAAGTCTATAATCCTCTGATAATTGAGCCTTCAGTTTTGCTTATTATGATCAAAATGTGCACATATGTCATCTTGGACAGTAGACAAAAATATATAGCCATTTGCAAAGATTTATATAGTCCCATACAAAAGGTCCCACAAAATTTAGTCATATATTTATCAGACATGATATGTCAATGGTGCCAGATTAGTTCAAATTTGGTAGATAACGTACCAAGGCCTAATCAGGTTCACCTCATAAAAGGAATGTAGTTAGTTCAAATTTAAATTCTGTGCTTGGAAACCACTCCAGCACATGGATTTCTAGGGGAGGACAACCCTAATATGGGCCAACATGAATAGATAATCAACAGAAGAAAATTATTGAGTGAAGAAAAATGCATATATAGCCTTCAGCTACTTAGAAAATTATGAGCTCAAAATTCACGAAGATCAAGTATGAAACACAGATATTTTAGGAATGCAACATAAAGCTTAGTTTACCTTATCATATATATATATATAAAGCTTAGTTTACCTTATCATCTTGCTATTCTCCACACATTGCTAGTAAATTCACAAATACAGAAAACAAATAAAATTGACAACTATCTCCACCATCATTCAGTTGATCTCCAACATCCAATCCCTAGAACGGATTTCCTTAAATGGACAGAGTTTAATTTTATTAATAGAAAGATATTTGCAAAAAACCCAACGAAAATGAGAATCATCTTCTTCTACACAGGGAGATTTTTTTTTGCAAAAACCCAGTTTTGAAACTATCCAAAGCCACTTGGCTTTATTCCATACCAACTCAGCTATTTTTCTTGATGGAAGTTCATGGTACTGAAAAATTCAGGACAACAGTTCCTTCTTGTAATATTTGGTGCATTTAGAAAACAAAGCCTTTCTAACCATGATCCGCGTCCCAGCCACCCACATTAGGTGATTTCAACAGTCCACTCATTTCCTTCAATAGCCCTAAAAAAGCCAGCATGTCTAGCCCGCACCCAATCACAAGCTGCGATCGACATGGCAGCATGTGCTTGGTATTGAAAAATGAACCGCCAAATGGGGATGGAAAAACTATATCCAGAATCATGATATTTTTTAAAAGATATCATAATTTTTCTAGTCATTATTCTGATTCATAAATTACTTTAATTACACACTTATTTTGCCACAAAAAAAAAATTTACATAAAATCATAATAATCGATACAAATCTGTTGCTTCTAAAATGCAAACAGCAACGGCTCCGCAATTGCAGGTATTAAATACACACAAAAACTCCATCTCTTTTTTACTGTGCCGTCATTATTATCGAGCTTGGAACATAAAGAAACTGAAAAATAATAACATGGTTGGAGTTTCACTATGCAATATCTCAAGTTAATTAAAAGTTTCGATCTTGCAATTAACCGAATTTAAAGGGCTTCATATGAGTACTATATTATATATTTACACATTTCTGCTTCCACGATTTTTAACATTTGTTCGATTTTTTCTTTTTCTTTGTCTTGATAGACATGAACTGTTCCTGACAGCGAAACAATTTCAAGTGCTGCGACTACATACGAACTACTACGTGCAAATGAAAGTGTGAGATAGAAGACACAACAAAGGAAGAAACAAATTGGTACAGAAAAATTGGAACGACATGTCAATTGGAAGTGAAAGAGAGACATACCTTCTTGCACACAGAGAGAGAGAGAGAGAGAGAGAGAGAGTGGAGGAGAAGAGGGTGGTGAAGTTTAAAGTGAAGCTGATAAGGCTTTTTTTTTTTTTTTGGAAGCCCTAATATTTCTTCTTCCATACTCCCTGTTATATGGCAAATTTTGAAGTCCCGATAATCATGCAGTCTTTATTAAATGAAGTAAAAGATAAATAAATTTATTTTATAGGTTTTTTTTTAATATTTAATTTTATAAAATATATATATATATTCAACTTTTTATTTTCTTTCAACAAGTAATTCAAAATTTAAAAGATAAAAAAAATAAGTAGGATTTATTGTAAATGCACTTCCTTTTTTTCCTCCACACACATTCAATTTAATTGTCATTAAAATTTATGTTATATTTGATGTACGAGAACTAACTCAAGAATCATGATTCCAAATTTTATTTTCTTTTCATATTTGAAAGTATTTTTAGAAAGAAAGATCATGATTTCTTAAAATCACATGTTCCAACTACGAAAGGAAATTTGACTTTACTCTTAGAGTTCTATTCTACCTTATGAATAATTAATTAAAAATCACTTATTTAACCTTCAATCTAATTATGATATCCAATAATTAAGGATGTTTTGACAAATACTATTATACATGTATTCCATTATGATATTTTTTAAATATAAGAATGAATTTATCATTGTAATCTTGATTTTATCTCATTTCATTCCATTTCATTATGTTTTATTTATTTCTATATACTAAACATGACATTAGTATTTATATACAAAATCATTAAAAAAGTGCTATTTTTTAAATATAAGAATAAATTTATCATTATAATCTTGATTTTATCTCATTTCATTCCATTCCATTATGTTTTATTTACTTCTACATACTAAACATGACATTAGTATTTATATACAAAATCCTTAAAAAAGTGCTTTCCACCCCCCACCCCCTACACCATCATTCTATCCCTAAAAATAATTTTTTATTCTTAAATTATTTTATCAAATGGTATAATAGTAAAATAAGGTTTAAAAACAATTTTTTTCTTTTAAGATTTGAAGTCTAAATGTTTAGTTTTAGAAATAAGACTCAAGCACACAATGACAAACATATTTTATATATATACTATTTACTCAAAAAGATAATCTATGGCTTTTTATTCTTTTGTTTTTCTTTTTAATACATTGAAGTCATTCGAACATTGAAAAACTAACTTTCTCATGTTTCAAGAGATACCCTAATCATAACAATCCATCATACACCATAAGGAAGCATATGATTTAGTTAGTTAACAATGCTCATGTGCTTCAATATAGTAGATAAGATGTTGTTACACTAAATTCCACCATTAAGAGATACGGTTTAAAGTAGAATATATAATTAAGACATATTAAAAATAAAGTAGCCAAGTATTCAACATCATAGTTACATAACTAGATTTTATCAAAATAATATCTATTATAGCCATCCTTAATAATAAAAATCGTCCTTCTAATCAAATTGATAAATAGTCCTTTCTTTCCCTCACATCCGAGTTCTTAACTTTCGGACTTATAGTTTCTTACCATTAGCTTAGATCTATCGAGGTAAACCCAGAATGACTCCTATAGAAATGGAAGACTATAGGGTATAAACTACATCCGGCTTAGTAAAATACCATCTTATAGTACCTTTTAAGCAAAAGCAAGCAAGTTTGCTACCGTATGCAATGCATAAATCAAGTATATGAATGCAACATCACATATGACTGCCTGGTAACCACATGAAGTCTATCTCCCTTTTGACCTTGGATTGAGGATCTAATAAATCTATCAATTTCTAGGTTGTCTAATATTGCAGTTCACTTAGCACAACATCCTTGCCTACTTAATGCCATAAGAGTTAAACTATAGGCTATAAATAAGATACCACAAGAGAAGGATCTCTTAACTAATGCACCTTAGGAGAATGAACTTCTTTCTAACTACTGCACCTCCAAATGTATGGAAGCCCTAAACTCCTAGCTACTACACCCCAAGAGAACAAAATAAAATGTTCTCTTTAGCTATTGCACCTCCAAATATATGGAGGCACTAAACAATAAAATGAACTTAGACTCTATCAAAAGCACAATGACCATCACATAATTTAATTTATAGATGATAGAGCAGGACCTCGATTTATGTTATCCTATTCATTTACCATGTAATTAATGGGAATCAAGCCATTCTAGTTACTGGACCGCTTACTCAAGCTAGAACCAAAGGACTACAGAATCTTACATTGAGAGTTCTACTTGATCATATGGAACCCGAGGAGAAACATCTAGTTTCTTCATTTATTTTGCATAACTATTTTAACTTCAATCAAATACATATGTCAATGCTTTGGGACAACAACTGGGTAAGCTAAATGACTCAAAGTAAGCATGGAATGCTGCCCTTAAAAGTTGGTAACTTATGTTGTTAAAGCTGGCGGCTTACCTTAAAGAATCGACAATGTAGGAATGAAGGTTGGCTATAAAAGCTGGCGATGTATCTCCACAAAGCTAGTGGTGTATCTCCATAAAGCTGGTGGTGTATCTCCACAAATCCGATGGTGTATCTATAAAGGCTAGCAGCTTTCCTATACGACTTACAATTTTTAGGCCAGCTACTTTATGTTGTTTCGAGCCAGTTTTTCTTTGTATTATAAACACCTTTTGTAATGGAAACATAGACAGGCTTTTGATATTTGAGAAATATAAGATTAGAGTTTTACTCTCATTCTTCTTATACTTTTATCAATCCTTAGATTGTGAAGAGTGACGGTATCGAGTTTGTTGTGTGTCATATTAACAAGACTGTGCTAGGACTATCCTCTTGTTAGTGCGTCATACCTGGTAAGGGTTTAGGGTTTTATCTTGTTATTGTTATTTGTTTTGGATTAGTTGTTGTGAATCATCAGTTGGATTTGCGATTGCTTGATTCTGCATTAGGATTAGGCACATCATAATTTGGTATTAAAGCGAAGGTTGAGAATTAGGGTTTGTGCTGCGATTTGTGTGATTATGATTTGGGGATTAAGTGAAGGTTGAAAATTAAGGTTTATACTATGAATTGTGCCATGGGTTGATTGAATTTGAATTGGAATTAAATGAGGGGTTGATGTTAGGGTTGTGTTGCAGTGTGTGTGTGATCTTGATTTGGGAATTTTGTGTTGAAACTGCAATTCAACAAAGTATGTCCAACAATAGTGTAAACGGAGGAATTGGAAATGAAGCCAACAGTCAGGTTAGAGGAGGAGGTTAAGGACATCATGCTGCAGGTGATCGGAGAAATTTGAAAGAACAGTTACAGGATCTAACCATCATTGTTGCTAATCTAGACACACGAGTGGATTAAATGACATTACCCCAACAACTAGTGGCAAATCTACAAACACCCCCACCTTAAGTAGCCATTAATGATGTATGTAAGGAAGGAGCATTAGGAAGAAATAGGGGAAGATGAGTTGGAGGAGATTATTACACTTACCGAGAAGGAAGAGATGATAATTTTGAAGATAAATGCTATCATAACTGTGAGTTTAAGCTACCTAGGGGTTTAGAATATATGAAATTACATATGCCTCCATTTGTTGGAAGAGGACTTGCAGAGGATTATCTTGATTAGGAGGATAAGGTGGAAGGACTTTTTGAGTGTTATAAAATTAATGACAATACTCGAGTACATTTGGCAGCAGTTGAGTTTACAGGGTATGCCACCTTATGGTAGAAGAACATTGTGGATAGTAGGAGGAAAGATGGAGATGTTGAGATATGTACTTGATAGGAGATGAAATAGGTTATGAGGAAGAGGTTTATATCAAAGAATTACATATAGGAACTATTCATACATCTCTAAACATTGAGACAGGGAGGAAAAACCATGGATGAGTATGTTTAAGAATTTGAGACACTAATGATTCAATGTGGAGCAGTTGAACCTCTTAAACAAATGATGGCACGATTTATGTTAGGCCTTAAGTATGTGATTAGTTGTATTTTGGAGTTACAATGATATGACACCCTTGATGAGGCTATCCAATTAGCTTTGAAAGTTGAGAGACAGAGGCATTCTAATCCTTATAGAGTGGCGAGTAACAAGTATGGATCCTTTAATAAACTCTATAGGTCAGACAGTAAAAATGTTAATTAGGGGGGGGGGGGGGGGGGGGGGGGGGGGGGGGGGGGGTAAATATGGTAAGAATGTGGAAAAGAACGTAGTTATTCCAGACATTAGAGGGGAGAAAGAATTTTCTAGCAAGGGGAAAGTAGTTGCTAGTATTGAGAATAAATAGATAACAGCTGGTTCATCAGGAGGAAAGAATCGCCAAATCAAATGCTTCAAATGTTTGGGTTTTGGACATATGGTTGTTCAATGTCCTAACCGAAAAGTGATGACTGCTATGAAGGTGGAGAGTGAGGATGACAAAGAAGAGATGCATGAGCCAACAAATTTGTCAGCAGTATTAGATGAGTATTATGAAGATGTAGATGCTAAGGTGCATGAAGATAGAGGGAATGATCAGTATTTGGCTATTAATGTGTTGCGTAGGGTGATGACTACTTTTCTTGCTAATGAGGAAGAATAGAGAGAGAACCTACTCTATATTTCTTATAGGGTTCAAGGTAACCTTTGTGCTTTTATTATTGATGGTGGTAGTTATACTAATGTAGTAGCTGCTTCATTACTTAATAAATTGAAACTAGTCATTACTCCATACCCTGAGTTATATAAATTGCATTGGTTGAGTGGATAAGGCAGTATGCATGTTACTTAAAGGGCTAAAGTTCCATTCAGCATAAGGGAGACATACCATGATGAGATTATCTATGATATTCTTCCTATGCATGCATTACACATATTTCTTGGTAGACCATGGTTATATGATAGGAGGGTTTTGCATGATGGGCTTAGGAACACCTATGTGTTCCAAAAGGATGGCAACTGCATTGTGTTGAATCCTTTGTCACCAATTGAAGTACAAGAAGCACAAAGACAAATCAATAAAACCATAAAAAAGAATATCTTATTTGTAGGACAACAAGAGTTGGAAGAGGCAATTTAGGAAGAGACACCAGTATATCTATTGTAGATGAAGTATGCATTGGAGGTTGATGGTCGAGAACGGTTACCTCCTATTGTGAACCAGGTGCTAGATAAGTACATGGATGTATTTCTTGATGAGTTACTTGAGGGATTACCATTAGTGGGAGACATTGAGCATGCGGTTGATTTATAGCCTGGATTAGTCTTACTAAAACAACCTGTATATCGCATGAATCCTGAAAAAGCTAAAGAATTGAAGTGACAGGTGGATAAGATGATAGAAAGGGGTTTTTTTTAGAGAGAGTACTAGTTCTTATACTGTTTCTACACTTCTTGTTCCAAAGAAGGATGGTACATGGCGTATATGCATCGATAGCAGAGTCATCAATAAAATTACCATCAAATACAGGTATCCCATTCCTAGACTTGTGATATGCTAGATGAATTGAATGGTGCACAGGTATTCTGATGGGAATCTTCTCGGCGATCTTGATGGACATGGAACTTAATTTGGGTGATGATCCAAATCACTCATAGGCATACATGTTTTTCTTTATCTAATAAACATTTGAATGATAATCTAGCAGGTACAACGATCTTTCTTCACGGGATGCCAAATGAACTTCACTGTTGGTCAATTAGGGACATCATCGGATTCTCATCTAATGGCCCGCTGTGATCAACATTAACTTGACGAATTGACTCTTTGAAGATTATTATCTTTTGTACTTGTAATTTATTTTGTAAGTTTTTGGGACGTTTTATTTGGTTGTATCTTTGTGTTTTAGGACCGACCACCCTTTAGTGGCATAGTTGTAATTTGCTAGTCATTTTAACCCTAAAGGGAGCAAGTATAAATGCTTGCTTAAGTAGGGTTTTGAGGAGGATAATACACTTACCATTGCTGTAAAATTTTCGTGAGAGATTAAAGTTCTTCCTAAGATTTCATAAGGACTCTTATCAATTTCATCCATTGGAATTGTCGCGAGTTGCAACCTAGTGAATTGTGAGTAATATCAATTCCTAAGTTGTAACTAGTGTGTAATAGCTAGTGTTGATTTGGATTGGTTCTTGGTTCTGATTTTGACATCAATTGTAGGTTCAATTTCATCCTTATATCGTTATCAAGTTAGTTGAATTGCATCATATATATTGTATTGTTGATTGTCTTTCTTCAAATTGTGTGGAAGTTCCTTTGTTGTATGAAGTCCACGCCAATTTAAGAGTTGTTGGTAATTGGAATTTCATTTTGATCTAGTCTTGTGTGCTTAATTCCATTGAGCATAACATCATTTGGTGTTGAGAATCATTTATTAACAAATCGGATTACAAAAGGGTTTAGGGTTCACGCTAAATTGAAGGTCGATCCGGATTTGCTTTTGAAGTTGTTTCAATTGTGTGATTACATATGCTTTAATTCAATTTAAGGCATATCATCTTTTGGTATCAGAACAAGTTGTTCATACAATTAGGGTTCATTTGGAGTTTGCTCTTCACGCCATTTTTGAGATTTATTGAAGTGGTTCTTCAATTGGTTTCATGTACTTGAATTTGACCATTTAAACACATCATCTTTTGGTATCAGAGCTTAAGGTTGTGAGAAGGGATTATTGATTTTGATTTTGGAAATTTTAGGGTTCTTGAGCTTGCATCTTGATTCCGAAATTGAAAGTGAAAATTGAATTGTTTGATGTTGTTACTTTAAGTGGCGTAATTATCTTGCTTGGGGAGTTGAATTTGCTGCTTGTTAAAGTGAGTTTTGAGGTCTTGTTGAAGCTCCATTTGGTTGATAATTTCATGTAAAAAGAAGAAGAGTTGTAGCATATCTTGTGATTCAAAATTCATAATTTGAAGTTGCCTCAATTGTAAAGAAGTGTAGGTGTATTTTGCTTAGATTGATTCGGACATAAGGGGGGCTTAGTGTGCATTTTCATAATTGAGTGTGTGGGTTTAAGGAAGCTATTTGAATTTCAAAACACACATTAAGTAATAGAAGTAATTGTGTGTTCATTTGAATTTGAAAGTGACTCCTTACCATTTGTGGAATATTGTAATTAATGAACTCATTTTGAATTCGAATTTGAGCTACCTTTTTTTTTGTAAGTTACGGTTTGATAAATTGTATAGAAGTGGAGAAGTGCACCGTGAGTTGAAGGCGTGCGTGTGTGGTGTTGTGTTTTATATATTTAGTGAGGGGTGTGTGTGTATTTGGTGTTGTATTGTGTGTGTTGTGTAAAGAAGTGTTGTAGGTGGCGTAAGTGGTGTTGACCGTGAGCAAGGGAAGTGTGTGTGGTGGTGTGGAATTGTCCATTTGTGTGTGTTGAGGTGTTGCACATTGTGAATTAAAGTAGTGTGAAACTGTAGCAAGAAAAAGAAAGTTTGAGTAATAGAATTTGAATTCAAACAAACATTTAAAGTGTGAAAGTAATTGAACTCATTATTTAAACACTTATGGTTGAATTTAATTCTTAACTACTTAGAAGTGATTGTGTGTACTTCATTTATTTAACTTTACTTGAAGTACCAAGAATTATTTCATTGTGTTTTTAAGCTCTTGCAACGTAGATTTCATTGTATTAGTGTGGTTGTTAAACGTGTTCTTGTAAATTGGTGTTGTTGAAGGAGTGTGTTGTAAAATTATGGAAGTTTACCTCATCAAATCATGATCATGTCAAACGACAGTGTAAATGGGGGAATTGGCAATGAGGCTAATAGCCAGGTTGGTGGAGGTCAGGGTCATCAAACTGTAGGTAGAAGGACTTTGGAAGAATAACTCCAGGATCTTACTACTATTGTTGCTACATTAGCAACAAGGATTGATAAGATGACATTGCCACAACCACCAGTGGTAAGCCCTTAGACACCACCTTAGGTAGCTCCACAGAACATCTAGAGAGAAGGAGTAGTGGGAGGAGGAAACTTGGGCAGAAGGATGGAGGGAGATCATCACCCCTATAGGGAAGAGAGGGATGACAATTTTGGGGTTAACCCTTATCCAAATAGGGATTTCAGGCCACCTAGGGGATTAAAATATGTGAAGCTACAGATGCCTTCCTTTAATGGCAGCTAATGATTATCTAAACTGGGATGATAAGGTTGAGGGTTTCTTTGAGTGCTATGAAATTGATGACAATACCCGAGTTCAACTTTATATGTCTTTTAGGGACTTTTCAATTACAAAGGTTTTAAGGTTTCAAATTTATTCTACGAAAGCTACAATATTAACTTATAGGACTTTAGATATTAAATTTGGAATAACTATACTTAATCTTTTAGTTTAGAATTATAGCCTCTAATTAATCTTGAATATATCTCTTAAATCTCACTTAGTGGTTATGCCCTATCTCTTAAATCTCGAGAATTACAAGCTTTCTATATAGCATAAATGTGTGCATCTAAAAATACTTATATGAAGGTTGATAAAGTTTTTAATTTTTATATAAATAAAATAATTTATCATAATAAATTAATTTAGTGCAATAACTAAAAATAGGGAGAAAAAAAAAGTAAATAGCTAACCTTAAATTAGAAAAGTGGCTATTTTATTTATTATTAAGAAAAAGAGTAAACTACACACTTTGCATAGCTATATATTTTTGCACTTTTAATTGTATATTTGTGTTTTTTTTAATACTTAGAATACTTGTATTTTTCATTATTACAAAAATGTTAACAACTATTAATTTAAAGAAAATATAAGAATAAGAACCATAGGTTAAAGAAAAATGTTACACTTTAATGGTATCCAAGGTTGTCAAAATCGCGATTTTACGTAGAATCGCTAAGGGGTTCGTAAAATCAGAACGTAGAAATGTAAGTTTTTATAACCTATGTAAAATAACTTCCAAATATTATAAATTTACTTACAATAGTCATTAAAAAATATAATGGATAATAAAATAAGGAAATTGAGTATTTATTTTAACCATAAATTGCAAATTTGCAATAAAAGTCATAATATAGATAATTGAGCATAAGTTGTATAATATAGATATTTTATTTCTAAAATGATAAATCATGTATAAAACAAGTTTCACCTAGTTATATATACAAAAGCTAAAAGATAATAGATAAAATTTAAAAATCAATTGTGACTTTAAGAAATTACTAATAAATAAAATTTGATAACGAAGATATACCATTAGAAAGGAATAATATTAAAAAATGACAAATAACTAATAACCAAAAGTACATAATAAAGAATATACTATAACAAGAAAACCTTCAAAATTATATATTACTAGGTAAATTTTTGCACTATTCGTGATTATTAATTTAAAATATATTTATTTAACAATATCTCACATTTACTTAACTATGAGAATGATATGTTGAAAAGATAGAAATATAAATACATTTATACCTTTCCCATAAAATTAAAAATCTAAAAAATTCTTATAAAGTTAAAGTTATCTACCATTTATTTTATTTACTATTACAAAAATATTAGTTAAAATAAGGAAAGTTACAGCAATCAAATATGAGTGCTTTAATATGAACATGATCACAAATAGGAACAAAAAGACTAACAATTGATGAACACAAACACAAAGACTTCAATGCAACGTAATACACTGACAAGAGAGGAGTGATGACCGACGAACATGTTGGTGTATGACTTATACTTCCTTATGACAGGAAAGCACGTGGGTCTCGCTTCACACTGAGTGGGCGGGGGTCCGGGGAAGCCGCCTCGGCGGGGGTTTCAAGGGGGCAGCGCCCCTTGGACGCCAGAGGGCTTTTAACAATTAAGCTCATAGTTGTTTATTAAAAATAGTTTTGCAATATTGTGGAATCGATGGAAACGTAGTAAAATCGCGATTTTGACGATTTTACTGTTCAAAATCGCGATTTTACCTCAAAAACGTTTTTACATGCGAGTTGACTCAGAATGTGCTCACCAACTCGTAAAATCGTAGAAACGTGCGAGTTAACTCGCGATTTTGACAACTATGATGGTATCAATTATATCCTTTTTTTGCCTTTTAATATTTTTTTTTCCTTTTAATTTTATATTATGTGATCTTTAGTAGTGATATTGACTCCTTAGTTATGTGCTATAATAGTAAAGTCTTTCTATGTTGTTTTGTTATGTCCTTTATTCTAATCTTTTTCTTTTTCATTCTAGCCTACCTATTCCTCTCTTGCTTTGGTTTCTCTTAATCAATTTACCTTTGTTTCTCTCTAATCTACAAATTGTTTTGGAAAGTTTTATAACAATGGCATAGAACTAATCAAATTGATTGAAAAAATAAGATGATATTATTGCTTTGGATTACAATATTAATATAATCTCAATGCACATGATTAAGAAGGTTGTGTTTAGAAAGAATATGAACAGAAATGGTGTGATTGGTATTATTGATAGGTCTTTCAGCCATTGCCCTTAAGGCTTTGCTTGGCCGGCTTCTAGGGTAATTGGGATAAACATAGAAAGTTTATCAATTCTTTAAGATACACTCTACCATATCTTTGTGAGATAAGTGTAGATATCTTTAGGAAAGATATACTTACCATAAATATCTAACTAAACCCTCTACTATAAATGCCTAGCCAATCCACAAGGTAAGGAATCTAAATTCTCTCCGTTTTACTCTCATTCTCTCTCTCTTGCCATCTGCATTCTTTGTTTATTAACTTAAGCATTAAACTCTAAACATTGGAGACTATTGCAGTGCTAATAGCTCACATTTACTCTCTTACTTGTTAAATTGCTTCCATGTTGAAGATTAAATACGACCTAATCCTTAAGCAGTAAGAGTAATAATTAACAATTGGTATCCACCATTACCATGGTTGGAACGAGAAACATAAGAAACTCAAGAAAGAATGTCGTTGACAACATCGTTAACCCAATGGTTGATTCAACCACCCATTTACCACCACCACCAATGACACAAGCATTGCACTTAGCAAACGATGATAAGGTTGCATGAATCAAACAGTAAATGGTTGAGCTGCTAGCTAAGAATTGACACCTTAAGGATCAAGTTAATGCAATCTAAGAACATTCCTAGGATCATTCCTAGTCACATAGTGAGCACCAAGATGATAGCACTTCGCATCATCAGCAGAATGCACCACAACAATAAAATTGTGTTGTAGCTTCACGTAGTAAACTAATAGGTCCTTAATTAGATGTTTTATTAAGGAAGATTTGGAGTATTTCCCTAGAATTTTATTATATTTTTGAAGAATTTGATATTTAATTGACTAATATTTTGGTTTTAGGGCTTTGAAGAATTATTGAATTGAAAAGAAACAAAATGAATCAAAATTTTACTCAATTTGGAGTTGAAAAGAAGAAGCTATAAGCTTTAGAAGATAGACACAAGTAGCAAACATGATCATGTTAAAATCTAGTTGAACTCAAAGCTTAAAGAAATTATTTATGAGAGTTATATGGGGTTGAGACATGACCATGTCTAAAGGTTGTGTATCTCTCATTGGCAGTTTATTTTCTAGACATGGTCATGTTGATCTAAGCATGTTGGTAGACACGAATTGCTAGAAACAACCATGACGATATTAATTCCTAATTTCCAAATGACATCTAAAAGCTTTTATATGACACAAAGCATGATCATGTTACACAAGGTGTTAACATTAAAATAGGGTTTTTGGACAACTACTATATAAAGGAAAGAGGGGGCCTAAACTCATATCTTTAAGACACAAATTTTAGAGATGTTAGGATTTTTATGAGCAAAGAAAAGTAAGTTTTTAACTTTAATATTATGGTTTTATTCTTGAATCCTTTGACAATGTATGTTTTTACATCATTGAAAGGTTTTATTTGCACTATGTTTAGAACTTAATTCTTCTAGTATGTAGACTTATGGATTTCATGATTATTATGTGACTGTTTTTATTTCAAATTTAATGAAGTATTCAATTTCTTGATTCGATCATGTGTGGTTGATTTATTTAGATTGATATATTTAGAGTATTAGTCTAATTATTTGATATTATGCATTATGATTGAGAAATCTAGTGTGCAATTAGATATAATATGATTGAAGAGAATTTTATATAATTTTAGAGATAAGTTGCATGATTTTTTTGGATTTAATTTAATTATTTTTAAAGAATTCACTGTTCTTTTATGCAATCATGAAAATATGTTGTTATAAAGATATTCAAATAGGTATTTTTGATATCAAAGTTAATAGAAATAAGAAAATTATTGACTTAAATTAGAAATTCTCCTAGTCAATGATAGATGAAATTGGATAAATTTTGTTGATGTCACATGATAAATTTTAGGGAAAGCATGATCTAAATACTTGTTTTTCAATCTTGAAGTTAATTTTAAATTGTTTTCACTCTGTTCATTTTTAATTGAGTTTCTTAATCAATTAATTAATATTTAGTTATAGATTTTTAGATTAATCAATTCCTAAAATTTACCGATTAGATAATAGAGTGTAGGTTAGTATTAATACTCACAATTTCTATGGGAAGACATCCGTATTCAATTCGCTATACTACTAATTTGATATGAATACTTGCCTTATATCACAAAGTGAACCAAACTAATTGCCATGATATGTGTAAGGCCTAGCTGACTCGATCTTTGGTTAACGTAACCATTGATGAGATTAATGATATGATTAAGCACCTCAACAACCTAAAGGTACCAAAGAAGAGTGATCCTTAGGATATGTTCACCATCAATCAATAGAGTGTATGTTAGTATTCGTACTTATAGTTTCTATAGGAAGACATTTGTATTCAATTTCGCTATACTACTAATTTGATATGTATACTTGCCTTATATCACAAAGTGAACCAAACTAATTGCCATGATATGTGTAAGGCCTAGTTGACTCGATCTTTGGTTGACCCAACCATTGATGAGATCAATGACATGATTGAGCACCTTAACAACCTTAAGGAAATAAAGAAGAGTGGTCCCTAAGATATGATCACCATCAATCAATAAAGTGTAGGTTAGTATTAGTACTCACAATTTCTATGGGAAGACATTCGTATTCAATTTGCCATACTACTAATTTGATATGTATACTTGACTTATATCACAAAGCGAACCAAACCAATTGTCGTGGTATGTTTAAAGCCTAGTTGACTTGATCTTTGGTTGACCCAACCATTGATGAGATCAACGACATGATTAAGCGTCTTAACAACCTGAAGGAAACAAAGAAGAGTGATCTTTGGGATATGTTCACCATCGATCAATCTCTTTTTACAAAGGAGATCTAAGATAAGCAACTCCTTACTCATGTTCGTATTCCTTATATAGACTTTTATGATTAGATCACTAACCCATTGGAGCATTTGAGCTACTATACAACTTAAATGAACTTCTTGGGTATCTTTGATGCCATATCTTACAAGGCTTCATCTAGGACAATGAAAAAAGCAACTTGTGCTTGGTATAGAGGCCTCAAGCTTAATTCTATTTCAAGTTTCAAGGAGCTTGAAATGTAGTTTTACCAAATATTTCTCACTAGCAAATGCTAGAGAAGGACTCTTTAACCCTTGACTTCATTTATTAATGGCAGGATGAGATGCTCCATGACTATATCTCAAGATTTAATAGAGTTATACTCAAAATTCCCAATGTAGATATGAACATTACTCTAAACACTACTGTTAATGGAGTAAAGGACTATTGTTAATTCTTTTACTCCCTGACAAAGAAGAAGCTTAAGGGCTTCAAGGACTTTTAGGAAAGGGCAGCGACTTATATTGCCCAAGAAGATGCCATTATGGCAAGAAGACAAGTTGAACAAGACTTCGCAAACAAGAAGAGGGGGATTAAAGACTAACCCTCAATTGTAATGGGTTTGCTTGAAATGGTGGCAACCTTTGGGAGTGCATTTTTTAGGCTGAGTGACCTTTGAAGTAGGGTCATTGAGATGATAATGAGTAGGATCAAGGACCTGATGTTAGGTCCACTTGTGGCATAATAAATACAATTGTGGGTAGCTCAACAACCAGAGGATGATTGAACTCTCAAAGCAAGGCCTACGCTTGTTTAAGGAACTATCAGAGTGTGCTGGCCACACAAAGTAAAAGACCAAAAATAGATACTACTATCTCATTCTCTATTGAAGACATCAAGAATGTCATGACCCCTTATAATGATGTCCATGTGATCTAAACTAAGATCACAAATTTTGATGTTGCTAAGATACCGATTGATAATTGTAGCTCTATAGACATCATATTTAAGAAGGCTTTCAATCAAATGAAAGATAAGGTTGAGACAGAGTTGAAGCCCTTTGATCATGAGCTATATGGCTTTAACAATCAATTGATCTGGCCATAAAGAATTGTAACCCTCTTGTTAGAGCTCGGTGATAACACCTACACTACTTAGGTGCTAATGGACTTTCCTATTATTAATACCTTATTACCTTACAATGTCATTTAGGGCTTAGTTGCATCTACTAAGCGTTAGAAGGTGAGATTCCCAACTCCTATTGGTGTCAATTATGTTAGGGGGGATCAATAGCTAGCTAACAACTACTAACTCCAAGCATTGTCCTAATGAGAAATGCTTATAGAAGAAATGGGACTAAAGGAAAAGCTGGGAACCAAAGGAGAGTTGATGGAATAAATTGAACTTGTATAAATCGAAAGCACCCTAAAACAGACCATGCGGATTGGAACATTGGTTTCTATAGAGCTAAGACAACAATTTATTGATTACCTTAGGACTAATGTTGACATTTTTGTCTAATCTCCTTCTAACATGCCAAGCATTTCACTAGAAGTTATGACACACTACCTCAACATTAACCTAACCACTAAGGTTGTCAAATAAAAGAAGAGGCATTTTGTCCTAAACTGATAGGCTACAATTAAAGAGGAGGTGCAAAATAAGGAGACTTTCCAAACACTCCATAAGTATAACATGAAGCTAAACCCTTATAAGTGTATGTTAAAGGTGGCGTCTACAAAATTCCTTAGACATATGGTCACCCCCCATGGCATGGTGGCCAACCCTAAGAAGATTAAGGTCATACTAGATGTGTAGTCACCTTGAATCATAAAAGAAGTCCAACGATTAATTGGGAGAATTGCAACACTCAATAGATTCATGTCCAAGTCTATAGATAACTGTGTAGAATTCTTCCAAACACTAACGAACCCTATGGATTTTCAATGGATAGAATAGTGCTAGGTTATATTCAATGAATTTAAACACTTCCTTATGATCCCATTGGTTTTATCTAAGCCCATCTTTAGAGAGGAGTTATATATATATATCTCTCTGTAAGTGGTTGTGCCCTCTCTTCTATCTTCATCTATGCAAATGGGAGAGAGCACTACCTAATTTACTATGTTAGCCGTATACTATAGGGTTCTAAAGTTAGATATTTAAAAGTAAAAAGTTTGCCCTAACGATGGTAATTTTAGTGAGGAAGCTTTACCCTTACTTTAAAGCTCATTAGGTATTCGTCATCATTGGCCAACCATTAAAGCAAATCTTATAGAAGCCTAATACATTAGGACAAATGGTTAAGTACGCCTTAAACCTCAGTGCGTACATTGTCCAGTATCAACCACATGAAGCAATTAAGGCATAAGTCATAGTGAATTTTGTTACAAAATCAACTATGAAAGAGGATATGCCCACCGATGACAAGAAACTAATTTGGACTCTCTATGTTGATGGTTTATCCATTGAGTTAGGAGGGGGGAGCTAGACTTATGATACAAAGATTGTATAGTGTTGAGGTCTAGTGCACGCTAAAGTTTAGATTTTGAGCCAGTAACAATAAAGTTGAATATGAAGCCCTCATTGCTGATTTGAAAATGGCAATTGGAATAGGAGTGGAAAAGGTTAAGATTTTTTATAACTCCTATATGATTATCTAATAGGTCAGAGGGGAGTATGTTGTTAAGGATGAAAACATGACCAAATATCTCGTGGTCACAAAGTCCCTTTGCTCAAAATTTCTATCATGGAATATTACCAAAATTCCCAAGCAAAAAATTCCAAAGTAGGTGGCTTGTCAAACTTAGCCTCAATGAGCCTCTCCAACCTCAACAAGCCAGTATTTATTGAATTTCTACCTCAAAAGAGTATAGACAGGTCTCAACAAGAATTCCTTATCAATGAGACATAACCTCTTACAAAGTCATGTTAGATATATCCCACTATTGCCTACTACACCAATGGCACATTAGCCAAAGAGAGGAAGAAGACTAAGGTGTTAATGCAAAATGCCACCCAATATACCCTTATAGATGGGCACCTTTACCGCTAAGCTAATAACTTACCTCTCCTAAAATGTTTATGCCCCTTTAAGGTCAAGCACCTATTGCAAGAGCTCCATGCAAAGGCTTGCAACAATCACATTAAGAGCTATGACTTACTTAATAAGGCACTTTGACTTGGGTATTAATAGCCTACTATGAAGAAAGACACGAAAGAGATCATTAGTAGTGTGACAAATGCCATAAGCACACCTTAATTGACAAACAACTGAGCACCAACATTTTGCCCATCACAAACCCCTAACTTTTTATCCAATGGGGGTTTGACATACTTGGCCCCTTTTTAAAAGCAACAAACCAGTGCTAGTATATCATTGTGTTTGTTGATTACTTTATTAAGTGAGAAGAAGTTGAAGCAATGGCTAAAATCACCAAAAACAAAGTGAGGGACTTTATGAAGAGGTCTATAATATGTAGATTTAGTGTGCCTTATGCCTTAGCCACAGATTAGTTTAACAATTTGAGGTCTGACTAATGTGTTAAGATCTATTATACTTTAGTGGCTTATCCAAAATCTAATGGATAGGTAGAGGCTACCAATAAGATTATCCTCTAAAACCTTAAGAAGATGAGCTCTCCTACATCCTATGGGGATACAGGATGACTCTAAGGACAACATTGGGGAAAGTCAGGATGACTCTAAGGATAGCATTAGGGAAAGTCCCTTCAACTTGGCTTTTGGAGCTAAGGGAATGTTACTTGTTGAACTTGAACTTCTTGACATTTGCACAAAAAATTTGGACTTTTAAGTTAATGAGATAGGTTTCCAAGCCAGCCTTAACCTCTTAGAGGAACTACGAAATCAAGCTAGCCTCTAAGTGGCGATGTACTAATAGTGAGTAGCTTGATACTATGACAATAAGGTTAAGCATAAGGTTTTCAACTTGATGACCTAGTTTGCGGAAAGCTTAAAGGCATATGGTTAAGAGAAGGTTAGGGCTAGTTAGCCTCAACTTAGGAAGATCTAGTTTGAGTTCATGAAGTGGTTAGTCACAGAGCATACAAGTTAAAGACGATCAATGGGCATTCAATCCCAAGAACTTGGAATGCAGATAACCTCAAGTTATATTATGAGTACTTTAGATTCAAAATTACTTCATTGTACTCATCACGATTATTAACAAAAGTTACAGTTGCCTAAATTATTCTTAAAGTCTTGTTTTCAATTATGCTTTATGATTGTCTTATGAGAACATGAATTTGAAACTTACTCAATTGCGTAAATGTAATTAACAAGTTAAGTCCTTACCTAATTGAGGAACTAGGACACTAATGGCCTCCACTTAACGATTAAGTGAACAAGATGCCAAAGCCTTCCAAGGCACAACTGAACGGACTTATACTCCATGCTAGCAAAGTGGGATACCTTCACTGACTAGACACATGTCAAAATGTCGAAGGTACTCTAGATAAGGGATAAGTCCCTTAGTTGCTACTAATCCCCCATCAGAGTGCAAACTAATCTACGAGAGCAAGAAGATGAGTTCTAAACACACTATAATTGATAACATAAACATAGAAATAGAAGAAAAGGAAAATGAAAAAAAAAAAAATTTCCATTCATAAAAAATTCTCTTTACAAGCCTTCTCAAGTCAACATGCTAACTAGTAAAAAAAAACAAAAAAAAAAAAATAAAAGTACAAAAACAAAATAAAGGACCATGTAAGGTTTGACCATTTATGGACCATCTTCTTGGACATTAGGGGTCGATCCAAGTGATGTCTTTAGCTCTTGAGGAGCTAAAGGAAGACTTAGCTTAAATCCCTTCAGTGGTGGTGGATCTTTCGAAGGATTACCTTCAGTAGGAGGAGGAGTTACTTCATCTTGAACACCTAAAGCTTGGGGTACTTGTACTTAACTACCCTTTTTGTTAATTTCCTTTCTTCCTTTTCTTCTAGAGTGGTGTCAAGAATCCTTATATTCTCTTAGAGCTAGCTTAAGCCATAGTCAGTTACATTGATGGATTTAACGCCTTATCTCCCATTGTCCCCCCTCCATAACTTCAATGTGCTACTGTGCCCATGCATTACTTGTGTCATGAGTTGGGTCCCCAAGCCCATCTTCACTTTTTGTAACATATGTATAATAGTCCATTTATTATAGAGCCTATGATTAAGACTCAGTCCATTATCAAGGATCTTTTAGAAGTGTCTGGACACTTGGTAGGTAGGCATAGTTGGCTAGGTAAAGTAGAATTGCATCATAGCCATTAGATCGAAATAATCTCAATTGTCTATTGATGGAGGCCTCTTGTATATAAGGGGGACTTCCCTTCATTTATAAATCATTAAAAAATACAATCACTTTCTTACTTTAGAGTGTCTCATTCTCTCTTTAGACTTCTTTTTAGTACGTATGCTCTTGTGTTTTCTAGATATAAAAGCTGACTTAGCCTCTCTACAGGAAGCCTAAAGAGTTTAATTACTACATGTAACAGCTTTGGAAGCATTTCGCATGTGACAAGTGGTATCAAAGCAAGTTCTTAGTAAAGATGGAGGTAAAGCTTATGTTTAAGATCCTAATGGAGTGCATTAGAACCCTTATGACTCCTTTGGTGAATGGGGAGTGCTCTCTTCAAGGAAGGATCTAGGAAAGCAAAGCCTCCATGGAAGTTAGGGTAGCTAAGGTAGAGTTAGCCATGGCTAACATGGTAAATTGAGTCCAGAGAGTCAAGGAAAGCTTAAAAAGGTTAGAGAAGGAGTTGATGAGTAAGATGCTGACTACCTTGAATTGAGTCTCAAGCGATTTGCAAAGAAATGATACTACTTTAGAAGGGATGGTTAAATCCTTAAAGAAGAAGCTATAATTAAAGGGTTGGGTTTAGCGGCATTTTGAGGATAGATATAGACCGACCTATATGGGGGTAATGGCATGGGTGGAGGTGCCCACATTTAAGAACTTCCATGGGTCGAAGAATGCAAGGGAGATAGACAATTTTCTCTAAAGCTTAGAGTATTACTTCGATGTGAGCAGGGTGTTAGATAATGTATTAAGGCTAAGAGCAGCTCTAATGTTCTTGGATGATGTGGTCACCTTTTAGTGGAGAAGACAATCCAATGGAGCTAAGCAAGGAGCTAGGGAGATTAAGACTTGGAAGGAGTTTAAGGCAGAGTTGAAGGCCCAATTATACCTAAGCAATGTACAGTAAGAGGCTTGAGCCAGATTGAGGCGATTGCAACATAAGGCATCGATCCATGATATGTTTGTGAGTTCTTGAAGTTGTTATTGGAGATTCCCCTAACATGAGTGACAAAGGTACAATGTTTGAATTTTGTCATGGGCTACAAGAATGGGCTTAAATAGAGTTGTAGAGGTACGAAGTCCAAACCTTGGCCCAAGCTAAGGCTATTGTTGAAACCTTGATCAAGTTTTAGCTTAGTAAACGACCTAAGAAAGAGGCGAGAGAGGTTGCTAGGGAATGGGTGGGGGAGTCTAAGAGGAGATGGACTTGAGCCTAAGAAGATAAGATGGTATGTCGGCTTAGAGGGGGAAAGTCCCTAATGATGAGAGGGAATAACCTGAAAGGAGTCCATCTTGTTTCCTTTGTAAGAAGCTACATAAAGTTAGGGAATGTCTAATCAAAGACCGGCTAGCAGCTCTAATTGCAAAGGAGAATAAGGAAGAAAATATTTAAGATCACCAACTTAGGGCGTTATAGTGGTTTGGCTCCATCCAATGCACGCCCATTAAGGTAACCTGGAACCTAATGTATATGGACACAACCTAGTCCTTTTATCGATGTACCATTGTAAATCACAAATTCTTCTCCACCGATTGGCAATATAATGCTAACACTAGAGCAGTGATCAACTTTTTATTTAACTCTTGTAACTCTTTTCACATTGATTAGTCTACTAAAACTTAAATCCTTTGTGATTTAGGTGAGTTAAAGGAGTTGCTATCTTAGAAAAACCTTCTACAATCAATCTCAAGGAGAGAGATAATCTCAACGAGCTTGAATGTACAAGTGATAAGTAAAGGAGTTATATAGTATTAGTCCTACTATTCTTGAGAAGACGTAGAGTATTTTTTGTTTTAAGATTTCTTTGATCTTTCCCAATAATAGTCTAATAACACGACATCGTTTATCCAAAGTGTTGAATTATGTCAAATGAGGAGGAGATCTTGAGTATTTATAGAGTTTAACCATCGACGATGTCCATTGGATTGCATTGACGATGAATGACTGGGATGAGTCCTCCTCATGATGGATCCCTTCATGCACTTTTCTTGAGTCTAAGACCATAGAAAGCCTTCTCAGGTGTATGAGTTTTTTTGAGAAAGGCTAAGAGAAGATGAGTCGGTCCAACAGTCAATATTTCAAGTCTAGCATATTTAATTTCTCCAAGTCATCTTAAATTCATGGATCTACCATGATTTTTCTATAATCTTAAAGGATACCCAAAACTTGTAATAGAAGATAAAGGTAATCCTTCTGAGTTTGTTAAATTAAATAAAAAAAAAGCCTATGAATTATGCCAAAAATTACAAATAGAAATAAGGTAAATATAAATCATCATGTTTTGTCTTCTAACTTCGTTAGGAGTACCTCAAGGAAGATGTAACATAAAACCATTCAAGCCTTATAAAAAATTTCCATTCCTTTTTCTTGAACTTCCTTGGTGAATATTAGATCGTGGTGTCCAAGCATTGTAACAAACGTAATAAAAATCCCAGCAAAATTCTTTCACTCCCTTACATATCTGGTGCCAAGTAAAGAGTGAAGGGCATATCTATATTCAGTTTTCACATATATTGAAATTCCACTCTTTACGGGGCGCCACATAGTCATTAACATCCTTGTAGAGATAAGTTCATAGCAGACACTATGCAACAGAGGATCAAGTACTCTCTTACTTCTAATAAAATTCATGCAGGATTCAAAGCTAATTTCTCTGAGGATATTCTTTCCACTCAATTTCTCTTCTTAATTATTACCATCGAAAATATACTACTTTTTACTCGAGTTTTGATGGTGCTAATCATAATTCTTGGCTGTTTTGTATATAAATGTGGCACAAATAAGAGCAAGCCGAAATGACAATTCTTGAAATTAAGTTCAATTCCAGTGTTTGATTTGCTAGTTTTCGTAAGCGGACAGGCTTGGCTAGGCTAAATATAGGATTATTAGCTTAGCTAATTTGTCCAACTTAAATTAGGGTATTGCGAAGGTTTTTATATTAAGAGTTCCATTATGTGGTTATAATTGATTAAGTCTTGTAATTTATTTAAGTCTATCTATGAGTAAGTTTCTCTATATAGAAGACTAGAACCCTAGTATTAGTTAGTTTAATGACTTTTTTTTATGTTATTTGTATTTGTTTCTCGTATTCATGTTTAGGTAAACTTTAGTTAAGGCCAGAATAAGGCGGTGATAATTTTGTATTAGTGAAATTATCCTTATAAGTTTATTGATCCTAACTAATTAATGTGACTTACGTACTTTATATACCCTATGCAATTGATGGTGTAGTTAATCCCTTCAAATGAAATGCTAATTAGGAATTAGATGGAGAGGTAATTCCTTATTTGAGCCCTACCAAAACAAACTATTATCATGAGAAGGACGAGAGTGGACATGGGATAGCACCTAACTTAACCTTGGCTCGATCTTGATCCATTGGTTCATGAGACAGCGGACTAGTGAACTGACCCTGCTCAATTTTTTTTCTTCTCCGCTTGTAAATTTTGTTCCCTTTTTTTTTTCTTTTGAATTTTTTTTTCATGTAAAACATTAATCCACCATTTTTGGAGAATTTTCATATTAGTGAAAGCAATAACCATTAATTATTGTCCAATTTTATCATGTGCACAAAAATAATGTTTGTTTCATTAATCAGTGACAAACTTTGTACACTAGTTTGGTGTGGGGGAGGTTGGAGATTACAAAAATAAGAGAGTATTACTCTCCTTATAAATTATCTTTATCCTATTGCAAAAAAAATAAATAAGATAGTACTACTAACCTTACAAATTAATTTTACTTATACTACAATCGTTTAACAAAAATATATATTATTCAAGCTATTTCGTCTTGTGTGAGATCTAAAGTTAAGCCAATGGAGCTTCCCCTTGACAAGAAAAAGTCACTGAAGTATTCATCTTCTTTACTAGATGTTTCATATGACTCTTGTGTTCTACTTCTTTCCTTGAACTAATCCTCCACGCAAGCTAGTACCTCAAAGTTAACGAGTGATAGTCTCAATCACTATTATGCTAGGATAAGGCTTATAGTACTGAATGCTTGTTCAACAGCTACTGTTGATATAAGAATAACAGGAATTTGGCGAGCCATTCGAGAAAGAATCTAATAAGTCTTCCTATGCCTCATTCACCAATCCAAGATATTGAAGTCTATAATACTATTGTCATTACATTCAAAGTTAGTGTTAAAATAGTCGTTAAGTTTTATATACTCACCTAAACTGGCACGATGCCACTTCAACCTTTGTGCCATTACTAATTGCACGAGGTGAGTATGACCATACATAACATCATGTGAGGCAGGGGATGGTGAGGGAGTAGTAGGAACTTGACCACCATATGTGATAAAAAAGTTGGAAAATAAGTCTTTTGTTACTTGGATTGCCCATTGTAATTCTTGTGCCATAATAATGGTATAGGTGTCTTGTGTGTCAAAAAAATTGTTAACAATTTGATAATACAAATTAAGATATTTTAAAAGCATGTCTTTTTTACAACTCGAATATAAAATAGAAGTAACAAGACAAATGACAAAATTTTACCTATAATATAGTAATCATTTTGTAGCCATTTCATTAATATTTGCTTGAAGAAACAAGTCATTTTGGACTTCAAGTAGCACTAATAGTATGCTTATGGCATTCATTAAGAAAAATTGAATATTAACTCAGTACACTTGATAAAATGTTATAATACAATCGTGGAAAACTTTAAGCACATTTAGCATTTTGGTGCATACATTCCAATTGTTGAGGTGCAGTGGAATGTCTAAGACGTTCACCATAGTGAAATAACACAATGCATCTTTATAGGGGATCGTACTTTGCAAAAGTTGATAAGTCAAATTCCACTTATGCTTAACTTTTTCTTCTAAATTGTTTTGGTTACATTTCGTTATTAATGCAAAATTTCCTCTATGCCTTATTTGTAGATGAATGGTCAATTAAAAAAGGTAACTACTTGTCTTGTAGGGAACATCTTAAAATTGAAATAATTTAGACCACATTTAACGTAAAGATTTAAAATATGACAGGCATATCTTATATGGAAAAATGTCTCACCTAGTGTAGATTAGCATAATGCTCTAGGTTCATTAATGGATGTGGCATTTGCGGCCACATTGTCAAAATCAATTGAAAAAATATTTTTCGTTAATGAGTATTCACCTAAAATAATACTTATTATATGGAAAATATTTTATACTATATGGTGAAAATCCCAAAAGAAATTAGTCTTTTCTTATTTGCCATGTATTAACTATTCAATGACATGTAGTTCCCATATAAAAATTATTCAGCCATAGATTCATCCATATGTTTGCACAAATAGAAATATGTGTATCAAGAGAATTAAATGTAGCAGCTAATTTATATTTACCTATGTGATTGAGTTTCACAGTGGTTTATTGTATAGTTTTTTACTCATACCTTTGTGAGCTTGGATTCAGAGCTCTCCATTCATATTCTAAGCAATGAACAAAAGATGCATGACTTTATGATAGGTAATATTTTTGGTTAAGTATTTTGTCGAGGCAATTTTTTGCCACTTAGTAGAATATCGAAATAGGCTTGACAATTGCATACCATCGAGTTAGGATATTTGCTGTTGCGACTTATCAATGCTAAACTCTATTGGGTGCTTCAATCACATGTGCTTATTTAATGTTTCGTAGCCCTTTCTCTTCTTTTATACGCAACTTGATTGACAATATTTGCAATACACACATATACTCTCATCTTCCCTTGCAATTTTATGAAAATATTTAGTAAAAATTTTATATCTAAGTGGTATGGGTGGCTTACTATTGGAGTCGACTTTGCTACATATGTGGCCCAATACTTTTTCATTTGGCACTTCCTGAACATCATCTTCTCCTTCCTCTTCTGCCTCCTCTACGCTACCCTCTTGTGGCAGTAGTTCATTTTGTCCATTGGGGGTTATGTGCTCAAATCTCTAGGATGCATCATCAAATCATCCAAACGCCTGTTGGTAAAGTTGTGGAGGTTATAATCTTCCTCGTCAAAAAATTTCGCAGGTTCACATCAGATAGATTTTCTCTTATCACATTTTTCAGAACTACCTTTCTTACTAGAAGATGAACCACATAAGAAATTTGCTATTTTTTCGATTAGTATAAAAAAAATACCAATGTGGAAAAACTGTAGTTTATTTATGTGGTTAATGAAAAAAAAAATACACTTGGTAGAAGACAATTATATGTAGGCAATAAAAAAAATAGATAACAAAAATATCCGCAAGCTAAACAAATTGAAAAATATAAAAGAACATATAGGAACTGTAGTTTATTTAGGCTTTAATTAATGAAAAATATAAAAGAACATATAGGAATTAAGTTTGCAGGCTTTAAACATTCAAGAATTTTTCTTGTGGACAAATTTTGAATTCAAAATATACATGCATAGGAACTGTAGTTTATTTAGGCTTTAATTAATGAAAAATATAAAAGAACATATAGGAATTAAGTTTGCAAGCTTTAAACATTCAAGAATTTTTCTTGTGGACAAATTTTGAATTCAAAATATACATGCACTTTCACGCATCCATTAATTAAAGCCTACAAACTTATCACTTACAACGCATGTAAGCCTACTACTTACAATGTGTACTACCTTCCTTGATGTGCTAAGACCCAATTGCAATTAATCAATGCTAATTGAAAATTCAATTGAACAATTGTAAATCAAATAGGCGTGACCCTTAATTGTTCATGAACCCTAATTCATATAACAAGAACAAAATAGAAAGGATTCCAAATTCATACCAGATATGGTGCACATAGAATTAGGAATAACTTGCAATTGTTGATATTACTCACAACAATTCACGCCTTACTCGCCACAATCCCTAAATTTAGAAATTGATAAGAGTGTGTTTTTGTGAAAAGAGGTAGCCCTCTCCACATGAATATCAACAATTTTTAATCTCTCAAAAGTGTCTTGTTTGTTGTTTCTTACAAGTATTTATACTTGTACTAAATATGGAAAAATAACATAAAGAAAATAATGAAAAGAAATGACATAACACAATATACTAAGACCTAATTATGGAAGAGAAAAAACAACATAATGGAAATAGCCAGTCTTCAAGCTCCATTTGGGTCAACAAACACTCAACATAAGGCCAGCTCCTCTCAGTTCATTTTGGTTCATCATGGACCGTGACTCCTCTCCAAGCCAACTGCTAATGTGTTTGATAGTCCGCTGTCGCTCGATTAATGGTTCCTGCTGTTGAAAATGGTTTGATTCCCATCATTCATTCAAAAATTTTCTTATCGATTGATCTTCTTTTTCCTTTTACTTTTTCTTTTTCATTTGAATTTTGCATCGATGCAAATTTTGTTCCTCTACAAATTTGTTGTGCGTTGCCCCTTACTGTCTACCGTTGTTGACGTATGTGGTTTGCATGTTGCTTTTTGCTTTTTGCCTCTTCTTTATTTTTTTTAACCTTATCCATCTAGCTTGTCCTATTTGTTTTTTTTTTTTTTTGTTTTTATAGGTTATGGGCAGGTCAACTAGGTTACAACTTGCTTGATGAAGGCCCACCAATTCGGCGGGTTGGCTAGGATTGCGGTTTATTGTTCATGAACCAATTGGGTCGGGTCGGTAGTTCTACCTGGCCCTTTAATTTGTCTAGACGAGAGTGTCAGTGTGGGATATAATATTTTAGATAACATGATTCTATATTATATATTAAAACATGTTTTATATTATATGCTAATAATATATGTTATAATCATATTCAATATGTAGTATATACCACTTAAAATATTATTTGATATATGTATATTATTATATTACATATATTACATAAAAAGTGCATATATATATATATCTATGTGTATGTAGGGAGAAGTACTTTTTTAGTTTCTAACGCTTACTTAGTTTTCTATTTGAATCCTTAAAATTTTTTTGTTTGATTTATGAGTTTTCAACATTTTTAAAATCTTACAAAAAAAAAAGGATTTTTGTTAAATACGGTAAATACTTTGTCCATCTTAGCATATATTAGTTTTTGATTAATATTTGACTAGATGGTCAAGATAGCTAAAGTATGCACAAATTTTCCCAATTCCTTCTTTTAATTTTAATTATTATTTTTTATTTTTTATTATATTATATCATTATATATAATGTATTTTTTATATATTATGTAAATGAATATATTTAATATCATCATTTTGTTGTTTTAATTATTGTTAACCAATTTGAAGTTGATACATGTCTTAGATGAATGGAAAACTTAATAGATTTGATGGAAATTCCCCCTTTTGTATAAGATTTTGAAAACATTGAGGACTCAAATAAAAGAAACAAAAAGATTGAGGATTTACATAGAAACATAGTTAAATATTAAGGACTAAAAGTATACTTTTCTTATATATATATATATATTAATTCCATTTCACTTATATTTCCATAAGACATGGACATATTTGCTGATATGAGTTTATAATTATTCAATTTCAAACTAAATATGCTTGAACTAAATGAATTATTATTGGAACGGGATTGTGATTTCGTGTCTTAGCAACCACATGATAAAAATTGTCATTTTATTATCAATTATACAATTTTATACCATTCCATTTTGAACTACTTCAGCATACTAAACCTGATATATAGTCTTTCAATAGCTTATCATATTTTTTATTAAAAATTACAAATATCAAGCACTCAAGGAAAAATAAAGAGTTTAAGGACTCGATAAAATAAAGCTAGATAAACGCTTTCTTAAAGTATTTTTCCCTTGATATGTTTTATTTTTCTATGAAAAATACCACAACATTAATGAAAATGTTTTTTTTTTTTTTATCCTTATAAGATTGCTTGAAAATAATACTTTAAAATTGGGCATATGAAAATTGCAAGAATAGAATGCCTAATTGCACAATGAGGTTGTTTACATTGTGTAGAGGGATGAATTTAATTTAAGGTCTTAAGCCCATTAATTAATTGAGTTTGAATCCCTTGATATCTTATTTGTATCTTATGTGTTTTTATTTCATAATTATGATGAAGGTAACTATCAAGATATTTGAATTGGCAAATTAAAATTTACATACTTTTAAGAGAAAGGATTTAAATATATATATTTCTTGCATTAGAAAAAGGAAATTTCAATAGGTATATTTATAAAAATAAATAAAGTAAAAGGTAGATAAATCTAATTTTTTAAGGATTTATTAAGTATTTAATATTATAAAAGTGATATATATGTATTTATATTTCCATCTTTTTGTATATTATTCTTGGCAAACACACTGTTTGAATAAATAAATAAAAAATGCTAAAAAAATAGGGAAAAAAAGGGACCCTATTGGTCCTACAAATAAGCTTTGACTTGTATCTAACTTTTTTTCGCTTTATGCAAATTGCTTCCTCCTTTGAAAACAATTTCCTTCTTGAAGATTCTAAACATCATAATGAAATGGTTATGTTATACATCCAATAAAAAGAAAGGGAACATCTAAAGGTAATGTAGCACATAAGATTACACCAAACAATGTCCATTAGTCTCTTTTGATAGATCTTATAATAGTTGACAAAACCAACTTTGAAAACTTACCAATTTATCATACTCAAGAATCTCTTGATCCTTGCTTTACCTACTATAGAGGATTGAAAATATTACATAAATATAATGGACTAAGCCCATTGATTATTTGGCTTGACTCATTAAGCTAGGTGACATGGCCTAATGAGTCTGGCTCAATTATTAAGATAACTTAGGGAGAATTGGCTTGGTGGGCTTAGAATAGGGATTATTGAATTAGTCCATTCGCATACAACCTTTCTCAGGTAGACTCATGTACTTATGAGGAAAGCTTGTTGGTCTCGTTAAATTAATCAAGAGAGGGGGTGAATTGATTAATTATTGAAAATTTCAATTTTTCACAACTTTGTAAAAACACTCTTGAATGGAAATTCCAATGGCGTGAGCAACAAATAAACAATAAAGATGCAATTAAATAAAAAATAGAGAGAGAGAGAGAGAGAAAATTAGGCCCAGTAATGTATAGAGGTTCCGCCTTACGTATACATCCACTCTTCCAACTCCATGTTGGGGACCCAATTGTCTCTACCGGTTGAGTTTTACTGTACTAAAATCAAATTGAGAGTACAAACACACTAACACTTTGGCAAAGTCTCACTGCTGAGTCTTCTTAACTTTCATACTAAGCTAATCACTCAATTAGTGATAAACAACTCTCAATCACTCATAAGAACAATCAAATAAATAAAGAGGAGAAATAAAGTATCCTCTAAAATTAAGTTCAATAACAATTTAATGAGAACTCTTTTGTGCACCTTTTGAAGGATAGCAAGATGAAGATATTTTTTGATCGTGTTCTTGATTGATGATTTTAAACTTCTGGAGCTTCTTTCTCTTTCAATGGTCAACTAGCAAGAAAAAAAAAACATAACAACAATTTAAATTTCAAATAACCCTTTTTATAGAGAATGACCGGGATTTCCTCTTAGATATTTGAATTTAAAATAAGGATAATCTTCAATAGAAATCCATCATATGATGTGTATCTTCTTGTTGTAGAGATCTTTTCTTGGATTTGAATATCTAAAAAAATGGATAAGCTTTAAAGATAAATTTTTTGAGATTTTTCTAGATAAACTTCAAGAGATTTCATGATATCCCTCATGTTGTGGAGCCTTATCTTCTCATAACAACCATATCTTCATTGTAGATATATCGTTATCTTTATAACAACTTAACCTTATTGTCCTTAAATATATATCCAAGAATAAATTATGAAGAATTTCTAGAAAACGTCTTTGCAAAATAGCAACGAACCAACAGTTAAAATTAAAGTGGAAAACAAATAAATTTTGAATAAATTTTTTGATAAAAACTCGAAGTAATTAAGTCCCCAAGATGATAAATCCCACTTTAGTAAAACACATCAAGTATACTACCTAAATATACTTGATAAGTGGAGCTAGGCCTTGAAAAAATTATAAGAACATGAAATTTAATCATTTTCATTGAATATGGAAAAATCCATGTTTAGACATAAAGGTTCTGAACATACTTCTGTAAAGCATATATTTCTTCCCACTGAAGGTTTTGAAATAGCTTATGACTAGAACCACATACTACTTGTGATGTTCTAAAGATTTTGTTAAAACTTTTGAAACAAAATCTTGTAATGTCTTTTTATAGCGAAGGTTTCGAAACAACTTCTGTCTAACTATTAACAAGATTAAGGATTTTTTACGATGTATCAAGAGGTTCTGATCTACCTTCTGTTACTTTATTTTTACTTAAAACTCTTTTGTTAAACTTCTAAAACACATTCTATCTGTCTTGAAAATCAATTAAATAACTTTTATATAAACTGAAACTCTTGTACTCAAGAATAAACATATTAAATATTTTAATCCTCTTTTGTTATCATCAAAACTAAACTAGAAAACTTAACAAAGCTATTGGTCTTGAGCCTTTGGCAAGCTCATTAGGATAACCTTAAAATAAGAAATCTCCATCTCATCTGTTGATCTCTAAAGTGATCTAACAAATGTCATCAAGCCCAAAAATCTATACATACTCAACCATTCCTCCACATTAAGGAACCTTTTTCCTGAATTCTGGAGATAAGAGAAATGGTGTTCCACCAAGATTTTTCTACTCTCAAAGATTAAGTGAAGAATGATCTCCATTGCTTAAGAATTGTAAGGTTAACACTTAAGGTCTCCTTAGCTCCCTTGTTTATCACTTGCGCATTCGAGATGCTTGAGATAACCTGTTCCTCATCCTTACCACTCTCTCCCTAGCTATCCCATCATGTGCCATCTCTAAATTGCTTTTCTTTGAATTTACATACAGTGTAGTACCCGCATGATATGTAGTGAGCACTCTTATTGGGACCCCCCATCTACATTTTGGTGACTCTACTAGGCATAGAGTTAAGTGAGAGAAGAGTAACGACACCTCCTAGGAAGAGAGGACCATTTGACAATATCTATCTAAAATAAGATCTTAACACTAAATTGATGGAGCAAAACTTACCTCAAATATTGCAAAAATATTAGTCAAGGCAATTCATAGCCTAAGGCTCCTATAAATCTAGCACAAATGATGTAGATTATGTAAGAGAACATAAGGGCTTTGAATCAACTCATGACCATGCTTGCTCCGCTCATCACAGGGTTGGTTGTCACTGCTGTTGTGCAATAACGTATGGCTTCGCCAAACACCAACATTCCTATGTAGTAAGGTATTGCCCATGCAACTCCATCACATGCAATTCCTCCTGTTAACCCTCCCATTGATGAGGAGAACATTCCTTAGGAGCAAACCACTTAACCAAATATTCTACCTCCTAATGCTCTCAATAGATTTAGCCGTCAGCTTACTCCCACACCTGCTTCCATGGTATCTACCCTAAGGAAATCCTTTGTAATGAAGGAAGATTTGGACATATACCTAAAAGAAATACAAGTAAAGTCAACTGTGGGAAAACTAGAGTTAAGACTTCCTTACTATCAGTACATTGCTGAAAAACCATATAATAGGAACTATGTTAATCTTAAGTTCATCTCATTCAATGGCAAGAAAGGGAGCACCAAAGAACATTTACTTAAGTTTATCGAGACCCTGGAAGTATATAGGTTGGATGATGACCTGAAACTCAAAGAATTTTCTAAATCACTAACCATAAAGGCATATACCTGGTACATTAATCTCCCTACAAGGTCAGTTGATTGATGGGGGCTTATATGTAAGCTATCTCTAAAAAAGTTTTTTTCTACCTAAGAATGGGTCATGTTCACAAATATGGGGAGAACACGATAGTATCCTAAGGGAGACTTGATGGATTATATGGAACACTTCAGGCAGTGCACACTTGACATCCAAGACGTATGTGACGAGAGGGGGTTAGTGAAGATTTGCATCTAAAGGATGTTTAATGAGTACGTAGTCCACTTAGAAAATCTTAATCTAAGTTCCTTTTTTGGACTAGTCAAGACTATAAGGAGAATTAACAATCCCGTCGTAAGACAACGAGGAGAAAATGGGAGGTTTGGCAAACGAGCAACATCTACTAGCTCAACCTAGGTTGAGACCCCCTTGAGATAATAAGAAGCCAAGGAATGATACATCTCAAGGATCTACATCAATTTCCCCTTTCCTATGCCTAATGGGAATAATGGTACACCCTTTATCAACTCGCACGTACGACAACTATTGTCCTCTTATGGTATTGATTACATGAAGTCCACACCTTACTACCCAAAAGGAAATGGCCAAGTAGAAGCAATAAATAAAACTCTTCTAAAAGTACTTAGTCGTATGGTGCATGAAAATCACAAAGAATGGCATGATAAGCTGCCATTGGCACTATGGACATACAAGGCATCTAAATAAAGCTCTACTTAAGCTACCCCCTTTTCTTTAGTATATAGATGAGAGGCGATGATACCTATAGAAATTTTGGTCCCATCTGCAAGATTGGCCATCAAATCTAAAGTAGAACCAAATACTTTATGTATGCTCAATCTTGAAGCCTTAGAAGAGAGAAGAGACACTGCCAAGTGTCACCTTGCTAACTTGACATCAGTTAAGTATGGCTTATGATTATTTGGTCAAGAAACCATCCTTTCAGCAAGGTGACGTTATACTTCATGCAACAGAGCAAGTGTAGTAAGGCATTCCAACACTAAAGTTCACACCAAAGTGGGAAGGCCCCTTCATCGTTCATGAAGTCCGTGATAGTGGTTATTGCAAGCTTTTGAACCCAACAACTAATAAAATTATTGTACCTATCAATTTTCAGTACATTAAAAAATTTCATATGTGAAATAAATGATGAATTTGCAAATTATCATGAATCATATGCATGACTCACACTGTTAGAGCCTTTTCAATGCTTTTCTTTTTATACTCACTTATCTTGTTGCTGCAAAGTTAGAGAGTTATCTCATTTGCGCACAAACATGATTAAATATCACTTCTTATGTTGTTGTCACATGGTCAGAGCATGTGCTCCTAAGTGTTCAATGAAATACTTAGCCTGCAAAAAAACATATCTACAAATTCAAAATTAAATAATAAATGGTTATGTATTGAGTAATACCCTCTTAACCATCAATACTAGTATGTTGAACTATGCAATAAACACCACTATCGCTACTTTAGCGTGATTGATTGTTTCAACCATTTAACGTATTGTTGCTAGCAAGTGAAAGCTTTACTTCAATGTGTGACATAATGACTTAAGTAAATAATGTGATTATGGCTAGCATCATTCATGGTAAGTACATGCGAATAAGTCATGATCACACATATATAAAAAAATAAATAAAGACAAATAACTTTATTGACTTTAATATAATGCTTTAGAATGAAAACAAAAACATAGTCATGCTGAACTACAGAAGACAATCTAGGCCTATTGAGGACTTAAGATCTGAGTCTCCAAAAAGTGCCTCCATCTCAAGATCAATTTCTTTAATTGCTTCTTGTAACTCCTACACTTTACTCATCAGTTCATTATGTCCCATCTTGATAGTATAGTAACTTAATAGCCTATTGGCTTTAGCAACAACAAGCTCTAAGCTATTAATCTTGAACTTAAAAGGTCGGCTCCCTTAATGCATTTGATCACCTATTAGAGTTCTATCTCTAACAAGGAATTCCAAGGCCTGCTCAACAATAATGCTATCTTCCCCAGCATCTTCACCATAGTGTAAGCTAGTTCAGTCCCTAACATAGGAGACTCAACCCAAAAGTCTCTATCCATAGCATCAAAGGTCTCCAATGAGTCCAATAACTGAGAAGGCATAATGAATCCTTAAAAGGATGTAGTCTCCTCTATTGCAACATAAATCCTTGGAGTTGCTTCCTTGTCTCGAGGAGACATCGTAGCGACTGAGGTAGGAAGGATATCCATAGGAGCTACATACAACTCATCTTCATATATGCCCAAGCAAAGCAGTGCATTGGCATGGTCACCAGCATCAGTGTTATCATTATCCTCATTTATCTCTATGACTAGCTCATTAATACTAATAGTAAGTGCTCTAACTCTAATGGAGTCATGCAGCCCTTTAATGTCATCATCATCACTTCTGCTATCTTCAAGTGGTGATTCCACATAATTCGCTAAGTCTTAATCATCGTCAACTCGAATTGAAATGGTCGTTGAATCAGTAGAAGTGCTAGAGCAAACTTTAAAGCCCATCTCAACCTACACATATATAATAGATAAGGGCGATTAGTAAAAAAGACTACATATACATACATGATGACAAGAAATATACAAGGATGCTACCTCATGAATAAAGGTATGCTTGGCCTGTCTACCTTTTGTTGATGGAAGAAATGGGCATTTATTCTTAGGGGATCTCCCTAATCCCACATCAGTAGGAGATGCTGATCATTGATCCACCCATTCAATAGTCTCTTGGGCATCACCAGTAGGCTTAGGTGGTAATTTAGGGCAAAACTCCCAATGGTACACAGTAGGCACATGAAGTGTATCATCTATTGAAACAAAAGCATACACTCGGAGGTCTTGCAAGCAATTCAGCCAATATGTTAGCCAATCAAGAGAAGCAACCTTAGAGCGACTTATAGAAGAAAAGTATATGCTCTAGATGAATATTTCTGCAGTCACCTAGCGAGAATGACTGACAACACAACTCGAAGTTGTTAGTAATATTAGTCATGCGAGGTATCCCTTGGTCAAACCCAAGCTGGCATGTAACCTTGTGAGGAGAATATACTACAACCCTTTTCTCCAAATAGCACTCGGAGGAGTCTTTGTTATCTAAGAGCGAGGGTAGACTCCCTGGAGTGTGCCATAGAATAAATCTTGCCTTAGAATTGTGGAGGTCCTTACACCTATCTACCAAGGTTACCTTATCCTTTGAGCTTAGAGGATATAATTCAATCTTATCTTCACAACCAGCAAGTCGTTTCACATAAGGGTAAAGTGTAAATTCTAACTCAACATCGATAAGCTGCAAAAGTACCTACTTAATAGTTCCTTTAACCCAAACCCATGATCTAGGAAGAGCAAGGTTAGATTTAACACTATTGAGAGAAGGTGTAAAGTGTTTTTGGAACCGTTCGCCAAAGAAGAGTTGAGAAATACCAGGTCTACATGCAACACATTCACGTAATGACCCTTTAAGTGAACAAAAGCCTTAAAGTACATATTCAAGCATCAATACAAAGAGCCTAGATAAAAGGAACTTAGTATGAAGTACTCACCTTAAGTAATTCGTATAGCTAAGGAAAATAGTTGGGGGCCCATACCTTCTTCCGATCTATTAAGGAATATAAATAAGGATAGCCAATATGCTATAAAAGCTGCAAGCTCATACCTGCAAAAATAACAAAAAAAAAGTGAGAGAGGTATAAGTACATAACTATAAAAGTATATTCGAAAATGGATGAGAATACTTACTCTTATCTATGACTTGGGCTAGAAACTCGAAGTTTGTCATTCCTTTGCTCCTCAAAGAAATATGCAAGCTAGGAAGAGAAACATGACTTCCTCTCACGATTGTGGGTAGCTTTCAAGGCATCTAGTAAGGACATTTGAAAACTATGCTCCTTATAAGACAATTCAGCAGAGGTAATGTTGGTTTGCCTAAAACTAGTCAAGTTTAGGAGAATGACCACATCCTCAAGTGTCAGAATAATTTCCTCCCAAGAAGTGATGAATGTGTAAGTTTGAGTACTCTAGCCACAGATGATCGCCCACCACACTTTCAACCCACTCATATGTGGGAACCACAGGTGAGTGAAAGTAGTAAAGGCACGGAACACACCAGCCTTTTCCAAAAGAGTCACATACTCTGACTTTGAGATTATATGTTTTACCCAAAATTTCCACCCAAAGGGTGGCTGCCTAAGGAATGCAAACTGGGTAGTTGAGAGGGTCAATTCCTTTCTTTCATTCTTAAAGCGCAAGATTGAACTTGTGTTGATGGCGTCTCTCGAGTTAGCATGGGGCTTGCATTTGATAAAGTGAAGCATACCATCAATGCAAGTCGTTGCATAGAGCTCCCAACATTTTATTTTGTTCCAAAAGGTATCTTTAGAGATAGTTTCATCAAACCACACATCTTGAAGACTTAGAATCGGTGGTGGATGACCATTTGAGTGAATCAACGGGTCTTTTTGCTTAATCACTTCTATGCTTTTTCTGCATCATTCATAGTATTACCAGTGTCAGGATAGAACTTGAAATTATCAAAAAAAGAAAAAAGAAAAAAAAAAGAAAAAGAAAAGAAAGGGGTGAAGAAGATTACATATATACACACAAAAAAAAAGAAAAAAAAATACTATATACATAAGGGACATAAAAATGACAATGCTATAACCCATATGGGCATAGTATAACCTAGCATCATTAAGCAAATCATGGAAGCATCTGCATCCAATTTCATTGAGCGTGAGCAATGCCCTGTGAGGAATAAAGTTGCGGTCAACAGATTTTTTTTTTTTTTTTTAGCTAGCCAGCATATCCAAGACGCCGAAGTTAACATAATAAACAGATATCCAAAATTGACATCCAAGTGGACAATTACTCCATAAAGCCTGTTTATAGGCCAATTTATCACTTGTCCCACTCATGTAAGGAGCCAAATTAAGGATCTCCGGAAACTGAAAAGACTTGATTCTGTAAATTGCTGAAGAGCATCCTCTAAGGTTCCAACATCTCCCTTTATTTCAACAGTCATATCCATCATTCTTCCATATATCTTGGACTTTTTTTTTTTTCTTGACACTCGGTGCATCGTATCTTTGACTGAAGATAGCCTCCAAATGTGAGACCTTTTGCTGCTTGAGCTCAGAGTAACACCAACGTTATAGGAATATCCGCTAGCCACATTTCCCCCAGCTCAACGAGATATTTGCAAAATATTTGCCCCCAACCAAAACCCAAAAACGTAAGTAGCCAAAATCACAAGGAAGCAGAGAAAAAAAAAAAAAAAAAAAGAGGAAGAAGAAGAAATTGGCGCCACTTGTGACAAGAATATATAACTTTAAATTTCTGCCTCTACCTTTCCCTTTAAAGGAGTACACTTCATCTGCATATTTATAAAGAAGATTCTTCTTAGTGCGATTTAAGCCTCTAGCGTGTCGGATTACATGTTTTTTTTTTTCTTTCTTCTTGTCGGTTCATATTGCAGAATTGCAGTAGATTCCAGCCATCTTCCCCAGCCGCAACTCAAGTGACAACTTGAGATTTCAACCGTGGAAAGCTGTCACCCTGACCAAACATCCAAAAGCAAATAAACATCCACCAACACCGCCACTCTCCTCTACAGCGGATACAACCTTAGCCATTCCATGTTCTGCTACAAAAAAAAAAAAAAAGTAATAGGGTTGATAAAAGATCACGAACCTTGGAGCATTCCCGCAATGACAGCTGGTCAAATATTATCTTAATCAATCCTAAGGCTTGAATGTTCTGGGACTACACAAGTTTGATAGTGTGCGAAAGAAAAAAAAAATGTCTGTTGTTATTAGATCCCGTAATGATTCTATAAAGGTACTGAGGAAAGGTGCTGACACATCCATGTTAAGTAGGGCTGGTAATTGCGGGGCGGGTAAAAAAATTTAGCCTGCTCAAGCTGTGGGCCATTTTGGCCCGAGCCTGTGTGGCCTACCTCGGGGGGGTACAAGCGTGGGTTGGCCTGCTGACCTGCAAAAAAAAAAAAAAAAATCTTTGTGACAGTGTGAGTGTGACGATTGATGAGACAACATCGACGCCGACTGACGAGACAGAAGACAACAGCCCGCAGCAGCTGAAGACTTTGGTGAGGACGAGGAGAGGAGGACTGGAGGAGCAGGCATACCACACATGCACTCACAGAGTCGCACAAGGCACAGCACTCGGCATTCAGCAATCAGCAGACAGACACTCACACTCCTAACTCCACACTCGAACTCGAACACGCACCGGCAGTCCGGCATAGCAGATAGACACTTACACTCCACACTTGGACGGACTCAGACTGAATCTGACACTCGCTAGTCGCCATTCACCTTCGATTTTTCCACTTCCACAATTCCATTGCTTGTCCTCTTCCACTTCAGTTTTCGTCTTCCTCTCCTCTTCCACTCTTCCTTCTCCAGTTGTCCTTAGCCCTCACGAAGTCACGGTTCAAGATTTCCACTTCGCTGACCATCGGCCGCCTATTCCATTTCCTTCATGCCACTGTTCTCGTTAGACGTTAATTAAGGTAAAGCAATAGATTTTGTCCTTTTACTTTTATTGGAGAGTAGGGTGTAGTGTGGCTGTGTGGGGTGACGTTGGTGGCTTGGAGAGTGTGGTGTGGTGCAGTGTGCGTAAGGCCGTGTGGGGTGTGGGTGGCATTGGTGGCGGTGGCTTGGAGAATGGAGAGTGTGGTGTGGTGTGGCCATATGGGGTGAAGACGATCCAATGGAGAGTGTGGTGTGGCCGTGTGGGGTAGGGGTGACACCGATGGCTTGGAGAGTGTAGTGTGGTTGTTGGCCGTAGCTTGGAGTGTGGTCGTTTGGCCACCGATCGTGGCTTGGATGGTGTGGGGTGTGGTGTGGCTGTGTGGTCGCCGGTCGTGGCTTGGATGATGCCGATGCGGTAGCCGGTGGAATGACTATATTTATATTTTATAAATAAGTGTACTACTACTAATAACATTTTCTATATTTACAAAATGGATCCTCTAAGTAATGAGACTGCAATGGAAGTGGAACCTATTAATGTGGATGATGTGTCTGAAGTCAGTGGGCATAACGATAATCTACAACTAGGATCTTCTTAATCTGAAAAACATGCAAGTAAGAAGGCTTGAGTAGGTAGCTCTTCTTTTTAGATTTGGGAAATATTTACAAAAATTGGTATTGGGAAGGATGGTAAAAATAGGGCTAAGTGTAAAGCATGTGGGAAGGGATATGTTATTAGAACACATTCACATGGAACTTCATCTTTATGTCAACATAGAGAAAAGTGTCGTTTGAGTCAAATTCCTAGATATAATGATGTTGGTGATATGATAATTGATCATGCTGGCAAGTTAAGATTAAGAAAATCATATCCTAAATTTGCTCATAAGGCAATGGCTATAGCTATTATTGAACATGATTTTCCATTTTCATTTGTTGAGTATAGAAGGATCATACAGTTCATAAGGCTATATAATCTTGATTATAAGCCAATTAGTAGAAAAAATGCTACATCAGATGTATGGAATTTATATTTGACTCAAAAGAAGAATTTGAAACAAATTTTGCAAAAAATTCCAAGGAAAGTATGTTTGACTTCTGATGTATGGACTGCTTCCAAGAGTGAGGGATATATTTGTTTGACTGGACATTATGTGGATGGCAATTGGAAATAGAATAATAAAATTCTTGCTTTTTGTAAAATGCCCCCTCCTCACTCAGGGTTTAAGTTGTCGAGAAAAGTATTTGAATTTTTGAAATATTGAGGCATAGATAGGAAGATATTCTCCCTTACATTGGATAATGCATTTGCAAATGATCGTATGCAAGATTTTCTGAAAGAGCAATTGAGCTTACAGCATAGTTTGTTATGTGGTGGTGAGTTTTTTTCATATTAGAAGTTATGCTCATATTCTTCATTTGATCGTTAAAGAAGGATTGACTGTAAGTAGTAAAGCATTGCATAAAATAAGGGCAAGTGTCAAGTATGTGAAGGGCTCTAAGAGTAAAATTAAACACTTTTTGGAGTGTGTTGAACAAGTTGGCAACATTGATTCGAATCTTGGTTTGCACTTGGATGTAACTATTAGATGGAATTCCACTTATCTTATGCTTCATAGCGCACTCAAGTATTGATGTGCTTTTTCTTGCTTTTAATTGAATGATTGTCATTATAAATATTGTCTAACCATTGATGAGTGGGAAAGAGCATAAAAGATATGCAAGTTTTTGAGCCTGTTTCATAGTATCACCGATTTGATGTCAGGGTCATCATATCCAACATCAAACCACTATTTTTTGCAAGTATGGAGGATTGAATGTTTGCTGAATGAAAATTTAAGTAGTAAAGATCATGTCATAAGAGAGATGTCTATTAGAATGAAATAGAAGTTTGATAAGTATTGGAGTGATTATAGTGTTATCCTTGCACTTGAAGCAATCTTTGATCCTCAAATGAAGTTTGATTTTTTGAACTTCTGTTTTAATAAACTTGATCCCCTCACTTGTGAAGAGAAGTTGGCTCACATAAAGAGCAAGTTATATAAACTCTATGGAGAATATGAGAAGAGTAAAACAGATCACATACTTAGAACTAAAAGCCATTAGGTTGGATCATCTTCTCAGGGACAAGACACATCTGGAGGTAGCAGCAGTAAAGGAGCAGCAACACATAGAGTTGGGAAGGGCTTGGAGATTGATTTTGCTACATTGATGGTAAGTTTAATAATATTTTTATTTTCTCAATTATATTTTTTTTTGTAATATATATCAGTATTTAATTAATTTTTTCTTTAAAAATGTAGGAATTCTGATACTATCAAGTAGAAATATAAAATTGTGGTAAATCTTCTTTGGATATTTATCTAGATGAGCCAGTAATGGATATGGAGTTCTACTTAGAATTGGATGTGTTACAACATTGGAAGAGTCAAGCCAGAGATATCATGCTTTATCTATCATGGCCTCCGATGTGCTTAGCATTCCAATTACTACTGTAGTATCAGAATCGGCTTTCAGTATTGACGCTCGTGTACTTAATAAGTATTGCAGTTCTATGCTTCTAGCCAATGTAGAAGCTTTAATTTGTACACAAAATTGGTTACAAGGATTTGCATATGAAGGTAATTTATTTTTGTTCTGTTGGTAATATTTTCTTTTAACATATTGTTTCAAGCATTTATTGTCTAATTTAATTATATGTGTAATGTCGTAAATTGTAGATCAAGAAAAAGACAATGGGAGTGGGAGTGGGACTACTTCATCAAAGGGAGATTCCAATTTGGTTATTGATGGTGATGATAGTGATGATTGATTTATATATGTGATTTTATCTCCTTCATTATTGTCTTTGTTTTCCTATATAATTAGTGAAAAATACTTTATGATAATTTCTATAATTGCTTGATTATGTTTTAGGTTGTTTTCTTTTTTATCGTATGAAAATGAGATTTAAGAGTAAGTACGTATAAATTGAAGTTGTATAAGGAAAGTGAATGGAAAAATTGAGCAATTGTAATTTGCAAATTTGCAATGTAACTAGTTTATTTAGATGTGGGAATTGAGAAACACTAATTTAAACAATTTTCAATAGTTTTTTTTCCTAACATATATAATATAAATTATACTTGCAAAGAAAAAAAAATGTTTATCTAAAAAAAACAAAAAATTTCATCTAGCATGTCCTACTCTTACATAATACACTCTAAATCTCTAAAAAAAAAATAAAAATTGTAGGTCGTTGCTGGCCAGCCGGCATTGGCATGTGGGGTGGGATGGGCCGATTTTGATAACCCGCAAGTCTTGTGGGCCATTGTAGGCCAGCCTGCAGGCTGGTGCGGGTTAGGGCGGGCCTGCCCATTTGGCCCACATTTCCGACTCTAATGTTAAGTAACATAAATTCAAATACCGAAAGAGAAAAAGAAAAAAAACCGACAAATATAGAAGAATCTCACCTGCAGTTTTCGGTGAAGCGACTCCAATGACTGAAACAAAGATTGAACTAGCGACCGTCACCTGTGAAGCAAACACAGGAGTGTTGTAAGAATTCAGAAGCTACGAAGCTTAACCAGGGTGTTGGAAGTGATCATTCATCCACATGAGCCCAAACAAAAAAGAAAATCGCAAAATGGCCAGATTCGCCAGTGTATGTGAGACAACTTACACTTCCACCACCAAAGAAGAACTTCTCATCAATTAAGGGAATTCCGTCATTCGATCAAGCAATGAGGCAATTGGCTATAGCCAGGGGAGAACATAAAAAAGGATATGCACATGTTAGTCTCTAATCCTTTGGGTTTGTTGCGTAAATGAGCCAAAAATCATCCCTCCCACAAGAAAATCCCAAACGCGAGTCCAGCCTCTAATACAACTAGATGAGGATAGCTTCCTAAAATATCCGATGAAGACGCCATCCCAGTACTCCTTCCATGAGCATGACAAAAGGCAACTTTGGTCAATACACTCCTAAAGCCGTGTTGGCAAGAAGCTTGATAAAGAGAAACTTTAGCGAAAGAACGAATTTCGTGACTGGGGTCAAGAATTTGCCGACAGAAAAAATGGAGACGGCATCTAAGACTGTTGTTTTAAATAATGATCAAGGGATTCTCTACCAACGATATCAGAACACTCTGTGATGATGGAAATTTAACAAAAAACAAAGGGTGGGAAAATCATGAACGAACCTGTTGCTTACTACTCCTAAGACCCGATTGTGTCTCTTCGTGCTCTTAGTTGCCGGTAGGTTAAATTATTGTTTGACCTGCAAAGAAATCAACAATCGAGATGATGGTTCATGCAAAAAAAAAAAAAAAAAAGAAAAGAAAAGAAAAGAAAAAAACATATACGAAAAAAAAATGAAGAAAACCTAATATCATTTGGTTTAAAATGGGTAAAAGGTAAGGGTTATAGTATATATATATATATACGTATCACTGATTACATAGATGAAAGAGGATGAAGCTTAGGGATTTAAATTTGGAAATTAATGAATTCAGTAGATCTTATTAATAATTAAGGATTGAGTTTAATGTTTATTGGGATATAGTAATAAAGCTTAAAGATTTAAATTTAGCACTTAATAGATTCTAAGGATCTTATTAATATGTAAAGTTGGACTTGATATATATATATATATATATATATATATTAGAATGAGAAAATAAATTCTCGTTGGAACGCATTCAACCAAGTAAAGATATTTTATTAGATATTTACTCCAAAGCATATTTTGTATGATATTGAAAATATATATGGTACGATAATTTGAAAAATTTATTGTTAATATGTCAAGGATATATGACATGCTAATGTGACACCAAATATGAAGCTATTGCTATTATCCAAAACTTCTACTCTCGTCAAAATTAATGTGTGCATAATATATGGATTTACTGGTTCATTTCCATGGATTAAAATTAACAAGTCAGCTGAAGTCATTAACGGAGAATTGAGATATTAAAAGTAAATTGGCAAGCCAAATACTCCACAGAGATGAAATGTATATATATATATATTGTCTATTAAAGAAAATTTAAGACATATGTTGTCTTAAGGGAAAGGTCGTTTTGATGAGCTTAAGGAGATACATGCAATTAAATGGTGCTGCAAGTTTGCACACTAAAAAAAAAAGAAAAGGAAAAAACCTAAATTATATGTAGCGTTGACTTCAAGATCTTGTAATATGAATCACGCAAGATATGTATGCGATAGCAATGCAGCTATTCCACAAGCGTGCATGCGCTAAACAATTTCATAGTCATTAGAAAGGCTTATCTAATGCCCAAATCCTATTGACTTTATCCAAAAGACTTTGATCAAAGGGCAAAATGTAGAGGGCTGAAAATATTACATAAATATAATGGATTAAGCCCATTGATTATTTGGCTTAACTCATTAGGTTATGTGATAATGTTTAATGAGTTTGACCTAATTATTGAGATGACTCAAAGAGAATTTGCTTGGTGAGCTCGAAACAAGGATCATTAGATCGATCTATCTGCATCCAACCTTTCTCAGGCATGCCATGTACTTATGAGGAGGGCTACTAGTCTTGAGCCTATAGTAAGCTCATTAAGATAACCTTAAAATGAGTAGTCTTCATCTCGTCATTGATCGCTAAAGTGATCTAACGAATGTTATCAAGTTTAAGAGTCTATAAACACTTAGTCATTTCTCCTTATTAAGGAACCTTTTTTCCAAATTCCTGATATCAGATAAATGGTGTTCTACTAAGAGTTCTTTGCTCTTAAAGATCAAACAAGAGATTAGGCGAAGAACAATTTCCATTACCTAAGAACTATAAGATTGACGCTTAAGGTTCCCTTACCTCTCTTGTTTGTTACTTATGCATTTGTGATGCATGAGATTGTCTGTTCTCTTTCCCTACTACTCTCTCCTTAATTATTTTATCATGTGTCATCTCTGAATTACTTTTCTCTAAATTCACGTGCAGTGTGGTATCTATATAATACGCATGTGACCACTCCCATTTCATAATCAATATATTACATAGTATAATCTAGTACGAAACCATACGTCTCTCAAATGGGAGAATCCCTACCACGCAACAAATTCATCAAAGTCGCATCGATGTAATTTGTCCTATTTCTTGTCATTTATAATTTTATATACATATTTTAGTTTTTGGGCAAACATTCTTCCATGAATGCCGTACTTCAATCTGTTTCATTAAAAAATAAAATAAAAACCCAATTTCTCATAGAATCATCAAAAGAATTATATGAAGCTTTCAATAACGAATTGATGAAAACTTCATGAGAATCAAAGAGTTGAGTAGAACTCAAAAGAGCTTCTGAGTGGTGTTTGTCCAATCCAATCTTAGTAGATTCATTAATGTTGTGATTCAAAATGTGAGGAAAGCACCAAAAGTGACGGTCGCTTTAACCGGTTTAATGATGGTTCAGAATCTGGTGCGTGAAAAGGATAGAATTCCTATATTCTAGATGACAGGGCTTCCGAGAAAATTAAGAAATTGAGAGAAGAAAGAATTCTTTATTTATTTTTCACTAATTGCATGATTATCTAAAATCCAGACTTTCTCATTATATACTAATCCTATAACTTAATCCCAAACTTGTAATTTTCTATGTACTTTTGGTGGATATAACTAACAGTCAACACTAAGCTTAAACTAACAATTAATATGTACAAAATTACATGTATAGTCCTTCATCATTAAGAAATAAATGGGGCTAATAATGGAAAAATAATAAGATAAACTCAATAGTATACATATATTTTGATTATTAATAAGAAAAATACCACAGTAGATATTACTATCGTCTCAAAAAGCGGTTTCGATCTATACGAATTCTTGCAACGTTGAATTATTGTGCAAGAAAAAAAAAAGTGAATTTTCTATGCCAAGAAGGGGTTTTGTAAACCTAATAGTATGCAGGTTAGACTTGCAGTTTTTATATGCCAATTAGGGCTTACAAGGTATTGTCATTCTCAAGCTGATAACCAGAAGGTAACATATTTAATAAAATATGCTATAGATATCATAGTGAGAATCTTTAACAATCGAACCTCTCTGCATGCGGATAGGAACGGTTGATTGGTCAGATTAATATTATATATATATATATATATATATATATAAAGATTGTAAAACCCGGTACAAATTGAAAATTTGGAAATTTTTATCCAAGTTCAATCCACTATTGTTGCATGGAGGAGAAAGTTGGTCGATGGAAGAAGAGGCACGACTTTCCCATGCATAATATGCATGGTAGACGGCTTCCACAACGGTCGATGTAAGTAAAGATGTTTGTAAAAGATTTATTGGTTATTATATATTAAGTGTAAGTTGGATTGAATGTAGAATTGTATTATTAGGAAGTCGAATTTACAGTGTTAAAATTAATATTAGAATTTTTTATAAAAAAAAATATTTATCATTATATTTATAATACATCGTATAAATATAAAAATAAATATATTTTTAACATAATTTAATATTAAATAAAAAGTAAATTTATACTTTTTTATGTAATGATTATGGATCTTAATATACTTATAAAAAAATAACAAAAAAAACTTTTTAAGTAAATATATATCAATTAAAATATTACTATAAATTATAAAAATAAAATTAAGATATAAACTCATATAAATTTTATTGTTAATAAAATAAATCATAACTATTAAAATAAAAGTTATAAGTAGAATGAAAATGATAATATAATATAAATAGATAAAAATATAGAGAAAGGATCCATATTTGTGCGCTTTTGGCTATCAAATCATACATAAAACGTGATTTGGTTTAATTTTATTTTCTTAACAACTTTCTTTATCTTCGGATGAAAATGAAACTCTATAATGTCTAAGCTATAGTCATTTAGGAAAGATATGGCTTATTTTATTTTCTTTCTTCATTGACGTAAACGAACACTCTTCCTAGATGATTTAATCATCATACCATATGTATATTTATATATATGCACGTTGATATACATTATAATTTAGATTTATAATGGAAGCTTCAGTCTTCAATCTTCTCAATAAAATATCATCCCTCGACCTTTGTGTACTTTCTCATGGATTTGATAATCTGCTTTAAGAAATTCAGGATAACTTACAAAATCATCTTCCCAGTAGTTGTCCAAATCAAGGAGGAACATTCAACCCCTACTAAAAGATACAGCAGATCTTGTTTCACTTAATAAATGCTACGTGATACTGACCTTTAAGGTGCATACTTAAAGAAAGATATATATAATCCAGTGGGGGAGGGGGTCTCGATTTTTGGGCTCATTTTAGTTCAGACATGAGAATTGAGAATCTCGATGCCATTTTGGGGGGGGTGATTATTACATAGTTTTATGCTATTTATGAGAGTTATATGCCACATTACCCAGAACTAGATGTGTATGGTTGACTCAAAGTGAAACGAAAAAATGATAATGGTATAAAATTTCCTATCTATTACAAGCTGGCTTTTCGAACACCATCTTCAAAACTTTAACATTTGTCTTGAAATATACGATAAGAAACGTATTTTAATTTTTCCCAATTCTTAATGAACTCAATATTCCTTATGGAATTTCTAGCTATGTGCTGTGTGTTCCCGTGTGGAATAAACCTTCGAAGTGGGTGAGTTCGCTTACTATTTTCTCCTCAATCCTCGCAAATACATCATTATTTAATAACGAAATAGTGAAAAAAGAAAAAAGAAAAAAAGAAAGAAAGAAAGTCCTACTGGCCTCAGAAGTCTCAAAACTCGCTGCAGTTGTTTATTGTCAAAGAATCACCCTGTGCGAGATGCTTGCCCTGTGATCGATGGCAAGGGAATGCGGATTTATTAGTCTCCAATTTATTGTTTCCATGTTATATATTGCTATCAAGTAGAGAAAAATTTTATTAGATATTTTATATTATGTGTATTTATATATAGTTTATAAATATTAATTATATTCGATCATGTATTATTAGTAATAGGTAATTTTTTTTAAAATATTATCTATATTATTATATATTAAAAATACTATATATATATATATGTATGTGTGTGTGTGATCAAGTTGTAACCCTGAAAACTTATAAACTTCTAATCCTGTTCCCCCACGATAGTGATTCTTTCCAAGTGAATCATTCAGCAATCTAAAAGTCTTCTCAAGATGAAAAAGAGAGGTATGATATATTTTAATTTTTAATTATATATTATAAGATATCGTCACTTTAGTACTCGAAAAATTATCCACATATATTCTTTCAATATGACGCTGCTCTGTTCCACTATTTAAGAGAAGATCATTTTCTTTTTTTCCCCCTCCATGAGAAAATTTCCCTAACCCAATAATATTGATCACTTCAATCTCTTAGATGTATTTGTAAATAACAGTACAACCCACTTAACTTTTATTGTTGCTACTTCTGTTTATATCATTATTTTTGTTTTATATATGGCTAGAGATTTATTATTATTATTATTATTAACCAAAAAAAACCATACAATTGCACTCGCTCTGCGTTATGAAAATTTCCCTCCTCTTACACCAGATTTACGTTATATAGATTGTTAGTGCTTTGTCCTGGTGATGACATTGTTATAATAAATATCCGACATTTATGTAGGTTTCATTAAAAATAAATATTAAAATAAACTAAAAAAAAAATCACAGACCGAGCAAACTAATTGTCCCGATTGCAGTGATTAAGCGAAAATTCACTTTCTTACGATCTACTACCTTTCCAAGCAAATCATATGAGAAAATAAAATAAATGAGAATCGATAGCATCCCAGCCCGACCAATCTAGGTGTCAAAGTTAAGGATAGCAGCAAAATCATTATGAAACTACAACTATTGTCAACAAGCACACCTGCAAAGAACCATACCAACAAAAATGAAAATTATTATCATCGTAGAAATATGTGGTCGATGACTCCAGGCGAAATAGTATCTTGAAATTGTAACCGAGTAGACAATATACAATATACAATTAAGGTAGGCTCAAATTGGTTACATTTCGTTTTAAGAGTTTTCGGATCAAATCCAATTTTTGGTTTGAATGATTTTCGAGTCAAACCAAAATTTTCACTTTAATCAAATAGCAGGTGAATTCATGACGACAATATTTATTATCATGATGGGATATTATCCGTATTATATACATCATAGATGTTATCTATATTTCATACATTTATTCTTTACAGTTATATGTTACTTGTACCTGTTATATAATTAGATCTGATCTAATTTTAGAACATTATTTGTGTTGTATAGCCCGCTATATACTATTCGATCATGTACTTGAATTTTTATAATTTATATTATCTAAGATGTATTATGCTCTATATTGTTATGCATGTACCATATATGTGATTTTATATTTATATATTTATTAGGTAATATGTATGTAATTGTTCTATTAATTTTTTATGTGTATAAGACTAATGTCATAATTTATAATTTTTCCATATGGCTTAGATTTTCGGTTTGGAGAAATGCTAAATTAAAAAGCAAACAACATATTTCAATTTGAAAAATTCCCAAAACTAAAACCAAACTGAAAAACTGAGAAAACTAACATTTTGATTTGATTTAGTTTGGCCTAGTTTAGTTTTTTGGTTTTCGATTTGAGATGTCTACCCAATATATAATGTTGCATGGAAGTGTGATAAATGAGTAGAATAGTAGCATGAACAATATAAAACAAACAAATGGAATAATAATTGAGAAAAAGGAAAGGAAAAGTGAAACATCAACGAAGAAAAAAACCCCACAGGCAAAAGTAGGTAAAATATTAATGTAAGAATGAGAGTGGAAGACAGAGTTACAAAGTGTAATCTCTCTAATAAAGCAAGAGCAATCCTCATAAATGTATCCCTCACGGTTGAGAACTTTAAAGAAGTTTCTAGTTATGCTCATAAAAGAGGTAACTAACATCTAGGAAATCAAAGTCAAAGCCTCATAGAGCTTGAGCTCCTTGTTTAGGCTTGAATTCTTTAAAAAATATTTCTCATTTAATTAAATTAATATTGATATCTAGATTCAACTAACATTTAAATTTGATTTAAACTCAATTAATCTCACAAGTTAGTTGAGATAAAAATTGTAAAACTTAAGCACAATGTAATAAACAAATTGAATAACTCAAGCTTAAACTTGATTCAATTGTCATCAAATCAAACTCAAGTAGGTCAATTTAAACCTGAATAGTTTAAGAATAGGCTTCACTCATTTACACACATAGATATGATGTTAAACTTGTGATGATAAAGCTTTGAAGAATGGAAAGATTGCCAGCTTTAATACCCTTTATCATGACTAAAGACCTATTGGTAATCCTTAAATTGGTTGACTCAAGAATATACCTACAACCATGTGTATCCAACAGGTGAAGGGCGTCAAGTCTAATTTTTTGGTTTTTTCATTCCTAATCCGATTTATACTAGACCCTATGCTTATGTAATATAGATCCTGGACTTGAACTAGGAATTTCATTTTATTTTTGGAGTCGCCACCCAAATGTATTTGGGAAAGATTGAATTAGGGCTAATTAAGTGGATTAATCATAATTTGGACAACTAGTCAACGAAGTTTCCTCTTTTCGTTTTTTTGAAAGAGGAACGGGGAAAACCAGAGTTGCTGGACTTGGAGACTAACCTATTAATACCTTAAAGTTACCACCCTACTCTCCTGAAATCTAAACCTTATCCTAATGTCTTTTATTGTTATTTATTTATTTTTTTGTTTTTGTTATCTTTTTGTTTATTGGTTAAAGACAACTTATTCTAACTATGGAAAATGATTTTTTATTCTTTTTAGATTTGCCCTAAACAGGTGCCTATGTATCTGCTATTCAGGATCAAACAAGTTGTAGTTCGCTTTTCATGAAAAACTTTAGTGTGTTTTGTTAATTTTTAATTATGAAATTACTTCTGGTTTAAGTTTTTATCATTTTAGTATTTTTTTTGGGAAAAAATCTAAGCCTAAGCTTGATTTTTTTTTTTGAAAAATAATAATTTTAAGGAAAAATCAATTTTGGATTTATTTAAAAAAAGCATTTTTCTAAGTGATAAAAATTTTATTTCCTTATTATTAACCCACCTCTAATATTATTATTATTATTATTTATTTTATTATTAATTTTTATTAATTAATAATTTTTCTTTCATTTTTATTATTTTATCTATCCTAAACTAAAAATCTAAATTCTATCATTTTTCCTAATATATTTTTATTTTTCTTTATGATTTTATGATTTTATTTTTTTATTTTTATTTTTTTTATGATTTTTGTAAATTTTTTTTGTTATTTATTCTATCCTAAACTAAACCTAAAAAAAAAACACTAATCTAAATTCTAACATTAGTCTTTTTAATTATAAATAACAAACAAACAAATAAATAACAAAATTAGATAAATAAATAAATAAATAATCGAAAAATTCGACTTACCTAGATCCGGGTTGGTGCGCGGGTCAGGTTGATAAAGTCGGGTCGGATCAGATTGGATCGGATTGGTCGAATAATGGTGGCTAGGAGTGTTTGTCGGCAGCGTTCCAGCGGCCCTTTGTCAAATGAGGGGTATTTCTGAAGCTTCTGAGGATGAGGAACCTAAGGCCGGCGGTGGTTGCAATCGAAAACCTCCCCTTGTGGCGTTTCAAGGCGGTGTTGATCGTTGATCGTGCTTAAGAACTCCAGCGAAGCTCCAATCTCACTAATTTTCTCTCTTTTCTCACTTTTGATTTGTGCTTTTGCTTCCTGCCTTCGATTCCTATTTATAAACGCAAGAAATCTAGCTGGATAAGCTCGGATTTCCTCCGATTGAGGCAAATTGGATTTCGATTGAAAAACCCATCTTCGATTTGTGTAAATCCTTCGATTTGTTGTGATTTAATTCCAATTGGATAATATTTATCCTATTTCAGTTAAAGATCTATTGGATTTGTGTAAAAAATCGAATAAAAACAGCCGAAATTCGATTTTTCCTCACCGGCGATGATCTCGAACGAAGGAAGAAGAAGATCACGTGCCCGATGCGTGCGTTAGTGTCGGCCAATCAGCTATTGACATGTGTCCTAAGGAGGGAAAAAAAATTGCAAAACGCGGAATGCGTCCCCCGCAATTCGAATGCTTGACCGAGCCCCCTTCCCCTGCGCCTTAGGCCATGGTTCGGACCAGCTGGGCTGGCCAACTTCTTAGTTTTTTTTTTTTATTTGCAGTTTGCATATATGCAATGCAATTTTTGTTATTTTTGTATGATTTTAAATTTCCAAAAAATTGTAAAAATTATTTAACTCCTTTTCTTATTATTTCTATAATTATTTTTCAAAATTGATATATTTTTCCTATTTATTTTATTTTTTGAATATTTTTCCTATTTTTAATAAATTAGAAGAAAAATTATAAAAATTGAAAAAATGGAAATTGACCATTATTGATTGTTAAGGGCAAAAATAGGGTTTTTACAAAGGGAAAGGGAAATATGATTCTTGGACTAGGCTAGGACTTATCTAATACATAAACTGTACCAATAACAAAGGCTATAACCCATAAAGATTATACCACCATTAGTCATGGAAAACATTCGGTATAAATAACCTAAGTTAAGAACCCACTCAAAACAGCACCACTATGTTACCACTAAGGAATACTTATTAGGAAATCATATGTCAGTTATTTTGTAATTACTCTTGAAATATTTAGATGATTTGTATAGGAGTATAATTTGGGATATGTTGCCGGATTTGTTCCTTGCAATGTGTATATATTTGTAGTCCATCACAGCAATGATAGTATCAATCCAATTCATCACCAAATCTTCTATTCTTGTTATGGTATCAAAGCAAGGTTCCTGGTGCTCTTGATTATCAAACTTTCCATACTTTCTAAAACATCAACGTAGCCATGGTAGACAACGCGAACGTCACTGCCATCGATCTGTCACACCCTTTCTACATTCATCATTCAGATCAACCAGGCCATGTCTTGGTTCCCATCAAATTGAACGGCATCAACTACCAATCTTGGAGCAAAGCGGTTATTCATGCTCTCACCGCGAAGAAGAAAATCTGTTTTGTTGACGGCACTATCGAAGAGCCATCGCAGGAGAAGAATCCTTTTTTGTTTGAACAATGGAAGCAGTGCAACAGCATGATACTTTCTTGGCTGACTCATGCTGTTGAATCAAACATTGCCGAGGGGATCATCCATGCCAAAACAGCGCGTGAAGTGTGGATTGATTTGCACGACCAGTTTTCACAGAAGAACGCTCCTGCCGTTTTTCAAATACAAAAATCAATTGCGACCATATCGCAAGGAACAATGACAGTGGCCGCATATTTTACAAAGATCAAGGCTTTATGGGACGAGCTCGAGACATACCGTAGCTCTCTGACTTGCAACCAATGTCAAGCACATCTTGATCAAAGGGAAGAAGACCGCCTTATGCAGTTTCTCATGGGGTTGAATGAGTCATACAAGGCAGTAAGATCCAATATATTGATGGTGTCATCATTGCCCAATGTCTGTCAAGCATACTCCTTGATTGTCCAAGAAGAGATGCAGCGACAAGTTTCCTCTGAGCCTGCCGAAAATTTATCCATCGCAGCCACAGTCCTGGGAAAAGGAGGAAGTCCAAAACAGAAAACGTGTGATCATTGCAATCGATCCGGGCATACCATAGATGAATGCCGGACTCTCAAATTTCATTGTAAGTTTTGTGGTAAAAGGGGTCACACGGAGGATAGATGCCGGTTGAAGAACGGGAACAATAATAAGCCGAGACAGTTTAAAGGGCAACGGAACCAACCAGTAGCGAATGTGGCGGAATCCCAAGCTATTTCTACTTCTTCTGGCGGAGTGTAGGGATTCACCGCAGAACAAATTCAACAATTGGCACAGGCAATCAATGCCCCGAATCACAATAATTCTGGTAATATTGATGCATACGCTAATGCTGCAGGTTTGATTCCATCGACTCTTGTGTTTATTAATTCTAGTAGTACAAGTTCTTGGATTTTGGACTCTGGCGCCACTGATCACATCGCTTCCCACCCATCCTTATTAACCGAACCAAGCCTTCCAATTCTACAAATGTCAATTTACCGAATGGTGCTATATCACAAATCACACACACTGGCACTGCTATTTTTAATCCAAAATTGATACTTAAAAATGTCCTATGCGTTCCATCATTCAATTTGAATTTGATTTCAGCCAGTAAGCTAATGAAAGATCTGAATTGTTGCATTCTCTTCTTTTCTGACTATTGTATTATGCAGGACTTGGTTTCAAGGAAGACGATTGGCTCGAGTAGACAACGTGGTGGCCTATACTACATGCTTCCATTAGAGGATAAATTGGTTGTTTTCCATGTTTCTCAGCAATTTGACTTATGGCATTTACGCTTGGGTCATCCTTCCTTTTCTCGTTTTAAATTATTGTCACATTTACTTCCTTCAGATCATAAAGAATTAGAGAATAATTGTGCTATTTGTCCAAAGGCCAAGTGGACACGCTTGCCTTTTCCCAAAAGTTCAATAACAACAAAATTTCCATTTTCTCTTTTGCACTGTGATGTTTAGGGCCCTCATAAAATTCCTACTCACACTGGTTTGCGCTATTTTCTCACAATTGTCGATGATTTTTCACGCTGCACATGGATTTTTCTCATGTCTCATAAATCAGAGACACAATCTTTGTTAATCAATTTTGTACAATTTGTCAAAACTCAGTTTTAAACGAATGTTCAAACAATAAGGGTGGATAATGGCACATAATTTATTCCCACTCGCACTTTTCTTCAAAATAAAGGATTTGAGCTCCAAACTTCTTGCATCTATACTCCGCAACAAAACGGAGTTGTAGAATGCAAGCATCGACACATTTTAAATGTCGCTCGTTCTCTTATTTTTCAATCAAATGTTCCACTTGAATTTTGGGGGGAGTGTGTTTTAACGGCAATTTACCTCATAAACCAAATCCCAACACCTTTACTGTCCAACGAGTCCCCTTTCGAGATCTTATATAATCGGCCTCCTTCTCTTACACATTTGCGTGTCTTTGGTTGCGAATGTTACGCGACCAACGTTCACCCTAAACAAAAATTTGACCCTCGAGCCTCTGTTTGTGTTTTCATGGGATATCCACATGGCCAAAAAGGGTATAAAATTTTTGACTTAAACACAAAGAAAATCTCGGTTAACAGAGATGTCTATTTTAGGGAACATGTATTTCCTTTCCATTCTCATTCCCAATCTCCTCAAACTTCCGCACCAAGTTTCCCTTTCCCTCCACATGTTTCCTTCGACAACTCACCAGAGAATCCTCCGCCGATATTTTCTCCAAATTCCTCTCCCAATATCACGCTTCCCCTGCCTCATCAGGATACTGACTTCATTCCACTTTCACCTCATACTGCTTCACCCGAACCCTTATCATCCCCACCATCCTCGTCACCTACAGTCTCTCCATCACCTTCCGCCACACACCACCCATCTTCTCCGTCGTCCACCTCCATTGATGCACCACCTCTCCGCCGTTCCACCCGCTCTATCTAGCCACCAGTATGGCAGAAAGACTACGACATGTCTTCCCAGGCTAATCTCTCTTCGACGCAACCTAGTTCCCGTCACGGTACAAGGTATCCTCTTTCCTCTCATTTATCCGTTTTTTGTTTTTCTCCAAATCATCGTGCTTTTTTAGCTCTCTTGACAGCACAATCTGAACCCACCTCGTTCGAACAAGCCGACCATGATCCTCTTTGGCGCCAAGCCATGTCCGTCGAACTTCAGGCTCTAGAACGAAACAACACATGGCAGTTGGTTCCCCTTCCTCCGGGGCACAAACCGATAGGCTGTCGGTGGGTTTACAAGATTAAATACCATTTGGATGGGACAATTGAGCGCTATAAAGCGCGTTTAGTTGCAAAGGGGTACACACAGATTGAAGGTATAGATTATCAGGAGACTTTTTCTCCAATTGCAAAACTCACCACTCTCCGTTGTTTGTTAACAGTCGCAGCTTCCCGAAATTGGTATATCCATCAGCTTGATGTACACAATGCATTCCTTCACGGAACTTTGCACGAAGAGGTGTATATGACTCCACCTCCTGGCCTTCGCCGACAGGGGGAGAATCTGGTATGTCGGCTTCAAAAATCCATCTATGGTTTGAAACAAGCATCTCGCAATTGGTTTTCCACTTTTGCAAGTACTATTAAATCGGCAGGCTACATATAGTCACGGGCGGATTATTCACTTTTTACTAAGTCTCAAGGAAAAAAGTTCGCTGCCATTCTTATTTATGTTGATGACATCCTGTTAACGGGTAATGATCTGCATGAGATCAAGTTACTCAAAAGTCATCTGCTCAAGCATTTTCTTATCAAAGATCTTGGTGAGTTAAAATACTTTTTGGGAATAGAATTCTCTCGTTCAAAGAAAGGTATCTTTATGTCTCAGAGAAAATATGCCTTAGACATTTTACAAGACGCAGGTTTATCAGGTGTGAAGCTGGAAAGGTTCCTAATGGAACAAAATTTAAAATTGACAGATGAAGATGGCAAAGTTCTTCATGACCCGAGCAAGTATCGAAGACTAGTTGGGAGATTAATATATTTGACAGTTACCAGACCAGACATAGTGTATTCAGTACGTATACTAAGCCAGTTCATAAGCATGCCTCGAAAGCGCATTAGGAAGCAGCACTGTACGTTCTCCGTTACATTAAACAGTTGCCAGGTCAGGGTTTGTTTCTACCATCTGAAAATAATTTAACACTCAGTGCCTCTTGTGATTCAGATTGGGGAGGATGCTGTACTACTAGACGTTCTGTTTCTGGCTATTGTATTTTGCTCGGGTCATCACTCATCTCTTGGAAGTCAAAGAAACAAAGGAATGTTTCACGATCGTCAGCAGAAGCTGAGTACAGGGCTATGGTAAACACTTGTCTGGAGTTAACATGGTTGAGGTATATACTTCGAGATTTGAAGGTTGAATTACATAAACTGGCTTCGTTGTTTTGTGATAATCAGGCGGCCTTACACATTGCTGCTAACCCAGTTTTCCACGAACGTACAAAACACATTGAGATTGATTGTCATATAGTTCGGGAAAAATTACAGGCTGGGGTGATTCGTCCTTGTTATGTCTCTACAAAGATGCAGTTGGCAGACATTTTTACAAAAACTCTTAGCAAAGAGCAATTCGAGTTTTTATGTAACAAGTTGAGAGTTCTTGATCTACACTCTTCAACTTAAGGGGGAGTATTAGGAAATTATATATTAGTTATTTTGTAATTACTCTTGAAATATTTAGATGATTTGTATAGGAGTATAATTAGGGATATGTTGTCGGATTTGTTTCTTGCGATGTGTATATATTTGTAGTCCACTGCAGTAATGATAGTATCAATCCAATTCATCATCAAATCTTCTATTCTTGTTAATACTCTACCACCTATAAATCACAGAAAATAACGAATAAAACTACAAAGCACTAAATGTAGATTTAGCATGAACCCTTGATCAACAATTCACCAATAACACTTTGATACCGACTTTTGGTGTAGAAGTACGATCAACGATCAATATAGTAAGACAAATAGACGACCCACTAGAGCTGCCCAGCATGACAGACGATGGTTACTTCTTGTCTTGGTCCATGTTCCAGTTGAGTGGCTTGTACTCCATATGCTCCTATTTGACAATACGAAACTCGCAGCGCAAAGTTACACCATCTTAAAAATATCCAAGGACAAACCGCAGAAATAATAGCCATAGTCCAACATATAATGTTACGCGCTATTTAATTTGAGGAAAAGAAAAAGCTATCCCGAAGGAAAACCGTTGGAAACGTGACCTCCTTCGACCTTTGTGATGAAAAACATGTGCGAATGCAAAATTCAATATTACATCGGTCGCTTATCATTTTTTTTTTCCACATGTGAACTTTATAGAAATATATTTTTATCTGCCCCCAAATGTACATTTCATGGAAACTCAGGACATGCTGCTTCGACCATGTCCTGTGAGGTTACTTCTTATCTCATATAGACTACTCAACAAATCTCACAAAATCTTAGAACGAGAGGCCCATCAAAGATTTTCTCCTCAAACTCAAATTACTAATTGAACTTCTATATATATGTCCAATCATAGAGAGAGAGGAGGAGGAAACCAAGAGTAAACTGTCTTTGAGCTTAAATTTACTCCAACATGTATCTTGAAACCCCCATGACGATCCCATCATTCGATCAACCCGATGAGCAGTTCCAGTTGTCTCCTCTTTTTCGACAAGATGACCAACTATTCCAGCTTGATCTTGATCTATTTGACAACTTAGAGGCTTCATATCAACAACCAAAAGATGGCAGCATGGTTGCTACTACCAACAAAACGGCTACTGATAGAGGGGCAGCCGAGCGCCGCCGCCGCCGTCAGCGTGATTCGACCACCGCTCGTAAGAATGGTTGTGAGGATAAAAACCCTAATGACAACAAAAAGAAGAAAATAATACACAGAGATAGTGAAAGACAAAGAAGGCAAGAAATGGCAACCCTTTATAGCTCTCTAAGATCACAACTCCCATTTGCTTATCTTAAGGTAATCAATATATTTCTCCATCAATTCCTTATTGAAATAGTTTAAAATATTCACTTTTTCTTTCATATTGCTTAATCGGTACATCAATTGAAAATTTCTATGCTTAATATTGTAGGGAAAGAGGTCAACTTCCGATCACATTCATCAGGCTGTGGATTACATAAAGCATCTACACAACAAAATTCATGATCTTAATGAAAAGAGAGAGGGGCTAAAAAGCCTACACAGTTTAGCTACTTCAATTCATGCCCCAGAACGACCTCCAGGCTGTTCTGGAGATACGGTGGTGGTCAAATCTTGTGCAGAAGGAGTGGAGGTTGCAGTAAATAGTGACTGGAAAATGGGTATTGCTCTATCGAGAGTGATTGGATTTTTGACGACTGAAGGACTGAATGTCATTAGATGCAATTCGGTTAAAGTCAACGAAAGAATGTTTCACTTAATCGAAGCTGAGGTACGTCTGCATAATTGTACCCGAGTTAAACAATTGACCTTAACTTATTTTGATGCATATTCATTTGTAGGTTTTCACTAAAAATCATATTTTCTTTTCAATGGTTAATGACTCAAAACCACCGCTCCTCCTCCTCCTCCTCCTCCTCCTTCTTCTTCTGGAATATTACGTTGGGTGATGATTATATTTCTGCAGATTGTTAATGGAAGTGGCAGTGATAATCTGTGCAATGAACTGCAAGAGAAGTTGATGCGCTTATTATTGACATAGAAACGAAAATTTTGGGTCAACTGTTTTCATGCGATCATGGCAAATATTGATGGTGTCTGCTCAAGGCCTCCTGTCATCATTTCGTGTTGGGGACTGGTTTTTCTTTCTTTCTTTTTCTTTTTCTTTTTCTTTGGTCATTAGAAATTATGTTTCAGGAGGAGAAGGGAAATCTAACTTGGTCATCCCCTTAAAGAGCGGCTATCGAGCGCTTGTGTTTGAGGATGATGTGTACGCTAGTATTGCCGAGTAACTTGGTCCTTCTTCTTGTACATAGAGAATAAACCCGTAATTGGGCGTCATGGAGAATGCTTTTTGCACGACTTTAGAGTGTCATTGCCCATGTTGGTGTTCATATATATTGGCAACAATGTTATTTCCCATACAAATCCTATATAAGGATCGATAGTTGAGAAGAAGGCTATTACACGAATCACGATCGTTATATCAAATTTATTAAAGAAATTTTGTTTCTACGAGGATATTTTTAGTTTTCTTCAAGATCGCAGTAGATGCCAATCTTACATGTATTTTATAAGCTGGAAATGGATTGTATGCTTCTCCTTTACTTCCACAAATCTGCGTTTTGTCAAGTAATCCAATAGCATAAATACTAATATCTTATGTAGGATAAATCAGGTTCGTATTAATAAATAAAATAAAATAAAAGATAATACATGCATATAATAAATTAGGATTTAACATAAATATCTTATGACACGTTAGATATATAAAAGTGGTTTAAAATAAAATGAATTGAAATAAAATATAATCAAATGGAATCAAGAAATGAATGACAAGTCAATTTCAACATTTGGAAACGTCTATAGAACTGTTGATTATATTTATGTATTATAGTGGTAATTGTAAAAAATACCCATAAAGCTAGAGTTGAGATGGAATGGAATTACATTGCATTTTGCCTTAAAGCTAGAGTTATTTTATAGAATTATTGATTCTATTCATGTATCATAATGGTAATTATAAAAAATACTTAAAATTTGTGAATAGAATAAATATATATTATTTATTAAAAGTTTATTTTTGTAAATTTTAATTTATGAGATAGAATGGAATCGTAATTCCATCATCTTAAAGTGAAGTCACATTCTACCTTAATACTAGAGTCGGTGATTCTAAGAAATCATAATTCCATCTTCTTAAAATGCATCTAAACATAAGTAATGAAATGAAATCCGAAATCACAATTCTATTATGTGTCCATTTTAGTATAACAGGCATGACATTAGTAAATATAAATGAAAAATTAGAAAATCAATTTAATGCATACACATAAAAAAGAAGAAGATATATAATGGTATGAGCTCTTTTCTGTTTGTAAATTAAAAGATTTTCTGTTTGTGTGTAATCTAACCATCTTGATGAACTAGTTATAAATTTTCAAGATTGACAAAATATTTAACGTACTTAATTAAAGTCTTATTTTTGTAAAATTTTAAAAACATTAAGGTTTTAAATAGAAAGGAAAAAAAAAAGGTTGATGACTTAAATAAAAAAATAAGTAAATGTTAAGAACTAAAAATTTACTTTTTCCAATTATATAATGTCGATTTTAGTAGGAAAAAAAGATAGATTGGAATGAAAAATTGCATTATTAATTTAAAGGTAAATGTAACATTTAGTATTAAAACTTTATCTATTTTTACAATTAACTACCTAAAATTTAAAAATATCAATCTACTATAAACAACTTTTTGTTTTCATTGATAGTATCAAAATTAGATAATTAATTATAAAAATTAATAAAGTTCAGATAATTAATTATAAAATAACAAACTTTAGATACTAAATACGATATAAACCATTGACTTAAAGTTGATTAATCTCGAAGCTTATGTAATTGATTTTCAAACAACTAAAATAATACAACTACTAGACAAAACTGTGTTGGAGATGGATCCTTTTAATTATCACATGCAATCGTTAACAACTCCTGACAGAATAATACTATTAATATTGCTTCATTTAATAAAATCGATGATCATAATGAATTCTAGCTTGTGTCGGGGAAAAGGATATTATATATTATTCTCTCGCACAATCAGACAAATCATGTTAATATTATTTCGAACGTATAATCCCCACAAATTTTCAATGATTAAAACTAATAATTGTGCTCAAGGCAAATCAGATTCACGTGTAATTATTTGACAGGGGGATAAGTCCAAAATGCTCGTTTCTGAAGTCCAAAAGCATACTAAGAGAAATCTAGCTAAACTATGCTTGGAGTGGTGTGAGAAACAATAGCACTAGAAATGCTCATTAATAATTAAGAAATAAAAAGAGATACTTGTGAGAATCATTTGAAAGAAAGGCAAATCATATTGCAATTTTTTTTCTTTTTTTAATACGTAAAATAGGTCACAACATGCTATTCGAGGTAATTACATAATAATCACAGTTCTTCCACATGTTATTTTATTTATTTTTTTTTTTGAGTTGAATGTGGGTCCACTCATGTTTACTTCCATATAAAGTAATTTTACCAAAATTAAATAATAAAATAACATGGTAAATACACTTTTATAATTAGAAGAACTGTAAATCTAAATTATAAATTTTTTGAGTTTAATCGCATAGAAAAATAAAAATACAAAAATATATTTTAATTTACCTTAAAGCCTATTCAATCCCCCTTTCTAAGCTTTAGTTTGGTTCTCTAATTATTTATTTATTTTTTATCATTATGGATCAATTAAGAGCTACAAAAGGATGCCACTTTGTTTTGCTTTTTTTTTTTTTTGGCATATTTTGTTGTTTATGCCCTATCTATATATGATTTGTATTTGAGCTATGTCTAATCGATAAGCCATATATATGTATTATTTTATCTTTTTAATATCTTTATTGATCATACACCTGATTTCAACTTAATATCAGATAATATCGAAATGATATAGAAATTAATGATGAAACAAACTTTTCTTTTTTAATAGGTAAGAAAAGAGATTCTTACTTTCATTCAAAAGGCTTTTTAGTTGTGATCTATGAAAAAAGTATTTCATATATATTGGAATAATCATAGTTTATATTGCTCTTAATCAAATTTAGTGTAATTGTAAGGATAAAGATAAGAATTAAGGTAAAATTACATACCACACCCTTAAAAAATTTAAAATTACATGGTCAAATGGGCTTTTGGAATCATTATAAACTTTTGAATCACGTTTTGCCTTTAGAATTAATATAAGGTGTCCTCGGATTCCTAATCCATGGGGTTTTAGATTGGCTGATAAAGGGCTGTATGGTCACTTAATGGGTTTGAAAGTCAACGATGTTATAGATTGTAAATCATTGTCCTAGAATCTGAGTGGAGTGGAACATTTACTTTCAGATTTGGAAAAACAAGCCATCTTAAAATTTCCAATTGTACTCCGTCAAAATGATGACAACATGGTCCATATCTAAGGACAGAAGCTATAATGCTAGGGCTAGTTATGCCAAAATATTGGACCGTACCAGTAAAAGTGATTGGCGTAGAGCTTCCACATCTTACATGATGAACCCCAAATTATGGAAAATGATTCGGAGTCTAAATTTCAAGCCAAACATAAACACCATCTTTTACCATCTTTAGAAGATGTGTTTGTATTTATTAGCCATTAAGTATAATTTGTTTAGCAATAAAGTTTGTTCACATGCTACTTGTTTTTGCTAAAATTTGGAAGACGTAGCTGAGCATATGGCTTTGCAATGAAAATGGGTCTGTCTAATCTGGTTTCTTTGCTGTAATTTTAGAATTGATGACCAGGATAATTCTAAAATGGATAAATGGCTCGAGTCAGGGACTCAGGGTTGTTTAATTGCAGTTTCTCTTTACGGGAGATGCAAGAACTTTCCGAAAAGATTGCTGTCGTGCTTTGGCAAATTTGGAAGCATAGGAATATATGTGTCTTTAAGGGAGAGTGTTCTGATTGAAAAAAGTCATCAAAGCAATGTACTTGGAGATTAATGAGTATGTTCACATAGAGAAATTGCATTTCAATCGCAAATTTGTAGATTGATATTAGAATGCGAAAGCTTGTATTTGTTTTCAATCCAGAGTTGAAGTTTATAAAGATGAAAGGAGCAGGGAGACAAATATGTAACAGGGAAGAAATAATACCACTTGTCTCAATGTAAAGGAAGGACAACAAGTAGTTGATTGTAAAAAAAAAAAAGGTTCTATGTTGAAGAAAAATACTGGACAGCAACAAAACGTGGAGCTCATTGTTCATCAAATTCGTCCAACAACTTACGATTACAATCTCTTTTAATAGCTAAATTGTAGGACTTATTCCATGATTTAAGATAACAACTTTATCCATTATTTCATCATATTTGTCCAATCCTAAAATGTAGGATCATTGACTAACTATTAATAGAAACAATCGAAACAAAAAAAATCATAATTAACATAGTCTAGTCAACATCCTCCCTTAATTCTGATTTGGAGAAGTCTTCATACCAAGTAGGTTCCTTAACATGATAAATGCATCAATCTTCAGTGGTTAGGTGAGGATGTCCGCAACTTAATCTTCAATCTTGCAATGTTTTAGCTTGATCATGCCTTTTGCAACTTGATCTCTCAGAAAATGATATCGAATGTCAATATATTTGGTTCTTCCATGGAAGACCGAATTCTTTGCTAAATTAATTGCAGACATATTATCAACATAAATCTTCAAAGGTCCTTGCAACTTAAAACCAATTTGACTCATTATGTTGCTAAGCTAAATCACTTGACAGACATATGATGCTACAGCTATATATTCAGCTTCACATGTTGATAAGGCAATGATAGATTGCTTCTTTGAATGACCATGAACATACAATATTCCCAAACATGAAGCAATGTCCACTTGTGCTCTTTCTTTCGTCCAGATCTCTGCCCCAATCACTGTCAAAGTATCCAACAAGCTCACATTCCTCTGGTGATGAGTAAAACAGACCAAAGTCTTGAGTACCTTTGATGTATCGCATAATTCGTTTTACTACTTATAAATGCATCTAACGAGCAGACTTCATGAATTTACTTACTAGTCCCACTACATAGCATATATCGGGTCTTGTGCAAGTGAGATATCTCAAACTTCCAACAATTTGCTTGAAATATGTTGGATCAACAATTCACTCATCTCCATCCTTAACCGGTTTTGTATCCGTTTCGATTGGAGTTTGAATTGGTTTTGAGTCTCTCATCTTGTACTTCGTCAGTAGTTCACTCGCATATTTCTTCTGGCTGATGAAAATCCCATCTTCCTTTTGAACAACTTCAATGCCTAGAAAGTAGGACATAAAACCAAGATCAGTCATCTTGAATTCCTTCATCATGGTCTGCTTAAAATGATCAATCATGTTGAGATTGCTTCCTGTGAAAACTATATCATCAACATAAAGACATAAGATCAGTGAATCTCCATGGTTGTTGGCTTTCACATATAGGCCATGATTTGAGAGACATTTATGAAAGCTTGCTTTACGAAGGAACAAATTAATTCATTTGTTCCATGCTCTTAGTGCTTGCTTGAGGCCATATAGTGCCTTGTTGAGTTTGTACACCTTTTCTTCTTTTCTAAATTGTATGAAACTGAGTGGCTACTTTACATAAACTTCCTCATTAAGTGGGCCACTAAGAAAGGCTGATTTAATATCCATTTGGTGAATTTTCCATTGCTTTTGTACATCCAAGGCAATTATTAATCTTACTATCTCCATTCGAGCAATAGGGGAAAAGATTTCTTCATAGTCATGGCCTTGTCTCTGTTCGAATCCCTTTGCCACTAGCCTTGCTTTATACCTTTCAATTTCATCATTTGCCTTCACCTTGATCTTGTAAATCCATTTCACATCAATTGCTTTGTGACTTCGTGGAAGATCAGTAAGCTCCCATGTATTGTTCTTCTCAATTGCCATCATCTCCTCATTCATTGCATTCATCCATTTAGGATTTTCAATTGCATCTGCAAGCACTACTGGTTCAATATTTGCAAGAAAGGCAAGGTGCACCAACTCTCCATCATCAATTTCACTGTTAAGCTTGTTTCATAATCCCGTAGATATGCAGGTGGTCGATGTTCCCTTCTTGGTCTTTCTATATCAGAAGGTTGAATTATGCTCTCATTTGTAGCTAGTACTTGTGTTTCCTCTTCCATAAAATAGATTACACGTTTCTGGGAATCCTCATGATTGTCAACACTCCATTTCCACATTTCATCTTTAGCAACAGTCACATCACAGCTGACTATAACCCTCTTGGTCATTAGATTGTACAGCTTATACCCACCTTGCTTGTATCCAATAAGGATTGTTTTTTCGGTTATATCATTTAGCTTGGTCCTCGTTGCTGTAGGGACATGAGCATAAGCGATTGAACCAAACACCTTTAGATGCTGTACGTTTGGTTTGAAACCACTCCATGCTTCTATAGGAGTTGTATTAGGAACACTCCTTATGGGTGATCTATTCAACAAGTATATTGCACATGAGACCGCTTCTGCCTAAAAATAGTTGGGCATTCCTTTCGCCTTTAGCATGCTTCTTGCCATATCCAATATAGTTCAGTTCTTTCTTTCAGTCACTCTATTGTGTTGGGGAGTGTAGGGAAATGTAGTGTTGTGCTGCACTCCAAGTTGTTCACAGTAAGTTCTAAACTCATTAGAGATGTATTCACCTCCTTCATCACTTCACATTACTTTAAGTGTTTTGCCACTTTGTTTTTCAACAAACAATTTGAATTTCTTAAAGTAGTCAAATACCTCAGCCTTACTTTTCAACAAATAGATCTAAGTTTTTCGTGAAAAATCATTAATAAATGTCACAAAGTACCTGTTTCCTCCAATTGATTTGGTATTCATAGGGCCACATACGTTGGTATGGACAAGCTCCAAAGGAGATTTTGCACGCTCCATAATTTTTAAGGATGATAACTTGTGATTCTTTCTAATGATATATGCTTCACACAATTGATCGGGATGTTTGATTTGAGGTAAACCTTTCACCATTTTTTGTTTAGCAAGAGCTTCTAAGCTTTGAAAGTTTAGGTGTCCAAAATGAAGATGCTACAGCTACGATTCATCACTCCTAATTGCACTTAGCACTTAAATTCTCCTTTACTGATGTCAACTGAGAACATGTGGTTCTTTAATAAAAAGGTTTTTAAAATTAGAGTACCTTGTTTGTCACGAACCGAGAATTGATTTCTAGAGACATTCATTACATAGCCTTTCTCAGCTAATTAACCCATGCTCAGTAGATTGCTCTTCATGTTTGCCACATAAAACACATTTGAAATGTACCTATGATCTCCATTTTTTAGTGTAATGAGAATTCTCCCTTTCCTTATCATCGGAATGCATCTACTATCACCAAATTTGACTCTTGCATGAAACGATTCATCAAGCTTAGCAAACAATTCCTTCCATCCACACATGTGATTTGTACAACTAGTATCCAAGTACCATGTATGGCAATCGGAGGTTTCATTTGATGAAGACACCATTAAGAGTGCGTGATCATTCTCAACTTGTTCTTGATTGCCCATTTCTTGTACATAATTAGCAGCTTGATTGTTATCCTTTAGTCTACACTCATTTGCAAAATAACCACATTTGTGGCAGTTGTAACACTATCTTTGACTTGTCAAATCTTCCTCTACTGCGTCCATGGCCACGTCTATGCTTGGCATTGTAAGTCATATTGGTTTGTTTTGCAGCACCACGATTCAAATCACTCTAACCTTTGTTGAGGTGATTGCTACTTTGTCCTCTTCCTCTACCACGATAATTTTCATGTCTTTGGTAGGAATTCCCAACTGAGACTTGAGCTTGAAAAGCCTATTCAATTGGCTTATCAAGCTTGTTGTCATTCGTCCTTTGTTCATGTGCTTGTAATGAACTAGACAACAACTTGACTGTCATAGTCAACAGATCATGACTTTCTTCAATTGCAATTATAACATGTTTGAAACTTGAAGTCAAGGATCTCAAAATCTTTTCGACCTTACTTTGTTCGGGCAAAATTTCACCATTTGTCTTCATATTGTTTGTCAATGCAAGAACTCTATTGATGTACGCATCAATTGGTTCAGTGGATTCCATTTGCAGTAAGGTTTGGAGACGTATCCTTTTGATTCTTTCATCACCTTTGTATGAAGTGGACATGATAGTCCATGCCTCATTAGCTGTAGTGGCTCCTTCAATCTGTTCAAACATCTCATCATTCATTCATTGGTGAATGAAATACTGTGCTTTCTTGTCCTTCTTCCTCAGATCATGATTTGTTGCCCTTTGTATATCATTTGCATTATCTGCTAATGTATGCACTCCATTCTCCACAACTTCTAGAAGATCATGGTAATTAAATAGGACTTTCATTTGAACACACTAATGATTGTACTTTTTTCCATCTAGGATGGGAACTACCAGTTGGGTTGTGTTGTTCATCGTGGCTTTGATGCCAATTGTAGAAAAAAAAGGTTCTATGTTGAAGAAAAATACTAGGCAACAACAAAACATGGAGCTAATTGTTCATCAGATTCGTCCAACAACTTGGGATTACAATCTCCTTTAATAGCTAAATTGTAGGACTTATTCCGTGATTTAAGATAACAACTTTATTCATTATTCCATCACATTTATCCAATCATAAAATATAGGATCAATGACTAACTACTAATAGAAACGATCAAAAAAAAAAAAATCTGAATTAACATAGTCTAGTTAACATTGATGATCAACTCAAACCTCAAGCAATGTCGGCATTGAAGAGCAAAGGTTTGAAAATGCTAATAGGCAGCTGGATGGTGGATAGAATGCAGCTAGTGCTAATACTATTTATGTTGATTGCCATGGCACTAAAGACTAGAGACTTGGATGCTTGAATTTGCAGTAGGGGAGAGGTTTTAGTGAGGATTTCATTGTGGAACAGTTTGCAAATTAAATCATAAAGGTGTAGGTTTAATCGTGAATGACTTCCATAGCAGCGCAATCGAAACCTAGAATTGGAAGCCTTAGCAATAGGATTTGTTAAAGTTTACCACGTGGGTTGACTAACGAGAAGGTTAGAATGGTAGGAACAGGAGTGGTCTGTAGAGACTCCATCGGGCATCTTCTTCAAGCAAATGCGTGTCGTTACAAAGGGTTAGACTGTCTTTTGATAGAAGCAATTGTCGTCCGAGATGGCTTATTAGCTGTGAGAAGAAGAAGTTGGAATAAGATTAAAGTTGAAATGAACTCGGAGATCGTTTATGATTCCATTGTTCTAATAAAGCTAGTCATTGGAGGATAAAAGGGATAATAGATGATATTAATCTCCTAAACTTTCTTTTGCTCCTTATTGTTTCCTTTTGATTCCTAGGACAGCCAATGCTAGTACTGATTGGATTGTAGCTCAAAGTAGAGTAGGAATGAGTTGTAACCTTTGGGTTTTAAAACCCCATCCCAGTTGCTCAATTTCTTGTATTAACACTAGTTTTCTTGTTCTCCTGTTGGCTTCTCTTAAATAAAATTGTTTTTAGGAAAAAAAGAAAAGAAAAAAGAATCCATGTAGTCTACAAGGCTGTAGGATCAATGAAACGAAATATTGGCAACATGAATGTAAAATATAAGAGTTATACTAATATTCTCTAAATATAAATATTTTTTTATGTATATATGAATAGATGATGATCTTTCGAGATTAAGCAGATAAAGTCAATTGATATTATTATTATCATTTGAAAATGAAAAATGTTAGTAAGCGTACTATAACACTTATTAAAGGTCAGATAAAGAATTCTTTAATCAATCTTTTTTTTCTTTTTCAAAGCTTTGAAATACTTCAAGATTACTAGGGTTAATAATTAGTTTTAGTGGGATTGTTGTTGGTAAATTCAACTTGTAATATAATTTATTTATCAATCGTGTTTAAAAACCTAAATTCATAATCTAACCCCTACTTAATAAGGTTGTTTTTTGTACTAAAAATATTGTAAATAAAAAAATCTAAAAATTTTGTTTTTAGTATGGTCCTTAAATTACTAAATGCTTATAATAAAAACTACTTTAAAAAACTATAAAAATGATTACAAAAATAACTCTCTTCTAGGTTAAATGTATAAAAAAAGTCTGATTAAAACTCAATTGCCCAAGAATCCAATCATTAATTCAGAATTTATGTGTCATAAGAGAAAATAATTGCTTGGCGGCTGCCTTAGCAAAAGCTGGTGTTTCTTTATCATTTAGTTGTGTTTTTTTCTCAAACCCTGCCTAAGGGGTTAGTAGATCCTTCTCTCTTCAATAATTGTAAGGGATTGGTTAATATTGATCCTGATTAAATTTATTTATTACTATACTTAGTTTATGAATAATTTGGCTTGTTCTTACCCAATAAATAAATAAATGAATAATACTAGTTCTATGCAGTTAATTTATAGTATATCGTAGCTAACTAAAACAAAAACTTATTCATGCATATCCAATTCAGTTTTCATTGATAATACCAAGTGAGTCTCAAGTGTGTTTGTGTTTAAAATAAAGTATGTCACTTAAATATATTTGTGTACAGAAATAAAACTTAAGATTACATATACATAAATTAAGAGCGTCTCTTTTACAAGAATTGGAGTTAGAGTGATCGAAATGATAGGGGCTAGCAATACGTTTATAATTCCTTCTAATCTACTCTTTGATATTATCAAGTTTTTGTTATACAAAATTATTTATGATCATATCATTTAGTACGATGAGCTAAATTACCAACCTAGATGTGATCCTTTAGTAATGTCTGCCATTTTATTTGTACGTATCGACTTTCTTTTACGCGGGGAAAACATTCTTTTTCCTATCCGCAATACTAAGGATCAAGAATATGTGCAAATTCATCTAAAAGTTTGAACATGCGATGATTGTAATTCTCTCTACTTTTCTCTCCAGTCAATATGTTGAAGCACCTTTATCTTAGAAGTTAATCATAGCGGCACGGAATACACATTAATCATCCTCTTATGAATTCGTTTTCCTACAACTTATCTATATTTATATCTATATCTATTTATCTATCTATATATATGAGTATGTGTGTTTATTTCTTTTTAAATTTCTACTCAATTTCTAAACAATTTAAAAGTACTAATTTTTTATTTATTTCAATACATGGCTTCATATAGATATACCACATTGATTACCATGGCTTGTAAGTGTCACAAAACCAAAGGTTCACCCCTTTGGAGTGCCCATGCAATACTAAATCATCTCTTGGATTTCCATTTTTATTTGAATTCTGAATGGCAAGCCAACATTCTCTTTGTTTTCTTTCCTAATTTGTTCCAAACTCATGTAGGAGAGTTTCTTGACATTGCCATAGTACCACATATACTAGAGGTTCAACTTATCCCACTATTTTTGACATGTAATGGCATGATCACAAGATTGACATCAACCCTACCTAGTTTGGTCATGAGAGGTCAAATATGCCTTCAAAGTATACTCACTCCTAAAACAAACTATCTTCCTAATATCACTTGCTGCTCTATATGCCTAAGTTGATTCCTCCCATTTGATTCCAAATTCTTGTATCATAACATTCTTTTCCACCTAAATTCATGATGCCCTTCTTGTGAGGCTAATCTTTTGTCACTAACTACATCTAAGATAACCAATCTTATTCTTTTCATTGTCAAACCCACTGAGATCATATTTGCTAGGATTTGAGTCTTTCACAAGCATCCTTTAACCCTCACCCATTTTTCCATGCTTCGAGGTCATCTCTTTTTGAGTTGTTTAACCATATGGCTTGCCCACTAACACACATCTATAAAGATTTAGCTGGATTCTTGCTATGATTTGACTTGCAACGCAACTGCCCTTCTTGCAATGATGTACTTCCTTTAGTGGTCACTTCTCCTCTTGAGCCTAACCCATATGTTCTCATTTTCCAACAAGGGTTATCCACACATTAAATACACTTGGTAGTAATTAAGCAACTCGATGGAGCTAGTACATTAGCTTTAATACTAATTTTCATTATATGGTAGGTTCTCCCTTTTAAACTGCCCGTATGGCGCTCAATCACCCATTAGATTCCTATTTTTAATCAAATTCTAGATGGTGAGTTAACATTCTCTTCCTATCTTCCCATATTGTTTGAAGCCTATCCTTCTTACTAACAGAGTTATCTTAGCATTGCCACTATCCTATGTATGTTTGGAGGTTCAACTTATCCCATTGATTTTAACATGCCATGACCTTATAGAATAGCATCAACTCTACATCAATTTACTCACAAGAGATCAAATCTACCTTCTAAAGTATACTCACTCTTAGAACAAACTACCCTTTTAGTGTTACTTAGTATGCTATATGCGTACTTTATCCCTTTCACTTGATTCCAAACTCTTAGACCGTAACATAAGCATATTATAAGAAGGTTAGAATTACCATGATATTCATCCTCCTACTTCATCCTTTACAATATGTTGAGTAAAAAAATAAATAAATAAAGGATTAAATTAATACATTTAAAACTTATAGTATAATTAAAAAGAAACGTACAATATTAGAACTTGTAATGCACATATTCTCTTATAAAGTACATAAAATATATCATTAACACATACATTATAAGCATATGTTAATATATACTAACACCCATTATTGATCTATTATGTTTGATTTTCTTTATTTTTGTCCCCCTTGATGGTTATTTGAAAGAAATTTAAAATAGTAACATTATGAGAAAGTTGGCTAGACCTTTTCTTGATAAAGATATAATAGTAGCATTAAATAGCATTGACTCCTTAGAAAGCCCTAGGAAAAGATGGCTTGTACGCACTTTTCTTTAAAGAGTGTTAGCCCAACATTACAGGTTTTATTCTTCACTAAATTAGACAGATACAATAAACTCATACCTTTCCAAGCTACATCAATGATGCGAACTCCATCAACCTATGCTGAAATTCGAATTGTATATAACAACCTATAATCGATCAAGAACAGAGGGAGATCGTAACCCGTTGCTTATAATGAAGCAAGAACCTTGGTATGAATGCGAAATGCCATAATCGGGATGGAGAATTGATAAGTAAAGGATGAAAGCCATAGGACAACCGATAAGTTCAAAGTTCTTTCAAGAACTAAAGAGAGAGTTTTTGTTTTCAAATTTCCAAAAGCGTCTTCAAGCCATCTTCATTTTGGAGCATCTTAGACTTCAATGACATGGATTATTCTTGGTTCATTTTTTGTTTGACACAAGTATTGCTCCTCATCTTGAACTTCTTTGATTAACCCGTTAAGTGCATCCTTAAGTCGTTTAGCTTGAAGTCATGTCATAAGTGCAACTAAAATCTCAAGAGGATCTGCTATCCATTTCTTAGCTTAGCTACCATCATTCCCCTCCTCTCGAAAAGGATTTATCCTCAAATCATTGCCCACATCGAAAGGGCTTAAATTAGTAACATTAAAAGTAGTACTTACAGGATACTCACCCAATAAATCTAGCTTGTAGGCATTGTCATTGATTCGCTTGAGAACTTGAAAAGGACCATCACCCTTAGGAAGTAGCTTTGATTGCTGTTGTGCTAGGAATCGCTCTTTGCACATGTGCAACTAAACCCAACCTCCAGATTCAAAGATTATTTGACGGTTGCCTTTGTTGGCTTGTTTTGCATATTATTCCGCCCATCACTCAATATTAAGCTTGGCCTTCTCATGAATCTACTTAACAAATTCAACTTTCTTTTTGCCATCCAAATTAACATGTTCAGACACAGGTAAAGGAGTTAAATCCAATGGAGTCAAAGGATTAAATCCATATACAATCTCAAAAGGTCAAAATTTAATGGTAGAATATATAGAACGGTTATAAGCAAATTCAACATGTGGCAAACAATCTTCTCATATTTTAATGTTCTTCTAAATAATAGCCCTTAGTAAAGTAGATAAAGTCCTATTAACTACTTCTATTTGCCCATCAGTCTGTAGATGACAAGTAGTAGAAAACAATAACTTAGTTACTAACTTACACTACAAGGTCTTTCAAAAGTAACTCAAGAACTTAGCATCTCTATCAGACGCAATTGTTCTAAGCATACCATGCAATCAAACAATTTCTCTAAAGAACAAATCTGCAACATGTGTAGCATTATCAGTTTTGTGGCATGGAATAAAATGTGTCATCTTTGAAAATCTATCCACAACAACAAAAATGGAATCTCTACCATGTCTAGTCTTAGGTAAGCCTAAAACAAAATCCATGGAAATATCAACCCAAGGTTCACTAGGAATAGTAAATGGTTAGTACAACCTATGGGGTTGCACTCGGGACTTAGCTTGTCTACAGGTGATACACCTCTCACAAATTCGCTCAACATCCCACTTAATGTGTGGCCGATAAAAATGTTCTTGCGAAATCCTAAAAGTCTTAGCTACTCTAAAGTATCAACCCTCTACCATGAAACTCCTTTGCTAACAACTCCCTAATGGAACAGTTTGGAATACAAAGTTTGTTCTCTCTAAACAAGAACCCTTCATGCCTAAAGAATTTTCCACTAGCTCCCTTTTCACAACATGCAAATTCTTCACTAAAATCTTAGTCCAAAGGGTACAGCTCTTTAATATGTTCAAAAACAAGCAATTTAGCATCAAAAGTTGAGATTAATAAGTACCTTCTTGAGAGAGCATCCGTAATAATGTTTTCCTTACCTTGCTTGTATCGAATGACGTATGGAAAGGTCTCAATAAACTCTACCCAACTTGCATGTCTTCTATTCAACTTATGTTGACTCTTCAGGTGTTTCAAGGACTCATAGTCAATGTGAATCACAAACTCCTTAGGCTAGAGGTAGTGTTGCCAAGTTTCCAAGGCCCTAACCAATGCATATAACACCTTATTGTATGTCTGGTACTTCTATGCTGCTCTCTTTAGCTTTTCGCTAAAGTATGTGATCAGTCTTCCTTCTTACATAAGAACAGCTCCAATATCTAAACTTGAAGCATCGCATTCGATTTTAAATGTTTTAGCGAAGTTAGGTAAAGCAAGTAAAGGAGTATGGTTTAGTTTATCTTTAATTGATTGAAAAGCCTTCTCTTGTTCTTCTCCCCACTTGAACCCGGCATTCTTCTTGATGACTTTAGTGATTGGTGCGGTTATGCTACTAAAATCCCTCACAAATCATCTATAGAAACTTGCAAGCCCATGGAAACTCCGGACTTGGCTCAAATTTGTTGGACTTGTCCATTCTTGGATAGCTCAAATTTTCTCATCATTAACTTGGATTCCCTGTGAACTAACAACAAAACCAAGAAAAACAAGTCTATCTATACAAAAAGTGCACTTCCTAAGATTAGCAAATAACTTTTCCTTCCGTAGCACTTCCAAAACAGAATTCAAACGAAATAAATGATCATCTAAATTCTAGCTATAGATAAGGATATCATTAAAATAGATAACCACAAATTTTCCAATAAAAGCTTGCAAAATATGGTTCATTAATCACATGAAAGTACTTGGTACATTAGTTAACCCGAATGGCATAACCAAACATTTATATAAACCATACTTTGTTTAAATGTAGTTTTCCACTTATCTCCTTCTTTCATTCTAATTTGATGATACCTACTTTTCATATCAATTTTAGAAAAGATACAAAAGCCATATAATTCATCTAACATGTTGTCTAATCGAAGAATAGGAGGACGATACTTTAGTGCTATGTTGTTGATCACTCAATAGTCGACACACATCCTCTATGACCCATCCTTCTTAGGAACTAAAATCACGGGAACTGCATATGGGCTCATGCTTTCTCTCACATACCCCTTATCCATCAGCTCACTAACTTGTTTTTGGAGCTCCTTTATTTCCTCAAGATTGCTTCTACAAAGTCAGTCTGATGCTCAATCCCTCAAATGGGAGGCAATCCTTTTGGGATTTCCTCAGGAAAGACATCTTCAAACTCCTACAATAGAGAAACAATAGAACTAAGCCAAGAAGTGTCAAGTTGGTCAGAGCTAAAAAGCACCTCTTTATATAACAATACTATCATAGGTCTCTTTGTTCCTAAGAACCAAGCCTTCTTAACCTTACTTGCCCTCGCATAAAAAATTTCTTTTCTCTCTGTTTTTTTCTCACCACTTAATTCTCTCCCTTTTCTCATAATCTCTCTCTTTTTTCTTTTACAAGAGCATTAATAATCACCATAAAACTCCAAATTCTAGGAAGATTTTAAGCTCTTTTAAGTTGATAATTAATAAAAAATTATCCGAAATTGATGCTTAATCAAGGAATATGTTGCTTTCAGGTGTAATGAAGATCATTGAAAGAAATTGAGAAGAAAACAACAAAGAGAAAGGAAGAAGAGAATCTCCCCTGCCTGCCACGCCCCCATATCAGGGGCATATGAACAACAGACCACCACCACACCCCATATCAAGGGCGTATAGAAGGGAAATTAGGAACAGAAGCTACTACACCCCTTGCCACAGGGCGTGGCAGGGAGCGTATGGGACCAGAAGTGAAAGACAAAGCCACCATGCCCCTGATATAGGGGCGTGCCAACTTCAAAGGATAACCTAAGACCACCACGCCCCTTGCCACAGGGCGTGGTGAGGGGCGTATGGAGCCACGACCTACTTTCTTTGACTTTTTTTTTCTCTCCTCCAACCTTAGCACCTATATATATACATGTATACATATGAGAAAAGGGGGGAATAGCAGAGCTAGGGTTTTAGACTTCATTTTCTCTTCATTTTCATATCTTTTTCCTTAGTTTTCTACCCAACAATCCAAGGAGATTCAAGCAAGGCATTCAAGATTCACTCTATCCGGGTTGTAATCATGAACTCTAGTTTCTCTTCATGTATTTGTTCTTTCATTGTTAGATCTATGGAAGAGTAAATCATAGACCTAGATCTCATTTGAACTATTTTGTCATATGATGAAGATATGATTTAAACGAAGTTTTATTGATGTTCTTTTGTTCCATTACATGTGCTTCATATTTATCTTAGATTCATATATTCGGAATATGAGTTTATGCTTAATATCATTTGAGTTGATTGAGAAATCGCTTTTATGATCAAATCTATGTTTTGGATGAGATTTGCTCGTGTTTTTAGAGATAGAATATTGAAAATCTTCTGTTGAACATTCATTCAAATAGATTTCATAGGCTTCGTGCGGTTCTAGATTGCTATTGATTAAGGAGAGATCCTAATTGATAATCTAGGATTAGATAAGTTAATATACTTGATAAAGTAATTATCTTGCTTCTTGGAACTTAACAGCTTAAGAACTCAGAAACGCTAATCCTTAGCTTCTAATGATTTATGTGACAACACAGGTACATAATGAGATCTAGGTTGCTTTGTTATCGAATTAAACCTTGTGTTGTTGAAGTAGTTTTAGTTAAAATTTTAGATTGTTAACTATTTTTAGTCTTTAATACACTTCATCTCAATTTGACAGTTAGATAATAGGGAAAGAGCTAGTACTAGTAATTAGTAATCTTCTCTCTATGGAACGACCCTGCACTTAACACTATATTACGTCCATGGTAGGTACACTTGCCTATTGCAACGTAGTTAGAATTAGGAACAGGTATTATAAATATTAAAACTACGATTGGCAATGATCAAGTTTTTGGCGCCGTTGCCGGGGAGGAGGCACGGCTATAGGAACACTTATTACTTATTAATCTAGCCACTTGTTTTACTTCTGTTACTTTTCCTTCTTTGTTTACTTTGAATTTGGGTACTACTGATTGTTTGATTTTTGCTTTTGTAGTGCATGACTAGGAGCCGATCCAAGGGCCTTGCTGATTTTGATCCAGAGCCTGAGAGAATCCTTACTCAATCGCGCAAAAGAGACAAGCACCCGTCTGAATCTTCATCAACAAGGGTTAAGAAAGAGCTAGTGATAGAAGAAATGGCTGACCCACAAGATGACCCTCGTCATGAGCTAAATCCAGTGGTTGAGCATAGGAGAACCAATGCTGAGTTTGCCAGGCTAAAGTTGGATGGTGTTAGCTCTAGCATTGTTTAACCTAGGGTAGAGGCAAAAAATTTTGAGATTAAACCGGCCGTTATTCAAATGGTTCAACAATATGCCCAATTTGATGGTTTTGAGGATGAGGATCCAAACTCTCATATTCAATCCTTCCTAGAGATATGCGACACTTTCAAATTTAATGGAGTAAGTGAAGATGCGTTTCGTCTTAGACTCTTCCCATTTTCTTTAAGAGGAAGAGCTAAGCAATGGTTAAATTCTTTGCCGAAAAGCTCCATCACCACCTGGGAAGAGTTGGTTACAAGGTTTATGGACAAGTTCTTTGCACCTGCAAAGACTGCCAAACTCAGAGCTGACATCCAGTCTTATCATCAACAAGAGTCGGAAACACTTTATGAGACTTGGGAACGTTTTAAGGAATCATTAAGGAGATGCCCTCATCATGGTATTCCAGAGTGGATGCAGGTTCAGATTTTCTACAACGGTGTCAATTATCAGACTAGACAAATGGTAAATGCTGCAGCTAGAGGCACGATTAATCATCAAACTCCTGAAGAAAGCTTAGCTCTCTTCGAGAATCTGGCCGTGAATAATTTTGAATGGTCACATTCTAGGAGTAGAGATAAAAGACCGGCAGGAGTTATTGATATAGACGTGGCTACTACAATCATGTCAAAAGTAGAGGCGTTGTCTAGAAAGATTGATGGATTGTCACTTTCAAAGTAGCAAGTATCCGCGGTTGAGCCCTCCTTTGGTGATGAATTAGGTGTTGAACAAGTGGATTATTTGGGAAATCAGATCCGGCCTCAGAATAATCCTTACAGTAACACATATAATCCAAGTTGGAGAAATCACCCAAATTTTTCATGGAATAACAACAACAATTTTCAGATATGCAATCCCAATCCTCCCCCTGGTTATCAAAGACCACCTGGTCAGAATTCTAAACCACAATCATCAGTTAAGGACATCTTGGCAAAGTTGGTAAAAGATTCTGAAGACAAACAAAAATCATTGGACATGATTTTAAAGAATCAAGACACTACTCTTAGAAACCATGGCGCCTCAATCCACAATCTTGAGACTCAGGTTGGATAAATTGCTAAATTACTTTCAGAGAGACCTCAGGGTTCATTACCAGGAAATACAAAGACAAATCCTCGCGAGCATGTGAAAGCAATAACCTTGAGAAGTGGTAAAGAACTCCAATTTGAGAATCAAGTAGGAAGAGGTAAGGCATCTGACTCAAAGGAGAAATGACCAATTGAAAATGATGAAGGAGAGCAGCTAGAGAATTTAGTTGAGAAGAAGTCATCATCATCCAAGCCGATTTCAGAATATAAACCCCCCATTCCATACCCTGCAAGATTGAAGAAAGATAAGGTGGATGAGCAATATGGTAGATTTTTGGAAGTTTTTAAACAATTGCATATTAACCTTCCATTGGTTGAGGCATTGAATCAAATGCCTAGATATGCAAAGTTTCTGAAAGAATTATTATCGAATAAGAGAAAATTGGAAGAGTTTTCTTTAGTAACTTTAAGAGGAGAACGTTCAGCAGTTATTCAGAACAAACTTCCAAAGAAGCTTAGGGACCCTAGGAGCTTCACCATCCCGTGTTTGATCGGTAACCTAACTGAGGAGAGGGCCTTAGCTGATCTTGGGGCTAGTATTAATCTCATGCCATATCAACTCTTCAAGAAGTTGGGACTTGGGGAACTAAAGCCAACCCGAATGAGCTTGCAATTGGTGGATAGATTAGTTAAGTTCCCAAGAGGAGTGGTTGAGGATGTGCTAGTAAAAGTTCAAGACTTCATTTTCCTAGCAGATTTCGTCATACTAGATATGGAAGTGGATGTGGAGATCCCATTGATTCTTGGGAGACCATTTCTAGCTACTGCAAGAGCTATCATAGATGTGGGAGATAGGAAATTGGTGCTACGAGTGGGAAATGAGGAAGTCATAGTGAAGATGCTGGATGTCCTTAAGCATAGTTTACAACATGATGATACTTGTTTTGCAGTGGATTATCTTGATCTACCTATTTCAGAGTCAATGCAAGAACTTTTATGCAATGATGCTTTAGCAATTAGTTTAGCGAATGGGGATCAAGGAGAATCTGTGGGTGCATCAGTTAAAGAGATGACTGTTAGTCTTGATGGAAGTCCTAAGTTAAAGAAGGAGGGAAGTTTTGAAGAGTTAAATCGCTTTACTATTCAGAAAGCCAAGCCCTCCACTGAAGAACCCCCTATCTTGGAGTTAAAGCAGTTACCTGACTATCTCCAATATGCCTTCCTTGAGCAAGACTCTAAACTGCCCATGATTATAGCCTCAGACTTGAGTTTGACCCAAAAGGATAAATTGCTTAATGTTCTTGGTCAACATAAGAAGGATATTGCATGGAAGATGGCTGACATAAAGGGGATTAGTCCATCATTTTGTACTCACAAATTTCTCTTAGAAGATGGTGTTAAATTAATGATTCAACCTCAATGCAGACTCAATCCAAATATGAGAGGTGTAGTGAAGAAGGAAGTAATTAAACTACTTGATGCTGGAATGATTTATCCTATTTCTGATAGCACATGGGTGAGTCCAGTTCAAGTAGTTCCAAAGAAAGGAGGCATGGCCTGTCGTACCCAATGAGAAAAATGAGCTCATTCCCATGAGAACGGTCACAAGTTGGAGAGTTTGTATTGATCACCGCAAACTCAATGATGCGACCCGAAAGGATCACTTCCCTCTCCCATTCATAGATCAAATGCTGGAACGATTGGCAGGACATTCTTATTATTGCTTCTTGGATAGAATGTTGGGTTATTTCCAGATTCCCATTGCACCTAAGGATCAGGAGAAAACGACATTCACATGTCCATTTGGCACGTTTGCATATAGGAGAATGCCTTTCGGCTTGTGTAATGCCCCTACCACCTTCCAGAGGTGTATGCTTGCAATATTTGAAGATATGGTGGGAGAAAATATGGAAATTTATATGGATGATTTCTTGGTATATGGTGACTCCTTTGATGATTGTCTCAGTCACTTAGAATTGGTTTTGAAAAGATGTGAAGATACTAATATGGTGCTTAATTGGGAGAAATGTCATTTTATGACACAATAGGGTATTGTCTTGGGTCATAAAATCTCTAAAGGAGGTATTGAGGTGGATGAGGCTAAAATTGAAGCAATTTCTAAACTACCTCCACCTTCATCAGTGAAAGCAATCCGAAGCTTTCTTGGTCATGCGGGATTTTATCGTCGGTTTATAAAAGATTTTTCAACAATCGCACGACCAATGACTAAGCTTTTGGAGAAGGATACGCCTTTCAATTTTTCCGAAGAGTGCCTCGATGCATTCAATACTCTCAAGGAAAAGCTCACCAACGCTCCAATTATGGTTGCACCGGATTGGAATCTCCCTTTTGAAATCATGTGCGATGCAAAGTGATATGGCTGTAGGTGCTATCTTGGGGCAACATAAAGATAAATATTTCCAACCCATTTACTATGCAAGTAAGACTCTTACCCCTGCACAAGAGAATTATACCACAACTGAGAAAGAGTTGCTTGAAGTTGTCTTTGCTTTCGACAAATTCCAGCCCTATCTCATATTATCAAAGGTTATAGTCTATACTGATCATTCCGCTTTGAAGTTTTTCCTGACCAAGCAGGATGCAAAGCCACGTCTGATTAGGTGGATTTTACTCCTTTAGGATTTTAACCTGGAGATAAGAGATAAAAAGGGTGCCGAGAACCTAACGGCCGATCACTTGTCACGCTTGGAGAATCTATTCCTAGAGAAGTTGAATGAAGGAGAAATCAATGATGAATTCCCTGAATAACGATTGTTCTCTATAAGTGCAATTGAAGATGGGAATGATATGCCTTGGTTTGCTGACATTGCAAATTATATATTGGCCAAGGTTGTTCCTAAGGATATGAGATATCATCAAAGGAAGAAGCTTATCAGAGATTCAAGGCATTATATTTGGGAGGATCCTTATTTGTTCAAGATTTGTACCGATTAGATGATTAGAAGGTGTGTATCACATAAGGAAGGATAGGAGATACTTTTTCATTGTCACACCGGACCAATTGATGGTCACCATAGTTCGAACCGAACGACTCATAAGGTCTTAGAATCTGGTTTTTACTGGCCCTCACTATTTAAGGATGCCCAAGACTATGTAGCCCAGTGTGATAGATGTCAAAGAACTGGAAACCTCTCAAGAAGAAATGAGATGCCTCTGTAGTATATTTTAGAGTGTGAAGTTTTTTATGTCTGGGGTATCGATTTCATGGGACCATTTCCATCTTATTTTGGGAATAAATATGTGCTTGTAGCAGTCGACTATGTGAGTAAATGGGTAGAAGCACAAGCTCTACCGACAAATGATGCAAGGGTTGTAAAGAAATTCCTCAAAAAGCTCTTTTCTAGGTTTGGTGCCCCAAGAGCGCTTATTAGTGATAGAGGCACACATTTCTGTAATGCGCAAATTGAAAAAGTACTTAAAAGATATGGGGTAACTCATAGACTTGCAACTCCCTATCACCCCCAATCAAGTGGGCAAGCCGAGGTATCAAACCGAGAATTGAAGAGAATTTTGGAAAAATCGATTTCTCATCATCGTCAGGACTGGTCCGATAAGCTTGATGAAGCTTTGTGGGCATATAGAACCGCCTACAAAACTCCATTAGGAACTACTCCTTATCGACTAGTCTATGGTAAGGCTTGTCATCCTCCTGTTGAGATAGAGCATAAGGCATACTGGGCCATCAAAACAGTAAATTTAGATCTTGAGAGGGCTAGAAAACATAGATTGTTGCAACTCAATGAATTGGATGAGATGAGACTTGCAGCATATGAGAACTCAGCAATCTATAAGGAAAGAGAAAAGAAGTATCACGATTCCCGTATTCAATAGCCCAAACAATTCAAGGAAGGTGATCTCGTCTTGCTCTTCAACTCTAGACTCAAGTTATTCCCAGGCAAACTAAGATCGAGATGGTCCGAGCCGTTTAGAGTAAGAAAAGTATTTCCCTATGGCACAATTGATATAGAACATCCTGAGAAGGGAACTATATCTTAGAGACAACAAGTGCTTCGAAGAGAGGGAGGAGATTAATCTCCTCTTGGCATCCGCTTAATCCTGTCATACATCTTTTTGATCTAGCTAAAGATGTTAAACAAAGTGACTTTTGAGAGGCATTTTGTGCCCGATTTTCTTATTTGTTTTTGTTGTTCTTCAATTTTATTACGTTAGTTTTATGATTGAGCATGAATTCCTACCTTTTGTGGTTGTTTGTAGGTTATGGGAGTTGAAAAGGCGGTGATTAGAAAGCTTCGTGGAGTAAGGAACATTAAAGAAACATGGTGAAGATCAAATCACTCATCATAAACCATGAAAAAGAAGTGTGGAGAAACACCACACCCCTGCCATGGGGCGTATGAAGGCAAAAGAAGCGACAAAGTGGCAAAATTCCAATTGATTTGCTACCACGCCCCTGCCACGGGGGCGTGGCAGCTTAGAAATGGTCGCAGCATCCACCACGTCCCTTGCCATGGGGCGCAATGGAGGGTGTATCAAATAAAATTTTCTAGGTAAGCTGCCACGCCCCTGCCACAGGAGCGTGTCAACCCAGAATTGTCCATAGAGCCTACCACGCCCCTTGCCACGAGGCATGGTGAGGCTCGTATCACATAGCCCACACTGCCATCGCCCCTGATATGGGGGCGTGGTGACACAAGGCAAGCCTAGATACTGTTCATAGAATCTACCACGCCCCTTGCCACGGGGCGTGGCAACACAAATGCCTGCACTATTTGAACCACGCAACTCCTATTCCCTTGATTTTTTCGAAAATTTCTCTCTCTCCACTGTCACTCTCTCTCATTTTCGCACACACTCACAACCCTCTGCACAACATCCATCACTCTAACTCGTCACAAGGATTAAATCGGTAAGTTTTTCCACTCCTTCTCTTTTCTTTCTTCATTCGAATACTAATTTCTTATTGTTTCTATTTTGCCATCGTTCGTAGAAAATGCTAGGGTTAGTCGAAATTAGGTCAAAATGGATTTTATTTGTGCATTGTTACTTTTATTGATTCCTATTCATGATTTATACTTCAATAGTTAATTTTTCACCGAATTTCATCTCTAATTTCTGTCATGAGTGTTTATCACAACAAAACCTAGGGTTCTTGCGAAATGCATGAATGTGAAATCTGGCGAAGGGGCTTTTGTTTTGTAATGATTCCTTTGATGATCTTGAATGGATTGATTGACCTAGGAATTACTTACTCTGTCAATTCCTATCTTTACTTCGATTAACCTAAGGTTTGACCATGAATGTGTAATCCATTACAACTACTAACCATAGTTAATCTTCTTTAAAGGTACATTACATGTGGTATAGTAATTGAACCAAGAGCTTTAATGCACATTCTATGAATGTTGAATCTAATGCCCGATTGCACTTTCATGTTCAAGTTCAAGTTCAACCATGCTTTTAAGGTCATTACATCATGGTAGTTATATGGGGATAATATCATCTTAGGTAGGATTTTCATCTAGTAACAATATCTTTTCACTATTTTTTACGTCTTATCCTAGTCATTCATGCTTATCCAATGTTTGATTGTAGATGGCACCAAAGAAACAACAACAGAAGCAGAAGAAAAGGGCCAGAACTGAAGGTCCAGGTAGTAGTAGTGGTGGGAGAATTCCCCGAAGGCTTAGTGGGGATGAAGTGAAGAGGTACAAAGCTTTAGAGGCCATGAAGTGCATTACACCAAATGCCTGCTTGAATTGGGGAGTGATCCAGGATTATGGATTAACTCGACAATTCGAGAGGCTATTGGCCGATCCTGCCCGAGCCAATCTTCTCTCCATTGATGACAAGGTATATAAGGGAGTTACTTTGGAATTCTTGGCCACCTTCTGGATTAGTAAGCTGGATCGCCTATTTGGTCTGGACAATGATGTTTCCTTTTCAGCATTTGGGAAACATCATTCGATGAGTATGACCAAATTTTGTGAATACACTAGTTTGCACTCTTCAAAATACATTCAGACTGATGAATTCAAGGCCCTTCCGACTAGATGGCCAGTGCGCACACTATCATACACTCAGTTTTGGTCATTAATCGCTAAGAAAAGTCCTTATGATCCGTCACTGTCAAGGGGATCGCATCTCAAGCGAATAAGCCATAGGATTTTACATTCTTTGCTGGTCCACTTACTGAACGGTAAGATAAACAGTGTTGGAGTGGTTAGCCAATTGGATTTATATCCAATGTGGAGCATGATAAGGGGTGAGAGGGTGAATGTAGCAGTGGAGTTAGCCTTTGCAATACGCCAGCAAGCTCAACTATCCAAGAAAGGCTGCTTTTGTGGCGCATATATTACCTGAATTTTGAAGAACATGAATGAATTCCCTAAAGAAGATCCTAGAGATGAAATAGGAGAATCCTATCCCATGACCGATGTGGCCCTCCAATAATGTGATATTCCAAAGATAGAAGAAGGAGGTGACTCTTCTGGAGATGATACAAAAGATGAAACTACCAAGTGATTGGAAGAGCTCACTAAGGAAGTCAAGAAGCTGAAACAGAAGAACAAAAGTCTCAAACGCTATATCGGCTCTATAGCCAAAGCATTTGCAAAGAAACTAAAGGTGAAGCTTTTGGATTTCATCACTTCTTCTTCTTCTTCTTCTTCTTCTTTATCTAGCGATGATGGAGAAGCCCCAAGGGAGGCAACCCAGGAGGAAGTCCAAAGGGGAGAGACATCCAAGGCAATCCAAGAGGAAGAGGATGATGATGAGATAGAAAGAGAGATTGAAGCTTATGCTTCAGAAGGGGCTATGAGGTTAGAAGTGAAAGAAGAATTTGGTGATGACGAAGAGGATGACTGATCCTCTCCCTTTTAGCTCTTCTGTTTTTGAACTTTGTTACCTTTGGATTATTTTTATGATGACAGGAGAGAGAAATCAGTTTGTATTAATTTAATTTAAAGACTCATGCTTTACTTTTCTTTATTTTTCTTTCTTTTAAATTTCTATTGTAGGCTTACTTCTTTTTAGTTTTCTTCTTTGTATAGTTGTCCAGATTTTGATATTGCAGCAACTGTAAGATTCACACAATTCTTGAATGCTGGAGCTACTATGCAACATATGTTTTGATTGAGCACTTGATGAATAGCAACATCAAATTCAGGGGAGCACTAGTTCTTTTTATTACCTTTTCTATCTTAATTTTTCTCTATTTAATGCTCTTTCCTTGTTTGATTTTTATTGTAAGTATAGACATTGAGGACAATGTCTAACTTAAGTGTGGGGGAGGGGTATTAAATATTATGTACAAAAGGAAAAAGGAGAACTGGGTGTGTATGTGCAATTATCGATATAGAAAGTGAAAAATTTTCAAAATTTTTCAATTACTACCCAATTTTGAGTAGAAAAATTTTCATGATTCTTCCAATTTTCTGTCAAAATTCCTCCTACATGTTCTATTTTGCTCGAATTTTGGCTGCAATTGAGGAGTGTTTTAGCATTCAATGATTGAACCCCTCAAAAAGAATGTCATGCAATTCACTCCTGTTTTTGCATTGAATTTTTTCATACTTAATCAAACTTAAAGAATAAAAATCTTTGTGAAGCAAGTTTACTCGTCATTTAAAGGTGGAATTCAAAGTTAGGAATTGAACCAAGGTCCTTAGCAAAATGTTAATTGGCTTGATTTCTAAGTTACTAGGAAGTATATTGTTTCATCAAAAGTCTTGAGAGCTAATCAATCCATTATAAAAGGGCAAATGAAGTAATTCTCTTGGTGATCTTTCTTAAGAGACCTTCTAAGAAAAGTTTAATTCAAAATAAGATATCTTAGTTAGTATGGGTGGGCTTTGGTCCCTCAGAAGAGCGAAGTCTGACCCCGCTACTAGCTAAACAAATCAGTTATAGTAATAGAGGTTCGATGGGGTCCCTTTAAAACCTGGTCGCCTAAGGTCATCCGGCTTGGGATCGACCGACTAAGGAAATTACTTCAAAAAAAAAAAAAGGATTTCTTGAAACTCGAGTGATTAAGTTCGTAGGGACGCCTTAATTGAAGGGATAATGTCTGTTAACTTGGGTGACAAGCTCGAGATTATTGGTTGAAAGCTTGCTACATGGGTTTCGGAATCCTAAATAAATAAATGAAACTTTTGGGAAGGTCTATTAAAGGAAGAGGAATCCAAGAGAATCTCGGATGCAAAATACTTTTATGATGGAGTAGTTCGCTTAGAGAGATGGATGAGGAGGCTATATACTCTGAAGTAGCTAATTGAAGTGAGCCAAGTCTCTTTTTGTTTCTGTTTGACCTTGAGTTTGATTTTTAATTTGAAAGCTGTTATTAAAAGATAGAGGTAGAAGCTTACTTTACTTTGATTAATTTTAAAACTTTGATTAAAGTATCTTTAGTTCAATATTGCAGGACAAGGTGAGGAGTACATTCATTCAATTGAGGAGTTCTATTGGATGTTAAACATGATCATTGATGAATGTTGATATTCTAGCTTACTGTGTTTTGAAATATGAAGTCCCCATTTTAAATTTATGGTCTTTAAAATTGCTTTGCTTGGGGACAAGCAAAGATTCAAGTGTGGGGGAATTTGATAATCGCCATAAAACTCCAAATTCTAGGAAGATTTTATGCTCTTTTAAGTTGATAATTAATAAAAAATCATCCGAAATTGATGCTTAATCAAGGAATATGTTGCTTTCAGGTGTAATGAAGATCGTTGAAAGAAATTGAGAAGAAAACAACAGAGAGAAAGGAAGAAGAGCATCTCCCCTGCTTTCCACACCCCCATATCAGGGGCATATGAACAATAGACCACCACTACACCCCATATCAAGAGCGTATAGAAGAGAAATCAGGAACAGAAGCTACCACAGAAGCTACCACGCCCCTTGCCACGGGGCGTGGCAGGGGGCATATGGGACCAGAAGTGAAAGACAAAGCCACTATGCCCTTGATATGGGGGTGTGCCAGCTTCAAAGGATGACCTGAGACCACCACGCCCCTTGCCACAGGGTATGGTGAGGGGCGTATGGAGCCACAACCTACTTTTTCTGACTTTTTTTTTTCTCTCCTCCAACCCTAGCACCTATATATATACATGTATACATATGAGAAAAAGGGGGGAACGGCAGAGCTAGGGTTTTAGACTTCATTTTTTCTTCATTTTCATATCTTTTTCCTTAGTTTTCTACCCAACAATCCAAGGAGACTCAAGCAAGGCATTCAAGATTCACTCTATCCGGGTTGTAATCATGAACTCTAGTTTCTTTTCATGTATTTGTTCTTTCATTGTTAGATCTATGGAAGAGTAAACCATAGACCTAGATCTCATTTGAACTATTTTGTCATATGTTGAAGATATGATTTAAATGAAGTTTTATTGATGTTCTTTTGTTCCATTACATGTGCTTCATATTTATCTTAGATTCATATATCCAGAATATGAGTTTATGCTTAATATCATTTGAGTTGATAGAGAAATCGCTTTTATGATCAGATCTATGTTTTGGATGAGATTTGCTCGTGTTTCTAGAGATAAAATATCGGAAATCTTCTGTTGAACATTCATTCAAATAGAGTTCATAGGCTTCATGTGGTTCTAGATTGCTACTGATTGAGGAGAGATCCTAATTGATAAATCTAGGATTAGATAAGTTAATATACTTGATAAAGTAATTATCTTGCTTCTTGGAACTTAACAGCTTAAGAACTCAGAAACGCTAATCCTTAGCTTCTAATGATTTATGTGACAACATAGGTATATAATGAGATCTAGGTTGCTTTGTTATCAAATTAAACCTTATGTTGTTGAAGTAGTTTTAGTTAAAATTTTAGATTGTTAACTATTTTTAGTCTTTAATACACTTCATCTCAATTTAACGGTTAGATAATATGGAAAGCGCTAGTACTAGTAATTAGTAATCTTCTCTATGTGGAACGACCCTGCACTTAACACTATATTACTTCTACGGTAGGTACACTTGCCTATTGTAACGTAGTTAGAATTAGGAACAAGTATTATAAATATTAAAACTACGGTTGGCAATGATCAAGCACTCAATCTTTTATTGTCACTTACTCTCTTTTGTTCACTCTCTCTCTGTAACCTCGCTTGATCCTCATAAACCTCACTAGGAGTCGGAGGACAAAGAGTAACAAGCCTCTGATCATATATAAAAGAGTACTTGTTAGTGAATCCATCATGTTCACCTACCTATCAAATTGCCATGGCTTACATAACAACAAGTGTATAGCTTTCATTGGAATTACATCATAAAGAACTTCATCCCCATACTTTCCAATGCTAAAAGAAACCAATACTTGTTTTGTCACTCTCACTTCACCACTATCATTCTGTCATCGCAATTTATAAGAGTGAGATGCTTACTTATGGGAAGGTCCAATTTCTCTACCATGGTCATGCTAGCAACATTTGTATAACTCTAAAGCCCTCATGGCTACCAACAACTCCCCCTGAACAGCATACTCTTCCCCCTTATCAACATCCTCCAATGATGGCATGGAATCATGATCTGATTCATTGTCTATCTCAATCTCCCCATCATCTTGCATCACCATGATTCTTTTGTTCAGACATTAACTCGATATATGACCCCTACCCAGACATTTAAAACACTTAATATCATGATTCCTATTAGAAAAAGAATCGGGTTTACCTTTATTCCCATGAGATGCCAATTCTGATTTTTGTTCTGGCATTGGTTCGGAGTGGGATTGCTTCTCCTCCTTCTTTCATGTATTAGTTCTCCAGTTAGAGGAACTTGGTGTTATATGTGTGGAACTATTACCTTTCCACTTGAGTTGCTTCTCCACCTTGATCGCCATGTGAACCATATCATCTAACTCTATATAATGTTGCAACTCCACCAAATTCCCGATTCAAGCCTGCTAAGAACCTAGCTATAATAGCTTCCCGGTCCTCCTCAACATTTTCTCTAATCATTGCAACCTCCATCTCTTTATGATATCCCTCCACAATTTTATTCCCTTGCCTAAGATTTTGCAACTTATTGTACAAATCCCTGTAGTAATAAGTGGGAATAAATCACTTCCTCATCACCCTCTTCATTTCTTCCCACGTCTCTATTAGTGGCTCTCTCTATTCCTCCTCTTACTTGATAACAATTGGTCCTACCAAAGTATAGTATATTCAGAAAATTCTATGGCAGCCAATTTCACCTTCTTAATTTCAGAGTAGTTATGACAGTAAAAAACCAGTTCCACCTTTTTCTCTCACTCAAGATATACGCCAGGATCATTATTCCTTTAGAAGGAAGGGATTTTCATCTTTATGTTCCCTAGGCTGCTATCTCCCTCATTCCTAGCTATCTCTCTACATTCCTCCTATAACCCATAAATGAATACTGATCAGATTCAGCTACAAATCCTTCCCTACCCCATTCATCTTCCTTCATACGCACTACCCTTCTCGACATTTTATCCCTCTTATGTCCAGTAGAAGCAATCGGAGACTGCTCAAAATTCTACTCCATCTGCTCATGAAATTGATCCATCTCCGCTCTAAACATTCTCCTCATCTCAGTAGTTAGACTTTCCATGATCAATTTCGTGTCAATCCCTCTCATCACACTATCAGGAGAATTTTTATTAGACATATTTCTACAAAAAAAAAAAAAAAGAGAATAGAAAAGAAAAGATCTTCAATAAATCACTCCCTTGCGTGTTTTACTTAATCAATGAATCGCTCAAATCACTTGTGTTTTATGGGTCACAATATTTAATTGGCTTTTATACACTCTAAGGATCTCACCACTCTTGCCTTTTACCACTCATGATTTCTCTTTTAGTTCTTTTAGAACTAACCAACAAATCAGAGTTTTCTCATTGGTTTAAAAAAAATCCTTGTTGTTGGAATCAATAATCAATAAGTCACTATAGTTTTGTGGCATTTTTAATAAACGCCAAGATAATTTTCGAGTCTTTAAAAAAAAAATTCACCAAGAACTTCTAATGATTTTTTTTCGTTTTTTTAACTATTCAAATAAGAATTCAACAAATTGATCAATGAATGTAGACAATAATTGCAATAACGAATCTAACAAGATCAATAGATACACAAAGATTCGAATGTTTCTCTTTCTTTTTTCTTTTTCTTTTTTGAATTCAAACCTTAGATCTATCTATATATATATATATATATATATATAAACACAAATTTGATTCAAAGATAGGCAATTCCTAACCATCCCAGTTGCTTTGCTACCAAAACTGACGCGAACTCCATCAACTTGTGCCGAAATCCAAAATCCGAATTGTATCTAATAACCTATAATCGATTAAGAATGGAGGAAAACCACGACTCGTTGCTGATAATGAAGTAAGATCCTTGGTATGAATGCGAAACACCATAATTGGGATGGAGATCCGATTGATAAGTAAAGGATGAACGCCATGGTACAACTGATAAGTTCAAAGTTCTTTCAAGAACTAAAGAGAGAGTTTTTGTTTTCAAATTTCCAAAAAAGCATCTTTAAGTCATCTTTGTTCTAGAGCATCTTGGACTTCAATGACATGGATTATTCTTAATTCATTCTTTGTTTAACGCAAGTATTGCTCCTCATCTTGAACTTCCTTAATTAACTCGTTAAGTGCATCCTTAAGTCGTTTAGCTCGAAGTTGTGTCATAGGCCCAATTGGAATCTCAAGAGGATCCACTATCCATTTCCTAAGTCGGCCGTCATCAATCAACGAAACTTTAATGGTGCTGATCCCAAAGTTTCAAGGAGCAAACAAGATTACTCAATATCGGCCAATTAGCTTATGTAATACAAGTTACAAGTTAGTAACCAAAACCTTGGTTCATAGAATCAGACCATACTTGTAGAATATAATTTGCCTAATGTAGTGTAGCTTCATCCTAGGGTGAAAAGCACAAGATCATATACTCCTTATGAGAGAAGTCTTATACCATGCAAGAAGAAAGAAAGGGAATAAAGGATGGATGATAATTAAAATTGATCTTGAAAAAGCTTTTGACACTCTAGAGTGGAATTTCATATACTGAAATGCAATTAGCTTAAACTTTAGACTGAGTTTGATTAAACTCGTTATGAGTAGTAACTCTACTACATCCATTAAGGTAATTCTAAATTGGGGTCTTCTACCCCCGCCACACCACACCCCACCCCCCACCCCCAACTTGAGACAAGGTGATCCTTTATCACCTTAATTGTTCATAATGAAAGGAACAAATATTTCATTATCTCATCTCCTCTTTGCAGATGATGTCATACTTTTTTCTAAAGCAACCATAGATTCTACTAATATAATAAACCACACATTGGATCAATTCAACTCATAGTTTAGACTTAAAATCAATGTTAGTAAGTTTGTGATGTTTTTCTCACCAAATGTTACATTTGAAGACATGGAAAATATCTAAGATGCCCAATTAATCAAGGATACTTGCCTAAATCGAAGGACTTTCAATTTCTTATAGATAAAATGTAGTCCAGATTATCAAGTTAGGAAGGTCTACTCTAAGAATGGCATAAAGATAAACTCTCATAAAATCCACACTTGATGCAATTTCAATATATTATATGTAAGCTACCTTGTTACTTGTAAAAGTAATAAGCTAAATAACTAGGATTTTTTTTTAATTTAGCAACAACAATAAAAAAAAAAAGCTCTGTTGGTTAAAATGGAGCAAAATAGTAAAGCCAAAATCTTTTGGAGGCTTACGAATTGAAAACCTTAACCTTAGAAATCAAGCTTGTGCTCTCAAGTAAGTTGCCAACTTCTATAATAATAATCAAATTTGGAGAAAATTATGTAAGGCCAAGTACACGAAATATAACCAATATGAAGCCACTAGTTTAGTGTCAGCCTCTCCACTTTAAAAAGATCTAGCAAAGCACATTCAATGGATAAAGGATAGGCATATTAAGTATCTTGGAAATGGCAAAAGTGTAAGTTTCTAGGATGATATATGGAAAGTGTTGGTCCCAATTAGATTAATCAAAAGGGGGGTGAATTGATTAATTACTTAAAGTTTCACTTTTTTGCAAATCATTCAAAACTCTTGACTAATAAAATCACGTAAATAACAATAATGAAGAACAATAATGTGCAGTAAATAAAATGAGTAAAGAAGAATAGATTGCTCAAATATTTATAGAGGTTCCGCCTCGAGCGTCAGTCCTCTCTTTCAGCTCCACGCCGGGGTCCCGGTTGTCTATACCGGTTGTGTTTTACTATATCAAACAAATTGAAGAAGTACAATATAAACCTCTTCAAGACAAAGTCTCACTATTGAGTCTTTCTAGCTTCTTCACTAAGCTAATCACTCAAATTATAGTGATAAAACAACTATCAATTCCTTCTACATGAAAGGAATTACAATAACAATGAGGAATATCAAATTTCCTCTATACAATAGATCACATGTATATGTAAAGATTTTTCGCTTGAAGATGTATGAGCCTTTTCTTTTCCATGTGTTTTTTTTTTCTCACAGAAGAACGTTTTCTCTTTCTTTATTTGAATTAAACACTCATTATATGAAGAGAACATAACGGTTACTTTCCACATGACAATCTTGACTTTATTTTTGAATTTTTGTAATTCAAAAATAAGTTGAATCTATTGGAGAGGATCTGCATTCCGTGATATTCTTGATGAGGATAAGCTTGGATAAATCAGTTTGACCGAGATCTTCTTTGGATATATCTCTTAAATCAAGTTTGTTGAAGATATCCCTCACATTGTGGAACCATATCTTGATGTAACAACCATATTTCTTATCCTTAGCTTTGTAACTGCTGGATCTCCCAAAATATAGCACAAATATCTAGATTTAAATCTTGATAAAACTTGTAAATCTTATATGATCTCACTTTATCATAAAATAAAATCTTTGAATAAAATCTTGTAAAACTTTATATAAAATAAAAAAACCCATGATATAAAATCCAACTTTAGTAAAACACATCAAGTATATTACCTAATTATACTTGACACGTGGAGCTAGGCCTTGAAATTTATTAAAAACTATCGGTATAAAAATTAGAACATAATCTGGAAAAAATTCGTAATAGACATGAAAGGTTCTGAAAGTGCTTCTGAAGCAAACCTGTTAACTATCCTCCTGTTATGAAGGTTCTGAAAGTGCTTCTAAAACAAACCTATCAACTGTTCTCCTATTGTAAAGGTTCCAAAAGTGCTTCTGAAAGATTAACACGATAACTACGGATACACTACACAACTTCTGAAACACCTTCTTTCAGAACAAAAATAGTCTATATAACACTTTTGAAGGTTTTGAACAAGCTTCTGTCGCCTTGTTCAACTTAGAAAAATTTACGTACTATCTTCTGAAACAACTTCTGACAAGCTCAAACATACGTTACACATTATTCCTCTTTTGTTAACATCAAAACTAAATTAGAGAACTTAACATTCTCCCCCTAACATTCTCCCCCTTTTTGATGATAACAAAACACCATTAGATAAACAAAATAGAAACAACTTTCATGTTTAGGCAAGCATATATTCCTATAACAGAAAAGCATCATAAGCACAATAGAATCATTATAAACGCATTGATCATAAGCACATTGATCATAAGCACTCATAAGCACAATAGAATCATTATAAACGCATTGATCATAAGCACTCATAAGCACAATAGAATCATTCTCCCCCTTTTTGTTAACAGTAAAAGGGACAACTCCCCCTTAATCGATGCATAAAAAATAAAAGAAGTCTTTTACAACTTGATTCTAAAACAAAATTTAAGACAAAGAACTAAGATTTTCTGGATCTTGTGATTCGAGAGGTAGAGGGAGTGGTGGAAGGTTTGGTGGAGGAAGGTTTTTCTGGTGAAGTATCCAAGTCGATGATATGGGCGCCGAAGCGAACATAATCTGGAAATTTGTTGGATAAGAACAGTTTGATTTCACCATGAAGACTTGTGACAGATTGGGAGGTTTTATCCATCTTGGAGTCTAAAGTCTTGAAGGAGTTAGTAACTGAATCTCCTATCTTCCTCACTTGAGAGACAAACTTGTCAAAAGCAATCACATTGTTAGATAAATCTTGCTTGACTCTCGCACTAAACTTATCATAGAGAATTCTATAGTGATGGAGATCGGTAAGCATTTTCTCAAAATTTTTCTTGATATCAGAAAGAATATCAGAAATTTGTTTAACTTGTAACTCCATTGCTTCTAGTCTCCTAAGATCAGACCGTTGAAGAACTGAAACTTCATCTATCAAAGCTGTCTTAACTAAATCTAATAGCTCATGTTTCAAAGCTTCTCGCATAACATTCTTCATTTGTTCCAGATCAACATTGGATATAGCTTCTTTTGTTCCACTCTTCCCAGCCTCATCAGCATATGGTTGCTTCCTATAATCTGTTCCAAACTCTGTTCTAGGTTCTGAACTAGATTTTGAACCTCCTTCTTGAACAGGTATTGAAGAAGTTCCAAAAGGAACAATTCTTTTCATATGCCTTTGATGGACAAAATGTGCACCATCATTCGCATACCACAAACAATCCTTAATAAAGATCGACATATGATGAAAAACTTCTTTACCTATCCTCTTTAACTTAATAGGTTCAGAAGAGCTGGTAGGCAAAACTATCCCTTTAAACACAAACAACCGCATGAGTATATTCCCAAATACCAAACTTTCTTTATTTCTCCATATTTGATCAATGACTCTAGAAGCCATGTCCACATTCTTTTTATTAATCATCACATAGATAATTTGAGCATGTTCTATGGACATTGAAGTAGAACTGCCCTTCCTTGGACATAGACATTCAACAATAATCTTGTGTATGATTCGAGGAAACAACTCGAAATCAATGACCATTACTTCTTTTCCATAATCCATTTGTAAGCCTCCATTTATACAGTAAGCAGATCATTCCTAGGCATGTTTGTAATCTCTACATCATCATTTACATCATGTAGGTGTAGACATTTAATTACATCTGCTCTAGAAATTGTAATGTCTTGATCACATACCCTGGAAACTAAAACATTCCCTTCCGAAAGACTTAAACTTCCATAAAATTATTTGACACACTTGCCATAAACTAGAACTTGAGTAGAGCAAAGTTCCATGCATCCTATGGGTTCTAACAGTTCATTCCAGTAAAATCCATTACTAGTAAAGAAATTAAAATCCACAAAACTACAAGAACACACCTCGTTTTTCTTCCTTCGAAGAGATTTTGAATTTGAGGGTTTCAAACTTGGTACATTCCTTTGTTTCGTTTGCTTCTTGGCTGTTTTCTTAGGCGGAAAGGTTTCTTGAGTAACCTTTTCTTTCCCTTTTGAAGACGATGCAGCCAGTTTTCTTTTGGAAATTTTCTTGGAACCTATGATAGATTTGGAGTCAAGGGAACTCAGATTCTCCTCTATTGAAGGTTCTTAATATTTTTTCGAAGAATTTGAAGATTCATCATGAATCACTAAAAGCTTGTTGGATGATTTTTTTTGAAGGATTTTTGTTTGAGACGTTCTGAAGATTTAGGCGCCATTGGAGTTGCAATGAGAGAGAAGGAAAATAGAGAGAGAAAGAGCAGATTGCAAATAAAGGAAATTAGAGAAGGAAGGAAACGAATGAAGAGAAAAAAAAAATTTATATGAATAAAGGTTTTCAAATATTAAAGGTTTCGGGGGAAAAAAAGATTTAAAAAGGGTTACAAATTCCTAATTCATTTCTAATAAATTCAAATTTTACCTTTTCAAGAGGTTTAGTAAAAATGTCTGCAAATTGATTATCGGTTGGCACAAATTCAACATTTATATCTCCATTATGCACATGATCTCTAATAAAATGATGTCTAATTTCTATGTGCTTTGACCTAGAATGATGTACTGGATTTTTTGTCAAATTTATTACACTCGTGTTGTCACATTTAATTGGCATAGTTTTAAAATTTATTCCATAATCATTCAACTATTGTTTTATCCATAAAACTTGTGCACAGCAATTACCAATAAAACATATTCAGCTTCAGCTGTGGATAGAGCAATAGAATTTTGTTTTTTAGAAGACCAAGAAATTAATTTATCACCTAAGAATTGACAAGTACTAGATGTGTTTTTTCTATCAATTTTACAACCAGCATAATCTGCATCAGAATATCCTATTAACTCAAAATTTTGATTTTTAGGATACTAGATGCCCAAATTTGAAGTATTAACTAGGTATTTGAAAATTCGCTTTATAGCTGATAAATGAATTTCTGTTTGTGCAGCTTGAAATCTAGCACACAAACACACATTGAACAAAATATCAGGTCTTGATGCAGTCAAGTACAACAAAGAACCTATAAAGCTCCTATATAGTTTCTCACTTACCTTTTGTCCATTTGAGTCAAAGTCTAACCTTATTGAAGTACTCATAGGTGTTGTAACCTTTTTGCAGCCATCATATCCAAATTTCTTCAATATTTGTTTTGTGTATTTTTCTTAATGAATGAAAATTCCTTCTTTTGTTTGTTTTATTTGAAGCCCCAAAAAGAATGTCAACTCTCCCATCATTGACATTTCAAATTCTGCCTGCATGGTCTCAGCAAATTCTTGACACAACAATTCTTTAGTAGATCCAAAAATAATATCATCCACATATACTTGTACAACTAAGATATCATTATCAAAAGTTTTCAAAAATAAAGTAGTGTCAACTTTTCCTCTATGAAAACCTTTAGAGATCAAAAACATACTCAATCTTTCATACCAAGCTCTTGGGACTTGTTTCAAACCATATAGTGCTTTATTTAATTTAAAAACATAGTCTGATTTGAAAGGATCTTCAAAACCAGGTGATTGTTCCACATAAACTTCTTCTTTTATAAAACCATTTAAAAATGCACTTTTTACATCCATTTGAAAAACTTTAAAATCCTTATAAGATGCATATGCAAGCATCAACTGTATTGCTTCTAGTCTAGCAATAGGTGCATATGTTTCATCAAAATCTATTCCTTCTTCTTGTGAATAACCTTTAGCTACTAATCTTGCTTTATTTCTTATAATTTTGCCATCTTCATCTAATTTATTTTTAAACACCCATTTAGTTCCAATTATAGACTTTCCTCTAGGTCTAGGAACTAAATTCCATACATTGTTTCTTTGAAATTGATTTAATTCTTCTTGCATAGAGATAATCCAATTATCATCATTTAAAGCTTCTTCCATATTACTAGGTTCAATTTTGGATAACAACATAAAATGATTTTCAAGATTTTGTAAATTAGCTCTTGTTTTAACCCTAGATTGAACATTACCTATTATTTGATCAGAAGGATGTGCAGACTTATACCTCCAAGCTTTAGAAGCCTCTTGTTCAGATCTTACACCTTCTGAAGTACCTTCTGTATTTGCCTCTGAAATAGGGTCTGGACGACCAGATCCTCGAGTGTTAACAACAGGTGCTTCTGACTTAGGTTCTGAACTAACTTCTGCTTTAGAATTGGAGTCCTTTTCTTCATCAAAGTCAACATCCTTTAAATCCTCAATAAATTTAACATTTATTAATTCTTCAATAGTTTTTGATGATTTATTGAAAACACGATAAGCACGACTATTTAGAGAATATCCTAAGAAAATAGCTTCTTCAGATCTTTCGTCAAACTTACCAAGGTTGAGTGGATTCTTTTTCACAAAGCATTTAGATCCAAAGATATGGAAATATGAAACGTTAGGTTTCTTACCTTGAAACATCTCATAAGCAGTCTTTGATGTCATAGGTCGAATGAAGACTCTATTGATGATATAGCAAGCTGTAGAAACTGCTTCTGCCCAAAAATACTTAGCAATTCCACTTTCATTTAACATAGATCTAGTCATCTCTTGTAAAGTTTTATTCTTGCGTTCCACTACTCCATTTTGTTGAGGAGTGTATGGAGCTGAGAAATTATGAGATATACCATGTTCTTCACAAAAATTAAAAAAACTTGCATTTTGAAATTCTGTTCCGTGATTAGTTCGAAGACTAATTATGGAAACTCCCTTTTCATTTTGTACTTGTTTTGCAAACTTTTGAAAAGAATCAAAGGTATCTCTTTTGTGTCGCGAGAATATAACCTAAGTGTATCTTGAAAAATCATCAACAATAACAAGTCTATATTTGCTTCCACCCATGCTTAAGACTCTAGGAGGTCCAAAAAGATCAAGATGCAATAATTCAAGTGGTCTCTTAGTTGAAATTACATTTTTACTTTTATGAGAGATAGAAACCATTTTATTCTTTAAGCAAGTATCACATTTCACATCTTGTTTAATATTTATCTTAGGTAATCCTTTAATAATATCCTTTTTAGATAATTTTTCTAAATGATTAAAATTAACATGTCCTAATCGTTTATGCCAAGCAAAAACATGATCATTCAAAGAAATTAAACAACAGACATTATCGATTTCAGCTGGTTTTATGAGATAGATATTTCTTTTCCTAATTCCTTCAAATAATCTTTCATTATTTTCATTAAAAGCATAGCACTTGTCTTGATAAAAAATCATTCTATATCCTTTATCACATAACTGACTAATACTAAGTAGATTATGTTTTAAACCTTGCATAAGATATACATTTTCAATGAGAAAAGTAGGCATACCAATCGTTCTAATGGCAATTATTTTACCTGTACTATCATCTCCAAACTTTACATACCCTTTTTCTTTCCAAGTTATGCTATTGAACAATGAAGCATCTCTAGTCATATGTCTAGAACATCCACTATCCAAATACCATGTTCCTCTTATTTTAGCTTCATGTCCTTGTACAAATAAAAAGAATTAAGTCATTTTAGGAACCCAAGCGAGTTTGGGCCCTTTAAAAGATAAGCTCATTTGATTTCTTCGATTTACTTATTGACTATTGAGCTTATTTCTCTTATAATAGCAAAATTCTCAATATGACCAAATTTATTACAAAAGAAACATGCATAAGAATTAGCATTCCTATATCTGTCATTTACCTGTTTCTTGAAATTCTGGTTTGTATAACTTCTGTTATACCTTCTAGTATTGCTTTTGTAGTATCCATTGTGTGGATACTTCTTGTCAAAATAACTTCTGTAAAAGTCTCTGGTACTTCCTCTTTTAACATTATTTGTATTCGAAATGTACTTTTTGCTGTTGGATTCATCACTTAAGACTTGTTTAGCCTTAACAAAGACTGTATTTTGATTCGATTTTGAACTCGAACCATGCTCATATCCTAATCCATGTTTTTCATTTGAGACTCTTTGTGAAGAAATTAACATGGTCAATTTCTTGTCACTTTCATCAAATTTCTTAAAGGTAGTTTTCAACGACTTAGATAGATCATCAATTTTTACCTTCATGTCACTTGTTTCTACTTCAAGTAGATGATTTTCTATTCTTAATTTTTCAATACTCACATGCATGGATTCATTTTCTTGTTTCAGGATATCATTTTCATCCGCAAGTAAAGTATTTGTTTGCTTTACTACTTCCTTTTCATTCTTAAGAGCTTTTATTTCGTTTTCATACTTCGTTAATCGTGTATCAGCCCTTTTTAGTGCCTTTAATAGCTTACTCATTTCTACTAGCATGTCAGTATCAGTTACATCTTCATCAAATTCAGAGTGTACCTCAGAACTAGCCATTAGACAAAGATTTGTCTCATCCTCTTCTTCTTCTGAATTTGTTTCCGTGTCCTCTAAATCACTCCACGTTGCTAGCATTGCACAACTTTTCTTTTTATAATTTTCCATTTTCTTGATCAGTGTTGGACATTCATATTTGATGTGTCCTGGCCTTTTGCATTCATAACATTGAATTTCCCTTTTCTCTTTCTTCTTTTCTTTCTCCTTGTAAGCTTTTCCTGCATCATTAGGCTTATATTCAGTACTTTTCTTGAACACATTAAACTTCTTACCTCTTTGCTTCTTGAGCAGCCTGTTGAGTCTATGTGCTAGAAGACTAATGTCCTCTTCTTTCTCATCGTCGCTATCATCCGTTTCAGTCTCATTTTGCTTTATTTCCTTGACTTTAAACGCAATTCCTTTGGTGCCGTCTTCTCCTCTTTGCATGGTCTTTATGTGTGACTCATATGCCATGAGCTTTTCTCTCAATTGGCTGAGAGTTAACTTGTTTAGGTCTTGAGCTTCCTCTATAGCAGTTTTCTTTGCATCCCAAGATGGTGGCAATATCCTCAACATTTTCCTTACAAGATCTAGATCTGGAAGTTTCTTTCCAAGTGATGCAAGCTCATTTGTAATAGCTGTAAACCTATTAAAAGAATCTTTGACATCTTCATTAGACTTAAACTTAAATAATTCATACTGTTGAATTAAAGCATTTATCTTGGTTTCCTTGATGGTATCAATCCCTTCATATGTATCAGATAGGATATCCCAAATCTCCTTTGCACTTGCACACGATGATATCAAATAGAACTCTGATGGAGCAATAGTAGTCAATAATAAATTTTTTGCTTTGTTGTTGTTCTCGATAATTTTCTTCTCCAAATCTGACAAGATCGAATTTCTGTTCAAGGTGATCACATTGTCTCCAAGTGAAATGACCTGCCATGAATCATAATCATTAGCTTTAATGTAAGTTTCCATACGCATCTTCCAGTATGAGAAGTTTGAGCCATCGAAGTAAGGAGCTCGATTAATTGCAACATTATTTTCAACCATTTTAGATCACTCAAAATAGATGAGTCCTGCTCTAATACCAATTGTTGGTCCCAATTAGATTAATCAAGAGGGGGGTGAATTGATTAATTACTTAAGTTTCACTTTTTTGCAAATCATTCAAAACTCTTGACTAATAAAATCACGTGAATAACAATAATGAAGAACAATAATGTGCAGTAAATAAAATGAGTAGAGAAGAATAGATTGCTCAGATATTTATAGAGGTTCCACCTCGAGCGTCAGTCCTCTCTTCCAGCTCCACGCTGAGGTCCCGGTTATCTATACCGGTTGTGTTTCACTATATCAAACAAATTGAAGAAGTACAATATAAACCTCTTCAAGACAAAGTCTCACTGTTGAGTCTTTCTAGCTTCTTCACTAAGCTAATCACTCAAACTATAGTGATGAAACAACTATCAATTCCTTCTACACGAAAGGAATTACAATAACAATGAGGACTATCAAATTTCCTCCATACAATAGATCACATGTATATGTAAAGATTTTTCGCTTGAAGATGTATGAGCCTTTTCTTTTCCGTGTGTTTTTTTTTTTTCTCATAGAAGAACGTTTTCTCTTTCTTTATTTGAATTAAACACTCCTTATATGAAGAGAACATAACGGTTACTTTCCACGTGACAATCTTGAATTTATTTTTGAATTTTTGTAATTCAAAAATAAGTTGAATCTGTTGGAGAGGATCTGCATTCCGTGATATTCTTGATGATGATAAGCTTGGATAAATCAGTTTGACCGAGATCTTCTTTGGATATATCTTTTGAATCAAGTTTGTTGAAGATATCCCTCACATTGTGGAACCATATCTTGATGTAACAACCATATTTCTTATCCTTATCTTTGTAACTGCTGGATCTCCCAAAATATAGCACAAATATCTAGATTTAAATCTTGATAAAACTTGTAAATCTTATATGATCTCACTTTATCATAAAATAAAATCTTGTAAAACTTTATATAAAATAAAAAACCCCATGATATAAAATCCAACTTTAGTAAAACACATCAAGTATATTATCCAATTATACTTGATACGTGGAGCTAAGCCTTGAAATTTATTAAAAACTGTCGGTATAAAAATTAGAACGTAATCTGGAAAAAATTCGTAATAGACATGAAAGGTTTTGAAAGTGCTTCTAAAGCAAACCTGTTAACTGTCCTCCTGTTATGAAGGTTTTGAAAGTGCTTCTGAAACAAACCTGTCAACTGTTCTCCTATTGTAAAGGTTCTGAAAGTGCTTCTGAAAGATTAACACAATAACTACGGATACACTACACAACTTCTGAAACACCTTCTGTCAGAACAAAAATAGTCTATATAACACTTTTGAAGGTTCTGAACAAGCTTTTGTCGCCTTGTTCAACTTAGAAAAATTTACGTACTATTTTCTTAAACAACTTCTGACAAGCTCAAACATACGTTACACATTATTCCTCTTTTGTTAGCATCAAAACTAAATTAGAGAACTTAACAGAAAGGTACAAAGCCTATTCGATCAAGAATTGTTGGTCTTATACACTTCAATTCACTTTCTCTTACAGTTAGTGAAGTTTACATTAATGAAAAAACCTAAGATGACAATAAACTTGGTTTTAAACTGTCCAAGTTGCTAATTGACACTATTGGGCCTATGTTGCTCAAGAAGGATGAGGAGGATATCCCCTTCTACTTGCTACAAACAAGAAGAAAGACTTCCTTAGGGGAATTACAATATGTTACATTAGCAAATGGTTGACACATATGATGATCATCTTACTAAATGGATATATGATAGGTGTTATAAAATACTTATTATTTGTAATATTTACAATATTTTTTTGTTTAATTTTCTTATATTTTGAATGGATACTGCACTTAATTGGCTTATATTTTGATTGCAAGTCCGAAAATGCAACTTTGGACAAAAAGAAACAAATTCACATAAGTTTTATATGAATCGGAATTAAAATGAACAAGTTACAAAAGTGGAATGGTCAACACGCCCATCGACATGCCTATGTTGGAGACCATGTCGAGCTTATAAAGAAAGACAAGTTACAAGACTAAGTACGTGACCATGTTAAAGGCCATGCAGAAGTACACGTCCATTAACACGACTTTGTTTGAGATCGTGTCAAAGAAAAATTACAATTTAAAAAAATAATAATTATCAAGAGTTACATGGGCATTTACATGCCATGTTTAAGGTCATGTCACATGCGAATACCACATTCCTATTCAATCAAGATTTCTAAAGTTTACTTTCTTAGTTAATAAACAACATTAATGATGTGATTTCTTACTTGTTGAAGATAACTTTCCTATTTTATAAAGATTTAACTTTTCATTCCGTGAAGATATAACTTTCCTTTTCAAGATACATTGGATCATTATAAAAGGAGTACAAAATCTAAGCTATCGAGAGAAGTTTTAGAATTAATAATAGTGTAGTTATAGATTTTACAATTATTTCTATTTTATTAATTTTCTTCTTTATGCACAATTTTTATATGTTCACTTTTAATTTCAATATGATGCTAGTTCAATTTTCTTCTTGTACTCAAGTATAATGAATCCTAGAATGAACATGTGATTTTCTAGTTTATTATTCAATGAAATTATTTTTATTCATGTGATCCAATTATGCGCTCTTCATTGTTTTCAAATTGATACTATCAGTGTATTAGTTTGAAGTCTAACTTCATTTATAGAGATCAAGAGATCTTATATTTGAATAGATCTAGCATAATTAGAAAGAGTTGCATGCTATCCTATAAATAGGATTACATAAATCTTTTAAATTAGGGTTAAACCTAATAGTAGAATTCACAAAGTGAAGATAATATGATTCTAGCAATTTTAATTTGGAAGGGATTCTGACTAATCAACTTGAAATTAGGAATTAGTAGAGTCAGGAGAGCTATTAGTTCAAATTAGAAATTTCCATGGTCCAAGAATACAATAATAAAATTAAATAATAATTAGTTAATTATATTAATAGTTCTAGGAAGATTCAATATTTGGGTACATCTTTAAAGATTGTTATTTTCTTGTTGCTGACTCCATTTGATTTTTGTAATTAGATAATAGGAGAAAAGACAATTACTAGTAATCATAGTCCCTATGGGATTGACATTCGTTATTATTATTCACTACACTATAAAAATCGACAAGTGTACTTTTCTAGAGGTTTTTGGATACTAAGATTGGTCGATATCATGTTTTTGGGGCTATTGCCGGGGACTAGGATATGAGGAACGCCTATATCTTATTAATCTAATCATTATTGCTTTTACCACTTATTCTATTAACTTCTATTTTTCATAATTTTTTATTTTCTTCTTCTATTTATGCCAAAGGGACATCGTACAGCAAACCAAAGATATTAAGTTCTAGCTAAAGAATTTGATGATAACCAATCTACTAATACGGTCAGCGAATAAGATGACAAAACAATACTCGATTATACAAGACCATCACTTATAGGAGTCAATTCAAGTGTTGTTAGATCTTTAATTGTGGCCCACAATTTTGAAATTAAACCTAATATCAGTTAAATGGTCTAACATTTTGTTTAATTTGATGGTTTATAGGACGAAGACCTAAATGCACATATTGCAAGCTTCTTACAGATCTGTGATACCTTCAAAATCAATGAGGCCACAAATAATGCCATTAGGTTAAGACTTTTCCCTTTTTCTTTATGTAGCAAAACAATGATTGAACTCTCTTCCTAGAGGTTTAATCGCTACATGGGACCAGATGGCAGAGAAATTTCTTGTAAAGAATTTTCATCTAGTTAAGACTGCAAAACTATGAAATGATATCTCTTTCTATACTCAAATAGAGTTAGAGACACTATATGATACATAGGAGAGATACAAAGATCTGTTGAGAAGATGCCCACACTATGGTCATCCATTGTGGATGCAAATCTAGACTTTTTGTGGGGGATTAAACCAAACATTCTGGCAGATTATTGATGCAGCCATTAGAGGAACATTGAATAACAAAACAATTGAAGAGGCCTAAAATTTGATTAAAAATATGATCATGAAAAATTATTAATGGAATGCTAATAGGGCAAGACAACAAAGAGAAATAGGAGTTTATGATGTAAATGTTGTTACTACCTTAATAGCACAAGTTAAAGCATTAAGCAAGAAAATTGTTGGGATATCCATGGCACAACAATTAGGCCAATTAGATTTTGTTTCTAACTTTAATGAGCATATTGATTATGTAGGGAGTATAAAGAGGCAACAGAACAATCCCTATAGCAACACTTACAATTCAAGATGGCATAATCAGCCCAATTTTTCTTGATGAAATCAATAAAGGAATATTCCACCTAGATTCTAACATCTACCTCCACCAATAGAAAAGAAGCCAAATTTGGAAGAATTGTTAACAAAGTTTATTCACATAATTAAAACACACTTCCAAGCTACATAAGCATTATTAAGAAATCAAGAGGCTTCAATTTGAAATTTAGAGAATTGAATTGGGAAAATTGCAAGAATAGTTTCTGCAAGACCATAAGGCATGTTGCTTTGTAACACTGAAATTAATCATAAAGAACATGTTAAGCCAATTACCTTAAAAAGTAAAAAAGAATTACAATCTAAACAAAAATTCAATGGAGTGGAGGTTGTGCAAGAAAGTAAAATTAGGAGAAAAATGTTAAGAAAACTCCAAAAGTGAAGGAGTTTATTCTAAAAATTCCTTACCCTGCATGTTTAATAAAAGAACACTTAGATGAGCAATATATTAAGTTCTTTAAAATGTTTAAACAACTCTACATTAATTTTTCTTTTGTTGAGATTTTTTCACAAATGTCTAAGTATGCAAAATATCTAAAGGATTTGATTTCAAACAAAAGAAAATTGGATGAGATCTTAATAGTCTCCCTTAGTGAAGAATGTTCCACCATCTTACAAACCAAGTTAACAAAGAAATTAAAAAGATCTAAGAAGTTTTACTTTACCTTGTTTGATTGGTGATTTATTTGTAGAAAAAAGTTTTTTGTTGATTTAGGAGCTAGTATTAATTTGATGCCATATAAATTATTTAAAAGACTAGGACTAAGAGAACCTAAATTAACTAGAATGTGTTTGCAATTTATTGATAGGTCTATCAAATTTCCTAAGGGTATAATTGAAGATGTGTTGGTAAAGGTTAGCACTTTTATTTTTCCAATTAACTTTGTAATATTAGACATAGATGAAGATATTGAAATGCCATTAATCTTAAGTAGAGCTTTTTTAGCCACAACAAAAGCAATAATTGATGTGGGAGATGGTAAATTAATTCTTCAATTTGGGGATGAAGAATTAGTTTTTAAAGTTTCTAATACAATGCGACACTCCCTTAAGCAATACAATACCTATTATTTTCTAGACACATTTAACTTGTTTGTTGTTAGCTATTTGCAAGAATACATTCATGTAGACTTGGTGGAGTTATGTCTCGTGCAAAGTACAAAAGATTGCCTAGATAGATTCAAACAAGATAAATGTGAGAAATCCAATTTTCAGCCCTCCTAATTACCTAGTGTGTAGTATGCCAAACTAATGACATTAAACAAAAGTGCTTCTTGGGAAGCAACCCAAGCTTTATTTAGTTTTATTTTGTTTCATTTTATTTAGTTTAGTTTGGTTCCGTTTTAATTTTTTGTTTTAATTTTCACTTAATTATCTGCAATTTTATTCTCTCTTTTTTTCTTTTCTCATTTTGCAAGGACTATTATACTTATCACCTGGAAAATTGTGCCAACACATAGTTGAATGAATTAAACCAAGGAAGTATTAGTTTACTTTATTTCCTTTCCTATGAGTTTTAATTTATTTATTTTGATCTTTTGTGCTTATCTTGTACATTAAGAACAATGTACAATTTTAAATTTGGGGAAGAGGAATAACATAAAAAGCCTTAAGTCTTTTATAAAGAATTACTATATGGTAATTTATCGCTTATAATAGTATTAAATAAATAAATTGCATTCATAATTTAATGGATTTTTTTTAATTCCTTGATATATTTTTACCTTTTCATTAGTGAGCTGATAATACTTGATTAGAGTTGAATTGTAACATCTTGTAAATCAAAGTTACATACTATTTAGCTTAGAATTTTGAAACTTTGGATTGGAATAATATTACTAATCAAGATTTGGGAATTTGAGTTTTTAAACTCACTTTGATATATACCTATCTCTTAGAAGTTCTTATAAGTATTATGATCTCAAACAACTGAAGTAATGAAATTTGTCTTTTAAAGGTTCTTTTTGTTAATCAAAAATTTGAAGATAAAATAAAATAAAATAAAATAAATAAAGTTTAATAGTGGGCCCCATTAACTCAAGCAATTAAGCTTGCAATGTGTCCTTCAGGAGATAACACCTGTTGACTTAAGTGATGAGCTCAAAATTATTGGCCTAAAGTTCACTACATGAGTTAAGAGAAAAATCCAAGAAAACTTAACTAACTAATAAGCAACAGAGCTAATGGAGGTTTAAAGGGATATCTTAAAACTTAGCAGTCTAAGATCATCTAGTATGAGATTTACTTATGGATGAAATTACTCTATGATACTTAAAAAAAAAAAAAAAACAAAGCAATAATAAGCTCCCAATAATTATTAAAGAGGTGGGGGGTGTGGAAGACTTTAAAGGGATAGATGGAATAAGCTTTTACTTGATGCTATGGTACTTTGAGGGATGAAAAAAAAAGATGAAGTATATATCTTAGCTAAATGGACAAAATTTTGAAAACCTTTTTCTTGATTAGATAATGTTTCATACAATTTTGGGTTTATAAATTTTTATCTAAATGGCATGATAAACTTTAATATTGCATTAACTTTAGAACCCCAGTATTTAATGTTTATAGTACATTGAATATGACTAGGTAGAGATAGTGTTGAGGGTAAATAATTTTTGTGATAAATGCAATTTGTTTAAGTATAAATTTAGTGATTATTATCAAAAGTAATTGATAAAGAAAAAATTTTCATTGATCTTTAATATTTATCTTTACTGGAGAACAAGCAAAGGTTTAAGTGTAGGAAAAATTGATAGGTGTTATAAAATACTTATTATTTGTAATATTTACAATAGTTTTTTATTTAATTTTCTTATATTTTGAGTGGATGTTTCACTTGGTTGGCTTATATTTTGATTGTAGGTCTTAAGCAATTTTGGACAAAAAGAAGCACATTCACACAAGTTTTATGCAAATCAGAATTAAAATAAATAAGTTACGGAAGTAAAATGGTCAACATACCCATATTAGAGACCATGTCAAGCATATAAAGAAAGACAAGTCACATGATTAAGTACATGATCATGCCATAGTCCATGTAAAAGTACACACCTATCAACATAGTTGTGTCAAAAATTGCATTGAAGCAAAATTATAATTTTTTGAGAAAATTTATTGACTAAAGTTACATGGGCATTTGCATGGTCATGTCACATGCAAATACCACTTTCCTATTTAGTTACTATTACTAAAGATTACTTTTGTAGTTAATAAACAACATTGAAGATGTGATTTCCTACTTATTAAAGATAACTTTCCTATGTTATGAAGATTTAACTTTCCATTCCATGAAGATATGACTCTCCTTTTCAATATACATTGGATCATTATAAAAGGAGTACAAAGTCTAAACTATCAAGAGAAGTTTTAGAATTAAGAATACTGTAGTTATAGATTTTATTATTATTTTATTTTATTGATGTTTTTCTTTATGCACTATTTTTATTTTTATTTTTTTTTGCTTTTAATTTCAATATGTTGCTAGCTTAATTTTCTTCTTATACTCGTGTATAATGAACTCTAGAATAAACATGTGGTTTTTAGGTTTATTATTCAATGAAATTATTATTATTCTTATGGTCTAATTATGTGTTTTTCATTGTTTTCAAATTAATATTATCAACGTAGTAGTTTGAAGTCTGATTTCATTTATAAAGATAAAAAAATCCTACACTTGAATAGATCTAGTATAATTGAAAGGAGTTGTATATAATCTTAGAGATAGGATAACATAAAATTTTTTGGATTAATGCCAAAGCTAATAATGGAATTTATAAAGCGAAGGTAATGCGATTTTAATTAGAAAGAGATTCTAAGTAATCAACTTAGAATTAGGAATTAATATACTTGAAAGAACTATTAGTTTAAATTAGGAATTCCCACGATCTAAAAATACAATAATAGAATTGGATAATAATTAGTTAATTATATTAGTAGTTCTATAAAGATTTCATATCTAGATACATCTTTAATTATACTCCTCTTGAGATTGAAACTTAATATTATTATCCACAATACTATAAAAATCAATAGATGTACTTGTTTAGAGGTCACAGGATAATAAGATAGGCCAATATCAATATAAAAGACCATTCTACCTCTAAAAATAAAGATCTTCCTTTTGTGCGTTGTACAAAATGAACCACCAATAGGACGTAAAATTTCAACAATTTTTAACAATGCTCTTACATGCCTATGCTACCAATTGCAAGAGGAAGATCTCCTTCATGACCTGTGTGAAAGTATAGGTTGATGTTAGACTTGAGTACACTTTGATCCAAGGATCTCATTTTAGTCTCCATGAATAGATATACACATATGTGGTGTAGCATAAAAAAGATAGTATAGCTATTAATGCACTGGATTTAGCAATTTTTCCTTTCACATTTTGGATGCTCTAGTTTTCCCATAACTCACTAATATTTAGAGGCATTGTTTTGCATCTTTCATTACATTAGCAAATTAGGGCAAAATCAAGCAAGTTTCGGTGTTTTCATAGGAAGAAGTGGATAGCCAAAATGCCAATCCAAATTCCAATTAAATGGACTCGACTTGTTGAGGGTTATATAAAAATAAACACAAATGCTTCAAAAAAAACTTAACTCCAACCAAGCCATTGTAGGTGGAGTTATGAGAGATGAAAATGGGCATTGACTCTTTGGATTCAGCAAAAAAGTGGGTAACATATTAGTATAATAGGTTAAATTGTTGGCCATTTATTGGGGTTTAGCATTTGGCTCACTTATTAGACTAACATATATTGAATTATGTACGGATTCACTCATTGCAACACAAATTTTACATGCTGCTACTGATGACAATGTAAAATTAAAATACATTAACCTCCTCTACTTGTACACATGTCTATTCCAGGTTTAAAGACTACAACATTATATATACAAGCAGATAGGCAAATGTAGTTGCAAATACCGTAATATGGGCAATGCAAGATTTTTAGCAAGATTTATGGCTAGCTTTTGTTCCTCCTTAAGAGTTATTCCAACTTATGTTAAGGGGCATTAGTCCTTATGATTGCTATAGACCTTTTTACTATGCTGAACATGATCACGATTAATGTATGTTTTGTCCCAGGATTTTGTTGCACATTGTATATATTGTGTTTAACCTAAACTTGTACTAGAATTTTTCTATTATATTATTTATGAAGCTCCTATAACTACTGGAAAAAAAAAAAGTCCTGAATGAATATAATATTTATGTAATTTTGCTTCACCACACCTAACCATTTTTGAGAAGTTCTTTTATCAATCTCACATGCATTTTCCAATTTAAAATAAGAGCACTTATATGTCTTGTTAAACATTTTTCCTAACCTTTTTTCAATGATTGTGTAACGTCTCAGAATTTGAAATGCTATAACCTGCCACATATCCCTATTGGATAGACACACATAAATGCTTTTACTACTTTTATTCTTCAACCTATTTAACTCCACTATACATTAAAAGAACAATAACTCCAATACACAAACAAATGACTTACAGGCAAGTCATTTCAACCACATTATAATTTTAAATTAAATCAAGTATTACACCTTAAAGTAATAATCCATAAATAAGACTTCCAAGATATTACTAAGCTCATGCTCGCCCAAAAAAAAAAACATAATTACACTTGGTCCAAGAACTAAATTAAAATGATTTAGGAAGTCTCTTACAAAGTATCAAATGATCTAATTCTATTTCTCCATGCTACTCATCATCGAAGTGGTAATAATATTGTCCATTATCCTCATCTTGATAATAATAGCACACATCCCCTAACTTGTTATATTCAACATACTCATTATACCCACCTATAGTTGAAAAAGAAGAGGATTAAGCCTAAGCTTAGTATGTAAATACCTAAACACATTATGAATACCCAAACACATGCATGTGTCATACAAATATAAATTACACATGTATATAATGCAGTAAATACTTACTAATCAATCACTTACTTATCTTTACGTTAATCAACAAGCAACACATGTGTACTCATGACCTCGCCACTCTTTTTCTTATTTAATTTAAATGTTATAAATCTAAGTTGGGAACTACTACCTTTGGCCCCAACTTTCTACTAGTATCGGATGTTACCACCTCTGGCCTCAATACCGCTAAAATCTACCCCAGATCATTTCGGTATAGAACTCCACTAGAAACAACGCCATATATCAATCATCAGGGTGCTCCCTAGAGATTTGACACTTTTGGCCACTAGGTCAAGCCATACACAAGCAACAAGCAAGGCATTTACCAAGTTTACATTAAATTTCATCCATTTAATATATCTAGCAAACACAACAAACAAGCATGGTAAATGCATACCTGGAAAGCAGTTTTAGGTTCTACTTGTCTGTAATTATCAAGTTCCTCAAAGCTTGTCAAGAAATAGTAATTGATTTTTAGTTCTACTTTATAACAAAACCTGAGCTTTACTAGGTCGTTCAACTAAGAATTAGTTACCTATTTCTCTTTCCCCAAGCTCTACCGTAAGTAATATCTAATTAGAATTGGAATAAAATTGAAATAGATAAACTTAAGGAATGTTCTTAAATAATACAAGTGTGTATATTGCTGTGTAAAAGAACACAAGTAGGAACATGGTCTTGTACCTTACTATATGAAAGGTCCTCTCAACACACCCAAGTACATGACCATGTACGTGGCCATGTACTCAACATAGGTAGGTACACACCCGTATACCTAATTGTGTATAGCTCATTTTACTAAATGCTTCTCACAATCTTCACGGGTAAGTACACAATCATATACCTTGGCCGTGTACCCCTCTAAACCTCTCGAAGCTATTCATTCTCATCTTTTCAACTCTTACTCCATCTAAAAATTCACCAATCAAGATAATACTCTAAATCTAACATAAAATTTATCAAATTTTATGAATTTAAACAAAATCAAAATACTTACTCGCCTTAATTTGAATCCACTACCTAAAACATTGCTAATTCAGCAACTTGTCATCCAATTGAATTGTCTAAAATCCCTATTTTGATAACATGCTACGCCTTTAATTGATTCCTCATTAGAAAAAGACGGAACGTTAACTTGATTTGAGGTACTTACCTTTGGACGTACGTTAAATCAGGAATCCTTCCTTGTTAAGTTGTGAATTATGGTGATCAGAGTCCCCTAAATGACATAGAGGATTCAGAATTTCAAGAAGAGGAAAAAGTGGCATTAATGTTATGTGAAAGCTTATATAACCTAAGGTCAAAAAGACCAAATTGCCCTCATCTTAAAATTCCCAATTACCTTAATTCCCCTCCTTTTAAACATTATTTTATTTTGTATTTTACATTCTTCCTCCTTATAAAAACATTTTTCCTCGAAAATTACCTGTATTTAGGAAGAGTTTTGAATATCTTCTTTGCATCTCCTCTCTTAGTTCCCATGTTGTTTCACGTTCTGTCTAGTTACTCCACTATACTTTGACATAAGGGATTATCCTTCATCTTAATATCTGTTCCTTAGTGTCGACAATGTAGATAGGTCATTCCATAGTAGTCAAATTTTGTTGTACATTCAAAGATTCAAGAGTTGTGACTTGGTCTGGGTTTATTACAAACTTCTGTAACATAGATACATGAAAAACGTCATATACTACTGCCAAGTTTGATAGTAAAGCTAAATTATAAGTAACATCATCAATTTTTTCCAAAACTTCAAAAGGACTAACATACTTAGGATTTAATTTTCCTCTTAAATCAAATCAAGCAACACCTTTAGTTGGTGATATCCTTAGTAACACATGATCCCCCACTTTAACTTCCAGTGGTCGTCACCTCCTATCAACATAACTCTTTTAGCGACTTTAAGCCATTAGCATCCTCGATCTAATTAACTTCACCTTATCCATAGCCTCCTACACTGATTTAGGTCCCAACACCTTTCTTTCTCCTACCTCATCCTATTTCAAAGGTGAGCTACATTTCCTTCGATATAAAGCTTCATATGGTGCCATCTCATTTGTTGCCTAGCAGCTATTATTGTAGGCAAATTCAACTAGAGGTAAGTGTTTGTCCCAATTTTCTCCAAAATCTAAAACACAAGCCTTTAACATGTCTCTAAGAATCTATATAGTCCATTTTGACCACCCATCTATTTAAAGATGGAAACCTATGCTAAGTTGCAACCTAGTGCCAAGAGCACTATGTAGGCTTCTCCAAAATCTACTTATAAATCTAGTATCCCAATCAAAAACAATTGTCACTAGGTCTCCATGAAGCCTGATTATTTCCTTGAAGTATAACTGTGCCAATTTACCTAGGGTACAATGGATACTAATGGGTATAAAGTATATCAATTTAATTAATCTATCTGCTACTACCAATACAGTATCATACTTTTCTTTGGTTTAGGGAAGTGCAATGACAAAATCTATGGTTACATGCTTCCATTTCCATTCTAGTATGGGTAAAGGTTATAGTTTTCTTGCCAACCTCTAATGTTCTATTTTAATCTGTTAGCATCTTAAACACTTGGAAACAATTGTTATCTCCTGCTTCATATTCTTCCACTAATAATGGGCCCTTAAATCTTGGTACATTTTAGTACACCTAAGCTACATTGAGTACCCAGAGTGATGTGTTTCTCTTAAAATCTCATTCTTCAACTCTGCTGATTTTGGTACACATATCCTAATTCCATACCACAAAACTCCTTCTTGATCAATCCTAAATTCAAGAGCCATCCCTTATTCCATCTTATGCTTAACTTTTAACATACTTTTTATCTTTTGGCTAAGTTGCTTTAATTCTATCCATTATAGTTAGTTGAATGCACAAATTGTTGAGTCTTGCTCTTACCTCTTAGGTAACTACTTCCAATTCTAACATTCACATTTCTTCAAGCAATGGCTTCTATGAAGTAACCAATGTAGCTAAGTTACCCTACCTCTTTCTGTTGAGAGCATCTGCTATCATGTTTACCTATCCTGAGTGATATTATATTTCTAAGTCATAGTCTTTAATTAATTTCAACTATCTCCTTTGTCCCACATTTACATCCTTTTGAGTGAAGAGGTACTTCAAGCTTTTGTGATCTATAAGTACTTTGCATTTCTCTCTATATAGATAATGTCTACAAAATTTCAATGCTAAGACTATTACTACTAACTCCAAATCATGGTTAAGGTAGTTTCTTTCTTACAGCTTCAACTAGCTAGAAGCACAAGCAATAACCCTTCCATTTTTCATAAGAACACACCATAAACCTTAGATAGAAGCATAACTAAATATTATATAATCTTTCCACTTTCCAGTAAAGCCAAGACTAGTGCTAAGATTGATTTTTCTTTTAGCCTTATGAAACTGTCTTCACATTGGTCATCCCATTCAAACCTCACTTTCTTCTAAGTTAATCTAATCGACAGTGCGGCTATCTTAGAAAATCCCTCCACTAAACATCGATAGTAACCTGCTAATCCCATAAAGCTCCTAATTTCAATCTCAGTCTTAGGTCTTAGCAATCTACCACTACCTTTACTTTTTCGGGAACCACTGCAATACCATCCTTATTAACTATGTGTCCTAAAAAAGAAACCTACTCTAGTCAAAATTCAAATTTCTTAAATTTTGCATACAGCTTCTCAACCTGTAATCTCTCTTGTACAACACTAAAGTGCTCTTCATGCTCTTCTTTACTTTTTGAATATATTAAGATATCATCAATAAACACCAGCACAAATTGATCTAAGGAATCATTGAATACCCCATTCATCAAATCCATGAAGGTAGCTGGAACATTCATCAAACCAAAGGGCATTACCAAGAATTCATAATGCCTATATTGGGTTCTAAATGCAATCTTCTGGATATCTCATTCCTTTATCTTCAATTGATGGTAACCTGACCTTAAGTTAATCTTTAAAAATACTTAAGCCCCTTGTAGTTGATCAAAAAGGCCATCTATCATAGGGAGCAGATATTTGGTTTTTATAGTGATCCTATTTAATTCTCTATAGTCTATACACATTCTTATGCTACCATCCTTCTTCTTTACAAATAAGACGATAGCTCCTCATGGTGACACACTAAGCCTAATGAATTTATTATCTAATAAATCTTGTGTCTAAACCTTCAATTATGCTAATTCCATAGGTGCCATCCTATGTGGAGCCTTAGATATAGGGGTTGTGCTTAGCACCAAGTCTATACAAAACTCAATTTCTTTGTCTAGTGGTAACCTTGGTAAATATCAAGAAATACATCAACATACATGTTTATTACTAGAACTTCTTCACACTTCACCTCATTACTGGCTTCTATTGTTATAGTAGCCAATTTACTCACTCCATAACTCATATATTAATAAACTCTATGTCTTTGCACTTCTAACTTGAGACTAATAGGATCTCCATCAGTGAAAGTGAAATAAACCATCAAGTTATGGTAGTCTATTGATGTGCTTGAAAATCTAATTAAAAGTACACAAAGCCAATTGAAGAATCAACTAAACAAATTTTATAAAGTGGTGTGATTCCAATTGTCATATAAACCCTAATTGTATGAAACAACTTACTCTAATACCAAAAAATATGATGTGCTTAAGAATCTAACTTTACAAGCATAAGATACAAATGATTAATCAATTACACAAATAATCAATTGGACTCAAAATTGGCGTGAATTAAAGGATAAACAATCTCAAATGGCATGAACCAAATTAGAAGTACTACAAAGGAATTCCAATACCAATCAATTACAAAGGAACAATGCAATTCCAATATCTAAAATTGGCTTGTAATCTTAGCAATACATGAACCCTAATTTGGCATGAAAAGAGCATATAAAAGATCAACCAATTATAGCTAGATATTACTCACTAGTAATAATCGAATACAACTTAGAAAATCTTAATATAACTCACAATAATTCCAAAGCTAAACTCACCACAATTTTCAAAGAAATTGATAAGAGTAAATGCATGCAAGAGGGTGACTCTCATGGCAAGTGTTTGTATTTTAATCAAATTATCAAAAAGCTCCCTAAAAACCCTAGTTAGCAAGTACTTATACTTGCTCCTATTATGGTAAAAATACACTAAAAATTACAAAGATTCCACTTAAGTGGTCGGTTCCTAAAATACAAATTTCAAGTACAAAATAAAATGGTTGGTTCCCATAAGCAACAATTACATATAAAAATGGTCTTCAAGTGGCCGGTTCTTCACTTCAATTGAACAATTTGTTGGACCGATTCTGCTCTGGTTTATGTAGGTCCATGAATAACCCACAAACTAAGCTTTAGCAAGTTTATCAATCGCCTTATAAAAACCAACAAGTATACCTACTGGAATGTATAGCAAATAAGTAATAGAAAAGAAGTTATTATACAAATACTTTTAGGGTCAAATTATTCAAAGAGGACCCTAATCGCCAAATTTTGTAACCCTTTAGCTCTTACCCTAGTAATAAGTCCTATAGGATTTTGATTCCTATCATCTATGGTGGTATAAAATTTCAACAATCAGTTTGCTCCTAAAATAACATCAAAATCAAGCATATCCAAAACAAATAGGTCGGTTAGCAAGCATCAGCTGCCCTTGAATCACAATCTTGACATTTCTACATATTTTCCCTAATTCTCTTCCTACTCCTAATGGAGTACTTACGTTCAAAGGATCCTCTAAGTTTTCAAATTTCAATCCACACTTATATACAAATACCTCAAATATACAAAAATGTGTCACACCAATATCTAATAGTACATATGCACTAGTATCATGTACTAAGAGTCTACCTACTACTGTGTCCTAGTTTAAAGGATCTCAATTAGGCTGTTGTTGAAGAGAAAATACATGAGCTATAACTCTCCGCCTAGGACCAGTATTATGGGGTCTGCCTGTTTGTGCTTGCCCTAGAGGTCGTATTGCTTATGATGTCTATACTGGTTGAGGTGTTGTAGCTACTTGAGTACCTATGGTTTCGCACTCAATGCCCTATGACCTTTTTCCTTGTAATTATAGTAGAAAGTCTGAGAAATAGCTTTCTCTGTATAGCTTTTGCTAAAATGTCCTATTTTACCACAAGAAAAGCATGTTCCTCCTCGCTAACTACACTAATGTAAATCATGTGGCCCTAAATATCTGAAACATCTTCTCTTTAACCCTACATATGGTGATGGAGACAATGCTAAAGGCATTGGCCTAACTGGAATAGGTCTAGGCATGAAAGTTACAGGTCTGACTTGATATACTATTGGTCTCTGTTTTATCTCTACATATGCAGTACTCGAGGCAAGTCTTTTCCCCAAAGCAATTCTTAACCTACGAGATAACTACTCCTCTATTCTCTTTTGGCTTTGCTCTAGGAATTTGGCTTTATCGATGATCTCTACATAGGTAGGTAACTTGAAGGACCCCACCTCATGCTGGAGGTTAAGCCTTAAGCCTCTTACAAACCTTCTAGTCCTAAAGGCATCGTCTGCATAGATTACTTCAAGCAAAAAATGTAATCAACCAATTTAACTCTACTTCGTACTCTTCCACTATCTGATTACCCTATTGATAGTTATAGTATGCTACCTTCGTTTTGCCTCTAATGCAACTATGGAAGTATTTTTTTTTATAAAATAATTCCTTGAACCTATGCCAATGGATGGGTGCTCTTGCTAGCCTGGAAACATAAGCCCACCAGTCTACAATTGACCCTTTTAGCATGAAGGCTGCATAATCCACTTTTCTATCCTCTGGCACCCTGAACATAGCAAGTCTTTCCAATTTTTTTTATCTATTATTCGACTTCTATTGGATTGTCAACTTACGAGTCAAATTACTTTGCCAATCGGACAAACTTATCCAACCTAAATTGGTCCTCTATGGGGCTAGTGGGTTTCATGGCCTATTGCTGCTACTACTATGCTATCATCCTTACTAAGGCATTATAAGGCATCACGGTTTCTAGCAATTGAGCAATCATGTTGGTGGCCTGAGCTAGAGCTCCCTATTAAGGTAGTCTTAGGGGTACCTTTTATCTAAAACATCTCTATCCCATCTAACATCAAATGAGCCAGGACTTGTAATCCTTTTGCGAGGCATTCTACTTAAGAGGAAACAACTGAATAGACCCCAAAGTTAATGAAGATTTAAAACTATAAAAATAGTGCATATATACATATGTATACATATATCTATCTATATGTATATAAGAGTTAAATAGATATTTAAAAGGAAACTGCAAGTAAAGATATAAAATAAAATAAAATAAAATTTTTGAATGAAAACAATCGACCTATAATTTTACCCACTCTCCTCATATCTTACGATCTCAAATTTGTTACCTAAATCTTCTAAAGATCATAACTTAAGTTTTATTGATCAATCTTAAACCTATTGATCATTTTCCTAAACTCTATGGATCATCTACCTATACTCTACTGATCATAACCAAAACTTTATATTCTTTTGATCATGAACCTAAGCTTTGATACTATTTAAGTTATAATACCCTAAAATCTGGAATGCTATAATCTATCACGTGTCCCTATGGGATAGAGACACATAAAGGCTTCTACTACTCCTACTCTTTAACTTGTTCAACTCCACTATACATTAAAAGAATAGTAACCCCAATGATATTAAAAAATGATTGACAAGTGAGTCATTTCAACCACACTATAATTTTAAATTAAATCAAATATTATATTACTAAGTTCATGCTAACTAAAAAAAAAAACATAATTACACTAGGTCTAAGTACTAAATTAAAATGATTTAAGAAGTCTCCCATAAAGCGTTAAATGATCTAATTCTATTTTGCCATACTACTCATCATCGTAGTAGTAATAATATTGTCCATTATCCTCATATTAATAATAATAGCACACATTCTTGAACTTATCATATTCAACATACTCATCATACCCATCTGTAGCTAAAAACGAAGAGGATTGAGTCAAAGCCTAATACATGAATACCTAAACACATGTGTATGTCACAACAATACAAATTACACATGTACATAATGCAATAAATATTAAACAATCAATCACTTACTTATCTTTATGCTAATCAACAAACAGCATAAGGGTACTCATGACCCAGCCACTTTCTTTCTTATTTAATTTAAGTGTTTTAAACCTAGGTTGGGAATTGCCACTTCCGTCTCCAACTTTCTACCGGTATTAGGAACTGCCATCTTTGGCCCCAATATCCCTAAAATCTACCCCAAATCATTTCAATATAGAACTCTACTAGGGACACCCTAAAAATCTACCACCTCTAACCCCTAAGTCTAGCCATACACAAGCAACAAGCTAAACATTTACTAAGTTTACATTAAATTTCATTCATTTACTATATCTGGCAAACACAACCAACAAGCATGATAAACAGTACCTAGAAGAGCAATTTTAGGTTGCACTTGTCTGTAATTACCAAGTTTCTCAAAGCCTACCAAGAAACAATTATTGATTCTTAGTTCTACTTTACAATAAGACTTAAGCTTCATTAGGTCATTCAACTAAGAATTAGTTTCCTATTTCTCCTTCCCCAAGCTCTATCATAAGTAATACGGACTCAAAATTAGAATAAAATTGAAATATAAAGACTTAAAGAATATTTTTAAACAACACAGTTGTATGTATGGCCATGTAGGACAACACAGGAGGAACATGGCCATGTATATAACCGTGCACCTTATTATATGAAAGGTCCTCTCAACACACCCAAATGCACGATTGTATACTTAGCTTAGTACTCAACACAAGTAGGTACACACTCGTGTACCTAGCCATGTACAACCTGTTTCACCAAATGCTTCTCACAATCTTCATGGGTAAGTACACGACTGTGTACCTTGGCCGTGTACTCCTCTGAACCTCTCGCACCTCTTCATTCTCATCCCTTTTAACCCTTCCTCCATCCAATCATTCACCAATCAAGATAATACTCCAAATCTAATGTAAAATCTATCAAATTTTATGAATTTGAACAACATTAGAATACTTACTCATCTTAGTTTGAATCCACTACTATAAACGTTCCTAATTTGGCAACTTGGAATCCAATTAAATTGTCCAAAAACCCTAGTTTGACAACATGCTACACCTTTAATTGATTTCTCCATTAGAAAAAGGACAAGACGTCAAATTGATTTAAGGTACTTACCTTTGGGCATACGTTAAATCAAGAATCCTTCTTTGTTAAGTTGTGAATTAGGGTGATCAGAGTCTCCTAAAAGATACAGAGGATTTAGAATTTCGAGAAGAGGAAAAAGAAATATTAGGGTTATGCGAGGGCTTATATAGTATAGACCAAAAAGACCAAATTGCCTTCATCTTTAACTTTCCTAATTACCTTAATGCCCCTAATTTTAAATGTTATTTTATTTTCTTTTCTTTTGTATTTTATATATTTTCATAGTTTAGTTAGTTTTTATGAATGGTAAATATTAATAAATATAGTAATTACAAGTGCTATGCATTGATAATTAGCACGATTCACAGGGGAAAAATATGTACATGATGTAATTTTTAAAAAATATGATGCCAATATGGCAAGGGGAAACTATTATGTGAATAGGATCTCAAAAATGCATGTAGTGCATGCATTTTCAGTACGAATGTTTTGCTACTCTACACGAAATGCCCCACAATTATTGGGAAAAAAAAAGAAGAAGAAAAAAGGAACACGAATACTAACCCTTGGCCAAATTATAATCATTATACATGAGTACCATTGTTCATGTCATGGCATAAATAGATCTAAGACCTATTGATCCATCATTGTTAACACCATAGGCTAGACATCAACAAAATTTGTTTGGTAAGGGCAGGTATTCTATTTTATAGGTCCTGTTTTTACTTTCTAACTAAATCTATCGATTTTTACAATTTATACTTTTATGTTTACAGGAAGAATCTTGACCGATAGTCAGGTGTTGAGAGTTACAGTTACGTCATGATGAGGATGATATCTCGTTAGATTCTTGCATGTTACCTTATATAAAGCAGGGTTCGCTTATGGGACAAGCATGCCTTCCCTTCATTCAGTTAGATTAACATCTTCTTATAACATTGGTCAAGAGGTAGAGGCCCGAGGCACATACCTTTCACATGGCCCATGGTGAGGCTATCGTGATTTTATAAGACGTTGAGGTCTAACTAAGGTTACCAATTGATAGATAGGCCATTATAGGTAGCACAAACCTTAATTAGGCATCTGACTGTGAGCATTTACTTGGTGAGAGGCTGAAGGCAAAGCATATTAAGGGTGGACAAATTAACTTATCCTGACTGTGGCATAGCTTCCAGGTTTTGCATACTCAAGCATCCAGCAAGACAGTTAAGTGTCATATTCGTGCTTACATTTTGCAATTAATAGAAGGCTTTGTAGTTATTGATATATCAAGCAGCCTAGTCCATTATATGTTTCTTGCACTCTTGGAGGACTTTGCCTTTGCGGGGTAATATAGCTAAGGCTTTACATGTTTAGCTTGAATGTATGGCTAGTTGTGCCATGCATCTGTCTCCAACGCACATGAGTAAAGATGGGATAGGTTCCCACATATAGCTCCCTCAAGCCATTATGAGGTTTCATTAGAGGTTGGGAGGCCCTTGGCATCTTGACAAAGGATAGCCCAAAACACTATGTAACACCTCACGCATGTTATTCAGGCGTACAAGGACACATTTGACCACCAAAATCCATAATAGGTATGTTGTCTTTTTATGTTTTTTATATCCACTGGACATTATAAATCTTCATTAACCTATGCGCATTTATTGTTAGGTTGTTTAGCAACCTTATCTTGAGGACCTAATCAACATACTGCCCGCATTCTGCCGTGTGGATAAAGGCATTTGGACAACTCGTGTATTGTTGATATGCTTTCATATTGTAGAGTGGCATTATCGAGATCATGTCTACCGCCAGTTTGGTGCATTTTAGTAAGTACCTATCAATGTCAACACAAAATCTTGCTTGCACCATATTGATTTATAGGGTCAAACCGACACTGATTAGATAACATTGCATGCAAACTACATTGCCCATTAGGAAGATTGTCATTCCTTTGAGATCCTATGGGAATATTGTGATAGTGTGCATCTAGACAACATCTAGTGGTACAAACGTGTTAACCATCGCTATGTGGAGCAATAATTGGAGACTTGATAAGAAAAACATTTACAATATCACATTAATTATACTATAGACTATGCTGCACCAAAATTTTTTCTTTTGATTCTTTCAGGCTAACACTCTACACAATATATGTATAACATCCAATCTTTCTTAGGCAATTTCACTTTCCAATGCTAGAGTACAATTAGCTGAGCATCATGGCGACATTGTACTTTTTCCTACCACTCAGCACGAGTAATCACCAAGAGGGGAGGTTGTTGTAAACCCATAGTATGCACCTTTAGTAGATCTTACACCTGCAGCACTATCGCGTTGTAGGGTTAACAAAGTAAGAGTTAGAGGAAGACGACGGAGGGATGAGCAGATCTATCATGACTACACTCTTCCAAATGTCATGGATGAAGAAATCATAGGTAGCTTAACTCCTAATACCAATTTGTTCATCAGCCCTCATAGGCACTCTATCAGCGATCCCATTCCTAACCCATTCGCTCTGCGTAGGTCATGCCGCTATTGATCAAATATTGGTAACAACTCACAACCTTCCATACAATGGAATCTAGTTTCTCTGCATGATTTTGACGTGTCCCAACAATTGCCTGCAATACAAGAATCACAAGTTCCTTCCTCTTCTAATGTGAAATGAATTGAACATAAATCTAATATAACTAGAATTACTAGACCATTTATTAGGAGTAGAAGTAGGATGGAATAGAATTATTTGTGACTTATTTTGAATATTTCTATGAATATTAGAAACGGTATGCATTTTAATGAATTTTTTTTTTAAATAATTGTAAAATGTTTTATGTATAGTAAAAAAATTGCATTAAAAATACATACATTATATATATTTTTATACCCTATTTATATAATATTTTTTCTTTCTATTCTATTCGTGTGATATTTTAAAAAAATTATATTATTTACGTATTTTTAATCGGTTGCTGGAAGAATCTGGGAACATATGCAATGTGTCTATCCGGAAGGAAAAGCATTGGAAATATTAACTCCTTTGACCTTTGTGATGATAAACATGTGCACGTGATACATTTGCCCCCAAATGCAGAGTCCATGAAACACATAGGATTTGGTGCTTCCACTGTATACTGTGAGGTCACTTCTTCTCTCCTATAGTCACAAAATCTTAGAACGAAAGGCCCATCGAAGATTTATTACTTGAACAAAAATTATTAATTAATTTTCTATATATATGTCCAATTACAGAGAGAGGAGGAGACAACCAAGAACGCTTAGGGAGAAAAGAGTATACTGTCTTACTCCATTATGAATCTTGAAAGCCCCATGATGATCCCATCATTTGAGCAACCCGACGAGCTATTCCAGTTGTCTCCTCTCCTTCAACAAGATGACCAACCATTCCAGTTTGATTTTGATCTATTTGACAACTTTGGGGTTTCACATCAACAACCACAAGATGGCAACACGGTTGTTACTACAAACAAAGCGGCTACCGATAAAGTGGCAGCCGAGCACCGCCGTCGTCGGCGTGATTCGGCCGCCACTCGTAACAATGGTCGTGAGGATAAAAGTCCAAATGACAACAAAAGGAAGAAAACAGTACACAGAGATATTGAAAGACAAAGAAGGCAAGAAATGGCAACCCTTTACAGCTCTCTAAGATCACAACTCCCATTTGCTTATCTTAAGGTAATCAATATATTTCTCCATCAATTTCTTATTGAAACAGTTTAAATATTGACTTTTTTTCAAATTGCTTAATCGGTATACATTGATTGAAAATTTTTATACTTATTATTGTAGGGAAAGAGGTCAATTTCCGATCACATTCATCAGGCTGTGGATTACATAAAGCATCTACACAAGAAAATTCACGATCTTAAAGAAAAGAGAGACGAGCTAAAAAGTCTACCCAATTCAACTACTCCAACTCGTGCCCCAGAACTTCCCGGCCGTTCTGGGGATACGGTGGTGGTCAAACCTAGTGCAGAAGGAGTGGAGGTTGCTGTAAATACTGACTGGGAAATGGGGATTGCTCTATCGAGAGTGATTGGATTTTTTATGGCCGAAGGACTGAATATCGTTAGATGCGATTCGGTTAAAGTCAACGGAAGAATGCTTCACTCAATTGAAGCTGAGGTGCGTTTGCATAACGTACGCGAATCAAACAGTTGACTCGACTTATTTTTCATGAGTATTCATTTTTAGGGTTTCACTAGAAACCATATTTTCTCTTGGATCAAAACCTTCCCCTTCTGTTTCTTAATATATTGTGTTGATTCATTATATTTCTGCAGATTTGTAATGGAAGTAGCAGTGATAATCTGTGCAATGAACTGCAGGAGAAGTTGATGTGCTCATTGTTAACACCGGGACGATGAAATTTGGGTCAACTATTTTCTTGTGATTATGTCAAATGTTGATGATGGTTGTTCAAGGCCTCCTTCCAACATGTTGTGTTGGAGATTGGGTTTTCCTTTTTTCATTTTTCCCTCCGGTTATCATCGGATATTACATTTCACGGAAAGGAAAATCTAACATGCTCCATCCTATTGGAAGACGGGATAACGAAGTGCTTGTGTTTGAGGATGCTTTGCACGCCATTACTGTTGGGTAACTTGGTCGTTCTTCTTGTACATTTAGAATAAACTCCTAATTGAGTGTTATATGATGCCATTTGCACAAACATGGCGTCATAGTGCTAGTTGCCGTGTCGGTGTTCATATTGGCAGTAATGTTGTTTCCAGTTTGAATCCTATGTAAGGATCGAGTGAGATGTTGGTTATCACACGATCACAATCAATTTATAAAATTAAGTTGTTTATATGAGAAAAGTTTTAGTTCTTTGAGATTGAGATCGATGCCAACCTTGCATGTATCAAACAGGAAAATGGGTCATATGCTTCTCCAAGAAAAAAATTAGCACATCGATAAGCCACATGACTAAGATTGCATTTAGTTACTTGATGATGATAAGTTCTTGAATTGGGGGATTTTATTTGCAAACAATTGCCTTCTCATACATGGTGTATAGTTTGTAGATCATACATTTATTTAACTGAAGCTTGAGATCAAATGCGAATGGAAATTAGGAAATTAATTAGAAGTGTGTGCAACAAATGAATAAATAATGAACAAGCTCTTTTTTGTTTGCAAATCAAAAGATTCCAGACAACAAGACTCGATTAAAGAGAGATAGTTTTTGTGCATAAGTCCCTAAAATTTTCCGTTGTTATAGATTATAGGTCATCCTGAGCAAGACGAATGGTGCAAGATTTTAATTAAAACATCGAACTGCGAGGAAGTGATGGAAGCTGTAAATGGTGATTCTTCAATGCCCTATTGGCGTACCTATCAGATTGTTAAAAGACATTATAGATCAAAGTCATATTTTTGTCTCAATTTCTTCTAAACGAGTTACAAGAGAAGCTAATGAATGTACTTTGTGTATGAATATTTGGGTTTTGAACCCATTTTTCCTGTTCTATGGACAATCTAATCTCAGACTGTATCGCTCTGACTAAATCTGAAAGGCTTATGGGGTTCACATTCAATCAGCTGAAAATAATAATACAGCTACTAGACAAAAAAAATGCGTTGGAGATAGATCCTATTAATTGCCACATGCAATTGCGAAAGACTCCTGACATAGAATAATATAAATACTGTTTCACTTAATAATGTTAATGGTCTTGGCTAGATGAATTCTAGCTAGGTTCAAGAAAATGAATATTATATATTTTATTATCGCACGTTCAGACAAATAATGTTAATATCGGTTCAGACCCACAATCCCCACATGTTCTCAACGATTAATACTAATGATTTTGCTAAAGCAAATCAGATTCGTGTGTAATTATTAGACGGTGGGATAAGTCCCAAATGAATGTTTCTGAATAATCCATGTAAAGCATAAAGCTAAGAGAAATCTAGCTAAGCTATGCTTTTAGTGGAGTGAGAAATAATAATAGCACTAGAAATGCTAATCAATAATTAAGAAATAAAAAGAGATACATGTGGAACTTATTTTGAAAGAATGGCAAATCATCCTGCAATTTTTTTCTTTTTTAATACTCAAAATGGATCACATTACCGTACTCAAGGTAATTATATAATAATCACAATTCTTCCAAATGTCATAATTTCATTTCTTTTTATTGAGTGTGAATTCAACTTATGTTTACTTCCGTACAAAATAATGATAACATATTAGATAATATTAGACAAGACTTCTTAAATTGGAAGAATTGTAGACCTGAATTATACATGAATCAATAATTTTTAGGGTTTGATTGCATAGAAAAATAAAATGTATAAAAATGTACTCTAATTTACTTTAAAACCTATTCAATTCCCCTTTATAAGCTTTAGTTTGGTTATTTAATTATTTTCTGATGGTTACTGCTCGATCACAACTACAAAATGATGCCACATTTTGGCTTGTATGTTTCGTGTATTTTAACTTTTGTGTCCTATATCTAGAAAAGAGATTCCTACAATCATTTAGAGTCTTTTGGGTTGTAACATCTGATAAAAAAGGTGTCACATATATATTGGAATAATCCTATTTTATATTGCTCTTAATAGAATTTGGTATAATTATAAGGACAAAGTTAAAAATTATGAATTTGTCGGTCCGAATTTCTTAAAATTTAATTCCTGTATGAAATTGGAAACCATCATATTATAATTTTATTCCTATCAAAATTCTCATTATTAACAACTTAAAAGTTAAATTTTATGTGATCTATGAGACTTTAAAATCGATCAATCTAATCATCCATTGAGAATTTAAATATTATATAACTAATTTAAACAAAAGTTTATAACATACTTATTTTATGCTATTAATTTACAGCATGTCATGGTCAATTGAAGTAAAATTTTATTCATATACATCCAATTTAGTTTTCATTGATAATACCAGTCATTTTTTATTATGGTTTAAATTCTAAATTCAAATCCGATGCAAGTGATTCTGATATGTTTACTAGTTCTATAAACACAAATTCATTTATAATTATTACAAGCTTGCCTTTTCTTCCATTCTGGGATTCCCTAGCAGCGCCTTTCAAAGTAGTTGTACCTTTCTGGCTTTCTTTATTGTGGAGAAAACCCTCCTTTCCCTATTCCCAATACTCGGATTGCAAGAATCAACAATCGATGCAATGATCTCAAGCATAAAAATGCAATGATTGTAATTTGTATATTCCTCTCTCTTTCCCTCGAGTCAGCACGCAGAAGCACCTTCTATCGTAGAGGTCAATCCGTCGCGCGTGGAATACACATTTACTTTCCCCTAATAGATTCGTTTTCTTTCACTTGTTACTCCATTTGTAACTGAGTAAAATACATAGAAATAAATAGAAAAAGAAAAAAAGTGAAATAAAGTATAATTGTTATTTTGTATTTGATAATATAAAATAAAAATAGAAGAATATTAAGAAAAATAAAGTTAAAAATAGATAAAATTATTTTAATTATTATTTTGATAATGGTAATTATTATTATAAAATGGAAATTTTATATTTTCATCTATTTCTATTCATTTTTTTTATTTTGAAAAGAAAAAAAGTACTCTTAAAAGTAAATATTTTCACTCATTTTCATTCTTTATTTAAGTTACGAAACACAATATTTTTTTTCTATTTCTTTCTTTTTCTACGGATCCAAACATGGTGTTTATTTGTTGGACTAAAAAGAGAATCTGTAATGAAAGGACATATTTCCGGGGTTGGTTTAGTTCTATGTGTCAAAATTGTTAAGAAGGGAACCAAAAAAAAAAGAGAAAAATGACATGATATATCCGAGAAATATATATTAGACAATACACATATATATAATATGTAAGCATCAATCAATACATGATAGTAGTAATGGTATTTAAAAAAAATGTTATATATATAAATATGATTGATATTTATATATAATATGTATTACTTAATGATTTTTCTGTCAATATATACACATTTTATAAAGAGGATGTATATAAAAATAACAAAATTTTATGTATTTCTTTAATATTATTATAGTTTAAACCCTTTGAAAGTATCAATTAAATCACATATGGTAAAACCATGACTCGTAAGCATATTTTAAGAAGTTCAAAATTACCGGGATACTCATGTCTTGACAATTTTCGACTACATCGAGATGGAATATGTTCGATTGTCTACACATTTCATCATCTACAATATATATGCAGAGTTCAAAAAAAAAAAAAAGAGAGAGAGATTAAATTAGTACTTCTAAAACATATAATTGAAAACGAGCATAAAATTTTAGGACTTTCGGTGTGATTATCCTCGCATTAAGTACATAACATATACTATTTACGCATTATAAACTTATATAGTGTAATATCCATTATTGATCTATTATATTATCGTTTGTTTCACGTAGTCTATCACACCTATTATCTATTACATGCATTAGTGTTGTGATAACTGGCATTAGTCTTGTACAGTTGTACTCCTTCTATAACTCGTAAATAGGACGATGAAAAATGCTACGTGCTGATAATTAGTAACTTGTAACTTTAGTGTACACCAGAAAAATTTTAATAGTAAATCATGATGACATGCTAAATAGTTGTACTTACCAATCACTGATTGTGACTAATTGAAAATAAAATTGATAGTTACAAATAAAAGAAATAATTCTCTCCATTACAAAATAATTTTTTAAGTCACAGATTACCAATTTCTGGCAGTGTCTTCTGAGTTCTGCCACTTCAAGTATTGGAAGTTTCTAGCTTTCATAAATATGTGAAGATTTCGACACCACCATATTTGTCCATTCAACTATAGATGATCTACATCCATTTATTAATTAACTTAAAAACACGAATGTGGATGCGTGCATACAATGGACATGGCTCCATTACGCCACAAGAAACTGCAAAATGAAAGGATTGTTTAGTTAATTGGACATCTTTGTTAAAATTGATCTACTTCCACCCATTTTTTAACCCAAGTGAGGGGGTAAGGCAAAGTGGTCCGGTACTTCAAGCTTAAAAAAGAAATTAATTATAAAAAAATGATTGAAATTTATGAAAGTACATGTATTATAGGTAAATTTTAATAGTAAAACTTAACTAATAATTAAACATAATTAAGTGGTAAGGCTTGCAAGTTTTTAAATAAACGTCATGGATTTGATTCCTATGAAAATCATTTTATCTTTTTTTTTTATGTTGCATTTATTCTTATATTACTTAAATGGCTCTCTCTCCCTCCCTCCCTCCATCTCTCTCTCTTATTTTTCTTTGTAATAATTAATAACATTAAATTTTATTTAATATAAAATCATAGTTAATTAATAAATCGTTGTATATCTTGAATAATAATTACATTTCCAATATTATGAATATTTATATATAAATAATAATAAACATATAACTTGATGTACTTTACTTTAACATCATGAAAATGAATATAAACTATTACATGACTAAATACTGATACTTTTTGTAACATTGTTAATTGTATACAATCTTATAGTCATCATTAAAATAAACAAAATATACTTATATTTATATCATTTTTCTTTTTTCTTTTTTGGCTTTACTTGTATTTACCTATTTAAATATTTTCTTTGCGTTATACTCTTGTTAGTAATAAAATTTACACAAGTTAGTTTTATGTATTAATTTTTTTCCCTATAAATTGATGGATAAATTTCAATATTAATATATGTATGTATGTATACAATAAAAAAAAAAAAAAAGATATTTGTTCTTTAACCTTTTATGAAGTGTGTTAAGTACCCTTAATCATTTCCATATAAAAAAAATAGTTTTTTTTTATTAAGTACTAGAAAGTGTTGCGGTGCACTCGCTTTACAAAATTGTATATATATTTATAAAATATTATGAGTAATTATAATATTAAGTTAATTTTGAATCACGACCCAATGCCCCACCCCCCTCCTCCCTATACCCCCCCCCCCCCCCCCCCCCCCCCCCTAAACCCAAGTCTATATACCATCTATATTGTAGAAGATAAGTTAGATGCAATATCTAGAATATATTAGTTAGGATATTTCTATGTGACATTCTAAAAGGTAATTATAATCTTCTACACAATGCATTGTAACTGTTAGATGAAATTGATCATCACTATTCATTAAGAAGGAGAAAGCCTACAAATAGGCACATCTCACTCATTTGTAATTAAGCCACAAACTGAGAAATATACAAAGACTTCCCTAATTCTAAACACTCTCTATTATATTATATCATCTTATATAGATCATATTCTCCTTCAATGCAATCCTAAACAAATACCATTTTCATACTTTCCATCCTATTCTAACCTAATAATCTTTCATCTACTAGGCATAAAATCAAATATTTTTTCCTAAAATCACTCTATTAAATTATATAATAGCAACCATCAAATCAAATAATCAAATACCACTCCCAATATTTTATGGAGAAAATTATGACTATTGGTCTATCAAAATGAGATCTTACTTTCTATCACAAGGTCTATAGGAAATTATAGAAAATGGCATGACTATGTTAGAAAATATCTCTACCGTCAGCATCAAAATAAGCTAATTTTAAAATTGATAAAGAAAAAGATTAGAAGGCTTTATGTGATATTTAGCTGGCATTAGGGGATCCATTTTTTCCCAGAATTAGTAAGGATACTTATGTAAAGCAAGCATGGGACTTGAAGGAGGAATTTCAAGGAAGTGAAAGGGTATGCCTTGTAAAACTTCAAACATTAAAGTGAGATTTTGAGAATATTAAAATCAAGGATTCTAAGACCACATAGGATTATTATACTAGAATTAATGGAATAGTGACTCAAATGAGAGCCTATGGAGAAACTATTACTAATAAGAGGATAGTTGAGGCATATAATCATAAAATTAATTGACTCTCTTGAGGCATATAATAAGAGGTTAAGTAAGCATGATGATACTATAGAAAATGCCTTTCAATCAAAACTTAAACTCAAGTCTCAAAGCTCTAGAAATGATGAAAGGAAATATGGAAATTCAAAAAATGGAAATAAAGGAAGTGCAAAAAATGGAAGAGATAGAAAAGGTAAAAGAAAATATCCACCTTGTAGGTTATTTAAGAAAAGCAATTATCATGAAAAAGATTGTTGGCATAAAGGAAAGCCACAATGCCAAAACTATACAAAGTTTGGCCACCATAAAAATGTTTGCCGATTTATGTTTGCCATGCTGCATCTGAAGGAGACATATGATATTTAGATAGTAGTTGTAGTAACCACATGACTAGTAATGAAAATATTTTTCAAGAATTAGATACATCTATCAAGTCACAAGTAAGACTTGGCAATGGAGATTTAGTAGTCGTTGAAGGTAAGGGAATTGTTACCATTGAGGCACGTAATGGTGTAAGACTTATTAAAGATGTCCTAATTATACCAAGTCTCAAGACAAATCTACTTAGTGTTAGGAAAATGATGGAGAGGGGATGTTCCTTATTATTTGAAGGAGATTCTTGTATGATTTATGACAAAGAAAAAAACAAGGTAAGGAAACTTCCAAAATAAAGATGTAGCAACAAAGAAATGTCTCCATCCATTGGAGTTATACTATAGAAATGGCTATGAAGACTAGACAAAATGAATAATTGCTTTGGCATAAACAACTTGGCTACCTAAACTTTCATGGGTTGAACTACTTCAACAAAAGAATACGATGTCAAGTCTGCTAGTCATAAAGGAAGTAATAGATGTTTGTGAAGGCTACATGATGGAGAAGCAACACAAAAAAATCATTTCCTGCTAGTAAGCATGGAAAGCTAAAGTAGCATTAAGGCTCATACACACAACTGTATGTGGACCCATGAAAACACCATCGTTGAGAAATGGAAATATTTTATTCTCTATATTGATGACTTCACAAGGATAACATGAATCTATTTTATGTGTGAAAGATCAAAAGTATTTGAGATTTTCAAGATTTTCAAGATTTTTGTGGAGAAACAAAGTGGCTATCATATTAAAACAATAAGAAGTGATAAAGCAAAAGAATACATGTCAAAAGAGTTCAACAAATTTTGTGAAGATGAAGGTATAGAGCACCAACTTACAATTGGATACACACTAGAACAAAATAGTGTCAGAAAGGAAAAATTGTACTGTGATAGAGATGAGCAAATCCATGCTAGAAGAGAAGAAGATACTAAAGACGTTTTGGGCTGAAGTAGTGTACATGACAATCTATTTAATCAACAGATGTCCAACTAAAGCTATATAAGATAAGACACCTATTAAAGCTTGGAGTAGACGAAAACCATCAGCACATCATCTTTGTGTATTTTTAAAGCATTTGCTATGCACACAATCCAACAATGAAGAGGAATAAATTGAAAGAAAATACTAAAAGAGGCACCTTTCTGAGTTACAGCATATAGTCTAAAGGATATAGAATATACAACCTCAAGATCAAGCAATTCATCATCAGAAAATATGTTGAATTTGATGAATATACTACATGGCACTAGGAGGAAGAAAAAATGCAGAAGTAAAGAATAACAATTCTAAGAATAGAAAGCTTAATAGAATGCAATAGTCACACAAAGCGATCTCCGAGTACACTAGCAAAGCCAACATCATCAACATCAAGGTCAATTGAAGAAGAAGATTTATCTTCAAAATAACCACCAATAAAAACAAGGACTGTTATAGCTATATACGAAAGCTACAATTTTCTAGCCATAGAGCTAGAAAGTTTTGAAGATGCAATGAAACAAAATGTATAGATAAATGCCATGAAAGAGGAGATATGCATGGAGTTATGCCAAAGTGTATCAAGAAGGAGTACTAAAATTGATCTACTTTGGCCCATTTCTTAACCCAAATCCAATACACCATCCATACTCTATAAGATAAGCTATAAGTAATATCTAGAATATGGTGGTTTAGGATATAACCATTTGACATTCTAGAATGCAATAGTAATTTTCTATATAATACATTGTAATAGTTAGATAAAATTAATCTTTATCATCTATTAAAAGGGAGAAAGCTTATAAATAGGCATATGTCATTTGTAACCAAGTCAAAAACTAACAAATATACCAAAGCTTTTTTATTTCTAGACATTCTCTACTCTATTCCATCATCCTTCACAAATTATTTTCTTTTTTAATCCTTTCTTAAACAAATATCATCCTCAGCTTTTCTATCTCTATCTAATCTAATACCTTTCTACATATACTAACAATCTTACACTTCTAGTGGAGTATACTTACAAAAATACCAATATCTGTGGATCATAAAATTGTATGTAAATATTTTAACCAGTTAATATATAACATATATGTTTAAACACTAATCTGGTTCCCCTTTAAAAAAAATTAATAAAAGAACATGATTTTGAAAATAAAATAGTGTATAATATATATAAAATATCCACGTACTTCAACGGCCATAATTCAATTAAATATTCATAACTCAAACCGAAGTCCATCAATACAGAGAATAGGAACATGGTTTATCTATAATTTATGCCAAATGGACTCCAGAGTTACCAGAGTTAAAACATGGAATCGAAAGCAGTGGAAACATTCTTTTCGGGTACCTTCGGTATAAGAGTGCAAGAACACCTGAGATTGACAGAAATGGTTGCGTTTAATGTCATGTCATATTAGGCCGTCCTATAACGACGCTTTGGTTTCTGAACTGAAGCTACTCTTCCACGACGGGAACCGTCATGTTTCTACTAGTGGTGATGATATAGTCATAGATCTCTGACTATGAACAACTAGCTACCAACTAATTTTGACGATGTACATTTTAGGAAAAGATAGATTAGACTTTTACAACCTTTCAAAAGTATGAAAACAGTAAACGCCTTGAAATGCGACATTGCATCTCAAGCTAAAACCTTGTGCTCAGATTCTAATAATTTAACCGATTTAAATTTGTTACGTAAGTCTACCATCACAATTTTAAAAGAAGCACCCTGTTATATATATATATATATATATATAATCGGAATATCTCTTTCATTTCAATATTTTTCAAGATATAGGAATAAATAAACTTCAGATTTTTACCTAAGAAGAAAATATCGACATCAATTTGTCTTCCTTGTTGGTTGCTGCTGATGCTCTAGGGGAAATTTGGTTACCCCTTAATTACAATATTTGATGTAAGAATATGTATATACTTATATAAATAAACTGATAAATTTCTTTTATCATCAAACAAAGCATGATGGCAAACAAATCGTATACTGCCATTGATTTTTTAATAAAATGAATTAGATAGAACCCTCTCATTATATACACCCTAAACAAAAGAAAAAAGAAATTATAAGCTTTATTAACTACTACTTGATAAGGATGATATTTAATGTTTATCAGACACAGAGTGTACAACAATACTAATATATATGTCAATACATATAATAGAAGATGAAACCCTAATGTCAACTTAATTATAAATATGCAGGCCAGTTCAAGCACGAACACACCCGTACAACCACCACAATATCTCCAGGCCAACTGGGCTAGTTGTTTTTTATTATTTTCAGTTTGGTCATCTCTGCGGCAACCACAGACAATATAATTCCGATGGAGGGCATGAACCGCCTCGTATAAAAACTTAGTATTTTAGTTCGGAGCTGTCCTTTGAATTTCTAGTTTTAGATTCGGAGTGTACTTTTAATTTCTTCTTTTAGTATGAATATCTCTAGATTTGCTGAAAAAAATCTTCAGTTTCACGTTGAGAGAGAGAGATCTTGCCTCGTGTGTATCGTATTATTATACTGTAGTGATTAGTAAATTACAGATATTCGTAGGAAAAGCTTCTAGCATATTAGCATCACGTTACTGACACTGTGGATAAAGTAGTTCAACTGTTACGTGGTTTATAACCATGTAATTAATGCATTCTATTATTAGAAAAAATAAAATAAAATAAAGCTCTATGTTCTTGTTCCAACCATGTCATGATCATCTAATGGACGGAAAGATCTTCACCATCGCATGTATGGTATCTACTAAAAAATTAATTGTTTGGAAAAGATTTTCTTTTTTCTTTTCCAATATAAGCTTAATCGATAAGCTGATATGTGAGATCGATTCATGATTTATATTTTTAGCTCAATTGAAACTATTGGTTAACACCTTAGTGGAGCTTAAACTTAGCTAAATTAGACATATTTTCAACTAATTTTCTTACTTTCAGTCGATTAAAGCTATTAAACTTAACTGAACCTAGAATTTAATTTATACTCAAAATCGATTTGCTTAGAGAATTTCTTTATTGTGTCCATGGTGAAGAGTCATCAATCTTGTTTCTTATCTTATGTTAGCAACTAATCACATGGCATGCTCTATGAGGGCAGCATCTTATCAGGTCAGAAATGTAATATACCCAAAAAATTTCCAACGAATAGTCCCATCATTCCTTAATCCTATGTCATCGATATGTTTTTCGCCTTAGGAGATATATATTTCTTTTTTTAGTACGACAAATAAGTTACTGTTATAAATTCTATAATCACCCAAAAAAAAATCAAAAGTAAATTACGTGTTAATTACGTGAAATAGTACTTGTTTGTTGTAATGCATTTATGAGATGGTCCCATTGATGTGTGTGTGTGTGTGTGTTGTTTCCTTGTTTTCCCTTATAGATGCATTGTACCATATTTAATTTAATATATGACCTTGAATTATATACCTAAGATTGACGGGTTAGAAAAGACAGGTTCATTAACTATATATACAGCATATAAATGCTCATTGGATGCGTCACACCAATAATAAAGCTGTCCAATTTATTACCTGCCAATAGTCAAAACGGATAAGCAAATCAATAAAGTATAAGTATTAAAGCATCCTTACCTTTTCTTTTCTGATTCTGGTTGCACTTACTTTTCCTAAAATATTTAAAAATTATATATAGATTCTCAATTTTTTTAAAGGTCGGCTCTAATCTAATACCTACATATCTGGCCATTTTCCGGCCATCTTCGGCTTTACGAGGGTCGAAAAATTGCCTTGCCACATTTTTCTTTTTTCTAGATTTCCAGCCTTTTAGCAATTTCTGCATTTTTAGTATTTTTATAACATGAAATAAATTAATATAATTAATTGCCACGCTAGCTATTTCTTAAAAAGCTAAGAGTTTATGCAATAATTGAAGTTTTTAGAGATAATGCGTATAATTATTCTTTTCTTAACTAACTACTATTATAACTACTGAAGAAGAAAAAGTCGAATTTAGTCTATTTATTAGAAAAAATAATATTTATATGGTTAGACTAGAAGGACCTTAGTGATGTCATATTACTTAATTGCAGCATTTATAGAACTCTTGCTACAATTTAGTCATTTTGCTTTATATGTTAAAAATAACTATTACTAAAAATTAAGTTATAAATACAAATAAAATTATCTATTTACCTTTATTTGATTATTAATTATGGTATTAATGAGTGTATAATAAATATAATGTTTGAACTTTTATTTTCTCTATAAAGGAAATAGAAAAATACATATTCTCTTAATTAATATCTACCATCAATAAAGTGGGAATAGAAAAACTCTAGTAATTAAAATTTATTTCTTATTTCTCAAGTAAATAAAAGACACAAGAAGAGATGTCTTAACCCAAAGTATTACTATGCCGTAAAGGGTAGGGCTAGATAAAAAAAAAAAAATGATCAAACCATCAACCAGACTAAATTAAATTGGATCGGATTGAACCAAATCATAAATTAAGTTCAAACTATTATTTTAAGTTTAAAAAATGTATGAACCAAATCAAATCATTTTAAACTAATCCATGGAAGTAAAAAAATTAAAAATAGATAAAGCGCACATATACATGTAGATGACAAAAAAAAATGAAAATTATATGCAAAAATAATGTGGCCGTAATTTAAAATAATAATAATAAGAATGTGACCATACTAAAGCCCAACACCATCATGCTCAATCATCAGGGTCCAATTCCAACAATCCCAAATGAAAGCTTCAAATCAAGCATGGCCCAACAACATCTCAGATTGGCTTGAAGCCGAATTCGGATAAGAGCAAGATGCATCCAATTGAATTATTTTACAAAAAAAAAAAAATTACGGAAGATCTAGGTCTATGCTCCCTAATATTTACAATACATGCCAAAGTTTTGGAGAAGAGATTTTAAAAGTGTAGGAGTAAATGTATATATATATTTCTTCTTCCTTGTATTGATGAATAATTGCTGCAAACATATTATGATGATGTGAGAAATAAATAAATCTTATTTTATTTTATACTATTTAGATTATGATTTTACTATTATCCTTTATTAGATTATATTTAGTTTTTTATTTTAAGGATTTAGTCATATTAGTATCTTATTTTAATATAATAATTTTTTTTTCCTTAATTCCCTTAAAAATTAGATTTCTAGAATATTAAGTTTTGTTGTGTCTATAAATAAGTAGAGAATTTAATCAATTTATGATGATGATACATTGAATAAATAAAAGAAATTAGTTTCCTATAAAATCGATGCAATGTTGTCTCTATTTCTTTAGTGGTGCGAGGTTATCATAAATCATAAATTGATGTGAAGTCATTCAAATCAATGATGGTTATAGCTATTCATTAAATTAAATCAAACCGAATTGAATCAAATCATATCAAATTGCAAAATGTGGTTTATACATATATTATATATATATATATATATTAATTTGGTTTAGAGATGGTTTAAACATTTTGTAGTTTGATTCCATGATCAAATTAAACCAAATTGCTTGAACCCGAATCAAACTATTTCTTATTAAAAAAAATAAAAATTAAGAGTTTTTAAAATTTTAAACCCTATTGATATTTCCATCTAACTCTATTTACCTTTTTTTTTTATTTTCATTTCACTCTTAATCCCTATAGTCCATTCTTTTTCCTTTATTTTTGTCTTTCATCTCTTAAGCAAACTAATGTACTTTCATTATAACCTAAAATATAATGTCACTATGATATAATATTATATAATTCATATTCTCGCATTATGTTCCTCAATTTGAACAACAATGTTTGGTTGAAAGCTTCTATAACTATTAATATTATTAACTAAAATAAGGTATTTTAAAACATAGTTTGAATCAAACTGAATTATATTTTAAGTAGTTATGTTCAAAACCCCTTACTGTTAAAAACAATTTAATTCATTAAAGATTTAAACCAAATCAAATCAAATCATGAACACCCCTAATAGTGATGTGAGGTCATTGTTTAATCAATCCAATGGTGTAAGGCAACCAATTTTATCCTTTCCAAGTTATCATTTGTTTTCTTTAAAAAAAATACTTTATTTATTTCTTAATGCTTTCTCAACATTCTTAGCATGATTATTGTTTAGATTGATTTTTTTCATTGATTTCCATACTCTTCCACAAATTTCTATAGTATTTCATTGTCTTTTTTTTTAAAAAAAAAATTTCTACTTCCACTGTCTCATATCAAATTTGGTATCAAAACCTATTATTGTGTTTTTCTCACAACTTAACTTTAAAGTTCGAACCTTGGCCCAAAAATTTATCCTTACTATTTTTGAAATTCTCTTTAACAAATATATTTAGTTGGTGGAATTCCTAAATAGCCCATTGATTAAAAGAAACATGTCGTAATAGTTGAGTCGAAACATAAAAATATTCAAAATGGTGTAATGGAGAAGATAAAGGAGGAATCTCATCAATCTTGAATTTGAACCTAAAGAGATTCTTGTTGAGGGACTAGAAAAAGAATTTTGTAAGTCTTTTGAGCTTGCTCTTGAAAATAATGTTGTGAGATTTTACCACTTTTAACCCCTATTGAGTCAATTGTTGTTCAAAAGAAATTATAAAGATAGTGAGAAGAAAATAGAAAAGATTAGAGCCATTATAAAATACTATAGTGGACACTATGGTCATTCACAATAGCTAAAGATTCTTATGCCAAAGAAAATTGATGAAGACTTTAGAAAGCTATTATGTAATGAATTCAAGTATAATTTTTGCATATCGATTTTTAATCCAGTTAGAAGTCTTACATATTTGAGAATGAATCTTTTTAAGAAAAAGGGAATGATGTGGAACCAGGGAAGTAAGTAAATCTTATTTTAGTTTATGCTATTTAGGTTAAATATAGTATTATTATTATTATTATTTATTTAATTCGATTTAGTTTCTTGTTTATAAGATTTAGCTACAATAGCATTTATTTTTAAGATAACAAAACTTTTATTTCCTACTTTACTAAATGTAAAGGGCTAAAAATATTGTGTAAATATATTGAGTCAAGCCCATTGATTATTTAGCTTGACTCATTGAGCTAGGTAATAGGGCTTAATGAGTCCAGTTTAATTCTTGGGATAACTTAGGGAGAATTGGCTTGATGGGCTCAGAACAGGGATTGTTAAACCAGTCCATCCATATCTAACATTTCTCAAGCAGGCTTATGTACTTATGAGGAAAGCTACTAGTTTTAGACCTATAACAAGCTCATTAGGATAACCCCAAATTGAGCAAACTGCATCTCGCTCGTTAATTGTTAAAGCGATATAACAGATATCATTACGCTTAAAGGTCTATAAATACTCGGCCATTCCTTCTCATTAAAGGACTTTTCCCGAATTTCTGAGATCAGAGAAATGGTGTTCCACCAAAAGTTTTCTACCCTCAAAGATCAAACAAAAGATTAGGTAAATAACAATCTCCATTGTTCAAGAACTACAAGGTCAACACTTAAAGTCCCCTTAACTTTCTTATCTGTTACTTATGCATTCGAGACACTTATGATTACATGTTCCTCCTCCCCACCTCTCTCTTCTTAGTCATCCCCTCATGTGCCCTCTTTGAATTGCTTTTCTTTGAACTCACGTGTAGTGCGGTACTTGGTTGATATGCATGTGATCACTCCTACCAAGACCCCCCCCCCATGTAAACTTAAAAATAATTTTTCTAAAATGTTAGGTTTTGTTAAGTTGATAAATAAGAAAACATTTAATTAATTCATGATGAGATATTGATTAATTAAAAAAAAATAGTTCTCTACAAGATTGGTGTAATGTCGATTTCTTTCCTTTGGTGGTGTAAGTTCATCATAAAGCATAGTGTGGTGTGAGTTACACAAAATTGCAACAGGTTGTTAGATATATATACATTTTAGGTTATCATTTCATTTCGTGAAAATATTTGAAAGAAAAAGAAATGTTTTATTTACTTCTTAATGTTTTCTTAGCATTCATAGCATGATTATTGTTTAGTTTGATTTTTCTCATTGATTTCTATACTTTTCACATGTTTCCATATATGTATTACATTATCCTTCTTTATTTTCTACTTCCATCAAATTTGGTATTAAAGTAAATCATTTCCTTGTCCTACATCATATCAGCAACTAGGGGTGGGCCAAAAACCATCTGAACTAAACCAATCTAAATTAAAATAGCGGTTTTTTTTTAACGATTTGAATTGTGGTTCGGATTAACCCCTCCAAAGTGGATTATAGGTTTAGTTTAGGTGTTCAATCTAAACTGAACCATTTACAAAAAAAAAGAAGAGAAGCCCAGCCTACAACATAAGGACTAGCCCAACCTAACGAAACAAACCCTAATCGCTACCTTTCTCTCACCCTTATTTCGTTCTATCATTTATGTCCACTATCCTCTCTAGCCTCTTCTCCCCCTCTCTCTTGCCTCTATTTTGTTCTATCACTTATGTCCTCTCTCACCTCTATTCTCCTTCACTCTCGCCTCATTTGTTCGCCTCTTATGTTCCCTCTTTCACCATTCTCTCTCTCACCTCATATGTTCCCTTTGTCACCTCTCTCTCTCTCACCTCACATGTTCCCTATGTCACCTCTCTCTCTCGCTTCATCTATTCTCTCTATTTCCACTCTCTCTCACCTCTATTCTCTAAACTTTACGGCTAGTTCATAGCTTACATTCGCTTACAATACTTGTCCTCAGCCACGGTAACACTTGGCTAGAAGCATCTCTTAAATCGATTAACCAAAATTATGTGATAATTTTGGTTTAATTCATAATTTAAATCGAACCAAACCATTATTCAATGGTTTGAAAATTTTCTAATTCGAACTATATGGTTTGGTTTGGGATGGAAAAATCGAGCCGCAAATTATGGTTTAGTTTGGTTTTTTACAAAAACTAAGCCAATATGAACCATATCTACCCTTATCAGCAACTACATTTAGATCCTTATCAACAAAAGTGAGTTGAACTTCCTCAAACCAATAGAGCTTTTGCTTGCAAGCATTCATAACATGTGCAAATTTTTTAATACATAGTTTGCTATTATAGACACCCTTTTTTTTGGGGGGGGGGGGGGGAAGAAAAAAAAAGATAAATACAAAAAAAATTGAAAATTAGAAATATAATAAAAATTTCAAATAAATGAAAAGCCAAGGGATGAAAAAATAGAAAAATTTGAAAAAAAGTAGGAAAAGTAAAAAAAAAAAAAAAAGAAATATCAAATACCCTAAAATTTACAAATTATTGAAAATCCAAGCAAATGGAAAAAACAAATTTTCTACAAAATGAATAACAAATAAAATAAAATAAAATGAAGATTTGTGCATTATGGGACTAGAAATGAATTTTCTAGCCTTAATATGTATGTTGACTTGATAGAAACTAAGTTCAATATTAAAAAAAAGGCCTTTATTTTATAAAAAGAATACAATTTCACTCAAGCTTAGGCTAATCACTTTTAGGAGCTCGAAAGAGAACGGTTTAAGTTAAACATGGCTTCAAATTAGGTCATATTTGGACTTAAATTAACCAAAACAAGTAAAAATGAAGTTTTAACTAACGAAACCGTTAATAAACTAGCCGGTTATTTTTTTTTTTTTTAAGTTGATGCAATTTCAAAAGTTTAATATTTTAAATATGCATATTAGGCTCAATTTTAGGAATTAATAGCCTTAGGTTGATCAATAGCATAAGGTTTGTTTATAATTAATTTGGGCTCAATAGAGATTATTTAAGTTTAATTGTAATTTAGTTTCAATAGTAAATGCAATGGGTCTACTGGTTAATGGTTTTGGAGCTAGTCTTACCTTCATTTGTTAAATATAGGGTATTTATTTACTTTTTATTCATTCTATTTTTAATTTTTGTTTGAAAAAAAGTTTAAATGATGTGTGTCACAACTTTTTGGTTTCCAGTGAATGATAATGTACACATGACATGTCGTTTTTGGCCTTTTAATCTCTTCTTCCCATCCACCATTGGAGTTTACTCCAAGCTCAAAAATGAGCTCCTTTAGAGCTAGTCATTCTAGTAGCTAAATCAAATTGAGCTATTGAAATGGCAAAAGATAGATTCTAGAATATTTTTATTCTAAAATTCTTTGTTAGCTAGGAATCTCAAATCGATGGTTGGGTAGTGTAATTGTAGAACTCAACCTTTGATCTATCACAGTCCTTGTGTTTAATGGTTAAAATGCCTATAAATAAGCTCCTCAAATGACAAACAATAGAGATCTTCAAAACAAATCCACACAATTTTCACTTAAATCTCTCTAATCTCAATTTTCTCTCTCTAGACTAAGCTTTGATACCCATTCTTTCTCTTTATATATTTTTTATGAAAACAACCACTTCTCAACCTAAATTAATACTACTAAACACTCTATCACCCTCTAAAACTCCTAGAAAGCATCTTCCTTTAGCTAAGAACAACCATGAAATTGCCCCATTGGAAAGACTTAAATAGAAGTTGACAACCACTCTTCAAATCTCCATTACCGTTGCTACATGTTGCATGATGTACCTTACTAAATGACTCCCTACAATGTGTAAGGATGGTCTGATATATGCTCACTTGAAAGATGACAATAGCCATCATATGATGAGCAAGCTCCACCATTTGCACCTAGTTCAAAGACACATCCACCATTCGATAACTTGATCCATGACCCAAGCTAATATGTTGTCTAGTATGATTACGACCCTACTCTAATCCATGCGATTAACTTTAGAACATATCCTTTTCCATGTTCATTATCAATTATTACTAATGTATGAAAAGTGAAACTATCTTCTTAAAATAAGTTCTTTCATAATAAAACTAAAATGGTAAATTGTGCGAACATTCCTTGAAAACTTATAAAATTCCATAAGACCCCACTTTTTTCTTAAAAATAGACACTTACACCTCTTAAAAAGTTAATGTGACATATGGCATGTAAAATAGGTTGATTTGACACTTAAATATACATAATTTAATATTATTTAATTAACTAAAATTTGTATAAAAAAAAAAGAATATTAGGAGAATTAATTAAAAAATCATAATAAATAAAAAGAGAAATTTTGGATTTTTAAAAGAAAAATAGTTTGTGGCCATTGCTAGCCACCTAACTATAGAAGGTATAAGCACCATATTAGTCTATTTTACACATCATCCACTACATCAACTTTTTTTAAGAAATGTAAGTGCCGACTTTTGAAAAAAGTGAGGGTTCATACAATTTTAAAAATTTATAGGGGAGGTCTATGCAATTTATCCCAACTAAAAACTAGTTTCTTTTAATAAGCTAAATAGGTAGATGAAACAATTTTGTTTTTATAAATATATATGTAAACACCCCATTTTTGCCCTAGGAATCAATAATTTTCAATAATAATCAATTTTCAATTTTTCCTAATTTTTCCCAATTTTTCCTTAATTTAGCATAAATAATAAAAATATTCAAAAAATGAAAATAAATAGGAAAACACTTCAATTTTGAAAAATGATTTTAGAAATAGCAATAATGAATAATAAATAATTTTTACAAATTTTTGAAATTTCAAAAAATACAAAAAAATAAAAAAATTGCATCGCATATGTACAATTTGCGATGTAAATAAAATCGGGAAATTGGGCCAGCTCAGCTGGCTCGTGTGTGCGCATGGGAACCGTGTGAAGGCTGAAGGTCGCGAGTTCGAATCCCCCCGCAGGCGCTCGGCAAAAATTTTTCGTTCTTTTCCCTGGAGCTGCCACGTGGCAGCATGTGATTGGCCGAGGGAAGTCACGCGCGTCGCGCGTGATCGTCTTCTTCGCGAGCCCAGCCGGAGGAAAAAATCCGACAGAAGTCCGACGAAGGCGAAATCGCCGTTTTCTTTTTAATCTTCTAGATTAAAGTCAAGATAAGGCCAAATCCATCAGATAAACCAAAGGAACACAAGAGATTAACATCAAATCGCCGGGATAAAATCGAATCTAAGAAACAGAAAAATATGGGTTTATCTAAATCGGTCGATTCGAGCTTATCCAAGAGGAGTTCGAGGTGCCTATAAATAGAGGAGAACAGGAGGAAGCCAGGGCACGAAAAAAAAGAGAGAGAAAGAGAGAGGAAGGAGCAAATCGGAGTACGCCGAAGAAGCTTGGAGTCGCGACCATCGATCAGAGTTGAGCCGCCGCAAGGAGACGTTCTGGGAGTAAGCCGCCACCACCATCGGATTCAGCACCCTCAAGAAGCTAGGATTCGACACTTCACCCGTCGCAAACGATCGCCGGAACGCCGTGAACGACCCGATCCGACCCGGATCCAGGTAAGTCGGATCTTTTCGGATTTTTTTATTTTATTTAATTAATTTATTTGGTTTATTTATTTATTCCGAATTTGTTATTTATTATTTATTATTTGTTTAGTCATTTATTTATTTGTTTTTGTTTTATTTTCAATAAATAGGAAAAATGTAGAAATTAGATTTTTCTAGAATTAAGAAAAATGTAAAAAAAATAATAAATAATAAAATAAATAAAATGTAAAAAATAATAAAAGAATAAAAAAATAAAAAAAAAGAATAAAATAATAAAAAGATTAGGAAAGTAATAATAAAGTCTTAGATTTCGAAATAGGATAGAAAGTAAACTTATGATGAAATTTTCAACAAAAACAAAAATTATAAAAATCATGAAAAAACTTATAAAAATTATAAAAATCATGAAAAACTTAAAAAAAAATCATAAAATCATAAAAAAAAACCTACAAAAACTTATAAAAATCATAAAAATCACAAAAATTTATAAAAATAATAAAAATTAATAAAGAATTCAAAAATTACAAAAAAAAAATAAGTTTTAGCACTTAGAAAAGTCTTTTTTTTTATATATAATAAAATCAAAATTGAAGTTTTCCCTCAAAATCATTTTCAAAAATCAAATTCAAAGTTTAGGCTTAGAAATTTTTAGAAAAAACCCCAAAGACGTTAAGAACTTAAATCAAAAGAGTTTGCAAGAATTAAAATTCACCAACAAATCTAAAGTTTTTTCAGAAAAGCGAACTACGGCTTGTTTGATCCTGAGTAGCAGGTACGTAGGCACCCATTTGGGTCAACCCCTAAAATGAGTGAAAAATCCTGTTTCTTGAAATAAATTAAAAAAATAATAAAAGTAACAAAAACACAATGAAACACATTTCTAAAGATGAACAACTTTGAGAGATTAGGTGGTAACCATAAAAGGTTTTAATAGGTTAGCCTCCGGACTTAGAAACTCTGGTTTTCCCTTTTTCTCTTCTCACAAAAACGAGAGAAGAGAAATAACGACGACTAGTAGTCTAAATTAAGACTAATCCGCTCCTTTAGTCTTAATTCAATTTTCCCAACAAACAGTTGGGTGGCGACTCCAAAAATTAAACGAAATTCCTAACTCAAGTCGAGGATCTAGATTAGATGAGCATAGGGTCTAGTTTAGATCGGATTAGGAATGAGAATTCAAAAATTAGACTCGACAATATATATGTATATATATATATTTTTCTTTCTACAAATAAAGAGTTTCTTGAAAATTTTTCAAACAAAAGTTTTTTTTTTCATAAAAAGTTGAAAATTCTTGAACCGTTTAGACTTATGCTTTTTTATAAACTAAAACCCATAAATTGTCTTTCTTTTTTTTTTTTTTCAAACATGGAATCCATTAGGAATTTTCAAATTCATGACAGTAAAATTAGGGTTTTTAATAAAATAAAATGTGTTTAAAAATGAAATTTTGACAAAATTTCAAACTTAAAAAGAACCAATATACTAAAGTTTTCAATAACAAAAACAAACTACAAAGGCCAAATTTTAATTAGTAGATATGTAGATACTTGTGGGATAGCTATAAAAAAAATGTTTTTTTCTCAAAAAATAAAATCTTCTTTTATTTTTCTTAATTTTTCATAAAAAATTAAAATTAAAATAGAATTTAAAAATGATAATAATATTATTATAGAATAAAGTCCTTTTATTTTAAAAAATTATTATGGGTAACTCATTAGGGTTTTAAAATTCAATTCCCTAGATCTAAAGTTTCCAATTCTTCAATCAAACTAGTGACTAGGGTAAAAATTGATTCATCCATTTGATTTCTAACTTACCTTCTTCTTTTTTTTTTTTCAACTTTGATCGGTGATGACTTTTGAAAACTCGTTTTTAAAAAATTCTATAAAAACCTCTATTTTTTTTTCGGACATTTCATATTAAATAGGAGTCTACTATAGCTCAAAATTAAATGAAGGCAGTTTTTAAGTCAACAACTACTATCATTTAAATCGCAATATTTGAATCCATGTTTATTTTTATTATTTATTTTATAAATCTTATGAGTACAATAATACAATCCTCGAAACAAACCTCTTAAATCAACACTTAGTATGTCTATCCACCAATTGAAAAGGCCCATAATCTAATGTCCCATTTCATCTCTAGCAACCTTAACAATGGTTGTTGGATTTACTTATCACCAATAAAGCATCAATTTGAACTACCTTTCATATGGTGTACTCCAAGTTATGTTCTAGATTTAAATAGAGTAAAGCTTTTTATTTTTTATTTTTTCCTTGCCTTTTCCTAATTGTCTAAAACTCATGAACTCTAATTTTTCTTTCTTGATGTAAAGGTAGTGATATGTTATTCAATATAGGAACTTATAAGTTTTGATTAGTTCATAGGCTACATTAAAGTTTATGGCTCAATGTAAGGATGCTTGACTCAAATCTCTTTTACTAATTCGTTGATTAATTTCTATTCATGTTGTGAGGGTATTTGCGAATCACATATTGAGTTTTGGTCTAAATCTATTACCTTAGGGAATTTAAATGAGGGCATGAATTTGATGCATGATTTAGGTTTTCATTTGGTTTAAAGCACGAGATATTTTACATCACTTGGTGAAAGAATTTGTCTAAGCTTCAATGTTATTGGAAGACCATTATCATAAACTCTTCATAAAAAGAGTTTAGTTTGTGGACTAAAAGTTGTAGACTAGATCTAAAGCCAATTAATTAATGACATATCAAAATGATCTTTTAGTTTCCAATATGCATCCTTTAGTTGAAGCCTACTTTCTAATGTTAATGAAACACATTGCCTATCCTCTTGCTGCTAAATTGAATGTATCAATCCTATTTCTTATATTAAACATTTAGAAATAGAATACCTTAACTTCTCTTCATTTCCTCTTGATTTTGATATCTAACATTGTGCTATTGCTAAGCTATAAGTTAATTGCAAGAGTGAACCATGGACAATTTTCCATTAAGGATTAATTTACTCTGTGATCCAAACTAGAATATTATAGTAGTTGCATTACCTAAAAGCTTACACCCATTCACATCTATTTATCGTTGATTGATTATATTTCTTTCCACTAGTGGGAAAAACTCCTCCTAAGTAAACATCTATTCTCTAATATCTACCTTTTATATTTAGTTTTACATAGATCCACTTGTGGAGCTTTACTTATTTGAAATCCCTAGTAATGGCTTTAGTTTAACTCATTGGGTTAAAGTGATTTGAATTAAGGAGTTAAGTCCATAAACTTGAGATAACTAGGGGAGATATGGCATGGTGGGCCTAAAGTAAAGTTTGTTAGACTAGCTTATCTACTCTCAATCTTTCTCTAAGAAGCTTATGCAATTAGAAAAGTTTTTCATGAGCTTAGACTTAATAAAAGCCCATGTAAAGATCCATCAACAAAAGGACTCATCTCGACCATTGACTGTTAGTGTGATCCAATGGACTTCATTGATGGTCAAACTCTAAATACTCAAAGCTCTTTCTCATTTGAGGGGTTTAAAAATTGATACAAATGCTTTGTGCTATCAAATTGCTTTCATAAAAGATCAAACAAAGTTTACAACAAAGAACTTGCTGCTTCTCTTAAAAAATTATGTGGTTGATACTCTATAATTCTTCCACTCATCACTGATGTATTCGAACTCCCTAAGATTGTCTACTCCCCCTCCCTACCTTTCACTTTTAGTCATCCTTTAGGCATTATCTTACGTTAATCCTCTAAAGCTACATGTAGCATAAGACTCACATTGCACATATATGACCATTGTAATCAAATCCCTTCACTACACCATTGTTTGTTGATTGTATTTCTTTCCATAAGTGAGAATAAGTCCTCATAGGTAAACTTTTATTGTCCAAAATCTACTTCTTTATAGTTATTTTTACATTTCTCTACCTATGGAACTCTACTTATTTGAAACCATTAAAGTCTGTTAATGGATAAAGATACTACTTATATATAAACCTAGGAACTTATTGAAATGTAGATAATTAGTATTATTCTTCTTACCATATTCAAGAGTTTGCCATTCTATGCGATTTGTTTTGGATTTTATCTAAAACCATGGACAAGAAACTAGTTTTAAGCTTCAAGCTACCACAAGGATTGCCCAATTATTTTCCAAAGCTTTGAGTTTAAGACATTCCCAAAATTTACATGTTTCCAGATTTAACATCTTAATTGACATTAGGTAAGAAGAATATTTTTTATTTGGTTGGATTAAAGTGCAATCCTGACTACTCTTTGAAGATGTGTAATGTTTGGGTAATGTAATAAGCAGATTGTATTGCTGCTTTAGCCATCAATCTATAAAGAAGAGATGAAACAACTTAAAGTTAGACCCTTAAATTATTATTGGGCCCCAAGCATTAAGTTGGACTTTACATTTAACCAGTTCACTAAGAATCTTTGTCACACCATTAAACCTTAAAGCCAATGAGATCTCATCACATATTCTACTTGAATAGAAAGTGCTAATGCTTACAACATAAAGAGTAGGTTTTTAAACCAATTTTATTTCTTCAAATCATTTATAAATTTTGGCAAATACTTCAACATTTGATGATATATTAGAAAATTCTATAAAGTTTTGAAAACAAGTATTAAGATTGACAACATAACAAAATTTATGACATTAAGTGATTACAAACTTATAAACCCCTTTTACATCATTAAGAAGTAACAACTATCATTGAAACTCTTCAACTAATGCTATCTCGGTCCTTGAAGTAGTAGTTAATCCATGTTCAATTCACATATTATCAAAAAATTTATCAACACCTAAAACAAAAAGTAGAGAATGAGTCACAAAGATTCAACACAAAATAGTCACAAGCATATACTCGCATGTCATGTATATCTATACTAATGCAATAACAAGAATTCATTTAATTATCTGTAATTAAAGTTCAGCAAATAGTATGAGAGTACTCATAACTTTAGACACTTTGGGAAATGAAAGGGGTTTGACTTTATCTAATAGGCATTAGGGGACTATCATGGCATATCTAACTACCATGGTCGAAACTATAATTGAAACCATATGTAATACCTTATCCAAAACCATATACAACATATAAGTAGTCTTGTTCAAGTGTTTGCTCCAAATGCTGGGTTGCTACTATAGTTGCAATCTATCCTACCATCACTTAAATGGCCCATTATATATACATTGTCTAGTTGACTTCTCTCTACTTCCATAATCGCTTCAAGCGATTACTAACCCTATTAACTACTTATTGTACCACCTTTGTGATTCAAGTGCCCACAACCTTAATTGCTACCCTTTGGATAGAGTGACCACACACAAGTAGCATTGCAAATATTTTCGATCAAGTTTTCATTTTAATTGTCCTAATTCTAACACACACTACATAAACTATCTCATACCTAGAAACTGAAGACCATAAGCCAAATGATGATCAAAAGTTCCCTAACTCAATTAGAAAAGCATATGTAATTAAGATCACAATTACCTTTGATTAGTATTAATGTACAATTAATTAATCTAAACTAATTTAATTACACATTGATAATGTATTATTAACTATTTAGGCCTAATGAGCTTGATTTAGAATTGTTCTAAATGTAAGTCCATTAAGCCTATGGGTCTATTTAGTATTACCAAGTCAGTCTACTATGTTAGCATAATTATTAATTCCAATTTTTTTAATTAAGTTCAATTAATTTTATTAATTAATTAATTTAACATCTTAATTAATTGAACTTAGTTCAAATGTAGTGAACCAATTAAGAATAAAATTGAACCAATTGAGGATTAATTTTGGATTCAGTTCATTTTTAGGAGGTTTGGTCTTAAGCTATTTTAATTTTGAATTTAATTAATTAATCGAATTAGATTAAGTTGAAAATCAATCAAGGTGGATTAGCATAGAGAAGAGCTTATTCGATTTGGGTGAACTAAAATTGGAAGAGTTCAGTCTTTCATAAGATGCCTAGCCCATTCCATTATCCATTATTTATTTTATCTTATTTCAAGGCCATTTGAATTTTAATGTTATGTTGATGCTCAAACCCAATTTCTGCTTTTGTAATAATTACTAATTAAGTCTAATGGTCACCTCTTAAGTCATTAGTTATCACAAACATTGTTTCATACTTGAAAGAGCTCTCATAAACATCAAACCCATTTTTCATAACTTTGATCTAAATCTTTAATTCGATTTTTAGGGAAAAAAAGTACTTTGATTTTGATAAAACGGTTTGTAAAAATCAATTCTTGAAGCTAAATTATACATGAAAACACTATTAAATCAAATCTCATATAAAAATGCATTTTTTATGAACAATTTTGATCAAGCTTGCATTTTACAAAAAACGAATTGAATCTCCATGATGAACATTTCAATTTTACTAAGAACATTCAAAGTTTAATTCAAGGAACTAACATAACAATTGAATGTTACCAAGAACGTTCAAAGTCTAATTCAATGAACTAACATACTCTAACAACTTCCATTAACATAATATACACTATCATGAATCAAATCATACCCAAATCAAGAAAACATTTCATTAAATTTCTAGCATTCAATATCATTATCAAGTATCATGCAACTTCAATCAAATCATCAAGAACAAGTTAAATTATCAAAATTAATACTTCTTAAAAACATGCTTACTTAATTTGATCATAACCTACTCATTTTAAGTTCGAATTGAGTTAAACCAAAGCCAAATTATTTCTAGTTACTTCCCTTATCTAATTCATCATTAAAATTCATCATTTAAATATTTTAAGCACCTATATTAGCAAAAACAATCAAATTATGAATTACACTTCAAATCACCATAACTTGTTCATTTCAACTCCAAATCAATTCAAACCAAAACCAAATTAATTCTAACTTCTTCCTATCTTCAAATTAATAGCCAAATTTCATAATTTCATCAAATCAACACCCAAAATCATCAAGAAAAGCCCAAAAAAAAATTGCTCCTTCTCTATACCCTAAACATACCTAAACTTATCCAATTAAATACCATTTTAATTGCAACATTTGAATAATTACTACAAATCAACTTCTATGAATTACAGGTCGGAAAAAATTATCAAAATAACTTTTTTTAATTTTTCAAAAACTCATTTTATCACTAATAATTATCATTCCATATCATCAAATCACATAAATTAAATTAAGAACATACCCATTTCCTTCATGAAACCCACAGAATACATTAAATTCCTATCATCCAATCAAATCATCAAATACTTATTTACACCCATCAAAACACCACTTAAACATTAAATTAACACCTAAATATTAAGAATCATTGAATCAAAACTCCAAATACCCATTTAATATCCACACATCACATATACATACTCATATAACAGTTTTTTCAATAATTAATCATCAACATACATCTAAACTTCAATTAATTTAAAGATTGAATAGTGACCTTATTATTTGAGTTGCTAAAGATTTCCAACAACACCCAAACTCCAAAGAATTCCTTCATACACCAAATTAACCTTTAAAAACCCAAAATCAACCCTCAATGTCTATATTGAATTTGTAGATTGTAATATGTTCTCTAGCATATCTTAATTTCAATTGAATCCACTTACCTTCAAAGCTTACACACCAAGTCTTATAACTTCCACCTTACAATTCAACATCAAAATACATAAATTAATACACTAAACTATAGATTGGAAGATTTTAAACAACATATCTAAATTCTATAGCCTAAAACTCCAATCAAACAAAATTACTCTTACCTATGTGTTTAGACGTCATGACCACCACTTGCAACTCCAAACAACCACTTGATCTCTACTTCTAGATTTTTTATTTATCAATTGAAACACTTAATTAGAGTTATAATTGATTGAATGTTAAAATTATTCTAAAACTTTAAAGATAATTTTGAAATCTCACTTGATAGAGCTTGGTTCTTGACTTGAATTTTTAAGAGCTTTTGAATTAATTGTTAATTCTTCAATTTTACCTTATAAAAAGTCAAAAACTCCCTTAGCATTGTCTTGAAGCTTCACACCATTAAAGAGGGAGTGAATAGCTCACATTGATTTGATTTTTCTAAATACATCAATTTCTCTCTCTTAGCTCCACTTAAGCCACCTTCAAATTATTAGATTACTAACTTACCTCTACTAGATCTCTTTAGATACTTAAGACAAGTGGGGGTATTTTAGTAATATGTAATTCAATTAAGGTATGTTATTTTATCAATATACCCTTAAGTAAATAAGTTTCTTAAGGTCATTTTAGTAAATTTAGATTTAGAAATTAAATATGGCTATTAAGAAATAATTATTTTTTTATATACCCAATAAATACCTTGATTTACTAATCACTAACTTATTCTCGATCCTAAATTACAAATGTAAAATCAAATTAGTAATTTTAAATTCCAAATTTTTATTTTAACTCCTAAATTGACTTTATTTAATTTCTTTAAATTTATTTAATACCTTTGTTGACTTTGGAATATTTCAAGCTTTATTGCTAAGATGAAAAGAAAAGGGGATATGGGATCCCCTTACTGAATAATACTAGATGAAAGGAAAGTTTAGCAAAGAGATCATTAGAATTTCTATTAAGGAAGTGGTGACACAGGACATAATCAAATGAATCCACCATTGTAGGACGTAACACATATAGTAAACAATCTTATTCAATCTTATCATAAACTTTCTCTAAATCCATTTTAATAAACATTGACTATGTTTCTCTTTCTCCCTTTAGCAGCTATGTAGAAGCTCATTTAGTAGAATGATGTAATTTACTGCCTTTCTATTTAGAATGAAACTAGATTGCTTAGGTAGATAAGAGACTCCAAGTTTTTGTAGCCTAATAGGTTGAAATTGTGTAACTTGATTAGCATCCATAGAGTGAGCATGAAGAACCTTTTTACCAATTCTGAGTGGATCTTAAGGTGCTTAATATTTCATCACTATTTAAGGGTTCACTTAGAATAACTTGCATAATAAACTTCCTCTTGCATATTCAGGGATGTAATTATCACTTAAGATCAATAGTTTTTGTGATGAGAAGAGCCTTTGAAAGAGAGAGGAAATTTGAAGCTTTAGATGGTTGGGTTCTAATTCAATTTTCAATTGTGTCTTAAGGAGCTATAATTTTTTTTTTTTTTTTGCTCCACCTTTCATCATTGAAGCATGATAGAATCTTATATTTCTATCCCCATTATTTATCCACTTTTCTCTGACTTTCATCTTTTTAAGCATTTCTCCTCTTTTAAATGGTATCACTATCTCTTTTCTTAGTTTCTTTTACAGATTAATTAAGAAGGGAATTGGAGTAGGATTCATCTCTCTTCCTATCCCTACTATTATAGCCAAAATTTTCCTTTTATCTTTGCTTAATAATCCAAATACCTCTCCATTCCATCCCTTCACCTTGCTTATAAACTATAGTGTAGCTATAATAAAATCATTATCTTTGCTTCTCCAAGTTGGTTAGGTTAGAAAAAAAGGTGAGATGGGTTAATGATAAGGATTGATAATGAAAAGGCATATTAGAGGGGAAAACCAAGGGTTTTACATGTGCTTTTATAAGGAGGAGGCAATAGTTAGAACTCTACTTTTGTATATAATACACTAATGCTTGTGAATATATGCATTTTCAAGAGTTATCACTCTAAGCAGAATCTATTCTAGTTTAGACTAAGAAAGTGCTTTTCCTTTGATTGGACTAAGTATACCTAGTTCTTGTGTATTCCATATTAATTCAAGCCACAATTAGACACACATGGGAAATAAGCTTGAGCTTTGAATGAACTGATATTTTTACCATAACACTTCTTATATTCATTAATAACTTCTTTGAAATCACTCATGGCATACAAAAGCCTATCACTAATGTCATTAGTAAGTAAACTTGATAAAGATCACGCTAAGAGGATTGGTCCAAGAATGATTGAGATCAAGTTAGGAGAATTGAATCAAGGAGCACGACCTTATTTGAAGTGCAGAGCTTGAAGGCGAAAGTTAAGGAATAGATTTAAGGATGACAACTTTAAAATCATTGAAGGCCATTAGCCTTGGTAGTTTAAGCCGCTAGCCTAAATGGCAGGCACAGAGAAGAAGACCACTGACTTAAGTGACCGGTGTATATCCAAGAAAAGTCAGTTTGATTATTTTTCAAAGCCACCAACTTTGGTGTCGGCTTTACAACAATTATAAGCCAGCTTTGCAATATTTTAGGTTGTCGACGTTTAATGTTTATCCTTTATTCCAATTAGGTTTTCTTATGTTGTTTTGTTTACTCTTTTTTGTGAGACTATAAATAGTTGTCATAGACTCATTGTAACACAATTAAGCATTAAGAAAGTTTATTCACTTTTTGAGAGAAATTTTCTCTTTGGTTTTTGATAGAACTATCTAATTTATCGAGTTTTGAATCCATAACGTTCACTCAAACTCATTAATCGATCACTCCATAATCGATTGTGGCGTTATCACTTATATCGAGGTTCTTATCTTATCTATAGACAACGGGTCACAGTTTCTATCATTCTTGATAGATCCATAGGTTGCAAGGATTAATAAATCTAGTTATCGGGTTTTGTAACGGGTTGGCGGGGTTTGCATCAGTTTGGTATCAAAGCAATCAAGTTTGTTAGGATCGCCTATCTTATTGTTACAATTACTTGTTTTTAGATCTAGGGTTTGAACAAAAAAAGAAAAAAGAAAAAAGAAAAAAGAAAATCGTTCTTTGAATTTCGATTTTTGCAAGTAGGTTTCGATACGATTGTTGTTAGTCTTTAAAAGGAATCGTACACACTTCCTTTCTCAAGAATTAAAAAAAAAAAAAAAGAGAGAGAGAGAGAAGAAAATTCATATAAAAAAGAGAGAGAAGAAGAAGAAAAAGAAAAACAAGAGATTCGTATATATATATATATATATATATATATATATATATATATATATATATATATAAAGAAGTAACAAAAATTGGGATTTAGAGTTTATGGTGATCCTTATTGCGATTCTTAGCTTTCTGTAAATCATGTCAAATCGTGTTACAAGACTACTGTTCAGAAATTTTGGGTTGATTTTTACAAGAACAACTTTAATTGGATTGTTAGTTCCAAAAGAACTAAAAAGAGAAATTTTTAGTGGGTAAGGATTTGGTGAGAACAGTAGAGTGATTTGAGTGAAATTGTGAGAGTTTTATTTTATTACTCCTAACATTTTCTTGTGCAGCATTATGTCTAATTAAAATTCTCTTGAAAGTGTGATGGGGGGAATTGATACAAAATTGATCATGGAAACTCTAACTACTAAGATGAGAAGAATGTTTTAGAGTGGAGATGGATCAATTTTATGAGCAGATTGAGCAGAAATTTGAGCAGTCATGGATTGCTTTTGCTAGGTGTAGGAGGGCTAAAATGTTGAGAAGGGTAGTGCGCATGGAGGAAGATGAATGGGGTAGGGAAAGATTTGTAGCTGAATCTGATCAGGATTCATTTATGGGTTATCGAAGGAATGCAAGGAGAAGTAGAGGAGCTAAGAATGAGGAAGATAACAAAGTAGGGAACATAAAGATGAAAATCCCTTCCTTCTAAGGGAAGAATGACCTTAAAGTGTATCTAGAGTGAGAGAAGAGGGTAGAGTTGATTTTTGAGTGCTACAACTATCCTAAAGCTAAAAAGGTAAAACTTGTTACCATTGAATTTTCTGATTATGCAATTGTTTGGTGGGATCAACTTTTATTAAATAGGAGGAGGAATAGGGAACCACCAGTAAGAATATGGGAGGAGATGAAAAAGATCATGAGGAAATGATTTATACCTATATACTACTATATGAAGTTATACAAAAAATTACAAACCCTTAAGCAAGGCCATAATAGTGTGGAGGAATATCATAAAGAGATGGAGGTTATCATGATCAGGACTAATATTGAGGAGGACCGAGAGGCAACTATGGCCAGGTTCTTAGCTGGCTTAAATAGGGAGATTCAGAATGTGGTGGAGTTGCAACATTTTGTGGAATTGGAGGATATGATTCATATGGTTGTCAAAGTTGAGAAGCAACCCAAGTGCAAGGGTACTGGTACTACACGTACTATATCTAGTTTATCCACTTGAAATACAACTCCATGGAAGGAGGTGAAGGATTTTAAACCAACTCCTAAAAAGAAATCAGAGTCTAACCACACTGGCAATTAAGGTAAATCTAATCCTTCTACTTCTAGGAATCATGATATAAAATTCTTTAAATGTTAAGGTAAAGGTCATATAGCCAGTCAATGTCCTAATAGACGAGTTATGGTGTTAAGGGATGATGAGAAGATTGAGACTGATAGTTAATCTGACTGTGATTCTATGCCACCATTAGAGGATGATGTTGATGGTGAGGAGTATGCTATTCAGCGAGAGTTGTTAGTAGCTAGGAGAGCTTTGACTTTACAAATTAGAGAAGAGGAAAATGTGCAATGGGAGAATATCTTTCATACTAGATGCCTAGTTCAAAATAAAGTGTGTAGTGTGCTTATAGATGGTAGGAGTTATACAAATGCTGCTAGTATGACCATGGTGGAAAAATCAGGGCTTCCTACAAGTAAACATCCCTGTCCTTATAAATTGCAATGGTTGATTAATAGTAGTGAAGTGAGAGTCACAAAACAGGTGTTGATTTCTTTTAGCATTAGAAAATATAGGGATGAGATTCTGTGTGATGTAGTTCCAATGTAAGCTGCACAGTTGTTATTAGGGAGGCTATGGCAATTTGATAGGTAGGTGAAGCATGATGGATTCACTAAAAAGTACTCATTTGTACATGATAAAAAACTTATTACTCTTTGTCCTTTGATACTTAGTGAGGTTTATGAAGATCAAGTGAGGATACAGAGAGAGAAAGAACAAAAGAGAGTGAGTGGTAAAAATAAACCGAGTGCTATTGCATAAGAAAAGAAAGGAAAAAGATTGAGTGATGAGAGAAAAATAAAGCAGAAAGAAAATTTTTATGCGAGAGCCAGTGAGGTTAAGAATGCCACCGTCGAAAACCCTCCGACCGCCATTGAATTCGACTCTACCCAATCCAACCCGACTCACGATCTACGATTTGTACCTAGGTAAGTCAGTTTTTTCAAATTATTTATTTATTTTCTTATTCTTTATTTTATTTATTTATTTATTATTTATCCATATTTATTTATTTATTTTTTTTAGATATTTATTTTATTAGAAATTTATAATCTTGAAAATAGAAATAATAAAATAATAATGTAAGGGTTTTAATTAGTTTTTTTTTTAGAATAGATATGTTTAGTTTAATATAAAAATAGTAAAAATAATAAATAAATAAATAAAATAAAAAATAAATAATGAGAAAAAATAAATAAATATTTTAAAATTAAATAATTAGTTGAGATAATAATATGAATTAATAATAGATCGTTTTACCACTTAGAAAAATCATCTTTTCAAAATAAATCCAAAATTGGTTTTTCTTAAATCAAAATTTCTTTTAGAAAATAAAATGATAAAGCTTAAGCTTAGATTTTTTTCCAAAAATTTTGAAAATTGTAACGAATTTAAACCCGAGATATTTTCATAATTAAAACTAACAAACCAACTAAAGCTTTTTATAAAAAGCGAATTATGGCTTGTTTGATCCTAAATAGTAGGTACGTAGGCACCTTTATGAGACAACTCTAAAAAGATATAAAATCATTTTCCAAATTATTATAAGTTGTTTTACCTGTATCCAAAATAATAAAAAATAGTAAAAATAAAAATAAAACAAAACATATTAGAATATGGTCTAAATTTTAGAATGATAAGGTGATAACTTTAGGGTTTTAATAGGTTAGCCCCTAAGTCAAGAATCTTTGGTTTTACTTTTTTCTTTTTTCATTTACAAAAAAAAAAAAAGGAGATTTCGTTGACTAGTTGTCTAAATTAGAATTAATTTGCTCAATTAGTTCTAATTCAATAATTTTTCCCAATTTCAGTTGGGTAGCGACTCTAAATAAAAATAAAATTCTTACTTTAAGTCAATGATTTATATTAGATGAGCATTGGGTCCAATATAAATTGGATTAGGAATCTAAATGAAAAAAAAAAAATTAGACTCGGTAGGATGGCGACTCTATTGGAGACCCCGGTAGGCTAGCTACCTAAACCTTCTAAAATTACCATTTCCAAATGTCTTTTAATTGTTATACTGCGAAATATTGCTGATACTAACCTTTCAAGGATTTAGTGAAGTTAACAGTTTATTTACTTTTGTTGAGTCTGCATGCATGTAATCGCGTGATTAGATATGGTCAAACCTAAGCCATTTTAGGACCCTAAGACGAAGGGCCATTGTGTAGGTCTCGGGCGAAGTGATATAATCACTGTTTGGGGCTGATTAGGCTACCCCACCCAATGCTTCGATATGGTCTGAGATCCATTTCTTTGAGAATGCAGGAGGCCATAGAGCTTGGGAACCTGTTAGAACCCACCTATCTACATACATGAAGGCATGGGCCGATAATTGATTAATGATGTAATTCTTTCGTTTCTTTTCTAGATATCAGATATATTTACTTGTAATAGCATCATTTATACTTTGTAAAAATTTTGTGTAATTAGAAATTTCTATTGTAATAAATGGCTAGTCCCACAGTCGACTGCCTCCTTCGCAAGGAAATCTGGGTTTGCAAACCTGTGGATCCAAAATTGATACTGGACCACTGGTTCACTCTATATGACCTTGAGGAACAAGCCTTCATCCAAGAAAAGATAGGGCCCATTTTGTCACTAATGAAGATGGAAATGAACCTACATCTGATTCGAGCTATCTTACACCTCTAGGAGATCAAGCCTACAGCTTTCTTTATTGGGTCGCATGAGATTACACTCACCCTGGAAGAATATACCCAACTTCTGTAGGTTCCATCACTTACCAGCGGGATATATGTGCTAGATCTCGAGGTTAGGCCAGCTGGTATTTTCAGTAGACTTCTGGGTATTCGCAAGACAGCAATCAACAAGGCCTTAGCAAACTGCAATGAATACTGCCTCCAGATGGGCGAATTAGAAGCGTGGTTCATAGCCCGGAATGATGATGGGAACAAGAAGGATATATTATGCGGGGATCCTAAGAGTTACAAATAGAGAAGAGTGTATGCTTTCATCCTGACAGCATTTGCAACTATACTCTTCCCTACCAGGATCTTTCACATCCACTACAGGGTTGCAGAACTGGTGGCCCAATTTCTAGAAGGGAAGTCTTATACCCCGGCCCTACTAGCTGAATAGATCCGAAGCCTGAATTTCATCAAAAAGAAAGGTCATAGAATTCTTCGCTCAAACATTAACCTCATCCTAATATGGTTTGTAAGCACCTCAAATGTTTCGGGTTAAACATGGTCCAAAAATCTTTAGCCCAACAAGTAGACCTCGTAGATTCCTGCATATAGAGGATAAAGTTACTCGACGATCTTACTAGCCACAGTTAGGTAAAAGTACTCAAAGGCTTTAGTGCCAATGACATCCTTTGGACTGCTAAGTGGAGTTACTGCAACAAAGTCATCCTAACCTGCAAAAACCTCTAGGTTGTTCCTCTAATCGGTATCAATGGGTATACGCATAGTTATCAAAATCGTGAGTTAACTCGCATGTTTCTACAATTTTACGAGTTGGTGAGCACATTCCTAGTCAACTCGCATGTAAAGACATTTTTGAGGTAAAATCATAGTAAAATCATCAAAATTGCGATTTTACTACTTTTCCACCGATTCTACGATATTGCACAACTAAGTAAAATTTCAACCATCTGGATCCAAATGAGCAAATATGTAATAATAGCTATTCATAGCTTAAGCCCAAAATTTTAATAAACAAATATGAGCTTAATTTTTAAAAGCCCTCTAGCATCTAGAGGGCGCTGCCTCGCGGCTTCCCCAAACCTTCGCCCGCTTAGTGTGGAGCGGGACCCATGTGCCTTCTTGTCGTAGGGGAGTATGAGTCATACCCCAACATGTTCGTCGGTCATCACTCCTCTCTTGTTAATGTGTTGTGTTGCATTGAAGTCTTTGTGTTTGTGTTCGTCGATTGTTAGTCTTCTTATTCCTATTTGTGATCATGTTTGTATTAAAGCACTTATGTTTGATTACTGCAACTTTTCTTATTTTAATTAATATTTTTGTAATAGTAAATAAAATAAAGGATAGATAACTATAACTTTATAAGAATTTTTTAGATTTTTAATTTTATAGGAAAGGTATAAATGTATTTATATTTCTATCTTTTCAATATATCATTCTCATAGTTAAGTAAATGTGAGATATTGTTAAGTAAATATATTTTGAATTAACAATCACGAATAGTGCAAAAATTTACCTAGTAATATATAATTTTGAAGGTTTTTCTTGTTATAGTATCTTCTTTATTATGTACTTTTTATTAGTAGTTATTTGTCATTTTTTAATATTACTCCTTTCTAATGATATATCTTTGTTATCAATTTTTATTTATTAGTAATTTCTTAAAGTCACAATTGATTTTTAAATTTTATCTATTATCTTTTAGCTTTTTATATATAACTAGATGAAACTAGCTTTATACATGATTTATCATTTTAGAAATAAAATATCTATATTATACAACTTATGCTCGATTATCTATATTATGACTTTTATTGCAAATTTGCAATTTATGGCTAAAATAAATGCTCAATTTCCTTATTTCTATTATTCATTATATTTTTTAATGACTATTGTAAGTAAATTTATAATATTTAGAAGTTATTTTACATAGGTTGTAGAAACTTACATTTCTACGTTCCATTTCTATGTTTCGATTCTATGGACCTCTTAGCGATTCTATGTAAAATTGCGATTTTGACAACCTTAGATACATAGGTTATCATCCAAAATCAATGGTCCGTTAGTTCGGTACAATCCAAAATATAGTTTACAGGTCGTTGTTGGAGGGAATCACATTTGAATACCAGGGTTCAAGCTTGCTGGTAGTTAAGAAGTTTGCTAAGTTGGCAGATTTCAAAGCCTTATAGGAAGCCTGGATTGAGAGCCCCAACATAAACCTCGGAGACCTAGATAGTGAAGTGGGCAAGCATCGAGCCACCAGAGATTTCTTGATCAACCAATTATATCAAACAGGAGAAAGGGCATACCGAGTCCCAGATGTCACTCAACCCACGCCAGACAGTGTGGGTCCAGAATTAAGAACCTACTTGGAACAAGTCAAGGCCCGGATGGAAGTATACTTTGAAGCTGCAGAATACAAAAAGGATGTCTGGAAGGGAAGGTTCAAAGAGTTCGATCAAAGAAACAAGGATTTGGAAGCTCAGTTGGAGAAGAACCGAGCTAGAGTCAAAGAGCTAGAAGCCATCATCAACGGAAAATCGGCGCCCACGTAACCAAAGAAGAAGAGAACTAGGAACTAGATTAGCATTGTATTTTTTCCTTTATGTTTTAAGTATCAAACTCCAAGTTCCCAATATTAATAAAAATAAAGTTTTAGTATTATATCATTAATCAACTGTTGGCCCCTTTTTCTTTCAAGCATCTGCATGATACATGCATTAAACTAAAAAATGCATATCGAGGTGTCAAAGATAGCTCCCAAACAACCGAGCCCTCCAAGGAGCCCAATCTACAACCACTCTAAGACCAAAATGGCAAACAATGGCAACAACAGCGACAACTGGAACAAAGCCAACACTGATACCGCATCGGACCCGAGGATTGTATCCTTAGAACAAACGGTCCAGCAATTGGCTGCATAAGTCCACCTCCTGACCGAAAGTGATAGAGCCATTTTATACTTAATCTTTATAGTATAAATTGTGTTAATTCATTATTGATTTTATAGAAATCATAAGGAAATGGTACTTAATTCTATTATGGTGATAAATCAGGTTAAATGGAGTCAAGGATGCTAATTCAAGTAAATTAGAGAAGTCATCTACAACTTGGATCAAGACAAGGATTTACACCGCCGAAGGGAAGTACATGGGCGTGTAATTGAAGTACACGGTCGTGTACTTGGTTTTGAATCAACAGGAAGATACACGGTTGAAATACACGGCCGTGTATCGGAAGCACGGTTTAAGGCACAGCCATGGCGCAAACCGTGTTACACACTGGACGAGAAGGCGGAAACGTGGACTTTCAACAGAGAGAGACACGGCTTAGGGCACGGCCGTGGTGGAAGCCGTGGGAGAAACTGTGCTTGGAGCCGTGGTGGAAGCTAGACGTGCCAAGGAGAAGAACTTGTAGATCATGCACAGAGGAAGGCACGGTTGAAAATCTAGCCGTGGGTGGAGCCGTGCTACACACTGGACACGGAAGATGATACGTGAATTATGCACAGAGGAAGGCACGGCTTGACCCACGGCCGTGTGGTAGGGCGTGCCAGGCAGACGAAGATTCACTTCTCGAAATCTACTTGAAAAAGGAAAGATATTTTCGTATCTTGCTAGCAAAAGATCACATGCCATCCCTCTAACAATATAAATAGAACCAACCCTAGAGGGTGAGGACAACTTTTGAATCTTTGGGGATCTTGAAGAACCTTGGATCATCTTGGAGGCAGAGCAGGCAACCGGGTTCATGATGTTTCTACTTTTTATTTTCGTTTTGTTGATGAACATGAGTAACTAAGCTACTTTTCTAGCCAAAGGGTCATAGATGTTTAATTCTCCACGAATTGTGAGGTCTAATTGACTTGTATTTAATCTATTCGTTGTTTTCGGATATTCATATATCTTCTGATCGTTTTGTCATTATTATCTTTGTTGATTGGTATGAATAGAGCTCTTCTACTCAATTAGCAAGTTAATATATTGTCAACTAGCACGTCAAATCCGTAATTGTTTGATTGTTCTAGTCTCAGTGACACAATAACATGTTTGGTTATAAAATAGATGATCGAATTCATGTTATGGAGGTGTGTGATCATGTTTAAATAGGTTATCTTATAATCTACTGGCATGAATTGGTGGTCTCTCTAGTTTTTAATGCTATTGGTAGATTAAATCCTAAGCGCTTGTCTGGGGTTGTCTAATCGATAAGAGAAATAATCAAAGAGCTTCTCTTGGTTATCGAGGAAGTACGGAGAGATAGGTTGTTAGAGCTTGTTAATAACCATAACCAGTTTATCTAGGAATAAGAATAGAAAACATTTGCATCGATGATCAATTCCTTGAATTAAACTATCTTGATTCCTTTGGCTAGGCTTTTATCAATATACGATTCTATTATCTTGCTTCGACTTTATTTTGATTCATAAACAAAACCCCCCTCGTTTTCTTTTCATCTTTATGCCCTTTGAATAGAAATATCTTTAACCAATCCCTGTGGATTCGACCCTACTCACCACTATATGCAAATCATATAATTGTCTAGGAGTAGGTTTTATTTTTGTTGGATTCGACACCCATCAGAGAGTATCGGCCTCCTTCGCACCACCCAACCAACTTAGGAAGAACATTCAGAGGCCAGAAAAGGGAAGGCAGTAGAGGGTCAACCTCTAGAGTATGAGGAGATCAATTCCCACCTCAACTCAGCATTCAAGTATGAACTAAGAGTTAACCTCGATCCGACTTCGGATGATATAAAAAGGGAAATGGAAGATAAGAAAAAGGAAATGAAGAGAAAGCTTTTCCAACAACTGGCTGACAAGATGAAGACGTTAAAAGGGCCTGACAGCTTTGAGTAGGCAGGAATCACTAGCCTACTAGTATATGGGGAGGAAGCTTACCCAGAGAAGTTTAAGAACCCAGAGTTTGAAAAATATGATAACACCGGATGCCCCAAGATGCATACAAGGTTGTACATGCGGAAGATGAGCAAATATGCCCAATATAACTAACTCATGGTCTAGACCTTCCAAGACAGCCTCACAGGCCCTGCCCTCATTTAGTATGCACACTTGGACTTCAGCCAAGTCCACACTTAGGAAAGGCTCACTCGGGCATTTTATGACCAATACAAATTCAACATCGAGGTTGCCCCTTCGGTAATGGATTTAGGAAGCCTTTGAAAGAAACACATTGAATCCTTTAAGGAGTATGCCCAGCGCTGGAGAGCTCAAGCCACCAAGGTAACAAGCCCAATCTCTGAAAAAGAGTTAACATTCATCTTCGTCAACATTCTAGAGAAGACTTACTTCTCACATTAGTAGGCCAAACATCATCCAGTTTCATAGAAGTAATGGCAGCAGGGTGCCGAATCGAGAATACCATAACAACTAGGAGACTCCAAACAGTTGATTATCCCCAAATCACATCATCTCAAAGGCCCGTAGGATGTGACAAAGCTAAGGAATTCACCATCAGCACAGTTAACTTCGGCAGAGATAACAAGGTTGGGTCCTACATGACATTTCAGGCTGTGAATGCCTCAATCCAGCAATCACCAATGAATCACACCCAGGCTACTAGAGTCACAAGACAATTCACTCCAATACCGATCCAGCTCAGCCAGGTCTTTACTCGGCTACGAGCAGATAATTTGATCAGCTTTGAGATTCCAAGTGATCGGTACAAGCCAAGGAGTTTTAACCCAAGCCTCAAGTGCAATTATCATATGGGCCAAGAAGGGCATTCCACAAACAGATGCCGGAGGCTCCAAAACAAGATCCAAGATTTGATTGATGTAGGAATAATGCAGTTAGACTTTTTCAACGCACCAGCACCCAATGTCAACACTAATCCATTGCCCAACCATAAGCCTACCGTCAATATGATTGCATCCGAAGAGTCGGACTCCAAACCTAAAGAGTCCCCAAAACAAGAGAAGATAGTAGCGTAGCAAGAAAGTCACTTACGCCAAGTCTTAGATAAAACTCCTAAATCACAGATCAAGAGGAGATGGTTAGCTGGAGACCTAATAGTCAGTACCCTAGGCGAATCACATGGGAGGTTTGAGTATCTAGTGAATTACTCTTTCACCCCAACCGAAGATGGGCCACCTAGTGGATGGGTACCCGAGTTTGAAAAAGAAGACAACCCACCAAAGGAAAAAGAGGAGTCCGTAAACGTGATCAAATCGGACCAAAAGCCGATAGTCATAAAGTGCTATAAGGGACAAGCTACTAAGGTGCAAATCCTAAAAAAGATATATGTATTCAATATCCTAAAACCCTCAGAGAGGTATAAGGCGACGCCTTTCAACTATCAGGCCCTCGAGTAGGAGAGACCTCCCATCATAGGAGGAATTACTCGCTTTGGGAAAATTTATGACCCTAAGTACAAAATCGCAACTAAAGAGCCTAACACCATAGTGGAGAGAGAGGAAGAAGAGGGGCTCTCTACATTCACAAAGATGGTCAAGGCAAGTAAATACAAAATCATGGAACAACTTAACAAGGTTCCAGCCCAAATATCACTTATGGGCCTCCTCACAACGTTTGAGCCCCACATATAAGCACTCTTCAAAGTACTCAACCAAATCAAGGTACCAAAGGGCATCACAACAAAGAAATTGAGCCATGTGGCAAGTTCAATTTTCACCATAGATTAGATATCTTTCCCTCCCGAAGCGCTAGGAGAAGATGGAGACCAGCACACGAAACCATTATTTATATTGGTGAAATGCAATGACGCAATTGTCTCCAGAGTACTTATAGACAACAGATCTTCTCTCAATGTATGCCCTTTGGCCACGTGTGACTTACTAGGGGTCGACGCAAGCAACATCAAGCCAAGCTCAACAATGGTTAAGGCCTTCAATGGGTCTAAGAGAGAGATGGTGGGGGAACTCAACTTGCTAGTGGAAATTGGTCCACAGGTATTCCACATCTCTTTCCAAGTCCTTAACATTCCAAGATCCTTCAATCTACTATTTGGAAGGCTATGGATATATACCGTTGGAGCCATACCCTCGAGTCTACATCAGAAGGTCAAGTTTATAGCGAATGGTCAAATCATCACTATACTAGGAGAGCAAAACTATGCTATCTATAAAGAGACCACCATACCTTACATCAGGGAAGACGGTTTTGAAGATTTTGGCCTCCAAATATTTAATGAAGTGAGTATGGTAACAAGCAAGGAGGGCTATCGGTTCAAGAAGGGATAGCAAGGGATGTTTGGATTAGGGTACATTCCTACATCCCAGGAAGAGGCACAAGCAAGAGGTATTAGAGGCAGAAGGAAAGAGAAGCCAAGCGATACCCAGATGCATTTTCCACCCCTCCAACAATCATTCAGGCGAGCAACTACCATTCAAGAGTTAAGGATAAGCAAAACTGACATCAGCAATGAAGGCTCAACCTCTTGTACGTTTAATTAACATCCAGCTCTTAACAATTGGTTCTATTATCCTATTGATAGCACTAGGTCAACTTAAGGATAGAGAACAATTATTAAGCAAGTTTCTATTGTGATTATTATTCTTTAAATTCAATAAATTGCAGCTTATTTCTTTTGCTTATACATACATGTTCTTGCTTCACTTTACCCACAAATTCCCTACTGCCGAACGTTAGGGACATTTCACATAGGTAAGTAATGAAAACATCGATATCGTTTCCAACACTGCTGGGTTGGCCGTTGGAAATGATGTCCTTGACCACGAAATAATACAAGAAAGTTGGCAAAAATATAAACAAAGTAAAATCTCAATTGATGAGTCGATGGAGACAGTAAATCTAAGAAGCACAGAGGAACCCAAAAACCTCAAGATTGAGGCTAATTTGAGTGACAATCAAAAGCGTGAGATAACTGAACTACTAACTAAATATGCAAATGTATTCACCTGGTCATATGGCGACATGCTAAGACTCGACCAATCAATAGTAGTTTATAAACTTCCTACGAGAGAAGATGTCAACCCTAAAAAATAAAAACTGAGAAGGTTTACGCCCAACATCTTACTAAAGATTAAAGAGGAAGTCAAAAAACTACTAGAGGTGGGGTTTATTGAAGTATCAAACTACCCAAAATGGGTAGCAAATATAGTTCCCATTCTAAAGAAAAATGGGAAAGTGCGAGTGTGCGTAGACTTCCAAGTCTTAAATCAAGCTATGCCTAAAGATAATTTCCCTCTACCTCACATCGACGTCCCAGTAGATAATACCGCAAGGAATCATCTCTTTTCATTTATAGATAGTTTCTCAAGATATAATCAGATAAAAATGGCTAAAAAAGATAAAACTAAAATAACCTTTATCACAACATGGAGAACTTTCTGTTACAAAGTTATGCCCTTTGGTTTGAAGAACGTCGGGGCAAGGTATCGAAGAGTCATGGTCACGATACTTCATGACATGATGCATCAAGAAATTGAAGTATATGTTGACGATATGATAGCCAAGTCTAAGGGAGAAGAAAGCCATGCGGTTATCCTGAAGAAATTGTTTAAGTGGTTGAGAAAGTTTCAGCTCAAGTTGAATCCTGAAAAGTGTATGTTTAAGGTCGTAACAAGCAAACTGTTAGGGTTTGTCATAAGCCGAGAAGGTATCAAAATCGACCCTGACAAAGTAAAGGCCATACTGGAACTACCCTCTCCACACACTATCAAAGAGTTGAGAGGTCTGCTGGGAAGATTGAATTACATAGCCCGTTTCATCTCACAGCTCACAGACAAATGCTACCCACTATTCCGTCTACTATAAAAGAATGCCACGGTAGAATGGGATGATGAATGCGAAGAAGCATTCAGAACGATCAAAGACTATATCACAAACCCTCTAGTCTTGATAGTTCTAAAACAAGAAAGCCCTTATTCTTATACCTCACGATACTCCCCGAATCCATGGGGTGCGTGCTGGGGCAGAAAGATGAAGAAGGAAGGAAACGTTCCATATACTATCTAAGCAAGAAGTTTACAGACAGAGAATAGAGGTACTTTGAAATAGAAAGGACTTGTTGTGCTTTGATTTGGGTCATGCACTGGTTGAGACAATACACCCTTTACTACCCCATTGAGTTGCTAATAAGACACGATCCTCTAAAATACTTAGCAAAGAAGCCTGTTTTGTTAGCGAGAATCTCCAAATGCAGATGCTCTTATCAGAATTTGACAACACATATATAAATCAAAATTCAATAAAAGGGCAATCTTTAGCCGATCAATTGGCAGAACACCCAATTGAAGGAGATCCCCAAGAATCTCAAGCCTAATTCTCTGATGAAAATATATTAATAGCGGAGGGCGAGCTAACAGAAGATTATGGGACAGAACAAATGATGGGAAAATTTTCGGCGCCTTCAACACTTTCAAAACTCGATTTGGATGATGATCCAAATCGCTCATATTTTACTCTATGTCTTTTATTCTAATAAATATTTGAGAATAATCTTATAGGTACAATGATAATTCTCTATCGGATGCTAATATGTCCTACAACAGTTGATGGACACAAAACATTTTTAGGGTGACAATCAAAAACCCGCTGTGATTGTTTTCCATTCTAAGGCATTGGTTCATGAAGAGTTATGTTATTTTGTACTTTGTAATTATTTTATGAACTATTTTTTGTTGTATTTAGTTTTGGGACACTTTCATTTTCCTTGTAATTTTCATTTAGGACTAGCCACCTTAAAAGTGGTAAACTTGTAATTTTGACCACTTTTTAACCCTAGGAGTAGCAAGTATAAATACTTGCTTAGAAGAGGGTTTGAGGAGGCCATATTTTGCAGAAATAACCTAGCACTTTCACGTGTGGAATTAGGGTTCATCCTTAGTTCAAACCTCTTATCAATTTCAACCCAAGAATTGGAATTGTAGCGAGTGCGACAAAGGAGAATTGTGAGTCATATCGATTCATCTTTGTTGTATGTTCATTTCTTCTCTAGTGAGTCATATCTAGGGTAGATTTGAATCTTTCTTGGACTTATTGGTGATTGTAATTCATGGATAATCATCTTGTAAAGGTTGATTGTTCATTGAGATTGAAAGCTCTTTAGTGATTGGCATGAATTGGCATTGTTGGAAGGATTTGAGATCACGGTTTTTGTGCTTGTCTTTTTTCATCCATTTCACGTGTAATTCTCTCGTTCTTATTGTTGATTAGTGAAATTGATCATTAGTGGAAGTTAATTGAATCTTTGAACCATTGGATTTCATCAAATTTCCATTAGGGTCACGCAATTTCCTAGTTCAATTGGATCGGTTTGATTGTGACTTGAGGATTGTTTTCTTTGAGTCATTTGATTGTGCTTGAACTTGGTTTTGAGCACATCAACAAAGCCCTAAATGGAAGATGTTCTTTGATAGAGCTATCAATGTATTCGGTTGTGGGATCGGGGCAGTACTAATATCACCAAAAGGAACACAATTCCCCTCAATGATAAGACTCATATTTCCATATACTAATAATATCGCGAAATATGAGGCATGCATCATTGGCCTCAAAATGGTGTGCCATATGGAAATCCGTGAATTAGCAGTATACGGAGATTCTTCACTCATCATATTACAGACATGAGGGGAATACAAAACTAAAGACTCTAAATTGGTACCATACCATCAACATTTGACAGAGCTAATCGATGAATTCGAAGCAGTCATGTTCACAAACATCCCGAGGACTCAAAATCAGTTTATAGATGCCCTCGCCACATTAGCATCTATGATTCAGATAATAGGGGGAGCCAAAATCTAACCACTGAAAATAGAAATTGAAAATTAACCCGCCTACTGTCTGGTAATCGAGAAAGCACAAGATGATAAACTCTGGTATTACGATATCAAAACTTTCCTCTAAGAGGATAAATACCCTGAAATGGCAAGCAAAAATGACCAAAGAACACTCAGAAAGTTAACAAGTCACTTCTTACTAAATGGGATTGTGCTTTATAGAAGATCACCTGATATTACCTTGCTAAGATGTGTGAATAAAAAAGAGGCATGTGAATTGATGAAAGAAGTGTATGAAGGATATGTGGACCTCACATGAACAGATACATGCTCGCTCAAAAAATCATGAGAATGGGCTATTACTGGTTAATAATGGAATCAGACTATATCAAATATGTTAAGCACTGTCACTTGTGTCAAGTTTATGCAAACCGAATAAATGCCCCACCTAAAGAGCTTCACTCGTTATCTGCACCATGGCCTTTCTCCATATGGGGAATCGACATCATTGGGCCAATCACTCCCAAAGCATCCAATGGTCACAGATTCATACTGGTAGCCATTGATTATTTCACCAAGTGGGTAGAAGCTTCATCATATGCTAGTGTCACAAAAGGGGTAATAATCCGATTCTTGAAGAGGGACATAATAGCCCACTATGGAGTTCCTAAATCAATTATCACCAACAATGGCACCAACCTCAATAGCAAGTTGATGACAGATTTGTGTTAACAATTCCATATAAACCACAAAAATTCAACTCCTTATCGACCTCAAATGAATAGCGCAGTGGAAGCAACCAACAAAAACATCAAAAGAATCATTAAGAAGATGACAATCACTTACAAAGATTTACACGAGATGCTACCATTCGCCCTCATAGCTTACAGAACCTCAATTCGAACATCTACTAGAGTTACCCCATATTCTCTAGTATATGGTACTGAAGTAGTTCTACCAGTTAAAGTCGAAATATCATCCTTCAGGATCCTATCAGAAGTGCAATTAGATGAATTAGACTAGTTAAAGAAGAGACTTGATCAGTTGAATTTAGTCGACGAAAAAAGACTCGCTGCGTTATGTCACAGCCAATGCTACCAACAAAGAATAGCCCGAGCGTTCAACAAGAAAATGAAACCTCGATGTTTCAAAGAAGGAGATCTAGTGCTAAAAAAGGTTCTCCCAAATGCTTAAGATTCAAGAGGAAAGTTTACCTCAAACTATAAAGGCCCATATGTTGTAAAAAATGTATTATCAGGAGGAGCTTTAATATTAACTCAAATGGATGGTCCAGAATTAAGAGACCCCATTATCATGGATGCTTTTAAGATGTACTATCCTTAGGCAAGAAAATTGGAATTTTGCCAAGGTTCATGAATGCCAATATTCAGTACATATTTCGTTGAGTTAGTTTTTATTTCTTTTACAAGAAAAGTTAATGTCTCTAAATGATTAATCATTTTAACCAGTTTTCATTAAAATGAACATCCATATATACACATTACCCATTGCCTCACCATGAATAATAAACATTGAAGTGATAATAAATCTCAATAGATTTTGTGATATAATTCTACCTATTTTTCTAGCATTAAACCTGGTGCATTGATAGGATAACACTACAATCACAAGAGTCGTGCTCACAAGAAAGAAAGTACATTAAGGCCTTCAGCCCTGCTTTAAAGCAAGAGTAAGAAAAAAAAAAAAAAAAGGAGCAAACCAGCACGAAGGTCTGGTTGTTTGGTTATTATCCGCGATAAACTAGTAAGCATTTTAAAGTAAATAACCATCACTTTATCATGAATCACATATTCTAAGATAAGCAGTCTAAGAGACATCTCTTATCAATTATTTAATCAGTTTAGAAGTATTAGGTAAGTCAGCCCACTACAGGGTACTTTTTTAGATACAATAACCTAGAGTCAGCCCACAATGGGGCACTTTCTCAAATATCCTCTTTCAAGGTTAACCCATAAAGGCACCTTCCGAGATACCTATTCTTCAAGGTTGCAAGTCTAAGGAGACGCTTCCCGCTATCGATTAGTCAGCCTACAATGAGGCACTTCCCCAAGATATCCTCTCCTATGGTTGCAAGTCTAAATAAGACACTTCTTAATTTATAGATTAGTTAGCTCATAAGAGCACTTTTTTAGATAATTTACCGATTAGTCATCTCATAAGAGCACTTTTTTAGTTAATTTATCGATTAGTCAGTTCATGAGAGCACTTTTCTAGATAATCCTTGTGGTTGCAAGTCTAAATGAGACGCTTCCTAATTATCGATTAATCAGCTCATCAAAGCACTTTTCTAGATAATCCTTAAGGTTGCAAGTCCTAATGAGATGAAACACTATTTTCGATTAGTCAGCTCATAAAAGCACTTTTCTAAGATAATCTAGCGATTAGTCAGCTCGTAGGAGCACTTCTCTAGATTATCCCCTTTAAGGTTGTTAATCCTATAAAGCACTTCCTAATGATGATGAGCCAACTCATGAGAGCACTTCTCCAGAACATTTCTTCTCCACAATTACTAGTCTATCTAGACTCCTTCTATTAGTAGGTGGCCAGCTTATAGGAGCGCTTCCTCAAACAATCTCTTTTTTTTACGGTCGCTAGTCCTATAAGACGCTTCTTTGTTATTAGTCAATCCACTCACAATAACACACTCCTAAACAATCCCTAAAATGTTTCCTATCGTTGATTAGTTAGCTTATAGAGCACTTTTCTAGATGATATCTTACTCCAGGTTATTAGATTGTTTGAGACCATTCCTCAAGCAGTCTTAATCATCACAAAGCATTCATGGGATTATTAGCTCATGGAGCATTTTCCTACTAGAACCAAGTTCAAATAACCAGCCAACTATGGTGTTATCCATTCAGTCTGTTGGCCAAAAATGGCATCTTTTTTTGTCTTTATAATTATGTTTTTCAAACTTTACTACAACGAGGAGCGACTGTAAATACTCCATTTTTTCCTCTAATCATTAATAATGTTTAATTTACAAATTTTTTCATTTTTGCAAATTTTTCATTTTTTTTTCAATTTTAGGAAAAATAAAAGAAAAAATAAAATAAATAAGAAAATATCCTAAATTTGGAAAATAATGGTAGAAATAATAATAAAAGGAATTAAATAATTTTTATAAATTTTTATAATTTCAAAATAATATAAAAATAATAAAAATTACATCGTATATATGCAATTTGCTAGCCTAGTTGGTCCAAACTATAGCCTCGTGTGCGGTGAGGGGGGGGCACTTGGTTTTGAGTTTGAAACGCAGGGGAAGCAATCCGGGTTTTGCAAAAAAAAAAAAAAAAAAATTCCCAAGACACGTGTCAGCACCTAATTGGACAAAGGAAGCGCACGCACCAAGCGTATGATCGTCTTCAACCTCGATTTGAAATAGTTGTCGGCCGCAGAAAAAAAAAAAAAAAAAAAAAGAAATTTGGCCATTTCGATGCAATTTTTTACACAAATCCATTAAATCTTTAACCAAAATGATATAAACATCATCCAATTAGCATAAAATCGTCACAAAATCAAAGATTTGCACAAATCAAAGCAAATCAGAGATGGGTTTTTCAACCGAGATACAACTCGTCCTAATCAGAAGAAATTCGAGCTTGTCCAGCTTGATTTCTGATGCCTATAAATAGAGCTTGACGTGAGGAAGCCAAAGCATGGATTAAAAGTGAGAAAAGAGTGAAAAATCAGAGGTTTCGAAGCTCACCGGAGTTCCCCCCACACCACTACCGCCAACTTAGCCAAGAACCACCACCAGGAGGCATTTCTGAAGAAATCCACCACCACGATTAGATTCCCTACCCCTAAAAGCTTGGAAGCCACCTTGAAACACCCACAAAAATCGCTGGAACGCCGTCGTCGAAAACCCTTTGACCGCCGCCCAATTTGACCCGGATTCAACCAAAATTTGACTTGACTGGATCCGACCCAACTTGCTATCCACAACCCTTACCCAAGTAAGTTGGTTTTTCTAATTATTTTTATTTATTTTCTTTTTCTTTATTTTATTTATTTATTATTTATCCATATTTATTTATTTATTTTTTTAGATATTTATTTTATTAAAAATTTATAATCTTGAAAATAGAAATAATAAAATAATAATGTTAGGGTTTTAATTGTTTTTTTTTTAGAATAGATAAGTTTAGTTTAATATATAAATAATAAATAATAAAATAATAAATAAATACAAATAATAAAAAATTAATAAAAATTTTAAAATTAAATAATTAGTTGGGATTATAACATGATCACTTAGAAAAGTCCTCTTTTGAAAATAAATTCAAAATTGTTTTTTCTTAAATCAAAATTTCTTTTAGAAAATAAAATAATAAATCTTAGGCTTAGATTGTTTTCAAAATTTTGAAAATGGTAATCAATTTAAACCTGAGGTATTTTCATAATTAAAATTAACAAACCCACTAAAGCTTTTGATAAAAAACGAACTATAGCTTGTTTGATCTTAAATAGCGGGTACGTAGGCACCCTTATAGAGCAACTCTAAAAAGATATAAAAATAATTTTCCAAATTATTATAAGTTGTTTTACCTATATCCAAAATAATAAAAAATAGTAAAAATAAAAATAAAATGATAATAAAAATAACAAAAAAGATATCAATATGGTCAAAATTTCAAAAGGATAAGGTGATAACTTTAGGGTTTTAATAGGTTAGCCCCCTGATTCAAGAATGTTTGGTTTTACTTTATTCTTTTTTCATTTACAAAAAAAATAAAAAGAGATTTCGTCGACTAGTTGTCCAAATTAGAATTAATCCGCTCAATTAATTCTAATTCAATAATTTTTTCCAACTTCAGTTGGGTGGCGACTCCAAATAAAAATAAAATTCCTAATTCAAGTCGAGGATTTATATTAGATGAGCATATGGTCCAATATAAATCGAATTAAGAATCTAAATGAAAAAAATAAAAAATTAGACTCGACATTAATGTTACTAATTTAAGTCCTTATAATGCAGGTGACGATTTGCAAACAAATCCTTTTCAAGAGGAGGGGAATGATGAAGATCACGCTAGAAGGATAGGTCTAAGGATGATTGAGATCAAGTTATGAGGATTAAATTAAGGAGCACGGCCGTTTTTGAAGTGCGAAGCATGGAGGCGGAAGTCGAGGAATAGATTTAAGGCCGATAGCTTCAAAATCATTGAAGGTCGCTAGCTTTAGCGGTTTAAGCCACTAGCCTAAATGGCCGGCATAGAGAAGAAGGCGTCCAGCTTAAGTGGCTGGCGTATGTCCAAGAAAAGCCTATTTAATTAATTTTCAAAGCTGTCAGCTTTGGTGCCGACTTTGTAATATTTTAGACCGCCAATGTTCAATGTTTGTTCTTTATTCAAATTAGGTTTACTTATGTCGTTTTGTTTACTCTTTTTTATGAGATTATAAATAGTCGTCATAGACTCATTGTAACACAATTAAGCATTAAGAAAGTTTAGTCACTTTTTGAGAGAAATTTTCTCTTTGGTTCTTAATAGAACTATCAAACTTATCGGGTTTTGAATTTGTGACATTCACTCAAACTCATCAATTGATCACTCCATAATCGATTGTGGCGTTATCACTTATACTAAGGTTCTTTTCTCGTCTATAAACAACAAGTCATGGTTTGTATCATTTTTTATAGATCCATAGGTTATGAGAATGAACAAATCTAGTTGTCAGGTTTTGTCATAGGTTGGTGAGGTTCACATCAAAACCTAGGGACTTCTAAAGTTAGAATGTAACCCCCATATCATGATAAGTATACACAATAGTTAAATACCAAGAAGAGTTGTGAGCATTAACCTAAATAATAACATAAATTTCTTACTAAGATTTCTTGATAAAGGTTACATTTAGACAATTAGTGTTCTTGAGCATGATTGGTTAACCTGTTTAAAATTCCATTTCAAAAGAGATTCATATGGAAGTTGATAACATAAAGTGTACATTAAAAGACAGTCCATATTTGTCTCCAATAAGTTGACTATATTGGGTTAATGGCTATTAATGATTTCCCTTAAAGCATTGAAATGATTTCCCTTAAAGCATTGAAATGATTAGGAGAGTTGGCAGCTTGAACATTCCATGACAATATCTTCATAAGTCAAGTAATTAGAAATTAGGCCATAACAAGGTCAAGAAGGGTGGTGGCAACCTTAAACCAAAGGGATTAGCTCCAATTGTAACCAGTCACTTAGTCTCTAAGGTTATCTAGTAAGGTGAAAATCTTAATAACATTATTGTGATCGATTTTAGAATAATAATGGCAAGGCTCTATTCATTTTAAGGCAAAAGGTTACCATTACAAAAACTAAGGGAATTTCCATTTGAGATTTCTTAAGAGTGGATTTTGTCTATTGCACTCTTGCAATTATCTTCGCTATGGTTAGTGATTCTATGAGGTTGATACATTAGTCCTTGTAGAGTTGTTGGAAATAGTGACATGAATTGCTTCACTGATTCAAGTCTCACCCCTATTTTGGTTATTAATAGGTTCCATTTTCCTTTGTCGCTACCATTTTAATATGGGAATCAAGGCATTGTCCACTATTGTCACTTAATAGAGATTCACTACTACCCTTGCCCATCTGTCTTCAAATGGTATGTAGAATGGGCTCACCAAAGTGTCCTTTCTACAATGAGTGTGAAACGAGTGAAGTTGCTTTTTTTTTTTTCAGTAATTGCTTAAAGAGTATACTATGTAGTATTCTTGGTCTTCAATTCGCAAAAAAGCAAGATGAAAACTTTTGGTGAATGGTAGATGCAAATGGAGAAGGTGACTCAATTCTTAGGAGGGTAATCACTAGGGATTAAGAGAGAGAGAGAGAGAGAGAGAGAGAGAGAGAGAGAGAGAGAGAGAGAGAGAGAGACTTAGGTTGTGTAGGCTTTATGGAAGGCATGAAGTAAAGCAGTATATAGTCACAAAGTCTTAGACCCTAAAATTGTAGTGTTGCAAGTTAATAGGGTAAGAAAAAAAAAAAAGGAGAGAGGTTTATAACAAAAGAAACAATATTTTGCAAGTTATGCTAGTATTGATGGGTATTTTATGAAGTCTGCCTATGTAGAACATAATTAAAACTAATGTGGAAGCTTTAAATTCCATCACTGAAGTGAACATACTATTTATATTTTGAAAATAAATAAATAAACAAAGGATTTAAAAAACGATGATGAGAAAGCATAACTTTTTGTCTTTATGTTTCTTTAGCTTGTATAGTTTGTGCTATCCTTTTCCTTATTTTTTCCCTCTACTTCATATAATTCATTTATAGTACATTTGGTTACTAGTAAGGAATAAGAGTAAATGAAATTTTAATTTAATGGCAATAGAATTGGGTTGGAATTAGGCTTGCATAACTATTCCTTATAGAATCGAAATGTTATTCTTTTATTTAATTGGCATATTAATCTTGAAGAAAAAGGGTTGAATGGTTAATAAAAGTGTAAGAATGTCTTTTTATATAACTTATCATAACTCTTATGTTCTTTTTTTTTTTAAAGAAAAAAATTCGCAAAATATGTACAAAAATATGCATCTAATTAAATTATTAGAATATAAATATATTATTAACACATTCTATAAAAGAATATGAAAGTTATGATAACTTGTATAATATATGCATATATGTATATAAAATGTATGTAATCTTATTATAAGTATATGTGTCTCTATATATATATATAATCATATATATATATACATATATGAATGTGTATGTATGTGTGTGTAGACTCATACATACTTTTTTATATATGCATGTGTAAGTAAGTAAATGCGTATATCTATATGTCTATACATATATGTGTGTGTATACATAATAATATAAACGTATGTTATAACATATATGTAAATAGACATACATGTATATGTACGATGTACACAATAAATATATATGTTATAGTATATATTTATGATGGATAAATTGCATATTTAGTTTTCAACATTTGATAGCTTTTTTATTTGAGTTCTTTTTTTTTTTTTCTTATTACAGTCCTCAACTTTTACAAAAACATACAAAACAATCTTTCGTTAGTTTTTCCATTAACAATGACATGAGTCACTTTTTGATTTATTCACATAATTTTATTAAATAAATAACATAATAAAATCTTTAAAAATATAGATAAAGAAAAAAAGAAAAAAAAAGGAAAATAATAAAAAAAGATAAATAAGTAAAATATTAGAAAAAAATAAAAATGCATTATATTTGTAATATAATTTATTTTTTAATAAAAATATATTTAGTTTAGTAAAAAAATTCAAAAAAAGTAAAAAAAAAAAAGAAAGAAAATTGGAAATTTATAAAAAGAAAAAAAGTTCTAGCCATCCAAGGTTAAGGGATGGCTGGACAACCACAAAATGTAGCAAGTCACAACCCACTTTGAAAAAAAGTGGGTTATGTGACCCTTGAGGTGGCTATCAACAATCACATGAATTAAAAATAAACAAAGGAAAACTAATTAGGTTTTTTTTTTTTTTTTTGGCTACCCACCACTAAGGGGTGGGGGAACCCATGGCATTTTGTGGTCGGATGGTTTTTTTTTTTTAAGTTTTTTCCCTTTTTTTAATTTTTTATTTTTTTAATTAATTAATTTTATATTTATCATATTATTTATTTTAAAACATTATGTGGACTAATCGGAGTGTAACACTTGTCACTATTTAATGAAAAAGTTAACTAGTGTTAATGGAAGGACTCAATTACACATTTTTGTAAACTTTAAGAATTGAAATAGGGAAAAAAAAGTTTAAAAATCAAACAATAAAGGTGTCAAACGGTTAATAACTAAATATGTAATTTTTCGTATATATATATTGTAAACGTTTATATATATATATATATATAACTTAAATGTATGATATAATATATATATTAATTCATGTATAATGTATATAAGCGTATATGTATATGCGTGTTTATATACACAACATATATAAGTATAATATATAAATATATATATAAAGTATTTGTATACATATTAAATATATGAATAATATAAGTTCTTTTTTTTTGTGGGGGGTGGGGAATAGTGATGAATGTTTTTATTGCTATTACTTAATCTTTTGAAAAGAATTGCTATTATCTATTTTAAAAAATTGAAACTTTTAGTTAATATTACACAAAATGCAACTAAACATGAGAATAATAATTCTATAAAAAATAAGGTTAAAATAAAATGGTAATTTCACTAAGCAAACATACAATTAATTCTATTTGATATAACTTTTTAGTATCTAATACAATCGTTAGTTGGGAGATGGTATTGAGATAAGTTGTATAATGGCGATTTATTATTAATTTTTAAATACTTTTATCAAAATGTAAATATTTATACCCAAAAAATGAGTTATTAATTTTTTTTATCATTTTTTAAATACTTTTACCAAAACATAAATATTTATAAAGAAAATAATTCTAACTTAAACGCACTTATTATAATAATTGCGGGCCCCACCCTTCTGTCATTATTGTCGAACAACAGCCGTCAAATTATCGTAGTCGGCGTGATTCGTCACTACACAGTCAGTTAGTCAGACGCTTAAAACACAAAACTCAACAGCCTCGAAACGTGCTTACCCATCCCCATATGTCGGAACCAACATCTGCCATGGAAGAACACTTACAAGAAAACCACAACCCCGACCTACCTCTAGTCGTTGTGTTCCGTCCATCAAACTACAGCCTCCCCTTCAAGTCCCTCTTGGGACCCCACTGCCACATCATCGACCCACATGACTCTCCCGATGAACCCCTCCCTTCCTTCCTATCTCGCCTCGCCCAGTCCGCCCGCGCCGCCTTCTGCCTCGGTCTAACGACGTTGACTTCCGAGAAACTATCTCTCCTCCCTTCACTCGAGCTCCTCGTGTGCTCCAGCGCGGGGACGGAGCATGTTGACCTTGAGTTCTGCCGCCGCCGTGGCATCATTGTCACCAACACCAGTACGGCTTTCTCCGAGGATGTGGCGGATTGTGCTGTGGCGCTGTTGGTTGATGTTTTGAGGAGAATGTCGGCGGCTGGTCGGTTTGTTAGGAAGGGGTTGTGGAAGGTGGAGAAAGACTATCCTCTAGGATCCAAGGTTTGATCTTTTCTTTCTAATGTATTTTTTTTAGATAATTAGAGCGATGCGCCTGGAGAAAGTTTTCGAAAACGTCCACTTGCAACATATATAATAATTGCTCCTCTATTTGTAACTTATAACCCAATTTTATATATAATATCTAAAATACCAGTTCAGTAAAAAAAAAAAAAAGAATTCTAAATTGGGTGGTGAATTCATATGAAAAAACTTACTGTACCTATAAAATAGTCCATACGACTGACTGCATATTACATCGGCTGATAAATTTTAGGATGTCAATATTGTGCATGTATAAGTGCTTATTTTCAAGTTTGTCGATGAAAATTTTCCTGTTTTCTGTCTTGATATGAAATTCTGGTCATGTAGTCTATTTAGTCTGTGTTTTCATCTTGTTTAATGCGATGTTGCATTTGGTGGGACTTATTATTTCTTTAATCATGTTCCAAACCGAACAGTGAAATGGCATTCCTATTCTCAATGATTCTAGGATTTTATTTGTCTCACAATCTCAACGTTGATATGTAATGTATGCACGTAATACTCACAGGGTGATAGTCAATCTTTATGTAAATGCGTGTGATGTGCTCGACCGTAGTGAAAATAAATGTTTAGTGGTGTATGGGAGTACTTATGTGTTGAAACTAATGTGTTTTTTTCATTTAGTTCTGTTCTAATTATTGCAAATATGAATGAATGAATTCTTATTTATTTGCATCTTCTCTATGCATTGATGTCATACATACATATACATATATATATATATATATATATATGTCAAAACTCAAATGCAATAATTGGCTTTTCTGAATTTTGTGATTGTGCTCTGGAGAATTGGCATCCTTATTTGTCATTCGTCAAAAAGTTAAAAGATGCAATGTTGACGGTGATGAATGGAATAATAACCCTTCTATTTGATCGTTGAACATGTAGAGGGGTTAGACCTAATAAAGTTTAATTTCTCAATAGAGAATATGCAATAGATAGAACTTTGACTCCATTGTATTACACATGTTCGCTACATAGGGTAGGATGCAACTCAATTGACTGATTCTTTTCACAGTGTGCTCTAGTAAGTTGATTTGTATACATACACCTCTTGAAAGCATTGTCGTGTCTTTTAAATTGGAAAAAATTGACCCTGTGAGATTGATGTGGATAAACTCATGGCATGTTTCTGTGGCTGTCTGATTGTGCCTTATCAGTGTGGGAGTTGCAAATGCATGGCATATATGAACATCTCTTGTAGTTAGAATACTAGATACTAGGAGGCAGGGAAAATGCCTTTGTAACAATGGAACTTCTTTGTAGTCCTTTCTTGATTGATCTTCCAGAGCGCTGGAAAGCATTATGTGGCTGAATCCAGAAGTCCTTGGAGAATCCCTCTTTGCATGTTCATCATGACAGAAGTCCATTCTATCTAATTGTTAGGGAATTCAAATTGATGGAAAGTTGCCTCTATTTTCAGTGCAATCTAATTTCAGGTGACAATCTATTCTGTGACCATGCAAAGAAAATATTTTTTCATGTTAATATCTAGTTTAATGGTTATTCTCACTTGTGATAGGATGGACTATTTGCAGCATCCTGCACAATCAACTTCTGTGTTTTTTGATCTTGTTGTTTCCTCATATCTTGTCCAGAGCTAAAGCCGAATCCAGACATGGATTCTATTGACCATCCTGGTTCGCTGTAGAGCATAAAAACATATATAGCAGCAATATGGAAAGTGACATCTATGTAATGTGCATTAGGTTTCATCAACAGCTATTTCCTTTACTATTTGTAGCAGCATTATGTTCTACTCCTATTGTCCATTATAACTTAAAAAGGCAAAGCTACTCATTGCATGATGCTTGCATATAATTTTTATGTGGAAGGATTCTTGAATTATTTTTGGTCAAGTGAGATAGCTTTGCTTGATTTTTTGCATTATAAGGTTGCTACATATATTCTAAAAGAACCATTCATGCATGAAAGGCATAAGAACGTTTATAATTGATTCCTAATTCCAACAATCCAGAGTTCATTGGTTTTGCAAGTTTGACATGTAGACATTATGATATTATGATTGAGTGATTCTGTTATTCCCTTTAAGCATGTATATGCCCGAAAGAAGGAGAAGCCACAGTGATTGTTATGTAATTTAGAGTCTGTGTGATTAGATAGTTAGTATCTATGTATTTGTTCTTTTGCATTGTGGTTTGTTTTGTGAGTCCAATAAAGTGCTATGTGGCGTGTGTAGTGATCTGTTTAGGGGAGCTAGTTATTGTGTGCGTATGTGTCAAAATGAGAAAGAATTTAGGTGAGAAGTTTCTCAACTACTCTTGTAGTTAGAATACTTTAATTGCGATGAACCCTTCATAGTAGGACATAAATGTAAGAGACTTTTTTGGCTAGAAGTGGAGTAGGATTCCAATTTTGAGAGGTTGTTGAAGAATTGGAGAAGGAGAAAAACATTGAAGGGGAGCTGGAGATTTCTTTACAAGCAATGGTGGGTCTAACTTAGCCACAAACAATGAAGGTATAGGGTCAACTTAATGGCTATCCAATATTGATCCTTATTGATTTAGGTAGTACTCATCGTATTGTGGATACAAACCTTGTTCAATCACTAAAATTACCATTGGAATTTAAGGAGCATTTAAGAGTAGTGGCAAATGGAGATTGGGTCCAAAGTCAAGGAATCTTCCAAATGGTCAGGTTGAGTTTTGGGGAAACCAGTTTTGTACTGGATCTTTATTCCCTAACATTATGTGGTGTAGAAGTTGTGCTAGGAGTGAACTGGCTCAAGTCCTTAGGACCCACTGTTTGGGACTTTTCATCAATGAGGATGAAATTCAGGACGAATGGGCAAGCAGTGATATTAAGAGGAGTAGATGCCAAAGAAGTTCCTACTGCAGTCACCATGTTGCAGCATGAGGCGGATAGGGAACAGGATTTAAAGAAGGTGTTGGTGGAGTTTTCTGATCTTTTTAACAATCCAACTAGACTCCCACCACAAAGATTGTGCAATCACCAAATTAGACTAATTTCGGGAGCACCACCAATTGTAGTTCACCCCTATCGGTATCCGCACAATAAAAAAGACGAGATCAAAAAACAATGTGATGAGATGTTAGCTAAAGGAGTGATAAGACCCAGCCAATCACCCTTCTCTTCACCAGCTCTATTAGTGAAAAAGGCTGATCAATCATTGAGGTTTTGTGTCGACTACCGAGCATTGAACAAGAAAACTATCAAAAAAAGTTCCCTATACTAGTAATTGAAGAACTTTTGGAGTTATATGGGGCCTATTATTTCTCAAAGCTGGATTTGTATTTGGGGTATCACCAGGTTCGAGTGAATCCATTAGATGTGGAGAAAATGACAATTCAAACTCATCATGGCCATTTCGAATTCTTAGTAATGCCTTGAGGCCTTGCTAATGCCCCTTTTGCGTTTCAAGGGCTCATGAATGAAGTGTTCAAGGGATACTTGCAGAAGTTTGTATTGTTGTTTTTTGATGACATCCTCATTTATAGTTGTTCATGGGTGAAGCATTTGCAGCATATTAAGATGATATTTCTCTTACTCTGAAAACAGCAACTTTATTTAAAACAATCTAAATTTATTTTTGCTCAAGCACAAGTGTCCTATTTGGGTCATCTCATCTCGGGGGAAGGTGTGCGAGTGGATCCTAAGAAAATTGAAGCAATGGTATCTTTGGCCAAAACCCATGTTGGTTAAGGCGCTAAGGGGATTTCTCAGGTTGACGGGTTATTACTGCAAATTTGTTAAAGATTACGGGTGATTGCTGCCCTGCTGACCCAGATGTTATGGCAAAATGGTTTTGTGTGGACTGAGCAGGCCGAAACAACTTTTATGGCACTATGAGAAGCAATGACAAAGGCTCCAGTGTTGGCTTTACCTAACTTTGATGTGGTGTTTATAGTGGAGTGTGGTGCTTCCAATGTGGGTATTGGGGCTGTCTTACAACAAGAGTCATGTCCCATTGCTTTTTATAGCCAACCATTTGCCCAAAAGCATTTGAAGCTACCAGTATATAAGAAGGAATTGATTGGGTTAGCTAAAGCAATTCGTCATTGGAGAGATTATCTTTGGGGTTGCAAATTTTGAGTTAGAATGGATTATTATAGCCTCAAATTTCTGCTTGAACAGCAGGTAATCACCTCACCACAACAGCATTGGATTAGCAAATTATTGAGCTTCAATTTTCAGATCAAATATAAAGCGGGCTGAGAGAATAGAGTGGCAGATGCTTTAATACACAAGGATGAACAAGGAGGAGAGTTGCTAGCTGTTACATGTCCACAATTGCAGATTTTTTACTTGATCAAGCAAGAAAATCAGTCCCAACCAGAGCTGCAACAAATAATTCCGCAGATCGCTTCAAGAATGGTCTAATTTTATACAAACAGAAGGTTTATGTCCAGCTGACCTCAGCAATTGGCTCTTCCATCATTGAGGCTATTCATATTTTGGCACATGAAGGTTACCAGAAAATATTATTCCGGGTGACTGAGATTTCTTTTGGCATGGACTTAAGAACCAGGTACAAGATTTTGTTCAATCTCGTTTGACTTGCCAGTGTAACAAAAGTGAAAATTTGTACCTGGCTGACCTCCTTCAACCTCTCTAAGTACCATATCAGGTTTGGTCCAATCTTTCTATGGATTTTATAGATGGATTACCTTCATCTCATGGCACATCGGTGTTATTGGTGGTGGTCGATCATTTTTCTAAATGTGCTCATTTTGTGCCTTTGTCTCATCCTTACATTGTCACTTCCATTGCACGAGCTTTCTTTGATTCAATTGTCAAATTTCATGGCTTTCTAGAAACAATTGTTAGTGACCGAAATGCCACATTCACTAGTGTTTTCTAGCGAGAACTCTGCAAATTGTGTGGCACAAAATTATTCTTTTTGTCTGCTTACCATCCTCAAAGTGATGGTCAGGCGAAAGTCACTAATCGCACTATCAAGATGTTTTTATGATGCTTTGTAGGTGATCATCCCAATAAATGGATAGAGTGGATTTCGTAGGCAGAATACTGTTACAACACCAGATATCATTCCACCTTATTCTACCCCATTTGAAGTAGTGTATGGGCGACCCCCGCCATGCCTCCTTGATTATTGTCTGAGAGCTGCTAAACTAGCAGCTGTGGAAAAGGCTCTATTGGACAGAGACCAGATTATACAAGTTCATGAGAAGCTTTTGCAGGCACAACACCACATGAAGAACACCTATGATACTAAGCATCGCGACCTCCAATTCAGCATTGGTGATTTTGTATTGCTCAAGTTTCAACTACATTGTCAACAGTCCTTGTCGGTCAGGAAGGCCAGTAAGTTGTCTCCTTGTTTCTATGGTCCATTTGTGATTACGGAAAAAATTGGAGCTGTCGCATATCACCTGCAACTTCTGGACTCTGTTCACATTCATCTGGTCTCCCATGCTTCTTGCCTAAAAAAAATTCTATGTCCAAGTTCCAGATCAACCTTCTCTACCAGCTATGTGTAAAGGACAAGTCATTCCTAGTCCACAAGCTGTTGTAGATGCTCAAACAATGGCAACTATGACTGAAGTTCTCATCCATTGGGAGGGTTATTCTCCATCTGAAGCTTCTTGGGAAGATGTGGAAATGTTGAAGATCCACTACCCCACTTTCATGCTTGAGGTCACCTACGTTCTTGAAGGGGAGAGTAATGTTATTTCCTTTAAGCATGTATATGCCTGAAAGGAGGAGGAGAAGTCACAGTGATTTTTATGTAATTTAGAGTCCGCATGATTAGATAGTTAGTATCTGTGTATTTGTTCTTCTGCATTATGGTTTGTTTTGTGAGTTAAATAAAGTGTTATGTGGTGTGTGTAGTGATCTGTTTAGGGGAGGTAGTTATTGTGTGTATGTCAAAATGAGAGAGAATTTAGGCAAGCAGTTTCTCAACTGCCCAAGGGATGTAAGGAAAATATATTTGGAGAAATAAAGAGAAGGGAACTGCCCAGAATTTTCTCAAAATGATTATTCCTAAGAGATCTAGGGTTCTCTTTTAGCCCTAATATACCCTATCAACAATAGGTAGATTTGGAAGGAAGGCTTCCAAGGGTAAGCAAGCTTATAGGGAGGAAATTATCACTAATCGCCCTATCACTAGATCGTTCAACCGATCCGATAACAAATTCTTTGGTAGATGTACTTTGATCTTATTGTTTTTGTGATGGTGAGACTGTCAGAAAAGGCTTTTCCTATAATGAATCAATGGTGCAAATAATCACTACAAAGATCATTCAATCAATCATGCAGTAGTCCTTCATGATTTTGTTTGGGTATGAGAAATCTGAAGAACAAGACTACCTTGATTTGAAGTTTTGTAGTAGCTTAGCCATTTTAAAATTTACACTTAATGTAACTGATCAATAAGTTTGAATTCTAATGTTTTCAGGTAGGGGGGAAACGAGTTGGAATTGTTGGACTTGGAACTATTGGTGCTGATGTGGCAAAAAGGTTACTTGCCTTTGGATGCAGCATTGCTTACAACTCAAGGCATAAAAAACCATCTTTTCCGTTTCCTTACTATGAAAATGTTTTGGATCTTGCAGCTAACAGTGATGTTCTCGTTGTCTGCTGTTCTCTGACTGAGGAAACTCATCACATTATTAACAAGGAAGTAATGAAATCTCTAGGAAAAGGAGGCATTATCATAAATGTTGGACGTGGGGCACTTATTGATGAGAAGGAACTGGTGCAATCATTAGTGCATGGTGAAATTGGTGGTGCGGGTCTTGATGTGTTTGAGAATGAGCCTTATGTGCCAAAGGAGTTATTTGAATTGGACAATGTTGTGCTGTCGCCACATCGTGCTGTCTTGACTCCAGAATCTCTTGCTGCAATGCAGGAACTTGTTGTAAGTAATTTGATAGCATTCTTCTCAAACAAGCCTCTGGTGTCTGTTGTACAATACTGATGAAGACATAAACAATCAGAACAAGTAAGGAAAAAAATAAATAAATGAAAGTTCTAGAATAAATCTTTCATTCTATCTGCTAGCATCTTTTAGATGCAATTATGTTTACAATTTCCCCATGTTCAAGTTCGACAGTGTCTTTTCCTTTCACCTCAAGACTTGATTTGTATACGCAATTCCTAGTGAGCAATTTCTTAACTTGGAACATATAATGGCCGGTCAGGTTTACTGGCCAACTTCTTCTCTAGTTTCATTTTGTTTTATCTCTTTTTTCGTCTTCATTGCATGTCATTTTTCTGTTATGCCTTGCCCTTGAAGATGTGTGCTGGATTTTTACACTAAGCTGGTATCAACTATTTAACTGCATTTGCCATATCTAGTTGCATCTTGATCAGTCAAAACGCCATAGTAATACAGCATTTTTCCAATGTTGATTTTTCTGTGTGATGCTTCTCTGGTTCATGAAATTCTCAGAAGAAAGAACCTAGGAGAGTTGCAATTGTGCTTTTCCTATGTTGGGGGGTTGTTGTTGGCTTATACAAGATAAAATGAATGATCAGCAAATTAGCATCTTTATTGGAGTCTAGGAATTTGTTGCAAACAACTATCATCACTGACACTGTGAGTCGTTATTGATAACAGCTACTAGCAACTGGTCACATGCGGAAGAACGCCATGAAAATAACATAGTGTGAAAGGCAGTGGCAGTGTGTTAGTTTTGGCATATGGAGTCCTACTCTGGTATATTTTTGCAGCTTTCTTATCAATGCCAATGCCAGTGTTTTCTAATTAAGTTATTATTGCACGTTTACATGATTTCTCTCTCACGAAAAGACTCTTGAGGCACGGATTCTATGAGTACTTAGGAGGTTAAATAAAGGACGGCTATCTTAAATGCCTCGTGAGTACCTTTAGGAGATATAAATAAATAAATAAATAAATACCTTTTTATATTGGAATAGTATCAAAATTGCTCTTTCAAACTTGGGTTTTTTTTGTTTCTTTTTTTTTTAATAGATAATGTTAAAACCATTACCTTCTCCTTAAGTGTAGTTTCTTTTTTTTTTTCTTTAAAATTTTAGACTTAGAATTTTAAAATTATAAAATGTCATAGTCAATTGAATAGTTACTTATCAACTTTTACATTTGAAGTTTGAAGTTGATCAATGTCATATTGAATTGTATTTTACTTGTCAAATTTATTAGCTCTATTAGGGATGGGTGTAGTTTAGAATGGTTTGGTTTTACTTTCAAACCAAACTAAACCATTAAAATGCAATTGGTTTTTTTTTTATTATTATTCACTTTGAATTCAACTATATGGTTGAGTTTTAAAACGTTTTTAAACCATAAATCTTTGGTTTGATTTATGGATTGAACTATATTTTCTTATCTAAGTAAGTATGTTTGTTTCATATGTAATCTTGCATTAGAAATACTAAATTTATTTAATAATATATATTGATATCATATGGCAGACTAAGAAAATTAATATTCAAGCAACTAAAATTTTTTAAAGGTATTAATAGCTAATTTTATTTCTCTAGTTATTATATAGTATGAATTTGTAGTTAACTTATATATATATTTATTAAATTATTTCCATAAAAATAATATATATATTAATAAATATAAACTAAAATTTTTTTTGAATATTATATTATAGTAAAATTTTTTTTTTTTTTTTTGGTTCCAAGTAAAATATTATAATATTTAAAAAAATGGTTTTGTTTGATTTATTCTTCTAAACATGAAATGCCCCCAAAAATTAATCCTAAGATAAGGGCATTTTTTTGTAAATCAATTTTATATACAATCTATATTTGTGAAGGGCCCAATTACAATCAGTAGGGAATAGTCATATTATTGCATATATGCAGCGCACTTTAACCTAGGAAAAAAAAGAAGCACTCCCACTAAAAGCTTAAGGACTTAACATAAAAAAAAAAAAAAAAAAAAAAGAGAGAGAGAGAGAGAGAGAACCTCCTTTAGCCAATGCCAAAAAATCCTAAGGTAAGGGAAATGAATGCTTTTCTCAATTCTCTCTCTTAGTCTATGATAGGTAAATGAATAAATAAATAAAAAAGAAAGAAAGAAAGAAAAAGCTCCTAGCACCATCGTTCACTTTGATCTAGGGGAAAGTAATTGAGATATCAAGCATAAAGAAAAAAAAAAGAAAAGAAAAGAAAAAACATTATTGGAACAGAAGGATTTCCAAATGGAGTGGTGGTGATTTTAGGGCCTAGTTTAGGATGATTGGCAATTAATGTTTATGATTCTATACAAGAGGTATGATTGAAATCTTTGTTTAAAGTAAATCTTTGATTATAATTAGATTTCAAGGTGTAGTGTATTACTTAATTAAGGCTTTATGAGAAACAAGAAGAAATATTGAATCTTGAGGATTTATAATTAAAGATTGGACAGTTGTTAGAGTTATATTGATGAATACATGGTTAGACAATTGTTAGAGTTGTGTTGATGATTACATGATTATAAGGAGTGCAAACTAAATTGGTTATTACATTAGGATGGATTTGTAAGGTATAGAGAATAGGATTTTAATTCACTACCAAACAATTGAAGATTAACGAATAGGGATACAACTTGTGTTTGGATGCGGTTTCTTATTGGAATTGTTGAAAAGAATATATATATTATATATATATATATATAATGATAATTATACTTTTGTATAAAATAACTAATTATGATCTTTTTATAAATTTAACTTTTAAATAACTATATTAAATTGTATAGATAAATTCTGTCTTATAACCTAAGTAACTAGTAATATACTTATGTAAGGATATAGAAGCATTACATTATAAAGTAATTAAAGTATATATAGTTTATTAGATAATGCTATATCATATAATAGAAATTGTAATTTGTATAATTTTTTAATGAACTGTTGTTCCGCTTAGTAGTTTATATATATATAGGAGTATTGTGATTGTAGAGTAAATAAGCTATGTCAAAGTATGTAATAAATTGTGAAGGTATTAGTATATGATAGTTTGTATTATTATGGAAATAATTATGTTATTTTATCAACATTTTGTATATGTAACTAATTATCAATCTTATATCATTAAGTACATGCTTAATTTATTATGCTCTAATCTCTAGCTAGTAACTATAATACTTAATTATTATGCTTGGTATTACTACATACGAAATAAATAAAATATCTTTTCTAGAGTTTGTGTGTCCTTGTGATGCTTATATTCGACCTAACAACTTAATATATATATATATATATATATATATATATATATAACGATGGTCAACAATGTTAAAGTTAAACTATATAAATAGTCTTTATTCCAGCAGTTAATACCTAATATTATATAACAGGCTATTACTATAAATTGTTTATCGAAATTAAATATTATCTATAGTTTAGGGATTATATTTGGCAAGCTCAAGACTTTGCTTAAATTTGTAACTTTTTTTTTTCTTTTTCTAAAACAATTGAACGTACTTTAATAATAATGATTCAATTTAAATATAACTATATTATTACACCGATACATATGGTTATATGTATGTCTGTAGCTTTTGTACTTATGTTTTACAAATAACAAGAAAAGTACATATATACATATACATATACACACAAACACATTTATATCAATATAATAAACAGAGTTATAAGGTTTTAAGTAATAATAGATAAAATAACAATATTGATGGGTCATAGTGGGAAAATTTGAATACAATTTTCTTTTCTATTTGGTAATTAACTAGTAAAGACTATAATTAATCAATTTAATAGTATTCAATGGCCACAAGAATTCACAAATCTTTTAAATAGCAATGCCTTACTTATGAAAAGATATAACATCTATTAAGTCAAATCATGATATAATAGAATTAATGACCTTAATTAATTTGGTTAATGAAGTTAAAGAGCTAAATTACTTCAACCTTTAATAAATCAAGTATTAATGAACTTATTTAAACTAGCAGAAATTTATTAAGGCTACCTAACGTAACAGAATGGCTATTAATTAACATAACTATCAAAAGTTAATTAAAACTAATACTTTAATTTAACTAGAAGTTAGCAATGATTAACTGTTTAATTAATTATTATAAGTTGGATATTATGATAGTTCCTATTAATAATGAGTTGGTATTTAATAAGTTAATTAGAAATAATGAGTTAGTTAATTACATTAACTCAAGTATAATTATGGTATGATAATTATAAATAAGTTATGATAATTTGTTATTTATCTAACTTAATACTATATATTTAACTAATAAAGTGAGACTTGTTAGTTAACTATTATAAGGTCATGTGATGTTAGGCCATAGGTAGATAATGGTTAACCTATAGCGAAGCTTTTAAACCTAAGTCGGAATACTTAACTATGGTATTGTCTTTTTCTTTAGGTAAAACCAATAGGTAATTTAATCAAGACTTAGTGTTTAGGCATCAATCTTAGCTATGAATAGGTACAAAACAATATTAAGAAAATTGCGCATTTTGACTTACGTTTAAGTGAAATAAAGGAATTGGTTACTTTGGACAATTGAGACCTAGGCACATAACTTTGGTTGAAGTTTTGTGTTTGTTAGGGTAGTAACAAATAAACCATAAGCACTTATGTTTAGCTATGGCTAAGGATCCAAATGTTTCGTGAGTTGGTATGAGACCTAGTGATCAATGTGTGATGGTGTCTTTAGTAGAGTCATTCATTAAGATGATTTGGTAGTCTTAAGAGCCAATGTTCTCAGCGGATTGTTGATTATGGTGTTATTGGGAAAACAAATTAGGAGATATAGAAATTGTGGTTTAGGTCATTGTAAGGGCAATGGGGTCTTATGGTGGACATTTGTGAGTGGATCGATTTCCGCCCGGTACTAAAGGTAGACACAACTAAAGGATGTCATTGATGTTGTTGAAGTCATCTAATTAATAAAAATGTGTGCTGTGGAGTAATGAGATACTCCAAGTTTAGAGTTATATGTATATGACTTCGAACTAATATTAAAGATAATAACCCAATATTTGTTACATTAGATTGGGCCTATGTTTGTTGTGGCATATATGCATATGTTTGTGGTTATGTACTAGGCTTTAGTTCACTTTTGTGGGGAAAATTTTTCAAGTATTGGAGAAGTGTTTGCTAAGTTTGTGGTTGTAGACTTGGCAATTAGATTTAGCATTAGTGAATCCAAATATATGATAAAAGAAGTTGTTATAATTTACATTTAATTAATTTAGATTTAAGTTGTTTGAAAGTTTCATACTTGTGTAAATGAATAAAAAATATCCTTGTGAGACATTGGAGAAAATATTAATTATTTTACATTTAGCGTTGTAGTTGTTTTAAGCCTTTGTATACTTTTATTGCAATATAAGTATGGGGCAAATTGTTCATATCCTTGATTTTCGGATATGATAAAACTAATCATAAATTTTTGGTTTGGTTTAAATTAGAAAATTATTAAAAAAATTATAGAAAAAAAAATTAGTTTAATTTGCTAATTAGTTCAATTGTAGCGACCCACCTACTAGGTCTGATTCTTGAATCTATTCCAAAATTCCTATAACTATCTTTGGTACCTGTAGGTGGGTTGCTATGTCTTCTCTAAATTAGAGATAAGGCAAATTCTGCTAATATTGAACCTGTAACTCCAACTTATATGAAATTTTATAAACGTCCTGTAAAATGGCGCTATCATTTCATATCCACATCATATCTAAACACATATACTTAAAATCTCCTGTCACATTATACATCATATATATATATATATCATCGGGATCTGCATTCCCGGTAAGTAGGCATAGCCTATGATTAATCATGTAGCCTTAAGTGGCTCAAAAGATTACAAATCCAACCTTATACATACAAATATTTACATTACAATATGAAGATTAACACCTATAGATCTTATTACAAATAACAGATGTTCCAAAATGAAACTAAGGGCTTCTTTGCCTCTATTGACGCTCTCTAAAAACTCGAGTCTCCAATAACTTATTCTTCAGTACCTGTACCTGAGGTTAGCAAAAACACTAACCCCTCAGCTTCTTAAAAAGAAAAGTGAGTATAAAATCAAGCAACCCAATAAAAACAAACAACAAAATCACATAATAGTAATCAACAATATTATCAAATACCTCGAAGTGATTACTCAAGCAAGCAAGTTTTCAACTCAAGTTATACTCGCAAGAAACCCAATTCAATTTATTACATTTTAACATCATCATGATCTTACTTAGTGATATTTTCCCCGTAATTCCATTTTTGCTAAACTCATAACCTTTTCATTGGAGACCATTTCAATCACTCTTGTGTATTCACAGGTCACAAATATTTTTCAATTAATCCAGGCAAAGCCTGTCAACTAGTAGATGAACTACCCTCATGTACTTTTCAAAACTTAATGTTTTCTCAACCAATTAAGACATCCTTATATACTCTTTTTAGTTAGAAATATTCAGCTCGCCTTTCACCTGCCTCAAACAAAATGGGTGACCAGATCCCCATAGGTCACTAAATCGGGCCGGTCCGTTGACCATGCCTCAAACCCATCCAGGTCAACTCAAATGTCGTACCACAAACTTACTAGGTAGGGAACAAGACTTTTCTTACATTAAGAGTTTTAGGTTAGTAGGTACTTATAGCCTAAATCCCATTTTATTATCCATTTAGATATTTTATCGTTACTAAGACAATAATAGTATGAACTCAACCAGTCATATAAACCCCATCTAATAAGCTAAAAATAACCTAGCATTACATCACAATCATTAAGCATTCGACAATTTAAGTTCATTACATCATATACAATCAGGAATAGTATAATCAAATCACGCACCCAACTCTCATTATAGGATTTTCTAGAATGTTCCATTTTTTTTCTCATAATCCAATCATATCATGACACACAACCAACCATTAATAAACCAATATAATTCAACAATCCCCCTGCATTGATCTCAGTAAGTGATCGTATAGGGTAATTTCAGCCAACAACAAGTAGTTTACATTATTAACTACTTGTACCTAAGAGAAAAGTTAAGGGAGTACTCACTTGAAACAATATATGCCAATCCAAACAGTCGCACCAGCCAAGTTCCTTTGTCCTCCTTACTCAACAGAAATACCCGAATCATCAGTATACTAATCAATGTTACCCCATTCGCTCTATTGAACCCTAAATTGCTAATTCAGTATTCTAAACCCTTAAATTCCATCCTAACCTCGTATAATCCAACATTTTCCTACAATTTCTAATTCATATATATACGGGTATACTATGCTCTATTATATATTAATGTAATTAAATTTCAGCATGATTTTATATTGAATTGTATGGTTTTAAATTATCACGATCTTGCACCGAACACTCCCATTTTTGTTTCGTAACTAACCCAAGCTTCTCAAAATCATATTATGCTTCAATGAACCTCAACTGAACATCAAATTCAACTAATCAAATCAAATTCTCTAATTTTGCTAAGGATTTAATTCGGCTAGAACAAGGTAATTAGCTTGAAAAATTCACTAAAAATAGAAAATGATTCCAATCTGAACAATTATTGATTTAGCGATCTAATAAATCATATAAGGATCTTGTATACTAAAAATTACATCAAAAATACATCATTTGACCTATTTAGTTTCCAATTTAATTTACGACCAGAATAAAGCATTTCTTAAGGAGCACATATTTTTTAATCAAATTTCAAAAAAAATAAAATTACCACATTAATATTCATACAAAATTATGCCAGAATACCAAAAATCATAATTTTTTATCAACATTTGATATTTTTAACAAAAATAGGAAGTTTCGGGCGTTACTAGGGGTTGCTCCGTTCACCGGCCTTCGGTCATCAACGCCGGCAACCACTATGTCGGCCGGAATCCTCTTCCACCCAAAACCTTAACCCTAGCTTGGCCTAGCAGCAGGTTTACCTTATCCCCTTCGAACGAACAGACAAAATTCTCCCTATTTAATTTGATTTTTTGTTCTTCAAATTCTTCAAATTCTTGTTGCATCCTACTTCAATCTTGTTCTTCTTCCTATCTTAATGATTGCATGTTGAAAATTCCAATTTCAATTTTCCCAAAAAAATTCGGATGAAATGGAGAGAGTTTTGGGTTTCTTTTTTATCTAATTTTTGATGATTTGATTTTTTTCTCTCTATTCTAATGTCTATATATATATATAATATTATTTAATTTTGCTGACATTGAGGGTGTTGTTTTGTATTTATTTATTTATTTTCTTTTTAGCTATAATATAATATAATATATTATGTACATTTTTTTTACATATATAGATATGCCCATATAATTTATATTATTATTATTATTTATATATATATTTATTTTATTTTAGCATATAACATATATATATACATATATATATATATATTGATTTTATATATATATATATATTAACATTATTACTTAAGTTTAGATCATCATATCAATTTAATTGGTTTTTTTTTTCCACCCCTAACCTCTAACCTTTTTATGATGAGGTCTAGTAAAGCTCATTGGTTAAAAACTACATTGTAAAAATTTTTGCACCATTTTTAAATTAGCAGTGTCAAAAAATTTTAGTGACAAATAAATGCGGTAAAAGTTCTGGTTCAACAATAGTTTTGTCATGATGAGAAGTTCTTGGCGTATTCATACTACATGACAACCTAAGTCAAATGGATCCTGTTGGCGAAATCAACTGCGAGAACAACGAAATAATAGTGCTTGAAATTTGCAAGTCCAATGTCACATGTTCCAATTATATTGTAATGTAAAGTATAGAAGGATTCCAAAAATTTTACCTTGTCAAACCTGATGCCATTGTTGTACCTTTAGTTAGAGGACTTGGATCTCTTCATTTTTGCTCTCTTAATTTTTATTTATTTTTTATTTAAATATTTTTATATATAATTAATGATCGAAATTATATAAAAAAAATGATATCGATATATAGTTTAAAAACTTTGATAATTTTATCGGTTAATTTAAAAATTGATAGAATTAATAGAATAAAAAATGAAAATAATTTATTTATGTTGTTAAACTGTCTTATTTATATGCTTACCATTTCCAACTGAAAAAATGGCCAGAACTAAGCTAATTTCTTTATGTTTTCAAGCATGCTGTTAATACAAGCTTAACATCATTTAAGAGCTCTACTCTACATATTAAATTTATGCGCCTTTTTTTTCATGTAATATATTTAGATTTATGATTTAATTATAAAATATAATAGGAAGATATTAAATTGTTGGTTTTCTTTATTATTTTTAAGTTATTAATTAATAGCCATTCGATAATATATAAGATGTCATTATTTGAACTCTTGAATTAGGTACAATATCACCTTTTTTTCTCATTGTATGATTTATGGTTATACAATTGGTTGGTATTGTAAGATCATCATAAAATTCATTGATTACTTTCTTTAGATTTCATCAATTGTTACAATTTGATTACTTCTTCAATCCATTCCGTTACTATAAAAAAAAAAAATTATTAATAGCAAGTACAAGCTTTAAGTCTTCAAGATTCATCCTGGGCAACGAGTGATGTCCATACTCTTCTTCATCAAGAATTACGAAAGTTAATAAAAGATTCTCCCCATGCTATCGGACAAAGGAGGATAGTGTTCGTATTGGCTTTAATTGTTATTTCCTAAAGACCACATGAATCCCGTAAATTGCCCCATTTCAATTATGACGAAAGGGGATTGACATTTAATTGGAATACAAAAATCCAGCGAAGTCACAAAGGATTTGGTTTTGATTTGTGTCCTCGCATCATGTGGGAATGGAAAACAAGAATCTGGATGTGAGGGTTCTAAACTAAATTCAAGAAGAGGTTTGAATTTCTTTCCTTAAGAGAGGACTTTTAAGTGCTTGTAGTGAATTTTTGTAGCATTCTTATTGTAATTCTTTGCTTGCTTTAATTTTTAATTTCATTTTTGTATCACATTCATTGTTTCTCCCCTTTAACTAATTTTCCTTGCGTTCCGTGGCTGACCGACGCAATATATTGACGGATGGGTGGTCCTTGTTCGGAGGCACATGAGTCATGACACAACCACCTTATTACGGAATTGCTGGCAGCATTCAAAGGAAAGATATGCAATAATACTATACGTTAACGTGTGGAAAAGATTGATTTCCTATTCAGTTGCGTAGGAGACGACTCCTAAACAGTTCTGATGGTGACCACCAGGAATTTCATTGGATCCATATAAAATCGAACAACTGTTTGTCGGAAGAAACAGTCTTATTACAAATAAACCGGTAAAAAGTAAAATTACAATAGCCTTTACCAGATACGATACAATGACACAAAAGAACATTAACCAACATATGATTTTTTGACTGATATCGCACTGGAGTGGTAAGAAAAGTAGCTTGTAGAACTAATGGGTGGGATTATGATGATAAACGCACGTAGAATGTTGAAATTATATCACTCATTTGGTGGACGCTTCTTGGTCCTTCCTGAAGAGCTTGTGATGAATATGCTGAGCGAAGGTGCGAGGTGGGAAGAGCGCGGGTTCCGCCTCCGTAACAAGCTCGGGAAGTGGCTTCAGGATGATCTTCTCCTTGGGTGGCTCACAGAAGACTGCCCACGAGATCCTAACCTTTTCCTTGTTAACGAGTCCCCTGTGAAGGATGCTCTTGTATTTGCCATTGCTTAAGATCTCAATTGTGTCACCAATGTGCATGATGATTGAGTTAGGGACGCATTTGGCCGTAACCCATTTTCCTTCATAGAAAAGCTGGAGTCCTGGAACCATGTTGTGGAGGATGAAAGTGAGAGCACTGATGTCGGTGTGCGCTTCGACACCGAGGGCTAGTTCGGGTTGTGGACATTTGGGGTAGTAGTTGATCTTCATCTGAAGCAGCATTTCTTCTAAGCCACCAACTTCCTTCTCAAACCTGCCTTCTTCCAGTCCTAAGGCAAGAGAGAGTGCCGAGAGTATCTTGGTTGCTAGAGCTCTCAAAAGCCTCGCATATTCACTTGTGGCCGCCCTGCAAATGCAGAAATTTAATTATCATTTAGGAGTACAAAAATTATGTTAAGATATATCGAAAAAACCATGTATCCAAACATAAGATTGAAAAATAGGAACATGTTAGATAGTTTTTCGAATATTAGATTTAAAAGATATAAATTAAGTATAGATCATATAGAAATAAGATGTAGATAAAAATAAATAAATAAATAATTCAAAAAATAACTTGTTACTACAATTTGCTAAAAAGTGGATGTGTTTAAAATTTTTCCAAAGCCTTAACTTTGCACAAATGGAACTTTACAAGATCAAATATCTTTAGTTGGTTATTCTGATTTAAAAAAAAAACAATAATAAATTGTTCAATCAGTTAATTGAATTCCTATAATTCATATGATTGGCTTTCTTTTCCCAATTGGGGGAATCAAATTTAATTCATTTCATGTGAAGGCCAGTGTAGGGTCTTAAAATACAATTGACAGATCTGACAAAATTGTGTTCTAAAGGCAGAATAAAAACCAATATTTCTACATACCTATCCACTAACATTTATTTTTGTCAGGCAACCACTTGTCTGTAGTGCTAGGAGTAATTAAAGAAAAAAAAAATAGCATCTACGCATGTTAGTTTATTTCAAGGAATGACTCTCCTCTCCATATAATCTGATCTACTGCTATACCTTAATGAAACCTTTTTAAGACATTAGGAGTGGAGATAGGAACATGATCTTATAGATTTTTAGTTTCTTGGAATATGATTACGTCTTCCACTAGTTATTGAGATTCCGAGAAAGTAAAGACCATTTGATCCTTTTTTTTTTCAACGTCGCTCTTTTTTTTTTCGCTTTTTGACCAAGTTTTTACTAAAAACTATATTAAGTTGCAATGAAACAAACGAAAGGTATCTATGATTAAGCTAAACTCACGTATAATCGCTCGGTGTCTTAGGCCAGATTGACAAGTCACGCTTGTCCTCAGGGAACACAAGGTGGAAGAAATAATCCTCCCACTCAAGCTGCCCACTAGCGTTGTTAGCAAGCTTGCTACCATAGCCCTGAATTTTGCCGCTAACTTGGTCATTTGCATATTTCTCCTTTTCCTCAATCGGAAGTTTGAAAAACTGCTCACCGGCCTCCTTAACCCTTGCGATCAAATCGTCGGGGATGCCGTGGTTGACGAGGTGCATCACGCCCCAGTCCACGGCGGCCTTCTTCAACTGCTCACGGCATTGCTCGCGGACGAACGTGTTGTCCGACTCGATGTCCCTCAAGTCGATTGTGGGAACTTGAGGACCCTCATCTTTCATTTCCTCCACAAAAACATCACCAATGCTTTTTAGCTCCTCCTGAGGCCTCACATATTCCTTGGGAATTGCTTGAATCCCACTGCTCGACAAGCTCTCAACTCTAGGAGCAACGGTAGCCACCATTTTTTTCTTCTTAAATATAAAGTGATCTAGACCTAGCGATGACTTGTTTCTAGTGAATTATTCGACAATGCGAATGGAAAGTATGTGGTGATATGCAAATGTGGGTTGTGAGGCTTTTTATACAAGGATGTCACACGCTGAAGTCGTTATAGAAAAAAAAAATATTAAAGTTTGGTGAAGTAATTGGGTAAATGGGTGGATTATAATTTTAGGAGGTCTTGCGAATAGGATTATTGCCACATAGAGTCTAAATTGAAAGAAAAGTGTCATATTAATGTTGTCAGTTGCACACGTGATGAGACATATACCAGACCCGAGCTTAGTCAACAGTGAGTAGAGTGAGCTGAATGGAAGGTTGAAGCACGAGAGTTAAAAGTCCAACCGTCACTAGTTGGTAGCGTATACTGCTTTCTAGAACGCATCAAAAATTAAAAATCTGAAAAATTAAAAGGGAAAAGAAACATAATATTAAAGTTATATAAGGGTAATTGGATGATTCCGCCATAGGGTGCTCCATTTTTAGATGGTATTGTTTTATTATGGATGCAGTAACACTGCATATCGATGTATTTGGTTGTGCGGATGTGGTTCCTATTATTTGAACTCCTAGTCAATGTCACTTACCCTCTCTTGCGTGAAGAACTTTATAACTTTGATAACTTTGGTGAAAGCCCTTGAAAGAGCAATTGGAGTGCGAACAAAAAGATCGCACATCCAAAGAGGCCAACTAATAATCATTATATGTAATAGTGTAATAATCCATGGTTGAAACAAATTCAAGATAAACTTGGTATAAATTGGTTGTAAATGAGTCGAGTTAAGATGATATAATATTGAGCTCAAATTTAATTTTAATTCAAAATTTTAAAATTTAAGCTCGACTTAAACTCCATCAAACTTAAAATTTTAAATTTAAGCTCGATATGATTTGGTACTTGACAAGTTTGAACTTATCTAGATTAAGTTTGTTTATACTTAATTTATATGAAAAATATTTTATTTTTTAAATAAAAATAATAATAATATTTATATTTGAGTTGTAACTTGATTAATATTAAAATTCGATTTAAATTAAAATAGACTCACAAGTTAATCAAACTAAACTTTTGGATGTTTGAGTTTGATTTAAAAGTTATTCGAGTAGCTTCGTCTCAAGTTTAAGTTTGACTTAATCAATATCGAATCAAACTCAGTTTTTGAGCAAGTCGAATCCGAGTAGATTAGAAGTATACTTGACCCACTTATGTAGATGACAAATGGTAGGACGGGTCCACATTAACTATATCCTCGTGTCACGTCCTATGTTGAATGCAAATAATCATCTTTATCTTTATTCCAAAATTTGTGCGAGTCGAGCAATCATGATATCGCATCCTGTAGTATTAGTGGAATAAATGCTGTATAACAAGGTCATAAATATATCCATAATATAAAACTAATTCAAGCATCATATTCAATAATTATAAAATCAATCAATCCCAAGTGAAATTCATCATATTAGCTTTAAATATTTCCTAATGCCTACTAAAGTTTAATAAATTATATATCAGAACCTATCTCAAAAATATAAGCACAAGTCACGGGACGGACGGGACGAAAGTTTTAAGCTCATTATCTGTTTTCACCCCGTCTAATGATGTGGTTTTTCTGGAAAAAAATTGCCAACCCCGCCCATCGTAAAGATTAAAGAAACCACCGTTCTGTCCATCCTGATTCCTATACAGCTAGTGAAGGACAGAGTAAATTAAATTGAGAATCCAGACTTTTGACCTGAACACGTAAGAAACTTTGTTTTTACTTATATATTTTTTTATCACATACTATGTTAACTATCATATTCAGCAAAACTCTTTCCTTTAAAAAAAATATCTTTCCTATAAAAGAAAATATACTATTCACTTAAAAATTCCCAAAACTCCAGAATTCGATGTAAAAAATTGTTTAAGTTAGGAAGTTTAGGCCAACTACCCGGTTTTGAGCACGTTTCACCTAACCCTCGTTACTACCTCGGATAGCTAAGCCATGCAAACATAAATACACATTAAAAATATGGTGGAAACCAATGGACAAAACCAGGAGCCTAGAACATAGATTTACTGTAATTTGCTGTCTACGTAAACTAGACGTACATACGGTTCGTTTCCTATGTATGATTTAGGATGCAACGTTGTTTATTTAGTGTCAACAATAGTAGGGCCACTGCCATTTCCCGCATTTTCATCTTCCAGTAAAGCAATCTTACAATCCTTGATTACGAAACGAACCGATACACATTGTTGTAATACACTTGACCTAAGTAGAAATGTGGAAGACGATGATGTATGACTCTTTTCGTCTGATTTTATGTCACATGACATGATGGCCCGTTCATGTATTGATATTAGGGTCTCGATAGTGTAGGGAAAATGTATCAATTGTGAATAAAATTTGAATCAACCTATTCTGTTTGATTATACGCATGGAAAGTTATATACATGTACCAAGCAAAAGGGCTACTAGCTTGTTGCAAAACCAATGCGTAGACGGTCGAACACGAAGCCATCAGATGGTCATTTCAGTATGATAGACTTATAGAAAGTTAAGATTGACATAGGTTGGTCAAAAAACATGAAAAAAATAATGGACAATGAATAGGCCATTACAATTGTACCTCGTTTACTATATTACAGTACTAAACACAAATTCTTTTGATATATTTATTTTATAAGAGAGAGAGGAAGAGAGAAAGGGAGATGAGCCTGTTAATTTACTCCACCAAACATTTGTTGTAATTTTTATTCTTTTTAGTTCAATACTTCAAGAATCCTTTTACTTAGTAATTTAAGTCAATATATAAATCAAAAATGAACTGTTATCTATACTATATTATAAAAATATGGTAACCAAACAGTATCATAAGATAAGTTTTAGTATAATTTATTAATAGTATAATTGGGATGCTTTGATAATTTGTAGTTAATATATCCAGAAAATACTTACGTATTTTTGTAAATGTTATTAATAAAATGTAAAATATTTATTATATTATATACTTCTTCTCTTCGTATAGATTTTATAATGAGTTCCGTATATTAATTAGCATATATCTAGAATAGCAACAGAGATATATCATTGATATGAATTTTATAATATCTTATTTTCTAACCGATGTCGCTGGTTGAACGATTGTCTAAAGGGACACGATAGGACAATGTTATATGGCTGGAATCCTAGTGTCTACATACAAGTGGGGTACAGTGTACTGGACCTGTCAATAATTGAACATGCCCATTCTCACCGTTGGTTCCCCCTCAGGTCCTTCCTCTGTATGAAGTATAGACTTGAGAGTTCATTTATTTTATATATGAACACTTGGTCAAATATGATGTTATTTTATATTATAAATAATATGATTATTGGATATGAAATGACGTATATAAATAAGTTAAGATAAAATACATTAATCTTTTAAATTGAGGAATGAAAACTTATGACTATTAGTTGGGATAAAAGTGATTTAGGAGCTACTAATCCTATAGAGTTTAATAAGTCTAAATTATCTTAAAAGTCAAATTATATTATGAAATATTAATAGAATAGGATGGAATGCTTCGATTAACATGTTATGATTTATAACGTTTCCATCACGTCGAATGGTCTAATAACTATTACTAAATGGCTACCTTGGTCCCTATATGGATATACGCAGCCTTTGTGCAAAGAAATCTAGAGGATTGTGCATAATAAAACAAACATGACAAGTCAAATTCACAATTTCCGTGGATAATAAGATTATGTTAATAACAATGTCAAAATTAGAAATAATGGGTAATTAATTCTTCCTGAAATAATAGAATACTTAGTTTACTTTGAAATTTTGAAACAAGCTAAATTAAATAGTTAAAATAATAGTATTATGAATCATAAAAAAATGCACAAAACAGGAGAATTGATAGCTAATCATACGAAAGCTTTATAGTTTAATTGGAATAAATACAGTTCTCTTTTAAGATGGAATAGGTTGAAACCCTCCTCTTCATTTGTAATGCGGAAAGTTTGAGGTTTTAGTCTTAATAAAATAAAGGCTATACATTTGGTGAGTTAAAGTTCATGTGCATATTTTTCTTATGGCCTATGATATATATGTATAAAAGGTACGTTGGTTTTAGTGGCCTCAGAATCGGTGAGTTAATTATGTGGAGGAGCAAAAGTAAATTATCCACCTAGTTTGCTTCCAGTTTTAATGTTCATATATAACTTCAATTTACAAATTACTACAACTTATAAAATAACGTGGCGGTTGGTTGATACGGTGGCAATAAGTTTTTGTAAGAAATGAGAGAATATGTTAACAAAGAGATAAATAAGTTTTTGGAAAATAAATTTTATACTAAGGGCTTGAAAAAAGGTACAAGTTTATTGAACATGATTAATATATGTTTGAACAAATACTGGTTTCAAAAAGCAAACTTAAGTAGAAATTAGAAGTATATAGTAAAAAATCTTACTCCATCCGTTCCAAAAAAAACAAGATGACTTTGAAGATGAAACTTGTGAAGATGCATGACAAAATAATGAATACTTAAAGAAAACATTGGTTATGAAGATTTAAAAAAAAATGGAAATAATCTATTCTAGGTCAAAAGCCACATTCATTGGTTAAATTTGTTTGTGTAATATATTTGATCCATTTCATTAAAGTTGGATAAAAATAATTTTTATATTTTAGAAGTCAATTATAAATGGAAAGCCAATTATTGATTCAAAAACCAAAAAGTAATGATTTCAACTTTTGAGCATTGAGATGTCGTTTATAAATACGTAGTAGGATGAACAAGGCAACAATAACTTTCAATCATCCAAGAACAAAAGTATTCTGAGAATTATTAAGAGTCGTTCATATATGCGCTAAATAATATTTTGATTATTTGAGGTTATTGAGCTAAATTGTAGAGGTTCATACTTATTAAATCCTCATAGATTGAAAACTTCATTATAAGGTTTGACTATATTTATTTCCTTGTAGTTTCTTGTTTTAACTTGGGTTAGAGCTAAGTAATACAAAGTAGTAAAAGTAACTGGTGACCATACTGGAGTGATTGTAAAGTGATAGACTGTTATAACATTTGAGAATTTTTCTTTAATATAGTGGAACGAACAAATAAAGATAACCGAGATCCCAATGGGTGGCGAATAAAAGCATAGACTGACACAAAGCGGAACCATTGTAAATTACTACCTAATTTTCTTATTTCTTACTCTCTATTTATTTATCTATCAGTATTTACAATTGATTTACTATTTTAATTCACAAATTCTACTGCCGACAAAGTTTAAGTTGAATAAAATATCTGTTGACAAGTAATCAATGGGAATTTATTTGGTCATAAAAGTTCTAAAGCGTAATCAATTTACACCAACCCCACCTAGCCCCCACCCCCTTTTGATTATTTATTGGACCACCAAGTGCAATAGAATACTCCAAACAAATACCATAAAATTTATAGTTATAAATCTACATTTAGACCTTGGAAGGGAAATTCTAGGTTAGGCCTTTAAAAAGGAAATGAACTACTACTTTGTTAGAAAAAGAAGGGAAAAAAAAAAGGAAAAGAAGAAGAACAAAGAAAAATAAAACAACAAAAATAGAAAATTTTAAATTTCTTCTTTATCTGAAAATTTGTAGAATTAAAAAGTAATTTGTGATGAAAATTTAGTGTAATGAAGTTAAAATTGATATTTTGTAATGAGAATTATGCATGACAGTTTTTGTTGTTAAGTTTTAAATAAAATTTTGATAATAATAAAAGGAATTATATTATTTCAAATATTTTTATCTAAGTGTACATATTGTAAACATAGGAAAAACAATTTTCAATAGTAGTAAAGGAAATATAAGGTCTACATATATCAAAAGCATAACTGTAAATGGACAAAACAATATATCCACTAGTAAAGGGTCGATTGGCAATTGATTATCATAAGTCAAAATTAGCACAATATATTTACAAGTAAGGATTGATTTTTCAATTTAACATATTAGAGAGCTAAGGATTGATCAATTTAATGTATTAGAGAGCATAAGTTAGACAAATTGATTCCAAGACCCACTTCTACTAGTTGAATATATATGGGTAATATATTTAACATGTTTTGATTAAAATATTATGTGGGTATATTTTCATGAAGGTTATTGAAGATTATAACAAAAGTTCAAGGAACGACATTCAAGGAAAGCAAATCATTGTCTCCATGATATAGAGTAAGATCACAAGTTATTTGTATGATGATTATTATGAATTAATACACTTGATATTTAACTCAATCAAATATTTTGAGGTTTACTATCAACGAAAGAATTTCTATCATTAAGCTATTTTAGGATATAATTAAAGAATTAAAGTAAGATATGAAGGACATTATGATGCTACGATCAAAGAGATTGAATTAAAGGATTTATGTCAATATCTCAAGTTGATCGTTAGTAACTCAGCTATAAATCCATCTCATTTATTCATGACAAGAGATATGATATATAGAGCATATGAAGGAGAATAGGTTGAGCAGTGAGTGTACTAAGTGTTAGTAGAATTTGTAACTCTCAAGTTTTCTATTTTTAAAAAAGTGGAACAACTAGTGAAAATAACTAGATCTCTAGTAGTGGAGACTAGAAGAGTGGACTAAAGCATAAGATAGAATCACTATAAATTCTATTACCTGATCTTCTTATCCCTATACTTTTCAATTTCTTGCAATTTATTTATTCTACTATAACTTTAATTACTTTTTTCCACCTTAGTGACCCAAAGGGGATCGTTTCCTAAAAATTTTTTTAATCTTAAAGCAATCAACTCACTCTCCTCTTAATTGCTAACTTGGGACCAACAATTGGTATTAAAGCATAGTTCAATATTTTATTGAGTTTAAAGATCAATGGTGAATAATCTAATAGTGCAAATAGGAAAGGCACCTTACTTTGATGGAATTAAATTTCTTATTGGAAATTTAGGATGAAGACATTTATTAAAGCTAAAAACTATCAATCATGGGATGTCATTGAAAAAGGAGACATTGAAATCAAGGGTCCCATGTTGGATGGAATGATAAGTAGAAAGTTGAGACAAATTCAAAGGTTAAGAATCTTTTACTTACTATCACTGCTCCTATTAAATTTTATCTAATTTTTTTAATGTCATATAGCTAAGGATATTTGGGATATACTATGTGAAGTGCAAGAAGGAACAAATGCCTTCAAGGAGAGGAGGGTTAACACTCTTATACAATAGTATGAACTTTTCCAAGTTCAACCAAGTTAAGAAGTAAAGGACACATTTAGTATTTTACTATTATAATTAATGAATTAACTTCTCTTGGCAAGAAGATAAATAATGCAGATCTAGTGTAGAAAATGTTGAGAATTTCATCCAAAGCCTAGATGCCCTAGAAGACAGCTATAAAAGAAGCTTATGACATGAAGAAGCTTGCAATTAGTGACTCAAAAGCAAATTAATGGCTTATGAAACTAATGTGCTCCCAATAGAGAACAATGAAAATGGAAACGAAACTATCTTTAAAATAAGAGAATTTGAAGAAGGTTGATGATGAACAAATTAGTGATGATGAAGAAGTTACTTGGGGGATTGACAATTAAATGGATTGTTAAGGAAACAAGGTAAGAAACCTATTAATGATAAATTCTTCTAACAAAAATGATGCAAGGAGAAGTAATAAGGAAGGATGAAAAGAAAAAGGAAAAGAAGGAAATTGTATGCTATGAGTGCAAAAAACCTAGACACATAAAATATAAGTGTTTTGCACTTGTAAAGAAGTTAGACAAATATAGGAGGAAGAAGCACCAATCCTTAATGCCTACCTAAAGTGACTTAGACAAACTAAAGATGGAGTAAAGAAGACAAAAGATGATGAGGATGAAATCAACTTATGTTTGATAGCTAATTCAGAGGTACTTTCTTATTCTAATTTCAAATATATACCTAAAAATATCTATGCAGGATTAAGTGTTCTTTCAAAATCTAAGGTAAAGATTGCAAAGCTTGATAGTGAAAACAAGACATTAAAAATTGAAAAAGAAGATTTCTCTAAAGAAGTCAATGATTTGAAAAATGAAAATGAGATTTTACATGTCAATAAGGAAGCCCTTTCTAATGAAAATCTGATTTTAGAAGAAAAAATATGAAAAATATGAAAGTACGTGTTGAAGATCTCTCATAATCTCTTAACATCACATTTAATAAGTTTGATGAAAGCAATAAAAAACTCTAGATGCTTTTGTCAAGTCAACATCTTGATCCATCAAAGTTTGGCTTTTGATTTGAAAGAAGAGAACGCTCAAATGTTGTTATGAAAATTGTATTTGTTAAAGTTAAGGAAAAGGTGCAAAATAGTTCTATTAAAAATAATGTAATTCAAGAAAGGCAAAATAGTTGCCAAAAATAAAGAGTATAAAAGAAGGTACCCTGTGAAGGTATAGTACTAGTTATAATAAAGGATATTCAAATAAGAACAAAAAAATTTCAAGTAAACAAGTACCACTATTACACACCTTATGCTTGCTTTTTCTATAACAAGTTTGGTCAATATTGAAAGATATTGCTTTTAGAAAAATAATAAACACATGATTGACAAGTAAACAAAAATATACGAGCATGAATTTTAAAATACCCAAACTAGTCTAGATTCCTAAAAGGATATGATCTACTTCTAATATGTGCATGAATACGAGGTGATGATCTAAGAAACAGGGTATCTTGATAGTAGATGCTTATGTCACATGATTGGGAATGCTTTGTTATTCACTAACCTAACTCTGAAAGAAAAATGGTTCATAACATTTGGTGATAACAATAAAGGAAGGATCATCGGTTATAGTACTATTGGTCTCTCTCCACATTTTATTGAAAATGTTTATCTTGTGAAAGGTCTACAATACAATCTATTAAGTATAAGTCAACTGTGTGATAAAGGATCTAAAATCATTTTTCAAAGGGATGGGTATCTAGCTTTTGACAAAGATAGAAAAACAAAGCTTTTTGAAGAAATCTAAAAAGGAAATATCTATAAATTAAAACCATCAACAATTGAAATTGAAAATTATTTTCTATTAATCAAGGGTAATGTTTTTCTATAACATGAGAAGTTAGAACGTGCCAATTTTACTCAACTAGAAAAACTTTCAAAGAACAATCTTGCAAATGGCTTGTCGAGATTGAGTATCAAAAATGATATTCATTATGCTTCCTATTCAAAAGATAAAATGGTATCAATTTCTCACAAAAATAAAAATATAATTCATACAAAAGGACCACTGGAACATCTATACATGGATCTATTTAGCCCCACTCAAAAACTTAGTTTAAGGTAGAAGCAAATTTAGCTTAGTAATAGTTAATGATTTTTTAGTATATACATGGATTCTATTTCTACAACACAAGAGTAATGAATTCAAATCTTTTGAAATTTTTGCAAAAAGGATTCAAAATGAAAAAGGAAAATTCTATAATCTGTTTAAGAATCGATTATAAAATGGAATTTGAAAACTAAGGCATTAATAAAAACTTTTTAGCACTTTATACTCTATAACAAAATGGAGTAGTTGAATATAAAAACATAACCATATAAGGCCTTTGAAAAATGAAACTTCTTATGAGCTTTTTAAAGGTAAGAAACTAATGGTATCTTATTTTCATGTCTTTTTATGGAAGCATTTTGTGAAGAAAACCAATTTCGACTTAGGAAAAGTTAGAAAAATAAAAAGCTAATGTAGCCATCTTTCTTGGATAGTCACTCAACAACAGAGCTTTTCATGTTTACAATAAGACATCAAAAGTAGTTGAAGAATTGATTAATGTTAAATTTGTTGATGAAATTAGAAGTGCTAAGTATGATGACAAAAATCTACAATGACTAATAATCAGGATGGGAGTTTTAAGGTTCAATAAGGAATAGAAGGTAATGAGAAGACTCAAACTAAAACTAAAGGCTAATTAGAACCTAATGTGGATAGAATTACTTAGACTTTCGTAAAACCAACAAATGAAGGTTCATCAGATTCTAGAATTAAAGGTACTATGAGAGTTTCTTGTTAGGTTCTCTTTAAAGTGTTTTGTTGATAACAAAATAAACCAAATGACTCTAACATGTTTATTAAGTGTACAAGAATAATTATTTAGTAATAATTAATAATTACTTGTGTAAAGGGTTGAAATGCAATAATGAGTCAAAAGATAAGTTAAAAGGTACTATGACTTAAGAGAAATAGGAACTCAAAAGGTAAGTCAATAGGTTCCTTGGTTCCAACAAAAGAAGAATAGAACATTTCATTACTAATCTAAGTTGAATAGTCATTAAATTTCAAGGCCTAGCTCCATTATTGGACGTATTTTGGTAATATGTTCTATGCATTCCATTTAAGTTGGACAAATATCCAGAAGGATTTTTTTAAGGATGACTTCTATATTTAATTCATGTTGTAAGTTTAACAAAGTTAACATTTGATTTATTTTAAAATTTTGGATAGTAAATTAAGTTAATTTATGTTATAAAATAATTAATATGTTTTCAAAGTTAGGCAAAGCACGTTCAAGATGTAGAAGAGATTTTGCCAACATAAGAGAAGCTTAAAGATATGAATAAGGTTGAATATTTTAGTAACAACCTTATCTATTTTAGAGGTTATCGACATATTTATTTGAAGATTTAATTTCAATCTAGAAGATCTCGTGCTTATCAATTTTCTTAAATTATATCATGATCTTAGGGATAATGCAGAGCAACTACAAGTGTCAAAGTTAAATTGTGATCAATGGTCATAATTGAATAGACTCATAGAGGATCTTACACTTATTTTCTCAAACATTTTTAATATATTTTTAAGAGAAAAGACTTATATTAGTGGAAAGATTACTCTTATATCTCTATAGATTTGTAATTAACCTAGTATGACTAGATAGGCAAAGAAAAGTGATTGAAGTCAAGGATGTGGTCTCTCATTTTGTTTTATTGGATTTAGTAATTAGACATTGTGTAGAGGATTAGATCACCAGTAGTGAAGTTGAAAGAGTAGAGTGTAACAAACCCAAAGAGGGCCCAATAAATTAACTAAGAACTATTGCATCATGTGTGTACCTATTATATAATAATCACCTTATAAGTTACAGGTTAAAAAACTACATAATTATTTAATTAATTACAACTAGTCATATTACATATAATGATATAATAAGAAAATATCTATGGATTATTATATTCCATAATCAACCAAGATTGTAGAGAATTAGAACCCCTTACCAAAACAATAAAATGGGTAAGTACTTTTAAGTTTCACAAAAATATATTTTTGCATGATTTCTTAAGAATAAAATGCTACATTCTACAACTTGATAATCCGCTATGGCACTTCTTACACTATCAAGCTTGATTCAAATAATTCTCGTTTACACCATATCATATCTTATCCCAAGCTTTTAGGGTTTTACCTACGAAAGCAAATTGTTGAGGGGTGAGCATACACCCTAACTTAGTAGGATAGAAGTTTAATATTTTCATTACTACACAGGTACAAACAAGTTATTAGCCATATCTTATATATGAGCAACCATGTGCAATGCAAACAATTTGCACATAGTTTTCTGGTAACTAGTGTAAAATTCTGGGTTATGCCCTCATTAACTTATGACTTAGGTTAGAGATTTTTATTTACCATCAGTATTCAAGTACATCCAAACTTTTTTTCTCTCTTAAACTTAAGGTGTCTTGAATACACTCTTTAAGCACTCAATCCAAAATGATAAATGAGACCCTTAAATGGACTCTATCAAATGCATGACAACCCCATATTACTTAGCTCATAGATGGCGGAGTCGAAAATCTTTAAATGACTACTTCTCACCTGTTATACAGCAGTGATGTCATTCAACTTAATGCAATGTCTTATGCAACTCAATCTAAATTTAACTTAACTGAATATTTTTTATTTTGTTTATTTTTGGGTAACCAATCATTTCTTATACACAATCCATGCCTCACATAGCATAAGAAAGAAAATAGGCATGACACAAAAATCAATCAATCAACTATTCAAATTACGATTCATCACATCATTTCATTTTGAGCAGAACATGGTAAGACCATAGACAAACTTCAATAATCCTTAACTTCCCTTCTCAATTCACGTCACACCAACATTTCTTTAGTTCAAACTCCTACCAAGCTAAACCTTTTCCCGTAGCAATTTTTCAAAAGTCGGTCAAAGTCTTTTATTAATTTTCGAATTCCATTGTTTGACAAAGTTTTTAGCTGTTCTGATCATTTTATAAAGCTAGGAATCTAGGAACAGATCAATTATGAGCTACCCACATGATCCTTAACAGATTGTACATAAGTTTTAAGGAGCTGAACGAACTGTGAAATCTGAATTTTTAAGGAATACGAAAAAGAGAACAGAGGTATCAAAGTTTCGACTTTTCATACCGAAGAAGATCAATCTCAAGGTGAAAAGAAGGTTTGTGTGTGATTGAGGAGGATGAAGGTAACGGTGGAAAGAAGCAGAGACCAAAAAAATAAAACTTTATTATGTGTTTCTGGGTGAGAGGAAAAGACCCGTTGGGAATGAATCAGGTGTTGGCACAAAGTACACGTGCATAGCAATTCACCTGATATAATTTTTTCTTTTTTCTTTTATGAAACTTTACATACATTTAGTTATAAGTTATCACTCATTGATATATATATATTGAAAACTTTCATTTTACTATTTTGATCCTTATTTTATTATCTCATATTCGTTTACTATAAAATTTATTTGTATGCTCTCGTTTAATACATTTTTTAAAATTAGATATTTTCCTTAATAAACATACAATTCTAAAAATACTACGTTATATTTACTGTGATATTCCTATTGTTTTACTGGTCATACTTATATTGAATGCCTTGAAATTAGAATACTAATGGCATTATGATGTTATTATTAATATATATATTAATATATTCTTGTCCGTACACTTTAGTTATAGTTATAGACGATTGATAGAATATGACTTTTATATATATAGATATTTAGACGTTTTTGAAAGTCGAAACACTAGACTTCATAAAAATATAAGACTATAATTCATACCTAAAACGCTAGCTATATACATATATCTAGTAGGTAATTAGTCGCAAAATCTTTCGAAGTATAGTTATAATGTCGAGTGAAAAATATGATTATAGGTTGTTAAAAAGATACATTTAGATAAACAATTATTTATATATGTACTAAAGAAAGTGGTAATAGGTAATACTCGATATTATATCAAAAGGTAAAGTTATAATTTGTGTATGAAATATAAATAATCGGTATGATGAAAGCTTTTAAAAGTACTTAATACATTAAGGTGTAAAATATAAATATCAATTATAGGGAAGACGCTTTTTTTTTTTTTTGTATATACATATAACTACTGTTATCTATGTATAAGTGACAACACATTTCCGTATATAATTATAAATACAACAACAACACATATCAAATTGCGATTGTAATTATATATAAAGACTATTTTATATGTATACGTAAGCATTCAAAATATAATTGTTACATTGAATATAGTTATAAATTAAATAAGAGATAACTAATGACATTACTATACATAAAACATATATGTATAAATAATAAATACCTATGCTTGTTTTATAACATACAACTATATTGGAAATACTATATCTCGGTATAAATTTACATATTGTACATAAGCATTATATCAATACTCAGTTCATATTAACATGGAAATGATTTGAAAACACTACATCAAACATAAATTATAAATTACATACTTATACAATTTTCTCTCTCTCTCTTTTTTTTTTCAAAATTTTTTGGTATGCTTTTTTTGAAGATTGATTTAAGTGTTCTAAGTTTCTGTGCTTAACCTTTCTAAAGTCTTTGAAAAGTTGAAATCACAAAAATATCTTCCTCACAAACATAGCCTAAAAGTATTTATGGTTCTACTTATCTCCTTTAGTTTTAAAATAGCTTCTTAAATTTTTTTTTGGAAATTACAGGAGTTGATAAGGCCAAATTACTATAATTCTTGAGCTTGATTCTCTTCTCTATATCCTTTTTAATTTTTGCATTTTTATTTGTTTTAATACTTATATTGTTTTATACCACAACAAGTTTAAGTAATTAAAGGGTCTCTTCTTAATTAAAAAATTAAAAAAAAAATTAGCAAGTAAGCAATTCACTCTTCCCCTTGATTACTTGATTCGAGACCAACATTTCTTCTAAAACTCATGAGACTTTCTAAGCTTTCAACACCATGGAAAATTAGATCTTCTCATCCACTTCAATTGGTGATTGTGATATTAACTAGAGCATGAGAACATGATCTAGTTTTAAAAATATTGAAAATCATTTTGCATTAATTTATGAAATAGAACCAAGTTCTATTGAGGAAGCTTTAAAAGATAACAATTGCATTAATGCCATGCAAGAGGAATTAGACCAAATCTAACAAACCAAGTGTCAAGTTGAGTTCCAAAACCAAAGGATAAATCTATAATTAGTACAAATGGGTTTTTAAGAATAAGTTACATGCAAATGGAAAAATAGTTTGAAATAAAACACATCTGATAGTAAAAGGATATTCACAAAAGGAAGATATAGACTATAATGACATGTATGCTCCTATTGTTAGACTAGAATCTATAAGATTACTACTTGCATTTGCTTGTCTAAAAAACTATAAACTGTTTCAAATGGATATTAAGTGCACATCTTAAATGGATATATTAAAGAAGAAGTCTATATAAAATAACCTCCTAGATTTGAAAACCTACTTAAAGAAGATTATGTTTTAAAATTTAAAAAGGTCTATTATGGTTTAAAACAAGCACCTTGTGCATGGTATAAAAGGCTAAGTGATTTTCTAATTCATAATGGATTTATTCAAGGGAAAGTGGATATAACTCTTTCTCTAAAATATTTCAATAAGGATCTGATGGTTGTACACATTTATGTGAATGGCATAATTTTCAATTTTAGTTTTGAAAAATATTGTAAAAAAATTTCTAAGATGATGCAAGTAGAGTTTGAGATACCCATGGTGAGTGAGCTAAACTTTTTATTAGGCTTGTAAATTAAGTGATCTAATGATGGTATCTTTGTACATCAAGAAAAGTGCACTCGACAAATTCTAAAGAAATTTGGATTTAAAAATATTAAATAAGCTTCAATTTCGATGAGTGCTTTAATAAGGTTAGAGTTAGACTCTAATGGAAAGAAGGTAAATGAAAATTTCATAGAAGCCTTAATGGTTCTTTGCTCTATTTAATTGTATACATACTAGATATATTGTTCAATGTTTGTATTGTGCTTGGTTTTAAAATTCTCTAACCAAAATAGTCTCACCATTGTGAAATGAATTTTTAAATACAATTTCAATAAAAATTAGAAATTTGGTTTATTAGAATGCTCAAATGTTGACTATGTAGGCTGTTAGGTAAACTGGAAAAGTACTTTCAAAACTTGCTAATTTTTAGGAAACAACTTGATTTATTGATCTTCTAAGAAACAAAGGTCTATTGCTCTCTCCACAGTGTTTCGATGAGAAACTACCATACACAAATTCTTTGGATTAAATAATAATTATTAGATAATGGCCTTAGTTTTAAAAACATTCCAATTAAATGTGACAACATAAGTGCTATAAATTTAACCCAAAAAATCCTGTTCAATATTTAAATCTAAAAACATAGAGATTAAGTACCTATAATGCTCCAAAACCTGAAATGCTACAACTCGTCACGTGTCCCTACTAGATAGTGACACGCAAAGACTACCACTACACCTATCCTTCAACCTATTTAACTCCACTATGCATTAAAATAATTATAACTCTAATAATCTAAACAAATTACTCATAGGCGAGTCATTTCAACCACTATATAAATAAAGTTAAACCACATTATACTACCTCAAGTAACTACCATCATGAACAAGACTACCAAATTATTATTGGGTCTAAAGTACTAAAGTACAACGATTTAGGAATTCTCCAACAAAACGTCAAATAATCTTTTAATTCTATTTCTCCTTTCTACCCATCATTGTAGTAGTAATAATATTCTCCATTAACCTCATCTTGATGGTAATAATATATGTTCGTAACCTCATCATATTTTGCATACATGTCATACACTCCTGTAGTTGAAAAAAAAAAAAAAAAAAGAAGAGGGTTGAGCCTCAGCCTAATATAGGAAACCCAAACACATGTTTTATTGATCACAACATTCATAGGATACATGCACATATAATGCAATAGATAATTCTCAACTAGTTCATTATTGATCTTTAAATTAGCTAATAATCAACATAAGGATGCTCATGACCCCGCCACATTGGTTCTTATATATACACTCATCTCACCAAACACTCCTCACATTCTTCATGGGTAAGCACATGGCCATGTACCCATTTGAACTTCATGAACCTTCCCAATTTCATCACTATTTGCCCTTTTTTTCATCCTAACACTCACTAATCAATTTGATATTCCAAATCCACTATAAAATCTACCCAATTTCATGAATTCGAGCATGATTGAAATACTTACTTGCCTTAAATCGAATCCACAACTCAAAATGCATTTGACTCGGCAACTTTGGCATCCAATTGAAATGTCAAGAAACCCTAAATTGGGATAATATTCCACACTTTAACTACTCTATCATTGTTATGAGAGAAAGTACATGGATTCAAAGAAAAAGTTTGCTTACCTTTGTCAAATGTGTGATGAAAAGAATGATTGTGTGTTGCTAACTAGTGGATTAGTGAAGGTTTGTAAAGATAGGTCTTCTTAAAGAGTGAGATGAGAGACCGGTTAAGCAAAAGGAAAGAAAAGAGTAAACTAGGTTTGCGAGTGTTTATATATAGTTTGGCGTAAAAAAGATCAAATTGCCCTTTTCTTAAATCTTATAATGACCTTAATACACCGCCTTTTAAAACATTATTTTATTTTATTTTTCAGTATTTTACAGTACCATTTCATAAAGATCATGTGTCTAGTGAAGATGTTTTTGTAGAATTTATTCTAATAACTCTTTAGCTTACAAACATATTCACAAAACCTAGAGACAAAATTAAATTAAAATTCATAAGGAACAAAATTGGAATCTATAATTCATTCTGTTAAAATAATTCCATTAATTTCTTAAATACCTCCCATAATTTATAAAAAAATCTTGTGTCATTTATACATTCCTCTATTTAAATAGAAAACATCAAAAACATAAACCTAAACCTCTATCAATATTATTTGTACAAAAAAAAATAAGAAGTGATCTTTTACTTTGATGTAACATGTGCACATCTTTAAGGGGAGGGTGTCTTAATTGAATTAGAAGAAGGAGAAATAGGTTAAGAAGCTGATGCAAGACAACTCAAAAGTAACATAGATGAAAGAATAAAAAAAGTAAAACCTTTAGTTAATTTTTGTGAAGTAATTTAAAAAGCAGTAAAAAAGTTATGGAAGGACCAATTTCTAAGAAAAAAAAGTAGTCAATTGACCAATGATTAAGTCAAAAAAGATAGACAATATTATCTTTAAACTTTTAGAGAAAGTAAATATATTATAGTAGAAAATAAAATATTCTCTCTTTAATCCATTTGGTTAACTGGAATAGATCTTCAAAATTTTTCTATAAATAAAATGTCAATCTCATTCTAGATCATATCTAAAAACATTGAAACATATCTATCTCTGACCTATGCACCCACCTACCCCCCAAAAAGGAGAAACAACCAAATAATAGAAACACTTGTGAAGAAAAAAGATAGGATTCAACTAGAGAGGAAAGCTAAGAAAAAGCTTGCACGTGAAAGTTCTCAACAAATACAAGAGAATCTTGATTGGTTTTTGCAAAGTATTCAAAGAAATATTCCACCATCTCCCAAAGAATCATATTAGATGAAGAATCTCTAATAGAGTGAAAAAGATATGTAAGAAAAACTTTGTAGGGAATTGCATGAAGAAGATTAACAATCTAGTCATAAAAATGTAGAAGTTGAGAAATAGCTGAAAATAATTGATCTTATGTATGTCTATGTTTCTCTTTAATAAAAATTCATTTATTGCATATTTTATCATTCTATATGCTTGTGTGATGATAATGAAAAGGGGAAGAAATGAGGGAAAATGAGAGAAATCATAACCAATTAAATAAATTAAATAAAAGGGGGAGAAATAAGATATGTAACCAAAACAAAATATTCTATGGTTGAAATGATTTTTAAAATCTTGCATAAAATAGTGTGATAGGAATCATACATCTACAAGACCTATAACCGGAGCAAGAGCCAAAGGATTACAGAACTTGGTGATGAGGATACTTTTTGAACAATTAGAGCCCAAAGGCATTCGTTTAGTGTCTTCATTTACTTTATATAATTGTTTTGCATTTCATTAGACACATTTGTTGGTATTACAGGATGGTGAACAAACACACTGATGCTTGGTGTGTGAGTTATTCATGGACCTACAAAAATCAAGAAAAAACTGGCCATACATTGTTCCATTTGATGTGGAGAACCAACTGGCACTTATTCCAATTGACGTAAGAGAACTGGCTTATGTAACATTTTATCTTGTTAATTTTTCCTTATTTAGAATAGGTATAAATACTTACAAAAGAGGGGGATTGAGGACACTTTTTTTATAATTCATTTTACAGTTGCATTTCACGTGGAGGGTTCCTCTCTTTCACACAAAAAACACTCTTATCAATTCAATCAATAATTGTAGCAAGTAGGCTTGCTGTTGTCGTGCATAATATCAATGATTTCAAGTCCATTTCCTAATTCCTACTAGTGTGTTACATTTGGTAAGCAATTAGGATTCTTATCTTCTCTCCATTTCACATCAATTAGGGTTCATGCCAATTGATTGTGGAATTGTTATCTTATTTCTTCCATCATTGTTTTAATATTGTAATTGGCTTTGAAGCACGTCATAATTTGGTATCAGAGCATGGTTTTGAGGAAGGGAGTTCGTGATTTTCAATTGGGAATTTAGGGTTCTTGCCATGACATTAATATTTTGTTGTGGTGAAATTGAAATTGAAGGCATTGTATTGATTGTGTCGTGATTATCTTGGCTTGCTGTGGATTAGAGTTGTGGAAATCAAATTTGTAAATTTTCTTCTTCTTCATATTGTGGGATCCTAGCTTAGAAGATTAAGAGGTCATTGCAATTTGATTCCATAATTGTTCTTGTGTAGTAATTGTGCATTAATTTACTATGAATGCACTTTGACTTGAGATTGGAAACATTTGTGTAGTGAGTGTGTGTGTTGTACTGTGGGAATATTATGTCGTATGTGTGTAATTGAGTGTTGAAGGGATTTTGTGTGTGGAGTGTGTTGACCATTTGTGCTGTGGAGAGTGTGTTGAGCATTGAAGAATTTGTACCTTGTAGAAGTGAATTTAAGTCGTGGGTCAAGTGGTGTCGTGAGGGTGTGGTGCTTAGTTTGTGTACGTAGTTATATAATGAGGTGTGGTACCGTGGATGTTAGTGGTGCCGTGAGGTGTGTTGATCCTTGAGGTTGTGTTGTATTGTGAGAGTGTGTGTGTTTAAACTGTGAAGTGTATGTATATCGTGGGTGTGAGTGTATTGTGCCATAGAGGTGTTATGTTGTGAGTGTGTGTTGGAGTAGTGTGAATTGTATGTGGAGTGACAAGTGTACTTTGAGTTAAAAGAAATTGGTGTTGTGAAAGTGTAATTGTATAAAAAAATAAAAAATTGTCAAGGTGTAATTTAGAAACCATGTCAAATGATAGTGTGAATGGTGGGATTAAAAATGAGGCCAACAGTCAGGTTGGAGGAGGTTAAGGACGTCGTATTGTAGGTAGAAGAACACTAGAAGAACAATTGCAGGATCTCACCACTATTATTGCTACATTAGCAACACGGGTTGATCAAATGACATTGTCACAACCACTAGTGTCAAATCTACAAGCACCCCCACCTAGGGTAGCCTATCATAATGCACGAAGGGAAGGAGCAGTTGGAGGAAATAGGGGGTAGGAGGATAGAAGGAGATTATCAAGCTTTTAGGGAGGAAATGGATGATAATTTTGAGAATGAGCCTTACCCAAATCGTGAGTTCAAGCCACCTTGGGGTCTGGAATATGTAAAGTTGCAGATGCCTTCATTTGTTGGAAGGAGTTTTGTAGAGGATTATTTAGATTAGGAGGATAAGGTAGATGACTTATTTGAGTGTTATGAAATTAATTATCACACTCGGGTTTGTCTTGCAGTAGTAGAGTTTACAGGCTATGCTGCCTTATGGTGGAAGAATCTTGTAGCTAGTAAATGAAGAGATGGTGATGCTGAGATACATACCTGGCAGGAAATGAAATGGGTTATGAGGAGGAGGTTTATACCAAAGTACTATAGACAGGAGTTATTTATACGTCTCCAGACATCGAGGTAGAAAGGCGAAACTGTTGACGAATATGTACAGAAGTTTGAGACACTGATGACCAGATGTGGGTTAGTCGAACCTCCTGAACAGACCTTAGCATGATTTGTGTTAAGATTAAAGTATGAAATTGCCAGTATTGTGGAGCTCTAGAGGTATGACACCCTTGATGAGGCCATCCAACTAGCTCTAAAAGTAGAGAGATAGAGGCAATTTAACCCATTTTGAGTAGCGAGCAACAGGTATGGAACTTCTACAAAACTATATGGTTCTGAAGGTAAACAGGTTGATAGAGGGCGATACAGTAGAAATGTGGAAAAGAGTCTAGTAGTGCTGGACAATAGAGGGGAGAAAGAGTTAGTGGGGAAAAGAAAAACAATTGCAGGGAATGATAACAAACAGTCTGTAGCTAGGATATCAAGAGGACAGAGTCGCCAGGTTAAATGTTTTAAATGTCTAGGTTTTGGACATACGGCTACTTAGTATCCAAACAGAAGGGTTATTGATAGGAATTTTTTCGGCAATCTAGAGGTTATAGAATTCGATTTGGATGATGATCCAAATCACTAGTATTTTACCTTTATTTCTTTTATCTAATAAATATTTGAGTAATAATCTTACAGGTACAATAATATTTCTCCATGGAATGTCAAATGACTTTCATTTGTTGATCGTAAAGGGAAATCATCAAATTCTCGTTCAATCACCCACTATGATCGACATCACCTCGATGCATTGGCTCTTTGAGGATTCTTATTATTTTTGTATTTATAATTGTTTCTTTGGACTATTTATGTTATAATCTTTCTTTTGGGACACTTCCATTTGCTTATAATTGTCTTTTAGAATAGGCCACCCTAAAAGTGGCATAGTTGTAATTTTGTGAACTTTTTAACCCTAAAGAGAGCAAGTATAAATACTTGCTTAAGTAGGGTTTTAGGAAGTTAGCCAAATTTTCAAAAATAGAAAACATTTCATGTGTAAGGGTTAGGGTTTTCCTAAAATCCAAATTGCTCTTATTAATTTCAATACCAAGAATTGAAATTGTGGCTAATTACAACAAAGAGAAATTGTAAGTAATATTAATTCCTTTTTGTTGTGTTTCCTTTTCATCACTAGTGAGTTATATCTAGGGTTGATTAGGATTGTTCTTGGGCAGATTTTGATTTCAATTGTAATCATTTTATCATGTTATAAGATTGATTGGTTTTGACATTAATTCTAACCATCAATTTTGCTTCATTTGAACCATAGATTACTTTGCTGGGAAAGGGGATCTCGGATTGGTTCATGTTGTTTTTGTTTGAATTCACGTGGCATTCAATTTTTTTTAGAGTTGTTTTGAAGAATTTGATCATTGTGGATTATTAATTTATAAGTTATAGCATTCGGATCTATTTACATTTTAATAGGGTTCACGCAATTCTAGCATTTTGATCCAATTTGAACCGGTTGTGATCTTGTTATTTAGGAGTAGTTTAATTAGATTATTTCCATATGCTTAGAGCCCCTTTTAAGCATATCAGTTATGACTACTACGGAGTTAAAGAGTGAAGAAGACCGGGAAGATATGCTTGAGGCCATAGATTTGTCAATTGTATTAGATGAGTATTATGGTGATGCAGATGTTGAAGTACATGAGGATAAGGGGAATGATCAGTATTTATCCATTAATGTACTACGTAAAGCTATGACTACTTTTCCTACTAATGATGATAAGCAGAGGGAAAATTTATTCCACATCTCATGTAGGATACAAGGTAATCTATATGCTCTTATTATTTATGGAGGTAGTTGTACTAATGTTGTGGCTACCTCATTAGTGACTAAATCGAAACTAGTCACAACCCTACATCCTAAGCCCTATAAATTGCATTAGCTGAGTGAACATGGTAGTCTACATATCACTCAAAAGGCTGAGGTGTCCTTTAGCATAAGAGATAAATACCATGATGAGATTATTTGTGACATTCTTCCTATGTGTGCATCCCATATACTACTTAGCAAGCCTTGGTTGTATGATAGGAGAGTTTTACATGATGGCTTTAGGAACACTTATGTGTTCTAGAAAGAGGGCAAGCGTATAGTGTTGAACCCTATGTCACCTTCCTAGGTATAAGAGGCACAAAGGTAAATAAATAAGGCTGGGAAGAAGAAGACGTTATTAGTGAGGCAGTATGAACTAGAGAAGGCCATAGTAGATGAGAGGCTAGTGCATCTATTGCAGATGAGGTATGCATTAGAGATGGATGGGCATGAGCAGTTACCCCCTGTAGTAACTCAGATACTGGATAAATATAGAGATCTTTTTATAGATAAATTACCTGAGGGATTTCCGCCTCTAAGAGGTATTAAGCACGCCATTGACTTTCAACTGGGTTCAATTTTACCAAATCAACCTGTATATCACATGAATCCTGAAGAGGCTGAAAAATTGAAGCAACAGGTGGATGAATTGGTATAATAGGGTTTTATCAGGGAGAGTATCAATCCTTGTGCTGTTCTTGCCCTTCTTGTTCCTAAGAAGGATGGCACATGGATGATGTGCATTAATAGCCGAGCCATTAACAAAAATCACCATCAAATACAGGTATCCCATTCCTAGGCTTGATAATATGTTGGATGAGCTATATGGTGTACAGGTATTCTCTAAGGTAGATCTTAAAAGCGAATATCACTAAATTCAGATGAGGGAAGGAGATGAGTGGAAGACCACTTTTAAAACATGTCGTGGGTTATACAAGTGGATGGTTATGCCATTCAGTCTGACTAATGCCACTGGTACTTTTATGAGGCTAATGAACCATGTAATGAAGGAATTTCTTGGTAAATTTTTTGTTGTTTATTTTGATGACATTTTGATTTACAGCAAAAATCTAGAAAATCATGTGAAGCATTTACAGGTCGTTTTTTCAGTATTAAGGGAACAACAACTGTATGTTAATCTCAAGAAGTGTTCTTTCTATTAAAATGAGCTAACATTTCTAGGATTTATTATATCTAGTTCTGGTGTCAAGATAGATGAGAAAAAAGTGAGGGCTATTAGGGATTTGCCAACACCAAATTTGGTTGTTGAGGTAAGAAGTTTTCATGGACTGACTTCATTTTATAGACGTTTTGTCAATAACTTTAGTAGTATTATTAGTCCGTTAACTGAATTAACAAAAAAATTGTTCCTTTTGTTTGAGGAGAAAAGGCCCAAAAGAGTTTTAAGGAGGTGAAAGCAAAACTAACTAGTGCTTCAATGTCAATTTTACCTGATTTTGACAGAATTTTTAAATTGGAGTGTGATACCTCAAGGGTAGGGATTGATGTTGTATTGGTGCAAGATAAGAAGCCTATTACATATTTCAGTGAAAAATTAAGTGGTGCACCTTTAAACTACTCAATATGATAAGGAGTTTTATTTCTTAGTGAGGGCATTGATGACATGGCAACATTATCTTCTTCCTAAAGAGTTCATTATCTATACAAATCATAAGTCCTTGAAACATTTTAGAGGTCAGCAAAATCTATCAAAACGCTAAGCCAAATGGTAGGAATTTTTAGAGAGTATTTCATATGTGATTAAGTACAAGAAGGGAAACGCGAATGTTGTAGTTGACGCCTTGTCACACAGGTATATACTTATCACCTCTCTACAATCGAAACTACTTGGGTTTAAATTGATGAAGGAACAATATTTGCATGATGAATTTTTTAAAGTAATTGTTGAGAGATGTTTTGGAGGAAAGATAGTTGATAGGTATTAGATGATTGATGGCTTTCTGTATAATGCAGGAAAATTGTGTATACCCTATGGGTCTGTTAAAGAGTTGTTGGTGAGGGAAGCTCATGTTGGAGGATTATCTAGTCATTTTGGTGAAAAGAGGACTCTTGCTTTGTTGAAAAAGCATTTTCACTAGAGGGGTATGATGAAGGATGTCCATAAGGTATTAGAAAGATGTGGGGTCTGTAAGAGAGCAAAAGGAAAGAAAGGAGTTTATGATGAATATATGCCTTTGCCTATACCTACCAAACCTTAGAATGATATTAGCATAGATTTTGTTTTGGGTCTACCCAGGACACAGAGAGGAAAGGATTCCATTATGGTTGTTGTTGATCACTTCAGCAAAATGTCACATTTTATGCGTACTTTTTATAGTTAACCTTTTTGTGCAGAAAATTGTAAAACTACATGGTGTTTCACAAAGTATAGTATCTGATAGAGACATTAAGTTTCTTAACTTTTTTCTGGAAGACACTATGAAGAAGACTTATACTAAACTAATGTATAGTACCTCGTGCTATCCCTAAACAAACGACTAAATAGAGGTTGTTAATCGTACTCTTAGTACTTTACTAAGAGCAACAGTTGGCAAGAATCTTACTGATTAGGGCTTGTGTCTCCCTATTGTTGAGTTCGCTTACAATAAGTCAACTCATGGTTTAACCAGTAAGTCTCCCTTTAAAGTCGTGTATGGCTATAATCATACTCTTCCATTAGATTTCATAGCTAGTCCAGTAACAAAGGAAGAAAGCCTGAGTGGAGTAGAACGAGCTAAGGAGATTCAAAAACTTCACCAAAGGACGATTGAACATCTTTAGAAAACTTAGGAACTGTAGAAGCTTCAAGGTAACAAAAACAGGAAAACTAGAATTTATAATCCAGGTGATCTAGTTTGAATTAATCTCAGCAAAGATAAGTTTCCTCACAAAAAGTCATAGAAGCTTTCACCTAAAGCGATGGACCTTTCAAAGTTATCAAGAGCATGAACAACAATGCATACAAGTTAGAACTTCTAAGAGGATACAACATCTCTAGTACATTTAATGTTGCAAACCTATCGCCCTATTTACTAGATAACGTTCATGAAGACCTATCAAATTTAAGGGCAAATCTTCTACAGGCCCGAGTAGATGATAGGAATCATACATCTATAGGACCCATAACCAGAGTGAGAGCCAAAGGATTACAGAACTTGGCAATGAGGATACTTTTTGAACAATTAGAGTCTAAAGACATTCGTTTAGTGTCTTCGTTTACTTTATATAATTGTTTTGCATTTCATCAAACACATTTTTCGGTATTACAAGATGACAAACAAACACACTAATGCCTGGTGTGTGAGTTATTCATAGACCTACAAAATCAAGAAGAAACCAGCCATACATTATTCCATTTAACGTAGAGAACCAACTGGCACTTGTTCTAATTGACGTAAGAGAACCGGCTTATGTAACATTTTATCTTGTTAATTTTTTCTTATTTAGAATAGATATAAATACTTGTAAAAGATGGGGATTGAGGATAATTTTTTCAAAATTCATTTTATAGCTGATTTCACGTGGGGGGTTCCTCTCTTTCACGCAAAAAACACTCTTATCAATTCAACCAAGAATTGTGGTAAGTAGGCTTGTTGTTGTTGTGCGTAATATCAATGATTTCAAGTCTATTTCCTAATTCCTATTAGTGTGTTACATCTTATAAGCAATTGGGATTCTTATCTTCTCTCCATTTGACGTCAATTAGGGTTCATGCCAATTGATTGTGGAATTGTTATCTTATTTCTTCCATCATTGTTTTAATATTGTAATTGGCTTTGAAGCACATTATAGTGTTTCATGAATTTATCTATTTACTCTAATATTAGTTTGCATAAAATTTTTGTTATAATAAAAAAGGAGGAAAAATGTTAAGTTCTCTTTATAAGGTTTTGATAATAACAAAAGAAATTATGTCATTTCTAATATTTTTATTTAAGTGTGTAGATTGTAAGCACAAGAAAAAGATTTTCAATAATAATAAAGTAAATATAAGAAGGTCTGAATGAATCAAAAGCATAATTGTAAAGGGACAAAGCATTTTAAGTAATCAAAAGATCATTAAAAAATAATTAGAATAACAACGAATAAGTGCTCGAAAACAAAGCAAAATCTGAACTTATGGTTAGAATTAAAAGTAATGAGGAAATCAAAATCAAAATGCAAATTTAAAACCATTACCAAAATCAAAAGTCATTGGAACTTAGATCAGAAATAGAAATTAGGTAGAATCAAAAGCAATGGATAGAATCACAAACGACAATCGAAAATTAGTTATCAAAAGTCGGAATCACATTAATATATCATTTTCTAATACAAGAAAGAATTGATTATTCAGTTTTAACCATCAGAGAGCATAAGTTAGACAAATTGATTTTAAGACCTACCTCTATTGATCGAATATATTTAGGTAATATATTTAACACATTTCACATAAGTTAGACAAAAATATAATTTAGATATCTTTTCATGAAGGTTGGTTTAAGATTATCACAAAAGCTCAAGGAATGACATTTAAGGAAAGCAAGTCATTATCTCAAGGATATAGGGAGTAAGATCACAAGTTATTTATAGGATGATTATCAAGAATCAATATACTTAGTTAGTCAAATATTTCTTGATATTCACTATCAACGAAAGAATTTCTATAATCAAGCTATATTGGGCTTTAATATAAAAATTAAAGTCAAACATGAAGGACATTATGATGCTATGATTAAAAGGGTTAAATCAAAGACTTTACGTAAATATCTCAAGTTGATTGTTGGTAATTCAACTATAAATACACCTCGCCTATTTATGATAAGAGAGATGATAGATATAGCATATGAAGCATAATACAAGCTTACTCAAACTAATTAAGTTTTATATTGTACTTTAGTTTTAGTATTAAACTTGTAGATGATTCATATTCTACTATCCTCGTTGGTTGTTAATAAATTGTTGTTGTTGCTGTTGTTGAGAGGTTACACTTTTTCACTATAGTTCTATAATTAGCTTTTAAAGAAGTTAGATAGGTAAAACCATGAGTGACTATGCCAAGAGTTGGCAAGCTTTATAACTCTTAAGTTTTAGGCTTTTGATATAGTAGAATCACTATCAATTACTCCTCTCTTGACTACTAATCTAAGACCAATGTTTGTAATTGGTATTAGAATGTAATGTAGGTTATAATGTCTATTTTTAGATTTTAGTACATAAACAATAGTGAATTTTTAAATGATTGGAGATTGTAGGATATGATCATGAGATAATGAAAAAGTAGCTAATGGGTAACAATTCTATTTATATTATATGGTCAAAACTTCTCTTCTTGCTACTTTAAGAACTCCTTATTGCTCATGACAATGCTATCTCAAAAACTCTAAAGGTTAGAAATGAAATTGAAATAACGACTCTTAGCCCTTTGCCTAAACAAAACTTCCATATTAGACTATCTTTGTGAGTCAAAATTAATAGATCCCTCAACTCAAATAATCTCATCACTTGTGTCTTTATGGTCTGCCTTTCAATTATGATGGACTTGATACTACTCCTACCTACTCACCTTTTCTAATCACTTTCAAGTAGGTTTGTGCCTAGCCTCTTAGTCAGGAATAATGGTTTGAATACCATAATGCCCATGATGCTACAATATCCACCCCAATTGTCATGCCCTAATTTTAATGGTGACTACAATTTGCCACATAACCTACTTAAGTAGAACATGTAAGACTTACAATTAATTAAGTGGGCTTTTAATCCAATTTTAAGACCTTGAAATCATTTAGCTAAATTTTGTAAAAACGTTGATGTGTTGATGAACTTTGATTGCTTAAATTCTTAAGCAAGGTTTTTCTTCTTCTTCTTTTTTAACTAGATTAATTAGTCATAAATCCCAAAGCTTACAAAGCTAAAAATGGAAGTCCATAAACAATTCAAATATAGTCCATAAGTAGTCTAAAACATAAAAGTCCAAAACAGATAATAGTCTAGTAAAAGTCTAAGTTCAATAAGAGTGCTTATGACTCATTGTCAACTATGTTGCTCTCATACACCCAATACTCCTCTTCGAAGTTATATCCCATAATTTCGTATAAAGGGTTAACAAGAAAGTAATCTTCACCTAAAAAACAAAAGAATGAGCTAAAGGAGTCTAGTACAAAATAATGCAAACATGCATACAAATGCCACACCAAGTTTAATTCTAATGCAACAAGTAGCAGTTTAATTAAGTAAACAATCAACAAGTAAGTACTCATGACTTCAAAAACACGATAAAGAACTTAGGGTCCAATAAAATTGCAGTTATTATCGAGAGATAACAAGAGTAGCTAAACTCAATGTCAAACCTCAACACCTAAAAGTAGCCTTATCTAGATTTCTTCACTATTTATTATAGTTCAACTATATTGCATCATTTGCTAAGTCTCATAAACCCCAAACAACTCCTCGTATATCTCCTCTTCGCTTTTAGTGACCATTATCCAACGTGATTCCACCTTTCAATTATCCACTAAGCCATTCTTGATGATTTAAGCGATTAAGCTACCATAGTTAACTGAAACCATGATTGCAACTATAGTTCCAAACCAAGGGCATCACTGGTTAACTCAAGTGACTATGCACAAATAGTAAATAATTAATTTAGTCAAGTTAATTTAATTATATCCTAGCACATAATATGCAATTGTACTTAGAGAGTCGAAGATTCTCGAAGTTAAAGGCATCTCCCATGATCACGATTATTTAGTCATTATATAATTAAAAAGAGAGATTTCAATTTAGTAAATTAAGTTTAGAAAATTGATTATTATTATTGTTGAGTCTAATTTTAAAGTTTTATACCATCTCCCTAATCCGATTCATATTAGATCTTATGCTCATCTAATAGAAATCTTCGACTTAAACTAGGAAGTTTTTATTTATTTGGAGTCACCACCTAACTAAAGTTGAGAAAAATTATTGAATTAGAACTAACTGAGCGAATTAATTCTAATTTAAACACCTAGTTATCGGAATCTTCTCTTTTTATTTTTATTTTTTAAAGAAGAAGAAAAACCAGAGATTCTCGACTCGGGGGGGCTATCATATTAAAACTCCAAAGTTATCACCTTATCCTCTTGAAATCTAGGTCACGTTCTGATATCTTTTTTTTTTTTCCTTACATTATTTTTTTCTTTATAAAGAAAAAGATATTAAAAGATGATATAATGATTTTGAAAAATGATTTGTATTTCTTTTTATAATTGCCCCATAAGGATGCCTACGTACCTACGTACCCACTATTTATAATCAAACAAGTCGTAGTTCACTTCTTATAAAAAAGCTTTAGTGGGTTGTTCTAGTTTTAATTATGAAAACATGTCGGGTTTATGTTTGTTACCATTTTAAAGATTTCTTAAAAATTCTAAGCCTAAACTTTATTTCTGATAAACTAAAACTTCTAATTTTAAAAGAAATCAATTAAATATATTTTTTGTTTTGAAAAGAAATTTTCTAACTTATAAAAAAAAAAACAAGACAAAATTCATTATTATTTTTATTTTTATTTTTTATTATATATATATATTTTTATTTATTATTTTTATTATTCTTTTATTATATGTCTCATTACATATTTATTTATTAAAAAAACTATAGACATAATTAATAAAAATTATTTTTTTCCACATAATATACTTTTTCATTTTTTTCTTATTTATTTTAATAATAAATAGATAAATAAATAAATAAACAAAATAAAAAATTCGGCCGACTTGGATACAAATCGCGGTTCAGGTCAGTCACGCGGGTCGAGTCGGATTCACGGGTTAGATTATAGGCGTGAACGTATGCAACGGCTGGGATCATCGCCGGCGGCTATCTCCGATGGCCATGGAAGCGCGGGAAAGCATTGGCCTAGGCTTTGCTGGAACGGGAAACCTAATTGTGATGGTATTTCTTTTCAAAAATCACCTTAAGGCGGTGGTTCGTGGCTATGGTAAGGGTTTAAGAGAGAGAGAGAGTGCTTCGGTAGGTTTCTTTCTTCTTCTTCTTTTTTCGTGTGTTTCACTTTCCCTTTTCTTACTTCCAATTCCCTCTTTTTCCTCTCCCTTAGCCTCCCCCTCCGACCTTTATTTATAGATGTTGAAGGTCGAAGGTGGATGAACACAGATCTCAACCGTGATGGGGGATTCGTTTTTATCTTTAAAATGTGATGTATATCCCTTAGATTAGAGTTGTTTTTGGGATTTATCTAGTTTGTTTTTGTGACAAATCCAAAAGATTAAAAAAAATTCATTTCAGACTTGCCCGAATTTGCTCTGTTTTCTCCTCGTTTTTTTTTTTTTTCTGCCGATCAAAGGGAGGAAGAATATGAGCACGCGTCTGGCGCGTGCTTGTGCCGGCCAATTCGATGTTGCCACGTGGCATCTTGGGAAAAAGAAAGAAAAAAAATGGCACGGAGTGCCTTTGTGGATTCGAACTCGTGACCTCGCTTCCCCCACACACGAGCCAACTGAGCTAGCCTAAATCTCAGTTTTTATATTGCACGCAAATTGTATTTAAGCATGGTAATTTTTATTATTTTATATTATTTTGAAATTCTAAAAATTTATAAATTTTATTTGACATCTTTTATTATTATTTCTATCATCATTTTCCAAAATTGGTATATTATTCCTATTTATTTTATTTTTTCAATATTTTTCCTTTATTTTTTCTAAATAGAAGAAAAATTTAAAAAAATTAAAATATTAAAAACTAAACATTATTTGTGATTAAAGGGCAAAAATGGGTGTTTATTATTATTATTATGGGTTCTTGGTCTCTTATATGACTAAGGTTAATGATAAGTATTGAAATGACCTTATTTCTAGTATTTGTTGAATATGATTTTATATTAATTTTATGTGAATTTATCAAGAAAAAGGTACTTAAATGCTTAATATTTAATTTCAAGGTTTAAGGAGTGCAATTTAAAGATTTAAAGGTACGAGTGAAAATGAGGAAAAATTTAGCAAAATATAAGAAAGGGTAATTTACACACGTACAAAACCTTCAGCATGGCCATAATGACACTAGTGTTGGAGAGTAAAAAGTGATCAGCATGCATTATGAAATTGTGCCCTGACTGCTGCATAAATTGTGTAAAGAGTAGTGTTGAAGGAAGAAATTTGACTAGAGAAGAAAATGAAGAAATTCCAGAGTGCACAACCCCGAGCATGGCCATGTAGGAGACTATGCAAAACCCTAAATGCTAGAATTTCGCGTCATTCCATAGTACACAACCCCGAGCACAAGCATACACTAAACCCTGGATGCTACCCTGTTTGTTATACTATAAATACTCGCTTTAATTCAAAAATTAAGGATTCTGATTTTTTATTACCTATAGTCACTCTAAAAACCTTAAGAAAGCAGAATTACAAATTTAGAGAGAGAAATCATTGGAACATCATCAAAGATCACAAAACATCTACAAGGTTTTATTCTTTTCATCATGATTGTTGATTACTCCTCTAGATTTTTCATGTTTAGTATAAATTCTATAGAGTAGATTTATGTGTCTTCATCTTGTGAAACTCTAAACCATGTGATTAAATTTTTTATTGATTAATGAAAAGTTTATACCTTTGTATCTATTTATGTATTTTAATTGTTTTGTGATTAATTCATGCGCATAAATTAATTACATGTATGATTCTTATTAGATAGAGAGAGGTCTCATTTAATAGGATGGATCTCTATGAATAGAAAGATTACATGTTTTACCTAGAGATAGGAAAACTTCGATTTTCTACACAAAGATTAAATCTTTATTTGGAAATTATGAACTTAATGAAATCTTATAAAGTGATAGTGAAGGAGAGATCTCCACTATTCGATATAGGATTATTAATTAATTAACTCGATGGAGTAATTAATTTAATTGAGAATTCTTGTAGTGTAAAGCATAAACAATTTGTTAATTAATACATTATTATAAGAAAGTTAAGGTTTAGAGTGGATCAAGATAAATTGTATGTTTTTATGATTGAATTCATTTATTAAAACAATGATAATTAATCTTAAGGTTATTAGATTGATTAATTAGTAATTTAGTTTATTAATCTCACATTAAGATATAGATTAGATAGTAGAAAAATGGTAATACTAGCACTTATTTTTAAGATCCTTGAGAATGATATCCGTTGCAATCTATACTACATTAAATAGGTATACTTATCTAACTAGCTCGTTAGATTTCTTTTAGTTTATAAATTTATAGTTTGATATAATCAGAAAAGCAACCCATTAGTTAATATTAGTTATGGACCCAAAAGAATATAAGGGCCCAGTTAGCCTTTGATTAAATTAGGTCCATTCATCATTTAAGGATTAATTAATTTAGTCAATTCATATTATTATGTTTGTTAATCGTTAAATTAATTACCTAAGTTCCATTAGCCATTAATCTAATTAGGTTTTTTTTCTTCGAACTACTTAAGGTCAAGCTCATTGGGTTAAGGCCAATACTAATTCATGTTTCTTATTTTATTCTAAGGCTATAGTTATATGTTGTTCTGTGGCCTGTTAGGATATTAGGCCTTAAAGAAAAATGAGTCCAATTAGTTTGAAATTGGGCCCATTAGGTTTAATTAAGTTAATTAATCTTACTAATTAAGGTAAACCATGTAATTAACTATCTTAGTTACTTAATCTAACCAAGTAAATCTAATTTAGCCCATATTACTTTAGTTTAATTTTTTAAGCCCATTTAGGTTTTTCTTGACCCAATTTATTTTGTCTAAGCTCGTTTAATTTCCTTCGACCCATTATGAATTATTATAAATTCTTTAGGCCCATTATCACTTATGTTGCCTATTCGGTTCAACTTAGGCCCAATTTAGTTATTCTTACTTACATCTCCATTTTGAAGCCATTAAGGTTCCTTAATGCCTAGTTTATCCCATTTTAGGCCATTTATACCCTATTAATTATTCCTAAGGCCCAAATTTACACATCATGCCCAATTTAAGCCCTATTAGAATTCTTATTGGGGTTTTGGGTCTCATTATATGTAAAGACCATTAAGGTATTTTATTTTACTAAAGCCCATTTAAGTTATGAGCTTTAAAGAAGAAATGGGCCTATTTAATTTTGGAATCAAGCCCATTGAACTTATTAATATTAATTATAATTTATTTAATTAAGTCAATTTAACTAATTGAACTCAATTTGATAATTTTATGGAAGGATTTAGTGAACCACCCATAGGAAGGATTTTGAGCCAAATTTTAGAATAATTTGAATGGATTGATTTGGGGTTAAACCAGACTTGACCTAAATCAATAAATTATTATTATTATTATTATTATTATTATTATTATTATTATCTCCTATTTTAAATTCCCAAAATTTGCAATTCCTTAGCTCTTAACAAAAACAAACAAACATTTTCAACTAGCTTCAATTCAAATCTCGAACCTCAATTTAGGTTTCGTGTGTTATAAATTTAAAGAAATTGATGACAAATTTGAATTATATGATAAAAAATCTAATTGAAAATGCTCTTAGTTAAAATCCTATAGAAAAACACTTTCTTGATAGATTTGAGAGGTTAAAATGTATCAAAAAAGGTTTATTGGCTAAGAACATTCAAATTCATTAATTTCGTCAAATTACTCAAAACTCGTCATTTTGCCCTAAAATCATTAGGGTTTTCAAGTAAATATTACATGTAATCATTTAGGTACTTCAAATACATTTACTCCATGAAATCAAACATTAATTATTTTCATCAAAATCACTTTAACAAACTAGAAATTTTATAAATTCCACAAACTTGACCTGTTTCAATTGTCTATAGCCCAAGTTACTTTATGAGATCAACTTAACACACATCCTAAATTCAGCATTCTCAACACCAATTAATCCTTAGATTAGCAAGATAAACATCTTTTAAGCTAAGAATTAGACACATTTAAAGTAAGAATGTGTTGGAATTTTCTAAAAATAAGCATTTAGATATCAATTAACTACATAAATCACTCATTATGTACCAATCATCACACTTATAAACATGTATGCATCATTTAGCTTGTAAATCACTACCCAAACTAAAATTCACTATACAAATTATCATTTAAACACATTAACATGTCCAAATCACAAATCAAAACAAAATAAACATAATATACATGGATGGGAGTGGCAACATTACAAAGAATAGGGTTCATGTGCAATTTCAAGCCCTAATCTTACTTTTAATCCATCAAACCTTTGTCTAACACTTAAATCAACATGTTAAGTAACAAATCAACACTTTAAAACAACAAAATATACCCTATTCTAGCATTGGAAGTGGCGGCATTCAAGGTTTCTCTATGCTCCAACATTTCAAAATCTTCTAACATTCAAATATCATGTTTAAGCACTCCTAAACATCAATTTAAGATGAGATTGGTAACTTACGTCTTGAAGATTGTTGAGATAACCCTAACTTTTATAAACGGTGCCTAGATGGAGTCCTTCAAGTAAGAGTACTCATTAGTACTAAACCTCAATAATTAAGCCCTAAACTTGTCTTAAACTTCATAAATAAAAGAGAAATCATTTACCCTCCTTAATGATGTCTATGTCTAACTTACTATACCTCTTGATGTCCTCCTCTTGAAGATTCACCTAGGTTAAATCATAAAACCAAGCAGCTTAGTAAGGGATATAACTTAAAACTAAGGATGAGAGCTTAAAATAATTAAGGTTTAGCTAAAGTAAGGTTTTATTACCTTGAGAATTTTCTAGAAATTTGGAGAAGAGGGGCTAGCATGTGGTGACATAAGGATGGGGTTTTATGGGGATGTGGGAAGTTTAAAACCCGAGATGCTTTAGTGGGAACCACTAACTAGATGCCTTTTTCTCTTATGTTGATAAGTGTCATAGCCCTAGCTCACTTGGGATTTTTTTAATTATGTTACCACTAAATTATACTCCAATTGAGCTTATTAACATTCTGATACCCGCAATTAATTATATAAACTTAATTATTATCATTCCTTGTTGAAATCAAGTATGGGGATATTTTGGTCATTTTGTAAAATTTGGCCTAAACCTAAAAAAAAAAAAAACCTTCTTAATTGACTTTAAAGATTCCCTTTTTAACTTAATTACTTTAATTATTAATTTGGGACTTTTTTTTACTAATAGTTCTTAGCCTCTTAACACTCAAACCACTTCTTCCACCTTTAGGGCCATTATCGTGATCATGGTCACCTAGGAGCAAGGGATGTGGACATTCCTCTACATTTGAGCAAATTCCCTTAATGATTAACACTAGCAAAACTCCACCTCTAGCTATGACTCTTCCACTTTGCATCCACCTACTCAACTTGACACTAACTCCTACTCCTTATTCACTTCTCAAACTACCTGTTAGATATGCAAAAGGCTTAGCCATTTAGCCATTTAGTGTTATGATAGGTTCAATGAATCTTAAGCTAGTATGACCTAATTATTTGTTGCTCTCTCCCTTGGCATATCATAGAATGTTATTTGGTATCTAAATTCTAATACTACACACCTTATGATCTTGAGTTCATGTGTATTCATTGACTCAACTCCTTATGATGGTATTGATAAGCTTATTGTAGGTAATGATGCATCACTATTTCATATCTCATATAGGCAATCTCACTATCTACACCCATGGTCATAACTTGCATCTTTAGAGTATTCTTCATATTCCTACCTTTTACACACAATATTCTCTCTATCCTTAAATTATGCCATGATAACATTGTACTATTAGCTTTAACAATTAGTTTTTTTTTTTTTTTGTTGTTGAAGATTTCCAGACAAGCAAGATCCTACTATAGCATCTAGAAAGTTATAGTTCTATTTATATTCCTTAATTTATGTCGTAATGATAATGATAAGATAATTGTCTACATATAGAACCATAGTAATTCGTAAAGTTACTCTTAATTCCTAATACTCAAAATGATGATAAATTCGCTTGAAAGTTTGTAATTCCATGCGTGATCTTCCATGAACTGAATTCTAGGAAGCACCTCTGAAGGACTTGGAAATTAATTGCAAAGGCCAAAGGGACTTATGGCTTTCACAAAATTACCACGAGTACGCAAAATGCATGCACATGGACATTCCATTCCCTACACGTGTCCTACTCACAATCCATGCCACGCTGACCCTCAATCTCCAATCAAACTTAACACCACGAAAGCAGCTAGTGACATGGCAGATTTTGCCAGATTCCAAATTCATGAAAAGCAGCCGTTTGATCTTCTACAGAATCAAACACCATTTCCCTCCACACATTCCTCCACCGCCTTATCTTCAAGCTGTCCCTCTTTCCCTCCAAACATCAACACAAAAAAACAAACAAAAATATCACTTAATCTATCTCCATGGTACGTTAGTTTAGTTTCAGTCCAAGCTTAGTTTTGGTTCTTGGTGCTTCTAGATCATGATGATGGCGGCTAAACTTGGTGCTAACCTGACTTGTTATCGGCTATTAACAGCACCTACGAGAAAACCCATAAATGGTTTTTCATCTCCTTTGTGTTCGCTGTCTTCTTCTTCTTCTTCGAAGATTCAAGCATTTAATGGAAGAGGAAGGCAGTTGTGGGCCCGACGTCGTGTGATCATTCTTCCCGCCAAGGCCACGGCTGATCAGCAAGGTTAGGTTCACTTGTCTTTTAAGGTAGTTGGTGCCTACGGCAGTTGTTACGGCGATGATAATTTTTACATTGAAAAGCTTGAAAAACTTTTCCTTGTATTCTTAGTCAGTTCTTCAGTGTGACGGCTGTTGTGCAAATGATCCCCACGTGAAGACTGACAAAGTTATGTAGTAGATGCTGAATATGACATGCCAACACAAATTGCCACTTATAAGAGAGACGATATAAACGTTTTGCAACTATTCATATAAATAATATATATTTATAATCGTGCTTAAGGATTAATCGCCCATGGTGTCCTGGTCACTTTGAATTGCTGCTTCCATAGGTTTAATTTCATGTTGGAATTGCGTTGTCGTGCCTAGATTGTCACCCTAGCTTCAAATCCTAGCAACTGCAGTGGAAGAAATCTTTTGCTTCAATCGGAAATCAGAAGCTTTTGTAATTTGCTTTGTTAATATTGCTGTATTGCATCGTAGATAATGATTGTCTAATAGGGCCTTTTCCTTTCCTATTTGTCCATTATGCAAAGAGGTACTTTCCTCGGCCAAATGTATTGATAAGTGCTTAAGTTTCTTTGATATGGTGCCCGTAGATGCTAGTTTCAGTATGGAGGTTGCTCTGCTGACTTCCTGTGGTCTTTTCAGGCAAGGTAGAGGAAGAAGGTGACGTTGTTGATAGCAAGATTCTGCAGTATTGCAGCATAGATAAGAAGGAAAAGAAATCACTCGGTGAACTTGAACAAGAGTTTCTGCAAGCATTACAAGTGAATGAATACAAGCTCTGCCTGCATTTTGCTATCTCAATATTTGCTTATAGTCTGTAGTGATTAAGGAAGAGGAAAAACTAGTTGCTTTTTATTGAAATTAGAATCTGAATACATTTCAAGGGATAGTCCACAAGTAGAACTATATGATTAGCACTTTGTACATTCACATTGAGGCTGGATAAAAGTAACTTCTAAGCATGTGCATAAGATGTGTGATCCATTCTTTCTCTGCTGCAGGCATTCTACTATGAGGGGAAAGCCATCATGTCTAATGAGGAATTCGATAATCTTAAGGAAGAACTTATGTGGGAAGGGAGCAGTGTTGTCATGCTAAGTATGGTCCAACTTTTGCAGATAGTGGTTAATCTATATCTTTATCATTACTGCAGTTTAGTCAATCCATCTTAAAACCTACATAAGCGTTTTTTATGAACTTCGGTCTATGCAGGTTCTGAAGAGCAGAGGTTTCTGGAAGCTTCCATGGCTTATGTGTCTGGCAAACCAATTATGAATGATGAAGAATATGATAATTTGAAGTTGAAACTGAAGGTTTGTACTTAGGAAGTATTATGTCTATAGTGAAATTCACTTATATGCATGATGAAGAAAACATGATCTATGTCCGTGGCCTTTCAGTTTTTCTTACTTCTAATCTTTAGCATGCCTGGTAATTCTGCATTGTGTATGACCCTGTTTTCTTTATACATGCATAGCCAGAAGAATGTTCTTATAGAAAACTATACTTTTCTGAAAAAAAAAAAGGACCGCAGAGGTCATCATGTGTTTCTTAACTCTATTAAATCATTAAACCAGCTTGATATTTGTGTTATTTTTATTGTTATTATCTCCTTTTTTATTAAGTTTTTGTTTTGATTGTTACTCATAGTGGCTGAGTTCACTTCAATTGTGTAGAAAATACGTTTGTAAAAGATACTTGTAACAAATCCACCAATAATTTTCTCATTGCATCCTTCTCTGTTTAGCTGGGCCACTCCTGTAACTTGCAACATCATCATCTTCACTCACATGCTGGAGGCAAAGCAATTTATCTTTATGTTTACAATCCTGACGTTATTTACATTTATGGTGACTTGAATAAAAACATTAATGTATTTGATGTTTTATGTGATTCTTTTTCTAATGTAATGTGTATTTTATTATGATTGTACCTTTAGATGGAAGGGAGTGATATTGTTGTTGAGGGTCCAAGATGCAGTCTCCGCAGTAGAAAGGTTCGCATTGCTCCATTTATGCACTTGACTTATCCCCCCATCCCTGCTTCTCTATCTAAAATATGAATGCTGCAACATAGTGGAAGGCTGAATGAATCTTTGTGCCATTATGTTCACACCTGGGGCATGTCATCCACCTATACTGCCATAGCCTAGTGATTATCCCTTGTTTCTAAAGTAATTTGTTGGTATATATACGAATATATGTGTATATACGTTGAATCTACCTATATATACTGCACTCATGCTTTCCACCAAAGGTAAGAGCATGTCTCTGAAAGTTGATATTACTATCTATGCTCTTAAAAAGTTGAATAATTTAATTTTGTAATTTTCAGACCAAGACAGTCAGATTTAGTGGTGCATTCTTGTCCAAAACAGTTAACAAATAGGAAAGAATAAATCCATTTTCGATGAAAACTTTGCACAATGCTTCTAGTTAAGTTCTGCAGATACTTATAAGAATATTGGAGAGTTTTCTGATTCTGTTTTTCAGTACTAATGATTGCAGTCTCTTCAAAATTTTTAAACAAACCATACTTTGTGATGTAACTATGAATATCGTGACTTTGAATTATTGTTTCCTGAAGCCATTTTTATTTTCTTTATCCAGATTTTCCACATTATCAGTAATTAGCTCCATTTGTGTTTACTGATTGCCACTTTGATAACAGGTTTACAGTGATCTCTCTGTTGACTATCTCAAGATGTTTTTGTTAAATGTACCTGCAACTGTCATTGCACTAGGCCTGTAAGCAGCTTCCTTACATTGTATTTGATACCTCCGTTGAATTTAAGTAGTCGTTGGGATAAATTTCTCTAATTAAACAACAATCCACTTTTTGTATCTTCCGGTTTTTAGAGGAAAGAAAATAGTAATTTGAGATAATATATTCTTCAGGATACAAGAAAATGTTATTTGTAGTGTACTGAAGCATTTTCACCAACATAATGTAATCCTATTCTTCCTGACAACTGTTCTTACTTTGTTAAAAATATTAACTAGAAACTTTGTATTTATCGATCAAAAGGAAACAAGAGGTTATCATCTCACTTGCCGAAAACATGCCTGATGGCTATTATAGCATGAAACCCTTCTGATAATAACACGCTACAATGATTAGATGCTTAATAAGATAGGACAATCTCAATTAAGCAAGGTGTCTTATTTGCAGATAATTTAGAATTTGTTTATCTGGCAATTTGAAGTTCAAGTAGGTAAAATGTATACTACCATGGTTATTTTCTTATTTTTGATCATGTTCTCACCAGGTTTTTCTTTCTGGATGACATAACTGGATTTGAGATTACATATCTTTTGGAGGTAAAATGGAAAAGAAGTTACTCTCTTGTAGTCCTTTTATTTTATGCATTGAGAATCTTGAATTTTTATTGGTATTAATCTCTGGTAGCTTTCAATTTTCTTTCCCACTACAGCTGCCAGAGCCATTTAGTTTCATATTCACATGGTTCGCTGCAGTACCTCTTATTGTTTGGTTGGCTCTATCACTTACAAATGTGATTGTCAAAGATTTTCTCATCCTGAAGGTTGAATCTTGTTGTACCTCTCAAGACTGAATCAAATCCCTAGTTTATTTCTGTACATTTTGACCTGTATTCTTTATAGGGTCCCTGCCCCAATTGTGGCACCGAAAATGTCTCCTTTTTTGGCACGATTTTATCGATTTCAAGTGGTGGTAAAACTAACAACCTCAAGTGCTCAAAGTAAGTAGCCAATCACCAATCATTTCCCAATAAAAATTAGTTGATTGTCCTATATCATTTTAGGAAATATCTCTTATTAGGAAGCTATAATTCACATCTTTTGTATACTTAACAAGCATGGACTGTTACTTTTTTTTGCTTCAGTTGTGGAACTGAATTGGTGTATGACTCAAAGACCCGTTTGATGACTTTACCAGAAGGTAGTGAAGCTTGATCAGAGGTAAGCAGCTCCCGGAAGCAGGCCTAAGGAAACTAATTTTGCATTCCATTTCTTTTTACATGATTTAGTGAAAATTCAGAAGCATTATAAACTCATTTAACCGTAAAAACTTCCTTTCTCTCTGCCTTTTAGTTTAATTAATGAACCTTCATGCTAAAGTTTATTAGTGCTAATATTCTCATTTGATCATTCGATTTAATCAATCGATACTCTTCTCATCAACTTCACCAAATGGAGACATAACAATTCATGAAATTACATATTGCTGTTAGTGTGCTCTTGTACTTCTTTCTTATGTGCAGACCCATGTATGACTCAGATTTTCGGATTCATTATCCGACACTTCATTTCTACGATCTGATACTGCTGAATTAAGAGGAAAATTCTAACATAGACTAGGTCTATGTGAGCCATGCACACAAAGTACGGGTACCTTGAACATAGTACCCTCAACTTGCCATAATATTGTCCACAAGGACTAGTTACATAAAGAATTATCCGAGTTAAGCAAGCTTTACAATAAGAATGTCCTTTTACTTGCAGGATTTGTTTGCTGAAATGTTCTTATTGACTCGAAAAGCCGACTCTGAGTGCGAAGTGTCAGATAATGCTTGCAAGGTTCGGCGCTGCCTCGACTCTCCTTGCTGTGAACAGGAGGAAATGTATATGCCAAATACAATAAACAACATATTGTGATATCTGCATTTGTAATTAACTTTTCATACGTGATCGTATGTACACCTAGGGCAGGCTTGTAAGTATGAGAAGAGATGAATAACACTTATCTTTCCTGAAAAGTTGACTTGCTCCAGGATATTATCTAGCTAGATAGGATATGGAGTAGGGAAATTTCAGTCCTACTGATACTTACTATTTTGCTTTGCTCTTTCCAGGTTAGAGTACTTCACCTATTTTCCTAACATTACATTCAAAGTTTAAAGTTATTAAATATAAAAAATTATTAAACTTTTACTTATCAAATTTTATACCTGAAATTTAAAATTACTAAATTTCATACTTAACTAAACTCTTGCTTATCAAATTTATTATCTTTATTATCTTTAAAAAATGATATAACAAACAATCATTAGTAAAGAAAAAAAAAGTATGGAAAAAGTAATAAATTTGATAAGTAAAAGTACAATATTTAATAAATTCAAATTTTATGTATAAAATTCAAGTAATAATTTTGCCATCTTCCATTTATCATGCTTATACTAGGGAAAATGTCGTGCATAAAAAAAAAAAAAAATCCTAATTGTGACAACCTATCATTATTGGGGAGAGAGAACTCCAACCTTCGTGTCTAAGTCTCTTGCTACATATGAACCATCTACCTATAACTAAACATCTAGATAACTTAGAGAAAATTTGGCTTTCATGAAAATTTAGAGGATTCTATCCTTGGCATCCTAAATGCCTCTTAGGGAGATTCATTGTTCAAAAGAAAGTAGACTACTCAAGAATTTCTCATTTCATTTATGTAGGAATTTAGAATTGAATAAAGAATTAAAAAATTGAAAAAAAAAAAGAATGAATCAATAAAATAATGCTTGGTCTTCATTGTTAACTTGAGTAAACAATAGATCTTTGTTTGGGTTTTTTTGAGAATTTGAAAGCAAAAAATCCTTTTTTATTTGGTGTAACTACTTGAGCTGGGTGAAAGAAAACTTTCACATCCGATTTTAAAGGTCTTTGAAGTGTGGTTTTACTTTCTATACCTTTTAAAAATATGCAATTGACTCTTAAACCATTACTAAAACCTTAAAGTTGTTGCCAAACGATGACTGTTTGGAGGTGTAGGAGTGGTTTAAGGATTATTTGTATATTTTCCAAAATTATGGAAAAATGAAACAGTACTTCGTGGTAACAATCCTGGGGTTTTTATAACAATTTGGGTTATTTGCTTATTTTATAAAACTATACTTTCAAAGTTTAGGATCATGTTTACACCTAACCAACAATTTAAGAAGTGTATTTGCAATTTCGCCACTAAAAAAATTGTATATTTACTTGGGGTGCGTTTGTTTTTAACCACTTATTAGCAAAAAAAATATATATTTTTTTTCCATAAAAGACATTTTCTTGAAAATGATATGTTTCCATATATTTTGTTGTATCTATAAAATGTATTAACGAGTTTTTTTTTTATGCTTGATATGAATTTTGTGTAAAATGTAGTTGTATAAAGTATCATTATAGTATGTTGTCGTATACATGTTATATCAAACTTATTATGTAAATGTAAAGATATAGAATGTAGTTGAAATTTTAATATTCTTGATTAGAAGCAACTTGCTTATGTCTATAACTTTTCTTAGAAGTGTTTTAATATTTTTTTTTCTTCACTAATTTTTTTTTTCATGTTTGAATACTTCTCCAAAACTAAAAGACCTGTGGAGATTAATCCTTTCCATTTTAGAAAAGGTTAAGTCATTTTTCTAGAAAATGCTAGATTTTTTCCTATTAGTAGAAAAATGTTTTTCATTGCAAGGAAAAATATTTCCTACTTCAAAGGTTATTTTTAGCCTAACAAACCAGAAAAATAGAAAACCTAAACAGCCTCTTGTTATCTTAATATGTATTTTGAACAATGATTATAGAAAGTGCATTTTAAACCGGATGGAAAAATCAGATTTTAAATATTGGAAGTACATAGATTCCACCTGAAATTCAATCATTGTTGACGAAATGCTTCCCATTACTTCGGAACAAAATATTCCTCTCCACAACCTGCCAGCAAGCCCTACATGTCACACGCATCGCGGTGCCCACGTTGTCTTGCCTTTTATCCTTATTTTCGCAAGCTTGCTAGTCAATATACTACCAAATCTTAATCCATATACATAGACAATCGAATATCACAAGATTTGATACACATAACATGGATATACAATTATAATTTAGCAATTTGGAATAATGTAACATTCATTCTTTGACTTGCTATACATAATCTTCGTGGATATCACGAACACAATCTATGTTTTTGAAGAGCTCTTATTAGTTGGACACCACACCACATAGACAAAAAGAAACATGTATAAATATCTGGGCAGTTCTTAATTTTATGCATTGCCAAAGCTGAAGACGAACTTGCCAATATCAATTTTCAGCTTATACGTACGACAATGGCTTCTAATTTGCTTCCTTCATGGAGTCTAAGCAGCCTCTTGGTAGTGATTTTGGCATTTATGGTTATATGTAGACCAGCTTCTGCTGCCTATTCCAAATACTCTCCGAAAAGATTTCAGGCCAGTGCATGGTCCGTTGCTCATGCAACGTTCTACGGCGATGAAACCGCCGCCGAGACCATGGGTATGTCTTCCATTACTTTATATGACACGATGCATGAGGTTAATAGGAAAGCATAGTTTTTACAATTTTAGATCAGGGTTTTTGATTGTTGGTATGAAAACTTTGTGTGTTTTGCTAAATCCGATGAGAATTAATGCTTGTCCATTAAAAAGAAAAAGAAAAAAGAAAAAACCTTAAAATTTGAAATAAAAATTTATGCATGTAAAACTTCAACAAGAAATATATATCTTATTAAATCAAAACATCTTATTTGGATTCCACTTTCCTATATCATTTATCTATAAAAACTTACATACATATATAGCAAGCAGTTTTTTTATATCAATTTTTACTATCTCATGTAGTTTCAAGCTTTCATGTATCACGAGTACAAGTTCGCCTAGTTATTATTTAAAAGCAACAAATATCTATATAGAAGAAAATAAATAACTTGTTTCGTTCTTTTCGATTTGTCTTTTTCGGAAAAAAAAAAACATTTAATGGAATATGCACAATTACTTATTATATACCATCTATATTAACAGGAGGTGCATGCGGATATGGGAACTTGATCGCAAACGGCTACGGCATAACTACGGCGGCTTTGAGCACAACATTGTTCCAAAATGGTTTAGCTTGTGGATTCAAAATGGTGCTATCCAGGGTGCCCCTATATAACCGTGACAGCCACGAACCTATGCCCACCAAACTGGTCTCTGGACTCCAATAATGGTGGCTGGTGCAACCCTCCTAGGGTCCACTTCGATTTGGCGAAACCTGCCTCCATGAAAATTGCTCAATGGAAGGCCGGCATTGTTCCTGTCATGTATAGGAGGTATATGTTTTTCCCTTTTACTTTGGAATTTGTACACTTAATTTCTTACTTCTAGTAATGATTTCCCCAAAATCTAAGTGATTTGGTGGAACACTTAATAACAAAAGCGAGTAGAAGAAGTAATCAACTTTGTGGAAATATCTAAATGGGGGGATTAAACAACTCAAATGAAGAAGATGACTAAAAATTTGAATTTGGAATAGAAAGTATAATTAATAGAGATTAAAATACTAATTATATATGCAAATAAAAAAAATGGATAGATTTGATTACATATAAAAATAAGCATAATTTTTATAAATTTATTGATACATAGAAAAAACAAGACTTATATGTTTGTCAGTTTTCTTAGACATTCATTTGTATATGTTTGTTCAAGAATGCATGCTAAATTTGAATGTGATTGCAGAGTAACTTGTGCAAGGATTGGTGGTCTGAGATTTTCATTTCAAGGAAATGCATACTGGTTATTGGTGTATGTGATGAATGTAGGAGGTGGTGGTGACATAGCAAGCATGTGGGTAAAAGGAAGCAAGACAAGTTGGATAAGCATGAACTACAATTGGGATGCTTCATACCAAGCCTTTGCATCGTTGGGAGGCCAATCAGTTTCTTTCATGGTCACTTCGTACACTACCAGGGAGACCATCGTTGCTTATAACGTTGCTCCTTCGAATTGGAACGTAGGATTGACTTACAAAAGCTATGTCAATTTCGATTGATCAAGAGAAGGATGCCACAAAGCCTTTTTTCAATGGGCTTTTCCTCCTTTCAGGATTTCCTTTCTTTGGGGCTTTTGGTATTGTTTTTGTTTCTATTCTCTTTTTCAATCTATGAGAATTGAGCTTGTAGCCCTTGTAAGGAAATTCTACTATCTTGCTAGCAGGGTACTTTGTCAAATTTTAATCTCTTGTCGGATTTTACTCTTAACTATATGTAGTCTCACAAACATATAATGGACTAAACTCAACGCTATTTATAATAATGGAATAATAGTTGCTTTCTTTAAATTATAATATTTGCTATGTATTAAATCTAAGTAGATAATATATGTGATATTTTGTTTGGCGAATTCTACATTTATGGATGGAATGGGGGAGTAGGGAATCAAGTGTTTCACTTCCCACTAAATACATACCGATCATATCATATAAGCCTAATGGCCTAACAATAAGACTAGGATGTATATTTTAAGTAAACTCCTCTTTATCTTAATATGTATCTAATTTCTATCCATATATCTCACACTACAAACCCATTCTTTTTCATATAGTAAATTTAATTATTAGAAAGAGGGGTGATACTGATTACAAGAGGAAATTACTTATAGTTAAATTATAAAATATTATGAGTAAGTTCGAAGGAAAAGCTCAATCCAAAAAAATAGTTTAATAGGTGAAAGAATTTATTGGACTTAAATATCACATTTGATTCATATTACTATCCTATGTGGTATTGTAACATAAATTTAAATATCTTAGTTTTATGATTGTATATATAATATGTGGGCATAATTTCCAATCTAAGTTTGTCCTTCCTACCATGATCGTAGTAAATTGCAAAAAGGCTCTTCCATATAACTCAATGACAGTATAGGGCCACCAAAATTTAAGTGTTGTTGACTGAAATCATTGCTTCGTGATTCTTGTAATTTTTCTATATTGTCCTAGTGTGCTGTTAATTTTTCTTTACTTGTTCTCAACTTCATCAACAAGGGTATATAAATTAGGGCTTTGTAGTTTTGCTTTTGTACATCTTACTTTACAACAGTTGGAAAACAATTTTGAGAGTCTCATGGCATTTTTTATGAGGATTCGTGAGTAGATTAAAAATCAATTTTACTCTTTTATACTCTCTTTTTCTTTTTTTTTTTTGGTTACATTGAATTGCCACTCACCCTTCTTTTGTTGTACTTTATCCTATATATTAAGGTTCTTCCACGTAAATCGTTATATGCATATTCTTCTTAATTATCTCTTTTTGGCTTTATTCGTTCAATTTGATTCATTAATCGCTTGTGACATAACAGTAGTCTTTAAAGTGTTTGACGAAAATAATATTGGAACTATTGGTTTTGTTGTTAGGAAATCGAATCGTGTCAGCGACAACTACGAGGAAATTCAACAAGAAGTACGATATTCACACCCACTCTAATTTGGAAGAGCTAAAAAATTATTAATAAATTTTATATATTATAGCTTTTAAATAACAACACTTTAAAATCTTTAATATATATATAAAGAAGCTAATACTTCAATTCCAAGTCCTATTATAGGCCTCGACGGATCATTTATGGGCTCATCACTAGTGGGACTAAACCGAGGTACAGTATCGGTTCCTCGTTTTCTTTCGTTTGGACCTGATGGGTCCGACCCAACAACCAATTGGTCTTTGAACTCGTGAACGTCTAAGGCAAAATCATGAAAATATTCCATGTTTTCACCATTTTGCAAATTTATTACCTGTGTTGTCACTATATCTTAATACTAATAAAATGACTTGTGTTGGTTTAAGTTGGTTCATAATAAATAATTTAATAAAATAATATCTTTAAATAAATTTAATTAAACCATAGAATTGAAAATAATTACAATTGTAGAAAATTTAAGTAAAGGGGAAAAAAAAGTGTAATCAGACAAAAAATAAAACCCATTTTCTAGCTATTCCGAAGCTAAAGTGGAGCTCGCGACCACTACACGGGTTGCTGATAAGTGAGTTTTAGAATATTAAGTATCCTTCACTATTTATATCAAGTTTCCTAACTTATTTAATGTGATGAGTGGCTATTCATCACCCTTAAACTAAAAATAAATAAATAAATATAAAAAAAAAAACCCTTAGGAACATATAATTCAATTATAGTTAGACTAGTTTTAAAGCCTTTTCCTTTTTTTTTTTTTTGGTTTAATCTTCTTGATAGTTGGCAGTTGCCAACTATTTGTTAAAAAAGAAAATTGTAGATTATAGGGTTTACAAAAATGTCAAAGTTCGTAATTTTTCCTAAAGAAAATTATGTATTTTCTGTCCTAACTTTATACTACAATCATGTTTGTATATTTCTACTTTTAATAAAAAAAAAATCGGATTTAAAAATGCATACAAAAGTTATTTCAAATGCAAAAGTATGCGGAGACAGAAACACAAGGGTCTAAAACTTAGAACCACTACGTAAAGTCCAGCAATGTAAATGAATTCAAGTTACACGTCTAGTGCATGTACGATAGGCTTGATAGCTAACCTAAACAATCATTCAGTCCGAGTACAAGTCAAAGAGGAAGTAAAATGTCAACATAAGTTAAACCTTCAATTCACACTTCCAGCCATCACGTGAGAAGTTCATTTGTCGAACCTAAAAGCAAGTCAAAGCCCATGATTGTATGCACTTGATTTCCATGGTCCAGTCGAGTTCTGGCAGCACATCAAGTGTTGCTTCCACGTCTAGCTGCGAATCAATGTCTAAAGTCCAGTGGGGAAGTGGAAGCATGAGCCCACTCCAGCCAGCTCAAAAGTTTCTTTTCTGTTGTTTTATCTGGAAAACACCAAAATTTTCGGAACACGGAATGGAGCTCCGAAAACCCATTAAATGTCTTGTTTTTCATTGTAATGTTGTCTTCTTGATGCTTTATATGTTATTGTTACTTTAGGATGAATTGAGCATTTTCGTGTGATTAGATTCGGTTTGATGAATTAATTTCATTTTGTGTTTTCCATATGTTTTGTTTTAATTACTTGAATGTTTTTATTATTTGATTTTTATATTAATAAATTTATTATGTGATCAATAATTCATTTATGAATTGAAATCGCAAAAACTTTGAAAGGAAATAGATGAAAATTGGAATAGCATCAATAGGTACGAATAGGTTCTCCATGTGTTATATAGTGTTAGAGTTTTGAACTAATCAATAATGATTAATTTTATGTATTATTTTTACAAGTCTTTGTTTTAGGGCTTTTGCAATGGAATAATAAAAGATATGAACAATCTTTTATAGATACCATATACCAAGAAAAAATTGAATTTTATATAGGGTTTATTTGATATGACACACAAACAAATTCTAAACATTATTTAATTTTTAATTGATATGATATACAATCAAGAACCAAAAGTGATTAAAACTTATTCAATTGATATGACTTACAAATGAATAATACGAAGGAGTTTATCGCTACAACATATGAAAATTGATAAGATAGAGGTAAAGCAATAGCTCTAAGGTTTTATGAAATTTTTCATTACAAAACTCATAACAAGCATCCACACTAAACCCATGCATCCACAGGAGAAAAATAGGAAATAGACTAATAAAAATAAAGGCGTAAATATAATGCAAACTAATTATTGAAAATAAAATATGAACTAGAAATCAATGTCTTGAGATATGATAACACAATGGACAAATAATTAATAAATCTTTAAGAATGCTTCACGTTATAATCATGCAATTGCGCAACCTTTGAACCTCCATGCTGTTCCACGTAAAGTTTATATTATATTATTCCCACGCGAAGGTGACAAAACTTCATGTAAATCTAAGATTGATGCACTTAATATAGTTGGTGTCAATCTTCGTGAAAGAGATATGCTTGAATGCTAGAACTAATTAGGGTATTTAGATTTATGAGAGAAGTCTAACTATTAATTGATAAATATAAATTAAGAGGATTTAAAAAGGAAGTCAATATTATAAATAGAACTTTCGCAACTTAAAAATAAGAGGAACTTGTGAATCTAACGAAAACTCTATTAACTAATATTAATATATACTAGATAAATATATAAATTGTTTAGAGGATAATCTTATGGATGTCCAAAGTCTTTAATATTAACATATCAAAACTTTCATTTAGGCCAAGTAGGCCTTGGTCTGCAATTAATTTCCCTTGCCATATTTTGGAGATAAGGTTGGGTGTTGATTACCCTTTTCATATGATAGTTATTTTCTGCCAGGGACCATAATTATGACAGTTGCATTCAGTAGATGTGTGAAATCAAACGCAGGCAGTGGGGACTAAATTAATGTTTCGAAACGCCAAGGAAAGCTTCAAACCCAAATGAAGCACGGAAACATGCTATCTATATAATTAAATCAAAATACTAAGTTTTAGATTTCATTTTTTTTTAGTATTGTTTTCTATTAACTACCCTTAAACAATATTTCATATTATTAATTACTAAATATAAACTTGAGAAAGAGAGAGATAATTTAGTAAATTTTCCATTTATACTAACACATTCTTTACCACCAAACAATAAGACACTATCTTCTTTTTTTCTTTCTATTTGGTTTTCAATTCAAATGTGATAAAAACTGTATTCTTCTCAATATATGATCTTCATCTCTATGAGCATTCTCTAGAAAACACACCCCTATCCTCCCTATTCGAATTATTATTCCATTTATATGTTTCTTGTACATGCTTTGTAGGTACACCATTTGCTAGCATATAAATTAAACCAGCATATTTAGAGCATTAAAATTTGGATAAACTTACATAAAATAAATTACTTGAGATTTTGCTTGAAAATCTATACGTAATAGCATGATGATTTTAAATCGTGGGATAAATATTCATTATCTTCAATTTCCTATCTCCAGTATGTTTCTACTAATCACATATACAAACTTGAACTAGTGAAACAATTTTTCATAATTATATCTTAATTTCTTATTCAAGTGTATGCATATAATTAGTAGGGACACACTCAAAATAAAAAAATTAAAAATAATAAATATTTATCCCAAACATGTTAATAAATTTTTGAGGAAGAATTTGTTTTTAAAAAATAGGGATTGAATGAACTAACCATTATTATAAAAAACAAACCAAAACCACAATCATAATTAGGCTTTTGATAGCTAAGAACCCTTTGGTCCTCTATGCCTAGATGCACTAGAAACCATGGCAATTTGAACCTTCCATTATGGGTAATTAGGTTTATTACCATCTAAAACAGAGTCACGAGAAGGAAGTTCCTTTAGAGTAAAAAGTTTGTATCACTCTCCTCATTCTCTTCTTTCCTGAAAAATTGTATTTCTTGATGCTTAATCAATCATTGTTTAATCTAATCTATAAATTACATTTATGATTGGCATTGAAAACAATTAATGATTGATTAGGTTTAATAAAACAAATTGGATTAACTAATCTAAGAATAAGAATGAGTGTGTTGTTTATTTAAATGAGAAGGGTTGTTGTAAGCTTAAAAAAATAAATGGATTTTAAGGAGTAAAAGGAATAGATGTTTCATGGATTACTTAGCTTGATGACTTAAACATGATACATAAGATAGAAATATAGTTAGTGACACTTAATAAAAAAGGAGGCTAAAACATAAAACACTTAATAGTAGAGGACTATGAATCAATGAACTTAAAGGGCCTACCCTAAAAAATAAAGAAGTTGGTTGAGTATATTAGAATTTTGTAGACCAAATTAAGTAAAGAAAACAAGAGATTCAAGTTTAGATTAGTAAGTTGGACCAAACTATAATAAGATTATTGAAACTTATTGATCACTCAAATCTTTCCCATTAATCATGTTCACTTGAATAAACTATACTTGCTTGAATGAACTTAGCAGTTTGATACTCATCCACAATTTAATCAAGTTCAATTGACCAAACTTTTAATTTAAAATCCTAATACAATATTAAACTAACCATAGGTGTTTAGAGATAGATAAAAAAAAAAAAGGTTCAATGCATTTCAGGGAAGTGATAAACACTCTAATTGTTTTATGGCTTGTTTTATATTTGATGTCCACTTATGCACTTACTACTGATTGTATGAATCAATTTAAATTTTGATTGGTAAAGCCTACATTATGTGTCTTAGGTGACGAAGTTTAATTGTTACAACCTAAAAAAAGGTGATATGTGGTTAGGCTACTCGCAATGCTTTTGCTTATCCTTTTTGGATCCTTTTCTTTTTAATGCATTAGTGAATTACAAGAAACAAGTATTACAAGTAATACAAACATCTTTTCTTTTTAATGTATCAATGAATTACAAGGAACAAGTATTACAAGTGTTACAAATGCCTTGAGTCATTAATCATAAGCAAGAAAATCTCATCGATTGTTGCTACCTTTGGACTCAGGTATGACATCATGCTTATATAAAAGTTCACGAAAATTATCACTCCATTACATGTTAAAGCTCTATATATATCTACACTATAAAGTTAAAAAAAAAAAATTAAAGACAATCAAATGACTGGTCTTACTTCATGTGAGGTTTATATTACGATTTTTCTACTCTACTAACTAATGTGGCTACATCAATGTAGGTATATAAACTAGAATTCATCCTAGTTGAAATTTAAATAGAAGGTTGGAGTTATTTTTCTCATGAACTTTCGTTTATCAAATTTACTACATCACCTCTAATTGTTTGCACTTGTACATTTTGTCCAATAAGTAGGGGTAAGCGAATATAAGGTGGGTAGGGTATGAACTCTTACCCAAACCCTTACTTTGTAAGGTACAAATTCTTAAATTTTGAAATTGGTACCTATCTTGCAGTATCTTAAAATCACCCTATAAGATATCTTATGAAACCTATAAATTTTACCTTTCTTCTTATACATTTTAAGTTATGTGATATTAAATATATATATATATATGATATTATAAGTTCTTAATACATAAAATTTATAGATCTTACAACAAAATATGTGAAATTAAAAAAAGTAATTTATCTACTTTAGTAATTTCAAGTTTTATAATCTTATCCCTTGGTAAATGAGAAAGAATAAGGCAAAAGAATAGAAAATCTAAATTTGGAAAGAAAAAATGGGGAAGAATAAGAAAAAGAAAGATGAGTGATATTAGGTTTACACACAAACACACACACAACTTTTTACTAATATATTTATTAACTAAAAATTATAACAATTTAATAGTCATTTATTAATATTATTTAATAATAATTTATAGATTTAGTACAAAATATCTTATAACTTGTGCTTTAAAGTTTCAAGGTAAGTAAACGATAGAAAGACTCCATACCTATACTCATACTTGTATGCTATCCTATAGAAGTAAATTTTGAAAACTTTATATTTGGAATCTATCCTATGATTTCTAATACTTACTCAAATGTATTGTATCAAGTTAAAAATGGGTTTTTGCCACCATTTTTCTTACATAGATGTCCATTTGGAGATCCTAAGTGGAATATGGGACACATAAAAGATTATAATTTACAAAGAGTCAACTGAATAGACTCCTCTCGTTAGAGTTAACATAATGTCGTTGACCTTGGAAAAGTTTAATTGGATAATTAAATTGACAATCACAAATTTCATATAATTAATTAAAATTCAGAAATTAAATTCAACATTATCCTTTATAAAGAATTGCAATAATTTATCGACTTTTTCTTTCTTTTCTTGACTAGACAATTCTTTTAATTCTTAATAAAAGCATCACAATATGCTAACATTTTCCATATAATATATCAACGTCAAAATGTCTAGAATCAAGATAAGAACTCTAAAAGGAGTTTATTATTTAAAAAGAAAAAAAAAATTGTAACTATTAGTTATTTTATAAAATGTATTATCTGATCTCACAATGACTATTAACCATAAGGTTCCTGATGTCGTTGCAAGTCTTCTCCTTCAGCTCTTCCTAAACTTATAGATGCAAAGATTCATCACCAAGTTGACCCAGATCGATCTTTCGTCTTCTAGAGAAAAACCTTTGACAGACCATGTTCCTAAAAGATGAGACCCACAAGGTTGGTGCACTGGGGAACCATTTTATTAACAAAAATGTTGTCCTACGGACAGGAGAGAGAAAAGCTAAGCCTTCATGTCTTTCCTTAAGCACGCCAGACCCTTTCACATCTTCTTTTCAACACATCATAACACGCTCTAAAAATCATTATTACACCCAACTGGTACATGCCTCTTGACCCCTAGCCTTTTACATGAAAATTTTCTATTTTACTTTGTTACCTCAATCAATTAGAGATAATATTATATAATTTAATGATCATAAATGTCAGGCATTTTAAATATTTAAAAATCACTAAATTAATTAATACACACATATCAAAATAGTTATTTATTAACTATGAGTTTACAAGTAACTAAAACCCTAAATTTAGGAAAATGAACTTCTCATCTGATAAGTCCCCATTAAAGTTAAATTGACGATTATATAAACAAATCTATGGGCTTTTACTCTCCTGTAAAACTGCAGATAGTGTGCAATCAAATTATGAAAGACATGGCCTACTTTATTTACATTATTCAGAAAACAGCCCTTTTCCAGCTAAATCACTTTAAACAGAAATGTAACAGTCACCTAACTTGTATATTCTATCTTCTTATGCCATTTAGTGAGAGTCAAAAGGAACCAACTTCACAACTTATTTTTCCTTCCACACTTGCTTTGCTTTGAATCAACACACTCTGTGATCTCACATTATTGTTCTCAATCCACTCTATTGCTTCAAAAGTGTCCAGGAACTTTTTCTCTGCTCAACTCTAGTCCTTGAATTATAATTACTCAAGAACTTGGCTTGTAGAAGGTTTTACGAGAAATACGGAAACCGCAATATTGATACAACTTCCTGCCACACACATTATAAACTCACTAGAATCTAGTCTCAAATTCTTCTCATGGGACATTACCTAAGTCCCATTTTGCTGTTTCTTTTGCTAGTCTTGTCAGGTATATCTACTTCTCAAGAGATCAAGTCAGTCAATCAAATTGATCTCCTTATAAGAGACTACTTATTCAGTTCCTATAAACAGAACATTACCAAGACAGGAGTACTACAAACTGTCAATTTGCCAAAGAACCTCTCTGGCATAAGAGTTGACACCGTAAGATACCGATGTGGGAGCCTCAGAAGGTACGGTGCGCGTGTTAAGGAATTCCATTTGGACGTTGGTGTCATTCTACATCCATGTGCAGAGAGAGTCATTCTAGTGAGACAGAACATTGGAAATAACTGGTCTTCCTTATACTACTCCAACTATGATCTATCAGGCTACCAACTCGTTTCTCCTGTATTAGCCATCCTAGCTTACGATGCCGTTACTAATGTGAGCCTAGGTACTCCTTTTGAAATCACAATTCTTGCTGGTGACAAACACATTACGGTAAATTTTAGTACTACTGCAACATTAGATAAGAGACCAGGGGTTGTGCCGTTGTGTGCTAATTTTGAAGCGAACGGCAAATTGACATTAACAAATCAAGTATCGCCCTATGTATGTTTAGCATCTCGACTGGGGCATTTCGGGTTGGTTACGGAGGTACCACCTTTACAAATGAGGAGAAAGGAGATCAAGTGGAAGTTAGCAGTCGGAAGTTCAATCGGATCTGCATTAGCTGCATTTCTACTGAGTTTGCTTCTCGTCGCATTGTTTGTCAAGGCTAAGAAGAAATCAAGAAGGGAAGAGATGGAAAGAAGAGCATATGAGGAAGAAGCTCTACAAGTTTCCATGGTCGGTCATGTTAGAGCACCTACCGCATCTGTTACTAGAACAATGCCAATAATTGAACACGAGTATGCTCCTTTTCCGACTTGAGATTTCATCAATTGTATAACGGGTATTTGTTTTTTTTTGTAAAATTAGCTGACAAGATTCAATACGGTCTAGAGGAGGACTAGAAAATTGAATTTCTCAACAGAATTGTCTATTTTCCTTGTTATGCCTAATTTAGCTGGAAGATTCATTTTGTCTTTTCATGAAGCATAAATTGGATATTCATCTCCAATCAGCATTATATTTTCCCCTATTCACATGTGGTTTCCTGGAGGATATTGAAAAGTTTACTGAAGTACTTAACAGTCAATAAGATTGGTATCAACATGTTTAGAATAAGTTGACAGCCTTGTGAGTTTCAAAGAATTTGAAAGAACTGATTTCCTTATTTGAAGCCTAATAACAAGAATGCGGTACATGTAAGTAAACAAAGTTTACCATGGAGATTGATAGGTACTATTAGGCTTTAGCTCTTGTAGGCTTATTTGAGTGATTGTTTATGGCTCTTAATCCAGCACTACAACCAATTGTTTTGACTCAGATCAAGCCACCAAACACTCATGAAAATGAATGGGACTTTGCAATGAAAAGAGTATTCCTTCAAAGGGCATGATCATTACTAATCCTTTAACCTATGTAAGTTAGACACCATCTACTTCACTTCCTCAAAACACACAAATCACCAATATATTTTCATGGGTTGTGACAAATTTTAGATAGCTAAGGCAACATTGATAAAGAAGTGGCGATGAATGAACCAAAAACCAAATGCAAACGACATAATTCTTCTAACATGAGAGTTGGATTCGGAAAACAACTGTAAAAAAGGAAAACTGTTCCAGCCAACAAATAGAAGGCACACAAAAGTGATGAATGTCCAAAAGAAATAGTCCAAAAGGCATGTTCCATTGATTGTATGCTCTCCTTGCATTGGATGAAGATAACAAGGAAGATGATAATCAGCTACAACGGCATCAATCTGCAGAGAAAAATAAGAATTCAACTGCTTAGTTGCTTGACCAACTTCAATCTCTAGCCTACACCTCTTAATAACTAAAAGAAAAAAAAATAAAAGAAGCCATGTTGCTTACATAGTTTTGAACTTTACACCACAATAGGATTAACATTATTCAATTGCATTCTGAAATTATTTTCTTAATGAAGATAATTGCAGCAAACAAGTAATAAATAGTAATATGCAAGTGAATGTTCATAACCAACTTTGAAACTGGATGCTCTAGTATCCAAAGTCAAGACCTTAATCATTAAGATACCCTCATCGGTTGCTATTACAAAATCTATATATACTAGTAACTGCTATAATAATTATCAAGTTCACAAAATGTTCATAGAATTAATAAAGAAAAAGTTCCTTGTTAGAATCATAAGTGCAAGCTAAGCTAGAACACCTTGTATTTTCTTTTTCTTTTTTTTGGTAAGTAAGTAATTGTATTAAGTAAAAAGATAATATACAACTACTAAACGCAGGAAGGGGTTACAAATAAAATTCAGTCCTAAAACCCTTGTATTTTTTTTTTTATGAAAGATTCTTAGTTTTTTCCTTCCTTTATTTATTTTTTTTAATACAATAAAACTATTAGAATATACAAGTTACATGAAAAAAAGGAAAAAAGAATGAATTAATGTCCTTTTTTTTTTTTTTTGTCAAAGCCCAAAGTCCACGTTTAGAAGCAATGTCACACCCCAACTCTCATCTAAGTAGCATCGGTAAGCCGTAGATACATCAAATATCATTTTTTGCACTAAGTGCTTATCCTAAAAGATTATTTTTTTTAGTTTGATATGGGCAATGAATTTAGGCCTCTTATTCAGGGGATAATGTACCACAAGTTGATATACTCTCAATTTTTGAAAAATTAGTGTCGAAACTTTTATTTTCTATAATTTAGTATTTATACTTTACTTTAATTGCAATTTAATCTTTGTATTTTAGTTGAAAGTTTAGTTTCCTAATCTCGTTAGATTGTAATTTAATTAAAGTATAGATATTCAATTATAAAAAATAAAATAAAAATTTAGATATTAAACTGCATAAAATTAGAAGTATAACTCACTTGTATAAAAGGTAAAGAACATAAAAAACCTCTCCTAGATGTTCAACTAAATTGTGAATAAATGATTTTCAAATCAATCAACAATCCATGATAGCAAAGCATACTAAAGAATATTACCCATTTATTAAATCCATCAAATAATGAGGTTTTCATTTCAACTGTGTGTGTTATAGTCAAGTGATGGCACTAAACAAGATGAATACTAAAATGGCTAGATTTAAGAATGAGAGATTCTTATACCGAAAGTGAATATAAATCAGCACATGATGTCTTCGCCAACTATATAATCTCTAGGTAATAGACTATTTAGTTGGAAAAATTCTAGAGAAAGCAAGCAAACAATATAAGAGTAATAGCGTAAGATAAGATTAGTATTTCAAGCAAATATAGTGCTAAGCTCATGCAAGGTAAGGTAGGCTAGCATTAGAAATAAAAGGCATGCCATTATTATTTTTTTTTTCATCAACCAGTTTACATAATACGAATTGGAGACGACAAAATTAAATTCAGCTCATCTGGTTGAAAGACCAATATTTATACCACTATGTTATAACTGCTTTGCCAAATGGATGTGATTATTTAATCAACGTAGTTGTGAATTCATTATATGGTACTATTACCCACTCATAGCACTCACATACTTATATATGGGAGAAGAGATGAGATATGTCCAAAAGCTCCAAATAAACGAATTTTAAAGATTTAGATTTACATTTCAATTTAGGAAGCTTTTTTTTTTAAAAAAAAAAAAGAAACAAAAAACAAAAACTCCCAATTTAGAATCATAAATTAAATGTAGTAGTGAAACATGTAATAATGGTACATTTTCAAAGAAAGTGAGATCTACGAATTTTAAAACTATAGGCAATTGACCATTATCACAGTCTTAGATGAATAAGGAAATGGTAAACTTTCAAAATGAGTTTAGAATGCGAAACATTTAGATATAAAATTGGTCGATACTCCTTAGTTTCAAAATAATGCAAGGAAGAGATAAAGTTGTAAAAGGGGTTGACTTGCAATTGCAACCATCAATCATACATTAAATCTACAGTTACACATGTGTTTGCATAACACATTTAAAATCTTTAGCACCATCTAATCAGAGATCCTACTCAAGATTATATTTAGAAGCGAATGATTATATTGGCAGCCAAGTTTGCTATAAAATTAGTTAATTTTCTCAACTTACCTCTTTTATCCAGATTTGATTGCCACAAGATATTATAGCCATATGCATGATCCCCAATTCTTTTATAGTAAATTGTGTAAGTTGTTTTTATATTAAACATTCTAGGAAACACAATGGTCATTTCTTGTCATTGCAACATTTAAAGATGTAGAGAAATAAAAAATATTATATATATATATTAGTTTCATATGGGCAATGAATTTAGGCCTCTTATTTAGGGATAAATGTACTACAAGTTGATATACTTTCAATTTTTGATAAATTAATGTCTAAACTTTTATTATCTATAAGTTAGTATATGTACTTTACTTTTGTTGCAATTTAATATCTATATTTTAGTTGATAATTTAATTTCTTAATTTCAATAGATTGCAATTAAATTAAAAGTACAGTTATTAAATAGCAAAATAAAAAATAAAAATTTAGATATTGAACCACATAAAATTGGAAGTGTAGAGTTTTATCTCCTTATCAAAGCAAAATCCCCTTATCTAGGAGGTATACTCACTTATATAATAGGTAAAGAACATAAAAACCTCTCCTAGAAGTTCAATTGAGTTGTGAATAAATAATTTTCAAATTAATCAACAATCTATGACAACAAAGCATATTGAAGAATATTGCTCATTTATTAAACCCATCAAATAATGAGGTTTTCATTTCAACCATGTGTGCTATAGACAAGTGACGGCATTGGACAAGATGAATACTAAAATAGCTAGATTTAAGAATGAGAAATTATTATTCCGAAAGTGAATATAAGTTAACACATGATGTCCTCACCAATTATATAATCTGCAGGTAACAGGCCATTTAGTTGGAAAAATCCTAGTGAAAGTAAGCCAACAATATAAAAGCAAGAGCATAAGACAAGATTAGTATTTCAAGCAAATATAGTGCTAAGCTCATGCGAGGTAAAGTAGGCTAGCAATAGAAAAAAAAATGCATTTGATTACTTAATCAACATAGTTGAGAAATTTATTATATAATACTATTACCTATTCATAGCACTACTTATATATGGGAGAAGAGATGAGAAATGTCGCAAAGCTCCAAATAAATGAATTTCAAGTATTCAGACTTTCATTTCAATTTATGAAACTTATTGAAAAGAAAGTGAGATTTATGAATTGAAAAATTGTAAGTAATCAACCATTACCACACTCTTACATGAATAAGAAAATGGTAGACATTAAAAATGAGCTCATAATGCTATACATTTAGATATAAAATTGGTTGATACTCCTTGTTATCAAAACAATGAAAGGAAGAGATAAAGTTGCATAAGGGATAGACTTGCAATTGTAATCATCAATCATATATTAAATCTACAATTTCATATGTATTTGCAAAACACATTTAAAATCTTTAGTACCATCTAATTGGAGATTCTACTCAAGATTATATTTCAAAGCAAAGGATTATAATTTTAGCCATATTTGCTATAAAATCAGTTATTTTTCTCACTATACCTCTTTCATCCCGATTTGATTGCTACAGGATATTACATCCATATGCATGATCCCTAATTCTTCTATAGTAAATTATGTAAGTTGTTTTTATATTAAACATTCTAGGAAACACGATGGTCATTTCTTGTCATTGCAACATTTAAAGATGTAGAGAAATAAAAAATATTATATTCATTAATTAAATGTTAGATTGTATTTTGTATCCTAAGATTTTCTTCTTCTCTCATGCTTTCAATTTTAAATTTTAAAAGCTGAAAATGTTTCCACATCAATTATAATGTTTAAGCATCCACGGGAGTTATTTTGAATCTCAATCACTAGTTTTCCAATGGTACTTATTTCAAGCCATTTTCTTTCTAATAAGAGGCATTTTTTTACTTTTAGCAAAATTTGAGTTTGCTTTTATTCCATTAGTTGAACCATTATCTACTATTTAACTTTTACTTAAGATCACTACATCCATCTACTTTAGAGTTAAAAAGACCTCATTTTGATGTCCTTCTAGCCTACTTATTTTATATGATAAAAATTTAAACCTAGCAATTTTATCTCTACCTTAAATTCATTTAGGTAAAAATCGACTGCTTTTACATTGAACAATACTAATCAAGTCATTAATAGTAAATGTTGCAAGGTGGCAATGCAATATCTAGATCAATTATAACATTTTCAATATACACATGACATAGATAATCATAATTTAGGCGCTTTGACATTTTTTATATTCATTGAGAGATAACATTTTAGTTTAGAATGTAATAAAATATTCTATAATTTAAGATATTTCCTACGACAAAATAATTACTACATCGACACTAATTGCAGTCCGAAACCATGATGGATCCATATCATTACATTTTTCAGCATTTCTTAATGTATTGCAATAAGAATAAAAGACCTTTTTATTTACCTTTAGAATGTTTGACATAGAAATGGAAATAAATGGGGAACATACACATGAATATCTCAATTGATGACAATCAAATAGGAGTAAAAATGGAAAAATAGCTGTTTTATAGTAAATTTGACTACATTAACAAATTGTAGAGAGAAGGTTATGAGAGTAATTAGTATATAATTATATAAATTAAAATTTGAGTAGCATTTGCATGTCCCCCATTGTGCTCTTAAATATACGGTTGAAAAAAAAAAATGAAGCACGACCATACTGATTGCATTTGCAATACAATGAAATGGATTTAATATTTGGTAAAAAAAACAAATACCAGAAAAATATGAAGAGAACCTTAAATAAAAAACTTTGCACCGTTTCATAATTATTTATTTATTTTTTTCAAGAGTATGAAGGATTTTGCTTTAGAATTTTTAAATAAGTGCTTAAAAATCGCATTTGATAACCCTTCTACAATTAGTTGATCATATTACATCACTGTCCTACTACCCTAAAAAATGTTAAATGCTAATGCAATCATGAACTTTATTTCCTTTAAATTATATCACGTCCCACTAGTTTAATCATATACAACAGCATATTGAATTTCTGGAGAAGAAAATTCTTCAAATACTGAAATGTCATTCCCTTTTTATTCTTTTTATATTTATTTAATCATCGCATATTTGAAAGTGGAGAATTCTTAAATTCTTACCTCGATTATTAGATATACTTGAAACGGCCATATGGTTCGAGGGCATTCTTGGCTTCTGAAGATTCCCACTCCAATGATGTCCACCATTCTCTTTCACTTTCGCTTCTTTGGATCTTCTTAAGAGTAGAGGGAGGAGTAAGGACTCCATTTGGAAGCCGTTGCATTTGGATAGGAATCCTCTTGATCTTCGGACATTTGAACACAGTAATTGTTTCGATGGGATTGGCAAGTGTTATTGCGCCGATACTTCTCAGCTCTGGCAAGTCCCACAATTTAATTTTCTTTAATTTAGGGAGATGAGTTACGGTACACAAATTGCCAGTACGCTCATCGTATGTGTCTGTTACATTCTCCATCCCATTGCACTCGAAAACAACAATAACACGGAGATTAAAGAGATAGCGCAACGTATCATAACTTAGCAGCCTCTTCATCTTACCACAGAAACATATAGTAAGTGATGTTAGATGAGAGAAAGGGGTGAGTGCAGGATCAAGAATAGGAGTATAGGTAGGATGGGGTGTATCTGAGGATGATATTGCTATTATCTCCACTAATTCATCACAATCTTCAATATCAATGCGTTCAAGGTAGGGGAAGGAGTAACTTGTCTCTGCTCCAAAAATCCCCCTTAATTCCTTGCAAGCATTAAATTCTAAACACTCAAGCTTTCGAAGTCCAACACAATTTGAGATACTTTCTATGTCTACGACTTCATTAAAAGTTATGCGTCTCTTCAAATTATGCTCTATTACTGCTTCAGGTTCACTTCCCACAAGGATGTCATACCCAACATCTCCATGTTCTGTTTCACTCAAGGACTTCAGAAAAATAGCAGAGTCGTTGTAGGTTGACAACGTACAACGCAAAAATTCCAACTTAGCTAAACCTTCTAGTTCCCTTGCTCTGACAAGATTAGTTCCAAGGTATTGTAATTTTTTCAAATTCATCAATACTCCTTCCGGCATTTCTATAATACCTGTACGATGTAGGTCAAGATATTCCAGATTTATTAAATTTTCCAATCCAAAGGGTAAGTATTTCACAAGACGGCATCTGAAAAGATCTAATTTTATTAGTGCCGTCAACTTCTTTATATTAGGAATTTGAACTAAACGATGACAATCCCGAAGCACCAAAGCTGTCAACTTCATTAGGTCTGAGAAAGAATTTGGTAATCCCTCTATTTCTGAACCACTCAAATTGATAATCTTTAATTCAGAGAAAACACCGAACAATGAATCCGGAATCATCGGCAAAGTACCAAATTGCCTTGACATCAGAATTGGAAGCCTAAATCCATTTGATGATTGCTTGGAAGTTTCATTTGCTGCATCCCTCATCAACGAAAACTTAATTAAATTATCAATTCCAAAATCTAACATGAAACGATTAGTGTCACAAGCTACATGCAACGCCAAATCTATTATGGATTTGTGCATCTCTATGCAACCAACACTGATTAGACCGGCTTTTTCAAGTTCTTTTAAATTGTCGCGAGCTTTATGCAACAATTTTTCTCGGTTGCTCTTTCCATCATTTAATGCTGCGTCAACCAAAAACTCCGCCAATTCTTCCCGTTTTACATATGCTCTATCTCCACAATAAAACGCACAAAATATGAGGCATTGTTGCAATCGATGATCTTTTAAAAACTCGTAACTCAACTTTAGTTGATCAAGCACTGGGCCTTTCAATTCATGGAATCTTTCATTTGAATCATTCATTATTTCAAGCATATCCCTCCAATCTTGCAGATTATCCACTCCCCTCATTTTTCTCGCAATTGCTTTGATATAAAGCGGCAAACCTTCACAAGCTCTCGCAATATCACGAGCGATCTTTTCCACTTCTCTTGGGAGCTCTATCTCCACACCAAGTTCATGCATAAATAATTCCCAAGAATGACTCTGCCAATCTAAGAAAGGTGATATTTTGATCTTTTTTCCACAGAACATCATTTGTGACACATGTAATGATCGACAAGTTATAACTAACTTAAGACTTTGATATGTCAAGGGGATCCCCACATCGTTACAATCAAAATGACTCCATAAACCATCTAGGATCATGACATATCTCTTTCCTGACGTCAAAAACCGATTCAATATTGCTGCCCTGATATTCTCATTCTTCTCATTAGAAAGCTCATCCAAATGGACAGCATTTCCAATCGCACCTTGTAATTCAGAGACACTGAAATATTTGGGCATTGTGACCCAAAAGACATTATCAAAAGCTTCTTCATTGTGTAATTTATTGTAAATGTTCTTCATAATTTCTGTTTTGCCTACTCCTCCCATACCATAAACGCTGATTCTTAAAATACTATCGCTCCGTAAGGAGTTCCAAATCTCTGACTCCTCAGCTTCACGACCAATCAGTTTGGCGGTTAATAAAGGAGATGCCTTGGAACTGGGTGCAATTCTTGAAGTTTCTTTGTCAGACATGTCTATATTGCCAAGCTGTTCCACTTGGTTGATTAATTTTTCCACCTGATTTAATTGCTCCAAAGAGGGACATTTTCCTTCTCTCTGCTCCTCTTCCATGCTTTGGTAAGCATTTTTTATTTCTTTTACTGTCTTCGAGCATTGATGTAGCTCCTCCTCCTTTTCTTGTTTTTGCTTTTCTAATTTCATTGACCACTGATATAGCTCCTCCTCCCTTTCTTGTATTTGTTTTTTCAATTTCATTGACCACTGATATAGCTCCTCCTCCCTTTCTTGTTTTTGCTTTTTCAATTTCATTGACCACTGATACAGCTCCTCCTTTTTTTCCTCCTTTAGGCTGCATAGGCGTTTCAGTTTACTTTTGAGACCAAGCGACCGTTGATCAAACGTTGTACATACGCTCACTAAATTCTCATTCGCACCTGATGTCATATCAAAACAATCATTTGTCAGAATGGTGTACAAGAAGTTCGTTCACAAAACGGTGAAACATTTTTAGACCAATAAAATCAAGCACTAATTACTTTTGCCTACTCAGATACAGAGCTGCATGCTGTGTGACTTTGAGAATTCTTGTAGCATTGTTTTCTTCATGTTCCAAACTGTTTGTCGTGAGCATGACTTTGCTTAAAAAAAGAAAGGAAAAAACTTACGAACATCTGTGTTTTTGACATTCACAATGAAATTATTATTATTTTTTTTTAATTTTTGGATAAGATGATTTTAATCTTAGACGGCTTATATTTTGTCAATTACCTGGTTGATTCAAATTCTGATCTTGTGCTGTACCAATCATCGCATTTTCTTCGCTCGGTTGCTGGAAATATGAATTGGAAAGTACATCATCTTGTTGTGACTGAGCATGCGACATAGCTGGATTGTGTCCATTGTTCTCAAATGGGACTGATGAGGCTTCTGGTAAAAACAAGATGACAAAAGGTTTCTAAATTAATAAAATTAATCACTAACTATTTGTACTTGTCTAGGTATAGTGCTGACTGCCTTAAAACTTTGCGATGAATTCGAATATTTCCTTCCTCATACATTATATAGAGACCAAACTTACTATTTGTTAGGCATGTACGTCATTTACAATGATGTATTTATTTAAATTTTTTTAATAAAATCACTTTTATTCATATTCTCAAGTAAACAGGCCGTAAGAGCTTGACGACGACTAGTGATATTTTACAAGCCTTATTGTTAACTAGTGGAGATTTTCGAGCTAAAATTTGCAAGATTGTTTAAGGAAAAATCAGATAAGGACAAATATAAGACCAATCCATCGTATAAGAAAGGATAATTTTTTGCAATTACCGGGTTGATTTGTATTTTGCCATTGGGGATCCTTTGTTGTAACGATCATTGCATTTTCTTGGCTCGGTTGCTGGCAATATGGATTGGAACGTGGATCAGCTTCTTGTGACTGAGCATGCAACATAGCTGGGTTGAGTCCATTGTTCTCGAGTGGAACTGATGAAGCTTCTTCTGGTAACACAAAATGACAAAAAAAAAATTCAACCAATGAAATTTATCACTAATTATTTGTATTTGTCCAGGTATAGTGCTGCCTGCTTTAAAACTTTGTGATGAATTCTAGTATTATCTTCTTCCTACATCAAATAGAGACAAAGTAACTTACTATCTGTATGGCATGTACGTTATTTACAATGATGTATTATTTTCAAATTATTAAAATAAAACGACTTTTAAGAGCCTTGAGGATGACTAGTGACATTTTCACAAGCCTGATTGTTAAACTAGCGGAGATTTTCGAGCTAAATTTTGCAAGATTGTTTAGGGAAAAATCGGATACGGACGAATATAAGACCAATGCGTCGTATAAGAAAGGATAATTCTTTGCGATTACCTAGTTGATTTGTATTTCGCCATTGGGGATCCTGTGTTGTACCGATCATTGCAGTTTCTGCCCCATATGGTAGGAAATATGGGTCATAAAATGGATCAGCTTGTTGTGACATAGCTGGATGATGTTCATTGTTCTCAAATGGGACTGACGAGGCTGCAGGTACTGCAGGATGTGAAGGTTCTCCAAACGAATACAGGTTGTACACAGGTTGATTATCTTGCAAGCGATTGGAATCGGTTGAAGGATTAACATATGGATTATTCTCAGATCCAATTCCTTGGTCATTCCGTTGGGATGTTTCCTCAACTACGTGTTGTTGCTTATCTGGAGCTTCCTTGCCAAGTGCTCTCAGAGCTTTATCCTTCACTTCTTCAACAACTTGATCGCAGATTTCAATGCCTCGGTTTTTCACTTGACCCAAGTGAGCTTTTACCCTGGAAGCATGTCCCGTATATTCCTTCTTGCAGAAATTGCACTTCCAGCGATCGTTACCCGGAAGTTGTTCTACATAATCCCAGAAGGGATCTGTTTTCTTCCGGACCATATCGATTCTAACAAAACGGTACGAACAACACCCAAATGAATAACAATTCTATACTGACAAATGCATAGCAATAATTGTTGTAATAGCTACAAGCATATGACATGATTAGGCCATCCTAACTCATCACAACAATTATAAGATGGATGCGTCGTCATACATCCTTTCCATGATCCAGAACGAGAAGAATATTAACATACAAGTGAAAGCAATAGAGTTATGCTATATACTTACTGTTGTAGGAAGTTGCAGCAAGGCCTTGTTCAGAACCCCTGAATATTGATGAAACTGACTAGAGAATTTGTACGCAAGGCTAAGTATAAAATAAAAAAGGTAAGGCAAAAGCTGAGCTAGTGATATACACTTTTGTTTCTATTTATGCTAGCTTTAGAAAAACTATTATTGAATACGATGATTGCCAATAAATTCTCATTCTTTTTTCCCACTAGGAAAGGTAGAACTATTTTAAATCTTGAGGCAAATAGCTTAGATATAGCTTTATAAATGGTGTTACAATAGGAAATAGGCCTGAAATAAGAGAGAATAGTAGGATTAGCCACCTTAGGAATGAGAGATACAATTGTGCAATTCAATTCCTTTAGCATATTTCCAGACAATAGAAACTTATTCACCACATTAACTATATCTACACCAATAATAAGCCATGTTGCTTTAAAGAACTTAGCAGAAAACCCATCTAGGCTAAGGGCTTTTATCGTTAGATTGACTAAAGTAAGCCAGTTTTATGTCGTCCTGTGATAATGGGGATGTGAAGGTTCTGCAGACGAATACTGGTTGTACACAGGTTAATTATCTTGCAAGCGATTGGAATCGGTTGAAGGATTAACAAATGGATTATTCTCAGATCCAATTCCTTGGTCATTCCGTTGGGATGTTTCCTCAACTACGTGTTTTTGCTTATCTGGAGCTTCCTTGCTAAGTGCTCTCAGAGCTTTATTCTTCACTTCTTCATCAACTTGATAGCAAATTTCAATGCCTCCGTTTTTCATTTGACCCAAGTGATGTTTTATCCTGGAAACATGTCCAGTATATTCCTTCTCGCAGAAGTTGCACTTCCAGCGATCTTTAACCGGAAGTTGTTCTACATAATCCCAGAAGGGATCTGTTTTCCCCCGGACCATATCGATTCTAACAAAACGGTACGAACAACACCTAAATGAACAACAATACTATACTGACAAATGCATAGCAATAATTGCTGTAATAGCTACAAGCATATGACATGACTAGGCCATCCTAACTCATCACAACAATTATAAGATGGATGCATCGTCATCCTTTCCATGATCCAGAACGAGAAGAATATTAACATACAAGTGAAAGCAATAGAGTCATGCTGTATACTTACTTTTGTAGGAAGTTGCAGCAAGGCCTTGTTCAGAACCCCTGAAAATTGATGAAACTGATTACAGAATTTGTACGCAAGGCTAAGTATAAAATAAAAAAGACAAGGCAAAAGCTGAGCTAGTGATATACACTTTTGTTTCTATTCATGCATAAAAGCTTTAGAAAAACTATTGTTGAATTTGCACTAGAGATTGAAAATGATTGTTTTTACCGAGAAAAACGTAAAAATGATTATGCTCAAATTCAAACAGGGTACGCTCTCCCTTTGGAAAAGCAACTAATGCATATAAGGTTAAGAGGAATTATAAATGTGAAAAAGTTGAACATAAGTATAAAAGAAGAGAGAAAAAAAGAAAAAGGTATGGAAGAGAGAATGGGTATCACGTGAAATTTGTCGAAAATTCAATATACAAGCAGCTTCCTGGAATTTGCCTTCCATGAAACACGGATTGAGTCCAGCTGTAAGATTCCAACTATACATTTGTTTATGTTTTACGAATTACGATGTCTTATTTTGTTATTTGTTTTGTTTTTCCTTGACAGCTGTAAGCACTGTCAGGCATTCATTGAGCCCCTTTGTAAACGCGTGGGTGCACTATGATCGTGCGTACAGCGCTAGACCACGCGTCCTTAGGAGTCCGTTGTGTCTCTTTCGCAGCTCCAAGTCTTCCTTGACTTGACTTAGGCTTTAGGCTTTGAATAACAAAAATAGTAGGGTAAATTAAATTAGAAAAGACACGTATATACACAATATGTACTACTACTCTCTGAGTATGGGTTCATGGGAAACAGCAGGTTGGTGAAGTCCATATATCGTGAAATTTGTCAAAAATTCAATATACAAGCAGCTTCCTAGAACTATCTTTAGTAGGTCATCCACCCGTCTTTGCGGGCCATGCCAACAACTCCAACAGACGCCTGTGTCCAGACTCTAGGAAACTCACAGGAAGCAGCCACTTAAGTTTTACGATGTTTTATACTGAGAAATTTTAAAGTTTCGTAAGTGGAAAGACTGTTGGGAAATAAATCACGAATACTTTTTTGAGTGTTTTTACCAATTAATATAATAAGCTTGATTGCAATTCAATGGAAACGTATTGAGAGAGTTCAATATATGTAAACAGGATTTATTGGAAAATTCCGATTTCAAAGACAAGGATATGGTTGACGGAGAGTCTCGGCCTCAAAATACTAGCACTCCAACGAATTCTTTTTTATTTTTTTTATTATTTTACACACATTTTTATATTTATATATGTTGGGTTTTTTAAAAACTCTCCAAAGCCCAACCCACTAACCTGCCTTAACCCGTGCCCAAGCCTATCTCTATTTTACTCCGGGATGTTGATTTGTTTCTGTGAATCGTTCCGCCTCGTCCTCTCTTCCTCACGTTAGGGTTTCAGATAAACTCTATGCTCTCTTTTCTACTCTTTAGCTTGTCTATTGTGTATTTTTAAGATCGATAATGTTTAACTCGTGAATGTGTTGGATTATGTAGGTAGGACTTTCTAGCAGTCCTGGGCTCCTCAATTAATACTTGATTTTCCAGAATGGGGGTAAAAAACCTTTTTTCCTTTTTGCCTTTTATTTATAGTATGATTTTTTTTTTTTTTTACAGCTAGATCTTGTTATGTAAACTAATTCCTAGTTATAACAGTTACATAACAAAATCTTGAAATTTAGCTGGCAATTTGTGACTCTTTCTTGTATTCCTTGCATGAACTGTAACATTTTGCTCCCGTTCTGGAAAACCAACCTTGTCGTCAAAGTTGTAATCTGGATATGTTGTAACAAAAGAGTCAAAATCTTCCCATGTCGTGTCTTCCAGTGGTAATCCCAACCACTAAACTAATAGCTGCTTACAATCTTGACCCTTTCTTCGAATAACTCTAGTATCCACAATAGCTACAGGAGTCAACCAGGGTTGATTGTTAACAGACCCAGTAGGTAATTCCAAAGATGGAAAATCTACTCCATAAGCCTTTTTTAGACACGATATATGAAAAACATTATGGATTTTTGAGGCTGGTGGAAGCTCCACTTCATAGGCCGAAAAACCAATTTTCCTAAGCACCTTATAAGGACCATAATATCGCTTAGACAATTTATGCTGTCCTTGCGTTAAAGAAAGTTATCTATATGGTCGGAGCTTTACAAATACCATGTCTCCTGATTTGAATGTGACATCCCTTCAATGTTTATCAGCTAATTGCTTCATACGACTCTAAGCTTGCTGTAGATTTATCTTGAGCAGCTTAAGCACCTCATCTCTAGCAATTAAGTCTTGATCAACAGCTTGTATGTTGGAAGTGCCCCTGATATATGCTGGCATAGCTGGTGGTTTTCTACCATAGACCACTTCGAATGGTGTAATACCAGCCCCATCATGAAAAAGAAATATTATATGCAAATTCAGCCCAAGGTAGAAACTTGACCTAACTAGTAGGCGTATCCATCATAAAGCACCTCAAGTATTGTTGAATAGTTATGTTGAGCCCTTCGGTTTGCCCATCCGTTTGAGGATGATAAGCACTACTCATGGCCAAAGTAGTCCCACTCAATATGAAAAGTTCTTTTCAAAAATGGCTCATGAATATTGGGTCTCTCTCCGACACAATGGTCCTTGGAATACCATGTAAATGAATGACCATATGCAAGAATAAGGCTGCTACTGTAGTGGCTGTAAATTCAGATCCTAAAGCACTCAAATGACAATATTTAGACAACCGGTCAACAACTACCAAAATAACAGATAAGCCTTTGGATTTAGGAAGACATGTAATAAAATCCATACTAATGTCTTCACAAATTTAGTCTGGAATAGGAAGTGGAGCTAACAACCCAACAGGTGTTTGAGTAGAATATTTCACCTGTTGGCAAACCATACAGCTCCGAACAAAGTCATAAACTTGTTTCCTCGTGCTGTCCTAACAAAATTCTCCAACAATCCGCTTGTAAGTCTTCAAAAATCCAAAATGACCAGCACTAGGGGTCACATGATATTCCTGTAGTAAAGTTAGGATCACAGAAGATTGTGGCACCAAAAACAATCTGTTATAATAGTATAACAAATTATTTTTCCAAACTATAGGATATTTAATTGTGTGCCTATGTGCAAGGTCAAAAATTAATTGCACAAAAGCATAAATGGTCTGATACTCTTTCTTTAGTGTCTCTATGAAAGAGAAATGTGGAGAAGACCATCTAAAAAACTGTCCCTCCTCTGTAAATTGTCCAAACAAAGCATCAGCTACTTGATTCTCTTGTCCCGATTTATAAGTGATAGTGTAGTCATATCTTATCAACTTAGAAAGATACTGTTGTTGCTTAGGTGTTTGAATAACTTGTGTTAGAATCTCCTTAAGGCTTCTATGACCAGTCCAGATAAGAAAATGTGAGCCTAACAAATACTGTCTCCACTTGCGTACCACTGCCACAATAGCATAAAGCTCCCTTACATAGGCAGAAGCTTTGCACAAATGTAAAGGTATCTTTTTGCCCAAATTTTAACTAGGTATGCTTTTTGAAATATAATATTCTTTATAATCTCAAGAAAAAAAGAGAGTAAAATACCAGCTCTTTGTTTTATGTTTTTCTTTTTCTTTTTTATTTTTTAATTTTCCCCTTTAACAACCATAATCCTAAGTACCGTTAAAACAAAAAATATTATCAAAATAAAACATTTTAGAAACTGAGCAAGAGTTTACTTGGGTATCAAAAAGAATTTTTTTTTGAAAACTTACAATAATATAAGTTTTCTCAAATTTTTAGTTTTACAAATCTATATTTTGCATCCTTCCCATTTTATTACCTAAATTATAAAAAAAAAATGAGTTAGAATATGATTTTTATTACTTTTTGTTATAAGTATCGATAAAAGTCAAGTCCTAAAATGAAAAAAAAAACACATAAAAACATAGATCCTAAAATGAAAAATGATGAAAAAAAAAAGATTTTGTTATTGTCTTTTAGTATTTTCAATCTTAGAGATTTTTTTTTTCCATTTTAGGACTTAGCTTTAATAGCCTTGTAACATAGAGAAATGAGGACCTTCTTTTGACACATTTTTAAAATCTTAGGTCCTAAAATGAAAAACTTGAAAATATAGGTCCTAAAATAGGAAAAACTTAAATCCTCTTAATGTATTTTTCCTCACGCATATATGAAGAAAATGATTAGCCTTTATTTTACGATTAATTGCCATTATCGTTGCCTTTTAGTTCCTAATTCTTAAATTGGATTATTTTTGTATGTGCTATCATGGTTTGATTTTGTTTCATACATCCTTTTGAATCAATTTAAACCGTATATTACAATTACGGTTTTTAAGGTTTCAAACCATATCATATTGTTTGATTTATAAATTATTTTGATATTATAAGTATAAAAATTTGATTTAGTTTAATTTACCACTTCAACTACAATGTGCTTATTTAGATAAATATGGAGATCAAGTTTTTTTTTTTTTTTCCTACCAAGGAGATCAAGTTTAATAACACTCTTTTTTGCACATAGATATGTGTGGGTAGATGTCGTAACATGTCATGTGTGAGGCACGTAGGGTTTGGATGAGTATCTAAGAGTGAGAATGAATTGGTGGTTTTAAAATTAAAGTTTAAGCTTAACAAAGAAGAACTCCTAATTTTATTAACGAAGCATTTAATAATGACCAAAGTTGTAGATGCTTTTGATTTGCTTGGATGCGCAAATGTTGTGTGAATAATAATAAGTATATAGTAATAATAAAGTAAAAGAGAGATAAGGTGAGAACACGTAAGCTTCTCGAGGCCTTATAGTGTAATTGCTATGAATATATATATATATTATGGAATAGGTTTGAATCTCCCTCTTCTATGTAGTTGACAAAAAGAAAAAGTGTAAGTTCATAATCAACATAATAATAATAAAAAGACTCTTTAAGTCAAATTTTATGTTTTTAAGATACCATTATCCAATATTTTTTATATGTGCTGAGCATTTGAGAATTTATTTTACGACACTTTGATGTGGTTATTTAAGATTTACCTAATATCATACATATAAACATATGCTAAATGTTAGGGCCACCAGAAACTCTAATCATAACAACTTGCCATGAATGCCTTTTAGGAAAGAGAATACTTCCATAAGTTCTTTAATTCCTATCAAAGACTCTTGAAGCATCTAATTACAACTATAATATAATAATAGTGCTAACTAAAGTAGAGGACTTTGGTTTTCTTGAATTTTTGTTACTATTTTCCTAATGATACTCTCTCTTTTTTTTTTTGGGTTTTCTAAATTTAAGTTCTGAATTTTTCATAGATCTCCTTTTAATTTTATTAACAAAGGCATTGAATCGTGATCAAAATTAACTTGCAAAATAATTTGCTTAGATATGCACGTGTTGTGTGAATGATAACAAGCAAGTATAAAGTAACAAAAAAGCAAAAGAAAGATAGGTTGAAAGAAGATAAATCCATAATCAACATCAATTTATATTTTTAGGATACCGTGAACCAAGATTATTCGTATGTGCTAAGTATTTGAGAAATCATTTTATGACACTTAGATGTTTTTATCTATGATACAATTGATATCACGTACATAAGTATATGCTAAAAAGTAAGTTTGACCATGAAGTTGTAAGATAAAATAGAGAACATGTTATACCTTTATAAATCTATTGAGATACTGACTTACCTAGTTTACTATAATCTAATTAGTGCTAACTTTTATTAATGTAATAAAAAAATTGGCATTTAGAGTAATTGATGTTACTCTTTCTTGCTTATTCATTACTAATCTGCATTGTTGTCAAATTTGGCTCGAATAGTTGACTTAGACATTTGAGAGGGTTAAGGATTAGAGGGAAGAAGTGAGTTTCAATCAAAAGTTGAATTGGAGTTGAATTAGGTTGGCCCATAAAGGTCAACCTAGATTTGACATCACTACTAATCTCACTAGAGATAATTCTGGAAGAAATCTATTACATTGAGTATGAAGATAGTAATGAACAAATATTAATAATTCATGCCTAAATCAAATTAATTACGCCTATTTCTTTTAGAAAACAAACAATATTGTGTATATTTCCTTGAAAATAATTAGCATCTTTAATGTGTGAGCATATGTAGCATGGCTTCGTTTGTATTGAGTTCACTTATTGTTGCATTGTTTTTCAAGTCTAAGAAGAAATCAAGAAGGGAAGAGATGGAAAGAAGGGTATACAAAGAGGAAGCTTTGTAGGTTTCCATAGTTGGTCATATTAGAGCGCCTAAAGCATTTACTACTAGAATAACATTGATAATTGAACACGAGGATGCTCACTTTCTAACTTGATGTTTCAATAGTTATGTAATAGATATTCATGTTTTTTAAAATTAGGATGAGGGGTTAGTATGTTCCTAACAACTAATGAATCAAATTTCTTAATAGAATAGTCTAGTTTCCTTAGATTTGGAGCATGACAACTTAGTTTAGCTAGAAGATTCATAATGCCTTTTTATGAACCATAAATTTGATGTTCATATGAAATTAGCATTGTTTATGTCTAGTTGCTTCCAACTTTGATGAGGATAATTATATTACTTTGTTGAAACATTGCTATAGTAGTTAGTAGTCGATGAGATTGATGCTAACATGTTTAGAATTGCAATTTAAGTTAACGTCTCTATCATTTTTAAAGAATTTAAAAGACTTTATTTGATGCCACATAACAATAATAATATAGTCAACGTGAGTAAACAAGGGTTACCATGGAGATATGTAACGATGGTCACTAAGGATCAAAATTCCATTATATTGATATAAGATATAAGATATACATGCAAGAGCAAAATTGCTCCTCACATAGAGTTTTTGTGCCACATGGTAGCATTTCATTAGATTCCATAATAAGCTATCTTAGAACCAATACTAATTATACCAACACTATTATTAACTATGTCTAATTTCTAACAATGCCGCACCTTTAAAGTCGCCTTGTCCTCAAGGCGAGAAATTGAAACTTTAAAGTGATGGTTTCGACTAATTGCCTTTCACCTTGGACAAACAATTGACATGTTCAAAAATCATAAATAAAAAACAACACAAGCCATAGTCCACCTCAATGAATGACAAGCCAAAAACCAAAGCTATGGAAGTTCCACCAATGATTTTGAGCAATTGTAGGATTAGATGGTTGATTGGTCACATACAACCATCTAATAGCAATTATATCAGCAAACACATCTTCCATCTTCAACACATTAGGTGTAATATTTATATCTCTTTGTGTACCACCTTCCTTCCAAGTACATCTTTACCCATGTAGTCATCATAATTCATATACATCATGTTGATTTCAACACTAATAGAAACTCTAGTAATTTTTCTTTTATGTGCAATTAGCAAAAATTCCATCAAAATAAAATAAAAAGGATTATTCTTTTCATTTAGTTAAACTTGCTAGCTGAGATCATCATTAATTATGACTCCATGTATAGTTGGAGTGTTGCTTACATAGAGCTAAAGTGTTAGTTAAAAAGTAATAAAAGGACGGAAATGTTTGGAATAAAGGAAAGAATTTGGTGGGAAAGGAAAATGAAAGGAAAGTGTGAATTTCAAAAAATTTTCCTTTGTTTGGAGAGAGAAGGAAAACGGGAGGAGATGAATTTAGGATGAAATTTTTTTCCTAAGCTACATTTTTCTTCCCTTCAAAGTTTCAATTATACCCTTACTTTTTGAATTCTTGTTACATTTTAAGAACAATATAGTAATTGAATAAGTTAAAATATTTTTAAATATCATTTTAAAAATCACTCCTATATTTATCAGTTCATCTTTTCCTTAATACAAATAAGAAAATACACTAATTCTTTTCCTCTATTCTCATCCTTAGGAGTTCCATTGTGTCTCTTTCATGCCTCCATGTCTTCCTTGACTTACAATTTCAATAATAAAAATAGTGGGGAAAATTAAATTAGACAAGACACGTGTATACACAATGTGTACTACTACTATGAGTATACGTTATCCTTTGCATTGATGGATAATATTTGCTCTTTTTTTTTTAATCTATTCAATTAAACTTTTATATAGAAAGTTCCAAATCTAAAATATTAACTTTTATATTTAATTGAAATTCTGTTTAGTAAATTTATTACTTTTATAAGATAATAGAATAAAAACTTATTGATCAAATTATAAATTAAGATAAAATAGAAAATTTAATAACTAAAAGGTCAATTGTATATAAAATTTAATAATTTAAAATTTTATGTATGAAATAAAAGGAAAAAAAAGGTAGATAAAATTGAGGTGATGGTTTTGATATTATTCCTCTATTTATGCACAATTACTTTAAACAAAGTGTTAATGAATTTGCACTAGATAATTGAAAATGATTATTTTCGTCGAGGAAAAACATAAAAATGATTACCTACTCAAATTCTAAATAGTTATGTTTTTTGAAATATAATATTCTATATAATTTTGTAAACACCCCATTTTTGCCCTAGGAGTCAATAATTTTCAATAATAATCAATTTTTAATTTTTCCTAATTTTTCCCAATTTTTCCCTAATTTAGCATAAATAATAAAAATGTTCAAAAAATAAAAATAAATAGGAAAACACTTCAATTTTGAAAAATGATTTTAGAAATAGCAATAATGAATAATAAATAATTTTTACAAATTTTTGAAATTTCAAAAAAATACAAAAAATAAAAAAATTGCATCACATATGTACAATTTGCGATGTAAATAAAATCGGGAAAATGGGCCAGCTCAGCTGGCTCGTGTGTGCGCATGGGAACCGTGTGAAGGCTGAAGGTCGCGAGTTCGAATCCCCCAGCAGGCGCTCGGCAAAAATTTTTCGATCTTTTCCCTGGAGCTGCCACGTGGCAGCATGTGATTGGCCGAGGGAAGTCACGCGCGTCGCGCATGATCGTCTTCTTCGCGAGCCCAACCGGAGGAAAAAAATCCGACAGAAGTCCGACGAAGGCGAAATCGGCCGTTTTCTTTTTAATCTTCTAGATTAAAGTCAAGATAAGGCTAAATCCATCAGATAAACCAAAGGAGCACAAGAGATTAACATCAAATCACCGGGATAAAATCGAATCTAAGAAACGGAAAAATATGGGTTTATCTAAATCGGCCGATTCGAGCTTATCCAAGAGGAGTTCAAGGTGCCTATAAATAGAGGAGAACAGGAGGAGGCCAGGGCACGAAGAAAAAGAGAGAGGAAGGAGCAAATCGGAGCACGCCGGAGAAGCTTGGAGCCGTGACCATCGATCGGAATTGAAACCACCACTAGGAGGCGATCTGGGAGTGAACCGCCACCACCATTGGATTCAGCACCCTCAAGAAGCTAGGATTCGACACTTCACCCGCCGCAAACGACCGCCGGAACGCCGTGAACGAGCCAACCCTGCCGTTGTGTCCGATCGATCCGACCCGACCCGATTCGACCCGACCGACCCGACCCGCGCACCGATCCGGATCCAGGTAAGTCGGATTTTCCGGATTTTTTATTATTATTTATTTATTTATTTTATTTTGTTTTGTTTATTTATTTATTTATTCTGAATTTATTATTTGTTTTGGTTATTTATTTATTTGCTTTTGTTATATTTTTGATAAATAGAAAAATGTAGAAATTAGTTTTTTTTTAGGTTTTGATAATGTAAGAAAAGAAAAAAAAATATAATAAAAATAATAATAAAATGTAGAAAAATAATAAAAAATATTAGGAAAATAATAATGAAGTTTTAGATTTCAAAATAAGATAGATAATAAACTTTGGATAAAAATCACCAAAAATTCCCAAAAACACAAAGATTACCAAAAATCATAAAAATTCCCAAAAATGTATAGAAATCATAAAAAAACTCATAAAAATCACAAAAATCATAAAAATCATGAAAAATTCGAAAATTATGGAAAATAGAGAAAAAAAAATTTATGTAAAGTTTTAGCACTTAGAAAAATCATTTTCATCAAATAAATAAAAATTGGTGCTTTCCCTAAAAATCATTTTCAAAAATCAAAATTCAAAGTTTAGGCCTAGATTTTTTTTAGAAAAATTCCAAAAATATTAAGAACATAAATCAAAAGAGTTTTCAAAATTAAAATTCACAAACAAATCTAAAGTTTTCAGAAAAGCGAACTACGGCTTGTTTGATCCTGAATAGCAGGTACGTAGGCACCCATTCGGGTCAACCCATAAAATGAATGAAAAATCATTTTATTAAAAATAATTCTCAAACATAATAAAAAGTAACAGAAACACAATGAAACACATTTCTAAAGATAAACAATTTTAGGAGATTAGGTGGTAACCGTAAAGGTTTTAATAGGTTAGCCTCTGAACTTAGAAACTCTGGTTTTCCCTTTTCCTCTTGTCACAAAAACGAGAAGAGGAAATCACGACGACTAGTAGTCTAAATTAAGACTAATCCGCTCCTTTGGTCTTAATTCAATATTTTCCAACAACGGTTGGGTGGCGACTCCAAAAATCGAACGAAATTCCTAACTCAAGTCGAGGATCTAGATTAGATGAGCATAGGGTCTAGTTTAGATCGGATTAGGAATGGGAATTCAAAAATTAGACTCGACAAATCTCAAGCAAAAAAAAAAAAAAAAACACACACACACACACACACAGAGAATTTGAGTTAGCAACACTATAATTTAAGTTGACAACTTTTTGACAAATTTAAGAAAGTTAAAGCACCAACCAAAAAATAAGTGGAAATGAATGAACAAAAGCCAAATCTAAATGATGTATTTATTCTAATATGAGAATTTGATCCATAAAACAAGATTGGTTTTTATGAAATGAAACTTACTCCAGACAACATCATATAGAAGATACACAAAAAGCGATAAATGTCTAAAAGAAATAATGAGTAGGAAAGGCATATTTCATTAACTATTTTTTTTTTTTTTGGTATGTAAGTAATTTCATTAAAATAAAATAGAAGAATGTACAACCGTTAAATGTGAGAAAGGGTTATAGCAAATTGAGTCATGGAGTTATAATTTTACAAAATTGTATAGAAACTTATGTAAATCAAATTATGGTACAAGAATATTAGAGTAAACTAAAATTCATCTAACTAAAGATAATGTCGAAGGCTTAGGAGACTTGAGCTAGCTTAAGTTTCTTGTTCTCTAAATACAATAAATTGTGATAGCAAAAGCAACTCTCCATTTAGGGACCATAAGATTGCTTGAAAGTGTAAGGTCCATCAACACTAAGGTTACCGTTTACTAAGATAAGTAGGACGACGGGCAATTAACTTCCCCTAAGACTTCGGCCTATAACTATGTAGAGAACGGGCAATCAAGGAATATGTGTTCATGTTTTTCTTATCCTGTTGAACAGAGATAGCATGTAGTTGAGGTGGTCACTCCCTAAGTGTTGAGCCTATCTAGAGTGTACAATTTTCTTTTCCAAGCTAACCATAAGATAAATGCATAGCGTGGCATGGAGTGTTTACACCAAATTAACTTGGACTAAGGGATAAGGCCATTACTTGGTGTCAAGGCTTTATAAGCACTTTTAATAGAAACGATTCCCAAAGAATCTTTATTCTAAATGAACCTGTCAACTTTATGTGGAGTTAGGATTATAGTCAGGGAGGGATTGTAAATCCATTCCAAAAGTTATTCCTTGAGAATTCCTAACCATTATCTTAGATAATGGAACATTGTTTAGCATTCATAGGGAGGCTTGAGTTAACTATCACTCTGGGACTATGTACTAAATCTAAAGGCCCCGATGGCAACCAGAAATCAAACTATAGGGAAATAGAAAGGCCATCTCCAACTTCTCATTTGAACATGCTTCTTGCTACTAGACGAAGTTTTAATAGTTTTCTCTAGTTCTAATAACATATAGAGAGCACTTTGGTAGCCTAGAATGAGAACCCCTTAAGAAAAGTGGACCCACTCTACCCAAACTCCTCTTATATAATCTCCACAAAGGTGACATATATGTTTTAGTTAGACTACTTTGTTCAAAACCTCAAGTTTATGAATGATCAATCGGGGAGCACACCTCTTGTCACCTTACCTTAGCTTTTGTTGATTTATTGGGCTTCCTACTCCACAAGAAATTTTATATGAGTTTTTCAATAGTAGTGATTAACTTTTTAGGAAAAATAAACATAAATGACCAATACACTTGTAATAAAAATAGCACGAACTTGATGAGTTGAAGTCTTCCAAATTAGCTATCAAAGAGTTGATAAGCAAATTGTTTTTCGATAAGAGCATCATAATCAAATTTACGCATTTTGGAAGCAGGCAATGGCACCCCAAGGTAAAGGATGGGGAGAGTCCCCTCTTTGTAGCCCAGTAAGTTAAGGAGCTCTTTCTTTGTAAGGGATGGCACACTAGAGAGGAAAGCAAGGCTTTTACCACTATTAACACTTAGGCCGGAGATAGACTAAAAAATTTGTAGACTCCTTGATAAACCTTACCAAATCCACGTTCCCTTTGGAAAAAATCAATAGATCATCTACAAAACAAATATGTGTTAGCTGCTCCATCTTACATCTCTAGTGATATGAGAATCTTGGATTGTCTGTAAGCTTTCTCACAATACCTAAGTATACTTCCATTCCAAGAACAAAGAGGTAAGGCAATATAGGGTCACCTTGTTTAAGTCCTCACGAACTAAGGATGAAACCTACTAATTCCCTATTAATGTTGAAGGAGAATCTAAGGATTGAGAAACATTGCACCACTAGTTTAATAAAGTGTTGAGGGAAGTTCACATAAGTTAATACCACCTCCTGAAAACTCTAACTAATCAATTCATAAGCTTTATGAACATCCACATTAAGCATACACCAAGGAACTCCATGTTGATGTGATAACCATTGGCTAGTTTTTAAGCAACAAAAATGTTATCAAAAATAGGATGACTACCAATAAATTCTTATTCTTTTCTCCTACTAGGAAAGGTAAAACCATTTTAAATCTTGAGGCAAATAGCTTAGATATAGCTTTATAAATGGTGTTACAACAGGATATAGGCCTGAAATAAGAGAGAGTAGTAGGATTAGTCATGTTAGGAATGAGAGATACAATTGTGCAATTCAATTCCTTTAGCATATTTCTAGACAACAGAAACTCATTCACCCCATTAACTATATTTGCACCAATAATAAGCCATGTTGCTTTAAAGAACTTAGTAGAAAACTCATCTAGGCCAAGGGCTTTGATCGTTAGATTTACTAATGTAAGCTAGTTTTATGTCCTCCTATGATAATGGGGCATTAATTAATGTGGCTTGTTGATCTGAGATCCTTCTAGAGACATAGTTTTGAACCTCTAAAATGGATATTAACCTTTGCTATCCTCCCAACATTCATTAATTGAATGCTCTCTTTGTATAATATGAAGATGATATCCAAGGAAGATGATAAACTCGACTGTTGCAACATCAATCTACAAAGACAAACAAGAATTCAATTGTGTAGTGGCTTAACCAACTTCAATATGTGATAATAAATACTGCACCTCTTAAAAACTAAAAAAAAAGAAAAAGAAAAAGAGAGAGAGAGAAGAAGCTATGGTGATTGCATAGTTTTAGGGTATGAAAGTTACAATAGGATTCACATTGTTCAATTGCATCTTGAAATTATTTTCATAAGCAGAGATCGACAACAAACAGTAATGAACGGTAATTTACAATAGTTAAGTGATGGTTTTGGATATGATGAAAATAGACAACAGGATGTAAAAATAATGGATTCTGATACCAAAAGCAAATGCAATTATGAATAAATTATTCCTTGCCAATAATCTTATCTCTAAGTTAAGATGGCTTATAAAGAAAAACCCAGGTAATGGCAAGACAATAGCAAGAGAACATGATAAAATTAGTATCTTAAGTATATGGCAAGGTGAAGTTAAAGTAGGTGTGGTTCATAAAAAGAAGAAAATGCATGCCATTGTTAAATTGAACACAACCGAGAATTTTATAGCCTATGTGGACAAGATCTATGCTTGAGTATTACCTTATTACAACAACATGCACTCATATTGCAGGAGAAGAGAATAGATTTGTCCTCAAAACTCCATGAGTTTAGAGACTTAGATTTCCACTTTAAATTATTTAACATATTGAAAAACGATGGATAAGAATTGGCTATTTCATCATCAATCTACAAAGATAAATAAGAACTCGCCGCTTAGTTGCTTGACCAACTTCAATCTATGATAACCAAACCTAAACCTCTTATAATCAAAGTGGAAAAAGAAGAGGAGCAACATCAATTACATAGTTTCAAAAATTAAAGTTAATAGCAAAGTATTCATATATTTCAACTGCATCTTGAAATTGTATTCTTATGGTAGACAGTTGTAGCAAATAGGTGATAAATAATAACACATAGGTGAATTGACACTCTCAAATGACTACCTTATACCTTTCCTAAAATCCAAGAGATTTGTCCTCATCTCAAACATGACTATCTGTGAATAGCCATTTCTCACCAAAGTTGAATATATATATATATTACATTTCTTATTAGAATCGTATGAATGATTGGAGCAATAACACTCTTAATCACAGCTAGATAAACATATAATTATTAAAATCGTGATTTCATTCATATGATTTTATGAGTTTATTCATGTGTTTAGAACATCAAATTTCTCTTCTTAATGTGGAATTAGAATCTGTTTTAGTGGCAACTTGAGTAAAAAAATTTGCATAAATTGTGTTGGACATTTTATAAATTTTTTAAAATATGTTGATAAACTTAGTTCATCATATACTCAGAGAAACTAACAAGCTAGCTAATTATTTATCAAATAAAGTTAATGACCTTTGCAGTTTGATTTTTATATTCATAACTTGTTCAATCTAGATGATTTTGTTGAAGGCTTAATACTTTTAAATAAGAAATTAGTTGCTTTAACTCATCATTGATCTACAAAACTTCTTTTCTATCAATGAAATTTGATCCTTTTCATTAATAATAATAATAAAATAAGTACTCTGTGAATCTTTTATGACAGTTACAATCAAATGCTCACTTCGCCTTGTAAAATGTTGATATTTAATAAGCATTGATGTCATGTCATCAGGGAAATGAGTATTCATGTATTGTTCACATAGAAATATGTTTACTCTTAGTAATTTCAGATTGGCAATGTATACGAGATGTCATAAGGCACATATGTTTCGATTACAGTTAAATTTACAACCTAACTGGTACCTTCATAATATGGCAACCCTGACTTGTGTTGTTTTAGATTGCTAGTTGCACTCATTAAACATTTAAGAGTTCGAGTATTGTCCCAACTTCCTTCTAGCTTGAACATGTTAACGTCATGATAAATCATAACAGAAGCACTTAAAATATTGGTGGTTTTAATCATAATGAACCAAAATTATTCCATATCTAAATTTTTGTTCATATAAAATTAAGACTTACTGTTGCTGTAACAATCTATCTTGTGTTAGTCTCTTATAAAAACTTAAAACTCATACTCCAATGTTGTTTTGTACACTATTTATTGAAAAATACTGATGAATTGTATGAATTGTGGTGTCTATGGTCCACGCGCTTGCGTGAGGTTTATTTTCCAACCTATATCAGGGCCATGGTTGATCTTCTATATAGACATGACAATGATCACTCATACAGGAGACGTTGGAGTTGTACCCAGCAGGATCCATTTGATGGGACTTTAAGGAATCCAATTTCAACTAAGATAACCCATGTTGATACTGAACTCAAGAAAGCATGAAAGCAATCAAGCATGAATACTTGCTAGGAGTCTAAAACATATTATCTGGTCGTTTACATTAAAAAATGAATACCCACAAAAAGGAAGTTGGATTTCATAAACAGTGATCATAACACAGACAAAGGATAATTCCTGAACTTATCCAAGAAAATTAGATAATAGGATATACCTTTTCGTATGCCAATTCCTTTTCCAGCATTGACTTTGTAGTGGTCGGTTGCATGAGAGTACGAGGAGATAAACTAAGGGTCCTAAAGGAGGGAATACAATATAATACGCTTGATTGCAATTCAATGGAAACTTACCGAGTTCAATATATGTAAACAGGATTTATTGGAAAATACCTATTTCAAAGACAAGGATATGGTTGAAGGAGAGTCTTGGCCTCAAAATACTGCCACTCCAATGAATTCAACCAATATATGTCATTTATCCTGATTTTCTTAAGTGAAGAGGGAGAAGCAGATATACCATTTGGTAACAGGGACAACTGGAGAGGAATCTTCCCTATCTTTGGGCATTGGAATATTTCAACAGCTTCAATGGGACTGCCTAATGTTATTCTGCCAATATGCCTCAGTTCTGGGAGACCGTAGAAGACTATCCTCTTTAAGTTTGGGAGAGGAATTACTGGGTACAAGTCGCCCCTGTGCTTATCATAGGTGTTTGTCAATTCCTCCATCTTTCTGCAGTTCCAAACCTCAATAGTTTGGAGATTGGACAGATGAAGCAGCAAATCATGGTTGAACAACCTCTTTATCATATGACAATTCATAATAAACAGTGATGCTAGATGAGAGAGCTGGGTGGGAGCAGCAGCGATATACTTAAGCTTCAGACATGAGATGATTTTCAAGTTCTTGAGATTGGGAAATCGTGGGATGCCAGAATTTGGAAATAAACAACCTTCATCTTTTGCCCCCAAAACCATGCTAAGATCTAGAAAATTCCTTATCTCCAGAGCTTCAAGGGACTTGTGGAAAGAATAATCAGATAAATTGATCCTATGACCACTCAAAGAGTCTATGACTAATTTCTGAATGTCCGATGGGAGAAGAATACCATTTTCATGGCTTCTTCCTTCAGTGTCAAGATGTTTACAAACTTGGTTTTTGCATTATCTACATGGGGGTATTTCATCCAAAGGTGGGTCTATGATTTCTAGTGGCTTTCCCACAAGTATATGATACTCATAGGGTTTCATCTCTGTTAACGAGCTAATATACAAATTTAGCTCATTGACTGTTGAAAAACAAGAAGAAAGTACTTCCAACCTTTTTTAACTCTACCAGTTCCTTGCTGTAACACAATGAACCCAAAGATATTGCAGTTTGCTGAAAATTTCAATACTCCTAATGAGAGTGGCATCCCTCTAGATACAAGCTTACTCAAACACAATAACCAATCATTCCCATTCCTCTAAGATAGAGCCAATATTTTGATTTTTGCCTGACATAACATCATTCAACACACATCTAATGATTGACTAGTTATAACTAGTTTGGGCCCATTGAATCCTAATGGAATCCCGACATTGTAAAAGTCAAAATGCTTCCACAAACCATCTAAGATTAGTACAGAATTCTCTTTCCTTGTCAGGAAGCCACACAAAATAGTGGCTCTGATCTTTTCATCCTCCTCCTTCAAAATTTCATCTAAACGAAATGTGTTTGCAATCACCTCTTGCAACTTATAGTTGCTAAAATCTTGGGTTATTGTGGCCCAAAAGACATCATCAAAGGCTTCTTCTTTAAGCAGCTTATCGTAAATGTGCATCATAATTTCTGTTTTGCCTACATGACGCAGCGAGGAAAGCGTAAAACACGAGACCAATTCTAGGATTGGACCTCACGAGTAAACAAAGAATAATCTGAGTTTATTCCTTGAAGAATCTCAATTGCGCACAATCGAGAAAGCAGGGAAACTTTTCTCTAAAAATGTATATTAATAAAAGAATAAAAGCTAACCCTAAAAATGACCTAACAACTATATATACTCTTTAGGAAAACAAGTAAAAAAGAAAATATATATGTACACGTGAAAATAAATATATGTATACACATCCGTCATCTGTCTTATACACGGTCGTGTATAAGGCCATGTAGGCTTCTGGGGATACTCCTGACATAACACACGGCCATGCCTCCTAGTCGTGTATGAGGCCGTGTATGTTTCTGGGAAAAGATCCTGACATAACACACGGCCGTGCTTCCTGGCGGTATATGAGGCCGTGTACATTTCTGGGAATCAGCTTGGTATAACACACGGCCGTGCCTTCTGGCTGTACATAAGGCCGTGTGTGTTTCTAGGAGCTTCCCGACACAATACACGACCGTGCTTTGTAAGAGACACGTCCGATCAACCCGTGTCAGCTACGATGCCTGCATCATTCTCTCCCACCAATGAAGAACTCGACCCTGAGTTCTCTTCCGGATATAGGGGTTCGTCATCCGTGTAGAATGGAGATAAGTCAGCTACGTTAAAGGTTTTTGAGATTTTCATGCTTTCCGGGAGCCTAACCACATATGCATTATCATTGATCTTAGCGACAATCTTGTAAGGACCATACTTCTTTAGTTGCCATTTGCTATAAGTGCCCACGGGAAAGCATTCCTTCCTTAAGAACACCATCACTTGATCTCCCACCTCAAACAGTTTTTTCCTCTGATGCTTGTCTGCGACTTTCTTATACTGCTCATTAACCCTCTCGATCCTCTCTTTCACTTCAGATGCCACCGTTTGGTATTGTTCCGCTAGGTGTTTAGTAGCAGCATTGGCTTTTACACCCTTGGGCAGAGAAGCTAAATCCAAGGCGTAAGATGGCGCTTTTGTATAGACCATTGAAAAAGGAGATTTCCCAGTAGTTCTATGAATGGAACTATTGTAAGCGAACTCGACTTGAGAAAGCACCAAATCCCATTGTTTTGGCTTCTCTCTACAGATGCTTCATATCAAATTTCCAAGGGTCTTGTTCGTCACCTCTATCTGCCCATCAGTTTGAGGGTGGGCTGTGCTGCTAAAATTAAGGGAAGAATTAAACATGTACCATAGTGTCCTCCAGAAGTGGCTAAGAAACCGGGTATCTCTATCAGAAGTAATTGACTTAGGAACCCCATGCAACCTGGCCATCTCCTTAAAGAATAACTTAGCAACACCCTGTGCATCAGCCATCTTCTTGCAAGGAATGAAGTGAGCCATCTTGGAGAACCTGTCTACAACCACAAAAGCAATGTCAGCACCTCGTTGGGTACGAGGAAAACCTAACACGAAGTCCATAGATAGATCTTCCCAGATATTCTCAGGTACTGGTAGCGGAGTGTATAACCCAGTATTCTGAGAATGTTCTTTAGATGTCTGGTAAACGTAGCACCTTTGCACGATCCTCCCTACATCCCTTCTCAGCTAAGGCTAATGATATCTTGTAGCCACTGCCGCTAGAGTCTTATCGTGCCCCAGATGTCTGGCTAGTCCCCCTCCATGTAGGTCCCTAATCAATTTTTCCCTCAAGGATGATTCGGGAATACAGAGTTGATTGCCCCTCATTAAATAACCCTCCAGGATGTAGTAACTGTCATTGGGTTCCTGATTGATACATTTTTTCCATATAGCCCCGAAATCCACATCCTCTTCATACAGTTCCTTCAGCTGCTCAAAGCTTACCACCTCAGCCCTCATGGTGACCAATAAATCTGTTCTCCTACTTAATGCGTCTGCCACCTTATTTTGGACTTCGGATTTGTACATCAGGAGGAATGGAAACTTTTGCAGAAATTATATCCATCTAGCATGCATATCTTTACAGATGCGGGTCTGATTACTCAGGTGTTTCAGAGCAACACAATCCGAGTATAGGATAAACTCTTTACCAACCAAGTAGTGCTCCTACATCCTCAGAGCTTTGACCACGGAATAGAACTCTTTATCATAAGTGGACCAGCTCCTCCTGGCTTCATAGAGCTTCTCACTATGGAAGGCCACGGGTCTCTTCTCCTGAGATAACATGGTACCAATGCTTACGCCACTAACATCATAGTCGACTTCGAATAGTTTGTCAAAGTCTGGTAAGGCCAACACCAGCGCACTACACAATCTCCCTTTGAGCACAGCAAATCCAGACTCAGCTTCCCCATCCCAATGAAACTTCCCTTTCTTCAGGCACTCAGTTAATGAGGCAACGACCATACTGAAATGCCATATGAAGCATCTATAAAATCCTGCCAACCCTAGAAAGCTCATCAACTTGGTGATTGTTTTGGGAGTGGGCCAATCTCTAATGGCCTTTACCTTGTCCTCATCCACCGTTATGCCCTCATCGCTTACTACAAAACCCAAGAACAACAGCTTTCTTGACATGAATATGCACTTCTTGAGATTAGCGTAGAGCTTATTCTCTTTTAGCACAGCTAATATGCTTCTCAAATGCACTAAAGGCTCATCCTTAGTCTTGCTATATATCAAGATATCATCAAAGTATACTACCACAAACCTACCTATGAATGGTTTAAGTACCTGATTCATCACGCGCATGAAGGTACTAGGTGCGTTGCTGAAGCCGAATGGCATAACCAACCATTCGTATAACCCTTCCTTCGTCTTGAAAGCGGTTTTCCATTCATCCCCAAGTCTGACTCGAATATGATGATACCCACTCCTAAGATCCACCTTCCAGAATATTACCGCTCTACTCAGCCTATCCAACATGTCTTCAATGCGAGGAATTGGGAATTTATACCTGATGGTGATCTTGTTGATCGCGCGGCTATCCACACACATCCTCCAACTACCATCCTTCTTGGGCGTCAATAGCGCCGGAACGGCACATGGGCTCATGCTATCCCTGATGAATCATTTATCTAGTAATTCCTGGACCTTCTCCTGTAGGACCTCCGTCTCTTTGGGGCCATTCTATAATGAGGGAGATTAGGAAGGCTAGCCCTAGGCACCAGGTCAATGTGGTGTTGGATGTCTCGCAATGGAGGCAACCCTTCTGGTAAATCTTCCGGCACTACCTCTTTGAACTCTTCTAATACCCCATTTACTTCCTCCGGAGCCTCTACACTATCCACGTCCTCTCCCGCATTCTTCACAACAAGAGCATGCATTAATCGGGATTCTTTGATGTCTTCGGTCATCTCTTTTTCTGATTGAGTGATTGTCAGAAAGGATTTCCCTTTCGCCCTATGTGTCTTGGGTCGTTTAACCGTCAATGGCAGCAATGTATATTTCACGCCCCCTTTCTCCAACCTATACTTATTTTCTTTCCCGGCATGTTGGGCATCTACGTCAAACTGCCAAGGTCGTCAGAATGGTTTAAGTACCCGATTCATCATGCGCATGAAGGTACTAAGTGCGTTGCTGAAGCCGAATGGCATAACCAACCATTCGTATAACCCTTCCTTCGTCTTGAAAGAGGTTTTCCATTCATCCCCAAGTCTGACTCGAATATGATGATACCCACTCCTAAGATCCACCTTCCAGAATATTACCGCTCCACTCAGCCTATCCAACATGTCTTCAATGCGAGGAATTGGGAATTTATACCTGATTGTGATCTTGTTGATTGCACGGCTATCCACATACATCCTCTAACTACCATCCTTCTTAGGCGTCAATAGCGCCGGAACGGCACATAGGCTCATGCTATCCCTGATGAATCATTTATCTAGTAATTCCTGGACCTTCTCCTGTAGGACCTCCGTCTCTTTGGGGCTCATTCTATAATGAGGGAGATTAGGAAGGCTAACCCTAGGCACCAGGTCAATGTGGTGTTGGATGTCTCGCAATGGAGGCAACCCTTCTGGTAAATCTTCCGGCACTACCTCTTTGAACTCTTCTAATACCCCCTTTACTTCCTCCGGAGCCTCTACACTATCCACGTCCTCTCCCGCATTCTTCACAACAAGAGCATGCATTAATCGGGATTCTTTGATGTCTTCGGTCATCTCTTTTTCTGATTGAGTGATTGTCAGAAAGGATTTCCCTTCCACCCTATGTGTCTTGGGTCGTTTATCCGTCAATGGCAGCAATGTATATTTCATGCCCCCTTTCTCCAACCTATACTTATTTTCTTTCCCGGCATATTGGGCATCTTCGTCAAACTGCCAAGGTCGTCAGAATGGTTTAAGTACCTGATTCATCACGCGCATGAAGGTACTAAGTGCGTTGCTGAAGCCGAATGGCATAACCAACCATTCGTATAACCCTTCCTTCGTCTTGAAAGCGGTTTTCCATTCATCCCCAAGTCTGACTCGAATATGATGATACCCACTCCTAAGATCCACCTTCTAAAATATTACCGCTCCACTCAGCCTATCCAACATGTCTTCAATGCGAGGAATTGGGAAATTATACCTGATTGTGATGTTGTTGATTGCACGGCTATCTACACACATCCTCCAACTACCATCCTTCTTGGGTGTCAATAGCGTTGGAACGGCACATGGGCTCATGCTATCCTTGATGAATCATTTATCTAGTAATTCCTGGACCTTCTCCTATAGGACCTCCGTCTCTTTGCCGCTCATTCTATAATGAGGGAGATTAGGAAGGCTAGCCCTAGGCACCAGGTCAATGTGGTGTTAGATATCTTGCAATGGAGGCAACCCTTCTGGTAAATCTTCCGACACTACCTCTTTGAACTCTTCTAATACCCCCTTTACTTCCTCTGGAGCCTCTACACTATCCACGTCCTCTCCCGCATTCTTCACAACAAGAGCATGCATTAATCGGGATTCTTTGATGTCTTTAGTCATCTCTTTTTCTGATTAAGTGATTGTCAGAAAGGATTTCCCTTCCGCCCTATGTGTCTTGGGTCGTTTATCAATCAATGGTAGCAATTTATATTTCATGCCCCCTTTCTCCAACCTATACTTATTTTCTTTCCCGGCATGTTGGGCATCTACATCAAACTGCCAAGGTCATTTGAATAGCAAGTGACATGGATCCATATCGACGATGTCGCAATAGACTTCATCCCTATATTTACCTATCGAGAATGGAACCCGACACCTCTCCTTCACCTCAATTCGCTCTGCCACCTTAATCTATCCTATGGTGTAAAGGTTCGGATGTTTTTCTATCTGTAGCTGGAGTCGTTTCACAACCTTTCTTCCGATTATGTTCTCATAGCTCCCACTGTCAACAATTAGGTCGAACACTCTCCCACCAATTGTGCACCTAGTGCGGAACAACTGGTGTCGTTGCGAACTAACCTCCTGTTTCGGTGCCAGCATCATCCTTCTGATCACATAGTTCGGTTCCACTCCATCATCAGCCTCATCATAATATTCATCCTCCCCATCCGGTTCACAGCACACTTCCTTCTCTTCCTCCCTTTCGACAATGTTTATTGTTCGTCGATTCGGGCATTCGTTGGATTGGCGTCCCGGTTGATTACACCTATAGCACTTCCCCAAAATTGGTTTAGCATACGGATTATTTTTCCTTGGGGTCTCTTTGGTCTCAAGAGGCTTCTTTCCCTTAGCCTTGTCTTTTTTCTTCTCCTAGCTGGTTTCTCGACTATTCCTCTAGCCCTTTCACCAACCACCTGGCTGCTACTGTCGACACTATCATACACATAATTTCTTTTGCCCCCACCTAGCCTTGCACTCTGTTCTTGAATCATCATCTCAGCTCTAAGGGCCAAATTCTTTGCCTCATTGACGGTTTTGAACACCGTCACCCCGATTTTATCTCTAATCTGGGGTTTCAATCCATCTACAAATCGCGCCACCTGCTGACCTTCAGTCTCCCTCAGATCATTCCTCTCCGCCAGTCTCATAAACTCAGCGGTGTATTCATACACCGTCCTCTGCCCCTGACGGCATCGTTGGTACTGCTGGAAGAGGATCTGCTCATAGTCGGGTGGTAGAAAATCCCTCTGCAACAAATTCTTCATGCGGTACCATGTCCTTATAGGTTGCTTCCCCTCTCTCTGCCTCTGGTTTTGCAAACGATCCCACCATGCAGAAGCCCCTCCTTTCAGCCTACAAGCAACCAACCGTACTCTCCTATCCTCAGGTACCTCCATATAGTTGAAGAATCTATCGACTTCTACAAGCCAATCTAGGAAATCTTCTATATTAAGATTACCATTAAAGGATGGAATATCTACCTTGAGACGGAAATCATCGCCATCTGTATGATCATATCCCTAGTGGTTTCTTCGATATCCACCACCATACTCCTGGTCAATTCGGTCATCGACCCCGCGGTATCTGCCACCACCAACATCGCCCCTTCTCGGTGGTTATCCCCTCCTCTGCAGGAATTCACCCTCTTCCTCAGAGGAACTTTCGTCTAGCCTTTGGTTCCACTGATTCGCGCCTACAGGTTGATTGATAGGACCGCCACGAGCGATTGCTACTCCTGGTCGATTCCTAACAACATCCCTATTTCTGTTGTGGCCCATCACCATGGCGTCGAAACGCACAATCAGGTCTTCCACACACTGCTCTATGTGCCCAAGTCTCTATTCCATGGCTTCGACTACTGTCCTTGGAGTCCATTGATTGGCTCCTTGGACTTCCACATCCCGATCTAGGTTGAGAATGCGACCACTATCAACACCATCGTTTGCCGACATCTCCGCAGGAAATTGCCTTGCTCTGATACCAACTGATGCAGCGAGGAAAGCGTAAAACACGAGACCAATTCTAGGATTGGGCCTCATGAATAAACAAAAAATAATATGAGTTTATTCCTTGAAGAATCTCAATTGCGCACAATCGAGAAAGCAGAGAAACTCTTCTTTAAAAGTGTATATTGATAAAAGAATAAAAGCTAACTCTAAAAATGACCTAGCAACTATATATACTCCTCAGGAAAACAAGTAAAAAAGGAAATATATATGTATACGTGGAAATAAATATATGTATACACGTTTGTCATCTATCTTATACACGGTCGTGTATAAGGCCATGTAGGCTTCTGGGGATACTCCTGACATAACACACGGCCGTGCCTCTTGGCCATGTATGAGGTCGTGTACGTTTTTGGGAATCAGCCTGGTATAACATACGGACGTGCCTTTTGGCCGTGCATAAGGCCGTGTGTGTTTCTGGGAGCTTCCCGACACAATATACGACCGTGCTTTGTAAGAGACATGCCCGATCAACCCGTGTCAGCTACGATGTTCACATCACCACACCTCCCATACCATATATGCCGATTCTTAAAATGCCATCCCTCACCAGATAGCCCCATATCTCTGAAATCTCATTTTTACGATCAATGAGTTCTGAACTTAATCAAGGAGCACAAATAAATTCTCCCCATTGGTTTACTTGCTGCAATGAGGGAGGTTTGGCTTTTATCCATTCAGCTTCCATGTTTTGGATTGTAGTGTATATCTGTTTTACTCTCCTCGGCTGGCCATCAATCTCCTCCTCCTTTTTCTCTCTTTGGTTTGCCAGCTTTTCCACATTCCTTTTCAAGAGTGCACCCAAGCTTCTACATTCAGTTGGCCAAAGCGTACTTAAACCTATTATCAAATAAAACAACTTTATAAAGGCAAAGAAATAAGTGCATGAGAAGAAGCAACTGCTTCAATGCGATCAAGTCACTAGAATCTTGCCGAACTGCAAATGCAAAGAACCTGTGTAACATATGCTGTAATTTTTGTTCAAACATATAGAATCTGGAGAAAAAACTTGTAAAGTATTGTTTTTTGGAATCACCTTAAAAGTAACGAATAGGGCCATTTCCAAATAACCCTTCAACATTATCGTAAGCCCGTTAATGAATCAACACATTTTTGAAACTTCGAATACATAATAGTATTGTAACCCCATCCATTGTATTGCTTATAGACACCCTTTTTTTATACATTCTTTGTTACTTGGACTCTTCACTTTCCCTTGCTACACCCATTTAGACTCTTTAAAATTGGGGCAAATCGAAGAATTCGACAAATGGTGTGACAACAGTGTATACATTCAAAAAATGAAGATGTCGTAATGATATTATATTATCTATTAGATTCCTATTACCTGGTTGATATAAATTCTGCGCCCAGATCTTGTGCTACGCAAATTCTCGTATTTCCATCATGTTGCCGGAAATGCAAATTTGGGAGTGCAGCAGCAGGATGAGAACACCAGTGTTTCCAAGTCACATTAAGAGGGGCAGGAACACCTCATGTTGAGAAACCTCTTTAAATACAACTTATGGAACTTCCAAGATAATGGAACCACATCACGGATCGGACAATTATAGCCATGCTTTGGTAAGAATTTTTTTTTTATTTCTTTTACTTTCATCGACTAGTGACATAGCTCCTTTTCCTTTTCTTGTTTTTGTTTGTTTTTTTTTTTTTTTTCAGTTTCTTTGACCACTGATATCGCTCCTCCTCCTTTTCCTCTTTTTGGTTGTGTAGGCGTTTCAGTCTACTTTTGAGATCAAGCATCCTTTGATCAAAGACTACTTATTTAGTTCCTATAAACAGAACAGAACATCACCAAGACGAGTACTACAAACTGTCAATTTGCCAAAGAACCTCTCTAGCATGAGAGTTAATACTGTAAGATGCCAATGTAGGAGCCTCAGAAGGTACGGTGCATGCATTAAAGAATTTCATTTGGACGTTGGTGTCATTCTACATCCATATGTAGAGTGTCATTCTAGTGAGACGGAACATCAAAACTAACTGGTCTCCTTATACTACCCTAACTATGATCTATTAGGCTACCAACTTGTTTCTCATGTATTAGGCCTCCTAGCTTATAATGCTGTTATTAACATCTCCTTTTGAAATTACAATTCTTGCAAGTGGCAAACACATTATAGTGAATTTAAGTACTATTGTAACATTAGATAAGAGACCGGGGGTTGGGCTGTTGTGTGCTAATTTTGAAGCAAACAGAAGTACCACCTTTACAATTGAGGAGAAAGGAGATCAAGTGGAAGTTATCAATTGAAAGTTTCATTGGATCTGCTTTAGCTGCATTTCTATTGAGTCCGCTTCTTGTTGCATTCTTTGTCAAGGCTAAGAGGAAATCAATAAGGGAAGAGATGTGAGAAAGAAGCTCTACAAGTTTGCATGGTCGGTCATGTTAGAACACCTACCACATCCATTACTAGAACAATGCTAATAATTGAACATGAGAAAGCTCCTTTTTTTACTTGAGATTTCATCAATTATGTGACGGGTATTCATCTTCTTTTTTTTTTTTTTTTTTTAAAAAATTAGCCGATAAGACTTAATATGGTCTAGAGGAGGACTAGTGAATTGAATTTCTCAATAGAATTGTCTATTTTCCTTATTATGCCTAATTCAGTTGGAAGATTCATTTTGTCTTTTAATGAAGCGTAAATTGGATATTCATCTCCAATTAGCATTATATTTTTTCCTATCCACATGTGGTTTCCTAGAGGACATCCAAAAGTTTACTAAAGTTGTTAACGGTCAATGAGATTGGTGTCAACATGTTTAGAATAAGTTAACAACTTTGTGAGTTTCAAAGAATTTGAAGGAACTAATTTCCTTATTTGAAGTCAAATAACAAGAATGCAGTACATGTAAGTAAATAAAGGTTACCATGGAGATTGATAGGTACTGTTAGGCTTAAGCTCTTATAGGCTTATTTGAGTGATTGTTTATGGCTCTTAATCTAGCACTACAATCAATTGTTTTTGACTCGGATCAAGCCACCAAACACTCATGAAAATGAATGGGACTTTGCAAAGAAAAGAGTATTCCTTTAAAGGGCATGATCATTATTAATGCTTTAACTTATGTAAGTTAGACAACATCTACTTCACTTCCTCAAAACACATAAATCACCAATATATTTTCATGGGCTGTGACAAATTTTAGATAGCTAAGGCAACATCGATAAAGAAGTGGCGATGAATGAACCAAAAACCAAATGCAAACGACATAATTCTTCTAACATGAGAGTTGGATTAGGAAAACAAGACTGTACAAAAGGAAAATTGTTCTAAACAACAAATAGAGGGCACACAAAAGTGATGAATGTCCCAAAGAAATAGTCCAAAAGGCATGTTCCTTTGATTGTATGCTCTCCTTGCATTGGATGAAGATAACAAGGAAGATGACAATCAGCTACAATAGCTTCAATCTACAGAGAAAACTAAGAATTCAACTACTTAGTTGCTTGACCAACTTCAATCTCTAGCCTACACTGCTAACTACTTAGTTGCTTGACCAACTTCAATCTCTAGCCTACACTGCTTAATGACTTAAAGAAGAAATAAAAGAAGCTATGTTGCTTACATAGTTTTAGAGTATGAATGTTACACCACAATAGGATTAACATTGTTCAATTGCATTATGAAAATATTTTCTTAATGAAGATAATTGCAGCAAACAAGTAATAAATAGTAATATGCAAGTGAACGGTCATAACTAACTTTGAAACTAGATGCTCTAGTATCCAAAGTCAAGACCTTAATCATTAAGATACCCTCATCGGTTGCTATTACAAAATCTATATATACCAATAACTGCTATAATAATTATCAAGTTCACAAAATGTTCATAGAATTAATAAAGAAGAAGTTCCTTGTTAGAATCATAAGTGTAAGCTAAGCTAAAACACCTTGTATTTTTTTTTTTTTTGGCAAGTAATTGTATTAAGTAAAAAGATAATGTACAACCACTATTCGCGAGAAGGAGTTACAACAAAATTCAGTTCTAAAACCCTTGTATTTTCTTTTTTTATGAAAGATTCTTTGTTTTTTCCTTCCTTTATTTTTTTTTAATATAATAAAACTATTTCATTCTACAAGTTACATGAAAAAAGGAAAAAGAATGAATTAATGCCCTTTTTTTTTTTGGTCAAAGCCTAAAGTCCACGTTTAGAAGCAATGTCATACCTTAACTCTCATCCAAGTAGCATAGGTAAGTCGTAAATACATCAAATATCATTTTTTGCACTATGTGCTTATCCTAAAAGATTATTTTTTTATTTTGATATGAGTAATGAATTTAGGCCTCTTATTTAGGGATAAATGTACCACAAGTTGATATACTTTCAATTTTTGAAAAATTAGTGTCTAAACTTTTATTTTCCATAATTTAGTATCTGTACTTTACTTTTGTTGCAATTTAATCTCCATATTTTAGTTGACAGTTTAGTTTCTAATTTTTTTAGGTTGCAATTAAATTAAAAGTACAAATACCAAAATTACAAAAAAATAAAAATAAAAGTTTAGATCTTAAATTGCATAAAATTAGAAGTATGACCCACTTGTATAAAAGGTAAAGAACATTAAAACCTCTCCTAGAAGTTCAACTGAATTGTGAGTAAATAATTTTCAAATTAATCAACAATCCAGATAGCAAAGTATACTAAAGAATATTTCCCATTCATTAAACCAGTTAAATAATGATGTTTTCATTTCAACTGTGTGTGCTATAGTCAAGTGACAGCACTAGATAAAATGAATACTAAAATAGCTAGATTTAAGAATGAGAGATTCTTATACCGAAAGTGAATATAAGTCAGTACATGATGTCCTCACCGATTATACAATCTCCAAGTAATAGACAATTTAGTTGGAAAAATCCTGGTGAAAGTAAGCAAACAATATAAGAGTAATAACATAAGATAAGATTAGTATTTCAAGCAAATATAGTGCCAAGCTCATGCTAGGTAAGGTAGGCTAGCATTAGGAAAAAAAATGCATGCCATTATTATTTTTCATCAACCATTTTACATAATACAAATTGGAGGTGGCAAAATTAAATTTGGCTCATTCGATTGGAAGACCAATATTCACACCACTATGTTATAACTGCTTTAAATACAACTTATGGAACTTCCAAGATAATGGAGCCTCATCACCCATCCGAGAATTATAGCTTGCGATAGCGATATTTAAACTTGCTGAGTCCAAATTTTTCTTTTCTCTCTCTCTCTCTTTTTTTTTTTTTTTTAATTCAATGTAATGTAAGCTGCTTGATAAAAATTTTAATAGTTTTTTTTTTTATAAAATAACCTTTTAAAACAATTTTTCAAAAGACTAAAATGGGTACTTAATTAAAGTTATAAAAAATGAAAAATTATAATTAGTTTTCGCTCCCTCTCACTCTTTTGTGGGCCCATGAAACCCATAAAGATTCTAGTTGCAGTGTATATTTTAATTGAAAGATTATTTGTCTCATAATGTTTTAATTCCACAACTCTCTCATTCACTTTCTAACAAACTTAATATTTTATTTGAAAGATTATAGATTGGTGTAACACTTTAAAAGAGAAGTTTAAATTATGGGTTCTACATGAATGGTGAAATTGTAATAAAAATTCTGCAGTTTTCCTTTATGGTTCTATATGAATCCTTAAAAAAAGTGGTAAAAATATTGTAATTTTTAAACAGTAGAAGTTCTTTACAGAATTTGTTAACCTCTCAGTTTAATGATTTTCTCAAAATTTTTATAGATTGCCTACTCTATATTTACAATTTTTTCAAACTATTGATATGGCTTTTTGGTCTTTTTGTATTTCGAATTGTGAAATTAGGTCTTTCAAAATATTGAATAATTCTGAATTTTGAGCTAGAATTAAAAGAAATGGAGGATTTATATATGAGTGACTCAAATCATGAGTGGAAGGTTTTCGGCCTTTAGGAATCAAAATCGTAAACTCTTGGAAACTTGTTATTTTTCTTTTTCAGTGATTAGATTGAACTAGTTAATTTACCTTTTACAATGTCCGAATTGAATTTACGTGGAAATGTAGCTTTAACTATGTCTTAGGAATGGTTATTTTGTTAGGTTTAGTTTAGTGGAAGTTTAGGAGATAGGATTAGATTTGTACGTAATACAAAGTGTTTATGTACTTAATATTTTGTGGAGCTGTTGTTCGACCGTGGAATGTCAAATTGGTTGTGGTTGTTATTCAATCATCTCCAAATGGTATGTTGTTTATGTCAAGTTCGATGCATCGATACTTCCTTTGCACTTAACCAGTGAATACTCTTTTGTGTTTACACACATAGTTGAGAGCATTTTGGTTATTCTTATAAGAACATTGTAGATATGACATCAGTGATGTAGAAGAGTGAGAGTGTACTTGATGCAATTCATTTTGATCCTAGTAACTGTGCATACAATTATTAAGCACAATGCATTATGCCTTTGTAAAGGGATAAAAAGTTTCTGTTTTTCTTCTGTTCTTAATTTTATGAAATGGGCACTTAAAGAATACTTAGAAATCACAAGAGAATCAGTTCAAGATCTAGAAAGGAATTCTTTTAATCTCTGTTTTCTCTTAGATTTAAGCTTAAAGCAAATATAATGGCTGACAACTACTTTTGTAAACTCCTACATTAAAACCATTACCATTGAGTACCTAACAGCCCGAGTATTTAATGAACCAAGTTGGTATATTAAAATATTTTCTCTGGGTGCTTGTGATTCGTGCATATTTTATTAATATTTATACTATAGTTTTCTTAAACTAAAACGATAAAACAAGATATGTATAAAAATATCATTTATGAATATTTGCTAATTAATTTCAGTAATTACACAATAAATACTGCCAGATTTCCAAAAAGTAAATAATATTGGTAACTTCTTGTTGTTACCCCCAGATGCATTGTGGCTTACAGTTTTGTTTTTCTTTATATGGTGTTTATTATTTGTTTTCATCAGATTGATTTCAATGGTTTCTAGTACATATTTTCAATTTTCATTTGTGCGAAGTTGTCCCAAATGTATCATCAGTTTCAGTACTACTCTGAAGCTTAGTTCTTTGCATGCGATTGTTGTAGTAAAAATGTGTGTGTGTGTTTGTGTTTTTGGGTTAAATTTAGTTTAATAAATGATCAACTTTTATAGAAGCAACGAGTGGTGGTTGAGGTATTGGGTTTACAATTATTTTTTCTCTTCATTAATTTTTTTGTCCTTATTTTAGGCAATCACCTTGCTATTATTTGTCTTGTGTTGTTGATTTTTAATTTGGGATGTCTATTAGTTAGTTATTGTGTTGTGTAGTTATGGGCTATAGTATGAATTTATGTGTTAATAACTTATTAGATCAGCTATTAGATTGAGCCTTTCCACTATTAACTAGTTAAGTGCAATGTGATGAATATAAGTGGTAATAACAGATAAAAGTAAGAATTGTTCATTTGGCATATAGATAAATATCGTGAATGGTAAGAATAAGAAAGATTATGATAAGGATTTGGTTAAGGTGATTGCAATGTTCAATTGTTACAAATTATTAAAAGTTATTGAGTGTAATTTGCAAGGGTACTCGAGTTAATACTAAGCCTAATTGAGGAGGCATCAACATTGAGTTTGTCTAGGAATTTTCAAGTGTTATTTTAAGAAGGCGAATTGACTTCCGCTTGATTTTCTAGTATTTCTTTTGAATACCTTATTGTAATATTAGCAAGCAACGCGCCTCAAGAAAATCAGTTATTTCAATCAAATGAACATTTTAATTAGGTCATAACAAGGTGTGATAGCATAATCTAACGACACAATGGGAATAGGCTATCCTAGTTACTCAGAAAACTAAAACATGCGAACCAGAACGAGACATATAATTGAAAGTATTGTAGTACTACTGTTTCTAAAAGGTTATAGGCACACATTGAGTACGTGAAGAGATGGATCCCTCAAATATTATTGACGAAATTGATCGAATAGGTTGAATTCCAAGCTAAAGTTGAACCATATACCTTCTTTTTGTGAGATGTAACATTAATACTTAACATGACCCCACTGTGGAAACTAAGAAGCCACTTTTCTCACATAATTATACTGTTGATGCAAATTTAAAATTGTATTTCATCTTGGCTATTCAGCCAACTATATTATATAACTAACCAAGTTATTTAAATACTAGGGCTTCGTTTGTAAGCACTATTATCAATAGTGTTTAAACAAATTTAATATACAAGTATGTAAAATATAATCCCGAAAATAAAATAAATTAAAACGCAAAGTCACGGAGTGAAAACATGCTAAAATCTGCCCAAATTGCAATATATATATAAATAGCTTCCTGGAAATTTCCTTCCATTCTTTTTCTTTTCTTTTTTTCTTTTTTAAATAATAACCGCATGGAGGTTTGAAGCATAATCTTGATTCATGCAATTGTTATTCTCGACTGTTTACAGGTATAAGGATCCAAAAGTGCAAGTTTCTTTAGGTGGTGTTCTGCTCGTCTTTGTATGCCCTACAGCCAAAACATTTTGATTTATACTTGTATTTAAATTTAATGAGATTGCTTTATTGGGAGTTTTTAAGTCTCGTGGGTGAAAAGATCTACTCGGACATGTAGGGTCTTTAGAGATAAATTACAAATATTTTAAGTGATTTTATGAATTAGAGTGAAGGTATAAACTTTTATTAAGTTTTACACATTTTTGAATACTTTTACAAACTATAAGAAAAATTGCAAATATTAAGTGATTTTGAAATATACAAAAATTCTTTATAATATACATAATTTTGTGAATAGTAAAGTTTGTAGAATCACTCAAATGTTCGTAATTAATTCTATGATATGAAATTACTTTTTTTGAGTGTTTTTATGAATTTAAGTGAAATGGTTAAATTTGAGTGGTTTCACAAACAAATTTTTTTTGTAAAATTGCTCAAGTGTTTTTAACATTAGAGGCTATTGATATTAGAATGAAGTCACTTTGCTTAAATATTTTTATGAATTTAAGTACGAACTTTGGGTAACTCTAACAACAAGTTTTTCATAATTTCTCTCTAAATTCATGAGTTGGAGTAATTTTAACAATGAGTCTTTCATAATTTAAGTCCATAGTTTCCTTAACTTCATAAAAAAATCCAAGAAAAGTGACTTCACTCAAATGCTTAACACAAATTTATTACCAAATTTGAGAAATTTTACAAACCATTTTTTTCTTCATAAAATCACATAATGTTCAATAATTTTACTTATATTAAAATCCATAAAAGTATTCTAAAGTTCTTAAAACCTTAGAAAATTCATAAGTCACTCTTATTTGTAAAATTAGTTAACATATCCATAATTTCTCTCTAAAATTTATAATTCTCTTATGGACCTTTTGCCAAAGGAATGGTGTAATACACAATATTTATATATACATACACACACACACACACAAATAAACAAATAATATAACGTTCTAAGCAATTTCACAATTATGAATAAAGGATGGGGGTAGTATTGTCTTTTCCAATGGGACAATATATATTTGCTAACTGACTTAGGGTTCTCCTCTTTTGCAAATCCGAAAATCTCAGCCACCTAGAGGGATCAAGTGACACAAAAAGAGAGACAGAAAGAGAGAATTTAGGAAGACTTAACAAAATTTGTGGGGGTAGCATGTCGAAGTAAACGAGAACGTAAAGAAAGGGGAATTCCTGGATCAAGGAGTTAATACGCAGGAAATTTGATGTAAGTATTTTAACCTACATTAATTGAGGAGTATTTGCATATTCTTAAGATTGAATAGAGTTTAGGGATACAAAAGGAATGAATTTGGGGGGAAATTAGAGTGAAATATTGGGGTTCGTGGGATTGGCCGAGATATATATGGTCGTATTACGACCGTATTGAATTTACAAAGTATATTGAGAGATACACAACCAATCAACACAGTCGTGTTGCCCCTATGTTAAAATAAGAAGAACACGACCTCCCAATACGGTCATGTTTCGATACTGTTAAATCCAAAAGTCATACTGAAAAATACACGACCTTTTAACACGGTTGTGTTTCGACCGTGTTGAATTAAACCGTATCGAATTAAGAGAAACACGGCCTCTCAACACAACCATGTTCCGACCGTGTTCCAACCATGTTGAAGCTAAATCTTATCGAAAGATACACGACCCCTAAGACAATCGTGTACTAGCCCATGTTGAATAACACGACCTGTAACATGGCCGTGTTAAGCAATGAACATTATGATTATATATCAAATTATCTTCTTAATTAACCAAATTCCACACAACCAAAACAATTAGTAAAACCTTAGACGACTTAATAGATTAAGTGGAATTAGGAGAAGTATACTATAATTGGATTGGTACTAAGATTGATGTCTTGATGATCTTACAGATATCGATTTAGTGTGAGCTTGGAACAAGAAGTGCATAAGGCTAGGATTCTAGGTATGTGTTTACTTTGTCTGTTGTATGTAATTGTTAAGAAGTTATATATATTGATGTTTATGTAAAATAATGAATTGTTGAGATTTAATGTGAGTTAAGTGGTATCATGAAGTAATACCATATTATTGGTTGAATGAGATATGTTGTTTGTGTTTGGCTCAGCCTAGGGGCCCGCAGTAGCAGATCCCTAGGGGATACCTCGATGATCGGTATACCGTGTTGTCCTTAGTGAAGTCATGTATTGAAATGATTTGAGGTAGATTAGGGTTAGACGGGGCCTGTAGAGGCAGTTCTCACTAGAACAAATGTTGTGTATACTAAGGTTATGAGTACCCCCATATGTTATAATTCATTGTTGGTATTGCTGTGTGAATGGAATTGTGAATAAATTATGGATAAATGTTGCATGTTTGCATGTGATATTAATGTGGTGTGTCATGCGCATGTGGGTGTGGTATTCATGTACTAAGCTTAGGCTTATCCCCCTTCTTACATTTTTTTTAGCTTAGGCTTATCCCCCTTCCTACATTTTTTTTAGCTGTAGATGAAAATAATGAACAACTAGAGTATGATGAAAACAGAAACTTAATGAGACATTACATGGATGAAATGAGAAGAGAACACTATTACTATGTGGAAGAAGAGTGATAAGAATTTTGCATTTTTGTAAATTGATGTTTTAGCATTAAATTAGAATTATGGAGATAGATTGTAGTTTGAGACTTTATGGTTATTAAATAATGAAATATGGAATGACTCATTTGTGAGTCATTTATTTGATTATTGTTATAGTAGTGTGATGGATGGTATATATATATTTGTACAGGTTTGAAGTATGAGGAGTTTTAGAACCTTAGCGTGTCACTTAGCAGTAGTGACACATGGCAAGCTGTGGTGCTCTAAGCTCTGAAGCGTTACAAATAGCAAAAGTGCTCTTCCATACAAGGCAACTTGTTGCAACTTCTTAGGAGGTTATGCATGTAAATTTACTTCTTGTTTAGAGTTATAGAAAAGAATATAACTATCCTACTTTTATATAGTTTTTTTATTAACAAGGCTTAATATCACTATCGCAATTCATAGGCTATGATATAACGAAGTACTACCACGCATTTATATGTTTATTTTTTCTTAGAAAAAATATGGGGGAATCGGCCCCAAATTTATTACTAAATCAAAAAGGTATAACATTAAGGGGTGAACCTTATCTCATTAAAATAAAGTAAAAAAACCTAAAATAAAATGTTGTACTACAATTAAACAGTTAAAAAAAAATATGAGAATACCGTTACCTATACTTAGAAAGGTGAATAAGATGACATTTAATTTTTTTGGGCTTAATACTTTTTTTAATTATACTGCTCATAAGTCTACTTAACACTTTATTCTACTCCTCTTCCATCTCTTCCAAATATTTTATAAAGTCCACAATGAGAAGATGAGAAGGCTAAAAAATCCAATCATCCTCATCTTTAGCCTATCCATGATCTTGTCGTTTGTAACAATTCTAAATGACTTAATAGTTTCTTTCCTAAGAAAGCCAACATCTTCCTCAATTAATCTAAAATTTGCTATAGTAAGAGAAGTAGTAACCTTATCTTCCTTAGCATTTTCCTTGACATTACCTATAATGACTCTAGAAAATGAATCATTTAACTTTACAAAAGAAAACATAAGCAGTATCTTTGGGTGCAAAATAATTGATTTTAAGAAATTAAGTAAGTTGTTAATACCCATGATTTGTTTCTTGATTTAATCATAGACTTTGTTATAAAGGAATGTTTTTGTTAATGCTAAAGTTGGGAGCCGAGTGCTTGAATTTGACTACTGATTCTTGGGCTATATTTAGAATGTGCGTTGAATAATGTGTGAAAGAAGGGATATTGTTTTGTATTTCTAAGTTTAGTAGAGGATTTTCAAGTGGTGGAATTTCAACTGTATGATGTGAATCCTTTCTTTCTATTGTTCTATAAAATGATTTGTATTTTTATTTAAATAAGATGAAATTCTCATGATTTTTCCTAGCTTTTGTTGATGCGTTTTTAAATGTTTTTCTAAAAATTTCTCTTTAAAAGTTGAAAACCATTGAGTAAAGTTTAGTCAAAAGGTTATTTAAAAGATGCAGTAAAGAATTAAGTTGAACACAATATATTTAAAAGATTGTTTAGAAGGTGTAATAAAAGGTTAAGTTGAGTAGAGTATAGTCAAGGCGTTATTCAAAAGGTGCAATAAAGGGTTAAGTAGAGTTTAGTTAGAAGGTGGGGTAAAAGATTTAGTGGAGTAAAGGTTAGTTAGAAGGTTCAGTAAAGGGTTGAGGGGAGTTAAAGTTAGGTAGAGGGTTGGGTGAGGATTAGACAGTTGGTTAAAGAGAGAAAATTAATGTAGAACTAACTTGAATAAGTACTAAGCAAAAATATTTATGCTCAATATTAGCTGCTAGAGTTAAGAAATCTAAGAATTAGTTAAGCCATGTATTATAAATATGTGGATACTTTAAATGATTGCTAGTGTTTTGTTAAGTTAGAAAACTAAATGGACTTAATTGATAGCTATGGTCAATGGACCAATAATATCAATAATGCTAGCATGGTAACCCACTATTTGTTAATAATGTTATTCTAAGTGGAGTTGTGCACCAAAAGAATCTAGGTAAATTTAGATGATTTCTTGTACTCTAAGATGTTAAGGAGTACTCAACAACATATTTGTATATGTGTCCATACATTACTTGTAAATCAAGGCCATGAGATAACCTAGGTCTTGTGATATCAAGATTGTATTGTACTTTGTCCCCTAAATAAAAGATAATAAATGGTTGTTATGCATTGAGTAACTGTATTTCTACATATATGTTTGTTGTGTACACATCTACATGTGACTGTTGATATATAATGTGCTAAGTTTTGGCTCACTCTTTGTGGGAATATTTTTCTTTCTACTACAAGTGCTTTTGAAGACGTAGATTATTACAATGATCTAGGATATGACCTAATTTATGACATTAGAGATGATGTGGAGCACTAACATGTTGATGAGTAGTTTGTTTAAGGGATTTGCATTAATTTTTTTTTTTCATATTTTAGTGTTTAGTATATGCTAGAACATTAGACTCTTTGTTCGATTATGTTCAGTTCGGTTGTTCCTCCAAGTTTTTGGCTATTGTACTTTCTAGATGTTGTAGGAGTTGTTGTAGACTCTAGTCATGTGTTCCTATCATCTTGCAGTTGCATTCAGTTGATCTTAAGTTGTATTTGTGCCATGAGTGAGATTCACTAAAACCACTCAATAGTTATAATCACTTGAAGTTTTAGCTTAAGTTTGATTTGTGGTTATTATGTTTAATTGCATTTTTTAGATAGGTTTAATAGCTTTTGATTGTCTTCATCTAATGGAGATATGTGACATGTTGTTACACCTTGGTTTTAGGGCATTATAAACTACAGGTCAACATTACCAAAAATAGTGCATTAGGAGGATTATTGGTTTGAATTGCGTTACCTTTATCATTCATGTATACTACAATTTTTAGGGACATAGGCACAAAAAGCACCTATACTTTTAATCTCTAGCAATTTAACATCTGAAATTTTTTTGTTTTTATGATTTGGTGGTAATTTCTTTAATTTTATTTTGATTGTGTGTCCACATTAATGGGGGAGATAACAACTGTTACTTTTTCTTTCTTTTTTTTTTTGCATTTTAGTGTTTGTTGAGTTTGCTTCTTGTTGCATTGTTTGTCAATGCTAAGAAGAGATTAGAGACGGAAAGAAGAGCATATGAAGAGAAAGCTCTATAGGTATCAATGGTTAATCTTGTTGATACACCTACTACATCTTTTACTAAAACAATATCGACAATTGAACATGAGTATGCTCCTTTTCTGACATGAGATTTCATCAATTTCATAATAGATATTGATTTTTTTTTTTTGTTCAAGTAGCCAATGAGGACTTAATATTGTCTTAAGAAAGATTACTGAATTGCATATCTCAACAGAATTGTCTAGTTTCCTTGTATTTTTAGCATGACAACTGTGTTTAATTAGCTTGAAGATTTATAGTTGTTGAGCCTAATTTTGGATTTTTCCTTGATTAACCCATATTATGTCTAATTCCATTAATATAAGTTACTCAATAGTAAAATTAAGGAAAAACTATATATTTTTTAATTATCTTAAGAAAATTGGAGTTTCCACTAACCTAAGTTAAGGTTAATGAGATAGATTAATCTTAATTAGCAACTGGTCTGTAAGTTTTTCGAAAAAAAAAAAACAATTTTAGAAAAATATTAACCAAAGAATTTGGCCTCGAGGGCTATCATATTAAAACCTAAATGGTTACTACTTATTATCTTCTTCAAGAAACTGAATTAAAAGCTTCTTATTAATTTCTTTCGCTATCACATGTGCAAAACATTAAAAAAAAATCAAAATAGCATGGAAAACTTTTAATTATTTTTTTATTACAAATGGATTTTCTCTTCTTACCAATAAAAGATAATAAAGCTTCTGCATTTTTACTTTAATTAACATTGAACTAAAAAATAAAATAAAATATTTTTATGTTTTTATATTACGAATCGAAATTTTAAAAGGATAAAATGTTTTTTATATTTTTTTATATGGTAAATTAAAATTGAAAAGGAATAATTTTTTTTTTATTTTATATGTGCTTGCTTAGTAGGTGCCTACATACTCGCTAATCAGGATTAAACCGACATAGTTCTATTTTTCATAAAACTTTAGTGGATTTATTAATTTTAATTATGAAAATAGGTTAAGTTTATGTTTATTATCATTTTAATTTTTTTAAAGAAAAATTCTAAACCTAAACTTTTATTTCCTAATTTTGAAAGACTAAAGACCTAACTTTTGAAAATACCAATTAGAGTTTTTTTTTTTTTTTTTTTTACTTCATGAAAATCATTTTTCTAAGTGAGAAAGCATTTTTTGTATTTTTCATAATAAAGCCATGTTCAAGATAATAAAAAATCTTTTGTTTTCCTTTTTAATTTTTTAATTTTTATATCTTTATATTTATAGATTAAGTATTACTAATTATTAAAAAAAAGTTTGGAACCTAATCGTCTATAGGTGACGGTTACACCATAACACCTAAGGCCTACATAATGGTTCCTCCTAATTATTCGGTTTACTAATTTTCCAAAATTAAGTTATTATATTCATATTATCGTTATTATTATTATTATATTTATTTATTTTATTTTTTAATCTACCCTAATTTTTATTAATCATTTTTATTTTTATTTTTTTATCAATTAGGTAAACTAATTCACCTAAACTAAATTAATAATAATAATAATAATAACAATAGTTACCTAGATACGGGTCGGTTCAAGTCTAGTGTGTAGGTCAGTGCAGGTTGGATCCTAGTCAAACTCAGGTTATGAACACAGTAGCTAAAGACCCTCTTCGATGGCGCTTCAATGGTTGTTGAAGAGTGTAGATGTGTCGGCTAGCCTTTGCAAGTGATGGGAAACTCAAACGTAGTGGCAATTTAACTCTAGGTTATGTGCCTTGGCGTAAGTGGAAACCCCAATGGCGGCTCACAAGTTGGATCAAACTTGGCCGTCACACCTATCCCACGGACACAAAGGTAATGTTTCAACTTGCTCTAATGACGATGACCAAACAAAAACAACGTGGGGTTGGAAGATGGCAGTAAGGATGGGTATAGTGGAACACGTGTATAGGTTATGGGTGGTGGCTATGGAGGTCGATTTGCAAGTGTAGATTTGGTGTTTGTCTTAGATTTAGGTTTTCTTCTTCCTCTTCTTTTTTTTTTTTTTTGGGTAATCCTTGAGCTCTAGTTAATTTATAGATGTAATTAGAACTGGAGGTTAATTTGTCCATTTGTTTGATTGATAGTTTTTTTAGGATTTAATTTGAAAAATAAATCTTTTTAGTGTAATCTTGTTGATTCACACCAAAAACTTGATAAACTTCAATATTTTTTCATTTTTATTTGTTATAATGTTTGTTCTTCTCCTTTTTTTTTTTTAGTTTCGACAGGTTTGAAGGAGGAAGACAACCATGTGCTTTGCACATGCCTTGCTCTAGCTAGTTGTATGCTGCCACGTGGTAGCTTAAAAAAAGAAAACGAAAAAAAATTACATAACGTCTCCTATAGGAATTGAACTCGCAACCAACTTCTCTTTGCACACACCTAGACACACACATATACCAGCTAAGCCAACCTATTTCTTAATTTATTATTGCAATTAATTTACCAATAAGTTAACAACTTTAATTTATTTCTATGGGTATTAAGTTCCCGAGATTGATTTAGAGACCCATATTTGCCTACTTTTGTTATAAATTTTATTAATATTATTTTTCGTTACTTGTTATTATTGTTGTTATTATTTTTCATTTAATTTTTTTACTTTCTTATAAACTAGGCCCCTGAACCTAAATTCACTAGAGAGTTATTCAACCAAAGGATCGAGCAAGGAAAACGCTCTACAAGCTAACAATCTTATGTTGCAAAAGAAGGAAGTTTCTTTATGATGATTAATATTCCTTAGGGAGTGGTCTAGACAAGAAGCATCTCATTAAACTAGCAACTTTTAAGAGGAGATTATCTAGAAAAATGTTCTTAAGAGCTAGCTAATCAATGATATGAAGCCTTTTACTAGACTAACAACTTTAAAGAAGAGATTATTTAGGAAAATGCTCTTATGAGCTGACTAATTGATAATAGGAAGCGTTTTCTAAGACTAGCAACCCTAAAAGAGAAAGTCTGGGAAAGTGTCCCTATAGGCTAACTAATTGATAGTGGGAAGCGTCTCTTTGGACTTATAACCTTAAGAGACAAAGTTTAAGAAAGTGCTCATCATGAACTAACTAACTAATAGTAGGAAGCGTTTCTTTAGACTTATAACCTTAAGAGAGAAAGCTTAGGAAAGTGCCCCATTATGGGCTAACTAATTGATAGTGAGAAGCATCTCATTAGACTTGCAGCCCTAAGAGAGAAAGCTTAGGAAAGTGCTTTATTATGGGCTAACTAATTGATAATGGGAATGAATTCTTAAGTGAGAATCTTATTTTTCCAATAACGATCAAGAGTTTCCAAATTTAGGGTGACTTAAGACTTTTGAACAAATGATAACTAAAATTTTTCTAAAAATTTTCAAGACAAATGTTCTTTTGAAACTTAAGGATAAGGTGACAAAGTATTAAAATATTTTCTAGCAAACTTCAAAAATTTTCTCTTTATTCTCAAAAAATCTAAAAGAAGTAATTTTTATTTTTTAAAAATTACTAACAAGTAAAGAGTTTGACAAGGCTCCTAAAAATATAAATAAATGGTAGGTCTCCCCTACTACTCAATAATCACTTACTCTTTTGCCTCATTTTGCTTGGAGGATTTGGTTTAATCTTGGAAAAAGTGGTATCTTGGTTTAGTCAATCATCTCTTGAGGGGTTTCTTGCAATTAAGACTTATATCTTCTTCTTAGGGGCATCAATATTTAAAATTTGGGGTAGACAATGCCAATGAGGGGTGACTTTAAATTGCCTCATTCCATTTGGAAACAAATATCTCATTCTTAATTGGTTTAATTTAAGAGGACTTCCTCACAATCTCTTGTTTAGATGTCACTCTTGGCTTTCCTTCTAAAAATTATTGTCTTTCTTGTGAAAAATACACTTTAATCAATCTATTAGGCCTTTTTAGGACTTGTAATGCAATAGGCTTTTGGTTATTGGTTTAAAAAAGGTACTAATATTAAGGTCTATTTTGAAAGAATCATCATTTCAACCTAAGTTTACAAGTCAGTAAACTTTGAGAATAACTATAATAGTGCTTGCCCCAGGTCCAACAATTTTTACTTAGGATAGATAAATTATTTTCAGTGATCTGGAGAAGTCTTTAGAGAAGGTAGGTATATGTTTGGGTTCTTGTATTTGTCCCTGGTGTTTTCAAGTATTGTTGGGCTTACTTTTTATTGTGGATAGGTTTAACTTCATTCTTAGGCTTTTCTCGTTTCTTTTTCTTTCTTTCTTTTTTTTTTAGGCCTAATGGTGATTATCTCTTGTAGATCATGTGCGATTTTTCAAAATGTGGACTTTTCTTCATCAAAAGAAATAAATTATCTAAGGCAAAAATTACCCTTGAATTGTTAAGGTAGGGACTTTTAAAGCATAGGTGTTGTGTCTTTCCTTCCAGTTTTAGTTTAAGAAGAAAGAAGTGATCTTTGGGTGCAAAAGAATTGATTTTAAGAAATCAGGTAAGTTGTTAATACCCATGCTTCCTTTCTTGATTCAATCATAGACTTCATTGTGAAGAAATGTTTTTGTTAATTTGAAAGTTGGGAGCTGAGTGCTTGAATTTGACTAATGAGTTTTAAGCTATGTTTAGAATGGGTGTTGAATAATGTGTGAAAGAAGGCAAATTGTTTTGTATTTGTAAGTTTAGTAGACGTTTTTCAAGTAGTGGAAGTATAACTATATGATGTGAATCCTTTCTTTCTATTATTCTATAAATTGATTTATATTTCTGTTTAAAGAAGATGAAATTCTCATGATTATTCCTAGCTTTTGTTGTATTTTAAATGTTTTTCTAAAAATTTCTCTTTAAAAGTTGAAAACCATTGAGCAAAGTTTAGTCAAAAGGTTACTTAAAAGATATAGTAAAGAATTAAGTTAAGCATAGTATGTTTGAAAGATTGTTTAGAAGGTTTAGTAATAGGTTAAGTTGAGCAGAGTATAGTCAGAACATTATTTAGAAGGTTTAATAAAGAGTTAAGTTAAGTAGAGTTTAGTTAGAAGGTGGGTAAAGGATTTAGTGGAGTAAAGGTAAGTTAGAAGGTTTGGTAAAGGGTTAAGGGGAGTTAAAGTTAGATAGAGGGTTAGGTGAAGATTAGATAAATGGATAAAGAGCGAAAATTAATTTACCACCAACTTGAATAAGCACTAAGCAAAAATATTTATGCCAAATATAAGCTACTAGAGTTAAGAAATCCAAGAATTAGTTAAGCCATATATTATAGGCATATGGATACTTTAAATGATTGCTTGTGTTTTGTTAAGTTCGAAAACTAAATGGACTTAATTGATATAGGACCTGAAATTTCTTATTGCTTATTCTTGTCTATGGTCAATGGACTGGTAATATTGGTGATGTTGGCATAGCAACCCGCTATTTCTTAATAATGTTATCCTAAGTGGAGTTGTGCACCAAAAGAATCCAGTAGATTTAGGTGATTCTTGTACTCTAAGATGTTGAGGAGTACTCAACAACATATTTGTATATGTGTGCATACATTACTTGTAAATCAAGGTCATGAGATACCCTACATCTTGTGATATCGAGATTGTATTGTACTTTGTCCCCTAAATAAAAGATAATAAATGGTTTTTACCATTAAGTAATTGTAATTTTGCATATATGTTTGTTATGTACACATCTACATGTGACTATTAATATATAATGTGCTAGGTTTTGGCTCACCCCTTGTGGGAATATTTTTCTTTCAACTGCCAAAGCTTCTAAGGAGGTAGATTATTACAATGATTTAGGATATGACCTAATTTATGACATTAGAGATGATGTGGAGTACTACTATGTTGATGAGTAGTTTGTTTATGGGATTTGCATTAATGTTTTTCATATTTTAGTATTTAGCATATGCTAGAACATTAGACTCTTTATTCAATTATGTTAAATTAGGTTGTTTGTCCTAGTTTTTGGCTATTGTACTTTCTAGATGTTGTAGGAGTTGTAGACTCCAATTTTGTGTTCCTATCATCTTGCAATTGCATTTAGGTGATCTTAAGTTGTATTTATGGTATAACTAAGATTCTCTAAAGCCATTCAATAGTTGTAATCACTTGAAGTTTTAGCTTAAGTTTTTTTTTTTTTTTTGGATAATTGTTTTAGCGTAAGTTTGATTTATGGTTATTATGGTTAATTGGATTTTTTAGACAAGTTTAATTGCCTTTGCATGTCTTCATCTAATGGAGACATGTCACATGCTATTACACCATGTTTTTAGGGCATTATGAACAATAGGTTAACGTTATCAAAAATAGCACTTTAGGAGGATTATTAGTTTGAATTGTGTTACCTTTGTCATTCATGTATACTGCAGTTTTTAGGGACATAGGCATAAAAAGCGCAATTTAATATATGAAATTTTTATGTTTTTGTGATTTGGTGCTAATTTCTTTAATTTGATTTCAATTTTGTCCCCCATAGTGGGGAAGATAATGACTATTACTCTTTTTTTTTTTTTTTTGCATTTTAGTGTTTATTGACTTTGCTTCTTGTTGCATTGTTTGTCAATGCTAAGAAGAAATCAAAGATGAAAAGAAGAGCATATGAAGAGAAAGCTCTATAGGTATCAGTGGTTAATCTTGTTAATACACCCACTACATTTGTTACTAAAACAATATGACAATTGAACATGAGTATGCTCCTTTTCTGACATGAGGTTTCATCAATTTCGTAATAGATATTGATTTTTTTTTTGTTCAGGTAGTTAGTAAGGACTTAATATTGTCTTAAGAAGGATTAGTGAATTGAATTTCTTTGCAGAATTTTCTAGTTTCCTTGTATTTTTAGCATGACAGTTGTGTTTAATTAGCTTGAAGATTCATAGTGTCTTTTGATGAACCATAAATTGAATTGCAATTAGCATAATTTATTTCCCTATCCGTTATCAATATCGTTGAGAATAATTATATCACTAAGTTAAGAACTTACTATAATAGTTGATAGTCAAGGGAGATCGGTCTTCATCCTACACTACAATCAATTGCTTCCATATAGATCTAGCCACTGAATACTCCTTAAAATGAATGGGCTTCGTAAAGGGAACAGCAGTCCCACTAAAGGCACATTCATCATTAATCCTTAATCTATATATGTTATGTTAGACTCTAATGGCAAGATTTTTGCTCCACTTCTCCAAAAAGACAAATCAAAAATATATTTCATGGGTTGAAGTAAATTTAAGAAAGCCAATGCAACAACGAAAAAAAAAAGTGACAATGAATGAACAAAAACCGAATGCAAATGATGTAATTCTTCTAGCGATCGAAGAAACAAGACTGACTTATTATAGAAAACAAATTTAAGGTACACAAAACTGTGATGATTGTCCAAGAGAAATAATGAAGAGGAACTGCGCAGAAAGACTACAAATCAACTATTGCATCATCAACCTACAACAGAAAATAAGAACCGGTCTACTTAGTTACCTAACCAACTTCAATGGAGAATAACCAAACCTACATCTCTCTAAAAGATTAAAAAAAAAAAAAAAACCGAAAAGAAGCAAAGTTGATTACATAGTTTCAAAGCATGAAAGTTAAATCACAATAGGGTTCACATTGTATAACTGCATCACCAAATTAATTTCTAAATGATGATAGTTGTGGCAAACAACTTACAAATAGTAATTTGTAGTTGAAGGGTGACACTTTTGGATGAATTACCTTATAACGCACACTTAAAATTTGAATGATATATGATTGTCCTAGATATGATTGTGTAATTGGACAGTCATTACTCAACAATATGGAATATATATATGAACCAATGTTCTAATAATTATCGAGTTTACAACATATGTTCCATATTGGAGTAACAAAGGTAGCTAGAGGTAGAAGACCCTGTATTTACATCATAGGTAAATACATTATATATCATTTTATGTGTTGGAAGTGCTAATCTAATAAGATTATTATTTACTTTGACATGGACAATGAGTTTAAGCCTCTTATCTAGTAGATATGATGATGTGCTCCAATGGTAATTCAATACAAATCAAAGAAGGAAGAACAATTAATTCCAATTTCTAACTAATGGCGTGAACCCTAAGTAGAAAAGAACCCTAATTTGCGTGAAATGAAAAGAGGAAAAAGATAAATCCAATTACGTACCAAATATTATACACTAGCGATAATTGGAAAGGGCTTAAGAATTAATGATATTACACACAAAATTCTTAAGCAAACTCGCCATAATTCTTAAGGATATAATTGATAAGAGTGGGCATGAAAAGGAGGAGCTCTTTTACGGCAATGTAAGTTTTTTTCTAATCTAAAAAGTGTTCCAAAAAAACCTAAATAACAAGTATTTATAACTATTCTAAATAAGGGAAATACAACAATGTAAAATGATGCTTGAACCAATCTGATAGGAGCGTTTGGCAAACCGGTTCATCTACGTGAAATGAGGTGAAGTATGGCCGGTTTCTCTAAGTGAAATGCAAGTGATATAAGGTCGGTTCCTCTAGTCTTTTGTAGGTCCGAGTATAGCTTACACACCTAGCATTAGTATGTTGGTTCACTATCTTGTAAAACTGATAAATGTACCTGCTGAAATGCAAAGCAATTATACAATGAAAATGAAGACACTAAACGAATTTCTTCGAGTTCTAATTGTTCAAAGAGAACTCTCATTGCCAAATTTTGTAATCCTTTGGCTTTTGCTCTAGTTATGGGTCCTGTAGGTGTATGATTCCTATCATCTCCTCGGGCTTGTGGAAGATTTGCCCTCAAATCTGATAAGTCTTCATTAACATCATCTAGCAAATATAGTGATAGATCTACAACATTAAATGTCGTAGAGACGTCGTATCCTCCTGGCAGTTCTATTCTATATGCATTGTTGTTAATGCATTTGACAACTTTAAAAGGTCCATTTGCTTTGGGTGACAGCTTTTGTGACTTTTTGTGAGAAAACCTGTCTTTATTGAGATTAATCTAGACTAGAGCACTTAGATTATAAATTCTGGTTTTTCTGTTTTTATTACCCTGAAGTTTCTGCTATTCTTGTGTTTTTTGAAGATGTTCAGCTATCCTTTGATGAAGTTTCTGAATCTCCTGGGCTCATTCTACTCCACTCAAGCTTTCTTCCTTTGTTACTGGACTAACTATGAAATCTAATGGAAGAGTAGGATTATAGCCATATACGACTTCAAAGGGAAACTTATTGGTTGAACTATAAGTAGACCTATTGTAAGCGAACTCAACAATAGGGAGACACAAGTCCTAATCAGTAAGATTATTACCAACCGTTGCTCTTAGTAAGGTACCAAGAGTACGATTAACAACCTCCGTCTGGCCATTTGTCTATAGATTGCACGAGGTACTATAAATGAGTTTAGTACTAAGTCTTCTCTATAGTGTCTTCTAGAAAAAGCTAAGAAACTTAGTGTCTCTTTCAGACACTATGTTATGTGGAACATCATGTAGTTTTACAATTTCCTACACAAAAGGTTAGCTATAAAGAGTGCATCATTCGTTTTGTGGCAAGGCACAAAATGGGACATTTTGCTAAAGCGATCAACAATAACCATAATAGAATCCTTTCCTCTTTGTTTCTTAGGTAGAACCAAAATAAAATCCATGCCGATATCAGTCCAAGGTTGAGTAAGTATAGGCAAAGGCATATATTCACCCTGAACTCCTTTCTTTCCTTTAGCCCTCTTATAGACCCCATACCTTTTCAGCACCTTATGAACATCCTTCATCATAGCCCTCTAATAAAAATGTTTTTTTTAACAAAGCTAGAGTCCTTTTTTCACCAAATGACCAGATAACCCTCCAGCATATGCTTTCCTCACTAACAATTCTCTAACAAATCCATAGGGTATACACAATTTTTTGGCCTTATACAAAAAGCCATCAATCATATAATACCCCTCAAATATTGTCCCCCTAAGACATTTCTCAACTACTACTTTCAAAAATTCATCATACACATATTGTTCCTTCATCAATTTAAATCTAAGTAGTTTCGATTATAGAGAGGTGATAAGTATATACCTACATGACAAAGCATCAGCTACCATATTCGTGTTACCATTCTTGTACTTAATCACATATAAGAAACTCTCTAGAAACTCCACCCATTTGGCTTAGCGTTTTGATATATTTTGTTGACCTCATAAATGTTTTAAGGATTCATGATCTGTATAGATAATGAATTCTTTTGGAAGAAGATAATGCTACCATGTCATCAATGCCCTCACTAAAGAATGGAATTCCTTATCATATATTGAGTAGTTTAAAGGTGCACCACTCAATTTTTCATTGAAATATGCAATGGTTTTTTTTTATCCTGCATCAACACAGCACGAATCCCTATCCCTGAGGCATCACAATCCAATTCAAAAGCTTTATCAAAATAAGGTAAAACTAATACTGGAGCAATAGTAAGTTTTACCTTTATCTCCTCAAAACTCTTTTAGACCTTCTCACCCCAAACAAAAGAAAGATTCTTCTTTGTCAGTTCAGTTAAAGGACTGACAATACTACTAAAGTTATGGACAAATCGTCTATAAAATGAAGCTAGTCCATTAAAACTTCTTACTTCAGCAACTGATTTTGGTGTTGGCCACTCTCTAATAGCCCTCACTTTCTCCTCATCCACCCTGACACCAAAACTAGATATAATAAATCCTAGAAATGTTACCTCAATTTGATAGAAAAAACACTTCTGGAGATTAACATACAATTGTTGTGCCCTTAATACTGAAAACACAACCTGTAGATGCTCCACATGATTTTCTAGGTTTTTGCTGTAGATCAAAATGTTAAAAAAATAAACAACAATAAATTTACCAAGAAACTCCTTCATTACATGATTTATTAACCTCATAAAAGTACTAGGAGCATTAGTCAAAGAAAATGGCATGACCATCCATTCATATAATCTATGGTGTGTTTTAAAAGCGATCTTCCACTCACCTCCTTCGCTCATCCGAATTTGATGATATTCGCTTTTAAGGTCTACCTTGGAGAATACTTGTGCACCAACTGAACGTTAATGGTGTGCTCAATACCTCTTAGAGGTGGCAATCCCTCTAGCAATTCATCTGTAAAAAGATTGATGTAGTCATCTAGTACCTAAGATACCACAAGGGGTAGATGCCCAAGCCCATCCATCTCTAGGGCATACCTCATCTACAATAAATATATTGGTCTCTCATCTACTATGGACTCCTCCAATTCATATTATCCCACCAATAAGGTTTTCTTCTTCCCAATCTTATTTACCTGCCTTTGAGCCTCTTGGACCTTTGAAGATGACATTGGGTTCAACACTATACGTTTGTCCTCTTTTTGAAATACATAAGTACTTTTGAAGCCATCATGTAAAACCTTCTTGTCATACAACCAAAGCCTGCCAAGCAATATATGGGTTGCACACATAGGAAGGATGTCACAGATAATCTCATCATGATATTTATCCCCTATGCTGAAAGGTACCTTAGCCCTCTTGGTGACATGTAGACTATCCTGTTTACTCAGCCAATGCAATTTATAAGGTTTGGGATGTAGGTTAGTGACTAGTTTCAATTTAGTTACTAATGATGAAACCACTACATTAGTAAAACTATCGCCATCAATAATAAGAGTACGCAAATTACCTTATATCCTGCAAGAGATGTGGAACAAATTTTCCCTCTGCTCATCATCATTTGTGGGAAAGGAAGTCATAGCTCAACGCAGTACATTAATGGATAAATACTAATCATTTCCCTTATCCTCATGTACTACACCATTTGTGTCACCATAATACTCATCGAATACCATTGATAGATCTATGGCCTCAAGCATATCTTCCTCGTCTTCCTCACTCTTAACCTCCATAGTAGTCATAACCCTCCTATTTAGACATTGAGCAGCCATATGTCTAAAACCCAGGCATTTAAAACATTTGATCTAATGACTCCATCCTCCTAATGTCCCAGCTACTGATGGTTTGTTATCATTTCTTGTAACTATTTTTCCTTTCCCCACTATCTCCTTCTCCCTTCTACTATCCTGCACCACTGGGCTCTTTTTTACATTTCTACTGTATCCCCCTCTATCAACCTGTTTACCCTCAGAACTATATAGTTTTGTAGAAGTCCTATACTTGTTACTTGCTGCTCTAAATGGATTGGATCACCTCCATCTTTCTACTTTCAAAGCTAGCTGGATGGCCTCATTAAGGGTGTCATACCTTTAGAACTCCATACTGTAGGCAATCTCATACTTTAACCCCGACACAAATCATGCTAGGGTGTGTTTAGGAGGTTTGATTAACCCACACCTGATCATTAGTGTCTCAAACTCCTATACATACTCATCAACTGTTTTGCCTCCCTACCTTAGTGTTTAGAGATGCATAAACAACTCCCGCCTATAGTTCTCTGGTATAAACCTCCTCCTCATAATCCATTTCATTTCCTGCTAGGTATGTATCTCTGCCTCACCATCTCTTCGTCTACTAGCCACAAGATTCTTCCACCATAAGGCAGCATAACCAGTAAACTCTACAGCTGCAAGACGAACCCGAGTGTGATCATTAATCTCATGACACTCAAATAGGCCCTTGACCTTATCCTCCCAATCCAAATAGTCTTTTGCAGAACCCCTTCCAATAAATGAAGGCATCTGCAATTTTACATATTCTAAACCCCGAGGCGGTCTGAACTCGCGATTTGGGTAAGGCTCATTTTCAAAATTATCATCCATTTCCTTCTTAAAAGCATGATAATCTCCTTCCATCCTCCTACCCCTATTACCTCTAACATCTCCTTCCTTGTGAGTATTCAGATAGGCTACCCGAGGTGGGGGTACCTATAGATTTGCCACTAGTGGTTATGGCATCATCATTTGATCTACCTGTGTTGCTAATGTGGCAACAATAGTGGTGAGATCCAATAATTGTTTCTCTAGTGCTCTTCCACCTGTAGTACGATGACCCTGACCTCCTCCAACCTGACTATTGGCCCCATTGACAATTCCCTCATTCACACCATCATTTGATATGGCTATTAAATTAAGCTTTTGACAATTCCTCCCCCCCCCCCCCCCCCCCCCCCCCCCCTTATTTTTTATACAATCACAGTTTCACACACCAATTCCTCTAACCAATACTCTTACAACACATAAGAACAATTCAACACAACCTTCATGGTCACACTCACACCCACGGCACAATACTCACACTTCACGGTACACACACACCCTCAAACCACAATACACACTCCACAGTAGTGCACACACACCTACGGTTTAACACATAACCAAGGCAACACATTCTCTCAAAGGATTCAATTCCACAATAATATATCTGATAATGCAATCAAAGTAATTAAATGTGCAATTACTACACAATTACACAATGGTGGAATTTAATTGTAGAAATTTTTCTCCACCTTCCAAGGTTAAAACTCATGGCACAGCCTAAATGTCACTTTCCCACTTCAATCCGCAATGGATCAAGATAATATATAGTAACAAAAACACTCTATCACGGTATTCACCAACAACAACACAACACCAACACGGTTCCAAACACACACACACAACCCTACTCTAACACTTCCACAATCATGGCACAAAACAAATGATTCCAAGCTTTAGTCAAAGTGCATTCAAGGGAATTAATGCACAATTACTCCACAAGGTAATTATGGAATTCAATTTGCAAAGACTTCCCTATTCTTTCAAGTGGTGACCTTACGGCAAGATGACTAACACAAGGACAAACATTTGAATTACACTCTTCCAATTCCGAATTCAATAAGGAGTAACACAACACACTTACACAATTACACTTCACACAACTTCAATTACGAAATGGAAGAACAACCCTAAATCCCCAATTTGTGATTCATGAATTCCTTTCCACAAACCTATGCTCTGATACCAAATTATGATGTGCTCCAATGGTAATTCAATATAAATCAAAGAAGGAAGAACAATTGATTCCAATTTCTAACCAATTACGTGAACCCTAGCTAGAAAGGAACCCTAATTTGCGTGAAATGAAAAGATGAAAAAGATAAATCCAATTACGTACTAGATATTACACACTAGTGATAATTGGAAAGGGCTTAAGAATTATAGATATTACACACAAAATTCTTAAGCAAACTCGCCATAATTCTTTAGGGTAGAATTAATAAGAGTGGGCATGAAAAGGAAGAGCTCTTTCATGGCAATGTAAGTTTGTTTCTAATATGAAAAGTGTTCCAAAAAAACCTAAATAACAAGTATTTATGCCTATTTTAAATAAGGGAAATACAACAATGTAAAATGATGCTTGAACCGGTCCAATATGAGCATTTGGCAAACCGGTTCATCCACGTGAAATGAGGTGACATATAGCTGGTTTCTCCAAGTGAAATGCAAGTGATATAAGGCTGATTCCTCTAGTCTTTTGTAGGTCCAAATATAGCTTACACACCTAGCATTAGTGTGTTGGTTCGCCATCTTGTAAAACCGATAAATGTACTTGCTGAAATGCAAAGCAATTATACAATGAAAATGAAAACACTAAACGAATGTCTTCGAGGTCTAATTGTTTAAAGAGGACCATCATCGCCAAATTTTGTAATCATTTAGTTCTTGCTCTAGTTATGGGTCTTATAGGTGTATGATTCCTATCATCATTGTTCAAAGAGGACCCTCATCGCTAAATTTTGTAATCTTTTGGCTCTTGCTTTAGTTATGTGTCCTATAGGTGTATGATTCCTACCATATGATCCATCGTCAACTTCTCGAAGACTCTTAAAGACTTACCTTCTATATAATAGATAAGAACATAAAACCTTCCCCAAAAGTTCAAATACATTGTGAAGACATAATTTTTTATATTAAAGGAGAAGAGATCAAATGTGTCGCTAGAACTCCAAATAAATGTCAAAGGTTTAGATTTTACTTTTCACTTTTAACTCATGTAAGTTACTAAAAGGCAAAAAAAGCTCTTAATTTAAAATCATGTACATCTTTAAAGAAAATGAGATTTTATGAATTAAGATTTCAATGGTTTAATATAAATAGGGACATGCATTACGAGAATTTAGTAGTAGGGACTATAAATTAGTGACTTTTCATAAGCAACTGCTATAATTGATTATTTATAGTGGTAATTCAATTTCTATTAAGTCTATATTTCCACAAAATACACTTTGTTACCATTGTAACATCAGGAATTTTAAACCACTTAGTTACTAGCGATTTAAAAATGCTAAGCATATTATATAGTATAGTATAGTATATTTTGTGACATTTTTTATATTATATAAGTTATAAATATAATAAGAAAATAATTGCTGCAATGGATACTCAACAAAAATAAAATTGATATTATAAATTGGCAATTACAACAACTACTCATAAATTATTGCTACAATTGCTCTCTTTTCTTGTAGTGATAGTTGCATATTAAAATCAACATTGAAATACGAAAGTTGCTAGATGTAAAATGGGCACAACTGAGTATCAAGACAATGGAAGGAGGACTTGAAATTTCAATTGGGATTTTAGTAGTGTAAGTTACCAATAAAAGACTTGAAATTAAGTCTCTATATGAATTGTGGTATAACTCAAGTTGTTATTTTATATAAGAGATTCTAACACATAGGTATGTACCATAAAATTTCCTATGTGGAACAACAATTTAAAGAATTATACCACAACTTCTATAAAGACTTTATTTTAGGTCGCTTTCGATGACTTATTCTAATAATTTCCCCATTTTAGTCATAATTGTGCATATTTGATGGTATCAGTAGAACATTGCTTAAATTGTTTTGGCACCATATGATCTAAAAGCCTCATTAAACATCATATTTTAAATTATAGGAGGTTGCATTGACATAATGTAGATATGAAAATTATGAGACTAATTGAATACATAGTTACATTTTCAATAACATTTGCAAGACTTTCAATGCCCTCTCTAATATAAAGTTGAAAAAAAGCTAGATAATAATAAATGCACACAAAATACTACAAAGTTCATTTAATTTTCATAAGAAAAATATCAGGGAAATGGGCCATCTTCATTTTGATTCTCTAATTTGTAAATTAATGGTTAAAATTACCTAATTTTTTAAACTAACTTTATGATGTCATTGGGATGTTATATTATTTTTTTATAATCTCAATCTTTAATTATACGTAATAATATATTGAAAAGATCAATCAATAAAATTGAATATATATATATAAATAGAGAGAATTCAAATCAAAATATAGATCCCCTTTCAGTACTATCTAGGAATTTAAATAAAACTTTACATGGTTCAATACTTCAATATATTTGTTTTCTTTTAAAGAGTAATCAAATTTTCGTTTTTAATTTTTGACATATGCACTCAATTCCTAGTTGGAATCCCTTCTACAATCAACCGTTGTTATTTCATTTTGGCTAGGTTATAATATTAGAATTGACATGCAAAAATGTTGGATGTAAAATTGGGTGGACATGCCCAAATATCATAATAATGGAAGGAGGCATTTAAAATTTATCATATATGGAATTAACAATCGCATTAGTAGGGGCAATGTGTTATTGCATCGATACTTCTCAATTCTGGTAAGTGAATCAATTTTAGTGCCTTTAAGTTTGGGAGAGTAAAAGTACACAAATCACCGGTGTGCTCATTGTTTATGCTTGTTATTTCCTTAATCTTCACACAATGCCAAACCTCAATAAATTGGCGTTTAGAGAGATGTAGCAACGTATCATGATTTTGCAGCCTCTTTGTCGTATTACAGAAACGTATGGTAAGTGATGTTAGTTAAGAGAAATGGGGGAATACAGGAGCAAGAGTATGAGGCATATCTACGGATTATGTAGTTATTATCTCCTCTATTTCATCACATGCTTCAATTTCCATCTTTTTTAGGCGGAAAAAAGAGTACCTTGTATCTGCTCTGGACCCCATTGGATACTTGAGTTTTCGGCAATGTTTAATATATAATTTCTCTAGTTTTTTAGTCCAACACAATGTGACCATGTGATTCTACCAACATAGTATGCTTCTATAGCTAATTCTTGGATATTGTTTGGGAAAAAGGTATCTCTCTCCATATCCATATCCATATCTTCACTTTCACCTTGGTTCAAAGAAAAAATTTCGTGAACTTGAAAATCGAATTGAGTCATAAATTTCTTGTAAACTTTAAAGTTTCATGCTCTTGGCATATATGTAGTATCTTGTGAGATAAGGATAAAATACTCAATATCATCATGTCCTTTTTCATGGAAAGAGCTAGCAAAGATAGTTAGCTCTTTGAGGGTTGATAGTATACACTGCAACTTTTCCAACTTAGCTAATCCTTTTAGCTCCTCTGCTTTGACAACATTTGCACAAAGGTGTTGCAATTTCCTTAAATTCCTTAATATTCCTCCTGATATTTCTACAACACCTGTATCGTATAGGTTGAGGTATTCTAGATTCACTAAATCTCCAATCCATCAGGTAAGTCTTTTAGACTTAAGCAGCTGAAAAGATCTAAATTTCTTAGTGACATCAACTTCCTAATGTTAAGAATGTAGTGTAGTTTACCAAAATCTCGAAGCACCAAAGAAGTCAAGTCAACCGGGTTTGGTATAGAATTTGGTAATTCGTCTATCATCACTAAATCACTGAAATTTAGAACCTTCAATTCAGAGAAAACAATGAACAATGAATCTATGATCCTCTTTAAACTACCACACTTCTCTAATATAAAAATTGGAAGCTTAATTCCATTTGATGATGGCTCGAAAAATTCATATGCTACATCCCTTATCAACAAAACCTCATCTAAACCTTCAATTTGAAATTGCTCATGCAATGAATCGATACCAAAGTCAACCTTAAAAAGATTAGTATCGGTTGCTATATGCAATGCCATTTCTGTTATGGGCTTATGCATCTTTATTATTTTTTCTTCTTCTTCTTCTTCAACATTGAGTAGGTAGGCATTTTTTAGTTGTCTTAAATTGTTGTGAGCTCTATGCAACAACTCTTTTTGGCTCTTGCCTTCATCAATTAGTCCTATGTCAACTAAAAACTCCTCCACTACTCTTATCTTTGCAAATGATATACATCTACAGTAAAATGCACAAAATATGAGGCATTGTTGTAATTCATGGTTCAAAAACTCATAACTCAACTGTAGTTGATCATGAACCTGGCCTTTCAATTCATGGTATCTTTTCTTTTTTAATCATGCCTTTTTTTTTTTTAACACATCAGACCACTCTTGCACATTTTCTAACTCCTTCATTCTTGTTGCAATGGCTTTGATAAAAAAAAAAAGGGAAAGCATCACAAGCACTCATAGTGACTACAAGGATGTGTTCCACTTCTAGTGGGAACCCTATCTTCACACCAACTTCATGTATGAATAATTGCCAAGCATATTCCATAAGAACTAAGAAAGGCTTTACTTTGATTTTTCTTTGACATAACATCTTTTGTGATACATCCAATGATCGACAAGTTATAACTAACCGGAGACCTTCATGTTTTGAGGGGATCCCAACATCAATATAGTTGAAATGTCTCCACAAACCATCTTGGATCATGACATACTTCTTTCCTAATGTCAAAAACCTATTCAACGTTGTTGCTCTGATCTTCTCATTCTTCTCATTAGAAAGCCCATCTATATGCACAGCATTTTCGATCACACCTTGTAATTCATAGACACTAAAATCTATAGGCATTGTAACCCAAAAGACGTTGTCAAAAGCATCATTATTGAGTAGTTCATTGCAAATGTTCATCATAATTTATGCCTCACCTACTCCTCTCATATGATAAACGATGACTCTTAAAATACCATTGCTCACTAAGGAGTCCCAAATCTTTGATTTCTCATGATCACGCCCACTTAGTTTAGTGGTTAATCAAAGAGATGCATTAGAACTTGGTATAATTCTTGATGTTTCTTTCTTAGACATGTCTATATTGACAAGCAATTTTACTTGATTGAGCAATTTTTCCAATTGATTCACTTGCTCCAAGGAGGGATTTTTTCCTTCTCTCTATTCCTCTACCATGCTTTGGTAAGCATTTTTTTATCTGTTTTACTTTCATCGACCATTAACATAGCTCCTTCTCCTTTTCTTGTTTTTGTTTTTTCAGTTTCTTTTACCATTGATATCCTTCCTCCTCCTTTTCCTCTTTTTGGTTGCATAGGCGTTTCAGTCTACTTTTGAGATCAAGCATCCTTTGATCAAAGACTACTTATTTAGTTCCTATAAACAGAACATCACCAAGACAAGAGTACTACAAATTGTCAATTTGCCAAAGAACCTCTCCAGCATAAGAGTTGACACCGTAAGATACCAATGTGGGAGCCTCAAAAGGTACGGTGCATGCATTAAAGAATTCCATTTGGATGTTAGTGTCATTCTACATCCATATGCAGAGAGTGTCATTCTAATGAGACAGAGCATTGGAATTAATTGGTCTTTCTTATACTACTGCAACTATGATCTATCAGGCTACCAACTTGTTTCTCTTGTATTAGGCCTCCTAGCTTATAATGTTGTTATTAACATGAGCCTAGGTACTCCTTTTGAAATCAGAATTCTTGCCAATGGCAAACACATTATAGTGAATTTTAGTACTATTGTAACATTAGATAAGAGGCCAGGGGTTGTGCTGATATGTGCTGATTTTGAAGCAAACGGAAGTACCACCTTTACAAATGAGGAGAAAGGAGATCAAGTGAAAGTTATCAATTGAAAATTTCATTGGATCTACTTTAGCTACATGTCTACTGAGTTTGCTTCTTGTTACATTGTTTGTCAAGGCTAAAAAGAAATCAATAAGGGAAGAGATATGTGGAAGAAGCTCTACAAGTTTCCATGGTTGATCATGTTAGAACACCTACCCCATTCGTTACTAGAACAATGCCAATAATTGAACACAAGTATGCTCCTTTTCCGACTTGAGATTTCATCAATTGTGTGACGGGTATTCATCTTTTTTTTTTTTTTTTTTTTGTAAAATTAGCTAACAAGACTTAATACGGTTTAGAGGACTAGTGAATTGAATTTCTTAATAAAATTGTCTATTTTCCTTGTTATGCGTAATTTAGCTGAAAGATTCATTTTATCTTTTCATGATAAATTGGATATTCATCTCCAATCAACATTATATTTTTTCCTATCCACATGTGGTTTCCTAGAGGATATGGAAAAGTAGACTGAAGTAGTTGACGGTCAATGAGATTGGTGTCAACATGTTTAGAATAAGTTAACAGCTTTGTGAGTTTCAAAGAATTTGAAGCAACTAATTTCCTCATTTGAAGCCAAATGACTAGAATGTGCTACATATAAGTAAACAAAGGTCACCAAAATATTTTCATAGGTTGTGACAAATTTTAGATAGCTAAGGCAACATCAATAAAGAAGTGGCGATGAATGAACCAAAAACCAAATGCAAACAATGTAATTCTTCTAACATGAGAGTTGGATTCGGAAAACAAGACTACAAAAGGAAAATTGTTCTAGACAACAAATAGAAGGCAAACAAAAGTTATGAATGTCCAAAAGAAATAGTCCAAAAGGCATGTTTCATTGATTGTATGCTCTCCTTGCATTGGATGGAGATAATAGGGAAAATGTCATTTTCTGCTCTAAGTGCTTATCCTAAAAGATATATTTTTTTTTTTAGTTTGATATAGGCAATGAATTTAGGCCTCTTATTTAGGGATAAATGTACCACAAGTTGATATACTTTCAATTTTTGATAAATTAGTGTCTAAACTTTTATTATCTATAATTTAGTATATGTGCTTTACTTTTGTTGCAATTTAATCTCTATATTTTAGTTGACAATTTAGTTTCTTAATTTTGTTAGATTTCAATTAAATTAAAAGTACATATACCGAATTACCAAAAAATAAATAAATAAATAAAAGTTAAGACATTAAACTGCATAAAATTGGAAGTATGATTCACTTGTATAATAGGTAAAGAACATAAAAACCTCTCCTAGAAGTTCAACTAAATTGTGAATGAATAATTTTCAAATTAATCAACAATCCATGATAGCAAAGCATACTAAAGAATATTGCCCATTTATTAAACCCATCAAATAATGAGGTTTTCATTTCAACTATGTGTGCTATAGTCGAATGATGACACTAGGCAAGATGAATACTAAAATAGCTAGATTTAAGTATGAGAGATTCTTATACCAAAAGTGAATATAAGTCAGCACATGATGTCCTCGCCAATTATATAATCTCCAAGTAACAAACCATTTAGTAGAAAAAATCCTGATGAAAGCAAGCAGATAGTATAAGAGAAATAGCATAAGATGAGATTAGTATTTCAAGCAAATATAGTGCCAAGCTCATGTGGGGTACGGTAGGCTAGCATTAGAAAAAAATGCATTTCATTATTTTTTTTTTCATCAACTATTTTACATGATGCAAATTGGAGGTGGCAAAATTAAATTTGGCTCATCTAGTTGAGAGACAAATATTTATACCACTCTGTTATAACTGCTTTGCCAAATGGAAGTGATTATTTAATTAACATAATTATGAAATTCATTGTATTGTACTATTACCTACTCATAGCACTCACATACTTATATATATGGGAGAAGAGATGGGATATGTCTCAAAGCTCCAAATAAATGAATTTCAAAGATTCAGATTTTCATTTCAATTATGAAACTTATTAAAAAAAAAAAAACAAAAACTCCCAATTTAGTTATATCACGTCTAATTTAGTTAGCTTTGTGACAATTTGTTTTTTTTTTTTTAATCTTAGTGCACACATTAAGGATGCACGTCCCACTAGTTTAATCATATACAACAGCATATTGAATTTCTGGAGAAGAAAATTCTTCAAATACTGAAATGTCATTCCCTTTTTATTCTTTTTATATTTATTTAATCATCGCACATTTGAAAGTGGAGAATTTTAAGGCCCCCACCTCATGCATGAGATCTTAAATTCTTACCTCTATTCATTTAACGAATCAACCAACTAACGAAACAGACATATTGGTCGAGGGCATTCTTGGCTTCCGAAGATTCCCACTCCAATGATGTCCACCATTCTCTTTCATTTTCATGTATTTTGATCTCCTTAAGAGTAGAGGGAGGAGTAAGGACTCCATCTGGAAGCTGTTGCATTTGGATAGGAATCCTCTTGATCTTCGGACAATTGACCACAAGAATTGATTCGATGGGATTGGCAAGTGTTATGGCGTCGATACTTCTCAGCTCTGGCAAGTTCCACAATTCTATCGTCTTTAAGTTAGGGAGACGAGTTACGGTACACAAATTGCCACTACGCTCATCGTATGTGTCTGTTACTTTCTCCATCCCATTGCAAAAGGAAACATCAATCACACGGAGATTAGAGAGATAGCGCAACGTATCATGACTTAGCAGCCTCTTCATCTTACCACAGCACGATATAGTAAGTGATGTTAGATGAGAGAAATGGGTGAGTGCAGGAGCAAGAGTAGGAGTAGAGGTAGGATGGGGTGTATCTGAGGATGATATTGCTATTATCTCCTCTAATTCATCACATTCTTTAATATCAATGCGTTCAAGGCAGGGGAAGGCACCATTGGCCAGCGGTGGAATCACTCTTTGAAGTCGTGTACAATTTCTCATGTGAATTTCTTGAAGAGTTGGAAAGGAATAACTTGTCACTGCTCCAGGAACTATAAGATACTTGAGTTCTCGGCAATTTTCAATAATTATTCCCTCGAGATCGACAAAAGTGATATGAGACATCCCGTCTTTCGAAGTTACATACCTCTCATCTTTTACCTCTCCAAAAATCACCCTTAATTCGTCAAAATGATCAATTGTTAAACACCTTAAACACCCAAGCTTTTGAGGTTTTGAGCTTCTTTCTGCAATTTTGCTGAAAATTATCTCTCTCTTATAACCTTCTTCTAACCCAACCTTATGACTACCAACATAAGCTCTTCCCACGGAGATGTCATAATCAAAGTCTCCATGTCCTATTTCACTCAAAGACTGAAAAATAATAGCTAAGCCTTCGTAGGTTGAGAACTTGCAATACAAAAATTCCAACTTAGCTAAACCTTCTAGTTCCCTTGCTCCGACAAGATTAGTTCCAAGGTATTGTAATTTTTTCAAATTCATTAATACTCCTTCCGGCATTTCTACAATACCTGTATCACGTACGTCAAGATATTCTAGATTTATTAAATTTACCAATCCACTGGGTAAGTCTTTCAAAGCTTCGCATCTAAAAAGATCTAATTTCCTTAGTGCTGCCAACTTCTCTATGTTAGGAATGTGATTCAAGTGACGACAATACCGAAGCACCAAAGCTGTCAACTTGATTAGGTCTGAGAAAGAATTTGGTAATTCCTTTATACTTGAACCACTCAAATCGATAATCTTTAATTCAGAGAAAACACCGAACAATGAATCTGGAATCATAGTCAAATTAAAACCTTGCCTTGATATCAGAATTGGAAGCCTAAATCCATTTGATGATTGCTTGGAAGTTTCATTTGCTGCATCCCTCATCAACGAAACCTCAATTAAATCTCTACTCTGAAACTCTTCATACAATGAACCAATACCAAAATCAATCATGAAAAGATTAGTGTCAGTAGCTACATGCAACGCCAAATCTATTATGGATTTGTGCATCTGTATGAGTTCAAATGTAACACTGAGTAGACCGGCTTTTTCAAGTTCTTTTAAATTGTTGCGAGCTTTATGCAACAATTTTTTTCGGTTGCTCTTTCCATCTTTTAATGCCACGTCAACCAAAAACTCCTCCAAATGTTCCTGTTCTACATGTTCTCCACGTTCACAAAAAAACGCACAAAATATGAAGCATTGTTGCAATCGATGATTGTTCAAGAACTCGTAACTCAACTTCAGTCGATCAAGCACTGGGCCTTTCAATTCATGGAGTCTTTCATTTAAATCATTCATTTTTTCAAGCATATCCCTCCAATCTTGCAGATTATCCACTCCCCTCATTCTTCTCGCAATTGCTTTGATATAAAGTGGCAAACCTTCACAAGCTCTCGCAATACCACAAGCGATCTCTTCCACTTCTCTTGGGAGCTCTATCTCCACACCAAGTTCATGCATAAATAATTCCCAATCATCTCCCTTTTTTTTCCAATCACGTCTGTTCGGACATGACAAAGGTGATATTTTGATTTTTTCTCCACATAACATCATTCGTGACACATCTAATGATCGAGTGGTTATAAATAACTTGAGACGTTTATATGTCAAGGGGATCCCCACATCGTTATAATCAAAATGACTCCATAAACCATCTAGGATCATGACATACCTCTTTCCTGACGTCAAAAATCGATTCAATATTGCTGCCCTGATATTCTCATTCTTCTCATTAGAAAGCTCATCCAAACGCACAGCATTTCCAATCGCACCTTGTAATTCATAGACACTGAAATATTTGGGCATTGTGACCCAAAAGACATTATCAAAAGCTTCTTCATTGAGTAATTTATTGTAAATGTTCTTCATAATTTCTGTTTTTCCTACTCCTCCCATACCATAAACGCTGATTCTTAAAATGCTATCGCTCCGTAAGGAGTTCCAAATCTCTGATTCCTCAGCTTCACGACCAATCAGTTTGGCGGTTAACAAAGGAGGTGCCTTAGAACTGGGTGCAATTCTTGATGTTTCTTTGTCAGACATGTCTATATTGCCAAGCTGTTCCACTTGGTTGATTAATTTTTCCACCTGATTTAATTGCTCCAAAGAGGGACGTTTTCCTTCTCTCTGCTCCTCTTCCATGCTTTGGTAAGCATTTTTTATTTCTTTTACTGTCTTCGACCATTGATGTAGCTCCTCCTCCTTTTCTTGTTTTTGCTTTTTCAATTTCATTGACCACTGATACAGCTCCTCCTTTTTTTCCTCCTTTTGGCTGCATAGACGTTTCAGTTTACTTTTGAGACCAAGCAGCCTTTGATCAAAGGTTGCACATACGCTCACTAAATTCTCATTCGCACCTGATGTCATATCAAAACCATCATTTTTCAGAATGGTGTACAAGAAGTTCGTTCACGAAACGGTGAAACATTTTTAGACCAATATAATCAAGCACTGATGTTCACAAACTGTTTGTAGCATTGTTTTCTTCATGTTCCAAACTGTTTGTAGTGAGCATGACTTTGCTTAAAAAAAGAAAGGAAAAAACTTACGAACATCTGTGTTTTTGACATTCACAATGAAATTATTATTTTTTATTTTAATTTTTGGATAAGATGATTTTAATCCTAGACGGGTTATATTTTGTCAATTACCTGGTTGATTCATGTTCTGATCTTGTGCTGTACCAATCATCGCATTTTCTTCGCTCAGTTGCTGGAAATATGAATTGGAAAGTACATCATCTTGTTGTGACTGAGCATGTGACATAGTTGGATTGTGTCCATTGTTCTCAAATGGGACTGATGAGGGTTCTGGTAAAAACAAGATGACAAAAGGTTTCTAAATTAATAAAATTAATCACTAACTATTTGTACTTGTCTAGGTATAGTGCTGCCTGCCTTAAAACTTTGTGATGAATTCGAATATTTCCTTCCTCATACATTATATAGAGACATAACTTACTATTTGTTAGGCATGTACGTCATTTACAATGATGTATTTATTTCAAATTTTTTAATAAAATCACTTTTATTCATATTCTCAAGTAAACAGGCCGTAAGAGCTTGAGGACGATTAGTGATATTTTCACAAGCCTTATTGTTAACTAGTGGAGATTTTCGAGCTAAAAATCAGATAAGGACAAATATAAGACCAATCCATCGTATAAGAAAGGATAATTTTTTGCAATTACCTGGTTGATTTGTATTTTGCCATTGGGGATCCTGTGTTGTAACGATCATTGCATTTTCTTGGCTCGGTTGCTGGCAATATGGATTGGAACGTGGATCAGCTTCTTGTGACAGAGCATGCAACATAGCTGGATTGAGTCGATTGTTCTCGAGTGGAACTGAAGAAGCTTCTTCTGGTAAAACAAAATGACAAAAAAAAAAAAAAAAAAAATTCAACCAAGAAAATTAATCACTAATTATTTGTATTTGTCCAGGTAGAGTGCTGCCTGCTTTAAAATAAAATGACTTTTAAGAGACTTGAGGACTAGTCATCGACTAGTGATATTTTCACAAGCCTGATTGTTAAAACTAGTAGAGATTTTCGAGCTAAAATTTGCAAGATTGTTTAGGGAAAAATCGGATAACGACAAATATAAGACCAATCCGTCGTATAAGAAAGGATAAGTCTTTGCAGTTACCTGGTTGATTTGTATTTTGCCATTGGGGATCCTGTGTTGTACCAATCATTGCAGTTTCTTCTCCATATAGAGGGAAATCAAAGTTAAAAAGTGGATCAGCTTGTTGTGACATATACATAGCTGGATGATGTTCATTGTTCTCAATTGGGACTGACGAGGCTGCAGGTTCTGCGGGATGTGAAGGTTCTCCAGACGAATACTGGTTGTACACAGGTTGAGTATCTTGCAAGCGATTAGAATCGGTTGAAGGATTAACAAATGGATTATTCTCAGATCCAATTCCTTGGTCATTCCGTTGGGATGTTTCCTCAACTACGTGTTGTTGCTTATCTGGAGCTTCCTTGCCAAGTGCTCTCACAGCTTTATCCTTCACTTCTTCATCAACTTGATCGCAGATTTCAATGCCTCGGTTTTTCACTTGACCCAAGTGAGCTTTTACCCTGGAAGCATGTCCCGTATATTCCTTCTTGCAGAAATTGCACTTCCAGCGATCGTTACCCGGAAGTTGTTCTACATAATCCCAGAAGGGATCTGTTTTCTTCCGGACCATATCGATTCTAACAAAACGGTACGAACAACACCCAAATGAATAACAATTCTATACTGACAAATGCATAGCAATAATTGTTGTAATAGCTACAAGCATATGACATGATTAGGCCATCCTAACTCATCACAACAATTATAAGATGGGTGCATCGTCATACATCCTTTCCATGATCCACAACAAGAAGAATATTAACATACAAGTGAGAGCAATAGAGTTATGCTATATACTTACTGTTGTAGGAAGTTGCAGCAAGGCCTTGTTCAGAACCCCTGAATATTGATGAAACTGATTACAGAATTTGTACGCAAGGCTAAGTATAAAATAAAAAAGATAAGGCAAAAGCTGAGCTAGTGATATACACTTTTGTTTCTATTTATGCATAAAAGCTTTAAAAAAACTATCGTTGAATTTGCACTAGAGAATTGAAAATATAAACTATTTTGTTTGTTTTTTTTTTTTACTCGACAGCTGTAAGTACTGTCAGGCATTTATTGAACCCCTTTGTAAAAGCGTGGGGTGCACTAGATACACGTTGGTACTTCAAAATATTTTCTCTGGGTGCTTTTAATTCGTGAATTTTTTTTTATATTTATATTATAGTTTCTTAAATTAAAACGACGAAGCAAAATCCGTGTGAAAATGTAAATCATGTATATTTGCTAAATTTCTATAATTACAAATAACGCTGCAATAGGCAGATTATTGGCGTATCAATTTTTTTTTATATATTTTATCAATATCTGATTTATATTTTATTTATATTTAATATAAACTTTAGTTTTTAAAAAAATATCTTCATAATTATGATAAAAATGGTAATTAAAAAAAATAGAATTAAAAAGTAAAAATTCATTTATTTTTAAAAAAATATTTTAAAAAATATTCTATATACCGAAAAAAATGTTAATTATATATATAAATAAAGTAATAAAAAATGAATTTAAATTTTTAAGAATATATCAAATATTTAATTTTTTTAAAAAAGTAAAAAATATAGAACTGCCCATAGTATATAACAAACCAAGCTATTTGATGGTTACAAGTGGTTTGTTAACACTTTCACGATTTACTTTTATTTAAACATGATTTCACGTTATAAGTTGTCGGTATTTAGTAAAAAAAGCCAATTAGCTAATGTTTTTAAAAGAAGAGAGAGAGAAAAAAAAAAGTATATCAGGTGAAATTTGTCAAAAATTCAGTATACAAGAAGCTTCCTGGAATTTGCCTCCCACGAAACAGAGTCATGATTCATGCAATAATTATTATTCACTAGTTGATTCCAGCTGTAAGATTCCAAAATTCAAAACAAAACAAAACAAATAGAATAAAATACTAATTAAACGAAGACTTAGAATAGTGAAAGCCACACCCACTAAATAAAATAAAGTCTATTGGGACATTATTATTTTTACTGACTTCGTAAATAAATCTCGAATACTTTTGAGTGTTTTTACCGATTAGAGTGGATGGTTTTACAATTTTTTTAACCCTAGATGAAACTAAAATGTAAAATCACCAATGTTAAGTGATTTTGAGACGTACAGAATTTTTACGAATAATAAAGTTCGTAAAAACAAATTTAATATTATGAAATTATTTTTTATTTATGACCTTAAATGAAATAATGAACTTTTAAGTGGTTTTGCCAAGATATTTGAGTGGCATCACTTTTCGTAATATTTTTACGAATTTAAGTGAAATTATCAACTATGATTAACCTTAACAACAAGTTGTCCCTAATTTCCTTCTAAGTGAAATTACCAACTTTGATTAACTTCAAGAACAAGTTGTTCCTAATTTCCTTTACTTCCACCGAAAAAAAAAAAAAAAAATCCAAAAAAGTGACTTCATTCAAATGCTTAACTGGGGAAACCCCTTTGTTTGAACCTCTGATTGGTTTTCGTCTGAAGCTTGGGCTTGTCTGCAAGCTCTAGTACTTTAGATAAATTCAAAATATAAGTATATAAAGTTATATATATATATATATATATATATATAAATATATTCAAAACTCAACATTTACTATTTTTTCTAACTGAGTCGTAAACGTGTTTTTTTTTTTTTAACTATTTCGGTCATTCACAGTTGAAAAATCTTACAAATAAATGTTTCTGTCAATACTGTTAAGTTTTTCATCCACTGATGCATGATACCTTGTTCATCCAATGATACATGATACCATGTGATACTGGGAAAAATAAAAGTAAATACTGGGCTTGGGATCGCTGGAGCTATTTTTTACCTCTTTTATTTTTTTTCCACATATTTTTATTATTTTACACACATTCTTATATATTTTTTTTTATTTAAAAAATTTCTCAACTTTTTCTATTTTTCTTTTTCACATTTTTTGGAAAATTTTAAATATTTTTATTTAATTTTTACTATATTATTTAATAGGTAATATTTTCACAAGCCTGATTGTTGACTAATGGAGAATTTCGAGCTAAAATTTGCAAGATTGTATAGGGAAAAATCGGATAAGGACAAATATAAGACCATTGCGTCGTATAAGAAAGGGTAATTCTTTGCAATTACCTGGTTGATTTGTATTTTGCCATTGGGGATCAGCTTGTTGTGACATAGACATAGCTGGATTGTGTTCATTGTTCTCAATTGGGGCTGACGAGGCTGCAGGTACTGCGGGATGTGAAGGTTCTCCAGACGAATACTGGTTGTACACAGGTTGATTATCTTGCAAGCGATTGGAATCGGTTGAAGGATTAACAAATGGATTACTCTCATATCCAATTCCTTGGTCATTCCGTTGGGATGTTTCCTCAACTACGTGCTGTTGCTTATCTGGAGCTTCCTTGTGATGGAGACAGGGGACACGCGGCCTGAACACACGTCCGTGCATAGAGACCGTGTATCCAATCAGAATTCACAGACGTATACACGGCTTCCTTACACGGCCAGGAGACGACCGTGTCTCTCGACCGTGCACCCGTTGCAGATTTCCACAGAAGCATGCACGGTCCCCATACACGGCCGTGCATTGCGACCGTGCCTCCAATCAGATTTCCACAGAAGCATACACGGTCCCCAAACACGGCCGTGTGTCGTGACCGTGTATTCGATCAGGATTTCAACAGAAGCGAACACGGTTTCCTTACACGGCTGGGATCTTGACCGTGTACCTAGACAAGAATATTTACAGAGTCATACACGGCCGTGTATGAGACCGTTCATGACGCGTATTTTATTATTTCCTTCCACGTGTACATATAGATTTTCCCCTTTTAGATATTTTACGGGGCCATATAAATACTCATTTGTCAGATAGAATAAGGTTACGTTTTAATATACATTTGAAAACACTTTGAGAGAGATTTTTCTCTAATTTCCGGGTTGTGCGCAACCTAATTTGCATCAAAGCGTGTGTCTTTGTCGTGTGAAACCAATCTAATCTCGGATTCATTTCGATTTTTCTTCTGCACTGCGTCAGTTTGGTATCAGAGCAAGGTTATTTCCCGCGGAGATGTCGGCTAACGACGGTGTTGACGGCGGTCGTGTTCTTGACGGTGTTCAAGATGCGAGGTTTCAAGGAAACCATCAATGGGTTCCTAGGGCAGAGTTCGACGCAATGTACCAGAAAGTCGGGCATATGGAACGGCGTCTTGATGACCTGATCGAGCGTTTCGATGCTCTGGCGGTAGACCCCAATAGGGTTGGTGGAGCCGGTCGGAATCCACCACGTGTGGTGGAGGAATTCGGTGGGCGCGTCATCCGACCTGTTGTTGAGAACAGGTGGGGGTGTGTGGAGAGTGAGGAGTCCAGCGGAGAAAGTGATGATACGTACGGAAGTAGGCCGCAGCGAGGACGTGGTGGAAGAGGTGGTGGTCATTGGATGGCTTCTCATGGAAACTACCCTAGAAAAGGTGATCACAGGAGGAACCGTGGGGGTTATGATCACGGGGATGGCGGAGACTACCGGTTGAAGGTTGACATTCCTTGGTTCGATGGCAGTCTCAACATCGAAGGCTTCCTCGATTGGTTGGCGGAAGTGGACCGGTTCTTCGACTACATGGAAATTCCCGAGGATTGTCGAGTAAGGCTGGTGGCGTGCAGGTTGAAGAGTGGTGCTTCGGCATAGTGGGAGAGATTGCAAAGTAGGAGGCAGCGGGAAGGAAAGCACCCGGTGAGATCATGGTATCGCATGAAGCAACTGCTGCAACATGACTTCCTTCCGCCGGATTACGAGCAGATATTGTTCCAACAATATCAGCGGTGCCGCCAAGGACAACGTTCCGTGCACGAGTATACGGTAGAGTTCATGAGGCTAGCAGAACAGAATGATTTGAGGGAGAGCGAGGGTCAGCAAGTTGCGAGGTATGTCGAAGGGCTAAAATTACAAATCAAAGATAAGATTGGGGTGACGATGGTGAGAACCCTCGTTGAAGCAAAGAACTTGGCTCTCCGAGCCGAGCTTGTGTTGCAGGAGCAAGGGAGTAGATACGGGGGAGGACGGAAAGGGTATGTAAGTGAAGCTATAGGTGGTGGTAGTCGGCCAATACTTGAGAAAAGTCGAGTTACACCATACAAACCAAATGAGGATGTGTCTAGGAGGGAAGAGAAAAGTGAGGGGAAGAAGCCAATGGAGCCGAAGGGAGCACCGAGGCAGAACAATCCCTATGCCAAACCCATATTGGGTAAGTGTTTCAGATGCAACCAACCGGGTCATCGGTCGAACGAGTGCCCAGCGAGGAAGAGCGTCAACATCCTCGATAGGGAAGATGACGAGGAAATCTGCTGTGAACCCGATGGGGAGGGAGAGTACTATGAGGAAGAAGAAGAAGCAGCGGAGCCGTCATATGTAATTCGGCGCATGATGCTCACTCCAAAGCAAGAAGAGTTTACGCAGAGACACCAATTGTTTCGCACACGGTGTACGATCATGGGGAAGCTATTTGAGTTGATTGTAGACAGCGGCAGTTGCGAGAACATCATAGGAAGGGAGGTTGTGACCCAACTGCAGCTGCCCGTTGAGAAGCACCCGAATCCCTATACTATTGGCTGGATCAAGGCCGCCGAGAAAATTGAAGTTAAGGAGAGATGCAGGGTACCTTTCTCAATAGGGAAGTACCGTGATGAAGCATTCTGCGACATTGTGGACATGGATGCTTGCCACATCTTGTTTGGGAGGCCATGGTAGTTTGACGTGGACGCGCAACATGCGGGCAAAGAAAATGTCTACCGGTTGGAGAAGGAGGGTGTGAAGTACACCTTATTGCCATTGAAGAGGGAAGGACGTGTTAAGGGGAAGAAGGTTGAGAGCCGCTCATTTTTAACTGTCACTCAATCCGAGAAGGAAGTGATGGGCGACTTGAAGGAATCGAGAGTAGTACACGCCCTCATCGTGAAAGGAGTGACCGAAGGAGGGGAGGAACTTGATAGAGAAGTGCCAGGGGCGGTGAAGGATCTTCTTGAAGAGTTCAAGGAAGTGGTCCCAAACGACCTACCCGAGGGACTACCCCCTTTGAGGGATATTCAACACCAGATAGACTTGGTGCCTGGGGCTAGTCTCCCAAACCTCCCGCATTACAAAATGAGTCCCAAGGAAGCCGGGATTCTCCAAGAGAAGGTCCAAGAGCTTTTGGACAAAGGTTTCATTCGGGATAGCCTAAGCCCATGTGCGGTTCCGGCATTGATAACTCCCAAGAAAGATGGGAGCTGGAGGATGTGTGTTGATAGCCGAGCTATCAACAAGATTACCATAGGGTATAAATTCCCTATACCCCGCATTGAGGATATGTTGGACCGTTTGAGTGGCGCTACTATCTTCTCCAAGATAGATTTGCGGAGTGGCTATCACCAGATTCGAGTCCGTCCTGGAGACGAGTGGAAAACGGCGTTTAAGACCAATGAGGGGCTGTATGAGTGGCTAGTGATGCCATTCGGACTGAGTAACGCACCGAGCACCTTCATGCGAGTCATGAACCAGGTATTGAAACCTTTCAATGGTCGTTTTCTTGTAGTGTACTTTGACGATATTCTGATATATAGTAAGTCCGAAGAAGAACACTTAGAACATCTAAGGTGTGTGTTGTCTACATTAAAGGCGAATAAGTTGTTCGCTAATCTCAAAAAGTGCACATTTATGTCAAGACGACTGCTGTTCCTGGGGTTTGTGGTTAGTAGTGAGGGAGTGATGGTGGATGACGAAAAGGTAAAAGCAATTAGGGAATGACCTGTTCCAAGAACCGTGACGGAATTGAGAAGCTTCCTCGGCTTAGCCAGTTTCTACAGAAGGTTCATTAGACATTTTAGTACTGTTGCTGCACCCTTAACCGAATGCCTAAAGAAAGGAAAATTCCAATGGGGCGAGGAATCTAAATTGAGCTTCATGAACTTGAAGCAGAGATTGTGTAGTGCACCTGTACTAGCTCTACCAGACTTTGAAAAATTGTTCGAAGTGGATTGCGATGCTAGTGGGGTCGGAGTTGGTGCAGTACTGTCACAGGAGAAAAGACCAATAGCCTTTTACAGTGAGAAGTTGTGCGAAGCAAGGAGAACTTGGTCTACCTATGATAAGGAGTTCTACGCCGTGGTGAGGGCCCTTAAAGTGTGGGAGCACTACCTGGTCGGAAAAGAGTTCATCTTGTATTCGGATTGTGGGGCTCTTAAACATTTGAGTGGTCAGACTCGAATTAGTAGGGATATGCACGCTAGGTGGATTGAGTTCTTGCAGAAGTTTCCTTTCAGGTTGATGCACAAGTCAGGGGTGCAAAACAAAGTCGCGGATGCCCTGAGTAGAAGAGCGAATGTCCTGCTTACGTTGAGTACAGATATTGTTGGCTTCGAGAAGCTAAAGGAACTATATGAGGATGATAGTGACTTTAAGGACACTTGGATTAAGTGTACCAAAAGGGAACCGTGTGACGATTACCATATACAGGAGGGATATTTGATGAAAGGAAACCAGTTGTGCATTCCCGAATCTTCTCTGCGGGAAAAGTTTATCAGGGACTTGCATGGTGGAGGATTGGCGGGACACATGGGTAGAGATAAGACCCTAGCTGCAGTTACTGCCAGATACTTTTGGCCTCGGTTGAGGAGGGATGTGTATCGGATTGTGGAGAGGTGCTACATTTGTCAAGTGTCTAAGGGGCAATCCCAAAACACTGGTCTATACACTCCTCTCCTCGTGCCGTCAAACATTTGGGAGGATTTGTCGATGGACTTCATACTAGGTTTTCCTCGTACCCAACGAGGTGCTGACTCTGTGTTTGTTGTAGTTGACAGGTTTTCCAAGATGGCTCATTTCATCCCATGCAGGAAGACTGCCGACGCACGAGCTATTGCACGGTTGTTCTTCAAGGAAGTGGTGCGGCTGCATGGAGTCCCAAAGTCTATCACATCTGACAGGGATAGCAAATTCCTTAGTCACTTTTGGAAGACCCTCTGGTTTATGTTTGATTCATCTCTGAATTACAGCAGCACCACTCATCCTCAAACCGACGGACAGACTGAGGTGACTAACAGGACCCTCGGAAACCTCATCAGAAGCATCTGCGGTGAGAAACCGGGATAGTGGGATCAAGCATTGGCTCAAGCCGAGTTCGCTTACAACAGTTCTGTCCACCGAACTATTGGAAGGTCTCCATTCTCGGTGGTATACACAAAGACACCACACCATGCGCTGGACTTGCTCAAATTACCCAAGGACATGGTGGGTGATGTAGCGGCTAAACATATGGCGGAGCAACACCAAGCCACTACTGAAGAAGTTAGGCGAAAGATAGAGGAATCCAACACATGGTACAAAGGGGATGCAGATAAGCATAGACGGCAAAAGCTCTTTGCAGTTGGCGATCAGGTAATGGTTTACCTTCGGAAAGAGCGATTCCCTGTAGGGAAGTATGGGAAACTTCAACCCAAGAAGTACGGTCCCTATGAAGTTGTACGCAAGATCAATGACAACGCATATGTTGTACAACTCCCGAAAGATATGAATATATCTTGCACTTTCAATGTAGCGGACTTGTCACCTTTTCATGCCGATGATACTCCTCTATATGCGGACGAGAACTCGGGGTCGAGTTCTCCATTGGTGAGGGAGAATGATGGAGACAGGGGACACACGGCCTGAACACACGGTCGTGCATAGAGACCGTGTATCCAATCAGAGTTCACAGACGTATACACGGCTTCCTTACACGGCCAGGAGACGACCGTGTCTCTCGACCGTGCACCCGTTGCAGATTTCCACAGAAGCATGCACGGTCCCCATACACGGCCGTGCATCGCGACCGTGTCTCCAATCAAATTTCCACAGAAGCATACACGGTCCCCAAACACGGCCGTGTGTCGTGACCGTGTATTCGATCAGGATTTCAACAGAAGCGAACACGGTTTCCTTACACGGCTGGGAACTTGACCGTATACCTAGACAAGAATATTCACAGAGTCATATACGGCTTACATACACGGCCGTGTATGAGACCGTTCATGACGCGTATTTTATTATTTCCTTCCACGTGTACGTATAGATTTTTCCTTTTTAGATATTTTACGGGGCCATATAAATACTCATTTGTCAGATAGAATAGGGTTACGTTTTAATATACATTTGAAAACACTTTGAGAGAGATTTTTTCTCTAATTTCCGGGTTGTGCGCAACCTAATTTGCATCAAATCATGTGTCTTTGTTGTGTGAAACCAATCCAATCTCGGATTCGTTTCGATTTTGCTTCCGCGCTGCGTCACCTTGACAAGTGCTCTCACAGCTTTATCCTTCACTTTTTCATCGACTGGATCGCATATTTCAATACCTCGGTTTTTCACTTGACCCAAGCGATGTCCCGTATATTCCTTCTTGCAGAACTTGCACTTGTAGCAATCGTTACCCGGAACTTGTTCTACATAATCCCAGAAGGGATCTGTTTTCTTCCGGACCATATCGATTCTAACAGAACGATAAGAACAACACCCACATTAATAACAATTCTATACTGACGAATGCATACTTATGCTATATACTTACTGTTCCAGGAAGTTGCAGCGAGGCCTTGTTCAGAACCCCTCAACATTGATGAACTGATTAGAGAATTTGTACGCTAGGCTAAGTATAAAATAAAAAAGAAAGGCAAAAGCTGAGCTAGTGATTTACACTTTTGTTTCTATCTATGCATAAAAGCTTTAGAAAAACTATTGTTGAATTTGCACTAGAGAATTGAAAATGATTGTTTTTACCGGGGAAAAGCGTCGGTGCACCGTGATCGTGCGTACAGCACTAGACCACGCGTCCCTAGGACTCCGCTGTGTACTACAATGAGTATGAAACAAATCAATAGCCATAAGGAAGGGCATGCAATTATTCCCGGTATTTTCTCTACGTTTTCCTGTCATGGATAATATCTGTTCTAATTTCCATTTAGTGCGGTTTTATTTTCAATTTTATATTTAAAAATTTGAAATTATTGAATGTGATATCCAGTTGAATTTTTATTTATTAAGTTTCATAATTAAAATTTAAATTTGTTAAATTTTATATTTAGTTAAAATTCTAATTATTAAAAATACTCATTGATTAAATGATATAAATTAAAAATAAGATAATAAATTTAATAAATAAAAATTTAATTAAATATAAAATTGAAGTGCAAAACCGAATCAACACGCAAAAGTTCAACTAGTGATTTATGCACAAAAGATTTAGACAAAGTAATAATGAAATTCACCAAGTAATTAGAAATGACATTTCGTCATGCCTTAAAGGGGGTCTAGAAGTTTTCACCAAAAGATATTACGTTACGTGTGCACTTGTTACATGATAACCATTATTGCGAGTCAGAGGTCGCAAAACTCTAATTAAATATTAAATCAATTATAACTAATCATATTATATATGATCATATAATAAGAATATAACTACGGATTTTCATGTTTCATGGTTGATCAAGATCGTAGAAAATCAGAATCTTTTACCAAAATAATAAAATGGAAAAACATATATAAGTTTTATATTTCTACATTGAATTCCTAAGAAAAGAAAAATCTAAGAATTCTACTAATATATATCTTAACAAGATAAATTAACCTGTTCAAATACAATAATTTACAAAACCGAATGCCTCTAGCATTCCAATATCTCATTCTATCTATTACGTATTCATTGGAATATATCACAACAATATCTCATAGGTAAGCCTTATCTAGGTCTTACCCTAATACAGATTGAAAATCTCATGTAATCAAATTTAAAATATTTGCAAACATCTATCCACCAATACATACATGAATCTATAGAAGAAGGTTATTCTAACTCTCACCCTTTCATCCTATCGTAGAAGTTTCGTGACCTGTATTACAAAACCTATAGGAGGGTGAGTTAATAACCTAGTGAGATAGGAGCATAATATCTCAATACTATTTACAAGTAGAATCAATTTCAAGCAAGTTTTTAAATTATATGCTATGCATGAGCAATCATATGAATGCAACATCACACACGATCTTCCAATAACCGGCATGAAGTCTAAGGTTTGCGCCCCCTTGACCTAAGGCTAGGGATTCAGATGGTATCACTAGTGCTTGAGTCTTACACTTAATCGATTCGCCTTATTTCTTGATTAGGTATTATCTCTTAATATTAAATAATATTAATGTTATAAGCTTAGCTTAAGTGTCACTCACACATCGAGCACTAAACACCTTAAGGATAGACTGGACTTAGAACCGTTAAGGCCTAATAATCTCCTAATTATTTAGTTCGCACTTAGTGGAATAATAATCCTCTAATTACTTCCAATGCGCCATGTAGTAGTAATGACGTTCAATCATGCAATGTCCAGTGCAATGCATGTCAATTTTTATTTAAGTCAACATAATTAATTTAATATTTTGGAGTGATCACACAAGAATCAGATACACATAAAGTTCAGTCACATCAAAGACATATATGAAATATAATCATTCAATTACAATCATAAATTAATACTCAATTAATAGATAAGATAAATCACACGACATCGGATATTATCCAAAGTCATTTAAACAACATCTATTTCTCTTCTGTCTAACCCATAGATTCGCAAACATCTATATTTATATATATAGGCCTTTCCGATAATTATCAAGTTACTTATTACCTCTATTATCACTATTATTAGTATCGTTATTATTATTGCAATAAGGTTATGTATATATACTTTAATTATCATGTATTATATTATATATGCTTATAATGTTTATTTCCTTAGCTATACATTGCTTCCATATGTATATGTATAATTATAATTTAATTTTCCACTAGATATAAGCTTCTTCTTCTCCTATACTTCTATGTATATATATATGTATAATATATAATCTCTTTCTCCAAGTGGCCTACCTTCTTTCTTCTCTACATTGCACTCTCCTCGTTAACTAGCTCCTTCAACTCCTCATTGATTTATCACGCCGCTTTCCTTTGCCAGAATTCCTTTTCATCTTACTCCATGCCGACACACAGCTACGGCCCCTCTCCCCTACACACACGTACACCAGCGCACACCTAAGGAATTTCTTCCAGCTAGCACACTACTCCAATTACTCACTCACACTCTTCCTTGCTGGATGCACTCCTCTACACACTACAACACTTTCACTTCCCTCTGACCGTTCCCCTTGCACGCTATAATGCACACACATATGCTCACGCCGCAGCTGTACGTCCTAGTTGATTCTCACATAGCACTAACAGGGGAGGCTACAGCGACAGTGCACAATTTACTCACCTCACCCGTGCTGATGTCTCACTCAACCCTCGAACTACATGTTCCTTTTCTACACACTTATACACTAATTTGGCACCCACACAGCACATAGACAAGCCACAAATTCCACCCATATATTTTCTTCCGGCATAGCAGTAATTTCCCATCCTACATGAGCTCTGTTCTACATATATTATATATATACTAATACACATGCACACACATAATTTCAATCTATCCATTCAAACTTATACATCCAGGCCAACCTATTCCTTCATACACGAGCTAGCACACATTCAAGTATATATATATATATATATATATATATAAGCAAGACCTATGAAGCACGAAAACCAATGCAATCAAAATCATGTAAATATTCGTAACATCATTCACATTATATACGTGAAATCCTACTCATTTTCAATTATCATAGTAATCTTTAGGTAAATATACAAGATAATTTTTTTCTCCTAAAAACATAAGAAAACCATACTATTACATACTATTCATGACAAATATCATCCTATCTAGTATATTTATAGTTATTCTAATTATTTTCTAAGTTAAATCCTATTTTTATACACATATTAAAATTATATTTAAATTTCGAAAATAAAATCATTTCCACACAAAACTAGTTTAGTTTTATAGAGCTCACCTTGATGATCGTATATATATATAAATAACTTTTTTTATTTTTCAGGTATCTTTGTTACATGTAGTAATTTATATAAACTTAGTAACTTTAATATTTTATTACAAAATTTTATGACTAAGCTAATTAAATTATTCTGAGCATAAATATTTACTCAGAATTTTTATTTAACAATCCTAAGCATATGATTTTAATTTATTTTATCATTTAGTCTAAAATTTTCCGTGATTCACTCTCCGCGTTATTGTTTCTTTTAATATAAATTTATACAAGGTATGTTTTGGGCTTTTAATATGATCTTTTAACTATTTTGATATTATATGAAATCAAATTTTGTGGATTTTACACTCTTTCCCCTTTAAAATTTTTGTCCTCAAAACTTTAAAACGTATTAAGATTTTCGAATAGTTAGGGGTACTTCTCTTTCATCTCGTCTTCCCTCTCCCAAGTAGCTTCTTATTCGGGGTGTGGATTCCATTATACCTTGACTTATCTAATAGTTTTGTTGCACAATTTTCAAGCTTGAGTGTCAAGGACTCAGATAGGATGTTCGCAATATGTTAGATTTGGTTGAATTGTCAAGATATTCATCTTAGTTGCTCTATTAGGATTTGAGATGTACTTTCAGAGCAACAACACATGGAAGATGTTGTGGATTCTTGATAATTGAGGAGGTAGGGCTAGTCGATAGGCTACTTCTCTAACCCTTTCTAAAATCTCGTACGATCCAACATATCTAGGGCTTAATTTTCCTTTAGTTCCAATTCTTCTTGTTCCTTTGATGGGCATAACCTTTAAATAGACGTGTTTCCCTAGTAAAAACTCAATCTTTCTCCTCTTCAAATCTGCCCAGCTCTTCTAGTGATCTTGAGTTTCGTTCATTCTTTGTCTGATGATGGCAACCTTGTCTATCGTTTTTTATAGCAAGTCTGGCTCAATTGTACTTTGTTAGATTCCATTCCAGTATAATGGAGTCCGTATAGGACTTCATAAGGGGCCATCTTAATTGATGATTGATAGTTGTTGTTGTAAGCGAATTCAACCAATGGTAAGTGTCGATTCCAACTATCTTTGAAATTCATAAGCCCTTAATATATCTTCTAATGTCTAGATAGTCCTATCGAATTGCCCATTTGTTTGGGGATGATATGTCGTGTTAAATTGTAGCTTTGTTCCTAAAGCTTATTGTAGAGTTCTCTAGAATTTCGATATGAATTGTAGATCTCGATCAAATACAATATTGTGTGGCATTCCATGGAGTCTTACAATTTCTTGAAGATAGATCTCGGCCAAATTTTTTTCCAAGGAGTATGTCATATTAACGGTTAAGAAATGAGAAGATTTGGTCAAGCGATCTACAATTACCCATATGGCTTCGTATCCAGCCTTTATCCTTGGTAAAGTTGTGAAGAAATCCATGCAAATCCTTTCCCACTTCCATTCTAGAATCGGTAGTGGTTGGAGTAGTCCCCTAGGCTTTTGATGTTCAGCTTTGACTTGTTAGCAAATAGAACATTGGGAGACGAATCATGTTACGTCTCTCTTCATGCCTTCCCAACAATAGCCCTTCTTAAGTTCTTCATACATTTTTGTTCCCTTTGGGTGTATCGTATATCCAAAATTGTGGGTTTCATCCAAAATATCATTCCTCAGTTTTGTATTTTTTGGTACTCACCATCTACCTCGTAACCTTAAGACTCCATCTTCATTCACTTCAAAGTCAGTATTAGCACCCTGCTCTACTTTGTTTCAAAGGTCTATGATCTTCGAATCATTGAGTTGCATTTCTTTTATCCTATCCAAAAGAGTAGGTTGTACTTTAATAGTTATTATTTGGGCTTCCTCCTCGTGCCATAGAAATTCAATTATCAGTTTCTTGAACTCCTATATCAATTATTGTTGTTTAGTTAATAATGCCGCTACCTGACAGTGATTCTTTTGACTCAAAGCATCAACTATGGCATTAGCTTTCCTTAAATGATAGTTGATACTAAGATCATAGTCCTTAATAAGCTTTAGCCATCTTCTCTATCATATGTTGAGTTCCTTTTGAGTAAATAAGTACTTCAAGCTTTTATGATCCATATATATCTCACATCTCTGCCCATATAGGTAATGCTTCCATATCTTCAGGATAAATACAATTATACTTAGTTCCAAATTGTGAGTAGGGTAGTTCCTCTCATGCGATTTCAACTGTTTTAAAGCATAAGCCATGACTTTCTTGTTTTGCATTAGCACAGAACCCAATCCATTTTACGAGGCATCACTATAAACACAAAGGATTCCTCTGAGTTAAGCAGGGTCAAAATGGGAGCTAAGATTAGTTGTTGCTTCAACTCCTAAAAACTTCCTTCACAATCATCATCTTACTCGAACTTTACGTCCTTTTGAGTTAGTCTAGTTAATGGCTTTGATATTTGGGAAAAGTTCTTCACAAACCTTCTATAATATCCAACTAACCCAAGAAAACTCCTCACTTCCCTAATCATAGTAGGTTGTTTCTAGTCAACTACGACTTCTATCTTGGTTGGATATACCATGACACCTTCTCCCGATATAATATGTCCTAAAAATGCCACTTGATTCATTTAGAACTCACACTTGGAAAATTTTATATACAATTGATGTTCCTTCAATAGTCCTAGGGCAATCCTCAAGTGTTCTTTGTGCTTTAGTGAGGTCTTAGAATAAATCAAGCTATTATCAATAAAAACTACTACAAATTTATCAAAAACAGCTTGAAGATTCTGTTCATGAAGTCCATGAACACAACCAAAGCATTTGTCAACCCGAATGACATTACTAGATATTCGTAATGACCATATTGTGTTCGGAAGGCAGTTTTAGGTATAGCTTCTAACTTGATTTTCAGTTGATGGTATCTGGAATATAAATCTATCCAAGAGAAGATACTTGCTCCTTGTAATTGATTGAACAGATAATCAATTCTTGGCAACAGATATTTATTCTTAATGGTTATTTTGTTTAGTTCTCGATAATTGATGTATAGTCACATAGATCCATCTTTCTTCTTAACGAACAGCACTGGAGCTCTCCAAGGTGATACATTTAGGTGAATGAATCCCTTCTCGATTAATTCTTGCAACTGCTTCTTCAATTCTTTCGACTCAATTGGCGCCATTTGATAAGGTACTTTTGAGATTGGTTTTGTACTAGGCTTCACTTCAATGTTAAAATCCATTTCTCTCAAAGGTGGTAGTCCTAGTAATTCTTCGGGAAACACCTCAGGATATTCGTTGATAACTAGTATTTCCTCCAATCTTAGCAATCCTTCGTCTCCATTGACTAGGCATATGCTCCAGTTTTGAAGGTATTCTCCTTTTTTCTTGTAATATATCAGTGAAAGTTCCTAGATTTTTCGTTGATTTCCCTCGATATACTATAGTCTCCACTCCTGGCCTATTGAATCGCACTTCCTTATTTTTGCAATTTACGTTGGCAAAGTGCTTTGATAACTAATGCATTCCTAGAATCACTTCGTAGCCTCTCATGGATAAAATTATCAAATCCACAGGCATATTTCTTCCTTGTATTTCAATTGGACATTCTCTCACAATTTCCTTAGTGATGGCCTTTTCTCCAATAGGAGTGCTAATTCTCAAGATTTTTGAAGAAGGTTGAACTTCCAGCTTCCATCATTGAGCTACAGTTGACTTATAAAAGAATGTGTGACTCCCGTGTTGAAGAGAACTAATGTTGGTTGAGCAGCAATTAAAACGGATCCTATTAATTGCATAACATTTAATTAAGTCTTTTAATAGTAAATCTCTTATACCTTCTTAGCTCTTTTAACCAATCTTCTATTTTAGTTTCCTATACAAGCTATCGCATATAGGTAAAGTAGATTTTGACATACTTGTTACAACATCACCTTCTTTCGTATATTCTATGGCTATTAGATCAATATCTTGGTATTACCCAGACTCTTTGATTGCCTATTCCCTTGCATTTATGCCCTCTATAGCAAATACTCGAGCATTTGTGGCTTGGGTGTTAGCTCTTTGCTCGCTTGGTATATTGGTTGGCTTTCCCACTGCAGTTTAGGGTACTGTAACCTTCACCTTGGGTCCTTAATGTCTCTTAGGACAGACATTAGCCATATGCCCTAGTTGTTACTTACAAAGCATGTTATGAAATTTTTTCTTAGGCAATTTGGGACCTTATGATCATTTAACCCACAAAAAAAAAAAAAATTCCCTTAAGTATGGGCACTCTCTAGGATAATGTCCTTTTTCGCATTCCCAACAAACTACCTTTATAGGTTTTGCTCAGAAAGGGATGGTTAACGGTTTATTACCTAGCAACCTCGCATTCAGCATGGCCCTCTTGGTTGGAGCATGCATCTCTATAATTGGTTGAGCTTGAGCTCTCATTTCTTCCACCCTTAGCTCTATTTGCTCCAAAGCTCAGGCCTTGTTTACCACTTCTAAGTATGTTTGGAGCTCAAACTCCATAATTCGTTCTTCCACTTCTATATCCAATCTTTTCATGAATAGTTGTCGCTTTAACGCATCAGAATCCTTGTAAATATCGGGAGCAAACTGTAATAATCAATTGAATTCATTTTTGTATTGATCAATCATTCTTGTACCTTTCTTTAGTTGGAACAATTGTCCACTTAGCTATGTTCTGATGCTCTCTGGGAAATATTCTTGAAAGAATTCGCCTCTAAATGTTTCCCATGAGGTTGGTTAAGGTAAAACCCTTTGTTTAGCATTCCACCATGTCCTGGCTTTCATTTTTAACAAAAATGATGCATATGCCACTTTTTGGTGGCTTTTTACTTCGTAAGTAGCGAATGATCTCTCTAATTGTGCTATCCACTCTTTGGCTTCCTCTAGTTTCCCATATGCTCCATTGAATTACCTATTTGATTAGATAAAATCTAGAAGTATGCTCCTTTGAATCCGACCAATTCCTCTCGGGTCATATCTTTGTTGGCCTCCCATATGAGGTGCATGAGCAATTGAAATTGGTGGAGGTGGTGATAACACCTATGATTGTTGAGGAGCAATCATAGGTGGCACTAGCTATGGTTGAGGTAGTGGAGGAACCAATTGCGATGGAGGTTAACTCCTTGGCATGAGGTGTTGGATTAATAAGGCTTGTTGTTGGGTTAACTGTTGAACTATCGCTTCTAATCTCGACATGTGTTCTTCCCCACTTCCTTCCTTACCAGAAGGGGCTTGAGTTACACTTCTTTGTCTTAACCTAGTCACTCTACTTGGCATCCTAAGTTGGATCTCTAGATTTTCCTATGACATTGGGGGTGGAGTTTCCACTTGCAAAGTTTCATTTACATCTCTATATCTAGTATACGTTGTCGTCATTGAAACTTGATGGTTGTGAAATCTTAATCTTCATATTTTGTGACATCTTTTAACTTTTTTTTTTTTTTCAAAATCACCATTTGGGGTTTCGAATGAAGATATAAGGTTTTAAGAGTTTGCATACTTTGAGTAACTTATGGCTAGAAGGGAATTCTATAGTAATAAATATGTATATTATATGTATAGACCATCGTCTAAGTCTTTTTTTATTTTATTTCTAAAGTTGTACCTAGGTTTTACCCCATCTCACTATTTGGTCGGTTGGTCCTATCTTTGACAACTTAGAGCTCTGATATAGAACTAATTTAGAATGATGACTGGAAGATTGGAATTGAAATTGTGTTAATTTAGTATAGAAATAAGTTGAATGGATGAGTTGGAAATTTAATTCAATTTTGGGGAGTGTTTAGAATTTTAAGGTATTAAATAGAAGCTAAAATAATGTAATAATGTTAATTTAGCAATGGGAATAGATTTGGGAAAAACTGGTTTTAGTTTGAAGTCATTTAAAGTTGAAATGAGTTAGGAATCAATTAGTTTTGGTTTAACTTAATTGAAAGTTAAAATGAAAGAGACATAGGTGATTTTATTAAGCTTATTTTGAAAAACAAATTAGAAAGTTGATGATGATTTAAATAGTTCTTCATGGAGTTTAAATGCTAATGATTAAATGTTTTAATCTGGAAATTTTATTGATGACTTTCATATTTTAGCATGCTTTGATTCTTTATGAATGTAGTGTTATTAACAGTAAGTGTTTATAATATGACTCACTAAGTCATTCATCAAGTCAAGTTTAAATGTCAAGAACATGTTCATGTGTTCTTCTTGAATATTTAAACCATTCTTCATGAAAATGTTATTTGATCCAAAATGTTGATTATATATATAAATGTTTGTTTATGAGTTTTTAACTAATGAATGATTTATATACAAATTAACTTGTTGAATTGATTTCTATAACTAATTTCTACAAAATCGAAATACATTTTTCCCAAAATTGAATTAAACTTTCGGATTAAAGTTATAATAGAAGTTGGTTTGATCTTCAAGAAGATAGTTAGACATGTGGAAAAGTTATGGTAAAAATAGGTTTAGTGGTAATTGGGCTAATTAATAAAAATTGGCTTAAATGTAATAAATAACATAACATTTAACTTGGGCTTTGAAATAAAATAAATAGTTGGACAAATAGTTAAAATAGGTAGACCATCCCTAAGTGAGGTTCAAACTAGTCTAAGATCTAGTTCACGTGAACCAAACTAACCCCCTCCAACTAGTTCACAATGTAAAATTAATTAAATAATAGACAAAAATTAAAATAAAATATATTAGGGTTGAATCCCTAAAAATGAATCAAAACAAATTAATCTTAATCAGTTCAATGTTATCCTAATCAGTTCACTACCTTTAAACTAGTTCAATTAATAAGTTGAATCACTAAATTAATTAATGAAATTAATGGCATTAATAAATAAGGCTAAAATAGTAGGGTCATTTAGTAATACTAAATGGATTCACTGGGTTAAAAGGATATACTTAGTTGAGTACTAAGTTAAGCCCAATGGGCTTAATTGGAGTTAAGTACTAACTAAATAAATTTAACTAATTGGTAATTGATGGGAATCCACCCTATGGTTTCAGCAATGGGGGAACTTGCCTTGGATGCATGAGCCCAGACATCCACATATGGCTACATTTTTATCTAATAATGTTTTATTTTGCATTGTAGCAGGTACATTTATCGATTTTTACAGGATAGCCAAGTAACATACACTAAGGATCGACTTGCGGGACAATTTTTGAAGTTACATCCAACGGCCCATAAATTGTTCAATTGAAGTGAAGAACCGACCACTTGAAGACCATTTGTATTTGTAATTGTAATTGTTACTTATGAGAACTGACCATTTTATTTTTGCACTTGTAATTGTGAGTTGGAACCAGTTACTTAAGTGGCATCTTTGTAATTTTTAGTTTGTTTTTACCCTAATAGAAGCAAGTATATACTTGCTAATTAGGGTTTTTGAGAAGATTTTTGATATTTTTGACAAAACATAAACTTTGTGCCGTAAGGGTCCTTCCTTGCAATCAAAGATCTCTTATCAATTTCTTGTGAAATTGTGGCGAGAATCAACAAGAGTAGACTGTAAGTCATATCAATCTTGCTTTTGTTGTGATACAAATTGTGTTTAGTGAGTAATATCTATGTACAATTTATGGTTACTTGTTCATTCACGTGGATTAAGGTTATAATTTTCAGATTTGATCATTTCAATTTGAAATTGAATCCTAGTGTAATTAGGTGTTCTTCCATTGTAAATCACATACTTATTTTTTCATACTTCCATTTGGTATTTGCTTATTTGGAATTAAGTTCATCACACCATTTTGAGTTCCAATTGATTAGTTGATTATTCATTTGTATTGTGTGCTTGTTGATAGAGCCATTTTATACTCAATCTTTATAGTATAAATTGTGTTAAATTATTATTGATTTTATAGAAATCATAAGGAAATGGTACTTAATTCTATTATGGTGATAAATCAGGTTAAATGGAGTCAATGATGCTAATTTAAGTATATAAGAGAAGTCATCTACATCTTGGATCAAGACAAAGAATTACACCACTAGAGGAAAGCACATAAACATGTATCTACCTGGGAACTAGCACGGTTTGAGGCACGGCCAAGGATCAAACCGTGTTACACACTGCAAAGAAGACGACAACGTGGACTTTCAACAGAGAGAGATACGGCTTAGGGCACGGCAGTGGTTGCAACCGTGGGCGAAACCGTGCTTGGAGCCGTGGTGGAAGCTAGGTGTGCTAAGGAGAAGAAAGTGTGGAACATCAACCAGATGAAGGCACGGCTTGACATCTAGCCGTGGGTGTAACCGTGGTATACACTGGACACGGATGAAGACTTGTAGATTATGCACAGATGAAGGCACGTCTTGAAATCTGGCCGTGTGTGTGACCGTGGTACACATTGGGCGTGGATGAAGACTTGAAGAATATACACAGAGGATGGCACGGCTTGATCCACGGCCGTGTGGTAAGGTGTGCCAAGCGGACGAATCTTCACTTCTCGAAATCTACTTGGAAAAGGAAAGATATTTTCGTATCTTGCTAGCAAAAGATCACATGCCATCCTTCAAACATTATAAATAGAACCAACCCTAGAGGGTTAGGACAATCTTTTTAGAAGCTTTTAATCTTTAATCTTTCTATCTTTGACTTGGGAAACAAGAAGGGAGGCCGAAGGCAGAGCAAGCCATCCGGGTTCATTATGTCTTTACTTTTTATTTTCGTTTTTCGTATGAACATGTGTAGCTAAGTTACTTTTCTAGCCAAAGGGTCATAGATGTTTAATTCTCCACGAATTGTGAGGTCTAATTGACTTATGTTTATTCTATTCTTTGTTTTTTGGTATTCATATATCTTCTGATCGTTTTGTTATTATTATTTTGTTGATTGGTATGAATAGAGCTCTTCTACTTAATTAGCAAGATAATATATTGTCAACTAGCATGTCAAATCCGTAATTGTTTGATTGTTCTAGTCTTAGTGATACGATAACATGTTTGATTATAAGAATAGATGATCGAATTCATGTTATGGAGGTGTATGATCATGTTTAAATAGGTTATCTTATAATCTACTGGCATGAATTGGTGGTCTCTCTAGATTTTAATGCTATTAATAGATTAAATCCTAAGCGCTTGTCTGGGGTTGTCTAATCAATAAGAGAAATAATTCAAAGCGCTTGTTGGAGGTTATCGAGGAAGTAAGGAGAGATAGGTTGTTAGAGCTTGTTAATAACCATAACCAGTTTATCTAGAACTAAGAATAGAAAACACTTGCATCGATGATCAATTCCTAGAATTAAACTATCTTAATTCCTTTGGCTAGGCTTTTATCAATATCTGATTTTCTTACTTTGTTTTACTTTATTCGATTCACAAACAAAACCCCCCCATTTTTCTTTTCCTCTTTATGTTCTTTGAATATAAATATCTTTACCAATCCCTGTGGATTCGACCCTACTCACCACTATATGCAAATCATATAATTGTCTAGAAGTAGGTTTTATTTTTGTTGGACTCGACACCCATTACTTGTGATTTGGGAATCAAGGCACATCGGTAATTAAATACTAATCAAATAAGCAACTATACTTAATCAAATATACATCAATAATTAAATACCGGTCAAATAAGCAAGTATGCTTAATCAAATATACTTTAATATTAGAACTATCTAAAATTTACAAAATATTATAATTGAATACAATCTAGTAAGTTTATTTGATAGAATTAAGATACAATTTCTATTAAGGACAAATAATTGAATATTTATCTTTATTACATATAGGTTTCAAAATTGGCTTTGATTTATGACACATGGCTCAAATTGCGATCATGGGATTTATAGGTACATAATTTTTTGAATTCCGTGTTATGTGTACATGTAGATAAACAAATTTGACTTATAATTAAACTTGGCTAATAAACATGTGTAATTGCTTATCTGTGGTCATTTTGAGTCACCAAGTGACACTTTGAGATTGGGTTTACGGTTGCGGTTGTAAATTCCAAGATAATGTAGTAAATTAGGTGTCTAGACCACTATAGGTGGTGTGATGGGTAGTTGATAGGAAGGAATTGTTAAGCATGGCTAGTAGGTACAGAAGGATGCATTAGCGGGTGTTATATGGAATTATGAGCCTCACAAATAATATGTTAACTGCAGATTGTGATCACTCGAGGTAGATTCTAACAACTTTTGAGAAAATTTACCTGAATGCTTTTTCATAACTTATGTTCAAATATATATATACATAAGGAGGATATCTTTTCCAAGCAACTATATCCTACAAACTAGGAAAACAAATCCTCCTCTATTAAAATATAAAATACAAAATATGCATGCTATATTTACAAAATAAATCACAGAACAAATATCTTAATATTTACGGCTGTGTAACACGGCCGTGTATCAGGCCGTGTATGTTTCTAAGCTTCCAGACACAATAATTTATGTCATTCTTGATTGATATCCCTCCTCAAATTGATGCTGACTGATCAAGAAGCATCAATTTGCCAACAAGAAACTGATGACGCTGCCGAGAAAGAGCCTTAGTAAATATATCGGCCGTTTGAAGATCAGAAGAGATATGAGGAAGAGAAATAACACCATTATCATAAGCTTCTCGAATAGAATGATAGTCCACTTCAATATGTTTCGTACGCTCATGAAAGACAGGATTAGCAGTAATTTGAATAGCACTAGTATTATCTACATAAAGAGAGGTAGACTCAAGTTGAGGAAAACCAAGCTCAGCCAACAAACGTCGAAGCCAAATGATCTCAGAACAAGCAAAGGACAGAGCACGATATTCGGGCTCAGTAGAAGACTTAGACACTCGATCTTGTTTCTTTTCCAAGAAATTAAAGAGTTACCAAGAAACATATACCAACCAGTAATAGATTGACGTGTATCAGAACAACCAACCCAATCAGCATCACTATAGGTTGTTAAGTTAATAGGAGACTCTGCAGAAAAGAACAAACCACGATGAGAAGTACCTTTTAAATACCTAACAATATGGTGAACTGCTGCTAAATGAAGATGTGTAGGTGCCTGCATAAATTGACTAACTTGTTGCACAGCAAATGAAATATCAGGACGTGTAATAGTAAGATAATTGAGACTTCCAACAAGTTGTTGATATAGAGATGGATCAGATAGAAAGTCACCATCATTTCATTGATATTTAACATTCACTTATAAAGGAGTATCAATAGGATGACCTTCTTGGAGACCAGCTAAAGCAATAAGTTCCTTAGTATATTTATGTTGATGAAGAGAAATACCAGCAAAAGAAGAGTGAACCTCAAGACCTAAGAAATAAATTAAAGATCCCAAATCCTTCATATGAAAAGAACCTTGAAGACGCTCCTGTAACTGAGACATCAATTGAGTATCAGATCCTGTGATGACAATATCATCAACATAGATTAACAATAAAAAAATTCCCTTGTCAGTTTTGCAAAGGAATAATGAAGAATCATACTGACTTTGAATAAAAGAGAAGCTAAGAAGAGTATTACGAAACTTTTCAAACCAGGCCTGTGGAGCCTGTTTCAAACCGTATAGAGACCGTTTGAGCTTACAAACATCATGTGAGGGTGTAGAAAACAAGCCTGAAGGAGGAGTCATATAGATATCTTCCTTGAGATCCCCATGCAAAAATGCATTCTTAACATCTATCTGTTGTAAGAACCATCCTTTAGATGTAGTAATAGATAGAACAAGCTGGACAGCTGCTAACTTAGCCAAAGGTGCAAAGGTCTCTTCATAATCAATTCCATATTCCTGTCGATTGCCAAGAGCTACCAATCTTGCCTTATATCTGTCAAGGGAACCATTAGATCAGAGCTTAAGAGAGTAAACCCATTTACAACCAATGGGTTTAACACCAGCAGGACATGAAACAATATCCCAAGTGTGATTGTCTTGAAGGGCTTGAAGTTCCTCTTGCATGGCTTTTATCCAGCAAGTCTGTTTAGTAGCCTGAAAATAAGAGGTAGGAATTGTAATATTAGTTAAAATTGCAGAATAGTCATATCTATCTGGAGGACGAATGTGCCGAGTTGATCGTCGAAGAATCATTAGAGCATTTTCAGAAGCGGGGTCGGGAAGGACAAGGCCAGGCTTGAACTGTTTATCAAAAGAAGAATCATCAAAGTGAGGAAGTACAACAGTATCAGATGTCGAAAGATGCTGAAAATAGTATTCATGTTCAAAGAAAATCACATCCCGAGAGATACGCCATCGATTATTAATCGAATCATAACACACAAAACCTTTATGATTAAGACTGTAACCCATAAAGGCACATCGAACAGACTAGGCTGACAACTTATGATGTTCATGGGTAGGTAAATGAACGAAACAAACACATCCGAAAGTATGTAGCATATGATAATTAGGATGTTTACAAAAAATTCGATGGTAGGGAGAATCAAACTTCAATTGTTGAGATGGTAAGCGATTAATCAGATAAACTGCAGTAGATAAAGCTTTGGTCCAAAACTTAGCTGGAATAGAAGATTCTAACAACAATGTGCACACCACATCTAACAAATGTCGATTTTTCGTTCGGCAACTCCATTTTGTTGAGGTGTATAAGGACATGAACGTTGTGAAACCAATACCCTTGTTATGAAGAAATGCTTGAAACTCATGAGAGATATATTCACCACCATTATCAAACCGTAAGACTTTAATACAAGTGGAGAATTGAGTTTCAATATATGTCACAAAGGTTTGAAACACAGTAAACACGTCTGCTTTAGAATGCAAAAAATAGATCCATGTGAATCGACTGTAATCGTCAATAAATGTCACAAAATATTTATACTGAGCATGTGAAATAATCGGTGTAATTCCCTAAACATCACTATGAATAATGTCAAAACATTTATTGGCACGACTACCCAAAACAGGAAAAGGCAATGTCTTACTTTTGCCTAGTTTATAAGGAGAACAATCAACTAATAAACTCTTATCTGTGAAATCGATAACACCACTTTGCAACAAATGAGTCAAAACAACATTATTTGGATGACCTAAGTGTCTATGCTAGATGCCAGCCTTATTTTCAACAACCGAAGAAGCTAATGACAAAGTCCGAGGAATGGTAAATTGTAATGGAAATAACCTGCCCACTTTAGGCTCCTTCGCTATCACCTTCCCCGACACCTGATCCTGCACAATACAACCATCACGAGAAAAATGGACATCACAGTTATTATCCACCATTTGACCAACGGAAAGTAAGCTAGTAGATAATTTAGGAGAAATCAAGACATGTCGAAAGGAGGAGTTAATATCACCAACTGTCATAATTGAAATATTATTTCCATCAGCAACCTGAATATGTTGAATACCAGTATATGGGCGTTGATTATGTAATAAATCGGATGTGCCAATCATATGATTTGTGGCGCTGGAATCAACAAACCAAGGAACAGAATTAGTAGTCTTACCTTTCCCTTGAAGACCAAGAGCAAAGAAGGCAGAGAGAATCATCTGTTGGACCATATCTAGTGTGAGAACAGATTGATTATTTCTAGCAATTGTGGATGTCGAACCAAAATTGCGAGAGTCGGATACTGCAGCATGAAGGGCTTTTGGCCTTCTGTTTTGAGGCCTTGTAGGACACTCCTTAATAATATGTCTGTTTTTCTTGCAATAATTACAGAACTTTTTACTACAATGGCGAGCAATATGACCAAATTCTTTGCAGTTGTAACACTGCGTTCTTCCCTTCCCTCGGGTCTTAGCAGCATATGCAACATTAACTATTCCAGATGATCCACCAGTTGCACCAATAGCGGCTTGTGTCGCCAATCTTTGTTCCTCATGCAGCAATTCACATTTACCAAAACATACATCCAAACAAGGAACTAGATCTTTATTCAGCAACCCAGCCCGAGCAATTTCAAATTCAGGCCTGAGCTTCGTCAAAAACTGATCACGAAGACTCACTTCATGAATAGCTTGAAGACTAGCTAAATTCTGCTTTGACACCTTAGCATAGATAATACCAGAATATTTTCTCCATAAATTAAGAAAGCCAGAATAATATTGTTCAATTGAGAGATTACCTTGACTATAATTACTCATATCAAGTTCCAATTCAAAACGTCTTGCAGTATTATCTTGATTGTAGACGCGCTTCAAGTATTCTCACATTTCTTTAGCTGTACCAAAGGATCATAAATTGTTTATCATATGAACCTCAATAGATCCCAAAATCCAAGAAATAATCCGAGCATCCTTTGCCTCCTATTGACCATGATCTTTTGACTCTATAGGAGCTGGAGAAGACCCATTAATATGACCCCAAAGCTCTTTCCCTTTAAAAAACATCTTGAACTGAAATTCCCATGCTGCATAATTCTTTCCCGTAAATCTAATAGCTAAGATTTCATGTGTTTTCTCAGAAGACATTCTAAACAGAATTGTCACTCACAACTTGATTATCAAGAAAATTGTTGATCGGAATTAATCAACCTAAAACCAAAGAAAACCAAGAACAAACTAGCAATTCCAAGAATAAAAGAAAAACGACGGATTCAACAAAATATTCAGTTGTGTAGCTCTGATACCATAACAACTTTTGAGAAAATTTGGCTGAATACCTTTTCATAACTCATGTTCAAATATATATATACATCAGGAGGATATCTTTTCCAAGTAACTATATCCTACAAACTAGAAAAACAAATCTTCCTCTACAAAAATATAAAATACAAAATATACATGCCATATTTACAAAATAAATCATAGAACAAATATCTCAATATTTACGGCCGTGTATGTTTTTGGGAGCTACCTGACACAATACACGGCCGTGCCTTTTAGTCGTGTATCCGGCCATGTATGTTTCTAAGCTTCCAGACACAATAATTTCTGTCATTCTTGATTGATAGATTCTCATGATAAATTTTGTATGACACTATCAGACACTTGCTTGTCGACGGACATGAATCTAATTGTTCATGTTAACCCTCGATCTCACTACGGTGAATCAGACCTCTTGTCTCCTATTGCGTTGCGGAGTCATGAGATACTCCAACTTCTAGAATACCAGAAGTGTACTGTTTGCCACACCTAAATTTGAAAACTAAATGAATCTTGTTAGCTACATTAAAATCCTAGGTATTTCAGAATCCATTATCCAATATTTTTCATATGTGCTAAATATTTGAGAATCTATTTTATGATACTTAGATGTGATTATTTAGGATATTCTAATCATAACAACCTGCCATGAATGCCTTGTAGGAAAGAGAATACTTCCATAAGTGCTTTAATTCTTATTAAAGACTCCTGAAGCATCCAATTACAACTATAAAATAATAGTAGTGCCAACTAAAGTAGAGGACTTTGGTTTTCTTGAATTTTTGTTATTGTTTTCCTAATGATACTCATTTTGGAGTGTTTTAAATTTAAATTATGAATTTTGCATAGATCTCCTTTTAATTTTATTAACAAAAGCACTAAATTTTGATCAAAATTAACATGCAAAATAATTTGCTTAGATATGCACATGTTGTGTGAGTCATAACAAGCAAGTATAAATTGACAATAAAGAAAAAGAAAGATAGGGTGAGAGAAGATAAATCCACAATCAACATCAATTTATATTTTTAGGATGCCATTAACCAAGATTATTCGTATGTGCTAAGTATTTGATAATTCGTTTTATGACATTGATGCAATTGATATTGCACATGAGTAAATGCTAAAAAGTAAGTTTAACCATGAAGTTGTAAGATAAAATAGAGAACATGTTATCCCTTTATATATCTATTGAGATACTAACTTACTTGATTTGCTATAATCTAATTAGTGCCAACTTTTATTGGTATAATTGGAAATTTGGTGTTTAGACTAATTAATGTTAATCTTTCTTGCTTATTCATTACTAATCTCTAGTGTTGTTAGATTCGACTCAAATAGTTCACTTGGACATGTGAGAGGGTTAAGGATTAAGGAGAAGAGCCAAGTTTGATTAAAAGTTGAACTATAGTTGAATTGGGTCGAATTGTAGGGATCAACTCAAAGTTGACAACACTGCTAATCTCACAAGAGATATTTCTAGAAGCAATCTATTACATTGAATAGGAAGATAGTAATAAACAACTATTAATAATTCATGCCTAAATCAAGTTAATTACACCTATTTTTTAGAGCCTATATAGCTTACTCTTTATGTTAGCTAAACTTCTCTTCACAAGTGAGGGAATCAATTTTATTAAAGTAGAACTTCAAAAAATTAAACTTCATTTGAGGATCAAAGACCGTTTCAAGTGCAAGGACAATACCATATTCCCTCCAACATTTATTGAACTTTTCATTTTAATACATATCTCTCTCCACATTTATCAAATTTAAAGTTCATTTCAATTTCAACAAACATTCAATTCTCTATACTTGCAAGAAATTGAGGTTTGAAGTTAGATATGAAGATTCTAACATCAAATTGGATATAGTATAAAAAGGGCTCAAAAACTTATATATCTTCTCTACTCTTCCCCACTCATCCATTATTGAACAATACTTATAATGAGAATCACTCAATTAAAGGCAACAAAAAGCACGTTGATACTTAAGTGTGCTATCAAGCATAAGGTAAGTGGAATTCTATCTAGTAGCTACATCCAAGCACAAACCAACATTGGTATCAATGTCACCAACCTGTTGAATACACTTTAAAAAATGTTTCATTCTACCCTTGGAGCCCTTAGCATACTTCACATTCTCCCTTATTTTATGCAAAGTTTCACTACTTACAATCAATCCCTTTTTAACAATTAAATGAAGAATATCAACGCAACATCTAATATGGAAAAACTCACTACTACATAACAAACTATGTTATAAGTTCAATTGATCTTTCAAGAAATTTTGCAAGCAATCATTTGCAGAGGCATTATCTAATGTAAGGAAGAATATCTTTTTATCTATACCCCAATTTTTCAAAAATTCAAATACTTTCTTGGATAGCTCAAAACCTAAGTGAGGAGGGGGTATTTTACAAAAAGAAAGAATTTTATTATTAAGTTTTCATTTCTCAACCACATAATGCCTAGTTAAACAAATATATCATTCACTAGTGGAAGTAGTCCATACATCAGAAGTCAAACAAACTCTTCCTAAAATTTTCTGCAAAATTTGTTTCAATTTATCCTTTTGAGCTACATATAAATTCTAAACATATGATTTAGCAGTTTTCTTATAAATTGGCTTATAATCAAGATTATATAACCTTATAAATTGTGTGATCCTCTTATACTCAACAAATGAAAATGGGAGATTATGTTCAATAATAGCCATTAACATTATCTCACGAGTAACTTTTAGATATGGTTTTCTTGACCTTAACTTACTAGCATGATCAATTATCATATCACCAACATTATTATATCTAGAAATTTGACTCAAATGACATTTTCTCTTATGCCAAAGTAAGGTTGAAGTTTTATGTGTATGTTTCCCAATAACATATTCCTTCCCACATGCTTTATCTTTGACTATACTTTTACTATCTTTCCCAACACCTATGCTTACAAATATTTCCCAAATGTGAGAACTACTTGGTCGAGCCTTCTTACCTGCGAGTTCTTTAGATTGAGAAGATCCTACTTATACATTAGCATTGGGCCCACCAACTTCGAACACATCATCTACATTAATAGTTTATATTGTATTTATAGTGTCATTACTTATAGGATCCATTTTGAAAATATATCAACAAAAGAAAATGTCAAAATATAGAATTACAGATGTTGCACTTATGCTAAAAATAAAATATGTCAAAAATCAATACAGACTTTCCCAAACCCAAAACCCTAAGCCCAAATTGCAAGCCCCAAACCCCAAATGCTAAACTCGAACTAGCCGAACCCCCAAACCTCAAACCCTAAACAGCCAAACCCTATAACCCAAAACCCAAAACCCAAAGCCTAATGACCGAATGGCCAAACCCCCAAAGCCCAATAGCTGAATAGCCAAACCCCCAAACCTTATACCCGGACCCTAAACCAGAACTTGAAACCCCACACCATAGGTCAACAACACAACACATCCTTGTAATTTTTTTTTTTTGAAAAAAAAAATGCAATTGGACAAGGATTGATTGACCATAAGTGACTAACATGTGGTTGGGAGACCGTCGGATCGGGGACGATGAGTGAAGAGTGGCTGATGAGAGGAGAAAGAGGACGGTGATGAGGGGTTTTGAGTTTGTAGCTTGTGGTTATGGTGGCTAGTGGGTGGGTGTGGTGTCTAATGGTCTTAGACGAGGACTTGTCTAGGTCTAAGTAAAGAGGTGTATTATGTGTGAGTGTGATGATGATGAGTGTTGAGTGATGACTAATGTGTGAGGTGTGCTTGTGTGCCTGTGTGTAAGTGTAGTTTGAGATTTGAGTTGAGGGTCTTGTGTAGTTGTTGTCTTGTTTGCTATTGTTTTCAATTTTTTTTTTTTAATTTAGGCAAGTTAAGCAACCTAACTCGCTTGTAATGAGTTGGCCCACTCCAACCCATAAGCCACGCGGGGTGGGCCAAAAAGCCTACAATTCCCACCGGCCAAATTTTTTTTAATCCAACTCACGAAAAATTGCGGGTTGGCGGGTCGACTTGTTAAGCCCGCCTTGTATTTCCACCCCTACTGCTTATCCTAAAAGATTCATTTTTAGATTTATAAGTGTGCAAGGTATTAAGAGTCTACGAGAAATTGATGATGGATAAGGGTAGTAAGTTTAAACCTCAAATTTTAGGAGATATGATCCATCTTCATTTTCTCGAGTACTCCTACACAATCACTCATATAATAGGTGAGAACCTAAAATCTTCTCCCTAAAGTTTATCAAAATTGTGAAGGCATATTTTCACATTAATAAATAATTCCATGATAGCAGAGTGTATAGAAGAATATTGCTCGTAGATTAAACACATTTAAAAGAAAAAATTCATGTGATTTTCACACAAAGAATAAGATTTTCATTTGAATATGTGTTCAATAATTGAGTGACAACATTTTCAAGTAATAAATATGGAATTTAACCTTTTAGATCAGATGGTTATGGTGCTAATTATAAATAAAATTTGATGAAGGCGATATTCATTTAATTAAAAAAAATTCAACTGTATGTTGATAGCTTATTTTATTATTTATGTTAGCCAATAGTATAAATTTTGAATCAACATATATATATAATTATAAAATTTAAATATATATAATTTTTAATAAATATAAACTAAAAATTCTTTTAAACACCATGTTATAACAAAAAGGGTTTTTTAGTTACAAGAAAAATACTACTATGTTTCTCTACAACAGTTAAGCTCAGTTTTATAATTTGGTCTCTAAACTAAATAGAAGCTAATAATAAGTTTTTAGTTTAGTTTGGATTAGATTTCAAACCAAATTATATATATATATATATATATATATAAAAAAAAACCAGTTTGATTTAGTTCAATTTGCAGATTAATTTGGTTTGGTGATTTTTTTTCCCTCTACCCCTAATGTCAGTTACAATAGGACAATATGTGAAATGAACCCATGAGGAGGCCTAGTAGTTTTAACTAAAAGTTATCACGTTACATGTGCACTTGTTACATGCAACTACTTTGCAAGTCAAGGATCACAAGATTATATAAATATTTAATTTATTACAACTAATTATATTACATATAATCGTATAATAGGAAAATAATTATGAATTCTCATATTCTACGATCAAGTAAGATCACAAGGAATTAGAACCTCTTACCAAGCAATAAAATGGGTAGTAACTCTAAGTTTTACAAAATAAATTACTACTTAAGTTCCTAAGAATAAGATACCATATTCTATAACTAAATAATTGCCATGAAACTTCTTACATTATCAATCTTCATTTAAGCAGCTCCTATTTACACAATATCACATTTCTTTCCAAGCTTTTATAGTACTACCTGCAAAATAATCTATTGGGAATGAGCACACATTATAGCTCAATGAGATAGAAATGAAACATCCTCATTACTATATAAGCACAAGTAAGTTATTAATCATATACTATACATGAGCAACTATATGCAATATAAACATTGCATGCGACCTTTTAGTAACTAGCATGAAGTCCAGGATTTAAGCCCTCTTAACCATGAGTTAGGGATTTACTTCCCACCACTAGTGCTTAGGTATCATCTAACAATGTATCACAAAATTTAATTATTATCCTTCTCATATCACAAGATTTCTCTTAGCATCCTTCTCACAAGAAGCTTACAAACTCAACACAATAAGGGGACTTCAACTAGGAAGCTTTGTCAAATGCGTGAACAATCCCTAAGTCAGTAGTTTGCATATGATGTCACAAAGTTTATCCCTCTTAGAGGAAACTTGTCTATCTACCATGTAGTAGTGATGGCTTTCAAACTCAATGCAATGTCCTATGCAATGTATGTCTAATTTTAGCTTAGCATAATATCATTTATTCAATTTATTTTTAAGTGACCAACTAGATGTATCAAGTAAACAATCAATCCATAAAGTAATAGCATTCACAGTCAAATCATAAATTCTCAAAGATGTTAACATGATCCTTGGCATTATGCCCCAGGATCCCTTAAATCTTATCTTATCATGATCTCTGACCTTTCACTTAAGATCTACTTAAACCTTATCTTAATACTGTCCTTAGCCAAACACTCCAAAATGTTCCTTAACTGTTCCTTAATATTAATCAATCCAAACATCCATAATTACTTTATCTAGGGATGACCAAACAATTAGTCAATCAAATCATAGGTCAATAACCGATCCAACTAGTTAGCCCTTCACACCACAAAGTAGCAATTTACACCATATAGTTGTAAAACCATAATTAACTAGAACATCTAAGTAATTATCTGAATTGTGTCTTATCACATTGCCATCTTGAATTCCCACTTTCATTAATATCATCTTTAGTTTATACTAGCTTTAATAATCAAGGTTTCCATGTTATCAAAGTAATAGATAACGTAAACGCCCAAAATAAATTTTCCATTCATATTATGAATTACATTTACATATAGATATGTTTTTGGATCCTAGCCGCAATAAACAAATAATGGACTAAAGTGGGGAAAATAAGGGTGGGTTGAGGTATTATTGGCTAGTTAGTAAGGGTTTGAATGGTCGAATGGTAGAGGAAATTAATTCTTCGATTTTCATGTAGCCATTAGTCAAAGTGTCTTGAACTAGCAAAATGGTGGTCACTTTTTCCCTACTACTCTGATGTCATTTACTCTATCATTCAAATGGTATCCATCACCAACCTCTTGTGTGCTCTATTCATTTATATGACCTATAGGTACTAGCTTCTAATTTATTTTCCACCACACATTTTGTCAGCACATTCCAAATATACCACTACAAAATAAATATATGGAACAAACAAGGCACAATCATAAGTATTGTGGTAATTCATAGAATTTCTCACTTATCTTGATTTCCTAGTTTAAAACTTGAAATAAGCCTTGAAAAATCATGGAAGATCAAGTTCTTTACCTAGAATCAAAGAATGGCAAAACTTATAATTATATATAGTAGTTAAACTTATCAAAACTTGAATAGAATCAAATTTGCAAACTATTTTTTGATAAAAATATTAAAACTATACATTTACGTTCGCATAAATTCAACTCAAAATTTAAGCTCAACATTTACCTATCAAGTCTAATTTTGTTATGAAGTAGACTTCACAAGGATTACAATACCACTTTCAATTCTTGGTTTGGAAATGATTTGAAAAAGTTATGAGTTTTAGATGATATTTTTAGAAAGAGGGGCATAGTATGAAATTTTTCTCTCTGAAGATTTGGATTAAAGAGAGAGAAAACTACTACTTAAATTTAACAATGAGTCCTTCACTGAGAAGTAAGTTTTGGGTAATAGGTTATTATCCAATTATCGAGTTTAACTAATATATATACTAACAATCTTATTAAATTATCTATACTGTAATAATTTTATATAAAAACTTATATATAAGCTAAATAAAATGCCCTAAATATAAATATATATTCAGAAAATATTTTTAACTATCTTAAGTCTATAATTTTAATTTAATTTTTTTTTATTATAATTTACCTAACGGTCTCATAATATACCTATTTCATCTACTTTAAATTTTATTAAGATTCAAAATGAGACTTTTATCCTAATTAATTCACTAATATAATGCTAATTATTATCAAATTCATGGGGTTTCATAAGATAAATACAAAAGTTGGATTTAAGAATGAGGGATTCTCATACCAAAAGTGATTGCAAGTCACCCACCTGCTGTTCCTTGCCGATAATATAATCTTCAAGTTTTTGAGCAACTTATTATACCGGTTCCTGATGAAAGCCAGAGAATAGAACGAGACCATAAGATAACATTAGCATTTCAAGCTAGTAGAGAAATGCCAAAGCACAATAGAGATAACGCAGGTGTGCTTCGCAAAATAAAAATCCATGTCGTTGAATCAACATATTTGAGAATTTCACAGCCTATATGGACAGGAGGTATATACAAATTTTGCCTATTCACAACACAAACACTCATATTACTAGAGGAGAGATCAGATTTATCCGTAGAACTGCGAATATTTTTCAAAGATTTAGATTTTGAATTTATAAAACTAACTGAAAAAAAAAAAGAAAGAAAAGAAAAGCTCACAAATTGAATCATAAATTAAACGTAGCAGTGACTCCCAATGCCCTCTTAAGTATAGAGTTGAAAGGGGAAAAAGAAAAAAAAATATATACAAATTAGAGTATCCGTAAAATAAGAATGCGCATGCAGAAATGTTATATATAAAATAGGGTTGGCGCACCTAAATATCATAACAATGGAAGAACACATTCAAAATTTGATGAGCAATCATGTACAAATTAACAATCACCCATGGGTATTTGTAGAATACATTTAAAATTCTTTAGCAACCCCTTATCAGATACCCTATTTAAGACAATATTCAAAATTATCCTATGTTTCATTACGAGAGTTAGATATGAAAATCATGAAAGTAAATATAATTAAATAAATTAACCAGATCATTGGAGTCATATATAATACGAAGATTTTCCAATTATATGGAATAAGTTTTTTTTTTTCGCTCTTAAATCACGGAATTGAAAGTAATAAAAAAAAACAATAATAATAAAATAAAACCATACAAATTACAAGTAATACTATAAAGTTGATTTAAAGTAATTATCATTGTTTCATTTTAGCCAGATCACCATCTTTATTTAGTTATATACGACAAACACATTCACTTTCTCACTACTCTTTAACTGTCAATTTCCTTGTTCCTTTTTATCTACCCGCTGCACATTTGAAAGTATAAAAATCTGTAGCCCTGAGGGACAGGATCTTACCCACAGCCCAGTCAAACGGACATATGGTTGGAGAGCAGCCTTGACCTCTGGAGATTCCCACTCCAATGCCTCCCACCGTTCTTTCTCGACTGCACTTATAATGATCTCCTTAAGAGAAGAGGGAGGAGTAGGGACTCCATTTGGAAGCCGCTGCATTTGGAGAGGAATCTTCTTTATCTTCGGACATTCGACCACTTTGATTGTTTCGATGGGACAGGCGAGGGCTACTGATCCGATGCTTCTCAGTTCTGATAAGCCAACCAGTTTTAGCGTCTTTAAGCTAGGGAGAGGAGTAACGGTACACAAATTGCCAGTGTGCTCACTGTACGTGTTTGTTACCTCCTCCATGTTTTTGCAATTGTAAATCACAATAGCTTGGAGGTTAGAGAAATGTGGCAACATACCATGATTCAGCAATCTCTTCATCTTACTACAATAAGATATAGAGAGTGATGTAAGATGAGAGAAATAGGAGGGTGCAGGAGCAAGAGTATAGCGCAACTCTAAGGATGACACTGCTGTTATCTCCTCCAATTCACTACAGCATCTAATGTTGATCGTTTGTAGGCGGGAAAAGGAGTACCTTATATCTGCTTCGGGCCCTATAATATACTTGATTTTTGGGCAGTGATTAATATGTAATTTCTCAAGGTTTTCCCGCACATCACGATCCAACAATATGACCCTCCGGCAATCCGAACTAACTATATGTAATTCTTGGATATTCTTTGGGAGAAGGAGAACATCCCTTTCCATGTCTGGACAGCCAAAGAGAGCAACAAATCTCTTGTAATTTTTAACATATGGTTCTTCTGATTCATACATCATGTCTGGAAATGTTGATGAGACAAAGATGGCATACTCAGTGTCGAGATGTTCTTTTTCATTGAAAGAATTAATGAAGATAGTTAGCTCCTCGAGGGTTGAGAAAATACAATGCAACTTTTCCAACTTAGCGAATCCTTTCAGCTCTTCTGCCTTGATATAATTAGTATGAAGGTACTGCAGTTTTTTCAAATTCCTTAGTACTCCTTCCGGTAGTTCTACAGCACCTGTAAGACAGGTCGAGGAATTCTAGATTTACTAAATTTTCCAATCCATCTGGTAAGACTTTCAGACTTTTGCAGAAGAAAAGATCTAATTTCTCTAGCGATGTTAACTTCCCTATGTTAGGAATGTGATGTAATCCATGACAATATCGAAGCACCAAAGCAGTCAATTTGACGAGATCTGATACAGAATTTGGCAATTGTTTTATCTTCGATGAACTTAGATTGAGAATCCTTACTTCGGAGAAAACAGTAAACAGTGAATCCGGGATCATCCTCAAACTACAATTCTTTGATATCACAATTGGAAGCCTGATTCGATTTGATGATGGCTTAGAAATTCCATCTGCTGCATCCCTCATTAGTGAAACCATATTTAAACCTTCAATCTGAAACTCTTCATTACCAAAATCAACCATGAAAAGATTGGTGCTAGTAGCTGCATGGAATGCCATATCCACTACTGACTCATGCATCTTTATCGTTTCTTTTCCTTCTTTATCTTCTTTAAGCCTAAGTAGACAGGCATTTTCAAGTCCTTTTAAATTTTTGTGAGCTCTATGCAATAACCTTTTTCGGCTGTTCCTTCCATCAATTAATCCCATGTCAACTAGAAACTCCTCCACTTCTCTTACATCTGGAAATCTTCTTAGTCTGCAGTAAAATGCACAAAATATGATGCATTGTTGCAACTCATGATCCTTCAAGAGCTCATAACTGAGTTTTAGTCGATCAAACACCTGAACTTTCAATTCACGGAGTCTTTCCCTCGGATCATTCATTTTTTCCATCATATCACTCCAATCTTGCACATTTTTCACTCCCCTCATTCTTGTTGCAATAGCTTTGATATAAAGTGGCAAACCTTCACAAGCTTCCACAATATTTTTAGTGATCTTTGCCACTTCTTTTGGGAGCTGTGTCTTCATACCAAGTTCATGCATAAATAGCACCCGACTACATCCCGAAAAAGCTGGGAAAGGCTGTATTTTGATTTCTCTCTGGCATAACATCATTCGTGACACATCCAATGACTGGCAAGTAATAACTAACTTGAGACCATCATATATCAGGGGGATACCAACATCGTAATAGTCGAAATGTTTCCATAAACCATCAAGGATCATGACATATTTCTTTCCTGACGTCAAAAACCTATTCAACGTTGCTGCCCTCATCTTCTCATTCTTCTCATTAGAAAGTTCATCTAAATGTACAGCATTTCCAATCACACCTTGTAATTCATGGATGCTGAAATCTTTAGGCATTGTGACCCAAAAGACATTATCAAAAGCTTCATCATTGAGTAGTTCATTGTAAATGTTCATCATAATTTCTGTCTTGCCTACTCCTCCCATACCATAAATGCTGAATCTTAAAATTTCGTTGCTCTTTATTAAGCCCAAGATCACTGCTATCTCAATGTCACGACCAATTAGTTTGGTGGTAAACAAAGGAGGTGCTCTGGAGCTAGGTGCAATGCTTGATTTTCCTTTTATTGACATATCTACATCGCCTGGCTCTTCTAGTCGGTGGATCAATTCTTCCACACGATTTACTTGCTCCGAAGACGGTTGCTTTCCTTCTTTCCGTTCATCTGCCATGTTTAGGTAAGCATTTTGTAATGCTTTTACTTTCTTGGACGACTGACGCAACTCCTCCTCCTTTTTCTTTATTTGGTTGCTAAGGCATTCCTGTTTTCTTTTGAGAGTAAGCAAACACTGATCAAATCTTGTACATACGCTCACTGAATCCTCGTACACACCTGATGTCAAACATAACCATGATTTTTCAGAGTGGGAAACAAGAAGTAAGTCACAGAATGACGGAAGATTTTCAGGCCAATAAAATCAATCACTAATTACATGTGCACGTTCAGATATAGAGCTGCCTGCTTTATAAATTTACGAAGACTTATAGCATTGTCTTCTTCATATTTCTGAGCATGATAATGCTCAATGAGAAAAAAGATATATTTCTTTAGGGGAAAAAGATGCAAAAAAAAAAAAAAAAAACTTACCAATATATGTGTTTTTTACTTATCCAGCTTGTTAGGTATGTAAAAGACATTCACAATGAAAGTATTCTTATCAAATTGTTGAATAAAATGACCAAAAGACCCAGGTTACATCCTGTCAAACTAGTGGAAATTCTGGGCTAATGAATTTGCAAGAATATCTATGGAAAAACCGGATACAGACAAATGTATAACGAGTCTACCATGCAAGAAAAAAGATTTTACTTTTAATTACCGAATTCATTTATATTCTGCCATTGGAGATCCTGTGCTGTACCATTCATTGTATTAACATCATCGTATTCCTGGAAATATGAATCGGGGAGTAAATCGGCTTGTTGCGACTGAGCATGCAACATAGCTGGATTGAGCTCATTATTCTCAAATGGGACCGACGAGGCTTCTGGTACAACAAGATGCGAAGCTTCTCCAGAGGAATACTGGCTGTACGTAGGCTGATAGTCTTGCAAGGGATTGTAATCGCATGAAGGAAGAAAATTGTTCTCAGGTCCAATTACTTGGTCATTCCGTTGGGTTGTTTCCTCAACTACGCGTTGTCCCTTATCTAGTGCTTCCATGTGAAGAGCTCTCAAAGCTTCGTCCTTCACTCTTTCATCAACTTGATCGCAAATTTCGATACCCCGGTTTTTCACTTGACCCAAGTGAGCTTTGATCCTGGAAGCATGCCCCGGAAAATCATTACCGCAGAACTTGCAATTCCAGCGATTTTTGGGAAGTTCGTCTACATACTGCCAGAAGGGATCTGTTTTCTTCCGCACCATATTGATTGTAACAAAATAATATGACGAACAACACCCACTTTGATAACAATTTTGTCTGAAATCAAGTAAAATGACGTATGCATAGAATTTTAATTAGCAAAACTTGAATACGACAGAGATATTAGGGTTCGCTAATCAGAAAACTAACATGGGTGGATAGTATAGTAATAACCTGGTAAGAAGCTGCAGCAAGTTATAGAGATGTCGTAAAACGTAAACACAAGTATAGAAGATCAGAATGCGAGAAGAAGTGGAAGTGAATATTCTTCAGAATTTGATGGAACTGATTAAGTGTAAATACTAAGTAATACTTCATATAAATGTATAAATTAACAATAATAATAATAAAAAAAATCTACTGAGGATAGTATGGGAAATAAGATCTATGGTTGGGGACAAAATGGTCATTTTGAAATCTAGATATATAAGCTTCCTTTTAATACTTTTCAGTACTTTTCAATATAGAACCCTAATTATACGCTTAAGAGACTTTCTCAAAACCCATGATATAATCTAAATGAAGTCTAATTGAAGAACACTAGAGATAAGCCAATTACAATCTAGTAAGAATTTAAGTCTATTGTTACATGTATGTAGTTGTGGAGGTATGAATTGAAGATTTTTTATGATATATAATTAGGATTTGAGTCAAGAACAAGGCGATAATTGCATAAGAATGGTCAATTCAAGAGGCTAGATCACATTTTATTACAAGTAAGTACCATAATTCAATTCAATACAATAGAATTAGCAATTTCTATGATAGAATAATGCATAATGAGGACTAGGATCATTAAAAATTAGGTTAAGGTTAGAACAGTTTAGGGATTTCGAAATTTAGAAATTATACACGTAGTGAACATAGAAATACACAGTCTCTCAACACGACTGTATTGTGACTGTGTTAAAAACCTAAAGTGGACAGAGAGATACACAATCTCTCTAACACGACCATGTTGTGACCGTATTAAAAACCAAAAGTGGATCGAGAGATATACGACCTTACAACATGATCGTGTTATGACCGTCTTAAAGTCCCTCAACATGATCGTGTTTTGCTTGTGTTGAGTTCAAAAAGTCACAGAAATATACATGGCTTTTAGCACGATTGTGTACTATCCCATGTTCACCAACACAACCCTTAACATGGCTATGTTGAGTTGAAAAGTTTCCCGTTCTATTATATTTCATTGAAATTCAATTTTAAAAGCATGTACTTGGGATTGTGTATAGGTTTAGAGGATTTATAAGGCTATAAGAACTGCAAAGGATCAAGTATTATGATTTAGGTATGTATATACCATGTTTGTTACTTATGTTTCATAAATTAGAATTTTGTATGTAGGCTTAATAATATTGTAAATGAATCTGATTGAGTGTACATTTGATTGTGAATAGCTAGTTCTAAAAAACCAAATGTAGGTTGATGTTCTTGGGGTAGCACCCTAATGATCTGTATGTGACATTATCCTTAGTGGAGTTGTGTACCGAAATGATTCAGGTCTTATGCGTAAGGTTGTATGTGAAAGGTTGTGATGTGTAATGTGGAAGGTTGATGTGTGAGTATTCATGAATAGTGGAAAGCATCCACTATCATATATATATTATGTATGGTAATGACTCATGGACAAAGAGGAATACCTATGTCATATATATATATACCTATCGGATTCTTTAATCTGAATTTTCCAAAATCCTGATTTCATATCGAACTTGGAGAATACTTTAGCATTGTGTATTTTTCCAAGCAGATCTTTTTTATTAGGTATGGGATACCTAATCCATTTTAAGACATTGTTAAGAGGCTTATAATTTATTACCAGTCTTGGTACACCTCTTTCTATTTCTGCATTTTTATTAACGTAAAAAGCAGAGCAGCTGCAAGGTGATTTGGATTTGCGGATAAGCTTTTTAGCTAACAAATCATTAATTTCTTTTTTACAGTGTTCAAGAACACTGCTGTTCATTTGAGGTGGTCTGGACTTCGTGGGAATGTTTTTCTCATTGAAGTTACCTTCATAAGGTAATTCGACTGAGTGAGATTTCCTATCCCAAAATGCATTGGGTAAGGTGGAATAGATGGTGTTTTTGATTCCACTTTCTAAATTAGAAAGTTGTGTCCTTACAGGATTTCTTTTGATTTGGTCTTCAATTTTGTGAAGTTCCAAATCATCATTTAAGAAGGATAGATGGTCCTCCTTGGCTTTAATCAAACAGTTTAACTCAGAAACTAAGTTCTGTTTGAGCATATCAATCATTTTAGTTTTAGGTTTTGAAACAAAGTTAAAACAAATAACTTGTCCGTAATAATCTGTTTCAATTCCATCATTAGTAACCTGGAAAGGCTGAATTAAGTTGATAAAGGGAGTTCCTAGAATTACATTCTGCTTTAAGCTCTTTACTAAGATGAAGCTGGTATTGTAGGAAACATTATCCTTAACAACTTCTACATTGGGTAATTTGAAACTAATGTTTAATTTGTTACCGGAAGCAAAGCTCAGAGATTGTGTTCTTTGATCACCAATGGTGCGTTGGATTTTGGAGCCGTAGCAGCAAGCCACGACCGGACATTTGTAAGTCCCTTACGGAGGACTTCCTTACCTAGTTGCATTAAGTACTCTGGATTAACCTCTTTTCCAGATACTTCAATGGTAGAAGAACTTCCATATTTAGCTTCTTCATCTGAATACTTTGTTTTGGACATTTTGAATTCAAAGAATTCTTGCTGCAACTTATGTTGCATTAGTTTTAATTCTTTGATTTCTTCCTTTTGGGAATTAATTTCCCTTTAAAGATCTCCAAACGTTATTGGCTTAGGACCTTTGAATTTGTCTCGGTTAAGGACTTCATTAAGGTTATACGTTAAATTGTTAGAAATTGAGGAAGTAGGTTTATTTCCTTCCAACCATCTCAATTTCTAAGAATCGGACATAGAATATAACTTAAGAAGAAATTCTTCTTCTTCCTTAGTTAGGACATTGATTGAATCTACCTCTGAGGATGATTCAAGATCATTACATTAGAGTCCTTCTTCTCCTGATGAAGAATATCCTTCGAATATTCTAAGGATTTCTTCAAGGTGGTGTTTGTCTAGATCGAGAGAATTGAGTTTTTTTCCCGTTCTTACATTTGTCAGCTGTGTGGTCGAATTTCCTACACAGATAACACCTAATTTATTTAAAAGGTTAATTGAGATGGTTGGAAGGAAACAAACCTACTTCCTCAATTTCTAACAATTTAATGTATAACCTTAATGAAGTCTTTAACCGAGGCAAATTCAAAGGTCTTAAGCCAATAATGTTTAGAGATCTTCAAAGGGAAATTAATTCTCTAGGAGATTTTTTAGTTAGGTTTGATAATTGGAAAATTATCCGAGCACCAATAATGAAGAGTCCTCTTCTGCTTCTTCATCAGCTGGATTACAAAGCAATGAAGATGACTGCTATGGCATCAACTTAGGAAGTCCATAGGGTCAAATGTAAGTATCTTATTACATTTGTGACAAAATATGTAGAATGAAATATAGTATTAGATACTGTATAATTTTTGTATTTTTTCCATATTTATACGAATTAATGTTGTATATATTCCTCCATCATTTACGGAACAATATCCCAAGGGGTTATCCTTAAGGCCATAATGACCAAACTATCATTTACGGTTTGAATGATTGGTGGCACTTTTCCACAAAAAATTCTCTGGGAATTACTGTTGAAACAGTAATATTTCTGAAAAAGTACTGTGCACTACAGTAAGAAGTATTTTTACTGTAGAAACAGTAAAAAATGGGTTTATAAAAGGAAGATGCTATCTCATTCAGGAGCAGCATTCAGTTTTGATAAATCATCTAGCATTCAGTTTTGATAAACCATCTATCATTCAGAGTTTGACAAACCATCCTCTGAAACACAAATACACTAAACCTTCCCTTCTTCTCCCTTTAACTTCTCTCCTCTACCTCCGGTCACCGACCTTCGACCAATTCTTCCACACACTCCTATCCTCTCTCTCTCAAACACTAACCAGTGTCTTCCTCTATGGTTGATGAACCATAGGCCCTAAGTACGCAGACATACTTTAGATATATCTTCCTCCTCTCTTCTTACTAACCTTCTACATAATCTTCTTCCATCCTTTCTGTCTCTCCATCTCTCTCGTATATACTTCCTTATTCTATTTTCTTCTTTAATGTATTTTCTGTTCCTGTCTGCAAACTAATGTAATGTTCCTTAATTTTTAAGGATTAATGAAGTAAATATTTGTTTACTTCATATATATATATATATATATTGTATATGTATATATTGCTTGTGGATAAATTGTAAAAGGATGTTTACGAATGTTGTGTGTGAAGATGTTTATGATGTGATTGTGTATCAACTAAAGATTGTGAAAGATAAATAAAATCGTGTATGAATATTATGATGCATCTTGCATGTATTATTGCTTCTAGCATGACATGTGTGTGTGTGTGTATGTATGCATTATACTGGGCATTAGCTCACTCCTTATGGGAATTTTCTTTTGTAGTTGCAGATACTACATTAGAGATTGTAAGGTATGAGGAAACTCTAGTGGAAACGAATCAGGATATGGAGGAGAATGTGGAGTATGTGTATTATGACGAGTAAGATCCTGGTGAGGAGAAAGGAGAATATGGAATGATTTGTATTTGTGATTTAGATTATCATGATATTTAAATTGTCAAAGGCTTTCGTTTTATTTAAATTAAGGAAATTAAACAAGAATTATGTTTGGGAGGATATACATTTCTTTCAAAAATTATGGTATTGTTGAAGTTTATTAATGCTTCTGCTATAGTAATTTTAAGAGGTTCATTTATTATATTAAATAATTAAAATATAATGTTTGAAGCATTATAGCAATTGAGTCTTTGTGTGTCTTTTAATACTGAGGATATGTGGTAGGCCGTAATGTACCCGAGTTCTAGTACTGCTCAAAAAATGAAAAATAGAATGTACAACCAACACCAACAGTAAGAAACCAAGCTAAGACTAATAATGGCAAACCTCAACAGGCTGGGCTAAGGTAAAGGGCACCAGTATGAGTGTTTGCACTATAGAGACAAGACACTCCAAATACAAAGACCTTAGCAGATACACTATTAATAAATTCTGTTGAAGCATATGTATTGTTTGACACCGGTGCATCACATTCATGTATATCCAATGCATTTAGAAGTAAATACAATATATGTAAAGAAGTGTTGAATACTGTATTGAGCTTAAGTACTCCTATAGGTGTGAGTAGGAGATTGAACCAAATATGTAGGAAGGTCTGTGTAGAAGTGTAGAGTAGAATATTGTTTGCAGATCTTCTAGCGTTAGACATGATCGATTTCTATGTAATTTTGGGAATAGATTGGTTAATTAGACATCATGCAACAATAGATTGTCTTGATATGACTAGCCCTTTCAACACGCTAGAAGGAGAACATTTTAGGGTTAAATTGGAAGCATATAGACCAATAGGCTTGCCCATTTATGAACTATGGAGGTAAAAGTATGATGGCATCAATAGCAGTTGAAGCTAAAGAGGTGATAGAAATTGAGAAAGTAAGGGTAGTGAAGGAATTTACTGGAGTATTTCCAGATGACCTGCATGGTTTACCTCCTATAGGGGAGATTGAATTCAACATAGATACAGTGTTGGTATGGCTCCCATATTAAAAGCCTTGTATCGTATGGCAACCACAAAGTTGAAAGAACTAAAGGATTAAATACAAGAGTTATTGGACAAGAAGTTTATCAAACCAAGTGTCTCACCTTAGGATACACTGGTATTATTTAGGAAAAAGAAAGACAATAACATGCAGTTATATATAGACTACCAGGAGTTGAATAGGGTGACAATTAAAAATAAATACCCTCTCCTAAAGATTGACAACTTGTTTGATTAGTTATAAGGACCTCAAGTCTTCTCAGAAATAGACTTAAGATTTGGGTACCATCAATTGAGGATCAAGGAGATGGGCATTCAGAAGACTGCGTTTAGAACTAGATATAGGCATTATGAGTTCCAAGTAATGCCTTTTGAACTCATACATGCACTGACAACCTTTATAGATTTAATAAACTACATATTTAGAGAATACTTAGAAAAGCTTGTCATCATGTTCATAAATGACATTTTAATATACTCTAAAAATGAAGAAGATCACAAGCAGCACTTAAGGATAGTATAGAGCAGGTTGAAATTAGAAAAGTTATATGCTAAGTTTAAGAAGTATGAGTTTTGGCTTAAGAAGCTTTTTTGGGACATGTGATTAGTAATGATGGATTAGTTGTAGATCTTGAGAAGATAAGTGCTGTAAATGAATGGCCTAGGCTAAAGACCGTAACAGAAATTAGAAACTAGGTTAATAGGATACTGTAGAAGATTTGTGGAAGGATTCTCCAAATTGGCAATCCCTTTAACCAAATTGACTTAGAAAGGAGTGAAGTTTATATAGGATGGCCGATGTGAAGCACACTTCATGACATTGAAGGAGAGATTGACTTCTATATCGGTATTTGCACTACCAATTAGTGGTGTACAGTGATGCCTCTATTCAAAGACATGGATGTGTGTTGATGTAGAATGATAAGGTGATTGCATACGCATCTAGGTAGTTGAAGCTTTATGAGAAGAATTACCTGACACATGATCTGAAATTAGCAGTCATTGTATTTGCACTCAAGTTATGGAGACATTACTTGTATGGGGAGAAGTGCAGATTATTCATAGATCACAAAAGCCTCAAGTACAAGGGTTGGGGTGTGTATTGATGCAAGGTGGTCAAGTAATAGCTTATGCATCTTGACAACTAAAGCCGTATGAAAAGAACTATTCAACTCATGACTTAAAAGTGACAGCTGTAGTGCTAGCTTTAAAGCTATAGAGACATTACTTATATGGAGAAAGGTGCAAAATCTTCACTGACCACAAAAGCCTGAAGTACATATTTACGTAGAAAGAGCTGAATATAAGACAAAGGAGATGGTTGGAGTTAATCAAAGATACAACCTGGAGATACAATACCATCTAAGAAAAGCCAGATGCCTTTAGTAGAAAGAAATAGAGTAATATAGTCACTCTCATCACTTTGTAGAAGGAGTTATTAGAAAACATGTGTAGATTGGAGCTAGAAGTTTTAATACAAGAAGTGGGAGCAACAATGGCTACCTTAAGGATTCAACCAACCATAATGGACAAAATTAAAGCGGGTTAGATGGAAGATAAGGACATTCAAGAGATCAAGAGTAGCATAGGACAAAGTAAGGCACTAGAATTTAACTCAGATGTAGAGAAGACCTTAACGTATAAAATGAGGCTATGTGTGCCAAATGATGCAGAATTGAAGAGAGAAATAATGAAAGAGGCACATCACTCCACCTACATAATGCATCCTGGAAGTATCAAAATATACAAGGACATGAAAAGCTGTTATTGGTAGAGAAACATGAAGAGAGAAATAGCAGAATATGTAGCCATATACCTCACATGCCAGCAAATCATAATAGAACACCAGAGACTAGCTGGAGAATTATAGTCTCTTCTAGTACCAGAGTGGAAATGGGAGCATGTGATAATGGATTTTATTACAACCCTCTCGAATACTAGAGAGAAGTAGGATGCAATGTTGGTTATAGTGGATAGATTGACCAAATCCACTCATTTTATACTTATCAGAATAGGATACAAATTGGAGAAATGGCTCAGATATACATATAAAAGATAGTCAGACTGCATGGAATGTTAATGACAATCACTTTTGATAAAGACACAAGATTTGTGAGTAGATTCTAGAATAGCCTACATAAAGCATTGGGCACTAACCTGCAATTCAGTATAGCATTCCACCCATAGATAGATGGTCAGTTCAAAAGGACAATACAAATATTGGAGGATTTGCTTAGGGCATGTGCATTAGACTTTGGAGGAAATTGAAATGAGCATGTACCTTTGGTGGAGTTTTCCTATAATAATAGTTACTAAGCAACTATCTAGATGGCACCATATGAAGCTCTTTAAGGAAGAAGGTGTAAATCCCCACTATATTAAAATGAAGTGGGAGAAAGACAGATGATGGGGTTAGAGTTAGTACAAGAAGCAGTAGACAAAGTGAAGCTAATTAGGTAGAGAATACAGATGATTGAATCTCGACAAAAGAGCTATGCATACAAGAGAAGATACCCTTTGGAATTTCAAGTGGGAGATAAGGTATTATTGAGAATTTCTCCAACAAAGGGAGTGATCGGACTCGAGTTGAGAGGAAAACTAAACCTAAGGTATATAGGCCCATTTGAGATCTTAGAAAGAATAGGCATAGTAGCTTACAGGTTAGTTCTTCCATCGAATTTGGCTAGGATACATGATGTATTCTATGTATCCATACTAAGGAAATATGTACCCAACCCGGACTAGATAGTGGCTTTAGAACCATTGAATGTACAGCCAAATTTGACATCTTTGGAAAGGTTAATCAAAATTCTAGACACTAAAGAATAGGTATTAAGGGGGGAAAACAATCCTTTATGTTATAGTGCAATAGACAAACCAAACAGAAAAGGAAGCAACATGGGAATTGGAAGCAGAAATGAGGAAGAAGTATTCGGAACTCTTTCAGAATTAGGTGCTTTTGAGGACGGAAGTTTTTATAAGGAGGGAGAATGTAGTACATAAAAAATTTATTTATTTATTTAAGATATATCTTGACACAAAGAACAAAAGATGAGAACAGGAATTTTAGAAAATTAGAGGGGCAATTTAGATGTTTCACGACGAAGAGTATTTAACCTTAGATGACCTAACGTTTCCTCCTTTTTACTCCCTTATAGTAAAATAGCATAGGACAGACACTCCCTACAAGAAACCCTAATACGAAAAAAGGAAAGAAGGAGCAACTTAATTCTAAGTACACAAGGAAAGATTTTTATACGAATTTTAAATTATGATATTGGAATTAGACATCATGGGTATTGTGTACACATTAGAATTCGAGATTTGAGAAGGAATGATATGAGGACGGGGAATCAATAGCTCAAGGTTACAATTTATAGAATTTTTGAAGTAAATAATATAATCTGTGTAATTTATTTATAATTACATGTTTTAGAGATATAGTCGAGCTTAGGAATAGAGAGGATGGAATTAGGAGAATTTAAAATAAAGGAATTAAGGTTCGCGGAATTTGTTGAAGGTAACATGACTTACTGACATAGTCGTATTTCGATTGTGTTGAATTTGAAAGTTGCATTGAGAGATACACAACCTCTTAATATGTTTGTGTTTCAACCTTATTGAGTTAAGGGTAACACGACCTCCCAACACGATCGTGTTTAAGCCATATTGAGTGTGGAAGTTGCACTGAGAGATATATGATCTCTTAACATAGTAGTGTTTCGATTGTGTTGAGTCAGGGGTAACATGAACTCCTAACACCGTCATGTTTTGACCTTGTTGAATTAGGAAGAATATGACCTCCCAACATGGTTGTGTTCCAACCATGCTAAAACCAAACTTTACACTAAAAGATATACGACCCTTAATACGGTCGTGCTCCAGCTTGTGTTAAGTAACACAGTCCCCAACATAGCCATGTTGAATAAAGTATAAAGTAAATATATATTCATTTAACTTCAAATTAAACTAATTACCACACAACCTAGATAGCTAATAAGGCTTTAGAGAAATTAAATAAATAAGGTTAAGAGAAATAAGAGAATGATATTGATCTTATATTAAGTACTAAGAAGTGCCTGTTGATGTGAACAGATTTCAACTTAGCTTATGTCTAAGATCGGAAGTGCTTAAGGCTAGGATTCAAGATACATGTAACTTGTGTGTTAACTTATGTTTGTTTAAGTTAGTCAATGTATGGAACTTGATTTAATTGATGAATTGGTTTAAGTATTTAAGTTGTACGTTGTATGTGCTTAGCTTGGCCTAGGGGCCCATAGTGGCAGATCTCTAAGGAGCACCCTAATGATTTTTGTATGATGTTGTCCCTAGTAGAGTCATGCTTGGAAATGATCTAGGTTGAATGTAGGTTAAGAGGTTTAAGTGTACATGGGTGTGGAGCTTGTAATGGCAGTTCCCGTCACCAAGTTTAAGGTTTAAGTAGACATGGGTGTGGGGCTCGTAGTGTCAGTTGTCATCACTAAAGTTCAAGGATTAAGGGATCATGCATGTGGGGCCTATAATAACAGTTCCCATCACTAAATCATGATTTAGTGAGTTAGGTGTGTTAAGGGGGTCATGAGTACCCTGTTGTTATTTGTGGACATAAATTGTATTAAGAAATGTTTGTTTGTGTTTAAGTATTGCATGATGTGTGTAATACTTATTCTTGTTTGTTCATGCATGTGTGTTTGTGTTATACGTACTAGGTATTAGCTCACTCTTTAGGAAGCATTTTTAGATACAGGTATTGAGGGAGATGAGATTAACATTACTATTATGGTGATTAGGTTTTGAAAGAATTATTTTATTGGGCTGTAATAGACATTATCTTTTGAGAATGTTATTTTTGTGTTTAAAGACTTCCACTGCATTAGATATTTGATATAGTTTATGAAATTATTTGAATTTTGGGGATGTATGAAATTCTTTTATATAGGAGTTACATGTTAAAATGTATCAGAGTTGATTTAGAGTCTTAACGTGTTCTTGTGAAATAAGGATATGTGGCGAGCAGTAGTGCGGCCCGGGTTTTGGGGCGTTATAAGAGATCCATCTTGAATTTAATACATTAATTAAATTAATGTTAAGAATTTATTTTTTCTATCCTAAAACATAATATTCCTTTGCCAACCCCATTTGAGATTATAAGAAGAATTGCAAATTTTAACCCTATCAAGAACTATCTCACAATAGGGTAACTAGGAGGATAAGGATATTAATAAGGAGAAAAGGAATTAACTAAATAGTGTTGCTCTAGTTGCAACAATCTAAGGGTAATTTTTACCATAGATAATTTATTTCCTTTAAGATGAAGAAAAACCCACATTTTGAAAAACCACACATGGCCTACAAGAAATAATCACCATTGGGCTTAGAAGAGAGAGAGAGAGAGAGAGAGAGAGAGAGAGAAAGTAAATGAATGAAAGAAAAAAAAAAGGATAAAAAGAAAAGAAAAGGAAAGAAAAGAAATGACAAAAGCCTAAGAATGTAGTAAACCCATACATAATAAAAAAGTGAGCCTAACAATACTTGAAAACACCCAGAGCAAATACAAGAACCCAAACATTACAATTCAAAGATATGTCCCACCTACAAGATCACCCTTCTTTAAAAGCTTCTTTAGATCATTGAAAATAATTTATCTTAAGTAAAAATTACTTTTGAAACTGGGGCAAATACTATTTTAGTTTTTCTCAAGGCTTCTTGACTTGTAAACTGAGGTTGAAATGATGATTCTTTCAAAATAGACATTTACATTAAGACGTTGTTGGAACCAATAACTAAAAACCTATATTGCATTACAAGTCCCCAAAAGGCCTAACAAATTGATCAAAGTGTATTACTTGCAAGAGAGACCATAATTTTTAGAATAGAATTTAAAAGTGACATCTAAACTAAGAGATTGTGAGAAAGTTCTCTTAGATTAAACCAATTAAGAATGGGATATCTATTTCTAAATAAAAGAAGGAAATTTTAAAGTCATGTGCATTGACTGTCTTAAATTTAAATATAGATGCCTCCAAGAAGAAGATTTAAGTCTTAATTGCAAGAAGTCCCTCAAGTGATGATTGATTGAGACAAGACACCACTTTTTCAATATTACACTAAATCCTTTAAGCAAAATGAGGCAAAATAGTAAGTGATTACTAAGTAATGAGGTAAGTCTACCCCTTTATTTGTATTTTTTTGGAGCCCTGTCAGGCTCTTTACTTGTTAGCAATTTTTTAAAATAATAATAATAATAATAATTCTTTTAGATTTTTTTTAGAAGAAAGAGAATTTCAAATTTTGTTAGAAGATAATTCAATACCTTGTCACCTTATAAGATCGTTTTTAGAAAAGTGTTAGTTATCATTTGTTCAAGAGTCTTAAGTCATCCTTAATTTAGAAACTTTTGACCATTATTTGAAAAATAAGATTCTTACTTAGGAATTCATTCCTACTATCGGTTAGTCAGCCTATAAAAGGGCACTTTCCTAGGTATCCTCCTTTTAGGGTTGCTAGTTTAGTGAGACATTTCCTGTAGTTGGTTAGTTAGCCTATAAAAGAACTTTCCTAAATGTCCTCCTTTTAGGGTTGTTAGTCTAATAAGATACTTCTTATAGTCGATTAGTCAACCCATAATGGGACACTTTCCTAAATATCTTCCTTTTATAGTTGCTAGTCTAAGGAGATGCTTCCTACCGTCGGTTAGTCAACCCGTAATAGGGTACTTTTTTAGATATCCTCCTGTTAGGGTTGCTAGTTGAAAGAAATGCTTCCCGCTATCAATTAGTCAGCTCATAAAGCACTATCTTAGACATTTCGCCTTTCAGGGTTGCTAGTTTAAAGAAATGCTTCCCACTTCGAATAAATCAGCTAACCATAGCATTGTTTATCCTTTCTTTTAGGCAAAAACGGTGTCTCTTTTGTCTTTTTGGCAATGTTCTCTTCAAGCTTCACTACAAAAAGGGACAGTTGTAGACATCCCATTTTTGCCTCTTTGGTTTTTGTTTTTTGTTTTTCCTTTTTTAGTTTAAGCCCTAATTTTAGGAGAAAGCTAAAAAAAATAAATAAAAGATAATACAAAATGAAAAAAGAAAAAAATTATTAATTAAAAAGATTTTTTTTTTTCATATAAATATTTGATAGAATTAAAGTCCATTAACATTAAAAAAAAAAGAAAATAAAAGAAAAAAGTGGCCAAAGTTCATTTACATTACATGTGCAAAATATAGCAAGAAAAAGGCTTGGCCCAGTTAGTCAAGCCTATGGCCACACACGCATACAAGGACAAGCAGGATGTGGGTTTGCAACTCAATAGACGCATGTGTCCTAGTTTTGTCATCCTAGGTGCATGCAGTACATGCGTGCATGCAAGCGTGTCAGATGAGTAGTGCTAGTCATAGTTCATTATCTTCTCCTTCTAAATTTGTAATTAGCTAGAATAGGAGAGCAATATTATCATGCAACTATGCCTATTTTTAACCCGATTTCACTTGTTTTTTCACCGACTTCCACCAAATAAAAAGCAGTAATTTATATTATACATGAGATACAAGTTAAATGCAATCAAAATTGCATCAAATAGTTAAGGAAACTAGATTGAAATTGACTTAAAAAATCAGAAAAAATAAGATACATTAAATTTTTGAATTTTGCAAGGTAAATAATTTCACGTTTTTATCTAGATTCCTTAGATTTTTTTTTTTTTGCAAATACAGCAAACAAAGCTCATATATCTTTAATTATGCTTGATAATTATTGAAGTGATACTAATTTTGGTAAAAAAATCATGTAAAAGACAAAAATCATATCCAATTCGGCCAGAATCCTTCCTCTCTCTCTCTAACTCGTGACTTGTAGACTTCCATTCTCTCAAATGAGAGAAATTCAAAATGACTCAAGACCACCAAACACTTCCCCATCATCAGAGGAGTAAAACCCAGTAACCAATTAGGTGTAATTTTCCAAGATTTGTTTCAATTGGATTGAAGATTAAGCTCACAATTCATGCTATTTAGTTTCAGTTTGATTCAAATTAGGCTAGTTAGAGAGCTTGGATCTAGAATTTGGTTGAGGGGGGTTTGTTTTCCATGTCGATAGGAGGTGTTCCAATCATCCACTTTGCACTGTCGCTAACTAGAGTCACTTGAATCACCATCATCGAAACTGCTTGTGAGGTAAGTCTCCTAATATTTCTTTAATTAGTTGTTTGTTGTAATAATACATTAAATAATAATAATTTTTTTAGAAATAATTAAATAATTAGATATTATTTGTTGCATGTTATTATCCGAATATCCAAGAATACGAATATTTGCTTGTTTATGTTTGTGTTTTTGCAAGTTTTTTTTTATTGATTTCTTTTATCATCTAGAAAAAACTTTTTGAAAAATAAAAAACTCAAATGGTCTTTTTCCAGAAATTTTTTTTTAAAGAAAAGAAAAAATAGGTTTTTAGAGATCTTATAAAAACAAAATGGTTAATAGCATAAAGTGAATTTTTTTTTTATAAAATAAATTAACAAACTAAATTTTTATAAAGAAAGAAAAACTACAACTTGTTTAATCCTAAATAGCAAGTATATAGGTACCTTTATGAGATAACTCTAAAAAAATATTTTTTAATTGTTATTTATATTATTGTTATTATCTTTCTTACTTTTTATTGTAAACAAATTTTTATTTTATGCTAGAAAGGTTATAAAAATATATATTGAAATTTAGAAGGTTAAGGTGGTAATCGTGATGTTTTAATAAGTTAGTCCTCGAATCTGAAATCTTTGGTTTTTTTTTTTAAATGAAAATTTCATTTACCAATAGCTAAGTTAGGATTAATCCGCTTAATTAATTTTAACTTAATAATTTTTCTTAACTTTAGTTGGGTGGTGACTTGAATTTCCTAAATAAATGAGAAAACCAATTTTTTCCTAATTTAAGTCGATGATTTATATTAAATGGGTATAGAATTTTATATGAATCAAATCAGGAAAAATAAAATAAAAATAGGACTTGATAATTGATTTTCTATTTTTTTTTATTACAATGAGTGAAGGAAATTCAAATTCAATCCATCCTAAGCGAGAGACTAATACCCATGTTACTAGACTACAAAAATCTTAACAATAAAAATTGTTTTTTCCATATTTTGAAGTTGTCTTTCGTTCATTTTAGGATGTCACTATGTGATTAACTTGCTTTTTGATGGTTTTAGGTAGATAATGCATAGGCATTTTATCCCCCAAAAGAACAAAAGGTTCTTGGCACTTGATTTTAAATTTTTTAAGTTTAGTTAGCATTTTCTTTTTAAAAATAAAGTTTGATGTATTGTCACTTAGTAATTTATAATAAAAAATAATAAATCGGTATTTTATTTTTTAAAAAAAAACTAGATCTTTTTAAAATTTTCCATAAAAGAATATGAAATAGGGATTTCTATGGTTTTTTTCATAAAAATAAAAATAAAAATGGTTAATTACTTAAAAGTGGAACAATTTTTATAGAAATAAAACAAATCAACAAATTAAAGTTTTCTAAAATGAGAACTACAGTGGCTTAATCTCTACTAGAAAAGCTTCAATGGTATTGACATGTTACATAGATTAATTAGTGGCATACAAGAACCGATAAAACTCTCACACGTGAAAATATAAATAGTAATTCTTCAAAAAACACATATTATTACTATCAGCTATTTAAAAATTATTGGTACTTGTATGCCACTTATCCAAATAAGGTATATTAGTACCGATAAATCTTTTTTAATCTTGATTAGTGGATACATAAGTATTTTTGGAGTGACTATAAGTAAAAGTAAAAAAACTTATTTTAAAAAAAATGGTAAAAATTAAAAAAAAAGGAAAGTTAAAAATATATATATACAATTTGATGCATTTTTTAGTCTATGTAAATCTTTTTGTGAGTACTAACACTTTTTTTACTTTTTGCTAGAAATTATATAAAAGAGAGAAAAGATATTATGAGTTACTTGTTTTTAATGCTTTTTATTCACCTTCCTTTTTACTAGTATGTATCTTATATATATATATATAAAGGGAATATATTCGAAAAGGGAAGGAAGCTTCTAATAAAAGTCATTTTATTATTTTTGAAAACTTATATATAGAAACCGTTTGGCTTTTAATAAATTAGTCCGAGTCTAGATTTCTCTGGTATTTCTTTTAAAAAAGAAATTTCCTATTAAAAATTGTGGACTAGTAACTAAGTTGAGGTTACTCTATCCATGTAATCTTAACCTTCTTTTACCAACTTTGGTTGTTGGTGATTATTAAAATATTTTTATTGAAAAAGAATTATCAAAAATTAAAAAATTCTTAATTTTTATCAAGTAATTCATGCTAAGTGGGCCAATCTTAGTATAAATTAAAGTTAAGAGGAAAAAAAAAAGATCAAATTTTAGGCTAGACAATGACTATAGTGGTTAACTTTTTAATAACTTTAAAAATATATAACAGGATTCAATTTCTTTTTAAAATAATGGTTTAGGAATTAAAGTACCTCAGATTTCCAACACAATTGACAAAAAAATGGAAGGATTTAGGATTTACATGTCCCCATAAGAAGTTTTATGATTAAATTAACAAAACAGAAAAGAGGTTTAGCACTTCTACACCCATGACTTTTTCCAAAACACATGCCATGCGACCGAGGAGTTTTCTAATTAACCATAGGTGGGCTCGAGCATGAACAGCCTTCTATGCCTTCAGTTGTCAGCATAAATGTTGATGGCTTCTTTGACCTAATGGCTAATAGCTAGAGAAGCAGAGTGGGTTTAAATGAAGGAAGTTTTCGGTAATATTAACACACTATGTAGAATAATTTGTGATCTAGAAATATTAAGAAAGTTTTAATATGTAAAAGTATAAATGATATTAATAAAATACTTATTATCATTATCATATATTTAAAAATTATTGATACTTACATGCTATTTATTCAAATACGTGATATGCGATATATTAGTATCAATGAATTCTTTTTTATTTAATTGTTGTAAATCATTTGGTAGATGTGGTGGGAGCACACACACGTAAATTTCATGGCGGTGACAGCTGAATCTGGGGTGGCTTCCGAAGTTCCTGGGAGGAGTAGAGTGGCTAGAATTAGGGTGGGGGCATTCGGTGTTGGAGTCGAATCGGATGTAGAGTCTATAATTTTCAGAGCAGAGAGCAAGACCTAGTAGTGTCATTTGAGTACGCAGCCATTACTGCACTTTATCTTGTCACTATTTTCTCAAATTCCACAATTAGAAAAGTTCTCTATCATTAGAAGAAGATCAACTACGATAGTTCCACGTGAATCTATTTGCTATCTGATTCTATCGTATCCTCAACTATATTGCTCATACATAATATTTCAAGGACGCCTCAAACTGCAGAACCATATAAATACTTTGTGCCAAAGACCTCATAAAAGCATAAGCATAGATTAGACTACCAAATGAAAAAGATCTTTCGATTTTGATGAAATCACCCTCTTATACTATATATTCAATCAGTCCTCTGTGACTTGGTTAGATGACTTAACATTACAGAATGGTTTTCTACAATTGAAAGTTCATTTTTGAAATGTAATTGCATAAGAACATAATGCTGACACAGTTGCTCGACTGTCTCTGTGGAGTTCAATCTCAAATTTAACATGCAAAGCCATGTAGAGATCCAGTGAACCCCACCATCCCCCTCACTGTAGCAGCCAAAAATATAGCAATATAGCAGCACCTAGTGCTTCCCACACTTGAAGTATATACTTAAATTGTTGTTAGACGCTCGGCCAAATTAACATGTAGCCCAGTGTATTTTCATTTGTTTCTTATATATACAATTTGTCATATGGACATAATGAAATAAATGCAAGAAAATCAAATAAAAATGATATAGCTCTTCTCGCATGGGTTTAATAATAGAGAATATGTTATGCTTTGAAACCTTAGAAGGTAATGATAGCTCGCCATGCATTCTACTTAAATAAAATATGTTAATATTATACAAAGAGTAAGTTTTTAAATCAATTTAATTTCTTGAAATCATTCATTAGTTGAAGAAAACACTTTATCATTTAAAAATATTTAAAATTGTTATTGATATTAACTATAAAAATAATTCCTATATAAAGCTCATAAAATCAAATGTTTATGGAATTTATGAAGTCCATTTACATTAGAAGAAAGTGACAATTATCATTGAGGCTTTTCAACTAGTGATATCTTTGTTCCTAAAGTAACAATTGACCCATATTCTTGCATGTCATACACACTTAGATCTAATGCATTAGTGTGGATTCATTAAGTTATTTAAATTAAAGTAAGACAAATAGTATGACTCTGGACACTCTAGGGGTCGAAAGGAGTCTGACCCGACTTGATAGGAGTTAAGAGACTATCATGGCATATCTAGCTATTGTGGTTGAAAACTTAACCGATATTGAAACCATCAATCAATATAAAAGTAGTCTTGTCTAAATGTTCGCTCCAAATGTTATGCTTGCCACCACAATCGTAGTCCATTCCTACCATCCTATATGAGAGTCACACCCCTAGATAACGTCCAGTCAACTTCTCTCCCCTTCCATAATCGCTTTACACAAGTACTAACCTTATTAACTACCCAACACACCATCTTTGTGGCCTAAGTGCCTAACTACCATATCATTTCAACATTTTAAATTGCAACCCAAAACCTAATCCGAGGGTATTAGCCTCTAGATTGGATGACCACGTATAGACAACATTATAGATACTTAGGTTGAGTTTAAGTACTAGTTTATTTTAAGTATTATAAATTTAGTACATAGCACATAACTATCTCATACTTGAAAGGGTAAAGCCATAAGTTGATCTTCAATTAGCTGATCCTCTGACTCAATTAGAATGTAATATGCAATTAAAAACATAATTATTAGTTAGTATTAGTGTTTGATTAATTTGATTAAATGTACTTATCAAATCAATTATACTTAATGACTATTTGGGCCTAAGGGTATTGACTGAGTACTCGACTAAATATAAATCCATTTAGGCTAGCAAGCCTATATGGAAATTTTAAATAAGCCCATTGTTTTAGTTTGATTATTAATTCCATTAATTCCTTAATTAATTGATGATTCAACTTATTAATTGAACCAGTTCAAAGGTTATGAACTAATTAGAATAACATTAAACTGATTAAAGATAATTAAATTTGATTCATCTTTAGGGGCTTTTGCTCTATTCTATTTTATTTTAGTTTTAATTAATTAATTTTATTTTCTTAAATTCCATGTTGAAATCGGTTTAGGTGAACAAGTTAAGAGGAGAACGGTTTAGTTCGATTGAATTAGATTTTGGATTGGTTTGGTCCTCCCTTGGGATAGCCTAGCTCATTTTATTATTTATTCAATGATTATTTTATTTAAAGGCTCAACTTGGTTATTATGTATATCATGATTTTAAGCCCAATTATTATTTATTAGTATGAGTTATAAATTAAACCCAAGTTCACTAATTAAGCCCACAAACACATTTTAGGATTGATTACCATGCTCATGAAGATCAAATACATTCTTTAAACAATCTTGATAAAAAACTTAAATCTCTCGTTGAGTGAAAATTGTTTTGGTTTTGAAGAAATAGTTTATAAAAATCCATTCATGAAATAAACTTGTACAAGAAAATTTAATTACCTCAAGTCTCGTGTAGAAACATGTTTTTGATGGTTTTTGATGAAAAAATTAGATCAAGCTTGAATTTTACAAAGAATAGTTTGAACATCATGAAGAACACATTCAAAGCCTTCAACCTTAACTCAATGAGTCATATAGTGAGTTAATTTGCTTTAACAACTTCTATTAATAGAATTATCATAATAATGCATTAAACATATTAAAAGATGAACATTCAATCATAAATTTTCCAATTTTTTCATTTTTATTACATATCATTCAAACTCCATTAAATCTATTACAATTTAGCATGAACTATCGAAATTTCCAAAAATTCGTTTTTTTGCACATGCTTTACAAAATCATACATATTTTTCTCATCATAAGTTCAAATCAAGTCAAACTAAAGCCATTTAAGATCTAACTCATTCCTCTATTAATTTCTTTAGAAATTTCCAAAATTTAAGCAAGTTAAACATCCAAAAAATATTGCTACTTTCCATTTACAAATTTTAACTTCAAAACCAAATCTTTCTAAATCCCATCCTAACTTCAAATTAATACTTTAATCTCATTTTAACATCAAATTACCACCTCAATTTTTTAGATTAAAATTAAAATGAATTACAACCTCTAGCTTATCCATTAATGTTAAACTTTACTATTTGCACTCTATTCTCTAAACTATCAACCCAAACCAATTCGTTTCAATTCCAAAACATTCTAACATACCAAGATATCATTTAAGGGATCAAAATACCCATTTAACTTCCAAAATCTTAACCACATAAATTATTAACCTACTTTATCATTTATTCTTACCAAGCATACTTCGACTCACTAAACTAACAATTTCTATTTACAATTTTACATCCTAATCATGGAATCACCAAAATTAGATCAATAACATATTCAATTACTCATGAAACTCACAACTACAACTTAATTTCCATTATTCCATAAATTAAACATTATACATTTATCTAAAACTATTGAACATACACTGAAACAATCACTTTTCACCATAAACATCAAATCAAACTTCCAATTTCCATTTCACATCCACATGTCACACACATATATATAATCAAACCAATTTCTTCAAAAAATTATCACCAAAATTGCTTTCAAACTTCAATTAAGCACTAAATACCTACCTCACTTCCTTAGCTAATAGAACCACAAATCACCACTTAAAATATTTCAAACACTTAGAATATCTTCAAAAACTAAAAATTAACTATTAGTACCTACGCAAAACTTATAGATTAGATCGAGCTTTACAACATATCTCAATTTGAAATACATTTACCTTACTTGAAAAGGTCTTCCACACCAAACCTATGCTTCACTATCTAAATCATAATCAAATACCTAAATTAGCATTCTAATCTATATATCGAAAGATTCTAAGTAACATATTTAAATTCCAAACTCAAAGTCAAACTCTTACCAATAGTGTATTACATGGCTAAGCTTGGTTCTCAAGCTCTCCAACTTCTTCTTTAATTTCTTGATTCAATTCCTTGTTTAGATCTACAAATAACTTGATATTAATTGAATTTAGCTTTGAAATAGAAATTTAACTTGATCTAAGCTAATTACTTACCTAAATATACTATATCACTCTTGAACCAAGCTTAATTACACATTTTAATGATGTATATATGTAGTGTAGTAAAGAGAAAAATTCAATTAAGAGAGATTGAGATGGAATGAGAGAGACAAGAGGAATGGAGAGGGTGAGTGAAGATGAGAGAGAAAATGAGAGTTTTAAAAAGTATTTACCCTTAAATACTAACTCTTATTAGCTACTAATACAATTAACATTAATTACTTTATTCCCTTCCTTCATACTTTAGTACTTGAGGGTAATTTAAATAATTGACCTTAAAATGTCTAACATATACTAATAACTATTCTACCCATGTCAAAACACTATTATGTTTACACTTTTAAAATTTTAGTTTCACCTCTTAATTCTACTTAATTAATTCCTTAGGATTTAATTAATTAATATATATATATATATATATATATATTGACTTTAGCATATTTCAGAGCAAAACTAGTTTATGAAATGAAAATTATTCTAGACAACAAATTGAAGGTGCTAAAAGTGATAGGCGTTCAAAAAGAAAAAAAAAAAAGTAGAAAAGGTATATTCCCTTGATGGTATATTCTTCTTGCATCAAATGAATGTTACAATGTTGAAGATGACAAAAGAGTTTGAAAGAATTGATTTCCTCATTTGAAGACAAATAACAAGAATGCAGTACACGCAAGTAAACAAAGGTTACCATGGAGATTGATAGGTACTATGAAGCTCAAACTCTTATAGACTTATTTGAGAGATCATTTATGGCACTTCAACCTGCACTCATGAAAATGAATGGGACTTTGTAAAGAAAAGAGTAGTCCCTCAAAGAGCATGATCATTGTGAACCTTGAATTTATATGTACGATAGACGCTATCCACTTCACTTCCTCAAAAACACAAATCACTAGTATATTTTCATGGGCTGGAATAAATTTTAGATAGCTAAGGTCTCATCAATAAAAGAAGCGACAATGAACGAACCAAAAGCAAATGCAAACGAGGTAATTCTTCTAACATGAGAGTGATTCAGAAAACAAGACTAATGTAAAAATTGTACCAAACAAGAAATAGAAGGCACACAAAAGTGATGAATGTCCAAAAGAAATAATAAGTATGAAAGGCATGCTCCATTGATTATATGTTCTTCTTGTATCAGATGAAGATAACATGGAAGATGACAATTGACAACTTCAATCTATGACCTACACCTCTTAATACCACATGTAAATATACTTTAAATTTTTTATAAGTTAGTAACTAAAATTTTATTATCCATAATTTAGTATTTGTACTTTCAATTTGTTGCAGTTTACGGCTTGTATTTTAGTTTGACTAGTAAATTTTAGTTTCTCAATTTTGTTAAATTGCAACAAAATTAAAAGTACATGCGTTGAATTGCAAAAAAAAAAAAAAAAATAGTTTTGATATTAAACCGTAGAGAATTGAGAGTGTAGTGCTTTTATCCCTTTATTGAAGCACGATTCATCTAGGTGATATGATCTATGGTCAATTTCTCGAGGACTATGAATGACTCACTCGCTCATATAATAGGTAAGAAGATAAAATCATTTCCCAAAGATTCAATTGATTTGTGGAGAAGAATCCATGACAGGTAGATTAAACTCATCAAAGAATAATATTTTCATTTCTACTGTGTGCAATGGTCGAGCAATAGCATTGGGCAAGATGAGTGCTAAAATAGCTGTATTTAAAATGAGAGATTCTTATATTGAAAGTGAAAGCAAGTCATGCACATGTTGTCCTCGCCAACAATTTAATCTCTAGGTTGTCAAGATCACTAATCATAATCAATCCTAGTGAAAGAAAGCAAATAATATGAGAGCAATAGCGTAAGATGAGATTAGTATTTCAAGCAAGCAAAGTGCACGCTTGATCGACGGAGGTAAGGCAAGTTCGTTTCAAAAAAGATTGCATGCCTTTGTTTTTTCTCTCTTACTTTACATAGTACAACTTAAAAAGGAATACATTAAACTTTGTTCACCTTATTGGAAGATCAATGTTTTATACTATTAAGTCACAACGGTTTTAACAAAAAAAAGCATGCCACTATTAGCTTGACATAGTTGAGGATTTCACAACTTGTGTGATTAGGATGTATATAGTAATATTACCTATCATAACTAACACTCGCGCTTGTATTAAGGGAGAAGATATTAGATATATGTCCCAGAAATCCAAATAAATGAATTTTAAAGATATAGATTTTTTTTTTTTTACTTTAACCTATATAAATAAAATATAGCAGTGAAAAATGTAATGACAGTACATTTTAGAAAAAAGTGAGATATGCGAATTAAAAAACTGTAGGTAATTGAACATTATCACATGCTTAGATGAATAGGAACATAGTAGACTTTCAGAATGAGTTCAGAATATGAAAACATTTAGATATAAAATTGGTGGACACTCCCTAGTATGAAAAACAATGGAAGGAAGAGACAGAGTTGTGCAAGGTATTCACCTGCAATTGCAATCATCAATCATATATTAAATCAATAGTTCATGTGTATTTGTAGAGCACATTTAAAGCCTTTAGCACCATCTAATTAGAGGCCCCATTTAGATTATATTTAGAAGTGAGGACCTATATTTGCAGCCAAATTTAAACAAATCCACGGCACCGTAAAATGTGCCTATTCTAAGATATTTTCTACATCACAACAGTAAATGTAGCTTGAAAACTATAATGGATCTATATAATTTCATTTTTCAGCACTTCTTAATGTTGAGATCGGAATAAAAGACTTTTAAGTTTTCTTTGGAATGTTTAAAATAAAAATAACACAGTTTACTAGAAATAAATGGGGAACATGCACATGGATATAATAATTGATGATACTCAAAGAGCAAAAGAGTTAAATTGGGAAAAATAGTTATTTTTATAGCAACTTTGACTGTGAATAAACCCCTCCTTATTTACACCCTTCTATGTACGAAAGATTTTGTTTTTAATTTTTTTAATAGGGACTTGAAAGTTACATTTGAAACTCCTTCTAAGGTGTTTATGGTTTGGTTCAATTTAATTCTAAGATTAAACCGAACCAAAACACATTTGAAATGATTCAATATAAGCTCATAATGAACCGAACTATTTAAAATATGACTCAGTTTGATTTAATTCGATTTAAAATACTTTTAAAAACATCTTATAAATTCATGTCCCACTAGTTTAATTTTATACAACAGCACACCGAATTTCTTAAGGAAAATTTCTTCAAATACTCAAATCAAATGTCATTTTCCTTTTTATGTTTTATTTATTTACTTATTTAATCGTCGCATATTTGAAAGTGGAGAATTTTAGGGCCCTCACCTCGTGCATGAGATCTTAAATTCTTACCTCTACCTCCATTAAAGAAAACGAAGATATTGTTGGAGAACATTCTTGGCTTCTGAAGATTCCCACTCCAATGACGTCCACCATTCCCGTTCGTCAGTACTTAACTCCAATTAAGCCCGTGGGCTTAACTTAGTACTCAACTAAGAATATCCTTTTAATCTAGTGAATCCATTTCGTATTACTAAATGATTATACTATTTTAATCTTATTTATTAATTCCAATAATTTCATTAATTAATTTAATGATTTGGCCTATTATTTTAATTTTTGTCTATTATTTAATTAATTTTCCTAATTCTACATTGTGAACTGGTTGGAGAGGTCAGTTTGGTTCACATGAACCAGATCTTGGACTAGTCTAGTCCTTACTTGGGGATGATCTACCTATTTTAACTATTTTTCCAATTATTTATTTTATTTCAAAGCCCAAGTCAAATGTTATGTTATTTATTACATTTAAGCTAATTTTTATTAATTAGCTTAATTACCACTAAGCCTATTTTTACCACAACTTTTCCACATGTGTAACTATCTTCTTGAAGATCGAACCAACTTCTATTACAACTTTAATCCAAAAGTTTAGTTTGATTTTGGGAAAAATGTGTTTTTATTTTATAGAAACTAGTTATAGAAATCAATTCAACAAGTTAATTTGTATATAAATCATTCATTAGTTAAAAACTCATAAACGAACACTTTTTTGATGTTTTTAATCAACATTTTTATGAAGAATGGTTTAGATATTCAAGCACCATACTTGATTATGACTTAGCTTGTCCTAATCTCTACCAATAGCAAGATGGTAACACACCTTTTTCAACAACATGGTAGCAAGAAAGAGTGATGTGTTCGATAGTCCAGCCTTGTTATATGTTAACTAAGTAGTGTTGGGAATTGTTGCACTTTTAGTGGAGCCTAGAAACCTTCAACAAATTGTTTTTGTAGTAACATCATAGATACATGGGACAAGAGATGACTTGATGTGAAAAAGAGATACCAAATTTAAAACTAATAGTGTATGCTTTTGGCTATGGTATAAGATTATGTGTTATATTAGTTAATATATTCATAGTGACCCAAATGAAAACAAATGTTTTTTTATCTATTGAAACTTAGAATATGTTTTAGTGCCCACTCATTTTACTACTTGGGAAGGAATTTTGATTCTCTATGTTCTGAGTTGATTATTCTGTGGTGGCTTGTATATTATGTAAATATATGTAACATAATTAAATGTAATTATTGAATAATCACATAGTCTTGCAACCTTTGATGACTTGTAAGGTGGTTATCATGTAATAGATGCACATGTGATATGAGAACTTTTAATTAATTCTATTAAGTCCCCTATAGGGTCGTTAGAGTTGCACTGTGTTTACAGACAACATTATACCATGTTTGAATAGGTCAAAATTATTTATGAAAGCAAAAATCTTTAAGAAAGTGGCTATAGCAATTTGTTATGTTTATCTTTAGTTTTTATTATGAGGTATACTGTAAATGTTACATGAATTGTCCAATAGTATATATGAACAAGTTCAAATTTGATAAGCAAACATGGATAGTTTTCTTGCCATGAAACTTATCAACATTTTACCTATTTAAACCCTTAACATAGCATATCAATCTTTTTTCTTGAATACTGCATTAGAATAAGTGAAAAAAAAAAGTATGCATGTAACGTTATAGAGAAATTAAAAGAGTGAAAAGTTGAAAACATAATCTAGTTCCCATCATTGGTAAAACTCCTTTATTTTCATTGATTGGGCTTCATTTATAAGCATCGATGGCTAATAGTGTTAGTTCAATTCAAAATAAAAGTATATAAAGTTTAAAAATATATGCCAAGACCTTTATAATATGTTAAAAGTATGGATAAAGTATTGATGATAATAAAACAATGAGTGATATATTATGTTTATGATAACTATAGATTTATGATTAAATGATATATTCTATTTATTATTTTTAACTTTTGTTAAGTATATGTTGTAGAGAAAGCTATGAATTTGTGATGTCGGATATAATGTGTGGAAATTCTAAACTTATAAGTTATACTTAGAAATTAAGCGATATTTGGAAATAAATTTTTTACCCAAAATGTAATTTTGGGAGGCAGTCATAATATTATATATTCAAACAGTCTAGTGCTTAAAACTATTCCAAATTGATGATACAACTTTAACAATATAAACAAAACATAAAAGGATGAGAAGTTATAATAGGTAAAGACCTAACTTCACAAGTTAAATATATTTAGGAAATATATTTAACCTATTCCACTAAAAGAAGGATTATCATATCTGACAATTTCTTGGAAGAGTTAGAGAGTTAATTATTTGTTGAAGTCATATTTGGAAAAAGCAATAAAAGATTATTTGAAGAACAATGAGGTTTTCTATACTCATCAAATTGACTGCTGGAATGAAGTCCTATAAATACTGGAAGTAGAATAATGAACATAATGAACAACTATTGTAATTTAAAAATGAGAGGGTTTTAAAATTATTCTTATCCTTAGAGAGCTTGATTCAAAATGTTTTTGAGTGATTATAATATCTTAAGTTCTATAATTTGTTTGAGGAAGCTAAGTAGTAAATCACAATGTAACTATTATAATTTTGTAGTGGTTATAGACTATATTGAAGAGTGACTGTAGAGTGGAAGATTGCTATAATACTTGTAATTTTTTATTTTTTGACATAGTGGAACAAATTACCAAAAACAACTAGTTTTCCAATAGTGGAAACTAGAAAAGTGGATTGACGCACAAGATGAAACCACTATATATCATTGATTGATCTTTTTTAATCTCTTTATTTTTATAACTTATTTATATTTGTTGTTTATCTATTGCTAATCCAATTTTATGAATTCTTTCAATAATAATCAAAAGGAAAATCTAAATGAATTGGTTTGAAATTTTTATAATCACTTTAGACACACCCACCCCTCTCCACTCCTCTCCTCTTGATTGTTAACTGGGACCAACAAGTGCTATTGGAGCTAAGCTTGATAGCATTTGAGATACAGGATGGAAGAATATCAAAGCCACAAATTACCTTATTTGGGAACTCATTTTAACTGGTGATATAGAAATTGAAGAAACGAAGAGTGAATCCAATCAAACTAATGAGGATGATGAGAAGGAAAGAAGATTGGAGATTCAAAATGAAAAATAGAGGAAAATTTGAAGGCTAAGAATCTCTTACTCTCCTCTATTTTCTCTTTTGAATTTTATCTAATATCTACATGCAAGTTAGCAAGTGAAATTTGTGATACCATTTCTAAAACATTTGAAAGAATAGAAGCAATCAAAGAAACAAGGGTAAATTCTCTCTTACAGCAGTATAAACTTTTTCAAGTTTTGCCAACTGAAGGGATAAAGAATACATTTAGCCGATTTACTACTATAGCCAATGAACTAAACTCTCTTAGCAGTAATACAAGTGATGCAGAATTGGTTAGGAAAGTATTGAGGATACTACCTTAGAAATGGGATCTAAAGAAAAAAGCCATTGAAAAAGCATGTGATTTGAAGAAACTCTCTTTAAGTCAACTACAAAACAACTTGATGGCATATTAATTAGACATACTAAAGATGAGGGATGAAAAGGACATAGCATTCAAGACAAGTAAATGCACTGATGATGAAGATGAAGAAGACAATATCAAACTCTTCACACATTAATTGAATAAAGTATTCAAAAGGTAAGATAAGAATTTTATAAACTCTGTAAAAATTACAAGGAGAAAGTTAAAGAAGAAAGATGAAGTGTTGTGTTGTGAATGTAAAAAGGTTGAACACATTAAGTATAAATGTTCAATACTTATACATAAGCTTGAAAAGTGTCAAAAGAAGAAAAATAGATCATTAATGTCTTCCTAGAGTAATTTAGAAGATTCCAAAAGTGAAGAAGAAAGAAAAGAAACAAAGTTCGAAGAAAATTGATATCTAATGGCAAGATTGGATATAGATTCTAATGTTGAATCAAATCAAGAAGAGATATATGTAGAACTTCTCAATACTTTATCAAAAGCAAAAGCTTGGAATGCGAGGTTAGAAAATGAAATTGAAGTTTTGAAGGAAGAAAAAGAAAACGTAGGTTAGATGAACTCTTTATTAGTAGAAGAATGTGATCATTTGAAAGCTAAGAATGAAATTTTAAATAATGAAAAAGAAAGGTTATCGGGTGAAAACCAAATGTTAAAAGATGAGATAAGTGATTTAAAGACACAAATGGAAGAATTATTTCATTCATTGAGTAGCATATTCTTAAATATGCTATTGTTAAGTCAGATACATGACTCATCTAAGTGTAGATTGGGCTATGGAAAGGTGAAAGCTTTATTGAAATCAAGAGGACAATGTTTATTAAACCCAATGAATACACACAAGATAACAAGACAATATCAAAAGAGGAAAAGAAGTTCTCATAACAAAGGGAAAAAAAGAAGAAGTTTAGCAGCTAGACAAGAGATGGTTGAATAAGGAATGTATGAACTACAGAAAGAAATTCAACAAGTTCCATCAAGATCAATGGAGACAACCAATTAGATGAAGGCAACTCAAATATTGGAATGAAGTCAACAAAAGAAGATATGTAAATCAAAATCAAAGGTATGTAGTTCCAAGGTATGTATATGAAAGTCCCTACACGTATTATTTTTGTAATAATATAGGTCATATAGAAAAATATTGCTATCTTAAGAATAGACAATACAATAGAAGTCAAGGAACAAATTCTAAAGGATCCAAGATAATGTGGATTCTAAAGGAAAACACTGTATGAATTGGAATTGATTTTTTTGAAAGAAACAAAATGTAAGTCAATTATGTTCAGAAAGGTATGTTTTTTCCACCAATAAATTAAAAATTTTCTGAATTGTTTGTTTATGCTCTCAAGGTAAGTAATGATTGTGTTTGGTAAGGGAACCGTTAGTATAGATACCTAATATATGAAAATGTAATCTAAAATACACAAAAGTTAATTTCTTAAAATTAAATGTGGATATTGCAATTTTAAGAGAAGCATCCATCCAAATTTTAAATTTATGCAAAATATAAAAGAAATTACAAAAAGTAAAATGAAAAATATCCCTCCATAAAGGAAACTTAGTCTCTCTCTCTCTCTCCCTCTCCCTCTCAAGATCTTCCCTACTATAGAAAACCCTAAGCCCAAAAATCCTACTTTCCAAAATATTAATCAAAATGAGAAAATCTCTATGTATCATGAATTAGAAGTTCTCCATAATGCCAAGTGCAAAACCAATTGAGATTGAAGATAACTTTGATAATGACTAAAGACTACCGAGGAACAAGAAGAGAAGTCTACAATAAATATCTAGCAATCTAAAGATAAAGGGGATTCTTTAAAGAAGAAAGTAGTAGAAAAACAAGAGAAGCATGAAATAGTCAAGGTATGGTTCTTGGGTTTTGAATCTTTTAATAATGAGAGAATAGATATTAGAAAAGTTCTAGATGCTAGAATGAATTTTCAAAGGAATCAATCAAAACAATTTATGAGAAAATGATGAAGGATGACTCTAAGTTAGAAACAAGAATAGGAAATGAGCATGTGACCATTACTCATGAAGACTTGATCTCAAATTTCAATTTAAGAGATGAATATGATGATAGTAGGTCTTAAACTAAGTTGGAATGATTTGATTAAATTGATGAATTTAGGAAAAACTATATCCTTTTACTGCAAAAAAACTAGAATTAATAGTTTTCTTATTGATGTTAGAGTATTGCATAGAGTTATCAACATGTGTTTTTTACCTAGAAAAGGAAGCTTAACAATAATAACCGAGCATCATATCAAGCTAATTTTAGGATTGATTGAAGATTTCTCAATTGATCTACTAAGCATCTTGATAGCTCACATGCATAATTTGAAAAATGTTGGAAGTCTACTTTATGGTAGTCTGATATCTAGGTTGTTAGAATTTAAGGGAATGGATGTAAGAAGATAATGTATTTTATAAATGCCACAAAAGCTAGACATAGAAAAGATTGGGTTCAAGGGTGAAGGAATGATATGGATAGCTAAGGATAAGAAAAGTTATAATGATGTTGAAGGAACAATTAAAAGAGGAAAAGAGATAAGGTGTTGGATTTTAAGAAAGCATGGGGAATCAATACCAAAAAGCTAGGAATAAGATTGGAAGGATCTTTTGAAGAACATTAACCTATGTTTGATTTACAAACTAAATCTCTTGAATTTTTTCCTCAATTGATTCTAGAAATTCCTCTAACACAAGTTCTTTCTAAACTAACCCCTAAACCTCTTTTTGAACTTATTCCAAAAATACCTCAAGTTCCTTAGGAGAATCAACATGAAATGATTCAACAAGTCTTAGAATTGACAAACACAGAAGAACTAATGAGACAAACTGATGAGTTTCTTGTTGAGATAAGTTTAGAGTAAGAGGTTTTTCCCTCAAATAACATCTTCTTAGCAACTGCATTTGAAAGGCTAGTTCCATATAACTTTTCTAAACTAAAAGAAGACCCTTTACAGCTAAAACCAAAGCTAAAGCCCATAGCATAGGAAGAAGAATCAAGGGAATATTCTAAGAATATACATATTTATCTAGATGCTATAAGAGAAAAAGCAAAGGAGTCTAGGAAAAAGATGTTTTGAAGACTTTAAGATCTAGATAGAATGAAAACTCAGCAATCTCATAAATGAATTAATTGAATAGTTGAATTAATTCATTGAAGAAAAAAAGAAAGTCTTTGATTGGTTGCTCTGTTTTAAAAGCTTTCAATTAGACTTATTTGATGATCTCTTTAGATGTTTGTTTATGTTACACATAGATGTTTTTAGACTATTTTTTATTGAAGATTTTATTTTTTGATATTTCAATTAATATCATAGAATTATTCTTTGAGATAGACTCATTTGAATGTTTTAATTTCCAAGTCTTAATTTTTTTTTATGACAACAAAAAGGGGGAGTAGGAGAAAAGGAATAAAAGAATGTTAAATTTAGGGGGAAGATATCAAAATTATTATTGTTTATAGGCTAACAAGTATTGTGTAGGATTAAATAAGGATTTATAGATGTCATTATTTTATTATCATAAAAAAGTGAGAGAATATTAGATGTATGGATAAAGTTTTGATGATAATAAAACACATGAATGATATATCTTACTTATGATAACTATGGATTTATGATTAAATGATATATTTTGTTTATTATGTTTAACCTTTTGTTAAGTATATGTTGTAGAGGAAGATATGAATTTATGATGTAAGATATAATGCGTGGATATTTCAAACTTATAAGTTGTACTAGGAAATCAAGTGATATTCATAAATAAAGTTTTTACCCAAAATGTAAGTTCTGAAGAAAGTCAGAATATTATATTTTTTGACAGTGAAGTGCTTAAAGCTATTCCAAATTGGTGATACAAGTTCAATAGTATTAAGAAAACACAAAAAGATTGGTAATTATAATACGTCAAGATCCACTTCCATAGGTCAAATATATATATATAATCGATGTTTGACGTCAAATTTAAATAGAGGGTTGAACTTTTAAGTAGTTAAAATAAAATATCAACTTTGTGTTAAGTGACTAAAATAGATGATCAAATTTTTAAGTGGTTAAAATAGAAAATCAACATTATACTATGTACTTTAAATCGAGAATCCATTATTGTCTCACAAATATGCTAAGTGGTTCAAATAAAAAATTTATTATTATCTATAATAATGCTATAACGAGATCCCATATTTGAACTACTTAGCATAATGTTGATATTCTATTTTAATCAATTGAAAGTTTGATTTTCTATTTGAACTTAATCCTAAATGTTAATCCTCATTTCCCCTTATATTTAAGAAATATAAGATTATCGTAGTTGGGGTTTTCTTGAAAGAATTAGAAAATTAATTATTTGCTGAAGATGTATTAGGAAAAAGGAAATACATGATTATTTGAAGAATAATGAGGGTTTCCATATTGATCAAATTGACTATTGGAATGAAGTGTAGATATATAGGAAGTAGAATGAAAGAAAATAATGAACACAACAAACAACAAAATTATCAAATAAATATTAATTTGCTAAAATGAGAAGATTTTAAAATTGTTCTTATCCTTACAGAGCTCGATTAAAAATTTGTTTGAGTGATTGTGATCTTTAAAGTTCTATAATCTAGCTAAGGAAGCTAAGAAGTGGCAAATGAGAGTGTAATTGTTGTAATTTTGTACTGCCTATAAACTATTTCGAAGAGCAACTATAGAGTGGAAGATTACTATAACGCTCTTATAAGTATTTATTCTTTGATATAGTGAAACGAACTAGTAAAGAAAATCAAGACCTCAGTAGTGGAGGTTAGAAGAGTGGATTGTCATAAACTCAATCTCTTTAATTTTGCAATTTATTTATATTTGTTGTTTATTAGCTACTAATTCAATTTTAGAAATTCTACCAATAATAATAAAAAAGGAAATCAAATTCACCCCCTCCTCTTGATTATTAATTGGACTAACATAATCAAGCAGTATGAACATTGGTCTCTTAACAGGATAAACTATATTCTATCCCTCCTTTCTAATGGTTGTAATAATAGTTAGTTAATATATATAATATGCAAAGTCATCAACTGTGAACACTCTCTTGTGAAATTTGCCCAAATTCAATATATAAATAGCTTTCTAGAATTTCCTTTCATAAAACACGATCATGATTTGTGCAATTGTTATTCACTAGATTGGTTCTATAAGTGTGATGCCTTGTGTGAAATGTAGTTCTACATGAACTGTGAAAGAGAATTTGTATCGATTTATAAGGCCAAGTATTGATAATATGTCAATACTAGTTAGAATATTTTAGATTGTGAAACAAAATTTGTATTGGTTTACAAGGCAAAGTATTGATAATATGTCAACACTAATTAGAATCTTTTAGACCAAGTAGTTGAAAAAGGTTTATTAGTGTTTGTTGGCTTAATTATTGGTTATTTTTTGCTTAGAGCCTTACAAATGATGATTTGCCTAAATCAATTAACCAAACCTAAACATGATCAAGACATATCAGGATCTCTTCAAAAGGATAAGCTTGGATAGACAATTATGAAGCAATACAAACCAGAGATCAAAACTATTGGATTTAAGTAAAAATCAACCACTAGACCACTTGATCTACAATATTATATAGGTTTTTGTCTACTATTAAATTCAATAGAAAATAAATAAAGATATGAATTACTCCTCTAATGGATATGACACACTAAGGGAATATCGAACCACACACAAACTACTTGATATGATTTACAAACAAATTGTATGGTTTGCATACCATAAACTAAGAAAATTGATAAGAGAAAAAATATTAAATGAGAAGAAACCAACACAATACATAAGGGTTACAATAATAGAAATAACTAAAAAGGAAAGCAAATGAGGTCTAAAATAAGAAATAAAATATCATTTATATCTCTCTAAATTAATACATTCAAATTCTTTAGTATAGTGGAGGTAACTTTCATGACTGTTCAAAAGAATATGCCTTGTTCAAAATTAAACTCTAGAGCCTTCAATGTTGATCTTCAAAAACACTAGTCTTTAGATTGACTTTAGAAACAGTATTGGAATCATGACCCCACCCCCTTGCCACCTCTCTAGAAACTAGATCAAAATCACAAGTATTCTTCTTTTCAAAATAAGCCTTCCCCTCTTCTTATGAAAGTAATAGATTTCCTTTCAAAGCCATGGACTAAATTCTCTTCGAAATAAGTTTACTCATCACTTATTATGGTTCTTTACAAGACTCTTTCTACAAAGTGATTCAAATCCTTCATCTTTGCTCTAGTCATTATATCTCCTTAGATTGGAACTTGGTTGGAATTTGATTCCTATCAAATGGTATTAAAACCAACCCTTACTAGTAGGTGGATCATTCGAGGATGAACCAATACAAAAGTTAGTGAGCTTGTTTCAAATAGAAGCAAATATCCTTGATGCTTTTGATGCCATGAAACACCTTCCTAATACAAGGTGATGAACTAGGAATATTTCTAATTAGATATATTTACTTATCCACCATCATTGAACCAACTAAGACTCTTTGAACTAAATTGTTCAATTCCTTTGTTTTAGCTTGAGCTATTAGTCCACCTTTAGCTAAGGTATGATTCCCATCAATTCCCCAATTCCATCCCTCTTTAAAATAAATAAATAAATAAAAATCACATGATTTTGCATCTCTTCCTACATTTTAATTCATTTTACTATGTCAAAATCAATTTTCTCAAGGATTATAGCTTATGAAACACCAAAAGAGGCTTTAGACAAGCCCAAGGAGTTGCACATATATTGGGAGTGATACAATTGGGAAAATGCATATTCTATATTTGAAGGTTCAAGGATGAAAGATGAGTGAGTCCATCAAGGAATATGGACAAGTTCATGGATTGTTAATAAAATCTGGCTTCTTGGTGAGAATCTAGCATATCAAAGGGTTTTAGAGAAAGTTCTAGTGCGATTATCAAAAGATTTAGGTCCAAGATCTCTTCTTATCAAGAATTTAACCAAGATTGTTTTTAGTCGAGCTTGTCTATGATTTTCAAGCTTAACAACAAAGGAGATCAATGAGGTTGAAAGATTTCAATGCAGCTTTCCTTACAAGCAAAAGAGGAGAAACTCTTTCAACATGGAGAGATGAAGCAATCTAGTGGGAACAAAGGTAAAGAGAAGATTGCAAGCAGAGTTTCAAAGAATTTTGATTTCACCTTTCAAAGATACATCCAAGCTTAAAATGTGAGTAAAACTTAAAAATGCAATTCCATTTCAAATCTATTCCTATGAACTAAAAATGACATAAGAGTAGAAAAATATGTTAATTATAAATGTTTTGACCAAATTAATGTTTAGTTCAATTAAAAGTATATCATTATGCTGAGTGGCCATCTAGTAAAGGTTTATGCATTAAAAAGCCTAAAAAAAATATTAGTAAATCCACTATATGATTACCTAATTAGGAAGAAATATATCATATAAATTAGTATATTTCCAAAATTAAACTCCACATTATTGAGAAGATAATATGAAATAATCTATAGGTCAAGACATATATTCAATGCTTTTTATTTATTTTTTAATTGATTTGGTGAGTAATCAAAGCCAATCTCAAATGGTCATTACTCACTTTTTCCTAGTATTATTTATTTACATTGCCTTATTCCTATTTGAAATTTACTTTATAGCCTATGAAAGTCTCCTAGCACAAGACCTTAAAAAACAAGTTCAATCCATTCTAGCCTCTTTCTTTCCTCTCTTAATTTCTAGTTTTGTGGTTCTTTCGTTTTTCGTTTCTATTCTCCTGTTTTGTGAGTGCAAGAAGAACTGCTCTAGAACATGACATAAACTCCAGTGGATTGTAATTTGCAAGTTTAAAGTTCTTGCTGTCCGTTTGACTAATGCAAATTCGTAAATGACATCTTGTTTATTATTTGCTTTAGGAATAATTACAATGGTGAGCACATGTTTGTCTTTAAATATAAATAAATAGTATAAGATTTTTAGTGATGTAAACTGAAAATAAATTTTACTTATAAATGTAATGCACACCAAGAAGTTATTAACTATCTATTATATTTGTGTTAGCTCTATCTTAAGCAAATACTTTTTTTCTAATTATAGCTAGAAAAAAAATGAAAATCTAGGGATGACATTCATATGTGACTATTTCAATTTTTTTATTGAAAATTCACTTAATCACATATAATTAAACCTAGTCACAAGTATAAACCGACTTGGAACCAAGTTCAGATCTTGATGGGAATTTTTCCAATAACCTAGATGGATACAGAACTTGATTTGGATGATGATCCAAATCACTCATATTTACACTTGTTTTTCTTTATCTAATAAATATTTGAGTAATAATCTTACAGGTACAATGTTAGTTCTTCACGGGATGCTAAATGACTCTCATTGTTGATCACTTAGGGACATCATCAGATTCTCATCCAATGGCCCGTTGTGACCAACATCGCCTCGATGCATTAGCTCTTCGAGGATTTTTATTATTTTGTATTTGTAATTATTTCTTTGGACTATTTATGTGTAAGTTTTTTGGATACTTTTATTTAGTTGTAGTAGGTGCTTTTAGGATCGACCACCTTAAAGTGGTATAGTTGTAATTTTATGGGCATTTTAACCCTAAAGGGAGCAAATATAAATACTTTCTTAAATAGGGTTTTGAGGGAGCTTTTGAAAATTTCAAAATATAAACTTCACGTGTGAGGGTTAGGGTTGATTCTAAGTCTAATTGCTCTTATCAATTTCAATCCCAAAATTAAAATTGTGGCGAGTGGCATTAAAGAGAATTGTGAGTAATATCAATTCCCTTTGTTGTATTTTTCCTTTTCATCACTAGTGAGTCATATCTAGGGTTCATTAAGATTGTTCTTGATCTGAATTTGATTTCATTTGTAACCTCATTGTCATGTTATAAGATTGATTGGTTTTGGCATTTGTTTTAACCATCAATTTTGCTATATTTTGTGGCGTGAATTGGCCTTGTTAGGAACGAGGATCATGAACTTATTGTTGATTGTTGATGATTGGAAATCTCTTGGGACTTTAAGTTTGATTTAGTGATTTAATTGGGGATTTCATTATTGTGATTTTATTTTCGTTGAAGTTTAGCATTCGGTTCATCTTATATGATTACGGATCACGTAACTTTTGATACCCTTTTGGAACTGATTTGATCTTGTCCTTTTAGTGATTGGTAATTGGTTCCTTTGCATGTGCTTAAACCCTCTTTTAGGAATATCATCTTTTGGTATCAAAGCTTGTGGTTTAAGAGAAGGGATTTTGCAATTGGAATTCAGAAGTTAGGGAATTGTTGAATAGCACATTGATCCGAAAATTGTTGACGTGAAGCTTGATTTTTTTTTTTTTTCAATTGTGTTGTTGAATTGTTATCTTGTTGATTAGTAGTTGTACACTTGGAGACTTGAACACTCTTAGTTTCCTTGATCTCTAGCCGTGAATGTGTATTGTATGAGAAGTGGACCGTGAAGGAGTAAGAGTGGTGCTCAAGTGGTGAAGTGGATTTGTTGTGTGCATTTTCGAAAATTAGAGGAGTAGCACTTGTGATTTCAAATTTGAATTTCAGAATTGAAGTGTGAATTAAGAAGAAATTTTAAATTTCAAAACACACATTAAGTTATTGTTTAATTGTGTGTCATTTGAATTCGAAATAGCTCCTTACCATTTGTGGAAAACTTGCACTTATTCAACTCCTTTTTGAATTTGAACGTTGAGCTGCCTTTTTTGTATTGAAGTTGTGGTTTGTTATAGTGTGTGGAAGTGAGAAGTGTATTGTAGCTTGAGGAGGAGTGTATGTAGTGTTGTATTTTTGTAAACTTAGTGAAGGGTGTGTACATTTGGTGTTGGTTGTTGTATGTGTTGTCAAGATCATTGTTGCTAGTGGTGTGAACTTAGTGGACCATGAGTAATAGAGGAAGTTGTATGGTGGTGAATGGTGTGTTGTGTATGTGTTTAATTGCTGCCAATTGTGTATTTAAGTAGTGAGAAGCCAAGGTAAAAAAAAAAAAAAAGGAAAGTGAGTAGTAGAATTTAAAATTCAAACAAGTCATTAAAGTCATTATATTATTATGGTTGGTAAACCCTCAAGCACTACCTCGAGTAACTCCATAAAACCTCCAGAGAGAAGGAGTAATGGGAGGAGGAAATCTGGGTAGAAGGATAGAAGGAGATCATCACCCCTACAGGGAAGAGAGAGACGACAACTTTAGGGCTAATCTTTATCTAAATAGGGATTTCAAGCCACATCAAGGATTGGAATATGTGAAGCTGCAGATGCCTTCTTTTGATGGTGGGGGTTCAGCTGATGATTACCTGCACTGGGAAGACAAAGTTTAGGGTCTCTTTAAATGATATGAGATCGATGATAACACCCGAGTCTGATTGGTTGCTATTGAGTTTACAGGGTATGCTACCTTATGGTGGAAAAATTTGATTATCAGCAGGTGTAAGGATGGGGAGGCTGAGATACAGACATGGAGGGACATGGAGAGGGTTCTAAGGAAAAGATTTATTCCTGAGCATTATAGACAGGAGCTATTCATGCGTCTTCAAACATTGAGATAGGGAGGTAAGATACCTGATGATTATGTGAAGGAGTTTAAAACCCTCATGATTAGATGTAGGTCAATTGAGCCTCCAAAGAAAACCCTAGCACGCTTCGTCTCAGGGCTAAAATATGAGATAGCATGTGTTGTCAAGTTGCAGAGATACAATACACTCAATGAGGCTATTCAGTTAGCCTTGGAAGTGGAGAGGCAAAGGCGATCCAATTTATTCAGGGTTTTAAGTAGCAAGCCCAGTACTACTACTAGGCCTGTAAGAGCTAATGGTCGATCAAGAGGACCAAAGGTGGTAGGTGATACAGTGAGGACAGTAGATAGAGCTACCCCCAGCACAGATAGGGAAAACATACCCTCTGGGAAGGGTAAAGAGGTAATAGCAGCAGACATGAAGCCGACTGTTCCAAGATCTACTAGTGGGAAAGTAAGCCAAATCAAATGTTTTAAATGCATAGGATTTGGGCATATGGCAACACAGTGTCCTAATAAGAGGGTTATGACTGTTATGTAGGGTGTTGGAGAAGATGTTGAGGATGAGAAGGAACAGGCTGAGCATACAGATCCGTCTATAGCACTGCAGGAATACTATAATGATCAGACTGTAAAAACACATGAGGAAGGTATAGGTGAATAGTATTTACCCATTAATGTGTTGTACAGGACTCTGAATTTATCTCCTGATGCTAAGGACAAATAGAGGGAGAACATATTCCACATTTCTTGCAAGATCAGAAGTAACCTTTGTGTACTCATCATAGATAGTGGTAGTTGCATGAATGTTATATCTGCTGCAATGGTAGACAAAGTACAATTATCTACTAGTTCATATCCTAGCCTTTATAACTTGCATTGGTTGGATAATCGGGGCAGTATGCATGTTACACTAAGGGCAAAGGTGCCTATGAGTGTTGGGCAGAAGTATCACGATAAGATTTTGTGTGATGTGATTCCCATGTGTGCATTCCACTTACTATTGGGTAGGCCCTGGATGTTTGATCGAAAGGTGTTGCATGATGGTTTCAAAAACACCTACATGTTTAGTATGGGAAGGTCTCAAATAGTACTATTACTAACGTCTCCATATGAGGTGCACAAATTCCAAGAGCAGATCAAGACTACTTCAGTTTCATCTAATAACCGAGATAACAGTCCAACAAAGATGAACGGGTTCAATCCAAGAAATGACCCTTTAGATTTGAGGGCAAATCTTTCAGGGGCTTGAGGAGATGATGGGAATTTTTCCGGTGACTTAGATGGATACAGAACTTGATTTAGATGATGATCCAAATAACTCATATTTACACTTTTTTTTTCTTTATCTAATAAATATTTGAGTGATAATTTTACAGATACAATGTTAGTTCTTCATGGGATGCCAAATGACTCTCATTGTTGATCACTTAGGGACATCATCAGATTCTCATCCAATGGCCCATTGTGACTAACATCGCCTCAATACATTGGCTCTGAGGATTCTTATTATTTTGTATTTGTAATTATTTCTTTGGACTATTTATGTGTAAGATTTTGGGATGCTTTTATTTGGTTGTAATAGGTACTTTTAAGACTGGCCACCCTAAAGTAGCATAATTGTAATTTTACGGACATTTTAACCTTAAAGGGAGCAAGTATAAATACTTGCTTAAGTAGGGTTTTGAGGGAGCTTTTGAAAATTTCAGAATATACACTTCACATGTGAGGGTTAGGGTTAATCCTAAGTCTAATTGTGCTTATCAATTTCAATCCTAAAATTGAAATTGTGAAGAGTGGCATCAAAGAGAATTGTGAGTAATATCAATTCCTTTTGTTGTATTTTTCCTTTTCATCACTAGTGAGTCATATCTAGGGTTGATTAGGATTGTTCTTGATCTGAATTTGATTTCATTTGTAACCTCATTGTCATGTTATAAAATTGATTGGTTTTGGCATTTGTTTTAACCATCAATTTTGCTATATTTTGTGGCATGAATTGGCCTTGTTGGGAAGAAGGATCACGACCTTGTTGTTGATTGTTGATCATTGGAAATCTCTTAGGACTTTAAGTTTGATTTAGTGATTCAATTGAGGATTTCATTATTGTGATTTTATTTTCGTTGAAGTTTAGCATTCGGTTCATCTTATATAATTAGGGTTCACGTAACTTTTAATACCCTTTTGGAATTGATTTGATCTTGTCCTTTTAGTGATTGGTAATTGGTTCATTTGCATGTGCTTAAACCCCCTTTTAGGCACATCAGACCTTCCAAGTCACGATTCCAAAATGGCTAAACTGGGCATGGAACCGTGATAGTCAAGTTAAGCCAATTCCTTTGAATCAATGACTCATAGGCCCAAATTCAGGATCTATGAACCAACCCTTTCATTTTTATTGTCTTTAAAATAAGTCAAGTTAAAAAAATTTAAGTTATAACTTTAAAGAATAAAAAGACCATAAGTCCAAAACTTTTAATAATATTTAACTCATTTTATTAATAAATTTTAAAAAAACTTGCATTTATTTATACAAAATCACACATAAGTACAATTGTCATCTTAGTAATGTGAAACAAAAGTTTAGAAGAAAAAAAAAGTTGGTTTTAGTCACACATTGTTAAGAAATGAAATTTTTTTCTTAATAAAGTTTATAAATATTTAATCAAACATGTTTTTATAATATATTTATTTCTTATATTGTTAATAACAATGCATTAAATATTATAAATAAGAATCAATTTTTTTAATTTTAAATGGAAGTAGTTTAAATTTTTAATATTATTTTAATTTTAATTTATTAAATTATATTTTCATTTTTTGGTTTATTTCTTTAATTTTTTTAAGTGAACTTACCGGATCCACAAGTTTGGCACCTCAAAACTGCAATGGACTCGTGGATCCACCAGATCCATCTTCGATTCGATGACCAACTGTATGCAACCAGTTCCGATTCCAACCTTATTGGACTGGGTTCGGTTCAGGACTCGACTTGTTACCAAGTCTACATCAGACTGGCACGATTGCCGTATGGGTATTTCTTCCCTCTAGCCCATATTACCAAGCTTAGAAAATGGCATCACATTATTCAGCATTACGAAGGAAAATCCTTGCATATGTCGCAAGGATGTCTAATATAAACTGTACATACAAGTTGTAAATTGAGGGGAAATATATGTTCTTTTATATATACTACATGTTCTATTTGTACTTGAAAACAAAAATATTCTATTGTAATGATTCTTTCATGTAATTACCTAAACTTAGGATCAAAGAGTTATGAATTAGTAGAGTTCTGAAATTAAAGTCCTGATTATTTAAATGATAGTTTAACACATAATATATAATAGAATACCGTTACTTTACTTTATAAATAATAAAATAAGGTGCGGGATCGCTCGCACATAGGCTGCATGTGTGATAATCACGAGCCTTAGTCCATACTTTAGTTGTTGTTAATCGTTTGATTGATAATATAAGTACTAATTAGGCTTACATTAATATGTACAAGTGGAAATATCCAACCCCTATCGCACCGGGTCAAGCCACATTTTATACATTTTTTAATTAATTTGGTAAGCAGTAATCAAAACCAATCTCAAAGGGCCATTAATTTCTCTCTCTCTCTCTCTCTTTTATTTTTTAATAAGAAAAGTACATTTTTTTTAGTTTTCAATATTTAATTACTTTTTAATTTGAATCATCAATTGTTTTGTTAATCTATTAATTTTTTTCACCTATTCATGACACAAGTTAGCTTTAAATTGATCTATAATAATTAATTTAGTAAAATAATGATATTAAATACATTTAATCACTTAATATAACAAAAAATAATACTAAATATATTTAAATTATATAATATAATAAAAGTATTCAAAAATTTTAAAAATTAATTAGAAGTATGAAAAGGGGGTTGAAAAAAAAACGGTACAAACCCCATGATCATTGCCAATTACCCAAAGCCAATCAAAAGATAACACATGCCTAAGGTGGATAGAAAAATGAATAAAATTAATAAAATTCTTATTTTTATAAAGTTTTGGAAGCATTAAGTACCCAATTCAAAAAAAAAAGAAGTAAATATTGAGAATTAAAAGTTTTTTTTTTTTCATTTTTCTTTTCAATATTATTTTCTAAGACCACATCATTCCCATTTGAGATATATTCTTTTCCTTTCACCCCTCTCTTGCTTTCTAGGCGTAAGGCTCTTTCATTATTCTCTTTTCCGTTTCCTGCTTTATAAGTGCATAAAAAGCGGAAGAGCATGTAATCATTTAGGGAAGAATTGCTATAGACTTTTACATACAGAAAAAGAGGGGCAAAATATTACTTGAGTATAATGCTCTAAGAACACGACATAGAAAACTAGATTTTGCTTTGTGGCCCTTAAGTTTATGCTATGCATTTAACTAAAACAAATTCATAAATGATATTTTTCTATTATTTGCATTAGGAATGTGAGCCTTTGCCTATGAAGGATTCTACAGAACCATAGCTATGACAGGTTGCGCATGAAGAGCTCTTAACAAAACGAAAATGTATTATTATTTCTTGCTTATATATCAAAAGTGCAACATTGTAAAGTAACTTTGCTAATAATACTTATAACTAGACTAACTAACTTTCTATTTTAACATGCCACATGGCACTTTCTAATTTGACCACTTGGCATATATTTAGAATATGACTACTTCTAATACACCACACCACCCCCCCGTTGGACCTACCTATAGATGTAACTTGGAACATAGTTTGATGGATTGAGGTTAAGGAATGGACTTAGTAAGAATGTTTGCCACCTAATATGAAGAAGAAACATGTGAAGGATGTAATAATCTAGATTTGACATGATCCTATACAAAATGAATATCTATATCCACATGTTTGGTTCTATAATGTAAAAATATACTAGTTGCAATTAGTAATGCCAAATGATTATCTCAAAATAATTTTATTGGTAATGAAACTTGTAGTCCTAAATCTCTCATGATATATGAAATCTAAAGAAGTTCCTTTGTAGTTGCCACCATGCTTTGATATTCTGCTGTGGTTGTTGATGTTAGAACCATGAATTGCTTCTTAGTCTTCCAAGAAACTAAAGAACTATCAATGAAAACATAGTACCCGAAATTGATTTTCTATCAATCGTATGAGAAGCCTAATCTAAATCAAATTAGCTATGTAAATTCAAAGATGTTGCCCAATAAAATAGACCAGTTGCAAATGTCCCTTTGAGATATTGAATGAGATGAAATAGAGCAGCTAAGTGTGGTGTCCTTAGTTATGCAAGGAGTTGGCTCAAAAGATGAATGGCAAAGCTTAAATTTGGGCAAGTAAGTGTGATGTATAGCAGCTTTCCAACAAGTCTGTGATAAAAGGTTGCATTATCTAAAACTTCTCCAGTTGTATTATCTGGTTTAAATCTACTCAACAAAGGCATCTTTGCTAGTTTTACAGTAGACAGCCCTATAGAATTTACCACGCCCAAGATGAACTTCCTCTAGTTGATTAAGATGTTGTGGTCTGTTTTGTATATTTCCAAGCTAAGAAAAAATCAAGCAAGGCCTAGATCTTTAATAGAAAATTTTGAATCAAGAGCTTTCTTTAGATCAGAAATCCCTCTTTCATGTATTCCTATAAGTAACATGTCATCCACATACAAGAGCACTACAACAACTCCAACATTAGTCGTTAGTATAAATAATGAATGATCATATTTGAATTGGTTTGAATCCTTTTCTGATTTGAAAATTGGAAAGCTTAATATCCCATTGTCGCGACACTTGTTTTAATCCATAAAATGATTTCTTAAGTTTGCAAACTTGATTTGAATTTGATTTCACATATCATTGAGGAGGGATCATATAAATTCCCTCATCGATATGTTCATGTGAGAAAGCATTATTAAAATCAATTTTATGAAGTTTCTAATTCTTAATAGTTGCAACAGCAAATAAAACTGTAACAGTGCTAAGTTTCACAACAAGAGAAAAAGTTTCATTCATTATAATCTTTTCCTTCGACTTGAGTAAAGCCTTTTGTGACTAATCTAGCTTTATATTTTTAAATACTACCATCTACTCTATATTTGATTTTGTAAATCCACTTAAATCCAATGGCTTTCTTTCCTTTAGGTAAATCTATCAATTCCTAAGTATTGTTTAACTCTAATGCAGTATGCTCATTATTCATTGCCTTTATCCACTCTTTAAGTTTAATAGCTTCAAAATAATTATTAGGCTCTTGGATTACAAGTATATAGCTAATGAAGCAATATAATCATGTGGAAAAGATGAAAAAGTATTGTTATCAATTAAAGGTTAAAGAATAGAAGATGTATTATTGTCATTAGATACACTATTGTTGATTGAATGAACAAAATCATTAAGCCAAGAAGGAGTTTTATGACTTTAGGTAGATCTTCTTAAAGATCTAGCATGTTGTGTATCTAATTCAGTAGAATCATTAGTGTTATTAGTAGGATTATAATTCTCATTATTTGGTGATCAAATGATCACTTGAAAGAGGAACATGATTAAATTGAGTTTTATTAATAGATGCATTAGATTTAGAGGTGAATTCTTTGTAAGGAAAATTGTCTTCAAAGAATATAACATCACAACTAACTAAAACTTGTTGTTTATCTATATCAAACACTTTATAGCCTTTTTGGTCAAATTCATATCCTAAAAACACACATCGAATTCCTTTACAATCAAATTTATCATGACTTGATAAATTATTACAAACATAACAATGACAACCTAACATTGTCAAATTATCATATAAAGGAGGTTTGCCAAAAAGTCTTTTGAATGGAGTTTTCCAATTAAGATTCAACATTGGCATTTTATTTATAAGATATATAGCTATTAGAATACATTTACCCCAAAACTTCTTAGGTAGATTAGCCTGAGTTCAATGTGCTTTAGAAATATCTAATAGATGTCTATGTTTTCTTTCTACTTTCCCATTTTGTTGTGGTGTATATACTATGTTACATTGGTGAATAATTCCTAAATCATGAAATAAATTTTGACAAACTCTTGACATGAATTTTGATCCATTATCCATTCTAAATTTCTTTGGAACAATGTCAAATTGATTAGAAACATATTTAAAATATTGTCTTAATATCATAGGTACTTGTGATTTATGATGAAGTAAGTATGTCTAAGTAGATCTAGAATGATCATCCACTATAGTTAAAAAAATATCTAGCACTAGCTATGGAAGGGGTATTATATGGTCCCTAAACATCTATATGAAGCAACTGAAATGGAAAAGTAGATAAACTAACACTTCTTTAAAATGGAAATCTATGAAATTTAGCTACTTGACATGTATGACAAAAGAAATCATTAAAGTTTTCATGCTTACAAACATCTAGATGTTGCAACATTAAAGTAGAAACATGTCCTAATCTAGCATGTAAAAGATCTATATGATTTTTATCATTAAACATATTTTGATTACAATGTACTATATTTGAAGAAGTTGTTGTATCTATCACCAACCTACTATTTCTTATTGAAGAATATACAATCCATTTAGCAATTTTGCTTTGGCAATCACACAAGTTTCATTCAAGTCCTAAAATTCACATTAGACTTGATTAATCTTAACAATTAAACATTGATATTTGATAATCTTAGAAACTGATTATAGATTATGTGTAAATTATGGCACAAAGAAGACATGATGAATTGTAAGTGTTGCAGTAATGTTAAGTAATCTAAGTCTATCGACATACATTGTCCTTCCATCTAGTAATTTAAATGATATAGATTTTGTTAAATATTTGATGTTATGCAAAATTTCAATAAAGGGACACATGTGATCTATTACACAAATATCTACAACCCAAAGACTCAATTCATTACTCAATATAGTTTAACAAGAAGAAGGAACATCAGATGTACCTGCCAAATGGACAAGATTAGCATGTGTGAATCTATGTCCTATTCCTTATGTGTGTCGATGTCTTGTTCCCTCTTTTTCTTTCAGCGTTCGCATTACGTCTATGCATATATTTGTAATCATCTCTCTATTCGTATTGTTAGAAGTTTCCACTGCTACAAAATTGTCAAAGGGAGTTTCAAGAACCTTGTCACATTTATCCTGAAATATCATATTTACTTGTTTTGTTTTCCCAACTATTTTCCCTTTAAACCATTCTGGATATCCCACAAGTTGGAAACAATTTTCTATCGAGTGTCCTTCTTTCTTGCAATATTTGCATAACATCTTTTTCTCCTATATTTTATTGTTGAATCCTCGGTTTTCTACTCTATTTGCAACAAATGCAGAAACCATAGCAGTTGGATTGAAACTATTTGTAACTTGCCTTTACTTCTCCACTTGCTACACAATATAAAATGCTTTGTTAATTGTAGGTAATGGTTTTGTAGATAAAATGTAATTTCACACTCCTTCGTATGCATCATTTAATCCCATTAAAAATTGAACCAACTTATTATGTGATTCAAAACTCTATATCCTTTCTTTGAGATTACACACACATCCATCCATTCTTCCGCATGTACACAATGGATATGCATACAATGCATTAAGCCCATCCCAACAATGTTTGAGTTTGTTGAAGTAAACATTGACCAATTGTCTGACCATGGTAAATGATTGTATAAGAAATTTTATGCAAGATCATTTACCATGGAATTCAACACCCAACATCTGACCATGTAGTCGCATCTAACCCATCATATATGATTTGGATCTCCTTCTTCTAGTTTCAAAATAGTCTCATCAAGAAAACCCAATTTTAATTTTGCTCCCAAAGCCATCTTGATTGACCGACTCTAGGCAAGAAAGTTATTCCCGTTGAAAACTAAACTTCCAATATTCATACCTAAATTATCTGCTCTGAAAAGGAACAACAGGTTTTACACCGATTGGTCATCGAAATTCATTTTCACACTTTGCAGACATAATCTTCTTGCAATCAATTTTCTTTGTGAATAAGAATGCGCTATCCTTGAAGCTCCGATACCATGTAAGCCTTTACCTATGAAGGATTCTATAGAACCATGGCTATGGCTGGTTGTTCATGAAGAGCTCTCAACAAAAACAAAAATGTATTCTTATTTATTGATCGTATATCAAAAGTACAACTTTGTAAAGTAACTTTGCTATTTTTATTTAGAACTAGACTAACTAACTTTCTATTTTAACATATCACAGGGCACTTTCTAATTTGATCACTTGGCATATATTTAGAATACATTTGCTTCCAATATAACTTCATAAGGAATAATTGCAATGGATAATGTATGGTTGTTTACAAGTATAAATAGAGATTATAAATTTTTTAGGGGTGTAAGCCGATGATAAATGAATTTTATTTAAAAGCATATAATGTAAGGCATACATTAACTCATTATATTGTCTTAGTTATATTACAAACGCATCATCTGGTTTTCACTTATAGATCAACACAATCAAGCATCAGGTAGTGTTATTCATTGCGACTATGCAAAAAGTTGGCTTTATCGACTATCTCATATCTAACTAGCACATCTATTTCATGGGAGTAGCTGGCTCAGATGTTTCACCTATATTCATTCCCTCCAACCCGTATTGCCAAGCTCTCAAATGACATCATACTGTTCATGAGATAAAGGAGAATCCTCATATAAGGAGTGGGATCATGTCATCCGTATGCACCCCGTATTGTAAGCTTAAGGGTAAACATATGCTTTCTATATACATTACACGTTATATAAATGTTTATCTTCAATTTGCATTACTCTATCAGTACATGAAGGCAAAAGTAATGTAAGTTCTTTCATAATTATCCCCTTGGCATTGTTATCTTTTTTCTTTCTTTCTTTCTTTTTTTCTTTTTTTTTGGTTAAAACTACTGAAGCCTTTTGCTTTGGTTTATTCAAACCCTGCCAAGTCCAAGCATTCAAATTCAATACTAGGCTATGTAAGGACGGATCCAATTTTTAATAATACATATCCTTAAGGATGTAACCCAATGTTGTGCCATTTTAGCATCTCTTCTTTCTCCACAAGCGTGTTTCGTAGTCTGGCTTACAGAAACCAACTGTTTACATATACAAGTGATATTGAATTCTAAGGATTGTATTTTATTGAAGTCTTCACTCAGGTAGTCCAATAAATAACTCAGTTTCAACTTCAGTGCGCTTTACTCCAGACGATTCTTCTGGTTTTTCCATGGCATTTTCAAACTTCAAAAGCAAAAGAAAAAACATAGATCATGTTAGTAAAATAAATTATTGTACCCATAAATCAAGAAAAAGTACTGAACATAACATATAATTCTGGGAAGATAACTTCTTTATGCTAGGTGCTTAAAGGCAGAATTGAAATGTGCATGAGAAGACAATTCTCACCTTCTGAAGTAACTTTTTGTTTTCCTCGACTAATCTCTTTTCCTATATTATGTCAAAAAAGAAAATTATATTATTAGAATTACATATACATACATACATACATAAATTCAAAATGTGCTATACAAAAAAGATAAAATGTACAATAATAGTAAGACTAAGAATATTTACCTAAATATTAGATCATTTTTAACGGCCCCATTGAGAAAGGATTAAAAAAAATTTAACCATCAGTAATAACTTAAGACTTCCATAAAAATGATATAGAAACAAATTTTCGTAAATAAGGCGAACACAAAATGGGGGGAAATATATATAAAAGGACGCACATATGGTTGCTTATACACAAAAATTTACCTCTGATTTCAATATCTCAATTTGCTCCTTCAGTGCTAGATTCTGCTTTTGCAAGATTAAATCACAAACTTTAATAGTTAAATTTAGTTTGCTATAACATAGATATAGAATATAATATATTAAGAGAATCTATAGGAGGAAAAAAAAAATAACGAAGAACAGGGGGAAAAAAAAAAAAAAAAGAAGCCCCCTGTTGATGAGCTTTACCTTTCTAGCCCTTATTTTGCTTAAACTTCTCTCCAACTGGTTTTCAACCTGTTGTAGTTCTTCTATGGAACAAGAGTCCAGACCCTGTCCCAAGAGTTTCCTGCAAAAACTTGGTTAAACCTTTTGTCCTCAAAAACAACCTGTTTAGAATATAGTGGCAAAATATATGCTTTTTATGAATGAATGCAAGAGTGATGTCGGATTCAAAACCTCTGGGAAGCTTCAAGGAGCTCAATCTTCTTTGTCATATCCGAAGTCTTCCCCTTGAAATGCTATATAGAGATCACAGATGTTAGTTTTGTATGGAAAATTGAATTGTAAATATTTTTAAATATTGGAAACAAATTATGCTGGATTGTGACAAGTGAAAGCGTAGCTCATAAATGAAAAAAAAAAAAAATATACACACACACACACACACACAAAAAGTTGATTTATGTTTTATTCTCTCAAGTTGACATAACTTTTAAGGGACATTTGGTTCGACGGAATGATAACTCAGTTCTCTTACGGTGCTCTTTTAGACTAGTTTTAATCCTAAAGACCACATTTTGGGTTTCTAGAGACCACACCAACATTTTAAGAACTCTCTCTCTTAAAAACCCAACCACTTTATTCCTAAAATTCTTGAAAATAGTTTCTTAATATTTACTCATATTACTCCCAGAGCACACAATACAAAAACTACGTAAAACTAATACTAAAGAGGGGAAATAAAGAAACAGCAGCTTTTCAAAATCCTTACCAGAAGATCCAAAAAATTTTAAAGAACTAGCCTTTATTGGCGAAGGACCCCAATTGGGATTGACGCAAGGAACCAGTGTCAAAGCTACTCTTATAAAATAGAAATTGCAAGAAATAAAATTCAGCAGAGCAACACCCACCATCCCTCTCTACCATTACCACCATAACCAATCTAACTCCCTCCCACTTAGAAATGGCAATGGGTTATACAAGTGTAAATAATCATAAATCATCTATTGCAAATTAATGACAACACTAACTCTAAGAAATTATAAAGTTTGACCACCACCTTAGAACTTCACTATTATTTCTAAGTCCAACCATGATCAAACTTGTCAGCAAACAGATTGTGAACAAGTTAGAAATTTTGTCATGTTAATTTATTTGATTTAAAAAAGGCTTACTCTAAACAAATTGGATATAAAATTCTAATCTCAAACATATATGAGTATGGGTCATGGGGCGGGAACCACTTAAAGCTTATTACTATCCCGACCCTACGCTAAGCCATTTCTCATTATCATCTACTACTTCATTTAGTTTTCACCATCTTTTATGCTTTCTTCATCTACAACCAGTCATCAGATTTGACCAATCATTCACGAGAAGTAGCATGGACAAAAACGTAATCAAAATGGCGAAGTGAAAAGTAACTCCATACCTAGACATATCATCATGTTTACATTTAGACAAATTCCACATTCTCTAAAGTCCAAACATAGACTTTTAATACATCCAACCATTCATGGAAAAGGACATTGATAAGAATGTAACTATAAACTTTAAGTTTAGGCTTAGACAAATTACACACATTCTCCCATTGCAAAATCTTAACACATCACATTATGTACCCTTGACAGCATTAAAATTGCAAATTATGCCTTATCCCCCTTATAAAAGATAATTCACATTTTCAACCCACTTGAAATGTTGGTTGGCTAGTACTGCCGTGATTAAAGTTCACGTTGAGAATATAGGGAAAAGAAAAGAACTCAACTAATATATTATCATTATGTTATATGATTTAAAAAAAAAAATTAGTATTGGATGGAAATAAGTGGAAACAAAGAGAAATGAGAGAAAATGAAAAGAAATATGATTTTAATTTTATATTTAGGAATATAGAAAGGAAAGAGATGGAAATAGAATTTTTTTTTTTTCACCTTTGTTTGACTGTTTTCCATAGAAGAAAAAATAAAGAAGAATGGATTGCATTTGACAAAAATTTCCCTATCTTAGTTTAGCAAAAATGTTTGTAAAGGGTGTTTTGATGACTTTGAGTTAATTTTCATTCTATCCATTACACCAATTGACCCAGTGAACCGACTTGATTCAACCTTGGAGGGTAAGTTGAAGGCCAATTCCCTAGAAAACAAAGCCTAGTTCTCAGTTCTAAAATCTTAGAACCATGACTGGTTGATTTGATTCTTGGGTTGGAGCGCATATATCCACCTAATCCACTATATAGAATTTGTTTTTACAAGTTAACCAATTAAAACTTCTTTGGAAGTCCTTTATAGAGTTTATGTCATGGTTATAAATTTATCATTACATGTCATTGAGAATATTTCTTCATCAAAGCTTTCTCATTAGACATAATAACAAATATTTTCCACACTATCTACACTTTTAAAAGACAAGATGTGAATTTACATGTTTTATATCTCTAACTTTATTTTTTACCTTTATAATATGTGGACCAAAACAACAATAACAGAGATGATAATATGCAATTTGTTTATATAGCTTTTTGCTCTCTTTTTTTTTTAAATTATATTTAATTAGTATCTTTACCCTTATTAAGTGCTATACTATTGAAAATTTGTGAACAATTTTTTTTTTTTTTGGGTAAAATTTGGAACCAACATGGAACCAATTGATATGGTTCTAAGCCAGCTCTTTAATATGGAATGTAAGATCCCAATTCCAAAAATCTAGAATTAACTTTTACATGATTGGATCTAGATTCAATGCCTAAAACTAGCTTACCCTAAAGCCATTAACTCCTTCCACTTCCTTTCATGTCCACCTATTTTCACCTATACCTAACCAAATGAGAATGCAAGGGAAACATGAAGCACATTTTCTTAAACAATGCTATCAAGTAACTCACTAATTAGTGAACTCTTCAAGCTTTCATATGCTTTCTTCAAGTTCATACCCTTTCCAATTTCGAATTTTGAAGGAAATTCAGTAGAGCAAAGGGGGTAGGAATGGAAAACAGGCAATAAGATTAGAGAGCTAACGTACAAGACCATGTGCTAATATGGTGCAAACTTTTTTATATTGATACCTATGTTATTAGAATAACAAATAATAAATTAAAATTGTGCTCATTATAAAGAAATTATTCACTAGGAAGAAATATCCTAACCTAAATTTATATTCTCTTCTTGATTTGTAAACTTAGAGCACAATGCTGAAGTAGGTGTTTTGTCTATGGCTTGAATTCATCATATATGACTTTCCTAAATATATATTAAAAAAATGACAAAAGTATAGTGTTTTTTTTTTCAAGCATTGTATAATACTGTGTAATCAACCAAAAACATGAGAAGAGGATGGCCGACATAGTAAGTGATAGCCGAATTCATCTAAGAATAGTTGATCAACAATTAAGGTTAATCAATCAAATATGCAAAAGTTACTAGATGTCTAAGGGCAGTCAACCCCATCTACAAATACCCTTCTTCCAATTATTTATTTTGTCCCTACTTGTGCATATTTGTCCCATATTGATATTTGATGGTTTTACATTATGTAGACGTAAGGAACCAACCAATCGTATCACATGCATGTGATGTAAGTCTTATATTTCATATAGCCTCAAGGGAATGGCATGGAGAGAAGATACAAGGATAACTTGAAGAGAGAGGCAAGGAAGAGAAACAAATAGTTTCAAGGGCTCAAATGAAGAAGTTTTAAAGTATCAACCCCACTATTTTTTAGAAGAAGTGATTTGTTCTTTGTTTGAGTCTTTTTTTATTTTTAGGAGTTTTAAATTTTCAAATGTATCTTGATGAAAGAAACTTGTTATATTCCCTTTCTATAGGGAGGATATGTGCATTTTCATATAACCTTAAGCAATTTTACAAAGAAATAATAATTAAAATGTGTTAAATGGAATTGAACAAGGTTGATAGAGTTCAAAAACATGACCAAAGTATGCATTGCAGCATAATTTTAGAACTAAATGGCAATTTCAAATTGTGCACAGAGAGAGAGAGAGAGAGAAACCTGTATGTTAGTTTCACCAGATTTCATGCCCAAAGTTGCAAGGTTCTTAACTCCTCTTTGATACCGCTCTATTATGTCATTAAGGCTGAAATATCTCATGGTACAATCAAAATTAGTATTTATATGGCCATGGTAAAAAAAAAAAAAAAAGGTGGGGTCATAGTGGGGTTGGGGTTGGTTGGTGGCTGGTGGTTGGTGAGGGGGGTAAGGGGAAGCATATGAACTAAAAACTTAAATGAAACAAAACAATATAAAGGGCTAGATAAGACAAAGAGTAAATCATTCTATAATTGTCATTTCAAAAAAAAAATAAATCTTCTTCAATATATTATATCATTAACTAATAAATTGAGATAACCAAATATGAAAATTATGTAGATTCTTGGATACTTAATACAAATAATGACTGTTCTTTTTCTAACATAGTTTCGTATAAATCTTGACTGACATATAAAAGCCAAAACAACTTTTTAGGGTCAAGAGAGTGCTAACATCTTATTTATATATTCAATGCATAAGTATTCTATGGAGAGTAATATATGCTTCCCATATGTTGTACAAGGGATGAATTTTTCTCTTAGAAAACATACTTGAAGTGCAATTTAGCACTTACTTTGAATATCAATACAATTATAGTTGTTAACTAGCACTTACTTTTACCAAATTAAAATAAATACAAAATTGTTTAAATGTAAACCTATGATGGTCTAAATTTTTATTTTATCATAATGATTTATATTCTAATAATTTGTATCAACACTACTATTTTAATTTTAATTTTATGAATCAATATAATGATATTTATCTAATTATTTGTACTATAACTTGTGACTAAGATTTACACATTTACTTCCATCACATACTTCAAGCTTTTTAGAACTATTGTAAGAATATTTATAATTTCTTAAATCTAATTTACACAAATAGTAAAAACTTACATTTTTACATTCTGATTATACAAAACTCTAACAATTCTAAACTACCTAAATTTGGAAATTGTCAATTTCACTACCCAATTGGACCTTTTATTTTCAACAACACACGCTGTGCTAATTCCATCTAAATCTCTCTATATAGTTGGCATTATTGTCCAATGAGAGAATTGCGTGTCATAAGTCATTTTAACTTTGAATGCTAGATAGGACTACCACATGTCGTATCAAATACCATTGGCGACAACTTTAATTCTTCTTCTTCTTCTTCTTTTGATCTAATTTCCTCCATCTTTCTTCATTCAAAGGCCAAAGTGGGAAGACTACGTACTTAAAAACATGAATCATATCTTAACTAATCAAGAAACAATCAAGAAATTGGAAATGAAATGACTCAAATTGAAAAAGAATGCAATACAAACTTAAAAGAAAAAGATTTGTTTTTGCTTAATCTTAGAACTTTCTAATGTGTATCTAATGCCAAATTTGTAAGTGGGGAATGCATTAGATTTAGTAAACAAAAGAAATCAAAATAAAGGATGCGATTTATCAATTAAATTCAACTTTCTCACTTAAAGCCCATTAAACCTGAAACCTTAGCACTTTCTCTCTCTTTATCTCTTAGAATTAGCAATCTCCATCCAAAATCTACCAAATTTATGGTGACTAATCAAATCACCATCACCTAAGGATCAAAATCCCTTAAATAGTTTTTGAAAAAGGACCACCAATTGCATTCAATAGAGAGTTCAAAATTAGCATGGTTTACTTTAGCTATGGATAGGTAGTTTTGTTGTTACACTAGATTTTTCTTCATCATTGATTTTTATCATGCTTTAGAGCCCATCGCTTTGAGAAGTATAGCCTAAGATCTTTAAGCATGGATTCTCAATTTCCATGTCCATGTCTATGCATACCAATCTAAAGAAAATTAAGTTTATCCTCAAACCACAATCAACACTTGCTCTCTCTTTAGAAAAGTTGCTTGATTAAGACCATATCCTCTTCAAGCACCTTTCTGTGGTTTCTAGGAAATGAAGATAATTTCTTGGACAATTGTAGTGATGTGGTACAAGCAAATGTGCTATTGGGATCTAGGATACTATTCCTATCTACCATAGCTATAACCTACTTGCCTCACCTCTAGAGAAAAGAAATTGTTTGGCATTAATACTAAGTGTAGCTCATTTCAACAAGATTTATCTGAATAGAACAAAAAGAACATATGAAACCAAATGATATTTCAATCTAATATATAGTCTGCCACTATGCCTTAAATGGCCTCCTTCCCTTAAGTAGTGATTTACTAAGAATTGTTTTCTTTAGAAGAAATATATCTAGGAGTCATATACTCTTTGCCATATCATTAGATTCATTTCTGATATATAGAGTATACTTTGAATCTCATAAAATAGACCGGATATCTAAACAGTTTCTTTCTTATGGAGTAAAAAGAGGATAAATATTTTAAATTGCTATAGGTAAAAGGAAGACACAAGGTTTTATTGATAGCTTGCTTTTCTACCTCTACACTTCATTCGTCTCCTCTTTTATAAAGGAAGTAGTACACAGATGGACAAACAACATATAGCTCAGTGTTTGATAAGGCTAACAAGATTCTTACATGACTTGGACAAGCAACCAGACTACGGCTGACAAGATTCTTAGAGGTGACTCATATAGTAAGCTAATTTAACAAAGCTACTAGGATTCCCGTCATTTTTGCATTATAGGACCACATATAAATGACTAAGGCTGACAAGGTTCTTGCATGTAACTCATGAAGTAAGCTTAACGAAGTCGCTAGGATTTGCAGCTAGGATTCCTACCATTATTGTACTTCAAGACAACAAAAAGTTGATAGGTCAATCATTGCGCACTAATCTTTCTTTGTTAGCTCATGGGATGGAGACAGATTATGTACTGGAGAATAATCTGAGTCATCATCTACATCTTAGCTATACCCAGTCAGGTACTTTTCAGCATCGATATCCATTTTTCCTTGTTCCAGCATTTGTCGATACCCCCTCAGCCTAAATTATTTTGGGCTTTGTTCCCTCATAATCTGTGTCGAAATCCCACAATACTTTTTACTTGAACGGTCTGGGCTATATTTCCTTTAGGATAGTGAGATCGGCAATGTATGGTCTTCTTTGGACTTCTTTGTAAAGTATTATGCTTGATATTCTCTTATATTACACCCATAACTGTCAAGAATAATATAGGAAGCAATTGGATAATATGTGAACTATTCTTGCTCAACCCATTCTTGACATAACTATATTAAGACTTTGATGTCAAGGGTAGTGACTTGGGGATTATTAAAGCATGTATAATTAATCTTGTCCATAATAATTTGTTCCCATATTTCCAACGGCTTAAACGATGGTAACAATTCCATTAGATTAGAAAGATGAATTGTATCTGGTCATTTCTTAGTTCTTTGTAGAAATTGAAATGCTTTAAAGGTTGGGAACTTGACAGCAATAGTATAGTGTTGCAATAAGAACCACTAAAACCATTTTAGCTTCGGTGGAAACTGAGTCTAGAGGTTGAAACTGAACACTTGTGGGTGAATGAGTGGATATCTTGGATGCAAACCAAATGGACTAAGGAATACATGACTCCTAAATATATGTCATCTAAGGAATATAGTTATTAGTAGGTCGTTGCTCAAGGCAAAGAGACCGTTTCAAGGCACAATGGTGAACTATCTATTAAATTGAAATATTTTTTGGTGTCACATGTTCCTTTTGTTCCATCATAGTCATATTAATCTAGCTTTGATTCAATTTCAGAGGGATAAAGTGGGCAAGAAGTACCACGAAACAGGCAAGACCAAGCTAGACCAAGTAGAACATTAACATGATTAGGTTTAAACTGTTTTTTTTTATGTTAAAAAAATTATGAATTGAACCAAAACATTTTTTTTAGTTCCAAAAAAAATTGTAAATTGAATTGAGCTATCAGAAGTGAAAAAGAAAGAGGGAAAAAAAAACTATAGTAATCACTATGCTAATTGTAAAAATTTGACATAATGACCTCCAAATAATATGATCTTTTTTTTTTTGTTCATCTATCTATATTTTCACTTATAAATAAGAATAAAAATGAATAGTATAAAGCCAAATATTTGTTTACATTTTATAGATTTTGGAAACAAGTAAAAAACCATTCTTTTCTATTTTTTCCATGTTGATTTAGATGTTATCTTACTTTTAAAGTAACAATTAAATCATAGGAGAACTCAATAGTTGTTTCCAAGGAATAGTACCTTAATGGATTATGTAGGACACAAAAAAAAATGTCACATATGGAAAAAACTTCAAGTTCTTAGTCTAGAAACTATAATGAAAATACTTTTTTCTCTTGATGTTTAGGAAAAAACTTATATCAAAATGTGAGAATTTCTCTTGAATATTTCAAGATTTTCTATTCAAATTGGACCTAACCCCTTTTTTAGGTTCAAAATAGTTATGAACCAAACAGTAATGTTAGGTTTCAATTAAATAAATAATCAAGCCATAATATTGTATTTTGTTTGATTCAAAGGGGTAAACAATACTAAATTGTACCAAACCCACACCTAGTGAAAGCACACTTAGGGGGAAGTGGATATTTAGGCTGTAATTTCTCATGCTATTAATATTTTAGCTTATTTTGTTCGAATTGTTTTTCAATTTGTGTTGAAATTATGATTTTCCAAAATGTGTTTTCCATTAATAAATGATTTATTCAAACATATCTTTTATGTTGTTTTTCACTCTAAAAAAGCATAATCTTACTATTTATGTCTTTGAATAAAAAAATTTATAGAAATCAAATAATAATAATAAGAAGAGGAAGAAGAAGAAGAAGAAGAAGGGAAGGAAGAGGGGGAGGAAGAGAAGAAAAGGACGTAGAGGAAGAAGATGAGGAATTTTCACAAACGGTACCTGATATAACATGTGGCAATTTGACCGATCATTTGTAGTTAAAATAAGTGACTTATGACACGTGTCACTTTCTCATTAGATTATAGTGTTAGTTGAACAAATGGATTTGAATAGAGTTAGCATAAGCGATGATGTTAACCTTAAAAAGTCTAGTTGGTAGTGATGATTGACATTTTTAAAGCTTTAGTAGTTAAAAAAAAATCAACTAAAATTTAATTATCAAATATAACATTATCCCTAAAAGAGAATCAATTCTCCCCTCATAGGTTGTTCTTGACTTTAAGATATTCTATGATCTCATTGAAAATCAATCTTATCTCTTCTCATTTCTTGATATTTCTTGTTTACATAACTTAATTTGCTAAAGAGAATGGTAGTAGACAAAGAAGAAAACAAGACTTGTTTTTGCCTTATTATTTTCATTTGACTTCAATAAGAGAGCTACTTACACCCTATTAACATGATGAGAACTCTACTAGTAATAATTCTCCAACTCAACTTCATCTAAGGAAGCCACCTCGAATAAGACAGCACCATAATACCAAGCTAGCAATGGTATCCTCCCAAGAAGTTACATCTGAGCCCTAACCAATGCCATAAGTGGAAGTAATATTGAGCAATATACCCTATATCCCACCCTTTAGAAGGGCTCTAATGCAACATCTCACCGTCGAATCCTTATTCAAAAAGTCATCTTACCAAGTTACAACTGAACTTACAACATGTATCAGGAAACTATTATGTCCCTTTTCAAACTAATTCACTTCAATATGATCCAAAAGAGGTATCTAACCTAATTAAACAACCTCATCCAAACACCTCCATGACCAACAAACCCCATCTTATGGATCAATCTCCTCTACCTTCAACCCCTTTAACATGTTACATAGTGGAATTTCTAGACTCACCCCCACATTAACTTGTTCCATCAACAACAACTATCTCTCCATCTTACCTAATGCTAGCTATAAAGACCTCATCCATCAAAAGACCAACTTATGATGTTGACCAAGGCCTATTTAAAAAGACTAGAGTAGGGAATGAAGGTAAAGAGGCTTTATCGCCAGTTAAAAAGAGAGGCAGACCCTAGAAATCAATGGCTAAAGCAAGAAAAGAGTAGGTTCTTGTGAATATGATAGATCTAAGCATGGTTTCACAAGTGGAAGTCCTAGTATCTAAAGAAGTATCCCATCTAACAACTGTAGTGGTAGGTTAGAATCAGCCACCTAGGGGCCATGATCATCATTAGTTGGAACCATCACGATTTAGGGTCATCCTTGATAGTTTAGCATTTTAGAGACCTCATTTCCAAATTTAATCCTAACATGGTTTTTCTTATAGAGACATAGAAACAATCAAATAAATTTTCCAGACTAAGGAGAAGACTTTACTTCGATAATGATTTCTATGTTCTACCCATCAATAAGTTGAGAAAGCTAGCTTTGTAGTGGTTCGATGATGTGGAGGTGTCAATTTTATAAGCTAGTAGGAACCATATAAGATTGACTATCAACTTAGTGGATGGTTCTCTTTTTGTAAAAGTTTCATGGATTTATGTAGATGTAAATCTTTAGACTCGACACCTTCTTTGGAATGCTCTAGAGATGGTAGGAGGAACGATGAAAGAACTATGGTTATATATAGGAGATTTCAATGATATCTTACGTGATTATGAAAAGGAGGCTGGAGTTCCAAAAAGCAAAAGTTTAATGGAAAGATTTGACACCATGATAATAAATGCAAATTTAATGATCTTAGTTATTAGGGATCCAACTTTACTTAGTCCAATACAAGGGAAGGTGTTGATAAATGCCCTAAATTGATGAAGGCCAGCAGCTTTTGTGCTCAACACTATCGGCTTTAGAATGAAGGTCGCCAGCCTTAAAGCTTAGGAGGCCACTGGCATTTAAGCCGGCAGCATATGTATATAAGCTACCAACTTTTGTGTCATCTTTAAGCCAACTTATATTATTTCTCCCATCCTTCACACTTATATACATATGGGTTGTTTTTAGGGTTTGTTGACAAGTGAATGAGAGAGAATTAGGAGGCTTGATACGAATTCCTTTGAGAGATTTGTTCTTTGAGCTGTATTCTTTCAATTGTGTACTCCAATTTCAAATTAGTGAATTTATCCTCTCATCTACCCCGTGGTTTTTCCTAATTTGGGCTTTCTAAATAAATCTTGTATGTTATTTATTTTCTTGCAATTGTTAATTTTCTTTTGCCATTGTTTTTTTGTCCTTAAGATAATCGTAACAAATGTTAACTTGGTTTTGGAGGGAATTAACAAAGCTTTGGGATCAATGGAGTGGATCTAAAAGTTTCCTAGAAACCAAGTTCTCCATACTTCTAGTGAATGCAAGTTTGTGAATATGTAGACTACTTCTAGTGAATGAAACAAGGTGATTGATGACGATTGGCTAGAGAAACCACCTTTGTATCACCCTTTTCCTTTAGGCTTCATGTTAAATAAGTGCATATTGAAATTCTAAGAATGGAGTCGGAAGGCCTTCCAAAATAATAAAGTGGAAATTAGAAAACCCAAGAAGAAATCTCCAAAATACAAAAATTATCTCCAAAATATAAAAATTAAGGGAAGGTAGTAAATAGAAGGATAGGAAGAGTTGATTAAGAAGCTAGAACTATTGTAGACAAGGGAGGAGTTGTACTAGCAATAGAGATCAAGAATAAATCAGCTAAAGAAGGGGGATGGAAACACCAAATTCTTTCATTAGTCCATTATCATGAGAAGATAAAGGAACAAAACTTTAAGATTGAAAGATGGGGAGCAATGGATTGAAGAAGAAGAGGGGATTATGCGGTGTTTTCATAATTACTACTACAAGGAGTTGCTCACAATTGATGGAGATAGGAGTTAGGGAGATACATTGCAATCGATTCCAAGGCTGGTAGATGATGAGATGAATGTGAAACTTAAAGCCCTAATTTCTTCATAAGAGATTAGATCTGTAACTTTTCAACTGGGTGCTTTGAAAGCCCTTAGCCTAGATGGCTTCTCATGCATCTTCTTCCAACACTACTAGGATATTGTGGGGAGGTGTGTTGTGGAAACTATTTAGCATTTTTTTGACTTCAAGTAGTTTCCCCCTCTCTTTAAATAATACAGATATTGTGCTCATCCCTAAAATTGCCTCACCATATGAAGTTAGTCACTTTCGCCTTATCATTTTGTGTAACTTTATGTTTAAGATCATCTCCCATGTTTTGGTCAATAGACTCAAACCAATTCTTCCTAGTCTTAGTGTCTAAGGCTCAAAGAGCATTTGTGTCTAGTAGAATGATTCATGACAACATATTAATAGCACATGAAACATTCCATTTTCTAGGACCAGGCAATTTAAAAAGAAAATCTTTTTTGGCCTTAAGCTAGATATGAATAAAACCTAATATCAGTTAAAGTGGGATTTTTTTAGGGCAATCTTACTAGGATATGGTTTTTGTGAGACTTAGGTGAATTGGATTATGACATATGTTTCCTTAATCTCGTATAGAGTGCTTGTGAATGGAAAGGTTACGAGTAGGGTTAGCCTTTCTAGAGGATTGAGGCAAGACGACACTCTCTCACCTTATTTATTTTAGTGGTGGATTTTTGGTAAAGGAAAATAAGGAAGGCAATGGATGAGAATAGGCTTATAGGGTTAAAGCTAAGGCAATATTGTTTGACTTTGTTACATTTACTTTTTGCTTACAATTCTTTAATTTTTGTAGAGGCCTTAATATCCAACATGCAAGTCTTAGGAGGCATCATTCAAACAAATAGAAATGCTTCAGGCCAAAGAGTAAATTTCTAGAAATCTAGCCTTTTCTTTAGTAAGAAGGCCCTAAATGAGTTCATTCAAAAGATTTGTGAGTTAAAAATTCCAATCTCCTCCAATCTAGGTGAATACTTTGGCTTGCTCACTTTGTGAGGAAGAAACAAGTCTAGGGCTTTGAGGTTTATCATAGAGAAGATAAGAGTCAAGCTAAAGAATTAAAAGAGGTGTTTGTTGTCGAACACGGGTAGAGAGATGATTATTAAGGTAGTGACAGGTGTAATCCCAAATTATTCCATGAGCTACTTCAAATTCCTAGCTAAGTGGTGTAAAAAGGTTAATTCCATGATTGCGTACTATTGGTGGGGGCAAGTCAATGAGCAGCGAAAGATTCATTAGATAAGTAGGGAGAAGATGACTTTGCCAAAAGACATCGACTAGGATTCAAAGACCTCTACGACTTCAACTCGACCTTGCTTGCCAAGCTTGCATGAAGAGTGAACTCAAATATGAAGGCCTTTTGGGTGCACATCCTAAAAGGTATTTATTTTCTTAACTCTTCGTTTTTGCAGGCATCAAGATGTACTAAAGACTCCAGGGTCTGATCAAGTATTCTACATGGGAAAGAGGTATTGTTGGAAGGGGTAATGTGGCAAGTGGGAGACGAACAATCCATCAATGCAACCCATGATAACTGGATCCCTGGCCTCTGGTGCTTCAAGCCAATGTTCAAACCCAACCGATTTAAGCCGTATCTTTTTGTAGCTGATCTCATGGAGATAAATGTGAAGTCTTAGGATGTGCAAAAGCTCTACTATTACTTTGAACAGCAAACTGTACATGCAATAACAGAGATACCGTTACCATAGGTTGAAATGTGTGACCGCTTGATCTGGCCACATGACAAATACGGAAATCGCACCATAAAGTCTACCTACTGCTTCATCAGGAGCAAGTCTATCTCGTCTTGTTCGAATGCTTCAACCTTACACCAAATTGAAAGGCCTCCGAGGAGAAAGATTTGGCAATCCCTCAGTGCGCCAAAGGTAAAACACTTTATATGGAGGGCCTTAAACGATGCTATATCCACACAAATCTGTTCAATAAACATATTTTGGATTCATCTAAATGTACTTTCACACCAAATTGATGAGGATGTTGAGCACTTTATTGTGTGTTGTGATTGGACAAGATTGGTTTGGTTTGTTACTTTGAGCATTCGCATTGATCCCAAGGAAATTACTACTCTAGATAGATGGCTTCTTAAATGTACCAATGGCTTAACTTGTTCCAAGAAAGAGTTGAAGTTATTGGCGGCCAAAATATGCAGAGTTTGCAGGTGTGTTTGGCAAGCTAGGTGTATGGAAGTGTTCGAATCAAAGGAACCTGCTGTAGGGCTGGTGATTGAATGTTGCAGGCTTGCCTTGGCTGAGTTAGATGGCTGCTATAACAGTTTGAACTCCTTAAGTGTGTAGGCCTCAATTATGTGTACAGAGGAGGCTTGTGCTACTAACCAGTAGGAAATTGCTGCTGATGGCGTTGGGGTTGGAAGCGCTCCCGGGTATGACTCTGCACGGTCTGCTTCTTTAGGAGAAAGGTGGGGTTTGGAGGCTAGCGAAAGTGGTGCAATGGTCGAGCCAAAGAACAATGAGATGCATCCGGGCCCCTCTCTTCCCACATCCCCTACAATTGTTGAGACAAATAGAGAACAAGCAAGGAACCAAACATGGACTAGCCCTTAAGGTAACGGAATCAAAATTAACTTTGATAGGGCATTTGATGCTCTGTCCAAAGTGGCTGCAATTAGAATCCTTGCTGGGGATGCTAGGGGCAACATTTGTAGCGGTGTTAAAGGTGGTGGTTAAGTCCCTTGCTGAAGTAGAGGTCGTTGCATGTTTGGAAGCCATTAAGCTCGCAGGGGAGGAGGGCTAGAACAAGGTAATATTCGAAAATGATTACAAATAAAGTGGAGCGACGATATATCCATATGTGGTAGATATCAAAGCTCAGGTAAACAGTCTGCAATCAGCTTCTTTCAGTTTGGTTAAACAAAGTGCAAATTTGGCAGCGGATTGGATAGCAAAGCATACAAGGATGGAGATGTGTCCGTGGGGTTGGGTTAATAATCCACCATCTCTTTAAAGGATATTTTGTGATACAACCTAATGAATTATTCCTTCGGGAGAATTTTTTCTTTTTTTTTTTTTTAAATGACCTTCATAATAATAGTAGCAGTAATATACGTGGTATTTGAAATTTATCATATTATTGTCTCCTTCAAGCTTTTCCCAATATTTTACAATAACAAGAAGCTTTGATATTGAACCGGATAACCATATGTCGAGCTCATTTTATTTCATCTAGATTGTGTGGTCCAAAATCGACCACACAGACCGGGACAAAAGGCAAAAACCTGTTCCCATGTCCTACGGATACCTTTTTAATTAGTGGGAATAAGTATTGTCTTATTCTTTTCATGTACTCTAATTAATCTAATTACTCAACGTTTACGTGAAAAACCAAACGTCATGCTCTTCGAGAGTCCCCAATTAAATAATCCATTTATCATAACTCACTCTCTCTGTCACTAACAAAGATTGAACCCATCCATTAGTAAACTTATAAAAAAAAAAAAAGAGTTTAATTACTTTTGATCAAAACAAAAATGATGTAGATAGTTTGAGCAAATGTGGATTATGGAAATTAAAAATTGTACATTTAATTTTCTAAATGTGTGGACTTCAAATTTGAAAATCAAACCCGTAGAATTATTTATATATTTATTTTTGGAACAAATAATAGTTAATTTTAATTTTAGCCAAAATATTTGAATTGAACGAAGGAAAATAATTAATTATTAAAATTAGGTTTTCAATCAACCTATATTAAAGCTAAAGAACATGATAAGCATTGATTTTATATTTCATCATTTACATCAACTAGGGATATCTTCTTTTTTTTTTTTCAGTTACCCCATTATTCTATTTGAAATAGTTACTGTTGTATATAGTTGCACGTAAAAGCATGTAAGCTATTTAATGACGATTCTCTATTTCTGAAAATCTTTGATAGCCATCCCTCCCTCAACTTTAATGAATTGCTATTCTGCATCGTAAGGAATTTTTTTTCTCCAAAGTATCCTTACATTATTCTTGTTAGCGTGATCCATCTTTATATATGATGTATAAAAGACAATATATATCTTCTCTAGTATAATATTGTATATGTCAAGTTATACGTATCATATTATTTCAATGCATTGTTTATTACATAATATATAAAGACAAATTATATATTTATGTCACATTTTTACAATTTGTATCGGTAGTATATATATCATAGTTCTATATGTAATAAATATTATACTAATATATATGTGTATGTGTGCACGTGTGTGTACGTATATATAAATTATGTAGATAATATATAGAGAATGTAACTTTATACATATGAGCATAAGCTTTTTCTTATATAAAATCAAGATAAATCTGAAAATGGCTTACCATACTTTGTATTCAATAATAATAATCACGATAACTTATGGTACATTGTAGATGAGAAATTCCCCTGCTTATTGAACCCTCCTTTATCCCAATAAATTTAGAATTTGCACTCAAATATCTAAATTTGACCTTATTGAATACCATCGGAGCACCACTAATACCTTTAGGTACCACCATAATCTTATCCCCACCAACACAATCACCACCATCATCACTTTTATTATCATTGTCACTATCGCTACTACTGAAACATCACCTCTACGTAACCATTAATCCTACCATCACCATTAAATGACAACTATCATCTCTTAATCATCACTTCAACCTTACAACCCCACTTTTGCACCACTAAGGTTGTGCCACTACAAGCAATTTCAAGGTATACCAATTTCAAGTATGGAATATAAATCTACCCTCTAAAGGGCTTATTTCAAATTTTTGAAAACAAGAATCTATCTAACATCCAAAGCTAATATGGAACCACATAGGTTAGTATCTAGGTTTACTTAGAAAACCTAAATGTAGTGGAAGGGATCCGATTACATTGGTTACATGTGTGCAATGTGCATCTTGAGCTACATGTAGCCTTAGAGAAGTGACATAGATGACATATAAAGAATAACTAAGATTGAAAGGTATAGAGGAGGATTAGATAATCTTAGGGAGCTCAAATGCACTAGTGACATGTGAAGGAGTTATACAACATTAACCCCATGAATCTTGATGAGAGGTAGCAAGTTCTTTAGTTTAAGATCTATTTAATCTTTGTGGAAACAATCTAACAACACAATGACATTTATCTCAATTTCTAAATCTATCAAATGAGGAGGGACTTTGAGTATTTATAGAGCTTAACTACTGGTGTCACCTATTGGATTGCACTGGTAATCAACGGTCGATATAAGTCTTTCTATTGATGGATTCTTTCATGGGCTTCTCTTAAGTGCATGAACTCCCTTAAGAAAAGTCAAGACTGGATGAACCAATCCAGCTGTCTTTACTCCAACCATACCATGTCAAATCTCTCTTAGTCATTTCAAGTTCATAGACTTGACTTCCTAAACCCTATCACTTATTCCAAAAGTCTAACCCAAGATTATTACTAGGCTCAAAACTCACAATCTATTTTAGCCCTCTACACCTTTTAATCCACAAGTTGACAATCATGCATAACTCAATAAGACCATCCATACTATCTAAATGTAGATTCTCAAAGAGGAGTTCATAATAGTGGATTGGGTTTTTAAAAGCACAAAACTCAAAGCTAATATGACAACTGCTAGTTTATAGAATTTCGAGACTAAGTACTAGAGTTGGTTCCAAATAGATTCAAGCTTAGACTTACCCTTCAAGCCAAGCACAATGTTGGACCATCTTATTAGTCACCTTTACTAACCATTGCTACTCCTACAATGTACCACTCTTAGCATCACTACCACCATCGCATTACCATTAAGTAGCTTACTACTACTATCATCACCATAATCACCACTACCATCGTTGGATCAATAATATTGCAACTAGCAACACCATCACCTTAATTACCTCCCTTGTCACCTTAACCACCACTATCATAATACTACCACCATCACATCACCATTAGTACCCCATCACCAATGTCACTACCATGAATGGATTTAGGGGGTTTTGAAAAATTGAAACATTACATTTATTTAGAAAATAGAAATGCAAGATGAGTTATATTTATATTTTATAAGTAATAAATACAATAATATGACATATAGCTAAGTAGTCAACATTTGCACTTTTTTTTTATATTTTAGGACAAAAGTTCAATTCCCACTACAGTAATTTTATCACATTCAACTATCATTAACGACTTCTCATTTTTCTTTACCTTCTTTATCTATTTTGTTTTCTTTATTTTTTTTTTCTTTTTCCCATATGATTCCCAAGAAAATAATTCTATCTCTAATTTTTTCTTCTTGCTATTTCTTTATTTGTTAATAATTTTATTGTTTACGGGTTATAATTAATTTGAACATTTTGTATGCATTTTTTAAAATGTTTTTAGAAATAGAACTATTTGGGTAATATATGAGATAACTTTTCAAGTGAAAGTTGTATTAAGTATTTATTAACTAGATAAAATTCTCTTAATATGATAGTTAATAACCAATTGTCATGATGTAAATCATTATTATAATGTCTAGCTACTTATTATCATTTTAAAAGAGTATAATACATTTATATTATATATTCAAAAGTCTTATAGCGCATTGATGTAACATAATTGTCAATAATATATGCACTTTTTTAATGAATAATTTTATATTAACTTAAAAGTAAGTTCAACCCCGATTTCAATGGTTTCATGTCCATCCCTAATCACCACAGCTCTATCACTAGCACTAGTACACCACCATTACCATCAATAGTTCCCTTGCTTCATTGCTGTCGTAAAAAAACCACCAACATAACCCCTCTTTCATAGTACTATCATCAACTATAGTATTGAGGTGATGGTCGTGGTGGTGAAGTTGCAAAGGACATGTTGGTAACGTGCAAATGTGTTAGTTGTGGTAATGATGTGACGGTGAAGGCAATGATATGTTGCGGCGGCATGGCAGTACGACAGTAACATTTTGGCAATGGTGATGCGATAATTATAGTGATGATGTTGACAATATAGTTATGATAGTAGCGTCCTGGTGAAGCTGTCGTAATGTTATAGTGGCAATTGTGCAAGGGCAAGAAGTTGGGTGATGGTGGCCGCAAGAGAGGTTCGTTTGCAAAATTATGGGAATTATAGTCATTTTAGTTCTATTTCTCCTCCACTTTTGAGGTAAATTATTATGCTATTAAACAATGGTAAAGGTATTGAATATATTGTTCTTTAATATTGGCAAAATGAAGTATTTTTAAGGAAAAAAATTATTGACTCAGAAACATTTTGTCACGATCAAAAACATTTATGGACACACTACCCCATGCTTGCTGTCACTGTCACTGACTTCAAAAACCACTTCCCTTCTGAGTTAGACTACCCCATCCTAGTGAAGGTATGGCCGGATAAGCACATATGCCTGCAAAAACTTAGCACTTCTTGCTTTTACATGTTCTTTTGTTGATTGAACACTTCTAGCTATAACCACAAATTCATGAGCAAGCTTATGAGAATTTTTCTTCCAATCTTTCACATTTTAGAGTCGTAATAATTTAAATCCTGTATATCCTTTTTATAGTCTTTTTAATACCATCAATCTGAATCCTGTATGTTGTAAAGATTTGACAACAAAGACCAGTACTGGATTTATAAAATTTCTTGTTTCAAGGTATTTAGAACAAAAGCAATACTAAACTTGCAAAATAATATCGATATATGTAGAGTTTATTTCATTCTGAAACACCAGTAGTAGTTTTCGTAATATAATAATGTACACACAAACATGTTAAATTTTATTAGCTCTTTCCTATTACTGAGTTGTAGATAGGGAGCGCGTATCAATTTCTTTTGAAAGATCAGAAGCTTTTATCAGCAAAAGTTTAGTGAATTTCCTTACTGGAAACACATCTATTCATAGAAAATCGTACACAATCATAATCTTTCCACAAATGTACAATTCCTAGCAGATTTATCGATCAATCAATGGCATACCCTTTTTAACTAGTTATGCATCATTCTGTCATGTAATATGGTAAAATAGAAAATGTACTTTTTCATAGATCTTGCATATAATTTAATGAAACAAAAGGATAAAGATGAAAAAGAGAGAGAGAGAAGAAGAAGAGATCGTTAAAGTGTACCTTGAGCTTGAAAACTCATAAAGCTTTCCTCTAGGAGAGAAGATGATGAGAGCAACTTCAGCATCACAAAGAACTGATAGCTCAAAAGCCTTCTTCAACAATCCATTTCTTCTTTTTGAAAAGGTCACTTGCCTGCTTGTATCATTCTCAATCCTTTTCATCTGGGTCTTTCCTCTCACCATATTCACGTCAACACAGGTAAAAAATTTCCAAATAAGGAAAGCGAATATAGAGCAAAGCTGTCTTTGATGTGAAGTACAAAGGAAGTACTTAATACTCTCATGAATGAGGAAATCTACCCTTTTCTGGGAGAAATTAATGGAGTGGTTGCGTATCGAAATCCAAGAAACCCTAGATGGGAAATTCAGAGAAAGAAATGCACCACAGTCCTACTTTTTTAACCCTAACCTATAGGGATCCAAGACTAGACTGTCTATGCCTATTATATATTTCAACCCAAACCTTTTTTAAATTGTACAAGAGAAAAAGAGACAGAATATTACTACACCCTTTCTTCTTTTAGTAACCTTATTTCCAGAACAGGTATATCAAGAAAAAAGAAACAAAATAGAATATAGGATAGTACATTCTTTGTTTAAATTGTAATATATAATGGCAATGCTAACCATGAGGGTCCCGTTCACTATGACCCAAAAGTCTAAAAACAAAAATAGTGGATGGAGTTAATAGGCGGATTTTAAAAAATTATTAAAAAAATTATAGAATTTTTACTTAAAATTTTAATAAATGATCCGAATATCTGCTAACACTATTCTAACAATACAAGTATCACTTCTTTATATCACCTTCTACTTTATCCAAGTAAATAAATGCTATCCAAAGGCACAAGACTTCGTTGCTACCGAATAGTGACTTGAAACCTGGCTAAAATTTCGACAACCTCTGAGGCGGGTGAGCTCTAGAGGAGCAAGTAACACTGTTGGCAAACTACGAATATCAATCCAATTGGTTGCCAGTCAGTTTCAGACAGTAAGTTGCGTGCATAAAAAGTAGGAACTACTGACAGTAGAAAAAGGGCAAAACCCTTCTTAAATGAGAGTAAATAATTGTTTTTTCGTACAATTATTGTAGACACGTCCGATTGATTGTATGGTTATGTCAGGACGCGGAACAATCGAGCAATGCCACGTTCCATACTGCAGCATGTTCACGTGAATAGCCAGGTGTCGGCCATGTGTGTGCTGCACGAGGGGAGAGTTCTTTTTCAATTTTGGCTTTTCTTCTTCTTCTTCGTTTTTTTCTTTTTTTGTTTTTTTCCCAAATTGTGTAGTTTATCCAGGAGCATGCGGAAAATGAGTGAGGACCACAAGACGCATCCATCACCCTATTTCCGATATTAAATGTGTAGAAGATTGGCTACAGAATGGGTCTGAGAGCAAGTCTGCAGCTTGCATCCGTAGGGTAGCTGCATTGTATAGTCTGAGGGTTAGCAATTAGGCTGCAATAAACCGATATAAACAGAACTTTTAAAAGTTGAAACTCAGCTTGTTTAGAAGGCTACCAAACTCCACCGGAGACGAGTTTTTGACGAATCCAAAAACTACATGCTCAAATCCAAAGCTTGGGTTTGGATCAAAAACTTATTTTTAAGCATCAAACTTAAATGAACCTAAATTCATGAGCATAAATATTGACGCAGCGAGGAAAGCGTAAACCCGAAACCAATTCTAGGATTGGAATTCAAGAATAAACAAAAAGGAATATGTGTTTATTCCTTAACAAATCTCAATTACGCACAATCGAGAACGAAGAGAAACTCTTCTCTAAAGAGTATATATTGAATAATAAATAATGGTTGATCCTAAAATGACCTAGTAACTATATATACTCTTTAAGAAAACACGTAAAAAAAGGAAATAAATAGGTACACGTGGAAATAAATATAAGTATACACGTCCGTCATCTGGCATATACACGGCCGTGCATGCAGGCTATGTAGGCTTTTGGGAATATTTCTGGCATAATACACGGTCGTGTCCCCTGGCTGTATATGGAGACCGTGCATGTTTCTGGGAGAGATCCTGACAAAACACACGGTCGTGCCTCCTGGCCGTGTACATTTTTGGGAATCATCCTAGTATATCACACGGCCGTGCCTTCTGGCCATGCGTGCAACCGTGTATGTTTCTGGAAGCTCCCTAACATCATACACAACCATGCTTGTAATAGACACGCCTGTATCAACCCGTGTCAGCTACAATGTCCTCATCATTCTCTCATATCAATGAAGAACTCGACCCCGAGTTCTCTTCTGGATATAGGGGTTCGTCATCCGCGTAGAATGGGGATAAGTCAGCTACATTGAAGGTTTTGGAGATTTTCATACTTTCCGGGAGCCAAACCACATAGGCATTGTCATTGATCTTGGCGACAATATTGTAGGGGCCATACTTCTTTAGTTGTCACTTGCTACATGTGCCCATTGGAAAGCGTTCCTTCCTTAAGAACACCATCACCTGATCTCCCACCTCGAACAGTTGCTTCCTCCGATGCTTGTTTGCGGCTTTCTTATACTGCTCATTAACCCTCTCGATTCTCTCTTTCATGTCAGATGCCACCGTATAGTATTGTTCCACCAGGTGTTTAGCAGCAACATTGGTTTCAACATCCTTGGGCAAAGAAGCTAAATCCAAGGCGTGAGACGACGCTTTGGTATAGACCACTGAGAAGGGCGATTTCCCCATAGTTCTATAGATGGAACTGTTGTAAGCAAACTCGGCTTGAGAAAGCACCAAGTCCCATTATTTCAGCTTCTCTCCACAGATGCTTCGTATCAAATTGCCAAGGGTCCTGTTCGTCACCTCTGTCTACCCATCGGTTTGAGGGTAGGTTGTGCTACTAAAATTGAGGGAAGAATTAAATATGTACCATAGCGTTCTCCAGAAGTGGCTAAGAAACCGGGTATCTCTATCAAAAGTGATTGACTTGGGAACCCCGTGCAACCTGACCACCTCCTTAAAGAATAGCTTGGCAACGCCTTATGCATCAGTCGTCTTCTTACAAGGAATGAAGTGAGCCATCTTGGAGAACCTGTCTACAACCACAAAAACAGTGTCAGCACCTCGTTGGGTACGAGACAAACCTAATACGAAATCTATAGATAGATCCTCCCAGATATTTTCAAGTAGTGGTAGTGGAGTGTACAGCCTAGTATTCTGAGAATGTCCTTTGGATGTTTAGCAAATGTAGCACCGTTGCATGATTCTCCCTACATCCCTTCTCAACTGAGGCCAATGGTATCTTGCAGCCACTGCTGCTAGTGTCTTGTCATGCCCCAGATGTCCGGCTAATCCCCCTCCATGTAGGTCCCTAATCAATTTCTCCCTCAAGGAGGATTCGGGAATACAAAGTTGGTTACTCCTCATTAAGTAACCCTCCAGGATGTAGTAACTGTCATTAGGTTCCTGATTGGTACATTTTCTCCATATAGCTCCGAAATCCACATCTTCTTCATACAATTCCTTCAGCTGCTTGAAGCCTACCACTTCAGCCCTCATGGTGACCAATAAATCTGCCCTTTTACTTAATGCGTTTGCCACCTTATTTTGGATTTCGAATTTGTGCATCAAGCGAAATGGAAACTTTTGTAGAAATTGTATCAATCTGGCATGCATATCTTTGCAAATGCGGGCCTGATTACTCAGGTGTTTCAGGACGACACAATCCGAGTATAGGATAAACTCTTTTCCAACCAAGTAGTGCTCCCACATCCTCAGAGCTCTAACTACAGAATAGAACTCTTTATCGTAAGTGGACCAGTTTCTCCTAGCTTCACAGAGCTTCTTACTATGGAAAGCCACGGGTCTCTTCTCCTGAGATAACACGGCGCCAATGCCCACGCCACTAGCATCACAGTCGACCTCGAATAGTTTGTCAAAGTCTGGTAAGGCCAACACCGGCGCACTACACAATCTCTCTTTAAGCACCGCAAACCCAGACTCAGCTTCCCCATCCCAATGAAACTTCTCTTTCTTCAGGCATTCAGTCAATGGGGCAGCAACCGTACTAAAATGCCGTATGAAACGTCTATAGAATCCTGTCAACCCTAGAAAGCTTCGCAACTCGGTGATGGTTTTGGGAGTGGGCCAATCTCTAATGGCCTTTAACTTGTCCTCATCCACTGTGATATCCTCACCACTCACTACAAAACCTAAGAACAGCAGCCTTTGTGACATGAATATGCACTTCTTGAGATTGGCATAAAGCTTATTTTCTTTCAGCACAGTCAATACGCTCTTCAAATGCATTAGGTGCTCATCCTTAGTCTTGCTATATATCAGGATATCATCAAAGTATACTACTACGAACCGACCTATGAATGGTTTAAGTACCTGATTCATCACGAGCATGAAGGTACTATGTGCGTTACTGAGGCCGAATGACATAACCAACCATTCGTACAACCCTTCCTTTGTCTTGAAGGCGGTCTTCCATTCATCCCCAGGTCTAACCCGAATCTGGTGATACCCACTTCTAAAATCCACTTTCGACAAGATTATCGCTCCACTCAGCTTGTCCAACATATCTTCAATGCGAGGAATTGGGAATTTATACCCAATTGTGATCTTGTTGATCGCACGGCTGTCCACACACATCCTCCAACTCCTATCCTTCTTGGGTGTCAACAACGCTGGGATGGCACATGGACCCATGCTATCCCTGATAAATGCTTTATCTAGTAATTCCTAGACCTTCTCCTATAGGACCTCCGTCTCTTTTGGGCTCATCCGATAGTGAAGGAGGTTAGGAAGGCTAGCTCTAGGCACCAAGTCAATGTGGTGTTGGATGTCTCGCAATGGAGGCAACCCTTCTGGTAAGTCTTCCGGCACTACCTCTTTAAACTCTTCTAATACCCCTTTTACTTCCTCCAGGGCCTCTACACTATCCACGTCCTCTCCCGCATTCTTCACCACAAGAGCATGCATCAAACGGGATTCTTTAATATCCTCGGTCATTTCCTTTTCTGACTGAGTGATTGTCAGAAAAGATTTTCCTTCTACCCTTTGGGTCTTAGGTCGCTTATTCGTTAATGGCAGCAACGTATATTTTATGCCCCCTTTCTCCAATCTATATTTGTTTTCTTTCCCGGCATGTTGGGCATCCACGTCAAACTGCCAAGGCCGTCCGAATAGCAAGTGGCAAGCATCCATATCGACAATGTTGCAGTAGACTTCATCCCGATACTTGCCTATCGAAAAAGGAACCCGACACCTCTCCTTCACCTCGATTCGCTCTGCTGCCTTAATCCATCCTATGGTGTAAGGATTCGGATGCTTCTCTATCGGTAGTTGGAGTCGTTTCACAACCTCTCTTCCGATGATGTTCTCACAGCTCCCACTGTCAACAATCAAGTCGAACATTCTCCCACCAATCGTGCACCTAATGCGAAACAGCTGGTGTCGTTGTGAACTACCCTCTTGTTTCGGTGCTAGCATCATCCTCCTGATCACATAGTTCGGTTCCACTACATCATCAGCCTCATCATAGTATTCATCGTCACCATCCGGCTCACAGCACACTTCCTCCTCTTCCTCCCTTTCGACAATGTTTATAGTTCGTCGATTCGGGCATTCGTTTGATTGGTGTCCTGGTTGATTACACCTATAGCATTTTCCCAAAATCGGTTTAGCATACGAATTATTTTGCCTCGGGGTTTCTTGGCTCTCAAGAGGCTTCTTCCCCTTAGCTTTGTCTTCTTTCCTCTCCATACTTCCTGCTGGTTTCTCAACTAGTCCTCTAGCCCTTTCGCCAACCGCCCTGCTGCTACAGCCGAGACTATCATAAGCATAGTTTCTCTTGCCACCACCTAGCCTTGCACTCTGTTCTTGGATCATCATCTCAGCTCTAAGGGCCAAATTCTTTGCTTCATTAACAATTCTGAACACCGTCACCCCTATTTTATCCCTAATTTGGGGCTTCAATCCATCTACAAATTGTGCCACCTGTTGACCCTCAGTCTCCCTCAGATCATTCCTTTCCTCTAGCCTCATAAACTCGGAGGTATACTCATGCACCGTCCTCTGCCCTTGACGGCAACGTTGGTACTACTGGAAAAGGATCTGCTCATAGTCGGGAGGTAGGAAATCCCTCTGCAACAGATTCTTCATACAGTACCATGTCCTTATAAGTTGCTTCCCCTCTCTTTGCCTTCGGTTCTGCAAACGATCCCACCATGCAGACGCCCCTCCTTTCAGCCTACAAGCAACAAACCTTACCCTCCTATCCTCAGGTACCTCCATATAGTCGAAAAACCTATCGACTTCTGCAAGTCAATCCAAGAAATCTTCTATATTGAGATTACCATTAAAGGATGGAATATCTACCTTGAGACGGAAGTCGTCGCCATCGGTATGATCGAAGCCCTGGTGGTTTTGTCGATATCCGCCACCATATTCCTGGTCAAGTCGGTCATCGACCCCGCAGTACCTACCACCACCAATGTTGCCCCTCCTTAGAGGAACTTTCATCTATCCTTCAGTTCCACTGATTCACGGCAGCAAGTTCATTGATAGGATCGCCACGAGTGACTGCTACTCTTGGTCGATTCCCAACAACACCCCTGTTTCCGTTGTGGCCCATCACCATGGCGTCGAAACGCACAACCAAGTCTTCCAACCGCTACTCTACGCGCCCAAGTCTCTGTTCCATGGCTTCGACCACCGTCCTTGGAGCCCATTGATTGACTCCTTAGACTTTCGCATCCCGATCAAAGTCGAGAACGCGACCGCCGTCAACACCATCATTAGCCGACATCTCCATAGGAATTTGCCTTGCTCTGATACCAACTGATGCAGCGAGAAAAGCGTAAACCCGAGACCAATTCTAAGATTGGAACTCAAGAATAAACAAAGAGGAATCTGTGTTTATTCCTTAATAAATCTCAATTGCGCACAATCGAGAACGCAGAGAAACTCTTCTCTAAAAAGTGTATATTGAATAATGAATAATGATTGACCCTAAAATGACCTAGTAACTATATATACTCCTTAGGAAAACACATAAAAAAGGAAATAAATAGATACACATGGAAATAAATATAAGTATACACGTCCATCATCTTGCATGTAAACGGTCGTGCATGCAGGCCATGTAGGCTTATGGAAATATTTCTGGCATAATACACGGTCGTGTCCCCTGGCCATGTATGGAGACCGTGCATGTTTTTGGGAGAGATCCTGACAGAACACACGGCCATGCCTCCTGGCCATGTACGTTTTTGGGAATCATCTTGGTATATCACATGGCCATACGTGCAGTCGTGTGTGTTTCTGGAAGCTCCCTGACATCATACATGACCGTGCTTGTAATAGACACGCCCGTATCAACCCGTGTCAGCTACGATGTCCTCATCAAATATTATATTATTTTATATTTTAATATAAAGCTCACAATTTAATTTGTTAATAAAATAAATAAGTTAACTCATAAATAAACTGATAAATATAAATAAAACCTTAAGTTCAATTTGTTTACAAATTAAACTTAAACCAAACCAAGCTTAAAGTGAGCCAAATCCGAATAGGTCACATGTAGCTTAGTTCATTTATAACTCTACTAGCAATGAATTTAACATATGTATATTAAATGAACCAAAATTTTCAAACAAGTCTATAACTCAAGTTTGACAAAAAAGTTTAGCTTGTGAATGATTGAGCTTGACTTTGCCTTGATTAAATTCATTTAATAACTTTTTCAATTGATGAATTAAAGGAGTTCAAATTTAAAAAAGCTTTGTATATTATTTGCCACACGTGAGAAATACTTAGAAAATGGAGAAAGCCTTAAATTGAATAAGTATTATTGAGTATAATGTCTTTTAAAACCTATAAAAACCCTACAAGGCCTTTCTTCTTATCACCCAAACCCACAATCTATGAGGTCATGGACCCTATTAAGGTAAGTTAGGTTTCTATAAATTTAGACAAGATAAATGAGAGGGTAGTATTAGTAGCAATTAGATAGGGTTAAGATTATACTTACTGGCATAGAAATAAATAAAATTTAAAAATTAAATACATTGTAGTGTAAAACTAGTGCAAAATGTACTTGGTTGGTAGGTTAAGAGCAAGTACTATTATTAATATATCATTTTTTATATAGTTGAATTTCTCATTGTTTTTTTTTTTTTTTAGTCCCAAAACACGACCCTAAATTTTATAAGTTTTTTAGTCATGCTCCAAAGCTCGATAAATATCCTATAAGATTTTTATTAGGTTGAGTGGATTTGATGTCCTATGACAACCCATCTAGTAACATAACTATTAGCATATTCCACCAAGTTGCATATTTAAGAGTAATATTATTGTGCCCTCTCTCATTATCTCAAAATTCCTTTCATTGCATTCTAAGTCTATTTTCATAACAACTGTCAATAAGTTGTAATTAATTAAGTTGTGAATTGTTGAAATTACAAATCCACCACAACCTTGTTTTTAATGTGCGTGATTTGCATGGCTTCCAATGATAATTATACCATGATAACTAATTCGATGTGAAATTTCATTAATAAAAAAAGATTCAAATTGTTGTAATTACAACTCCACCACATCTTTGTTTTAGATGTGTGTGATTTACATGGTTTCAAATGATAATTATACCATGATAACTAATTTGGTGTGAAATTTCATTACTAAAAAAAGATTCAAGAGGATGGCATGGAATGAATATAACAAATTTAACGAATGATCACTAACCTAGATACAATTAGAGTAGCTACCGTAAAATATTTAACTGATTTTTTTTTCCTTAATGGTTTTTGAACTCCATGTTAGATTAGTAGTTATTCATAGTCAATAAATGCAAATTTTGTATTTTATAAGCTATATAACTCTTTAATGGTATGGCTACTTAAAGATAAAAGTTGGAAAGTTAAAGGTTAGTGTAATTTACTTAGGGGAAGGCACACTAAAAGAAAAAAAGAAAATTCTTTTTCATTTTGCTACCTATTTTTCTATTTGAAACATTGACCTTTTAATTTTTTTAATAATGTCTGTACCTTTTGTTACTTTGATTAAAAAATAAATAGATAACCTATTCACATTGTATCCTTTATATTTGAATCATTTATCTTTTAGAAGAACTAGAAAAGGTCCTTTCATAATGTCCATTAATGATTTATTAAATTTTATTATGTAAACTTTTTTATTAAGAAATATGAGCCATAATTGATTCATCATAACTTGTCCATATGTATATATATAATCTTTTTGAAAATATGGAGAACTCAAATTTAAAATCTTAATTGTGAACGAATTAAATAATAAAGTGGTAAAATATGGATGAATTGAAAATGAAAGTTAAAAGATGGAGGACTAGAAAAAAAAATTAAAAATAGCAAAGTGGATGATATTTTTGTGGTTTTCCCATTTATAGATATACAAACATTTGAAATGCCATTATAAAGCGAATATTAGTCTATAAAATTGACTGAAACAGTGAAAGTGGTAATAAAGCAAACTATAACAATCATGCATGGTCGAAGTTCTCCATGAAAAGGAATTAATGGGCAAGAATAGAGAAAAAAGTTTTTATATTTTTGCAGCACATGATAAATAAGAACATTATAAATATATACCCATATATATAATTTATAATTTGTCCATTGAAATTACTGAAATTGAATAGGGATTAAATCTAGTACATACTCACATCTGCCATGGATATGTGAAAATGGAACTTGTAAGATATTAAGGATTAATATAAATATCCTCTTTTGTGTTGATAAGCTTGAAATTGGAAATAAAATATTTATCAATAAACGGAAGACACAAAACGAGGCAACTGGCTTTTGAAATTATAGATGTAACTCACATAGTTGCTTTATTAAAAACGTGACCCCATGCTTTTGGATGTTACTGTTGGGCAGAGTAAAGTGTTCGTCTCAAAAGTCGAACGGGACCACAAGCTAACAATCAATATTTGCCCAGTGAGTTAATTTCCAGACCCCCTACACCTTTCATTCCAGGCTGGGTGATTCCTTTTCAATCGGGGTCTACGTATATGCTGAGTTCACAAATTCTAATTCCACCTTCGGAGAAGATGTATTTCAACATATTTAGTCATTTTATATTTATAAAATATAGATTTATCTCGAAATATCCACCATCATCTCTTTTTATGAACAAAAACTTTTATTTTAAATTTCATATACAACCGTTTTGTGTGCCGAAACAATGCTATTCCATCAAAAGGATGGGATATATATAGGAATGTAATCGGGACGGGTTATAATAAAATATCTATTTCGATCAATTCAATAAAAACTTATAAAGTTTAATTCTATAGGATTTAAAATCGGGTTTTTAGACATGGAATAAAATCTAATATGGTTTAGAATCAGATTACAGGATTTAAAAAAAATTAATAGAAAAACTCAACCTAATAATAAAAAAAATAAAATTATAATTTATAATCAATATATTTTATTTTATTATTTTTATATTTTTATATTTGATTTTTCTTTTCTTTCCATCACAAGTAGATTAATAATAATTAAAAAATATATATGAAAATAAGTTGAAGTATGAAAAAAAAAAGATTTAATCACTATTCAAGTCGAGTTAAAATCAAGTTCAAGGTACTTTATTTATTAATCGAGTCGGGTAAAAAAAAAACTATTAGGTTCAAGTAAATTTTTGGTATATAAATCCTTTGCCAAGTTGAGTTTAAGTTTCAATGAATCTGTTCTAAATCCGTCCTGTTTACATCCCTAGATATATACACTCCTATTAATAGCAAATAAATTTTTTTATTTTTTCTAATAAAATAAATATCTAGTATTTGACAAGTTAAAAATAGTAAATTCATGTTTGTTTAAGAAATTTATAGGTAAAAAGGATTTTTTTATCCCTATTTTCTATAAAAAAATTAGTTCTATAAAAAAAATGGAACCTAAATTACTTAAACCATTTGATTATATGCATAGATTATTAATATTAAGTAAGATGAATAGACAATTGTGACTGGAACTTATTCAACAATGTAGAGACACCCATTCCTAGAATCTAATAAGTATGCAGTATTTCTTTTCACTATAAAATATGGAATGTCACGAAGACTCAACATTATCGATGATTATGTTAAACATGTGATGACGATCCAATCCTTTATTATTTCGAGGAAGGTTGATAGGATTAATAAAGGTGTGGACACCAGCAGTCGGCGTGTTACATTATGGGCCGATACGTCCCAAAATGCGGGAGGCGGCACTAGGAATAGGACGCCTTTTGATGCTAGAGAGGGGAGCGTCTGGTATGCTTGACACCATCAAGGAATGTCCATTGCAAAGGAAAAGATTTAAAAAGAAACCAAAAGAGAAAATGGTTGCCCCGATCCGATTTGCACTAAGAGCAATAGTCCAATAGATCATTTGACAAAGTTTGAAAATTGAAAATCTTCAAATTTACTATTGAGAATGAATAATTGTTTCGATATGATAAATTATTTATTGATTATTTGACTAATAAGACTCTACAATCTTAAGATATTTATATAAATGTTGCTTTAAATCACTTAAAAGGCCTTATTGCTTATGTTTTAAAATACCTTCTCAAAAAGAAGAAAAAAAATTGATACGAAATGGATACATAACCTGAATTTCATGATAAATATTTGATTAATGAAAAATAATAATTAAATAAAAACATCATGGTCAGAGAAAATATTGAGTTGAGGATTCCTTTTATATCCATTATTTATATATATAGAACCGGCTATTTGTTCCATTGTAATATATTTGACTAAACTTCAAAATATGAAATTATTTTTGGTGTTTTATTTGATTTATAAAAAAATATAAACTATAGATGAAGCTAAATTAAAGAGAAAATTGTATTAATGTTTAAATTTTCAATTTTTATTAGAAATCATGGCATATTATTTGTTCATAGTTAGATTAACAAGATCTTGAAATATTAAAATATTCATATAGATGGCACTTTAAATCACTTAAAGATCTTGCTACTAACTTTTTAGAAGTCAATAGGGAAAATGGATTGCATTTAATTTGGAGTAGCCACTAAAATTGGCACATAACCTATATTTCATGAAAAATATATGATTGATAGTAACAACAATTTAATAATGTGGATAATTTGGTTTTTGATGAAGTACATGTTATTTCTATACATATTTTTTCAAGTTGATTATAAGACAAAACAGAAGTGTTAATGAGATAATTAGATAGAGTTGGATCCCAAGATCTAACACTTACTAACTAAGTGTATTTGAATAATATACTCAGAATGAAGATTAAATTACATGTCCTTTACTATTACAATGGTAAATTCTTATAAAAATGATTTTATATATAAGAAAGCATTTTATCTTTGAAGTTGTCACGATTAAAAATGTTGAAGGCTAAGTTATCTAAAATAATTTTCATAAAGCAACACTTTTATAAAATAAGAGGATCATTTGCCAAAATGTTTTTTCTAGTGTTTTCAATAATATAAGGAATCTATTTGAAATATTTTTGTGATTTCAATAAGAATATCTTTTCATAAGAAAGTGAATAAGTTAAAAACAAAAAGTGTATCTCCCAACATCTATAGTTATTTTTGTCTAATGTATCTTTTCAAAACTTGAATGAAAAGAGTTTCTAGCCAACTAAATTTTTCTTATTTTATTTAGCCATTAATTAGAATTAAAATGATAAATTTACAAAATTTTCATTTTACTATTGAATACATTTGTTCCATAATAAAGATGTGAAACTCAATCTTATAAATAAAAAACCATGAAGCTTTAAAGATATATATGTTATCTACATGGCTAAGTATTACTAATAAAAAGTATTTTTGTGAGAACTGAGCTTTTAAGATCTTGTTCTTCAATTAGTAGGCTAGCTTTTGAGAATTTTGACAAGTGTTTTTAAAAGAGTTAAGAGTGCTATCTAGTATAATTGTGAGCATTGAAGTGAAGACACTGTTAGTAAGTGTAAAGGTTATTAGGAGTTTGGCTAATAAGGAACATGAGAACCTAGGAGAAGCCATATAATCACAGTAGTGACAGCTTCTACTCTTATTAGGGGTTTGGTAATATCATATTGAGGCTGAATGTAAGTAGTTCATGTGCTTCGTTGGTATCTATATTGCTATAGTTGCAATAATTCTTATATGATCTTATGTGTCAAAAGAGGACTTGGGCTAAACTCTAGCAAATGCAACCTAGGCACATAAGAGAGAAAGGCATAATGTTTACTTCTGCAAAAGAAAGTTGTAAAAGTTATGCAAGCATTGCATGGCCATGATAATGTTGGATTTGGTACTAATATGCTATGTATTTAAATAAGTGGTGTATAAATATAAATTATTTTTAAATATATAATAATAAATATTTTTTAATTATTATTTATATTTTTATATATTAAAATTTTATTCATATTTACATAATATTAATAAATTCATATAATATCTTTAATATTATTGAAACCTTTCTCAAAATAAGATTATCTAGATTATTGAAATATTCTAACATTATTCTCTTTCCATAATAGCAACAACAGTGATGTTCCCAGCCACGGTAAGTGTCTCATTATTGTTAAGACTGAACCCGATAGGCCCACTTAATAAAAGCCTACCAATTACTTAAACCATAGACTACACTCAGTCACCTACTTAGTACTTATGTGATCAAATGTAAGTGTAGAGCTGGGCAAACCATGGTTGTTCCTTTTCTTCTTCCAACCCTTTTATATTCTCTTTTCGGTTCATGGGTTTTGATGTTTTGCTGAATATTATTTGTTTCAAGTTTGCCTTGCTGCAATTAATTTCCCTTACCTTATTTTGAAGCTATGGTTGGGTGGTAATCTACCTTTTGCACATGATAGTAATTTACTGTTGGGACCATAATTATAATAGTTGCTTTTAACAGACGTATGGAATCGCATAAAGACAGTGCGGCATCAATCAACAATTCGTAAAGCTGGGGAATCACTTGCACTCAAAAGAAGTGGCACATGCAATAGGTCAATTAGGCTGACATAGTTAGAACATCAATTTTAAACGTACCACTTGAAACTTTGCTAAAAAATATAGATTCATAATGGTTTGATCGTTCTAGGCCACATTTATTGAATATCGAGGAGGAAATTTTTTAAGGGATACATTGAGCTAACCCAAGTAATTAAAACACAACCAAGTAAGATTTTAATAATCACGAACGTTATTTATACCTAAATACACTAGAAATCTTAGCAACCATAATCGTAAGGCTTTTATGTTAATATAAACAAGCCTTTCCTTTTGGACATTCAAGCTTACCATCACTTAAAAAGGAGGCCCCATGAGGAAATTCCTCAAGATCAGTATATTCGTGTCTCTTTCCTTCTCTTCTTTCCACAAGGATTGTATTTACTAAAGCTTTTTCTAACATAGTTAACCCAATCTTAAAATCATATTTAAGAATAGGAATTAAAAAATAATTGCTATATACTCACTTGGAGAGAATGACTATTTTATTCTCTCTTTATTTTATATAAAGTTGTTATCATGGTATTTAATTCATTTAATAGTATTCCACTTAATTGTTATTACTCAAAATATTGAATAGAATTTCATGTCCTCAACTTATGAATTACTATTCAATTCTCCATTTATCATTTTTGCTATAAATATCCTATGATCATAAGTCATGTTGAGATTATGAATAAAAGAGAGAGATAGAAATTTTTGGAATATAATAGATAATTTATTGTTTATTCCTATCTTATCCATTATTTATTTTTTTTCCAACTAAATGAAGTAATTGCCATGTAATACCTATTGCATATCTATTCAATTATTATTGAATTGTAATTTAATCTCCCCTTATTCCATTTGGTGAAGTCAATAGGTCATTAATGATTGATTAGGCTTAATCAAGTAGAGTAGGCTAAATAGTCAAAGTATCGAATAACTAATCTAAGAATAAGATTGAGTATGTCGATTATCTGAATTTAAAATGCACTAAGAAGGGTTAATATAAGTTTAGGAGTAAAAGAATGGATCTTTCATGAACTAATTAGTTTGATGACTTAAATAGTATAATTAGACTAGAAATGTAATGTTGCATAATAAAAGTAGAAGTCGAAACATAAGACACCTAATAGGATAAGCAATAAGGAAGAGGGAATTATTGCTCAAGAACTCAAAGTTAGTTTTCTAAAGAAGCCATAAGCCATAACAGTAAATGAAATTCAATTATGTGGATAAAGAAAGCAAGAAGTTTAAGTCTAGATTAGTTCAACCAACCAAACTATAGGAAAATTACTAGAAATCATCCAAAACCCGAAACCTTCTCCTTAAATCAAGTTCATTTAAACAATTGTACTTCGTCAAAGGAACTTAGCAGTTTGATGCTTTTACACTCTCTAATGAAGTTTAAGTAAGTAAACTCCTTTTGTTTTCTAACTTAAATCCTATTATAATGCTTAATTTAACCACAAGGTGCTTATAGATGGATCTAAGAAACATTTAGTGCATTTTAAGTGAGTAATTAATGCCCTTACATCATTTTGTGACATGTTTTACATTTGATGTCACTTATGCACTTACTACTAACCATGTGCATCTATGTGGAATTTGATTAGTGAAACCTATATTATGTGTACTAAGTATTAAGATTTGATTAGAGCAACCTACAGAATGCGACATGAGCATCATACATGATTATTATTGATTATTGTGGTTACGCATTAGACTTCTATTTAATTCTAAAAAGACCCTTTTCTTTTAAAGGCATTGACAAAGTATAGGAATCGAGTATTGTGAATGCTATAGAGGCCTTGTCTGTCATCACTTATGAGTAAGGACATGTGACTGATTGTTGCATCCATATATATACAAAAGAGCTCATTTAAATATATATATATTAATATTTATATAGTAAGAAAACAAACAATCCAACTCTCCACATAATTATACTTCACACTCAACTCTACCACTTTTTAAAGATCCTTAACTACACTTCAAAACTAAAATTAAAATAAAAAATGGAGGAAAAATTTTCAACAAAATGAGCAAATATGTAAAAAAGTGGATATAATATCCTATTATAATTTTTTTAATTGTTAATACAATTTGTTTAACTTGATAAGCTATAAAACTTAAAGGTATGTAGATATGTACACACATTTACATATTATGCACAAGCATTGTAAATATGATATGGGATGTCAACCAATTCAATTACTCACTCGTAGAATTACATAAGTTGAAAACAAAGTTTACAAAGAAAAGTAAATATTTTTTTTTTTAATTTGGATATGAACAACCTCTCACAGGATATGACATACCAACAAGATGTACTCTACACTCATTTCACTCGATATGACACGAGAAGAAGGGGTGGTTTGTTCACCACAATTCAGAGTATGAATTGATAAGAACTAGGATTAAGAGTGAATTCTCAAAGAATTATCAATTTCATTCAATTATAATGAATAATGGTCTTTCATCCAATATACTGATAATTAAGGCTGACATAAATGAAAAATTTGGAAAACTAAAATAAAATATAAAGTTTGGAAAAGAAATAATGTAAAACTAGGAAAACATGGGTTATACCACAATTAAATATCTCACATGTGTTCTCCAACATGCCTAAACAACATAACACACCCGTGCACTTATTTTGAAAGGAAAAAACTTAACCCAAGAGTTACATAGGTGGCAACATGCTCGTGTTGCCTCCGTGTTTTCTCCTTCAATCACATTAAGAATTATATGGGTCCAAATACACCTATGTTCTTTTTGCTCTCATTATGTTCACACTAAACTCCTTCTTGACACCCTTAACTTGTTTATATTCCTTTCCTTCAATCCATATTAGTGTTGTTGGCTCTCTATAAGCTTAAAAATGTGTTAAAAAAGAGTTAAATATTGAAAGTTCTTCCTCAAGTGGTTCCCCATACAAAATTCTCACAACTAGATTCGGAACTCCCTTAATTCCTACTTGCATAATAGGTCCAATGGGTATCTAATTCTCACCATTTCCTTAGGGCTCATTAAGATTTGCCCTCAAATCTTGCTCCAGCTCATCAGAAACATATGAAGAAAGGTTAGCTACATTAAACGTCGCTAATATACCATACTCACCAGGAAGCTCAATCTTATGAGCATTATCATTAATGCACTCCAATACTTAAAGTGGACCATCTACTCATGGAGGCAATTTCTAAGCTCTTTTGCCTAGAAAGCACTCGTTCTGGAAATGAATCCATATAAGATCTCCCAGTTCAAACACTATCTATTTTTGGCCCTTATCACCTAATTGCTTATTCTTCTCATATTGTCACTATAATTAATCATACACCTACTAATGAACTTTTTGTACTTAAGTAGCTTTCTCAATACCACTTCAACTGTCTTCACTAATAAGTGGCAAAGGTAATCGATCCAACAAAGTATTAAATAAAACTATTGGCAACCTCAAATTGTGTCGTACCTATCACACTATGAATGATCGATTATATGTAAACTCCATAATTAGCAAGTAATGGTCCCAATCTTTCAAGTTCTATCTCACAATAGCTCTCGAAAGTGCACCAAGGGTCTTGTTAACAACCTCGGTTTAACCATCAATATGAGAATGGCATTAAGTGCTAAATAGAAGCTCCATCCCCAACCTTTACCATAATGTCTTCCAAAAATTACTCAAGAATTTCACATCCCTATTTGATGCACTAGATTGAGGAACACCATGGAGTAATACCACTTCTTACAAAAACAAGTTAGCAATTTAGATGGCATCATCCCTCTTATGACATGTTGTAAAGTGCACCATCTTGCTTAACCTGTTGACTACCATAAGTATAGAGACCTTCGCATTCTAAGTTCTAAGAAGATTTAAAATAAAGTCCATGCTTAAATCTAAACATAGTTTAGTAGGAAGAGGAAGAGGCATGTACAAACCCTACAATTGCACTCTACTCTTGGCTTTCTTGTACATCGCACAGGCTTCTAACACTTTATGTATACTCCTAGATATCCCTGGCCAATAGAAGTGCTCTTGTAAGGTCTCTAGAGTCCTATGCTTTTTAAGGTATCCAAAAAGTCCACTTGACTAAGCTCCTTGTGTCAACAATTCCCTTAAGGACCCCTATAAAATACACAAGTTACTACACTTATACAAATATCCATAAGTCAAATGGAAACCCCTCACCACAACTCCTCTAGAACATGCATCAACAATGGATGCAAAGTTAGGTTCATTACCGTGCTGCTCCATAATCTGCTCAAAGCCCAAAAATTTAGCTTGCATAGTGTTAAGCAATACATATCTCCTAGATAAAGCATCAACTACTTCATTAATATTTTCCTGCTTATACTTGGTTGCATAGGAAAAGGTTTTTAAAAATTCCACCCATCGTGCATGTCACTTAAAAAGCTTACTCTAGCCTTTAATGTACTTCAAGGACTCATGATCAAAGAACATGATAAACTCTTTAGGAAGTAAATAGTGTTGCTATACCTTAAGTGCTCAAATTAAGGCATATAACTCCCTACCATAAATGGAATAATCAAGAGTAGCTCCATGTAATTTCTTGCTAAAATAAGCAATCAACCAATGCTCCTACATAAGTATTGCACCAATGCTAATGTTTAATGCATCATATTCCAATTTGAAAACCTTAGCAAAACCCAATAATATCAATACCGGTGCAGATTTCAACTTTTGCTTGATCAACTCAAAACTCTCCTAAGCTGCCTTACTCTAATGAAATGCCACACCCTTTTTCATCAACTTCATAAGTGGGGCCACTATGGTGTTGAAGTTCTAGATAAATCTGTGATAAAATGAGGCAATTCTATGGAAATAGTAGGCCTTATATGCATTAGTAAGAATAGGCCATTCTATGATTGCCTTAACCTTCTTCTTATCTAGTTGAATACCCTCACTAGACACAACATAGCCTAAAACTATAATCTCCCATTGACAAACCACACATTTCTTCAAATTAGCATATAATTTCTCCCTTCTCAACACTATAAACATGGATTTCAAATGCTACACATGACTCTACATTTAGCTTGTAAACAAGGATATCATCAAAATAGACTACTACAAACTTCCCTAAAAATTCACATAGGATATAGTTCATCGGTTACATAAAAGTATTAGGGGCATTAGATAAGTTGAAAGACATCATAGTCCATTTATTTAATTCATGCCTCTTTTTAAAGGTTGTTTTCCACTCATCTCCAACCCTCATTCTTATTTAATGGTATTCGCTTTTGAGATCTATTATAGAAAATAACTTTACTCCACATAATTCATCTAACATATCATTGAGTCAGGAAATAACATATCTATATTTTACCATAATGTTGTTGATAGCCTAGCTATTCACATACATTCTCTAGCTGCCATCTTTCTTAAACACAAACAATGCAGGCACTAAACACAAGCTCATCTTCTCATGAACAAACCCCTTCTCAAGCAGCTCATCCAGCTGCCACTTCAACTCTTTATCTTCATCTAAGCTCATTCTACAAGCAAGTCAGTTAGGTAGAGCAGCTCTTGACACTAGGTCTATCTCATGTTCAATGCCCCTCAAAGGAGGTAAACCCTTTGGAAGCTCATCAAGCATAACATCTTGAAATTGTTGTAGTAGTCCCTAAACCTCTTTAAGAATATCATATTCCTCCACACCATTAGCTAAAACCTATCTAACATATAACAAGTACATAACTCCTCCCCCTTCCAATTGTCTCTCTACTCCTCCTATTATCAATAACAAAGATTCTTTCTTCTTTGGGTTAATCTCCCGATGGGTCTCCCTAACTTCTACAGGACTCATGGGAAGAAGTTTAACTCGTCTACTTTCATTTAACACAAAGTAAGTATTACTCCACCCATCATGAAGTACATTATGGTAAAAAAGCCATGGATAGCCTAGCAAATGTGTAATACACTCATTGGCACCACGTTACACTCAATTTCATCTACATACTTCTTAGGTATAAACACCAGTATCGATACCTTCCTAGTAACATGGGCTAAGCCTTTATCATTCAACTAATGCAATCGATAAGGCCGAGGAGGGAAAGTAGTAGGCAACTTTAACTTCTCAACTATGGTAGAAGCCGCAACATTTGTACAACTTCCCAAGTCACTATTTGCTACGCAAACAACTCCATTAAGAAGACATTTGATATGGAAAATATTCTCTCACCGTTCTTAGTCAATAAAAGGTGTAATGTTTAAATTATAGCATAATACTCTAGTCGTAGCCAATGAGGCCCTAACTACACCCCTAATAGATTCTTCATCTTCCTAATCAACCAACTCACTCTCAATTGCTTTGGCTTCTACACACTCCTCCTCTTCATTTTCACTCACAACCTACTCTCCATATGTTACCATAACCCATCCATTAGGACATTATGTAGCTATGTAGCCATAACCCAAGCACTTAAAACATTTAAAATCCCTACTCCTCCTACCTATCATATTAGACTTTGTGGCTTTGTTGCTAGAGCTAGCATTTGCAAAGGTTTTAGTTTCTGAATGACCACCTGATTTAGGTTCACTCCTAAGCTTCCCTTCTATACTTCGAGGCACACTACTCCTCTCTCTCCTTGCTTTAACACTGATATTTCAAATAGGAACAATTGACTTAAGGGTGGAATCAGTGCTTTAAAAGGGTTCTCCTTCCTCTATCTCTGAACTTTACTAGCCAACTTCATGGCCTCTACTATGTATTTATCCTTTGTAGATCCACCACATTAGAGATCTCATATTAGAGTCCAATGACAAACCTAACTATCATTTGCTCCAAGGATTCAATTATTTGACTCCTAACAGTAAGCAACTTAAATTCATGAATATACTCATTGACACTCAAGGTTCCTTACCTCAAAGAATGCAACTTTCTCCACAATTTCAATAAAAAATATTCAAGAACAAACCCCCTATGCAGCAACACCTTTATTTCCCTTAGGTAGCAACATTACCCTCCCCCAATCCTCCATCTATTATCAACTACATTTTGTTACCATATTGCAGCATACCTTTAAAATTCCAATGCTATCAGTTTCACTCACTACTCCTTGCATTCATAATATTCAAAAAACTTCTTAATTTGAGTTTCCCAATCAAAATATTTGTTAGGACTGCCCTTACCATTAAAAGATAGTACCTTTAGATCTACGGTGTCAAGGCTATGCACGGGTCACTATCTATGCTCATTCTTGAAATCACCATCTCCTCCTTCATATTCGTCAAACCTTCCACCCCTTCATCCTTGTCACCAACCCTAACTCCACCAACCTTATCATCACCACAATTTCTAAACAAACCATGGTTTTAGCTATGTAGTGGCTCATAGGTTGCCTACCAACATCTTGAGGGTTATTACATTCATCACCTTATAACGTCCCATCCAACCAATCTCCTAAAGTGTTAAAGTTAGTGTTTTGCTATTCCATAAAGGTTTGCATTAATGAAATCAAGTCCCGCATTGATAGCCCACCGATGTCTCCTACCTCATCTCCTAGGGTTGTTCCTAGCATTGGTAATTGCACTCATATCTCTTTGATCAACATTACTCGTTCTCACCCACAAGACAAATTAGCATAAAAGCCTATGTCAACAACTCACAATCTCTAAACCAACCACACTCATGCATTCTAACCACCATACACATATGAAACATGTTACTTAACCCGCCATAACCTTACTCTAATACCAAGATTATATGAGACACCGACCAATTCAATTACTCACTTGTAGAATCACGTAACATAATTGAAAACAAAGTTTACAAGGAAAAGTAAACCTTTGTATTTTAAGGTTTTGTTTAAATTTAAATATGAATGACCTCTTGCAGGATATGATGCACTAACAAGATCTACTCTACACTTTCTTCACTCGATATGATGCATGAGATCAACGAATGGTTTATTCACCACAATTCAAAGTATGAATTGATAAGAATTAGCATTGAGAGTAAATTCTCAAAGAGCAATCAATTTCATTCAATTATAATGAATAATGGTCTTTCATCCAATATAATGATAACTAGGGTTAACCTAAAGGATAAATTTGGAAAACTAAAACAAAATATGAAGTTTGGAAAAGAAACAACATAAAATTAGGCGATTATGGGTTAAAACACGACTGTGTATCTCACTCATGTTCTCCAATACACCTAAACATCATAATACACTCATGCACTTATTTTGAAAGGAAAAACTTAACCTAAAAGTTACAGAAGTGGCAACATACCCATGTTACCTCCCTGTTCTCTTCTACAAGCACACCGAGAGTTACACAGGTCTAAACACACTCATGTTCTTCTTACTCTCATCTATGTTTAGGCTAAACTCCTTGACACCCTTAACCTACTTATATTCCTTTCCTTCGATCCATATTAGTGTTGTAGGCTCTCCAAAAGCCAAAAAAGATATCAGAAAAATAGTTAATCATTGAAAGTTCTTCCTTAAGTGGTTCCCCGATGCAAAATTCTCTTAGTTAGATTTTGAAGTCCCTTAGCACGTGCTCATGAAATAGGTCTAATAGGTATCTAAATCCCATCAAGATACTTATGTGTGTGTGAGAGAGAGAGAAAATATAATTGCTTACTTTACGAAAACACAAATATAAGAAACTGTGTTAAGTTTCTTTTTCCTCTTTTTTTCAACCACAAAATTCTTTTAACTCTTAATGAAGATTGTATATACATGTTAATATTTTCAATGTAATGATGTGATAATATCAAAATATTTAAATTTGAATGGTAAAAGGAATTTATCATTAATAAACTAAAAATTAGTACAACTTTCAGTTAGGAGAAAAAAGATATTGTTTTTCTTTAAAATATTTCAAAAAATACAAGCATAACAAAATTATTCTCGATAACATAACACTTGAAATCATGTCTTATGATTTCAAATAGGCTAGCAATGATACTCATATCTCATCCAAGAAACCGTGACCCTCTTAAACATTTGTCTAAACACTTCATAGCTTCTTCACTCATAAAACACTTTTGTTGCACCATCAAACTCCTTACATTAAACATACTTGTTGATAGGCCTCTTAGCCGTAGGCTATCAAGCCTAACTCGACAAGCCCATTAGGAGTTAGACAAACTTGCTTAAGGGTAATTGGGATAAATATAGAAAGTACATTAAATATTTAAGATACACTTCATTGTATATTTACATAATAAGTAAGGATATCTTTAAGGAAGATACACTTACCATAAATATCTTATAACACCCATTACTATAAATACATGATCCATGCTTAAGGTAAGTGATCAAATACTAACTACTCACTTCTCTCTCTAGCTGCTACTACAATTCCTTTATAGTGTTTATCTAGCTTGAGCATCAAAGTACAAATTCCAAAGATAACTCCAATGCCCGATACTTCACATGATCTATTTTGTTAGTCACATTCCTCTCAATTCATTCATCAATCAAGGTTAAAACCCTAATTAGAGAAGAGCAGTAACAACAATTGGTACCCACTGTTCTTAGCCAAGAATCTACTATGGTTAGAATAAAAAACACAAGAAACTGAAGAAAGAACGCTATTAATGATGCCTACACACCCCCTATAGACTCATTGAATTGCCCATCGCCACCACCAACAGCAGAGGTGCTATAACAAGCAAATGATAGTAAGATTGCACACCTCGAGCAATGGATAGCTAAATTGCTCACTAAGAATCGCCACCTTAAGGAATAAGTGAATGTTATTCACAAACATTCCCAATGCCATTCTCAATCTCATAGTGAACACCGAGATGATAGCACTTTGCATCATCAACTAAGAAACAAAACCACACTCTAACTTCACGTAGTGAAGCAAACCAAACTACTAGCCGACATGATCAATCCAAGGCACAATCAACTTGATCTTTAGCTAACTCGACCATTAATGAGATCAATGATATGATTAAGCACCTCAACGACCTAAAAGATAAAGAAAAGTGATCCCTAGGACATGCTCACCATTAGTCAATCTCCCTTTACAAAAGAGATCCAAAACGAGCAACTCTTTGCTCATTTTTACATCTTGTAGATGAAGTCTTATGATAGGACTACCATTCCCATCAAAGCATCTAAGCTACCAAAAAGGTCAGATAAACCTCCTATGCATCTCTAATGCCATAGCATGTAAAGTCTTCTTAAGTACATTGAAAAAGAAACTTGTACTTAGTACAAAGACATAAAATCAAACTTCATTTCTAGCTTCAATGTGCTCGGGATATAGTTCTATCAACACTTTATAACCAACAAGATGCTGGGAAAAGATTCTTTAACACTTAACCTTATCCATTAGTGTGAGGATGAGACATTTCGAGAGAATACCTCTATATTCAATTGTAAATGAAGTAAAAGATCGTTGTCAATTCTTTCAGTCCTTGACAAGGAAGAAACCTAAGGACTTCAAGGATTTTAAAGAGTGGGAAACCAGTTATATTACCTAAGAAGATACTATCCTAATAAGAAGACAAGCTAAACAAAGGTCCACGAGGAAGAAGAAGGGGGGTGAAGGCTGACCCTAGGTAAAGAATAGGCTTGGCCCAAAAGTTAACAACAATGGGTCAACTCAAAATGGTGATAACAATGCCTCATCAAAGAAATGTACTACCCTTTTCTATGAGTAGCACACCCAATTAAATAAACCATGAGCTAACATATTGTTGAAAATCAAGGAAAAAATTATTTTGGCATGGCCCAAACACATAAAAAGCAATCCATTCAAAGTAGCTTTGACAAATATTGCAAGTTCCACCAAAACAAAGGTCATATAACTAAAAATTTTACTCGACTCAAAAACGACTTGGAAGACTTAATACAATGTGGCTACCTTAGAGAATGCATATTAAAGGTTGATTGGCCTCTAATGTAAGGTCATGTAGGATGATAATGATCAAGATTAGGTGCTTAATGCTAAACCCACCCAAGGTACAATAAATACAATAGTAGGTGGCCCAGTAGTAAGAGGGCAATTAAGCACTCAAAGTAAGGTCAACGACCATTCAAGGAACTACTAAAATGTCCTATATTTTCAAAACAAGAGACCAAGAATAGATACCACTATCTCTCTCTCTAAAGAAGATATGGAAGGAGTCATCACCCCTCTACAATGATGCCTTAATGATCTAACATTGATTGCAAACTTTGATGTTTGCAAAATCTTGGTAAATAATGGCAACTTTCTAAACATCATCTTCAAGAAGACTTTCAACCAAATGAAGGATAAACTCAAGGTGAAACTAAAGCCTTATGACCACGAGCCCTACAACTTTAACAATTAACTAGTTAAGCTTGAAGGTGTCATAACCTTTCCACCAGAGCTTGGCAACATCACCTACATTACTTAGGTTATGGTGGACTCCTTTGTCATAAATACATGGTCACCATATAATGTTATCCTAAATCTACCTCCCCATAACACCTTAAAGATGATTGTGTCCATGAATCATTTGAAGGCCAAGGTCCCAACCCCTATAAGTGTCAAAATATGTCAAAGAAATCAACAACTAGCTTGTAGTCACTATCTCTAAGCATAGTCCCAATGAGGAGTCCTTACTATCGAGGTGGAATCAAAGGAAAAGCCAGGAACTAGGGGGGAACTGATAGAAGAAACAAAGGTTATGTAGATTAGAAGCACTCTCTCATATACCATGCAAATCAGCACCTCGATCTCTGTGGAGTTAAGACAACAACTAATCAATTTTCTTCTCTCCAACATTGATGTTTTCATTTAGTCTCCCTTTAACATGCGAGGAATCCCTCAAGAAGTTATAACACATTAGCTCAATATAAATTTTACCATGAAGGTTTTCAAATAGAAAAAAAAAAAAGGTACTTTACTTCAGAGTACCAAGTGATAATAGAAGAGGAGGTACAAAAGCTACCGAAGGTAAATTTCATAAGGAATGAGCCTTATCTGACTTAGCTAGTTAATTGTGTGTTGATCAAAAAGTCTAATGGAAAGTGACTACATCGACCTCAACAAACTTGCTCAAAAGATTATTTTTTCCCTTTCTAAGATCAACTAACTAGTTAACTCAATCTTCAATCATGTACTTTTGAGTTTGATGGATGCCTTTTCATGCTATAACTAGATTCGAATACATGCATCCAGTTAAGTACACACATCCTTTATCATATTGTTACAGGGTTATGCCCTTTAGCCTTAAAAACATTAGGGTAACATACCAAAGGCTCATAATAAAGGTTTTCATGTCACAAATCGAACAAGATATTGAAGTCTATATAGATAACATGATAGTGAAGAGTAAAGAGGCTAAAGGACACTCAGTAGATCTTGAAATGACTTTCCAAACATTTAGAAAGTTTAGTTTGAAGTCAAACCCCCAAAAATGTGTGTTTGAGGCAACATCTAGGAAGTTCCTCAATTATATGGTCACCTCCTGCAACATAGAAGCCAATCTTTAGAAGATCAATGCCATATTAGACATGACATCACCCAAGACCATAAAATATGTCCAACAGTTGATTGGGAGAATTACCGCGTTAAGTAGATTCATGTCTAAGTCCATAGACAAGTTATTGGAGTTCTTCAGGATATTGAAGAACCTCATACATTTTAAATGGACTAACTAGTGCCAAGCGGCATTCAACTATTTAAAGCATTTTCTTTTAACTTTGCCCATCTTATTCAAGCCCATCCCTAGAGAGGAACTATATTTATAACTCTACATCGGCCTTCATGCCCTCTCTATTATCCTAGTTAGAGTAGATGGGAGAGAGCATCGCCCGGTTTACTATGTCAACCATATAATGCAAGGCCTTGAAGTTACATACTCAAAGGTTAAGAAGTTTTCCCTAGTAGTAGTAATCCTAGCTCAAAAACTTTGGCCTTACTTAGAGGTGCATTAAGTGGCATATCCTACAAAAGCTTGATGCGTTAAGATAGATGGTTAAGTACACTCTAAAACTTAGTGCATACAACGTCCAGTACTAACCATGCGAAGCGATCAAGGTACAGGTCTTAGCAAACTTTATCATGGAAGCAACCATGGAAAAAGAGGCACCAACTAATGATAAAAAACCAATTTAGACTTTTTATGCAGATGGCTCATCCACTTAAAGGGGGTTGGAGTTAAACTTGTATTGCATGGACCACAAGGTGTCAAATTCTAATAGGTGCTAAAGTTTAGGTTCCCAACTAGCAATAATAAGGCTAAATATAAAGCTCTCATTAGGGCTTAAAGATGGCAAAGGATATCAAAGCGAAAAAAGTTGAGATCTTTTCTAACTTACAACTAATTGTCCAACAGGTAAAAAGAGACTATGCTATCAAAGATGAAAGCATGACTAAATATCTTAAGCTCGTAAAAGCCCTCTATTTAGACTTACTATCATGGAATGTTACTAAGAATCCTTCAACAAAAAATTCCAAAGCAAATAGCCTTTCAAAGTTAGCCTCAACCAACCTCTCCAACTTGGATAAGTGAGTATTCATTGAGTATCTACTAGAAAAGAGCATAGATAGGTCTCAATAAGAGTACTTCATCAATGAGACAAAACCCACTTTTGAGCCATGTTAGATGGATCCCATCATTACTATGTAATAGATGGCATATTATCTAAGGAAAAGAATAAGGCAAAAACACTAATACATAGAGCTACCCAATACACTCTAATAGAGGGGTAGCTCTATCAAGAGCTTATAGCTTACCTCTCCTTAAATGTTTATGCCCTTTTGAAGCTAAGCATAACAGCTCCATGTAAAGGCTTATAGCAACCACATCATAGGCAATGCCCTATTGATCGAAGCACTTCAACTTAGGTATTACTAGCCCACAACAAAGAAGGATGCGAAGGTAACTGTCAAATAATGCAACAAGTTCCAAAAGCATGTCCTAATTGATAGACATATAGCTAAGCAACAACATTCTACCAATCACGAGTCCCTAGCCTTTTACCTAGTGAGGGCTTGACATCCTTACCTTTTCCTTAAGGCAATAGGTCAACATTGATACATTATTGTAGTTGTGGACAATTTTACTAAGTAGGTGGAAGTGAAAGCCATCATAAAGATCACAAAGAGCAATGTTAAAGACTTTGTAAAGAGTTCGACAATATGCAAGTTTGGTGTACCCTATGCCTAAGTCAAGAACAATGGGACTTAGTTTAACAACCTAAAATTCAAAGAGTTTTGCTTTATAAGGGGTAACAAGTTCCATTACACTTTAAATAGTAATCTGCGATCAAATGGAAAAGTAGAGGCCATGAAGAAGATCATCTTACAAAGCCTTAAGAAGAAAGTAGATCAAGCAAACGGAAAATAGGTAGACGAGCTCTCTTACATCCTATATGGGTATAAGATGACCTCAAAAATAACAACCAGGGAAAGTCTTTTTAACATAGCTTTTGGAACTGCAATAATACTACCTATCAAGCTTGAACTTCATAACATTCGCACACAAGAATTGGACCTCTAAGTAAATGAGAAAGGTATATAAGCCACCCATGACCTCCTAAAAGAGGTACGAGATCAAGCTAGCCTCCACATGGCAACATACCAAAAATGAGTAGCTAGGTATTGCAATAAGAAGGTCAAACACAAAGTTTTTTTACTTTGTGACTTAGTCTATCGAAAGCTTAAAGCCACAAGTTTGAGGGAAGGTTAGAGCAAGTTATTTCCAAACTAAAAAGACCTAATTAAGGTCAAAGATGTAGTTAGTCATAAGGCATACAAGTTAAAGGGGCTCAATGGACATCCAATACTGTGAACTTGGAATGGGGATAAACGTAGGCCATATTATAAATTGGTTTTAATTATTTTCCTCTTGTTGTAAATGATTTGATTATTAATGAAAGACATGATTAATTTAGTTATTACCTTAGTTATATTTACATGTACACTTTATGATTGTTACATATGTGTAAGAATGTAACAATAAGCTCAATTGCACGAACACAATTAATGAGTGATTAAAGTCTTTACCTAACCAAAGTAATAGGACACTGATAGCCTCCACTTAATAATTAAGTGAACAAGATGTCAAAGCCTTATGAGGCATAACTTAATGGACTTGTATTCCATGCTAGCAAAGTAAGATATCTTCACCAACCAAACCCATGTTCAAACGTTGAAGGTATTCCTGATAGGGAAAAACCCCTTAGTCACACTTAAGTTCTAATTAAAAAATGACTTAATCTATAGAAAACATAATGTAGAAGTTCCAACCACACTATGATATAAAATAAAAGAAAATGAGCAAATATAAGGAAATTTTTACTTTCATTCATTCATTCAGCATTTACATTTACAAGGTCATCATACCAACCATTGAAAAAAGAAAAATTACATAAAGCCTTAATGCTCTATGGAGGAAGATGTTAGCTAAGGTCATTAGTAGGAGCTACTAACTCGAGTTCATGAGGAGTTGAGGAAAGAGTTAGCTCCAACTCCTGCAATGGTAATGGGTCATCCAAAAGGTTGCCTTTAAAAGGAGGTGGGTTCATTTCATCCCTAACCTGCAGAGGAGGTGGAGGTACCTTATCCTTGACTTGCAGTGGAGGTGGAGGAGGTATCACATATTCATCATTAGAAGGGGGTAAAGTCACCTCTTCCTAAACCTAAAGCTCATCTTCTAGTGCCTCCTTTGAGCTTGCTCTTTCCTCTTTCTCTTCTAAAGGGGTGTCAAGATTTCTCATCTTGCCATTAAGCTAACTCAGCTCATAATTTAGGTCACACTACTGGATCTAGCACCTCATCTCTTGCAATGCTCATGACCCTTACACCTGCAACTCTACCCATTCATTGCTCTCCCGGATTTCTTAAAGAATCTTTAGATGAAGTCTTTCCTTAACCATCCTCTCAAACTCTTGGATGTAAGATATGTAATGACTCGTATCCTTCTTTAACCTTAAGATGCGCTCTTTCAAGGTATTCTCAACTGCCACAAATTTATCCATAGCCAACCTCAACACTGTAAGTTCACCATTAGCACTGATTAACAAGGTGTTGAGGTAGGTGATCTCAATCTTGAGAGCCTCCTCCCACTATTAGTATGAAGCAAACTCCTTCACAAGCATAGAAATGCGATTATTGGTAGAGAAAAGTTCCTTCTTCGCCTTCTCCAACTTGCTTAAGGCCTTCTTTGCTTGGTCCTTTACCTTAGCCACCTTCTTATTGCAATCTTCCTAAACCAACTTCAACTCTTCCTCAACCCTCCTAGCCCTCTAGACATTAGCTACATTACAATCAAATAAATAACGACAACATTCAAAAAGCTTATCTACCTGAACACTAGCTTAGTTTACCTCTATCACTTCTTCCTCTCAAGCAACCAATAGCCCACAGGCACTTGCCATCATCTAAAGACAAAGGAAACATTAGATAGGTTCACGGGTCAATAGGGAAATGAGGCAAGCTCCTTTACAAGCACCTAAGGAAGCTACTAACTACATTAGGGGGCATTTAAAGGCTTCCCAATCTTCCCAACTACATTCGTTAACACCTCGGCTCCTTGCTAGTCATTGGACATGAGCTTTATAACCTTCATTCTTATTTTTCTTACCTAATGAGTCCAGAAGTCTAGCTCATCTTTAGAATTAACCATGACGAATTTGTCCTTCTAGTTGTGGACTGAGGACATAAGCCCTTCGAAGAGCTTTATGCCACCTTAGCTCACTAAATAGTATCACCCTAGAGAAGGCCTGGACTACTCCATGCATAAATATGCTAGAATAGTTGTACTATGGCCTAAACTTAAAAGGACTCGCAATTGGCTTCAAATGTAACCAACATTATGTAAGCAATCAGGACAAGTTGATAGAGGTTGACATAGTAGTAATTAAGAACCACTTCTGGAAATCTGAGAAGGGTAGTTGCAACCTAAACTCAAAATATCGATAATAAATATAGAAGCAATTGCCTCCCATTAGGGCAACCCACTCACGCTCCTTAGCACTTCAGATGACCTAACTATCAAAAAGGGGGGTGCAATATAGCTACATAGAGTCGATTTCCTTCTTGAATAGCATGTTTTTTACAACATTTGGAGTCAACCTAAATGTTGCGAGCCTACTATATATGGCTTCAATTGGCCTGTCATCTTCCCCATCATCAGGGTAGATGCTCGTGACCACTGCAATGCCCTCACTCTCATCATAAAGCCACACATATGACATCTCACTCTCCTCCCTTGCCTACACCGCACTAAAGAAGGGTCGCTATAAAGGTCTCGCCACCTTTACTGCTGGTTTTTTTTTTTTTAAAGGAAAAAAAAGTAGCTCTTGAAGTTAGAAAAGATCTACATTGATGACAATTGTTCAGACATGATGATTAAAGTCTTGCTTAGGGAGAAACTCATTACTTATCAATAAGTGTGATGGAACTTTCCATATAAGTTGTAGGGGGGGATTGTTGGGTTTTTAGGTCCAACTCATATGGGTCATAAGCCACAACAAAACATAATTAATAATAAAATATATATATATATTATATATATATAATATAGTGGCAATGAAAAAAAAGGGTTGCAAGAAAAGGACTTGGGGCATCGTGTGGGATTACGGCATTCGAACTAGAGAAAGGAAGACAACACAGTGGACTTACGGAAATCAAGAGAGACGAGAATTGAAATCAAAAGCTTGTTGCTTGGAAATATACAAGTTCGAACGGAAAGGAATAAATTCAATGTAGTAACTTTGGATCCACGATTGAACAATTTACTGAATCTCGATTGTGATGAAATTTGAATTATTGGATTTGTGATCTGAAGTACTAAAAGGTTATTGCCTTCTGTTCTTTGTCAATGCTTCTTAGTTACTCCTAGTGAATTTGTATTTTAGCAATTTTACGAATTTTCTTATATTAAAATTTTATTGATGTCTTCTATTTTGTTGAAGTTTTTTACATCTATTAGTTTAACTAACGAAGAAAAATATGTAAACCCATTATTTGGAGTGTATTTTATTTGTTACTTTTTGGTTTATTATTATAATTTCATAATACTTTCTTAAACATATCTAAATTGCCTATCCCTTTTACTTCCTTGATTAATTCTTCTACTTGATTTAATTGCAACAAAGAGAAATGTTTATGGTTATTAAAATTGCGATTTTACTGAGAACTAAAACATATAAAATCAATAAAATTATATAAAATCATATATAATCAATAAAATTAAAAACTTATAGAATAATACACTTAAACTAATAATTATCTCTAAAATATATACTTACACAATTTTATATTTATTTTTACCACAAAAAAACCTCATAAAAATATAAACTTATAAAATTCTACAATTTTAATAGCTATCTTCTCTCCATTCCTCTATCATCCTATACTAAACACCTCCTGTTGTTTTTACTGTTTTTGACCATTGATGCAGCTCATCTTCCTTTTACTATTTTTTTTTGCTCAGGCATCTCACTTTTCTCTTTGGAATAAGCAAGCTTTTTTCAAAGCTTGTACAGATGCTTACTAAATGCATGTTCACACATGATGTCAAACCAAAACATAATTTTTTTTTTTTCCGAAAGGGAGACAAGATTGTTCACAAAATGTAGAAAGCTTCTTTTTTTTTTCTATAGGAAAAGAAATATAAGAATACAACTATCTTTTACCAAGATCTTTTACATTTAATATTGTAACGTCCAAAAACCCAAGTACACTATAGCCTGTCAGGTGTCTTCATTTCCTGAAGACACACAAAGGCTAAATCACCACTATTATCCAAATACTCATATTCATGTACGCTTGATAATAATCATAAATCATCTATGCATAACAAAAATTACTAAAATTTCCTATCCTCAATAATAAGTCATCAACATTCTTCTCAAATTAAATAACAGAAGCGATTAATATTCACTTACAATAGAAATTCTTAAACAACTAAATAAAAATCTAACATGTCTTTTCTTTAGTTATCTATTAGTCATCGTAATAGATGTACTCTATATTCTCTTTATTATTCTAATCTTAAGTCGCTTTCTCAAGTTTTCAACATATCTTAAGATCTCTCATGTAACCCTGTAACTAAAAAAAAAAAAAAAATCTATAAGAGGGTGAGCTAACGCCCAATACAATGCATACCTACACACACACGCATACCATGCCAACAATGGTAACACATGCAAAATGCATCATAATATTATTTCACAATTTTTAGCCAATACACAATCACAACATAAACATTTTCACACATAACATTCCTAAACATCATTTCACAATCCATCCACAAACAATATATACGTGTATATATATATGACAAAAGTAATCATCTTTGTCCATGAGTCTCTTACACATAATAATATATATATATATATATATATATATGACAGTGATACTCCCCACTATCCATAAGTCCTTACACATCAACTTTTCATAACCATACATAATAAAAATAAAATATATGATAGTGGTTCTACCACACTGTTCATGAGTCCATGAGTCTTTGTACATCAACCTTTCACAACCATACATAATATATATATATATATATATGAGTCCATACACTACAACCTTTCATAATACACGTCACAACCTTCCACATAAGACTCAGATCATTTTGATATATGACTCCACTAGGGACAACGTCATATACCGATCATCGAGGTGCTACCCCAAGAACACCAACCCACATTTGGTTTCTTAGACCCAACAATTCACAATCGCATGCAAACTCAATTCGGTTCATTTATAATATTATTAAACACACACACAAAAATTTAATTTATCAAGCATAAGCAACAAACATATTATACACGTACCTCACTTTGCAAAACTTAATTTTTTTTATACTTTTCTAACTTCACAATTCTTCTAAACTTATACACAATTCAAATTACTTGCTTTTAGAATTGTATTACTATAAATATCAAAAAGAAAAATAGACGTGTTTTAACTCAACATGGTCATGTTAGGGACCGTGTATAGTTGAATACAAGGTAGTATACGACCGTGCCAAAGGTCGGATACATTTTTTTTTTCACCTGGTCTCAACATGATCATGTTGAGAGGTCATTTTTTTTTTTCCTAACATGATCTCAACACAGTCATGTATCTCTCTATTCACTATGTTGTTTTTTTTTTTTTCAACATGGTCATGTTGAGAAGTCATGTATTTCTCTATTCACTATTAATCAACACAACATTAACATGGTCATATTAAAAGGTCGTGTTGAACTTTTTTTTCTTTTCTAACAAGGTCTCAACACAGTCGTGTTGAGAGGCCATGTATCTACTTGTTCACCTTGGATTTTCAATATAGTCTCCAACACGCTCGTGTTGGGAGACCGTGTATCTCTCGGTTCACTTTAGTTTTCAACACAACTCCAACACGATCATGTTGGAAGGCCATGTATCTCACTGTATGTTGCATAAATCCATCCCTCAGCCCGATTTCTAATCGATTCGACCTAATTGGCTATCTAACATAAGATTTATAATATAATACACTAGTAGATACAGTTACTTGACCCGAATCATTATCATGATAAGTGAATCGCTTGTTTCGTCCCTTGCGTATCATGAATTGATCTAAATCCGTAAATAAACTCAATACGTTAATTATCACTTTATGATATACGCGAATTTAATGATCAATTGTTATTAATCGATCTACTCACCTTAAATCATTTGGCGAATCATAGCACCTGCTTGTCCTTTTCTCTCTTCGGATTTCTACAGAGTGTATCTAGGGTTCTACAAGGTATTTAAATGAGGGAAAAGTGTTAACCCTAGGTAAAATGAGCTTATATACCTAGGTCATGAAATAATCATCTTGCTCCCAGTCATAATTCTTATTTCTTGTATTATTCTTGGCAAATTTTTATTGTTATTAATTACACACATATATATATAATATTAATCGGACATTTACAAATATAGTACACCATATTAATTATTAAGAACAAATAAAATTGATAAAAATAAAAAATAAATAAAAACTGGTTTTGAATCCATTAATGTGAAAAGTGGGAGCAGCCAAAGTGATTCAGTAAGAAAATGATCAAGTGCGCCAAGTTGTCTCTAGATTTGAAGTTGTACAGGACAGTGAGTTAAGAGCAGAGATAGCATTCCTTTTATAATAGCTCATTAGGTTTTCAATCTAATTTGTGGTGGAATATTGAAATATATGGAATAATAAAACCACTTATTTAGGCATGTATTTTATTTTGATTGTATTATTTTAGACTTATATCACAATTTATTAAAAGCATGTGTAATGAGTGAGTATCAAAGAATACCTATACTACAAAACATAAATTAATGTTAATAAATCTAAACTGCAAATATATATATATATATATATATATTATTTATAGTTATATTAAAAACAAAAAAATATATTAAGCTCTTATGATAATTCTTCCACTTTCAATGCTTCTAATGATAATACTATTTTGTAACTTGAAATCCTATTTTGTTCACGTCATCAGTGATATTGTTAGGCAAACTTTTTGATGGATAAAATACAATCACTGCCACACTAACCATGGGATTTTCTCTACATTAGGTTTTGGTCAGCAATGAGACGTTATTGAAGACCAGCTGCATCTTTTCATCACCATTATACCTTACGTATATTGAAAAGAAGATCATCGTGGAGCAAACAGAATTTTCTCCAAAAAGACAATAATGATCTTGTCAAATCTTGAAAATTCAGAAAAAAAAAACGATAAAGGGATATAATAATTACACCATAAATAATGTAACGGACGAAAATGAAAAATAGAAAAACGCAAAATTCTATATGTAGCATTTGGATTGTATGGTTTAAGGGCTTAGTAGACAAAACATCCAATTATCTTTATTAGATAAAGTAAAAGTAAAAAAAAAATTAAAAACCCTAAAATTGTTCTCTTATTTTTTAAAACACGTATACCAAATTTGTATAAGAGATTGTATTATATTATATTTCTTATATTATACTAACATGTTTTCTTTATACTATATAATAACAAACCCTAAAGCCTCAATCTAACGTTCTTCCGCTAGCACTATGAATTGTAAGAAACTCTACATGCTAAGATAATCCTTGAAATTTTATGAGCTCTTAAATAACCTTATAAATTTTTAATTTGTAGTGTTTCATCAAAGATGACGTGGAGTAGCCTCAAGCATTTCTCATACATTTTCTTAATAATTCCTCTTTCTTTTTTCTTTTTCTTAACTTTTATCAATAGTAAGTATCTTGCTGTAATCGATATATTGTTTACAGCCGAGCAGGTACTGTTTCTCTCAAAAGTCATTCGCCTTGCTTTAGCTTTACCATGCCTTTCCTTCTTACAAATTTTCTTCGTAAATTTGTGTCAAATGTCAAAGCTAATAGAGATTATTTTTTATCATTTAAAATCTCTAAAAAAATGACTTTTTTTATTTGTCTTTTATTATAATTAAATTTTATAAAAAATAAAAACAACCCCCTAAACTTTAACTTAAATATGGGTATATCCCTAAATTTTTAAATATTACAAACAATTCCTTAAACTTGATTAATTTGCTCGATAATTCCTCTAAACTTTTAAAATGTACTTTTAACATTTGCTAAACTTTAAATTTAGTACATTTAAACATAAGGCTCTATTCCATCCACATCATTGATAATATTGTTTAGTGTTGATTTCTTTTCTTAACTTAAAAGTCTTCAAACTTTTTCATAGATAAGATACATTCAGTGTCCCACTGATCATAGGATTTTCTCTACATTAGGTTTTGGTTAGCAATTAGACATTATTGAAGACCAGATGCATCATCATCATTATACCTTATTTTCATTGGAAAGAAGATCATTTATAGAGCAAATAGAATTTTCTCCAAAAAGACAATAATGGAATTGTCAAATCTTGAAAATCCATAAAAATGATAAAGGGAATAAAATAGTCAAAAGAAAATGAGGAATAGGCTTCTACACAACTAAAAACGCATCGCTTTGCAAGATTTCTCTTCGTACGTACATCATCACCTTGGACGTGTTAATACCACATGCTAAATGTAGGATTGCTGTGTGCAGCATGATAAATGATAAAAAAAAAATTATCGAAAATTTAAAATGAATTAATAATATTTTTTAAAATTTTATATATAGAATAATGGTAAACACTATAAGAATACATGGTTATATTATTATCAAACACATAATTTTTAATAATTTTTTTTACCTTTTATTGTTTTTTATATGCCAAATTATTTATACTTAATGGTCATTAAGTAAGATTTAACATGATTTTAATATTTGGAAGTATAATCATTACATCATAAATAATGTAACAAACGGAAATAAAAAATATAAAAAGGCAAATTCCTATAGACAGCCTTTGGTTTGTATAATTTTAAGGGCTTAGACAGGACAAAATATCTAGTTATTTGGACAAAAGCCCATTAAATGACAAGATAAACATATGACTCTTATCATTAGATAAAATTAAAAAAAAAAAACCCTAAAATAATTGTCCTTTTCTTAGAAAAGAAAAAAATACATATAAAAAAAATGTATAAGAGATTATGTTATACTATACTTCTTGTACTTTCTTCTATTGTACTACTATGGTAGCCAAATGCTAAATAAATAGTCAAAGCTAATAGAGATTATTCTTTATCATTTAAAATCTCTAAAAAATGATTTTATTTTTCCTTTTCTTATATTTAAATTTTGTGAAAAATATAAATACCCACTAAACTTTAATTTAGATATGGATTAAATGATGCAAACAATCCCTTAAAATTTGATTAATTAGCTAAATAATCTCCTTAAATTTTGATTTTGTTGCAAAAATAACTCCCGAACTTATTAAAATGTGCTTTAACATCCCGTAAATTTTAAAGTATATTTTTTTGACTAAAAAAGGTGAGTGTCCTCTATGTCACTAATTTATTAAAGTTTACAAAAGTTATTTATAATATTTAAAAATTTACGATATATATATATATATATATATCCTGAATTTTTATTAACGATAAGAATCTTACAATGTGTAACATTTATAATCCCCTGTAAAGGGCCTTACCATGCATTTCCTCTTACAGGATAAGAAGCCTGACCTAAAGTTTCTCAAACTCATCCCAACCCACAAATCAATTTCTAAATAATAAAACATAAGGCTCTAAATTGGGCCGGGCCTAATCCTGAAGTATCTGTGGGCCAATTTTGAACTACGCATTGCCAATGTGCTTACGTAACCAAAGGTCCCAAAGGACAAAAGAAGAGACACAAACGTACAAAAAGATCTTTGTCATTATTATATTAGTTTGGAATATTCACCAAGCAATTCGTGTGAACTTGGAGTCCCCTAAACGTCAAGCCTTTGACTTTTTTTTTAATTTTTTATTTGCCAAATCAGTCTCATGTACCTTTAGATTACTTAACAAACAAGCTTTCTACCTTTAGCCTTTTGGTTTCCATTTCAACCCTATGTATCCAACGTCACGTTTTGAAGGATAAGTACTTAGGGGTTAAGGAAACCTTTTTAGAATATTATTATTATTATTATTATTATTGGTGGTTTTTTTTTTTACAGCAATTAACGGTTTGAGGTAATGGTCACAGTTAACTAATTATTATGGTAACTATCACTAGAAAAATGTTGATGAAAATTAGAGAAAATAATTTTTATTATGAAAAAGGAAGAAACCCATATCTTCATTTTTTTTTTTATAAACATTTTCTATAGTTATTTATCATTATTATTAACAGCTGAAATTTTTTTTATCTTTTTACCTTTTTTCATCACTTACTCTTATAAATTACGAAAATATTTTTATAAATAAAAAAAATATTTATAACAAATATCAAAATAAAAAATCAAAGAAATATTTTCTACTAAACAAACCCACAATAGATACCTGTTCAAAGAGGTTATTGCTTGCAAGAAAAATATGCAACAGAAAAAAATCTTAGACAAGTTAATATCTACCTCTTGGATAATCATTGTATTGGCGTATGGATTTCTAGTTGCTTCATTTATTTGGTGGATTGTATGGCCATCTCTATCCACAATATTATTATATGTATCATCATGAATGTAATATTAAATAGTTGTAAATTCTAATCCATAGAATCGAACATAAATAATAGAAATATTTTTATGGTGAATTAATCCATACCTTTTTTTCAGGGCAGTAATAAATGCTATGCTTAAATGCACTATATTTCTTTTCTTTTTTTTTAATCATGTGGCATGTTCTTTTTACATTTACTTTCTTTCATGTTTTGCCAAATACATGCATAATCAACTAGAATAATTTTGTAGGAAATTAATTTTTATTATTAAGTATAGGCTATAAATATATTGTGATATATTATGTGAAATGTAATCTCTTATGGATTATGGGAAATAATTGATACTAGTTTATAAAACTAAGTAATGAGTAATATATTAACAATAGCAAGAAACTTTTGGTGAAGTGGTTGAAAATTTTCCATTTACATTTGTTTATTTAGTTATTTGATTTATTTATTTTGGTCCTAGAGCACTATAAATAATATTAAAGCCAACATCATACCAGTGGTTATCTAATTCAAGAATTATCAAAAAGAGAAAAGAATTCGATTCAAGTCTCACAATGAGAATATCACATATTTAAAAAGGAAAAATTATAATATATCATGTGAAATGTAGATCGTGAAAGATACTTAATATTGGTTTATAAAATTAAGTAGTAAATAATAATTCAATATTAGTTTTTGTTATCTTAAATATCAATTATTTTTAGTTTGAGACATTGCATATATATATATATATATATATATACTACAAAAATATATGCCAGATTATGCGAAAGGATGCATATACCAGCCAGTCAAAAGTTCTGTAAGTCAAGTGTTCTTTTCTTTTCTTTCTTTTTTTTTTTTTGAATTTTTAATTTTATTTGTCTATTTAGTTCTAGCATTTTCCAAAATGCTGATCGACCGCCCGCAAAGTGATGACACCAACCCAGGCTACCTGCTCCAATGTAAACCACAAATAATCTTTATAAAGTTATTAAAATTAAAAAAACAAATAGAATATAGAAAAAGGAATAAATTGAAGAGGACTTAGAATTAGATTAATTACTTCTTCTTTTTTATAAGATCATAATGGAAGGAATGAATTAAGTACAGTCTTTCAAAAATTCGAACGTGAGTGTCTATATCTATACTATTGTTTAGTAGGTGTACATGCTAGGATTAGAAAATAAACTAACTAATTATAAATTGGGAAGTAAAGGTGTTGTGGTTAGTTATGGTTCTTTTTCTTTTATGCTTTGGACTGGTAAAATCTATATTTGCAAAATCAGCTTTAGTCATCTGCTCCATATTTTGAAAACCAACTCTAGGAACCTACTCCTCATTTTCAAAATTGCTCTTGGCCTCTTGGAATCACTATGAATTTGCATTTTCAAAATGATTTATGAGATCACTATGGACCAAATTTCCAAAATAACTCTAAGTGATCATTTTCAAAATGACTATATGAAATCAATCTACATGGCTACACAATAGATTGCCCATGCTCTTTGGATTCATAGTTTAGGTGGTAGTAAAACCAAGTTTAAAATCGATAACTCATTAGTGAGCAGCTTAAAGGGAAACAACATAACTAAAGTTAGATTGGTTTAATATGATCCAACTTCTTAAGTGATTAAATATAGGCTACTTAGTGAGAATTTACTATAAGTTAAAAAAAAATAACAATTAGTAGAAGAAGTTGGAAACTAAATCCAAGTCTATCATATCATGACAAGACCATAATAAGTATCTAGAAGGGTAAGGCATAAATAAATAGTAAATTAAAAGATTAAAAAATTATGTAGAAGTCCATCTCCATCATACTAAATTTCCCAAATGGCATTAAGCATGGACCTGATCAAGCGGTGAAACCCTCTAATTACGTGGGGTTTGAAAAGAAATAGTGGACTTTGTAGACTTGAGGTTCCAAAAAGTGAGCGTTAAATTCCACAAAAATTTTAATGATTTTAATATATTATGATATTGTTTGATTATTATAAATTTATATATTATATTAGATAAAATATTTTATTTTTTGTTTAGTTTGTATATTTTCTCAGTTATTAGATAAAAATAATCATAAAATACTGGATCCAATGCTTATATTTTTTTATCATTCAAAATATAGTACAAAAATTAAATTCATTGAATAAAAACACAAAAATCCTTATCCAATACTTTTTATATCATGTTTAGTATAATACTTTATATATCCAAACAATGAACAGTACAAAAAAATTTATCCAATATAATACATATCAAATGTGCTACAAAAGAATTGTACTATCTTGTTTTTCTTATTATGTATTATCCAATACTGCAATACAAATACTACCTATATGTATAAATTAATAATGTATAAGTATTAATAGAATTTTAATATGTAAAAATATAAATATTTTTTTATAAAAGACGTATTATTATTATTATGTGTTAAAATTCTATTGATATTTGTAAGTCATTAATCCTAACACGTAATATATTAATATCAATTTTTTTTTTTTTTGGTTGGATTTGGCCATGCTAACTCAAGTGTCTTTCAAAATACTGATGAATTCAAAACACTTGCAAGCCAAGATGGGAAGTTTTTTTTACAATATTCAAAGAATTTCAAGTATGTTTTCTTCAACTAATGCTTCAATTCTTATTACGATTAGAGAAGCAACGAACCGACAGACCATTTAGCAAGAAAATCTAGAGATTTAGATTTGATTTTTCTACTTCTAGGTTTCTTTAATTTCAGTTTGATGCATTTTGTAGAGGTCTAATTTTACTGGACAAAAAAAAAATGAATTTCTTGTATTAAACGTTTATGTATATCTTATTTTTCATTAATCAATGGAAACTTGTATTTTGCTGCTTGGAAAAAAAAAAAAGAAAAGGAAATGAGACATTGAATAAAAACTAAAAGATTTAATATGAGAGGAAAATTATTATAGGCCGTCTTACTTCACTAAATAATAGATGGTAAAGCTACGAGTTGAAATTCTAAAAATGCAAATGGAAAACTTTTCTAAAAAAGAAAATAATAAATGCTAAGCATGTGAATATGAATAAGCAGATCCGACGTTCCCTCACATAATAAATTTCAACTGAATCATGAATCGGTAAAAGTTCTAATCCAATTCTAAGTAGAGTGGATCATGGTAGATTCACCAACGTCATGGCCAATCCCATAGCTATACTACATTCTAGCCCTCTACTATAACCTTTATGCTGGCTCAATGATCAAAGATCAAAACATACCTTAAAACACATTTTAAGAACCAACTCCAAGTAACTTCACACCCTTCGTCTACTAATGTAAATACCAATTTTATAACATGATTGCTATCATCTACAGAAATCAAAATCCCCAATCTTGGAATTGTAAATACCCTCCAAGTTATTTTTGTACAAACTCATCGAAATCAACTTGGATTTGAGTTGATTTCGGTCTTGGATTTGAGTTGATTTCGGTCACACATACTTTAATTTAACTATGCTTGTTCAAATCCCCACTTTTTGAAGTCCCTACCACCAATTGATGACACCTATAAGTAAAGCACCATCCCTTGCTAACAATCACCAACAACCACTAATTAATTGATTTTTTGCACAAACTTAGGGTAAGCTATTTTTCTCTTTGTTTTGGTTTCATTTTTCCTTTTCAATTTTTTTTTTTAAAGAGTGATAGAAATAGAAAAGACAATACTTTATTACATGTTTATATTTGAATGTTCAAATTGCTTGCTCATATTTAAATATTTGCTTATTAATAATTTTTTAAAAATAAGTTCTTCTTATGAGCATGGTTAATATTGTATGTTTATGACTTTAGTGTTATTTGCATTTGAATGATCCATTTGCATTTCTTACGTCAGGATTTTCTTCTCTCGATTTAGTTTTTATCAAATATAGTTTCTTTAAACTTGGGTTTTTGAAAAAAAAAAAAAAAAAGGAAATAAAGAATGGTTCCCCCACACCAAAAATTAGGGTTTTGGGCTTTTGAAATCTATGACATTCAAATTAAGGGTTTAAGAGCTTTTCCTATATTTTCTTTTTTTTAAAAAATAAACTTATAAATGAAGATGTTTTTGAAAAATGAAATAAACTAACTAAAATTTTTGAAAAAATGAATCATGATGATGTGGTTGCTTGTAGTGGGTATATACGCATCTTTTAAAGTGACCATAAAATAAAATAAATCCATTTGTTTATTTCATTTTTTACAAATGAAGAAATAATTTTATTTTCTTTTTTATGCATGTTAGTCAATTATAAATAAATAACTACTTTTATATTGGAAAGCTCCACTTGGTAGTTTTTTTTTTTTTAACTTTAAATTTCAATATCCGTAAACCCCAAATTTCTCTAGTTTTTAGAGATCAATGTCTTAGTTAAAAATTTTCCACTCTTGCAATCTAAAACATTTTTATTATTCTAATTTAACTAGGTATGACAACTCCAAAATTCTTTTAAAACAAAATTTTTCAAAGAATTATATACTTTTCCTAATTTTTTTTTTGGGGGGTGTTAATAGTTTATATGAAGTGAGTTGACCTTAATATAAGCCAAAGGTTAATGGAAAAAGGTGAAATTCAAGCTCAACATTATTGAATAAAGGAAATTATTATAAAAAAAAAAAAGATAAAAGAATTTTCTACTACCACAATTATTGGGAACTCCAAAGTGTAAAATTTTTCCTAATACACACTTCAAGAAAACTTGACCAAATTTAGAATTTTAAAGATATTAAAAGAAAAAACTTACCAACTAAATTCTTAAAAAAGAAAATATCAAAGTAATATTAAGATAAATCTCAATGAAAACCTATAATAAATAAACAACGTGGGAGTTAATGGACCCATAAAATAAAATTTAAGGAGTTAAATACATTAAAATAAGGTGCAAGATTACTAATCCATCAATAATGAGGATTGGTGGTTGATCGGGGTGTCATCATACAAGCATTTAATTGGAACAAGAATAGGGAAAAAGTTAAATCAAATTTACTAACCCCTTAGTAAACCTAGTTAAACAAAGCAAGACCCCTCTTTTGTGAAATTTCTTCTTCCTCTCCCTTTTCCTCTCCCACTAATTACTACTTCTCCCTAAATACTTGCACTTATGTTACAAAACCCAACCACTCCACCAACACTAGCGCCACCACCCCCCCTTAAAGGATTATCTTTTGTCTCTCTTTAAACCTCTTACTCTTTTCCTTCTACACTATTTTCTTTCACTATAGTTTATTCAAGCTCTCTCTCTCTCTCTCTCTCTCTCTCTCTCTCTCTATACAAGGTTTCTTTTTGAAGATTTCACTCTCTCACTCTACACACTCCCCCTCTCACCAATGATGCTTCTCCATGCCATCCTCTTACCTTGTTGGTGTGCCTCCTCCACCCCTACGAGTTTGTTCCTTTCACCACCGATACTCATGTTGCTTGATTCTCTCTTCTCTCTCTCTCTCTATACACAACTATCATAGATGTCACCTCCCTTCCTCTCACATGCCCATTTTTAACTACTCTTGTATTATTTGAAATTGGGAGAACATGTCACTCATTCGACTCTCTAAAAAGCGTAGGTTAAATGGGAGATGGAAGCAAGTCAAGCTCTCAAAGCAACTAAGGCCTAACGACTTGTATCTAATAGTTTCTCAACTCTAGTGCATAAGGTAAAATATGAAAACTCTTCTATTCTCCATGACAGTGAGATTTTATATTTGTTGCTCCAAGCCAACACATTCTTGCATATTAATAGCCCCACATCCATCTCCAGCACCTTTGTTATTATCACCAACAACCCTAACAACATTACCAACTAATTATTGTTTGTCAAGGATTCAAGCAACACATTTCCTCTCATTGCTAGAACCTTTGCTTTGACACTAAATAGAATTTGATGCCTTTTTCTTGTTGTAAGTTGTAATAACCATTTCTGGTCATCACTATTAATAAGTTTTCAAGAAATCTTTAGTTTTATAATTGTTTTACCACAATTTAGTAATCATGATGTGTGTTGTCCTTTATATACAAATGCATAAGGACCTTTGTTTTAGTTATATGTAGTTGTGTATAATAGCATTTTTCATTTTTGTTTTAATATACAACCTATAGTCATTTAAGGAGCTTTGTTTTCTTATGTGTTATTTGTATGTATTCCTTCTCTTTGTTATACTTATGCTATGTGTGGAGGGGATTTAATTATGGTGGTCATGTGCATGCAATGTAAATGTTATGCTACACATGGCTTCAGAGGAGTGGTGTAACAATGACACATTGAGATGACTTAAGAAGAGTGGGCAAGGAGGAGGAGCAAACAATCTCTAGGAGTTTGAATGCACTAGTGATAAATGGATGAAATATAGAGCATTAACCCCACAGTTCTTAGAGAGAGGTAGTGAGTTCTTCATTCTAAACTTTGTTTGATCTTTATAGAAGCAATCTAACAACACAATGACATTTATCTCAATTTCTAAGTTTATTAAATGAGGAGAAACACTGAGTATCTATGGAATTTGGTTGCCAATGTCGTCCATTGGATCACATTGATGATTAATGGCTAAGATAAGTTCTACTATTGATAAATTCCTCTACCGGTTCCTCTTGAGTTCAGACCCATAAAGAGTCTCTCCAAGTGCATGAGTTTATTTAAAAAAGGTTAAGGGTGGACAAGTTGGTCCAATGGTCCTTACTTCAGGCCCATCATGTCGAATCTCCCTTAAGCCATCCCATGTTCATGAACTTAATTTCTTGAGCCCTACCACTTAACCTAAAGAGTCAAGCCTAATGTTGTAATTGGGCTTGATGCCCAAAATCCATTTTTAACCCTCTATAGTATGTAGATGGTCTATTATAATTATGGGAGTTTAGTTTTTTTTTTTTTTTTTTGGTGTTCATTTATTTCTTAAATGACTTTTCCATGTTGTGTTGCTTTTATAGAAAGAATAAATAGTTTTTTAAGGGAGACTTGCTAATAATGCAATAAATTTTCTCCTTGCAACTTTAACATGCCAATCATGAAAACTCCAACATGGAGGAATCCAAAAGCAGTTGAGAAAAAGGTGTCAAGTCCTAGTGAGCTTGTTGATCCAAAGGTGTTGCATTGTTTGTAATTGCCTCTTAATTTTACTAGGAAAATGATATTGAGTACTCAAGGAGTATGTGATAAAAGATTAAAAGAAGAAATCTTTTTACCTTTTTTTGTATTAGTTTTATATTTTACTAAATGAGTAATCAATCCTAAAACTTTAATTTTTTAAAAGCTTTATTATCGATGCACGTGTTAACAAGACCCATCATCCCATCTCTTTAGCTCATTGAAGACAACCATTAATAAGAGGTCTAAAAAAGTAAAACACTATGCTTATAACTATGCATATTGAAAAGGAAATTCCTATCTATGTCTATGTCCTTGTGTTTTAGTCTATTAATAAGGTAAAATGTTTAGAATAAAAATGATTTGATGTATATATTATTTAACTTGAATATGAACTCATCACAAGCAAATATACAAATTTGTTTTATCAATCGTATGTTTACCAACTCTATATGTTACGCCTCACTTTAAGGGCCTCCCGTGATAACCTGGTATGATTGCTTAACCCTTGGTTAAGTAATCGTGAAGCGTCTCATCTTCAACGTTGACTTGTTTATCAGAGTAATAATATTCCCTATTCACAAGATAATTAATTACACCACATATTTCTAGGCCTCAAATGGGTCCCATTTCACTATTACAGATACACCCAAGACCATAACAGGTCACTTAATTACAATTTCATCAATTATAAAATAAAAGATTTATCCTAAAGATATCTACATTCAATCTAGGCCTCGTGTTCCTCTCTCAACTGTGCATACCATTTGTAAACACCTCATTTTTTCCCCTAATGATCAATAATAATCAACCATAAACAATTACCATTTTTTCCATTTTTTTTCTATTTTTTGTCTCTAATTTAGCAAAAATAGGAAAAATATTCAAAAAATAAAATAAATAGGAAAAACACATCGATTTTGGAAAATGATTGCAGAAATGGCAATAAAAGAGACTAAATAATTTTTACAAATTTTTGAAATTTCAAAAAAAAATAAAATAAAAAAATCGCATTGCATATATGCAAATTGTGAAAATAAAAAATCAAGTGGGCTAGCCCAGCTTGTTCGGACCATGGCTTAAGGCGCGCGGGAGGAGGTCAGGTTGCAGGTTCAAAACACGGGGAAGGCAGAATCCGCGTTTTGCAATTTTTTTCATCGCTTGGGACACGTGTCAGCAGTTGATTAGCTGGAGCGGACGCACGCGCCGGGCGCATGATCATCTTCAACCTTCGTTCGAGATCGCCGGTGAGGAGGAAAAATCGAATTTCGGCCGTTTTGATTAAATTTTTTTCACAATCCAGCAGATCTTCAACTGAAATAGGATAAACATCATCCAATTGGAATCAAATCGCAACAAATCAAAAGATTTACACAAATCAGAGATGGGTTTTTCAACCAAAATTCGATTTGCTTCAATCGGATGAAATCCGAGCTTATCCAGCTCGATTCCTTGCGCCTATAAATAGAGGAGGAAGGGAGGAAGCTGGATCACGGATCAAAAGTGAGGAAAAGAGAGAGAATCGAAGTCTCGCCGGAATTCTTAAACCCGCGACCGTCGATCGAGCTCAAAACCACCATTTGGAGGCGATCTTGAAGAAAACCACCGCCACAGTTGAGTTCCCCATCCCTTAAAAGCTCGGAAGCCGCCTTTAAACGCCGTAGAAAGCCGCCGGAACGCCGTCAATGAGCACTCTCAGCCACCGTGCCCGATCTACCTAAGCCGACCCGCTTCGACCCGACCCGCGCACTGACCCGGATCCAGGTAAGTCGGATTTTCTGATTTTTTATTTTATTTTATTTATTTTTCGAATTTATTTATTTATCTATTTGTTATTTATGATTCAAAAATAGAAAAAATATTGGAATTTAGATTAGTTTTTTTTTAGGATTTAATTTAGGGAGGATAATAGAAAATAATAAAATGATAATAATAATAATAAATTACAAAAATACAAAAAAATGATAAATGATAAAAATATATAAAAATTAGATTCTAGTTTAGGGTAGGTAAATAATATAAAAGAGAACCTTTCAATAAAAAAATTAAATAAATATTATAAACATTAATAAAAATCAATAAAAATAATAAAAAATTAGTAAAAATTAATAAAAATCATTAAAAATTTATAATAGTAGAAATGGGTTGAAAAATAGAAAAATGAAATTTTTATCACTTAGAAAAATCATTTTCTTAAATAAATCTAAAATTGGTTTTTTCCTAAAATTATTATTTTTTCAAAGAAAATCAAATGATTAAACTTAGGCTTAGATTTTTTTTTAGCAAACTACTAAGATGATAAAAAACATAAATCAAAAGAAATTTCAAAATTAAAAAAATCACCCACACTAAAGTTTTTCAGGAAAAGCGAACTACGACATGTTTGATCCTGAATAGCAGGTACGTAGGCACCCATTTGGGGCAACCCTAAAAAGAATAAAAATTATTTTTTTTAGAATAGGTTATTCAAAAACATAATAAAAGACAAAAAAAAATAAATAAAAGACATTTCGGATAAGGTTTAGATTTTAGGAAATTAGGATGGTAACCTTATGGTTTTAATAGGTTAACCTCTGAACTCAAAAACTCTGGTTTTCCCTTTCCTCTTTTCACAAAAATGAAAAAAGGAAATCACGATGATTGGGTGGTCTAAATTAGAATTAATCTGCTCAATTAGTCCTAATTCAATTTTTCCCAACCATAATTGGGTGGCGACTCCAATATAAAACGAAATTCCTAACTCAAGTCGAGGATCTACATTAGATGAGCATAGAGTCTAGTATAGATCGAATTAGGAATGGAAAAATAAAAAATTAGACTCAACAAGATGGCAACTCCATTGGGGAAGAAAATCTCTAGTAGGCTAGCCACCTGAATCTCCTCAAATCACTTTTTCAATGAATGTCTTTTTGGCTTGTTATACTATTGCTAACCTTTCAGGGGTTTAACTAGATTTAGGATCAGTTATTTACTTTTGTTGTTGAGTCTGCATGCATATAATTGTGTGAGTAGATACGGTCAAACTCGGGCCGTCTTAGGACCCTAAGACGGGAGGCCATTGTGTAGGTTTCGAGTGAAGTGATATGATCACCGTTCAGGACTGATTAGGCTACCCCACCCAATGCTTCGATATGGCTTGAGATCCATTTCTCCGAGAATGCGGGAGGCCATAGAGCTTGGGGACCTGTTAGAACCTACCTATTTGCATACATGACATCATGGGCTAACAACTGATTGATGATGTAATACTTTTGTTCTGTTCACGGAGTTCAGATACATTTCCCTGTAATGCTATCATTGTAACATAGTTCTTGTTGTAATTAGAAATTTCTATTGTAATAGATGGCTAGTTCCACAATTAACTGCCTCCTCCACAAAGAGATCTGAGTATGCAAACTTCTGGACCCAAAATTGGTATTGGACCACTGGTTTACTCTGTACAACCCAGAGGAGCAGGCCTTCATCCAGCAGAAAATAGGGCCCATCCTTTCACTGATGAAGATGGAGATAAACTTGCCTTTGGTACGGGCCATGCTCCACCTATGGGAAATAGGGCCGCGGCTTTCTTCATTGGGTCACATGAGATTACTCCTACCTTGAAAGAGTGCACCTAACTTCTACAGGCTCCAACACTAACCAACGAGGTGTATGTACCCGATCTTGAGGCCAGGCCAGCCGGTATCTTCAGCAGACTCCTAGGTATCCGCAAAACAGCAATCAACAAGGCCTTAGCAGACTGTAACGGATACTGCATACGGATGGATGAGTTGGAAGCCTGATTCATTGCTCGAGAAGATAATGGGGATAGGAAAGACATATTGTGTGGAGACCCCAAGAGTTATAGACAAAGAAGGGTGAATGCTTTCATCCTGACAGCCTTCGCCACCATACTCTTCGCCACCGGAACTTTCTATGTCCACTATCGAGTCGCAGAACTGGTGGCCCAATTCCTGGAAGGAAAATCTTACATCCCGGCTCTATTGACTGAACAGATCCGGAACTTAAACTTCGTCAAGAAAAAGGCCACGAGATCCTCCGCTCAAATATCAACCTTATCCTGATATGGTTTGTAAGCCACCTCAAGTGTTTTGGGCTAAACATGGTCCGGAAAACCTTGGCTTAACAAGTGGATCTCGTGGACTCATGTATAGAGAAGATAAAGCTGCCCGACGACCTTACCAGCCACAATTGGGTAGAAGTGCTTAAAAGTTTCAGTGCCAACGACATATTGTGGACAGCCAAATGGATTTGCTGCGACAAAGTTATCTTAACCTACAGTAACTTTCAAGTCGTGCCTTTAATCGGTATTAGCGGATGTATAGGTTATCATCCCAACTCAGTGGTCCGTCAGTTCGGTACTATTCAAGACATAGTTTATCGGCCCTCGCTGGAAGCAGTCACATTTAAATACCAAGATCCGAACTTATTAGTAGCTGAGAAATTTGCTAAGCTGGTAGAGGTCAAACCATTAAGAAGCCCAAATCGAGAGCCCGAATGTAGACCTCGGAGAGCTGGACAGCAAAGTGGGCAAACATCGAGCCACCAGAGTCAAGGAATTGGAAGCTCAGCTGGAAAAGACCCAAGCTAGAGTCAAGGAATTGGAAGCCGTCATCAATGGGAAACCTGAGTCTACGCAGCAGAAGACCAAAAGAATTAGAAAATAAATCTATTGTACTTTTTCATTTTTGAACTCCAAGTTTCCAGTATTAATAAAAATAAAGTTTCAGTATTATATCATCAATCAATTGTTGGCCCCTTTATTTTAGCATCCGTGTGACACATGCATCGCATTTTCATGCATACATCATATTAAGAAAAGATGCGTGCTAGGTATCAAAAATAGCTCCCAAACAACCGAACCCTCTCAGAAGCCCAATCTGCACACGTTCAAGAACCAAAATGGCAAACAGTGTCGACAATCGCAACAACACAAGTACTGACGCTGCTTCATACTCTAGGATCGTATCCCTGGAACAAACGGCCTAGCAGCTAGCTACACAAGTCCAACTCCTGCCTGAAAGCATTAGCCTCCTTCGCACCACCCAACCGACTCAAGAAGAACACTCAGGGGCCAAAAAGGGGAAGGCAGTGGAGGGGCAACCTCTAAAGTATGAGGAAATCAATTCCCACCTCAACTCGGCTTTTGAGTATGAGCCGAGAGCCAACCAAGGTCCAACCTCTGAGGTGATACGAACCACATCCACATGTGACGAAACCCAATACCAATACGTTCGGAATTGCAACCCAAGATGCCAAAACAAACAAGTGGAACCGTGACCCATTGCCTATAAGTGAGGCAAGAACTTTAGTATATTCTGTTGACGCCACAATCGGGATGAAAGATCGATTGATAAGTCGAGATGAACGCCACAGAAGAAATCCGATAAGTTCAAGAGAAGTTCTTTAGAGAACCAAGAGAGGAATTCTCTCAAAATGTGTTATTCAACCTTGTATGTGTGTTGTATTGTTCTATTTTCAACCCTAGCAGCTTATATTAGGGTTTACAACTCGTAATAATAAAAGCCCAAAACGACATAACATCATAAAGTCGCGGAAAAATAACAAACAGGAAATGAAAGCCGGTGGCATAGGAGCCGGCGTAGGATGTACGCTGGGTATAAAGGCCGGTGGCGTAGTAAGCTGGCGTAGTCCATCTGTCGCACGCAAATGGCAACGCCGGTTCAAGGCCGACAGTGTTTAAGCCAGCGTTGTCAAGACTGGCAGCTTTGACCTCCTATGCTTTGATCTCCTTGAATGACTTGTACAAATGCAAGTTCATTCTCATGGTTGCTCTAATCCTTTCCAGTTTCTTAGGCATCCTTTATCAACCCGTTAAGTACTTCCTTGAATCGTTTCGCTCGAGTTCTTGTGATCGGTCCAGGTGGCACTTCAAGAGGATCCACATTCCATCTTCTGACTTAGCTCCCATCATGGCTCTCATCATTCCCCTCCTCTTGAAAAGGATTTGTCCTCAAATCGTTGCCTACAACAAAAGGACTCAGATCAGTAACATTAAAAGTAGCACTTACTTGATACTCACCTGGCAAATCTATCTTGTAGGCATTATCATTGATGCACTCAAGAATTTGAAATGGTCCATCGCCTCTAAGAAGTAATTTAGATCGACGCTGCACAGGAAACCACTCTTTGCGCATGTGAACCCAAACCCAGTCTCCAGGTTCAAAGACAGCTTGTCGACGACCCTTGTTGGCTTGTTTCACATATTGCTCTATTCTTCGCTCAATGTTTAGCCTTGCCTTCTCATGGATCTGTTTAACAAATTTTGCTTTCTTCTTATCATCTAGATTAACATACTTAGAAATAGGCAAAGGTGATAAATCCGAAGGAGTTAGTGGATTAAAACCATACACAATTTCAAAAGGAGTAAACTTAGTAGCAGAATGCATTGTGCGATTATAGGCAAATTCAACATGCGGCAAACAATCTTCCCAACTTTTAATGTTCTTTTTAATGACTGCCCTTAACAAAGTAGATAAAGTTCGATTTACTACCTCAGTTTGACCATCAGTTTGTGGATGATAAGTAGTAGAAAACAATAGCTTAGTTCCTAACTTAGCCCATAGGGTCTTCTAGAAGTAGCTCAAGAACTTAGCATCTCTATCCGATACGATTGTTCTAGGCATACCATGCAATCTCACAACTTCCCTAAAGAATAAATTAGCAATATTGCAAGCATCATCTGTTTTATGGCAAGGAATGAAATGTGCCATCTTAGAAAATCTATTCACGACTACAAAAATAGAGTCTCGACCATGCCTAGACTTGGGTAATCCTAACACAAAATCCATGGAAATATCTACCCAAGGCTCATGACGAATGGGAAGTGGGGTATAAAGCCCATGAGGTTAGACTCTAGATTTTGCTTACTTACAAGTGACACATCGCCCACAAATCCTCTCAACATCTCGTTTCATGTGAGGCCAATAGAAGTGTTCCTACAAAATCCCTAAGGTTTTAGCTACTCTAAAATGCCCCATTAAACCTCCTCCATGAGACTCCCTCACTAATAATTCTCTTAACAAACAATTTAGAATGCAAAGTTTATTCTCCCTAAACAAGAATCTTTCATGCTTATAAAATTTACCATGACCACTTTTCTCACAGTGCACATACTCTTCACAAAATTCTTGATCAGCAGCATACAATTCTTTAATATGCTCAAAACCAAGCAATCTAGAACTAAGAGTAGAGATAAGAGCATACCTTCTAGAAAGTGCATCAGCAACAACATTTTCTTTACCTTGCTTGTAGTAGATGACATAGGAAAATGTTTCGATAAACTCCACCCAACGAGCATGTCTTTTGTTTAGCTTACGTTGTCCCTTCAAGTACTTCAAGGATTCATGATCAGTGTAGATCACGAACTCCTTTGGCCAAAGATAGTGTTGCCAAGTCTCCAGCACTCGAACCAATGCATATAACTCCTTGTCATAAGTAGGGCAGTTCAAGGCTGCCCCACTTAGCTTCTCGCTAAAGAATGCAATTGGTCTTCTCTCCTGCATGAGCAGTGCTCCAATACCTATTCTTAAAGCATCACACTCAATTTCAAAAGTTTTAGAAAAATCAGGTAAGGCAAGTAATGGCGCATGAGTTAGCTTATTTTTAAGCGTCTGAAAGGCCTTCTCTTATTGCTCTCCCCATATGAACCCCACATTCTTCTTGATTACTTCAGTAAGTGGTGCTGCAATGGTGCTGAAATCCTTCACAAACCTCCTATAAAAGCTCGCTAGTCCATGGAAACTCCACACATTACTTACATTAGTTGGACTAGGCCATTCTTGGATCGCACGAATCTTCTCTTCATCAACCTGTATTCCCTGTGCACTAACAATAAAACCAAGAAACACAAGTTTGTCTATGCAAAAAGTGCACTTTTTGAGGTTAGCATATAATTGCTCTTTTCGAAGAACTTCCAAAACATCCCTTAAGTGAGATATATGGTCTTCTAAACTCTTGCTGTAAATGAGGATATCATCAAAATAGACAACCACAAATTTGCCAATAAAAGTCCTCAAAACATGGTTCATAAGTCTCATAAAAGTACTAGGTGCGTTAGTTAAACCCAAAGGCATTACTAACCACTCATACAACCCATATTTTTTCTTAAATGCGGTTTTCCACTCATCACCTTCTTTCATTCTAATTTGGTGATATTCGCTTTTCAAATCAATTTTGAAAAAGACACTAAACCCATGTAACTCATCTAACATGTCATCTAAGCGAGGAATGGGATGACGATACTTTACCGTGATGTTGTTGATGGCGCGGCAATCAACACACATTCTCCATGATCCATCCTTCTTAGGCACCAAAATCACAGGCACTGCACATGGGCTTATGCTTTCTCTCACGTACCCCTTCTCCATTAATTCATCGACCTGCCTCTGGAGTTCCTTTGTCTCCTCTGGATTGCTCCTATAAGCTGGTTTGTTTGGGATAGATGCTCCGGGTACAAGGTCAATCTGGTGCTCAATACCACGAATAGGTGGTAACCCCTTTGGAATCTCCTCAGGGAAGACATCTTCAAAGTCCTACACAACAGACACAACCACACTAGGCAAAGAGTTAAAAAGTTTGTTAGTATTCAAACAAGTTTCCTTAAAAACCAGCAACAACATAAGTTGCTTCATCACTAACGCTCTCTTCACTACACTCGCTCTTGCCACACAACTCTCTTTTTGCAAGGCTGCACTCTCCTTTTCACTCACCACCAAAGTTGATCCCCCTTCAACTTTGTCTCTCATGCTCTTTCCAGCGTTCCTCTCTTTTTCCTTTTGATATCGACTTTTGTGTTCCTTTTCTTTTTCTATGTCTTTTGCTCTCTCACTCTCCCTCTGTTTTTCACTCACCTTATATTTTGCAAAAGATTGTTGTAGCTGCAACTGATCCTCATACACCTGTTTAGGTATTAAGGGTTTAAGATTAAAGCTTTTGCCATGGTGAACAAGTGTATACTTGTTAGAAAAACCATCATAAACAACCTTTCTATCAAACTGCCATGGCCTCCCCAACAACACATGACACGCCTGCATCGGCACTACATTGCATAACACCTCATCCTCATACCTACTAATGCGAAAAGCAATCAAGGCTTGCTTACTCACCTTAGTCTCGCCACTATCATTCAGCCACTACAATTTATATGGGCTAGGGTGTTTAGTAGTCTTGAGTCCTAACCTCTCAACAATAAAAGTACTCACCACATTAGTGCAACTCCCCCCATCAATGATCAAACTGCAGATATGATCACCTAGATAACATCTAGTATGAAAGAAATTCTCTTGTTGCACCTCCTCTTCTTCCTTTACCTGCACATTCAAATCTTGCTTCACTACTGCCACTAACTTCCCTACTGCAAGCTCCTCGTCATCACTAGCGTCCTCCAATGGAGGCATATCATCATCTTCACTATCCCCCTCAGTCCCGTACTCACCATCATCACGCAGAATCATAACACGCCTATTCAGACATTGACTAGCAATATGGCATCTACCTTGGCATTTAAAACATTTAATGTCACGATTTCTAAGAGTAGAAGAATTAGGTTTACCTTGGTTACCAGGAGTAGAACCCGCTTACTTTTGCTCTCCTTTTGGCTTGGTGGGTAAAGACTTTTCTTCCTTCTTCCATTGGTTAGTCTTCCAGGTGGATGAACCAGCACCCTGTTGAAACCATACAGTATTACTACCTTTCCTCCTGTGTTGGTTCCCAACCTTTATAGCCATGTGAACCATATCTTCCAATTCCACATAATGCTGCAATTCTACGACATTTTGAATCTCTCTATTCAACTCAGCAAGAAATCTAGCTATGGTAGCCTCTCTATCCTCCTCTACATTCGCTCTAATCATAGTAACCTTCATCTCCTTGAAATACTCATCCACACTTTGGCTTCCCTGCTTAAGAGTTTGCAATTTGTTGTGCAACTCACGATAGTAATAAGCAGGAACAAACCGCTTCTTCATCACCCTCTTCATCTCTTCCCAAGACTCAATAGGTGGTTCACCATTTCTTCTTCTATTTAACATCAGTTGATCCCACCACACTATGGCATAATCTAAAAACTCAATGGCAGCAAGCTTCACTTTCTTTCTCCCACTATAATTGTGATAATCAAACACCATCTCTACCTTCTTTTCCCACTCTAAGTATGCCTCGGGATCATTCTTCCCTTGGAAAGGAGGAATCTTCATCTTTATAATTGTGACAATCAAACACCATCTCTACCTTCTTTTCCCACTCTAAGTATGCCTCGGGATCATTCTTCCCTTGGAAAGGAGGAATCTTCATCTTTATACTACTCAATTGATTATCCTCTCTATTCCTATCTCCTCTATCTTCCCAATCCCTAGTTCCTCTATTCCTACCACCATAACCTCTATAACTCCCGATAGAAGGTTCATCAAATTCATCATCAGAAACTTCATCTCCACCCCTTTGTGCTCTCTTAGAACAACTCTCCCTCTTACGCCCTTGAAAGACGTTTTTAGAATGCTCTAGTTTTTGCTCCACCGTCTCATGAATTTGTTCCATGCCCTCCTGAAACATCCTCTTCATCTCACTCCTCAACGCCTCAATCACTAACCTAGTATCAAACCTCCCCCTCCCACCTTCAGGAGAATGTTGCCTCGACATAGTTCCTGCAATAAAAGGTTAGTACTAACACAAATATATATGATTAAGCCTCACGATTCACTCCCTTACGTGTTTCACTCACAGGATGATATCCTACAATCACTCGTGTATTCTCACAAGCAATGATGATATCAACTCACCAATCCCTCTTCTCAATTCTCTTGAAACTAACCCAAACTACACCAATCCCTTCCGTAGAATTCAAGAACAACTCTAGGGGCTTGAATTTTTCCTCTTTTCTTTCCTTTTTGTTGCCTTTGTTTCGTTCTTGTTTACGTTTTTTTTTTTTTGTCGTGATTTTTTTTTCTGTTCTTTTTGTTTGTAACAAAAATTAATAGGATGCACTACACTCTCAATAGACAATTAACACTATGGACTTGAGTACGAAGCTATGACAACACGAAACTTGATATGAACAATTGATATGAACGATTGGAGTTAGGGTTTTGATGTTATCTTCCTCAAACCGAACTGATGTTTAACAAACTTAGGCTCTAATACCAAACTGATACGAACTACGCCCACGTATGACGAAACCCAATACAAATACGTTCGGAATTGCAACCCAAGATGCCAAAATAAACAAGTGGAACCGTGACCCGTTACCTATAAGTGAGGCAAGAACCTTGGTATATTCTGTTGACGCCACAATCGGGATGAAAGATCGATTGATAAGTCGGGATGAACGCCATGGAAGAAATCTGATAAGTTCAAGAGAAGTTCTTTAGAGAACCAAGAGAGGAATTCTCTCAAAATGTGTTATTCAACCTTGTATGTGTGTTGTATTATTCTGTTTTCAACCCTAGCAGCTTATATTAGGGTTTACAACTCGTAATAATAAAAGCCCAAAACGACATAACATCATAAAGTTGCAGAAAAATAACAAACAGGAAATGAAAGCCGGCGGCGTAGGAGCTAGCGTAGTAGCCGGCGTAGGATGTACGCTGGGTATAAAGGCCGACAGCGTAGTAAGCCGGCGTAGTCCCTCTATCGTGCGCGAATGGCAACGTTGATTCAAGGCCGACAATGTTTAAGCTAGCATTGTCAAGGCTGGCAGCTTTGACCTCCTATGCTTTGATCTCCTTGAATGACTTGTACAAATGCAAGTTCATTCTCATGGTTGCTCCAATCCTTTCCGGCTTCTTGGACATCCTTTATCAACTCGTTAAGTGCTTCCTTGAATCATTTCGCTCGAGTTCTTGTGATCGGTCCAGGTGGCACTTTAAGAGGATCTACATTCCATCTTCTGGCTTGGCTCCCATCATGGCTCTCATCATGAGGACTTAAAGAAGGAGATGGAGGAAAGATAAAAAGAGATGGAAAAGAGACTCTTTCAACAGCTAGCTAACAAAATGAAAACAATGGAGGGGCCTGACGGTTTCGAACAGGCTATGATCACCAGCTTGCTAGCATATGGAGAGGAGGTATACCCCAATAAATTCAAGACCCTAGAATTTGAAAAGTATGACGGTACCAGATGCCCCTAGACGCACACAAGGCTATACGCCCAGAAGATGAGTAAGTATGCTCAATATGACCAACTAATGATCCAGACCTTCCAGGATAGCCTTATAGGTCCTGTCTTAGTCTGGTATGCCCACTTGGATTTCAATCAGGTCAATACCTGGGAAAGGCTTGCCCGGGTGTTCTATGACCAATATAAGTTCAACATCGAAGTCACCCCCTCAGTGATTGATCTAGGAAGTCTTCGAAAGAGACATGTTAAGTCTTTCAAAGAGTATGCTCAACGATAGAGAGCTTAAGCTGCCAGGGTAGCAAACCTGATTTCTGAAAAAAGAGTTGACATTCATATTCGTCAATACTCAGACAAGACCTACTTCTCACATCTAGCGGGCCAGACATCATCTAGTTTTACGGAATTAGTGGCAGCAGGGTGTCGAATTGAAAGCGCCATCACAACAGGCAGACTCCAAACAATGGATCCTCCCAGGGTCACATCATCACAAAAGCCTTGGGAGGTAACAAAGCCAAGGAGTCTACCGTCAACACAGTCAACTCCAACAAAACAGATAAGGTTGGGACTCATGTGATATTTTAGATTACGAGTGCCCCAGTCCAGCACTCCTCGGCAAATCACGCCCAGACTGCTAGAGTCCTAAGACAGTTCACTCCAATCCCAATCCCACTCAGTCAAGTCTTCGCTCGACTGCGAGCGAATAATTTGATTAGCTTTGAGATCCCGAAGTAACCAGTACAAGCCCAGGAATTTTGATTCAAGCCTCAAATGCGACTATCATATGGGCCAAGAGGGGCATTCTACAGACAGATGTTGGAGGCTCCGAAACAAAATCTAGGATCTGATTGACGTTGGGATTGTGTAGCTGGACTTTGTTAACACCTCGGCGCCCAATGTCAACACCAATCCACTGCCCAATCATAAGCCTACAGTCAATATGATCACATCCGAAGAGTCGGCTCCCAAAGAATCCTCCAAGCAAAAGGCAACAAGCCAGCGGAAAAGTCATCCCCATCAAACTCCAGAGAAAGCCTCCAAATCACATATTAAAAAGAGATGGTTAGCTAGAGACCCAACAGTCAGTACCTTGGGAGAATCACACGGGAGATTTGAGTACCTGGTGAACTGTTCTTACACCCCAAATGTATATGGGCCACCTAGCGGATGGGGGCCCGAGTTTGAGAAAGAGGACAACCCACCAAAAGAAGGGGAGAAGTCTGTGAACATGATCAATTCAAATTAAAAGCCAAGAGTCATAAAATGCTATGAAGGACAGTCAACCGAGATACAAATCCCGAAGAAGAGATATGTGTTCAATGTCCCAATACCTGTAGAGAGGTATAAGGCTGCACCATTTGACTATTAGACCCTCGAGCAAGAACGACCCCCTATGGTAGGAGGAATCACTCGCTCTGGGAGAGTCTATGACCCGAAATATAAAATCTCAATTGAGGAGCCCAACATGAAGATAGGAGGGGAAGAGGAAGAGGGACTCGCTGCATTTACAAAAATGGTCTAAGCGAGCGAATATGAGATCATGGAACAACTGAACAAGGTTCCAGCCCAAATATCACTCATGGGCCTCCTTACAACCTCCGAGCCCCACAGGGAAGCGCTCTTCAAAGTGCTCAAACAGATCCGGGTACCAGAAGGCATCGCTACAGACAAAATAAGTCACGTGGCGGATTCTATTTTTACCATGGACCAAATATCTTTCTCCCCTGAAGAGCTAGGAGAAGATGGAGACCAACATACAAAACCACTATTCATAGTGGTAAAGTGCAACGCACGATTGTCTCCCGAGTACTTATCGACAACAGGTCGTCCCTTAATGTGTGCCAGTTGGCTACCCTCAACTTATTGGGGGTCGATCCAAGCAATATTAAACCTAGCTCGATGGTGGTCAGGGCTTTCAACGAGTTAAAAAGAGATATAGTAGGGGAGATAAAATTACCGGTAGAGATTGGCCCGCTAGTGTTCTACATATCTTTTCAAGTCCTTGACATCCCAAGATTTTTCAACCTACTTTTGGAAAGGCCATGGATACATACCGCTGGAGCTATACCCTCAAGTCTCCATCAGAAGGTCAAATTCATTGCAAATGCGCAGATTGTCACAGTACTGGAGAGTAGGATTATGCCATCTACATCAGTTCAAGGAGGGGCAGCAAGGGACGTTTGGACTAGGGTACGTTCCTACAGCCCAGGAAGAAGTACAAGCTAGAGGTGTCAGAGGCAGGAAGAAAGAGAAGCCAAGCAACACCTAGATGCGCATTCCACCCCTCCAACAATCATTCAAACAAGCAACTACCATTCAAGAGCTAAGGATAAGCGAAGATGACGTTAGTAATGGGAGCCCAACCCCTCACACGTCAAAACAGCATCCAGCTCTCAATAATTGGTTCTGTTATCCTATTGATAGCGCTAGGTCAGCTCAAGGATAGGGAATAATTGTTAAATAATTTTTATTGAGACTTCTTTACATAATTCGATAAATTACAATTTGTCTTGCTTATATATACATCTGCTTTCGTTTCACTTCACCCAGATTTCCTACCATCGAACGTCAGGGACATTTCGCGCAGGTAAAAAATGAAAACGCTGATATCGTTTCCAATACTATTGGGTCAGCCGTTGGAGGTGATATCCTTGACCACAAGATAATACAAGAAAATTGACAGAAACGTGAACAAAGTGGAATTTCAATCGACGAGCTAGTGGAGATAGTAAATCTATGAAGCATTGAGAAACCTAAAAACCTCAAGATCGGGACAAGTTTAAGTGCCGAACAAAAACGTGAGATGACCGAGCTGTTAACTGAATATGCAGATGTGTTCGCCTGGTCATATGGCGACATGCCAGGATTAGACCAATCAATAGTAGTTCACAGGTTTCCCACAAGGGAAGATGTCAAGCCTAAAAAACAGAAATTGAGAAGATTTAGGCCTGACATCTTATTAAAGATTAAAGAGGAAGTTAAGAAACTACTAGAAGTAGGGTTCATCGAAGTATCCGACTACCCAGAATCGGTAGCGAATATAGTCCCCATTCTAAAATAGAATGGAAAAGTACGCGTATGCGTAGACTTCCGGGACTTAAACCAAGCTATGCCAAAGGATAACTTCCCCCTACCTCACATCGATGTACTGGTAGACAACACTGCAGAAAACCATCTTTTCTCATTTATGGACGGTTTTTCAGGATATAATCAAATAAAAATGGTTGAAGAAGATAAAACCAAAATGACTTTCATCACAACATGGGGGACTTTCTGTTATAAAGTCATGCCTTTCGGTTTGAAAAATGCCGGGGCAACATATCAGAGAGCCATGGTCGCGATACTTCATGACATGATACATCAAGAAGTCGAAGTATACATCGACGACATGATAGCCAAGTCTAAAAAGAAGAAAGCCATACAGATATCCTGAGAAAGTTGTTTAAGCGATTGAGAAATTTTCAGCTCAAGTTAAATCCAGAGAAGTACACTTTCGGGGTCACAACGGCAAATTGTTAGGGTTTGTTATAAGCCGGGAAGGCATTAAAATCGACCCTGACAAAGTAAAGTCTATACTAAAGCTACCTTCTCCACGTACTGTCAAAGAAGTAAGAGGTTTACTAGGAAGGTTAAATTACATAGCTCATTTTATCTCACAGCTCACAGATAAATGCCGGCCACTATTCTGTCTGTTGAAAAAGAATGCCACAGTAGAATGGGACGACGAATGTGAAGAAGCATTCAGGACGATCAAGGACTATCTCATAAAGCCTCCAGTCTTGATAGTCCCAAAGCAAGGGAAGCCCTTATTCTTATATCTCACGATACTCCCTGAATCCATGGGATGCGTGTTGGGGCAAAAAGATGAAGAGGGAAAGAGAGTGTTCCATATATTATCTGAGCAAGAAATTCACAGATGGGGGAACAAAGGTATTCAGAAGTAGAAAGGACTTGATGTGCTCTGATTTGGGTCATGTACCGATTAAGGCAATATACCCTTTACTATCACATTGAGCTACTGACAAGACATGATCCTTTGAAGTACTTGGCAGAGAAACTCGTTTTGATAAGGAGAATCTCTAAATAGCAAATGCTCTTATCGGAGTTTGATATCACATACATAAATCAAAACTCGATGAAAGGGCAATCTTTAGCCAACCAATTGGCAGAACACCCCGTCGAGGGAAATTCCCAAGAGCCACAAGCCTAATTCCCTAGATGAAAATATATTAACAGTGGAAGGCATACCAGTAGAAGATTGTGGGATAGAGCGAAACCCTAAGTGGAAAATGTTTTTCGACGGAGCTGCCAATGTATTCGGTTGTGGGATTGGGGCAGTGTTGACATCCCTAGATGGAACACAATTCCCTTCAGCAACAAAGCTCACATTTCCATGTACTAATAATATCGCGGAATATGAGGCATGCATCCTCGGCCTCAAAATGGCTTGCCACATGGAAATCCGTGAATTAGAAGTGTACGGAGATTCATCACTTATCATACTACAGACAAGAGGGGAATATAAAACTAAAGACCCCAAACTGGTGCCATACCATCAACATTTGACAAAGCTAATAGAAGAATTCGAGGCAATCACTTTCACATACGTCCCAAGGACTCAAAATCAGTTTGCAGATGCGTTCACCACACTAGCATCTATAATTCAGATAACAGGGGGAGTCGAAGTCCAAACATTGAAAATAGACATTGAAAATCGACCCACCTACTGTTTGGTAATTGAAAAAGCATAAGATGACAAGCCTTGGTATCACGACATCAAAACTTTTCTCCAAGAAAGCAGATACCCTGAAATGGCTAGCAAGAATGACCAAAGAACACTCAGAAGGTTAGCAAGTCATTTCTTATTAAGTGGGTCAGTGCTTTACAAAAGATCGTCTGATACCACTTTGCTAAGATGTGTGGATAAAAACGAAGCATGTGAACTGATGAAAGAAGTATATGAAGGGGTATGTGGACCTCATATGAACAACTACATGTTGGCCCAAAAAATCATGAGGTTGGTTTACTATTGGTTAACCATGGAATCAGATTGCATCAAATATATCAAGTACTGTCATTTGTGTCAAGTATACGCAAACCGGATAAATGCTCCGCCCAACGAGTTGCACTCGTTGTCAGCACCATGGCCTTTCTCCATGTGGGGAATCGACATAATCGACCCAATCACTCCGATAGCATCCAATGGTCACAGGTTCATATTGGTAGCCATTGATTACTTCACTAAGTGGGTAGAAGCTTCATCATATACCAATGTCACTAAAGGAGTAATAGTCCGTTTCTTGAAGAGGGATATAATAGCTCGATACGAAGTTCCTGAGTCAATCATCACCAACAACGGTACCAATCTTAACAACAAATCGATGACAAGTTTATGTCAACAATTCCACATAAACCATAGAAATTCAACTCCCTACCGACCTCAGATGAACGAGGCAGTAGAAGCAGCCAACAAAAATATCAAAAAGATCATAAAAAAAATGACAATCACTTACAAAGATTAGCACGAGATGTTGCCGTTTGCTCTCATGGCTTATAAGACCTCAATTAGAACATCTATCGGAGTTACCCCATATTCATTGGTATATGGCACTGAGGCAGTCTTGCCAGTCGAGGTCGAAATACCATCATTCAGAATTCTGTTAGAAACGTAGTTAACTGAATCAGACTGGGTGAAGAAGAGGCTTGATCAGCTGAATCTGATTGATGAAAAAAGACTCACTACATTATGTCATGGCAGTGTTACCAACAAAGGATGACCCGAGCATTTAACAAGAAAATGAGGCCTCGATGCTTCAGAGAAGGAGATTTGGTGCTAAAGAAAGTTCTCCCGAATGCTCAAGATTCCAGAGGAAAATTTACTCCAAACTATGAGGGTCCGTATGTGGTAAAGAAGGTATTTTCTGGAGGTGCTCTGATATTAACTCAAATGAATGGTCCAGAATTGAGAGACCCCATTAATGTAGATGCTGTTAAGATGTACTATCCTTAGGCAAGGGAATTGAAATTTTTCCATTGTTTATGAAAACCAATATTCAATACAAATTTTGTTGAGTCCAGTTTTCATTTTTTACAAGCAAAGTTAATGTCTCTGAATGGTCGATAATTCCAACCAATTCTCATCACAACAAACATTCCTAAACACATTACCCACCACTTCACTAATGAATGATAAACATTGGAATGATAATGAATCTCAATAAATTTTGTGATATAATTTTACCTACTTTTAAGCATTAAAACTTGGTGCATTAGTAGGATAACACTACCGTCAAAAGAGCCATGCCACAAGAAAGAAAGCACATCAAGATCTTCAGCCCTATTTTAAAGCAAGAGTAAGCGAAGGAGGAGCAAACCAGCACGAAAGTTCGTTTGTTTGGTTGCTATCTACGATAAATTGGCAAGCATATTAAAATAAATAACTATCATCCACATATCATGAAAATATCAAATCACTTAACCCATTCGTTAGAAGCATTTTCAAAAGCATGGGTTAGTTAGCCCATATTGGGGCACTTCCCCAAACATCTTCTCATAGGGTCAGAACATTGAGGCACCTTTTTCGAGACATGTCTTCCTACTATAAGGTAGTCAGCCCACATTAGGGCACTTCCCTAAATACTTCTCCATGCGTAGGTTAGTTAGCTCACAATAAGGGCACTTGCCTAAACATCCCCTTCAAAATGTCAGCCCACAATAAGGCACTTCCCTAAATATTTCTCCCTGCATAGGTTAGTCAGCCCATAATGGGGCACTTCCCTAAATAGCTCTTCTCAAGGTCAGCCTGTAGGGGTACCTTTCGAGACATTTCTTTCCCAGGGTCGCGAGTCTAAGAAGACGCTTCCCACCATAGGTTAGTCAGCTCACCATGGGGCACTTTCCTAAACATCCCTTCAAAACGTTAGCCTATAAGGGCACCTTCTAAGGCATGGCCTCTCGCTATAGGTTAGTTAGCCCGCAAAGGGGCACTTTCCTAGACACCCTTTTCTTAAAGTTAGCTCATAAGAGCACTTTTCGAATCTATCGATTAGTTAGCTCAAAAAGCACTTTTCGAATCTATCGATCAGTTAGCTCATAGGAGTACTTTTCGACTCTATCAATTAGTCTGCTCATAGGAACACTTTTCAAATGTGTCGATAACTGCTTAGTTAGCTCATAAGAGTACTCTTCAGCGGTATTTCTCTTCAAACAGTCGCTAGTCTAAGCCAAACGCTTCTGTTGACAGGTAGCCAACTCATAAGAGCACTCCCTAAGACAATATTCTCTTCAAGGTTACTAGTCCGATAAGACGCTTCCTATCATCAGCTATTCCACTTACAATGACACACTCCTAAACAATCCTTGAGATGTTTCCTATCGCTAATTAGTTAACTCATAGAGCACTTTTTGAGAGGATACATTACTCTAGATTGTTAGGTTGTTTAAGATCATTTCCTAAGCAATACCAACCATCACAAAATACTCGTGGGATTATTAGCTCATGGAGCATTCTCCTACTAGAGACCAAATTCCAGATAACCAGCCAAACCAAGGCGTTATCCATTCAGTCAAGAGGCCAAAAATGGCATCTTTCTTATCTTTGTAGTTAAGTTTTTCAAACTTTACTACAAAGAGGGGCAACTATAAACACCCAATTTTTGCCCCTAGTGATCAATAATAATCAACCATAAACAATTACCATTTTTTTCTTTTCTATTTTTTGTCTCTAATTTAGCAAAAATAGGAAAAATATTCAAAAAATAAAATAAATAGGAAAAACACATCAATTTTGGAAAATGATTGCAGAAATAGCAATAAAAGGGACTAAATAATTTTTATAAATTTTTTAAATTTCAAAAAATACAAAAAAAAAAAATCGCATTGCATATATGCAAATTGCAAAAATAAAAAAAAATCGAGAAAGTGGACTAGCCCAGCTGGTCTAGATCATGGCCTAAGGCGCGCGAGAGGGGGTCAGGTCGCAGGTTCGAAACGCGAGGGAGGCAGAATCCGCGTTTTGCAATTTTTTTCATCACCTAGGATACGTGTCAGCAGCTCATTGGCTAGAGTAGATGCACACATTGGGCACGTGATCATTAGGGCCAGTAATGCAGGCCAAATGGACTGCCCCCCCCCCCCCCCCCCCCTACCCGCACCGGCCCGCGAGTCGTTGTGGGCTAACTCGCAGTGGCCCACAAGTCTCGGGGGTCAGCAAAATCAGCCCCCCCACCCCGCGGGCCAATGCGAGCTGGCCCGCGATGACCCGCCTATGGAAGTGGAACTTGCGGTGGCCGATGTGAGTCGGTTATCTGTCGACTGTCATCCTCACCTCGACTCCTCCTCGTCCGTCGACCGTCGTCCTCACCTCGACTCCTCCCTCGTCCGTCGACCATCGTCCTCAATGAGGCCCTCGACTCCTCCCTCATCCCTCCACACTCAATCATAAACCAGAGATGACAGTCCTCGACAAGCACGTACCATGTCCAGACGTACCCTACGCATGTGCTTGGACTTACGTCGGCCCAAGGACTCCTTGTCCTTCTCGTCCCACAACGGTCGACGGACCAGGGAGCGTCAGTGTGTGACGCTCGTGACGATGGCCTAATCTAGCCGGTGAAACCTCTGTGCGAGGGAACTTGCGGTGGCCTGATCTAGCCATCGACACCTCAGTAAGGCGGACTCAACATTACTAACCGCCATTGACTCGCTGTCGCCGTCGCCATCGCCAATCAGCAATTTTTTTTTTGGTCTGCGGGTCCGCGAACTCATCGCGCCCGCAGGAACTTGCCCGCCCCACCTCATAGGTCACGCGGGCGCGGGTCAAAATGGCCCGCAGCTTCAGCGAGCCAAAATTTTTAGCCCGCCCCGCATTTTTTTGCGGGTGGGGCCGGTCAGCCCATGGACCCCGCCCCGCAATTCCCACCCCTAGTGATCATCTTCAACCTTCGTTCCGAGATTGTCGGCGATGAGGAAAAATCGAATTTCGGCCGTTTTTATTTGATTTTTTTCACAAATCCAGCAGATCTTCAACTGAAATAGGATAAACATCATCCAATTGGAATCAAATCGCAATAAATCAAAGGATTTACACAAATCGGAGATGGGTTTTTCAACCGAAATCCGATTTGCTTCAATGGGATGAAATCTGAGCTTATCCACTCGATTCCTTGCGCCTATAAATAGAGGAGGAAGGGAGGAAGCTGGATCATGGATCAAAAGTGAGGAAAAGAGAGAGAATTGAAGCCTCGTCGGATTTCTTAAACCCGTGACCGCTGATCGAGCTCGAAACCACCATCTGGAGGCGATCTTGAAGAAAACCGCCGCTACGGTTGAGTTCCCCATCCCTTAAAAGCTCGGAAGCCGCCTTTAAATGCCGTAGAAAGCCACCGGAATGCCATCAACAAGCACTCGCAGCCGCCGTGCCCGATCGACCCGAGACAACCCGCTTTGAACGAGATCCGACTCGACCAACCCGACCAGCGCACCGACCCGGATCCAAGTAAGTGGATTTTCTGATTTTTTATTTTATTTTATTTATTTCTTTTTTTATTTAGTTATTTTGTTTATTTTTCGAATTTATTTATTTATCTATTTGTTATTTATGATTCAAAAATAGAAAAAATATTGGAATTTAGATTATTTTTTTTTAGGATTTAATTTAGGGAGGATAATAGAAAATAATAAAATGATAATAATAATAATAAATTACAAAAATACAAAAAAATGAAAAATGATAAAAATATATAAAAATTAGATTCTAGTTTAGGGTAGGTAAATAATATAAAAGAGAACCTTTCAATAAAAAAATTAAATAAAAATTAATAAACATTATAAACAATTAATAAAAATCAATAAAAATTTATAATAGTAGAAATGGGTTGAAAAATAGAAAAATGAAATTTTTATCACTTAGAAAAATCATTTTCTTAAATAAATCCAAAATTGGTTTTTTCCTAAAATTATTATTTTTTCAAAGAAAATCAAATGATCAAGCTTAGGCTTAGATTTTTTTTTTAGCAAAATGCTAAGATGGTAAAAAACATAAATCAAAAGAAATTTCAAAATTAAAAATCACCAACACACTAAATTTTTTCAGGAAAAGCGAACTACAACACGTTTGATCCTGAATAGCAAGTATGTAGGCACCCATTTGGGGCAACCCTAAAAAGAAAAAAAAAATCATTTTTTTTTTAGAATAGGTTATTCAAAAACACAATAAAAGACAACAAAAATAAATAAAAAACATTTCGGATAAGGTTTAGATTTTAGGAGATTAGGGTAGTAACCTTATGGTTTTAATAGGTTAGCCTCCAAACTTAGAAACTCTTGTTTTCCCTTTCCTCTTTTCACAAAAATGAAAAAAGGAAATCACGACGACTAGTGGTCTAAATTAGGATTAATTTGCTCAATTAGTCCTAATTCAATTTTTCCCAACCACAATTGGGTGGCAACTCTAACATAAAATGAAATTTCTAACTCAAGTCGAGGATCTACATTAGATGAGCATAGGGTCTAGTATAGATCGAATTAGGAATGGAAAAATAAAAAATTAGACTCGACACCTTTGATGCAACGAGTACTCACCTTGGTTCGTCGGTTCATCATGAAGTTTAGGTAGTCTCTACCTGTAAGGCAAAATCTATAAGAGGGTAAGCTAAAGCTCAATGAGATAGGTTGCAATCTCTCAGTGTTGCAACAAACACAACTGATAGAGCCATTTTATACTCAATCTTTATAGTATAAATTATGTTAAATTATTATTGATTTTATAGAAATCATAAGGAAATGGTACTTAATTCTATTATGGTGATAAATCAGGTTAAATGGAGTCAAGGGTGACAATTCAAGTAAATTAGAGAAGTCATCTACAACTTGGTTCAAAGACAAGGATTTACACCGCCGGAGGGAAGTACATGGGCGTGTAATTTAAGTACACGGCCGTGTACTTGGTTTTGAATCAACAGGAAGATACACGGTTGAAGTACACGGCCGTGTATCTGCCTAGGGGGGAAGCACGGTTTGAGGCATGGCCATGGTGCAAATCGTGTTACACACTGGACAAGGAGGCGGAAATGTGGACTTTCAACAGAGAGAGACACAGCTCATGATCTGGCCGTAGGAGAAACCGTACTTGAAGCCGTGGTGGAACCCGTAGTGGAAGCTAGACGTGCCAAGGAGAAGAAATTGTGGAACTTTAACAGAGGAAGACACGGCCTAGGATCTAGCCGTGGTGTAGACCGTGGTACACACTAGACAATGATGAAGACTTGTTGATTATGCACAAAGGAAGGCACGGTTGGAAATCTAATCGTGGTGTAGGCCGTGCCAGGCGGAAAAATATTCACTTCTCGAAATATACTTGGAAAAGGAAATATATTTTCGTATCTTGCTAGCAAAAGATCATCTGCCATTCCTTTAACAATATAAATAGAACTAAACCTAGAGGGTTAGAGGTAGTCTTTTGGGGATCTTGAAGAACCTTGGATCATCTTGGAGGCAGAGCAGGCAACCGGGTTCATCATGTTTCTACTTTTTATTTTCGTTTTGTTGATGAACATGAGTAGCTAAGCTATTTTTCTAGCCAAAGGGTCATAGATGTTTAATTCTCCACGAATTGTGAGGTCTAATTGACTTGTATTTATTCTACTCTTTGTTTTTGGATATTCATATATCTTCTGAACGTTTTGTCATTATTATCTTTGTTGATTGGTATGAATTAGAGCTCTTCTACTCAATTAGCAAGTTAATATATTGTCAACTAGTACGTTAAATCCGTAATTGTTTGATTGTTCTAGTCTCAATGACACAATAACATGTTTGGTTATAAAATAGATGATCGAATTCATGTTATGGAGGTGTATGATCATGTTTAAATAGGTTATCTTATAATCTACTGGCATGAATTGGTGGTCTCTCTAGTTTTTAATGCTATTGGTAGATTAAATCCTAAGCGTTTGTCTAGAGTTGTCTAATCGATAAGAGAAATAATCAAAGAGCTTCTCTTGATTATCGAGGAAGTACGGAAAGATAGGTTGTTAGAGCTTGTTAATAACCATAACCAGTTTATCTAGAAATAAGAATAGAAAACATTTGCATCGATGATCAATTCCTAGAATTAAACTATCTTGATTCCTTTGGCTAGGCTTTTATCAATATTCGATTTTATTATCTTGTTTCAACATTATTTGATTCACAAACAAAACCTCCCATTTTTCTTTTCCTCTTTATTCTCTTTGAATAGAAATATATTTAACCAATCCCTGTGGATTCAACCCTACTCACCACTATATGCAAATCATATAATTGTCTAGGAGTAGGTTTTTATTTTTGTTGGATTCGACACCCATCAAATTTTGGCGCCGTTGCCGGGGATTGGTGTCAAATTTATTTCTATTCTTGTATGACTCATTCTTCTCAGACAGGTGAACTCACTTATAATCCGAAGATTGAGAAGACTCTAAAGAGGTTGCAACGAGAAGCTAGATCATCCCCTAGACTGAACTTAGCATCGGATTTGTCTGATTCATCCCTTAATTTTGAAAAAGAAGACGATATGGCAAATCCCGAGAGAACATTGCGAGAACTGGCTGCACCGGATGTGAATCAATAACCACTTTGTATTCACTACCCCGAACTAGCTGTTGAATTCGAGTTAAAATCTGGGTTGATACATCTGCTACCCACCTTTCATGGTATTGAGAATGAAGATCCTCACAAGCATTTGAAAGAGTTTCATATAGTGTGTTCTAGTATGAGGCCGCAAGGAATAACCGATGATCAAATCAAGCTACGTGCTTTTCCGTTTTCCTTAAGTACTAAAGCTAAAGATTGGTTGTTTTATTTGCCTCCAGGTTCTATAACCACTTGGACAGATATGGTCAGACTCTTCTTGGACAAATTCTCTTCCCCTTCCAGAGCCGCTGGTATAAGAAGAGAAATTTGTGGTATCAAACACAGGGACACTGAGACTCTTCACGAGTATTGGGAGAGGTTCAAGCAACTCTGTGCAAGCTGTCCACAACATGGGATATCTGAACAACTTCTCATCCAATACTTCTATGAAGGCCTACTTCCGATGGAGAGGAAGATGATGGATGCTACAAGTGGAGGCGCCATAGTAAATAAAACCCCTGGTCAAGCTAGGGAATTTATCTCCATTATGGCTGCCAATTCGCAACAATTTGGGTATAGGCATGATACATCTTCAAGGAAGGTAAATGAGGTAAGTGTGTCTAACCTTAAACATCAAATTTCTAACCTAACCTCCCTTGTGCAGCAGATAGCTCTTGGAAAAACACAGCAGGTGAAGGCTTGTGGAATTTGTGCTGCTCCTAATCATCCTACCGACATGTGCCCCACATTACAAGATGACAACCATGAACACGCTAATGCTGTAGGAGGATTCCCAGGACAACCACAAAGGAAGTATGACCCCTACTTGAATACCTATAATCCTGATGGAGGGATCATCCTAACTTTCGATATGGCAATAACCCTCAACATTTCCAACAATTCCAGCCTAAGCCATCACACCAAGTACCCCAAGCTCCTTCCACTTCAGGTATGTCTCTTGAGGATATTGTTAAGTCTCTTGCTGTTAATACCAAACAATTTCAGGAGGAAACAAAGCAAAGCATTCAAAACTTGGAGAATCAGGTAAGCCAACTTGCTTCTGCTGTAAACAGATTAGAAACTCAAAGTAAGTTACCTTCTCAAACTATTACAAACCCGAAGCAAAGTGTTAACACAATTACCTTGAGAAGTGGAACAGAATTGTAGGGATCAAATAAGAAAGGACACCCATCTACTCTTGGGGAAGAGACTAAGAAAGAAAATTCAACTCCGAACCAGCAGGACAACCAGATTAGCAAGTCTCTAGTTGAGCCATCAAAGGTCACATTGATATCACCTCCTTTCCCCTCCAGATTGGCGAAATCCAAGAATAAAGCGAAGAAAAAGAGATTCTAGAAACTTTTCGCAAAGTCGAGGTAAATATTCTTTTGCTTGATGCAATTAAGCAAATACCGCGCTATGCCAGATTTCTCAAAGACTTGTGCACTAACAAAAGGAAGCTGAAAGGCAATGAAAAGATTAGTGTGAGTGAAAATGTTTCAGCTATTATTCAGAAGAAGCTTCCTCCTAAATGTAAGGATCCAGGTATGTTTACCATTCCTTGCAAAATAGGTAATATTGGAATCGCTAAAGCCATGTGCAATCTAGGAGCTTCTATCAATGTCATGCCTTTGTCTGTTTATCAACGTTTAAATGTTGGTCCTTTGAAGGAAACGGGTGTTATTGTTCAACTTGCTAACAGGTCCAATGTTTATCCTGAGGGAGTTCTAGAGGATGTTTTAGTTCAAGTCAATGGGTTGGTTTTTCCTGCTGATTTTTATGTGCTTGATATGGAAGATAATGATTCTCATAATTCATCAATGATATTATTAGGGCGACCATTCCTTAAGACATCCAAGACGAAAATTGATGTAAATGATGGTACCCTCACTATGGAATTTGATGGTGAAGTGATTAAATTTAACATTTATGATGCCATGAAACATCCTAGCGATATCTCTCCTATTTTTGTTGCGGATGTTACTAACCCATCACCACAGGCACCAAAGCTGGAATCAAAATCCTTACCCGAACATCTAGCCAGGAACGTCTAGCCAAAGACGTTAAAGAAAGGCGCTTCATGGGAGGCAACCCATGTCAAAAAAAAAAAATTCAATTTTTAGTTTAGTTTTAGTTTTAGTTTTGTTTTGATTCTAGTGTTGCTTTGAATTTTTTTGATTAGTTGCAGCAAAGATACATATCATCAGATGACACCCTCTAGAGATTAAAGGGGAGAACTCCAATACCAGGGAAGTACCAGTATTTCCTTTCTCTTATTCTCTAATGTTCCTTGAGTTGTTAATTCCTCTTTAATTGTGCTGAATTAGGAACAGTGAGGACATTGTTCAAGCTAAGTGTGGGGGAGAGGATAATAAAATATAGAGAATAGAGAATTGATCCATACTTTGAATGTTTGTCCTTAAGCAATTTTAAGCAAATTTTTTTCAACATTATCATGAAATCTAGAGATTGTACTAAATGTTGTAATAAGCATCTACAAAATGTGAAATTGACTTGTTGAAATGCTTTACTCACCCACTGCTGTGATTAGAATACTTGGTTAAAATTAAGTAGTGAAATCTTTAAGAAACAAATTTACCTTGTATTTAGCTTTAGAATTGGAAGTCTAAGAGTAGGTCGAGTCCTTAAGTGAAAAATAAACAAGTTTACTTCTAGGTTATATTAGCTACTATAACTCTTTGAAATGAAAAAAAAAAAAAAAATCAAGCATAGCCATTACTCCAATGATTCAAGTAATTGAGTTAAGAGTATTCAAACTTGAATGTTAGAGTGAGGAAGAGTTCGTAGGGATATCTCAAAACCTGGTCACTTGAGTGATGAGCTCGGGATGTTGCCGACTCAATGAACTCACTATAACGATAAGGGCGAAAAAGGCAAAAGTTCATGAAAAGAAGCGGGCAAAAACCCGTCAAAATAGATGCTTGAATAAATCAAAAGAACATGAATGTAAACATTCATTGAATAAAACAAGATGTATAAAAGGGAGAATATCTAGCAAAGAGCTGATACCATGTGCTTTTACTTTATGCTGCAAGGATTATATGTTTGCTAATATCCAATGAAGTTTAATTGGGTGTTTTTCCTTAGTGGATTAAGTATTTACTTTTGGAATAAAAATTCTTTTACTAAACATGAGGATTAAAGTTTGTTTTTTTTAGATTAGCTATTGAATTTTGTCCATAGTAATTTGATCATAGGAAACCAGTTGAGTTGAAGTAGTAGACATTAAAACTACAAGTCATGAATTACAAATGAATAGATGCTTGGAATGATGAAAAGAAAGTTTGTAAATCTATGACAGATTTCTCAATTGATTTGATGCAATTGCTTGAGGACAAGCAAGAGTTTAAGTGTGGGGGAATTTGATAGAGCCATTTTATACTCAATCTTTACAGTATAAATTGTGTTAAATTATTATTGATTTTATAGAAATCATAAGGAAATGGTACTTAATTCTATTATGGTGATAAATCAGGTTAAATGGAGTCAAGGGTGTCAATTCAAGTAAATTAGAGAAGTCATCTACAACTTGGTTCAAAGACAAGGATTTACACCGCCGGAGGGAAGTACATGGGCGTGTAATTTAAGTACACGGCCGTGTACTTGGTTTTGAATCAACAGGAAGATACACGGTTGAAGTATACGGCCGTGTATCTGCCTAGGGGGGAAGCACGGTTTGAGGCATGGCCATGGTGCAAACCGTGTTACACACTGGACAAGAAGGCGGAAATGTGGACTTTCAACAGAGAGAGACACAGCTCATGATCTGGCCGTAGGAGAAACCGTACTTGAAGCCGTGGTGGAACCCGTAGTGGAAGCTAGACGTGCCAAGGAGAAGAAATTGTGGAACTTTGACAGAGGAAGACATGGCCTAGGATCTAGCTGTGGTGTAGACCGTGGTACACACTGGAGAAGGATGAAGACTTGTTAATTATGCACAGAGGAAGGCACGATTTGAAATCTAACCGTGGTGTAGGCCGTGCCAGGCGGACGAATATTCACTTCTCGAAATCTACTTGGAAAAGGAAATATATTTTCGTATCTTGCTAGTAAAAGATCATCTTCCATTCCTTTAACAATATAAATAGAACTAACCCTAGAGGGTTAGAGGTAGTCTTTTGGGGATCTTGAAGAACCTTGGATCATCTTGGAGGCAGAGCAGGCAACCGGGTTCATCATGTTTCTACTTTTTATTTTCGTTTTGTTGATGAACATGAGTAGCTAAGTTATTTTTCTAGCTAAAGGGTCATAGATGTTTAATTCTCCACGAATTGTGAGGTTTAATTGACTTGTATTTATTCTATTCTTTGTTTTTGGATATTCATATATCTTCTGAACGTTTTGTCATTATTATCTTTGTTGATTGGTATGAATTAGAGCTCTTCTACTCAATTAGCAAGTTAATATATTGTCAACTAGTACGTCAAATCCGTAATTGTTTAATTGTTCTAGTCTCAGCGACACAATAACATGTTTGGTTATAAAATAGATGATCAAATTCATGTTATGGAGGTGTATGATCATGTTTAAATAGGTTATCTTATAGTCTACTGGCATGAATTGGTGGTCTCTCTAATTTTTAATGCTATTGGTAGATTAAATCCTAAGCGCTTGTCTAGGGTTGTCTAATCGATAAGAGAAATAATCAAAGAGCTTCTCTTGATTATCGAGGAAGTACGGAAAGATAGGTTGTTAGAGCTTGTTAATAACCATAACCAATTTATCTAGAAATAAGAATAGAAAACATTTGCATCGATGATCAATTCCTAGAATTAAACTATCTTGATTCCTTTGGCTAGGCTTTTATCAATATTCGATTTTATTATCTTGTTTCAACATTATTTGATTCACAAACAAACCCCCCCCCCCCCCCCCCCATTTTTCTTTTCCTCTTTATTCTCTTTGAATAGAAATATATTTAACCAATCCCTGTGGATTCGACCCTACTCACCACTATATGCAAATCATATAATTGTCTAGGAGTAGGTTTTTATTTTTGTTGGATTCGACACCCATCAACAACCAAATTCAAACAAGTGCTATGCATGAAAAAACATATGAATGCAGCATCTCACATGGTCTTTCGTAATCGACATGAAGTCTAGGGTTTACGCCCTCCTTGACCTTGGGTTAGGGATTTTGAAGCCACTATCAGTGTCCGAGGCTTACTCACATCTTTATTATTCTTATCACTTAAATAAGTTGTGTGTTCTTATTTAATGTTTTAGGCGCAAGTGCCTCAATACACCAAGCATTACACCCACAAAAGATAGGCTGGACTCGGAATTGTCAAGGCACGGCAATCTCCTAATCACTTAGTTCGCACTTAGTGGAACAACGATCCTCTTGATCACTTTTGGTGCATTCTATAATAATGATGACCTTCAATCTCATGCAATGTCTCATGCTATGTGTCGAGTCTAATTTTTAAATTTTTTCATTATATTCCTAATCCGATCTATACTAGACTCTATACTCATCTAATGTAAATCATCGACTTGAATTAGAAATTTTATTTTATTTTGGAGTCGCCACCCAACTGAAGCTGGGAAAAATTATTGAATTAGAACTAATTGAGCGGATTAATCCTAATTTGGACTACTGGTCGGTGAAATCTACTCTTTTCATTTTTGCAAAAGAGGGAAAGAAAACCATAGTTTCTGAATTCGGGGGCTAACTTATTAAAACCCTAAAGTTACCACCTTATCTTTCTAAAATCTAAACCATATTATAATATCTTTTCTTTCTTAATTCATTGCTGTTTATTCTATTTTATTTATTGATTAAAAAAACTTATTCTAATTTAGAAAATGATTTTTTGTTTTTTTTAGAATTGCCCCAAAAGGGTGCCTACATACCTATTATTCAGGATTAAACAGGCCGTAGTTCGCTTTTTATAAAAAGCTTTAATGGGTTGATTAATTTTAATTATGGAAATACCTCAAATTTATGTTTTTTACCTTTTTATTATTTATTATTTATTTTTATTATTTTTTCTATTTTTCGTATTATCTTCATTATTTTAAACATTTTTGTTATTTTATATTTTTTTCTTTTTTTTCTAATATTATTTTTTATTTTATTTTAAATTTTATCAAACTAAACATAACATAAAAAAACTAACCAAAATTCTAACATTTTTCCTACTATTTTTTTTTTTTCATTTTTTGAATTATAAATAAATAAATAAACAAACAAATAAATAAAACACAATAAATAAAACCCAATAAAAAGAAAAAAGAAAAATCCAACTTACCTAGGTTCGAGCGCGGTTCGCAGGTCAGGTCAGATCGAGTTGAATCGGGTCAAACCAGGTCACTACGGTTAGAAGGTTTTGGATGACAGCACTTCGGTGGTTTTTTCGAGTGTTTGAAGGCGATTTCCTAGCTTTTAAGGGGTAAGGAAGCTACTGGTGGCGGTGGATTTCTTTAGAAATGCCTCCAAGTGGTGGTTTGATGCTTGGTCGGTGGTCGCGGCTTGGAGGAACTTGGGCGAGGCTTCAAACTCTCCTATTTTCTCTCTTTTGATCCGTCCTTTAGCTTCCCCACATTGTGCTCTATTTATAGGCTCTCAAAACTAATCTTGATAAGCTTGGATCTTCCTCACCGTTGAGACCCATCCTCATCCATTTTTTTTTATTCGTGTTTATCTTTTATTTTTGTTAAGATTAATGTTAATTTGATGGTGTTTATCCTATTTTAGTTAAAAATCTACTGGATTTGTGCAAAAAATCGAATCAAAACGGCCAGATTTGATCTTTTCATTATCGGCGTCGATCTTGGATAGAGGTAAGAGACAATCACGCACCCGGCACGTGCACTTCCTCTATATAATCAACTGTTGACATGTGTCCCAGGTAAAAAAGAAAAACAAGCAAAACGTAGATCTACTTCTCCAGCATTAACGTAGATCTACTTCTCCAGCATTTCGAACCCTCGATCTCGCATCCCTCCGCGCACACCAGGCCATGGTCCGAACCAGCTGGGTTAACCCACTTTCTCGTTTTTTTATTAAACGCAATTTGCATATATGGGTTGCAATTTTTATTAGTTTTATATTGTTTTGAAATTCTAAAATTTTTTAAAAATTATTTAACTCATTTTCTTATTATTTCTACTAATATTTTCCAAAATTGATATATTTTCCCTATTTATTTTATTTTTTGAATATTTTTCCCTTATTTTTGCTAAATTAGAAGAAAATTTAAAAAAAATTGTAAATTAATCATTATTAATGATTAGGGGCAAAAATGGGGTGTTTACAACTGCCCCTATTTGTGATAAAGTTTGAAAAACTTAATTACAAAGACAAAAAAGACGTCATTTTTTCCCTACAGATTAAATGGATAACGCTTTAATTGGCTAGTTATCTGAAACTTGGTCTTAACAGGAAAATGCTCCATGAGCTAATAATCCCATGAGTACTTTGTGATGATTAGTATTGCTTGGGGAATTATCTTAAATAATCCAATAACTTGAAGTAAGATATCATCTAGAAAAGTGCTTTATGAGCTAACTAATAGACGATAGGAGGTATCTCAGAAATTATCTAAGAGTGTGTTATTGTGAGTGGAATAACTAGTAACAGGAAGCGTCCTATCGAACTAGCGACCGTAAAGAGGAGATTGTCTAAGGAAGTGCTCTTATGAGCTAGCTACCTATCAACAAAGGCGTCTGGTTAGACCAGCGACTGTTGGAGAAGTAGTGTTTTGGAGGAGTGCTCTCATAAGCTGACTCATCAATATCAGGAAGTATCTTGTAGGACTAACAACCTTAAAGGGGATAATCTAAAAAAGTGCTCCTATGAGCTGACTAATCACTAAATTAGAAAAGTGCTCTTATAAGCTAATTAATCAATTATCTAGAAAAGTGCTCCTATGAGCTAACTAATCAATTATCTAGAAAAGTTCTCCTATGATCTAATTAATCGACAATATCAGGAAGTGTCTCTTTGGACTTGTAACCATAAGAGATGATATCTTAGGAAAGTGCCCAATTGTGGGCTAATTGACCGATAGCGAGAAGCGTCTCCTTAGACTTGCAATCCCTAAGGAATAGGTATCTCGGAAGGTGCTCCTATGAGCTAATCCTAAGAGAGGATGTCTGGGAAAGTGCCCTATTGTATGCTGACTTTAAGAAAGTAAAACCAAGAAAGTGCCCCATTGTGGGCTGACTTTAGGTTATTATATCTGAAAAGTGCCCCATAGTGAACTGACTTTAGAAGAGTATATCTAGGAAAGTGCCCTATTGTGGGCTGACTTACCTAACACTTTTGAAAACACTTCCAGCGGATTGGTCAAATGATTGATAAGAGATGTCTTTTAGACTACTTATCTTAGAATATGTAATTCATGATGAATGATGATTATTTACTTTGAAATGCTTACCAATTTATTGCGGATAGCAACCAAACAACTGAACCTCCGTGCTGGTTTGCTCATTTTTTGCTTACTCTTACTTCGAAACAAAGCTGAGGGTATTGATGTACTTCCTTTCTTGTGAGCACGACTCTTGTGATTGTGGTTCTATCCTATTAATGCACTAGGTTTAATGCTCAAAAATAGGTGGAATTATATCACAAAATGTATTGTGATTTATTATCATCTCAATGTTCATTATTCGTTGTGAGGTGATGGGTAGTGTATTTTTATGAAAGTTTGTTTAGTGAGAATTGGTTGAAATGTAGTCGACCATTCAGAGACATTAACTTTGCTTGTAGAAGGAATGAAAACTAAACTCAACAAAATATGTACTGAATATTGGCATTCATAAACCTTGGCAAAATTTCAATTTACTTGCCTAAGGATAATACATCTTAACAGCATCCATATTGATGGGGTCTCTCAATTCCAGACCATCCATTTAAGTTAATATCAAAGCTCTTCCTGAAAATACCTTTTTTACAACATAAGGGCCCTCATAGTTTAGGGTGAACTTTCCTCTCGAATCTTGAGCATTCGGGAGAACTTTCTTTAACACCATATCTCCTTCTTTGAAACATTGAGGTTTCATTTTCTTATTGAATGCTCGGGCTATTCTTTGTTGATAGCATTGGCCGTAACATAACGCAACGAGTCTTTTTTTGTCAATCAAATTCAACTGATCAAGCCTCTTATTTGCCCAATCCGACTCATCTAACTACACTTCTAACAAGATCCTGAAGGATGGTATTTCAACTTCAACTGGTAGGACCGCCTCAGTATCGTATACCAGAGAATAAAGGGTAACTCCAGTAGATGTTCGAATTGAGGTTCTATAAGCCATGAGGGCAAATGGTAGCATCTCGTGCCAATCTTTGTAAGTGATCGTCATCTTTTCGATGATTCTTTTGATGTTCCTGTTGGTTGCTTCCACTGCCCCATTCATTTAAGGTCGGTAGAGAGTTGAATTTCTATGGTTTACATGGAACTATTGACACAAATCCTATCATCGACTTGTTTTTGAGGTTGGTACCATTATCAGTGATGATTGAGTCAGGAACTCCATATCGAGCTATTATGTCCCTCTTTAAGAATCGAACTATTACCCCTTTTATGACACTGGTATATAAATAAGCTTCTACCCACTTTGTGAAGTAATCAATGGCTACCAATATAAATTTGTGACCATTAGATGCCTTTGGAGTGATTGGGCCAACGATGTCGATCCCCCACATAGAGAAAGGCCATGGTGCAGACAACGAATGAAGTTCTTTAGGCGGGGCATTTATTCGGTTTGCATAAACTTGACACAAGTGATAGTGCTTAACATATTTAATATAATTTGATTCCATGGTTAACTAATAGTAGCCCATTCTCATGATTTTTTGGGCCAACATGTAGCTGTTCATGTGAGGACCATATACTTCTTCATGCACTTCTTTCGTCAGCACACATGCTTCTTTTTTATCCACACATCTTAGCAAGGTGGTATCGGGTGATCTTCTATAGAGCACTGGCCCATTTAGTAAGAAATGACTCGCTAACCTTCTGAGTGTTCGTTAGTCTTTTTTGCTAACCATTCCATGGTATTTACCTTATTGGAGGAAAGTTTTGATATTGTAATACCAGGGCTTATCATCTTATGCTTTCTCGAATACTATACAGTAGACAGGCCAATTTTCAATTTCTATTTTCAATAGTTGAACTTCGGCTCCCCTTGTTATCTGAATCATAAATGCTAATGTGGTGAGGGCATCTATAAATTGATTTTGAGTTCTTGAGATGTATGTGAAGGTGATTGCTTCAAATTTGTCGATCAGCTCTATCAAATATTGATGGTATGGTACTAATTTGAGGTCTTTAGTTTTGTATTCCCTTCTTATTTGTAATATGATGAGTGAAGAATCTCTGTATACTTCTAATTCACGAATTTCCATGTGGCAAGCCATTTTGAGGCTAAGGATGTACGCCTCATATTCCGCGATATTATTAGTATATGGAAATGTGAGTCTCATTGCTGAGGGGAATTGTCTTCCTTCTGGCGATATTAGCACTGCCTCGATCCCACAACCAAATACATTGGCAACTCCATCAAAGAACATATTCCATTTAGGGCTTTGGTCTATCCCATAGTCTTCCGTTGGTTCGCTCTCCATTGTTAATATGTTTTCATCAGGGAATTGGGCTCGTGATTATCGGGATCCCCCTCAACTAGGTGTTCTGCCAACTGATCGGCTAAAGATTGCCCTTTTATCGAATTTTGATTTATATATGTGATATCAAATTCTGATAAGAGCATTTGCCATTTGGAGATTTTCCCTAACAAAATGGGCTTCTCTACCAAGTATTTCAAAGGATCATGTCTTGTCAGCAACTCAATGGGATAGTAAAGGGTATACCACCTCAATCTGTGCATGACCCAAATCAGAGCACAACAAGTCCTCTTTATTTCCAAATCCTTCTATTCCCAATATGTGAATTTCTTGCTTAGATAATATATGGAACGTTCTTTCCCCTCTTCATTTTTTTGTCCTAACATGCACCCCATGGATTCAGGGAATATCGTAAAGTATAAGAAAAAGGGTTTTCCTTGTTTGGAACTATCAAGACTGGGAGATTTATGAGATAGTCTTTGATTATTCTGAATGCTTCTTCGCATTTATCGTCCCATTCTACCATAGCCTTCTTTTTTAGCAAACGAAATAGTGGGTGACATTTGTATATGAGCTGTGAGATGAAACGGGTTATGTAATTCAACCTTCCCAGCAAACCTCTTACCTCTTTGATAGTGCATGGAAAAGGCAGTTCTAGTATGGCCTTTATTTTATCAGGGTCGATTTTAATGCCTTCTCTGCTTATGACAAACCCTAACAACTTGCCTATTGTAACCCCAAAAGTGTACTTTTCTGAATTTAACTTGAGCTGAAACTTTCTCAATCCTTAAACAATTTCCTTAGGATAACTGCATGGCTTTCTTCTCCTTTAGACTTAGCTATCATGTCATCCACAGATACTTCCACCTCTCGATGCATCATGTCATGAAGTATTGCGATCATGGCTTTTTGATATGTTGTCCCGGTGTTTTTCAAACTGAAAGGCATAACTTTATAATAGAAAGTTCCCCATGCCGTGATAAAGGTTGTTTTAGTTTTATCTTCTTCAACAATTTTTATTTGATTATATCCTGAGAAACCGTCCATAAATGAGAAGAGATGGTTCCCTATGGTATTATTTACCAGGATATCGATGTGAGGTAAAGGGAAGTTATCTTTTGGCGTAGCTTGATTTAAATCTCAAAAGTCTATTTATACTTCCTCTTTAATCTTTAGTAAGATGTCAGGCCTAAATCTTCTCAATTTTTATTTTTTAGGTTTGACATCTTCCCTCATAGGAAGCTTATGAACAACTATTGACTGGTTGAGTCTTGGCATGTCACCATACGATTAGGCGAATACATTTGCATATTCAGTTAACAGCTCGATTATCTCGCGCTTTTGCTCAACACTAAAATTGGCCCCAATCTTGAGGTTTTTGGGTTCCTTGGTGTTTCTTAGATTTACTGTGTCCATTGACTCGTCGATTGAGATTTTACTTTGTTTATGCTTTTGCCAATTTTCTTGTATCATTTCGTAGTTAAGGACATCGCCTCTAGCGGCTGACCTAGCAATGTTGGAAATGATATCGGTGTTTTCATTACTTACCTGCATGAAATGTCCCTGACGTTCGATAGTAAGGAATCTGTAGGTAAAGTGGAGCGAGAGCATGTATATATGAGCAAAAGGAATAAGTTGTAATTTATTGAATTTGAAAAATAATCACAATAGAAATTTATTTAATAATTGTTCCTATCCTTAAGCTAACCTAGTGCTATTAATAAGATAACAAAACCAATTGTTAAGAGTTGGATGCTGATCAATCATGCGAAAGGCCAAGCCTTAATTGCTAACGTCGATTTCGCTTATCTTTAGCTCTTGAACAGTAGTTGCTTGCTTAAATGATTGTTGGAGGGGTGGAAAATGCATCTGGGTATCTCTAGGCTTTTCTTTCTTTCTGCCCCTGATACCTCTTGCTTATGCCTCTTCCTGGAATGTAGGAACATACCCTAGCCTAAACGTCCCTTGCTGTCTTTCCTTGAACTAATAACTCTCCTTGTTGGTTACCACACTCACCTCATTGAATGTTTGAAGACCAAAGTCTTTGGAATCGTCTTCCCTGATGTAGGGTACGACGATCTCTTTATAGATGGCATAATCTTGCTCTCCCAACACAGTGATGATCTGTCCATTTGCTATGAACTTGACCTTCTGATGTAAACTTGATGGTATGGCTCCAGCGGTATATATCTATGGCCTTCCCAATAATAGATTGAAAGACCTTGGAATGTCAAGGACTTGGAAGGAGATATGGACCAATCTCCACTAACAAGTTGATTTCCCCTACTATTTCTCTCTTGGACCCATCAAAGGCCTTAACCATTGTCGAGCTTGGCTTGATGTTGCTTGGATCGACTCCTAATAGGTCAAGGGTGGCTAAAGGGCATACGTTGAGAGAAGATCCATTGTCAATGAGTACTATGGAGACAATTGTGTCATTGCATTTCACCACTATGAACAGTGGTTTCGTGTGTTGGTCTCCATTTTCTCCTAACTCTTCAGGAGAGAAAGATATCTGATCCATAGTGAAGATTAAATCTACCACATGGCTCAATTTCTCTACTGTGATGCCCTCTGGTACCTTAATCTATTTGAATACTTTGAAGAGTGCTTCCCTATGAGGCTCAGATGTTGTGAGGAGGCCCATAAGTGATATATGGGCTGGAACCTTGTTAAGTTGTTCCATAATCTTGTATTCACTTGCTTTGACCATTTTCGTGAATGTAGAGAGCCCCTCTTCTTCCTCTTTCTCTACCTCAATGTTGGGCTCTTTGGTTGAGATATTGTATTTAGGGTCATAAATTCTTCAGAGCGGGTGATTCCTCTTATGATGGGAGGTCTCTCCTACTTGAGGGCCTGATAGTTGAAAGGCGCTGCCTTATACCTCTATAAGGGTATTGGGATATTGAATACGTATCTCTTTTTTAGGATTTGCACCTCAATAGGTTATCCCTCGTAGCACTTTATGACTATCGGTTTTTGTTTGATTTAATCATGTTCACGGACTCCTCTTTTTCCTTTGGTGGGTTGTCTTCTTTTTCAAACTCGAGCCCCCATCCATTAGGTGGCCCATACTTGGTTAGGGTGAAAGTGTAATTCACTATTTTTATTATTGTTTTCCAAAATTGATATATTTTCTCTATTTATTTTATTTTTTGAATATTTTTCCCTTATTTTTGCTAACTTAGAAGAAAAATTACAAAAATAAAAAATTATAAATTAATCATTATTAATGATTAGTGGAAAAAATGAGGTGTTTACACTATGCATGCTAGTTTATTAATTAAGCCTCATAATTAATTAAAGTTTTGAGGGTGATCATATCAAATTAAATATAAGTGCACTTGACAAACATATGAACAACCAATCATAACACATGAAGCCATTTTAGGAGCAAGACATAACTTAATCACAAACAAGAAGACAACACACATGCGGTTGACATGATAGATTGTTAAGCTAAGGAGCACTAATACCACTTCTATCATTGCACTCCTCTTTCTTCGCTTCCCCTCTATACTTTACGTTTGTGACTATAACTCCACGCCTTTTCCTTGAATATGCCTACATAGATACCACTAGTGCATAGATGTTGAATTTGATTCCCATGCTCCTTTGGCTATATACATCTCATATAGATTTAAGCATGTTGTGTTTGTGGTCTTGTAATACCACTCTTCCTACCTCATATCTATAAACCCATAACATACGTCACATGCATCATCTTATCTTTCCATCTCACTTGTGCACCATATACGTACATACAAGTGCAAGGACTTATATCATTGAAGCCTAGATTTGTCACCTCACAATTCGCGATGCGCATTATGATTTGACTACATTCTTCACATCGATTATTACTACCTGCAACATCATACGTGATATAGTGATATCCTTTCCTACTATTTTCAAGCTCACACCTATTCACCTTAAGGGAATAAACTCCACACTTACTCACCCCCACATATTGTCTCATAGTCTTATTTACGAATCTTCTCCCTTCATCCCATTCCTCATCACAAAACTCACAAAATTAACACCCACATGATCTCTACTTCATACTCTATTCCATCTAGAGTCTACATCCTCCAATGAACCATCCAACTCCACTTCCATCTTTTATTTGCGGACATAACTATATTTAGTTGTTAACCCTCATTAGCAATGGTGGAAAAACAACACTAATCTATTTTGTATTTTCATGTACTCTCCCTCCTATACACGTAGCTCACGGAAGGGATATTCACTCAAAACTCAACCATCAATCCCACAAAAATACATGTATATAGAATCAATCCTACATGCCATTTGCAACAGGGGAGATAACTATACTAATGACAAGCATCAACGAAGGACTTTGGTGGTTAAACCAACTCCGTTCCAGCTAAGGTACACATACATGATCACCTATAGTAGCCATTTTTCACCAAACATAACAAGAGCCAACAAGAAACATGAACACACTATGGACACAGCAACAATGCCCACTCTCCCAACTGTGATGAGCACATATATACATATAAGTAAACAACATATAGCAGCACATCACGCCTTGCTAGATCACACATAAACACACACATATGTATATATATATATCCGAGTCAAGTTGACATATTTCAACTTCTAGTACTACACCGTGAAAAAAAAAATTACAACTTCTGTCAAGTTGAGCACCTCTAACACGGTCACGTACCAGCAGTACATTTTACACATATATATATATATATATATATACAACAACGTTTTGCAACAAAACACTACGGCACATCACATACACACATAATACAACACATCACGAAATCTTACTCACCTTGGACTTATTTTGTCGGGGTTTACTTAAAGTAATCCTCACGTATCTCCAAATCAAAACCCTCTTCACCTAGAAAATTGAGAAAAAGCATATCAATACGCTAAAAATATAGTTTAGATCACTTTATCTAGTGTTTCCTTAGCTATTATAACTAATTTTAAGTAAAGTATTAATTTTTACACTTATTTATTATTTATATATAATTTTTAGAAATGAATTCCATTTCGTGAAAAGTTAATCTAGTTGAGTTTCACCCACCTCAAGAAACATGTAGGTGGTCTCAGATTGTCGATGGAGGTTTTACGTGCGAGTTATGATTTTTTTTGTTTAATTCCTTTTTTTTTCTTTTCGTTCTCGTCATCTTTACGTGGTCCCAGCGTTCTGTCTCCTCTCTGTTTCCCTCTTTTCTTTTATTTTTTTTATTCTTTAGTTGTGTTTGGTTTGTGCGACCGTGGGTCCTTCACGGTCTCCTATATATATATATATATATATATATATTATGTATATTATTGTGTAATACTTTATTTAATTAGCGTTTTAAGAAAATTCTAGGATCTTACTCACGCGACAGTCTCAATAAATTTTAAGATTTTAATATTTTATTATAAAATTTTACGTTTAAGCTAATTTAATTATTCTAAGTGCGAATATCCACTCAAAACTCCTATTTAACAATCATAAATCTATGCTTTTAGTTTATTCCATCATTTACTCAAAATTTTCTTATAGTTTCTCTCTAATACGCTTATTTCTATTATTACAACTCTATTCAAAGAGTATTTTAAGGCTTTTATTAAAATCTTTTAATTATCCCGCTATTTACAAAATTAAAGTTTGCGGGTTTTACACTATAGGCATGAATTATTTATGCAATATTGGTTAAGGGATTACTTGGATTATACTTGAATCCTTTTTCAACTCTATTACTAAGTGGTATATAATTGATGAATTGAGGCAGAGGAAGATATTTGATGGCGTGCCTTCTAAGATGATTGGAATTCTTATATCAATTTGAACTATTTTGATCTTTTTTTCAATACAAACATATAATGAGGGCTTTTGATATATTTTTTATGGGTTGTAGTTGGCAAAATTGAGGTGAAAAGAATTGGCATTTGTAACAAAGGGATTGTAGAAGCCAATTAAGTGATAAAACGTTATTTGTTGCTTGAGAGCTGCATAATTGAGGATATGAAATGGAACCATGTAACCTATCATCTGTATGGAGAAATAAAAGTACTTAAAACACAAAATGTTATTATGTTATATTATTGAGGTTTTTCTTTCCTCAAATTTATCCTACACAATAGGTATGGGAAAATATTATAAGAGTTTGACAAGCTTTATATAATCATTATGGAGATTATGTAAATGAGTATGAGTATGAGTCTATTAATGAAGAAACTTTTGGTGATGCTCAATTAGATAATCAAACTCCTTCCTTATATGATGAGAATCAATCTAGTTGGAAAGAATTTTACTTAGTTTGTCAAAATTGTTGAGATAATGTTGCTCGAGAAGTTTAACCTAGAGAATTACTTTCATGATGAGTATCACATTTTAAAAGAGGATGCAAAAGAATTTGATATTTTAGAATGGTGGAAGGTGAACCATTAGCACGTGATATCTTGCTTATTCCCATTGCATTAGTAGCTTTAGAAACTACATTGGTACTAGAAGTAGAGCTATTGATACATATCATGCCTCATTGTCCTTTCAGATATTAGTTTGTGATGTTAGTTCGTGTCGTAGTCTTCATGGAGTAAAGAAGCAAGTATAAGGTAATTATGTTTGTTTATAATTTTAGTAACCTTAGTATTTGCAGTTACAATCCTTTTTTTCCCCCTTCCAAATCTATTAACGTATTGGTTTTCATCTTATTGTCTTTATAGAAAAATAAAAAGCCAATAGAGGTTGTGCTTTCCATTACATAAGTGTTTCTAGAATTTAAAAGTAGTATGTTATAAATTTATGTTCTCTAATTTATTATAGATTGAAGCAACATTGACAAAAATTATTAATTATTTGTTTCATAATATGACTACATTTGTTTTATCTTTTTTTAGATACTCATTTTCAAGTGAAACTAGAAGTAGAAATTATTTATTGATTCAATCCAAGTGCTTTTGGAAGAGGGGTTGGACAATGCATTACATCTAATCTAATTTGAAAAACTATAATTTCATTGAGGACATCTCTTGATGGAGGGGATACAAGAAGCGATCATACGGTTGGGAGCACGGGTTCTGCGCACGGCCGGAAACACGCTGTGTCTCGAGCAAGGGTATCAAACCGCAAGATCTCACAGTGTCTAACACGGCCTGAAGCACGGCCGTGTCTCGAGCAAGGGTATCAAACCGCAAGATCTCACAGTGTCTAACACAGCCTGAAGCACGGCCGTGTCTCGAGCAGAGGTATTGAATAGCTAATCCCCACAGAGTATAACACGGCCTGAAGCACGGCCGTGTCTCAACCAGGGGCATCGAATAACAAATAGTCATAGAGTCCAACGCGGGTCGAAGCACGGCCGTGCCTTAGACCGTGTACGTGCAGATTCGTCTTTTCCTTTTTATAATTTTAGGAGAGTATATAAACCTTTTTGTAGTGATGTTAGGGTTACGTCTTATTTTATTCTTGAAATACATTTCGTGAGAGACTTCTCGCCTTTAGTGGTTGTGCGCAACCATTGTTTGTTTGAGAGATTCATTCGTTGAGTGATTCTCTAAGCTTTCTACGCTAACTCGCTGCGTCAGTTGGTATCAGAGCAAGGAAAATTTCCTGTGGAGATGTCAGGTGACGGAAGTTTAGGAGGCGGTCACGTTCCGGACGTTGCTCGGGATGTGGAAACTCTGCGAACCGAAGTGCAGGCTCAAAGGGTACTGTTGGATACCATGGATCAGAGACTCCGACGCTTCGAACAGCGTTTTGATGATCTGGTGGAGCGTTTTGACGCAACGGGAACCAATACAAATAGGGATAAAGACATTAGGGGAGTACGACCCGGGGCAAACCCTGCTCTTGGCGTTCCGATCAACAGACCTATCGCTGCGAATCGAAGAGTCCAAGAGTATGATGTGGATTTTGAGGAGGAAGATGATTGGTTGGCCGGAAACCCGCAACCACAGCGGAGAGGATACGGTGGAGGTGGTTATGGTCGGAATCGCCAGGGCTACGATCAGGGTGACACCAGCGAATTTAAATTAAAGGTAGATATACCTTCTTTTAACGGTAATTTGAACATCGAGGATTTAATAGATTGGCTGGCAGAAGTGGATCGTTTCTTTGATTATATGGAAGTGCCGGAGAATCATAGGGTGAGGTTAGTGGCATGTAGATTGAAAGGAGGGGCTTCGGCCTGGTGGGAGAGATTACAGAATAGGCGATATAGAGAAGGAAAGCATCCGATGCAGACGTGGTATAGAATGAAACAATTGATCCAAAGGGATTTCCTGCCTCCTGACTACGAACAAATATTGTTCCAACAATACCAGAAGTGTAGACAAGGCCCGAGAACAGTGTATGAATATACGGCGGAGTTCATGAGGTTGGCTGAGAGAAACAACCTTAGGGAAAGCGAAGGACAACAGGTGGCTAGATACCTGGATGGACTGAGGCTGCAAATTAAGGAGAAGATAGGGGTTCATGTTTTACGCAACGTCAATGAGGCGAAAAGCATGGCCCTTCGAGCAGAGATGATGCTACAAGAAAAGACCAGTAGGTTTGATGGAGGTAACTAAAGGTTTAAGAACGAAGGATTCAGTACCGTAGGTACGGATAGAGGGAAGGCTGTCCTGGAAGCTCCAGGCGGAAGCAATGAGAAGAGAGAAGAAAGGGGAACAAGTAGGAGACCAATGGAAAATAGGGAAGCACCTAAGCAAAACAATTCCTATGCTAAACCAGTTATGGGAAAGTGCTATAGGTGCAACCAACCGGGTCATCGTTCCAATGAGTGCCCCAGTAGGAGACCAATTAATGTTATTAATAGAGAGGAGGATGATGAGGTGTGCTGTGAACCGGATGGAGGGGATGAGCTTTATAGTGATGATGGTTATGGAGATGATGAGGAAACGTATGTCATTAGGAAGTTGATGTTGGCACCGAAGTGTGATGAGAAGTCCCAAAGACATCAGTTGTTCCGTACTAGATGTACTGTTGATGGTAGGGTGTTTGACTTGATAGTGGATAGCGGGAGTTGCGAGAATATCATTGGTAGGGAAACGGTGAGAGTATTGAATTTGACGATTGAAAAACACCCGAATCCATATACCATTGGATGGATTAAAGCGGCTGAGAAAATAGAAGTCACCGAGCGATGCAAGTACCTTTCTCTATAGGGAAGTATAGAGATGAGGTCTATTGTGATGTCGTGGACATGGACTCATGCCACCTTCTGTTTGGGAGACCTTGGCAATTTGATGTTGATGCCAAACACGAAGGAAGGGAGAAGTTTTACCGGTTAGAGAAGGATGGGGTAAAGTTCACTCTCCTACCTCTCAAAACATCTCACCGCCTTAAAACTTCTAAAATGGAGGGGCGTTCTTTCCTCACCATCACCCAATCTGAGAGGGAGATGGGGGAAGCAATTAAGGAGACGCATACAATCCATGCATTAGTTGTCCGACAGGTGATGTTCGTGGAGGAAGATCAGAGTAGTGACCAAGAGTTGCCAGACAGTGTGAAGGCGCTACTGGAGGAGTTTAGGGAAATAACATCTGAGGAGCTACTCGATGGATTACCTCCCATGAGGGATATCCAACATCATATTGATTTGATTCCAGGAGCTAGCCTACCTAATCTTCCACATTATAGGATGAGCCCAAAGGAGACGGAAATATTGCAGGGAAAGGTGCAAGAACTACTCCAGAAGGGATTCATCAGGGAGAGCATGAGCCCTTGCGCAGTGCCTGCTTTGCTGACCCCAAAGAAAGATGGTAGTTGGCGCATGTGTGTCGACAGCAGAGCAATCAACAAAATTACCATTGGCTATAAATTCCCGATACCAAGGCTGGAAGACATGATAGATTGCTTGAGTGGGGCCAAATTCTTTTCCAAGATCGATCTGAGAAGTGGTTACCATCATATTCGGATCCGACCAGGAGATGAGTGGAAGACGGCCTTTAAAACTAAGGAAGGCCTATATGAATGGATGGTCATGCCTTTTGGCCTTAGTAACGCCCCAAGCACCTTCATGCATATTATGATTCAGGTACTTAGACCCTTTTCTACTCGGTTTGTCGTAGTTTACTTTGACGATATCCTGATCTATAGCAAAACTGAGAAGGAACACATCGATCATGTGAGGGAAGTGTTAAATGTTCTGAGGGAGAACAAGCTCTTTGTGAATCTCAAGAAGTGTGTATTCCTCTCTAGGAGATTGTTGTTTTTGGGTTTTGTCGTTAGTGGTGATGGAATTGCCGTGGATGATGAGAAAGTAAAAGCTATTAGGGAATGGCCCATTCCCAACACCGTAAGTGCTTTGAGGAGTTTTCTGGGACTAGCGAGCTTCTATAGAAGGTTTATTCGTTACTTCAGCACCCTTGCTGCACCTATGACCAAGTGCCTGAAGAAAGGGAAGTTCTAGTGGAGTGATGAAGCTGAAAGTAGTTTCGGGCTGTTAAAAGAAAAGTTGTGCAATGCTCCAGTCCTTGCATTACCTGACTTTGATAAATTGTTTGAAGTCGATTGTGATGCAAGTGGGGTGGGAATAGGAGCGGTGCTATCTCAGGAAAGGAAGCCCATTGCCTTTTTCAGTGAGAAGTTATGCGAGTCTAGGCGGAATTGGTCCACTTATGATAAAGAATTTTATTTAGTGGTGCGTGCTTTGAGGACCTGGGAACATTACCTAGTGGGCAAGGAATTCGTGCTATACTCCGACTGTGATGCTCTTAAGCACTTAAATAATCAGACCAGGATTAGTAAGGACATGCATGCACGGTGGATTCAATTCTTATAGAAGTTCCCGTTTAAACTTAAACATAAATCGGGAGTCTACAACAAAGTCGCAGATGCTTTGAGTAGGCGAGCCAGTTTGTTGGTGACACTTCACACTGAAGTGGTGGGATTTGAGCATATGAAAGATCTATACGTAAGTGATAATGATTTTAAGGATGCGTAGGCGTTGTGTCGGGACAAACAACCTAGCAGTGATTTCCATATTTATGATGGGTTCCTCATGAAAGGAAATCAGCTTTGTATTCCAGAGTCTTCTCTGAGGGAGAAGCTGATCCGTGATTTGCATAGTGGTGGATTGGCAGGTCATTTGGGCAGAGACAAGACCATTGCAGCAGTCAGCACTAGATACTATTGGTCACACTTGAGGCATGACGTTGGGAGGATTGTGCAACGGTGTTATATATGCCAGACCTCTAAGGGTTAGGCCCAAAACACGGGCCTCTACACCCCACTCCCCGTTCCTGAGAACATATGGGAGGATTTGTCCATGGACTTTGTCCTAGGATTGCCCCGTACCTAACGGGGTGTTGATTCCGTTTTTGTTGTGGTTGACAGGTTCTCTAAATGGCACATTTTATCCCATGTCGGAAGGTTGCTGATGCTCAGGTCATTGCCAAGTTGTTCTTCAAAGAAGTAGTACGCCTCCATGGGGTGCCTAAGTCTATTACTTCAGATCGGGATAGCAAATTCCTGAGTCATTTTTGGCGAACCTTGTGGATGCTGTTTGATTCCTCATTGAACTATAGCAGCACGGCTCATCCACAACGGATGGCCAGACAAAGCTACAAATCGCACTTTGGGCAATTAATTAGAAGTATTTGCGGTGAGAAGCCCAAGCAATGGGATGTGGCATTAGCTCAGGCAGAGTTTGCTTATAACAGTGCGTTCATAGGACAACAGGCAAGCCTCCATTCTCTATTGTCTATACCAATACTCCTAACCATGTTGTGGATTTGATCAAGCTTCTAAGGGATACGACGTCTCACACTGCAGCTAAGAACCTAGCGATAGTTGGCAGCAGGTTACATCTAAGGTGCGAGCGAAAATTGAACAATCTAATGCTAAGTACAAAGCTGCAGCTGACAAGCATCGCCGGCGACAAGTATTTTCAGTAGGTGATTAGGTTATGGTATTCTTACGCAAGGAACGGTTTCTTGTTGGCAAATACAGCAAGCTTCAACCTAAAAAGTATGGTCCGTATAAGATCGTGCAGGCAATCAATGATAATGCTTATGTGGTCGGTTTACCAAACACCATGGGCATTTCAAAGACATTCAATGTCGCTGATATCTTTCCCTTTTTTCCTGACGATGTGGCATTATATCCTACAGAGAACTCGAGGTCGAGTTCTTCTCTGGTAGGAGAGAATGATGGAGGGGATACAAGAAGCGATCATACGGTTGGGAGCACGGGTTCTGCGTACGGCCGGAAATACGGCCGTGTCTCGAGCAAGGGTATCAAACCGCAAGATCTCACAGTGTCTAACACGGCCTGAAGCACGGCCGTGTCTCGAGCAGGGGTATTGAACAGCTAATCCCCACAGAGTATAACACGGCCTGAAGCACGGCCGTGTCTCAACCAAGGGCATCGAATAACAAATAGTCACAGAGTCCAACACGGGTCGAAACACGGCCGTGCCTTAGACCGTGTACGCGCAGATTCGTCTTTTCCTTTTTATAATTTTAGGAGAGTATATAAACCTTTTTGTAGTGATGTTAGGTTACGTCTTATTTTATTCTTGAAATACATTTCGTGAGAGACTTCTCGCCTTTAGTGGTTGTGCGCAACCATTGTTTGTTTGAGAGATTCATTCGTTGAGTGATTCTCTAAGCTTTCTACGCTAACTCGCTGCGTCATCTCTTATGATAGATGTTGATGTTTTTAAGTTTTTGTATTAGTGACTTTATTTATATGTTTATTTTCATGCTTATGTAACATAATCTTTCATATTGATTGTTGATGATGGATTATAGGTCTTTCAATTAAGTAATGTTTAAGTATTATTATTTAGTTGGATATCTTTCTAGATGAAGACCAAGAAAAAATTGAGAAATTATAAAATTGTACATGTCATACTTTATATTTCAATTTCAACTAGGTAAAACAATCCAACTAAATTGAGTTTTAAATTGATGTTGAGTTTATACTAAAAATCAATTTATTTTTAAATTTAATGTAGTTTTAAAGAAATAATTAATCTAATTGAATCGAGTTTAAATTTATCGAGTATTATTTCGAATATAGCTCAAACTTAAAAATTAAACCTTGATTGAGTTCAAGTTAATCGCGGGCTTCGAGTTGAGTTCAACCTTGATATAATATGTTTCAATTCAGCTTATTTATGGCTTTAATAGTATAATATATATTTTTTTCTTTGACGTGTCACTGCATCATTGGTTGGCTGGCAATAATGAACGGAATGACGGCTTCGAGCCGGTTTAAAAACTGATAATGAAATTGCAAGGTAGCAATAAATTTGAAAAATCCAAACTTTGTGGCAGCAAATTAACATTTTCGGAATTGTAAGGAAAAAAATTAAAATAAAATAACACTTCGTTTTCACCGTCCCCCCAGTCTCTCTCTAGCCCATAAATCTTCGAGTTCTCCCTCTGCAATACTTTTTTCTTCTCTCTCTTACTCGCTGGATACAAACCTCTATTCGTTACATCCACTCGGTTACTTCTAACGACTCACGATATCTGCTTCCACATCTCAATCCCCTCCTATGGAAGAACCATCACCGCAGCAACAACACCAACTCCAACAACAAGAACAAGACCACCAGCAGCCGCGACGCCGTCGTCATCGTCGCCAAAGGAGAAAGAATGCACGCACAAGACGAAGCTTATTCAGTTCCTAGGACGTACAACGCCTATCATTCTCCAAAATGAAAATGGACCCTGTCCTCTTCTTGCTATATGTAACGTCTTCTATTTTTTCCTCACTGTTAGGTTTTATCGTTGATTTGTTATCAAATAAATTAATACTCGGATCATTTCATTGGCTTAGGGTTTTATCGTAGTTTTTGCATTGACAGATGATGTTATTGTGTTGTTTTGGTTTGAATTCTGAGTGGGGAAATGATAATCGGGTTATGGGTTATTTTGCGATGGAAGGATTATAAGTGGCGTGCGTGGAATTGGGATTTCCGTGCAATTGCAATTTATCATATTAGTATGGCCTAGATTACCAGACTATCTCCTTGGGATGTGAGTTTATGGAATTTTTAGCTACGTTAGATGATTTCTCAAACGAATTTGTAAACATGTTCAATAGACACTCAGTAGGTTTACTGAGAAATACAGATCGTTCATGTCACGAGAAAGAAGCGCCAAGTCTCTTAGTTAGTTCCTTTTCCTGAGAGGCGAAGAGAGAGTGTTAAAGCAAGGTTTGTTGGATCTAAAATTCTTGCAAATTCTATATCATAGAAGCTTTGAAGTTGGATCGGGGTGGGAAGACTGGACTTGCTATTCTTGCATCAAGCTTATCATGTTGTCATAAGGTTTTTCCATTTTGCCGTTGATGTATTCAGGTTTTAGTGTGGTTGTGCCTTTGATCGTAGGGGTTTCAATTGTGTCGCTGTTAGTGATGGTTCTTTTGTGGTACATGTTTACTCAGAAGAAGAGGATTAATTTTGAGGTTCTGGTTCTTACAGGCAATGTGCTCCTGCTGCGGAACAACTTGAATTTGAGTGCAGATGCAGTTGAAGTCTCACAAGAAAAATTGCTTTCATTGATTGCGGAACGGCTAATTGATTCCAACAGCAATGTTGATGTAAATTTTTCTTTTTTTTTCTTTTTATAAGAAATGAAGAATGACAGACTTTCAGGTTGCTTCTGGTGTTGATCTTTTTAGTAATCTTATCTCAGAACAAAGATGCTGGATATGTTGAAAATCAGCAACAGAACATAGCAGATGCAATTGAGCTGCTTCCACGACTTGCTACTGGCATTGATGTAAATATCAAATTCAGGAGGTTGGCTATTTAGTGCTATTAGCTGAATATTTAGACTTCTTTCTTTGCATTTCTGCTCCAATTATTTTTGAGCCATATACACCAATTAATTGCAGAATAGATGACTTTGAGTTCACTCCAGAGTGTGCAATATTTGACCTGCTGGATATTCCACTATGTCATGGTTGGATAGTTGACCCCCAGGTATGCTGAACATATGCCTGAGTAAAATGGAATTTGTGATTGAGTAGTCTCAAAATAAAGAACTTGGGAGAATAATTCTTAAGAGATGTCTGTTTTTATGGGAATATGAAGTAGCAAAAGCATCTGGGGGGACAGCGTTATAGATGTAGTAAATAACATCAATTTTTATTTGTGCCTGGGATATAATCTTGCCTTTTCATTGACATGATCATGTTAAATATTTTCTATAATAAGTAACGTTGAGTGTATGGATTGAACCCTAAACCAGTGTCTAAGAGCACAGGAAATTTATCATTAGACCAAAAGATTTTGGCTCTGTTGTTAAGTTTTGTTTATAGTGCTATTGTTTAGGATGTTTTTGGATTCTGCTGGACGCTAAAATGAAAGGTAACAGAGAGGACATATAGCTATATCACAGGCGTTTTGGCTGATGTGTTAGTTTCTTAAGGTTGGAATAGAGTAACTCCTGTTTTTCCTAGAATCTTTTTTTTTTTTTTTTGCACGCGGGGCCGGGGGGGGGGGGGGTGGTGAGGTGGTGGTGGTTAATAGGGAAGGAAACCCTATTTGCCTCGAATTTTTTATTTCATTGGAATGTTTGCATAGAATTTTTATCTGTGTTAACTTGTGATAAATGTCTTGAATATTGAGCTTCACTGATAATTTAGTATCTCATCTAGGTTGCAGAAAGGGTTTCACCTTTTGTTGTTGTCTGTATCATATAATGTATATTTCAATCAATCGAGTTCTGATGTACATTCTTCCGAATTAATCTGACTCATTTCTTAGAGAATCTTGACATAGGAATGAATGTTCAATTGACCTATTCACATATGAATCTGCTGATCCTGGGCCAATTACTATGGATTGGTGCAATCTTACCTACTCAATCAATTCATGGCATGCCATTCATCTGTAGTTAAACTATCCAGTAGGTCCACCAACCACTTTAATAAGACTAAGATAGTGTCATTGCCTGTATTAGATGAATTGTTATTTGTAATATTTTTTCTTTCTTGTTTATTTGGGGTGGGGTGGGGGAGGAGTTGAGTGGGGATTCGTAATTCAGTAATTGGTGGTGCTTTACCATGTTTTTATGCTACTTTAGTTGTATGATATGAATACAAAGAGTATGATGATATTTATACCACCAATAGTGTAAAAGTGCTGTCACTCCATTTCACTTATGAGATCCTTGTTGTATTGTTGGGCATCTGCAATGACTTTACTCCTTTTGTTTGTGTCAATATCTCTAATGATTGATTTCAGTCCATCTAAATGGATCCAAATGAGCTTACAAATCTAAGATTTAGTTAACCATTTGAATTCTCAAAGTGACAATGCAGTGATAAATAGACTCAGAACCTCCATAAATTCTGGTGCTAGGAATCTGAACAATACCTGGATGTTTCAATTTTGGAATATACAGATACATTCCCCTCATAATCTGTTGCATACCATAGGCAGGTCTGAGAAATTTTTATTTTATAATCTCTGTACATTCAATGTTCTGGAATTTGGATAGAATATATTTATCTATTTAAAAGGTAATGGAACCATTTCTCTACATAAAAGGCATGAAATTTGTTTCTCTGTTATATTATTTATTTTTTTTTTTTTTGGGGGGGGTGGGGTGGGGGTTTGGGTTTGAAAAATTGGGTAAGGTTCTCTGCTATATTATTTCCACGTTTTAACACTTTATACTTTGTCTTTTGTTTTGTTTACTGCATTAGGACTATGATACTGCTAATGCAATTGGATCCAAATCTTACAATGCTTTAATGGAAGAGCTTGTTGCTCTAGAAACACAAAATATGCATGAAGAGCCCAAAATTAATACTGAAGAAGATTGTGTTGATTTTGCTGCTGCAACAACTGCAACACTTGGAGTGCCTTCTCCATCTCTTTCCAAGACTTTGTCATTTGATGATTCTCCACGTTCAACCTCTAATAGTCAAATCATGAGAAAGGGAGACTTGGAAGAAGAAGCAGAGCTGTTGAGAGTGCTAAAATTGTCAGAAGCAGATTCAGTGGGTAAATCTAATGTTGATGAAATTGATGCATGCAACATGTCTGCTGGTTTTGATGAAAGTATATGTCCTGAGAAAGTCACCTCTACTGTTATACCAAATGCAATGCTAGAGCATAGTGGTGCTCAGTACGAAATTCATTCATTGAAACCATCTACAATAGAAAATCATGATATACTGAGTGGGACTGAAGAAGCTAGTTTGTCGACAAAGACAGATGGGAGAAGTTTCCTTGATCATTCAGAGAATGGAGAAGCTACTCCTGGGAGTGATGTCACTGATAAGGTGAATGCTGACTCATTATTACAGGTAAAGGATGCATTGGTTGTTTCTTCTGGCAATCCACCTCAATCTGTAAATAGTAGTTCTGAGAACTGTTTCCAAGAAAAAGAGACGGTGGAGGGACAACCAGCTTTCCTGGGCAATAAGATGGAATCACTGGCTAATCAAAGTGAATCCTGTGGAGCAGAGTTGGCAAGCTCACCAGCATTATATGTCAACACAGAGTCCTCTAATGGTACACTGGAGCATATAGACACAGCTGAGCCTTTTTCACCGAGTGCTAATAGCAGTGAACCCATCTATGAAGGGGAAGAACGCATATTGGACTCAGGCCAAACAGCTTTTGAAGATCGCGAGCCTGTTTATGAAGGTGAGGTCATTCTTGCTGAACAAGCTGATAAAACCTCCACAGATGCCCATAATGTGAGGTCTAAAGATGCAATTACTCCACAACAGGGTAAACAGCAGTCTTATTTACCATCAAAGTTTGGTTATATTATGCCATAGTTCTAACAATGTATCTGCTAATTTTGTTGCAGGGGAATTAATTGGTAATTTTCTACGAAGCAGCGCAAGCCAGTTGACATTTTATGGGTATGTTTTCTATTTGGTGATGGACAGCCTTGGCTATTCTATGAATATAGCTTTCCTTTAATGATTTTCATGTGTCATGCAGCCTCTTTTCCTTGCAAGATGATCTTAAGGAACGTGAGCTCTGTGTCTTTTTCCGTAACAATCACTTTAGTACCATGTTTAAGGTCTGTTTAAGATAAAAATTGCTTTATTTCTTTGGTTGATTAATTTGATGATGCTAGCTGCAGCAGTTGTGGATTAGTTAGACTTCTCAATTGAATCTCTTGTCATTTGCACTTTGCAGTATGAAGGTGAACTCTACCTATTAGCTACTGACCAAGGTTACTTAAATCAGCCTGATTTGGTATGGGAGAAACTAAATGAGGTGAGAAACCTTTCATTAGAAACTGATTAGGACAGAAGAACCAATTCCTGACTTTGCACTTTATTTATTGGTGATATAGTTTGTAACTTTTTTCTTTTTTATATTTTATTTATGGTGCGTGAGGAGTGCTTTTTTATATAAATTTGGCTCCTCCAGTTATGTTCTCTTCTGAGAAAGTTATCTTATCTATTAACCCTCAGTATATCATTTTAGGGCTTTTTGAAAGCTTTTCTTAGTAGGCACAGTGGTATTTACTCACAAGTGCATTGTGTCGATGTTTGGTGCCTAGTTGCCAACTTAGCATCTAGGTCCTTGGTTTATTGAGTTTGCTGCTTTAGTTGTGGTCCATTTAGCATTTTGTTATTTTATCACTCAAGGTGTATAGTATTTGGAATTACCTTTTGTATATTAATCCAAGTATTATCCAAAAGTTCCAAGCACAATCCTACCCTTGGTGGAAATAGGTTGTGCTATTTCTTTTATATCATGGCCGAAGAATTTCTAATTTTGCAATTGCTTATTGCTTTCATATATTAGGTTGCTCCAATTGGTTAGTTTGATATTGTGATGGGTGATTGAATTGTACATTCTTTTGTTTTGAGCATGATCTTTTTGTTTCAACCTGATCCCCATGTTTTTCCTTTTAAATGGTCATATGATTTGTACTGTTGACTTGCGTTCAGGTCAATGGAGATACACTGTTTATGACCAGCAACTTTAAGGAATTTAACATGGAAAATCAGTCCAATAAGGCATGGGATGAGCACAATGCCATGGCAAGCACTGCTGTATGTATTTTACCTTTCATCTTATCTGCTTTTTCCTAATGTTCTGAAACTAATTCAAATTCATCTGCTTCAGGATTATATTGCTAGCATTGACAGTGCTGCTCAAGCGGGTTTGAATATGAAGTAATTACCCTATCTTCTTGGCATGTGATTGTCTCAATCATTTTGATTAACTGTCTAAGATGGAGCCTATTGTTTATCTGGAGTACTACTTTCGGGCTTATTTTCACATCTTGACATCCATCTCCTAACTAACAAAGCAATAGTTTTACTCCATATACAAATTATCCCCCATTTTCCTGTGGAGAGACTTATTCATATATAAATCATCATTATGGAAAAAATTTATGGACAACTGGCTTTACATGGTTAACAAAGCAACCTGTTTTGCCTGTAACTAGGTTGAATGTATTAAAAATTTTGGTTTGGTTAAATTTCCATTGCACAGGCCTGGTAGCACCTTTCTTTTCATCATGGAGTGTTGCATTTCTTACTCTGTTCATTTTTCTTTTGATGGGTACAGTCATACTATCTTCAGTGTCTTATATTGGAAATATTTGTCTGGCAGTTCGGACCTTCAACTGGCAATAGCTTTGCAGCAGCAGGAGTTTGAGCAACAAAATTCACAACGTCAGAGTCAACAACCACCATCTATCGGTGGCTCAAGACTGGTTACTGGTCCTACGGTAAACTGAGTTTCTTCCATCTATGATTCTCTTGTCAATCTTGTTCTCTGATTTTCATTTTGTTTGTGGAGGCTGTGATCAATGGTAGGATACTATGATGTGTTTGCTTTTTTGGTCATAGGCTTTTTGACTGTTTCTTGTCTATTGCAAGCATTGTGCTTCAAACCTTATTCCCAAGTTTTTTTAGTGATACCTGCTGGGCTAATACAGTTAACAGCACAATTTCTAAGATATGATTATTTTGGTGAGAGTATAAAATTCGAATTAAGATTGAGAATCTTAGTGTAAAACTGAAATTGATCTTTGCAATACATATCAATTTGATTTGCAGCAAGAAATAGAACTGCAATAAGATTCCAATTTCTAGGAATTGAATAGCAAGTAATAGCTATTGTTCTTTTGTTTGACTAAAAAATCAATTAACAAACAGATTTGTAATAGAAGCTAATTACTAAAATGTCCTTAAGTTTTAGAACCATAAACACATACCCCAAGCATCATCTCTCTGATTCCTAACCCCAAACCCTAGACACTGCCTCTGCTAAACGACCAACCATCTTACACTAGCCATGGCTCCAGAACTGCTACCAAGCCACTGTCTACCAAGCCTACCAAGTTACCGAGCGAATTATTGCACAGAAGGCCAGAGCAGACCAAGTGAAATGAGAACCAGGCTAGCAAGAACCAATTGAGCATGAACTAGGAAAGTGCTAGGCACCATCCCTGCGAACCACTTATACCCATGGGCTTGGAGATGGTGGTGGGTTAAAAGAGTGTGAACTGTGTCTCTGAAGGATGTGAGTGCAAATCACTGCTAACCATAGGTTTGGAGGTGGTTGTGGGTCAGGCAAGTGTGGATAGGACTATGATCCAGGCAGGTGAGCTAATAATGGCATTATCACTATCACCAACCAACCAAACATGTTGGTATTCAGTATTCCAAGATACAAATTATCATTTCTTCAAGCATTAGTGGCTTTGTCTATACTTCTCAACTCACTAATTTACTAACTGGATTTTCTTTACTGCAATATTGGAGGAGCTTTCAACTAAACATTTCTATTAGACTGTTTATAATTCCTTACAAAATTGCTCCTATATGGACCATTTAGTCAAAGTCCCCCAGGACTAAAACAGTTCGAAGTGAAAAGAGAAAAAGTAATGAGCCCTGTTATTCTTCTATTCTAAATTTAGTGGCTATCTTGAACTTGATGTTAGGTGCGCCAGTACCCCATGGTAACCATCATTTCAGATGCCCTCTTCTTTTTTGTGAACATGATGGTACTTGCACTGCTTTAACTAGACTTTATAACTGGTGTTTAGATCCTGCTAGGTGGTTTCAATGTCCAGAGGCAGCAGGTCAAACCATGACCATGTCTGTCCATTAGTCTAACAAAAAAATAAAATAAAATAAATTGTTTCTAAAGCTCCAGTTTGACAAGCATAGGGGCACTTGGTGCTGGTGTACCTTACCACCTGTGAAAATGATTTTAAAAGTTTGTAGGGTCAAATATATGACCTCCATGTGCTGTTCAGGATGTTTATATATCCTTGCATTACAGGTGACTGATTTGTTAAGCCAAATTGGTTGTTTTTCTGCCCAGTAAAAAGCATTATTAAAACATATTTGTAGTTGATCTTTCAGGTTTGGGTATGTGGCTGTTAGATCTCTTATTGAAAATTTGAAGTTTTATCTTTTTTATCGTTTCATAAAGGTTCTCTCTTATGTATTTGTTGTCAACTTCTATTAATTCTCGGAAGCAGTTGTAGAAGCTGGCTCTTTAAAATGTAGTCTTGGGCTTTCATAGCTTATTGCCGATACTATTATTGTTCTGCAGGTCCCAAGGCATAGTGGCAGAAATTATTCTTCCAATAAGCCAGATACAAAATCTAAAGACAGGTGCAGTATCATGTGAATTCTCATGTAAGTGATTTGGATGTTCATAGTGTAAATGGTCTTCTTTGTGTAATTGTACTCTTTAAGATATTAATGAATCTTTAATGAGCGCCATCTGATCAATTTTCTCCCTCTTTATGTTTTTATCATCTGTAAATAGAGCAAGGGTTTAGCACCTCTACGTTTTTCTTAACCTCGTATGGGATTCTGTGGTTATTTGACATACACAGCACATCGCAAGAAACTATCGATTGTATTGGTTGATAGACCATATAGCCAGTCTTTTTAAGTTGGTAGGTCATATGACTTTTGTAATCTTATCAAAGTCAGGGTATGCTGATATTGTATATTTATATGCCAAAATAAAATTACTCTATTATATCTCTGTAGTGGTATATCCTTCATTTTTTATTTTCATGAAGTATCGTTCACCCACCGCTGATGTCCGAATGCTATATTCTTGGAATAATGCAGCAATAATACGAGTATATTGCCTCACTGTTTATGTCACACCAAAAACAAGTTTTTTGGCCGGAAAGGGAAAAAAAAAATAATTTGGCTGTACTATGGACATCAACCCTTGTTGATACTTTTCTTGATGAAATTACTCAGGACAGCTCTAGATGCTCTTTAGAACATCTTTTGAGTTGAGATGATTATTTGAAACGGTCTTACGTTTATGCTAAATTTGATTGGCTGCAAGCCACTCCCACCATCCAATCATTTCCCATCGAAGTGTTATTTACTACGTTTGGTTCGTTGTAAAGCCACTCAATAAGGTAGAGAATCCTACATAGCATTGGCAATTTGTAATCCTTCCTAAAAGTTGGAACCTGCCCTAAGCTCCGCATCCAGCCACTATCAACTCGCACATAATAAATTGGTACTGGTTGTAAATAATTAGTCGCAGGATCAAGTTTTGCCAAACACCATTTTTAAATAAAAACGTACGATATAGACATTAAAAACTTCTCAAAGATTCAAGTGGATTTGGACAACCATAACATTTAGTGCGTGCTCGACCAGGAAAAATATTCTCCTTTTCAATGCGATCCTTAATGCGGCTGTTGACTAGTATCGCTACTTAAACCTTTTTATTTTTTTCTTGTTTTGGCATTTTCTACTGTCATACAATAAATTTATTGAATAAAATAAAAAAATAATAATGAATGACTAACACCTTAAAATAATTCTGCCTTAACTCTAGCCAATCTATCAGCATTTTATTCTCTGATAATGTTTCTTTTAGCCACATAATGACGGTCTTACCAAATGGCTGGATTGCACGTTAAACATGTGGCCATTTTAACCGACATGGTTTGACCTGCGCAGGTTGGACCCGCTTGGAACCGGGCCCAGCCCCACCAACTCCCGGCTCCACAAACGGAGAACAGTAACTGGCTCGCCCTGCTCTAGTTTTGGGCAGATTAAGGGTCCGCCGGGTCATGGTGTTACTGATTTTTACACTGGTGTCATAAAATAGAATATATAAATTTCTTACAAAGAAGCTTAACAAAAATAAATGGCAACAATTTGGAATGCTAATTTAACTGTTAGTATATTCAATGCATTTCACCACTAACTTACATATATTGTACAACGGTAGAAATCATGTTAGGGTTCCATCATGGTAGGTGGCCTATTATGTCTCTTTAATTCTTCATGTATACGATTAACTTAATACCAATCACATCATCTATTTTAATAACTCGATGCTAAACACCTTTGTGAAAAATATGAACACATAACATGTGTCGTGTAAAGAGAGTCTCACTAATTATTAATTTACTATATTTTTTATTTTGTGTATGAAAAATGTTGGGGGAAAGGAGGGTATATATAGTGTAAGAGTTACCGCAAGCGTGTTTTTTTTTTTTTTTTACCGTTTTGTCGGTAGTTTGGATTTCTTTTTCTTTTTTTATACTTTTTTCTTTCTTGCTCCCCCTTTCCCTTTCTTTCACTCTCTCTACCGACCTGCCATAGTTCTCAGCTCCCATTACATCAATCAAAGTTTATCCCATTTATTTATTTATTTTTACCTGCATGGGAACCCATAAGGTTCATGGGGTCAAACAATGGGCCTACCCAAGACCCATAAACCCGACAAGTCTCCGACAGCGGCGGAACTTGTTCTTTGCCGGATGGGTTTCGATTCCGACTCCACCCCAAGAGAGGAGGGTTATTTCGGGTCAAACACAGCCCTCACCTAGGTCTACCCTAAGGGTTTTTTAGTAGGTGTTTTAGGCCTGGCACGAGAGAGATAAATGCTAATTTAATGTATCCTTTACTATTGTATTTTGACTATTCCCTCTGCAGTGTGACAACGGGGTACATGTGTTGCTGCTTTAATGATTATGCTTTCCTTTCGTTAATGTTAATACAAATGTGCCTTCTTTCACTGAAAGAAAAAGACTACCACTTACTGTTACTATTAAACATATCATGGTTTTAAACTGTGATAACCTGATTTCTTCGAACCCTAGGTTTGGGGATTTTGAAAACATCTTTAGATTTAGTTTAATCATTACGATAAGGCTGTAAAATTAGACAAGTGGTTCCCTAAAGTTTGATATTCAAAAATAGAGTTATAAAAGATTTAATTTGATAAAAATATAGATTTATGCAAAAATAGTTTATGATATATCAAAAATTCAAAAATCGAGCTCCAAATCATATCAAAATCTCATAGAAAAATTATTTAATATACAAAAGCAACGAAAAAGAATAAAATATCATGTAAAGAAGACATATATTATTAAATATATAGTATATATATTATATATTAATACATTAACATTTATTAATATAAAACCCTAAAATATAATAAAACATACTCATAAATTGTAAAATTAACAAAATGTTTGGGCGAATTGATCCATCATCACCTGAGAAATGAAGTGGCAGCATCAAGGATGAATCAAATTAATCATTTCATAAGAAATTGACACCTAACATTAGGAAAATAATAATCAATTAACCTAAAATAGTAAATTTGACATGTGCAATGATGATTCATCACCCCCAAACCGACCTACACAAGCATAAGTAGCCTCAATCCATCAGTTTTAGCATCAAGGAATCGGGGCAACGAAATCAAATGAATTAGATTCAAATTTTGGTGAATTGGGTTATGTCATAAGTGACTGTCGAGTATCAATCCAAGAGCTGCAGGTGTGTGAGCGCTTAGGTTCAAGGTCTATACCGCTGTGCTGATACGACACACTAAATTCTGCCCCATTAGTTGTCCTAAATTATACAAGTATTAAACTTGCGAAATAATTCTAGAAAAATTTATTTTGGACTTATTTTATTCTAGTTTAATGTAGCTGGAATAATTTGTTTTTCAGCAAAATACTTGATGAACCCAACTTGAAATGGTTTCTAGAAATTAATAATGATTTAGAAATATTTTATTTTGACTTTACCCCTAATCTTGAATTTTTGAGAAGTCACTTGTACTTTTGAATTTGAAATACTACTTTCTTAAATAAAATGATAAGTCAATATAGGGCTTATGAGTACATGTACTAAAACTATGAATTTTTGCAAAACTATAGCAATTTTCGGGGAATTCATCACGTTGGTACGATAATTATTATGAAATATCCACTATTTACATATATATTATATATAATACTTTCAAAACCTTATTTGATAACTGATTTAATAATATTACCCAACCCTGCCCCATGCATGAACTACTAAGTTTCCAGACAGATTATATATACTAAATGCAATCCTGTACGATCATAATAGTAATATCAATAGTATATGCGGTGGTTGAAACATCATAGGTTGATGTTAGAATTTCTGCATTCCTATACTAGGTGAAGCAGGAGAGGACGGTTGAACTTGTCGAAGGTTAGAGTTGAGCTACTGATAGCGCCTGGTACGTTATGTTCTTGACAGCAGACCTATGTCTACTGATGCTCAGTGCTCTGTATGATTTTCAGTTGGATTGATTGTTGGAATATATCTTCTTTGGATATGTATGGCCGGTGGATATTGATGTCATGTTAATGTTAAAGATAGAATATCTAAATAAATTTTTATATTTGTCTTTCGAGCTTAAACTATTTTGACTGATATTTGTTATTATATTACTTGATGCATTCATAATATGGCATGAAATAATTTATAGATTGAGGTTTTCCTGCAAACTAAGATTTTTTTAATAAAGTATTTTGATTTTTGGAAAAACTGGATTTCAAGCATATAGATTGGCATAACTTAATCTCCTTTTAATCCCTTTTGATGGTCAATAGAATTAGGCTTGGTTGAGGGTCCTACTCTAAAGTTATTCTCGATAGCTAGCTAAACTCCAAGATTATGCTTAGTGCTGCCGACTCATTAGATGTGGACTTTGAGTTAGGTTAGAATATTGTTATCAGTATATATTAGGATAACATACATTTATTTTAAAGTGGTTTTTATATTTAATAAAATTCTTTTTCTTCTTCTTATTTTTAATGCTAGGATACTTTGGGATATGTTTGGTTATTTTGTATGCTGTGTTTATCCCCTTACTTAGCTCCATGGTGAACTAAGGAGATACTTACTGTATCCTCAAGCCAAAATGAAGCTCAGTTGGGGCACCACCATTGCAGGGGGGAACTTTTTGAGTATGTAGATGGAAAAGACAGCTATTGTTGGAATAGAGTGATATGCTACTTTTTGTCTACATATATACTCCAACGTGTCACTCTTTTCTAAATATAAATAAAATGATATTTCGAGTATATTCAATGTTCTGTCATAAGGATGCTGTTTCTGAATAGCTCAAGGATGTGACATAAATCACTCAACTACTATTTAATACTAACATTTTTGGATAATCACACTAATCATTATTTAAAAACTTTTAAAATTACATAATATTCTCGATTTTGGAAATTATGCACTTTCCAACTTCAACAACCATGAGGGACTACATTTTTTACAAACATGAAATACCACATGGAAATAGTTTTGAGCGATACTATTATGTTTGAAAAATTAATAAATAGCACAAAATAAAAAGTAAAATTAAAAAATAAAATCAAGTCATTTTTTTTAAAATAATAATAATAATATCATGAAATGCCACCACCATAATAGGACCACCAATCATATGATCGACATCATAATTTTTTGAATAGTATTATATCACCTTTGGTTGGTTACATGGACCACTTACTTATACAGTAGCAACTTGTTACTAGTTGGTAGGTTACATGCCCTATTAATATAGCATGAGGGTAGTTTGCAACCTATGACCGTCCAAGTTGAAGAGAGGGGTTTCGATAAGCTTGGTAGTGGTAAATAATGAAGCCAACAACATACATACTCCTTAGTATTATGGGTGGTCTTTAAATAGGCAGTCCATGCAATTTGGATGATTTTACACAATTTTGTTATTATTTTTAGTCCTTTTTATTGATTTTTCCAACATAGAAGTGCTGCGTCAATTCTTTTTCCATGTGGTGATTCATGCGTACAAAAAAATTGGAGGTCTCACTTGTTTCAAAGAGGGTATTAGTATAATTTGAGAAGTTTTCAGGGCCAGCTAGTGCAATTTAACCATTCTCTCTTTTACCTCTCTTAGATCTTATATCGGACATGGTCAACATGATATCTTGGAATTTATGACATCTTTGGATCTTTTACGTCATTAAGGTTGGGGGCCTTCATGAGACATTGTTGGATCTTGGAATTTATGACATCTTTAATGTTCGGATAGGCTTCAAAGAAGGTATTGGAGGTTAAATGGTAAGTTATGGTTTTAAATATTTATAACATATTTCTATATGATTGAATATAGGATATGATATCTTATTTACTTTCAGATTTGCTTAGTGCGTATTTTATATATCATAGGCTTTTAAATTTAGGGTATACGGTATTTCATTATTCTAAGTAGTATATATTATATTTCATTATTCTAAGTAGTATATATTATATATCTTGTAAACATCCTTAATAAATATAAGTAAATTTTAATATATAACAAATATTTAAGTAGTATAACTCATAATTTAAAAATAATTAGAAAAATGTTTACTCAATTTTATAGCTCACTTGTCAACTAGTAAAAAAAAACATAACTTCATATTAATGACATGTATGATTGATGAAATTAGACTTTACTACAAATATATTAATTATGGAATTAATTATTTAGTTTGACCTTACAACATACAGGATCCATATTAGAATATTATCTTATAGTAATTACTACAAGTTACTAAATAATTTGTAAAAAATTCTTTTTATTCTTTTCCTAATATAAAACTTTTGCAGTAAGTTACTTTGGAAACATCAAAATACAAACATAGAACTAACAATCACTTAAAGAGAGTCATCTCTTTAACCTAGTCAACAATATATATACACTACATTTGTCACAACCCCTCTAATTAAATCACTTATATGTTCTACCAGTTGTCCGATTATAAGTGTTCCAAAGAAAATATGAATTATTGAGAAGATAAGCATTTATAGGACATTACAATGATATCCTAATCAAGATAATGAATGCAAAGTGTTGATTGTCAAAACAATTGGCCTAAGATACTTTAAATATTGTTGTGATAGCAAAAGTGATAGTTCTAAAGCTTATTGCAAAATATATATGAAGCTTAGATTGTGTTTATTAAGAATCTTATATAAAAAAGCAATGATTATGAACTGTTTGAAACTATTTCAAACCCATTTATTATACTGGTCTTGTAAAAAAGTCATAGTTTCAACTCAAACTTGTTTAATATTAATAATATACACATTTCTTTATTTTTTATTTCTAAGCACTATTGATTTTATTACTTAGGGTTTCATGATATTTTTACACTACACTAACAACACATCATATCTCTCTCTTCTTCTCAATTCTCCCCTCTCTTTGTCATCTTTTTTTTTTTCTTGGATAAATTCAATTTTTTTTAAAGATAAATCTCTCTTTTTCATCTTTTGATTGTTTAGAAAAACACTATATCATCGTATCTAGAGAATCGTACTTGACAATATTATGAACAATAATAAAGGTAAGTTAATCTCTTATTCTCTCTCTCTTTAGCGACAAATAGTCTATGTAATTCTTGTAAATGATCTTAGCTTTTCAATCTATTAGTGTTTTAATACATTATCAGTATTTATGTTGTTTTGAATTATTTGTTGAGTGCTAGATTTTATTAGTTATTAATTTTTCATTTAATTACTTGAACTAAAGAATGTAGTTGATGATTGTTTTTTATTTAATTGCTTAAAACATAATATTATATTGTCTTGCATAATTTTTAATAATAATACTTATCATCATGTGAATGTCCCAATTAAATCCAACCCTTTCTTTATGTAACGTCCATTTAAGCCATGGTTTAAGTTAATACAATGATGTTATGAAATTTTATGGGTTTTTAGATTTATTATATTTAATGAGACTTCACTAAAACTATTATTTGAATTGTAATTTTATATTAACTTTCAAGACTTTATATCATTAGTATTTGTCGAAGTTAATTTCATTATTACCTTTTTTCACTTTATATATACAAGTATTTTATGAACTTATTTATAAATTTTTTAATTGATAAATGGGTTCAATCCGAATATGAGACTCACATATTAAACTAGGTCATAGGTTTAGATTTTTATCACGATTAATAAACAGGTCATATAACAAATTAAGGTTTTTCAAACATGATTTAGACATGGATACAAGACAAGACATACTAACATAAATTGCTAACCTGAACCCTACCCTATGAGAGCACGTTATGGGAAATTTGATTATAAATCTATCCCATAACTTTTAATATCCATTCAAAACTTTTTTTGTGATTTTTAATATCCATTCAAAATCTATTTTATTTAATATCTAATTAAAATGTATTCAATCATACAACATTAAGTAGATTCCAAGTTCTAATAGGTTCATCCATCCACCCATTCGTTTTAGTTTCCAATGATCTAAATAACCCACCTTATAGGGCTTTTACTGTCACCAATAATTAGCCTATATGATTTACCCTTGATTTTCGGGCAAACTGTGAGGTTGATTAGACCCTAAACTACTTTGGTTTGCTTAAATTAATGCCATTCATCATTTGCTGCCCTTTTAAGTGAATGATAAAGTCTTCTTCTTCCCATCAATATCGGGAAAGAGGATCTTGTAGCTCCACAAAAACACTTGGTCCAGGTATCATTCTTATAGCTGCACGAGAACAAATGCACCTAAACTTACAATTAATTAAACATCCTAACTGCTTGTAATGATATCATTAATGATTAATGTTTTTTTTTTCAACCAACCACCACATATCACGTGTAAGGAATTATTTTTAACTGACCAATTAAAAAGTTTCAATAAGTATAAGAGTCATTTTATTTCCAGACAAATTAAATGAAGCAATAATGTTTAGAAAATTGAAATTTACGGATATATAAGCAGATTGAATTTTCTTTGAAACTTCATTACATTTAGTAAATTAAAGCTCTAGATAATGCACTGAGTTTTTAGTAAAATTATAGATAATAATGCAATATTAAGGGAGAAAGTGGCAATTAATGTCGATAATCCCACTTGAATTTGCTATAGGAATTGTACAATCTTCCCAAACGATGTCCATTATAAAGAATTATTCATATTTAGTTTATAAGACTCGAATGACAAATAACAATTTTTAGAAGATGCAGAGTAAATAAAATAATTTAATATATTGTAAGACCAAATCATAAACGATGAAAGGAAATATAGTAAACTTTCTTATGATTGATATTTGATAGCAATATTTGGTTTATACCATTATTAGGATAAGAATCTAAATAACCAAATTGAATTCTTGAATTTGGATAAGGAGACGAGTACAGCCAAAATCGAATACCCACAAGGTTTTTAATTATAGGATGAGACGTCGGTGTCACACAAAAACATTGGGAACAGGTAAAGCTATTCAAGGGAACGTGTCGTCCTTGTATTGGCCTATTCCTTAACATCCTGGTACATTTAGGTTTGGTTTTAGAACTGAAGAAAAGTGACTGAGAATAATGCAAAGGGCCCCGGTGTAAATGAGTAAACGGTTGAAAAGAAAGTAATTATACGTTTTAGAATAGGATAATGTGAAAATGAATAACTGATTTTTTTTTTTCAATTTTACATCTAAAAATTGAATTTGTTAAATATTACACCAAATCAAACTTTTTTTTTTTTTATAAAAAAACTTTTTACTTATCAAATTTATTACTTTACATCTAACTTATTTTTAATCAAAGAGTATTTGCTATATCATCTTATGAATGAAGTTAATTTGGTAAGCGAAAATTCAATTACATGTGACATTGATTCAACATTAGATTTTAAATTTGATAAGTAAAAGTTCAAATAGACATAAAATTTAACAATTTTAAATTTTTGATATGATATTGAAAAATCATAAAAAAATTAGATAGTGAACTTGACATTTTGTCCCTTTTGAGTAAATAAACATATTGAAAAGTAAAATTTCTCTCTATTTATTGTTTTAGTAAGTGCATCAAAATTACTAATTAACATTTTTCCAAACAAAAGGAAAGAAAATAAAAATCAGACACATGCATATTTGAAAATGGAATTGTTGAAAGGTTTTTTCTTTTCCTTTTTTCTTAGCACAATGGATTTGATTCACTAGAAGGGAAAAAAAAAACATTACATTAGTTGCATATAGGTGCAAGAAAAATGATAAATGAAGAGTAAATTACAAAAATCCAATCGTATAAACAGACACATCTCTTATACAATCAAAATGTCCCACATGAGAGATACTATCATTTTTCCTAAGACAACGAAATCCACCTAATAGGCCAATATACTAATCCCATAAAAGGAATAGCATACTCCCATAAGGGATGAAAACAAAAAGGAAAACAAAAGTAGCGACACATGAAAACAACCCACTTATATTAAATATTATTGACAAAACAATATTAGCTCAATCTCCAAATACTTTAAACCAATAAGATCCATAGATGTGACTTGTGGTTGTAGAAACGATAAATTGTTAATGATAAGAATGGTAGAAAATACTCAAAGATCTATGGATATTGAGATTAGTAGAAGTAATCTATGGATTTAAGTCAATGAACAATGAGAAGAAATTTAGAATGGAGGGGCAACCCCTTTACATTAGGGTTTATTAAGAAGCTAGGAGAGGGAGGGAGAGAATGTTGAATGGTTTTCAAATGATAAAATAATATGATTTTTTTTAATAAAAAAACAAAGTTCCTAAGTTTTCCTTGCCTTATTTGTTTTTTTCAATATTAGATGGATATGCACTTGTGTAACTTGTGCATAAAATAAGAAAGATCAAAATAGATCAAACCTATTTAATTTTTATAGTAGGATGGTTGGCTGCTCATAGACTAACTGTATTTACCATTTCTTTTTTGGGGGTCAATATCAACAGTGCAGTTCATCCAACGATAAACCTTATACAAATTATAAAGCCACAGTACAAGCATACTTAAATGCTAATATTTAAAATCACCATAAGAGTTAGAAACATTTTTAGTTTCCACACATTGATTTGCTAGAATTTTGGTGATCTTACATGAAGTGAAGAACATGATAAATTTGAAAGTAAAAACCATAAAATTTTTTTATTAATTTACTGAAATTAACCTTCAACTATTTGTGACATAAGATGCATATTTTAATATGAAGGGTGATGGAAGGAACTTATTGATGAAAAGTTAATTTCAAAAAAGTATATGCCAAATCGATCTTTTACACTTTAATATTACAAATATAGATAATTTAGAAAAAATATTAGAAAAAATGATATTATAAAGGTTTCTATCCTAAAATTTTTCCCTTTTACACTTTAATATCATTGATATAGATAATCAAAAAGAAGATTTAAAAAAATGATATTATAAATGTTGTTCCCTTCCAAAACCACAAAAAAAAATAAAAAAACTATATATAGTAAAGGATCTAAAACTCCTCGAATTTTCTTCTTTTTTTGTTTGTGGTTTTTCATAGGGTTATTATGGACCTATAAAAGGTAGAAAGATGTGAGCTATAAAGGGTGCTAGGGCCATATGGTGTGGCAACTTTAACACTCAAGTTAGATTGAGTGTAGATAAAAAGCAAGGTTGTAATAAGAAGGCTAGGGAGCTTAAGGTTTTAGATCCTCTAACCCGTGGGCTAACTATGATATTTATAGAGGAGATAGAAGAGCAACTGGGGCTTGAAGAAGTGGAGCACATTCTCCAAAGTGCTTTCAACATCTTCTAATTATGGAATAGTGGGTAGTTGTTCCATGCAACTGTCTTCATTAGATGTTATCTTAAGTTGACTTGGTCAAGTGGACCTAAGGAGAATGAGCTAACTTGTTGTCAAGGTTTGGTGCTCTACCAATTAGCATGAATATTATCAAGTCGACCTAAGCATAGGGTCAGGCCTAAAATAGTTTATCAACACGTTTGTATCACTAACTATGTTATTAAAATATTAGAATTTTTTTTGGAATACTAACCTTCTCTTGTGATATTTACTCCATAACAATCCTCCCTCTTCCAAAGAGATAAAATAATAATAATAATAAATAAATATAATTAACAATGTATAGAAGCTAGATACATTGACTCCTAGGATTAGATCAAATATGTCTATTGTATGGATACTTCTCTTCGAAAGCTCGTGTGCACACACTTTGAGTATCTACCCATGATAAAAATAGATCCTCTCAATTTTTAGACTTTCAATTTTTTTTTTAATTTATAAATTAATAATTCATTTTACCTAAAAATTCACATAACCTTATAACACCATTATAATGTTATTTACTTACTTATAATTTCAATTATTAATTACACACAGTATTTTAATGAGGTAAATTAAAAAAAAATTAAGAGAATATAGAGAAAATTCAAATCTTTTTGACACTCTTTAGTTGTGTTCAACAAATTAGGGGATAACAATTTGATTGAACATATCTATAGGGCTTGCCATACACTCCGTAAAATATCTATTTAGATTTAAATGATTAAAGTTGGGAGTAGATATAGTTTGGTCTAATTTCCACTTTATAGGACATCATCTTTATTTCGTTTGTGGATTGAATCAATATTTCAATAAAATTATATATATATAGGATGATGGTTTACATTACCAAATACTTACAAAAAAAAAAAAGGATTTGGCTCGAGACTATTCTATTTTGTGTCGTTTAAAGTGATTTAGACGTCATTGTTGAAATTTCGTAACAATGTATACAAAAACCCAAGTGGAGCTTTGCCAAGTTAGCTTTACAACAACTATAAAGTTGTGCATAAAAAGTTACCAAAAGTAGTCAAAGAAGAGAGAATCAAGCCCTTCAAATCAAATTTAACTAATAAAAATTAGTAGGGATGGCTTTTCTAAATAATGAGCTATGTTAGTTCTTACTATAAGGGTAATTAATAGGATAAGTTGATAGCTAATGTTTTTCTTTTGGAGAATGGTTCGATTTGGTTTAATAATGTAAGCATCTGGATCTAACTATAAATTGTTTAGACTAAATTGAATTGCATTCCAATTGATTGAAAACAAAACAAAAAAAACAAAAAATGAATTTGTCAATCTTTATTTGTTTTAAGCTATGACTCAATTCAATTTGGATAGCATGGTTTGAAATCATCCTAACCTGATCCTTAGACCTATTACCTACATCTAAACACTAGACTGGTTCAAAACCGGCTTGGGCCTAGCTATAACTATTTAGTTCATGAGTTAGGGTTGGGGTGAACTAGCACCGATCTAGGAGAAGAAGGGTCAGTTGATTCACATGAACTAATGGTGCATGGGCTGGTTTAGGCCAGTTAACTGACCTCCTTTTTTTCCTTTTTTTTTTTTCTTATCCATCTATAAATTTTTGTAAGTTTTTTCCCTTTTTTTTCTTATCCATTTGTAATTTTTTGTCATTTTTTTCCTTTTCTTTTTCTTATTCGTCTGTAATTTTTTGGTAGGTTTTCTTTATTCCTTTTTCCTTTCTAAATTTTATTCACATAGAAAATTAATCCACCAATTTTGCGACAATTAATGTGTTTGCTTCATTAATTATTGGCAAACCCCATACAAAGGGGGAGGGAGTCAACCTCAAATTTTATTAATTAATTAAAAATATTATATACAAAAGGGGGACATTTGACCTTACCTCTTATACACGATTCTTATACTCTATAAGTAAATAATAAAAATAAATAAGGAAGTACTACTTTCCTTACAAATTATCTCTAATTAACTGCAAAAAATAAATATGGTAGTATTACTATCCTTACAAATTAATTTTGCTTATAGTACAATTGCATAACGAAAATAAATATCATTCAACCTGTTGCAACTTGCTTGAGATTAAGAGTTAAGCCAGTGGAGCTTCTCCTCAACGGGATAAAGTTGCTAAAGTATTCATCTTCTTCATTAGACATCTCATATGACTCTTGTGTTTTACTACTTGCCTTCGACCAATCCTCAATGCAAGTCAATGCCTCATCATTAACAGGTGACAGTCTTGATTGCCATTGTATTGGGATAAAGCCCGTTGTGCTAAAAGCTTGTTTAGCAGCTATTGTTGATACAAAAGCAACAAGAACTTAGCGAGCTATTTGAGAGAGAATTGGATAAGTCTTCCTATGCCTCCTCCTCCAGTTTAAGATGTTGAAGTCCATGATACTAATATCACCAAATTCAAAGTTCGTGTTGAAATAGTGGTTAAGTTTTGTGTACTCACTCGAACTAGCATGGTGCCACTTCAACCTTTGTGCCATCATTTGTTACGCAGGGATAGTATGATCATACATGGTACTGTGTGAGTCGGAGGACGGTGAGTGAGTTGCAAGAACTTAACCACCATATGTAATAAAAGTTGGAAAATAAGTCTTCTATTACCTAAATTGTTTGTTGTAATTTTGATGCCGCAGTAATGGCACATGTGTCTTATGTCTTAGAAAATGTGTCAACAATTTGATTATATAGATTGCGATATTCTAAAAGCTTGTCTTTTTTATAACGTGGATCTAAATAGAACCAACAAGATAAATGGCATGAATTTATTTATAATATGGTAACCACTTTATAGCCATTTCATTAACAGCTATTTAAAGAAATGGGTCATTTCGAGCTTCAAACAACATTGATAATTTGTTTGTGACATTCATTACAAAAAAAAAAAAAGAGTGAATACTAACTTGTTACACTTGAGAAAATATTAGAGTGCACTCATAGAAAAGTCTAAGAACATTTGGCATTCTTGTGCATACATCTCAATCATTGGGGTGCAATAGAATGTCTAGGAAATTTATTGTAGTAATAAAACACAACGCATCTTTATAGGAAACTATACTTTTCAAAAGTTAATATGTGAAATTTCACATATCCTTAATGTCCTTTCAAAATTTTTTAGGTCACATTTTGTTATCAATACAAAATTTCCTCCATGCCTTATTTATAGATGGATGGTCAATTAAAAAGCTAACTACTTATCTTATAGGAGATATCTTAAAATCTAAAAAATTCAAACTATTTCTAATGCAAAGATTTAAAATATAACAGACACATCGTATGTAAAAAAAAAATCCCACCTAGCATGGGTTGACATAACACTTCAAGTTCATCAATGGATGTAGTGTTTGCAGCCACATTGTTAAAATCGATTGAAAATATGTTTTTGTCAATGAGTATTTATTTAAAATAATACTTATTATACAAAAAATATTTTGTACTATATAGCATTCGTTAAAAATCCTAAACACTATTAGTTTCTTATATATTTTCCATGCATCATCTATCCAATTATATGTAATTCCCATGTAAGAATCATCTTGCCATAGATCGGTTTATATATCTATATAAATGGAAACTTGTGTATTAAGAGAATTAAATATAGCAACTAATTCATGCTTATCGGTGTGATATAGTCTCACAATGGTTTATTGCATTGTTTTCGCCTTATACCTTTGTGAGCTTGGATTCAAAGATTCTCGTTTGTATTCTAAGTGGTGAACGGAAGATGTATGACTCCATGATAGGTGACTATTAAGTATTATGTCACGACAATTTTTTGCATCTTAGTAGAATATAAAAATAGGCTTGATGACTGTAAACCATTAGACTGGGATATTTGTTGCTATGACTTATCTATGCCGAGATACATTGGGTGCTGAGAACACATGTGGCTATTTAAAGTCTCATAGTTCTCACCCTTCTTCCATACGTAACTTAATTGATAATAGTTACAATACATATGGGTACTCCCATCTTCCCTTATAATTTTATGAAAATGCTTTGTAAAAATGTCAGATCTGAGTAACATAGGTGGCTTACATGTGATGTCGGCTTTGCCAAGTATGCGGTTGGTACTTCTTTCTCCAGCACTTCTTAGACATTGTCTTCCTCTTTTTCTTTCATCTCTTCCTCGCTGCCCTTTCATGGCAGTGGTTTACTTTATCTATCGAAAGTCATGTGCTCAAAGCCTGGGGATGGCACTATTAAATCCTCTAAGCACTCATTGGTGAATTCATGGAGATCATAATCCTGCATGTCAAAAAATTTCTTAAGCTTATGTTAAACAAATTTTCCCTTATTACCTTTTCTAGTATCCTCCCTTTATTAAAACATGAACCATGAAACAAACGTGCCATTTTTTTTATTAATATAAAAAGAAAATATTGATATGGAAAAAACTATAACTTGATAATCTGATTATTGCAAAAACTATATTCGGTGGAAGAGAATTAAATATAGGCAGCAAAAAAAATTTAGATAACATAAGTACTTACAAGTTAAATAAATTGAAGAATCTAAAAGTATAGAAAGGAGCTAAGTGAAGAGTTGAGTAGATGAGAGCACAAAAATGAAGTGAATGAATAAGAGAATGACTAGATTTTTTGTTTGCATAGAGAATTGAATAAATGCATAGGTACACATATATGTAACCTTCTTGTAGATGTTAAAATGTTTATGAACATTTGAAATTTTCTCCTATTTCACAACGCTCAAATTTAATTTTTTTTTCACATGTAATGTTATCAAAACATGCAAAACTACTAACTACAAGTTTCTGCACCCTGTCCATTTTATTTTGTTGAACATTTCAGAAGTTAAATTTTAAAAATTTTCACGTGTGCATTTGTCAAAGGTTGCAATTCTATTTTTTGCTTCTTTACACTTGCATTGAAAACAGTAATCCTATTTTGTCGACCTTTGCAATCCTACTTTGCTTTTACGTCATTGTCATTTGTTTTTTTTTTTTCTCTTTTCTCTTGTTAGGTTGCCTTTATCTTTATCTTTTTTTGAGAGAGAGAAAATTGACCCGCTGGTTTAAACTAAGTCGGATTAACGGGTCATTGAACTAGTTAAACCATTAATTCACATCTCAACCGAAATCTACCTAATTGGCAGATTTTAAGTTGATTCAAACTAATTCCCATGAGCCGGTCCGAGCTGGACCGACTGTTCAACCTAGCCCATTCTCATAACTACCTACATCTACATTTGAGATGACTAAGCAAAACCAAAAAAGAAAGAAGAATGAAGAAAAATCCTTGATACCATGGGTCTAAGCCCATCTAGCCATTGACATCACTTGCAATACTGGGTGTAGGTGATAATGGTATGTCGACGAATGCAAGTAAGTTCATATTTTGGATGTATACCGCTTGTGCGTTTGGTCGTGTGTGTGTGTAAATTGAGTGTTGGGTGCCCTTCGGAGATTTATTCTTAATTGTTTATTTAGTGTACTTTTGCAATGTCAAGATTACATGTCAATTTTTTTCTTTTTTCTCTTAATTTAATAAATGACCTCATTAACGAATGCTATAAAGTATTTGTTAAGTGATAATTAAAATATATATATATGTTTTCAAATATTGATGACATAGTACTTTACCTAGAAAAGTTGCATGAAAATGTAAGTTCTTTTTCCTTTTCCTTTTTTCTTTTTACATTATATTAAAGCATAAACAATAAGTTATTGTTACATCAAAGGTTGTCAAAATCGCGATTTTACGTAGAATCGCTAAGGGGTCCATAAAATCGGAACGTAAAAACGTAAGTTTTTATAACCTTTGTAAAATAAATTCAAAATATTGTAAATTTATTGAAGTAGTCATTAAAAAATACAATGGATAATAGAAATAAAGAAATTTAACATATATTTTGGTCATAAATCGTAATAAAAGTCATAATATAGATAATAAAATATAAGTTATGCAATATAGATAATCAACCATAAATGTTCTTTAATAGTACTTCTCGTAATAAACCTAAAACTTATATATTTTAATAATCTTCTAAATATTTTACACTCACAAATTCTTTCATCAATTCCTTTTACTTGTAATTGTATAGCAAAAGTTCTTAAGACTCCCACTTCTCTTTCGTCTTAGTTATCTTTTCATTCTCCTATTTGATCTTCTCTTCTTCTAAATATGATTTTATTGATTCTAAATGTCTTATGTATCTTTACAGAAAGATATCTAGATAAACAGATCTCTCCCTTTACTGGAGTAATTTTCAAGATAGACCATGACCATAGTATATTATTTTCTTTCCAATGCAAATAAGGATGTAACATGGGATATTCTCTTAAGAAATATCTATTGGATGGACGTTGCTTTGTCATGTAATAGGTAACCTTTTCAATTGCAATTTAAGCAATTGAGCTTGCTTAACCTGAAAAAAAAAAAAGAAAAAAAAATGACGGACCCTCTATTATAAATGGTTCCAAAATGATGTTTCTTTGTAATTATGTAAATAAAGATAGTTATGCTATAAGATCTGTAAATCGATCACGTTTAAATCAAACCTCGTAATTTAGATGCAAGAAGACCATCTTCAATAATCAGAGTTCCTACACATTCCATCCATACAATCAAAAGTTGTTGAATACTTGTAGCTTTTAGCATTTTAACTCTTACAAATCAATGTACTTAGCCTAATTAAAGTAATATAGGATCTTTCTTTTCTTTTTAGATTTGATTACATGTTTTTCATGTACTGCATCTTTACACTTCCTCAAGATCCACATTAAGTGAGGCTTGTAGATTGGAACACGACATTGGTAGGGTGAAGTGCATTGGAAGCGATTTAGCTGGTTTTCACTCCACAGGCATTTGCGGCAAATTTCGATGAAATGTCCTGGATGAAATTACTAGGCTTCAACATGAGTTGGGAGTGTCTTAAGAATAGCAACAAAGGAACTTGCATATTAAGGAATTTGGTGTTGGTTATTATACAAGAGGCATTGAAGGTATGTTATCCTGCTATCTTGGAACCATTCAATTGAGCATTACCATTTGAAAAGTCATTCAAATTTCAAACTTCAAGTCTTAAACTAAAAGAACATATAAAGTTTGGTAGGTTTTGACATTATCCCTTAACTAAACTAAAGAGCTCAGATGTTTCATTCTATGTGTTTCATCCCAAAACCCATACGGCCACACCATTTGGCACTCTGTGCTAAAAAAAAAAAAAAAAAAAACTAAAACACATATTCACGGTGAAGGCTTCACCATAACAACACAACCTACAATAGTACAAAAAAGAAGAACAATGTGTCTGGTGTCCCTATGAAGATAAGCAAAAACACGAAAACACAAGCACCTTCATGGCTTCACCACAACCCACATGGGCCACACCACTCTATGCTAAGCAAGATTGACAAAAATAACCAAAAAAAAAAAAAAGGATAAGCTGAGCAAGCAAAACAATATAAAGTACTTAAGTACACTAACATATTAAAGAAAAAATTACCTATAAAATATTATAGCTGCCTGTGAGCTGTGATAAAGAAGAAGAACGAGAAGCTCAAAGAAGATGTGTATGGAAATGGAAGATGTTAAATAGGGAAGAGGGAATAATTAAGAAGAGAGAAGTGTACACTGTCCTTTTCACACTTGGAATTATTTTAGTGCAACATGGACTCTAGGCTAGGCTAGGCATGGCATCATCACTAGGCTGGGTTGCATGCTCCACAGTAGAGCAAGGGCTAAGGAGCAAATAGAATAAAAAAAACAATAACACCAGTAGAAACCTAGAAACACATGTGGAATCGTGATTTTACCGATTACACTTTGTTGAATTGCAATTCTATTGTGATTTTATCTCAAAAACAATTTTGTTTGTGAGTTAATAAAAAATATACTTACAAACTCATAAAACCGTACACATGTACGAGTTAACTCACAATTTTAACAACAATAATTATATCTTAAAAAATAAAAATACATTAAAATTATGGAGAAGCTGGAGTGAAGTTACATTATTTTTAAGATGCTCTGACTGAGAATGAATACAAAAGCTACACTTGGAGGCTGATGAAGAAAATTAAAAGGAAACTCAATGTCTTACTGTTATATCTATTTTCTATTTGTACCATGTCCGTGTCTTCTATTGGCGTGTATGTGTGTACACGTACTTGCTGCGTCCAACCTGTGTCCATGTCCTTTTCATCTTCTCAAAATTCACGAGCTGTACAATGTCCATCCGTTGCCATTAACCATCTAACATGGATAGCAGAACAAATTAATGTTTGATTGGATCGAAATGAAATTATAATTTTGATTTTTTTTTTGAAATTGAGTATTTCAGTTTTTTTTTTAAAAAAATTAATTTTCTACCATTAAAGAGTAGGTGGAATCGCAATTTAATATTTATTAGTGAGATTTACTCAAATAACTCTTTTAATGTTATTAATATTATCATTGACAAACACCATTATATACCCATTGCATTCTATTTTGAATATACTATAATCAAACATAATATAAGAATAGACAATTCCCTAAACATTTTCAAACATAAAAATAGACTAAATATTATGCTATTAATTTCATTTCATTTCATTTTATTTTATTTCAATCTATTTCATTCTAAATAATTGTTTCTACCAAATTTAACATAAAATTGTTAAAATAAAAAATACATAACGCACCAAGATTGTACTCGTTTCCGCATACGGATGAAGGAACAAGCTGGACTTGCATGTGTTTTATATAATATGAAGGCCACCGGCCTATTGTAATTTATCCCTCCACGAAACCTATAATTTCCTCCCCTAACTGGTCTTATTAATAATCAATTATTTTCCTTTTCTTTTCCTTCCTTGCACGTCATGTCATGTTCACAGCCCACGATATCATATTATCCGAATTGTTAGGTCAAGCTTTTATTTCATTTTCCCTTTGAATGAATATAAATAGAATGTAGATGGTATAACAATCAAGAAAATGGCTTAAATACCTTTCTGGAAGCAATCATTGTATTGTGTATCGTGTAATTCTTGATAATCTAATTGCATTTTGGTTCTCGATGGAAATTTCTTAAATGAACACCACGTGTTTTAACTCTTAGATTTATAAATCTAATTATACTTTTATTCGATTCTATAAATGTATAGTTCACTTCAAAAGGAAAAACCCTCATAACACAGCATTGAATGAGAATGAACATAGAAAAATAAGCGGTGAACCCTAGTGTCGGTTAATAACAGTTGGCCAGATGAATTGATACATTGGTTGACTGGTCAACTATGTTGATGAAACAAAGTTTATAACTCAAGCAGAGAGGAGGTTATTTATTAAGACATCTTTAACCTTAAATATTTTATTTAAGGTTTTTTATATATTATATCAACAATTTAAGAAAAAATTTTTTTAAGGTTTTCTCATTTTATGCTAAATTTTTTAAGAGAGTTATTAATTGCCATTTTAAGTTTTTTTTTATAAGAGTTTTTAAGTGATACTTGTAAACAAATAATAATAATAAATTTAATCTACTTTTAGGGTCCTTTATGCCTCTCTTTTTTATTCTAAAACCACAAAAAGTAAGTTCTTAATATTAAATTTGATGTTAAAAATTAAGAATGAAATATCCCGAAAACTTTCTATGGATAATTTATCATTATCATTTTGATGTTTTGTCTTTATGCCACTTTATCACTAACATTTTGATGTTTTGTCTTTGTGCCACTTGTACCAATATGGTTTTCTTTCGATTTCAATGTATTCGGTTTGTGGAAACTCCATTCATCGAAAAAGTACATAGCAACTGTGTAAAAACACACGCTATATATGTTAATATTGATTTTAAAGTATATAATTACATTAATATAATAATAAACTCGCTAAAGAATTTATTACGGTCAATATATTAAAATCTATGTTTGTAAATAGTTAAATGAGGTGTAAAAACTATGATTTAATTATATAAATATATATGATACATAATTTTATGGGAGAATTAAATAGTGCATCTATTTTATTTCAAAATAATTGAATTTTTATAAAATATAATGATGTAATGTTATGATTATCAAGAGTTGTGTTGTTTTGCACTATGTTATATAAAGTTTGCGACTTCTTGTGCTTTCTGTTCATAGTCATCATTTCTTTGTTTGAATGTTTTAGATCTTTCTAATGAATTCCATAACACACTGATATAACTTGCTGTTTAAATTAAATTTTCTTTCTAATTTCCGTAGGCCTTTAATAATTTTGGATAACTATCAACTAAATAAGATTCAAAGGTTAAACAATAAACGGAAGTCACAAACATCATTTTTGGGAACAGCATTTTTCCTCAATAAGATACTCTATTCATAGGCATGATAAGATGTAATATTTCTATTCTTTTATTATCATATCCATATCTGAATCTGATCATTTTTTATCACTTCACTATTACACTCCAGTATCATTGATTAACCATGAAATTGACTTTAGTGAGAGTTCTAATGCTTTTTGGAGGAACCCTAGGCAGAAAAAGATGAAAGCAAAAGATCAGATAACAAAGAAAACTGAGAAAAAGAAAGGTCAGGAGGACTTAGGGCTAGGTATTGTATTGTAGGGCCTCTAGAAACCGACAAAACAAGTGTCACTCTCTCTCCATAAATTTCTTTTCTTTTCCTTTTATCTCAAGCAATTGTACAAAAAATGGGACCACTTATGTTATCTCTGGAAACTCTTCTATCTACTTAAATTTTATTAAGTTTCGTCTTTCTGGGACCACCCTGGGAGTGTCGCAGTCTCAGGATGGAGAAGGCGACAAGAAGGTCCAGCTGTGACGGCGACCCCACTTCCTCTCTTCCACATTGTCTTCTGTTCTTCATCTTCCTTAAAACGGAGTTGCGTCAAAAGCGAAATCCTTGGGCCCGTTTGGTTTCGGATGATGGATAACAAAGAGAATAACTATTTCTCGTAATGTATTGTCTCTATTTTATCATTGAGAATATTAATGTGCCCTGATAGCTACTAGGAGGAAGGAAAAAAAATATATAGAAAAAGCTTTTCCCATTTTCATATATATATATATATATATATATATGGAAAAATGTGAAATTTCTTTTTTAAACTCATTATAAGTACCTAAGATACCGATTAATCAAACATTTTTATCATTTAAGTTTAATTTTAAGGGTATGGTCATTTCACATAAAATATTTTTAAACTTTTCTATATTTATTATGATCCAATATTTGTAATTATCATATATTCATTAATAATATCAAGTAGGTTTTTGGAGCTAAATGGTGGTGGAAGAGAACAATACTGGGGACCCTCGATGGTATATAGTTGATAATTATAACAAATGCTAATTAATGATAATGAATTAATTTTCTCTTTATTGTAAAATACAAACCATTCCTTTTTGTCGTTATCTAGAATGTTTAACCTATGCCACCAACAGTATCCACTCCTAAAAGCAACTCATAAATGTAACACCTTGCATCACTACGAAACACTTTACTACTGTAAACTTACATTATAACAAATAAAAAATAGAAAAACTAAATGTATTTCGCAAGAAAAAAAACAAAACAAAAAAACTTAGCACAAAATGCTATTTCATATTATTGATAGGTTATTTTGAGCTTGAACCCCATAGGTAAATCGGCTTGAAACATTTTGAACTACTTGAATAACTTGGGCCCATAGAAGTAGGTTGGCAAGACCTAGTCAATTTTGGATAAGGATATGTAGAGATAGCTGTAACTATCTACGACTTTACTACCCTTAAATATCAAAGCCATTCAATGGGAAGTGTACCATGACTTCTTGCCTTAACTACTTATCCACCCCTTTCATAAATATCAAGATTAGCCCTAGGTAAGGGAATCCAAAATTCACTATTTTCTAGCTTTCTTATAGCTACTTAAATTCCATTTTATCAAATTTAATTTGAGCGTTAAATTGATCATGTTGAAAACAACCCCTATAACCCATTTTACCTTTCGAGTATTAGGTCATACACACCCAATTGAAGATGAACAAACAACACATATGTTATTAATGTCCTCAAGGCTCAAGCGAAATAATTCTACTATAATGATTACACAATGAGAAAGGTAATTTCTAGTTTCAAATTTTTTGGAACCTAGAGTCATAAATGAGGTACGGCATTAGAATTTTTACCTTATTCACCTTTGATGCATTCACATGAACTTCTTACCCTATCGGGGTAAAGGGTTTGAGGTTGTGACTTGTTATTAATATATCAAATTTAACCATTATATATATATAAAGTAAAAGCTTAATAATAAAAGAAAATAACTTTAGCAAAAGAAAAATATACTATTTTTGCTATTTGTGTGTGTTTATGTTGACTAATATAAATATATTAAGGTGTGATGTTCTTGGGCTATGCCTAATATATATACTATTATAATGAAAGTTTATTATTGCATAAGTCATGAATTGGTGATTATTTGTTCCTCTATGTTAATTATGATAAATCATTGTAGTGTTATTATAATTATTAGTTGTTGTTTGTTCCTCGTAAGTTGTGGTGTTGGGCCCAAAAGGGAGTTCTTGAGTTTGAGATTGAAAGTATATGCAAAAATTATATATAAAAAATACTAAGAATCAGAAGACTCTTTGGTATAAGGATTTTGACACTCAAGTCAGTGAAGATCACAAGAATAGTGGGAGCAACAACAATATGAGTGTATTGAGAATTCAAAAGATCATTTACCTAGTTTAGTTGTGAGGTATTTATAGGCAAGGGGAGATAAGGATAGATATTTTTCTAATATTAAGATAAATGATAATTTACTAATTAATTTCAAAATAGGACTTAGCAATACTTCAGATAATATTTGTCCATATTAACTGTAAGAAATGCTATTTTGTTTAATTTTAATGCAAGTTGTTATTTTTTTTTCCTTCTATAATCCCAGTTCCTGCATCATGGCATATCTATTAAAAATGTCTAGCAATAGGTTTTCTTTTCTCATTTTTTTCCCTTTCAAATTAGGTGAACTTTATTGTGGAATGCAAATTCTCAATCCCTCATGTATCCTTATCAACAAGCAAGGACACATTAGGCTTGGCTGCTTCCATGAATCTCTATTTTGATGCCCTACATAATTACTGGAAAAACAAAGGAGGTTCCTTGAAGAGTAAACATGTATATAATGAGTAATTTAACCATCTAGCAACAAGTAAATACAATGTTGATGCCATACAAATTATCATAATATGACAAATATATGAATAGTTGAACGTGATAAGAATCAATTTTCATTCATGCTTATCTTATAGAAGTAGTTTATTTAGGTTTGTTTGCTCGATCTAGTCTTTGGTAATCAATTTATTGGCCCATACCTACCCTTCATAAGGTGGTAAGTGTTCGGTGTAACCACTTTTCTCTGATTAGATAACTCATGACAAATATTGCTAACTAGTGACTAACCCTCTTATTTCATATAGCCTTTAGTATTAAAACCATAGTCCCTAAGTTGCTTCCTCCTAAATAAGCTACACACTTAATTGGACACCATTGGTTAGCAAATGGCCCATATATCATACACAACAATAACAATAGACATTTAGTGTCCTATCAATCCACTTCATCTTGGCATTGCAAATAACTCAAATAGTAGTCCACTTATTGATTCATAACCTATGTAAACCATCCCATATTAGAAGTAGGCATCACACATCTAATCCAACTTACTCACTATATCTCAACTTTCAAGCCCACTATAATAGCTACCATTGGTTAGTCCATCTCTAGTGTTCCCTCCCATCTCACAGCACATATAAACGAATATGAATCTATTAGTCTATCGAAATGATGAGTTTAATCAATAAAGAAAAGGATTTAATATTTATTTATTCCATAACTAGCAATTTATTTACACCAAAGTTTTATAAGAATAATATAGGATATATGTTAATATGCTCAACTTGATAAATCTATCAAACATAAAAGTCTTGTGCATTTAAGAATAGTATTACACTAGGAAATTTGATTTTTTTTTTTTGAAGTTTTTTAGTGTATTATGAGGAAAATAAAGGGCTTTGATCATAAATATTGTTAAATATAACTCACTAATAATAAATATAAGCTAAGTTTGAATCTAAATGTGTGTTTGATAAGCTCATAAGTACTTAAATAGATTCAAGATGTTAAAGGCATAGCTATGACTAATGAAAAACAATAATGGGTTCACCACAATCTAAATGATTGATAAGAACATTACAGGAATAAAGAGGTTTAAATCAATAATCATAAGACTCAAGAGAGTTCTTAGATAGAAGAGTAGTATAGAGAAGATAAAAAATTAGGTAATGTTTACTCTAAAACCCTAAATGACCCCCTTGAACATCCAAAGGGTATAAACATAATTAAGTGAGTGTTTTATACACTAAAAAAAAAAAATGCAAAACTTCAATCATTGGAATTTTCTTGTGCCAATTGGATGGTAGCTAAACTACCATTTAGATATAAAGGTCAAGCATACTTCAATCAATTTGGTCTTAGGAGCCATTCAAATGGGAGTTTTGAGGCATTTAACTAGCATTTTGATTCTAGATTGTCATCCAACTAGTCCCAGCCCATCCATTTAGGTGGCGAGTATGGGCATTTTGTGTCCACAATGTAACATATTGTTGTGAGGATGATGCTTTTCTCCCATCTAGATGGTAACCTTATATAGCTCTTCCTTAAACTTTTAACTCTTCCACTAAGTCTTAAACTTGATGTTTCCCTTGATAGTTTTATTAGTGCTTTAGATTTTTGATCCCAACATCTCCTTAGAGTGATTGAAGATCTAACCTCGAATCTAATTGTTTCTTTTTCCTAAAACAAGACAAAGAATGAGTTGTAAACAAGCTCCTCTTGCCCTTCCTTTTCGTTATTAAAGCTAGCTAATCTTCTCATATTTCCTCAATGCTCATTGATAATAGGGTATAACTGTAGTGATTTTCTAGAAGGAATAAGTGTTCGAATATATATCATACCTGGTGTGGTCAATCGCATTGTCATAGTTTAACTAGAATCACATGAGGCACATTCATCAAGACTACATCACATAACACCTAATCTTTTTATTGCATGATAGGGAATTAAATCTTGACTTGCTTATGTATATGGGCCACTCCTTTATCATCAAATCAATGAATACCATAAGGTTTTGGATAATGTAATAGTAAGAAGTTCCAATCACAACAAATTCAATTAAAATGACATTAGCATAGCTCTTGCTATCTATAATAAAAGCTAATATGTCACTACTAGACTCATGCAATGTGCTTAGCTTGTAAACTTTCAATATACTTTTTATGTTAAACCAGCCTTGTCATTTTACATGCGTCTACCTTTTCTTTGTGGATGGATAAGGACATAAAACATAACACATTAATTGTTATTATTATTATTATTATTATTATTAACATAACCTACCAACTCATTTACATGTTCCTTTACCAATCAATTATACTAATAGCTTTCACACATAACCATAAATGTTAACCTCAATCATGCTCATTTTCTGCATTTTAGCTTGTGCTTCTTGAATTTCTAAACTTAAGCTCTAATGCCACTTGAATTGTTAAACTTTGAGCATAGATGAAGTGGCAATCCACTATTTACCTATGCACACAAGCAAAGGCATGTCAAACTTTTTAGCATCTATGATTAATAAGTCCTATGTTCCTCATAGACAGTTGAAACCTAAAATACAAAGAGAATCTTCAAAGAGTAAACATGACCTAACCAACTACAAGCAACCACAAAAGATGCTCATGTCAAATACATTAATGTAAATAAAGAGATACTCGTACAACCAATCATATTAATAATAGATTTCCAATTATTGATTTCATTTACTCTTAACTAATCTTTTCTATGAAAAAAAAAAAGCCACTTCTTTCTAACTTCATAGCCTAATCTAGCCTTGAGTAGTTAGTTTATGGCCTCATAGCTTGCCCCTTCTAAGGTGATTGGCGCTCAAATTATCAACTTCTCCCTAATTTGCTAATTAATGGCAACCACCTATAGTTAATCCACAACCAACCTATAGCATATGCTTAGGCACCAAAACTACAATCTCAAAGTTGTTTCCTCTTAATTTCTTGACCTACTTAAATGGCCACCATTAGTTAACCCACAATCCCTATACCATCAAGATTTGGCATCTAACATCTAAATCCAACCTAATCACTTCATGTGGTCTTCTAAAGGCTACTATTACTTTTTTTATGACACGTGTAGCTACACCACATTAAGAATAAGTGTCACATGATGCACATAATCATATATTAAAGAATAGATAAAAATCATAATTAAGGCCAAAATTTAAGTTTTGTTTTTTGTTTTTTCCTCAAAAATCACAAGCATATGAAATAAGGCTAATATTCAAACACAAGCAATCAAGCAATTTAGATGGTGTTGACCTTTCGCCTGGAACACACCAATTGAGTCTTAAGTACACCTTCATACTTATACTTTGTTAAGTACCCAATTAAGAATTCATTAGATAAACAAAGGATATGGTCAACTTTGTTGGATAACCAAAGTTTGATGAATTGCCTAATTTTGTTAATTGAACCAAGTCAGACTAAAAAGTTTAAATCTAATGGAAGTAAATCAATTGTTTTTTCGGTAAATCAATCAATCAAACTACATCATATTCAAGCTTCTCTATAGTTAACCCATTTTATGCAATTGAAATGAGGTTCAATTGACTAAAATTTGGGTTTACTAAATTTAAATTTTAACTATTAAATTCAAATTTCTTCTATTGATTCCCTTACTTGTTGAATTTAATGATTGATTTTCGCTTATGATGATCCTCTCTATCTTTAGTTTTAACCTAGGTTTTCAATTAAATTCCTAAAGTCATCTAATCAATAAAATGTTCTAATTGCAGTTTGTTAACACCCATATAATTTAGAGCTTAATATCTCATTAATCAATTTCCAGTCTACTTATTTTTACATGAATTAGTTCATCTGAATTCAATCAACTATTACTCTTCATTATTGGATTAGTTAACTTGTTCTCTCCCTCGCTCTCTCTAAATAAACTCTTAGCCACCCTTCCTTCCTAAGCCCTTTCCTTTCCTTCACCATCCTAAATTTGTAAATAAACCTTACCAATCTTATTGCTCAAAGATCTACCACTTCTAGTATTATATTTAGGTTTCTTTTTAACATTTTCACCACCTTTGATCAATTAGTATTAGGTTTCTACCACCATAAACCTACATCTACAGATCTAGATGGTTTGAAGATTGCAATGATCAAATGATATTAGATTATTGGTTGTTTTACAATAAACAATTTCCATATGTTTGTTATTTTGTCTTTCTTTTTGTTTCCTCCCTTCTATGGGATTATGTTATGTCATTTATAGGATTTCTTACTAATAGAGGACCACATGATATCAATTATTTAAATCAATTGAAACTCACTCAAGGTCCAATCACATACACCAAATCTAAGAAGATTCAAGAGAAACCCAATGGGTTTTATACTGAGTTCTTAAACAACATTGAAAATGGCTAGGAGATAGTTGTAGAACCCAAAGTCAAGATAGTCAATGTTATTTTCACATGGTATGAAGACTCATTTTAGTTGATTTTTTCCCATTACTTTAGAGTAATTTTTTTTTATATGTTTGTTATTTTGTGTTTCTTTTTGTTTCCTCCCTTCTATGGGATTATGTTATGCCATTTATGGGATTTCTTACTAAGAGAGGTCTACACGATATCAATTCTTTAGATCAATTGAAACTCATTCAAGGTCCAATCACATACACATGGGTTTTGTAGCAAGCTCTTAAACAACGTTGAAAATGGCAAAAATATATTTGTAGATTCCAAAGTTAAGATAGTCAATGTTATTTTCGCATGGTAAGAAGATTCATTTTAGTTGATTTTTTCCCCATTATTTTAGCAATATTTTTTTATATTTCTTTTTCATTTAAGTCCATATAATGGATTTTTTTTTAGGTGTATCTTAACTTTCCCAAATTATCTATTAGCCTATTCAATGTCATGAGTCAATAAATAAGTAACAAAACAATATAATTGATACTTTTTGCTTTTAGTACAATTTTTTGAGAGATTAAAAATCTTTCTTTTTATATTCTTTTGAGAACTTTGAAATAAAATAAGAATATCATTCTTGTGTCATTCAATATACACCGAGTTTCTTGGTTCTTTATAACCAATAGGCCGAGATTCTATGCTATTGGTTCTTGGTTCATTAATACCAACAAGTTATGGCTAAATTCATAAATCATTTATTTTGATCCATAGCTAAATTCATGGCTTAGCTAATCTCCACAAGAGGTTTGTGAGAACTTCACTACATTAGTAGTGCCAATGACTGAGATCATAAAAAAGTCTATTAGATTTAAGTGGGTGATGAACAAGAGTGTGCTTTTAATGTAAACAAAAAAAACGAAAAATAAAAAGAATATGCTCTGTACCATTGGTAATGTTACCTAATTATGCTAAAACTTTTGAAACTGGATGTGATACTTCTAGAATTGGTATTGGTGTTATTTTAATGCAAAAGAAGCATCCCATAACCTATTTCGACGACAAGCTCACTGGAGAGGCATTGAATTACCTAACTTATGATAAAAAAAATTGCATGCATTGGTTAAAGCATTGGAGACTTTGTAGCATTACTTATGGTCAAAGGAGTTTGTGATTCATATGGATCATAAATCCTTAAAACAGTTAAAAGGACAAGGAAAATCAAATCACAAACATGCCAGGTGGATAGAATTCATTAAGACTTTTCCATACATCATTAGATACAAGTAAGGTCAGGAATATGTGGTTGCAAGTACATTATCACATGAGTATGTTCTTCTTACTACTCTAGATACTAAATTGCTATGATTTGAGCGGGTGAAAGAGTTGTATGCTGGTGATCTTGGTTTTGCTGATATTTATGTTGCTTGTGAAAAATCTATTATTGATAAATTTTATAAGCATATGATGGGTTCATGTTTAGAGAAAATAAATTATGTGTGCTAATGTGTTCCATTCAAGAATTGCTCATGCAAGAATCACATGTAGGAGGACTCATGGGATACTTTGGAGTTAGGAAGACTTTAAATGTTTTGATTGCACATTTTTGTTAGCCACATATGAAGCAAGATGTTGAGAGAATATGTAATAATTGTATTGTATGTAAAAAGGTCAAGTCTAGAGTCTTGCCATGGGATTTGTAGCAAACATTACCGTACCTAATAAACCTTGGTTTGATTTGTCTATCGATGTTTTGTTAGGAATACCTAGGTTACAAAGAGGATATGATTCAATATTTGTCATAGTGGATAAATTTTCAAAGATGACATATCTCATAACATGCTATAAGACTAATAAGGCAACCCATGTTGCTACCTTGTTCTTTAGAGAGGTTGTATGATTGCATTGCATATCTAAGGGTATAGTTAGTGACCAGGACGTCATATTCCTTAACTACTTCTAGAACGTTTTGTGGGGGGAAGTTAAGGACCAAACTTTTGTATTCGACCACTTGTTAATCGCAAACGAATGGTCAAATTGAAGAAGTTAATAGGATGATGACTGCATTATTGTATACTATTATTAAGAAGAATTTAAGCTCATGGGAGGAATGTTTACCATATGTTGAATTTGCATATAATCATTCTATTCATTCTCTACTAGATTTTTACTTTTTGAAATTGTTTATGGTTTTAATCCTTTAACACCATTGGATTTGTTACTTTTACCTATGTCTGAGCGTGCAAGTTTAGATGGAAAAAGGAAAGTCGAAATGGTGAAAAGGATTCATCAATAGGCTAAGCAAAAATTTGAGAAAAAGAACGAGCAATAAGCTACCCCAACTAACAAAAGTCACTAGAAAGTTTCATTTTGGCTAGGCAAGAATAATGGAGGACCATGACATATCAATTCTTTAAATCAATTTAAGCTCACTTAAGGTCCAATCATGGACACCAAAGCTAAGAATATCGAAGAGGAACTCAATAGGTTTTGTAGCAAGTTCTTGAACGACATTGAAAATGGTTTGTAAATAGTTGTGAACCTAGTCGAGATGGTTAATGCTATTTTCACACAAGAAGAAGACACATTTTAGCCAATATTTCTTTCCATTATTTAACGATATTTTGTTATATTTATTTTTCATTTAAGTCTATATAATGGATATTTTTGGGCATATCTTGACTTTCCCAAGTTATCTATTATCCTATTCATGTCATGAGTCAATAAATAGGAAGCAAAACAATGTAATTGACAATTTTTGTTTTTAGTGAAATTTTTTTAAGAGATTAAAATTCTTTCTTTTACATTCTTTTGAGAACTTTGAACTAAAACAAAAATATTATTTTTATAGCATTTGATATATACCAAGGTTCTTAGTTCTAAATAGCCATTGAGTCAAGGTTTTGTCTTGGTTCATTATATCAATGGGTCATAACTACATTCATAAATCGTTTATTTTTTATTCATAACTATTATGAATTGAGATTTCAAATATGTTTTCAGAAATCTTGGAAAATCGTTATCAATATGTTATTATTGAGTCTCGTGATAGGTTCTCAAGGTTCACATCACTTACACTCACCAGTTGGGTAAGTTTTTTTCTTATAGGAGAAACAATGATATCCTTAATGTGGGACATATTGACTTTAAAAGAAATGCACCCATTTATTCGGTTGGGTCTTATACCCCTAACTCTCCATCTTTTATACTTCTTATATTAATCGATTTGGTTGATGTAATCTTCTTCCATTGATAAGATTTATCTTTACTAGCCATGAAAACAAAAACAATAATAACTTGATTATTATCTCAATTAATTGAGTTGATCTAACTTTATCAATCACCTTAACGTTATAAGCTCTTGATTAATGAACATTTTAGATTATAAAGATTGATTAAATTCAAAAAATGGAATTGAATAACCTTTCTTCGTGGACACTTCTCAACTTGAGCTTTGCCTTGAATCACAATAAAAGGTGGAGCGAGGACCAAAATGGAAGGGAGATTGCTCAATAAGGGATTAGCTTAGGGTTTTTGCTGAATTATGGTTTTAGAGGATTCGGATTCCACTTTACCCTTGATTTTAAATGATAAATTACTCACTATGGTTTGGATTAACCATATGGGGTATTTCAGTTTTGTGGGCTAACGTTTGTAAATCGGGTGATCAATTGTACAATGGATGGATCATGTGGTGGATTATGATTGTAATGGTCGGGTAGAACTTTGTGGTTTAAAGGGTAAATATTGGACAACACCTCGGAGGTAAAGAGGCGCAGACCGCACCATGAGGGTATAACAAAGACAGAGATTGGACTGAACCTAGGGACTAGGAAGTAATTAAGGTAAAAATCGAACGGTGCCTTGTGGACAACTAGGCATGTGTTAGAGCATGTGTGCTGATTGCATAATGTTGACCCCATAAAAACATTCAAAGAGATTGTGGAATTGGCATTGGGATCGGATATAGGATTCCAATATAGGCATATATTTGAATGAAGATTTCATGAATAATAAAAAAACTTAAGTGTTGTTAATGTTGTAAGAATTAGTATTAGTATTTGAGGATTCGTAAATATTTAGAAAAAGTAAATTTAAAGAAAAAATTGTTGTGACTTTATTCCAAAGTACCTTACACATTATTAAGTTCCACCTAACGATATATGGAATTATCACAATTTTTAATATACTCCATACCAATGAATAGTAAACAACTTGCACATTTTAAGATATTTGATTTGTTCCACTATTGGAAGTTTTCCTAATATGGTAAATTATCCATTTCATTTCTAATAGATCTTTTATAGGTGAAACTGATGGCAATTGTAATGGTATTCATCTCGTGATCTGTGTGTGTAATTTAATAAAAATCTGCCACAAGGATCCGACATAGATATTACAATCCGGATATATATGCCTAAAACATGTAAAATCATGTTTCTATTCCTAGTCCACAACGCTAGTGTTTTCAGATGAAACGAAAGAAAGCTTTAAAAGCTGAAAAAGGTAAAAAATGTACTACTGGGTTTTGCTTAAGATCAACTCTAGTACCCACCAACATTTATTTTATTCTTTCTGGTGGGTGTTCACTTCTAACTTTTCTTTTCTTTATGTTTTTATTTTCTTGCATTCGCGACTAAAGTTTGTGAAACTTATTAGTCAATAAAGAACCTCCATTATTGGCTGTTGAAAACGTAGTTAGCATACAGTAATGAGGACCTCTATCAAGAATCGTGAACTCGATAATATGGTTCAATAGATAAATTAGGGCCTGGTGTATATTGTCGCACAAGATGATGCACATCTCTATGGATATGGTAAATTTTAGTTACTATCATAGTTTACTGACAGTTTGCAATTCGAGCGTATTGATTGCTATTTTTAATTAATAAGGTTCCCTTCTAATTCTCAAATAAATTAAATAAGGAGAAGGTCTAGGGATGCCTATAGTTTGGTTTGATTCAAGGGTCAAACTAAACCAAATCTGAAATGATTCAATTTAGACTCTAGTGTAACTAACCATTTTTAATAGTTTAGGATCCTAAACCTAATCGCTTCAAATGCAGTCTAGTTTAATTCAATTCAAGCAACTTTCAAAGCATCTAGTTGTTTGGATAGGCATTTTATTATTCAATATATATATAACATAACTTATTGTGCTGAGATTTTGGGTGGATAAATCACCTATAAAAAAGGAAAAATTAGGTTATAAAAGTATCAAAAGTTGCTCTGGCTTGGCTACTCTCATACCTAAATTAGCACAAGGATCATAGATAGAGTATGTAGAAATGATCGGAAAGTCAAGAAAGTTAGAAGTCCTTTACCTAGTAGTGTCAACTCCTATGTATAGGAATTATGATTAATATTGATATGGCAAGTACATTTATGCGAATGACTCTTTTTGAATTTTTTGTAGAGGGTGTATCTTTAACTTACTCCTTTCCTCACTTATCTCCAGCCTTTCATACCTATTCGGTTTTGGGGCATGCATAACCAATTCAAGTAAGACGTCGAGGCATGTTGGTTAGGCTTTGATGCTTCTATGCTATGGCAATCTTTAGGAGGTCAGTTTGCACATAGAGCTCAAATAAGGGCCAAAACAAACCAAAATGGACCTTTGGGGTTTATGTTAAAAAAACTCTATTAACATATCTGTAATTTTTTACTTGTATAATTCTATACCAAATTTCAAGTCAAAAAATTTTAATAAATGAATTGTAACTACATATATTTATATCAAAACAAAAGAATTTTGAATAATAACTCCCTTCAAGCAAGCTTAAATCATTACGTAAACTTAACTTGTAAATTTCCTAGCACATCATGCACATTACATAATAAGTAAGTTGAGAGAAAAAATAAATAAATAAAAGGTTGTACATTTATAGAACATTAGGATATGTCGATGTAAGGATTGGGGAGAAACTAAGAAATAAGAGTGAGGCTAAGAGAGTATGACAAATTGAGACTAAGATAAGAGACGAGAGTGAACATAGTGAAGACATAAATTGAGAGTGGAAGTCTAGTCTAACATGAAGGTTAGATAAATAAAATGAATGAGAAATAGAGGCATTGAGAACTAGGAAACTAGCTATGCACATAGTTTGATTCAACAGTTTTTTCATATTCTAAACTTCGTTAAATTGGTACTTTTAATTTTTGAATACATATTATGGACAAGTGTCTCCTAGATTTTATTCATTTAAGTCTTATTTTATTTTATTTTTTTGCTCCAGTAATCCCATTTTTGTTAAATGAGAAATGTTTAAGATTGAATATCTATATTATACTTTCTTGGGCAAAAGATTTTGGATCCTCCTTTTTGAATAAAATATTGTACTTCCTTTCATAAAACATGGTTCTATATATCATTCACGTTGCATATTGTACTATTGACGCATCAAAATATCTAGTAGTCTCATTTAATTTAGAATTAATCCAAGCCATCAAAATGGACAAGTCCAAGATTGTGAAAGGGTTTAAATTTGGGTAATCTAACATGATCTTTGTTTTTCCATTATAAAATAAATCTTATATATATGTAAAACAAAGTGTGCTTAATGGGCAAATTTAAAACCAATCAGAGACTTGAGAGTTAGGAAGAGAGGAAAAAAAAAAAAGAAAAAGTGCTTTTGATACCTTTTGTTAATACAAGTGGTTGTACATGGCCATTAATTTTGTATATAAAAATCTCTTTTTTATATATATATTATACTTTCAATAGAAAATATTACTAAAAATAAATGCCCCATCTACTCCTACTCTAGACAGTAAAAAATGATATATTGTCAGTAAAGCTGGCAAAACCTTGGACGCAATGAACTTAAAAGATATATGTATATGACTCTGTATTCCACCATTTTGCTTTTCCAAATAGCGTCAGCCTTTTATTTTTATCTATAAATAAGAGAAGCTGAGCATGTGAAGGATACATAATGATTTTGATGGTTGACTCAGTTTTCTCGATGAGTGGAGCACCCTTTCTTTTGTCTGCATGTATTAAATTGTCACGCTAAGTAGGCAATCATAATTTTTGAAGTTCTTTTCCAGTAAAACCAAGAGTTTACAGTTTTATTTGGAAAATGTTTTTAAAAAATAGAACCAAAGCGCAGACACAGACGATAAATTCGAATGAATGCTATGTACTCTTTTTTCCTCATTAAACGTCCTAAAATGTAAAAATCCAGTGCTTAGGTTCGTGCACCGTTTACTTGGAGAAATGCATATCTATGGTTGTAGTCATTTATTTCTTTTATTATTTCAAGAGATAAAATGAAGTGCATTTTCAAAAACGAAAATACATTATGTTTCACATATAGAGATCTTGTCAAGTACTCTTATATAGATAGATCATCAATATTATAAAGCTATATTTTTTAGAATATACCTAAATTTTTTCACATATAACTTAGAATTGCAGTGCCAAAAAAACCAAGTTGAATATAAGATGCAACCCGGATCGGTTGACTAAAGGGTGGTTTAGTTGATTCAACCAAGCCAAAGGGAGCTTTATTTGACCATAATGAGTCATAAGCCGATCAAACTTTGACATCTAAGAATGTGCTTTTTCCTAATTTATTATTTCTTCTTACCTAAGTTACTTTCCAGTAATGAGAGTTAAGGTTTATATTTTGTGACTATAAATATGTTGCACTGATGTATTCATGCTTTGTTCATAAATTGTATCTTATAGTTATGTGTTCTACTAATCCAAAATTAAATTCATATTTGATTCTAACAAATTGAGTGTAAGCATGCTTCCATCACAACATCTTTCATCAAAGCTCAAGGTTAACCAAATAAACTGGAGATTTAGCATTTTTTATCTACTCATTAAGGAGATGAGAGTAAATACAACATCAAGAAGTTGAAGGATAACAACTAAGGATTGTGAGAACCTAGTATAGTCAAGTTAGACAAAAGCACTAGATCAAAGACCAAAATCCATAAAAGATAATGAAAGTGGATATAGGTTATAAGGCCCAAAGTTTAATCGAATTCAATTTAACAAATAGTATTGCATGAGGTACTAGTTGAGAAAATAACTAAAGGACTTAGGAAGAAATTGGAATCACTAAACATGACCAAGTCTCCATTGATATAGCTAATTTTGAAATAAAGGTTGCAATCAATTTGCATGAGCAAATAGTCATTTATAAAAAGGCATATATGTTACACCTCAAAACCTAAAAGGGAATGATAACTTGCTACATATATTACTTAACTATAAGAAGTTAAGGCTACCAAAACCATTAAACCAAATTAATTAGCCTTTAACCAATTTCAAAATTTGAAAAATCATTCATTAATTTTTTTTTTAAAAAAAAAACTTCTTTACTAAAAAGATAAAATGTTACCAAAATTCACATCTCCAACTTCCATCTACAAAGGTTCATCAGCTAAACAAAACAAGTGGAATAGCTATACATCGATAGCCCTCTAGCTAACATCATTTCAACCATGAAATAGATGTCATATCCAAGAGTAGCATATAGATCATCAACAAGCATATGAGCTCTAGAAAAGTTTGATCTTAAAGGAGTAAGTCATGAAATCCAATGTAACAATCATACAAGCACAATCTATGTCACTTACATGTATACCTAACACTAATGCAACTATGTTTCTTATTTCTTATTATTTATTATTTATCATTATGTTTTGAGATTTATTATATTTCAATAAAATATTATTACTTTAGTCTTTCAAGCTATGAGCACCTTTTATCAAGTGTAAGTTTCCATGAAAGATCAAACTAGCTAAAATCTAAGGGTTTGATCCAAACCTTTAATCAAATTATCTTGTTAGTTGTTCATGATCTTAGGGATTTGATGAACATTATGAATAAATCAAGATTTAATTAGTTAAAATATGTTAATATCTTAAATCTCTTGGAATAGCATATATTTGACAATTTTTAGTTCTCTAAGAAGATCAAACATAAACTTCTAACAAGAACACTTTAACCGTTCTTCAAGAACACTTAAAGTCCTTTAAACATATTCAAGAACACTCTTAAATTTTATGGAAAATTAAAGCCTAAAGGCAAGTTTTCATTGAATTTAACTACAATTAGAAGATTAAACACATACAATAATAAGAACATGATATATAACAATATGAACACATCAAGAACAATTAATCGATCATCATGGTCAAATTAGATCCTTTTGGAAATATTACACTTCCATAACATCTTATTCAATTAACACACAAGTTATACAAGATCAAACTTAACTACTATCAATAGCATATTGAATTTTCCATTAATATGCTCGAGAACACTTGAACAAACATGATCATCATATTCAACATGTTCATAATTTTTTCAAAAATTTCCAAAAAAAAAACTAATCTACACCTAAACATATTCACAAACACATCATCTTCATCATCTAAAATTATCAAGTTATTTATCATATTCAATTCCTAAAGATACATATTCCATAAAATTATTAAATTACATATCAATTTAATCATTTAACAAATCAAAAATTGAAATCAAAACCTTATAATTCCTAAGGCTCACGATGTGGATTGAAGTACACACTCTAACATTCAATTCATCAAATTTTCAATCTAAACATGCTAAAATACATTAATTGAAAAGATTCAATCAATTCAACTCTTCAAACAACAAAATGAAATACCTATCCTTCCTTTATCATTTGTGCCACTCGATCAAACCAAACTATGATTTCAACTTCAGTTTTTGCTCTAAATCAATTCTTAAATATCCTCTAATTATAGATATATTCATTGAAGCAATCAAACACTAAATCAAGTGGAACTAAATAACCTACCTTAGTTGAAGCTAGAACCTTGATCTTTATTTAAGAGCAAACCCAAATCTATTAGATGCACTTTAAAGACCATTTACTAAACTACCCTCACTTATCAAGTATAAGAGTTAAGAGAAAATTAGTAGATAATACTTGTCCTTCTTAAAGTATCTTAAATAGCCTAATTACTTAAATGCCTTTACTAATTAATTAAGGTTAGAGTCATTTTAATAGTTGAATATTTACCTAATAACCTTACCAATTATTTATATAATTAAAACTACTACTTAATTTCCTTTCTAAATTATTTGTTGACTAAGGTTGTTTTAGAAATTAGCTAGTCAATCCTCCTTAATTTAATCCCTAAGGTTAAATTACTTAATTGTTTAACTTTTGAAAATCTTAAAAAAAAAAAAGAAAAAGAAAACCTAAACTACTCTTTTTACTTACTCTCTTAAATTCCTTTCATTAATTTTGTAATCTAGCCCTTGAGTTAGGTTTTTTCAATATCTTTGAGTTTATGTCTTTAAATAAAACTACTCTTTTTTACTTACTCTCTTAAATTCCTTTCATTAATTTTATAATATAGTCCTTGAGTTGGGTTTTTTCAATATCTTTGAGTTTATGTCTTTAAATAACAATCTAATAAAGGTAGATGTGAAGTTAAAGACTGAAGACCAAGCAATGATCCAACGAATGCTCTCGACTATTTTTACCCCCATGAGTTTAGAGAGATTTTGATCTATGGTAAGTTTAACATTAGAAGAGGTGGAGAGCAGTTTGTTGTGCAAAGACTAATTAGACCATAAGATAGAATTTATAGGTAGATTGTCGAAGATTGAATAATATCTAATGGCACTAACAATTTCAAAAGCAAGTCTAGAAGTTAAAATGTAGTCTACTTTCACTTCAAGTAAAATGGCTATTTAAGAATAATGTTTCAAGATACAAAGAATTTAAGCCAAGTGCAACATGGTAAGGGAAAAGTTGTTGCTAATGTAAAGGGGGCTAAGTAGAGAATGATATGGTGCAACCGGTTTCTAACAAACAAAAGAGACCTTTATATTAGGTCTTAGATTATCATAGTATATTCTATGTATGTTATAGAAGATTGGATCCCAAACCTATAATCCCGGTTGAGTAGTTTAGTATAGATTGTGATAGGAAGAGATTGAAATTTTTTTGTGTAAGTAGACTTTTGATCAACTACATAATGAGTTCATGTGCATTGTGTTAAATGTAAGTTCTATGCCTAGATTGTCCTATAGTGTGCTATTTCTTGATATACTAAATTACATTGGTTATTATATCGCAGTAGGGTCTAAATGTACAGACATTTCTCATGGCAAGAGATGAGTTAGGTGCCTATTAAGAGAGATTTATGATGTACAATCTTTCATGGATGTCAATACTTAGATGAAAGATCCTATGGTTGAAGTTGTTGGCTATAGCTAAAAGCTATGTGTTGTTAACATAATATAGAGGTTCAATTTAATTCCACTCAAATGTTGCATGAAGTTCTAGGAAGGATTAATCAATGATTCAGATTGTATTAATTGGTGTAATGAAGAGGAGTATTTAATACTAGCGTGCATAGGCTAGGCCTAGGTTTCAAAGTATATGGATAATGTTATCTAGGTGAAAGATGCAGAGGCTTGGGAATTAGTATGATGCAATGAGATAGCCTAAAGGCAAGTGGGTAATAAGACCAAAGCATGGTGTTGAGCGCAAGTTGAACTCGAGTATATGTCTATAGGGATGTTAGAACATGCCTTAAATTTTTTATAAGACTTGAATTTAAAGTGTATGTAGGGGGATAAGTCATAGTGGAGGAGTCAACCTAGATTAGTCAATGAAAGGGTAGTTCAATTGAGTGAACTAAGCCTTAATTGATTAAGGGGAGCCTTATTTTACTGAAGCAAGCCATGAGCAAGCCAAGCTTTAGCATCCAAAAATACATAATTTTCTATATTTTTTTTTTTTGTTAGCTATTTTCTAATATCAAGTGTTAAGATTTAGGTTATGTTTCCACCTTGCTTCAATCAAGGAATAACACCAATGGATCAATCACGTAGTTCTATAACTTTCTCTAACTTGCTATCTAGTCTATAATGTTCTATCCTTGCAATAAGTTAAAAAATAATAATAATGATAAAGATGGGTTTAGAACTAAGTGTTTATATGGTTGGTGAATAGGGAGAGTGATAAGGCCAGACATTGGCTTCTACTAAGGACAATAAGCTGACTAATAAAATTTTAAGATCTTCCGCATCAGGCCAATCTGTAAAACTCTAAGAATGGGCTATAACAATGTATTAGTAAGTACAAGAGCTATTACAAATCTAAGTAACTTAAATGTTGAAGTATTGCCTTGTGTAATTAAAGGATGAAAACATATACAAGTTTTGTGATGATAATGGGTCTATTGGCTATCTTACCAAAGATTTTTTTAACCATTTTTTTAGGGTTTTACATGTGCTAATTTTCTCTTTCTTTTAATTGTTAATCTCTTATTGATGTGTGTTATGTTGATCTATAGCCAAATTCATGTAAGAGTTTATGGAGTGTAAGTACACTTCTATCACAAACATGTACACACGCTTATATCATATATGGATATGTGCTAGTGAGATAAAGCATACCAATAATATGTATGTAATACCCTATGTAAATGGAGTCCCATGTAAATTATAGGAGAGGTTAAGTTATGGTATACAAGGTTAAATGGTAAATAATCTATCAACACCAATTAAAAACTTTTAAACCAAGTGGTTAAAAAAGGCCATAAGTGTTTATTGACTTAATTATTAACTACTTTTGACCTAAAGCGTTATAATGTATGTTTTGAAAATAATTATCAATGTACTCACGATAAATATGTAAATCTATTACATTGTTTTTTTTTTTTTTTGAATTTTAACATATGGATATCGCTATGTTATGTAGAAACAAATGAAAAGGATGTCTCCATATGGTATGCTTGTCTACATTTTCACTAAGAAAAATTCATTATTTATTAAGTGAAATTGAGACCAATATTATAGTTCTTTTATATATGGAAGTCTTTTCTTGTAGATACATGAATTTTATAACTAATGAGACACAAAACAAAGCTTCTGCAAATGGGTTATGCTTAGAAGATTGGTTCATCTAACCCATGATAAAATAATAGATTGAAGTTTATTTTTTCAACCCAATTTAATTAAAAAAAAAAAAAACTCCAGCAAGCATGCATATTTATTCAACGAGCTAGAGCAAACTCACTCATTTATTGTACTTCTTAATCCACCTATCCTTATATTTTCAACAAGTTATAATGGGTTGGCTCACACTCGTTTATTTTACTTCTTAATCCACCAACCCTTATATTTTCAACAAGTTAGAATGGGTTGGCTTGCCAATTATCCTACTAAATGATTTAGTTCACAGCATCCCAAATCAATAGAAAATTAACTAAATTATATATGATGTTAAATTATTTAAAACATATCTTTATTTTTTAGTAGATTCATAAGTTGTAGTTTGAATTAGTTTGTTATCCTATTTCACTCACCAACCTCTCATGAGACATGTTAGATTGATAAATAACAACCTATTTCCTTTCCTTTTTTTTTTTTAAGGTTTCGGAATGCTATTTTCTTATGTTCTTTTCTATTTTATTTTGTTTCCTTATTGGTTTAAGAAAGTTTAGATTTGATAAATATGATGTAAATTTGATATTTTATTATCTTTGTTCTATTTCTTTTCTTATTTTTAGACTTTTGAGTTTATAAATACTCTATAAAAAATGTAATAAAAAAATATTAGGATTATTAAATTATTATTGAATATTACAAGTTGTTTTATCCCTCATATTTAGGTGTTTATGTTTCGTGTTGCATCAAATACAACAGGGTAACTAGTGAGATATTGTTAAAATCAAACCTTAAGTTTTTTTTTTCATAAGAAAAGAAAAAAGAAAATTTTGTATATAAAGCTTGAAGTTAACAAATGTCATACAAAGTTAAACTTGTCAAAATTTACATTTCATCTAAAATTTAAAATTGTTACAAGTCATACTTAATTAAATATTAACTTGTTAAATTTACTGCTTTACCATCTTTAGAAAGATGTCATAATAAATGTTTATTTGTCAAAAATACAAGTGTATAAATGATAAGAGATGAATACCTAAATTTGATAAGTATAAGTTTGACTAGATATTACTTAGCAACTTTAAATCTAAGGTATGGAATTGAGGGGAAGAAAAAAGAAAGAAAGAAAGAAAAAGAAAAAGAAAATTCTAGGCTTAGATAGTAATTTTGTCATTTTTCCAATTTTATAAGGTATAAGTTATATTGCAACTCTAAGAGAATAAATCAAATTATTAAAAGTTATACCCACAATATAAATTATTAAATAGACATCTTCTCTCATCCATGTGGGAAACATATTACTTAGGATGAAAAATTTTGAGAGGATACATTAACACAAATACGGATATAATACTATAAAAAAGAATAATTATAGAGACAAAATACGAGCGTCACACAACAACAAAAAAAAAAAATTATGATACAAGAAATTAACCACATCATAACTAATTATTTATATTCTTTATTTAATCATATATCCTTTATAACTAGCACAAATTAAAATACAAACATCACAACTAATTATTTGCATTCTTTATTTAATTAAATATATTTTATAAGTAATACAAATTAAAATACAAACACGATGTGATATCCCATGGCTACCCTGTATAAATGATTGTTTACTTGTTTAAGTTTTGCCAAGATGCATTCACTGACTACAACGATGATTATGGTACAGACAAAGTTAAATGTAAAGTAATACAATAGTACAGTAGTGTATCAATACAATTGTATAACGTGACCAAACCGAAATGGACAAGACCTACCCACTTGGAAGCAGATGGTTGAGTGGAAAAATAATTAGTATGTACCACACGAAAATGGAGTGTATTTCAAATATCACATGCATCTATTAAAAAAGAAAAAAAAAAAGAAAAAAAGATTTCGTGTTAAATGAACCTTTGAAAATTGGAAAGGATGGAGGACAATTTCTTTGATGTTATTAAAGTGGCCGGTAGCAGAAGTTGAAAGGTGACTGCTGATCTTGAAAGAAGGCAGTAATCAAGCTCCAATCTCATTTAAGGGTGTGTCTATCTCATTCATTGCTCTTTTTGCTCTTGAACAGGGGGGGTAACAAGTTCGTACTATCTGATATATCCACCTCATGTTAGTCTCAGTATTACCTGGAGGCGTGATTTTCCAAAAATACCTACAGAAACTGTAAATAATTTTTAAAATTTTGATATGGATATCATACTTCCCCCATCCTTTAACTTTACAAAATATATTTTAATATTGCTTAAACTATTATCAATTAACAATATTAAAAGATGTTTACGTTTCTTACTAAAAATAATGCAGCATAATTACTAAAATACACTTTGATAAAACTCTTAAGGGTTGTATTAATACTAAAATCAAATTTTAAAAGGATTATTTATAACTTAAAAAATTATTTATCAATTTATAAAGATTTAGAAAGTGTTACTAAAATTCTTATAACTTATTTGCATGAATACTAGTTTTCAATAGAATAAACCAATTTTCGAATCCCCTCCCATTATAACCACTTAAGAAAAAGAAAAAAAAAAGTTCAAGTGATATTAAAATACGTTTTATATGTTTGATAGTTATATCCACAATGAAATTAAAGCTCAAAGCATTATCTATTTTTTTCCAAATATTTAATTGAAACAATTTTATGGCTTTGAAAATATTCACTTAATATCATTGGCTCAATCTATAAAATTGTCGTAGGCTTATCATGAACAAAAGAGTGATGTAGCATATATAACGTCTAGTGCCTCAATATTTCATAAACATATCCTCAAAATCTTGACACATGTTATGCACACCTAACACCTCACTCACTTGCATAAGCCATATGTGGATAAATATTTTTTGCCTCCAAATATATTTCAATATATCTTTATCAATAATATGTATATATTTAGTTTAATTAAATAAGTTTTCATGACTATGTATTAATTATTTGTTAACATATGTACTTACAATTGATAGGAATATACTCAAGACAAGAAACTGGAACGATATATTGGAAAAGAAAGTTCAAAACTATCAAGTCACTTAAAAGAGAGAGAGAGAGAAACAAAAAAGGAAAAACCAAGCCGTTGGAAGTATCCATAAGTTATTGAGGATTTTGGAAAAAGTAAAAGGGGACAATATAAGAGTGATTATCTAAACTTTGTATATATATTTAGTTTTACATTTAATGTTAAAAATTAATAAATTTCATATAAAATTGAACACTTATTTATTAAATTTTAAACTTGAAATTTAAAAGTATTAAAATATTATCACCAATAGAGTTTTTATATATTAAATTTATTATCTCTATTACTCTTAAAAAATAATACAGCAAATATTTATTTGTTAAAGAATCTATTATGAATAAACATAAGATAATAATTTTGACAACTAAAAGTTCCATTAAATATAATATTTACTAATTTTAAACTCAACTACAAATTTAAAATAAAAAGACCCAAAGTTAAACTTGATGTTATATTTTAACATTATAAAGCAAAGAAGCCGGCTCCAACATTTCATCTTAGCAATTCAAGAATTAATTATAGAGAAATATTATTCACAATGCATGATGAGTACCAAATTATGAAAAAGAAAACCTAAGATTGCTACGTCCAAACAAACACACTCATCGTACCTAAACTAATGTTGATATGAGGCCATAACAAATCCACATATGCATATGCATTATATATATATATATATATATCATTACTTAAAAGTCGTAACAATTATAACAATAAATATAATCCCATTTAATCACCCCCTCAAAAAAGCAATCCAATTATCAGATGACAGACACAGCTTTATCTCTGATTTTTTCTTTCTCTTTTCTTACTTTCTTCTTTCTTTATCAGACACCTCTCTCTCTCTCTCTCTCACACTCTCGATCCCTTTGATAATAGTGATTCCGTAGTCCATTACATCTCTCCCTCTCTCTCTCTCTCTGAATTCTCTTTCCGAAGCACACAAGGGAAAAAGTAAGGAAAAACACAGAATCTTCGCTCCATCTGTGAACTTAATTTTCTCTTTCCTTGTGGAAGCATAATCTGTGCCATCCTCAGACATACTTCAGAAAGTCTTGTATCCCAGATCCCAATATACTGCCTACAACCATCTCTCCACCACTCTCTCTCTCCAAACACCCTTAACGAGAAAACGTTCCTCTGAGTCTCTTTCTCTCTCTCGCTTCCTGGTGGTCCTATTACGCTCAGAACACTTCTAAATCGCGTATTTCTCAATACCCTTCTCCTTTTTCTTCTCAAATTCACTACTGCATACATATAAGAACATGTGTACGTACAGATGTATTTAAGAGTTAACATGTGTGTTGTACGTCCATGGTAGTGTACCCTAGTGAAAGAAGGCATAGTGACATCTAATAATCATATAATTTGCAATATTTTCAAGTCCCGGGCTCAGCTATGATGAGTGGAAGCGGCAGCGGCGGTGGCAGCGGAGGTGGGATTTTAGGTGGTTTAGGTGGAGAGGCGTCGGTTTCTGGCGATCAACAACGGCAGCTCAAGGCGGAGATAGCCAACCACCCTCTTTATGAGCAGCTGCTAGCTGCACACGTGTCGTGTTTACGCGTCGCTACGCCGATCGACCAATTGCCTCTCATCGACGCGCAGCTTGCGCAAGCGCACCACCTCTCGCGGTCCTACGCAGCCCAACATGGTCAATCTCTCTCCCCCCATGAAAGGCAGGAGCTTGACAATTTTTTGGTAACTTCCTCATTTCCTATTGCTTTAAATAAACAATAAATTATTGTAAGGGTTTATTTTCCCATAGTTTGTATTAGTTATTATATTTAGCGTGGGATAATTAGATAAATAATTTGCTGAAAATTCTTAAGCTGAACTAAATTTGAAATTTTTAGTTTAAGAGCTTTCTGTGATTTTCTAAGATTTACTTAGGTCACTTTTCTAATTTATAATTCTTACTAACTAGTTTATTAAGGGCATTTGTTAAAAAGAATTACCAATTAATTTTTTTTTTTTTCACATTTTATGTGATGATCGGGATCCACTTAGCATATACTGAATATTGCCTAGTTTGTACACATGTAAACCAATGCATGTAAAAGATTTTTTTGGCACCAATGATTAATGGTCCATTTAATAGTCTGAAATGAAACTCTTTCTACTTTTATTTCTGTATTAATTACACAGCTTACAAAGAAAATACATAAAAGTATACAGATTTTCTTTTGCCTAGTATTTAAAATTAACTTATATTACTGCGAGTGTATTATGAATTATTGGGTTTTGGTGGTTGGAATTTTGGGATTTGTGATGGAGTTTGGCAATATCTGTAGGCACAGTATTTGATAGTGCTGTGCACATTCAAAGAGCAGCTACAACACCACGTCAGGGTTCATGCTGTAGAAGCAGTGATGGCCTGCCGTGAAATCGAGACAACCCTACAAGCTCTCACAGGTACGTTTATATTTTACCTGCAGGCTGCAGCAGTTACTTTTCGATCTCTTTCATCATACTTTGATGCTTTTGAGATTTATCTCACATCACTTTCAGCGCTATTGTCAAAAGGGACGTACACACACAAATATAGTGCCATAGTGGGGTTGAAAACTACTTTAAGCATTAAGGGTTTTCTTCTTTTTTTTTTTCTTGTTTTTTATCTATCCGGTTAAATTTTACACACTTTTTTATATTAATTGCACATTATACCCAAAAAGAAGTGCATGAAAAGATAAAATGTTTCTTTAATTGATAATTTTATTTAATGGTTCTCTTAATAAATGCTTTCGGACAGTTATTATAGGGGGAAAATGAGCTTTCATGTTTTATAAGATTAACTACACATTTTTCCCGAAAAATAGGCATATTAAAAGCCTTTAAACTTGTACCACAAGGCACTTGTTGTCATTTTTCGAGTGCTAAAGATGTCATTTAGCGTTTTCTTTGCCCTGATTTTGTTATCCAATTCGAAACTAACAAATCAACTTTCAGTATACTACAAAATTCACTTTTAATTCCATATTAGAGTTCCAAGAACGTTCACAAGTTCTAAAATGGATAACAAGGTGAATAAGTCAGTTGCAGGACTTAGAAATTTTCTAGACAAATCGCAACTGGTAAAAATATATGCTCAATACGCTAAAAGAAATTAATATATTATCATTAGTTACAATACATTTATATATTAATATATATGTCTTCTAGAGTAACAGTATGGTTTTTCTAATACTGTTTTTGTTTGCCTTTGCTGTTATATGCTTTATAATATGATGGGTTTGGTAGAGAGGAAATGGTTGGATTAGAAATTGAGTCATTGGGTTTCCCTTTGAGTTGAAGTATGATAACTGAGAAGTTGATAGCGTAGGACCAACCAATACTTTACATTCATGCCATGAGATGAGAAGTAGGGAGTTTGGTTATGCAGTTCGGTGGAGGGAACCACCAGTGTCACTGCTACCAACCGTTTGATAGAGTTGAGTTAGAATATTTGGTTTCTAGGTTACTTTTTCTTAGTATCATGTTAGGTTTTTGGTTTGATACAAATCTTATGAGAATATTGATTATTTTATCGTGTTTAATTAGTTGCCAAGGTTTGACTATGCATATCTTATATTGTTCCAGTGTGTTTCATTAAGGGATGTTTATTTAACTTTTGATTTTTGATTTTTTTTCGAAAGGACAATTTAAAAGTCACCATCAGAACTTTGGATGTCCTTTCAATTTTATTCTTAAAAGTTTAAAATTGTCAGATCTCATATTCAATGAAATTTTAATTGAGAAATTGACTCCACATCTAATCATTTATAATTGTAATTTTCCACTGATGAATTTTTTTTTTTTTTTTCATATATAACATCTTTTTTAAGATGATAAAAGGTAATAAATTTAACAAATAACAATTCGATTGAATATGATATATAATCACTTTAAACTTCATATGTAAAATAGCAAAAGTTAGATTAAATATACTCAGCAACTGACTCTTCATTGTAAAATTGAAAAGGCACCCAAATTTTGGGTATTGCTTTAAGCATTAATGCATTTCAAAATTATCCACTAATTTGAGCTATAAGTAATCTCTTTGTTGTTTCTGTCAATAATAGTTGGATACTTAGACGATGAAGTAATTTATGAGAATATTATAGTTTATTGCATCAAGCTATTTACATATATAACCGACTGAACTGTTGGAGATATAGCATTATTGGTCGAATAAAATAGGGCATGTGTCTGTTTCAAGGCGAATGAATCTAATTTCCTTTAAAGGAGAACATAATTATTTAATGGTAGGTTATTGACGAAAGGGAACATTTTGCAATTGGGATCCAACAACCATCTATAATAATATACTCGGCCGACTATTTTGCTGCCCGCCTACCTCTTGTCTTGAGAGAAACGACATTCATGCAACCAACCAACTAAAGATTCAATATCTCAAGCTTTGGATTATAGTTTGAGAGAAAGTTCGGTGTTAGAACAGATTTTGCTGTTTTCTTCTGAGTGGTTTTAGGGAAGCTTCCTAGGTACTGTTTAACATATTAACAACATGTTCTTTTGTTAGGTTTTACCGAAGAGTTGCCCTCATGAATATAAGGCAGCAATTCATGTTAGTTACCAGGCTGGCTTTGTGTTTTATTTTCGTGTTAAATTTGTATTAGTATAAAAAATATATATATAATAGTAAATTGTGATAACAAATAATTAATTTTTATCATCATCGTATATACCTATGTCATAATAATAATTAATTGTATCGTGTTTGAATTTGTATCATCATTCATGTTGAAAATTGTCTAACTCCACCATGAATACTTATCTACCTTATGAAAAATACAATTGATGTATTAGAAATTGAAAATTTTCTCATTATGCATGCCAAACAAGTGCCTGATGCTCGTGAGGAAAACCTTTTTTCTTTTACTTCAGTATTCCATTGAACGTAACGTGTCGCTTAGCCTTCCACATACTCACATATAAAATGGTTAATAATAAAAAAAAAATATATAGTGTGCAAATACATTGAAAATATGAAGAATAAATTGGTTAAACAAATTTAGTAACTAACTAAAGTTTAGTAAAAAAATCATTTCTAATATGTATAGCCTTTCTTTTAGTGGCAAACCCTATATACGGTAGTATAAGCTTCAGTTTATTTAATCATGCCTCTAATACACATATATATATAGAGAGGCAGTTCGTGGATCGATTAGAGAATTTTTCTTTGGTCCATGGAGTTCTAAATTCTAAAATGATTTTCTTCAATGCATATATGTGATAATAAATAGCATAGTAGACAAGCATACCTAAATGTGTGGCCACCATGAACACTGGGTGCCGAGTTAATTATACGAAGCAATGCCATTGCAGGAGCTACACTTGGTGAAGGGTCAGGTGCAACAATGTCTGATGATGAAGATGAGCTACAAATGGATTTTTCTTTGGACCAATCTGGTGGCGATGGCCATGACTTGATGGGATTTGGTCCTCTCCTTCCCACCGAATCTGAAAGGTCCTTAATGGATAGAGTAAGACATGAACTGAAGATCGAACTCAAACAGGTGCTACTACAATACCAAATGTTTTTAGATATTTTCTTTAGTAAAATACATTTTAGATTTAATTATTTATGATATCGTTTGGCTTCTGAATATTAGGTATTACCATGTTGAGAGTGCATATATATTTTAATAGTAATACAACTTCATGTAATTGGGTTTTGCTTCAAAATCCATCACATGTTTTGTTGCTGAAGGCATCAGAGACCAATTTCCTCTTTTTCTCCAGTAACTGAGATTTTTCTAATCTATGATATAAAAACCCTAAACACTTATCTTACTATCTTTATGCTTCCACCATTTTATTTTTTATTTTTTATCTTAGATAATAATTAAAATAAGGTTACCATTAAAAATATGCTTCTGCAAAGTCCTTGCATATTCACTAACCCGTAGTCCCATAATTTTCCTAACCAAGCCTTTCTATATTCCTGTTAACGAAGTCATTTGCAAAGAGAAACATATAGAATTTACATAATACATATCATATCTCATTTTTATTTTTAAGAAATTTCATTTATTAGGTAGATCTAACGTATATTTCATAATGCCAAAATCAAGTACCCTATAATGATTTGATATTTTGTCCTTTTTTGGGTCTGCCGATATTCGATGCTTGCAGGGGTTCCGGTCAAGGATTGAAGACGTGAGGGAGGAAATACTAAGAAAAAGGAGGGCTGGAAAGCTGCCGGGGGATACAACTTCTGTACTCAAAAATTGGTGGCAGCAGCATTCCAAGTGGCCTTATCCTACTGTAAGTATTTAATATCATGCACCAGCTTCTGCTTACATTTCCTAAATGCTTCGTACAAATTAAGTATTCTGTCTCAATTTGCAGCTCAAATGAGTCATTTAGGAAAATTTTTTAAAGGGTTATCCTTTCCGTCTTCTAAAATATTTCAAAAGATATTATCGTGTTTGACATAACATTGTAATCATTCTTCTATTTAAATGGAGTAGAGTTGATTTCTTTTTTTTTATAAAATATAATTATACAATTTTCAAAAAAGTAGCTCACATTTCTAAAACCTCATGTAAGATTACTTCTATAGACCATGTGGCAGGAATAGTTTTCCCCAAAGCCGTATACAGTATTTCCGGACGTGTCACTACAGTTTTGTTAGTACAAGTTCTGTCTCCTACATTTCATCGTCATATTTTGCAAATCAGAGAGAATAGAAAGTGGAACGAGAGACATGTACCCGACATGTCTTGTCAAACATTCTAAGATACTTTTAACCACATTTTAATCATTTTTTTTTTCTATCACAGATAAAGAAAGTAACAGAAATAGCTATCCTCTCCTCTGGTTATCTTGTCCCATATACAAGTCATCTACCTTATTAATTCACATTCCAATACGTAGGTCAAAATCCTGTGACCCTCGATGAAAAAAACAAAGAATTCACAAGCTATGATATGTTACGGTAATATCCAGTGATTCGGTAAAAATTCGACATTTTTGCTGTCATATGAGCATAACTATTGCGAGATTGTTATAATTATCCTTCCATATCAAATTTGATTTGTTCTATGGCGTTGTCATTGCATGTAAGTTCATTTAGCCTTGGTGGCATTTGATGAATAGTCCTGGTTATGGCGTCTGATTGGCTGTGAGTTTTTCAGTTTGTGCATGAATGTATGCCGAGTGCACCATGCAAATCAGGTGTTAGTTATGTTATGCAAGTGAGTTGAATAGCTAATTTAGTCGAACCCATTACTGCCCATGATTAAATGAATCGGTCCATCAAAATTCGTAAAATCACAGTTTTTAGGTTGGTAGGTTAAATGGTCAATTCATTAATTCAACTCACTTGAACAATTTAACAAAATTTATATGTGACTTAAAGAAACAAAAGAAGGTAAACTAGCAATAAATCTCCTAAAGAAATGAATTCAAAAATTGCATATTTAGATTAATACAAATAATAGAATAAGCAAATAATAGAATAGGCTAAGATTTTCAATCCTAATTCACTTTTTTTGAGTAGGTTTAATGAGTTAACCTGTGAGATTCAATCCATTTGCATAGCTCTAAGTGTTAGCAGGTATATTAGGTTCAATTGATTATTATTTCATAGTTTAGTTTGCATTATTAAGATGTTATGTTAAGTTTTTATATATTAAAATAATTTTTGTGATTTGCAATCGTTTTAGGTACATGATTGAAGTGAGTAGATTGATATGCATACATATTCCTTTGCTCAAAGTCATATTCTAGTTTAGCAATTTTTTTTCCCTCTTTCCTCTAGTAATTGCAATACAAAACAAATATTTACTTTGAGATTACTCGAGTATACTTATTAATTTTTGTTTTCTTTTCTTGAAAAAACTTATTAACCACAAATGTCTAAAAGTGTAGACGTTTGACAATAATCTCTCCTTCTACCAAGATAATATATATATATATTAAGCAACTAACTAAACCCATGCATATTGTAAATGACACCCAATATTTCAGGAAGATGATAAGGCAAAGCTTGTAGAGGAAACTGGACTTCAGCTGAAACAAATCAATAACTGGTTCATCAACCAAAGGAAGCGAAATTGGCACAACAATTCTCAATCAGTCACCTCTCTCAAGTCCAAACGCAAGCGTTAGGCGGCCACCTCGATGGATCGTCTCTCCCCAACAAAACAACCTCAAACTTTGTTGATATTAACTCTAATGTAACTCTGAAGACTGGGAGCTGATTAGTTACATTTTGATCATATACCAACCTCTTTTATAGACTGGATCGGAAGTCGAAACCTTCTGGTTGTTAACTAGGAAATGATTGACAATTGATTTGGGTACACAGCAGCTTGCAATAGGACACAGTTTCAATAGATCTTCACCTATTATATCCCGATTGATGTCCGATTGTGTTTTTCTCTTCTTTTCACAAATGTACTGTACTTTGAGTAATTTCATAATTTTTAAATTTTTCTTCTTATTGAATAAGTAGGCAGATTATTACTCATAAAAATTTAAAATATAGTTTAAATTTTGAATCGTTTAATAACTCGATTGATGGATTAACAGCCTCTGATTAGGATCTTACCTCCATCATCTAATTTAAACGTGTTATTAACGTGAAAAGTGGTGAGTGGAAATAGTTCTCCAAATTTAAAAAAAATAAAATAAAATAAAATGATAAGAAAGAAGAAACCTAAGATGCTAAAACGAGTATGGGGGATTTAATATTATAAACAAGAAACAAGAGGGAAAAGTTTTTATCCAATGTCTCGTCTTATTCAAATATCTTTATCTTGTCTTCAAGTATCACAAGACATACAATACTCAAAAACTAAATCACACTCGCTTAATTTACTCAAAAGTCAAACCAAACAGGACGATAACAAATTAGAGAGAAAAGAGTGAATAATTTGCATCAAATTATAATAAATATACATACGTTCCTCAACTTAGAAACAAACACCCGATGCACCAACCATAACCTTCTTTATATATTTAATTTGCGGGGTCCATTTGAAATTCTTTTACACATCATGTTTGGTTCATCAAATGATTTCTAGTTTGATTCTCTTCTAATCATGTACTACTATATATAAGTAAAAATAAATAAAAGACAAAGCGATTGATTGGTGATGACTCGGTTAGAAATTCTCTAGGGATCGGAAAACAATGTCTGACAGATTCAATGGTTGTATTAGTGCAAGTGTTTCTCAATTTCAATGGTATGTAAATAAAATAAAAGATAAAATTGACATCTAACTCACTACTGCAATGTTAAAGAAATCGACGATGTCCATCAGGATGCATATATCATACATATGAACTAAAAAGAAATGCTTGCTAAGATTGATGGGAACCAAAATGTATCATCAATGGTAAATATAGCAGATGAAAATTAACAATAAATGTAACAGATGAAAATTAATAGTAAATATAGTAGATAAAATGATAAAATATAAAAATATAAAAGCTTTTGAACCTGTGATGCCTATAGCATTAGTAAGGCTAATGCTTTCCCTAGCCATTAAAAATCATTCACTTCCATGTTTGTCAATCTCTCATTAAGTTCATAATGAGCCATTAGCGTTATGTTCTCCTTATCAATGATTACCTTCAATATTTAGGGCTTTTTATAATACATTAAAAGTATAAGGTTGTCACCTATTTCAAGAATTTGTAAAACCCTTTTATTGAGAACTATTTCCCAATAACAATTAAAGTATTTTACAATAATGGAGGCAAGGAACTTGTTAACAAAGAACCCTTAGAATTCTTCATATTCACATTCATGAAAGAGCCACCTAGCTTGAGAATACAATAGCCTATACATCATAAGTTTCCATCATTTCTCAAGCTTAGTTTACATAAGATCTCCTTAAACATCATTACATACATTTATTTAAACCTATTTGCACACCCTTGTTCCTATGCTCACAACTAAGTGCTCATGGTTTTTTTTTTCATTCTTTCTAGTTTATAATGTACTATGAGATCTTAAGTGCACTTAAATACCTTACTATCACTCATTCTCTTGATATCAATCACTTGAAAGAAGTAAAAAGAGTCTATGCTATGCTTAGGGAACTGTCTTCATAGATTTCCTTCTTGTTCTCACCTCCATTACTTGACTAGCCACATATGTGGATGTAGACTAGGGTTGTAACCTTGATACTCTATTATCAATTTTGCAATATATAATGGGTGAAATCTCATCATCTTTTGATCTTCCAATGAACAACCATTTCATGTAGTTTCATCGAAATCAAACAAAAAGTCCTTCCTTTTACATGTTGAATCCACTTGGATTTGTTAACTTGCTTGGGTAGTTTGCTTCTAATGAATGTTGCATCATTATTTCATGTGAAAAACATGATACTGTTAACCTTTTAACCAATCTAGTTCAACATGATTGTATAAAATATGTAGACATTGACTATCACTATGTGCTTGAGAAGGTAGTTAATGGAAAGGTTATTGTTTGGTATGTCTCCAACTCAAGAACAATGTGCGAATATACTTACCAAGAACCTCTCTACAACCCATTTTGCACGCTAAAGTTGCAATCACATTAGCATTTGCAATATGAGATAGGGGAGGGCATCACCATATATACAACAAGTTAGGGATATTCAATTTCTTATAGGCTAATGTCATATTTAATATTTGAAATTTGTCTATTTTTTCAATTAACTATCTAAAATTTAAAAGTATCAATGTACTAATAAACTTTTTAATATCATTTATAATACTCAGACAAGATAACTAGTTATGAAAATAAGTAAAGTTTAAATAGATAATTATAGAAAAAGATAATTTAAAACTTTAAATAGTTAATTATAAAAATGATTAAGTTGAAGTGCCAAATTTGACATTTACTCATTTGTTATACGTCTAATTGTATAGGAACGTTACATTTTGTGTCCATATCTTGCATCTCTTTTGTACTTTATAAAAATATACTATAGGTGGTCATTGGATGGCCCTAGGGCCCATCAAGCCCAATTACCGTGCCTAATGTTTCTTCTATTAAACTTACCAATGGCAAGCCTTATAGGGCCTAGTGGGCCTATTTCGTCCAATTGCCTTTCTTTCTTTAATAGAATTATAGCTTCTATCATTAGATTTTTAATTATAAGTATTAGCAATAAAAAAATGTTGAAATTGATTAATTAATATTAAATTCTAGATAAGAATTGCATAAAATTAATTATTTATCTTATTTTTATTAAAATTGCATGAATTTAATTATTTTTGTATATTCATCACTAAAGTTTAAAATACTTATCTATACATTTTCAATGTCTTCTTTCAATCTATCAATGAAAAAAAAAAATTAGATTAGTCATGTCAACCGATATACTTTTAACATTTTATTTTTTTTAGTCTTCCTCCAAAATCGTTTCAAAAATTAGATATTGCTCGAACGTAGAGTACAGTACCTTATTAAATATATTTCATTTATATGATTGGCTGGTTTAATGGGCATCAACTGACCTTTTCTCTTTATCTCGGCCCACAAAAAAAAAAAAAACCTTAATCAAGATTCATTTGATCGAAGATTGTTGTCTAAGCCCATCCATTTGTTCGGGCCTACCCATCAAGCCCGATAGGCGGCAACTAATCGGATCTAAGAATTGTTGTCTAAGCCCGTCCATATATTGGCCTTGTCCTTTGAGCCCGACATATAGCCCGTACGTTGACTACTCGTGTACCAATAAAGCTAAGCCTAGAGTCCTATAAGGTGCCTAAATGCATCATTGACTTGTTGTATTTCAAAAGACCGGTATCATAAATTTAAGTAAATTGATCATTAATTGTTACCAACCCTAATGGTAGAAGGGTGGCATCCATCTAGAAAAATTTCTTGTACGTTTATGGAGTAAAACTTAGGACTCTAGTTGGGAAATCCTATAATGGGATGCCCAAAGAAAAGAAAAATAGAAAACAAAAAATAATTGAAAAAAAAATTGATATGAGAATAAGAGTCGGTGCAACTTTATTTGTTGATGAAAGAAAGGCTACAAATCTTCTAATATAAATCAAGACTTCCTTTTATTGCAATCGTTAGTGCAATGAAAATGTCAATTATACTAGTAAAGTTAAGGATAGATGATCAACTCCTCGGAAGTATAAAGAGGATAAAAAACTATAAGTTTTACAACTTTTTATATTGTTTTGAACAGGATGGTATGATTTGATCTTTTTATATTGAGAGTGGAAAACACAATACTTCATGTTTAGTATTTGTATCTTAATCTTATCATATTAATAAAAACTAAATCAACAAATAAAATGTTACTCATATGGGCTAATATGGTTTCTTGTTAGAAACCAATTACTTCACATGGTTAACAACATGAACATGGTTTTATGCTATAAAAAATTAAAATGTATAAGAAGGGAATAATGACCAAAAAGAGGGAGGAAAAAGACAATTGAAAATTGATTGTTTAATCAATTGATTAGTGTTATCGATAAAATTAGCACTATAATCATTTAATTTAAAGATTTAAACATACATTCATTTGAATCATCAACATTTGTAAAATTTTGCAAATGAATCCTTTTGACACACCATTATTAGTTCCATTATTATATAACACATAGCTACTTGTGATTCATCAACATAATTAATTTAAATAAATAATGTAACATTACTAAACTGAATTATTAAAATATTTAGAAATATTCAAAAAAAATAATTTGGAAATTAAAAAATTAAAAAAGAAAAAAAAATTAAAAAAAAAAAACAAAGTTCCTACCACCCCTAAACTTGTGGTAGCCAAAAACACAAAAAATACCCTAAGTGAGTCTTGACCCACTTATAAGCATGGGTCTTTCGACCCAACCATAATGGTAAGTAGTCACATACTATCCTAAAGGGCCATACAACCCTTAAGGTGATGGGCAACTACCCATCACCTCTATTAAAAAATTGAAAAAGAAAATAGCAACAATAAAACAACAAAACCAAATCAAGTTAAGCAATCTGATTAGGTTTTGTCACTTTTTTTTTTTTAAATACAAGTGGTCCATCCCCTAGCCTTAAGGTGATAAAAAAAAATTATCTTTTTTTAATTTGCATATTTTTCTTTTCTAATTTTTCTTTATATATATATATATATATTAAAAAAATTAGTTTATTAATATTATGTTATTTAGTTAATAATTACATAGACGAATCATAAGCTACCACTTATAATGATGTTTAAAAAAAAAGAAGTCATTTATAAACTTTTGAAAATGCTAAATACTAAAATACAAGAGAAAAGAATTTTACTATTCAAATAAAAAATCGAGAAAATATTGCAAATTAAAAATATATTATTCATCTTGAATACACAATGGATAAGGGTATCATTAGCTAAAGCATCAATGGAGGCCTAAATCTTTGTTTGGTGCTAAGAAGGTTTCTAGTTCGACACTTATTACTTCTCATGGTTAATAACATGGACCCGGTTTCATGCTATAAAAAATAAAATGTATAAGAAGGGAATAGTGACCAAAAAGTGGGGGAAAAAAAGACAATTGAAAATTGATTACTAAATTGATTGATTAGTGTTCTTGATAAAATTAGCACTATAATCATTTAATTTAAATATTTAAACTTATATACATATACACACATACATACATTTGTAAAATTTTGCAAATGATTCCTTTTAAAACACAATTATTCTTTCTATTAGTATATAACACATGGCTACTTGCGATTCGTCAACGTAATTAATCTAAATAAATAATGTAATATTAATAAACTAAATTATTAAAATATTTAGAAATTTCAAAAAATAAAACATTTGAGGAAATAAAAAATAAAAAGAACAATCTACAAATTAAAAAGAAAAAAAATTCCTATTACCCCCTCATCTTAAGGTAGCCAAAAACGTGAAAAGTACCCTAAGTGAGTCACAACCTACTTATAAAAGTAGATCTTTTGACCCACCAGTGGTAATAATTAGTCACCTACTATCCTAAGGGACCACACAACTCCTAAGGTAGTGAGCAACTACCCATTACCTCTATTTAAAAAATTGAATAAAAAAATAACAACAACAAAGCCAAATTAAGTTAAGCAATCTAATTAGGCTTTGTGGCTTTTCTTTTTTTTTTTTTTTTAAATACAAGGGTTCCATCCCTTAGCCTTAAGATGATCAAAAACCCCTTTTTTATCATTTGCTTATATTTCTTTTTCAATTTTTCTATAATTACTTTTTGAAAATTTTATATTTTTAATAATTTAGTTTATTAATATTATGTTATTTATTTAAATTAATTACATGGACGAATGAAAAGTTGCCACCTGTAGCAATGTTTAAAAAAAAGAATTCATTTATAAACTTTTGTAAATGCTAAATACTTAAATACAAAAGAAAAAAAGTTTACAATTGAAATAAAAAATCGGTAAAATATTGAGAATCAAAAATACATTATTCATATTGAATACATAATGGATAAGGGTATCTTTAGCTAAAGCATCGATGGGGGGCTAAATCTTTATTTAGTGCTAACATGGTTTCTTGTTAGACACCTATTACTTCTCATGGTTAACAAGTGAACCTGGTTTCATTCTATAAAAATTAAAATGTATAAGATGAGAGTAATGACCAACATTTGTAAAATATTGCAAATGAGTCCTTTTAAAACACCATTATTATTTGTATTAGCATATAACACAACAATACTTGTGATTTGTCAATGTAATTAATTTAAATAAATAACGTAACATTGATAAACTAAATTATTAAAATATTTAGAAGTTTCAAAAAATGAAAATTTTTAGGAAATTAAAAAAAAAAAAAAAAAAAAAAAAAACAAAGTTTCTACCATCCCTTAATCTTAAGGTAGCCAAAAACACAAAAAGTACTAGAAGCGAGTCACAACCCACTTGAAAACGTAGCTCTTTTGACATAACCATGGTGGTAAGTAGTTGCTTAATATCCTATGGGTTGCACGACCCTTAAGGTGATGGATAACTACCCATCACTTCTATTAAAAATTTGAAAAAAGAAAAAAAAATCAGGCCAAGCAATTTGATTAGGTTTTGCGGCTTTATTATTATTATTTTTAAATACAAGTGGTCCACCCCCTGGCCTTAGGGTGATCAAAAAAAAAAAATTTATTTGCATATTTTTCTTTTTCAAATTTTCTATAATTTTTTATATTTTTACTAATTTTGTTATTAACATTATGTTATTTATTTAAATTAATTATATAGACGAATCATAAGTTGTCACCTATAACAATGTTAAAAAAAGAAAAAGAAAAAAAGAATTCATTTATAAACTTTTGTAAATGTTAAATACTTAAATACAAAAGAAAAGAAGTTTACAATTCAAATAAAAAATTGATAACATATTGAGAATTAAAAATACATTATTCACATTGAATATAGAATGGATAAAGGTATCATTAGCTAAAGTGTCGATAGGGGCCTAAATCTTTATTTAGTGCTAACATGGTAAAAGACAACTAAAAATTGATTAATAAACCGGTTGATTAGTGTTATCGATAAAATTAACACTATGATAATTTAATTCAATGATTTAAATTATATATATTTACGTACACATTTGAATCATCAACATTGTAAAATTTTGCAAATCAATCCTTTTTAAAATACCATTATTATTTTTATTAGAATATAACACATGGTTACTTATGATTCATCAACATAATTAATTTAAATAAACAATGTAGTATTAATAAACTAAATTATTATAATATTTAGAAATTTGAAAAAAAAAATTAGGAAATTTAAAAAATAAAAAAGGAAAATCTACAAATTTAAAAGAAAAAAAAAAATTCCTACTACCCCTTAATCTTGAGGTAGCAAAAACACAAAAAATACCTTAAGTGAGTCACAACCCACTTATAAAAATGGGGCTTTCAACCCAGTCATGGTAATATGTAGTCACCTACTATCTTAAAGGGCTACATGACCCTTAAGGTAGTGGGCAACTACCTATCACCTCTATTAAAAAAAAAAATTTTAAAAAAAACAACAATAGTAACAAAACCAAATCAAGTTAAGCAATCTGATTAGGTTTTGTGGCTTTTTTAAAATATATATATATATATATATAAGTGGTTCATCCTCTAGTCTTTGGGTGATCAAAACCTTTTTTTTTTTTAATTTGCATATTTTATTTTATTTTTTTTGAATTTTTTATATTTTTAATTATTTAGTTTATTAATATTATGTTATTTATTTAAATTAATTACTTAGAAAAATCATAAGCCACCACTTATAACAATGTTAAAAGAAAAAGAATTTACTTGTAAACTTTTTTAAATGCTAAACACTGAAATACAAAAGAAAAGAAGTTTACAGTTCAAATAAAAAATTGGTAAAATGTTGAGAATTAGAAATATATTATTCATATTGAAACATCCCACCCATTATGTCATACCGTAAGTGACGGTATTTTCAGAAGGAATATTACATTGGTACGTACACTGATTGTATGTAAAGTACCTATAAAATAGTATAGTATAAAATACTATGCTTTACATTAAAATTAAAAAGTAAAATTTCTACATATTTTGCTGCAAAGTTAGCAAAATACTTACATTAGTTTCCTACAGTTCAACAAGGTCAAATCCGTAGCGGTCATCTTCGTTGCTTTCTCCACTGTATGCTGATGCAGATCAAGTGGAGTCTTCATTTGTGGACTCATTGAGACTTCCAAGGCTTGTTCCAGTACTTGTTTCATTGATTCTAGATCGGTTGCCTTAGCTATTGAAGATATAAGGAATCCTCTATCATGGACGAAGGGGGTTTGTGCCACTTCCTGGGATTTCATAACATTGGTTGACTTATTGATCCATCCAAGGACTGCATTTTCTTCAACCTTATCCCACATTTTGAAACCATCCCACCATTTGATCTTGAATCTTCTAGCTAGAATGGTAGTCTTGCTATCATTAGATTTCCTATATTCAAATAACCAGGTCATTACCCACGATATGCTTATGTGCATATAGAATGGCATTGTCTTATTAAATGCTTGTTCATGTGGGTTTGGTATATATGTTTTCATGAAGAGATCATATCCCTTATGGGCTCTTTCATGAACAATTTCATTATTAGCTCCAAAATCATCCCACCAGTGTGTAAACCAATAAGGTAGGTTTTTTGAAGAAAATTCTTCAAAAAAGATTAACCAAGTGTGGAATCTTTTTTGGTTCATTCTAAAAAAGGTATTCCACCATGCTTGTTTATAATCAAAGTAATTATAATCATAGAGATATGGCAATTAAGGCATTAATGGCTTCATTTAGAATTGTTGACATTGTTTAAGATGGCCAGGCCATTCATTAAGGTTTATGGCCTTATGAATTCTGGCAGTTGAATAACAAATTACATCATTATTCTAAAAATGTTTGAATGAAATAGATTTTATTTCACTCAAAATCCTTTTGTAAAATTCCATTTTTTTTTAATGTATATCATAAAGGGAGTAATTAAATTTTTCAGAAAATATTTTCTAAGCATATGCATAAGGGTCATTTTCAAATATTCCTTTCTCAACAGAGAAGACATTTGAAATTTGCCTTAACATAAAATCTTGATTTTTGTCAAACATTTTGAGGGATAGTTTTCTTCTCGGAAGAAGAAGCCACCTCAATAATATGAATATTTTGGTGAGATTTCTTAGAAATCTCCTCATTCTTTTCCTATTTTACATGAATATTTAAGGCTGCTATGATGGCCTTAATTAATTCTAAAGTAATCATAGCATTTGTGTCTGAGCCCTTGTCATGTCTCCTCACTTTACTCTCATTAAGGGATACATTGGTCTTAGATGAACCGGAAGATGGCTCATATTTGATCATTAAAGAAGCATTGTCGTTTTGGGGGGCCATGGCAACAAGCCAAGACTGAATATTAGCCAGGCCCTTTGTTAGAGGGACCTCCTTCCCCTTTCCTTTATCCCTTTTAGGAGGCATCTCTCTACAGGAATTCATAGGTAAGGAAGTTAAGAAGGGAATTGGATGAACCATTAATATGCTCAATTTCGAAATAAAAAAACAGATAAAATTGATTGTCATCTAGCGAAAATCTGTTTTGAAACCAAGTTTTGAACATCTTTTTGTAAAATATTTTTGGTTGCCTTGCAGTCAATTCGTAAAAGAAATTTTTGGTTTAACAAATCTTCTTAAAACTTGGAAATTACTAAAACAAATGCTAAAATTTCTTTTTTGATAGTAGAATAATTCATTTGGCATTCATTCTAATGTTTAGACACAAATTAGACTATACATCCATTTCCATTCAGTTTTTGCTTAAGGATTCCACCAAATCCTATATCAAATGCATCCGTTTCTACTATTTTAGGTAGAGTTAGGTCTGTTAAATGAATGTATGGGATTTCCTTAATTTTCTCTTTAATTTGTCTGACTATATTGGTATGTATGTCAGACCATTTTGGAGGATTCTTTTCCAACCTTTGGTGAAGAGGTTTGCATAGGATATTAAGGTCTTTAAAGAAATTTGCTACATAATTAAGACTTCTTAAGAAACGCTGGAGTTAGGTTTTATCCAAAATTTCATCAGGGAATTTTGAAGCAAATTCTATTGACCTTCTAATTGGTGTGATTGTGCCATTGTAAATATCAAATCCTAAAAACCTAATCCTGGTTTGGAAAAGAGAGATTTTAGTAGGTGATACTACTAAGTCATTCTATTTAACTTTCTTGATGAAAGTCTTAATGTGTTTGAAGTGTTGATCTATATTAGGAGAGAAAATCAACACATCATCAATATATATAATGATAAAACTTGAATAATCATTAAAAATTTCATTCATTATCCTCTGAAATTCAGAGGGGGCATTTTTTAAACCAAAAGGCATAACATTCCATTCATACTGTCTAAATGGGATAGTGAATGATATTTTATACCGATCACATTCCTTAATCTGGATTTACCAAAACCCAGACTTCATATCAAACTTAGATAATACTTTATCATTATGTATTCTACTAAGCATGTCTCTTTTGTTAGGTATTGGGTACCTAATCCATTTTAATACATTGTTTAGAGGCTTGTAGTTAATGATTAACCTAGGTGTGCCTCTTTCTATTTCTGCATTTTTATTAACATAAAAAGCTGAACAACTCTAAGGTAACTTGGATTTGCGAATTAGCTTTTTAGCTAATAAGTCATTGATTTCGCTCTAGCAATGTCTTAAGACATCACTATTCATTTGTGAAGGTCTAACCTTCGTTGGGATGTTTTTTCTCGTCAAAATTACCTTTATAAGGTAATTCCACTATATGAGATTTCTTATCCTAAAACGCATTTGGTAAAGTAGAACAGGCAATTTTTTGGATGTCCTTTTCTAAATTAGAAATCTTATTCCTAATCGAATTCCTATTAATTTGATCCTTAATCCTATGAAGATTTAAATTGTCATTCAAAAAAGATAATTGGTTCTCTTTACATTTAATCAAGCAATTCAATTTAGAAATTGAGTTATTCTTGAGTTCATTTATCATTTTAGTTTGGGATTTTGAAACAAAATTAAAACAGACTTTATTTCTGAGATAATTTGTTTCAATCCCTGCATTATTAACCTTAAACAGTTGGATAAGATTAATAAAGGTTTTCCTAAAATTATGTTCTACTTTAAATTTTTTATAAGAATAAAAGCAATTTTGTAGGACACATTTCCTCTCCTTACTTCAGGATTCGATAATTTAAAATTAATACTTAAATTGTTACCAGAGGCAAAGCATAGAGACTTGATTGTTTTTTCAAAATATTTTGTTGGAATTAACCCTTATCTAATGTAATTCAAATCTGCACCAGTATTAAATAACATTGTGGTTTCTAGCACAAACTCATTATTAATCCTAATTGTGACATTAACGATCCATTTTCTAGTAGTCACCTCTACTAGTTGCATTAGATAATCTAAATTAGCTAGGTTATTATCAAATTTTTCATTGATGGAACTTTCATGTTCAAACTCATCCGAACATTCATTATTACTCATTTTGTTTTTGAACTCAAAGAATTTATTTTGCAGTTTATTCTGCATTGATTTTAATTCTTTGATTTCTTATTTTTGAATTTTTATTTCATTATGAAGATCATTTACCGTGATTGGTCTATGATCTTTTGATTTTCTCCTATTGAGGATATTATTAAGATTATATGTTAAATTGTTAGAAATTGAAGTGGTTGGTCTAACCTTTTCCAACCATCTCAATGTTTCTTCATTATCTAGTAATTAATCTAACTTAAGGAGAAATTATTCTTCTTCCTTGGTTAGAACATTTATCTCATTATCAAAAGATGATGATTCAATATCATTGACTTGAATTCCATCTTCTTTAGAGAATGTCGAAGCATTGTTGGAAAAATATCCTTTTTCTGCAAATGTTTGCAGAATATCTTCCATTACATGTTCATCTAGATTTAAAGCATCTAATTTTATACCGATTCTACATTTATCGGCAGTATGACCATATTTCTTACATTTGTAGTATTTAATTCTTTTCTAAGATTTTTTCCTTTTTTCTTTCTTGGAAGAGTCTTCATGATTTTTTTCATTAAATTATTCTTTTTTCTTTTAAAATTTCTCTTGGGTTTCTTTCTATAGTTGCCTCTACTAGTTGCATTAGATAATCTAAATTAGCTAGGTTATTATCAAATTTTTCATTGATGGAACTTTCATGTTCAAACTCATCCGAACATTCATTATTACTCATTTTGTTTTTGAACTCAAAGAATTTATTTTGCAGTTTATTCTGCATTGATTTTAATTCTTTGATTTCTTTTTTTTTGAATTTTTATTTCATTATGAAGATCATTTACCGTGATTGGTCTATGATCTTTTGATTTTCTCCTATTGAGGATATTATTAAGATTATATGCTAAATTGTTAGAAATTGAAGTGGTTTGTCTAACCTTTTCCAACCATCTCAATGTTTCTTCATTATCTAGTAATTAATCTAACTTAAGGAGAAATTATTCTTCTTCCTTGGTTAGAACATTTATCTCATTATCAAAAGATGATGATTCAATATCATTGACTTGAATTCCATCTTCTTTAGAGGATGTTGAAGCATTGTTGGAAAAATATCCTTTTTTCTGCAAATATTTGTAGAATATCTTCCATTACATGTTCATCTAGATTTAAAGCATCTAATTTTATACCGATTCTACATTTATCGGCAATATGACCATATTTCTTACATTTGTAGTATTTAATTCTTTTCTAAGATTTTTTCCTTTTTTCTTTCTTGGAAGAGTCTTCATGAATTTTTTCATTAAATTTTTTAGAGAAATTTTTTTTTTCTTTTAAAATTTCTCTTGGGTTTCTTTCTATATTCTAAACATTTTTTAGAGTTTGTAGAGACAAAGGATGGATCATACTGAGAACAAAAATCATCAAGACTTTGTTTCTTCACTTTCTTTTCATTTTTAAGTTGCTTTTGTAACCTAATTATGTTACATAATTAGGTTCCTATCTTATAGACCAAGAGGAACCAAGACTTGCATGGTGCTGCCACGAGACATTCTAGTAAGTCGAGTGCTGGTGGCCTTCTCCAAGACTGTTCAGGAACATGGATCTGTAAGTATACCTAAAAAATAGCTTTCTCGCCTTTCGCTAAGCCGATTGTGAGATCGATCCATTAATTCCCCATAAGATAGGGCATTATAAGGAATTTCTCTACTGAATTCCCTCGAATTTTACTTCTAACTTGTTCACCTATTAATTTTGGTAAACCGGCTAAAAACTTTTCTTTCCAAAAAGGTTGGTTATAGTCATCTCATAGTAAGACCTTTGAAGGAAAATATTCTTATATGAGCGGAATTCTACTAAGGACTTACATTTTACATTGGACAAAAGGTTTGAATTGTTATCTCTAATGTGAAATGGATCTCTTATAAAATGCTGACTAATGGAATACATTAAAGTATTAATAGCATCCTAAATTGGTTCATTATTTTCATTAAGGATTTTAACCCGATTTTCATCCTTTTAATGGCAGTTAAAATGTTCATTTGTTGCTCTTCAATGAGATAATTATCCTACCAGCATTTTAATTGACTAATAAAACCAGTAATTAAAAGTATAGCAATCTGGTAATCAGATATGCCCTGAATACTTTTATTAGTATTTGAGAACATGAGCATCTAATTAGGAACATTTAAGATCATTTGTTCTAAGGCTCCATCTATGTTCCATTCATAAGTGGTACCTACTGAATATTTATTCTAGAAATTATTTGGTTTTTCCTCAAGCATAATATCAAGAGGAAATGTACACTAATAATATAACTTTTGAGGTTCTTTCCAAGTAATTTTATTAACTTCCTCACCATCTGATTCATTAAGACTTAAGTCTTTTAATGAAACATCTGGATTAGAATCATTATTAGATTCATTAAAGACATTAATTTTTTCTGATGGAGTATCTTGAGTGACTAAATTCCTAAATTTAAGAGCATCCAGTCTTAAAAATTCTATCAGTTCCATTTTTATTTCGTTCTTCATTAACTTTTTCTTTTCATTTAAGGCTTGAAGAAAGTCATTAATGAGACTATTAGGTATTTCAAACGGTTTGAAATGCAGTTTATTATTGACCAATTTTTCAATCCTAGCATTGTTATTAACCTCGTTACTAACTACATCTTCTATTCTGTCCAATTGTTAGCCTATTGTGTGAAAATGTTTGTTTTTGTAATTATTTTGGTCAATAAATTTCTTAATACCTGACCCTTCAACTTCTGTAGCATTCTTGAAGGGTGAAAGTTTAATCTTAACATCCTTATGTGAATACCGAATATTGCTAAGTGGTGGGTGATTGGATTCTACAATCTGTCCATCACTTAATCTCCATTGGACAAATAATATTTTTTGAGCCTATTAAAAAATAAGATTTGAGCACCTAATTCTTCCATAAAATTATAATAATTCTCCTTAATTTGTCCTTTAAACTTTTCAAAAGTTTTAAGGTACCATTCTCTTAGTTTTTTTTTTTTTAGGAGAATTAAAATTATCATTTAGAAAAACTCTATATGGTTCGAAGGGTTTTTCTATTACACACACACACACATATGTATAAGAAGGGAATAATGACCAAAAAGAGGGGGAAAAAGATAGTTGTAAATTGGTTACTAAACCATGATTAGTGTTATCTATAAAATTAGCACTATAATCATTTAATTTAAAGATTTAAGCATACATACATACATATATCTGTAAAATTTTGCAAATGAGTTCTTTTAAGACACCATTATTATTTCTATTAGTATATAACACATGGTTACTTATGATTCATCAATGTAATTAATTAAAATAAATAATGTAACATTAATAAACCAAATTATTAAAATATTTATAAATTTTAAAAAATAAAAATTTTAGGAAATAAATAAATAAAAAGAAAAAAGAAAAATCTACAAATTAAGAAAACAAAGTTCCTACCACCCCTAATCTTGAGTTAGCCAAAAACATGAAAAGTACCCTAGGTGAGTTACGAGCTAGTCTTTCAACCCAACCTTAGTGGTAAGTAGTCGCCTACTATCCTAAGGGGTTGCATGGCCCTTAAGGTGGTGGGCAACTACCCATCACCACTATTTAAAAAATGAAAAAAAAAAATCAAGCAAGCAATCTAATTAGGTTTTGTGGCTTTTTAAAATAAAAAATAAAAAATAATAGTGGTCTATCCCCTAGCCTTTGGGCGATCAAAACCTTTTTTTTACTTTCATATTTTTCTTTTTCAATTTTTCTATATTTTTAATGATTTAGTTTATTAATACTATGTTATTTATTTAAATTAATTACTTGGACGAATCATAAGTTGCCACTTATAATGATGTTAAAAAAAGAATTCATTTATAAACTTTTGCAAACGCTAAATACTTAAATGCAAAAGAAAAGAATTGAGAACTAAAAATGTATTATTTAGATTGAATGCACAATGAATGGGGGTATCATTAGCTAAATCATGAAATCTTTGTTTATTGCTAACATGATTTCTTTTTAAACACCTATTACTTCTCATGATTTGTTTAAGCCAGACTTTTATATTTATTTTTTCATGCTTATGACCAAAACAGCTTTATATAATGCCTTAATTATTTGTTTGAATTATTTCCTAGGTGCTCAAGATCCACCTGCATGATCTTGAAATACTCAAACTATTATGCCTTGTTATCCCGTGGATTGTAAGTACCAGATTTTTGGCAATACAAAGTGCTATTCAACTCTAACGCCTCAGTGGTCTCCGAATTTAGATAGGATAAATCTTAGCAAGTGGAAATATGTCATGTTTTGTTAAAGGAGCAGCCGCCGTCTCTCGAGACTTATCTAAATCAATTATATAATACAATGAATAGAACTGGATAAAAAAATAATAATAATCAAATTGTAAATTTGGATTAAACTAAACCAAATTGTAAATTAGATTTCAATCCTCTTTTTGGGTTTACAAAATTTTTAATCAAATTAAACCGTTCTTTCTTTTAAGATCCGAAAAATTACAAATCGAACCAAGTCTAAAAGTATATATATATATATAGATTCTATGTCGCTTATTGAATCATCAACATTTGTAAAATTTTACAATTGAGTCCTTTTAAAACACCATTATTATTTTCATTAGTATATAACACATGGTTACTTGCAACTTGTCAATGTAATTAATTTAAATAAATAATATAATATTAATAAACTAAATTAATAAAATATATAGAAATTTCAAAAAATTAAAAAGTTTTGAAAATTAAAAAAAAAAAGAAAAGAAAAATCTACAAGTTAAAAAAAAAAAAAGAAGCAAAGTTCCTACCACCCCTAATCTTGAGGTAGCCAATAATACAAAAAGTACCTAGGCAAGTCACAACCCATTTATAAAAGTGGGTCTTTTGAGCCAATCATGATGATAAGTAGTTACCTACCATCTTAAGCGGTTACATGACCCCTAAGTTGGTGAGCAACTAACCATTACCTCTATTTAAAAAAATTGAAAATAAACAAGAAAAACAACAACAAAACGAAATCAAGTCAAGCAATTTAATTAGGTTTTGTGACTTTTTATATTCTTTCTTAAATACAAGTGGTCTATCCCCTAGCTTTAAGGTGATCAAAACATTTTTTTTTTAATTTGCATATTTTCTTTTATAATTTTTCAATAATTATTTTTTGAATTTTTTATATTTTTAATAATTTAGTTTACCAATATTATATTAATTACATGGGCAAATCATAAGCTACCACTTATAAAGATGTTAAAAAAAATCATTTATAAACTTTTGTAAATGCTAAATACTTAAATGCAAAAGAAAAGAAGTTTACAATTGAAATAAAAAATCGATAAAACATTGAGAATTAAAAATACATTATTCATATTGAATGCATAGTGGATAAGGGTATTCTTTAGCTAAAGCGGGGCCTAAATCTTTGTTTAATGCTAACATGGTTTCTTGTTAGACACCTATTACTTCTCATGGTTAACAATGTGAACCTGCTTTTGAGCCATAAAAATTAAAATGTATAAAAGGGAATAATGACCAAAAGGAGGGGGAAAAAAGACAGTTGAAAAATAATTATTAAACTGGTTAATTAGTGTTCTCGATAAAATTAGCACTATAATCATTTGAACTTATATACATATACATATACATACACACACACACACACACACACATATATACATTTGAATCATCAACATTTGTAAAATTTTGTAAATGAGTCATTTTAAAACACTATTATTATTTCTATTAGTATATAACACATAACTACTTGTGATTCATCAACATAATTTATTTAAATAAAAATTGTAACATTAATAAACTAAATTATAAAAATATTTAGAATTTTCAAAAAATAGAAAATTTTAGGAAATTAAAAAAATAAAAATAAAAATAAAAAAATTAGAAAAACAAAGTTCCTACCACCCCCTAATCTTGAGGTAGTAAAAAACACGAAGGTCATGGGGAACTAGCCATCACCTCTATTAAAGGGTCGCACAACCCTTAAGGTCGTGGGCAACTACCCATCACCTCTATTAAAAAATTAAAAAAAGAAAAGAAAACAACAACAACAAAACCAAATCAAGTCAAGCAATCTAATTAGGTTTTGTGGCTTTTTTATTTTTTAATTTTAAATACAAGTGGTCCATCCCCTAGCCTTGGTGTGATCAAAACCTTTTCTTTTTTAAATTTGCATGTTCTTCTTTTCCAATTTTTCTTTTTTTTTTGAATTTTTATATTGTTAATAATTTAGTTTATTAATATTATGTTATTTATTTAAATTAATTACCTAGATGAAGCATAAGCTGCCACTTGTAATGATGTTAAAAAAAAAGAATTCATTTATGAACTTTTGTAAATGATAAATAATTAAATACAAAAGAAAAGAAATTTATGATTCAAATAAAAAATTAGTAAAATATTGTGAATTAAAAATACATTATTCATCTTGAATACAATGGATAAGGGTATCATTGGATAAAGCATGGGGGCCTAAATCTTTGTTTAGTGTTAATATGGTTTCTTGTTAGACACTTGTCACTTTTCATCATTAACAATGTGAACCTAGCTTCATGCTATAAGAAATAAAAAGTGTGAGAAAGGAATGGTGACCAAAAAGTGGGGGGAAAAGATAGTTCAAAAGTGATTACTAAACCGGTTGATTAGTGTTCTAGATAAAATTAACGCTATAATCATTTAATTTAAATATTTAAAATACATACATACATACATACATACATACATACATACACATTTGTAAAATTTTGCAAGCAAGTCCTTTTAAAACACCATTATTATTTCTACTAGTATATAAAACATCACTACTTGTGATTTGTCAATGCAATTAATTTAAATAAATAATTTAATATTAGTAAACTAAATTATTAAAAGATTTAGAATTTTCAAAAAAAAAAAATGAGGAAATTAAGGGAAAAAGAAAAAAGAAAAAAGAAAAATCTTCAAATTAAAAAAAAAAAAAAAAACAAAGTTCCTACCACCCCTTAATCTTGAGATAGTCAAAAACACAAAAAGTAACTTAGGTAGGTCAAAACCCACTTGTAAAAGTAGACCTCTCGACCTAACCATGGTGATAAGTAGTTGCTTACTGTCCTAAGGGGCCACACGACCTCTAAGGTGGTGTGCAACTGCTCATTACCTCTATTTAAAAAATTAAAAAGAAAAAAAAAAGAAAACAACAATAACAAACCAAATCAGGTCAAGTAGTTTGATTAGGTTTTGACTTCTTTTTTTTATTTTTTTATTATATATAATATATATACAATGGGTCCATCCCCTAGCCTTAAGGTGATCAAAACCTTTTTCTTTTCAATTTTTCTATAATTATTTTTTGAATTTTTATATTTTAAATAATTTAGTTTTCTAATATTATGTTATTTATTTAAATTAATTACATGGATGAATGATAAGCTGCCACCTATATCGATGTTTAAAAAAAAAACAAGAATTCATTTATAGACTCTTGTAAATGCTAAATACTTAAATACAAAACAAAAGAAGTTTACAATTGAAATGAAAAATCAATAAAATATTGAGAATTAAAAATACATTATTCATATTGAATACATAGTGGATAAGGGTATTTTTTAGCTAAAGCGGGGCCTAAATCTTTGTTTAGTGCTAACGTGGTTTCTTGTTAGACACCTATTACTTCTCATGGTTAACAAGTGCATGCTATAAAAATTAAAATGTATAAGACTAGAATAATGACCAAAAAGAGGGGGGAAAAGATAGTTGAAAATTGATGACTAAATTGGTTTATTGGTGTTATCGATAAAATTAGCACTATAATCATTTAATTTAAATATTTAAAATTATATACATATACACATATATATACATATATAAATATATACATTTGATTTATCAATATTTGTAAAATTTTGCAAATGAGTCCCTTTAAAGCACCATTATTATTCGTATTAGTATATAACACATGGCTACTTGTGATTTGTCAACATAATTAATTTAAATAAATAAACTAAATTATTAAAATGTTTAGAAATTTCAAAAAATAAAAAATTTTAGGAAATTAAAAAAGAATAAAAAATAAAAATCTTCAAATTAAAAAAAAAAAAGTGTTCCTATTACCCCCTAATCTTAAGGTAGTAAAAAAAAAAAAGTACCTTGGGTGAGTCACGACCCACTTATAAACGTAGGTCTTTCGACCCAACTATGGTGGTAAGTAGTCACCTACTATCCTAAGGGGCCACACAACCTTTAAGGTGGTAGGAAACTACCGATCACCTCTATTAAAAAAAAAAAAAAACAACAACAACAATAGAACCAAATCAAGTCAAGCAATCTATTTACGTTTTGTGGCTTTTATTTTTATTTTTTAAATAGAAGTGGTCCATCACCTAGCCTTAGGGTGATCAAAGACTCTCTTTTTTTTTTTAATTTGCATATTTTTCTTTTTCAATTTTTCTATAATTTTTTTTAATTTTCTATGTTTTTAATAATTTAGTTTATTAATATTATGTTATTTATTTAAATTAATTACATAGATGAATCATAAGCTACCACCTATAATGATGTTAAAAAAATTCATTTATAAGTTTTTGTAAATGTTAAATACTTAAATTCAAAAGAAAAGAAGTTTACAATTCAAATAAAAAATTGGTAACGTGTTGAGAATTAAAAATACATTACTCATATTGAATACACAGTGGGTAAGGATATCATTAGCTAAAGCATTGATGGGGGCCTAAATCTTATTTAGTGCTAACATGGTAAAAGATAGCTAAAAATTGATTACTAAACTGGTTGATTATTATTATCAATAAAATTAGCACTATGATCATTGAATTTAATGATTTAAACTTATATATATCTATATTTGAATCATCAAAATTTGTAAAATTTTTCAAATGAGTCCTTTTAAAACACCATTATTATTTCTATTAGTATATAACACATGGTTAATAAATTATTAAAAAATTTAGAAATTTCAAAAAAATAAAAAATTTGAGGAAATTAAAAAAAATACAAATGAAAAATCTACAAATTAAGAAAACAAAGTTCTACCACCCCTAATCTTGAGTTAGCCAAAAACACAAAAAGTACCTTGGGTGAGTCAAGAACCACTTATAAATGTAGGTCTTTTAACCCAACCATGGTGGTAGATAGTCGCTTACTATCCTAAGGAGCCACACAACCCTTAAGCTAGTGGGCAACTACCTATCACTGCTATTAAAAAAATTGAAAAAAGAAACAACAATAAAACCAAATTAAGTTAAGCAATCTGATTGGTTATGTGGTTCTTTTTAAAAAAAAAAATACAAGTGGTCTATCCCCTATCCTTAGGGTGATCAAACCTTTTTTTTTTATAATTTGCATATTTTTCTTTTTTTTAATTTCTATATTTTTTTATATTTTTAATAATTTAGTTTATTAATACTATGTTATTTATTTAAATTAATTACATGGATTAATTTTTAATAATTTAGTTTATTAATGCTATGTTATTTATTAAAAAAATGAAAAAAAAACAACAATAAAACCAAATTAGGTTAAGTAATCTGATTGGGTTATGTGGTTCTTTTTTTAAAAAAAATACAAGTGGTCTATCCCCTAGCCTTAGGGTGATCAAAATCTTTTTTTTTTTTAATTTGCATATTTTTCCTTTTCAATTTTTTATAATTTTTTATATTTTTAATAATTTAGTTTATTAATACTATGTTATTTATTTAAATAATTACACAAACAAATCATAAGTTGCCACCTATAATGATGTTAAAAAAAGAATTCATTTATAAACTTTTGCAAATGCTAAATACTTAAATGCAAAAGAAAAGGAGTTTATAATTCAAATAAAAAATTAGTAAAATATTGAAAAGTAAAAATACATTATTTATATTGAATACATAATAGATAAAGGTATCATTAGCTAAAGTGTAGATGAGGCCTAAATTTTTGTTTAGTGCTAACATGATTTCGTGTTAGACACCTATTACTTCTCATGATTTGTTTAAGCCGGACTTTTATATTTATTTTTCCATGTTTATGACCAAAATAGCTTTATATAAGAATTGTTGTGGTGTAACGGCTACAAAATAATTGAATTTTATCCGTTGATTTTTTAATTTTTTTGGGAAATCTTCAAATGAGCTACTAAAAAGTTCAAAAAAGAAAAAAGAAAAGAAAAGAAAAAGAAAAAATCTACACTTATCAATTCTTCTTCTTCTTCATCATCAAATTCAAACTTTATAAACTGTTAACACCCTTGAAACGCACGAAATCCTCCTGAAATCGACCTTCAAATCTTCGACATTCGACCGCTGACCACATCTTTAGGTGATGAGGTTGTTGGGTTTGAAATGTCTATCCTTATCCCTATCATTTTATCTTCGACAGGTAACTATAACAAATCTCCTAGGCTTCAGTTAAACCTTCTATCCTCTAAATAAGTAACCTTTCTTAATAATATCTTCAAGAAATATCTTGGTTATTGTCAACATACCCTTTAAAAATCTTACTACACTTTCTTGATTAGAACTCATTAGATCATTATCATACAATTTCTTTTATTATCATTAATACAATCAAAGAAAGAATTAACAATGTATACAATATATAGAAGTTTAAAAAAAAAATTCCCCAAAAAAAAAGGAACTTTATTTTATTCATCGAAAGGATTTATATTATATTTTGGTTGATGAAAAGGAGCATTGATCCATGTGAATTTAGTCTCCATAAAAAGCATATAAATAAAGAAGTTTGAAAGTGATAAAATCTACTTTGATCAATCTAACTTTGTTGGCTAGATGAACCGCTACCTTGTTTGCTTCCCCATAAATGTGTGAAGTTGTAGTTCCTACTTTTTTTTCATCAGCATTTGATTTTTTTTTTTTTGGATTCATTAGTGGTTCTCCTATAAATGTTGGAAAGGTTAATAATCCTATTAACAATTATGAACTAACCTACTTCAATCTCAATGCTTACTTACAGAGCTTCAAACCTATTTCCATTGCTAACAATTCAACATGTGCTGTACTGTCATCCTCTAATATTTGTGTAAATGCAAAAATCATTCTTTCATTTTCATTCAATACCAATCCCCCTCTAACCGTCACTCTACCAACACATAAACTGCCCATGTATTATCCTCTTGGGATTTGTCTAGTAGTCTTCAAATTTTTATCCTCAGTATAGATATGTATGAATATGTGAAAATTAGTGGAATAAATTTCAATTGCTTCACTTGTACTTTATCTATTGAGTGTCAAAATAATATCAACAACTGTTCATTCGCAAGCTTACTCTACATTCTAGTCTCCTCCATGTTTGTGTCCCTGGCTAAATAACAAAAAATTTCATAAAATAGTTGCAACAATTGATGATTGCACTTGCTTCTTCTTCTTAGACCTCGTTGCCTTCCATGAAATAAGACTTTGGATGCTTTCGAAGTTCATTAATTGTGGAAGTTGAGAAGTTTCTTAAAGTTTGGACAAAAGAAACAATGATCAACTAAGTCCATCTCATTTTTACATAGCTAGCGTTTAGAAGCTAATTGCACACCCCTCTTTTTAAAAGCATCATCTATTGGAGTAGCTCTAGTGTGAAGCTTCCACATGAAGATTGAAACTTTCATTGGTATTTGGCTATTCCAATAAAAATCCATTGAAGGGCTTTTAATTAATTAGTAGTCGGTAAAACAAATAAAAACTTTTTATATATATAATACCAAACTAAAAAAAAAAAACTATTATAAATGGTATAAATCTATAACTACTACTAAGTATTAAAATTTTATCTGTCCAGATCTACCACTAATCAACCCAACGAAATAAAAACCTGAACTCTGAAGTACGGGAATATCCTAATCCAACTAGCACAACGCCTAAATTCACAAGATTTCAATTTTTTGGTCCTGTTTCTAGAAAGGACACATGTGTTCCACCGTGGCGACAAAGTCCAACTAATCGTTGAATCACTGTTGACCAGGAAAGCCAGCAAAACAAAAACAAAAGAAAAAGACAACAACATTCAAATCCAATCAATATTTAATGATTCTAGTGCCGTATCACCGCTTGCCATTCTGTTTTTTCCGATGCTTCCAACGTTTTCTTTTGTATTTTGCTTTGACACTTTCAGCAATAGAAAAAATTCAAAAAAAACCCAGATTATTGTTTCATTGTCAATGACGGGCCAAGTTTGAAGTTTTGGTCTGCCTTTCTCATTGGTTGACTCAAGTTTCCATTTTGTTAAGCCATTTATCTTCAAAAATGGCGTGCCCACGTTCAAGACTAAAACATCATTCTCTTCCATTTTCTTCTCCTCCCCACTCAATCATACCAACTATACATACAATACTTGGAAGAACTCCATTAAATACCGATTCTGTTTCCGGGTATTTGCTTAAGCTGTGGAACGATTGTTCTTTACAAGTTACAACTCATTTTGGTTATAGGAATTAGCGTATTGGAATTTGCAAGTAGTCCTGTTTGTGTAAATCCTTTTTGTTTAGGGGGAGAGTATGGCTAATCCCTCATATGGTGAATCATTATCTTTTGGAGGGTCACAACATGGTCAGGGACAGCAGTTTCTTCCATTTAAGACCAGCAAGCAATCTCTAAAGGTATTGCTTTTACATGGTGAATTGGATATTTTGATCAATGAAGCTAAGAACCTGCCAAACTTAGACATGTTTCATAAGAAATTCGACGACTTGTTCTCCAAATTACCCGGAAATTTTAAAGGAAAGATTGAAGGAGAGATGTCTAAGAAGGTAACTAGTGATCCTTATGTAACGGTTTCGGTGTCTGGTGCTGTTATTGGCAGGACATTCGTGATCCGGAACAACGAAAACCCTATATGGGGCCAGCATTTCAAAGTCCCTGTCGCACATTATGCCTCGGAAGTGCATTTTGTTGTCAAGGATGATGATGTTGTAGGGTCACAGATTATAGGGGCGGTCGGGATTCCCGTAGAACAGTTATGCACCGGAGAGAGAATTCAGGGCACATTTCCCATCCTAGGAAATGATGGAAATCCTTGTAAGCCGGGAGCTGTGTTGAGTATATCGATTCGGTATACACCGACTGAGAAATTGAATTTTGATTTTCAGGGAGTACCAGATGCGTATTTTCCATTGAGGAAAGGTAGTAAAGTTACTCTTTATCAAGATGCCCACTGTCCCGCTGGCTCCCTTCCTGAGCTAGGGCTTGATGGTGGTATCCCGTTTACGCATGGTAACTGTTGGCGAGATATCTTTAGCGCGATTAGCCAGGCGCGTAGGTTGGTTTATATAACAGGGTGGTCTGTTGTCCACAACGTTAGTTTAGTTAGGGACAATGTTGATGCTAAGGATTACTTATTAGGAGATCTTCTCAAAGCCAAGTCGCAGGAAGGTGTTCGGGTTCTTCTCCTTGTTTGGGATGATCCCACTTCTCGCAGTGTTTTGGGTTTTCAAAGAGTAAGGATGAAAGAAACTTTTGCCATCGCTATTGCATTTTCTGAATCACTGCCATTTATAGGAATTAGGATATTGCAGTCATTATTCATAACGGTATCGCATTTTAATGTTTTTGTTATGGCTATAATCATTTTCAGTATTCTAGTTTTCGCTATAAATCAGTTGGCTATGGAGCATGAGCAAGAGTTTCTGAGTTTACTGCATTGTCAATTAATTCTTCATTTGATTAGTTTATCATGATAGGCATTTATCAGATTAGCTTTTAGATGAGTTGATTATGAATCTAATCAGATTTTATACAGTTTTAGAGTAGTACTATCTTTTCTTTTTCATAGCTCACTAGTAAAGTGAGCAAGGCTACAGATTCCTGTCTTCAGAAGATTAACTCCTGATTTTCTTCTATTTACCTGTGTCATAGGAGGGAATTATGCACACAAGTGATGAAGATACACGTAGGTTTTTTAAGAATTCATCAGTACATGTAATACTTTGCCCGCGATCAGCTGGAAAAGGACACAGCTGGGCCAAGAAAAAGGTTGAATCTCATACCCCCCCTATATGCTTCACTATTTATGTCTCTTGCTTCTCTTCTGGTTTTTAATTGTATTGTTAACTGCTTTAGCAATCACCTGCAGTCACTTAAGTACAGACATTGAGGCATGTTCTACTGTAACTCATCTTCGATAACATGTTAAAATTTCTGCCTCTAGAGTATATACAAAAAAAAAAAAAGAAAAAGTTTGAAGTTCAGTTGCTTCCTTCTACCACCCTTTAGGCTTGCTTACACCCCGGTTTTGTCCACAGGAAGCAGGAATTATTTACACTCATCATCAAAAGACAGTGATTGTGGATACTGATGCCGGGAACCATAAGAGAAAGATTACAGCATTTGTTGGAGGATTGGATCTATGCACAGGCAGATATGACAATCCTAATCATCCAATTCTTACAACATTAACGACATTACACAAAGATGACTATTACAATGGGTGTTTCATGGTAAGTATAACATCTTTTCACCTTTTTACTTAGAAGAGATGTCCAGAATTTGATGAAGCCTTATTCTTCTCCTCAGGGGCCAACTGAAGGTTGCCCAAGGCAGCCATGGCATGATTTGCATTCCCGAATAGATGGACCGGCTGCATATGATATACTTAAAAACTTTGAGGAGCGCTGGGCACGAGCTTCAGAACCACATGGCCTTAAGAAACTAAAGTCATCATCAAGTGATCATTTACTCAAACTTGAAAGAATTCCTGATGTTTTGGGGATATCTGATGTTACTCAGACTAGTGGAGACGATAAAGAGGCTTGGCATGTCCAGGTACATTGAATTCTAAATAATCAGTTGGTAATTAGAGCCTTACACTATCCTCTTTTTCTTTTATGTTTTTGTCAGTGCAGCTGATAAAAAAAAAATTGTTCTTTCAATGAAGGTTTTCCGCTCCATTGATTCTAATTCAGTGAAGGGCTTTCCTGATGATCCAAAAGATGCAACAAGCAGGGTAAGTTGGACATGTAAATGATAGAGAGGATCTTGTAGACAGTTTAACAACTAGTTTGCTTACTGCCTTTTCGCAGAATCTGTTGTGTGGGAAGAATGTGCTAATTGACTCAAGTATACACACAGCATATGTAAAAGCAATTCGTGAAGCAAAACATTTCATTTACATAGAGAACCAGTACTTCCTTGGGTCCTCATTTAACTGGGATGCTTACAAAGATCTAGGTAAGGAAAATCTATCAAATAAGGTTCGATAAAATGGTCTTCCTTGTTGAGCTACCACTTGCATCATTTAATATGATATGTGCCAATCTCATTCACATCCAATATTAATATATCATGGTTCTGAAATGAAGCCATGATTGCTGTCCTGGTTTTATGTGCATATTTTGTATATATTCTATTCATTTGAATGAGACCACTAGATGATTTCTCCACAATGAAAATGCATTCAACAATCAACATATTTAAAATGGCTAGATTGGAGAAACCCCAGCAATGTCAGTGTTTACTAGTCACAGTCCTCTGTATCCATCAGATAAAAAGAGTCCAAAATTTCATTAACATCCATTTCATGTACTGCAGGTGCAAACAACTTAATACCAATGGAAATCGCTCTTAAAATTGCTAAGAAAATAAAGTTGAAGGAGAGATTTTCAGCCTATATTGTCATTCCAATGTGGCCAGAAGGTGTTCCTACCAGCCCTACTATTCAAAGAATTCTCTTCTGGCAGGTAAGCTCTAACTACAAGCCAAAGCTGATTATTGTGCTTCTCCAAATGGAAAATATGTCAAAAGTTAGAATTCTGGTACAGAATCTTGGGAAAAATATGTTTGCGTCCTGCCAAAAATGATATATTCTCCATAATATGAGATATCTCTACATGACTAGGTAATAAAAATATAGATTTCACCCCTTGAAACTGGAAGTATGATTTTGGAAGCATTGAAGATTTCCATGAGAGAGAGAAAATGGACATAATTTCTTCTCACATATATTAAATTTAGTTCTGCAATGAACTGGTTTAAAAGTTTAAGCTTATAAATTAGAGTGGACTTTTATATTTTATACTTTTAACACTCCACTCACGTAATGGATGAGACATTAATTGAAGCCCGTCACAGGGAAATAACTCATACTCCAACTCTGATACCTTGCCAAATTTAGATCCACAGCCAACTAGCAACTCCACATCAATTAATTTATAAGGTTAAATTTTAGATCAGTTGCTGGTTCACTCTAGTGGCAATATGCTATCGTATACCTGCTTCCAACAACTCTTTCAAATAGTCCAAGGGAGATCAAGTTGAAGCTTATTATACATCGAGTTATTAAACGGTTACAGGAGGTTCTATGCTTGTCTCTTTCGTTCTTAGTTGCATAAAATCATAAGTTTGTGACTATTTTATGGTATTTCAGTATCGTTTGGAACTGGATGTGTAAACTCTTAAGCCTGAATGCTATATTTGGCTCATAAGGATCCTGATATCTCTCTTATTTTTGCAGCGCAAGACCATGGAAATGATGTATGACACAATATACAAGGCACTACAAGAGGTTGGGCTTGATAATCAATATGAACCTCAGGATTATCTGAATTTTTTCTGTCTCGGTAAGCGTGAGGGTCCAAGTGGAGAAGATGTTGAGAACTCAAGACAATCTACGAGAGCAAAGACTCCACAAGTAAGCCTTCCCCACACTTCAATGTTATATTTTGTTTCACCATCATCTACTGATCATGAACCCTTATCCTTCTATTTATGATTCTAAGCCTTCCCCACACTTCCATGTCATATTTTGTTTCACCATCATCTACTGTTCATGAACCACCCTTCTATTTATGCTTCTAGGAACTCGCTAGAAAGAATCGTCGCTTCATGATTTATGTCCATTCCAAGGGAATGATAGTTGATGATGAGTATTTGATACTGGGATCAGCTAATATCAACCAGCGGTCCATGGAAGGTAATAGAGACACTGAAATTGCAGTGGGCGCATACCAGCCTCATTATGCCTGGTCTAGGAAACAATGCTATCCACGAGGACAGGTAATTCTGACTTCATCCAAGATGATATTTGAGTAATGTCTAGATGTTGAAACGCATAAATGCACAGGAATTAATGGACATTATGCAGGCCATTCATTGTTTCACGAAATTTGTCTCGGCTGCATGTAGCAACGCTACACTCACGTTTATTGCGTTATACATATTTTGTATAGATGGCTGTTTGGTTACTAGGTACTAACCCGTAGCATCTTTCATGTACATTGAATACAGATACATGGATACAGAATGTCCCTATGGGCAGAGCATCTAGGTACCCTGGAGGAGAGTTTCAAGCAACCGGATAGCCTTGAATGTGTGAGGCAGATAAGGATGCTTAGCGAGTCTAATTGGAGACAGTATGTAGCTGATGAGGCAGCAGAAATGAAGGGCCATCTTCTTAAGTATCCAGTCCAGGTAGACAAGATGGGGAAGGTGAAACCACTCATACATTGTGAGACATTTCCAGATGTCGGAGGCAAAATAGAGGGGTCGTTTACTGCCATCCAAGAAAACCTGACAATTTAGCTGGTGGATGCACTGTCTCTATGCTTACTAAATCCTCTGGAGTTGATTTATCCTCACACAAACACGAATTCGGGGAATCCTTGAAGAATAAAGTGGCCATCGATCTAGTGGATGCAACGTGGCTTTATGCTTACACCAATAAAGTTTAGTTCAAAGCTCTACATCCAAATTTGTAGTCATTAGTAGTCTCAAATCAATCATTATATTTACTAGAGTAATTGACTCGCTGTTAAAAACTTTAGAAGGTTTTTCTCAATGTGCATTCTCATCTCTTTTTTCTGGACTCACGAGCAGTCCTCACGAGAATCAATGCCAGTTGACGATATTTTTTCTAGTCCTCCGAAGTACCATCCCAACTTAGTTGCACCCCCAAAATGGATATGGAAGTAGCAATCCACTATACAGGAAACTAACTTTTTATACCGGCTAATGAAGAGAATATTTACACACAAAATGGAGCTTCTATTTCTTTGGAGGGACAAAAACAAAAAAACACCTCCACAAAATGAAGCTCCAAAGCCATATTGCAGAGACCAATCTAGGGCACAACCTTTTACAGGGGTCAAATGTTAACAACTGACCAAACTAAATAAATTAAGATTCCCAGGGGCATATTGATGCAAATTCAACTCCTAACAGATTTTTGTATCAAACTTCAAACTAATGCCCATACTGAAGAGCTCCTGGCAAAGTAGCTTGGCCCCATAGGGCACATTAACTTTTACCAGATCATCAGCTGATTCACATGACCTACAATAAGGACCTCTGATTTTCCGGCCACCTTGCACAGATCTCTGGATGACACCTGCAATGTTCTTGCAATTTGGGCAAATGTGCATTTCAGAGGAATCACTGAGAGTAAAGAGCCGTTCATAGAGATTAGCAGAGGCCCCATGTGCAATAAGGCAGTCTCTCTCCATCTCACCAAATTTTATACCACCAAAACGTTTCCTATCTGCTACAGGTTGCCGTGTGAGTGGGTGAACGGGTCCCGTGTTGCGGAACTTCACTTTGTCTTCAGACATGTGGATCAGACGCTGGTAGAATGTTGGGCCAATAAATATGAGCGAGCGGACCATCTCTCCCGTTCGACCATTGTACATTCTTTCATTTCCCCACCTTGAAAATCCAGCTCTGCAATTCAAATTCAACTTATCTAACAGCTGAAAGATTATGAACAGTGCAATTTTAACATATTCAATCAGATAAAAAGAGGTTACCTGTGCAACTGATTAGTAATGTCGTCGATGGAAGGAGTAGAGAAAGGAGTAGCATATTTGACTGGGCCACCTAAAGCAATGCCCTTTCCCAAAGCAGCCTCAAGTAGCTGACCTGGTGTTTGACGTGATGGGAATGCATGCGGGTTAATGACAACATCAGGAACTATTCCTTGTTTTGTGAAGGGGAAATTTTCCTGGGACTCCAGGAAACCAAGGACACCCTTTTGCCCGTGCATGCTAGCAAACTTATCTCCTAGACATGGTGAACGAACCTGAACATCATAACAGAGTTGTAGTAACTTTATTCTTTAGTGACAATAGTAGCAACTTTAAAAGCAAATAACAGAAAGATATGGCTCCAAATTTAGCAGGCTACAGCCAACTTATGCTACAAGGTGCCCTAAATGTCTCCTAGACCAAGTAGTTTTTGTAGTCAAGAAGTTTAAATAAATGTTTTTGGTCTTATAAAGAAAAGTCGCCAGAAGCATTGCAAAGAAAAATGTGAATTGACATGCTTGATTACCTGTCGAAGAGAAACAACAGCAAAATTCTTGCCATCATCATTAGCAGAGAGCAACACCTTCTGAACCATGCCCTTTTCTGTGTGCTTTAGTTTTATACTATGATCGGCCCCAGAATCAGCAGCACACCTGCCAATAACAATATCTCCACTCTGTAAATTTGCCCCTATGAAGGGAAGGCCATCATCATCCAGGCTATCAACACGTCCAAGTTTACTCTGTATCTTGCCAAAATTGATGCAATCGTCAGACTTCCGCCTCTTCTCAACAGATTCATTATTCTCGACTTCAGCCTTGTAACTCCTTATGTGTTCAGATTTGAACATACCTCTTTCCAATGAAGCCCGATTCATAACCAACGAATCCTCCTGATTGTACCCAAGATGAACATTGACTGCAACAATTGCATTCTGGCCATTGAAGAACTCAGGCCTAGGTATCATCCCCTTATGGCCAAGTGAAAATTCAGATTTACCTAGGCAATCAGATATCACCGTTCGGAAAAGTGGCCTCTGGGGATAGTATAACTGATGAGACAGTGTATCCACCCTGATGTTGGGGTTCGTTGTTGAAAAGCCAATGCCCTGTTGGGAGTGCTTCTCAGATTCATAGAGCACTCTCCGCGCATGGTCATGATTGGCAAAGGGAATGATTCCACAGCTTAAACCTAAAAGGAACGACATGTCAAGTTCACAATGTGTATACCTGACTTGTGGTTTCTTTGACATGCCTTTTTGGGTTTCTTGCATGGACTCCTCTTGTCTTAGAAGGTAGCTAATACTCCATGCAGTGCAACAGTCTTCTTCTTCCTCCGCTCCAATTAGCTCAACAATTCCCTTTTCCAGTAAAGTTCCAAATGTATAACTGTCCCCTTTTAAAGACTTGATCTTTCTTAAATTCTCAACAACCAAAAGAGGACGAAGGATCCTTCCAGCATCTGAAAACACACGGACCTCTCCCTGGTACTCGTCCCATTTAACCTCTACCTACAAAGGAAAGAGCCAATGAAAATTAACCACAAAATTTATACCAGATACTTTACCACCGAGTCTTTGGATGAAAGATTCCAAAAGAATTTTTCATATACTCAACCCTCAAAAATATACAATTATTTAGATGCCTATGCAAGCCAGATTACTAGCTGCCCTCTTTCTCAGCTGCAACAAGGCAATACATTAATATTATTCATGCTTTTTTTCTAGAGCTACATATGATTCCTTGATGACACGGTTCCAGTGACTAACACTACAAAACCATATTCAGAAAAGGCTGATCACAATTAACTGGGGCTTGTCGTAATAAGTAACATTGCCCAGTGATCTCCTGAGGGATTGACGAATATAGGATGACAGCAGAATTAGAAATTTAGCAAAAACCACAGCTACCATGGTTAGAGATGCATCTAGCTTCAAGGTAGAAACAAAAAGCCAGCTCAAGGTCGCATGTTGCAAAACATCCAAAATATGTATTCAATGAACAATGTATTTTCAGGAAACTTAATGAACTTAGACATATAAAAGTTCAAAAAGGTACTCTAAGGAATTTGCAAATGCCAAAAGTGCTTAGATTGTTCATTTTCAAGGATTTTCTTCTCTTTTCCCCAAAGGAGCTTTATGATTAAATTCAATAAATGGAGAGCAATGCACATTTTCAGTGCTTTGTCAGACTCACCCAAAGTGCTTCAGATGGCTCATCATTACATTTTACACATTAGTCTTTAGATTTGCCCCAGAACATGCAAGGCCAAGATCTCAGCACTACTTTTTGCATCTACACTGAAAGGCAATACTAGTCCAATATTTCAGTTCAAATAAAAGGCAAGGCAATAATGGTACAATGTTTCAGTTCAAATGATAGGCAAGGCAAGCAATAGTAAAATCAATGTTTTGCCTATCCATAATCCTGCATGTTATTTGCTGATTCCATCAATTCTCTAGACCAACATAAAGGAAAATTTAATAGCAAATATACAGAAGAGCATAGTAACATATGCATCTACACTGAAAGGCAATACTGCTCCAATATTTCAGTTCAAATAAAAGGCAAGGCAATAATGGTACGATGTTTCACTTCAAATGATAGGCAAGGCAAGCAATAGTAAAATCAATGTTTTGCCTATCAATAATCCTGCATGTTATTTGCTGATTCCATCAATTCTCTAGACCAACATAAAGGAAAATTTAATAGCAAATATACGGAAGAGCATATATTTCAGTTCAATATTGCCTACACTGAAAGGCAATACTGCTCCAATATTTCAGTTCAAATAAAAGGCAAGGCAATAATGGTACGATGTTTCAGTTCAAATGATAGGCAAGGCAAGCAATAGTAAAATCAATGTTTTGCCTATCAATAATCCTGCATGTTATTTGCTGACTCCATCAATTCTCTAGACCAACATAAAAGGAAATTTAATAGCAAATATACAGAAGAGCATAGTAACATATGTGTTGCATAAATTAGGAAGTACCTGGGGGGGATATCCCTCTTGCGCCTCAAGTTCCTTAGCTTGGTAACAAATGAATGAGGATTGTTACAGACACCAACCCATTCCCCATTCAGAAAGATTTTAACTAAACCACGAAGTGAAGTTGAAGTATTGTCTGCAACACTTTCCATTCCGCAGTCATACAAAAACATATCAAGAGGCTCTGACACGTTGGTAGTCACAAGTCCAGTAGCAGCCAAATTCTTTACAAGACCACAATTTTCCCCATCTGGTGTCGATAAAAAGCATACCTTGCCCCAGTGTGAGGGGTGCCTGCATCAGAAAATGAATTAGATACAGGATATTTATAATTGCCAGATGTGTAACAAATTAATGGATTAGGAAAGAATTTAATCATGTAAACTAAAACAGTTATTTGAACACGCTAACCTCATGCAAATCAAGGATAAACAGCACAGGGATTACTTACGGATATCGAGCATCTCCAACTTTGCCCGTGTAATTAACCTGTTGGCGCATTTTTCTCATGTCCGAAATGGATTGCAAGGGATTTGTTCGCCTAAGTGTTGCAACAACACCTGATATCCTTTCTGCTTTAAAAGGATGTGACCATGCTCCAGTTGAAAAAGCCCTTTGAAGACCATTTGTAATAATGGAAGCATCAAAATAGTGCTCAACATCATGCAAATCCCGATCCCCATAGAGGTCTCTTTGAATGGCCCTCATCATGCGCCTTCGGGCATTCAATATCTGCACCCGTAACTCTCTCTCTAGCAATTCCCCCGCCATATCTAACCTCTTATTCCTAAAATCATCCTTGCTATCACATTTCCTACGTCCAGTATATGCATCCAACAGACACTTTACCATGTATGCAAGAAAACGAGATTTTCGCTTGAAGCCCATAAGACTGGGAAATAAATAATTGTTCAAGCACTCTTCAATAGATTCCGCAGGCGGGAATTTGCAATTTTTAATGCTCTTATCTAAAAAATTAAGTGCTTTCCCTCCTCTCCGGAATCCCTCACACTTCTCATCGGATTCATAGATAGAAGCAAACAATATATTCAAAACCCTTGCATCATCATGGCCAAAATCAATAAGATCAACGACTTCCTTATCTGATGACACACCAAGAGCAAAAAACAATATCCATACAGGCACCTCCATTGACATGAAATATACAGTAAGGACTTTCTCTCCTCCTCTAATATTTTCAGCATTAGAATTTTCTGCAAGCTTAATATATAACCTTTTCCTCTTCCATGCAGACCTGTAAGCAATTGTCCAACCTTGAGTGCTAGAAATCCACAGCTTCCTTAAAGTGATCTGCTCTTGCGCTATAAATGTCTGCAAGGATTAAGAGACATAATTAAAAAAGGTATTGTAACATAAAATCTGCAAACTTCATTGCTGAGCTGATAACAAACCATAATCCAAGAAAAAGCAACCAACTGCCAAATAAAATCCTACCAAATGATTGGTTAAGGAATATTAGAAATATGCTAAGCTAATAAGGTTCATGAGTTTTTGAAAAGTTTACTGAGATAAATGGAAGAAGATAGAACCATACTAAGAAAAGGTTCAACAGCTGTGATCTCCTTCTATAGAGACCTGTTGCACCATCATGATTACCTCCCTACTCTATATCTGATATCTTTCCATTTACAGATGAAACTTCTTATTCTTGGGGTACACATGAAACACATGCCTTCAAAAAGAGAGATAGGGCAAATGAGTATCATTTTCAAGGCAAGTGGTTTTTCCAGGATCCATTTCTAACAGCTATCAAGAAGAGAAAGATATAAAAAGTTGCCATCTCTACAACTCACCAACTTAAATATAAAAAGAAAAAGGCTAAAAACTATCTTCTATCAAAGAAATGCTTGAAAGGTGCTCTACACATTTTTTTTAAAACAAAAAGCAGATGTAGATTTATGAAACTACAACACAAGATTTAACCAGAAGTCACCTTTTCTGCACCCTTGACCAAGAAATAACCACCATGATCAAAATCACAGTCACCTATTTCAGCATCACTCATCCAGCATAGCTCAGAATTCACCATGATCGGGATCCTCCCCATCATGACATCTTTACTCTCAGTCTTCAATATATCCTTATTTACATATTGTTCTTTCCCTGTTTTGAATTTGTCACCCCGTGCCAGATTCTGAGTGTAGACCTGACAAAGAAGCAATATATCCATTACCAATGTCCAGAAACCCAAATTGCAACTACAGTGCTGATATCATGCACATTCTATGAACAGTTTTCTGCCTCAAACTTATAGAAATGGCATGAGAAACTTTCAGAAGATGGTAGAGAACATAGGAACCATACAATATTATGAAATGTATAAGTTACTATTACCTGCCCTTCCAACAATCTAAGACTTCCAGCAAACCCTATATCTGAGGAACTAGTGTGATAAGCAATTAAAGATTGATTATCTCTAGCTACTAGCATAAGTTTATAAATTATTATTCATTGAGTTAAATTTTTACACTAAATCAAAAAAGCCAACCGCACAGCATCTCATGCACAGAAATGAACTGAACAACATATATGTGCACAATATATATATATGGCTTTGACTTTAAATGCCTATTGTGCCAATTTAGAAATTCTCATATATAAGTTTAATTTATCTAAAACACGAAGTTGGCTTTGACTTTAAATGCTTATTGTGCCAATTTCGAAATTCTCATATATATATATATAAAGCCAACTTCATGCTTTAGATAAATTAAACTTTCCACCCCTTGTCAACTTTTATCTGCCATTCTAACATATTTTACAATTAACATAAATGCTCAATCTACGGAGCAGTACTGGTCTAAGACCCTGAATACTAAAGAACAACTGTGAGAAAGAATCTTTTGACATTTTCAGCACTGGAAGCAGCAACTAGTGTTTACCTGAAAAAGGATGTTTACTTTCATTCTGGACGAGTATGTCATGTTCTGGAGTCGAGCATGTCTTGGTAACAAATTCAGGTATCCTCTCCCATCACCGGCCCAGAATTGTGGGCGATCGAGTGTAACTTTTCCAAAACGCACCAATGCGTAGCGCCACTCAGCATCACCCTTTTTTGATGGATCGTATCCAGGTTCAACAACTATATCTCCAAAAGAATCAAATACCCTCTGAATTCCATTCTTGATAAAATCATTGAACGACTCAATCTGATGACTGATCAAGCCATATTCATGAAAAAAGGCAGTGGATGCCTTTCTACAAAAATTGAGAAGAAAAGCTTCACCGAGATCACTCACTAGCTCTTCATTATCTATGTCCATCTCATAATCAAAAGGCTCACTGTTTGCCATGAGTATAAAACTCTGGAAATAGAAAGGAAAACAAAGGGAAAAAACATTATCAATAATACTCTAGATAGCCAATTATTTCACCAGTTGAACCTTCATACCAAATGTAAGCAGATAAAATTGGTCACAAGCGAGAAGGCAGTACTTCTCTTCTGAGACCAATGAAGCTTTATCAAACTCTTTGAGTGACCAAAATATTGGTTAAATGATGAACAAAGCATTAAATAGTCTTAGTTCAGACCCATTTTCTGTGATTCTCAACACATATTATTTTATCCCATTTGCCAATTAAAGAAAACATAAAAAATCAGCCATCAGTGAAATCGCAGGGGAAAAATTAACATATAGTAATCTCAAAATAAATTTGGAAAATTAGACATGTGTCCACACTATACATTTGACCTGCCTATATTCGAATTGCCCAGAGAACAAAATCACATGTACCAACCAACATTAGCATTTTACACTAGAGGTTCATCATCACCTAACTATAAAGCCTAGCTCTAATCTAAAACTGCAAAGCTGAACATAGACACATGATACACAATAAACAAAAATTTGTGACCACTGATTGCAACGGAACACCTATTTCAGTCCTGGGAACAAAATAAATTGCTCAAGGTAAAAGATTCTAAACCCTCTGAGACCACCTGCACAGTGCATGCCAGATTTAACTAAACATCATTGGTACAAAGCTATTAAAAGTGGATCACGTGTCCAGTGGCCAGTCCAACTTTTTTGTCTTTATTTCTTTTTATTAACATAAGGACACGTCAATAAACAAACGAACTATCTCTGCACACATATACCACCCCCACAAGACCAATGTTCAGCTTGCAACATGCAACCTCAGTCTTCATGCAGCTAGGCCCTTAGTGACTGGACTAATCTAAAAATCCTTACTTTAATAGCTTTTTGAACTATCAGCCCTGTAATACATTGACTAAAGTCCGATTAACAGTGGTACAGGTGTCCAGTGGCCAATCCAACTTTTCTTTTCTTTTTAGTGACACAGAGGCATGCACATTAAGAAACATGCTACCTTTGCACACATAAATCATCCAATGAGACCCATGCACCGGTTTAGTCCAACTCCTGCCTTGTGGCTAACTTCAAACCTCATGCAGTTAGGGCATGAATGACTGGACTGAACCTAGGGGGTCTTTGAAACTTAAAAGTTACGAATTTTTTGAAACTTAAAAGTTACGAATTTTTAGAGGCGCTTTTCATTTCACTCCACTAAAAACCCTAACTTTCATCACATTTTCAAACTATTAGTTCTATAATAAACTGGATAGAAGTTATATAACATGAAATAATTGCATTATCAGGAATTATTGCTATTTAGTTACACAAGCTCACATGAAATTTAAAATGAAGTCAAAATCGAGATAATCTAAAAACCAACCACCGATCAACAAAAGCAAGCAAATGGAGAGTGATTAAAGCCGTAATATAAGTAAATGATGAAGCATAACATAACGTGCGTGTCAAAAAAGAAGTTTTTTTTTTCCACATTTCTCACGCAAAAACACACATGTTTTTCTAGTACATTTACTCAAGTGTAAGAGAGAGAGAGACAGTACCTGAGAAGCGCAAGCTTAAGCGGAGAAGAAAGAGAAGAATGGAAGAGCGAGGAGAGAGAGTGAAGGTAAGGGAGTGAGCGTGGAGAAGAAGACGAATTTTAACCTAAGGAACAACAACTACGAGGAGATGCTTTCTCTCTCTCTCTCTGCTTCTTTCTTTTTTCTTTTTTTTTTTCTCTTTATTCTGCCGCTATTTCCAAAACTAGTGCCACGTCAGATTCATACGTGTCACCTGCTAGCCAATAGCAAGTTAACACGTGACTGCTCAATTAATTTATTTTTAATCTCACCATCCCCTTTTCTTTTGAACTTTTCCTTTATTCATTTTTTTTTTGGGTAAAATTTCCTTTATTCATTTCCTTTTTCATTTAAAAAACGATAAAGACATACAATTTTTTAAAAATATGCCTATTGGGAATGTGCCACGCAATTAGCCTGATTACATCACTATTAGGTGCGCAATAGCAATACAAGTGTAAAAATTAAATAAAACAATATAATAAAATTTAAAGTATAAAAATAATTATTTAATCAAATTATATATATAATTAATAATTTAAAATATATATAAATAATTTTTAAAATTCATAAAAATACATTTGATAATGATTCATAAAAAATAGCCAAGATGACCTATTTCTAAAATGATAAAGACACTTACTAATTTTGAAAAATTCTACGGGATAATCACTTAAAAGTAATTAAATAATATATGTTTTTCTCTTTATTATAGTAAAATCATCTTGATTACAATACAATAACATCTATTAAAAGAGAATCGATTCCATAGTCCAAGTTATATTTCCATGAAAATAAAAGTTAGATTCAAAATTTCATTCACATTCTCTAATACAAAACAATCAAAATCGTGTATCCAACCTGAGACTCCTAATTCTCGAATAAAAACCCCAATTTATTAATATTGTCTACTCTCTTTTTTTTATGAAGCAATAAAACTTTACAACTAAAATACAAATGGAAACGCGCTTTCATTTCATGGGATGTTCATATGACTGGAGATGGCCCCCAACAGTAAAAAGCTGAGTGTCCCAACACTTTTGTACAAAATGAGGTGGATTTGAGGACTATTAGACGGACTATAGGATGGCAATGATGGTAAATTTTATTAAAATTCGCCAGTTTTATGGGCATTATCTAAAAAAATTGTTAAGAAAATCTATTCGATAAAAACCTATTTGTTTCATTAAACTCGATAAATTACTATAAGAAGGTAGTTTTCCAAGAATAAATTTAAAAATGAACTCATTAATCCATAAAATATTTATGATATTTTTATTAAATATTGTTTTTACGATGAATATATTGTTGAGACATAATTATGAAATATTTTGAAATAAGTTATAGATTTGGAAAATATGAACTTACATACTTTGCAAGCTAGTGGTTCTCCATGGAAAATATGAACTTTGTGCAGTGGATATTACTACGATTTATCCTTTGCTTAACGAGTTCAAATATTTCAATCTCCAAACTGAATTTGTCCATGAGCATCTTTACGTGCCATAAGCTATACTATGTCACTAAGTTTATTTTTATATTTGAAAATATCCATGGAATAAGATGAGATGAAATGAAATGATATATATAATAATATTTATTAAAAAATATCATTAATTCATTAATGTAATAAATATATATTAATAAAATAAAATAAAAACTTATTTAAGTAAAGATAATTAATAAGTGTGGAACGGAATTACAATTTTTTTCTTATGGAATTAAATTCTCCATAAAGGTGAAATTTCAAAAAATCATAATGCCAATTTTCAAAAATTTATTCTAAGTCTACTCCAACTTATCAAATGTGATATTATACTTTTTTTTAGTTATAATAAGAATTAAGAAAATCATATAAACAAATCTATATTTTTACTTTTTTACAAACAAATTAAATTAATTTTTTTAACAAAGCAATGACTCAAATTATATATAAAATTCCAAAGTTTATCTACGACTTTTATAACTAAAAGAATAGGCTTTGTTTATTCGAAAGCCTAATTTAGGGGCGGTGATGGTCATGTTGCAACTTGGCAGGCTTGATCGGACCCAGTTTCAGGTTTGGACCAATAAGATCCCATCAAGTACTTTATATAATCCAATGCTTTCGGTTTATAAAACTTGGTCATTAAAATAAATAAATGGGTGCCATCAAGGTTATGAGTATTTTTTATTTGGTATTTTAATGAGTTCTGCTGTGATATTCATTAATATTTTTTTTTTCTCTAAAGGATAATATAGGAATCTCCCATACTTGTACATCTGTTAAGAAAAAACGGTTTCTTCAAAATATATTTGAGAAGGAAATTTGAATCTGTAATAATTGCGTTGGAGATTGGAAATTCTTTAAGTATGCATATTGATCTATGAATATCTATCAGCAAAATCGATAAAAACAACCTCCTTACTTTTTATTGTATTTCTCATAGAGCTGTTTTTCAGGATAGTGTTGTGTTAATAAAACCGTAAATTGAGAGTAAATAATAATAATAATAATAATAATAATAACCATGAACAAGTGTATCATTCTCCATTTATTTGAGCTGGTCAGAAATGCAGTCCTAAGTAAGGAACCAGTTCGAAAGGGAACAGAAAAACAAAACAATCCAAGTTTTGTGCAACATCGGATTTTTGCAGTATACAATACACGGTTTCACATATTCCATAAAGACCATTTCTACACTGATGAGGAACTATGGAGTTTGCTCTCAATTTGGTCCTCATGGACATGGAGGATTCACTGCAAAATAAGGTGGATGTCTATCCTAAGTTAAACCAGCTGTCATATTTTATTTTATGAATTTATAGAATCAACTTCAAATAAATTCAGATTTAAAAATAAGTTTTTTTAAAAATTGATATTACTTAAATTTTATTCTGTGTGGTTTATGTCTCCAAATCAAGTTAAGAGTGCAGAAGATTTATATATTTTTTAAAAAATTAATATTCATGATAATATGATGTTCAACTATGGTTAACTGATAATTTTTCCTTCGTTAGTCCATTTGGAAGGCACGAAGGGTGACGGCACCAAGTCTAAAAAATTAGAGATGGTCATAATAATAAACAGGGACCATATGAAGATAAACTAAGAAAACAAATGTTGAAATTGAAGTTTTGGTGTCCCTTTAGATAAGCATTAACATTGCATTGCCGGCCTGAACGTCCAACGGCAAAAAGAAAATTCTTAAAAAAAAAAAAGAGAGAGAGAGACAGAGAGCAGGTTTCCTTGGTCATAATTTTGCTTATCACACCCTATCCTCGCTATGACCATTGGCCAGCGCAGCTCTTGCCCGCAGGTTTTGATTTTAGGTGTTTTTCCATTTAAATCTGGAATTATACTCTTTTTTAAAAAAAATAAAAATAAAATTATTGGAGTATAACATTTGAGAACTACAAATACAAGGTATTAAATATAATAACATGTTATTTAATAAATCAAAATGAAAAAAAATCTAAAATTTTGTTAATAATTTTAATGTTATCACAATATATATATTAACCAAAATAATGTAGATGGCTGCAAGAAGTGGGTTTAAGATTAACTTTACAATATTTGGCTTGTAAAAATTAAATTATATTTCCCAAATCGGCTTAGATGGTTGATTTTCTCAACATTGTAAAGATTTATTACTTGACTTTTACCCCTAACAAAAAACATAACCAAGTTAATAAGGAAACTAATATCTTCTCATTTTTCATTCTTTTTGATACACATTAAATTTCTTGCCGAAGCCAAACAAATGCCCATTGCATGAAATATATATATATATATATATGTATAAGTGTGTTTTTGGAAGTGCTCAAATCATTGCCCTTCACAATCTCCTATCTTTTCATGAATAAAAAATATTAGAAAACCCAAGCTTTGAACGGTCAAAAAGAAGGCCAAGGCCAACTGACTTTTGATTATGCATTTTTCATTTACCTACTTGTATTTTTCTTTTCAAGCTCTTATACCAACTAATGACATAAATTTCCTTTTTTTTTTTTTTATAAAATGAGAAGATAACTATATTTATTGATTGACCATAATACGACTAAAACATATGCATATAAATAACTATAAAATGAATGATGACTTGATAAGATTGAAAGTAAAAATAATAAAAAAATAACTCACATTGCACAATAATATTCAAACTTTTTTTGTATTTGATAATATAAGATGGTATACTATAAGTTTGTAATTTATTTAAAATGTATATATATAATTTAATATTGATACAAAAATGGTTCTAACATTGAAAAAAAATTCTAATCCCCATTTATTGGATGCAACAATGAAAAATCACATATGTTCTGCCATTTGATTTCTTTTATCAAGGGTTCATCTAACATGAGTCAAGTAGCACTCAATAATTCAAACTCGACTCCACCAAACTTACTTGTAGATATATTTTGTTATAATTAAACTATATTGATATTTATATTAACTTAAACTTCATTGTCTTTTAAACTCAAATAGAGTTTGATTAAACTCGTAAAAAATATCGAAAACTTAATAAATTATTAGAATAATTTAAACTCTGAATTTAATTCGATTGTTATTGAATTTAGCTCAAATAAACATAGAGTTAAACTAAAGTAGCTTCTCCATAACTTTGGCTTACCTAAGCTATGGGTACGCAAAAGCATTGCACAAATTAGCTTCATAAGAGTAATAGAAAGGAAAGACTGAAGTTGACCAAGCATGCAGATATATTGGTAGATATACAAGGGCTAACCCATGTTTTTTGTTTTTTGTATCATCAAACTACTCGTAAAGAAATTGACTTGAGTAACCCATATACGCAATCAACTTCTATCAAGATCCTTATTTTCATATACCATATGCCAGATAGAATTCAACATGCTCATCAATTGTGGCCTAGAATCCCATTCTTATAGAAAATGGAAGAGCCTTTATGTTCCAGTTCTTGCTTGCTTAAAGAGAGTGAATGATATTCTGCACCAGGTAAAATACTGTAAATCACCACCGGAGACCTCACCACATGGACACCGTCCTCCCAAATAAGTGCACCCGACATGATTGGCTGCTGTGTAATGACAGGTCCAAGGATCTTCAGTTTGAAAGTTTTCTTCTCTCCAAGTGCAGAGAATGACAAGCAATTTGGTTCCACTGTTGCATTGATTGCAGGTGGCATGCAAATCCTAGCCTTGTAGGTAGAGTTTCCTAATCCAACATTGGTCAGAGTCCTAGGAAACTCACCCACGATTTGCTTGCCGTCTTCTATGGCTAGAGTGAAAGAGGGGTAGTTAAGATCCCAAGCTCTTCCAGGTTTGGTGCTGTTACAAATGGTGCTATTATCTCCAGTTATTAGCCTTATAGTTGTTGTATTGTAGCCCTGCTTGCATAGGAAATTTATATAATCTGCCTCTGTTGCATCATAAACAAGACCGGGGTGAATTGCTTGAGACGGATTAATCTGACCAGAGCCGTAAGCAAATTCAAGGTCGCTGTGCTTCCTCGTGTCCATGAGAGTAGCTGTGTAAAGAGCAACCAAATAAGTAGCCTCTACAGGTAAAAAATCATGGCTAAAAGAAGTCTATTTTACGAGACATAACAAAACTTTGTTGTGTCGGATTTGAGCTTTCATATTTTTGCAATTTAACATCTGAAACTTTCGGATCTCACCCGGGTGCTAATTTCACAAACTTGAAAAGGTTACATAAACTGCAAAAACATGCAAGTTTAGAAACCTGTATCTTAATTACCGCGTTGCTAAAATGTAATGTAGGCTTTAGGATGACTAGTTTTATCCTCTGAAAGTGAAGAAAGGATGGGATAATTAAGAGAAATAGGTTCCGGATCCTCACCCGTGGTCATGATGGCAGATTTTATGGCAGCTGGGGACCAATGTGGATGTGCAGCCTTGACATAGGCGGCAGCACCACTTGCATGAGGGCAAGACATGGATGTTCCAGAGATGATATGAAATTTGACCTTCCTTGTATCTTCAGCATACACAGAGGGTGGTGCCATAGGCGACCAAGCAGCTATGATATCCACACCAGGGGCAGTCACATCAGGCTATAAAACATCCACCAAACATAAGTGTTGACTTTGATCATGCACCAAAAAGAAGAAACAGTTGGCACTGTGCTTGGCGGTTTGTGGAATTTTCTGATTGAGATTACCTTAAGAATATCTAGGGTGATAGGGTTAGGCCCTCTTGATGAGAATGATACAACATAAGGAGCCATGTAGTCTTTCCAGGTCTCGCCAACTAGGATTGTTGCTATTGGATTTCTGGGGGGAAAAAAATAGAAAAAACCATTTGACTCTTAGACATGGCCAAGTTTCCCTATCCCCAAATGATATTCCCATTTGTGTCACCACCAATCAAATGCCTTCATGTATGAGAAATTTTTAATGTGTCCCAATTCTTGTTTTCTAACTCATACATGGCAGCATGAAACTGGAACGGATACAAATAGGAGCACAATTTGGAGATAGGGAAATTTCATCACTCACACGGGTAATAAAACCGAATGAACTTTCAATGAAGTTTAAACATGACACAATGTAGCTAAGTCAATCCAGAGAAATGTTTACTCTGTGGATTGGATGTAATCCAGAACTTCTTGGCCATCTTCCGTGCTGATTGACGTTGCTGGAAAAGGATAGCTGAAGGCAAAATCAGGAGACAGTGAATTGGCCATTATTATGCCTGAACCATTACCTACTAGGATCCCAGAACCATCCGACAGTCTCTCACAGAAGACAATTTTCCCTTGCACTTTGTAGGAGTTCATATAACCTTGTCGGCAAAATTTTGAAACTTCTGGATTAGCCCCAGCAGAGTAGTTCGCCACATCACGTTCCCAAATCAATGGAAATGACTTCCCATTCAGGTCAAAATTGTTGATTGAAAGCCCCTTTACAATGTAAATAGAACATTAATAATTTAATTTGTAATGACCGGAACTCTTCACATCGAGGTATTATTTGTTTTGGCACAATACGACTCATAGTTCTCCTTAGTGCAACTGCTCTCCAAAAGATCAATAGTCCTTGCAGTGCTCTTTGCTAAGCACACTTGGAGTCCTCATGTGCCATTACACCAAACGACACCTCAATGTTTCAAAGTTCACTTACATTCTAGTTGAGAAATATCGTATAATCAAATACAATTTCTTGACCGATTAGTTACTTGGTAAAACTAACCGTGAGAACTTTTCCATTTCCAAGTATTAGTTGGGTGCAAATTTTCTGTCAATGGTGCTAGCAGCAACTGTCAACATCCAAGGCGCACAATTGGAAACAGTAAGAGGAGCAGGACCGGAATTTCCGGCTGAGCTTGAGACCACTACACCATGTTTCAAGGCATGGAAAGACCCGATTGCAATTGGATCTTGAAGGTACTCGAGCGCAAAGATTGTACCAAGTGAAATTGAGATAACATCAACGCCATCAGCAATAGCATCATCAAATGCTGCTAGTACATCTGCCGAGAAACATCCATAGAACCAGCAAACTTTGTACATAGCTATTCGCGCACCGGGAACCCCACCTCTTGCAATTCCTTTAGCAAGGCCAAAGTAGCTTGCCCCAGGTATAACCCTCCCTGCTGCGGTTGAAGCTGTATGGGAACCATGCCCTTCAGAGTCTCTCGGAGATTTAATGTCAGTGATGTAATACAAGTTCTCACTGTTGTAATATCTCGCGCCAATAATCTTCCTATGAAACAGTTGAATCAAATTTCATATATTAGTAAGTGGTCGTGTATTCTCTTGCTAATGATCGTTATAAATAGCAAGAACTAAGAAATTTTTGGCAAAGACAAAATGACTCGGACAAAGCAATGGATTGACTTATGTCAGGCATTATAAAATGTTGTGTTGTATGCTCAAGAAATCAATTGGTGTTTAATGGAAGTCTTCTACAAACTTTTTTAGTGAAAAGAAAAACCGTGCAAAACTTGATACAATTAGACTTAATAGTCTAGTCCATGATCTGGTAAAGTAAGTGATTCTCTAAATCTTAAAAGCTGACTTGTTGCATGTGAAGTTGACTCCTTGGCATTTTCCCTTCCATTTTGCTGGTGGAGGACCAAGCCCATCATCACTGAAACTCTTGGATTCAGGCCAGATTCCTGTTAAAACCAAAAGCATACAGAATGACTCATTCATGTCTTGCAATACTATAATGTTTTGTCCAGGTTGCAGTTTACATGGTTCAAGTGGCTAGAAAATGAGGTACAGCGTGTTACCTGTATCAATAAGCCCAACAATAACATTTCCTTCTCGAGATGGATCTACTTTTCCTGGAGAAAGACCTAGGAAGTCCCATGACCTTGTAGTGTGAAGGGTCAGTTTATGGTTTGGAATCACCGAAACTACACCATCCATTTCTGCAAGTCCATTTCACCATAAAAAGAGCACATATGGACTTTTAGTTATCAGCATCATACGGTCGTGTCCAACCAAATTTATTTTTCACATCTAACCTGACAGCATCCTAGCTTCTTCTTCTGGTAATTTAGCAGCAAATCCATTGAAACTCCTCTTATAACTGTAGACTAGATTCTCTTTGGCCCGCAAAGCACTGTCGAAAATATTTGAATTACCAAAGTTAGACACTTCTGCCAGTAAACGAAGGAAAGTTTCTTTCTAAAATCATTTGGCAATGCATGCAGTCTGTAAATTTTGACAATTTAGCGTCTAAAGTTTGCATTCATCAAGTGTGTCTGTTATTGCCAACATAATTATGCATTTTCCAGAAGATGATAATCTACTTATGTAGTTACAAATGCATGAGTGAATTGCATGCAAAACTGCATACAGAAACATGTCAGGATTGATGGAGTAAGGACATGAAGATGCACTGTAATTTAAGGGTAACAACCTTCCAAGAACATGCTCCAGCATGGAAAGATGCTCCATTTGAAGAGAAGTGCTTCCTTGAGGCCGATCACCCATATACACAATGAAAATCTGCAAACCAAAAGTTATTCCAAAGAAACTCACCGGAATTCACAAATTGGGATGGAGGGAAAAATTAACTATACCTTTTGCTCATTGCAGGAACCATTGAACACTAAAATTGCTAGCAGCAAAAGATGCAAAAGAAAAGGCGATCCTCCCGCCGTTGACATCTTATATGTAACATACAACTGTTGCCTAAATCACTAATGATGAACACGTTTTTATTCTCCAAAGCTATTTATACAAGTTTTGATTCAAGTTATGCCCTTCGTTGTCAAAATCACAATTTTATTTGTACAATTCTACGAGTTTACAATTTTATAACGCCTTTTTGAATTATATCAAGCATAGAATCGTTTTTATATAAACTTGTAACCACAAGTTATAAACATAAAATTAGTAAAATCTTGTGTTTTTAACCGAATTTACCGATTCTACCTATTAAAATTAATTGGACTAAATATTGAAAAACAACTTAACCTTCAAAAAATATGAATATTATTAATTATTTGAAAGACTTGGAGTTAGAATATAAGAATATAATCGATAATAGTACCAATAATAATATTAGCTTTAACGATGAAGATGGTAGCAATGATAATTATGATAAAGAGGGAGGTAAGGATAGTTTTTACTTTTAATGATGAAAAGTAAGTTAACAATTTTTTTATTTTTGTATTTTATTATTATACTTTATATTGTAATACATTTTATATTAGTACTATTATTCATATTGTAGTTTTTTGTATTAACATAATAAATAATGCTAATTTATTTGTACTATCTTTATATAACTTTTATTGTGAATTGTAACTAAAATTTAAGTTCATCTTATATTTCATATTTTTTATGATTATAGTAAATATACCAATAGTTTTTTTAAAACTATTTTACATAGGTTATAGAAATTTACATTTTTACGTTTCAATTTTATCTTTTGATTCTACAAACTCTTTGGCGATTTTAAATAGAATTACGAGTTTAACAATCTTTATGCCTAAATAGTATTCACATATCTATCTCAGGGAGAAATTGCAAATGATCATTCATATTGCTTCTAATTTGTTTCATATTGCCACCATTTTGGTTGCTTCCGGACCATAGCGTAAGTTTTCTTGCAACATGATGAAATGTTAAGAGGGTACATTTTAGAAGAGAATTCTATTTAGGGTGTTTCATTTTTTTTTTTTTTTTTTTTTATGGCTTTATGTATCAGGAAGAACAAACCAATATTGAGCTGTTGCGTTTCACTGTTGTAGAAGCTAGGAAGTTCTCTTTTTTTTTTTTTTTCTAAGCTATCTCAGAAGAAAAGTTTGAGCAAAGCTAATAATTTGTTGCCTCCCTCAAATGTAGGCTTTGTAACACCTTAGGAATGGAGGACTCAAAAACTATGATTAACTGGAAGAATGGAGGAATATTTCCAACAAAATATTATTAATATATATGCTTTCGTCTTTCAATCAGATTGTATTAACATTGCTTTTGCTTGTAGGCACGTATGCTCCACTTTTGAAGATTGCAGAATTATGTATACAACCCGAGAAGCAAACATGGTTGCTAATGCAATAGCGGGTACAATGCATAATGCTCAAGAGGACGTCTGGCACGCTTTTGCTCCTCCCCAGGAGCTTCAGCAGTATCTGTTAAGAGACATTAGTTCCTATGGTTGCTGCAGAAATTATCATGTTAATGAGTATTATCCCAGTTGATTGTTGTCTTTTGCTATGGACTCTTTTGTTATGTAAGGTATATAATGTTCGTCAGTCTCTGCATGTACTAGATCTCTTTATTTCTACTAATGAAGTCCTTTTTGCTACCCAAAAAGCACCCTCTCGCTTTACAAGGAAATTCTTATTGACTTCTTCGATACCAATCCCATTGTCAAATGATGGTGATTTATTGTCAATTAAGCACTGTCATTCTCACTTGTTAAAAGTCATCTCTCAAGTCTCAATCATTACATGATATGTAACTTTAATATTAATAAATATGTTCGCAAACTTATATAAAATTTAAGTTAATATATATTTTTTAATGTGCTGTATGGTTAAACAATAGATGTCATAGAATATCTATCATATATACTTTTTAAGTATATATTTCGGAAGTTTAGTATCACTGGAACCTATATCATTATACCTAAAACCAATATAAAATTATGCCATATAAAATTTATAGGTTTTTAGAATACTTTGTAGCACCTATGAGTTTTACAAGTCCTTCATACAAAAGTCCATGCTTAATTAACATCATACCCATCGATAAATTTTCAATATTATCACTTCGCTGTAGACTTTCAATTAACTTTACAAAATATAAACATATAAGATTATTAAAACAAAGTCTTTAGGATCATATATAAACATCCTAGTGAAGGTTAATAATCTTAACCATGTATAGAAGCAATCATATATATATTTTAATAGCATATATTTCAGTTCCAACCGCTTGTAGAATTGTAGAGAGTATCAGCTGAAAGAACTTGACCGAGTTTTTCTTCTTCTTCTTCTTTTTTTTGGTTATTTTACTTTTATCATATTGCTATATTATTATCAAATGATGGCGAATTATGATGAATTAAGCAAATCTTATTTCCACTTGTTTAGATTCACCTCTAGAACAATCTAGTTTTTTAAAGTTAGTTAAATTAATTAGAAATAAGATGAAAATTCTTGGTTAAATTAATTAAAAATGAGATGAAAATTCTTAAAAAGATAATTAAAGACATGTTTTTAAAATTCAAAAATTAATTTAGGGGTAATTTTCAAAATTTAGGGATAAAAATTTTCAAAATGATCATTTTATTCTTAAACTAAATTTTATCAAGATCAATCAGAAAATAAAATATATTCTTAGTTTTGATTTAAAAAAAAAAGTCCCAAGTCATTAAATAGAATAATTAGGTCAATGAAAGAAATTTTAAAATCAATTAAAAAAGGATTTACAAAGTTTAAAACCAATTTTTTTTCAAAATAACATTTTTACCTTTAAATTTAATTTTATTGAAATTAGCTAAGGGACCCCAAATAAAGTTTCAAGACTCTAATTAAGTGGATAAAATCATCAAGAAATTATTTAGAGTCAATTAAAATAGAAAGGTTTGGAAATCAATTTTGCAAAATGACTAAAATGCCCCTAATCTCGATTTTACTAAGGAATGACTGAATTTTTTAGACGAGTAATTTAATTTGAAGACTTAAGAAGATATAATCTTAAACAAAATGAAGTAGAAATAAAATGGTAAAAAAAGGTCATACATACTTAAAATAAGCACACATGGTAATATAAGACAATTTTGTCTATTCAATTTAATTTTTGTACTATATTTTAGATGGTATATGTCATACCCCACAAGATATCCTAATCGTAACAAACCACCACAATTACCTAGCCCTTAATAAGTAACCGTAAAATGTCTCAATTACAACATTAACTAACCTATTAAAATATAGTTTAACAAAATCAAATGCTTCTGACATTCCACTATTTCATTTAAGCCATTCTATATTCGTCAGAATAAACTACACATGTATTTCAGAGGTAAACCTCATCCAAATCCCATAACAACTTAAACTAAAATTTTCACTAATTAGATTAGAAGATATACAGTCTACTGTCCACTAGTATTCAACACAAATCTATAAAAGGAAATCATTCTAACTCTCATATCCCAAGAGTTTCGCGACAAGATTTATTTACTATGGTACAGTGTCTACCCGGTAGGTTCACATAGTTGCAACCTGCATCATACAATCTATAATGAGATGAGTTATATTACCTAGTAAGACAAGAGTGCAATATTCTCAATACTATATATGCATAAACAAATCAAGTAAGTTATCAATCGTATGCTTTGCATGGACAACTATATGCAATGCAACATTACACACAGTCTTATGGTAATCAATGTGAAGGCTAAAATTTAACGCTCTCCTTGACCTTGGGTTAAAGATTCACATAAACATTAGTGCCCGAGTATCCCATTCTATTTATTCCCATCTTATCTATTTAATAGTAATTATATTTTAATTTAAATACCGTATGCTCCAAATGTCAATCAATACATCGAGCACTTACCCTTAAGGACGAACAAGACTCAATTTCATCAAATGCGCAACAACCCTCAAGTCACTTAATTCGTCGGTAGCGAAACAGTAGCAATGATGCCTTTAACACAATATAATATTTTGTGTAATGCATATCAAATTTTATTTAAGTTACAATAATTAATTTATTATTTTAAAGTAGTCATATAAGGTATAATCATATACCAACAGCAAGATATACAGAAAACAACGAATAATTACAGTCACGAAATTACACTCTCGTGAGATTCAATAGTACACATTGCCTATGTCGAAGGGATTCAAGTCCCAGTGAGAAGCAAAACACATATGTAAATAAGTAAATGAGATCACCACTACCCACACCAACAAATTCCTTAGAGACAAACCATTTATCAAGAGCCAAGATAGTGTCCATCCATACACTAAAAGCAGAGACAAACCATTTATCAAAATCCAAGATGGTGTTTATCTATACACTAAAAACAGAAACTTTAAAGTGAATTAAGCACACCCCGTTATCAAAACTGTGTAACAAAGTAGGAAGAACCCAAAAATCAAACACAAAGAAAAAAGAAAAAAGAATTAAGATTTCAAGGAAACAAAACAAACCCATTTGATAAAATCCAACATAGAGTGTCCATCGACACAATAAAATCACAAACGTCAAAAGAATTCAGCACATTCCATTCTTAAGGCGTATATATCAAACCAAGAACACCATAATGTAAACAGAGTTAATATTCAAGATTCTTCAGATATAAAACCAACCCATTAAACTAAGACCAGCACAGGATTAATCTGTATAGTAAATATTCAAACTTTCGAAGACATAAGCACATTTCATTTAACTAAAAAACATGTAACAATGGAAGTAGAAACCCTCCTACAAAAAACCATTACTTAGTGTACCTAAAAATGGAGTGATTGAACGGAGAAAAGATGCTAACGACATTGAGAGACAATATGAGAAAGTGATGGTGAACGGTCAACGGTCAATAAGACACGAGAATCAATATAATCTGCCTTAGGTTATATAAAATATATATATATATATATATATTATTTTATTATTATTATTATTTTCGAATTAAAGCCGTACCTAATGTCATCTTCCGTAGCTACAACAGGAAGACTTCACTGAATTCGGTTTTTAATTAAAACCCACCATGGTTGCAGCACTATCACCAGCCATCGGACTCACACAAAACACAAAACAAATATGATAATCACGGGACATCACTAATTCATCCGCACGCGGAATTTGGACATGACATTTTCTTGCAAATTCACAATAACATATATATATACTTATTGATATATAATTAAATAACACATCACGTCACAAACAAACAGTATATTATAGAGTTCCCATTTAAGTAGATCTCATTTTCTTTAGAGCTCATAATAATCCCCGAATATTTGTATAAGATCAAAATCTTCTCCTAAAATACAAATTACTACTTACTATTCATGTTAGTATCATTCTATCTATTATATTTTTAATGATTTCATATATTTTTTAAGTTAAAAACTTATTTTTCTATATATATTAAAATTAATTTTAAATTTTAAAGGTAAAAATTTTCTTACATAAATCTAATCTAGTTTTACAAAGCTCACTTTAACAATTGCATAGGTAGTTCTAGATCGTGATTTAGACGTTGTACACATATTTTTTTTTTTTTCTCTCTTCTCGTTTCTTTTCTTTTTTCTTTTTGTTGTTATCTTCTATTTTTTCTCTCTCACGCTCTCTTGTTTTCCATTGGTGGATGATCCGACGAAGAAACTAAGGAAGTGAAATTTCTGGAGGACGGTAAAGTTAATTTTCAAATTTTTTGATTCATTCGTCATGCAATAATTTAATTAAGGATAGTGACTTTAATATTTTGTTATGAAATTTTACAACTAAGCTAAATGAGTTATTTCAAATGTAAATATTTACTTGAAATTTTCATTTAACTATCATAAACCTATAATTTTAATTTATTTTATCGTTTATTTCAAAATTTAGACAGTTTACTATTTAAACTGTTATTTCTTTTAATTAAAATCATATGGGTTATAAATAAGGTTTTAAAAATAAATTACAAGCTAATCCGGTATTAAATTTTTGCTAATTTTTTCAAGTTTTACATTATCCCTATTTCAAAAGTTTTGTCCTCAAAACTTTAAAACGTACCTAGGCTTTTAAACAGATGGAAGTACTTTTCCTTCCTTTTGTCTTCTTTAGGTGGCTTCTCATTCTAAATGTTTGTTCCATTGTACTTTAACATATTTAATGCTTTTATTGTGTAACTCTTGAGTTTGGGCATTGAGGACTCTAATTGGATGTTCTTGATATGTCAAATTAGGTTGGATCTTTAAATAACCATTTCAATCGCTCTATTTGAATTTGGGATGTGTTTCCAAAGCAATGACACATGGAATACATTGTGAATTCCCGATAGCTAAAGAGGTAAGGCCAATCTATACACTACTTCTCCAACTCTTTCCAAAATCTCATACGATCTTACATATCTAAGGCTTAATTTTCCTTTCGTCCCGAATCTTCTCGTCCCTTTAATCAAAGTGACCTTTAAATAGATATGCTTCCCTAACGGAAAATCTATTTTTCTTATTTTCAATTCTACCCAACTTTTCTATCAACCTTAGGTTTCCTTCATTCTTTGTCTAGCAGTGATCACTTTATCTATTATCTCTTGCAATATGTTTAGCTCAACTATACTCCTTTTTAATTTCATCCCAATACAACCAAGATTTACATCATCTTCCATATAAAGCCTCATATGGAGCCATCTTGATCGATGAATGATAACTGTAGTTATAAACAAACTCGAACAAAGGCAAGTGTCGATTTCAGCTATCCTTGATATCTATCACATAAGCTCTTAACATATCCTTTAAAGTCTGGATGGTATGTTCTAATTGTCCATCTATCTAAGGATAATATGCTATGCTAAGTTACAATTTCATCCTAAGAGCTCGTTGCAAACTTCTCAAGAACTTAGACACAAAGAGTGAATCTCTATCGAATACTATGTTGTGTGGTACCCCATAGAGTTTTATGATTTCCTTGAGGTAAATTCCAACCAACTTATCCAAAGAATAAATCATGTTGATAGGTAAGAAATGAGTAGATTTAGTCAAACAATCTACGATTACCCATATTGCTTCGTATCCAACTCTTGTCATTGGTAATGCTATAACAAAGTCTATAGTGATCCGTTCTCACTTCCATTTTGGAATCACCAATGACCGTAACAATCTTTTGGGTTTCTAATGTTCTACTTTAACTTGCTAGCAGATGAAGCATTAAGAAACGAATTGTGCCACATCTCTTTTCATGTCTTCCTACCAGTAACCTTTCTTGAGCTCTTAATACATCTTAGTTCATCTCAAATGTACTATATATCAAGAATTGCGAGCTTCATCCATAATTTCATTCCATAGCTTCTTATCTTCTAGCACGCACCATCAACCTCTTAACTTCAAGACTCTATTTTGATCCAACTCAAAGTCTATACTGGCTCTTTGTTTCACCTTGTTCTGATTATCCATTAATTTCAAATTACTAAACTGCATTTCCTGTATTTTATCTAGGAGAGTAGGTTGTATTTCCAAGTTTGCTAATTATGCTTCCTCCCCATGCCATATGAACTCAATCATTAACTTATCAAATTCCTGTATCAATTGTTGTTGTTTCATCAATAATGCCACCACCTGGCCATAATTCTTCTAACGTAAAGCGTCAGCTACTACATTGACTTTTCTCAAGTGGTAGTTGATATTGAGATCCTAACTTGTAATTAATTCTATCAATCTTTGGTCGCATGTTAAGCTCCTTCTCTATGAATAAATACTTCAAACTCTCATAATTTGTGTAAAGTTCACATCTTTGCTTGTACAAATAATGTCTTCATATCTTCAAGGCTAATATAGTTGTTGTTAATTTCAAACCATATGTGGAATAATTCTTTTCATGTGATTTCAACTGTCTAAAAGCGTAAGCCACAACCTTCTCATTCTGCTTTAAAATGCACCTTAACCAGATTTATGAGGCATCGCTATATACGCAAAAGGGTTCTTTCAAGTTAGGTATTGTTAGAATAGGAGTGAAAATCAACTTTTACTTTAACTCTTGAAAGCTCTTCTCACAACATTCATCCCAAATGAACTTTACATCTTTCTAGGTCAACCTTGTCAATGGCTTCAAGATTTGTAAAAAATTCTTTACAAATCTCATGTCTTGCCAACTCAAGGAAACTTCTTATTTCTATAACAATAGTTGGTTGTTTAGCTTCAACTATAGCCTTAATCTTTGCTAGATCTACTGATATGTCTTCTCTCAATATAACATACCTTAAGAATGCCACTTGACTCATCCAAAATTCGTATTTTGATAATTTCACATATAATCGGTGCTTCTTTAATAATTCTAAAGCAATTGTTAGGTGTTCCTCATGTTCTAGCTTAGTCTTGGAATAAATTAGAATACCATCGATAAAAACTACAACAAATTTATCCAAGAACAATTTGAAAATTTGATTCATAAGGCTCATGAATGCAATTGAAGCATTCATTAATCCAAACGGCATTACTAAAAACTTGTAATGATCAAATCTAGTTTAAAAAGAAACTTTGTGTATATCTTTTAGTCTAGTTTTTAACTGGTGATACTCAAATCATAAATCAATTTAGGGAAATACATTTGCTCCTTACAACTGATCAAATAAATCATCAATTCTTGATAAGGGATATCTATTCTTAATAGTTACCTTATTTAATTCTTGATAATCAATGCATAATCACATGGATTCGTCTTTCTTCTTTACAAATAACATTGGAACTCCCTAAGGCAATATGCTTAGATGAATGAATTCTTGCTCTATTAATTCTTGAAATTGGACCTTTAGTTCTTTCAACTCAATTGGAGCCATTCAATAAGGTGCTTTGGTGGTTGGTTAATACTAGGCTTTACTTCGATAGTGAAGTCCATCTCTCTTGAAGAAGGTAGTCCTGGTAATTCTTTAGGAAATACTTTAAGGAATTTGCTTACTGCGGGCATTTCCTCCAATTTAGGTGGCTCCACATTAGTTTCTATTGCACTTATCAAGTACATGTTCCAATCTCTAGGGTTTTCTCCTTCTACTTGCAAGACACAAGTGGAAACTTTTGAATTTCTTCTTAGTTGTCCCTGATACACTATGGTTTCCATTCCTGGCTTGCTGAACAATACTTCTTTCTTCTTCAAATCTAAGTTGGTGTAATGCTTTAATAACCAATCCAGTCCCAAAATTGCCTTGTAACCCCTCATAGATAGAACAATTAAGTCCGCAGGCATATTTCTCATGTGAATTTCAACTTAGCAGCATGGTTGTCAAAATTGCGAATTAACTCGTACATTTCTACAAGTTTACGAGTTTGTGATCATACTTATTGTTAACTCGCATATAAAATCAGTTTGTTGGTAAAATCACAATTATGTGGATGGAATCATTAAAATCGTGAGTTACATTACGTTTCAACTGATTCTAGTTAAATTGCAAGTCCAAAGCCATTTTGGTCTAAGTCCAAGACTATAATGGGCCGCCACCAAGTTTAAAATAAGCATACTGCTTAGCCCAAGTCCTGGTTGTGTGTTCATTTCTATTCGGCGTCTTCTAGGCTCTAGCTATAATTTGGTCTATTCTTCATCTTCTTTTCATTCCCATCTTTGGCCTTCGCAACTTCGTTCCCTTCTCCGTTGTTTCGCAAGTCACAACAATCTTAGCTCAGTCGCATCAAGTTTTGTCGCATCTCTGATTCTCCATTCACTTCATAGTCACAGCACATATCATCCTTAAACCTTTCTTTTGTCTTCATTAATACTTGAAATTTATAAATACCATTTTCTCCACAAATCACATGAAATCCATATAAAATTATAATTAATAAACACTAGAATCAAGGGTCTTCTGACACTTATCAAACCTCCCCACACTTAACTATTTGCTTGTCCTCAAGCAAACACAATAAGGACAAAATATAATTCCTCTCATCAACTATACTCATGGTTAGATTTTCAATCACAAGTAGTATCCTCTATTTAATTCAATCTTAGTGATTCATTGGTGCCTACCACTCAAACCTACCATGGTTGTACGTGTACTGGCATAAAAAAATTGAAGTTTATAGATTAATCCAATTAAGTTAAACAATTACCCTTACCATTTAAGAAATGCTCCCCAAGTTACTAAGAAAATCAAACAAAGCAAAAGTGGCTTGGTCATATCTCACCACTTACTGGAGAATATATAAATTGTTCAACTACCTCTTCTAAGCACAACAACTTCAAGTGAAAATATATGGCATCCATCCTTCCCCTAGATTTTCTTCCTCTTTTTGTTATACCTCTCCAAAATTTCCAAGTTTTCCCCTCTTTATATATATATATTTCAATTATTTAAGATCCTGCAACCTATGTAATAAATGTTCAACCGATAATCCCTGGCTCATCACCTAAGTTAACAGATGTTATCCCCTCAATTGAAGGCATCCCTACGGACTTAATTATTCAAGTTACAAGATCCATTGAACTTTACCCTTTTTGTATCCCGTCTTGTTATTATAATATCATTGGTCGATCGATCCCAAGCTAGACAACCTTAGGTGACCAGGTTTTAAAGAGACTCTATCGAACCTCCATTATCTTAACCTTAGGAATTCATAAAAATACTCTTAACTTGGAGAACCCAAGTCATTAGAGTAGTGGCTTATTACTTCTTTAATTGAGTAACTAATCAGCAGCGGAGTCAGACTTCGCTCTTCTGAGGAACCAAAGTCCGCCCATACTAACTAAGCTTTTTCTCATTATTGCTCAATTAACACATTAATTAATTAATTTTCAAAGAGATTACTTAAGAGGAATCACCAAGTGATAGATTTCATATGCACATTTCACAAAAAGTTAGAAGAGCTCTCAAAGTTTTTGAAAAGTAAATATATTAACCAATAAGCTTAAAAATACAACCATTTAACTTTAAATTAAGAACTTCTATCTATTTTACAACTCAATAATCAATAATTAAATAGCAAGTAAATTACCCCACTTAGATTTCATCATGAAATTCCAACTAAGTATACCAAGTCCAACAATAGGTGAGTAAGGGACACAGAATCACTAACTTTTATGAGCACAATTGTAAGGATGTCGCCCTTTTAATGATTAAAAATCAACATTCAAAATCAATTGCAAACTTGTAAATGGGGGAAAATTAATAAGACAATACATAGATAACACAAGTAAAATTTTTCAATTTTCTTTGTTCCCTAATAACCAATAAAATCTACTATCGAGCTAAGCAGTGTACCTATCAATTATAGTATAGATTTAACAGGTGTCGTCCTTTGAGATCTAGAAAACAAATACTAATATTACCTTTCTCTACTATCTAGTCTAATTTATGATGTAGAAATTATGAATTAAATTAATAACTAACAAATCATAATAACTTTAGAATTGAATGATATTATCTAAAAAAAAATTGTATTCAATCACAAAATATACATCTCATCTTATTCCACCCTAACCCTTAAATTCTCAAAATAAGATATCAATTAATGAATCAATTTACACTTTGCACTGTAAGAATTCTCAAGTAAAATCAATTACTCTCTCAAGTTAATCAATTATTAATCATGCGTAAGGTAATGGAGACCTCTCTCTCACTACCGCCATGCAAGATCTCATTAAGTTCACAAATTCCTATTAATTGAAAAAAATCAATGTTTTCCTACCTTTAAGTAAAACATATAATCTCTCTATTCATGAAGATTTAATTTACTAGACGAAACCTCTTTCAATCTAATAAAAATCAGACATGCAATCAATTTACACGCATAAATCAATCACAAGAATAATGGAAACACATGAATAGATGTAAAGATATAAATAATTCATTAATCAATCAATGTTTCAACACATGAGTTAGGGTTTCACAGGATGAAAGATATAAATAATTAGTCCTCCATAGAGTTTTCAATAAAAACAAGGAATCTAAAAAAATAGAATTGATTCATGATAAAAAGAATAATCCCTTATTTGTTTTATGATCTCCAATGATACTCGGACAATTCTCTTCTTGAAGTTTGTAATAATGCTCCCCTAGGGTTTCTAGAATAAAGCTAGAAGAAAAAAGGTTTTTTTTTTTAAATAAAACAAGCGCATATTTATAGTTCTGCAAAAACAAGGTTCAACATAGGCATTAACACAGTCATGCTCGAGGCCGTGCTGACTTCGAAAGACGTTATTTTCACTGCCTAGTTCAGTTCGGCTTCCAACACAACCGTGCTCAGGGCAGGGCTGAAAAGAATTAGCTACTGGTCATTTTTTTTTCATCCAACACTGGTGTTTACATGGATTGTGCTGAACTGAAAGTCAATTTTCTCATTTTTCACTAAATTTCACCTCGTCTTTGCTTATATTATCCTTAAACCTTTCTTATGTCTCCATTGATACCTAAAATTAAAATTTAATCATATAAGTACCATTTTTTTCACAAATTATATGAAATATATATAAAATTATAACTAATAAGCAATAGAATTAAGGATATTCAGACATGTACAGTAAAACTGTTGGGTTGTTGTTACTCTCTTCCAAGCCCAGCCCACTACTCGGCCCTTTTGCGACTTAAACCCATGCTACTTCAACCGAATACAACTCTATTCCAAAATGTTCACTCCTCTCCGAATCGTCCTCTCTTCTTCTCTCTCTTAGGGTTACAGATACTCTCTCTCTCTCTCGACTCTCTCCTCTTTACTTTGTTCTTTCTATAGTTTTGTTACGGTAATCTTTATTAGTGTTTGTGTGTGTGATATGTTTGCACGTAGGACTTTCAAGCAGCCCTAACTCCACAGATTGAAACAGATTTTCGAAAGGGGGGTAAAAATCCTTTTCCCTTTTTGAGCCGTTTATTTATATGCTCATTTGTTTATTACATTTGCATCTTGTTATGTAAACTGATTTCTAGTTATATAGTTACATGATGTAATCTTGAAATTTAGTTGGCATTTTGTGACTCTTTTTAGTGTTCTGAGCAAGATCTGTAACAAAAACCCTTGTCTTCCTTTTCCCTTGTCCTCCTGTGAAACCTTGGCGAACCTCGTCGTTTGTATCTCTCGTCTGTCGTGTCGTCTAGTCGGTTGTCTCGTGTGGCGTCTGTGGTCTCGGTTGTCATCTGTCGTCTTGTGTGGCGTCTGGTCGTCGCCGTCCTGTTCTCCATGGTGTGTCGTCGTCGTCTATCATGTGGAATGATGCTCATGCTTTGAAGAAGGCAGACATAGGGATTGCTGTTGCAGATGCTACTGATGCTGCGAGGAGCGCTTCAGACATTGTCCTTACTGAACCTGGGTTAAGTGTCATTGTCAGTGCAGCGCTAAGCAACAGGGCTATATTCCAAAGAATGAAGAACTACACTATTTATGCAGTTTCAACTACAATACGTATTGTGTTTGACTTCATGTTTATTGCTCTCATTTGGAAATTTGACTTTTCTCCCTTCATGGTTTTGATCATTGCGATCTTAAATGATGGGACTACAATGACGATATCGAAGACTCTGTGAAACCTTCTCCATAGCTAGATAGTTGGAAGCTAAAAGAAATTTTTGCCATCGGAATTGTGCTTGGAGGATACCTGACATTAATGACTATGGTATTCTTTTGGACCATGAGAGAGACTGACTTCTTTTCTAACAAATTTGGTGTAAGATCCATCAGAGATAGCCCCGATGAAATGATGGCAACCCTTTACTTGCAAGTGAGTATAGTTAGCCAGGCTCTCATCTTTTTGACCAGATCACGCAGTTGGTCCTACGTTGAACGGCCAGGACTCCTCTTAGTCAATGCATTTGTGATTGCTCAGCTGGTTGCAACACTGATAGCAGTTCACGCAAATTGGGGGTTTGCAAAAATAAAGGGCACTGGCTAGGGATGGCCTGGTGTAATATGGCTGTACAATGTAGTAACCTATATTCTTCTTGATTTACTAGAATTTGCAATCCGATACATATTGAGTAGGAAGGCTTGGGATAATCTCTTGGAGAACAAGGTAATGGTTTGTTTTTATGATGTTACATGGATATTAATGTGAGTAAATTGGATGGCTTTTCTTCAGTCGTGTGCCAAAGATTTCAAAGAATTGCTGAGTTTGAATATATATATCAATACAATTGGCACTTTCTTCTTTGGTCGGGTGCCATTGACTTCAAAGAATTGCTCAGTTCAAGCAATCCAATTCATAGGGTCACTTCCATTGAAATGAGGAAGTATCACCTTGCCTAATTTACTCTGACATTCATCATCCAACTCCAGATCTTCATTCTCCAATGCCATAGAGTGTTCTTTCTATGATTCATGATCAAGTCGCTTATTAGTTTGATTCAATTGACTAATAGATGACTCTGTCACTCAAAGCTTCAACTACTTACTTCTCCCACAACAATGTTTGCATCATTTCTCGCATAGCCAGAACATCACTTCCAATTTTGACACTCTTCCATCCATCCTCGTATTGTTGCGTTGCATTTCTTCAACCATTTCTCATACAGATTTGTCCAGAGTCTCCATTCAAACTTTCATCCTCATTATGTAAATTAGACTCACCAATTGTAGTGTAATTTTCCGCAAGATAGAACCAATTTTGATAGGGCCATGGCCTCAATTACATAAATAAGAGGTCAATTTTATTAATATGCAAAGAATTGATACCCTCTAGCCAGCTTTCAATAGACTTTTAGAAAGTTCTGGCCAAAATATCTAAAAACTCACTACTAATTGACTATAATAGACAAATGCAACTAACTACCAAGCAAACAATACAAACTATAAAACCAAAAAAAAAAAAAAAAAAACTCTAATCAGTTACTGCTAGTCCTTTTCCAAAGCTGAATAAAAAAATTCAGAAGCGAGGCAAGTTCCGATGTCATTCCTTACCAAATGCATAACAACTAACACTACTACATTCTAGAGCACAACATGCCTGTATTCTAGCATTGATCTAAGAATCATACAAGCTAGTATTAGCATTTGATTTCTCGCCAACAACGAGGACGACTTAGCTAAGATGCTGATAGAAACAAGGGAATTGCTCCAAAAGCTTTATCCCCATGAATTTGAAATGCAAGCCTCGGTGGAAAGGAATTATTCTAAGCAAGTTACAAGCAATGAGGACCAAACGTCACGACATGTTTCTAGTGCTATTCTAATACTGCTAATTCTAGTATTCATGTCAAACTAGATGCATCAAGTGCCGCTAAACATTCTGATATTATTTCCCACGTTTCCACTTCGGTTCCAGCTACGCTGCAGCCTCATTGCCCCCTCTGAAATAAAAAATTCCATCCATACTTGTTACATTATCTCTTTCATAAGATGCCTTCAGTAACTAGATTCGTCAGCAAAGAAAAAAACAGGGGGCTTTTCCTGAAATTCAAGGTTCCAGGCCAAAAGGTTGGAGCATTGCTTTTAACACCAGCTAGATTTAACAATAAATTGAATGCACGAGAAGAAAGTTGCAAGAGGAGCCTTGTTTGTGACGAAATAGAGAGCATGAAGGTCCCTCCTTATTTGCACCCTGGCTATCTGTAGTCCAACAGTTGTCGTCCTTAAGAAGCTTTCATCGTGAATTGATTCCCTTGCTCTGATGGATCAATTTTGGTACCATTTACTATATTATGATTTCAAAATCCAGTGCTATGATCCACTATCCTTTGGTGTGGGAAGTAGTCATTAATAATATATGAGTTTTTGAGTATAGAAGAGAGGATTTACAAACTGGTTCTTCATCCATTTATCTAGGAGTTCAAGCCAACTTACCAGCGGTTCTCCAAGCCTTTCAATTTGTTGTTTTTAGATACTGGCAGGAATAGCAATACTGGTAATTTGATGTCAGTGGCATCCTTGATCACTAATCTGCAGTTCCGTATGTTCCTTGAGTTGTGGATAAAATATTTCATTTATGTGAATCAACAAAAAAAAAAAAGGAAGATCATCTTCAAGCATTTCCGGCACCCCTTAAGGGATGCTCTCTTAAACAAGAGATTTGTCGTCCCTTTCCAAGCCACCATCAGAAACCAATCCTCTCGCCTTGAGCAGTACACCAAAATCATTTGTACTAAACCCCTTTATCACCTCTATAAGATGTGGGAGGCCAATATTGTTAGTGATGATTGACTCCTAGTTTTAATATCCAAGGGATTTTCATGGTTTATATCATTAAATAACAAAGGTTGCAGCGATAAATCAGGCGGTCTTAGATCCACATCAGCATTTCTGCCCTTCATGACAGCACCTATGACGTTCCCTACAGCTCCATTGACCTTTCTTCCATATGCCTCCAAGCATTCTCCTTCCGATTCTAAAAACATACGATCATTATTAGACTTGCTTTCCCTAATGTCATTCCATAATCGCTGAAACTCTCTAAGCAAAGCACTGCAGCTATTGTTAAAACACGAGCTCATCGTGGGACTCCCAACGGTCAGAATCCATCTCCCACTAAACATGAGAAGGTTCTATATTTTTAACCAACAACAGCAGCAAAGATACAGAACAATGTTTAGGATAATGTGGTATGGGGCCCGATTGAACAACATCACACACATGTTTAACTCCGTAATTTAATAACAACATCACAACACATCTTCAGAGCACATGACAATACGCAGCAATCTAATCTAACAGAATAAAAAAAAATGCAAAATACCTGCTAGCTTAACTCCTCAAATGATGGCAGAAAATGCATGAATATATCACACTCGACCAAGCCGAGGTCTGGCAGCAACCGGAATGTCCCGCGATGTAGAACAAACTTTCATCATAAGATCCGGTACAGCTATTATAGTCACTCCATATTGTTATCCAACCGGAACGTCCCACAATAGAGAGCGAATGCAAATGAAAAAGTTTGATACCGCAGTCACTCCACGTCGCTGCCTAAACACCAAATTAATCGAGTGAGCTATTATTCAAAAAAAAAAAAGAGGCGCCTGTTTGTGTTTGAAGATTCAAACTCGAGTCTTTCACAGGTAACATGCGTGTCTTTCCAAACAAGCCGTGAATCGAACTTAAGACGTCCAACACTCTGAGTGTGTGTCATTCCATCAAGCCATTAATCTGTGCCTCTTTTTGGAAAGGTAACCTTTTTATCTTATTGTTGTATAACAAAAAAAAAAAAATAGCGTGTCTAATTATATTCTATTATTTTGAACCCTTCAAAAATATAAAAAAACTATACTATACCGCGGGAGGTTGCCCCTGCACTCCCAAGTTACCTTAACATACCACAAAATAATTCTCCAAAACCCTTACAAAGGCAAATCTTGTCATGGAGCAATATATATATAATAGCTAAAACACAACTTTTCTACTAAAATAAATAAAAATCACATATCATGAATGCAATCAAGTTAAATTGTCACTCCAAATCTTTTAGATACCCATATCATAGACACTACTTGATGTTTCAAAGGTAATATCTATCTTCGATTGATTAAATGTGACATGTGCAATTAAATAATGCTACAAACTCACACATCAAGAAAAGCATCCAAATTATAACGGCATTGGCATCGGACTTTTGTAATACAAATTGTGTAAACGTATATAAGGCACAGTGCAATTATTCCACAAGCGCATTCATGCCAAGTAATTTCTTGATCATCGCGATGGCTTATCCAATACTCAAATCCCTTCAAATTCACTCAAAGGACTTTAGTCAGAGGACAAAATGTAGAAAGCTAAAGCTAAACCATGGGTTTGAAGTCTATTACCTTAATAAGGCCTATTACTTTAACGGATTTGACTATTTGGACTAAGGTAACAAGGCCCAAAAAGTAAAGTCCATATCTTGGGATGATTAGGGGAAACTTGGCATGGTAGGCTTAGGGTAAGGTTCGTTAGATCGGCCTGCCCAATCTAATCTTTCTTAAATAAGGCTCACATACACAAACTAAAGGTCTTTGGTGGGCCTAGACCCATACAAGGCTTATATGAGGCCTCATTGTGAGAAACTGTTGATCGCCATCACCATTCGACATATGAGATTTATAATCAAATGCTATAAATACTTTATATCTTCTCACTAAAAAAGGACTTCTTTTAGGAAAAGTGCTTATTATTCTATCGAATTTTCTTCAGAAGACTAAAATTACCACATTCTCATATTTATTTCACAAAGCATACACCTATCACCGTAAAGTTGGGACTTATCTAAGACTACCTATGCTTCTTCTTGTCTCAACCACCCCCTAATCATCCTTATACATGTCACTTCCTCATCCTCATCAGGCTCCATGTAGTACGTTTACATGTAACACCAACGTAACCCCACACTCGAGCCAAAACCCCCACAAAAATCAAAGCCAACTTCATGTTTTAGATAAACTAAACTTTCCACCCCTTGTCAACTTTTATCTGCCATTCTAACATATTTTATAATTATCATAAATGCTCAATCTGTGAGGCAGTACTGGTCTAAGACCCTGCATAATAAAGAACAGCTGTGAGAAAGAATCTTTTGATATTTTCAGCACTGGAAGCGGCAACTAGTGTTTACCTGGAAAAGGATGTTTACTTTCATTCTGGACGAGTACGTCATGTTCTGGAGTCGAGAATGTCTTGGTAACAAATTCAAGTATCCTCTCCCATCACCAGCCCAGAATTATGGGCGATCAAGTTAACTTTTCCAAAACGCACAGGCGTAGCGCCACTCAGCATCACCCTTTTTTGATGGATCGTATCCAGGTTCGACAACTATATCTCCAAAAGAATCAAATTCCCTCCGAATTCCATTCTTGATGAAATCGTTGAACGACTCAATCTGATGACTGATCAAGCCATATTCGTGAAAAAAAAGCAGTGGATGCCTTTCTACAAAAATTGAGAAGAAAAGCTTCACCGAGATCACTCACTAGCTCTTCATTATCTATGTCCATCTCATAATCAAAAGGCTCACTGTTTGCCATGAGTATAAAAGTCTGGAAATAGAAAGGAAAACAAAGGGAAAAAAACGCTATCAATAATACTCCAGATAGCCAATTATTTCACTAGTTCATACCAAATGTAAGCAGATAAAATTGGTCACAAGTGAGAAGGCAGCACTTCTCTATTGAGACCAATGAAGCTTTATCAAATTCTGACGCAGTGCGGAAAGCGTAAAACACGAAACTAATTCTAGGATTGGACCTCACAAATAAACAAAGAATAATTCTGAGTTTATTTCTTGAAAATCTCAATTGCGTACAATCGAGAAAACAGAGAAAACTCTTCTCTAAGTGTGTATCTTTGACAAAAAATTAAAAGCTCCTCCTAAAATGGCCTTAAAGGCTATTTATAGTCCTTAAAAAAATAATTAACAAGGAAATAAATATGTACACGTCCGTCATTTGGTTTATACATGGCCGTGTATAAGACCGTGTATATTTCTGTGGGATCTTCTAGGCGCATTACACGGCTGTGCCTTTGAACTGTATATATAGCTGTGTATGTTTTTGTGGATCTTCCAAACTCAACACACGGTTGTGCCTTTGAACCATGTATACGACCGTGTATGTTTATGCAGAGCTTCTAGACACATTATACGGCCACGCCTTGTAAAAGACACGCTCAATCAGCCGGTGTCAGCTACGATACCGCATCATTCTCTCCCACCTGCAAAGAACTCGACTCGAGTTCTCTTCTTGTAAATATGCTTTCCATGTCGCTCCCTCTCTTTGAATCGTCTTGATTTATCCCATTTATCTCGTTGCTTGATCGTGAGTCGCACTACATCATCCACCACATCTAGAGTAACACTTGTCATCGAATTTTCTATTAAATTCATATGTGCACAATCCGGATGGATTTGAGTGTTAATGAGATAATCACCTTCTATGTTGATAGGAAGCAATAGAACAATTGCACTTATTACCTCTAGCGCTTCCTCTGGGTTAGAATATAAGTTTTTGGACAAAGCATTGAACTCTACATCCTTAATCTCCTTCGTTGTGCAATGAATCTACTCGGAGTATCTCCAGTCTTCGACTCTTCAGTAACCATCATCACCTACTCGTCATTCAACAAAGGCTCCTCCACAATAGCTTCCTCAGCAACACAATTTTTATAAGCTTGAACTACTTTTCCACTGCCCCCACCATCATCAATCAAAGTACTATGATCGTTAAGGGTTGAGTTTTCCTCTTTTTCAACCATCTCCTCCTTAAACACTTTTGGAATTAAGTTTACTGGCTTAGGTGTCTATGGCATTTTCTGAGGAAGGATTTGTTCGTAATCTAGGGAAAAGAACTTTCGTTCTAGCATGTATTGCATCATAAACCAAGTCCTCACTAGATCTTTACCCTTAAGGCGTCTTACTCCCTGAAGTTGTTCCCACCAATACAATGCATCACCCCACAAACGACTCTCTACTAACTCTATCTTCATTCCTCAGAAATCCTCATATGGTCAAAGAATTTTCAAAGTTCTCAACCCAAACCCAAAACTCCTTTAGACTCCCAGTACCATCGAACTCAGATACAACATATTTAAATTGAGAAAAGATTTTATTTTTATACCTGTAATTACATCTGTTGTACCGTCTTATGCTACCATGGCCTCTTCTCCTTGCCAGATCTTTAAGAATATCATCTTCATCATCCGTATCATAAGTAACAAAATTGATCCTTGGATCGCCTTCCGGTCGTCTCCAATAAACCTGCCTGCTACTATTAGTATTGGATCGATAGATCACGGCTTCACGATGCTGTTCCTTTCACCGGATTTCCTGACCCATGGTCTCCTCTACCGCCCTTCGTACTGGTTACCGGTAACGCAAGACTTTAACATCCTGATCTAGGTCGAGAACGCGATCGCTGTCAACACCATCGTTAGCCGACATCTCCGCAGGAAATCGCCTTGCTCTGATACAACTGACGTAGCGCGGAAAGCGTAAAACATGAGACCAATTCTAGGATTGGACCTCACGAATAAATAAAGAATAATTCTAAGTTTATTTTTGAAAATCTCAATTGCGCACAATCGAGAAAGTAAAGAAAACTCTTCTCTAAGTGTGTATATTTGACAAAAGATTAAAAGCTCCCCCTAAAATGGCCTAAAGGCTATTTATAGTCCTTAGAGAAATAATTAACAAGGAAATAAATATGTACACGTGGAAATAAATATATATATACATATACGTCATCTGGTTTATACACGGCCGTGTATAAGACCGTATATGTTGCTATGGGATCTTCCAGGCGCATTACACGGCCGTACTTTTGAACCGTGTATACGCCGTGTACGATTCTGTGAATCTTCCAAACTCAACACACGATTGTACCTTTAAATCGTGTATACACCATGTATGTTTCTGCAGAGTTTCCAAACACATTACACGGCCGTGCCTTGTAAAAAACATACCCAATCAACCAATGTCAACTACGATACCTGCATCAAACTCTTTGAGTGACCAAAATATTTGCTAAATGATGAATGAAGCATCAAATAGTCTTAGTTCAGATCCATTTTCTATGATTCTTCAAACATATTGTTTATCCCATTTGCCAATCAAAGAAAACATAAAAAATCAGCCATCGATGAAATTGCGAGGGGGAAAAATAACATATAGTAATCTCAAAATAAATTTAGAAAATTAGACATGTGTCCACACTATACATTCGAATTGCCTATTTTCAAATTGCCCAGTGGACAAAATCACATGTAGCAACGAACATTAGCATTTTACACTAAAGTTCATCATCACCTAACTATAAAGCCTAGCTCTAATCTGAAACTGCAAAGCTGATTCTAAACCCTCCGAGACTACCTGCACAGTGCTTGCCAGATTTAATTAAACACCATTGGTACAAAGCTGTTATAGGTGGATCACGTGCCCAGTGGCCAGTCCAACATTTTTGTCTTTATTTCTTTTTATTAACATAAGGACATGTCAATAAACAAACGAACCATCTCTGCACACATATACCACCCCCACAAGACCAATGTTCAGCTTGCAAAATGCAACCTCAGACTTCATGCAGCTAGGCCCTTAGTGACTGGACTAACCTAAAAATCCTTACTTTAATAGCTTTTTGAACTATCAGCCCTGTAATAAATTGACTAAAGTCCGATTAACAGTGGTACAGGTGTCCAGTGGCCAATCCAACTTTTCTTTTCTTTTTAGCGACACAGAGGCATCCACATTAAGAAACATGCTGACTTTGCACACATGAAACATCCAATGAGACCCAGCCAACGGTTTTGTCCAACTCCTGCCTTGTGGGTAACTTCAGCCCTCATGCAATTAGGGCATGAATATGAACTTACATACTTTGCAAGCCATAAGTTATACTATGTCATGATTAGTATGGAATGGAATTAGATTCTTTCTCATGGAATTAAATTCTTCATAAAAGTGAAATTTCAAAAGATCGTAATACCAATTTTTTTAAAATTTATTTTAAGTCTATTTCAACTTATCAAATGTAATATTATATTTTTTTTTAAGTTATAATGAGAATTAAGGAAATCATATAAACAAATCTATATTTTTACCTTCCTACAAACAATTTACATTAATTTTTTAACGAAATAGTGACTTGAATTTTCATCCCTTACGTCACGTTTAATTTGTCGTTAGTTCTCTCACGTAAGAGGTACATGATCAACAGAAAAAGCTCTAAAACGGACACATATCCTATTTCTTCGTTCAACATCAAGAAATCACTCAAAAGAATACGTAGCCCTTAATTCAAGTCCCCTAGTATTAAAATGCAACAATGAAAAATCACATATGTTCTGCCTTTTCATTTCTTTTATCAAGGCTTCTTCTAACATGAGTCAAAGTAGCACTCAATAATTCGAACTCAACTCCATCGAACTCGCTTGTAGATATATTTGTTACAATTAAAATATAATAATATTTAAATTAATTCAAACTTGATTGTCTTTTAAACTCAAATAAAGTTCACTTAAACTTGTAAGAGACTTCAAAAACTCAATAAACTACTTAAATAGTTTAAACTCGAGTTTGATTCAACTTTATCGAATTGAGCTCGAATAAACTTATTAGTAACTTTGGCTTACCTAAGCTATGGGTACTCAAAAGCATTGCACAAATTAGCTTCATAAGAGTAATAGAAAGGAAAGACTGAAGTTGACCAAGCATGCAGATATATTGGTAGATATACAAGGGCTAACCCATGTTTTTTGTTTTTTATATCATCAAACTTCTCGTAAAGAAATTGACTTGAGTAACCCATATACGCAATCAACTTCTATCAAGATCCTTATTTTCATATACCATATGCCAGATAGAATTCAACATGCTCATCAATTGTGGCCTAGAATCCCATTCTTATAGAAAATGGAAGAGCCTTTATGTTCCAGTTCTTGCTTGCTTAAGGAGAGTGAATGATATTCTGCACCAGGTAAAATACTGTAAATCACCACCGGAGACCTCACCACATGGACACCGTCCTCCCAAATAAGTGCACCCGACATGATTGGCTGCTGTGTAATGACAGGTCCAAGTATCTTCAGTTTGAAAGTTTTCTTCTCTCCAAGTGCAGAGAATGACAAGCTGTTTGGTTCCACTGTTGCATTGATTGCAGGTGGCATGCAAATCCTAGCCTTGTAGGTGGAGTTTCTTAATCCAACATTGGTCAGAGTCCTAGGAAACTCACCCACGATTTGCTTGCCGTCTTCTATGGCTAGAGTGAAAGAGGGGTAGTTAAGATCCCAAGCCCTTCCAGGTTTGGTGCTGTTACAAATGGTGCTATTATCTCCAGTTATTAGCCTTATAGTTGTTGTATTGTAGCCCTGCTTGCATAGGAAATTTATATAATCTGCCTCTGTTGCATCATAAACAAGACCGGGGTGAATTGCTTGAGACGGATTAATCTGACCAGAGCCGTAAGCAAATTCAAGGTCGCTGTGCTTCCTCGTGTCCATGAGAGTAGCTGTGTAAAGAGCAACCAAATAAGTAGCCTCTACAGGTAAAAAATCATGGCTAAAAGAAGTCTACTTTACGAGATATAACAAAACTTTGTTGTGTCGGATTTGAGCTTTCATATTTTTGCAATTTAACATCTGAAACTTTCGGATCTCACCCGGGTGCTAATTTCACAAACTTGAAAAGTTTACATAAATTGCAAAAACATGCAAGTTTAGAAACCTGTATCTTAATTACTGCGTTGCTAAAATGTAATGTAGGCTTTAGGATGACTAGTTTTATCCTCTGAAAGTGAAGAAAGGATGGGATAATTAAGAGAAATAGGTTCCGGATCCTCACCCGTGGTCATGATGGCAGATTTTATGGCAGCTGGGGACCAATGTGGATGTGCAGCCTTGACATAGGCGGCAGCACCACTTGCATGAGGGCAAGACATGGATGTTCCAGAGATGATATTAAATTTGACCTTCCTTGTATCTTCAGCATACACAGAGGGTGGTGCCATAGGAGACCAAGCAGCTATGATATCCACACCAGGGGCAGTCACATCAGGCTATAAAACATCCACCAAACATAAGTGTTGACTTTGATCATGCACCAAAAAGAAGAAACAGTTGGCACTGTGCTTGGCGGTTTGTGGAATTTTCTGATTGAGATTACCTTAAGAATATCTAGGGTGATAGGGTTAGGCCCTCTTGATGAGAATGATACGACATAAGGAGCCATGTAGTCTTTCCAGGTCTCGCCAACTAGGATTGTTGCTATTGGATTTCTGGGGGAAAAAATAGAAAAAACCATTTGACTCTTAGACATGGCCAAGTTTCCCCATCCCCAAATGATATTCCCATTTGTGTGACCACCAATCAAATGCCTTCATGTATGAGAAATTTTTAATGTGTCCCAATTCTTGTTTTCTAACTCATACATGGCAGCATGAAACTGGAACGGATACAAATAGGAGCACAATTTGGAGATAGGGAAATTTCATCACTCACACGGGTAATGAAACCGAATGAACTTTCAATGAAGTTCAAACATGACACAATGTAGCTTAAGTCAATCCAGAGAAATGTTTACTCTGTGGATTGGATGTAATCCAGAACTTCTTGGCCATCTTCCGTGCTGATTGACGTTGCTGGCAAAGGATAGCTGAAGGCAAAATCAGGAGACAGTGAATTGGCCATTATTATGCCTGAACCATTAGCTACTAGGATCCCAGAACCATCCGACAGTCTCTCACAGAAGACAATTTTCCCTTGCACTTTGTAAGAGTTCATATAACCTTGTCGGCAAAATTTTGAAACTTCTGGATTAGCCCCAGCAGAGTAGTTCGCCACATCACGTCCCCAAATCAATGGAAATGACTTCCCATTCAGGTCAAAATTGTTGATTGAAAGCCCCTTTACAATGTAAATAGAACATTAATAATTTAATTTATAATGACCGGAACTCTTCACATCGAGGTATTATTTGTTTTGGCACAATACGACTCATAGTTCTCCTCAGTGCAACTGCTCTCCAAAAGATCAATTGTCCTTGCAGTGCTCTTTACTAAGCACACTTGGAGTCCTTATGTGCCATTACACCAAACGACACCTCAATGTTTCAAAGTTCACTTACATTCTAGTTGAGAAATATCGTATAATCAAATACAATTTCTTGACCGATTAGTTACTTGGTAAAACTAACCGTGAGAACTTTTCCATTTCCAAGTATTAGTTGGGTGACAAATTTTCTGTCAATGGTGCTAGCAGCAACTGTCAACATCCAAGGCGCACAATTGGAAACAGTAAGAGGAGCAGGACCAGAATTTCCGGCTGAGCTTGAGACCACTACACCATGTTTCAAGGCATGGAAAGACCCGATTGCAATTGGATCTTGAAGGTACTCGAGCTCAAAGATTGTACCAAGTGAAATTGAGATAACATCAACGCCATCAGCAATAGCATCATCAAATGCTGCTAGTACATCTGCCGAGAAACATCCATAGAACCAGCAAACTTTGTACATAGCTATTCGCGCACCGGGAACCCCACCTCTTGCAATTCCTTTAGCAAGGCCAAAGTAGCTTGCCCCAGGCATAACCCTCCCTGCTGCGGTTGAAGCTGTATGGGAACCATGCCCTTCAGAGTCTCTCGGAGATTTAATGTCAGTGATGTATACAAGTTCTCACTGTTGTAATATCTCGCTCCAATAATCTTCCTATGAAACAGTTGAATCAAATTTCATATATTAGTAAATGGTCGTGTATTCTCTTGCTAATGATCGTTATAAATAGCAAGAACTAAGAAATTTTTGGCTAAGACAAAATGACTCGGACAAAGCAATGGATTGACTTATGTCAGGCATTATAAAATGTTGTGTTGTATGGTCAAGAAATCAATTGGTGTTTAATGGAAGTCTTCTACAAACTTTTTTAGTGAAAAGAAAAACCGTGCAAAACTTGATACAATTAGACTTAATAGTCTAGTCCATGATACAATTAGACTTAATAGTCTAGTCCATGATCTGGTAAAGTAAGTGATTCTCTAATTCTTAAAAGCTGACTTGTTGCATGTGAAGTTGGCTCCTTGGCATTTTCCCTTCCATTTTGCTGGTGGAGGACCAAGCCCATCATCACTGAAACTCTTGGATTCAGGCCAGATTCCTGTTAAAACCAAAAGCATACAGGATGACTCATTCATGTCTTGCAATACTATAATGTTTTGTCCAGGTTGCAGTTTACATGGTTCAAGTGGCTAGAAAATGAGGTACAGTGTGTTACCTGTATCAATAAGCCCAACAATAACATTTCCTTCTCGAGATGGATCTACTTTTCCTGGAGAAAGGCCTAGGAAGTCCCATGACCTTGTAGTGTGAAGGGTCAGTTTATGGTTTGGAATCACCGAAACTACACCATCCATTTCTGCAAGTCCATTTCACCATAAAAAGAGCACATATGGACTTTTAGTTATCAGCATCATACGGTCGTGTCCAACCAAATTTATTTTTCACATCTAACCTGACAGCATCCTAGCTTCTTCTTCTGGTAATTTAGCAGCAAATCCATTGAAACTCCTCTTGTAACTGTAGACTAGATTCTCTTTGGCCCGCGAAGCACTGTCGAAAATATTTGAATTACCAAAGTTAGACACTTCTGCCAGTAAACGAAGGAAAGTTTCTTTCTACAATCATTTGGCAATGCACGCAGTTTGTAAATTTTGGCAATTTAGCGTCTAAAGTTTGCATTCATCAAGTGTTTCTGTTATTGCCAACATAATTATGCATTTTCCAGAAGATGATAATCTACTTATGTAGTTACAAATGCATGAGTGAATTGCATGCAAAACTGCATACAGAAACATGTCAGGATTGATGGAGTAAGGACATGAAGATGCACTGTAATTTAAGGGAAACAACCTTCCAAGAACATGCTCCAGCATGGAAAGATGCTCCATTTGAAGAGATGTGCTTCCTTGGGGCCGATCACCCATGTACACAATGAAAATCTGCAAACCAAAAGTTATTCCAAAGAAACTCACCTGAATTCACAAATTGGGATAGAGGGAAAAATTAACTATACCTTTTGCTCATTGCAGGAACCATTGAACACTAAAATTGCTAGCAGCAAAAGATGCAAAAGAAAACGCGATCCTCCTGCCGTCGACATCTTATATGTAACATACAACTGTTGCCTAAATCACTAATGATGAACACGTTTTTATTCTCCAAAGCTATTTATACAAGTTTTGATTCAAGTTTTGCCTAAACAGTATTCACATATCCGTCCCGGGGAGAAACTACAAAAGATCATTCATATTGCTTCTAATTTGTTTCATATTGCCACCATTTTGGTTGCTTCCAAGACCATAACGTAAGTTATCTTGCAACATGATGAAACGTTAAAAGGGTACATTTTAGAAGAGACTTCTATTTAAGGTGTTTCATTTTTTTTTCTTTTCTTTTTACAGCTTTATGTATCAGGAAGAACAAATCAATATTGAGCTGTTGCGTTTCACTGTTGTAGAAGCTAGGAAGTTCTCTTTTTTTTAATTTGTTTTAAGCTATCTCAGAAGAAAAGTTTGAGCAAAGCTTATAAAATGACAAACTATCTAGTACTTAGCAAGTAATATTTAAATATACCATTTTATATATATGGCTATTCATGCCAATATCTCTATTTTAGTCTTCCAATATGCTATTTCAAGGATTATATAATTTGTCGCCTCCCTCAAACGTACGCTTTGTAATACCTTAGGAATGCAGGACTCAAAAACTGTTATTAACTGAAGAATGGAGGAATATTTCCAACAAAATATTATTAATATATATGCTTTCCTCTTTCAATAAGCATAGATGGACCAACATTTTGTTTGAGCCTTTTGTTGGGTATTTGATCTAGATGAAACTATAACCTCGAGTTTCAAATTTGTGCTGCTTTTATCAGAGGAAGAAGCGGATTATTAAAACAGTCCAAGCACTTCCAATCCGATGGACTCCTCCTGTTAAGGGGTATATAAAAATAAATACAAAGGCCTCCCAAAAATTAAATTCAAATCAAACAACAACTGGGGAGATGAAAATGTATATTGGATATTTGGATTTGGCAGGTGTGTGGGTAATATTCCGTTCAGCAGGTTGTATTATGGGGTATTTACTGGGACTTGGCATATGCCTTCCAGATTGGACTAAAACGTATTGAGTTATATGTGCACACTCTCTCATAGCTACACAAATTCTAAATTAGATTGTATTAACATTGCTTTTGCTTATAGACGCGTATGCTCCACTTTTGAAGATTGCAGAATTGTGTGTACAACCCGAGATGCAAATATGGTTGCTAATGCAATAGCGGGTACAATGCATAATGCTCAAGAAGACGTCTGGCAGGCTTTTGTTCCTCCCCAGGAGCTTCAGCAGTATCGGTTAAGAGACATTAGTTCCTATGCTTGCTGTAGAAATTATCATGTTAATGTGTATGATCCCAGTTGATTGTTGTCTTTTGCTATGGGCTCTTTTGTTATGTAATGTACATAATGTCTTCAATTTCTGCATTTACTAGATCTCTTTATTACTACTAATGAAGTCCTTTTTTACTACCGAAAAAACACTCTGTCGCTTTACAAGGAAATTCTTATTGACTTAGGCTTTCTTGACAGCTAGACAAACTTCGATTCATTCAATAATGTTGATACTCAATACCAATCCAACTAGAAAACTATGCACCAAGGCCCTCATGACCCGTGGCATGATCACTACTCTCCTACAATATGCAGCGGGTTTTTATTCTCCTTCCCCTATAATTTATCACATATATAGCTTTTAAGGGGGAAAAAATGAATAACTTCACCAGGCACAAATGCAATAATGATAGGGTAAATAATGAGAGCACACTAAGCATTTTCAAACCATTTCTGTGGTCTCGTAATGGGCTAAACTAAACATCCAACAACATGATGTAAGTCCAGCTTATTGGGGTATTTTTGGAGCTGTAACTTTGTTCTTGCTAATCCTTAGATCTGTAAGATCCATCATTTTTACAGGTACACTCCATAGATTATGGCAAAATTTTTGGTCTTGCTGCAAATAAATGTAGAGAAACTAAAAAGATATTTGGTATATATTGCAATTTTTAGCTTTTACATACTTTCCTCAAGGAGGATATAATCAAAACAAAACAAAACAAAATACATTTAACAGAAATTTTATTAAAATGAACTTAACCTCTAAACATACTGAACTGTGTTAAAATACAAGCTCATGCAGAAACTCTAACTGCCCTCAATGACATGAAAACCATCTTGTAGGTTTCGCACAATGTAACTATTCCAATTCAGTGGCCATTAGCTACTGTGCCATTCTCACAAGCACTGTCCTTGGGTTTCTTGGCATAGAACCTACGGTACTTGGAATCAACTTCGGTGAGATAGTATGTCCCAGGAGCCAGAAGGCTACAGTCCTTGCTTGTCACAAAGTCCTTGGCACCGTATCTGTGCTCATTGAGTTGCAAAGTTTTCACAAATTTCTCGGGGGTGAACTGCAACGGAAACAAGAAACAGTCAGAAATTAAAGTGTGCTCCACAAAATAACTTCACAAACAAATGGGCACCCCTTTTCCTCAAGTAATTTCTTACAAAAAAGTATACTTGGACTAATGTAATATGAAAGTCACCCCATCTGTTCTAGACATCAACAAGTTACACCATAGGTTCAGTAATTATCAGGAGCGAAATTCTATAGAAATACCAGAAGAAAAATGTGCACGGGGTCTCTTAATGGTTAGAATTTTTCCTTTTTCCCTTTTCAGTTGTCAACATGTGTTATAGATAATCAGCATTTGAGCAGACAGTTACAAGCGTTTCTCATTATCCTATCGACACGTTAACAGGCATGTTCAAAATTTAATGTGCAAGGAAAGAAGGTGCACAGAATATTATACCTCGTGTCTTGATTTCAACTTCTTATCCACTTCCATATGGGCTGCAATGTTTGACAAGCTGAATCGATCTTTACCAGCATGAAACTTTAATGAGAACATTGTGGCAGTTGAACCACTTCCATATGAAAACAATACCACACGTTGTCCATCCAGTGTGCTGTGCTTATTGTGAATAAGAGAAGCAAATGCTGCATATAAAGATGCAGTATACATGTTGCCAACTTGTTTTGGGATCAAAGTACTTGGTTGCACCTTTGTATCATATAATGGCTTGGCAACTTGCTGGGATGCCTGTACATGAGATTACATAAATTGTTATGGTCATCATCACAGTGAACTTTCAACTAATCTATGTAGAGACTCTAAGTTCACCTTCTCAAGATCCCGGTTTTGGTAGCTTTCATCACCAGTTAAGGATGAAAATGGAGCCAATTTCTCTTTGGCAGCCTCATCAATGTAGCTGCCAACAAAAGCATGCCTTATCAATAATTTGTTGGCAAATCAACCCATGATTTTATTATTAAGAAAAGATTATTAAGAATAAAACCTGGCATTTCTCAAGAAGTCATTGAAAGTCAAACGGGCAAAACTTTTCTGTACAAGCTGCAATAAGCAAGGTAAAAAGTATTAGGGCAACTGAAGTTAATAGTTGTTGACCTCTATAACTTCTACCATGTTAAAACAATGTGTACCTTGTTATATGGAGAGTGGAAAACAAAATAGTTAGCATCAGAAAGAGAAAATGGTTTACCCTCAATTTTCTCATACCTATGCACAGAATGAAAGGACAAGATCAGTAAATTTATCAGGTTGGACCTTAAGAAAAGATTCCACTTGAAATGTGACTTACTTGTGACACAATTGTTTGTAGCAAGAGTCAAGAGCCATTAGATAACATGTTTGTGATAGTTTCCCATCCACAACCTGCAGAAATGTTCCAAAATTATGTCAGAACAGAACAAACCAACTATATGATATCTAAAAATATGGAGGACTTTCCAGTACAAGAAGTAACTAGACTGGCCTTCTAATCCAGATGTATAAGAAGTAGACTAGGTTGGATGAGACTTCAAAAATTAATGGAAGAAACAAACAGTTAAAAGTAGTGCTTAGAAACCACATCCACTATGCAGGAAACATATCACATACAGTAAAGGGCATGCACTTCATTTTATTTTTTTATGTTTGTATTACAGGGTGTATCTCTAATATCATTCTTCTTCCTTTCTTTGTAATATACATTTAATCAGACAGATTCAATTTTTAGAATTTATATGGTCACTCTTCTGATAACCATAAAGACATATATTACGAACAATTCACTCCATAAAAAGTGGTTCCTTTAATCTTTGGCAATTTATTTGACTGATAAAGACAGTACAGTATTAGTCTGGTGAACTTATTTCCTTTGTACCAGTAATTCAAAGAACGAACAATAGAAAAGCTCATACAGAGATCAGGAAAAAGTTTCAGATGATTAATTAAGGAATAAAATCTTCTCATGTAACAACTAAGAGACATATTTAAAGCACTGCTATGATTATCAATGAAAAGGAGAAAAGTTAAAAGTCTGAAGCTTTTTTCTTTTTTCCTTTTTTGGATAAAAAACTATAGAGCAGTTACAGACAAACTGACACCTCATAAAATTCTCACCACAGGTAAATGAAGTTAAAAGCCTACCGGATATTCACTGGCGAGGTCAGGCTTGTAAAAGTCATATACATGAGCCATATGACTGCCACGGAATTTGCTTTCAAAATAAATAGGTGCATCGGGTCCAATAAGAATGGCAATAGCAGCTGCACCTCCTGTGGGGCGAGCTGCTCCTTCTGCATATACCTGAGAAGACAAATTCTCCATTTAGAAAAGAGAACATGTAAAAGGTAGAACAGTGACAAAAACAGATATACAATTCTTTCAGCTAAATGGAAAGATGTATGCATTACATGACATTTATCTAGTCCAATAAAAGGAAAGCAAATGCATCAAAGATATAAAGTTACTTGTTCAAGACAAGTTGATAGAAACTTTAAACAAAAAAAAAAAAATTCTTTTAGCACAAGATCATACTTCTCTAATAATTACCAAAAGAATTATTACGATCTCTAATTACAATCACCTCCTCAAGCTTTTTATAAGTATGCCTACTGTATCTTTCCTCAATACTTCCAGTTTGACATGCTAGCATTAACAAAAATATAAAGCAACAGTTAAGAAGTTATAAAAGAAAGAGAAGCAAATCATCTTACAGCACTGTCTGTGCAAACAACAAGCCCATAACGCCCATCCCATGAGCTACTTTCCACCCAATTGACACAGTTGAATAAAGCTGCAGTCCCTCCATAGCATGCATTGGAGGAATCAACTCCTTCAATGTCAGTATTTCCACTAGCCTATAATCCACAAGAGAAGCTCAGTCACTGATATTATAAAACAGAGACAGTTGATTAATTAAAGTCTAGCTCCATAAAAGAGCTTAATGGCTCTCTATAAAGCAGTAGATATATGAGCAAGATTTAAGGCAAAGTAGAAGCTATGCAGAATTTGTATTTAAGGCACCTAGAGTCCTTTCCCCCCCTAAAAGGTAACATCATTTTACATGTGTCCTAAAAGAGAATCTGGTCTCACATTTTCACATACACAATACAGCCACTAAAAAGCATAAAATATCTGGAAGGTACCTCAAAGATTTGCATGAGGAACGTTTTGATGGATTTGCTCTTATCAATAACTGTCTCACTGCCTACTTCAAGACGACCAATCTGCTTTGGATCAATCTCATATTTCTCAAGGAGAGACGTCACAACCGTTAAACTGGAAATATAACAATCTCAGTTAGAAAACACCAATGAAATTCACTTTTTTTCATTCTCCCAAATTTTCTCGATGATGACATAAATAAAGAAAAACAAAATTACCTCATAGAGATGACATCTTCAACCTCAGTGCAAAAGCCCATACAATCTTGTCCAAGTCCAATAGTGTACTTCCCTTTGCTTGCCCCATCATGAGCCTCTAAGGCTTCCTATCAAAGCAAAACCAATCAGAAATAAGACAAACACATCATATATAACAGAAATCTGGTTAACTCTTTTCAATAGACAAAATTGTCACAAAATCAAGGAAGAGTTGGGTGCTTTGCTACTCTGGGTTCTTAACTTTCCTTTCCATATTAGACGGAGAAAAGTGAAGAGTCCGCCTATCAGAATTGGGTGGTCCCAGAGCACCAAACACGAGTTCTCCAAACACATGGAATGCATTGTATCAGTGAATCAATGAAACACGCATTTAGATGCAAACCCTCATTGATCCAACAGCTTCCAATTGCCTAAAACACACCATTCCAATGGTACAGGATCACGCAAACGTCTATCCACTAATCCCATAAAACTACTTTCTCGAGCACAACAAATGGAGTCATTTAAAGTTTGCATGTAGCAGAGCATCAAACTCTTCTTCTTCTTCTTTTTAATTTAGAACAATTAGTGGATTGTTCATGCACGCTTGATTATCGCAAGCACGATTGCAAAGATCCGTCCCAAACCCTTTATTTTTTTAACTATAACGTATTCTCAAACATACACACAATTCAAAAACATTTAGTTTTCACAAAAAGACGTTTCTTTTTCTTATAGACTATCTTTGCTATCAAAAAAAAAAATTGTCGTTGTAAACCATAACTTCATTTAAAAGAAAAAAAAATTATAAGACATATTCAATCTCTGACCAACAATCTACAACAAAACTAGCAAAAAAAAGAAAGGAACCCATGATTTAAAATCTATGTTACTCAATGCCCAGATTCAAAATATCTAAAAGATTAAATTTAAAAAAAAAAAAAAAGTTATAGTCAAAGGTGGAGCTAAGTATAAAAGCTACTACCCATCATTGATAAGTTTCATGATCCCCATCATTACCTCTCTTTAATCTAAACTTTCAACAGATCAACACCACACAAACTATGTAGGATACATCACAACACAACAAAACATAACACGAAAAGGGTCATATTCATTAATCATCACAGAGACAGAGAGAGAGATACGAACTTGTTGAACGCAAGTAGGAGGGAAGTACATGTCCATAGCGAGGATTCCCACATTCATTGCCATTTTTCTCTGTGCCTCTCGCTATTCAAATCAAACACACAAGCGCAAAGTTTGTTTCTGCAAAAACAAACGAATAGCCCTACAGAGAAAATGAGAGCAGAAAGAGAAGAGAATGATAAAGCGAGAGAGAGAGGGGTAAATCAAAGTTATAGGAGACGAGCTATGCAAAAGAAGGGTATATATAGATTCTATCTGTAACCATGTATGTATCTATGTATGTATGTATACGCGTACGTATATAATGTGTGTATACGTTTGCGAGGAATAAGGATGAAGGCAAAGCTGAATGCTTAAAGTGCTCTCTCTCTCTCTCTCTCTCTCTCTGTCTGGTTCTTTCTCTCTCTTGAAAATGCGATTCCTTGGAGTATGTGTGCATTTGCCAACGCTGGGGGCAAGGAAGAGGATTGAAAATGGGGCTTGGTTATTGGGCATAATTACGTGAACGCCATCACGTGACAACTGATGTAGGCTGATCCCCCAGCCCTCTGTGTCTCCTTGTGAGGAAATTTGTGTTGTGTCCTTAAATTAAGGCATATTTAATTGGGGGGTGCAAGTGGCTAATTGCTAGTTCAAGTAGAGGTTGGGAGTGTGTATTTATTTTCGGGGGGTTAGTTGTCTATTTCCCTTTTTTTTAATTTATTTAATATGTTATTGTCTTATTAGTAATTACAATGGAAAGAAAAATTTGAGCCTAATCCGTCTTGAAAAATAAGTTTATATCTTATTGAGTAAATTGCACTCAATGCTTTTAGAATTTAGCTCATTTTAATTTATAAATGGGTAATGCACTTGATAAATAGAATGAAATCAACTAAGGTAAAAAGTTATTTTACTAATTTTTTTTGTCTAAATTTTAAAAATACAACATAAATTTGAGAATGTAAATGTAATAAACCTCTTCACGACAATTTGAATTTGATTTGATATTTATTTGAAATCCTTCAATTAAAATTGAATCAAGTTTGTATTCGAGTTACATGGATAGTCTATGAAAACCAAAGCTTGAGCTTAATAATAGTTGGCTCAACAAACTCATAAAATCTAATCAAATTAGAGTGAGCTTATATGCAAGCCAAATCTAGGCATTATTGTTATTTTTTGTTAGAAGAAAAATATTGTTTAAAAAAAAATGAGTTTAGCCGAATTCAATCTAGTCCATCTTGTGGAATATAACCTTAAGTTGAGATAAAATTCAAAACTTGGCCAAATTTCAAATTTTAAATCAAACTCAAGTTTGAGTTTATTATTATATCATTTGAATTCTCTTATATCCTACAAAAACTTAATCCAAATAGAATTTATAAGATAATGTATTTAATTGCATAAATGTATGAAATAATATAGCTGAAAAATTTTAATAATATGCAACACATATATAGTAATAACACCAAAAGCAAAACTATATTCAAGATATATATAATAATAATAATAATATTTGATTATTCTAGCTTTACTTTCTTATCTATGTCCAAATAAACCATCTTAAAGATGAATGAAAGAAAAAGTACCTAAAAGAACAAAACCTAAATTGAGAGAAAGAAAAAAGATAAAATATTTCAATGACTTTTTTTTTTTTTGGTTCAAAATTTCAAGACTTTTTCTTTTTTCCTCTGGCATGGGTTTTGGGAAGATTAGTATGATAATAATGCTCCCTATCTCCTTCTAATTAAATATTTACATTCATATTCAAAACTTTTAAACTTAACACTTAAATTATCACACCATTTGAAGCAAGGTTTTTCCCTCTATTTATCCTAATCTTCTTCCCATTTTTTTTCCCACTAATGAAGAAAAAGGTCTTCATCTCAAAAATAGGAGCTATATACATGTATCAACAGATATTCTAATTACAAAATTATGTACTTTTGCTTAAGACATTAATAGACAACTAATCCAACAAATGACTAGTTAAAAATAAACTAGGGGCGTAATAATGTGTAGATGAATATTATAATTATAAACATAGGATTTTCTTTCCTTTTTTTTTTAATATCAAATGCCACGTTTACCCATTTCCTTCTCTCAACACTGGCATGATATTATAAATGGCTCAAATACGATTTTGGCATCAATTTTCCTTGGAGAGGACGATTAAACCAAAGAGATTCAATTATGAAATGAAAAATTGTCGATGTTTAAAGAAATTGAAAAATTAATTTTTTTTTATTTAGCTAACAACAATTATAACTAGGAAAAAGAAAAATTGAATGTCATTCATCTTATAGGGAGATTAGTGTTTGTATCACTCGATTATAAAAACATTAGCTAAAAAATTAAATGTTTAGGATGTGATAATATGGTAAAATAAATACCAACTAAAGTTAATGGAAAAGGGGAGGTAAAACGATCATAGTTTACCAAAAGACAGTAAGGCTTAGAAGAAAGAAGGAATGCGTTGACATCTAAACGAAATTTATTATTGAATGTAGTTTTCATTTATTTAAGTTTTAGGCTGTTCAAGATCAAAATAGTAAATTCAAAAATTGAATTGGAAAATAAGAAAGTCACTTTTTAAGAGGTGTAACCTTTAATTATTTGTGAGATAGAAGAAATTCTTTTAATTTGGTCAATTGAAGGACTGCATTGATTAAAAAAAAAGTCACTTATTAAGAGATGGGTCACCATAAAACATGTTTTGGTATGATAATATGGAAATATTTACCTCCTTGAACTTAGCAATTGTCACAACACTTTATGAGAAATTTTGTAGAAAGTAATGCGTTAGGTTAAAGAATAAGGCATAGGAAATTTGCTGCCTAATGTGGACCAAAGAGCAAGGTTGTGAACCAACTAATAATGGTCAAAGAAGTAAGTTGATGAGTTAGATGAAGCAGATGGGGCTCTTTTCAGTATGGAGGCCAATATGGGATGGATATATCATGGAATAATTACAAATGACTAGGAAATTTTAAGGAATAAGTGCACTAAAGAATCATTCAAAGTATGTGTATGATGAATAAACTATTATTAAGTAATTAGATTCAACTGAGGAGTTATAATGAAATGATTATTTTGTGTCAAGTATGAGTAATATAGAATAAATTGAACTAATGTAATTCATTCTTATTAGTGAGTTGTGAATAAATGTGCACTTAACATATAAGAGAGTGCTTCTAGAATGTACATCATAGTATGCTTAAATTCAATATAATTATGTTAGTTGCTAGGGTTTTGTCTTACTTTTATTAAATTAATATCAAGGTGTGATTTTTATTAGAGAGACCAAAATATTCATTAAATAGATTGTCAATTATATGTTTTGAATCTTAGACTAAATGTTTAAGATAATATTGGAACTATTAAGAGTTGTATAGTATTATGTAATAAATGGGAAATTCATTTAATGAAAAAATATGGTAAATATAAGGTTTTGCATTTTGCTCGACTCTCATAAGTGGGATTGAGATGAAGTAGCAATTCCCCTCTTTATCATGTCATATGAATGACAAAAACTCAATCCCCTTTGTGTCGTGAAAATTGAACTTTTGTTGGATATCATTTGTATAAGATCCAAACAAAGTCTTAATAAAGAGGAGAAGTATGGTTGCACACAACTACTTCCTTTCGATCATGAAAAACAAGGTCAATTTGTGTAGATTTTGTATTTGCTCAAAAATTACAATTTTTTATCAAGCCAATACATCATTTTGAGCATTTTGAGTATGGTTAGCTTATATCAACTTATAACTATTCTAAGCACAATCTAATGCAGACAAATCAAAAGTTCAAGAATCATGACTCTTAGAAGAGTCATATTGTATGGTGATGCTTAAAGACATACTAAATGCATAGCTTTTTTGTGTGTAGTAGTTTTTGCCAAAACTTTTACTTCTTCAAATACAATATTTCTATATTCTTAGCATAGTTTAGAAACTTTTTTGACTTACTTATATCATATAAGAGTATCGTTAACTTGAATCCCTTAACAATTTTTGTTCTACAATATTTTTATCTGAGTTAGCTTTTTGTTGGTAGAATAGAACAATGTAAGAAAAATTGAGCAGTATAGTACAAGGAGAATATGACATTACAACCTTCTTCTACCATATTTGATGTATATAATATTGCACCTAAAATTTTATCATGTCTATTGTTTAGTTCACACAAGTACTGCATTAGATATTGTATTGGCAATTATACTCTTGCATTATCTCATATTAATTTAATTACATTTTTTATATTATTCAAAAAGTATAATTTGAAAATACTATTTGATTCACACAATTGAGAAAACTACATATAAAAATATAAGATACTAGCATGATTGGAGAATTCTTTGAAATCGAACTTGGAGATTCTATTAGATTGTAGCAAATGTCAATGGTTTCGATGTATAACTTGGCATAAGATTATTTTTTGAATTTTAAAAACATGTTTATTTGTATTTTGAAATAGATTTTTATATCTCTAAATATACTTTGCAAATTTTTTTTTTGTCTAGTAACTCAATAGCTTTTTATATAGTGATTTGACCTTGCATGCAAATCAAACAACTGGATTAAAAAGTTTATTCAATACTATACAATAATTTTATAACAATCAAATGACACCTAGGTATTAACTATGGACATAATGGTTGGGATTATGATTATGGGGATTACGAGTGACCCTCGGAGAGATGAGATTTGATATTTGATATTGGGACTTTATTTATTTTATTTTTTTCGTGATTACAATAAGAGGAAGATTCAAATGTAGTATATTCTATTAAGAGATCGGCATTCTTATTACTAAATCACAAGGAGCTTAACTCAAAACTTTAAAGTTGATACATTATACTTGTTTCTTTAAAAATCACTATACGTGGTACATTCAAGCCTTAACTCTAAACTTTAAATTTGATACATTACATTTCTTGAGAATCAATACACATGGATATTTGATTGGAAAATTTTAGATTGATATTTTGTGTATTTGCCATTTGGATCATGGTAGATATTTTGTGGTCGATTAGTTACATTAAGAGGAGATTATTAGATTTTTGTAGTGTAAGTAAGCTCAATTGATATTGTCATATTAAAAAAACATTATATAATACATAACGCACGGTAACTCATTACAATACTACTCATAAGTTGTTACATATATTATATTTTCTACAGTAAAATGAATGTAATTTGAACTTAAAGAGATCTATTTTTTTTTTTAAATCTATAATGGGCAGTGGCTAAGTTGATATTGCGTTTTCTTTCTTAACTTAATTAGTAATTATCTGGTTTGATGGGACTGTGAGATTTGTTGGGTCACGGGACAAATATGAAATGGTGACGTTAGAAAAATTCCCCTATGTGTGGGGCATTTGATAAAGTTTGCACGCACAAACGGATGTGTCAGCCCCATATCTGACACACAGGCTGGCAGGTTTCTTTAAATATTATTATAATTATATTGTCAAAATCTCTCTCTCTCTTTTAAATAAATAAAAAAATTAATAGTAATAAAATAAAACAAAACCTGACAAAATCAACTGAATGAACGATGCTGACATGGACAGCCTATGAATATATGTATTTTTTTTTCGTTTATTGTAAATCAAATGTCGTTTTGTAAATTTAATAAATAATCCCACCACGCGTGATGCAGTGAAGAAAGCGCAAGCACATGAGACCAATTCTAGGATTGAACCTCACGAATAAATAAAGAATAATCTAAGTTTATTCCTTAATAAATCTTAATTGCGCATAATCGAGAAAGCAGAGAAACTCTTCCCTAAACGTATATATTGAATAAAGGATAAAAAGCCCCCCTAAAAATTACCTAGCAACTATATATACTCTTCAAGAAAACAAGTAAAAAAGGAAATATATATATGTACACGTGGAAATAAATATAAGTATACACGTCCGACATTTGTCTTATACACGACCGTGCATGAAGGTCGTGTAGGCTTCTGGGGATACTCCTGACATAACACACGGTCGTGCCCCCTGACCGTGCATGAAGATCGTGCATGTTTCTACGAGAGATCCTAACATAACATACAGCCGTGCCTCCTAGCCGTGTATGAGGCCGTGTACGTTTATGGGAATCATCTTGGTATATCACACGGCCGTGCCTTCGAGCCGTGCATGTAGTCGTGTGTGTTTCTGGAAGCTCCCTGACACAATACACGATTGTGCTTGTAAGAGACACACCCGATATCAACCTGTGTCAGCTACGATGTCCTCATCATTCTCTCCCACCAATGAAGAACTCAACCCCGAGTTCTCTTCTAGATATAGGGGTTTGTCATTCGTGTAGAATGGGGATAAGTCAGCTACATTGAAGGTTTTTGAGATTTTCATGCTTTCCGGGAGCTCGACCACATAGGCATTATCATTGATCTTGGAGACAATTTTGTAAGGGCCATACTTCTTTGGTTGCCATTTGCTATAAGTGCCCACGGGAAAGCATTCCTTCCTTAAGAACACCATCACTTGATCTCCCACCTCAAACAGTTTCTTCCTTCGATGCTTGTCTGCGGCTTTCTTATACTGCTCATTAACCTTCTCGATTCTCTCTTTCACGTCAGATGCCATCGTTTGGTATTGTTTCCCCAGGTGTTTAGCAGCAATATTGGTTTCTATACCCTTGGGCAGAGAAGCTAAATCCAAGGCATGAGACGACGCTTTGGTATAGACCACCGAAAAAGGGGATTTCCTAGTAGTTCTATGAATGAAACTGTTGTAAGCGAACTCAGCTTGAGAAAGTGCCAAATCCCATTGTTTTGGCTTCTCTCCACAGATGCTTCGGATCAAATTTCCAAGGGTCCTGTTTGTCACCTCTATCTGCCCATCCGTTTGAGGGTGAGCTGTGCTGCTAAAATTAAGGGAAGAATTAAATATGTACCATAACGTCTTCCAAAAATGGCTAAGAAACCGAGTATCTCTATCAGAAGTAATTGACTTGGGAACCTCGTGCAACCTGACCACTTCCTTAAAGAATAACTTGGCAACACCCTGTACATTACTCGTCTTCCTACAAGGGATGAAGTGAGCCATCTTGGAGAACCTATCTACAACCATAAAAACAGTGTCAGCACTTCTTTGGGTACGAGGCAAACCTAACATGAAGTCCATAGATAGATCCTCCCAGATATTCTCAGGTACTGGTAGCGGAGTGTACATCCTAGTATTCTGAAAATGTCTTTTAGATGTCTGGCAGATATAACAACTTTGCACGATTCTCCCTACATCTCTTCTCAACTGAGGCCAATGATATCTTGCAGCCACTGCTGCTAGTGTCTTATCACGCCCCAGATTTCCGGCTAGTCCCCCCATATAAGTCCCTAATCAATTTCTCCCTCAAGGATGATTCGGGAATACAGAGTTGGTTACCCCTCATTAAGTAACCCTCCAGGTGTAGTAACTGTCATTGGGTTCCTGATTGGTTCCAAAGTCCGCATCTTCTTCATACAGTTCCTTCAGTTGCTCAAAGCCTACCACCTCAGCCCTCATGGTGACCAATAAATCCGTCCTTCTACTTAATGCGTCTGCCACCTTATTTTGGACCCCGGATTTGTGCATCAGGCAGAATGAAAACTTTTGAAGAAATTGTATCCATCTAGCATGCATATCTTTACATATGCGGGTCTGATTACTTAGGTGTTTCAGAGCGACACAATCCGAGTATAGGATAAACTCTTTTCCAACCAAGTAGTGCTCCCACATCCTCAGAGCTCTGACCATGGAATAGAACTCTTTATCGTAAGTGGACCAGTTCCTCCTGGCTTCACAGAGCTTCTCACTATGGAAGGCCACGGGTCTCTTCTCCTAAGATAACACAGCGCCAATGCTCACACCACTGGCATCACAGTCAACTTCGAATAGTTTGTTAAAGTCTGGTAAGGCCAACACTGGCGCACTACACAATCTCTCTTTGAGCACAGCAAATCCAGACTTAGCTTCCCCATCCCAATGAAACTTCCCTTTCTTCAGGCACTCGGTCAATGGGGCAGCAACCGTACTAAAATGCCGTATGAAACGTATATAAAATCCTACCAACCTCAGAAAGCTCCTCAACTCGGTGATTGTTTTGGGAGTGGGCCAATCTCTAATGGCCCTTACCTTGTCCTCATCCACCGTTATACCCTCACCGCTTACTACAAAACCCAAGAACAGCAGTTTTTTTGACATGAATATGCACTTCTTGAGATTATCGTAGAGCTTATTCTCTTTCAGCATAGTCAATACGCTCTTCAAATGCACTAAATGCTCATATCCTTAGTCTTGCTATATATCAGGATATCATGAAAGTATACTACTACAAACCTACCTATGAATGGTTTAAGTACCTAATTCATCACGCGCATGAAGGTATTAGGTACGTTGCTGAAGCCGAATGGCATAACCAACCATTCGTACAACCCTTCCTTTGTCTTGAAAGCGGTCTTCCATTCATCCCCAGGTCTGACCTGAATCTGATGATACCCACTTCTAAGATCCACTTTCGAGAAGATTACCACTCCACTTAGCCTGTCCAACATGTCTTCAATGCGAGGGATTGGGAATTTATACCCAATTGTGATTTTGTTGATCGCACGGCTGTCCACACACATCCTCCAACTCCCATCCTTCTTGGGCCTCAATAGCGCTGGAACGACACGTGGGCTCATGCTATCCTTGATGAATCCTTTATCCAGTAATTCTTGGACCTTCTCCTGTAGGGCCTCCGTCTCTTTAGGGCTCATCCGTTAGTGAGGGAAATTAGGAAGGTTAGCCTCAGGCACCAAGTCGATGTAGTGTTAGATGTCTCGCAATGGAGGCAACCCTTCTGGTAAGTCTTCCGGCACTACCTCTTTGAACTCTTCTAATACCCCATTTACTTCCTCTGGAGCCTCTACACGATCCACGTCCTCTCCCGCATTCTTCACCATAAGAGCATGCATCAATCGGGATTCTTTGATGTCCTCGGTCATTTCCTTTTCTAACTGAGTGATCATCAGAAAAGATTTTCCTTCCGCCCTTTGTGTCTTAGGTCGCTTATTTGTCAATGGCAACAACATATATTTCACACCTCCTTTCTCCAATCTATACTTGTTTTCTTTCCCGGCATGTTGGGCATCCACGTCAAACTGCCAAGGTCGTCCGAATAGCAAGTGGCAGGCATCCATATCGACAATGTCGCAATAGACTTCATCTCGATATTTGCCTATCGAGAACGGAACTCGACACCTCTCCTTCACCTCAATTCGCTCCGCTGCCTTAATCCACCCTATGGTGTAAGGGTTCGGATGCTTCTCTATCTGTAGCTGGAGTCGTTTCACAACCTCTCTTTCGATTATGTTCTCACAGCTCCCACTGTCAACAATCAAGTCAAACACTCTCCCACCAATTGTACACCTAGTGCGGAACAGCTGGTGTCGTTGTGAACTACCCTCCTGTTTCGGTGCTAGCATCATCCTTCTAATCACGTAGTTCGGTTCCACTGCATCATCAGCCTCATCATAGTATTCATCCTCACCATTCGATTCACAGCACACTTCCTCCTCTTCCTCCCTTTCGACAATGTTTATAGTTTGTCGATTCGGGCATTCGTTGGATCGGTGTCCCGGTTGATTACACCTATAGCACTTCCCCAAAATCGGTTTAGCATACAGACTATTTTGTTTTGGGGTCTCTTTGCTCTCAAGAGGCTTCTTTCCCTCAGCCTTATCTTCTTTCTTCTCCATACTTCCAGCTGGTTTCTCGACTATTCCTCTAGCCCTTTCACCAACCACTCTACTACTACTGCCGAGACTATCATACGCATAATTTCTCTTGCCCCCACCTAGCCTTGTACTCTATTCTTGAATCATCATCTCAGCTCTAAGGGCCAAATTCTTTACCTCATTGACGGTTCTGAACACTATCACCCCTATTTTTTCCATAATCTGGGGCTTCAATCCATCCACAAATCGCGCCACCTACTGACCCTCAGTCTCCCTCAGATCATTCCTTTCCGCCAGCCTCATAAACTCGGCGGTATATTCATGTACCGTCCTCTGCCCCTGACGTCATCGTTGGTACTGCTGGAAAAGGATCTGCTCACAGTCAGGTGGTAGAAAATCCCTCTGCAACAGATTCTTCATATGGTACCATGTCCTTATAGGTTGCTTCCCCTCTCTTTGCCTCCGGTTCTGCAAGCGATCCCATCATGCAGAAGGCCCTCCTTTAGCCTACAAGCAACCAACTGTACTCTCCTATCCTCAAGTACCTCCATATAGTCGAAAAATCTATCGACTTTTGCAAGCCAGTCCAGGAAATCTTCTATATTGAGATTATCATTAAAGGATGGAATATCTACCTTGAGACGGAAATCACCGCCATTTGTATGATAGTAGCCCTGGTGGTTTCTTCGATATCCGTCACCATACTCCTGGTTAATTCGGTCATCGACCCCGCAGTACCTGCCACCACCAACACCGCCCCTTCTCGGCGGTTGTCCCATCCTCTGCAGGAATTCACCATCTTCCTCAAAGGAACTTTCATTTAGCCTTTGGTTCCACTGATTCGCGCTGCAAGTTAATTGATAGGACCGCCACGAGCGATTGCTACTCCTGGTCGATTCCCAACAACACCCCTGTTTCCGTTGTGGCCCATCACTATGGCGTTGAAACGCGCAACAGGTCTTCCAAACGCTGCTCTGCGCGCCCAAGTCTCTGTTCCATAGCTTTGACCACTGTCCTTGGAGCCCATTGATTGACTCCTTGGACTTCCGCACCTCGATCTAGGTCGAGAATGCGATCGCCATCAACACCATCATTAGCCGACATCTCCGTAGGAATTTGCCTTGCTCTGATACCAATCGACGTAGCGAGGAAAGCGTAAGCACACGAGACCAATTCTAGGATTGGACCTCACGAATAAACAAAGAATAATATGAGTTTATTCCTTGATAAATCTCAATTGCGCATAATCGAGAAAGTAGAGAAACTCTTCCTTAAAAGTGTATATCGAATAAAGGATAACCCCCCCCCCCCCCCTAAAAATGACCTAGCAACTATATATATTCATCAGGAAAATAAGTAAAAAAGGAAATATACATATGTACACGTAGAAATAAATATAAGTATACAAGTCCTTCATCTGTCTTATACACGGCCGTGCATGAAGGCCGGTAGGCTTCTGAGGATACTCCTGACATAACACACGGTCGTGCCCCCTGGCCGTGCATGAAGACCGTGCATGTTTCTGGGAGAGATCCTGACATAACACACGGCCGTGCCTCCTGGTCGTGTATGAGGTCGTGTACGTTTTTGGGAATCATCCCGGTATATCACACGGCCGTACCTTCGGGCCGTGCATGCAGCCGTGTGTGTTTCTAGAAGCTCCCTGACATAATATACGACCGTGCTTGTAAGAGACACGCCCGATATCAACCCGTGTCAGCTACGATGTTCTCATCAACGCGGAATTTTGATTTATAATGTATTTATTTATTAGTAAAATAAATAATAAATTTACTTAAAAACATTTGATATAATTTAATATGTTAATAATATATATTTATAAATTATTATTATAAATATAAGACTAGTATTATTGTTAACTTATAAAAAGAATAATATGTTAAAATTTTATATAGCCAATGGATGGTTTTCATTAAATGATGTTCTTTTTTTTTCTTTTTTCTTTTTTTAAAAAGTGATAATTCACCTAAATATAAAAGTGAAACACCATGTACGTAAAGAGTTGTGTTATTTTTATTAAATTATATAAATGTTAAAATTATTTAAACCTATAGTATTCATATGAAAGGATGCATCTCTTAAAGGAAACTTTCAAATTTATATATATATATATATATAAACACACATACAATCTCAAGTATAAGAATTTATAATTATTTGTATTAACCGAGAAATTTCAATAGTTCCGTCCGTGTTTTTAAATAAATGTCAAATTAATTTTTTTTTAAGAAATATACATGCATCTCGCCTTCTCTGAAGTGGATCCATTGCTTTTTCTAATGATATTTGTATATGTATTATTTACATCTAATCATATATATATATAATATATATATATATAATATTACGTATGTATGTATGTATAGTTTTAAAAAAAAGAATCAATGGTCAAATCAAATATATTCATTAAAATTTATGGTTGGAATGATAAGAAAGAAGGAAATAGGTTATTAGATATCAAATGTCAAACAAAGTATGCCCATATGAGTTTATAATTGCCGTAAAAAGTCGGCATGATTCAAACCACAAAAAAGGGAAGAAAAAAAAGGTTCATCAACTCATGAAATCTCCCTCACGCATCACATGATGATACGTAATGCATTATTCTTTTAACTATTGTTTTCATATTGACTAAACACTGTTGTAATTCATTAGTTATTTTGTTGGAATGCCAATTTTGACTTCCCATTGTGTGCCCTTTTTATTATTGGTCCGACAGAGGAACGTCAACTTTATCCATAAGTTCATGAAAACTACCAACCATAGTATATAATAAATATGTGCATGAAGACCTTCAATTTGTAAGTTGCATTCCTCTTCTGTTAAATGCCCACAGCTTATCAGGAGATATTTTTTATAAAGTTCACGAATGTTCTGGTCAATTTACAAATATTATAAAGTTTAACGATATTTAAGGTAATTTTTTATTTAATAGATCCTTTAAATAAAGTTTTATAAAATTAAAAATCAATATTTGGATTATCTCAATTTTTAAAATATTTTATAATATTATTATAATATCATCTTCTTTTTTATATTTCCAACTATTACGAGAATCTAAATCTTTATATATGTATATAGATTCCTTCAAAAGTTTTGCATGAGTAAAGGATAAGGTTTTTCATTATGTGCTCAGATAATTTTATTTTAATTTATTATATTAGATGATTTGGTTTATATGTATAGTTTTCATGTGTCTTTCTTTTCTTTTTTTTTTTTATTGTTTCTCTCTTATCTTATTTTATGAGATTGTGTGAGAATTATTATACTATTATCTGATTGCATTATAGTTATTAGTACCCATGATTTTTTTATCCTAGTATTTAGGTTTTCACATTGAATTCTTTGCATGATAACCTAGTCTTATCTTATTTCATGAAGATCCTTTACCAAAATACAACGAAATTAAAATGAAAAAGATAGTTTTTCTCTTATAACTCTTAAAAATATCTATCCATAAAACTTATCATTTTATTATTTATTCTTAACTGTCTTTTATCATCCCTTTCCTGGCACATGCGTATAAAATAATTTTGTATGGTTTTCTTTTAGATATATTTAATTGAATAATCATTTCATCATTTAGCATATAAAAAGCCATACACATCTAAAGATAGTTTAACCATATATCATATGGATCATAATATATAGCCTTGGTTTCAAATGAGAAGTTGCTTTTATCCCTTCACATTGTGAATAGATATTATGACAAGATCGAGAAAATATCGTTGAAGTACTGCTCAATCGAGCGAGTCAAAATAGTGTAGCTCCGTGTGCTCACATCAAGCACTTCCTTAGGTGTCGTTGGCTGACCATGTCCAAAAGTCCAACATGTGAGTGTACATTGTATGACATTTTGTCCTAGCTACCCAACTACGATATTCAATTTGTTCTGGCCCTTTCCCATTTATGCTTATTGCATTGCATGTGTTGGGTGTTCGATAGGTAGCTCGATCGTGAAAGGAAAAGCAATATGCAAGCAGGTACACAAATGCACATGTATCTCTTTGATCAATGGCACAACATTAAATAAAGCTAACAACTTACGAATCTCTTATAAGAGCCCAAATGTATCACTTGAAGTTGAGGTTTAATGGATTAATCTTTCTTTCTTTTTTTCTCTGTTTAATTTTGGGATTTGAAGTAGAAGTTGGTTGTTAAGTTTAATTATTTAACTCGTGTCATGTCGGGCAGCTTGTAGGAAGAATTTGCCCACGAGAAATCTTATTAATACTAGAGAGGGAACTTCCATAAGATTTTTTTTTATAAAGTTTATTTGGAAGCACTGATGCCGGCTAATCTCCTTGATTTTAGTTATTACTATGATCAAATTAAAAGATGAATATGTACCTTTTGATTTTCGATGAAATTACCATAAAGTAAATTAATGGTTTTAGTTATATTTATATTTTTGCATTTACAATATGTTTAAGATTATTTGAGTGGAACATTTTAAGAAGTTTAGAGATGATAAAATGCGAAAAGATTAAGGATATCTTGATTTTATCCATTTTTTAGCGGATATCCGCTATTATACGTGTGAAAAATTATTCCACTAATTATATATGTATAACAACTAGCATATAGAGATGAAAACTTTGTACAAATTGGATAATTGAGGCTATTAAATATTGGGAAAATTACTAGCGAAGGGATCTAATGTTCAAGGTTAAGTTCAAATAAATGATCGAATTTTAAAGTGATTTAAATAAAATATCAATGTTACGATAAATAATTTAGACGGAAAATCTTATTATAGTACTATTACATAAACTAACGGATTCTCTTGTTGAATCAATGAACATGTTTATAGGACAATAATAAACCATTTATTTAAATAATTTAACAAAACATTGATATTGTATTTTAATCACTTTGAAAGTTCGATCATCTATTTTAACTTTTTAGTATAATATTGATTCTCCATTTTAACCATTTAAACTTCGATTCCCTATGTAAACTTATCTCCAAACTTGATTCCTTGCTTATAATTTTTTCATTAAATATAGATATTTCAACTAGACACAAACGGTTAAGGACAAAGGCAATTATGTTGATCAAATAGGCATTAATATCATTGTGATCCTTTCTTTTGGAGTCTATATATTAGCACTTCCAATAAAAAAAACACAACACAACATTCCTAAGAATCAATATGACCTTCAAATACACGCAATGTAAATGTTTGGTAGGACCAAGATACGATATTCTTTTGAAAAAATTATTAATATATCGTTTTCGTGCCAATTTTTTTCTCAATCCGCCAAAGAGAGCTTGACAGGTAACAGTTATTTCCTAGAATAATTAACTATTTACCTCCAGATCATAACAAAACATTTTCATGATTACTTATATTATATGTTTTATGCTAATAATTCAATTTTGGTGCTATATATTCAGAAAATTAACTATATATTTGTACCTTCAAAATCTATATAGTTCATAGTCGTTGCCATGTCCTAACTCTGCGAAGAATATGGCACATTCACTTGTCCTTGCTCGCAGGTAAATTCATACAAGGCATTGAAGCCATGTATTTCACTTTAATTAAACCTCCCAACTAGTCAACATAAGAAAATTAAAGGAACAAACAGAAAGTATAAAGTCTAGTAAGCAACCTAACCAACTGGAAATAATAAACATATATTATTCTTATGCCACGTAATTAGTAAAATTTATCTAGATGCACAAATCAATAGATTAACAAGCAAATTTAGCTTACTCAACTTCACTTTCCTTTACTAATTAATACTCGATATACATAACCGATTCATTTCATACCTTTCTCGACATCAAGCATTAGGTCCTTAAAGATTCCACCCGTCTACAGCCAATTAGCCCATTTTAACTTTTATGATGCCATCCACAATCTTTGTCGCTTCCATCTAAATTCATAACCCACATGAATGGCTGCTATTAGTCGACCTATAACCCATGTACATGGTCCATTTTAGTCAATGGACATGCCATTCCAACTAGTCACCACATTTTAACCTCATAATCTTACTTAATATTAACCGGTTTATAACCATTTTGCCACTTAATGGCCATTGTTAACACGACTTTCAATACCTATAATCAATCAATACTATATTTATTCCAATATCTAAATTCTAAACTAATCAAATATATAGATATTTACATATAACTATAAGAAGAAACAAATGTTTACCTAAAATACCACAAAGAATATACATTCAAGTGGGTGAAATAGCCACATAATACATGTATACTCAAATCAGAATCGTGTGAAAAGAGAAGATCCTTTTAGTTGCTTGTTCTTGGTTTGTTGTACTTGAAAATTAATCTTGCTATCCTCGGCAACGTATAGTTCTATGGAGGTTTAACAAAAGGCATGCCAATGTTGAACATATAAAATATGCTTTGACTTTCACTTAGAGAAGAAATATATATATATGTATGTATATTTTCCAATTTGGCGGGGCTAGAGAAAGAAATTATGTGAAGTCGTTGAATTACCTAAGAATGTTATACTTATTATTTTTATCGACTAAAGAATCACTTCCTCCACATAGTCTAGTGAGGCGGAGGCTTTGACGGCGCAAAAGGCAGCTTACCCAATTGGGGTGGGTAAAATCTAAATACTTCATTTCACATGACAGCTTTGACAATAGATGTTTTGACTTTTAGTTTTTGATTATTAATATTAGATAGTATAAAATAATAATAATTGAACAAGAAAATATTTTGTATTATGTTTGATATGTTCAATACTGGACAATGATTTTTGTGTTATCCATTATTTAGAATTACGAAGTACTACACTGAATATATGATAATTTTGACAATCATACCATTTTTTATAATATCATAGTTTTTTATATTTTCGATGTTATTATAAGAAAATACTATTTGAAGATATTATTTAATTCATATAATACTACAAATTATATAAAATAATTCATGTAAATCCATTGATTGAAAAAAAAACTAATAATTCATATTATAAATTACAATAATTTGTGTTATATTTAATAATATAACACATTTTAAATATTATATTAATAATTTTTAAAAATTTCATTAAAAAATTATAAATTATATTTAATACCATAATATTAATTATATTAATATTATAACAAATTAATATATATTACATTACAATAATTTGCTTTAATTTTTTGTAACTGTAATCTTAATTAAATTATAATACTTTGATGCATTTTGCAAGGGATTTCCTATTCTAGTTCAGTTACACATCGCAAGTAAGTTAAGTGGGGAGGAGCTAAGCATCATCCGAAAGACAAGGATGATATGGAAGAATGCATCCTAGATCATCCTTTAATGCTTTCCTTGAAGTAGTAAAGAGTAGGAGTTTGCCATGAGGTTTCTGAAATTAATGCAATTCATTCATTGCAACTCAAATGGACGAGTTCCTAGATGCATTGACAGTTTAAGGTTTTTATTTAATGTACCTAATACTTCAAATGTGAAATGAAGACTAGCACACGAGCTCAAAACAGAGACACCACCAAGCCGATGATATAGAGCAAAGCAATAGAGAAGTCGACAACATAGAGTAGGCCGACAACACTACTAAGCCAATGACACAAAGTAGAGACACACCAATGGCATAGAGCAAGCAAGGGAGATACAAGGCAAGCAAACAAACCTGACAAGGATCGGTAGCGTGAAGATGTCAACAACCGAACAGTGATCGATAGCCGGAAGAAGTCGACAGTTGGAGCAGTGAAGAGGAACGTGGTCATGTTTGGAAAGAAAAGGGTTTCTTATTTGCTAATGCAAGGGAAAGAAATGAAAGGATATTTAGGAAAATTTGAAAAAATGAGTTTTTGTCAATATTACAAAATTTATATCGAATTTCATATGATACAAAATTTAGCCCTTTTATCTAGTATCTTTTTTTTTTTTTTAGTACTTATATATTTTTGTCAACTAAACGCAAGACAAAAATAATTATCCAGTCCAGTACCATATTTTTTATGCAACCAAACCTACCTAAAGAACACTCTTCGGGACATACATTAATATATATATATATATAATACAAATATATATATATATATATAATACCCATTTGGTATTCCTAAAAAAAAATAGCACAAGTTAGCGTGATAATACTGGTTCTAAATAAAATACTAAATAGGACTTGGAAAATTTAATAGATGTCTTTAAAATACTTATTAAAATATTATAAGAGGTAATTTTTATATTTTTATATATTTATTTTTTTAATAAAATGTGATTATTCTTAAAAATATTAAAATTTTCTATTTTTATTTGAACATCTTACGTATCCCTACTTGACCGGAATAATTACTAACGCTCTTCATATACCCATTAATGGAATTTACTTTCCCAATATATAATACAGCAACCGGAAAATCTTCAAAAAAAAAAAAAAAAACCCTTAACATATACAGCTTCCGACATGGCAACATATTATTAGGACAAATCATTACCTCATTTACAATCTCTTTACATTCAATTGACAAACAACAAAAATATCCAAAGTAAAATTCGTTAGAAAAATATTAATAAATATTTTAGGGATATTCATTAAAAATCTAGATAAGAAATTTTTATATTTTCATATACTTTCTTTGTCCCATAAAATATGTAACTATTATTAATAATATAAAAATTTTCTTTCATAAAAACTTTAATAAATATTTTAAAACATCTTAATTAATTCGAATTTTCATTAACATGGTTCATCCATCCATTGTATACGGTCACATACCCAAGAAGATAATGAAGGTGAGCCGAACTGACTTTACTTTATTGTATTACTTCTTATATGGAGTCTACTAAATAGATAGGTATTTGTATTGCAATCTGCTGTATGAAATGGACAAGGAGGGACCAGAAGAAGAAAGAGAAGACTTAAATGGATAGTTTACTTGCAAAATTTGTAAATTAACTTTGATTTGTCGTAATTTAATTAGTGATTAAAGGGTAAATCATTGATTCTTGAGTGTGCTTACGATTGACGACTGTTGACAATGACTTGAAAAGATAATTTCATGCCGTTGGGAGTTGTTGGATTTGAAAATTTTGTAATTGATGGCAACGCTAGTCTTTTTTCTTTTTCTATTTTTTTTCTGAAAAATTATTAAAAAAATGTTCACGAGTATTATTAAAAAAAATTAAATTAAGTATTTTTTTTAATGTAGATAATAAGTGTTAAAAAGTAACATTTTAAAGCTTTAACATTTTTTTTTTAAAAGACCTTTAACATGTGCTCCAAAATAATAGTGAATAAGTTTTTTTTTTTAAATTTGGTCATCATTTTTCATGATGAAAAGGGAGAAAAAATCAATCGTTCATTTTTTTTCCCCTTAGAGAATTGCACTAACATCGTAATTATAAAAATTAACGTGGGAAAAAGCACACATAACGTAGTCACCATGAATTTCATTACTTTAGATTAAGTGCTTCAAACTTTTTTTTTTAAAAAAAAATTAATCAGTTCACTAACACATTGAAGAAGTCTAAATTTATCATATTAAAATATTTAATTAAAGTTTATTTTTTTTGGGTTTGATTTATTGGAGCAAAGCAAGGAATTTTACGGTGTTATTGCTTAAAAGTGATGCTACATTATATCGCAATGAGTTTTATTCACTGTTATTTAAGGGTGATTTACCTTTTTTTAAAAAAAAAAAAAAACTAGACATATTTCTTTTACTATTAATGAATTTTATTTTTACTATAATTTAAATTTTTTATTATAATTAGATGTTGTTGCTCTTAAGTGACGTAAATACGTCACTTTGTTACAATTGCTAGGACTAAATAATGTGGTCTAGAGTCCAATCTATAGTTGGAATAATTTAGAAAGGTTGAATCAATGTGCTTGAAATAAAGATCCTTAAATAAGTTTGCCCACTCTCTCAACTTTTCTCATATAGTCTTGCACATTTCAGAGGGGCATGGCTCATATCGAACTCATTAAAATAACTTCAAATTGACTAGACTTAATTTCATTTATTGATAATTAAAATGATCATTTTGAAGGTAAGTATATGATATGGAGATGTGATATCTTGTGCTTTATCCTCATGAGAATAGGTTCTAAGATTTTGTAATTAAATCCATCTTGTAATTTTCAATACTCATTAAAAAGCTATCTAATAATATAAATAAAATAGTTCAAGTTTTTGCAAGATTAACTATTCCGTGCTAGGCTATTTGCCGTTTGTAAAATAGAAATCAATTCAAATAGATAATCCTATAATGGAAAAAGAAAGTCTCCTATATTCACAACAAGAAAATATTGTTGCATTCCTTTCGTATTTTGATTTTATAGAAAAAATCGTAAGCATGGTATTTAAAAAAAATGTGCATTCATCGATATTAATACAAATTATTTGAGCCAAAAATAAAGTGAAAATTTTGAAATTTTTTTGCTCAAATCTAGATCCTTTTATATATTATTAAAACCATATCCGATTTTGATTGGATCCAATCGCCTGAAGAATGTGTTTGGAGCTCCCCATAAATTAAATAGAGCCATGGGAATCGTGAAATATTGCATTAAATGGACAGTTCAGTATCAATTTGAGAGCCTATTATTTTAAAGTTCTGAAATCAATCAAAACGAGGAAAAGCTGCTAACATTTGACTAATCATTAAAACAAGATGTGATTCACTTGATCCTTTCATTTGTATGTTGATTTCATCGACACCCCAAAACGTGACCAGAAAATGAGGTCATTTTCTTTACCTACTCCGTTGATCGCACGATGATTTTGCCGTCGCCATTCAAAACAAAAAACAATATTAATACGAAAACATTAAGTATAAAATATAAATAAATAAATAAATAAATCCTAGCAAACTGCACTCCTCTGTGAAGTTGCATCAGCATTTGGAGTGTATCATTTTGCAAGTCATTTTTCTATATTATTAAAGAGTATACTATGCAGGGGAATAGTAATAATAATAATATATGATGTTTAAAATTGCCAAATATTATATTAAATTAAAATTTTGTTAATCTCAAATTTAAAGCCTCATTTATCATCACTAATTACACTTTTACTCTTTAATGAATGAACGGTTGCAATATCTTTCTAAAATGATGTAGTAAATTTAAGATAAAAATGTTTGATTGAATAAAATATTTAACAATTTTAAACTTAAATAGTAAAACTAAAAAAATATATAAAATTTTGATAATGAATTGGCTTTATCCCAATATATAATATATCAAAGTTATGTTTCAAGTGACGAAACATATGGACAATCAAATTGGCTCTCTCGTATATATATATAATAAATAAAAACATATAATATAATATACATAAATAAGACATACATGTAATTTTCACTCCATAGCATCACATAGCTAGTTTTTGCATTTGTCTAGGGGACATGAGCATGCTTACATTATATTTGATATGTAGAAATAAATAAATACATTTTTTGTACATATATTTGACATCAAGTGACCAATCTAATCATATATTTGGAAAATATAAATTAAATCATGGATCCCATTCTTGTATGTTTGATTATTACCTATCAATAATAGATTGAAGTACATATATAGTCGTATTAGTAAAAAATGCTTATAATATATAGATGTACATATACATTAATCATTAATCACCGATAATATTATAACATATGTATATGATGTTAATATGTACATACATGTGTATGGGTGCATACATAAGTGTATGTAAAGGTAAATGTATATGGGGGGTCCCAATAGGAGTGGTAACGTGTATATTACGCAGGTATCGCATTGTACCTGAATTCAAAGAAAAGTAATTCAGATATGGCACGTGATGGGATGACTAAGGAAAGAGAAAGGCAGGGAGGAGAAACATTTAACCTCGAGCATTTTGAATGCATAAGTGATAGATAAGGGAGTTAAGGGGACCTCAAGCGTTGACCTTGCAATTCTTAAGCAATGGGATCGTTTTTCGTCTGATTTCTTGTTTGATTTTTGAGAACACAGAACTCTTAATGAAACACCATTTCTCTAATCTCAGGAATTCAATAAAAGAGCCCCTAGTGAGAAGGAATGACTAAGTATTTATAGACTCTTGAACCTGATAACATTCATTATATTACTTTAACAATCAACAGACAAAATGGAGACTGATCGTTTTAAGGTTATCCTAATCAGCGTACCATAGGCCTAAGACTAGTAGTCTTCCTCATAAGTATATGAGCCTGCTTGAAAAAAGTTGGATGCAAATGAACCGATCTAACGATCCTTATTCCAAGCCCACCAAGCTAATTCTCCATGAATAATCCCAATAATTGGACTAAACTCATTAAGCTCCGTCACCTAACTCAATGAGTCAAGCCAAATAATCAATGAGCTTAGCTTAATATATTTCCATAATATTTTTAGCCCTCTATAGTAATATATATTACTTGAACTAATTATTTGAGTTAATTGTTGGATCCACATAATTAAATCCATATTTTGGATGATCTAGGGGTTTTAGATAGATGGGATTTGAATAGGGTTCATTAAAACTAACTTGTTTGTAGTTTCAACCTTTACTAATAAGCTTATATGCTCATTAAGTTTGTATAAAGGCTAGTAGGCTTAGATACATCTCTTCTAGAAAACGCATAAAATAACTTCATAATGCCTTATTAATCTCATCCATCAATCATTAGGATGATGTGAGGATGGTTATTGGCTATTAAACCTCATAAAGACCACTTACCTCTTCTCACAATTGGACCTCTCCATTGGAGTTCTTAGATATCAAACTTTAGATTTCAAATATTAGACTTGAGATTAGAAGATCAAAACTTCTTGTACTCAAATTGCTAATCCTTTGACAATCAAGAATTACAAAATTAAAGCATTCAAACTTCTTTAATCATCACACTAGTAGCTAGGCTTGATGAGAACACCTATTGTTCTTTCCTAATCTTTCTCAATCCTATCCCATTCAAAGTGTGATTTTAACCTATCATTCATCTCTCACTACGTACCATGTGTGAGTCATGCTGATACACATAATACTATCCTTGCATCTATATAAGAGGTTAAATAAATAAATTTATCATCTTTTTTTATACTTACATTTAAGTGATGTATATAATCAATTTACAATATGAGATTTTTTTTTGCTTTGCTACATGTGTGGCGATGCCATTATCATGCAAGCTCCATTCATTAGCAAACATACTTTATTTATAATTACATACATGGTTGTCAAAATCGTTATTTTACGTAGAATTGCTAAGGGGTCCGTAGAATCGGAACGTAGAAACGAAACGTAGAAAAGTAAGTTTCTACAACCTATGTAAAATAACTTTTAAATATTATAAATTTACTTACAAGAGTCATTAAAAAATATAATGAATAATAAAAATAAGGAAATTAAGTATTTATTTTAGCCATAAATTGCAAATTTGCAATAAAAGTCATAGAATTGAGTAATATTAAAAAATGACCAAAATTAATAATAAAGAAGATACTATAATAAGAAAAACCTTCAAAATTATATATTACTAGGTAAATTTTTGCACTATTTGTGATTATTAATTCAAAATATATTTACTTAACAATATCTCACATTTACTTAACTATGAGAATGATATATTGAAAAGATAGAAATTTAAATACATTTATACATTTCCTATAAAATTAAAAATCTAAATTTTTTTATAAAATTAAAGTTATCTACCATTTATTTTATTTACTATTACAAAAACATTAGTTAAAATAAGGAAAGTTGCAGTAATTAAACACGAGTGCTTTAATACGAACATGATCACAAATAGGAACAAGAAGACTAACAATTGACAAACACAAACACAAAGACTTCAATGCAATGTAACACACTGATAAAAGAGGAGTGATGATCGACGAACATGTTGGGGTATGACTCATACTCCCCTACGACAGGAAAGCACATGGGTCCCGCTCCACGCTGAGCGGGCGGGGGTCTGGGGAAGCCGCCCCGGTGGGGGTTTCAAGGGAGCAGCACTCCTTAGACGCTAGAGGGTTTTTAACAAGTAATCCCACAGTTGTTTATTAAAAGTTTGGGCTTGGATAAGAAAACACGAAGAAAAATGCTTTTTGGAATGAATAAGGAAAGAGCACGGTCGTTTGTTAAGGAAACATGCTCATGGAAACACACACGGTTGAACACACGGTTGAAGGCACGATCATGTTTTGAGCTTGGAAAATCCACATAAGTACACACGGTTGAGTACACGGTCTGAGACACGACCGTGTGTTATTTGCGTGGAAGCCTGTAGTTATAAATATTTGTGGAATCGGTTGAAACGGATAGAATCGCGATTTTGAACTATTTTATGATTTAAAATCGCGATTTTGTTACGATTTTACCTTTTTTTCGATTTTGTGTGCGAGTTAACTAGAAATACATTAAAATCGTTGAATCGTATGGGTTAAATCGCGATTTTGATAATAATGATTACATATTTTCTAACACATTTTTTTTTTTTTTTTTTTGCCAGTTACATTGTCCCTATGTTTAGTACTGTTCTGTCCATGACAATTCGAAAAGGACTGAATTGACGTTGATGGCAATCTATATGTCACTGATAACTTGCTTTTCTATAAAAAGTCAAACCAATTAATTGGAGCCACCCATATAGATTAGGGAAAGCCCCACGTAAGTGTAAACACATTCAATTATCAAGTACGTATAATATAATGCACTCTTAAATGAATAATTTATTTTTCCAGAGATTCTAATTAACAAATTTAAAAAAACTTTTTATGTTTTTACCTATTTGATTATATATTTTATAAAATAATAAATATACAAAAATATTTAACATTTTTTAATTGATAATAGGTGTTTAGAGAGACTCATTATATTTTTTATTTTTTTAAAATGACCGAAATTCCATATTTATCTATTATAAGTTGAATAAAAAGCAGCTTTTATCCCCCTCATCTAGTGCCACATTTATCAATCGGAGAGAAGAGTTAGACGGAAAGGGAAAAAAAAAATATGCTGTTGACAGAATGATATATATTATTTAAAAAATTAAGATTTTTTTTTTAAATATCACTAGATTCGTAAAGATTAGAGGTGAGAATGTGAACTAGACAAGCAAGTTTACCCTGACCCTCATCGACTCGCAGATTGAAGCGGGCTAACTCGTGATGACCCACACATTTGGCAGGCCGAAGAAGCTGGCTTGCCAACTAGCACATAACATTTTTTTTTTTCATATTATAAAATTATAAAGTCATTTTCGTTGACTCTTTTTTCGTTTGTCGTGTCTTATTTTCTTTTTACAACCATTTAATTTTTTTTTACTATAAAGTAATGTAAACTCTCTTTTTTCTTTTTCCTTTTGTAAGAATAAGATTTCAAATATCCATCATCATTCATTCATCTAATATGAAATTAGGTTAACTTATTTTTAAGTTAGTTTGAGTTTCTTTTCTCTAATTTTAATTTCCAACTTACCTTGTGTACTTTTTCTTTCCATTTTGTTTCTTTAAAAAAAAAAAAAATTTAGGCAAGCCATGCGGGCCAACTCACACCCGCAGTGAGTGGCCCGCCCCAACTCTCGGGCCATACGGGGCAGGCTAAAATAGTCCACATATCCTACGAGCCAAATGTTTTTTGCTCACCCTGCAAAAATTTGCAAATTGGGTAAGCTAATCCACTTAGCTCGCTTCGCATTCTCAGCTCTAGTAAAGATTACCATTCATTTACCAGGCCAAAATACCAAAAAAATAATTACACTTCAAGAAGATAAACTTAAGGGTATTTTGGTCATTTTATCCAATTAACTTCCAAATTTAAAATTTTCTTTTCTAATTGTCTTTAAATATTTTGTAATTAACTTTATTCACTTAATTAATATCTTAAAGCTATATTTAGAATTTCTAAGTAAATTTCGAATCCAATTTCAATAGAAATCGTTTTTAAGGGCAAAAATAGTCATTTTTGATAATTTGTCTCTAAACTTTAAGAGATTACTCTAAATTACCTTAATTTAAGTTTTTTGGTGATTTCGGCCAACTTCAAAGACTATAAATCGGGTCTAGGGAAAAATGGTTATTTTGTAAAATTGATCTCTAATCTCCCATTCTTCCTTTCTAATTGACTCTAGATAAATTTTTTAATGATTTTATTTACTTAATTAAGGTATTTGAATTTTACTTAGAATCACTAGACTATTTTAGGGTTAATTTTGATAAATTGAGTTCATTAGTATAATAGCAATTTTAGAAAAATTTGATCATAAGTTTTTAAAATTATTTCTTAATTGACTTCAAATTTTCCTTCTTAATTCCATTGACCTTATTTCAATTTTTGGGGTTTTTATATACTCTATAATAGAATAGAGTTATAGAGTAGCATTATACTTAAATAGGCTCAGTGCATGCTTTTTAATATTAGGTAAAAAGGATAGTTATAAGCAGAGGCCATAAACATGGCATTTAACTTAATCAATCATTGATTGCACAGGTTATTAATCTAGAGTTTTAGTTAGGTAATCCTAGTGACTATTTAAACTTAGAAAATTTTCTGTTGTCTTGCATGTACACATTTGAGCATTGGTAAGCTTAATTCAAGGCTTGTTAGATATGAAAACTCATCCCCTTAACTTCAACACGTTTTAGCCACCGAGTTTGCATTACTATGTTAAAGAAAAAAAAATATTTTTAGTCTTCAATATTTATCTATTTTTCTATTTGAGTATTTAACATTTTTTTTTCTCTTTAAATCTTCAATGTTTTCAAACTTTTGCAAAAATAGGACATTCATCAAATCTATCCAGTCCATACATGACACATGTCAACTTCAAATTAATTCATAATAATTAATTCAATAAAAATGATAATATTAAATATATTTATTTACATAATATAATAAAAATAATATTAAATTTATTTATGATATAATATAAAAAAACTATAAAAAATAATTAAAACCGAAAACAATAATTGTATACCCTAGTCACTTTTACGACTAACTAAAGCTTAAATGGAAGCTAATATATATTTAAGATAAATAAAAAAGTAGCATATTTAATAAAAATTTTATTTTTATAAAGTTTTAAAAATATAAAAAAATTAAATAGAAAAATAAAGAGAAAGTCGAGGAATTAAATAAAAAAAGAAGAAGTAAACATAGCATCTCCATTATAACTATCTCTAATTATTTATATCACCAGCATCGTGCGGGCAATTGATTATGATTATGAAAAGGAGAGAGAGAGTATGATATCATCTCCAAGTCCAAAGAGCCAACCAACCATGGTCATGTCATGCTCTCCACTCTTCCTATTTCTTCGTGAAACCCTAATTTATTGCCAATTAACGTAAGCCAAAAAAGAGTACGACCTCGACCTCCATACTTACGAAAACTCTCAATTGTATGAACTCGAGAAGTTGCCTTTACTTGAGGGAAAGAAACATTTCCTTTCCTTCTAATCTCTTTGGTTTCTTGCCTTTTTGCTTATCCATGAACAGATCTTCCCATGGAATTAAGTGACGAGATTGTTGTATTTTATTAATAATTGAATACGTATTTGTTTGTTTATTGATTTATTTGGTTGCATTGCATTGTGGTGAGTTGGTGTGCACGTGTGTCTTGTACGACACATTAGATGGTGATTAATGGAGAAATATATGGGTTGGTTCTTTTGAGGTAATTTTTTTTTTTAATAAAATGGTTCAAAAATCATAGTTTAGTATTATGATTTTTTTTTTAAATTATATATTAAATATGCGATTTATATAAAAAAGTCGCATATTCATATAAAGATTTTTTTGAAAATTATTATTATTATTTTTTTTTAATTTGCCCCGAAGAGTTAAACCTACGCATAGCACGTGATAAACGTGATTTTCGGTTTTGGCTCCATAGTTTAATGAAGTTCAGTTTGATTCTAACTAACAAAGTGGCCACCTGGAAGACCATTGCTTTTTCTGAGACTTTGACCATAAGTTGTACTTACTACGTAGGACTTAGCTAAACAAAAAGGATTTTTTTCTATCATCACATGCAGCCCTCTTCCTCTAATCCATCTCTGAAACTACAAGCTCCTCACACTTCATTTATATACATGGACATTAAACTAATGAATGTGCCAGGAGCCCTTTGCTATTATTTTTTTTTTCTTTCTCATCGTGTTCTGCTGACCTAAAGTGTAAAATGGATCTAGAGAGGAAACTTCCTCCATTGATTACGATTTCATCCTCAAACTGCATGCTCTCCACACTGGCTAGCAAGAAGTCCCATGCATTATTCAATGCTAGTCCAGCAATATTGGTGAAATGGAACCTTGAAGCCATAAATCTCTTGCCCTCTTCCACCACCAAAAAGTACTAGCAAAATATTGCATAGGGCATGATGGAACACACTTGCCAGACTCCAAGAATTGGGGGTTTTGGGAATAAAAAACTTTTATTTCATATAATTAAATATGATCAAGATTCCTATTATATTATAGGAAAAATATTATTTTCTTCATTATCTATTAGTACCCTTTTTAGTTTTTTTTACTATTAAATACCACTGGTTAAAGTCCATAATATATTCCCTATCCATATCCTTATTAAATAATAGTAAAAAAGGAAAATACTTTACATGGAGAATATTTAATATGGATTCCATTTTTTCCCATATGAATGGAATTATGTAATTAGAAAACTACCATCCAGAGGGATCTCCATGAGGAGTTACTGGGCTATGCCTTTAATAATTTCGTGGTAGTATAAAGCCTTTTCATTTCTCAATAGAGGGCTTGGGCCCAAAGATTCTTCAACACCCATGTTTCTATTACTTCACTAAAGATTCTAATTTTTCTTGAGCATGCTGTTTTAAAGTATAATTAAGGTTAGAAAGGAAAAAAAAAATTTAGTTGCAAGATTATTACAATCAATATCTTAATCATAGATTTTTATTTATAAATATGATATGGATACTATCGTTTATATGGTAATACACATCAAATATATATATAATTTTATTTTTTTATGTAGTTTTTAGGTTATACATTCGATTTCAAACATGCATTAGAGATTTATAATGATAAAAAAAGATAAAAAAAAAGTGTTACTTAAATGATTCTAAAAAATGATCGAATTATATGATCTAATAATCTAATCTGTTATATGAGGGTCGCCCAAAATCTAACCTATAACCAACAAGCTATTTTTGTAACTTGAACTTGTCTTTGAGTTCATAATATGTCGATTATGGCCATTCTAGTCAATTTTACAAGCTTATCAGATTCATTAGTTATCTTAGAGGTGAATGAATGAGACTTTCTAGGACACAAACTCTTGTAAACAATTGTCTAATTATTTACTTGATGTTTGATTCATGCAAAAATACATAAGCTTTTCTAAAGAATAATACAGGATAAAACATAAACTTAATTATAAATAAAAAGTTTTGTTTGATTTCTCATCTTTCACTTTTAAATTTGGTCATCTTCATTAGATTTGTATACTTTTTCCTTTTTATTATTCAGTCAAAAGGCTAAAACTATTTACTACTCTTGAACTCATACTCAATCCTTTAATAAACTTCATTTTACCACACAACCTATATGTGTACCTGTTATTGGTGATCAGACTACCCATTTACACACAATATGTAGAAAAAAAGAGTTAACAAATGACCCAACACAAAAAGTAAAATGAAAATAGAAGAACTTGTTATTGATTTAATAATTTGTTGCGAGGAAATTTGGAAGGGATATGAATTTAAAACTTTAAATGCAACGAAGTAGAAAGTTTTGAAATCCAATTCTTTGTAGAGTAGGAAAGGCTTTGCTATTAGCTGCATCAATGGGAAGCGATAAAACCTACAAAACATGGGAAGAAGTGTAAAGATAATGTTAACAATGCCTATGCTATGTACTTGTTAATAACTTATAAAATAAACTTTCCACATTTTGAGCTCTTGCGAAACATGTAGTTAGAGCTTTAAAACTTAAACCTATTATTATTATTATTATTATTATGTAATCTAAAATATTACTCCAACATTCATTAGCACAAATTGGATATAAATAAGTTAAATCTATTTGTGAGCTACTTGAGTTTAGTTAGATGTTTACTTGAATTCGATTCGACAACAATCAAATCTAGCTTAACTTGAGCTTGAGCTACTAAAGTAATTTAATTATTCAAACTCAAGTTTTATAATATTTAACTCAATTAGCTCCAAGTCTAGTTAGGCTAAAGTTAAGTTTATATATTAGTTGTGTCTGAGTCAAATTTGTATATAAATTTTATTTTAACTAAGAGAAAAATATTTTCTTAGAAAAATCAATCGTAAATGAACTTAATCATTTCCTAATATTTGAATATATAGAATAAACAAGAGTAATGAAGACATTAAATTTAAGTAGTTTTGCCCCCGGGCGGGGGGGGGGGGGGGGGGGGGGGGGGGACATTTTGTTAGATTTTTCAAGGATCGAGGTTAAATTGCCTTTTGACCTTGTTAACTTTGTTTCATACACACTTTGCTATCTTTAAATTTTTAAATTATGCATTTAAACAATATTTTACCATTTTATTCTTTAAAAATTAATAATATAAATAACTAGGTTTTAAAGGATAGAAAAATTTCTAAAACATAAGCGTGAAAGCCTCAAATCTAAAATCTTTTATAAAGGTTGTCAATCACTAGGAAAAAAGGGTGGCAACGTCTCTCACCCCCTTAAGATGGGTTGCGTGGTACACTTTAAGTGAGTTGTGTGAGTCATGTATTGTGGATAACAATCAACTTTTGAATGTGGGTAATGCTTTCTATTTGAATGGTGGATGGTGATGCTATCCATTAGGTGGTGGTAGTGATCGCCTATGATTGTGAATTATTATTATTATTAAGAAGGAGTTCAAATCTCAATACAAAGTAAAAATTTTCTTTTTTCTTTTTATAATTTTAGTTAAAAGTGGATGTAATCACATCCAACGTGAGCCATGACCCTACTTGGTAGATGGTATCACCATTCTCCAACCTAATGCGCTACGACCCAATTGAATAGGTGGAAGTTGGATTCCATCAAAGACCCTTGGTATTTTACCTTTAGGTTTGGAGTTTTTACTTCTTCTTTTTTTGTTAATAATTTTCGAAATAGTTTAATTTTCTTTGCTATTATTTTATTGCTTTATGAAAGGGCATGGTTATAAAAGAGTTTTAAAAAGTTGAGGGTGTTCCAAAGTTAAGGGATAATTAATTGACACATTCATAATTTCACAATTTTTTAATTGCTCTAGCATCCACTAACACTTTATTTATTTTCTTTATTGCATTTGATTTGAGTTAAAATCTCTTATCTTCTTTTTCTACTCAAGAAATTTTATCCATGTCTCATTCCTCCTCTTTGTTGTTGATTAGCCCATAAAAATCTTCAGATACCTTTATTTTTGCTTCAAGTAATGTTTTCTTAGCCTCTTTATCAACAAGTACACACCTTTTGAAATTTTCCTATTTTCTACAACATTAACTACACATTCATTTCACTAAATGAAATAAAAACTATAATATAATAGCTATTAGTGAGAAATTGACAGAATTGTAATAAAATTATTATTTGTTGATTTTGATTTTAATATGGGTGCTTTGGGAGGAAAATATTCAACTCCAATATCGAATTGATATTTATAGGTTTGAGTTACCTTACCCTTAGTTGTTAAACAAAAAGATAACTCTTCTTGAGGTGTTTGTTGATATCTCCAGATTGCCTAATGCTGCTATTAGTCATGATGTCCTATTAGGAATTTTAACTTGATTCCCTAACGAAGCTCGCACACAAGGCATTGTCAAACAAGCTTCCATCGTTTCTTAGAATTGACTAACCCATGTGCAAGTGCCATTCACATGAAATCTTTCCTCTTCTCATTTGAATATTTGCTATAACTATCAAGATCTGCATCGATGGCCATTCTAATTAGGCTCACTCCCCTGGTTTTTCAACGACCCCTGTGCCCTCTTACTCATTAGGGCCTAACACTTGCCTTGATGGCTAGATATAAATTGCGAAAATACTACTATAATAAAATAAATAGATAGAAAATGTTTCATAGTTAGCTCTTTAACTTTCACTTTATTTTGCACCTCTTCTTTTCACCAACTAAGATTCCTTACCTCTAGAAGTACAACTTGTCTATTATCTATGTTCTTAGTGATTGCCTTCGTATGTTAAGGGCATATTCACCCAAGTAGCATTGGGATCATACTCTAATTCCTTAGTAGTTTTGTCTAACACAGCTTTCTTTAAAGCACCACATAACTTTGCATACTTAGTACATGTGGCAAACACCGGTAGATATGCCATGTAGATAGGTAAACCTCCTGCATATATGGCTCTACAATCCTTACAAGTCTTCCTATTCCCTTTTCTTACCAGAAAAAGAGTCAATCTAAAATATGTAACCCCCACTTTTGAAGACACTAAGCATACCTCTCTCTTCTCAAAGAAAAGAAAGTATTGGCTAGAATAGCTCAAATGCTATTATGAATTCTAAAATAGTTTTTCATTTTATATTTCTATCTCCAAAACCTATTCCTCCATGGATATTTTCATACTCATATTCCTTGCTCCTGCGTATCCATTCAGATCACCTCCTATGAAAAATTTCTCATCGTACCAGCTCTTCTATATATCCTTCCACAGCCATACTTCAGTGGCCATGTCTTAAACCCTACTTCTTATGTACAAGTACTAATAATATAGTCCTATATCCTTGTTTTCTAGCCATCTCTTCTAATCTTAGCCATGTGTAATAAGTAACTCTTGCTCTATTAGTTTAATCTTTTCCAGTGTATCACAACTTAAAGCCTGAATTATTCTCCAATATCCTAACTTTCTCGTTTATCCATTTTATCTCTATATTTACTCCAATCTCTGTGTGGGATTCAATGGTTCATGTCCCAATATTCTTAAAAACGATAATTCATCATATAATAGGCTTTCCTAAACAATCTAGGACATGAAAACTCTTACCTTAACAAAGGTTTATGTCGGCTTATCAATCTAAAGCAATCGTCCTCCTCTATTCGCGGTTGGGATCGACTAGTTTTACTTAGGTGGTGTAAGCAGGACAGCGTATACATATAAACAAGGTATATTATAAAATCTTGTGAAAAAATATTCGAGATCGACTTACAATGACATATAAGACACATGAAACCCGCGATGAAAAAAGGTTGCAGTAAAGAAATTAAAATATATCTAAACTTAAGCTTGGTTTTTCAGGAAAAACCTTGAATAATATACTTCAAATCTTAAACACACGTACTATCTTATCAGTGATTTGATTGTCTTTTGTTAGTTCAGTGTTCATAAGAATGCCATGTACTAGGTTTGCGTTTATATATATAAGCTCAAGACTAAGATATTAAATATTGCTGCATGAGTAAATTATTATTAGACGATAATTGATAGACTCCTTGTGATACAAACATGCATGAAAAAAACAATATTTATGCAGTATTACATACGTTTGTATATATAGATGTATGAGTTAGTTCTCTATATATTTTAAGTCTTAACACGAGGTACAATCCGAACTTATTTATTAATCATCAACCGTTCTGTATACTCTAGAGAGACAGGTATATCTTTAATAATTTATCGAACTTATTTATTAATGCTTCTATCGCACATATTGCTGAGATTTTGAAGCAAATTCGAAAATATACAAACCATATAATATATATATATATTTCAAATCGATATGTATGGATTGCTTATAATAAGTATTACACGTAAATATGGATGAGATAGTTCTCTATAAGATATTCACATAATCTAAAAGAAAGCTCTTCCGTGCCCGTTCTATGTCCAAGGAAATCTTTGGCACTATTGGAACAATACTTTCAATTTTTATCTATCGATTTTCCTCACTTTATAAATTAATAATTAAGATTATTTAAAAATTTTAATACCCTTGTAATATCAATATGATGTTATATCGATCTACTAGTTCCAAATCACATTAAGTTTACACATTTTCCATTCCATATATAGATTATCGATTTTGATAAAAGGTTCCTTAATGTACTCGATGAGTACACAATATAACAATTTTTTTCCCTAAAAAATTTTATCAATATTCATCTTCATGTGATATGCTTATAAAAATAACATCTTCTTGTATAGCGTGACGACTCAATGAATCATACAAACAGATTTTCCTTTAAATATGCAATTAATTATTGGCTGAAAAGAAAATATATACAATTAATTAATGAAAAAAATCTACCACTTATATACGGAGGAAATGCAACATGCCATACCTCAAAGGACCATGACTTGGAAAAATAGCCCCAAAAAATCCAACATTTCTTGCTAGAGAACCTTTGATAACTTGTGTATATTTGTGTTTACTTTGCTATTCTCAATCTAGTTGGTCATCAAGAAGAAGTTAAGCTAAAGTAGTTAGAGGGCAACTCTCCTTTGGCAACAAATAGTATCAAAATTATATAGACAACTAACACACAAACATAATGTAAATGGACATGAGAGATTGCATGAAAATATAGGTTGGTATGCAATTCGCTGCCACAGGAGAGAGGCCCTACAACCACCTTGCTTAGAGACAGCAATGATACCGTTCTTACAAGCAAATTTTTTTTTTCTTATGTATTTAATTGAGTCGATTTTGAGTTTTGAGTTGATGAATAAATATAAGAGACGGGATATATATAAAGACTCCGTGATAGCATATAAATGATATAGGAAGTAGCATATGCCATAGAATATCCCTACATTTATCTGGGGTGCCTGCTTTCTACGCATGTTATGCTATGTTGGACAGCCAAACCTGCTTTACTCTGAAAAAGATAAATAAAGCTAATAAGCTTCTTTCTCACAAATGGTTTTCAGATTCTAATTTACCCATGACATGATTTTGACCTCTCTGTGTATGTGTGTGTGCGTTTGTGCATATTGAGGTGAAGAAAGAAAAAGTCAGTATAAATGGGAGATGCTTCCTTTTTAGATCAAGATCAAAGGTGGCAGAATTAAACCAAGGCCTTTGAGGTATATCCTGTGTCATATTCTTCTATAGATATATATATTTATTTCTTTGACTTTATTTTCAGGCTCTCTCTTTCTCTCTTTTTGATATTTTTGTGTATATGTGTATAGGGGGAAATTGATTAATTAAGTAGGAATGATATATCATGTGAAATGTTTAGTGAATATGTTTATAAATTTTCAAATATAGCGAGCTTGAGAGAAAACATGGGATAATTTAGATGTAGGTTTGTATGAGTAATTTAATTTAGAATTTGAAAGTGTTCATATAATCGAGAATTTTTAGTTAAGAAAAGAAGCCACACCTTTTAAACAAATTATTACATGGTTTATTTGCTTCACTTTTAGTGCAGAAGTCATGCATTTAAATTATTAATTTATCGATGTGCATTGCATGTTGAATTTGTTGGTTTTAAAATTACGTATTTTGAGTTTATTTGTGAAAACCGGATGAGAAAAAGAAATATCATGAAATTGCTTGAATAGAAGAATTTCAGTAAATTATGAACGAGTATAAATTCACATTACTTGTTAGAAACCTGTTGTTATTATTATTATTATTATTTAAATTCCTTCTTCATGGTCATAATTATGTGAATATATTCTGCTGAAAAATGAAAATGGTGTGTAAAATGAAATGTTTGTCAAAGAAGCTTTTAAGAAATAACCAATAAGATCTTTGAAACTTTTGGAAATCAAAGGCATAAGCATTTGTCTTCTAATGAGAGGAATGGGTTTAACTTTCCCCTATTGATAGTTGTAATAATATAGTAGTTGGAAAAAGAAAATAATAAAACCAATGAATTTTTAGATATCTGAAAGGTTTTTTTTTTTTTTTTTTATGGTATTTTAAACGATCTTGACTTTCTTTTATAGGTAGTTCGTTTATATAGACTTTAGTAGAGTATAATATCATATTATACGTGATTTATAAGAACCAAACCTACTTAAACAAAAATCTCTCCTTCCTCCCGGAATTGCAAAGAATTGACAGCATAATACAAGTAACGTTTGGGTTTGAGAGGAAATTTTAGGAAAAGCAATTACATAGTGTAATTATAAAATAATGTTCATGCAAACATAATAAATTACAGCTAATGAAGCTCAGCTTCTCTGGATGATGTTTCGGGTGGATTTTGCCATGCCCTATTGAGATTAACTTTTTTTGACAGAGATGAGCACCACCCTTGGGTTTTCCTTTTCTTTCTTCCTTTTGAAATGGCTGAAAATGTAACACTTGGAGTTGGAGTCATTTCTTTCTCTACGTTTTTTTTTTTTTTATCATTATTTAATTCCTACATTTCATGTTTTGAACCAATAGAATATGAAATTTTATGTCGACAAATACAGCTTTGTTTAAGTTGGTATATGTTCAATATCTAGAAAAATTCTACATTTTCCAAGGTACTTGATTTGATTTGAAGCAGAAGGGAAAAAGAGACACTAGAGTGAAGAAAATGCTATTTTTCAAAGAATAAAGATTATTCTTTTCAATTTTTTTTATAAAAAAAACCTTGTGTGGATCCATGCATGCACGGGCAAATATTTAATTGAACAAATGTCAATTTGAGTTATGGCATCAGATTAGGATCTCTAATAAGAGACTAGGAATAATCCTTCAAATGTCACTGTTTCTATACTTAGCATCAGGTTCCATGGTTTCTTTTATCGTTGAACTCTAGTATGTTCTCTTTTGGTTTTCAACTGTCCTTTGGCATTGTTTAACCGAATAAGATGCACCTGACGGCGGTCGCGATCCATTTCATCTTTTAACCTACAAAAACTAGCTAATGGTGGCCAAATTTAGGGGAAACAAATGCATAATGTAATCATCTTGAAGTTGAGGTAATGCTGGATACATAAATTGTTCTAGGAATGCAACTATGTCCATTTCATTTTGATAACCATTGAAAAAAAACAAAGAAAAAAAATTGACTTTTAATTGTTAATCCAAAAGAGTTTCAACTAACGATAGTCACACGATGGAAAATAATGACCGGCATTCTATCCAGAAACAATTACACAATCTGACAAAGCATGGATTCGACGAATTCAGAATCCATGACAATGGCCATGAATTTATTCACATCTAATAGAAAAGACTGCTTAGGAATATACAGATTGGCTAGAATGAAAGAAAAATTGATATAAAAAATGAAACTAAGGAAGGATAAAATAGAGAAAGAAGAAGAATGTTGATGGATACATTCTCGTAAGAGGACTTAGTATAGAGAGTTGTAGGTGTAGGTGGTGGCAATAATGGATGAAATGCATATAACTAGTGAAGGAAGCAGGGTCACATTCAAAAGCCTGCTCTCACCTAAGTATCCTGCAAGAGTTATTGTTGCATCTGCAATCACTCGAGCGATTGTGCCGGCTTCTGTCGAGAGTAAGCCACCATTGTATGTTCCTCTTGAAAGCCGGGATGACATGACACGAGAAAGGAGTGACAAATTGACACCTGAAGCGTGACAGGGAAACCCATAAGAAAAAGAAACATGCTGGTTCAACAAATTCGAACACACTGATAACACATTGTGCCTAATTATCGTATCTCCTCTTCATTCTTTGTAACATAATCCTGTTGTATGAAAAGATCCTACGTATACACAAAGAACCAATGCAGAAACAAATTAAAGCAATTCACATGATGCAGCCTGAGCTATAAAATTCTATGAAATGAGAATCCCAAGCAGTATTACCATAAATTTCTATAGACTTGCAACAAAAAAATGTAAAATGGATTATATCTTTAAAATGATGTGAAATTCAAGTCACAAACACAATCATAAGTCTCTGCTGATGATGCAAGTTATGCATAAAAAGATTAAAATATTTGCATAACATGAACTTTTAATGGTTTTGCAAAATGTGCAGACACGATAAACAATCTATCTGCCCAAAATGCAGAGTACTTTAATTCTATTACATCATGATTGGCCTCTCTTTGCCCATATAAACCATTATTATTTAACATAAGATGAAATTTTTGCCACAAGCTGTATATATAAAAGGTGTGCTAATCCACATATTTTGCAAAATGCTATCAGTTTGGATTCCCAAATGGCAATTTATTTACTTCTTTGCTTCATAAACCTATTCCCTTCCAGGTAAGTCAGCTGTAAGTATTGTTCATGCACATGCACCTTTCATGTATATTGCTTTAAAATCAACCAATCTTGGAATTATATGAACAGAATACCTCACCTTCAAGCACCTCTGCAGAAACAAACATTACAAGTCCCGAACAGACATACTGTGGAATAGAATATGGAATGAACACGTTGAAGCTAAAGAGTATGCCTATAAAAACCACAATCTCAGATGCCAAAAGTATTTGCCTGCAATCAGACCAAGCAGAGCAATTAAAAACACACACATGCACACCAAAAAAAAAAAAAGAAAAGAAGAAGATGATGATGATAGAGAGAGAAAGATGTGGATGAGAATAGCTGGAGGAGCTGTCTCGCTATACCAAAAGTTTACCTGTCCTCAAACATATTGCTGATGTAACTTCCAACTATAAGATTAACTGGAAGAACTGTCAGGCCAAGACATGCCAAAAAAATAGCTACTGTGCTTGTAGTCCAACCAAAGTAATATGTGGTAACCACGCTTGACTCAGAGAGTAAAACTTCCATGGCATATTTAAGCATAAAATATATCAACAATTGAACCTGTTTGGATAGAAATGACTCCCATAAGAAAGTGTAAAAAAAAGACTTCAGTGCTGAACAAAATTCTTAGACAAGAACAATGCAGAACTTCAAGTATACCATTGACAAGCAAGGGGAAGTTCAACATAGCAAGAGAAGTAAATCAAAGGGTCCTAAGACCTCCTTCGTAAAATTACTTGGATAACTATGATATAGAACAAGATATTGAAAAGGCATGATGAAGACCATACATACCTATGCTTTGACGTGATAGTGGAATTCACATGCTGCAAAAGAGAAATACTGCATCCATACATAATACTTAAATATGCACACATTTGCAATTGTTTTTCCAATTATTTGTTGTTCCTCCTTCCCCCAAATCAATATAAATGTTGATGAAAGAATATGATTGGCTTAGGTTAAAATCATTCACCTTTACTGTTACCAGTAAAGTAAAACTATTTTATACATTGGTCAATTTAACAACATTCTCAAGCTTCATTTTTGTTTTCAACCCAAAATAGAAACCAAACGGAATCACCCCATTGTTTTGAAACAGAATAAAACTGATGAAAATATAATTGCCTTTCTATCCTTTCAAAAACTAAAAAAATGCACAATACTAGTCTTAATGTCCTGACTAAATTAAAATACTTTAATATAATAAACATATTTAAAATTAAAAAAGAAAATCATATCAGAAAAAATGAAATGAAAAGAAACAGAACAGAATCATAAACATATCAAAATAAAAAGTTCCCAAGCAGGCCCCTCTATGGTTCAATGTCAAGTAAAACTGTTCCAGTTTCAAGTGTTATCTGTAGCCGTAGGTGTTAAGCCTTTCAAAGGATCCATCCTTGTTTATTAGGATCCACTAAGGGCAATAACTGCTTCAGAAAGTACTACTATTCTACTTTACTCCACTCATGAAAAATTGCATCCATTTCCTAACATTTTATATATAACTGCAATGACGAAAACCGGCATAAATTTATACTGATAAGGAATCTTGACAAGAAAGCAAACCTTTACAGAAGGTGTCAACAATCTGTAAGCTGACTGCAGGGAAGTTGCTGCTCGACGAGATTCATCAGGGGCTTCTTCACTTCCATCAAATTCTTGATCATCATCTATGTCTTCTTGTTTTTCCTCTGAACTGGGAAGCAATGGCTGTTTTAGACCATTCTCAAGTTCATCATTATTCTCTGCTGGTTCTGTAGTAACAGACAATCAGTACCCAAATTATCACCCAAAGATAACTCCTGAAAAAATTCTTAAAAGAATGGCATCCTAACAGAGAATGAAATAGGAAAACTACTACTGCTTCAAACCTTGATTAAGAATTATTAAATACATTATCAAAACAGCTTTATTCAAAAGAATCCCTTGAGTGAAGGAACTAATATCTTTGGATGAATAATATACACAATATGCTATCAACATTAATTGAGATTTATAACCTGTTTGTCATCTAAGAAAAAAGGATTCTCTTGAAAGAAGCTAATATCCTTCGGTTGTTGATCTCATGGTTACTATAATATACCACTTGCACCCAGCTCTTGGAGAAGAGTGATTGGAATGCAATCCAATAGATTAAATCTTTTCAAGATGCAATGATCCCTACTTCGATCACATGCTAGTTAAAACAACTGAATAATGAACTGGCAGATAAGCGGGAACCAAAACTTTTTTGTGCCTGATCCATGTTCCATAAAGCACATAACATTTCAGTTGACAGAATTTACTTTGTTGAAGAATTTTCAAGAGCGATCAACTGGCAAAAATTACAAACCTTCCATGAGAAACTTCTTCAGATTTGCCCAAGCTATGATTGCTTACAATGATTAGATCATATTTACGTTTGCTATTTGTAACGGGAAATGGCAAGAAGATAACTGTCATTTCCTAGACGACAGAGAACCATTATGCTTAAACCACTCAAATGGAACTTTAAAAGTAAAGGTGGGATAACTTTAGGAAGATGGATCATTGAATCTTCCAGTTCTAATTATTTTCATTTATCAAGTATTATATTTGTAGGACCATTATCAAGTATTATATTTGTAGGACCAGATATATGGGAAAAAGCACAAATCTATGAGAGTTTAACAGAAAACAGCACTTGCACAGGAAAAAGAAAAAAAAAATTACATACCACCATTTGATTCCTGCGGAACTTCATTTTCCTCAAACTCACGTGAAGGCTCTTTAAATGAGAACCATAGCCATATCAAGTATATCAACCATGCCACAGCCATTACCCACCCAGGCAATGTCTCTTGATTAAATGTAATCCCATATATTGTGAAGTTAGATTGAAGTACACCAGCAAGGGCTGGGCCACAAGCCATTCCAAGAGCACTGGCACTAACAAAACCTGCTGATGCCTGCATTCGATACTTTGACGGCACACAGTCACTGATGTACCTCCGATTAACAGCTCTAGCAGAACCTAATCTGTGATCAAAGATGAAGAAAATTAGTCAACCTTCTCCAGATTTCTGAGAGCAATATGCAATATAGCAGGGTTACTAGTTTATGGATATACTTTGAGCTTCTACAAATTGAATGAGAAGAGCAACCAGACAGAACTCGTTTTCAGTGCAGCAACAAGCTTCATTCCAAACCCATGGAGTTGCGATTTTAACATTGGTGTCATAGAGTTTCCTTTCTTCACCAATTTGATAATTATGAAAAGTTATGGAAGAATTAAGCTACTAAAGATGGACAAAGGATCACAAAGCTTCCTCCACTAATATTAGACTTTAAATATCTGAGTTTCAGTTTGACCTCATAATCGATGAGTAGAAGGGGCAAGACTAAAGCTTTTTTTTTATGTTATTTATACATCTTTTAACTATTAATGTCCATTGAGTATTGCTTAATAACTTTGAGGGAGGAATTTGCACAATTTGGCGATTAAAAAATTTACAATCTAAAAAACAGTCAGAACCTGATAAAGAGGTAAAATCAATTAGATTCTAGTGAACAGGGTTGAATAAAGGCTCAGATTATTCTCTCTCTATTCCAAATCCACATTGAAAAGAAGACTCACCAATCTGAACCAACGGTCAAAACTCTAGATCTTAAACAAATTCACATTATTTGCCATCTGACTCCAAAGAGTGAAGAATTATTGCCTGTAAAGTTCCAATTGATAAATGACATAGAGATTTGGGAGATTGAATACCTCTCAGTCACATGATTGGGCTTCTAAGCCAGAATAATGGTCACTAGCCTTCTAAGTATTCACCTGTCCTGCTACTCGTTAAATTCCATAAAGTGAACTGAAAAACTTTTGGTTTCACAAGATGGTGAAACTGTGAATATAGAAATATATTTGTCCTCTTGAGTGCATACATAAAAGTTTCATCCGTTGTGTTGTCAAAGACTCTAATTATTATATACAAAAGAAAAAATGTCATGCTATTCTAAAAGAGAATCCAGGAAAAGATGACTAGGCATGAACTGGAAGATAAATTTAAAATTTTAAGAGTCTGTCAAACGAAATCCTTATAATGATGTAAAAATCTGTGATCAATATATGAAATCACCTACCCACAGAAAAGGCGACCAATGAGTAGAATTGCTATTGAATCAAAATTGTAAGCCAAAGCATACATTGCATTCCCCAGAAGAAGAACAATACTGCTGAATATGAGAGGCCTGAAGTACGACTTGTTTGACCAAGCGCTAAAATATACAGAAGAGAAAACCTGAGCCACTGCCATTGCCCCAATCACAATACCACAAACTGTGGCTGCAGCACCAAGACTCATAGCATAATCATCGGCCGTGGGAACAACAATGTATGTATTAACCATATAAAGAAATGTGTTTAACAGGTTCAAGAAAAGTGACAGAAAATGGTATTTCTGGTCCTCAATTTGTTCTCCAACTGGTGCAGGTAGCTCTTCTTGCAGAATTAAAGCATGTTGCGCCAGAAAATGAAGGAAATTTGTTGAATGGGAAAGCCTGTCCACAGCTGCATTGATCGAATCCACCACAGAATCCTGTATAGAGCCCCCTCATAGCTATCAGAATGTAAAAAAGTTCTATAATCGCAGTACTACCAATCTATTACTAGACATTTGTTAAAGTCAAACTTGTACTTTTGAAAAGTTTGGATGCTAAAATAGGATTTTCCCTCAGCAATGTAGAGTCCTTGAACACACAGTTAAACTTGCAGAGAGATCTATCATGCTTTAAAGAGCAAGGATTTTAAGCTGGCATATTATTTGAGATATTAATCTGCTCATCACTTTTGGGCATCTAGCCTCATTAAGTTCAATTGACACCAGTTAAATAACAAGATAGCTCCGCTATAATAAGGAAATAACATGAAAAGTGAAACTCCAAGCTGGTCATAAGAAATCCAACAAAATTGCTAATATGTTGGTGCTAGAGGAATTAACAAGCCTCTTTATGATCTTATGATCTTATGATCTCAAGAATGAAGCGCCTGCAACAGTATCATGCTTTTAATGTTAAATTACGGGTAAGACATCCAACAGACTCCCTAAATACTTCTGAATTTTGCCTGCCATGATATAAACACCTACCTCACTATTTCATTGTGTCAGTATGCCTTTTAGTATATTTTCTAACTATTCATATATGACTATATACCAACAAATGATCATGTAACAATGAGCAAGCATGAACCACATGAAGAAAAGCATGAAAAAATCCAAAAGGAGCAGGTCTTTTGCTGTGTGTTTTCTTTTCTGGTCAATGATAAAAGTAGGTGCTTAATGAACCTGGAGAGGTAGTGCAGGTTGGTCATATATGGACAAGTAGCTACCCTGGCGGTCCTGAAGTCCCTAAATACTTCTGAATTTTGCCTGCCATGATATAAACACCTACCTCACTATTTCATTGTGTCAGTATGCCTTTTAGTATATTTTCTAACTATTCATATATGACTATATACCAACAAATGATCATGTAACAATGAGCAAGCATGAACCACATGAAGAAAAGCATGAAAAAATCCAAAAGGAGCAGGTCTTTTGCTGTGTGTTTTCTTTTCTGGTCAATGATAAAAGTAGGTGCTTAATGAACCTGGAGAGGTAGTGCAGGTTGGTCATATATGGACAAGTAGCTACCCTGGCGGTCCTGAAGTTCTCCAAGATTGCGAGAAATTGCACCAGCAACAGCCCCCATACCCTGCAAAACCACTCAGTCAACACCCATAAATGCAAAAAAAGGAATTAAGCAATTCCCTGGGTTAGCATTTGAATAAGAACCAAAAGAACAATGCTGATCTGAGTGAAGTTCATTACCACATGCTTGAACACTTGCTGCAGCTGGGAATATGGGTGATTAGCACGAGTTTTTACATAGTAATCTGTAAATTTGTAGCCAAAACGTTTGTCAAACTTCTTCAATATCTTACGCAATCCAATGGCATTGATCTCAACAAAGTAAAGAAGCCTCAACAAATCTTGTCCCACAGCTCTGTAGGCTTCTCTGAGTTCAGATATTTCTGCAATATCTGGATGTGCAAGTACAGTTTCTCGCTGCTCCCCAAGGGATGCTATCCTACTTGCAAGTAATCCTTGTTGTTCCAATAAGAAGAGGACAATTTTTTCTATCTGTAGAATAAAGGAATTGATTATGCAGTAGGCAATCAAGTTCAATTTATGGACCAAATAACAATACTCTCTTATTTATATTTATGGAAAAAACACAACAATTGACAGAATAATGGAACGCCAGTTGCCAATGGGCATATTCAAGCATAGACAAGTGGGTTTACCATTTCATATGCTGTATTTTAGACTCAATTGACAAAGCAGTACACATCCATTGTATATCCACAAACGCAACCACAAGAGAATCTATACTATGTCCTTAACCTTTATGAGACGAAAATGTATGAACAGACAATGCATTTTTGCATCTCTTAAGTTTCAAATCTATCCATTGACTGTTATAATACATGACAATCTCAGCTAATAAGCTTCATGGAACATAGATTATGAAGGCTCAGTGCAACATGCCACTTGTATCATATGATACTCAAGATGCAATATATTAAGAGATTAAAACTCAACCAGAAACAGCACGGTATCACCAGATAAACAAAGTCACACCAAGGAGATGAAATAAAGATGATGAAAAACTTGTCAATCCATGTTCATCAAAATACGTAAACTTATGCTTAGCAAAATATGGGTAAGCAATGAAACTTATCAAGGGATTAATTGATAAGCATATGCACAAGATTTATCTTTTTCTTTGCTTGATATTAACAATTTGTTCAGTAAGGTATCCTTTTTCTCCTTTTATATAACTGATTTGCATTGGAGTGTACAATGAATTTTCTAAGTGGGGAAAAGATAGAATTTATACCTGGTTATCCAGCATTCTTGAAAAATCCTTTAGAACATGACGGCGATCTTGAGTTCCGACTTCCATTTGATTAGCATAGTGCCTCACTCTCTTTTTCATCAACTTATAGTTGATGTAGTATCTAGTTTTATAAGCAAGGAACAACAACTAAGAGCAAGATAGTACATAAAAAAGAAAAAGGAAAAAGGACATTCAACTTGTTAGCTGCATGGAGCAGGGACTTCACCCCAGCCTCCTTATGTACAAATGAGGAAAGATATTGCTGGGGTGTGGTCTGAAGAAGCAACACATTTCGTGGCATTATAATGAAAATCAGTGAAAATTTTTATATTCAACCACCCAAGAGTTAATTATTTTATCATGGGACAAAACAGGATAGAACAAAAAGAACACACCCTTGCCATCCTTGAATTTGCCTCTCCTTTAACTTCTTGCCAAAAGCCACCATCTTTCTCTACAAGTAAGGTCATATGCATCAGAGAAAAATTTGAAGCAATATATAACAAATTTGTAACACTATATGAATCTTCTAACTGTTAAATGAAGCTTGCTGATAGTTTAGCATAACATTTGTCAGGGACAATCGTTTAGCTAAATTCACTCTTTGCACTTACCATCAAGCCACACAAGTACAATCTTAATGAACACTGGAAATGGGATAAATTGGCTCTCCAAATCCAAAATTAACTGAATAAGCAATACACAGAAGAAAGCTACATATGCTGACTTGTTCCTAACATGGAACACTGCCTCCTACTCACCCATTATTGAATAACAAACATGCATTATGGCGCAGCTCTTTTCCGCCAGCCTTGATATGTGAAAACCAATAGAACATATCCTAATTTTCTCCAATACCTCTCCACTATTCTCCAACCAAAAAATTGGAATTGCATGCCACAGCATGAATTTAATTACCAAAGTATAGTTAAACAGACCAACACGAAACTCACATACTTAAAAAACAGAACTTGAACACGAATTAAATCAAACAGCCTTCCGTGAATCCTTCAAAGAAAGCGCTCAAAACCAAATATAACCAAACCGTACCAAAATCACTATTCATTTCCCACTTCTTCTTTTTTTCTCTCTTTCATTTTCGTCCCAACCGAACAAAAACAGATAAAACAAACACACATTCATATAAACACAGAACCGAAACAGTAAGTACCAATGCTTAATCCAATAAACGCGGAGTCGTTAAACCACGAAAACTTCAATTATATCCTTAGATGAACATCGACAAACAATCCTGCATCAATACAACTATCAACAACATCAAAATGGTTGAAAAACAACGCAAAAAACGACGTAAGGGAGATTCGTTTCGCGGAAATCGGGTCAACAATACCATACTTTCTTAGGTTTTGCATCTAGTTTGAAACAAAAGGGAGTTCGAGGTGGAGTGTTTGCATGAAGAAAGGGGCAGAATTGGAAGATTGTGAAGGAAGATTACTCAAAAATGGCAGCTGGATAAGTCAGCAGCGGTCCAAGAGTTCTTCGTTATCTATGCATTACAAGAAGAAACACGATGCAATGATATGGTTATGGTCTATTTATATCTTTCCAGTTTTCGCCATGACATCTGCTGATCTGCGTGTTCACTTCCCTCCTTTTGCTGAATCATTCATGCATCATGTGTGTATGGGATATTATGTTTGTGGAGAGGGAATATATTTACATTATTACTATTTTTTCTTCTTTTCCAAAGGGAACTATTAATGTAATTTAATTTTATTTTATTTAAATTCTATTGGATATTTATATAAATAAATTTAAGAATATAGTAATTAAAAGCATATTTTATTTTAGATACCATTAAAATAGCATTTTTAAGATACGGTCTCTAAGAAAAATATTTTTTTTATTGCATGATTTTAAATAATGTATTATTGGGAATATTTTTATAGAGAGCATATTTTTAGAATTTTTTTTTAAAAAACACATTATCAATTTTCTTTCACTTTTACATTTACACCGTGTTTGATAAATTTAAGAACAGTGGATAGGAACGGAAATGAGTAAAAAAGAAAAGAAAGAAAATAGATAAAAAGGAAATAAAAGAAGATGTAGTGTTTATTTCTTATTTGAATTCATAGGATGGAAATGCAAAAAAATGTGTTGTTAATAGAGGAAAATATTCCTAAATTTATTTAATATTGCTTTTTGGATATCTTTATAATTTTTCCTAATTTCATTTATTTATACCCATTTTTGTCCACCTTTAAAGAAACACTTAATATGAAATGTTTCCATTAATTTCTTTCTATTTTCACCATTTTCCACTCTTATTTTTAATAGCCAGATATTATATTTCCATATGTTTCATAGATTTCATCATATGTGTTTAAAGAGACAGAATTACTATTTTATTCCACCTTTATTTAATATTATTAATTTAAATCACATATTTATTTTTTTATCTAATTATACCATCTAATAATTTAATGTATTTTTTATTTTTCATTATGGTCTTGATTTCATTCCATTTCACTCCATTCCATCCTATTCCAATTCATTCCATTATAAACCATCAATACATATCAAATGCAACATATGATCACATAGCCATTTTATTAAATTAATCTAATTTGTACTTTCATGTTTCTCATTTATATGACTTGTATTTTCTCCCATGTTATTTACATAATCTATGTTATTATCCAACCTGAAACCATTGATCTTCTTGTTTTAATCATTTGATGTCTATGAGGATGATTAAAAACGTTCAGATAAACCTAAGAACATCATCACTATCTATTTAGGTTTAAAAGAATTGACTTTATTAAAAAAAAAAAACTAGAGGAAAGGCACCTAGAATACATGTATTAATGAATGAAAGGGAGTTAAAATCACATTAATAATATAAAAAAAGGGAACTTGCAAACTACATATAATAATTGAATTGAAGATTTTTTTTTTTTTACATGCAAGCTGGATACTTATTTCACGAAAAAAATATTGGTTAAAAAGAAATTGTTAATATTTCCGCTACTTTTATAAAACATCCATGTTTGCTAAGTGTATACCTTATGCATATGATTGAATTGCCAATTTTGACTTAATAACTAATATAAACATAGATAAGCGATGATGATAGCTTGAAAAATAAGTAAGGTGTTTGTTAGGAGATTAAATTAATGAAAAAAATTTAACAATTTAAATACGAATAACATAAAAGAAAACATGAAATTAGTATATCATACTTAAATAAAACTAAATGACACCAAATCAGTGAATTCATCAACAAAGGGTTTTATCAACTTCTTTATTTTTAAATTAAAGCATTGTAGTACTAATTATACACAATAAAAATAAATAAATACATGAAAAAAATTTATTGATTTAACTTCTAATTAAATGATTTATTAAGATCATTATAGTTTAATGACATAAAAACTAGTTAAGGAATGAATTAGATTAGTTTATTTTCTTTATCAAAATTGTAATATAACAATAGTTAAAAAAATTAACAAAATAACCCAAAATACCAATTAACATTATGTTCTCATCTACCCAAATTCAAGAAGCAGTTCTATATTAGGATGGAATTACAATAAATCATCAAATGATGACTTAAAAACAAGTTTTTAATTCAAATCGTTAGATTGATTTATAACTTAATTTTTATTATTTAAACTTTATTTTAAAATCTCGATGCCAAATAATTTTCTGATCCATAATTGCTGACCATTGTGTTTTCATTCACCCAACCCCACTTTCGGATGATTGATTGGATATACATACAAGGCCGGTTGGCTTGATTGGGATAAAAACACATAGGTTGTGTCGTGTTGGACTTCTTGGCTGTAGGTGCAGCATTTAAGGACGATAACAAAATAAGGGCTAATGGGATTGGCATGTGAGTGTCTCTGAGTAGGCATTTGTGGGGTCTGTTTGGCTGAAGGACAAAAGAAGGCTGCTTTGCAAACGCTTTTCATTCTCGGGATGTAGAAAATGTCAAACAACTGAAAAGGACGTCTTGGGTTCTTGTCCCTTTGTTCTTGGCTTAGTACTTTGAAGGCCCTCCTCCTGAATTTATTCTTATTTAATGATATAAACATTATTTTACTTTCAAAATGATTCCATCATTAATAAATGCATCATAAATTTCTTAACTTTTATTTATCAATGCCACATTTATTTGCTTGTATACATCTTTAAAACTAAATTTTCTATTATTTTATTTATGGTTTTGATGAGATCGATGTAAATTTTAATCTTTGTTAATTTACGTATTTATAGTAGAGATTTAATAGCGATCGAGGATAAAAATTTAATACACATAATTAAATTGTGATATTAAGATTGTAAAAAGTACCAACTATTTTACTTTTTGAATCTTAAAATTTTCACTTTTTCAACTTCTTTTAATTCTTGACCAAACTATCTAGTTAAAACGATAATCTTTTGGCTTATTATATAACTAACTGAAAGTAATACATATATTAATGATATCATAAAAAAGGTAAAATACCAAAAAGGTAGGAGCTTTTAAAATTATATATTGTAATATGATATATAATAATATAATATATACATATTCATAATAAATAAATTGACATGTTGCCCATGATTCTAATAAATAAAAACATAGTTATAACATTTAAAAAGTGAATGCCTCAACGTATATTCCCAAGCTTTGAAAAAATATCAAATTTTAAAGTCATTTAAAAAGGAGAAAAAATATGTAGCATATTTTAAAGACCATTTAGTCGAATGGTTAAATGTTTGAATTTAAAAGTAAATGGTCATGAGTTCAAATCTTAAAAAGAGTGTTTTTTTTTTTTCCACAATGCATTTATTTTTATGTTTTTTGAAAAGCATCTTTTGAATTTTTTTTTTCACAATAGCTAATAATATTAAATTTCATTCACCATAAAATTATTATTATTATTAAATAAATTCTCCTAAATTGTCATTCATTTATTGTTAACACACCATATAAAGTAATTTTAATAATGACTTACATAAAGTAAGTTTGGCTCACTAGTGCTCAAGCTCAAAATGAAACTCCAAAGTTCCAGCTAGTTTCCTATTTCTAGTATCATATTTTATTAGTTTCCTTAATTTTAATCTCCAATTAACTATTTTTCCAATTAGATTTCCATTTTTTACATGTTTTGAACTCCATTGTTCCTAGTGTTTATAGTTGTTAGTTTATGTCTTTTTCATTTTGCACAATTGTAAAGTCCCATGAGGAGCTTGATCAATTTATTGAAATTAGAATATTGGCAATATTGAAAATGAAGATATCTTTTAAGTTTTTGCATTAATTTAGTGTGAATTACGTCTCTTTTAAGTCTCATCATGATGTTTGCCTATTTAGTTTAACAATCACCAATTTTAATTGTTATCACCTTTAAGGCTTGAGTAAGAGTATAGTTTAATATTATTGAACATACTAAACCGCTTATTAAAATCACCAAAAACTATATATTTACCCACACCTTTGAACCATATGCGTAAGTTTACATATAATTCATGATATCGGATACATTATTTTAGTATCATAGTAAAGATCATGAGTGAAAGAAATAGTTATATGATGATTATTTTAAAATTTTTCTAAATGATAATCGTGCATAAATGTAACTTCTACTATAATCGAGATTGCAAACAGCAAATCATCCGCATCCTTAGTCGTTACATTGATTAGAAGATAAGTGGACAATTTCATCTTAAAGAAGAGAAATCAATAACCTTTCGAATAAGGGAAAGAAAAGTCAAAACAGTTGTTATGTGATGTAATTTCAACAATTGTTGTGTTCACAATGGCGATTTGACTGATAAGCTTATTTGTGATAGACTTTGAAATGCCTACACCTTTAAGAAAACGGCTGGTAAGTGTGTTATTTAACCTAAAGAAAGGCAAAAGAGGACCAGATTGCCTTTACCCAACCAAGTAAAAGATAAAGATGTTGCTGAAAAGGTCAATCATGATTAAATGAATATGCACCATGGTTCTTTAACTCATGCATCAATGATTGTAACTCATGATTCTCTTTAATCAATTCATCAAATATCTCGAATTAATATTTTATTAATATAGATGTAACTTTAATTGCTCGATGCATGACCATAAGTACTAAGTAGGTTATCAAATAAATATTTTCTAACATTTGAAGGGTTGGATATGTAAAAAGTACTTATTATAAGATGCTAATACAAAATTTTAATGTTAGTATTATTACGGATGAACACCATTTTAATGAACAACTAAGTATAAATATATGAAACTAATAAGCTTTATATCAAAATTGTTGGAGACTTTTTTAGGAGATGAAATAAGCACTTGAGATCACTAAGAAAGCATATTTAGGAACAATTCTAGGGTTTTTAATGTATTATATATCACACGTATGATATACCATATTAGGAATCATTTAATTTGTTTGCCAAAATACTTTGAAGATGGGGTCCTATTTATAACAACGTGGTTTGATGAAATATGCCTTTATTTTTGGAATTAGAGCACAACTTTAATCTTAATTTCATGCATAGCATAAGCATGTGTGTGTATTATCAATTTTAACTTTTATTCTCATATAATCTAATACTAATATGCAAAACTAACAACAAAGATTTCGAGAGCATATATAATATTTATATAAACTATAAAAATATAAATATATATATATATATATGAGCTAATAATTAATCTTTAGTAGACTGCACAAAAATTGAAGTTCAATCATATCATTTATAAATCGCATGCTTATCTGTAATTTTTTTATAAAATTATTCAATCAAACATGTATAAACTTAGGATTTTACAACTGCAAATTACCATTTAGGAAATCAATTTTCAAAAGAGCCTGTACGAGTTGAGTCTCTGGCCCTGAAGTACAAAACCACCATGTGCCTAATCAATGCATGTGGTCAGTCAGTGTCAGATACGGCACATGTCCGAACGTAAGAAGATATATAGGCCTACAGCTGTTTCCATTATCTTATGTCATATTATTGCAAATTGTGTTATTTAATTGCAAATGTTTGTATTAAGAATCAAGACTGCCTCCTTTCTGACACAAAACTGACGTGTGGGACAAAAATCTTAACGTGGGAGGATCATTAATACATCATCAACTGTGAGAAATGTGTGGATTTGCTTTTGGAGGTAAACTTTCTTTTATAAATTAATTTTTAAAATATTATTACAAAATGTACACATTCAAATATCACAATAGCAATATTCGATTTCGCAATAATATTATGAAAATTATTTTTTTTTAGAAACCCTTTTTTTTTAAAAAAAAAAGTTTGTCCTAAACGAGCAAACCTACATATGACTCCATGAACTGTCTTATATGTAGCAAATATATCAATGTTTTGAATTAGAGTATGAGTTTTAATATATATTTAATATTTATAATATCTTATATAATTTATGATTACATTTTAGAAACATCAGTCATTAGAAAAAAGGAAAAAAAAATCAACCAACAGGCATATCATTTTAAACTGATTCTATCAAGTTTAACAGCTTGAGGACTGGATCTTTAGACTTACGAAAGAGCATAGGTTTAGGTGATAGGGTTTGTTCGAATGCACATCAAAATCCTATTCGATATTTTATTTTCATTTTTTCATAATAAAATAAAATAAAAACAAGATATAAAATAAATAGAGGCAAGACATAAATATTTTATTTTTCAAGCATCATCGGATAAATGAATTCTCGAGTTATGTAATCCGAATTTTTATAAGTCTTTTACAAATTTACATTACTAATACTAAAAAGAGAAAAAAAAAATGAACGTCAATGTGAAACTTCTTGCAATCCATTATTATAATATGCTTAATTAGCTTTGTATGACTTGTTATAATTATAACTTAATATTGTGTATCTCTAAAAGTTTCCAAAACTTAGTTGTAAAATTAAAAAATGTTAGGCTTATTTTGATTATATAAACCTCTATAATTTGAGAACTTTGGTGCAAAATTTCCCTATGAAAAGTTATGAAGTAAATATGATTATTCCATGAACATATTCATACATTACCTCAAAGTCTTTACTTCCTTTAATTTGAGTCAAGACAGATGCAATTATTAACAACAATTCAAACTATAGGACATGACTGATGCCGTAATAATATATTATAAACCATAGTACTTTCATTTAACCACACATGAGCTGTACGATTTATATTAAAAAATGCTTCCGACAAATAGTTTAATTGTTAATGATGTTGTTACAAATCCTGCCGTCTGCACTTCCATCTCTGTCTTTAGAAAGGAGTCTTTGTTTTTTTTTTTTTTAATTAAAGAAGAGGGTGTTGCTGTGTTAATTGTTCTTTAGTTCTTCTTTTGCAAATAGTTGTTTTTTCCATCCAATGAATTGAAAATTTCCTAGGCTTGTTCTTGAGAATCTCCACTATATGATTTAACCAGTTTGTTAAACTAACATAGAACTATCTTAAAGTTGGATTATTTGTATTTCAGATTGCATATCAAATAAGAAGTAATGAAAGGAAAAGTAAATAAGTAAAAGAGAGAGTATAATGCATGGATTTTACATGAAAAAACTTAAAAGAATAAGAATTAAGAATCATGGCAACTCACGCACAATTTGCTCCCCCAACCCTTTCGGACCACTCCCTTGCCATTGCCCACATTGACACTTCACCTGCTGCCAAGAAGACCCCCTTCAAGTTCTTCAACTTCTGGATTGACCACAAACACTTCTTTCACATAGTGAGCAGCACATGGGGGTTAGACATCGCTGGGTGCAAAATGTTCCAGGTCACCCGTAAACTCAAAATACTAAAGCACGAGCTCCGCAAACTCAACAGGAATGCATTCGGTCACCTCCCACTTCAGGTTGAGTTAGCACACTCCAAGCTACATGCCCTCCAAGGTGCTGTCCATGGAAATGGAGACACTTCCTTGATGGAATAGGAAAAGGAAGCCTATAAAACCTACTACCTCCTACGGGCAGCTGAGGAAAGTCTATATAAACAGAAGTCTAGGGCTACTCTGGTTAAAACTTGGAGATAGGAACACCTCATTCTTCCATAAATCTACGAAGAACTTACACAACCGCAGCCACATACGTCACCTATTTGGAAGTGATGGGAGAGAAGTCATTGGTGACACGGAGATTAAAGAGCTTGCGGTGCAACACTTTGGAAGCTCTATGAGTGTCCACCTTCACACTCTTCCACCTTAGCCGATGTCAGAGAAATGGTCTCACGGAAGCTAAGCCACCAAAATGTATGGAGTTATCTACTCCCTTTCACAGATACGAGATCAAATGGGGGTTCTTCGCCCAAGCCAATGACAAAGCACCGGGACCTGATGGCTACACCGCCAAATTCTTCAAAGCCACCTGGAGGATTATTGGTAAAGACCTCTTGGAAGCCTCAAAGGAATTCTTGGTATCTGGACACCTACTCAAAGAGATAAACTCTTCAATCATCTCTTTGGTTCCTAAGGTTGCCAATCCATCCACACTTAGAGAGTTCCGTCCAATAGCCTGCTGTAATGTCATCTACAAAGCCATATCTAAAGTCATAGCAGAGCGCATCAAAAGAGTCCTTCCATCCTTAGTAGGCAGCGAGCAAGCGGCGTTCATCCCTGATAGACGTATCTCGGATAACATCTTCCTCGCTCAAGAACTACTGGCAGGTTATCGTACTCAAACCACCTCACCTAGATGTACCCTCAAGGTTGACCTCCAGAAAGCCTTTGACACGATCAAATGAGATTTTTTGATGTCTACCCTACACGCTATGGGCTTCCCTCCCCACCTAAGATCCCTGATTTATCAATGCATCTCCACCCCGATGTTCTCCATCAACATTAATGGTGAACTTACGGGTTACTTCCCTAGCATGAGGGGACTCAGACAAGGTGATCCACTATTACCCTATCTATTTGTGTTGGGAATGGAAATCCTATCTTCCCAACTAAGGAGGCTAACTGTGCACCCCCAATTCTCCCTGCACTGGAGATGCACGAAAGAGAAACTCACCCATTTATACTTTGCTGATGACCTTCTCATCTTCTCCAAAGGTAACCTCCAGTCAGTCTCCTTGATTAAGTTAACCCTCCAGCAATTTCATTCCATGTCAGGCTTGAACGTTAACAACAACAAGAGCAATATCTTCTTCTCTCATGTTACCGCTGCAGTTAAGGAGGCCATCCTTACCCTCACCCAATACCAGGAAGGCTGACTGCCAGTACGCTACCTGGGAATACCCCTCTCCTCTTCCAAACTACGCAAAGAAGACTATGATGCCTTGTTAGAGCGTATGCTATCTCGGGTCTCTTCCTGGACATCCAGACACCTCTCTTACGCAGGGAGACTGCAACTCATCAAATCAGTACTCGTCTCTCTCCAAATACACTGGAGTAATATATTCATGCTCCTCAAGTATGTCATAAAGAAGATGGACAGCTTGCTCAGGAACTTTCTCTGGAGTGGAAACCCCCACATGAACACTAAAGCCAAGGTCAGATGGAATGAAGTTTGCAAACCACTTAAGTGTGGGGGCCTCGGCATCCTTGACCTCTATCTTTGGAACAAAGCCATCCAGATAAAGCACATTTGGCGCCTCTGCAGGGAAGGACCTAAAACCCTTTGGCACTGAATGGGTACATTCCACTCTCCTGAAGGGACGAAGCTTCTAGACTCAAAAGCCGCCAGCAACATGCTCCTGGACATGGAAGAAACTGCTGAAACTCAGACAATTAGTCTGACCTTGCTTTCAATGGATCCCCAACAACGGTCTCACCATCTCCCTCTGGACTGACTTCTGGCTCCCAATAGGACCCTTGGATCGGGTCTTCAGTGCTCGGGCAATGGGTAATATCGGCCTCCCAACTACCACCAAGCTTTGTTCCCTCATGGAAGGTAATAACTGGCACATCCCAAAGGCAGTGCTCAATATGAACAACCAGATACCTGCCTCCCTTCTTCCCAATGCAACTGCTAATGACCACCTTCGATGGATCCATTCCAACACGGGTGACTACACAACCAAGAGTGGGTATGCATTCCTCTCCCCTTCACCTAGGCTAGTCCCTTGGACGAAGGTTATATGGAATAAATACTTAATCTCTAGACACTCGTTTATCTTGTGGCTAGCCTGGCTCCACAAGCTAACCACCCTTGACAAATTGGAATCATGGGGCATGACTACTTCCACCACGTGCTTCCTGTGTCAGCAGGGCCCGGAAGATCACCCTCACCTCTTCTTCAATTGCAGTTACTCTCGCTCCATATGGACAGCGGTTTGTGACCACCTTCATTGCCCACCACACTTCCACAATTGGCAAGGGGCTACATCGTTACTATTGACCTCAAATGGCTCCACCTCTATGACTTCAATAGAAGATGTGCTGCACTAGCTGCTTCGGTATATTGCATATGGATAGTGCGTAACAATGCACATCTAGGGAATCACATCCCCAACTGGGGTTCAGTTGTAAACCAAATTAGAGCTTACACCTCTGTATTTTAATGCTTCCATGTAGCTCTTTAGCTTCGCTTTTACTTCATTATGTCCTATGACTATATTGTAAATTTCCCGGCTCACGATTGTATACGTTTGGATATCAATAAAATTCACCTTATTCAAAAAAAAAAAAAATAAAATAAGAAAACAAAAAACGATGATAGGGGTGAGCAACTATAGGGATTTGTACCTCATCGTATAAGAAACCAATTTATGAAATTTTAAAACCAAAGTTTACCTTGTAATAGTCTAAAAGCACTTTAGAACTTGTAACTTATAGAATTTATAAGGAATAATATCCTACGAAACTTGTAATTTTTTTTCCTCGTAAAATTTAAATTGATGTAATATTAAAAAATAATATAGATGTGATATTACAATTCTTATACATACAAAACTTATAACAAAACTCATGGAACATGTAGAAAAATCCGTGATAACATTTTTTTTATTTTCATCATTTCAAGTTTATATGGTATTAAACAAACTCTTGGAACCTATAATAAATTGGAATGAAAATTATCATTTAAAGAGAGACTGCAAGCTTTAAGTTTAATGTTTTGTATTAGCTTTGCTATTTCTTTTTAATATAAATATGATATTATTTTTCTTCTTTTCTCAACAAGTAAAATATAAGATTATTTTTTATTTATCAATATATATTATACTATTTAATAAATTTTCTTGACATAATTCATCTATATTATTGTATACAATGATATGTTATATGTATATATATTCAACTCTATTTAAAAGGGGTATAAAATTGTCTACACTTGATCTTATAAATGCATCACTGGAGTTAAGATCCTTATAATTTGGTAGTATAAATGCCGGTCTCCAAATTGGATAATCTAGGTTCAAATTCTACCCCTCCCCTCTTTAATCACCAAGAAAAAAGAAATCATTGCTAGGTGTATATATCTATACTAAAGAAGATAGGAATAGTAATTACTCATATTGGAAAAGTTAAAAAAAATATTCAAATTGACAATCTATTATCTATCTTGTCAAATATTCAATGGTAACAATGCTAATGGTGGCTACAATAGCGGATAGCAACGAATGATTACTACTACCTTCTACCACCATTAACACCAAAGATTCATGTAAATTGCTGCTGCTATTTTTGATTATTTTAATAAATACTAGAATAAAAATTCAAGAAGATATTTTCTATAAAACAAAGTAAAAAATGTTTCAACTAAAACAATTATGATTATTCACCATAGTTCCTAAGGCATTCATAAACTCTTGTTGTTAATACACTCTACATCACATAGAGCTATATAGAGGGCTAAAATACAAATATATTAATATGAGTTAAATCCAACGATAATTTAATTTGTTAAAAGTGTTCAAATAATTAGTCCTATTTTTGAAATATTTTAAAGAGTTTTGATTTTATAAATTTGGAACAAGTTCTACTAAGATAAGTTAGGCTCATGTACTCAGTAGATCCACCTAGAATGATGCACCTCTTAGAAGTTTTATGAATAAGTATAAGAGTGCTTGATTATTGATCTCAAACCACTCATCTTGAACATAATCTAACGGTGGTTATTATCACCAAGTCCTATAAATACCATCTAGATTCTTATCCCTGAGGAATCAATTCAGTCCCCAAGCTTTGGAAGATCGAGATCAAACTTGAAAGCCTAGAGTTAGTAAAGTTTAAGACTCAATGATAGAAGATTCCAAAGGGTGAAATTGGAATCCACAAGCTCTTTCAGTTGTCATAGAAGTGTGCAAGCCTATTGAGCCCATACAATCTTTCTTCTCGAACCTTTTCTAATTCATCCTACTTAAAAGTACGACCTTAAACTGTATTATTCCTTTAACAAGACATGAAATGTGCAATACTCGAAGAAAGCACATGATACAAAGGCATCGACAAGCTATATAATAATTATTGCAAAATAGATGGCTTATGTTCGAACTCCATGTATTGTCGAGGGAAATAATAGATGCCATTTTGTTACCTTTCAAACGTATCACCTTTAAAATGACCCCTAAATGATTGCTAGATTATTTCCTTTATTTAATCATGAGTTGATAGACATCCTCAACAATTAGCAATCTTCTTGTTTTATGATTAAGTGAGCAGTACGATTAATGGTGGAGGCTTTTTCTAAACGCATGATATGATTTTCGACTATAACACTCCTCTCCCACTTTCTTGTTTATGACTTTAAAAGGTTACATTGGCCAAAAGAAGAATCAAATTCTTTGACAAGGTTAAGTAAATTATGTCTAAGTTTGACTCTTTAGGATAAACTTAAAAAAAAAAAAAAAGTTCCAAAAAAAAGTAATTTCCAAAATATTATTGTGAAATCATAGGTTGAAATTGCGATTTTTAAATATAACAGAAATCTTATGTTGAATATGTGATTTCTAATTTCAAATCATATGTTGAAAATGTGACTTCTTTAAATTTGTAAATCACATTTTCAACATGTAATTTTTATTATATTTAGAAATCGTAGTATCAATTTGCGATTTTGTAATGGTATTTTAAGAATTATTTTTCTTTGAATTGTTTTTTTTTTTTTTTAAGTTTGCCTTGAAGTGATAAACGCACACATTTCTCTAAGTTTAGGGGTGTTTAAGATTCAAATATTTTTTAGGGATTGAATTAACCGAGTCAAACTATTTTTTACAATCGAATCGAACCATTTTAAATATAACCTAAGTTATAATTTGATAATTTTTACCCGTAAAATGGTAAGATTTCAAGTCTCAACAATTGATCCATTTGCAATTCGATGAGGTCATTGGTAGTTTGGATTTGGTTTGATTAATAGCACTAGCTAAGTCATTATCAATGCCCTCGACATTTGCTATCAGCTATATTAGTCTATTTACATTTCATAAGTCCATTCAAAGGATGGTAAGTGAAATGGTGTGTTAATGATAAAAGATTAGACAAATAAAAGAACTCGTCAAGATGCAATCTATGTCACGCGGGACACCACTCGCAAGTTGTAGACATAATCAAACAGGATTTGAACTTCTTATGTAAATCTCTTATCATTCTTAAAAACTATTATTACAAGTAGACAGAATGCATGCTTTGCCTGTGCCGGCTTTCTTGACATCATTATATAGGAAAAATGTTACCAGTAATCTACTGATTAATATGCTAAATAAAAGTTTATTTCACAATTTTATGAACTTACTTTTTCAAAAACCAAAAAAAAAAAGAAGAAAAATTAAATAGTACCGGTGACCTAGAACATCTATTAACATGATCCTGTTAAATATTAGATACGATCTATTAAAAGAAATTTGTAATTGAAAGAATTAATATTTAAAATTAAATTTAAATAGATAATCAAACTTTTAAGTATTTAGAAATAATCTCTTACTTGAAAGTCAGTTCAAAGCAAAGGCAATGTTAAAGAAAAAAAAAAAAGAAGCCGCATCTTATAAGGCAGAAGGTTTTTTTTTTTTTTTTTCTTTTTATAATAAATTAATTGTATAGATGATTCATGCCAGGCCTGCTTTCGTGTAAAGCTCATCTCCTAACAATTGATTTATTCACAATTAACGGATATAAAAAAACTTAAGTATGTATTGGATAATCTTACAAAATGTATCATATATCCAGATGTAGCTAGTTGAATTTGAATCAAGATAACGTCCTCCCACTGGAAAAAAAAAAAAAATAGTACTTAATGATCCAATTTGCTCTCTGATCCTCCTGTCTTGTTGCAGTAGTGGAGCTTGTCAATTACATTTTTGATAAGTTCATAATAGATATAAGGAAACTATTCGATTCGGGGTCGATATTTATCTGAGTTTGACTTGATCTAGTTCAAACTTAACTTATTTGTATATTAATATTAATTTAATTGAAAAGAAAAAAAAATCAGATAAATTGAGAATTAAAAAAAAAAAAAGGGAATAAATTAAGGTGGTTGAGTGCCATCCTTAATAAAAACCCCAAGCACCAATTAAGGAGACCAAAGATTTAAATATCCAAAACATATAGTTTACATAGAATGACAAATAAAAGAAAGAGATCCATTTTCATTTTATTGAACGACGCCATTACTTAAAAGTAATATTAATGCACCTTTGGATATTAATAAGAATTGATGACATTAAAATGAAAATAAAATAATTCCATTATAAACTTGACAAAGAAAATACATATGAATAAAGTTTAAACACCACCAAAATGCTAAGGATATAATAGCATAGCCTCTCTCTCTCTCCTTTCTAAGAAAGTGAAAACTTTCTAATTGAGTAGTAATCCAACATGTTTTGTGGTTATAGAGAGTAGTGATAGGCACGGCAAACATTTAATACGAAGTAATAAAGAATTCAAGTTTTTCATTTTTTTCAATCTATAGACCATGGTCAGACAACATAACACTTGTCATGTCATCTAGAATTTTGATCAAGAAACATTTTCCTAATAGAATTGGCTACTTCGTTATCTGCACTTGAAATCATTCAATTAAGTCGCAAAAGTTATGAGTGCATTGAATAAATGACTGATGTTCTAAATGGTTCAAATTAATGTTCTTCAGATGGGTTGCAAAAGTTTTAAGCAGGGTATGAATTATAGCATCAGCAACAAGCAGTGATGGAATATAGAAGTAAACATTTCTGACCAGGAAAAAATGGAACATTTGCACTCAAAACTTTAGATCATGATGTTTGCAGATCAACCACAACTGTGGAGTCACACCACCTTAAAATCCAAGAAAATGGGATGTGCAAGGTCAGTGAAAAAGCGGCGCGAGCACATCCAACACCATGAGAACAGTAGCATGAAGCATAGGAGATATGAAAAATGCTATATATTAGAATAGGCATCGCTTCATCTCGATACACCATTGAGAAAAAGAATAAAATGGTTACCTTTAAGAGCGTCTCGTTGCTGCTTCCACTATATCTCACTTGCCAGGTTTAAAATATATGGCGAATGAAATACAGTGAAAGGAGCAAAAAGAAGCATGCATAAAGGACCGCCATTTATTATGTAGACAAGTTACAGAAGATTTTACAGCATGAGGACAGACTTACTATTTGTCGACTCATATTATCTTGTTTGCTGCATAATCTGCTTCCATGAAGAAATATACCCCGTTCGCAAGGAATGAGATAGCTTCAGTACAGCTACTCCAAACTGGCTAGGTCTCAGGATTCTGGTTAGGAAAGTGCAAAAAATAATGTGGAAGGATCCACATTAGGTCAGAACTCCAAACTATCGAACCATCAACTTCCCACTTGGAGTTTCCGAATCCCCCAGGAAGTTATTAAACTGAGCTAGACTACTAATTGAAAAGAAGGCAGGTAACTAAGCTGTCAAAGATGGATATACAGGCATCTATACCATTCCTGGTTTGATCTAAACTGTCTGATGCCCCTTGCTATTAGCTTCTCAATCACTACCATGTTTCATCCATTTGGCCTGGTAGCTTCCCACCTTTTCTGGAGCAATGATCTCAAGGGCACGCAGAACACATTTGTGATATGAAAAATCCTCGATTGATCCATCCAACCTTTCCAAGATAAAGCACCGCGAGTTTTTGAATTTAGAGTGGTAGCCCACCTGAAAAATTAGGAAAGACAGACACACAATAAGACTATGCTAGGTATTACTATATTATTCAGCAAGAATCAGTAAGCAGTCTTCATCAATGATCCAAGATTTTTAGCAGTGTAATTAAGACAAAGTTGTGCATGGCTGAGTTCATCTCAGCAGAAAAGCAGCAAATCTCAAATTTAAAAATGAAAAGCGGTGGAATATTTCACATCAATGTGTCATTCTCAAAATAAGCAGTAAAGCACAATTATTTCCTTCATAATTTAAATTTGAAAAGTGGTGGGATGAGAAACATGTATAAAGATTCACTTCGTCCTCTGCAAAAGCCCTTGGTTCGCCCCTTGTTGTCTTTGCAATCCTTTGCTTCAGTCTATGTTCATTGAACCTGTCCTTAGAGTGAAAGACCCCAGACCCCATAGTAACAACAAAGAATGTGCTATTACTATTAGCAGCAGTTCTACTGCTGCAGTTAAGAAGTTGCATCCTTCAATATACAAGCTAGCTGATCGATGGTTATACCATGAAGTTGCAAAGAAAGGAAAAAATGCTCCATAAACATTCTTCAATTGTTAGCATGGGCAGTAGAGAAGGCTCATGGTGATCTCATGGGAGGTGTTTCAGTAATCCTTTTTTAGAAAATTGATTTTCAATCCTTTCAGAAAGCACACCTATCAGCAAAATTATGTAATATGTCTAATTGTTGCCCTGTTATGTTGTTAGCGCATACATGCCACTTGCAGCCAATTTCTTTCTTTTCCTTTGGATAAAAGAACTATCCTGAGAAAAAAGCGGGAAGCTAATTAAGTCAGTAACTCTGGAATGGAGATACTCCATGTCCTGAATGGCTCTATGAGGCAAACATTTGCTTTCTTACTAAATTTATAGTAAAGTTTTTCAGCTTATGAGTGTAATTATAGTGTTTTATAATTAATTATACTAAATGTATAATTTAGTGTTATATCAGCAGGAAGTCTGACAGTAGAGAGAGAAAATGCTCTCCCCTCTCTCTAGAAACCATCCCCCAACCCCCCTAAAAGACCACTTCTTTTAGGTCAAATACACACACAAACCTCATATCTGCTCCTACTTAGTTCTTTCACTAACTTGCCTTACCAGACCGGATGAGGGGAGGCGCGGTTCCACGCTCAGAATCGGCCACCAGATCTCCCCCAAGTTGCCAGAGCAATTTAGGAGACTTTCTCCCTCCATCCTTTTATGCAAACCAGGACTCTAACCATGTGAACACAACTCCAGAGGTGGTTTTGCGTGCTGACCCAAAAAAAGGAAAACGCAAAAGCTCCTTTTCACCCTGTTGTGTCTACCCAAAATCAGTTACACAAAAGAGGAGTTTGGAGCCTTGCGCCTCTGCCCACAAGGACAAGCCAGCAGGGGGAGCAAATCAGGTCAAAGTTGGGCCCACAATGCCAGATAATTCCTCTCCTGACCCTACTTCTAGCAGCAATACCACGTTTGGTAATTCTACTTTGGCGGAAGCAATCCACCTCCTAGACAAAATGAGGCGGAAAACCACCAAGAAAAACTGCCTGCCCCCAAACCACACTCAGCCAAAACCTATGCTAATGCATGCCAACCCCAAGAAGATGTTCCAGAGTTCAAGCTTAGATTTATTCCACCGGTAAAGAAAGGAGGCATTCCCAGGATACGGATCCCAAGCACGGTGGAGGATGAAGGTACAGCTTATTGGAGTTTCACCCTGGTCAGCTATTTCCTTGGGCACAAAATGCCATTCTCCTTGGTTAAAGTGACGGCTTGTAGGCTTTGGAAGGACCTTGGACTCATCAATGTGTTAGCCAACAAAGATGGGTTCTTTCACTTCCAGTTTTCTAAGGATAAAGGTATTCCCTCCATTCTTGAGAAAACTTGGTATTTTTCCCAACGTTTCCTCATCCTACAAGGATGAAAGAGGGGTATGTCATTGGAAAAACCCCAACCCACGCACATACCAGTATGGGCGACCTTTAGCCGGATTCCATGTGAGCTTTTTAAGTGCTGAAGGAGTTAGTTACATAGCTAGTGCAATAGGAACTCCAATAAAAGCTGACACGCTCACCGCTGCTAGGCAAAGAGCCAACTAGGCTCGCATCCTAGTCGAAATTGATGTAGGGGAGGAGCTGATATCCAGGGTGGAAGTGGAAAAATCTGATGATTGTTTAGCTAACATATTGATAGAATATCAATGGCTCCCACCCAGGTGCTGTTCATGTAAGGTTTTCAGCCACCCACAAGCGCAACCCGGACCCTCAACCAACATTTGGAACTTCCAAGCCCAAGGACGATTAGTGGATACAAGTAACTCGTGGTGGAAAAAGTAAGCTGAAGGGCCAAGTGGATGAGGTCAGGCCCTATCCCATACTGAGTTCTCCTACAATCCGCACCTGTGCTGGTTCCTGCATAAGAGGAAAATGTTGCATGTATGGACGTAGATGTGAGCTTGCTAGAAGTAGTAGGTGAGAAAACGAACCATCTAGCTCAATTCCAGCCTATTCTCCACATCAGGACACGCAAGATACTCCCTCCTTAGTTCCCGAATCTCCTCATCAACTGGAAGCTGTTGGCGCACCAAGCTTGACAGATACTCAGCAGGCTCAACTAGCAAAGATTAGTACGGATGAAAACGAGGAGTTCGAAAATACACCATTAAGCAAACTCCTTGTACAAATTAACAAGGCCCCTAGCAGCAACCAAGTGACCAACAAAGGCTCAAGCTCGTCGGGGTGTCGAAAGAAAAAGCAAAAGAAGAGATGCCACACCTACACATAGGTGCTATAGGGTCTGGACCATCCAACCTTATGAATATAGCAGCTTGGAATATAAGAGGTTTTTAACGACCCCATTAAAATTACAGAAGTCAAAAGGGCATGTGAAACCAATCAAATTTCCTTCACAGGGCTATTTGAGACTAGGTTAATCCCTCAAATGAAGATCTAATTCAGGGCATTTTGAGACCAAGGTGACAGATAGCTGTGAATCTGTTTGCTCGTAAGCGTATGTGGTTGGCCTGGAACCCGAGAGATTGGGATGTCTGTATTGAGGACATCAATGTGCAATATATGCATTGTGCAGCCAATAACTTCAAAACAAACACCCTTCTTTTTGTTACATTTGTTTATGGCTCAAATAATGATGTACAAAGAAAATCTCTTTGGGAAAATTTGGAGGCCTTAGCCCCGACTCTCGCCATGAGCCCATGGTTGGTACTTGGTGACTTTAATACCTTGAGGTACCCATCGGAAAAGCTTGGGGGAAGAACATAGATGACAATTGCAATGAATGATTTCTAGAATTGTCTAGCAAATTCTGAACTGGAGGACCTTCAATTCTCTAGCAACCTCTTCACTTGGACCAACCATCAGAAGCATAATCCTATCTTGAGGAAACTTGATAGGGTCCTAGTTAACCACCATTGGTTGGACGTCTTCCCAAGCACTCAGGCCAAGTTCAATTCCCCCTCTCTATCGGATCACTCCCTAGCAATCACATGTATGGACTTCAAGCCCGGCGTCAGGAAGTCCCCTTTCAAGTTCTTTAGCTTTTGGCTTGAGCATGAATGGTTCCAGGACATTGTTACTCATACATGGAGCATAGAGATCACCGGTTTAAAAATGTTTCAAGTAGTCTAAAAGCTCAAATTGTTGAAACATGAGCTGAAGAAGTTAAACTGCTCTAAGTTCTCTCACATTTCTAACCACGTGCAGCTGGCGAGAAACACTCCATCGATTACAATCTTCCATACAAGGAATCGGTGACACATCACATATGGAAGAAGAGAGGGCAGCCTTCAAAAAGTATTACTTACTAAAGGGAGTTGAGGAATGCCTCTTCAAACAAAAATCTAGAGCAAATTGGCTGAGACTAGGAGATAGAAACACTTCTTTCTTCCATAAGGCTATGAGGAACCTCCACAACAGAAGTGCTTTGTGTAGGTCGTCTATGGAAGACGGGAGTGAGGTAGTAAGGGATACAGAAGTTAAGGACTTAGCTGTTACCTATTTGCAACGGCTGTACAACAGCACTTATTCCCCCATCAACCCTGCAGAAGTTCACAACCTGGTGGCTAAGGAACTATCTAATCAACAGAAGGATGAATTGAGTGCACTATTCTCAGATGGTGAGATCAAGGGAGGTTTCTCTTCCCAAGCTATTGAGAAAGCACCCGGATCGGATGGGTACACAGCTTGATTCTTCAAGGAGACATGGGGGATCATAGGAAGTGATGTGTCTACTGCAGTAAGGGAGTTTCTCACTACAGGCCATTTACTTAAGGAAGTCAACTCCACCATCATTTCTCTAGTCTCGAAGATAGCTAATCCCTTAAGAATGGGGGAATTTTAACTGATTGCTTGCTACAATGTACTATACAAAGCTATCTCCAAAATACTAGCGGCACACCTAAAGAAAGTGCTTCCTTCTTTAGTCGGAAGAGAACAAGTTGCTTTCGTTCCAAGGCATCAAATTACGGATAATATCCTCATGGCACAAGAATTGATGGCCGGATAAGGCATATGACTTTGTTAGATGGGGTTTTTTATTGGAAGTGCTCAAGGCTATGTAATTTCCTTCTCACTTCTGCACCCTCATAGAATAGTGCATTTCTACCCCTAAATTCTCAGTCAACATTAATGGAGAATTGACGGGTTATTTTTCTAGTAAAAGAGGGCTAAGGCAAGGGGATCCCATCTCTTCATATCTCTTTGTAATTGGCATGGAAGTTCTCTCCAACCTGATGCGGCGTCTCACACTGAATCCCAAGTTCTCCTTTCATTGGAGATGTAAACCTAAAAGACTAACCCATCTTTGTATTGTAGACGACCTTCTCATCTTTGCTAAAGGCGAAGTTGATTCTAATGTATTAATCAAGGATACTCTCCAATATTTTCATTTGCTCTTTGGGTTCATAGCCAACAACAAAAAAAGCAACATTTTCTTCTCCCAAGTCCCCATAAGGACCAAGGAAAACATCCTGTAGATCTCTCAATTCCAAGAAGCCAAGCTCCCTATGCATTATCTAGGTATTCCACTTATCTCCTCAAAACATAAGAAAGAAGATTGTGATATCCTCATTGAACTTATCTTGGCTCGTATCAATTCTTAGACACCGAAATATCTTTCTTATGTAGGCAAGCTTCAATTAGTTAAGTCTATTCTAACTTCAATGTAGGTGCTTTGGAGCTCCGTGTTTCTCCTTCCTAAAACTATAATAACGAGAATCTAACAACTACTTAGGAATTTCTTGTGGAGTAGTAATCCCAACATTTACTCTAAGGTTAAGGTAAGGCGGACTAAGGTATGCACACCAGTGAAATGTTGGGGTATTGGAATCCTAAATCTCCACATTTGGAACAAAGCTATGCAGATCAAGCATATATGGCACCCTTGTACGCATGGCCCCAGAAGTTTATGGCTAGAATGGTGCATTCCATCCTTTGGAAGGGTAGAAGTTTCTAGTCATCATGTGCACCAGCTGTTTGCTCCTGGTCTTAGAAGAAGTTGCTAAAATTACGATCTTTAGTTAGAAACAACTTTCAATGGGAACCCAATGATGGGTTGTTCATCTCACTATGGAAGGACTACTGGCTTCCAATAGGCCCACTAGATGCAATATATAGTACAAGGGAGGAACAAGTTTCCCATTGATGACCAAACTTTGCTCTTTGATGGAACATAGCACTTGGCAATTACCCGCCAATCCATTTTGGTCGGATTTCGACATCCCAGCCCACATCCAACCGAATGCCTCAAAACCTGATCAGCTTTGTTGGATACACTACATCCGAAGACTACACTATCAAAAGTGATTACAACTTCCTCAACTCTCTAGGTACCATCGTGCCTTGGCACAAAGTCATATGAAACAGGACTTCTCTACTTAGGCACTCTTTTATACTATGAGTAGCTTGGATGAGTAAACTATTAACTCTTGATAAACTAATCTCTTAGGAAATTGCTATCTTTGCAATTTGCTTTCTATGTCAACAGGGATTGGAAGATCACTCCCACTTTTTCTTAAATTGTGGATATACATCTCAGACATGGGAATCGATCTGTTCGCTCCTATAGTGCCCACCTTCCTTCAAGGATTGGAGGAGTGCTACAGCCTCATTAACTGCAATAGCGGAGTCCTTATCACCCATCCTCCACACGTGGAGGGCGGGCTTAGCCGCAGTAGTCTATTGCATATGGAGAACCCACGATAAAGTATGCCTAGGTAATTGCCTCCCTAGTCCGAATTTCCTAGCTCACCAAATTAGAGCATACACTACTCTTGTATCAACATATTGTCTTCCCTTGTAACATTTTCCTTGCTTTTATGATTTGAGGTTTATTTTTCCCTTTCATATGTACTCTTGATGTACTTTTCCCGTCTTTTGACGATTGTATAATCTCTTTGGATCAATAAGTTATTAATTATCCAAAAAATTATAGTAAAAGTATTTAGGCTAAATCCATTAGAGATCATGAACATTTGGGTTTACGTCTAGATAAGATGCCAACATCTTAATGAGTCAAATAATGAGTCAACTTTTTTATTTATACTCCAAATAGGTTACAGATGTTTAAGGTGTCTCCAACAAATGATCAATAGTAAGCCATATGTTTAAAATAGATGACACATTATAATGCAATCACATTCTAAACGTGTCAAAAAGTGACCCCCAGCAACTTTTAATCAGCCTGCTGACGATATTACATGCTTCAAGCATCACCAAAACATTAATCATTCAATTGACTTGCTCGTAATGCCAATGCCCTATTTGAGCATGACCCCAAATGTCCATGACTTCTCAATTCGATCAATTTTCCCCCAAAATATTTGAAAGAGTATATTTAATAAATAGAGCAAGAAATGAACAGTTCAACCACGGCATTACTCATTTTTGCTAGACTAGGAACTCCTCCATAACCTAGTAAAGCTGATGCTTGGATGGTTGACAAGTACACAGTAAATAATTTGTTAATGGTATTCCACTCATCAGAACTTATAAATCTGGGCAATAAATAGATTTTACCAGCTAAACTTTAACAAGCAGATTGAATACCTTTATTTCACGAGCTCCAGATCCGATCTTCTCATCTCGCCGTGGATGCAAATACAAAGCCTTCATCAACAACAATTTGTCCTTTTCACCTAATGGCTCATCAATTTCATACCTATATTGCAAAAGACAACCCACTCATTACTACAAAGACATACCTTTATTTTTTTTCTATTATTGGGTATGACAAATGCCCATGCATTACTCTGCTTGAAAACTGCAGTGGTTATATCGTTCCCAGGCTTGCTATGGAAATTAAAGAAATTACAGGTAATGGTATCAAGAGAAAAGGAGTCACCAACCCAGTTGTCATTCCGAAAAGGCTGACCAGATATCGTGTCATGGTCCAGTGTCACTGAATGCATGATATAAATTTTTTGAATAACTAGTCATCATATGCTGTCTTATTTGGTAAAGGAGTAATTTTTTTTTTTGGATAAGTGGGTGTGATTAAATCATACGAAGGATAAGTGGCATCAGATAATAAGTGGAGGAAATTTGAAAGGTGATGAGTAAAAGATGAAAAAGTCATCCGTAAGCATATGCATGAGATTTAAGAAAACTCGCTGCAAAGCACCTACGATATTGCACAAACATGTCAAAAGGAAAGGATATCTATGACGATTCCTCAGCCAGAAAAGAAGAAAGTTCCCAATGAATTAACTGCAAAACATAATTATGGCACAACTTGCAGTTCCTGAACATATCGATGAGCACGTTAAACAATCTCTTCAAAAAGAAAAGGTCAGTTTACAACCCCAAAAATACAATTTTCCAGTACTTCATATAAAATCATCTTATTATATTTCTAACGGAATCACCACAAAAAAAAAAAATTATAAAATAATAGATAAATAATCAATTCAGTACACCATTGGAAAAGCCAGGCTGGACATAAGGCAAGTACGGCATTCTTGGAATGAAAACACTAACAAGCTCCTAATAACATTATTTGTGATGAAATGCAGAATTTTTAAAGTTATCATGTATTAACGTTTATGAGTTATTGGGGTCAACATATAAACAGAGAAATTTATGCTTAGGACCTTACTGGCAACTGTGATTTTAGTGGTATAAATGTGACAAATAAAACATGATATAATAACTCCTATGTAAGCTACAGTTCATCATTCTATAGTGTTTATACTCGGTAAATAAGAGGAGATGCAATTGCTTGACCTACTGTCTAAATGCTTCAGAAATTAGACAACTGAAAAACCATCTTGAGCACTCCTTCAACATATGCTTGACAAATGTCCTTTTATTTTTTGTTTGAGTTAAAAAATGTTATAAGCTGTAAATTAGTAAATTAGGATATTATTATTATTATTAGATATATATTAGCTCTAAAATAGAGATTTACTTTCCTTTTTTAGTTCAGTAAAACGTGTATATATATGTAACCTAAGATTCAATGAAAGACATGTAATTTTTCCCTCTTCCTTTAAATTATATGGTATCAGAGTAAGGATTTCTAAGGGTTTTAATTTTTTTTTACATCGGGCATTTGTTGACGGAGTTAGGATTAAGCGTCCGTCGTCGAAGTTGGGATTGAATGTTTTATTTATTTATTTTTTTTCTCACCGCTGACCTAGGGAGACACGCCACCCGCCAATTAGAGCTTCTGGAAAGTTCGGCACCAAAAATCGCCGCGTGTGACACACACATGCCACCACATAGCTCGCCATCAATCTCACGCGCTGGCGCATGTAGCGCTGGTTTGCTCTCCGATTTCGTCGAAAGCCTCGCCTGGTATATATATAGAGCCCAGGTTTATGGTTCGTTTGACTAATACCTATTTGGGTGTGGGTTTGTTAGCTTCGAATTGCGATCCTTTGTTAGATTATTACCCGTTGATGTTAATCTGTCTGTTGTTGGTGTTAATTTGTGGTGTGTTTAGTCTTTATGTTTGTGATTTGTTAAATTTAGCGTGTTTGGTAATTGGAATTACTGTTGGTATTAATCTAGTGTGTTAGTGTTGATACGGTGTGTTAGTAGTTGGGAGTAGGCTGATGTACATCGGATTTATTTCATCTTTTGGAGGAATTTGGGTTCAAATTATAAGTGAAAAACTGGAAACCAAATTCGTTGTTATGTCAGATGCGGTACCTGTAATGTCAAAAATTACAAAACATAAACTTAATAGTTCTAATTATTTGGATTGGAGTAAAACCGTGAGACTCTATCTGCGTAGTATTGATAAGGATGATCATTTGACTGAAGATCCACCCACAGATGGTAATTCCAAGCAAACTTGGCTTAGAGAAGATGCTCGATTATTCTTGCAAATACGGAATTCGATTGATACTGAAGTGGTTGGGTTAATTAATCATTGTGAATTTGTTAAGGAGTTAATGGAATATCTGGATTTTCTGTATTCTGGAAAGGGAAATGTTTCCCGTATTTATGAAGTCTGCAAGGCATTTTATCATGCTGAGAAGCAGGATAGGTCTCTAATGAGTTACTTTATGGATTTTAAAAGGACTTATGAAGAGCTTAATATGTTATTACCTTTTAGTCCTGATGTGAAGGTTCAGCAGGCTCAAAAAGAGCAAATGGCTATGATGAGTTTTTTAGCAAGACTTCCATCTGAGTTTGACGCTGCTATTAAGATTAGAAAGATATGTTTCCTAGTTTAGGTTGTCTATTTTTAGTAAAGATTGTATAGCCTAAATTAGTACTTTCCTAGTTTGTAGCTTGTACAATCAGTATAAATACCTAGCTAAGCTTGAGGGAATAATTAAGCTTTCACATAATTCAATCTCCTCTCTTTGTTCATATGGTATTAGAGCAAGGTTCCGTATAAACCTTTTTCTCACCATCAGTCAGTTCAGTTTTTTGACGAGTCTCAGCCTCTTTCTTTCCACTGGTCTAAGACCAATAATTCATCTCACCACCCACTCCAACAACAGTAGGAGGTGCCGACCTAGCCATCCCTCGAAGCCCATTGCCAAATTCTTCGCTGTTACTCCTCACGCGCCGCTCTAAGCTTTCAGTCAAGTCGGCGCGTGGGACACACGTGCCACTCTCCGGTCACCGGAATCTTGTGAGACCGGTGGCGCTAGGATCACCGGCCTCTCCCCCTTTCGGTTCTGGTGGTTGTTCTTCTCAACGGACATCTACATTTCTTCTCTCTCTCGTTGAATAGTACACTACTTGTGACTGTTCTCCTTTGTTCTGAACATTTCTCAATATGGCAGTAGAGTCTTCAAAGGTAGAGGTGGAAAGACAGGTCTTTTCCACTATTTCCAATTCGCTGAATATTACCATAGTCCAACTACAAGGTGATGGTAACTACTCATCTTGGTCTGCTTCAGTTGAATTATGGTTTATGGGTCAAGGTTATGAAGATCATTTGACTAAAGATTCTAGTACTATTGCTGAAGCTAATAGGGCGAACTGGAGGAAAATTGATGCTTTGTTATGTAATTACTTATGGAATTCTTTGAATCCTAAATTAATTAATTTGTTTCAGTCCTGCAAAACTTGCTGTAAGTTTTGGACTAAAGCCAGGTCTTTATATACAAATGACGTGCAACGGACATACAAGGTTGTTTCAGACATCGTTCGTTTGCAACAATAGTAGTGACGACATGGCTACCTATCTAGGGCAGTTGGAGACATTAAAAGATGAATATAATTCTCTTATGCCTCTTTTTGATGATATTTCTGCACTGGAGCAACAAAGAGATAAGTTCTTTATGGTCATAGCCTTGATAGGGTTGCGACCTGATCTTGGATCTGTACGGGATCAAATCCTGTCAAGCCATACTATTCCTTCTTTTGAGGAAATCTTTGCCAGGTTACTCGTATTTCCATAAATCCAGTTGATACTAATGAGACATCTGCATTAGCTATGCAGACTCTAAATCAATCAAGTCAAGGAGGTGGTCAGGGAGGTGGTCGAAAAGGAAGAGGAAGGGGACGATCACATTGCACTCATTGTGACAGGCTTGGTCACACACGTGACACTTGTTGGGTGTTACATGGCAAGCCACCACGTACTGATCAATCCATTGGTCGTTCTACAACTAATATGGCACAAACTCATCGAGATAGAATACTTCCATTCCCAGATTCAAAGGACCAACCGACAAACTCAATTACTTTGACTGGCACTGATTACACCGAGTACTTGCAGTACCAATCAGCAAAACAGCAATCATCCTCAACTAGCGTCCCTCACTCCGGTAATTCCTTTGCTTGTTTGACCAAGTCTTCCCCCATTGGTCCTTGGATACTAGACTCAGGTGCATCTGATCACATCACTAGTAATAAACACCTTTTCTCCAATCTCAATTTCCCATTAAATTCTTCCAAAGTTACGTTTGCTAATGGTTCACAAACTGTTATTAGAGGAATAGGGGACGTAAAACTACCTTCTTCTATTTCTTTAAAATCAGTTTTGTTTGCTCCTGAATGTCCATATAATTTGATTTCCATTAGCAAACTCACCAAAAATCTTAATTGTTTTGTAACTTTTTTGGTTGATTCTGTTATTGTATAGGACTGGAGTTCGAGGAAGACGATTGGAGCAAGATGTGAGTCACAGGGGTTGTATCACCAATCCATTCCACACTCACCAGTTGCCTTTAGTTCCACCGCCTCTACCAACCTACTTCATAGTCGTTTGGGACATCCAAGTATCAACAAACTCTAAAAATTAATTCCTAGTCTCTCAACTTTATCTTCTTTTGATTGTGAGTCGTGTTAGCTTGGAAAACAAACTCGAGCTTCGTTTCCTAAGCGAGTCAATAATAGGGCTACATCATTGTTTGATCTTGTTCATTCAGACATATAGGGTCCTAGTCGTGTCAGTTCAACTCTGGGTTTTCAATATTTTGTCACATTTATTGACGATTATTCTCGTTGTACTTGGGTATTTTTAATAAAAAATCATTTTGAATTATTTTTTATATTTCAAAATTTTTGTGCTGAAATTCGTAATCAGTTTGGTATTTCCATTAAAGTTTTGCGCAGTGATAATGTCAATGAGTATTTATCTTCCCAATTTACTAATTTCATGACTTCTCAAGGAATTCTCCACCAAACATCTTGTGCCTATACTCCTCAACAGAATGGGGTTGCTGAACGCAAAAATCGGCATCTCATTGAAACTGCGCGTACTTTACTTATACACCATAATGTTCCTCTTCGATTTTGGGGAGATGCAATACTCGCAGCTTGTTATTTAATTAATCGAATGCCTTCTTCAGTATTGCAAAACCATAGTCCACATTCCATCTTGTTTCCATCACAAAAACTCCATCATGTACCTTTGCGTCTATTTGGTTGCACTTGTTTTATTCATGATACTACCCCTAGCAAAGACAAACTTTTACCCAAGTCCATCAAATGTGTCTTTTTAGGATATTCTCGTCTTCAAAAAGGTTACAAATGTTATGATTCAGTCACACGTAAGTATTTTGTTTCAGCAGATGTAACTTTCTTTGAAACCACTCCATATTTTGCACTAAACATTGAGCAAATGCATCTTCTTCCTACTGTTTTACCTATCCCTCTCCCTATTAGTCCTTTAGCTCAAGACAATCGTCCTCTCCAAGTCTATTCTCGTCGTTCTCATCCTTCTCCTAATACCAATGATGATGTTCCTACTGATATAGGCACTTGTACAACTTTGACTCAAGTTCAGCTCCAACTTCGTCATCTCCGGCTCTAGTCTCACCTTTATGAAAAGTGCCAATAGCTCCTATTGCTGTTCGAAAAGGTATTCGTTCCTCTCGCAATCCACACCCCATTTATAATTTTCTGAGTTATCATCGTCTCTCTCCGTCCTATTATGCCTTTATTTCCACCTTGTCTTATGTATCCATACCTAAGACCGTTCAACAAGCATTGGAGCATCCAGGGTGGTGCGATGCTATGATAGAGGAAATGAATGCTCTTCATACTAGCAGTACTTGGGAGTTAGTGCCTTTACCAAAGGGAAAATCTACGGTTGGCTGTCGTTGGGTTTATACGATGAAAATAGGTCCTGACGGGAAGATTGATCGATTGAAAGCTCATCTAGTTGCCAAAGGTTATACTCAAATTTATGGACTTGATTACAGTGATACATTCTCTCCTGTAGCAAAAATTGCTTCCGTTCGTTTGCTTCTTTCCTTAGCCGCAATGAATCACTGGACACTTCATCAACTGGATATCAAGAATGCTTTTCTACATGAGCAACTAGCTGAGGAAGTATATATGGAGCAACCACCTGGGTTTGTTGCTCAGGGAGAGTCACACCTTGTATGTTGCCTTTGATGATCACTATATGGCCTTAAGCAATCACCTCGAGCTTGGTTTGGCCGTTTCAGTTCAGTAGTTCTGCAATTTAGCATGTCTCAAAGTGAAGCAGATCATTCCGTCTTTTTCCGTCTCAATGACCTTGGTGAAAGTATCTATCTTGTAGTCTATGTTGATGATATTGTCATTACAGTAGTGATCGTGACGGAATTTTTGAACTTAAAAGGCATCTATTTAGCTAGTTTCAAACTAAAGATTTGGGAAAGTTGAAATACTTTCTAGGAATTGAAGTAGCACAATCAAAAATGGGAGTTGCTATTTCACAAAGAAAGTATGCTTTAGACATCTTAGAGGAAACCGGTATGTTGAATTGTAAGCATGTGGATACTCCAATGGATCCAATTGTCAAGCTTGTTCCTGGACAGGGGGAGCCATTGGAAGATACAGGTAGATATCAAAGGCTTGTTGGTAAATTAAATTACCTCATTATTACATGGCCCGATATTTCATTTGCAGTGAGTGTGGTTAGTCAGTTTCTTCAAGCTTTGTGTAGTAGTCATTAGGATGTAGTAATTCGCATTCTTCATTATATCAAAGGAGCTCTAGGACAAGGTCTTTTATATGAAGATCGAGGTTATTTGAATATTGTTGGATATTCTGATGCAGATTGGGCAAGCTCTCCCTCAGATAGACGATCTACATTAGGATACCGTGTTATGATTGGAGGAAATCTAATCTCTTGGAAAAGCAAGAAGCAAGATGTGGTTGCTAAATCTAGTGCAGAAGCAGAATATAGAGCTATGGCACTTGCAACCTGTGAACTTATTTGGTTGAAACAGCTTCTTCAAGAATTGGGATGCACTAAAGTGAAACAAATGAAGTTGATATGTGACAATCAAGCAGCTCTTCATATAGCTTCGAATCCAGTTTTTCATGAAAGAACAAAGCATATTGAATTAGATTGTCATTTCATCCGACAGAAGATTGAATCTGGTTGTATTGTCACAAGTTTTGTCAATTCAAATGACCAGCTAGCAGATATTCTTACAAAATCACTTAGAGGCTCACGGATTGAATATATTTGTAACAAGCTTCGAGCCTATGATATGTATGCTCCAGCTTGAGGGGAGTGTTAAGATTAGAAAGATATGTTTCCTAGTTTAGGTTGTCTATTTTTAGTAAAGATTGTATAGCCTAAATTAGTACTTTCCTAGTTTGTATATTTCCTAGTTTGTAGCTTGTACAATCAGTATAAATACCTAGCTAAGCTTGAGGGAATAATTAAGCTTTCACATAATTCAATCTTCTCTCTTCGTTCATAGCTGCTAAATCTCATATTCTTTCTGAGTCTATGATCTCATCCTTGCAAGATACATATAGTAGGATTCTACGTACAGAGACTCCTCAATCTGTTCGGTCTAATAGTGCTCTTGTGAGTCGTCGATATGAAATTAGAAGGCAACAGTACAGGAGTAGTGGTAGGGGAGTTGATACCAGGGGACAAAATTTATACCAAGTTGATACCCGAGGACAGAATTCTAGGGGCCTTGTATGTCATTATTGTCATAAGCCTAGGCATATGAAGCATGATTGTAGAAAATTACAAAGTCGGAATCAAGGATTTCGATTAACACAGGTTGCCTCTTCCAGTGATACATCTGGCAAATCTATCACAGTTTCTATAGATGACTTTGCCAAGTTCACACAATATCAAGAATCATTAAGGAATTCATCTACTCCTGTTACTGCCATTGCTAAATTAGGTAAACCAAACACATGTCTTGTCTCTTCATCTTCTAAATGGGTTATTGACTCTGGTGCCACAGACCACATGACAGGTAATTCCAGTCTATTATCTACTTTTCAATCTCATACCTCCTGCTCTCCTATCACCTTAGCTAATGGGTCAACCTCCCATGTTCTTAGGACTGGCACATCAAATCCAACTCCATTAGTTCCTTTATCCTTAGTCTTAAACATGCCTGATTTGTCATTCAATTAATTTCTGTCAGTAAACTCACCCATTCCCTTAACTGTTGTATCTCATTCTTTCCCGATTATTGCCTTTTTCAGGATCTTATAACGAGGCAGATTATTGATAAAGGACATGAATCCGAGGGTCTCTACATACTAGACACAGATATACCAAAGTCTGTTGCCTGCTCTGGAGTTGTAAACCCATTTGAAGCACATTGCCGATTGGGTCATCCGTCTCTCTCTTTGTTGAAGAAACTGTATCCTCAGTTTCACAGTTCAGAGTCCTTACATTATGAGTCGTGTCAGTATGCTAAACATCATCATGTTAGCTTAAGTCCTAGAGTCAATAAACGAGCAAATGCTCCTTTTGAGTTAGTCCATTCAGATGTATGGGGTCGTTGTCCAGTGACATCCAAAACTGGATTTAAATATTTTGTTACCTTTATTAATGATTATTCTCGAGTGACTTGGTTATATTTCATGAAGAATCGTTCTAAGTTGTTTTCTCATTTTTGTGCTTTCTCTGCTAAAATTAAAACTCAATTTAATGTTTCTGTTCAGGTTTTGCGAAGTGATAATGCCAAAGAGTACTTATCTAAATTTTTTCAATCCTACATGATTAGGAATGACATTATTCATCAAACTTCTTGTGTAGATACACCATCTTGGAATGGTGTTGCTGAAAGAAAGAATAGGCATTTGCTTGAAATTGCTAGGGCTTTGTTGTTTCAAATGCATGTTCCTAAACACTTCTGGGCTGATGCAGTGTCTACAACTTGTTTTTTAGTTAATCATATGCCCTCAGTTATTCTAAATGGTGAGACTCCTTATCATACTCTTTTCTCGAGTAAATCTCTGTTTCTTATTGAACCTAAAATATTTGGTTGTACATGTTTTGTTCGGGATGTGCGTCCTCAAGTTACAAAACTTGATCCTAAATCATTGAAATGTGTTTTTCTTGGGTATTCTCGTGTTCAGAAGGGATACAGATGCTATTGTCCTAGCCTTGATAGGTATTGGTATCGATTGATGTTACTTTTCATGAAAATATCCCTTTCTCTCCATCCTTCAATCATATAAGCTAAGGGGAGGATGATGATCTGTTAATCTATACAGTTACATCTACCACTTCTACCCCTAAACCACCTCTTCAGGTCTACTCTCGCAGGCAGCGTGATACTGAGCCAGCTTCTGATGCATTTCCTGAGCCAGCCTCCTCATCATCAGATTCAATCTCTAAAGACGATCTTCCCATTGCCCTTTGTAAAGGTAAACGACGGTGTACTTACCCTGTTTCTTCCTTTGTGTCTTATGACCATCTATCAGCCTCCTCTTGCTCTTTTATTACATCTCTTGATTCTATCTTCCTTCCTAAAACCATTCATGAAGCATTATCACATCCAGGATGGTGTAATGCAATGTTAGAGGAGATAAATGCCCTTGATCAAAATGATACTTGGGATTTGGTACATCTACCTGCAGGGAAAAAGGCCATTGGCTATAAATGGGTTTTTACTATTAAAGTAAATCCTGATGGATCTATTGCCCGCTTAAAAGCTCGTCTTGTTGCTAAAAGATATGCTTAAACTTATGGGATAGATTATTCTGACACTTTTTCTCCTGTTGCTAAGTTAACATCTGTCAGGTTATTTATTTCCATGGCTGCAGTCTATGATTGGCCTCTACATTAGTTAGATATCAAGAATGCTTTTCTGCACATGGATCTTCAAGAAGAAGTTTATATGGAGCAACCTCTAGGGTTTGTTGCTCAAGGGGAGTTAGGAAAGGTTTGTCATCTTCGTAAGTCCTTGTATGGTTTGAAGCAGAGCCCCCGTGCCTGGTTTGGAAAATTTAGCCAAGCAGTTAAAAAATTTGGAATGCAGAAAAGAAAATCTGATCATTCTGTTTTCTACAGAGGATCCACGACTGGTATTATTCTGTTAGTCGTATATGTGGATGATATTGTTATTACTGGCAATGATACTATAGGTATTTCGACTCTCAAATCCTTTCTTCAAAGTTAATTTCAAACAAATGATTTAGGAATGTTGAAATATTTCTTAAGTGTTGAGGTAATGACAAGCAAGAAGGAATTTTCCTATTTCAAAGAAAATATGTACTTGACTTATTGTCTGAACCAGGAAAATTGGGTGCTAAACCATGTAGTACACCAATGGTTCCTAACTTGCAACTGACAAAAGAAGGAGAGTTGTTTGAGGATCCTGAAAAATACAGACGGATGGTTGGTAAATTGAATTATCTTACAGTAACTCGACCGGATATTGCATATTCAATCAGTGTTGTGAGTCGGTACATGTCTTCTCCAACAATTGATCATTGGACTGCTGTAAAGCAAATCTTGTGCTATTTAAAGGGAGCACCTAGACGTGGTATTCTATATAAGAATCATGGTCACACTAGTATTGAGTGTTTCACAGATGTGGACAGGATGTAAAGAAGACCGGAGATCTACTTCAGGGTATTGTGCTTTCGTTGGTGGAAATTTGGTTTCATTGAAAAGTAATAAGCAGAATGTTATATCTCGATCTAGTGCAGAATCAGAATATAGAGCTATGGCACAATCAGTGTATGAATAATGTGAGTATATCAGCTCTTAAATGAAGTAACGTTCAACATCTCACTTCCTGCAAAACTATGGTGTGATAACTAGGTCGCTCTTCATATTGCCTCGAATTCCGTGTTCCATGACCGAACTAAGCACATCGAGATTGATTGTCATTTTGTTCGGGAGAAAATTCAGCAGGGGTTAATTTCTACAAGGTTTGTGAAGACTGGAGAACAATTAGGAGATCTTCTTACAAAGGCTCTAAATAGGACTCGGGTTGACTATTTGTGTAACAAGCTGGGCATGATTAATATCTATGCTCCAGCTTAAGGGGGAGTGTTATAAGCTGTAAATTAGTAAATTAGGAAATTAGGATATTATTATTATTATTAGATATATATTAGTCCTAAAATAGAGATTTATTTTTCTTTTTTAGTTTAGTAAAATGTGTATATATATATAACATAAGACTCAATGAAAAACATGTAATTTTTTCCTCTTCCTTTAAATTATAAAAAAAAAAGAAAAAGAAAAAGAGAGAGAGAGAGAGAGAGAGAGAAAATACTAGATGACTGTTCTTCATATATATGACTTTCATACGATTTATTTTGCTTTCCAACTTCTTTTTCACCTAAAGGCCTTAAAACACTCCTCTTGCACCCAAGGAAAACAGCTTTCATCACCTACTCTAACCATGGTGTGACCATGTATTCCATAAGAAATGAAAGATCATCCATATCCAATGTAAAGGTGTATATCGCTAATGCCTCCAAGCTGAGGACATAACTCTTTACCAAAGGACATAAGACACTTCTACAGAGTTATGTGTTGGAAACCATAAATATGCAGCTTAGATGATGACATGCATCTGATAATCATAAGGAAGAAGAGATTTCTAGCAGCACTTACTTCAACAATATGCGTTTCAGTTGGGTGGAAAGTCTCATGATGTCATTGTATGTCATAAACTTTCTCAAGGATTTAAAAAATATCAGATCCAAGTCCAACTTTTCAAGTGTTTTGGCTGTACTGTCACAAGAATCAACAATCGAACCCAATGAATCTGACATGGAGTTTATAGCAGTTGGTGCTTCCATCTTGTTGTATTGTTTACAAGGACTTCCTTGGCTCAGTAGATGGTAAACATCAGAAGGCTCAGAAATTTCATATCCCTGAACAATAAAAAGACCAGAAAAAAGATATTAGCTCCAAAAGGCCACATCACGAGTAAAATGAAAATTTATTCCTCTTCCTCCTCCTAGGACAGGAAGAAAGTCAAAACAAATAACCACAAATAAAGATGAAAAAAAGAAACAGAGAGTGATACAAAAAATATAAGTAGATGCGATATAATACCCTTGGCATATGCATTTTGTTTTCACAACGACAAGGGAAAAAATTAACACTACAGTTAGTCTGACAGGAGGAGAAAAACTAGATAGCACTCACTCTTTGAACCATTGCAGCATCAAAGCCTAGCATGTCAGTCCAAAAGAAGCCAAAAACAAGACAAGCACTACATCAACATAGCAGTACCAGCAAATTGTCATAGTCATTAGAATTAGAAAAAAGGTTTGAAGAAATATCAATTTCAACTTAGCTCAGAAATGGTAGATAATAAGCAACAATCCTGAGGTATTGGTGTGAGAGTAGGTACCTTGATCTTAAGGTAGAATTAAAAGATTACAATATGGGAAGATAAATATTCAAGAAGAGATCTTCTGCCTTTATAAAATTAAATGTACAAAATTTTTAAACAAATCCAAATACAATTTGCATCAGGCACTGTTATTACAACTACTCAGGCTTATTTCTTTAGCAACAATTTTTTGAGTTTACCTTCTTAGAATAAATGATATCAAATAACCCTCCTGTTCCCATAGAAGGAATCTTTCCCCATGCCAGTGCATCTACACTTCCTTGAAGATTATCCATTACTCCTCCCTTAGCAGCTTTGATAAAGGCAGATCCAGGATTCTGCATCATGTTCAGAAGAAACAAAAGCCCCATTATTCAATGCACATATCAAAGTAAAAAATGCTTCACAAAAAAGACAAGCACATGATAATGTGAAAACCAACCGAAAAGCATCCTAGCATGAAAGGTGATGAAACTGATGCCATTTCTCGCTGCCGTGCAATGCCTCTAGCATTCAAGCCAAGAAATTCTCCAGTTGTTGACAGACAATTAGCAACAAGTAGCAAATGTTCAGGAACAACAGTCTTCCCTGTATCAGAAACTGCAGAAGCCAAACACTACAATAAAGTGGACAAGAAAATGTCAAAATTCACATATATTTACATAATCTATCAAGAGAAATGCTGCAGAGGGTGTACATTGAGGAAATACTTCCATCCAGAATCTACTCCGTTCGCTGCTGAGAAATCACGGATGTCATCAGGATGGCTTCTTGTCCAATCAATTGCATCCATAATCCGGACAGAGTTATTCATAAGTGTATTCCAGACATTCATCTTGCTCGATCGTATGGACATGCATACCCTCAAGTAGAGTTCACCGGAACTATGAGTTGATTTGGAATCATGATTACTATCCTTCCACAAGATATTAACCTTCTTAATATCCTTGAATCCTGCAGAAAGATCCAAACAATAATATTGGTCCACTACTGTAAGATAGTCTTCTCAAGAAAAACCTTTATGAGAAAAACTGGAAGAACCTAATAGATGGAGTTAAATATACATGGGAGTGGATTCACATCAATAAGGACTGGGATGTTATGGTCTTGGGTTATGGATCTAGTTACCAGGCAATTGATGGAAAAATCATTTGTGAGGACAAAGCTGGTGAGTTTATTTCCATTATGCCAAGCCTGGACATTAACTACTGAAACCATGTTGTAGACAATCCCTTTTGTCAACACATCAGCTATTTGTTTGCCTACAGATATTTAAGGAGTGCAGTTCAGTCCAGTATCCAGTTTTTCCTTTACAAAATGACTTTGGTCCTGTCAAGTTGGACTGGGTTATACATAATACCGTTTTGTTGCTGCAAACCAACTTTATGCTTCCTGCCCTTCTGATCTACATGCCATCTAGAATGATCTTAACCCATAACATTTCACATGTCCCTTGTGCCATAGATCAAAACTCCACTTTGGCACTTCAAAAGCTGCAACCTCTTGCTTCTTAATTCACCAAGTAATCAAAGTTTCCCCCACAAAAGGTACAATATTCATATGTTGATCATCAATCCACTACAGATCTCACATAATCAGCAGGCGTAGGTGACAGGATCTAGGGTTTGAATTCAGTAAAAGATTGAAGCTTGACTAGAAATTAGGACTAAAAGATATGAACTTTATTGAATGATTGAATGAAACAAGTACAATAGTTGTCAAAATGACAACTCCAAGAGCAAAATGCTCCCCACTCACGATTCTCTCTCTAAGAGAATTACAATTTCTGATCTAACTCTCCCTCCTTTACTTTCTCTATCCTAGACCCATTAATAGGCCAGTTAGGACTACCTACACAACTAGACTAGTTATCTGAACTAGCTCCTAAACTAACTACTAAACTCCACTAAGACTAACTTCTTATTTGATAAAAACATTGCAATACATGGTACAAATGTATCAGTAGGCTCCTAGAGTTAACTCCCCACCTCTTAAACATTAGACCCTTGCCTGGAGTTTCTTTAAGATAATGCAATATGCACTCCACAATTCTGAAACATTCCTCCTTAGTCTCATGAATGAATTGGCTGACAGTGCTTTTCCAGTATAACCAAAATAAATTATTCTTCCAACAAGTTGTTGATACCTCCCCCTTTTCTAACATATCTCCTCCATTCCCTGCTCCTAGCTTGTGATTCGGATCAAGGGAATGGGCGACTTTACTATTTAATTTGCCTATTTCCTACAGCAAGTCCGAGGTACACTTGTGCTGTGATAAGAAAATTCTTTCCCTCAAGTAAGCCACCTCAATTCATAGAAATATTAAAGCTTTCCCAAATCTTTGATTTCAAGTTCTAGCGCTAGTTGATGCTTTAGTAAACTTCTTTCTTCCTCATCATTCCATGTTGCTGTCATATCATCAACATACACCAATACTACTGTGACTTTTCTTACCCCAATGTTTGTAGCTCAAAAGGCAGGGTTTGACTCAAAACTTACTTTCATAACATCCAAGGGTCAGTCAAGTGCCAAAGAGGGAGCAGGGATAGAAGAACGGGGTGGTTGAGTAGAAAGGCGTGATTTTCTTATGTGCTGAGATTTCTAAGAGTTTGGTGGATTTGGAGGGCGGAGCTCATCTTGGCCTTCAAAGGAAAGTCTTGAGAGTCATGGTGCTCAAAGGAAAGCCTTTTGACCAAGACAAAAGGAAGGAGATGGGATTGGAAGGGCTGCAAACACAAAGAAAGGAAGACAGACAAATGCTCACAAACCCAAACTAAAAACTAAACAATGGAAGAACTTGAACTTGATGCTACTGATACTTGAGAGAAAAGCAAATTTAACTAACAAACTAAGACAAGAAGAAGAAAAGAAAAGGTGTTCAGAAAGATTTTGGGAAGAAAAAGTGTTTAGGGAACCACAAAAGAAGTGGTCTCTTAGGAGGGGGATTTTGGAGAGGGGCCAAAATATTTTCTCTCTAGAATCCACTTTTTGGATTTTATATTTTATACATTTCTTTATTGATGAAAATCTCAGCTTAGCAAAAAAAAAAATCATGTCAAAATCAAGAGAAGATCAAACCATTCATCTGTTTAATTTGTTAGCATTCCTACCTTTCTTGGTGGATCCTACCGTGGAATGAGGGTTTTGAGGGCTCATTAAGAGAGGGTTCCATTCTCATGAACCACAACTACTCAAAGAAATGATTTAGACTAATTGAGAATAATCTTTTCTTGCTTGTCTTATTACTCATGAAAGTTATGTACTTACACAAATCTTGGTAACAACACAAAAGAAAATGAAAAAAATGCAGTAAATACCATCAAAATAATATAGATCTTTCTTATACTCCTATATCATTCCAACTTATATAGAACTCCTAACATGTGACAACACAAGACTTGCAGATATGAAGAAAAATTCCACATCAATACTAGCAAGTTGTTCTCCCCTCAGATCAGAAGCTTTTCCTAAAAATTGTCCTTTTAAATAATAAATGACTCTCCAAACCAATCCAAACGTTCCTAGTTATAATAAACTAACCAAAGTATTGAAATAAATGAGCTGTAAATAATAAGAGAATTAATTAGATTTGTTTATTTTTAGAAATATCATGTATTATAGGTTTTCTATGTATTGCAGTTTTTTCCCTTTTTATCTCTTGTAATCTTCTATATTATACCATATGCTGTAAAGAGGAAAAAATAAGAGAAAAATTTCTCCTTCATATTTTACTTCAAAAAGCAAGAGTTTTCATCGCTTGTTAACAACCCCAGGCTCCATATATGCCTCACAAAGATAAAGGGAGAGCTTAGAACATTCAATAGCAAGCTGAAAGAGTGACATGCAACCTAATTATAGATGTAACTGTTATATAATATCACAGAAATTATCCTACTGTGTTTCATTAGTTGTACTTCCAATGAATAAATTCATTACAGCGTGTTTTGTGTGTATACAGTAATGTCTTGGTTACACTTGGGACCAGTTCAAGTGAACATGGTGAAGTGGAGTTACTCCTTTTAAGCATGTTTACATGCATAGAAAGAACTCCTCTCCTTAATGATTAGTTGTACCTGTTTTATTGTCCTAAGGTCTTGTAGTTGTGTTAGTCAAATGTGTGAGGGCCTCGGTGTTCTGTGTCCTATGTTGGTCTGTTATATGTGTTTGTTGATTCTGTTATTTTTCTTTTTGATTATGGTCCCTGTGTTGATGAAGTCTGGTTCGCGTAGTAGGAATTGAAACAGGTAAAGGGCAGTTGTGGGAGTCTGTCCTGTAAGTTGCGAGGGCTGAGACTGTGGGAGTAAGAAAAAGGCAGTTACATAAATTTTGATACTGCCCTGTACTGTGACTAAGTGAGCTGGCTCCCTAGGGCCATGTTTACTTCACCATAATAGTAATTCTATTATGACCCTATTACATGCGGAATACCAATTACATTGTTTAGTTGCAACTAACCATGGAATATGCATTCAAATCTGAATCATGATTACATTAAACACTGAATCGCCATTCCATTTTAAAACCTCTAAATCCCAATTCCACAAAAACTTACCCCTTTTATTTCCCAAATTAACCCCGGATGTCACAGCAAATACACATCCTTCACAAGGCCACCAAATCAAACCCTCCATCTCATCATCTGTCTCGTCATCTTCACAGAAAATCCACTATCTCCATCGCTGGGACACTCCGCCAACCCACCTTCCCCAATGGCACAACACACTCCCAGATCAGCTACAAGGAACGAGGGGAGCCTTCTTCCACATCACGTCATCCGCATCCTTCTTCATCATCCATTTGTGTCCACTGGAGCTAGGAGCCTTGCTACCATCCTCTTCCACCTCCAGTCCGTTTGTTTGCTGACTTAGGATCATGAAATCAGATTGTGACGGATGGGAGGGTCACCAATGCTCACACCAAATAGCCAAACCTATCATCAAACTGCTTTGCGGTGTCTAAATTGATTGTCCAATCCATCTAGGTAGATGCTTACGGAGGCCGACTCATCGATTGGGGTTTTTGGGAGATGCAATGTTCGTCTGCGTAAATCTTTGTTACATTGGGTTTTCTTTCTTAGGAGGGGTATTTTCATCATTCCGATTATTATTCCAGCCCTATTTCTTCTTTGATTCCCTCAACTAAACATTGCAACCCTAATTCTATTACATCTAACTAAACATCATAGTACCAATTCACTGCCTATTTTATTCTCCAATAATATTTATTCCATTATAGACCTATTCCATTCAACGAAGTAAACATGACCTAAATGAAATCACATTCAGATCTATTCCAAATTGGCTGTTAACTAGAGATCGTCGGGCTCTCTATAACGAGCCCAAACTCACTCTTTCGCAATAGGAAAGCAAGGAGGAAGAACTCCTAGGCCTATAACAAAACCTGACATTGTTGTTAATAGACCAAATATGTTCCAGTAACATTTTGGTATCAAAGCCAGCCTACATGGACAAGGTTAGACAGCTCCAGCAGCAGTTCAAGGTGTTCCTGGTCATGTATAAGAATGACTGGGCGCAAGTAAAGGCAATGTCCCCATTGAGGGAAGTATCAGTCAGGAAGGACAAGGAAAAAGAGCAGGAAGAGAATAGTGAAGCAGGTGGGCCAATGGAAAAGGGGTCAACAATGGTGGGAGCTTCTAAGAGGAGAGTGTTGATGCCTAAGATGGCAAAATTTGACTTGCCAAAGTTTGACAGTTCCATACACCTGCTTGGCTGGACCAATAGGTGTGAGCACTTTTTCAAACACCAAAAGATGTCAGTTAAGGAGAAGGTTGAAATTGCTGCAATTCATTTGGAAGGAGACGCACAGTTGTGGTTTGTGAAGCTGGAAAGAAATAGACTGGGAAGCTGTGGTTTGTGGTTTGTGAAGCTGGAAAGAAATAGACTGGGAATCCAACAGGAGGAATTTAGAGACCTTTGCAGTTTAAGATTCAGATCTCATTTGCAAGGTCACCATTTGGGAGAACTGTTGAAGCTAAAGCAACTAGGGTCAGTGTAGGCCAACCAACAGAACTTCAACCAATTAGCAGCCCAAGAACCTTCCTTGACCCCAGAACAGGAAGTAGATATCTTCATAAGTGGGTTGAAGGAGCAAATCCGATAGATGTGGTGTTGCATAAACCACAAGATTTGACACAAGCAATGAGTTTGGTCCGGTTGATTAAGAGGAAAAGCCTAGCAATGAAAGAGGACGCTCAGAATATTCAGAGTAACTTCATCAGGTTCGCTTGAACTGGTCCCAAGGGTAACAGTTTTCCAGTTCAATCCACAATTTAAGCCCCACGTATCTCCAGTTTTAGGCATACTAACTTAGCAAATGTTTAGATACCCTACTTTTGTCGGCAACTTTCACATTTTTAAAAAGGATATTTTGCTGATTATATCATCTGCATTTTGGGTAATATACAGAATTTAAGAGATGTATGAGTCAGCACAAATTCTACTTTATTTAGGCAAGCAACCTTTTAGAAGTAGACAAAAATAAACAAAAGGGCAAGGCTTCAGCTATCCAAGTAGGGTTTAAAAGTAGTTCTACTCTGATTCATCATCTAATTATACATGAATACTACTCATTCATTAAGTTTTAGAGAAACATTGCACCATTCAGTACAAATGATATTAAGAGAAATCCTATAATGAGTATAAAGGGGGGATAATTAACCTTTGACAATGGTTCCAAGTAGGATTGGTATGAGAGTCTCTCGAATTGCTTTCAGAGGTATAGAAGCTTTCTTGGTGGTTTCTAGAATTGCAACAGCGATGCAAAAAGTATCATTATCATTCTTCCTTTCATCAGCTACAGAGCATTCTCTGCATGAGCATCTGCAGGGATGGGAATGTCAGCATTTAATAATCTTGAGTAATCAAACTAGTATCCCACAGATTTTTTGCATCAAAAAATGCAACTGCTGCAAATTAATATAAAAAAGGGGGGGATTTCTGCAAGTGTGAAATAAAAAGAATGCACTTTACCTTTTGCCTAAGATCATATGAAAAATGTTAGCATCTATAACAGAGTATCAAAAGTCAACGCGCAGTGACACCCCATGCTAGACATATAGAGTTACCTTGTGAAACATATTAAAATGATTTACTACAAACTTATGGAGCGACAACCTTAAAGCTCCAGTGTATTTTGACAAACTTAAACATTGAAATGATAAATTCCCCTACACTGAAAGTTTCTTCAATGACACATTCTTATGACCAACAAAAAATTAACAGTAAATTCAAGGCACATTGCTAAATTAGTTCTTCAGAAAAAATTATGCTTCATATAACCCCAGTTCAAATACACACAAACTCAAAGCCTGAATAAAGTGGCCAGAACAGATACTGTGAAGAATTATGACAACCAAATTAATCTAGAGCCTAGGATTTCGTCATTGGGAAGACACAGCAGAATCAAATTCTCCTTTCAGGAGGTATATATAGTATAAAGCAGTGGAATAGCTTACTCAGTCAATATCTCCAAGCAAGGAAGGCTTATTTTTGAATCTGTTATGGCAGATTTACACCTTCTCTGCAGAGAATCAACAATGGAACTGGCTTTTAAACCTCTCCTCCTAGCAAGTTCCTGGTAAGGAAAAGCAAGCTTAAGTAAATTACTTAAAAGAGAAAATACACAGAAGCCACCCTCACTTTTGAGATACCTTGCTTACATAAAAGTGGCACACCCAAGGGCTTAGACTCTTCTTCTTAGCCTGTGGGGAGAACCTAAAAGCCACAGAATAATATAGAATAGTGAGACTTATATGTGTTGACATAACAATTATATTTTGAGTTATGAAGAGAAGGTACAAAACAAAGAGAGTGAAACTCACATTATCGTAGATGTGGACACAATGTCTGAAAGGAAGACTGCTTCCAAAAAATCTTTAACTTCTAGGGCACCATATTCAAAACCATGCCTAATTTTCTCAAGCTTCTTTGATAAATACAAGGTCACAGATTGCTCACCGGTACTTTTTCTTGAGCGACACTCCAAGACATTCTGCATATCACATCATGAGAAGTTAGTTATTACTTGTGTAAGGATTTCTCATGCAGAACATTTCCTTTATTACCATTTCTCCTTTATGTTCATTGAGATTGTTAAAAAAGAGGGGATGCATGCAACATGGGCAGCTTAATCCCCCAAATAAAAAAGAAAAACCACTAAACCATACCTATAATGCATCAGTTTATCCTTTTTTTTCATATTAAACATGAAATATGATTAAAAGGGTACCAAGGGGATACCACCCCTTTATAAGATTCTCTCTTTTTTATTTTAATTTTTGGGGGGTAATTACCTTTGTACAGGAGTAATTTAATATCATTCATCAAGTCAACAGTCAACTCCAGCCTGGAAATTACCAATATACTACAACTAAAATAAAGCAGGAGTTAAAAATATTAAGTGAACAACATGGTCTCGAGCTGCACTAGATTTGCCTTACTGTTGCATGGTATTATCTCGAGGAAAAAAAAAAAAGAATAAGTATCCTGATTGCATCATGTCTAAATACTAGTGTAAAGTATATCAACCAAACATAGCCTATTTGTGCCATTACCATATATTACATGCACATGCTGCATAATGTAAGGTATCTGACATTTCACCCGAAAAGAAAATATGCATGTAGGTCATTCTCATATATTGGGGGGGGGGGGGGGGTGTGGGGGTGGTGTTGTGGTTGAGGGAGGGGAGGGGAAGAGAGACAACCTTCAGGTTGAGCAATGGTGAAGTTTCCAGTATACTAATTGGTTGATCCAGGGCACTATATGCAGCTTCCGAAAGAGCACAAGCAGACTGCGATCCAACAGGTTGCCCACCAACCCCCTTGCTTAAAATATTACAATCAGAAAATCCATCAAGGTGGCTAGATTGTGTGCATATGGACTTATCAACATTATAAGAAAATTCAACAAGTTGATTTCCATACGAACATCTGACAGTGCCATCATATGCTATGTAAAGATCACGCAGAAAGTACATAAGTTTCCGGTGCAGAGTTCCCGGAACTTCAGCGTTCTCACTAAACGAACAAGCCCTGTTTGTCACCGAATGTGCAAAACATTCAAGTGGATTTAATCCAATGAAGAAAGAATTTTCTACTACTGCATATGGGATGAAAGCCTGTGGAAAGTGATTATCTTGCACCATTCGCTCTACATTTATCCTCTTGTGTCTATTCCATGCACTGCAAGAAAGTCGATGAGGAAAGTTGAAGGACAATGGGACTAGTGAGTGCTGAAGACCGACAGACATGCTATGTTGCACAAGCTTCAGGAGATTGCCCTTACTTCCTCCCTTGAACATGGCCATCATTGAATTTTCTTTGCTAGCATATCTGAAGGCCAAATTCTGTATATCTCGGAAAACTCGTTTGAAGGCATCAACGGAAGCTTGGCTTTGTGCTGCTGATTTCTGTCTCTCATAACTCAACCATTCTGCATCATAGATCAGAAAATTTTCATCTGCATCACAATTTCCAGAAAGGAAATCCCCAGAAGATTCCACCATCAACTGTCTAAGGTTACAGGTCTCGTATGCCTCCAGCAACCCATAGGAAATTTCCTCTGTCAAGTTCTTTCGCAAATGTGCATCAGAGGAAAGATACAAGTCTGCCAGAGAAACACTAAATCCCCTAGTAAACAGCCATTCAGACAGAGCTTCTTGAGCATCTTGCAGAAAGTTGAGCACGCGATCTGGGCAATTTTTTATCAGCATCTGAAGCACATTGCCTTTGGCTTCACGCAGCCAAAAGGATCCCTCTATGCACAAAATCTCTCCGTCCTGAATGCAAATTCCACTTGAAGTACAGTTCCAATCAAAACCTGCAGGCAAAAGGGCAGTAAATAATTGCTTCCCCGTCCACGCACTGCCACCATGTGAAGGCACCTTAAAAATTGCAGGAGGAGTCAGCTTATGGGGACACCACATCTCAAGCTGCTGCATTTGGAATTTATTCAAGCAAATGCCATCCTCCAGTATCAAATGAGCAGCAATTAGACTATCTTGAGAAAGGGAAAGCAAGTTCCTCCCACTTTGTTCATTAATTAGCTGTTTTTCCAGAGCAACAAGCTCTTTCAGCTCAACATTAGCCTCCACTGCTTGTGGAACATAACCATGCAGGCAATCTCCATCAAAATCTCCACGGAGTGGAGAGCAGCAAAGTGGGTTTATTGCTAGGACTGAGGTCACAGGGAGGACTTTCACAGACAAGGCAATATGGGAATGTTGATGGATAGTAGGAGGCCTATTAATCAAAACCATATCACCATCACTTAGAGGCCTATAAATTGTGTCCCCAAATTGTAGTTCTTTCTTTCTTAGGATCCGCACCAAACTTCCCTTTCTCCTGACAAAAATTTCGCCTTTTTGCAGTAATAACAAATCACAGAAAGCAATTAATCGCTCCGAATTCCAGCTATTCAGATTTTCAGAAACTCGCAACCTCTCTGCTATCGGACAGGGAATGCCAACTTCATTGATTCTTAAATTTGGGTCACCAGCCACGACCATTCGGAAACAATCATCACTCCGTTTCCCTAAAACAACGTCTTTCATCCAGCGCAGGCCCGATGAAACAAAATCTAAGTCTCTTTTACTAGCCCTCTGACGTGCAAAAGCAGACTCTGTATTTGATAATTTGTCAGGGTTTAGCTGCATTGAAAGCAGATTGGTAAGCATCAATTATGTACAACTTACCATGAAGGTAGGAAATAATATAAACACACCTTGGATATTTTAAGGCAATCAAGGGCACGAGAACCCAACTCAGCAGGTGTCCCTCTGAAGTCAACCAATTTTTTGTAAGCCCTTGTCCGATTATCCTATAACCATATTTGCATAGAGAGAATTCAACTAGTACTAAGCATATATTCAATCACTTAGAAACCAATAAAGAAATAGAAGCAGAAAAAGGTTTTTACATATCAGAAAGAAAAACTTACAAAATTCAAACGCTGTCCATGAGAAAATGAATGAACAGATTCTGTCACACGGTGAGAGTTCGGTGTGATGGGAAAGCAATTCATAAAAACAGAGCTTATATTAGGTACAAATTTCTTAACAAACGTTGGATCAATGTCCTCCAGCAAATAATGAATCTACAAAACAAAGCAGGTGGTTAAATACATTAAGTTTGATCCAAAAAATTAAGTACATTAAGTTACAACTAAAATAACTCAGAGATGATGAAATGTTATCACCGTAGAAGTTGCTTTATGATACTATATATGGATTCATGACTTCACTTTGCATCCATGTCTTATTGAGTGTTCAGAAACTTGATTTTATTTCTCCATCTCATCTCACTATTGCTCGTCACGATGACAAGAAAACATAAAATTTAAACAACAAGGTCATTAAATGACCAATATAGCAGTTCTTAAACCAATACCATATAAAATCTGCTTAGAAGTAACTGTATTTTGTTACTTTTGATCATCCTGTGGATGTCAAGTTCACTTGGAAGCTACACACTGCAAGTGGATGAGTACAAAAATAAACTAGAAATTATAAGCAATTCTTCCCCTAGTTCTAAGATTGAAGTTGCTGTTTGCCTCACCCTTAACCTCTTCTCTCAAGAAATTACAGATGGTATGGTACAAACATCTCATGCTAATCCTCCTGAGTGAATTGGTTATATATGAATTCTTTGATATGATTGCAATAATTTTTGAATAATATGAATTCTAGGGGTATGGAACTACAAAAGCATTCAACTCATATAAAATAAATATTATCCATTCGCACAATTGACAAGAAAAACACGACCCACGACCTTTCCCGAGTTAACTCCTAAATACACCTGACCAGCTACATGAGACAGAGAAAATTCACAATTATATACGTGAAACTTGGATGGAAATATAAGCAGCTGATTTAAAAGCATAAATTTGAAGATATGAATTTTTTTTTTTTTTTGGATCTACATACAATTATTGTTGTAATAGCTATATAACTAAATGAGGTCTTAGACATTTATTAGGACCTATCACAAGAACTAATTGAAAGGGAGTTGAATGGCAATGCAAAAACTTCAACTATAATATCTCCAAGTGGAACTGTTACTCATATGAAAAACAAACTTGCAGATAAACACGATTTTCCAGTTTATCTTTGAATAATATATATCCGTATTATTATTTCTTTTTTTCTTTTTATGAACATGCACTTTAGTGGTCTCAATTAGTAACATGAACAATCATACATGTTGATGTTGGATAAATGTGCTACCTGAGAATGTGATAGTATTCTTCTGTTCGGTTTTAGACAAGCTTCATCGTGCTCTTCATCTTCAGGGAGGAAATCCCAGAAGTCAGAAGGAAGACCACTACCATTTTTGCTGGAAATTCTTTCAGCTACTTCTACTACTATAGCAGTTCGCCTGGAAAGGTCCTTAGCAGAAACCTTGAACTTCACTGCTGGATAGCGACCTCCCGGAGATCCCTGCTGAGGACTGCCTATTCATAACGTAGATTCAACACTAAAACATATAGGGGAAACATGGAAACTTACAAGACAGTATTTGCAACCCTTAGGTACATTAAATCCAAAGTCCAGCTTAGTTTTCTGGTGCAAGCAAAAGACAACATGGTGAGCATTGGAAATAAGCAAGCCAAGTATGTTACTAAATGCAAATTATACAAGGAACACTTCAAAGAAACTGGCATAATTGTAAGGTATAAGGAAAAGAGCAAGTTATGACTAAACAATAAAAGTACATGAGCGCTCATCCCACCATCCTATACAGGAGTTATCTCACTTCTGATAAAGACTAGCATCTATGGAAGGTTTCATATTGTTTGTTCAATTTGGCACACCTTTGTGTGAATCATTGCACAATCTAACAAACAATATGATGGCAATATTTGCTGGTCAGCAGCACTCACTCATCCAATTGCCCTTCAACACTCCCCATCAAATCTCTTGCACTGTGTGGAATAAGCACAAGATAAAAATAAAGCCATTGATGCACAATTCTCACTTTTGACAAGTTTTCATTCCATATGGAGCAGTGGAAATTTCTTTTTACTGGACTCAATCCACTAGAGAGTTTTCCACATCCAGTGTCAAATCAAGCCTGCTCTATTAGTGAGAATGATAAGTTCCCGGATCCTTGCACTGGATGCTGTACTTTATGCACCCCCCTTTCTCTCCTCTCACTAAGCCCATGATTTTATTGTCAAATCATTAAGAAGAAAACATCAACCAGCAAATGAGATACTTGACCTTAGACTGTATTTTTTTGCGAATAGATTTGCATCCTGGGCAAATTTTATTGAGGATCTTGGCAACTTCAGATAGAAAGTATGGGTGGACAATTGTATGCGGAAAGTTGATAACTCCAAAATGACCTGGTAGGGAAACAACAATTAATATAATAAATCAATAGAAATAGTATAAGGAAACTTTATATAGCGTTTCCAACACACCTTCACATTGTTTGTAGGATTTGGCACCACATGTGGTGCACTGACCGGAAAGGTTTGGAAATCCCAGCCTAGGGTCAGTGACTTCACTGGTTGAACCAACTGTTACAGTACATATCTTCTCCTGTTGAAGATAAAACAAAGAAGATGACAATGTAAATGTAGCTACCATCGCAGTGAACTTCACATATATACTCACAGTTCCATAACATGGTATTGTCCAATCTCAAGTGCCAGGTCAACCATAAACTTATTTCTTTAGGGAGGAGATAATTTTCTAATTTGCTACCTAAGTTTTACAGAAAATTCAATTTAACACTTAATATCAATAGGGTATATGGGAGAATAATAGCCCCCATCACATGATAATTCGCATGCATAAGAAGAAAAACTTAAAGAATACTAGAAAAAACTCTAATTGCAATTTAATCAAAGAGACATCTTGTAATTAAGAGGTAAATAAATTATCACGCTATCAATACTATAATAAAAGAAAATTATTTCAGCTATCAGTTATCACTATCACACAGACAGCTGTCTCAATTATGCAAAAGTAACCAATTGGAGCATTTTTGCATATCCAACTATTTCCAATGTAACATGATAAGCATGTACATCCATCCATATGCTCATGTCCAAACTATCATCCCATAAGTTGTAAACTGAGACAGGGTACTCAACTTGGAAGGCAAATAATTTCTATCATAAAAATTTTAGTTGATCACTGGTGCATCTGTGGCAACTCAATTGGATTTAATTTCATGAACCTTGTGGCCTCAGCATTAAATAATTCCTTTCAGATCTTTCCCTTATAGTACGTGGCCATCGTCAGCCCCTAAACCTAGCCCTTCGTTCTCCTGTCCTAAACCAATTTGAAATGAATATTCTTATGCCTTTGATAGCCACTTAAATTTAGTGATTAATTCTTCCAATACCTTTCCTCTATAATCCATAAGATGTACACAGCACTTAAAGACTACACAAAAGTAGGGAAATAAAGAAATAACTTACTGTGTCAGTGCCAGCTAAAACATTAAAAATCACACCATTCAAGACACCAGTAGGCACCTGCTGCTCCTTGCCAAGATCATTGTCCATCGGTATTTACAGCCTTAGAGGAACCCAAAAAAATGTCAGATACAATAAACTAACAAAGTTTTAGAACAGAATTATATGACTATAAGCAAAAGTCCATTTCATTAGGGATTGGTCCTTCTAAGAGATGGTTAGTACAAGATGCTGAACAACAACGTTTGATTTTAGAAAACACCAATCTACATAGACAAATTTGGTAGGCCAAACATGGAAATCTTGTACAAGAGATAAAATCTCCCTAAACAAAAAGAATTAAAACGAAAGAATGGAAACTGAAAACTTGTACTTGAAAGAAATGATTTTGTTATGACCAGTATCACAACCATCTGATCAAAAAGTATAAGTTTATACATACGGTGTGAACTATTATATTTATTACTTAACACTCTCCCTTGATTGTAGATTATGACATTGACTTAAGCCCATTAAGTGAATTGATTAATTAAATAGGGGTGAAATGATAGTATAGAAATTCAAATTCAAGACCTCTTGTTATGATACCATGCTATAACTAGTCTTACAATCATCTAATCAAAAAGCTGAAACTTGTAAATATAGTGTGAACTTTTATATTTATTATTTAACAGATTTCTTAATCAATAGACCAGCTAAAGCCCTGAACCATTACTACCAATTAAAATGCATCCCAAGCATAAATATCACAAGTATCACCTCACCCTAGACCATCACAAAAGGAATCTTTTCTTTTTTTAGTAAGCAAACAAAATATGAACTAGTGTAGCTTGTAGTGCATTTTTATTGAGTGAATTTCACGGGTTCAAATCTTATCATCCCTACCCATTACTTCTCTTCTAAGCAATAACAAGGACTCAATTGAAATGGATTTAGGCATACATAACCTTCTTTTTTTTTTTTCCATATTCTATATGTAGGATAGCATATAGATACAAGATGCATTCGGGTTTTGAAAAGCTCATTCTTTGTAGTTCATTCCACACTAGACCAAAACATTGTTCTATACATTCTCATTATAAGAAGGGGTCATTAAAGTATATTTAAATGGTAATATGTTTCCATAAAGATCCCTACATTGTACATTCCGCTCAAAATTAGGAATAGGCATAAAAGGGCCCATTTTTTAAATATCTATCCTTACCGATACCCTTCAAAAAGAAAGAATTGGAGTATAAGGATAGATCTTTTTTACTCTTAATGAACCTACTTTTATGTTACTTTGTATCATATAATACCATTTTTGAGGGGAACAAATATACTACCTTAACTAAATCCAATACAACATAACATCAGTGTGAAGTTTCCAAAATCATTTCTAAACATTTAGTGTTTAATAAAAAGGTGTAATGAGAGGAACCAAGAGGGAAAAAAAAAAAAAAAAACCTAGGAGATGCTATATATAAGCTAAAATATCAAACAACACATGCAAAACTCCAACAAATGTATGAAGTCTCATTACATGTAAATCCATACTTAATGGAAAAGAATTCGCAATTCTGTCAAAAGCTTATGTATTAGATTACATACACATACCACACATATAGAAAAGACCTTACTATATTGTTATCTTTTAAGCTCACATGCAAAAGTATGTGCCCCATGTAGGAAAGCTCATCCTTTAAAGAAGAAACAGGCATCAAAAGCAAGACTATAACAACACGATCCATGTTCATAAACTTCTATCCTGAGGATAATGCATTAAAAGATGATGAGCCACAACCAATCTATAGCATTTTCAGAGATAACGTAGCATCTTCAAAACCAATAAAAATGAGTCTGAAGCTGGTTTCAAGTAGCTCTGGAACCAGACAAAATTGGCTTGTGTGATGATCATTTCCAGCAGGCAAAACAAAGGAATATAGACTGTACTCTTTCCTTAATGCTTTTTTATCCCTATAATCCAATATTTGAAAAGATAAGATCATGTCTCTGTTAACAATTTTCATTTACTTTATTTTGGGTAAAAAAAAAAAAAGCACGCTGCATCTAGTGCAAGCAAAGATTCTTATGCATTTGCACTAGAAGAAGAAGAATAATAATTAAATCTTCTTGTGTGTAAAATGTATCCAAGTGCATTGTTTTGTGTATGTGCAGTGTTGTGTGTGACTTGAGTAAGATAGTGATGTGGCTGTGTAACTGCAGAAGGTGATGCGTTAGTGATAATGTGTCTTTAGTCTAGAGAAATTGGGGGCAGTTATTAAGGGATATTGACGTGTCGGAATAATAGAGAAAATAGGGGAGTGCAGTTACATGCATAGATAACTGTCATGATTTTGTATGGAACTATATTTGCAGAAAAAATGAACAAAAAAGTCCTAATGCCATGATCTTGTATGGAACTTTAAGTACAGAACAATGAAGAAAAAAATAATGTCCTCTTTCAGAAAAATTGTAGAACTTTCAAGTTTAAAAGAGATCTTAAGGTTCTCTCTTTGATTGAGCCCTAGTAAAAGATCATAGGGTTCTCTCTAAACGAGCTCTAATCAAGAGACTGTCGAGTTCCCACTAAAGCGAGCCTGGAAAGTGTAATTTAAATTCAATCCCCGTAACAAAGCTGTAGATAAAATACTCCTCCAGAAATGTAAAATATTACCATAGGATCAAGGACAATAAATGACATACAACCACTCCATACAAGAGAATTTCCACAACATGCCTAAGCAGAAGAGGCTGGATACAGGCTTCATGAGCTTGACCAGAATTTATGATTTAGAAAGAGGAAGAGAAAAATCAAACTGAAAGAAAGACAAGATTGTAAACCCAAGGAAAGAACAAATTAAGAATAGAGGAAAGTTTTAAAATTTTCCATAATTATCCGTTAAAAAAAATCCTCGGCAGGAAGAGAAGAAGAGATATACTCACCAGCTTTCATTAAGATATTCAATTAATCAGTGGCTGTTTGTCCGATGTAAAGCAGAAAAAGTGAGACAATTGGCTAAATCATAAATGTAAACCCATTAACATGATCCTAAAGAAGATGAAAAATTCATTATTTCATGGGCATATGTAGATTCAAAAATCCCACTCAAATAATTGTCCACAGAAACACAGGACATATTGTCCTTCTCTTTCCTTTTATTTCATTCTCATTTTCCCTCCCTTCTTCATATGCTTTTCCCTAAATAAAGCCTATAATTGATTTTTACTAAACTAAGACTCCAAGGATCTACTTCTTCATCTTATCAGAATGTTTTTTTATCTTGATTATGTGTCATGTATTTTTAAGAATATGTGATTATCTCTTGGAGTTGAACTTCAAGCCCAATTCATGCAAATCTTCCCAAGTAGTTAACGATGACATTAGTGATATAGTAAATGCACAAACACAATAAATAAAATAAAAAACATGCAGAGAAATGTTCTAGATTGCCTAATTATTTGAAAAAATAAAAAAAAATAATAATAATAATAATATAAAAGAGAGAGAGACGACCCACCCTACCTGTGAGAACTACAGAATATGCACAACTGGAGACTTCTGATTGAATGACAGGCCCTGAATCCGTGCTGGGACTTACCCAGCTTCTCCACAGGCCACCTACATGTGTAAGGCAGTAAAATATGTCTAAAAAGAAACAAAAAATGCATAATCCTTACAGGTAGATACATAGTAAATGTACATTCAAGAATGAAGATACACCAATTATTAAATAGTCGTAGCTTTCCAAAATAAAGTGAACTAAATGACTGGATTCCAGTGTCCACCGCCAAGAGGTTAATCATACTAGAAGTTGTAACATCACAAATCACCATGCGTGTTTCTATCTGGAGATGAATTAGACTATCATCAAGGTAGATTTTAAGGGAAAAAAATGGAAAATCATTACAATATTGCAGCCAAGACAGGATTAGAGAAGAACATCTAACAACATCATCAGCATATCATAGTCATTGATCATTGATATCAAAATAAGAAGAATATTGATATCATACTTTACCTGGATATACCGTATCAATGTCTTTATATCCTCAAGGAAACTAAGAGCACTAGTAAATTTATTAATTTAGTTTTTTTTTTGGATGAATAAATAATTTATTAATTTAGTTATCTTTTATAACCACCCAAAAAAAAAAAAAACACAAAGTACTCTCATCCACCATGTATCCTCAGATGCTGGAAATTCTGTGCAACATTACACTCAATCAAATACACATTGCCACTAAAGATTAGATATCATTTTGCCAGCAGAAAAAGATCAACAAAGTCTCAAATTCAACTAGAAATTCATGGAGAAGAATTTAGAAACAACTATCAAATGTAGATCTCACTAGTATTCAATCTGACTCGATAACATCAAACCTCTGGGCCAAATCTCAGACAATCTATAAAATTAACCTGTGATTGCTTGCCACAAATACACATGATAAATTACACATAAACTAAAGAAGTAACTTTGATGTGATTGTTTGTTGCAGATTCAGCAGAGTTTCATTATGACCACCACCTACCTTAAGCATGTCATGAGATGCAAAGTAAAAGTATAGAAACTTAATGAAGATGCATCACAGGGTACTGCAGGAGATATAAGTTGTCTAATACTAAATTTCTCAGGATATCAGGAGAGGAGGTTGACTTTTAAGCCCAGTAACATAATTGACTCTACATTTAATTAGTTCAACATGATGGACCTCTACCACTATCTTGTCCTACATGTGGGGACCATTAAAATATCAGATATAAAAGTTCATCTCCATCTACAGGAATAAACTTTCAGATAAATTAGCTATAGTTTTATCAGATAAACAGCTTAAAATGTCTTAAAAGCAATAGCAACTTTTTCAGGATGAGTCAAAATTGATACCTGCCAAAAAAACTTAAAATACACTACCATCTACTTCTCATATCATTGACAGTATGATCATAGAATAGGGAAATACTCCATTGAGGGACTGTAATTTCATGAGCTTCCTACAGCATGCTATAGTTACCAGTATGATCATAGAATATGAAAATACTGTAATGAGGGACTGTAATATCATGAACTTCCTAGAGCATGCTATAGTTACCTTTTCTGAAACATTATGTATGAGCAACTTTAAATTTACAAAATATTCTTCACGTGTACCCGAAACACCTTTCTAAGAACAGGTCCTCAATGGGATTTTCAAGACTTAAAAGTTTAGCATTTATAACAATTTCATTACATTTAATGATAAGCACTGCCATCCACCTTGCTATAGCAACTGTCATCAATTTTGGGGAGATGGAGATTGGAGGAAGTTGAAACCACTTTTGGGAAACTTGAGGGAAATCGCACATGCAAGGGATCAAGCTCCAATTATTACTATTTTCCATATTCTACCTCTTTTTCATTGTACAATCCAACAATAACAATGGTCAATCCATTAAGTACATAGATAACGAAATAACTACTTATGCCATGTCATGTGGCCATGCATGCATCTAGCAATTGAATTTGTGCAGGATTAACCCAAGCACTGATCTCCTTCCAATAATACAGTAAACCAACTTAACGGTCCTAACCAACCTTCAAGTTAGAAGAAAACAAAGCAATAGGGCCAAAAATTATTTAATCAGTCATAAAAACCAGTCTGTTTTGCTTCTATAACACCAGCATTGCAATTCTAATGTGCTAAAACGTTTGCAGCAAAATCGAGTGTAATTACAAAGGAAATTTTCAAATCTTCCTGATTTATGCCCTGTCACAACACTGAATCAGTCCATACATATAATTAGGACAAAAACAAACTGCTTCTACAATCATCCAAAATTTATGGTATTTAAAGAGGCAACACGCATCAAAACACACGAAACCCTCTACATTGTCTAAAAAACCTCGCTTTCACACTCCAAACCCAACATGAAAGGATCAATAGAGGAAGCATGAATGCATATCTTCATTTACTTCATAAAACATCAACAACCCATCAAATTTCACAACTTTAACGACTAAAAACAACCCCAAACACCCATGATCACCAAAAAAACAATATTCAACCAAACCCATTTCACATAACAGCTAACAAAACTTTTTAAAAAATAAATAAATAATAGATAAGTAACACCAATGAGCTACACAAATAGACAAACAATCACTTGACAAGGAATTGAAGAAAAAAGGGGGTTTGAAACCAAGAAGAAGACAAATTTACACTCACTTTAGTGTTAAACCAATGCAAGTTTCATAATGGAGAATCAAGGCCACTGTATTGACAGTTCAAAGGTGAGCACTTCAACACTGTCTGATATAAAAAAACAGGAACTTTACACAGGGCTGAGTCAGTATCCGTGAATAAGTAGCTATTTCAGGGGCAAGATTGAATTTTTCATAGGGTTTTGGGTTTTAGAGAGTTTTAGGACTTTTTTTTTTACTTTTTTTTTTAACAGTAAGATGATAGATTAATAAAAGTTGTTGAAAAAAAGTTAGAGAAGAGAGAGAAGATAGACAGAGAGAGGGAGAGAAATTATGTAACGCCGCCGAAAAGACCAAGACGTCCGGTTCAACAGAGAGAGAGAGAGAATGAAAAGACAGAGACAAAAAAACACACGAGAAAGGACTTATGGGTTTGCTGTTGGGAACTGTGTCACTTTGCGACACAGTCGATCTATATATAGGGCTTGAATTCGAGTTTATTTACGAGTTTGACAGTGGCCACCTGGTCTGTACTGTGTGATGTGATTATTGAATAATTTTAGGGTTTTTCTTTCTTTCTTTTTTTCAAATAATGGTTTTCCTAATTTTCTTAGGCTTCTGTTTTTAACTTTTTAACTTCCTCTGTCAGTAAAAAGTCTGACTAGGTTACTTGCTTACAGTGTGAGAAGAAGTAGTAAAAGGTGTGAATAGGTCGTGTTTGAACGAAAAGAGTTGAGTAAAGTAAAGTACCTATTTATTTAGGTTTTTTTTTTCATTTTAATTTGGATTGGGTAAATTGAATCAACACTTTGTTGAATTTTTACTTCATATATGTATTTATTTCCCTATCTTTAAATTAAGCATTTAGATTTTTACATATTTGAAAATATACTTTTAGATTTTTTTATTATTTTGCATTTTGATAAAATAGTATAAAAATACAAAATTAAAAAATAAATCAACAAAGTAAAAGTAAGAAGCTATGAAACCAAATTGGGAGATATCTAGATTTAAGATTCTTAAAGAAAGAGTAGAACTTCTCATTGAGGGACCGACAAAAAAAAAATTATGTCAAATACTGAAAGAGGTAAAGAAGTCCTCATCAATTATGTAAAAGAAGCTTTGATCAACATTGAAAGAAGATTGACAAAAGAAAAGTTCTTGTCAACTATAACAAAGAAGCTTTTACAACACAAGTAGTAGATTTAATAATACAAGTAGGAGTTTTAGAGCAAAAGTTTAGACAAACAAAATCTCAAAGTAAAAAAGAAGATATTTTTGGAAGCTACAAGAAGATTATTAGAGATGACAATCTAACTCCACAAATTAGATATATCTAAATATATCAAATTAATAAGTTATAATAAATCATTTTGTACAAAGAAATTTGTCCAAAATATATTATTATATTATAATTTAATAAAATAATTAATTACGCTTATACTTAGGCACCTAAAATGCTGGTACATCATCTATTGGTATATTATTAATGTATATGTTGAGGTTGAAAGCGAAAAGTTATGACAAAGATATCAACTATTGCTCATGATATTTCTTGTAGTTCAATAATTTTATCTTATGAAAGATAGAAAGAGAAACTCTTTTGCACCAACAACTATAATTGCTCTTGTTGATAGAAAGGAACCTAAGTTGACAAAATGTAGACAAATAATTCCCTATATTTAAAATAGATCAGTTGGTGAGTCATGTGCAATCTTTAGTGATGTGGTTTCTAAACAGCAACATGTGCAACAAGATATCAACATCATATGACAAAATGTAGTTTATGCAGCTAAATTGGTTATTAAGGTAAATTAAATTTAGATGCTATATTGGCTTAGATACCAATATTGGCACATTTTATTAGATTGATCCATTAGTGGTTGAAGGGTATTTGAAGCCTTCAAGGTACTAAAGTTGATGAAAGTATCATATATTGCTTTTGTGCTAGGGGGAGCCATTTCAAATTGAGTTAAGACACTAGTGGAAGGTAGCTTAAAGCTTCCTTACTAGGTATTCAAGGAAGGTAGCTTGGAGAGTACTTACTAGGTACATAAGGAGGCATTTTAAGGAGTACATTCCAAGTACCACAAGCCAAAAAATAAATTATAACTTCTTTCCCTTGAAGAAATAATCTAAGATAGTAGAGTAATATGAGCAAAAGCAAAATATAATGCTCAAGCCAAGCTATAAACAAGTTGAGTCGAGCCCAGCTTTCAAAGACTCAAGCTCAATTCACTAGAATAATTGTCAAGTTCAAGCTAAGCTTTTACTAATCTTGGAAATTATAAGCTCAAGCTTAAGCTTGTTAAGGAATTTAAAGCTCGAGCTTATTAAGGAATTTGAAACTTGAGCTCGAACTTGAACTTGTTTATCTAAATATAAACAAGCCGAGCTTGAGCTCATTTACATAAACACACTTGAGTTTGAGCTCGAATTTGTTTAACTAAATGAGCTTACATGAGTCTAAGCGTAAGCTTATTTAGATAAATGAATTAAAAATGAGTTTAAGTTCGCATTAAAGCTTGAAATTAATTCAAAACTTTAAATTTTACCTTTTCGTTTATTTTATTGAAAGTAAATTAAAATTTTATTATTTCTAACACAAATTTATTTGATGATAACAAATGGTTGCATCCATATGGAATCATGCATTATCCAAGTATAATATATTTCAAAGTCTACTACTCCTTAGTATGAAGGTTACAAAAAAAATGAGAATCCAAAATATGGGTTTTAAGTAAATAAAAAAAATCCCCTTTTATGTTATATTTTTTAATATAATATGATTTTTTATATGATATATTAATTTGTAAGTCTATTCTTGAACTTATTTGCAACCCAGCTTGTTAATAATATAAACGAAAGCCTACTCGTGAGTGTGCTTATGAGCTTGTTAGTAGACCTATTCATGAGTTAACTCGATAATAATATAAACAAGCCTACTCATAAGCCTATTCACAAGTTGGCTCATTGACAATACAAACAAGCTTGTTCACAAGCCAGCTCGTAAGCCTAAACAGAAGCTCAAGCTTGGCTCATTAAAATAAATGAGTATTATTTTAACTCTAAGCTCTCAGCTTGAATAGCTTGGCTCATTTGCAACCTTATACTTAAGTATGCTTTTGAGGCATTCCTAACCAATGAGGAATCAAAAGTTCCAAAAGCTTTTGTTTAGGTTATAAAGACCTAAAACCTAGAGGCTCACTAGATCAATTACTAATACCTTAAGGACCAATGACAATGATATGAGTTAAGAAGTTGTAAGCTGAGTTCAATTGGATTTATAGGTGAAGTTGTAAACATTGTTGAAAAATATTTTGAAGTGACTTCAAAATCAAGTTGAAACTTAAATAACATCATTTGTCACATGATCGGGAGATAAGGAAATAAGCCAAAATGAAGGCTCGGTTGACCTAAATCAAGCGAAGGTCGACTTGATATAGTAGGAGTTGTGCCTAACCGGGAAGAAGACCGATCCACCTAGATAGTCAAAAGGGTAATTAACCAGGACTATCATAATGGTGGTTAATTGGTCAGGTCTTTAGGCACATATCTTGTTTGATATTTTCTTATATTTTGTTACTTATTTTGCTTTTTTTCCTAGTTTATTTAGTTTCCTTTTAGTGCACATCTCTTACTTTATGTAAGGTTGAGTTAAGCCTATATATAGGCATTTTACTACAATTTAAATAACTTGATTTTATTATGTTCATGTTATTGAGCAATTCGTATTTTTCTCTTGGTTCTTTCAAGAACTTTTGAACCTGTTAAGAACTTATATTCTTGTGGCATTTATACATCATACAAAAGGTTCTTAACTCAATTATAGCCCACACAACAAAGTCTTATACTTTTGGGTTTTAGCACTTTATAACTAATCAGTTAAAGTTTATTACACCTTTGGTTCTTAATTCCATACAGTCAACGATTCAAGGTTCTTGATTCCCCATTAGTCCTCCCTTATTTTGTTTTGAGGTGTTTAAGGTTATTAGATGTATCCAATATGTTTTAATCAAAGTGTAAATGGGAAAACATAACCGTAGACTTAAGATTTATGATCATTGAATAGAATTGGGTTTAATTTTTATGTATTGGATTATGGATGTTGATAATTTCGAGCTTTTGTCGAACATTTGAGCTAGACAACAAGTACTTAGCTGTTATTATTTGCTAGTTACAGATGTTAGGGTAATGAAATCAATTTAATATATATCTAACTTAATTAAATGCTGTAATGTGTTGTACATGGCCATGGAAACTAGCACGTGGTAACAACAGACATGAATGTGGTGTGTTATACATCTTGTAGGAAGTGGATAAATTAAGTTAAGCGTTAAGATCACTACATTGACTTACTGGTTGTCAATATGAGGGAGTCATGTCCAATATGATTAGTAAGAGGGAAGGAAGTTACGGTGGGGGCTATGTAGTGAAAATGGATGCTTGATTAGACCATTGTAATGGACCCAGTTATTGATGATTAGATAATAAGTGATAGACTCGATATGAGATGATTGGTGATTTTGACAGATGGTGAAAGGTTTAAACCCTTCATGTTGTTTGGAATATGGTAGGCCTGTAGACTCAAATGTTTCGTTGATTTGAGATTCATAAAATCATGATTTGTGTCTCGCAGTTTATGAGCCAAATATTCATTGAGTTATGGAAGGTGTTGAGTTGTGATTCAAGTCTATGTGAAAGTGGAATCTAAGCCATTTCGTATTTTGATTTTCGTTATCATGTTGTTTATTTAGATTAAATGATCTATTGAATTAATTAACCATATGTTCCATTTAGTAATGTGTAGGCTTACGTATAAGTGTTGCATACATGTGTGTCTACGCAATAGTTATGTAAGAGGTTTCACGGTTCACCTTGCTAGAATTTCATGATTTCATGTGTAGTTGATATTGATTATTACAAGGCTTGCTATTATTCTTATGATAAGGATAGATATGATGATTATTACAATGGTATTAGCTAGCCAAATACTTCATGGTGTGAGAGTTAGTAAGGAAATACTAATACTTAGACTTAGTTTTATCTCTATGTTAAGAGTAATTTGATTTAGTTGTTATGAAACACCAAAGGTTTTATGTTTTAGCTAAACTATGTAACTAGAGTTATTTAATATTTAAGAGTTTATGTAGATTATTATAATAACTATGATTTTTAGTAGGCTTATAAGCTTTTGTGTGTTCATGCTAAGACATGAGTATGTGGTGGAGTAATCACATCTCGTACGCAAGCATTGATAGTTTTAAATAGGAATAAGAAATAAATGACCAATTTGATATAACAAAATTTATTTTTCATTTGTTTTAGACATGAAATAACCTTCATACAAGCAATATTTTTCAAATTTTCTTAATTACCCTTCAAATATTAACCTTAAATTTAGTAAGCCCCATATTTCAAATTTTAAGTTATAAATATATAGAGTTGAGCTATTTGTACAATAACATACAACCACCTAATGATCTCATTGTGCATCAATTTTCTAGAATACAGTCTTTACTTTAAATAGAATGAGCGAAGGAAAATTGATGGAAAACACTAACTTGTAATTAAAGGACAAAGTGCATTGATTTATTTCCAATCTCAACAAATTTGTTGACAAGAATTTTTTAAGATATTTTGAAACTTCTACTCCATGCACATAAAATAGTTAAATCAATTTATCTATTTTGCATTAATATTATTCTCTAATTATGATTTGATTAAATAGGTTAAGTTCACGATTATCAATCTATAATACTAAAGTGCAAAGGATTGATTTTGGCATCATGTCTCCTAAAAATTAAATTTTTACTAATGTATTCCTTTAATTGCTCATTAAATTAAATGTAAGGGGAAATGCAAAAAGATCCCTTAAAATTTAACTTAGGTACAGATACACCCTATAAACTTTTAAATGTTATAAATCACCTCCTTAAACTTTATTAAATTGGCAAATAACCCATCAAAGTTATAAATAATTCTCCTAAACTTTGATCTTAATATAAAATATCCTCTCAAACTTATTAAAATGTGCTCTAAGACCCTTCAACTTTGACCTTAGTGTATTTTTTTGAACTAAAAAATTAATATCCTTTACATTATTAAGTTATTAAAGTTTTAAAAAAATGATTTGTAACGTTTGAAAGTTTAAAGGGTGTATTCATACCTAGATCAAAGTTTAAGGGGTTATTTGCAATTTTTCCTTAAAATGTGTATCTTTTATCTCACAAACAATTTAAGATTGACTACAGTAAATTTTTTACATTGTAATTTTTGCTTTCCGATACATCACATTTTCCACTTTACCTAAAGTGACTAAATTCCAACAAACCAAGATACGGAAAATCAGAAAGATTTCAATTTTTTATGATAGTTTCCATTTTTAATATGCATTATGTTTAATCTTTTTTATTTATTTGAGACACTCACACCATGAGCGCATGTCCATTTGTATTCCATAAAGCTAAAATGCATTTTGAACGCATCAATCGTGGTCTAAATTTTAGGATAATTTAATCTAGGAACTAGACTTTTCAAAATCAAAGATAATATTTTTAAAAATTTTGCATGTTGCTTTTGTAAAACTTACTTCTTGTCTATAAAGATATAAAGAAATGTTGTTTAAAATTTTACTATATTAGGTTAAGTACTACTTTTTTTTTTTTCAAATTGAAAATAATGCAATATAAGCCATTAACCGAAAAAAAATAATGGTCTAGAACAAGCATAATGGAGGTCATCAAATGTCCAATACAAGCCCTAGGTGCATATCCATGAAATATAAGTTCTATAATGCATAAAAAATGTAAACCAGGTTCCATCTTTTGTTAATTTCTCTAATGGCAATAATGACACGTAATATTCTGGTAAAGTTAATATGACTAAGACTCTCAAATTTTTGTTTTCTAAAACAAAAATGAAAAAAAAAAAAGGTTCTGTAGTGCATATATCGTATAAATCTAGACCATTCCATTGCATTTTACCCCATTCAAATTTTATAATAATGCCATAAATGTATTTATATATTCATTTTTTTTATATTATATTTTGACAAGTGTAAGGTTAAAACAAGATGCCAAAATAACATCAATAAAGGAAAAAAAGACAAACACAAATACTCTTATAAGTGTACTACATCAAACTGGTAGGAATACAATTGGTGATTCGGAACGTGTCTCCTAACACCTAAATCCAATCCAATTCCTATTAAGTATTTCAAAACCTATCTCAAACCTTATAGGATATTTTTGAATGTCTCGACACCTCATTAAAGCCTTGTAGGATATTTGAAACCAAAGACTTTTACATTTAAGTTTGATTTGTTCACTAAATAAGAAAACTATTAAGAGTAAACTCAACTATTAATTTAATTTAATTTAATTAAAATACTTCAAAATTCATAATTTTATGATAAACAATATATATCCTAAAAAGGGTAAATGATTTGAATAAAAATACAAAGTAAATCTTAGAAGAGGTAAATGATTTAACTAAGAACACAAAGCAAATCTTTTATATATATGATTTCAAAAACTTTTCTACATTAATCTGCATCTAATGGTTATAACTTAATATAAAATGATATGATTCTTTAGGATGTTCCTATGTACATATTGGAAAAAAATTAAATTTATGCCTTAATCGATATTTTTCAAAATATTTTATGTAAAATGATGCAACTGTTCAAGAAGTCGCATAAATACATATCAATAAAAATTAAGATACTGCATTTGTAGGTATTTCTCGAAAGACATATCTTTTTGAAAGAGAGCCAGCTCCTTGAAAAGTTGCACATTTTAACTAATGCCCAACTATGTAGATGTTTGATATCTCAAATATATTTTATATTAAAAGCATTGTAATAAATAACTATTATATACGATGTTTCAATTGAGTTTTCTTTTTTCAATTTATACTATTATTTTTATACTAGTATCACACATTGCACACATGATTATTAGGTTAACTTAAAATCTCATAAATTATTGATGTCATATTTTTTCTTAAAAAAAATTGTAAATACATCCATATATTTACATCATGTGTGCTTAGCTAGTATCTTTGAAATCGAGTATAGATCCTCATTTTTGAAAAAACATGTTTTGAGCCATCTTCATACTACTTTTCCCTTAAATAAAATTATTAAAATAAAAAAAATACAAAATTAAGAGTAAAATAATTACGTAAAAATCTAAATACACTGCAACCAAATATCTCAAAGGTAAGCATTCTAATGGAGGTTTTTGCATCTCATGCCTCTTCCTTTTTATGGAAACAACTTTAAGGGCTTGTGAAAGGAACTTCTTTTGCCTTGGCCTCGGTGGTATTAGGTTTTGGTTTAACCATTGCCACCTAGAAGGTCATTTATCTAAATTGTCCTAAGTGATATACTCTTACTTAAATCAATAATCTTTTTTTTTTTTGCAAATAAAAATTTTGGATGGCTTTGATTCAGATCACTATCTCAGGATGTAGAGCACCATCCTCTATTTTTTGAATACTCAACTCTAACACACCATATCATTTAGGAATTGGGTATAGTGACCTATTGATAATTTCTAAAGTTAACAATCTAGATCAAACCTTGCTTTTTTGACGGACCAAAGCCTATCCTTACCAATTGAGCCAATAATTATTGGCCAAAATCTATGATATCTGGATTAGCATTAATTGGGGTACGGATACATGATATTCTTACAAGGAAGATTCATTTGGGAGTAAAAAGCTCTCCTCGAGCACAGAAAGAAGTCTAATTCGGTAGATCTTTAGAGACTTTTCTAGAATAGTTTTGTACCTCTCAAAGTCATATGGAGGGCTATTCATAGCTTTATCGTAATAGATGACAAACAATGCAATTAGGGTAGAGCGTTGGCTTCCCATAGCCTTTCCTATTTAGTATTTATAGGAATGTGAGGTGGCTGTGGACGTACTGTTTCTATGTAATTATGCCAAGGATGGTTGGAATTTAATTGTTTAATATTTTGATATTTTATGCTAAGGTTTTTATAGTTTAATGTTTTTCTCTTCTTTATTATAATTATTAAAAAAAATATTTTGATATTTACCAAATTCCAAACCTCTTGTCTATAGATGTCTAAAAATATTGGAAAAGGATATCGAATAATATTACAAATCACATCAACTCCTTTGTCCCTACTTTAACCCTATTGCATTTATAGGCAAAAAGAAACAAAAGAAAGGATAAATACTTACCAAACAGATACTTTTTTTGTATGAGCAATTATAACAAAAGAAAGCATAGAACTTACCAAATAGATACCTTTTTCTATAAATAATTATAATATTAACCTACATAAAGTAACTCCAATCCTTTAATCGCATGATTTTGCCTTTGTTTTTATTAATAGGATTTTAAAAATTTTATAAGCCTAACTATTTTTTTTTTTTAAATCTCAAAACCCTATTTGATTTACATCAAAAGTCGTATATGATCCAACTTGCTTGTGTCTTTATCCACAATAAGTACACAAGAGAGCCATACAAAGTCTAAAAGACTTGAATATAATAAGTTGATTGAGAGGCACTACCATCCATATTTCTATATTGTTACATCAATAGATTTACCTTATCATCTTGTCCATAGTTTTCAATCCCCATTTTAGGATGTCTGACGTCAATTCCTTTCTCTCTCTAACTGATTATCTTTTTATTATATTAATTAGTTACAAAAATCCAGAACATTTTCTAAGATGGTACTTTTTTTCTTCAAACAAAAAAAAATCAAATCTACTTAATCAATATAAAAATTAAAATTTATACTACTAAATTATAAAAATTATGAGACGGGCATTACATAAGAAATGTCCTAAGCGAAATAGAAACTGCAATCGAAAAGAGGAAAGGTTAGGTTAGATTATGTAATTTGAGATAACAGTGGGGGGGAAATAATATTGATAAGTTGGTAGAGAGGCATTAAAGTCCGACTGGTTGAAACAGCAATTAAAGGACAAAAGTTGGAAAAATGAAACTTGATGAGGTTGAAACAGTAATTTTAGGCTAGGAATCAAACGCTATAATTGACTAATTATTTTGGGTGTCTTTTGTGGTTTCGCTCGCAGAAAATCATTAAGAAATCCTTCACATTTGCTTTTTTATTTCTTTATATGGTTAGGTTTTTTGTTTTTGTTTTTCATTTTATCTCAACAACCGTCGTCTTTATATTCTTAAATCTTTAAAGAAGTTATATTCGAGCTCCAATATGATTGTACTGTCATTGATTTATACATTTCATAAATGTCCTCTATATTTGTTTTTAAAAATAATAAATAGTAAAAAAAAATCCATCAAAAACTTAAAATGATTCGATAATATTTTTTAAATTTTACCATTTAAGTAATATAAAAATAAATAATCCAATCTTATTATATACATAATTTTTAATAGATTTTTTCATTTCTTTTTTCACTATTTATCATTTTTTGCTTTATATACAGGTACTTTTCTTATCTGTAAAATCGTGCCTTTAAACTAAAATTATAAATGAATTGAGTTAAAACAATATAATATTAAACTCAACTTAAATTTGATTTGAGATTTCAAAACTCAAGCTCGAACTCAATCAAACGTTCAATTTTGAGCTCAAGCATGATCTTGACTTGTTTAACATCTAGACTCAACTTAAATTTGATTAAACTTGCAAATTAGTTAAGTTAAACATTATAAAGCTTAAACTTAACTTGAAAACTATTTGAATAGCTTGAACTTGAGTTATACTTAACTATGACTGAATTGAATCATGCAAAAATCAAGTCGAACTTAAGTGGTTTACAAGTTGGTTCATTTCATTTATACCTAATTTTAGACCTTTACATTTTTAAATAAGATATATTTGGGCTCCTATATAATTGTATTGCTATTGATTTTATGTATTTTTTTATTTTCATGTTTTTTATTAATTTATCCAATGATAAAATAATAAAATAGGTTTTAAGTGTACCATTTTTAAAGATTTATAAGTTCAAATGTAAAATTTAAAAAGGTAAAACGGTTAAGCATACGTAAAATAAAAATAAAAAGTATATTCGCAAATTATCCTTTTGATTATGCTTGAATTTATTCTCTTTTAATTTTTTTTCCACGTGGAAAAATAAAGGAAAAAAACAAAAGAATTTGCATGAGAGTTGCTTTATGAAGGAATCGCATCACAACAGCTTTATCGTCTATTTCGATATTATAACCCATCAGAAAATTACGAGCCCGCAATCTCAGCCGTTCATTAAAAGATATTCATCTAAATTGATAGTAAAGGGCATTTATATTGCTTTCAATTCTTTCTTCCTTTCTATTTCAATAATACTTTCTATATAATATTAAAAAATATAGAAAATAAAAGATTCTATATTTATCTAGCCCATACTGACGATGCTTTAGGTTTCGTTAACGGGCAATCCTCTGAATAAACCAATCAAATAGAAAATAAAAGATTTTATATTTTCATGTTACACAAACAAATACTATTAAGACTAAAATAAACAAGAAGAGAAAAATAAGTTAAAAAATTCATTCAATAAAAAAAGATAAATTAGAGTATGTTGAAGATGGGGTAGTAAATTATAAGGTAAAAAGTTCATTGAATTTTGTATCCTACTCCTGCTTTTAAAAGTTGGATATTAAATATCACAAATAAATAAACTCGATTAAATATATAAAAAAAAAGTAATATTCGAGATCAAAATTGAGACTCACATAGATTTAATACATTACGGTAATAAAGCTAATAGGTAATTTTAAAATTCCTAATTTTTTTTTATCATTTCGGCTCTATTTTTCTTTAAGTTTGAAGATTTTAATCATTATAACAAGAGTCTACAACTTAAAAATAATAAATCAAATTCATATATTTACAATCCCTTCTTATCACAAGCATCATGTGTTCCATTTTTTTTTTTTTTTTTGTGTATCCTTAAAGTGGTTTAATACCTAACATTCCCTATTGAAGATGTTTTTATTCATACTTAAAACATCTCAATTGTGCTTTCCTCATAAATATCAAGCACTCTGATTAGGATTTAAAAACCCTTTTTGGAAAAATAAAACCCTTAGATTCTCTGCTTTTAAGGCCCCAAATATAAAATCGACTAAATGCAAAATAAATAATATATATAATTAAAATAATGCCCTTAGGCTCATTTTTTTTTTCAAGAGAAGATTTAAAAAAAAATTCTATTAATTATTACCATATATATATATTACAAAGTAGACTTCAGTAGGGGAGGTGGGAGTTTGGTTTGTAATTATTGCATGGAGAAACTCGCATTAACATGCTACTTAAGAATATAGTCTAAATATTTCTCGAGAAGTACGGAAAAAGCATATCCATGCCTATCCATATCCCTAGGGTCTACGATTCTAAATTACAAACATATCCATCCCAATGTTCCCATGCATCACTTTTATATTTATGAAACGAAACCCAAGATACAGATCAACCCACATGCCCACCATTACAAACCTAGAAATAAGAAAAAAATCTACTTATTTGTGAGATCAAGGTTTCGAGGATCTCAAATTTTGTTAGCGAGTGTTGAAATACTAGATGAAAGTTCTCAAAATATTTTATATGATTTATAATATCATTTACGTAATTATTATTTTTTATTTATTATCATAATTCGTAATAAGTATTTTAAAACACTTAATTATCATATATTAAATAAAATGACTGATCTATTATGCTACTTATGCGTGTTCTCCGATTGGCTTTACCCCCTCTATCACATAATCAACTTTATATCTTGATATCAACCCATCCTTTTCGGTGATGGGATGCGTGTTCGTCGATGAGTTTCTGAAGTTTTAATGTTTTTTTGGGCGCCAATGGCTTCTTACGTTGTAATGTCATTTCTCTGCACATTTCTTTGCATTTAGCAAAACCACAAATCACTTTTACCAGCACAAAGTTTGGTCAGACAATGCTAGGAGTCTAGGGCATTTAATGTAATTTCTGACATACATGAACACCCCCCAACCCCCCACATAAAGTACTGAAAACTTTAGCTGTTTTCTTTTCCTTTCCCTTTTTTACCCAACGGGATTGTTATTGGTTGAAATTCATAATTAATGTTTAAAATTGATGAAGTACTTACTATTTCTGTAATATCATCAATTAATCAGGACAGTATTAACTTTTTAATTTAACAATGTTTTGCGAAATTTTAAAATGTATTTACTCAAAAGTTATTATTTAATATAATCATAATATATTATTTTGAATTATAGTATATTAAGCCAATTAATAATATAAATAAAACTATCAATAATCTCCTTAATTTATATCTAAGGTAGCATTTGGATTATAGTATCGAATAATATAAAGAGTACTAAACAATATAGAATAAGAAAAATAAGACAGTACAATTCTTTTACATCATGTTTGGTGTGTATTGTATTGAATAAAAAATTTTGTGATATCTACTATTTGGATATACAAAGTAATGTACTAAATATGATATACAGAATATTAGATAAGGTTTTTGTATTTTTATTTAGTGAATTTGATTTTTATATCATATTTTAGATGATATAAAATATAAGTATTTTATCTAATATTTTAGAATTATTTTTATTCAATAACTAAAAAAATATATAAACCAAATAAGAAAAAAAAATATTTTATCTAATACAATACAAGACAATCAAATAATACCTAAGATTTTAATTGAAGTTGGTCAACTACAACATTTAATAGGGATAAGACACGACTAGATCAAAGCCTAGAATCTCCTCCTATATTATAGCATAATAAATTTTGGCTCAATTTAATAATGTGTAAATGGAGTATATATAATACAAGAAGAAACCCTATATATAATATATTTATATACAAACATAATATCCTATGCTGCCTGAATTTAAGATTAATTTCAGCTTAATGTCATCCGAAAATAAATGATAGCACCAAATATATGTATACACAACATAATTCGACTTGTCCTTTCATAATATAAGCATGCTTTAAAAAATTAGAAGTCTATCTAAACTACACCAACAGTTTTAAGGGAGTTTTTTTTTTTTAATTTACCCTTATATTTTCCAATGCATTTATTTATATTGTAGAATAAATATAATCAATGTATAATAGACGGATTTCCTCATAAAGATTGCTTTTCCATTATGGAAAACATTTTCCCAACCTTTTAATACCCCTTATTTATATTTAAAATGGTTAAATACATCCATAATTGTCAAATAGATATTATAGTTACTGGCAACTTTTCAATGGTGGATGAAGAGAGCACCAACAATAGTGATTGTTAAGATTTTTTTTTCTTAGATACCAAAATCATTTTCCTCATTTTTTATTATCATTTTTACTAGTAAATAACAATCGCATAGGTGACAGCCACTATCATTGTTATCACTAAAAGCCTCTAGTAAATATGATATTATTGATGATATTACTGTATAGTTTGACAACAAAAAGATATTCAAGAAAAAAAAATTGTTTTGGTGAAACAAGTTTGAGATAATGTTGGATACACTACTTGAACCTTAAGTACTTTAATTTTATATAAAAATTTTTAAGTTATTTAATATCATATTAATAAAACTTATATTTATCAATTTTTCACCTAAAGTTTAGAATATATAAACATCATCCTCAAGTAAGCTTTTACTTCTTAAACTTACTATATTCATTATTATTAGAAAGAAGTTGTCATAACAAGTGCTCATTATTAGAAAGAAGTTGTCATAACAAGTGCTCATTTGTCGAAGGTACAAGCATAAATATCTAGAGGTCATTTATGAAATTTAATGACTAAAATTTTAATTGAGTATAATATTTAGTAACACTAAATTTCATTTATAAAATTGAATTTTTTTTGAAAATTTTGATAATGGTTTTGATATTTTCTCAACTAATGTACATAAAGTGCGGTCAACAATGGATGAGAGTGAATTCTTATTTCGAAAATGATTGTAATGCTGGAATTGTATTATGACTTGTTTGGTTTTGAGTGAGACATGTGAACTTTGATTACTTTTGTAATAGTTGTTCAAGATTGGGAACCATTTTGTTCTCTTACGTTTTGGAGTATGAATCACATTCTTCCACTTTATACTTTCGAGGGGGAAAAACTGCAGCCTACGTTCATTAAACTGCAACAGTTTGAAGAGATGGTCATATGTTGCTAGCTTTTCGACGTGACACTGAAAATAGAAGGACTGGACCTAGCCGCTTCGGAACAGCTGAAAGTGGCAAATACTCATTTTCTTATATCCATAATGACAAGCGAAACCTACAAATGTTCAAAATAGGTTTTCGACTGCTTCTAAGTTCTACAGACTACAAACACAATGACTAGCCCCTAATCAAGCTACTTCAATAATAATACAAGCAGGAAATTGGAGGATATTTAGGAATTTGCGCTTGAATTGGGAGATTGAGATTAGATTAGTAGGGATGTGAGGTCTTTAATCTTACAGTATGGACAATTTCTGCTGTGGGCTTTCTAGCTAAAGTTGAATTGTTTATCAGTGATGAAACATCATTTAAAAACTCTAGATTTTCATTCTTGGAACCATCAAAATCAAAAGGGAGAAAGAAATAAAAAAGGAATACGCGTTACACTTGTGGGGGAAAAAAAAATTACTTGGACATATAAGCTAAGCAATAACAATAGTGCTAGCATTAAGAAGTATCAAAACCATTCAAATATATGAAATTCCGAAAATTAGTTGAAACTGACACTAGTTGAAGTAAAATGGATTCTATCATAGATGTCGCTGTCGTAGGAAAAATATATATATATATAAAATATATATATATATATATATATTTACAGACCCCTCTCATAGTCAATTAACCTCTACGTGATTTGGAATCTTACAATATTAAAGTAATCAATATAATTCAATAAGACATGATATGAAGTAATGCAGGATGATTCCTACAAATCTAAGGTAGATTATATCCATCAACATGCAGTCTTACTGAAAATCTACTTACACCATTATTATCTAGCTTATGCTGTTGTTTCACGCAAAACAATCTGCATAGGTTAGTAGGTTACAACCAATCAACCTATATCCTTTTCATCTAGAATTAATAACAGCTCATTGTCCACTGACTTAGCTACCATCATATCTCCAATTATTTTACTCTTACCATTTCACATTTGACACTGGTTTTATCTTACATGACTCTTAGGGCTATAAATTAATCAAGTTATTCGCAAGCTCCTTGAGGTCGGCTCACTTTAAGCTCAGCTTAATTAGAGCTCGATTCATAAATGAGTTAAATTTAAACTCAAAATAATGCTTGTCTATTTAAATGAGTTGAGTTTGGTTTCTTGTTTAAACTTATAAGCTGACTTACTAATTGACTCATTTGTATTATTAATAAGTAAGCTTGCAAACAAACTTGAGAATCGATATACTATATTAAAAATATATTATTAAAATATAAGAATAAGACTAGTATAATAAAAAAATTCATTAAATAATATGATTAAAATTCATTAAAAAAAGAATAAGAATATAAATAATTAAAAATCATTGATATCACTAAAAAAAAAAAAGGCAAACAAACTAAAGCATGGACTCATTGAGGCTCATTTATGTAAATAGGTTGAGCGCAAGGTTCAAATTCTTTAATGAGTTCGAGCTTGAGCTTATAATTTCTAAACTTGATAAAAACCTTAACTTAACTTGAATTCGATAAATTTTCTAATGAATCGAGCTTAAGCCTTCAAATGCTTAAATCGACTTATTTGTAGCCTTGATGACTCTTTGTTTATGGTGAAAGAGACTTTGATTTATGTACATTAAGGATTGGCTTTAAGAACAAGATCAACACACTTGATCAAGCTTTGGTAACTTGTGGAGCAAATGAAGAAGATATGGTTAAGTTAGGTGTTAGAGGATTTCTATGAAGCATCTTGGTTATGAAGAATAAGTTTAGTATGGAAATAGATCAATTTGAAGCGTAGAAAGTTGATTTTGATAATAGAGGAATGTCGTAGAGGTTTGAAGAGGAACTTCATTTAGATGGAGACTCTTCCCCTTCCAAAAGAAGTCCAGTAGAATGTACCTTAGTTGGACAAAGACTCATTTCATTCAAATGGTATATCAAGTGTCATTTAAATAAAGCGAGATAAAAGCATGACAAAAACTACAGATCTCCACATTACTTAAGCATTTGCGTTCCCAATCGAAATAAAGCAAGGTGAAGCAACCTTAGAATTGGGGATTTACTTCATTCGAATGGTTTGACACTCCGCTTAAATAAAGTGTCCTAGAGTAATGCCTACAATAATTAGGTACTTCGTTCAAATGACATTATGCTAGTTATTTTAAGAGTTCAAGGCATATTTTAGAGTTTGTAAATTATAGTTATTACATCTAAAATCACCAACTTAATTGGCATGTTATAATATTGATGACTTGTATCTTGTCTAATAGTAAAGTATTTTACACTAAGGTTTTAAAACATCTTGAAAGTTCCAAATAGGTTAGGTTCAATAGTTGAATAAATTTTTTTTTGCAAAATTTTCTCCTTAAGTGAGGGAGGGAAACCTTTCCTCGAGAGAGTTCTTCAAACACTTTTATCATCACCTAATTCAAGGTATAGCGACTAATGTTTAATCCTTAACAATTCCACTAGTTTGATAGATTGTGGTGGATCACCAAATTGTTCAAGTTATTGGCACTTAAAGGCTTAACAAAGTTGAGTAATTTGGTCCTTAGGAATTTTATTCTTTGAGCTTCTAAATAATCAATTCTAAATCAAACCAGAACTGCTTAGAAACTCTATTGCAAATCATTTTCGCATCACCATCAACAAGCATCTAGATTCTTTTCTCACTATGCCATTAGACTTTGGCTAATCCGCGACCTTAGCTTTAGTCCGTTATGCTTGACTTTTTCATTTCCTACTCTAATATTATTTTGTTAGGACATGCGTAACCTCAACTACACTTTGTTAAATCGTCTCATTCAGATTTATAGTTTAATTGATTCACTAACGTAATATACAACCACTTTAGAGCAAAGTTCATGCAATATATATAGGGGTGTGGGTTGGGGTGTTGGGGATGAGGATGGGGATGATTCCTTGATATCAAACTCAATAAAAGAATTAATTTCAACATTAAGAAAACACACAGCAATAAAATTGTGGACACTTCATCCCAATGAGCTACCACATTTATTATGGTCATCATGTACATTTGGTGGTTAACTACCCCATGTAGCAGTCCATTGCCCTATGCATCACATGCTTTAACTTCACCCTTTACTTATTTCTTTGCCTATTTATACTCTAAAATCCATGTCTTGTGTGAATTCAAGATACACAATTTAGCATTTTTTTATTTGATTTCATCCTAAATATCAAAATAATGGGGAACATATTATTTTACAGCTTCTGGGGAAAAAGCTTCTCACGATAATTGTTCTATAAAAGACCACCTACACTTCAAGGTTGAATTTTTCTGAGTAAAGAAGGATCCCTTTTGTGCCATAATGAACACGACAAAGGATGAAAGCAGTAAAATGAAAAAAAAAAGAGAAAATTTTTATCACATGCTCATGGATGGGTAACATTGTTATAGAACTAAAGCATGTAATTTTCAAAATCAAATAGTTACCAATTTTCATACGTTTTAAAATGAGTACCTATATTTTAAAGCAAAAATAGAATATTTTTCATTGTGAAAGTTTGAAATAATAATATAATTTCAAAATCAAATAGTTACCAATTTTCATATGTTTTAAAATGAGTACCTATATTTTAAAGCAAAAATAGAATTTTTTCATTGTGAAAGTTTGAAATAATAATATAATTTCAAAATCAAATAGTTACCAATTTTCATATGTTTTAAAATGAACACCTATATTTTAAAGCAAAAATAGAATATTTTCCATTGTGAAAGTGTGAAATAATAATACAAGAGAAAAAAAAAAGTTCCATTGAAAAAAGATTCACTACAAGTGATACAACATATAAACCATCATTATAGAAAATCTACTATGAGCGGTTAGAAGCAGGACACACTTTTAGAATCATATAGTTGTGTAGGGGAGGAAAGGATGCTAGTTAAGTAACATAAAATAAATACAATTTAAAAAAAGTAATATGGTTCCTATAAGATCTGAACCTAAGACCTTATATTAATAAAATAACACATCTAACCACTTAGTTATCTATAATTTTAATTAAAATTTGGTTTTTAAAATATACATATAATATCTAATTTTCCATCATTGATAAATTTTGATAATTAAAGATTTTTCAAGCTTGGGAAGCTAAGCCCCTCTTAGCCTCAAGTCCACCCTAATTATAAACATTCCTATCCATTCACAACCTAGGATTTTATTTTATTATCAATCCAATCATCGTTCACATTTTTTCTTTTTCCTTAATAGCCATGAGATGATCATCTTAAGGTGATCCTTTTGTCAGTAGATATTCCTGTTACAATTGCAGTCTTTAAAGGATGAGTCAAATACTTATTTGTTCTTATCAACTTTGTTACAATTCACATGGCATATTAGTGATGTAAATGAGATGAGTTTATTTGCAAGTTACTTGAATTTGACTTGGTATTTACTAAAATTCGAATCACTCACAATTGAGTCAAGCTCGAGCTTGAACTACTCAAGTAGCTTATTGAGTTAATTTCAAGATTTATAATGTTCAGCTTAATTAGATCACAAGCCTAATCAAACTTAAATCAAGCTTAAATGTTAGTTGAGTTTGAGTTGGGTTTATATATAAATATTATTTTAATTAACTTAATAATTATTATTTTAAAGATTATCAAATTGAAACGGGTTAAATTGAATCAAATTCAAACTTAAAATTATAAATTCGAATGAGTTTGAAGTCAAGTTTAAGATTTAAAATTTTAAATTGAATTAGTGCTATATTGTCTTGAGTTGATTTATTTATAGCTTTATATCATGTCAGTTCTATAAACAGGACATATTATGGCATTGAGAATTTTATTAAATTGATTAATTGAGGATGGACACTAGACAGTGTTAGGTGGAAGTATTTATAATACTGTTTTCTTTGTTTTATGATGAGAGTATGACACTGGATGAAGATATTCGGACATAGCACCAGCTACTTGTCGCGATTCTCCTTGTCAACTTATGGCTTTTGCAACTCTTTCCAAAAATGCGCAATCGCCTACTATGATTCTAATGGCCCACCAACAACAAGACAAAACATTATAGTTTTTGGTTTTATATATTTTTAACAAGATATGTATATGCTTTTGGAGGAGAAATAAAAAGAGAGAGCAATAGACCATGTCAGTAGATCTACGTATCTAAACTAACATGCGATATAACAGTAAAAGATATTAACAGTCAGTCCAAACTCCAAATAAAGAAGGGTATGCCATGAAGAGCGGGAAGTGTAAACATGTTTTCAATAACAAATATGGCAAGTTTAGAAAAGCTCCACTCTCAAGAGACTAGAATCAATGTATATGATAAAAGGTCTAAATTTCTATAATAAAAAATATTTAGTATATAGAGAAGAGAAACCATTATTATTATATTATTATGATTGATAGTGACGATTATTCAATGATAAAATCAAATAGTAGTAAAGGTGTTATAAACTTGTTGAACTTTTAGTTCCATTGAAATATAAATGGTTAAAATGGTAATACCATTAATATTAGGTGTTATGTTATAAATTTGATTTCAAATACTTTGCCATATAAAAATCTAGAGGGTATGATGGGTTGTGCTACTTCATACTCATTCTACAACAATATTGGACATGAATCACTTAGATAAAACAATAAATCGATGCAAAATTAAAACTAAACTTAGTGGAATAGATAGTTTCTTAGTTTTCAACATAATATATCAAAGTTAAATTCCAATTTGAATCTCTCTATTTGGGATGGACATGTATAGTATTTTCCTGCTTCTCTACAGCATCGCAATAAATACTTAAGAACACTAAAAAAAAAAAAATCTCATAAGAAAAGAATAGTTATCCACATAAATATACCTAATTTATTGCACTTTTTCACTGTGTTAACTTCTTCTTTTTTAAAAAAAAATTTATTTCAGTTGCATAACCTTAGTTTTCACTCTTTTTTGTCTTGCGAGCTTGGGTTTCCTTTTTCCGGTTATGTTATCTAAATTTTCGTGTTATTTTGCTTCACTAACTTGTGTGTGTGTGTGTGGTTTTTTAGTTTGCAATCCTTATAATAAGGCTAAGTAAATGAAAACTTTATTAAATCTATGGTGTTTTCTTTGAAGCTCTTCTTTTCATAAAGATGGAAACTTTTCATGAGAAGTTATAATTATTTAACTGGAAAAAATAATAACATATGTTAGCAAAGTGAAAAAGTATACAAAACCCAGTCACATGATCGAAAAAACAAAACATATGTTAGCAAAATGTAAAAAGAAAATAAAAATACATACATAAAATTATGTAACTGAAGAAAGAAAGTTTACACGAGCAAGCAAAGTAAAGGTATGCAAAGATTCAAGTACGTTTCTTGGTTAGGAAATTGCTTGATGAATGTACCGGAAAACTCGTTAACACATAAACTTTTTCATAATTAAACCTTAAAATATATCTATATTTTATGAAAGAGCATCCGACAGTCTTTCTTTTTCGGTAATAGAGTACTGGGCAGCCATTAAAATAATCCTTTTTTTAGATATTGTTTAGCTGTTTCAAAAGTGAAAGAGCACGTGAATACATAAAGGCTGGACCTTTAGACCCTGAAATTGAGGACCGTCTGAGAGCCCGAAACCCCACCACCGCCAGCTGGTGGCAGCAGACCAGACCAGACCAGAGGCAGAACGCCGCTCAGTGGTTGGGCGGGGATACCGGAGCAGTGGCTACTTGGCAATGCATTAACTTGGCTTTCTGCGCCCCTCCCCCCACCATCCCCCCTGGCCCTAATAATCGTGCAGTGAAAAGATTGATGTAGGGATGTGATGATTAATGTGATGGTGACTTTCCTTTCATCTCTTATTAATAGTTCTTGTTTTAAAAAGCTCTGGTGAATTAATAAGCATGTTGCTGTTTGCAGTTTGCAGTTTGCAGTTTGATAGGTGGGATTGTATAGCAGGAAACGTTAATGAGTGTTCAGGAATGTATAGATTATGCCTTTAGCGGATCGAATTTACCTTATTTAAATTAATATAAAAATTATTCATAAAAAAATATCTATTTATTATTATAATTATATTACATCTTGTGTATAAAATAAAATAAGAATACTTAATACACTTCATAAAAAATTATAAGAAATATATTTTTATCATTTTATTGTAGTATATATATTAATTAAACTATCAACTTATAAAAATAACATTAATACATAAAACTTATATAAATTTGTTACCAACAAAAATACATCTTATTTATATATAGAGAGAGAATAGAAAGAGTAACATGATATAAATATATTTATTTTATGATTTATTTTCATGATGATTTTATAAGATTGTTTTATTAGTAATGTTATAAATAATACCATTTTACTAATAAAGTAAATTGTCAACTTAATTTGATTTAATACTATATCGCGTTGGATATGAGTTAAATTACTTTGTGATTTTATATGATTATTAGATATAGGTATATAATATAACCATTCATGGAATAGGATCGTGTTTGATGAGATTTTTGTAGAAGAGAAGCAGCTTTACTATTATCTAGGGAAGAAGGATCGATCAATGTGTCTACAGCATTTGAATGATGATGTGGTGGTGTTTTGTGTGATAAGATCCCAAAATGCTTGATCGAATGGGTCGAACTATTTTGATTTATTTCCTATTTTATGTTGTTATCCATTACTCATTTACAATTTTAAGCTTTCCTAGTTAATTGACTTGATTTATTCCTTACTCTATTGTTTGAGACTCTTAGACGGAGAAGTGCTTAGAATTTATTTTACAATCGATTTAATCTCATGCCTTGAAGACTAATTGAGTCTTATGGTTGTCCATAGTGAGATTTGTCGAGCTTTTTGGTGTGAGTTTATAAATGACTCTTATGCTATGTTTTGATCTTGAGAGGAAAAAGAAAAATGGAATTTGTAGAAAAAAGGAAAATGGAGATAAAAGATAATTAATTCTTTTTGAGAGAAAAGTATAAATTTAATTTTTAACATCTAACTAGTTTTCCATTTGAATTATTAATTTTTCTTTTCTTTTTTGCAGTTATACTGATCTTCAATGTTTCCAAATTCTCCAAAAGAGGACTTTCATCAAGTGTTAAAAAATTTATCCATTGTTAATACGCGTTATTGTTTGATAGGTCAACAATAATTAATTAAAAAAATAATATTATTAATATATTAAATTATATAATACAATAAATATCATTGCAAATTAAAAATTACAAAAGCAAAAAAAAAAAAAAAAGAAAGATAAAATCCCCAAAACCTCTTTTAGACAGTGGTCAATTAGCCTAAAGATAGGAAGTAGTTGGTTACCACATGGCGAAGTTCAAATAACCCTACCAGGCCCATGGCTGATTTCCTTAACCTTAAGGTGGCTAAGCTACCATGAAAAGAACTCATGGAATGTTAGACACTATTATGGGTTTATCATGTGATACACCTATCCTAGTTGGTGGGTGGTGTGACCTATCCTCAAAAAACAAAAGCAAAAAGCAAAAAAAAAAAAAAAAAAAGGTCGAGTGACACAACTTAATTACAACTCAAGTGGCTTTTATATTCTTACAACTCAATCGTTTTCATAGTAGCTTAGCCAACCTAAGGTCGAGGGTGATCGACCATGGTCCCAAAGAATGTTTAAAGGATTCTTTTCGCTTTATCCCCTTTTTTAGTATACTATTTAAGATAATGTATTTAATAATATTATTTTATTAACTTAATTATCATGTACATATAAAAAATTGACACATAGTAAGGTTAAGCGAGTGATTCTGTTGTACAAGATATTTACCTGTACCCTACTTGACCAAGTAGGTTCCGAGTAAGTATTAGGGGTCATGGAATAAGTTCGAGAGATAGATTTTTTAAAACCTGCTCCCATAAGGTAGGGTATGGGATTTTTCTATCATGTACCCACCTTAGAATCTATACACTAAAGTATACAAAATATATATTATAGGATATTCTATACTTGCCATATAAATTATTATTAAATAATATTAATAAATGATAACATTGTAATTTTTTTATGATAAATATTTTAATAAAAAGGAAGAAAAAAAGAATTTAAGTTCATAAGTATTAACCTTAAATGTTAAACCTAATGCCACCCCCTCTTTATTCTTTTCTTTCTAACTTGAGGTTATCTATTCTTTTATCTTATTCTTTTCTATTTATTAAATAGTAGGATTGCAAAACTTGAAATAATTAAAGTAGAAATATTATCCTTTTTTTTAATTTCACATATTTGTTATGGGTTCTATAAATTTTACATACAAAGAATTTATAATATTACATATAGATTACTTTTTTAATATAATATAAACTTAAAATTTATTTAAAAAGAAGAAGCTAAAACTTACCTGTTTCATATGATACCCTATGCCTTATAGGTTTTATAGGGTATAAGGTGTTGGATGGTTCTAAAATACTATAAAATAGGTTTCGATTTCAAAATTTGAAAACCAGTACTTTACAAGATAGGACACGGGTAAGTTATTCATACCCTACCTATCTTGTACCCACTCACCTTTAACATGTAACAAGAGTAGATAAATTTTTTCAATATAGTCAATGAAGCCCTCTTCAAGAAAACTTTGTGTTCAAATTAAAAAAAAAAATAGAGAACTCAAATAGATTATAATCAAACATGAAAGTTAAATTTGTATTTGTATCTATTTTCGATTTGTTTAAATTATAAACAGAAAGAAATAAAAGGAAGAAGTAGACATAATGGGTAATAATGGTAAATCCACAATTTTTAGTAGAAAATGTAATGATAGTCGATGATAGTGGATAGGATACTGGAATCATTTTTTTTTTTATTTTAAATTTTGTTCCTTTTCCCTTAGATTTCTTTTCTTCTTTTTTTTTCATTTTTTATTTTGTGGCCAACCCTTCCCCTTAGATTTCGAGAGAATCAAAAGGGGTGCGATCATGGATATGATTCCCTTCTGACTCTAATCCCTTTCAAATTCCCACTATATCCGAATAAAAGAGATAATCAAATCCCCACAGATTTCTTCCCCTCCCAAGTCCCATCTCCTTTTACTTATTCCAAACATAAGGTTGTCTAGTTGATTTTACAGTTCAGAGTGTTGAAAAAGAATAGTTAATCCTTGTAAAAGGATATTGGGTAACTAATGGAGAGAGGGGGACCAAAAAAATAAAAAAAAGGTAGCCTATTCAAACCGGTCCATACATAATAATGCCAAATGACATTAACACACAAATCCATCGGGGTAAAAACTGGAAATACACAAGTGGTATATTGGCCGATATAGAACCATTTCCAAATTCTACACCTTTTCCTGCTAAAAAAAAAGGCTATGTAAAGACAAATTGGAGATGTTCTCAAGGAGGTGATAATGGATAAGTTTTCTGGCTAAGGAAAGGACTAAAAACGAAAAAGGGCAAAAGACGATTATTCATAGAGGGTAACATATTTATTTATTTTTTTTAAATTACGTAAATATTGTACTTATAAAAATTATTACAAAAATAGGTTGTGAAATCATTGATCTCATATACAAGTTTAGTATTAAAAAAAATAATCAGGATGAAGGTGCAATCAGGTCCGTGCCTTCGGTACAAATATTTTTTTTTCTAAACCCTACACTGTAAACCTAGAAAACTTGTAACATTGCAAACCTATGAAATTATTATAAAAGTATATCTGCAAACCTATAAAATTATTATAAAAATATACCTGCAAACTTGAAAGTGATATAGTAAATTTATATAGTAATATACAGAAAAAAATTTGCATCGATACTTTCAAATATAAATAAAAATCTTCAGTTCAGTTCATATGTTAACATTTCACATTTTGATCTTTGAATTTCCTCTGAAAACAAAACTTCACTTTGCAAATTTTTGTTTTCACAATTTGTGCTTTACGCAGGTTTTAATCTAGTTAAATACGTGTGTGGAAATATCTTCATTAAGATCGTGGTATGTTTTCTTAAGAAAATATTTAATTTTATTGTTGTTATTGAAGTAGTATACTGCATAAATTTTATGATATGTAAATATATATACCGCATAAATTTCATTAAAGTAGTAGTTATTGTTAATTAACTATTAATTAATTATTAATATATGGTTAATTAACATTAGTAAATGAATTATGTATATATGTTATAATAATATATTTTTATAAACGTAGTTGTAAATTAAGTTATTGTTAATTAACAGTTAATTAGTAATTATTAATTGTTAATATATCGTTAATTAATTGATAAAATTTTGTATTTGGTGGAAATGTAAAATATTTTTATGTTTTAGTAAAATTAGTCATAAAAGTAAGTTGTTGATAATTATCCATTAATTAAAGATCATTAGTCATTAATTAATTGTTGTAAAATTAATTAGTGAAAAATTTTGTATTTGTTGCAAAGTGAAAATATTTTATAGTTTTGCAAAATGAGTTATAAAATTAATTAGTTATTAATTATCCATTAATGAAAGGGGATTAGTCATTATATTTAATTACTATGAAATTAATTAGTAAAAAAATTTGTATTGGATGGAAATGTAAAATATTTGTATGGTTTAGTAAAATTAGTTATAAAAATAAGTATTTAGTAATTATCTGTTAATTAAAGGTGATTAATTGTTAATATGTGGTTAATTAATTATTGTAAAAATTATTAGTGAAATATTCTGTATTTGTTGCTTTTGTAGATTGAGTTATAGAATTAATTAATTATTAATTATCCATTAATCAAAGGGAATTAGTCTTTAATGTATCGTTAATTAATTGCTATTGGTTGCAAATGTAAATTTTTTATACGGTTTTACATAATAGATGGAACTTAGACCTTTTGATCCTTCAGTCTTAACGCAACAAGCCGGTCATTGATCACTAGCAGTCTGGAATGGAGAGGAAAACAATTACTTTACGTTGCATTAGAAATAGGAAAACATTTGACACATTGTTGGCATAGGAGCAAGCTACCTTCGCTATGCGATGACGTAAGTTGTCACTTCGTTGTGACGAACGTACAATCCCATTCAATGTTCGAATGAAGCCATACTTGCGGTTAGCTGGATTCGAAAGTGTCAGTTGGCTGCCGTTCATACCCCTTGATTGGCACATGATTACAACATCGGTGGAGAGATGGCGTCCAGAGACGCATACATGCCACATACCAATAGGGGAGTTTACCATCACGCTACAGGATGTAGAGATCCAGTTGGGGCTCCCTGTGGATGGATAGGTAGTTATAGGGAGTAACTACCTGGATCGGAGAGCACTATGCGAGGAATTGCTTGAGGTGAGACCCGAGTTCAGTGGTAGAGGCGAGTGCATTAGCATGATATGGCTCTGCGATATGTTTTGGCTAATCCCACTGGATGTCGATGTGGAGCACATACATCAAGCTACTCATGCATACATTCTACAGCTGTTAGGGGGATTTATCTTCATCGATAAATCCAACACCCTCGTACACGCGATGTGGTTACCATTGTTGGAATATTTCGAAATTGCTAAGACATATAGCTGGGGGGCTGCATGTCTGGCTTGGTTGTATCGCCAACTATGTGTCGCGTCCTCACTGTCGGCACATGAGATTGGAGAGGCAGTCATATTGCTACAGGTGTGGGCTTGAGACAGATTTCCCCACATCACACCGATTAGTCGAGATGGACTATCTATATTAGCCGGTTGTCCATTGGCGGCATGGTGGAACACATGGAGGGACACGCAGTTCCATCCTAACCATGTAGTCGGCGCATATCGGGATGCGTTGGATAGGCATAATATGTTGCAATTACCTCAGTAATCATATTTATTTCCTTGTAATTAATCATATTTATGATTTAAAGTAAATAAAATTTCTTACTTTTAGGTTAAATAGGAGTCATATGATGCGAATTTGATTAATATACTATTGTAATTTTGCAAAGATGGCATGCAAGTTTGGACAGCTCGGGTGCCTCTCATTTGCTTCCACATTGCTAAGTAGCATTTCTCAGATTGAGTGGCCAGGCAGTTTGGCGGGTTCCAATATATCCCGCAGTCGGTGAACACGTAGCCGGAGCTATTTGAAATTGGCTTATGCGGCTAGATTGATGTCGATTGGACCATCCTGCATGAAGTGTATTTGAACATATGGGAATAGTGGGTCGATCGAGCCATTCCTATGGAGGGCCCTTACGGTGTGCATGATTGCTACCTACAATGGTATAGGTCAATAAGTAGGAGATACATTGGCCGCACGAGGGCAGTTCTTGGATTTTTGCTAAGAACGATTTACATACACTCTATTTAATGTCCAAATAATTATATGATCATGTTAACCGTAATTTACGTTTTCTTCATACTTGCAGGGTGACACCTTATGATAGATTTGCCTATCGCCGAACATAAACATGGCCGTGAGAATAGTTACTCAAGGTCTTCAGTTCATAGCTAGCTAGGCATTTCACTAGGGGAAGAAGATAGATTTTTAAATATTTGCATATGTATATGGTCTACTGCAATGATGAAATTTATGTATTATTACAATTTATAAAAAAATCAGTATGCATTCCATAAAATCCACATTCAATGTGTACATGTACAATGTTATGTCTTCGAATATTTCTTAAAATTTAACAAATGTCTTAACAAATTGATAGTCAAAACAACTTCGCAATAGATGAAAAAATTGCATATATATATACAGAATATGAAGCATCCATTTTCTGCCATGTCTTTAAACGAACTGAATGAAGTAGTCGAGGATTCACCTAAGTTGCAAAAGAGAAAAAACTAATGTTAGCATCACAAATGCAATGTCAAACGTAATAGAATATGTAGTGGTATTCGTGAGTTACCATTATTGTGTAGACGTGGGCACGTTCTTCTATTATGCCCCCTCTCTCCGCAAATTCCACATGTGATTAGATTTGGATGCTTCCTAATGTCCATCTCCATGTGGTATCTTTTCTGCCTCGGCTTTCCCTTTTTTCGTACGAGGTCTCCCCTTAGGCGAAGTCTCGGGAAGTGCATTAGTGCCCAATCCAACTTATCCCCTATAAGCATAAAGTGCATCATATATGTTTGGTCCTAATGTGTCCATCTATACCAATCGAGTATATAATGCGTCATATCAAGCCTGAGTGATGCAGCCATTGCGTATACGTAAGAATATGGAATTTTGTATATCTGCCACTTTTGGTAGTTGCATGTGCTGCGGGGCAAAGTCGACAACGTGCATTCGACCCCTTCCCCTTAACTTGCTGGCAACACGACGACTACCGATAAGGACTTGAAAAACTTTGTCATGCCTGCTGTAGTCGATGACCTTGTGGTTGCTAACTCGTGAACTCCATCAATTGATCATTTGGGCTGCATATTTGGTGAAAACTCTACCCTTTGCTACATTCTTCAATGCCTTCATTCACTTCTACAAGAAGTACTCAATGCAATTGTAGAATGTTTTCTTCACCAAAGTAGTCATAGGTAACCTTCGAGCCCTCTTCAATACGAAGTTATAGCTTTCGACAACATTGAAGGTTATATAACCAAATTGATAGCAATCGTCATGAGCTAGTGTCCATTTAATCAACGGCATGTTGTCAAACCAATCTAACTAATCTGGCAAAATCATGCCCACCTGCTCCATTACATAGTTCAAATTGCGAGATTGTGCTTGCAACTTGGCATATGTCACCAACTTCTTGCATTGGGTGTTTTTATGTGCCGAGTTGAAGTTGCTCGCAATGTGTCAAAGGTAGAACTGCCAGACCACAAATGGAGGCTGCTATCCATTCACCGCTTCTCAGACTGTTGATTTTATGCCTGCATGTCTATCCGATATGAGGCAAATGGTTTCACGACCTTCACGCTCACTAACGACATATTCCTTTAGTTTTTGCAAAAACCAACCCCATATCTCAACTGTCTCCTGATCAACCAGAGCGAATGCTAACAAAAGTATATGATTGTTGCCATCAATGCCATAAGCAACTAGCAACTTGTGAGTGTACTTCCCATATAAAAATGTGGCATCAATGGTAACAAAAAGTCTGAAGAATCTCCATGTTGCAATGCACGGCCCGAAGGCCTAGAATAGGGTACTTGATTTGCTCCACTCCCAATCTATTCGTGTTCCAAGATTCGTATTTTCTATTGCATTGAGAAGTTTTAGGAGTTCATCATAAGACTTCTCCTAGTTCCCGTACACGAGCTCGATGGCACGTTTTTTTTTTCCTCTTAAACCCGTCTCCTGCTAATCTTGTAGCCAAATTCTTATTCGACAACAGAAGTTAGCTCGGCCACCTTCATATCAGGATTCTTCCTAACAAGATTTACAAATCGACTGGCAAGGAGATTGCAATCCAACTATGGGTGATCTTGACTAATCAATGAGTTATTGCATGAGTGTGGACCCTCGAATCTCATTACCATGAACATGCCCTCTAACTTCTTCTTTCAAGCCCTAAGCCTCCATTTACAATCGTTGTCCCTTCTCAAATAATAAGTAGACCACAATAGTGGGCTGGACTCTACAATAATGAAGTTGCAATGATTCTTCACATAGTAAGACTTTACTATTTGAATGATATCTGCCTTTGTCCTAAATCTCATGCCCCTATAAAAATCATCACCATTGCTCGAACCACTACAAATATTGGTTTGCTCATGCTCAAAATAAATGTAACCACTATCGCCCCCATAATTATTATACAGAACAAGATCTCTAACTAGCATGGTAGGTGGTTCAGCTTGTTCTGCTCAATATATTGGCTATCTTGAGTAGATATGTATGGTTGGAGACTCTTTTTCCGCTATTTCATCCTCCTCGTTCTCACTATCCTCATTTTCCTCATCGGAACTCTCATCATTATCGCTGCTCTCCTGCTCAACACCCATTCCACCATTGGTGTCAGTTGTGGCCTCCACTCCTACATAAACCATGTATGGATCTCGTATCTCTAGTCATTGTAACACTAGAGTAACTGCTTTATCTATTTCATCATCATTGTTCACTTCCATGGGGGTTGGAATTGAGGATTGAAATTTTGACGGCTCTGGTTGCATTTCTACAATGTGATGTGACGACTGTGGCTGATTACTTGTATCGAATGTTTGTCTTATTGAGGGGCTCCTCGAATTGTCAGAAATTTTGATAAATAATTGTTGTATGCCACGATCTCCATATAATTTAGCCGTTTCAATAAAATTTTCAATATCTTCATCGTCTCTAATTACCATCAACGCATAACATGTGTTGCTCTCATGGAACATAGAATGCCTATGAATTATCTCAACCCCTACTTCGGTTGGATCAACTTTGATGCTGTGACATATTCTATATAAAAATTCATTATACCTAACGTTTTTCTTCATTTTCAACTTCTTTACCAAATTCCTGTCATACTTTGGCCCCTAGTTATCGGCCACAATATTTCCAAATGCATTGATCATTAACTTCACGTAATCAATCATTTTCCCTATATCCATAATATATATAAATTATAAGCTTTTTAATAAATATGATAATTTCGATTAACAACATTCTAAAATTTTCAACAAAAAATCAAATTTCCATAATATTTCAAATATTAAATTTTTTCCCATTATTGGCGAATAATTTTTTCCTAAAAATTTGTTAGATGTTTTTTTAATAATATTTTCGCTATTAAAAATTCTAACTATTTTCGTACCATTTTACAACACTGCAAAAAATATTTCACATTCCATATATTACAAATTTTCATCACAATAATTTTATTATAATTTTCAAAAATATTTATATAAAAAAAATTCAAAATAATATTTTAAAACAAAATTACCTATCATTTATCATTTCAATTTTAATTTTAATTTTAATTTCAATTTCAATTTCAATTTTCGTCTGGTTATTTCCAAACAAATTTTCTTTCAAATAATTGTTCAAAATTATTTTCTAATTATATTTTTCCACTAAATTTTTCTAAATTTTCATATAATACTGTAACAATTATTCCATATTCTATATATTTCACATTCTTTATAGTACTTAATCCTCATTCTAATACAAAAATTAATATTACATGTTACGCATATAATATCTATACAAATAATATTTAATAAATTATAATATAACAATACCAACTAATCCTTTCTATAAAATATACAATTATACTAACATTTTTATAAAATCTTACATTAAATACAAACACAGATAAAAAAAATTTCAATACAGATAAAAAGCTTCAACTATTTTGAAAAAAACATACCACAGCTAAGATTAGCTACTCAGAAATACTTAAATCTGGGTAAATCTTTATTTCTCATGCAAAATTACTCCTTCTTCTTCCTTTTTCTTGTGTGTGAACGAGAGAAAAATGAGATATGAGTTAATGGGTATTTTCTATGTATTGTGTGTTTCTGTGTGTTTTATATTTATATTTTTAAGTTTCCGTGCTGTTATCACATGCTATAAATCAATGGTGAGAGTAGATCAAATAAAAAATTGGATAGTGAGAATGGGTGAGAGTTGTACTGAAGGCGAAGACCTGGTCTGCGCTTTCATCCTTGATTTTTTTAACACTAAACTCACATAGAGATCTGCAATTTTACAACCTATTTTTGTAATAAGTTTTACGGGTACAATACTTACGTAATTTAAAAAAAAAAACAATATTTAAGTATGTTACCCAGTCATAGAGTGGAATCATACTCTTTTTTTTTTTTTTCACTTTCCAATTGGTAAGTACTTATATTTTTTTATTTTTGATAAAATATAAATACGTCTCCTTACGATCCTATTTTTACTTTTCCTACTAAGTACATACATTTTTTTATGTTGGATGAAATAAGTCTCCTTACAATCCTATCTTTACTTTTCCTATGATTTTTGTATCTTCTTTAGAGAGACATATTTATATACCCATATCCATTTAGTACTGAGTCCTAGGACAAGTACTAATTGTTTTTAGCTGAGAGATTGAGATACTAAACGATGGTTAATGGTGAAATGGTGATTAGTTATATCACTTAAAAGCTAATAAAAGAATGAGGATAATGTTATAGGGGTGAGTAGCTAATTCTATTGTACAAGATATTTATTCGTATTCTATTTGATTGGGCAGGTTTCGAGTAGATATTGAAAATCATATGATAGGTTCTAAATACAGATTTTTTGAAATTTGCTCCCGTAAAATAAGGTACAAATATGGGATCTTTTTATCTTATAACTAACTTATACTTTAAAGTATACAAAATATAACTTCCAGCATACTTTATTCTTACCTAATAAAAAGCTATTAAATAATATTAATAAATAGATAATAAATAATAATATTATATTTTTTAACAATAAATGTTTTAATAAAAAGAAAAAAAAATTAAGTTTATAAGTTAATAATCCTAAACGGTTTAACTTAATGATGCCACCCCTATTTCTTTTTCTTGTTTTTCCCTATTTTTCTATCCAACTTTATGTTTTATATTCTTTCCCATTTATTAAGTACTAAGATCACAAAACTTGAATAACGAAGGTAGGAAAATGTACTTTTATTAATTTCACATATTTGTTACAGATTCTATATATTTTGCATATAAAAAGCTTACAATATCATATATAGATCACTTTTTAATATTGCATAAATTTAAAATTTATATGAAGAAAAATAAAATTTATATGTTTCATAAGGTACGGTGTACAAAATGGTTCTAAGGTGATACATGATAGGTTTCGGTTTCAAAATTTGAGAATATGTATCTTACATGATAAGATGTTAGTAAAACCTTATATTCTACCCTTCTAATACTCGCTCACCTCTAGATAATGACTATCATTTTCAAAAGGAAAGAAACATTTAACCTTATTATCTATTGATATCTTTTGTGATTAAAAACTGCCATGTTGAAAGATTTATTACTACTATTATCATCGACCATTACAATTCGATAAAACATATAGTATCTACAATGATGAGCATGATTATTTTTTACCCTTATAAATCTTTGATCATGAAAAATATTGAAAAAAATAAATAAAAACATTTCCAGCAAAATAAACTCCCCTATTCTTTAATTTTCCAATGACTTGAAAAGGGAAAAAATCTCTCGTGGTAATCCGTAGGTAATTAGGTTATTGAATTTTACAAAAGTGAAAGCCTATTAGATGAGTTCATACGGCAAAATTAGAAGAAAAAGTAGTTCAGAACCTCAGAAAGCAGTCCATGCAAAAGTTCCTAGCAGACCAAGGTCCAGAAATATTCGAACTAAACAGGTTGTGTTTCGAATTTCAAATTAGGCAGATATTGCTTTCCTTTTACACCTGATGGCCATTGATTCTATACCAAAGTTCAGGTGGAAGAAATGCGAGATGCGCCAGGTAGGAAAATTCGACCATGGATCGATTTCGAGTGTTTTATTATATATTAATCATTCATGTAAAATACCGAAATTTTAATGACATAAGCAAAAGGGTCTTTTTCGACAGTTTTAAAACCCTATATCATAAAACTCTCACATTCCTTTTCTTCTCTCTTTTCTTTTTCTTTTCACTCTCCTCGCGGCCCTTCCCTAACAATTACATAGCCCTCCTACCCAAACAAACCCATAAATCCCTTCTCTCAACAAGTTTGACGAAAAAATTCTAAAGAAAGATTGAATATAACAGGATTCCTAGTAAGTTTTTCTATTAGAAACCGTAGGTGATGAGTCGATCAATGTTATTACTAAAGGAAAATATCTTGATTTGTGTTCTTTGTAGTGTCTGTTTTAATGTTGCATGTGTAGAATACTGTTCTATATATCAAATAAAGTATTCTTGATCATTTTCTTTTAGTATTGCTATCTATCATGATGATTTTGGGTGTAATGATACAAGTGAGGGAGATGATTGGAGTTGGATGGATGAGAATATTATGTGGAATTAAATTAATCATGTAGAGGTGTTTGGAGTCATTTCCCACGTTGTAAAAGTAAGTTTTAAGGGTTTGGAAAGGTAGAAAAATTGAGCCTAGAAAAAATTAGGAATGAGTTTTTTTGCAAAGAAGTACAGTCACTAACTATGTAAAAATATATGGCTATGTACATAGCCATATACATAATCGCATTAAGATATATGCTATGTACACAACTGCGTTTCATTCGTGTTCACTCAGTTTCTTACACAGTGAGATACATGATCATGGATAAGTCCATGTTTCTCCCCGTGTTTCCATGGTCTTCTTACACAATGAGATACATGGCTATATATACAGTCATGTTTCCCTAAAACCTTTGTAACAAGCTCCATTCTCCCTTCTTCTTGACTTTCTTTTAATCTAAACCATATTTTTTATTTAAACTAATTTAATGCAAGAGGTTAAACACTAGTAAAGGAACCAAATAAACCTTAGTTTAGCAAATCAAATGAACTTAAATGATATTTAAGAACAATATTAAGGTTAGTGTACTTTTGTTATGTGATAGGTTTTTATAGTGTTGATAATTGTAGGCGGATTTAAACTGTTCCTCCAAATATGCATTTGTTGTGGTTGATGAATGTGTTTGTTAGGTTAGAAAAGCTAATGAACTTAATAATTACCTAACTAAAATTTGTTTGTTGCTTGTGCATGGTTTGGCCTAAAGGTTGAAGGTAATAGTTTTTTAAGGAACACTCTGATGATTGGTTTATGACATTATTCTAATGGAGTTACATATTGAAATGATCTGTGATAGACATAGGGGTATTAGAGTTAGAGATGACAATTCTTGATATCATTTAGAAAGTTGGATATTTCTAGTGGTTTCATTTATGAAATTATCTCTAATTATAGACCCGATAAAAATTGAATTTATTATATATTTCTAGTGTTTTTTCTTAAATGTTATGGGATGAGTCTAGATAATGCTATTGAGGGAGAATAAAGGTAAATCAAGTGTTTATACTTTTAAATTTGGGTAATTAAATGCTTTAACTTTTATTTTTGATAATTTAGTGCCAAATACTTTTAAAAGAGATTGTTTTAATGTCTTTGTCAAATATACATTTTAATAGACGCTATCCTTTCTAATGTGATTGTCCATATGTTAAGTTTTTTACAAGTAGGCGTATTAGAAACTACCTAGATGAATTAAATGACTAAAATACCATTAAAATAACAACAAATTATTTCCCTCACACAAGTAAGAAATTTAATCCCCAGCATGAAGTAGGTATTTGCTATTATTTTAAGGGTATTTTGGTCATTCAATTTATTTGGATAGCTTTCAATACACTACTTGAAAAAAAAAATTGACATGTGGACAATCACATCAACAAGGATGACATCCATGAAAATGTATATGTGATAGAGACATTAAAACAAATATCTTTGAAAAGTATTAATACTAAATTATAAAAATTAAAAATTAAAACACTTAATCACTCAAATTTAAAAGTATAGGCACTTGATTTGCCTTTATCCCTTATCGAGGATTGTGATTTTGTTGATATCTATAATTATGTTTATTATATCAACTTATTTTTCAATAATAATAATTATTAAAATGATTCTTTTGTGAGTCATTTGTATTGATATACTAAAGATGTATGGATAAATGTTAAGAGGAAATTGAACAACAGATGTGGAATCAAGTTTTTGCAGGTTATGACATGTTACCATTTGATATACACCATATTATTTATTATCAAATTTATAAAAAGTAGTGATCAATAGGAACCTTTTCCCGATAAGTGACTATGGAATCGAGCATCTTATACTCAATTGTTAGGAGTATATATATATATATATATATATAGAGGATAGAATGTAATATTCCAAGCACATTTTTTTTAAAGAAAGAGGAGGGGGAATAAAGTGTGCTCATCATGCAAAGCATCATGTCGTTGAACATTAGTGATTTTGTTGATACCAAAAGGGGTAAATACCCTTATTTGGTTAGTGTTATAATTGCAACTTAATTGCGTGTCGGTAATTCAACTATTCTTACTCGACAAAGCAACATCGGCATTATTACCGGGAGTTCAATATGTATGCCTTCTTCGGGTGCAATATCTCTATCACTTTCCTTGCTCCTAATCATCATTTCATCAAATTAATGAGGTAATCAAGGGAAAATAATTACCTCTTTAAGATAAAGAAAAAAAAAATCTGTGAAACCATTTATTATTTTTGTTAGGTCATGTTGCTTGATCCAAATCCTTAAAAAAGGCTCATTCAAACCACGTAAAATTCCCATGAAGTTCGAATTATGTTTAACTTCTAAATTTAAAAAGTGTATTTAATCTTTCTTACTAATCTAAAACTGGTCCAAACCACCTGGTCATAGGTCTAAAAAATATGACCAAAATCAATCCAAGATCCCACAATTTTAAGTCGGTTACGTGAATCAATGGTTTACTGAGTAATCTTCCGGTTCGACAGGTTCATTGACGAGCTGAGTTGGCTCCTATGAGCTGGTTCACAGTTTGTGAATCGACCCGATCGGTTTATGGGTCAAAACCGGCTCATGCCCATGTCTACCTCAAACCATTTTATCTTGATTTTTCATAACAAATTATAGATTATATACAATAGCAAGATGAGTAATAATTGCTGCAACCACACTACAGGCATGGATTTTGATTTGCCATTAAATACAAAGCGCAAAAGAATTTTAGTGGGCAACCGAAAAACATTGAAGAGAGTTGTGGTAAGCAACATATGTGGCGTAGATTATTATTAAAATAAAAGTTAAAGAAAGATTAGTAAATATGATTTTAAGACATTTTTTATATTTTTACATCCGAGTAATGTTCCTGATTATGTCCCCTCTAATCACTTCTTTCCATGTATGATGAAGAAGAGAAGGAAAAGTGAGATATACATTATAAATTTTTTATATGTAATAACGTATAATTAGAAGAAATATGAATTTAAACACTATTTAAAAATAGAAAAAATTTACCCCGGAAATCCTATAAATAATTACATGTATATAGTTTCTTCTTTCTATATTAATGCCAAACCGAGCAATATTTTAACTTTAACAAATTGAATTTTATTTTTCTCTTTAGCCAGCAATTTGATCATAGGGTTTATATACAATCCAATATTCGAACATGTTATCCTATCCACTGAGGCTACGCTTAGACCGAATTGGGTCGAGCTTGTTATTTTGGCCCAAACGGGTCCAGCTTATGTTGATGGGCCAAATTAGGATCTTGATCTATAACAAGAACAACATTTCGGTAATACTTTTCTCTTCTTCTTTTTTTTTATAAAAAAAAAATTGAAATTAGGGTAACTGATATTGTAGATGGTGTGTTTGCTTTGTAGAATACATCGACCTATGTCATAATTAAAGCACTACAATCAAAGAAAGAGGTAGAACTATGCAATTAAAGAGATGGAATTATTTTAAATTAATATTCGAAATACTCATTAGAAAATATTAGTTTATTAATATAATAATATTGTGTGTATCTTATATATGTGAGAAGATTTTATAAGTAAGTACACTTGAGATAATTTTTATTAATTAATTGGAAAATGCCCATAGGAAAGTATTGATTGAAGAAAAAAAATTTAGTATATAAATTAATATAGTTGTTATTATTTTCTCATATTTTCTATTACAAAATCGAAGCATTATAGCATTGATAATGTAATTACAATGTAAATTTACTAGTAAGTAAATAGCTCTTAGGAAAAATTACTTGGTTAACATTTATTTGCATAGAACAATTTAATTTTATTAGTTATTGTGAAGTAATATAGAAAACAATAAGAAAACGGTTTTTTTTTTTTTTTGCTACATAAGAACAAATACAACTTGAAAAAGTAAAAGATCCTATTATTATAATTAACTAATAATTTATGAGATAAAATAAAACATCTATGGCATTGATAATGTAATTATTACGTATAACTACTATAAAAAAAGTAGCATCGTCAAAGAATTTACTTAATAATTTTTATTTTTGAATGAAATTTAATTTTGTTAGTTATTGAAAAAGAAACCTAAAAGGAAAATGATTTTGATAACTACATAAAATTTAATTCAATTTGAAAAAAATAAAAAGACTTTAATGGGACTTGATTTTGATGACTACATAATAAAATAATTTTGATAATTGCCAATTTTACCTCTCAACAACACTTGCTATTGAAAACCACATATAAATGCAACCTTTTGAGATTACTTTGCCAATTGTGAAGTTTCAGTATAAATATAAAGGTTTTTTTTTTTTTTTTTTTTTTGGGTAATGAACGCACCCTTAGATATGTAACACGTTGGGCCATTTTCACTATTAAAGAAAGAATAACTAAAATCTATACAGAATGCACTCTTTAAATCAAAAAATAAGAAAAATAATAAAAAAGAAGATAGGGGATTAAAAGCCATTCAAATAACATTATCGCCACTATTGTTAGAATTTGTTGCTTATAATTTGTAAGGGGTGGAAATTCAATTTGAATTAGTTTAGAGGATAAACCAAAATCGAGTAGCATTTTATAAATGGATTTATAGTTCCCTTTTAAACCGAACCCATTAAAATAGTTTTGTTCTCTTTGGTTTTGGTTTAAATCTCATTTTCTTTCAATTTTTTTTTCTTTTATTATCCCTTCCATGGTTATGATTTAATATAGCTTATCTTTATTTGCATATAAACTCACTAATTGCTTTGTAAACATTCTCTCTTACAAAAGAAATGCAAGTTTATTTTTACCATTTAGTACATGACTATATATCAAGACTTATAAATGTTAGAAATTTTTTAGGTTATAATAATTTAGATCAATGGTAATTAAATAGAATAAGTTAATTAAAATAAATTAAATTATAAAGAAGGCAGAATAAAGATCTTCCTTAAAAAGCTTTTTTTTTTTTTTTTTAATAAGCAACATGGTTTTGTTCTATTTACATGGCAAACAAATTGTACTACTTTAAATAGTTTAAGATATCAAGTTGAATTGCATGGTCAAAAAAATGCATTTTGAGAATGACTCTAGTTTAATTTGGCTTTGTAATTCAGTTTAATTTGATTAAATGAATATTCTAATAAACTAATAAAATGAGCTACTTAAAAAAAGATGTCTAATATAATTAGCTCTTAAAGATTTGATCATACTAGAGCAAGATTCTATATTGAGAAATGAGAAGAATCTCATAATTCTTTTTGTAGTCTAAAGATTATATTATTTATACTAGCTAAACAAGTAGGTGTAAGGAAAAGTTTATGGATACAGTGTTTTCACCGTGGCAAGAAAGGACAAATAAGAAATTCCATTGATGATTGAAAGAGAAGGAGGAAAAAAAAGAACAAAGAGAGACAAATTAACAAAAGGAGCAATGAAAAGAGTGTTTAACTTTCTCCTTGAGACTTTCTTTCTTTCTTTTTCTTTTTTTTTTAGACAACCATAGGAACTTTTCCCCCATTAAAACCAATCATTTTATTTGGTGTATTACTTATGTAGCCTTATAGACTCAAGATATTGAGAAGATCAATTATTTCCACTCCATGACCATCATTATTTATTTTGTATAAGGAAAGTAATATATAGACTGATCGAGTTCAAAATTAACTTATCAAATCATAGATAGCCATATGATTATCAAAATATTGATTCAACTCTTATGATTTTACAAGGTTCTTCTTGATTAAATCTCATACAAAATCCTTTTTTAGTAAAATTAGATAGAACCTCGATTTAAATCCTTAGAATTAGTAAAATCCCAATCCTACGAGAGATTCTATACTTTTATGTGTTTTAGAGTTTTTCACCTAATAAGCTAATATTCTTACTCAATGGGCTTTTAAACTAGCTGATGACACATTTCCACTACTTTTCTTTAGCCTTTAGTCATAATTTAATGTAGAAAAATATATACATGTTTAGATTTCTATCTCCTTTTCTCCTATTTGAACACCATAACCTTAACTTTTTCCCACTTCTCTTTTCATAGTGACTTCAAGTTAGAAATCTTTTCACTGTGGTGATGAGAGAGATTATGATAGTTTTTGTAATAATAATGCAACTGATAATTTTTTTTAGTTTCATATATTTATTATAATAATTTATATTGCAACAGTTTATATCCGCACTTATGTTGCAATTTCATATATTTAGAGAATGATTGATGCTTAATTATTTGTTAAACTTATATTATAATTAGAATATATGATGAATTTTATTATTTCATCATGTATTATAAGTTTCTCATTTACTATTATAAGTATATTTACAGTTTTTAAAAGCTAATTTATACAGGTTGTAGAATTTTATGATTCTACGATCTAATTCTATGGACCTCCTAGCAATTTCAAATAGATTCCTGATTTAGACAACCATAGATAGCTAATTAAATATATTTACTTGTCAACTCTTTTATAATTTAGTCAAATATTCAAAATACAATTTTCTTTATATTATTATCTATCAACTCTTGTCAACATTCATAGAATTTTTTTTTTTTAGATAACTAAAAAATAATAATATTTGTACTTTGCTTTATATGGCATAATAGCACCATGACTTTCCTGCAAAGTAATGAGACAATCATAAGTCCTCAAACCTCATGTTGTTGTCACATGCCATGGATGTGGCAATTCACCACATTTCATTGCTTGGAAGTAAGGCATGTAAGTCAACAAAGCTCTATAATACTTACTTTTCTATATTTCTTATGGCTAGATAGAACCTAAAAAATGAAAAGATAGAATATAGTCAAGAGATTAATTCCATCAACTAGCATTAATCGGATGTCATACTTGCCACATGCATTTCGTGTTATGCTACTTCATTTCACTTACAATAAACTTAAATAGCCATCATTGATGAATAGATGTTCTCTTAAATTAGGCAATAGGCACCCTAGATTTAAACCCAGTCTAGCCACTTTAGCTCGAATTCATAGCCCACTTTTAATGGTCACTAATGATTGGCTCATAATTCGTATACCTAGACTCCCGCTAGATGATAGGCATCATATAACACTCACAACCAAGTGGATGAGTTATTTAAAGGCATATTGAAATTATTTGCATTTCACATATATAAACATATAAAACACATACTAACTATAGACATAATTCAATAAAATCTAGAAGATATTGGTGACTCACTTAAAGTGATCTAATTAACCATTGACCCCAACTTCAATCACATAGAGTTAAATTAACGATTGATTAAGTATTTACTTTAGAAATATAAGTTTCAGTTAACCTACCATTTTAGTTTAATTGACCAAACCTTCTTAGAAAGTTAAGAGTTTGATCTTCACCCAATTTATTTGACCAAACTTAGTTTAGTTGACTAAACTAACTCATAGAGTTAAGAGTTAGAACCTGGGTTAGTTTGATCAACCTTTCGCTTAATGTCACAATATTTCAAATTGATTCTCCGACTATTCTTTTATTCATTTGAAGGTTTTTTGTCTATCCTCTAAGCCTACTTTTAACCTAAATGTTTTAATATTTCATTTTTAGTTGTTGAAACCTATTGAAATATAACCATTAGCCTAAGGTCTAACCTCACTCCATTCCATTACCAATTTAGCTATTATCATATTTGTTTATCCATTCTAAAATCAACTTAATCAAAAACCTTAAACCATTAATAAATTTAATTGTATTTAACCCTATTGATCTTTTCTGAATTATGATTAATCTAGAAGTGTATTATGATTCACAAATCAATACTTATGAGAAAAGACTAAGGGTTCTACTATGCACTAAATCGTGGTACAACATGAATGCCCAAACTTAGGGGCCTCCTCTATTATAAGTAATTAGTTTAAACATTTCTACTTTAAGCTTTCCTTAAACTACTTAAATAGTTAAATGACTATTGTAGCTTAATGTATGTAATTATAATGTTGACTCTAGTTTTGAGTTAAATTATTTGGGGGTATTTTAGATGAGGAGTAAAACAAAAATTATTTGTCTACCATAGGTAGTGTGTAGGTATATAGCTAACCTATACCCTTTCTACTTTCTTTGTGAAGTATTTATAAGATAAAGAAAGGGTTATTATGAAAAATAAATTTAATAAAAACAAAATCTTACTTGCTCACTAGACATAATAAAGATAGAACCTTTCATAATTGATCTAACTACAATAAAAATTCACTTTGAGTTAGAGTTTTTAGAGCACATAAATTAACAACCTTTTATACTCCAGATGAGCTAAATCAACTCTAATAACTTTTTCCATTTTATTTGTAGCAATATTGTCAACATCATGATTTTACCTAGAAATAGAATGTACAAAATTGTAAAATCTTATAAAACCAGTGTCACATTATGGTATGACTAGAAAGTAACACCACTTACCATAACCTAATTACCTTCAAAAGATGACATTATTTATATACAAAAGAGCATACATAGAGTTTCAACTAAACACTTTATTTACAATATATATAAACAAATTACTCAAATTCATCATTTTAACCTAAAATTTATAAGGATTTTTAAGAAAACATTACATGTAATCTTATGGGCACTTAATTATATCAAACCTGCTAAATCAAATATCACCTTGTCATCATCAAAATCATTCTAGCTAGCTGCAAATTTTATAAATTAATTCAATTTCAACTAATTTACAAGTTACATGCTCCAAAATCAATACTTTTATAATCTAAACATAGTACAATCATCACATAGCATAATTGTTACCTTCTAAGCCCTAAATCATTATAGGAATTCCAATAAAACATCAAATTGCAGCTCATTTCAACTATGGTGGTGCCCCCATATCAAGCTTCATTTCAACCTGAGGATAAAACATATATCCCCTCAACTCACTCTTAAGCTAAGTAAATAAAACACTGAATAGCACACAATAGTCCAAGCATACTTACGATGTCATTAAGTTAGTGTATACTAATAAGCGAGTAAAACGAAGTTGATGTTATCCATGTAAAAGATGCGTACTATGCTTATGTACATGACATGCACCAAAACCGGTATCCTTGTTTAGCCTAATTCTCATCTAGGTAGTTTACATTCTAGGCATCTAGTGAAATACCCAGTTTTTCAAAGTCAATCAAGTTAATTAAAAATAAGATAAAAATCCTCAAGAAGGCAATTAAAGGCACGTTTTTAAAATTCAATGGTCAATTTAGAGGTGATTCAAAATTGAGGAATAAAATACTAAATAGATGATTTATTGCTAACCCAAAAATATACTAAGTAATTCAAATAGAAGATTTTTTGCTATCTTTAATAATGCCATAATGGAATTTTCTATTTAAATTATTTAGTATAACATTGATAATTTATTTTAACTACTTAAAAGTTCAATTCTTTATTTGAACCTGATTACAAACATTGATTCTCTCACTTGTAGTTTTGCTTAAGTTAAAGTAAAGTTTTCAAAGTTAGTTTAGAGGGTAGCTTATAAAGTACAATCAAATTCGATAAAATCACCTTTTTACCCCTTTTTCTTGAAACCTACCTAACAAAAAGCCTTCACCAATAAGAATTATTAAAACAACAAAATTTCAATTTAAGGCAAACATAAACTTAAAAAGTTCAATTATAGGAAGAATTCCAAGTTTTAGGGTAAATTTCCCAAAAAATGACCAAAATGTCTCTATATCTGATTTCATTAAGTAATGTTAATATTAGGTTAAATAAATTGTTTGGGAATCTCTTAATTTTAATAAACTTTATTGAAATTTCATTTGGTGATTAGATAATTTAAAAACCCTCAATGAGCTAATAAGTGACACTTGTCACAAGATGGCAGAAAGGCATAAAAAAAGTGGTCCCCACTAAAGCAATTTAGGGCTTTATCCTCTCGTTCCATGTGCTGGGGTGATTCTTTTAGCACTTAACATTTTTCTAGAAAGCTACTAAAGGTAAGAACCCTTCCTTAGTCTAAAAACCCTAATTAATTAATCTAAAACTCTAATATTAAGATTAATCTAGTTGTTAATTAAGTATTATTTATGTGTAACCAAGGTTTTGAAGGCTAGTGAGGGCTTTAGATGACTCGTCTCTTCCTAGTTGTGACATCCATTGAAAAAGAGTAAGTAATTTTCAATCTCTTAGTGATTCGATTGATTTTAATAGTTAAATCCTCAGTTTGAAGTACTAATTAGTAATTGTAATGCTAGATATAGTTTTGGAGTTGCGAGATTCTTCATTTTTGAACCATAGTAGTGGCAATAAAGCTTACAACAAAGGGATTTTTTAAGTTCTTTAAAAGGTAAGAGCTTGAACCATGTTTAAATGGGTGCTTTATGATGATTTAGAGTGCTTAGAACCACAAATTAGGTGTTTAAGGAAATTTTAGCTTGTTTAGCATGTACACCCCTTGTTGTTGCTAGTATGTTTAAGGTGATTTTGAGTGATTTCAAGTGTTGATTGATAAGAAAACATGATAATCAAGATGTTATACATAGGTTTGTAAGGTTAAAAATGAGTTTATAACTTAAAAATGCAAAATGAAATCACCTATACGCATGTTGCTGCCTTACTAGTTGTTCTTGATGTTTTCCTTATTTTGATTTGTAGTTTGAATGCTTTAGGATGTTTATATGATATTTTATGAGATGATTTTTAAGTCAGATAATGTTTTAAATGTTAAATAACACATGTTTGGTAAGTATGATAAATAATTTTGCATGTCTAATGACTTGTGATGTTAAATGGGTATTCTTGAACTAAATGACTTAAATTTCTAGCATGTGATATATTTTGAATGAGCTGCAATTTGATGTTTTATAGGAATTCCTATAATGATTTAGAGCTTAGAAGGTAACAATGATGCTATGTGATGATTGTACCATGTTTAGATTATAGAAGTATTGATTTTGGAGCATGTAACTTGTAAATTAGTTGAAATTGAATTAATTTATAAAATTTGCAGCTAGCTAGAATGATTTTGATGATGACAGGTGATATTTGATTTAGCAGGTTTGATATAATTAAGTGCCCATAAGATTACATGTAATGTTTTCTTAAAAATTCTTATAAATTTTGGGTTAAAATGATGAATTTGAGTAATTCAGAGAAATTGATGAAATTTAAAGTGTTTCTAAATGTTCATATGAACATTCGAGATTTTTTTTTTTTTTTACCAAAACCCTATGTTGATACTATGGGGGTATAGGTCCAAGAGTAAGGGTCACAAGCATGTTGTGTGAGAATGTGCTACATTTGGCCTAACGAAGGAAATGACATGTATGAGGGTGATTAAGGGGTAAATGAGATGGGAAGGAGAAGTAACTAGTCTTGAATAAGGCTCAACACTATGATGACATGAGAGTGTTCTTGGGAATATTGTAGTTTTGATCTTATGAAGAAAATCCAATAAAGTAACAACACTTTTTCCAAAGAAGAGTTCCCTTTGAATGAGGGTGCCTTAGGTATTTATAGGATTTAGCAATGAGTTTTGTCCATCAAATGGTGATAACGATCAATGGTTCTAAGTGAATGAGCTCCCATATGGGCTTTTCATGGGTCTAAGCCCATTAGTAATCTTTAATGTGTGAGCCTTATTGAGAAAAGTTGAATCAAATCGATCGATCCAATGTGTCTTACCTTAAGCCCACTATATCAAATCTCTCTTGATCATCCCAAACCATAAGTTGACTCTTTAGGCCCTATCACCTCAACCTAGAGTCAAATCTATTAAATATTAGGCTAAAAGCTTTCGAATCAAATTTAACCCTATAAATACATTTTGATTTTATCCTTCAAATTCATCCAAAAAGTGTTTCTCCACATGATTTTTACCAAGTATGTTTCTAAATAGACTTTTGATTATAGAACCCAAACCAATCATCATTTTCTTCAAATTTGTAACATAAAAAACCCAAATCTGGATTCAAATTCTTGAACCAAAACTTATCAAAATTGTACTTGATCTCATAAAGGTTGGCCTTAAGTGAAAATAAATAGACATTATAATAATAAAATATAATAAATAGAAATAAATAATATTTTATTGATTTGGGCCAAGACCAATATAACCCCAAACCTACCCACTTAAGTTAGCCTATGAACTAGCTTAAAACCTTCCCCATTGGTGGTTCACTAACTTTTTCTATAAAACTCTGAAATTAAATTTAATTAGTAAAATTAACTTAATTAAATAAATTATAGGGTTAATTTGATAATCAAATCTTCCAAAATCAATTAAGCCATTTATCTTTTAAGACCACAACCTAAATGGACCTTAATAAAATAAAATACGCTTAATTGGCCTTACACTTAGTTGGGCCTAAAAACAAACAAGAATTTTAAATGAGATAAATTTATGCATAATAGGTAAATTGGGCTTGAGAAATAAGTATAGGCTATAATGGGCTTCATTTGGTAAATGGGCCTAAATTAGACATAATAAATTAATTGGACTTAAAATGAAATTATTAGAACATAAAGGGCCCAAGTTAGGTGGACTAGACATAATGGACTTTAATGAGCCTAAAATGGACATAATGAGTAAGAATAACTCAAATGAGCCTAATTTGAATATAAGAGTAGATAATGGGCCTAAAGAAAGTAAAATGGGTCTAGATAAATAAATTAGACTTAGTTAACTTAAATGGGCCTAAATAGATAAACTAGAACATCATGGGCCCAATTGAGCTAACTTTGTCGATTAAATAATTAACTGGTTAATTAAATAGGCTTAAATTAATAGTTGAGCCTAAATAAGTTAATATAGATAATGAGTAAATTGAAATAGGTAATAAACCACAATGAACTTAATGGGGTTAAATAAGTAAAATGTATCAATGGGTTTAATTCAATCTAAAATGGTTAGACCTATAACTCATATGGGCCTAAGTTAACAATAATAAGACCGGGAAGCTTAAAATAATGTGTTAAATCTATTGGACCTAAAGTGATTAAATAATTAACTTAGGTAATTAGATTAGTTAAATTGACTTAATTACCTTAAATAACTAGATTAATTAACTTAATTAATTAATAATAAACTTAATTAATCAATAATTATCTTAGTAAGATCAATTCTAAAATTAATTAAGTTCACTTTCCTTTAGAGCCAAACACCCTAATTGGCTTGATCTTAGATGGTTAAGTAGAACCAAATTACATAATTGAATTAATACTTAATAAATAACATGAATTAGCAAAATTAATAAAGCTTAATTAATGTATGGTCCAAATATAGCTAAAGGTTAATTGGACCTTTATACCCTTATTAGGGTCATAACTAGTATGGATCTTAGTTATGTAAGATATCAAGAACCTAAATCCACAGCAACAATAATAATAATAGTTCAAACTTAAATTATTAATTTGCAATTTCTCTTTTCCATTTGCACACAAATCGAACGATCGTGTTTGTTGGAAATTAGTGTCAGCTTCAACCTTAAGATACCTTTGCCCTTTTAGGTATACAATAACATACGTATTACATGTTAAGATAGAAATTGAATCAAATGGACTAATAATCAAACTTAGCTAAACTAATTAGGTGTTATGTGTGCTTAGTCATTTAAGTTAGCAAGTGACACCCTTTGATTGAGATTACGATTTTAATCCTATACATACCCCAAAATGACACAGGAAGTTAGACACTTAGACCATTGATGATAGCTCAATGAGTAGCTAATAGGTAAAATAACATAAAATAAGGATTATTAAAAGTAGAAAGAATGTATATTAAGAGTTCAAAGTTTATGAGATTGGGTGAATGATATGACATAGTTAGACTATAATTTGTGAGGACTACATAACAATGATAACATCTAGATGAGACTACCTTTTGATTTTAAGGTTTTACATGTAGATGTAGAGTATGGTTGCTCCCATTATCCCTCAATGGCTACTGCGGTGTTATTAATGCTAGGTTCCCCATTATATTTACGGAGTACTTATTGCATTAGTTACTTTAGAATTAAATTTGGTGTGACATTCATGCATGTGCTTGCATTACTATATACTAAACTCTTGTAGCTCACTCCTTTTTTTCAGGTGTAGATGAATTTTCTATGGACCCTTTGTACAACGTTATGGGATAAGGTTCCAAGGAAGAGCTTTGGGCTAACGTAAGCAAAATAACGAATGGGCATAATGGCTTATAGCATGGACTGTTCTTAGATTAAGGCTTTTAGACTTTTAAGGATTGTGTTTTTAAGAGTTGCATATGGCTCTATAGACTGTTAATTTGTTTATAAACTTTTATTATAGGCCAAATAGGCCCTATGACTCTATTGAGAATTAGTTTAAGACTTAGTATCAGCCGTCAAAAATTCAAATCTAGTAAACTATCAAATGTATTTGTAAACTTATCTAAACAATTTCAAAAATTCTAAAATTATATTAAAAAACCCACTTAGTTAATTGTAAGCTTTTCATGTCTTACTTAATTGAAACATTTGACGAATTATCATTGCTTTTTAAGTTTCGGGGCATGATATCTAAATAAGTAATCCAATAACCAAGTTGGCTACAAAGGGCAATTTAGAGTAGGATCCCTTAACCTAACCTAGTTAATTCAACCACTTGATATGATCATAGAAATTGCACAATGTGATACTACATGCTTCAAAACCTAGCTTTCTAAAGCAACTATTTTGTTTAATAAATCATAGTTTTACAAAACTCGGTCGTAGATACGTTTTGTGTCATACCATGAATGTTCCAAGTAATATAACAACAAATCGAGCATAGATCTTCATTCCAAGTTGGATGCAATACAGTTAAACCTACTCTTTTGATCAAATCCTCATCATCTTTAGTCTAAAACCTAGCATAGAAGTTCACTTAAGTGAAATCCTAGAAAGTTGATCCATTTCCTAGATTTCCATGTCAAAAGCGTATCCTAGTTAAGCATCACATATACAGAAGAAAATATCTCATCTAGAATCAACACACATTCAACAAGTCACATTCTCGGTTAATCAAACATTCAATTACAATCGAATACATATCCAATCACATTTTAAGTAGACATACGTCTACTATTCCAAGAATACGACAATCCACTTAGTAAGACTTTAACAATAACCCGAATCTTGTGCTTTAGTACATGGTTCTTCCTCGCCTATGGTACCTAAGGAAGATACACACAACACCAAAATCAACTTAGAGCCTAACTTGACCATGCCAACTAACTACCACATAATCTAGTGATATTACATTTAGGAATTTCAAACTAGCGTAATTCCTTTATTTCCTTTTAGATTTTGATAAACTTTATATCATTGCAATCACCATTCCGAGTATAAATTAAAATGTTATAAGACATTTGTCGTACTTTGCAACTCTTCTAAATTATATGTTTAGTATTACTACTCCAATCATGTGTTATTGTAATTACGTAATCAACTCAAATTAAGATCAATTCTCAATTAATTATCCCAAAGATAACACCATTTAAAACTTAATAGCATGTAATAATTACCAAATTACCGATTTCCCAATATATAATTAATATAAATATTAATAAGTTGATTACTAATAATCTAATTTAGGTAATATATAGATAAATACTAGGTAAATTCATAATAAATACCATACTAACCTGATTAATTCCATAAAAATTACCATAAACGCATAAAAATATATACTTTTAGTACTACTCATAGAAAATATTAAACTAGTTCATCACATAGGTTTTCTAAAATTACTATTTTAGTCTCAAAATTACTAAAAATTGCCTTAAATTATATAAATAATCAAATTTAATTGCAAGACCAAAGTTAAACACTTTGAAATAATTATAAGTTAGAATTATCAAGCAATGAAAAATATATTATTCCTTAAATTCACAAAATAGGACAATTTTATTCAAAATAATTATAATAAATATCAAACATATAATTTATCAAAAGTCCTTGTTATGTTGATTAAATATAACTTATTTGTTCATAAACCAAGAATTATCTTGGAACTACATCTTTTCCTATTTCTTAAAAATTAAACAATTTTTGTTGGAACAAACTAGTTTCTTAAGGAGGTACTGTAAATCTTTAAAATTTTAACAAAATAAAAATGCTACATTGAACATATAAAATAATACTAGAATAAATTTTTTCATAATTAATTTCAAAGATTTAATATTTTTAATAAATAAAATAAATACCGAGTGGAAAACAAAGCATAACCGTTCACCGGTCTCTAGCCACCATTGACCACCCAAGTGTGTTGGCCAAACTTCAAACACCAAAGGCTCACAACATTAGGTCTATAATTGTTTTGTGAACTCCACTAATTAGTTTACTCCCTCGAATTTTTTTATGTTTTCCTAATTTCGAATTTAATTTGTTTTGTTATTTTTTAATAGATTCTTACTTGCTAAAATGTTGGAAATGAGGTCTTTTTGATGTATTTATAGGCTAAAAGTCAATTGGATGGACAAAAATGATACCAAATGTACCTTCACGTGTCAAGTGCTTATTAATCCACAGCATGAGGTGGTTTTTCTAATAATTCCTAGGTTAACTCATCAGTTTTTATCATTTCCAAGCTGCCACATTTGAAATGGATAAGATTAGATGACTTAACAATGAAGTTCTGATAATTTTGATATTTTAGAGTGTAATTTATTCATATTTTAAGGTTTTCAATTAATATATGTGCAAATATAGTACATAATATGTGTTTTTAGTAATAATATATCTACTTCATTTATAATCTCATTCCAATTTCTCATCTTTATAGGTCAAATGGTTTCTTTTTAGAGTTTCGTTATATCTCAAAGCTTGAATTTTGAGTTTTCAATAATTAATAAACCATACCGATTAACTTACATTTTATTAATTAAATCATATGTGAAGTGGACTTCACAAGGTCACTTCCTTCAGCTTCTATGACCACATAGTCAATTTTGAGTTAAATCAAAAAATATTTTTTGGAAACCCTAAATCTATCAATTCCAAACACTAGGGTTTCATAAACTAACAAAACCATATACTTGTAGATTCATATACTTAAACCCATAATTGTACCAAAAATCTATCTCTAAATGATTTTGCATCCATTTTAACTACAAAAAGTTTTATAAAATTGTAAACTTGTAGAATTACACAAGTTAACTTGTGATTTTAACAACTATGATTTTGTGGTAAAAAAGCTATTATATGCCACCAAGAAGTAGATGATTTTATTGATTTTTAACCATTCCTAACCAAGTACTTTTGGAGTTGCTAGCTATACTGTCAATAAAACAAGAAAAATAAGGAAATAGCAACTTTTGTAAGAATGGGGGTTAACCACCAATGGAGTAAACACTCTCCTTCAAATATAATAAGTTACTCAATTTGCTATTTCATTAGCAATTTTTCTAATAAAATGAATAATATTGGAAATATCAAGTAATAAGCCTAAGAGACATTAGCCATTTAGGAAAGAAGGAATTGGATCCCAACATAAGCAAAGGGTGACTCCAACTGTAGTTTGATACAAAGCCTTGCAATCAATTGGAAAAGTTAATCTTTTTCTACCCATCTCTTCAACCATTTCAAAGTGAAAACAAAACCTTGACATTTTGTAGCCTTTGCATTAAGATACAATACTAAGTCAACCCAAACCTTAATTATTGATCTAACCTTACTTCTTACAACAATTGTAAGCCCAACACTTTCAAAAGGCTTAACCTGAGATCCATCGAAGCCACTAAACTATATGGATTTTAATATGCACAAAATGCAAGTACACCCTCTTAAACTATTGGTTAGATACAAATAAGTCCTTTAAATTATCAAATTATTACTTTTCCTCTCTATAACCTTTAAAAATATTCATATACATTTTAAACCTTCACTAAAGCCTCAAAATTATCACTATTAATAGTCTTTTAACAATGATTCTAAGGTTTCAATATTAGATTAGAGATCCTTTACATATTATAAAAAATTATGAAGAAGTAAAGCCACACATTAGAAGTTTTAGGATACCTATCCATACAAATAATGCACTTGCAATTATCCTTTAAACTAGACTATACCAATACAAGGTCTTCAAACTTATTATTCTTTCTTAAACTCAAAAGTGGAAAATAAATTATTATTTATGATTTAGTTTTCACATATGCTATAATGTATGGTCAAACATGATTATGATTGGTTTTAATGGGTGCAATTAAAACTTAAGTAACAAGTAAGGTTACAATAACATCGAAATTAATTAAATTACCTAAATATGTTATTCAAATGGTTAAATATTCTCAAAACATAAATTAGATTGGATTGAATAATTTGACATTTAATAATTGAACATCTAAACAACGATAACTAAATCCATTGCATCTAATAAACATACATCATGCAAACAAATTCAATAACGTGATATAACAATTGATCATGGATGATTGTAAACCATTGCTTTTGTCTTGAGATAAAATTTGTAGTAGGCAAATTAGCTTCTAATTGCTTCAAGAGTCAAAGCTAACATAGACTTCTCTAATTGTGTCAATCATATAGAATTGTTAGTGTTCTATTTGTGAAAATTTCATTACAAAAATATTTATTTATTTTTGAAAATGCATAAGTGATGCATTAAAGGTTGTGCCAACTTAGTAAATGCTTAAGATGCACTTACAATGATTATTTGAATGCTCTAAACTAGATTGTTAATACTTATTATAAACTTTTAGTTTATTAATACAAGAATTTCCTATACCTTTTTTTAACAACCTAAGTTGTGGCATAATCTAAGAGAAGTTGATCTGTGTGTATCATTTTTTTCTTTACTTAATGCTAACTTAATTTCTAACGGTAGTTTTGCATAGATCCTCTTAATCACCTAATTAAAATTTTGCATAGATCTTGTCATAACCACAAGACCACATCTATCTATATCCATTTTTAATCACATTAAGTGGAGTTAGTTTTCAAAAGGATGACTTGTCAAATCGGTCATTGCCAATACCACCACCATCGTGATCTCTCCCTACATATTGCTTCATGCACACTTTTATTAATTTCACAAAATATTATCCTCAATGACAAGATAATTTGATAAATTATAAATCTAGTGTCTCTAGTTTATAAGAAATAAACTCATAATATATTAGACTTTCTCTCTTATGTAAATTGATGTACAAGTCAGCAAAATTAATAAAAAAAAATGTAAAAATGCTAGTCATTTCCTTAGATGTATTTATGGGCTTCTAAAAAATTATCCTTGTTATTTACTTTTTGACATTGCATTAAATGTTGATCAAAATTGTGTAATTACTACTTTTAATCGAATTTTTCTAAATTGTGTGGTGAGATTCAAATCTTCTTAATGTACTTCATTCAAATTTGACCTATGAGAATTTGAAAAAAAATGCTTGTTTGTGTACTTGTTCAAACTTAAGGCACTCTATTTAGATCCCTTAAAATAAGATTCACACAAAGTGCTTCACTATGAAAGGGTGAAGCTCTAGGCAAGGCTTGATTCAAGTCTCTCTCCATGAAAGTCAAACGAAGTAGTGAAGCTCTAGGCAAGGCTTGATTCAAGTCTCCCTCCATGAAAGTCAGACGAAGTCTTGCTCTCAAAAGTTGTTTGCTCTTAGCATCTCTTTATCTAGATCCCATCAAAAGAGATTTGAACAAAATGATGTTTCGCAATACTAAACTTTATGAAAAGTATCAATTAAGTTGAAAGATTTAGTCCAAGTGTTATCACAAATAACAAAGAACAATTTTATTTCTTGGCCAACAAATAAATCACATAAACTCACTCAAAGTATCTTTTATGAATTTCAACAAACTCTTTAAGTTCAACAAAGCACAATATGTAAAATTAATTAAAAACCCTTTTTGAATTGTGATTGTAGTATTCTCTCCTTATTTGTGGGAAGTAAAGGATAATAGGAAATGGATTAGTGAAAGTGGACATGGGAGGTGCACGAGAGGCATAATGAAGTAGTGAAAAGTTTAAACACAGTAGTAAGAGAGGAGGTGATTGTAGTTTTTTTATGATGGTGGCATCTATGTGGATAGTGGTGGTTTCAATGATATGGTGGTTTCTAAGAGATGTTATAGTGGTTGGGAGGATGTAATAAAGATTTAGGTTAATGTTGAATTTACTACTTAAACTTTGTCATTTTTTTAATTAACTACCTCAACTTTGAAATTAATCAATTTAATACCTAAGTATAGTTTTCAATGCCACATTTGCAACCCAATTTAACTTTGTTAATGTCTGTTATCCTACGTGGCCTACCTATCCATTTACTTACTAACACATGTATTAATACAATGATATGGACTCAAAACCTTACAATTAGGTGTCCACATAGATTATTATGTAGACTAAGATGAAAGATGAAATCACATCAAAAATGCCTATGAAAGAAATTAACAAATATGTGTAGATAAAATGTAACCTCACAAATCGACCAAATCCTAAACTTAATTCCTTCCCATTTGCATAGATTCAACACATGTGAGAGAGAGCAACGAAGGGAAGACATTAGATTGGATAAAACCTTAAAAAGAGACAACAATGTAGTGACCCAAAACCACATAGTGACAAAGATGATAGAGGCAAGGGGAAAGGGGGAAGCAACCAACTTCAAGCGATGTCATCTCTATTGTCTCATCCATCACACCCAAGGTAGCAATATAAACCATACTTGAAGATCCTAATATGGAAACCCCATTTGGAGCCACGAATAAGAAGCATCTAGGGAAGATACAACTTAGATTAGTTGAGAAACTCATAATTTTAGATTATGGAGAGGTGAAGCATGAAATGTGACAATTAGTTGAGGATGAACAAGTCTTCAAACACATCACTGGCTTCCATACATAGGTCGTCTTCTAATAGTCGTAGGCTAGTCTTCTACCATTATAGCTTGAAGGCGACACTTTTAGTTGCAACGATAGAGATAAACTATAGCCAAAGGTTTTATGGATGCTCGAGATTTTCCAAGGTAATTTAATAACCAAAGAATGGAACTAAACAATATCAAAGTATGTTTGTTTGTAGATGCAAGCGTATAATTCAATTCATCTTAGCATGTGCTAGTGTGATTTAATGTATATTTGTAAGTATTTAGTTATTGTTGTATTTGAGTATGTGTCATTGTATAGGAAGATGCGCGTAACTTCTTTTAGTAGGTTACTTCAAAGGAGGAGAACCAAAAACAAACATCCAATGTTAATGATGAGCTAAGATCTAGGGATAGAATGATAGCATCTATGGTAGAGGAAAGGCTCAAGTTAATTGAAAATAACACACTATTGCGAAGGATTGCTATAGGTGAAGCCTTGGAATCAGATGGGCAAGCTATTGGTATAGTCCCATTATGAAGAAACAATGCAAGTGTTGAAGTAGAATTAAGAAAACTTAAAATTATGGTGAAAGTTTACAAGTGTTTGCTTATTTTGGCATGGTTTAGGTTTATATTGTATGTGGTACTTACGAAATAGACATAGTAGAGGATGATTTGATGAGTTTATTAATTTGCTGGGAATAGATGTTTGTAATTAGTTCTATCTATTGCAGACAATGGTTGGTGATGTAAATGAATATAGAAGTGTATAGCAAAACTATTGGAAGCAGGTCCATGTATTGGTGTCTTGATAGTGGTCAATATGTTTACCCTTTGTTTTAGGTGAAGTATCTATTAACCATGTAGTAATAAGCATGCTTTCTAGTGTAATTTTCATCAACTACTTAACGGAATGTGGTTTGGTTAGTAAGTGTTCTATTTATGTTGTAGCAAGGATATTACACTGTAAACACCCCATTTTTGCCCTAAGGATCAATAATAATAAATAATAAGTAATTTCCAATTTTTTCCATATTTTTCTCTAATTTAGAAAAAAAAGGAAAATATTCAAAAAATAAAACTAAATAGGAAAATACATCAATTTTGGAAACTAATTTCAAAAATGGCAATAATAAATGTTACATGATTTTTACAAATTTTTTAAATTTCAAAAAATACAAAAAAATAAAAAAATTGCATTGCATTTATGCAATTTGCGAAATAAATAAAATCACGAAAGTGGGCTAACTCAGCTGGTCCGGACCAGGGTCAGGCGTGCACGCAGAGGTGCGAAGTCAGGGGTTTGAAACGCGGGGGAAGCAGAATCCGCGTTTTGCGAATTTTTCTTTACCTGGGACACGTGGCAGCATCTGATTGGCTGGAGCGAATGCACGTGCCGAGCACGTGATCGTCTTCAACCTCTGTCCGAGATCGCCGGCGAGGAGAAAAATCCGAATTTCAGCTGTTTTGATTCGATTTTTTGCACAAATCCAACAGATCTTCAACAGAAATACGATAAACATCATCCAATTAGAATCAAATCTTAACAAATGGGTGGATTTACACAAATCGGAGTTGGTTTTTTTAACCGCAAATCCGATTTGTTTCAATCGGTGGAAATCTGAGCTTATCCAGCGCGATTTTGAATGCCTATGAATAGAGGATGAAGTGGAGAAGCAGAATCACGAATCAAAAGTGAGAAAAAGAGAGAAAAAGGAGAGAATCGAAGCTTCGTCAGAGTTGTTCAAAACCGCAACCACCGATCAAGTGTTGGGCAACTACCAGGAGGCATTTCTGAAGCAAACCACCACCACAGTTGAGTTCCTCACCCCCGAGAACCTAGGAATCGACACCTCAACCGCTGTAAAAGGACGCCGGAACGCTGTCAACGAGCACTCCCAGCCACTACATCCGATCGACCCGACCGACCTGACCTGCGCACCAACCCGGATCCAGGTAAGTTGGATTTTTCGATTTTTTAATTATTTTATTTGATTTTATTTATTTAGTTATGTTATTTATTTCGAATTTATTTATTTACTTATTTGTTATTTATATTTCAATAAATAGAAAAATGTTAGGAATTAGATTTTCTTTTTTAGGATTAGGATTTAATGATAAAAAATAAAAATAGCAATTATAATAATAAATGATAAAAATGTAGAAAATTTATAAAGAAAATAATAAAAATATTAGAAAAATAATAATAATAATTTAGACTTTAAAATAGGATAGATAAAAATCTAGGAGAAAATTTTTCAATAAAAACAAAAATTATAAAAATTATGAAAAATTAATAAAAACTAATAAAATTTAAAATTAATAAAAAAATCAATAAAAATTTATAATAGTAGAAATGAGTTGAAAAACAGAAAAAAATGAGTTTTATCACTTAGAAAAATCATTTTCTCAAATAAATCCAAAATTGGTGTTTTTCCTTAAAATTATTATTTTCAAAAATCAAATTATCAAGCCTAGCTTAGATTTTTTAGAAAAATCCTAAAAATGATAAAAACATAAATCAAAAGAAATTTCATAATTAAAATTCACAAACACACTAAATTTTTTTAGGAAAAGCGAACTACGGTTTGTTTGATCCTGAATAGCAGGTACGTAGGCAGCCATTTGGGGCAACCTTAAAAAAGAATAAAAATCATTTTCCTAGCATAATCCACTAAAAAACATAGTAAAAGACAATAAAAATAAAATAAAAGACATCTCTAGAAGGAGTAAATTTTAGGAGATTAGGTGATAACCTTAGGGTTTTAATAGGTTAGCCTTCGAACTTAAAAACTCCGGTTTTCCCCTTTCATCTTTTCACAAAAAACGAGAAGAGGAAATCACGACGACTAATAGTCTAAATTGGGATTAATCTGCTCAATTAATCCTAATTCAATTTTTTCCAACCATAGTTGGGTGTCGACTCCAAAACTAAACGAAATTTCTAACTCAAGTCGAGGATCTATATTAAATGAGCATAGGGGCTAGTCTAGATTGGATTAGGAATGGGAAATTCAAAAATTAGACTCGACAGGATGGCGACTCCACTGGGGACCACATTCTCTAGTAGACTAGCCACCTGAATCTCCTCCAATTGCTCATTTTTGGGAAATGTCTTTTGATTTGTTATATTATTGCTAACCTTTCAGGGATTTAACTAAGGGTTAGAATTCAGCTATTTACTTAGTAATCGAGTCTGCATGCATACAATTGTGTGAATAGATACGGTCAAACCCGGGCCGTCTTAGGACCTTAAGACGGGAGGCCATTGTGTAGGTTTCGGGCGAAGTGATATGGTCACCATTCGGGACTGATTAGGCTACCCCACCGAATGCTTCGATATGGCCTGAGATCCATTTCTCCGAGAATGCGGGAGGCCATAGAGCTTGGGAACCAGTTAGAACCTACCTATTTGCATACATAATGTCATGGGCTGCCAATTGATGATGATGTAATATTTTTTTTTTGTTCTGTTCATGGAGTTCAGATCTATTTCCCTGTAATGTTATCATAGTTCTTGTTATAATTAGAAATTTCAGTTGTAATAGATGGCTAGTTCCACAATTGACCGCCGCCTACGCAGTAGAAGACCAAGAGAATTAGAAAATAGATCTATTGTACTTTTTCATTTTTAAGTATCGAACTCCAAGTTTCCAGTATTAATAAAAATAAAGTTTCAGTATTATATCATCAATCAATTGTCGACCCTTTTATTTTAGCATTAGTGTGACACATGCATCACATTTTCATGCATACATCATACTAACAAAAAATGCGCGCTAGGTATCAAAATAGCTCCTAAACAACCGAACCCTCCCAGAAACCCAATTTGCACTCATTCAAGAACCAGAATGGTAAACAGTGGCAACAGCAGTGACAATCGCAATAAGACCAGCATTGACTACGTTCCTACAGCCCGGGAAGAAGCACAAGTTAGAGGTGTCAAAGGCAGGATGAAGGAAAAGCCAAGCAACACCCCGATGCGTATTCCACCCCTCCAACAATCTTTCAGAAAAGCAACTGTCATTCAAGAGCCACGGATAAGCGAAGATGACGTCAGCAATTGGAGCCCAACCCCCCGCACGTCTAATCAGCATCCAACTCTAAATAATTGGTTCTGTTATCCTATTGATAGCTCTAAGTCAGCTCAAGGATAGAGAACGATTGTTAAACAAATTTTATTGAGACTTATTTATTAATTCAATTACAGTTTGTCTTACTTATATATATGCTTTCATTTTACTTTACCCAGATCTCCTACCATCGAACATTAGGGATATTTCACGCAGGTAGAAAATAAAAACGCTGATATCATTTCCAATGCTGCTGGGTCAGTTGTTGAAGGCGATATCCTTGACCACGAAATAATACAAGAAAATTGGCAAAAACATGAACAAAGCGGAATTTCAATTGACAAGCCGGTGGAGACAGTAAATCTAGGAAGCATGGAAAAACCTAAAAACCTCAAAATCGGGACCAGTTTAAGTGCCGAGCAAAAGTGTGAGATAACCGAGCTGTTAATAGAATATGCAGATGTGTTCGCCTGGTTATATGGTGACATGCCAGGACTAGACCAATCAATAGTGGTTCATAGGCTTCCCACAAGGGAAGATGTCAAACCTAAAAAACAAAAACTGAGAAGATTTAGGCCTAACATCTTACTAAAGATTAAGGAAGAAGTCAAGAAACTGCTAAAAGTAGGGTTCATCGAAGTGTCTGATTACCTAGAATGGGTAGCAAATATAGTCCTCGTTGTGAAAAAGAATGGAAAAGTACGCGTATGCGTAGACTTCTGGGACTTAAACCAAGCTACGCCAAAGGATAACTTCCCCCTACCTCACATTGATGTTCTAGTAGACAACACTGCGGGAAACCATCTTTTCTCATTCATGGACGGTTCCTCAAGATATAATCAAATAAAAATGGCTGAAGAAGATAAAACCAAAACGACTTTCATCACAACATGGGGAACTTTCTGTTACAAAGTCATGCCCTTTGGTTTGAAAAATGTCGGGGCAACGTATCAGAGAGCCATGGTCGCGATGCTTCATGACATGATGCATCGAGAGGTTGAAGTATACGTTGATGACATGATAGCCAAATCTAAAGAGGAAGAAAGCCATATAGATATCCTGAGGAAATTGTTTAAACGACTGAGAAAATTCCAGCTCAAGTTAAACCCAGATAAATGCACTTTCGGGGTCACGACAGGCAAATTGTTAGGGTTTGTCATAAGCTGGGAAGGCATTAAAATCGACCCTGACAAAATAAAGTCTATATTAGAGCTACCTTCCCCACACACTGTCAAAAAAGTAAGAAGCTTGCTGGGAAGGTTAAATTATATAGCTCGTTTTATCTCACAGCTCACCGATAAGTGCCGGCCACTATTCCGTCTGTTGAAAAAGAATGCCACAATAGAATGGGACGACGAATGCGAAGAAGCAATCAGGACAATCAAAGACTACCTTATAAAACCTCCAATCTTGATAGTCTCGAAGCAAGGGAAGCCCTTGTTCTTATACCTCACTATACTCCTTGAATCCATGGGTTGCGTGTTGGGGCAGAAAGATGAAGAGGGAAGAGAGCGTTCCATATATTATTTGAGCAAGAAATTCACAGACGGGGAACAGAGGTATTCAGAGGTAGAGAGGACTTGCTGTGCTTTGATTTGGGTCATGCATCGGTTAAGGCAATACACCCTTTACTATCATATTGAGCTACTGACAAGACATGATCCCTTGAAATACTTGGTACAGAAACCAGCTTTGATGGGGAGAATCTCTAAATGGAAAATGCTCTTATCAGAATTTGACATCACATACATAAATCAAAACTCGATGAAAGGGCAAGCCTTAGCCGACTAATTGGCAGAACACCCTGTCGAGGCAGATTCCCAAAAACTACAAGCCCAATTCCCGGACGAAAATATATTAGCAGTGGAAGGTATACCGGTAGAAGACCGTGGGATAGAGTAGAACCCTAAGTGGAAAATGTTCTTCGACGAGCTGCTAATGTATTCGGTTGTGGGATCGGGGCAGTGTTGATATCCCCAGACGACACGTAATTCCCTGCAGCGACAAGACTCACATTTCCATATACCAATAATATCGCGGAATATGAGGTGTGCATCCTCAGCCTCAAAATAGCTTGCCAAATGGAAATCCACGAATTGGAAGCATACGGGGATTCATCGCTCATCATACTACAGACAAGAGGGGAATATAAGACTAAAGACCCCAAACTGGTACCATATATCAACATCTGACAGAGCTAATAGAAGAATTCAAGGCAATCACTTTCACATATATCCCGAGAACTCAGAATCAGTTTGCAGATGCACTTGCCACACTAGCATCTATGATCCAAATAACAGGGGGAGCCGAAGTCCAACCGATGAAAATAGACATCGAAAATCGGCTCGCCTACTGTTTAACAATTGAAAAAGCACAAGATGACAAGCCCTGGTATCACGACATCAAGACCTTTCTCCAAGAAAGTAAATACCCTGAAATGGCTAGCAAGAATGAGCAAAGAACACTCAGAAGGTTAGCAAGCCATTTCTTATTAAGTAGGTCTATACTTTACAAAAGATCATTCGATACCACCTTGTTAAAATGTGTGGATAAAAATGAAGCCTGTGAACTGATGAAAGAAGTACATGAAGGGATATGTGGACCTCATATGAATGGCTACATGTTGGCCCGAAAAATCATGAGGTTAGGTTACTATTGGCTAACCATAGAATCGGATTGCATCAAATATGTCAAGCACTGTCATTTATGTCAAGTATACGCAAATCGGATAAATGCTCCGCTCAATGAGTTACACTTATTATCAGCACCATGGCCTTTCTCCATGTGGGGAATCGACATAATTGGCCCAATCACTCCGATAGCATCCAATGGCCACAGGTTCATATTGGTAGCAATTGATTACTTCACCAAGTGGGTAGAAGCTTCATCATATACCAATGTCACAAAAGGGGTAATAATCCGTTTCTTAAAAAGGGACATAATAGCTCGATATGGAGTTCTTGAGTCCATCATCACCGATAATGGTACCAATCTTAATAACAAGTCGATGACAGGTTTATGTCAACAATTCCACATAAACCATAGAAATTCAACTCCCTACCGACCTCAGAGGAATGGGGCAGTAGAAGTAGCTAACAAGAATATAAAAAAGATCATCGAAAAAATGACAACTACTTACAAAGATTTGTACGAAATGTTGCCATTTGCTCTCATGGCTTATAGGACTTCAATAAGAACATCTACTGGAGCTGCCCTATATTCATTGGTATATGGTACGAAAGCAGTGCTACCAGTTGAAGTTGAAATACCATCATTCAGAATTCTGTCAGAAACTCAGCTAACTGAATCAGACTGGGTAAAGAAGAGGCTTGATCAGCTGAACTTGATTGATGAAAAAAGACTCATCGCACTATGTCATGGCCAGTGTTACCAACAAAGGATGGCCCGAGCATTTAACAAGAAGATGAGGCCTCGATACTTCAAAGAAGGGGATCCGGTGCTAAGGAAGGTTCTCCCGAATGCCCAAGACTCCAGAGGGAAATTTACCCCAAACTATGAGGGCCCATACGTGATAAAGAAGATATTGTCTGGAGGTGCTTTGATACTGACTCAAATGGACGGTCTAGAATTGAGAGACCCCATTAATACAGATGTTGTAAAGATATACTATCCTTAGGCAAGGGAATTGAAATTTTTGCTAATGTTTATGAAAGCCAATATTCGATACAAATTTCGTTGAGTCTAGTTTTCATTTTTTACAAGCAAAGTTAATGTCTCTGAATGGTCGATATTTCCAACCAATTCTCATTACAACAAATATTCCTAAACACATTACCCATCAATGAATGATAAACACTAAAATGATAATGAATCTCAATAAATTTTGTAATATAATTCTATCTACTTTTGAGCATTAGAACCTAGTGTATTAGTAGGATAACACTACCGTCAAAAGAGCCATGCGCACAAGAAAGGAAGCACATCAAGATTTTCAACCCCGTGTCAAAGCAAGAGTCAGCGAAGCAGAAGCAAACCAGCACGAAAGTTCGGTTGTTTGGTTGCTGTCCACCATGAATTAGCAAGCATGTTAAAATAAATGACTATCATCCACATATCATGAAAAGCATCAAATCATTTAACCAAGTCAGTAGAAGCATATTCAAAAGCATAAGATTAGTCAGCCCATAATAGGGCACTTGTATAAACATCCCCTTTAAAAGGTTAGTCAGCTCGTAATAGGGCACTTTCCTGGATATCTCTTCCTAAGGTCAGCCTATAAGGGCACCTTTCAAGACATTTCTTCCTGTCATAGGTTAGTCAACCCACATTGGGGCACTTCCCTAAACATCATCTCGTGGGGTCAGCACATTGGGGACACCTTTCGAGACATGTATTCTTACCATGGATTAGTCAGCCCATAGAGGGGCACTTTCCTAGGTATTCTCTCTTAGGGTCAGCCCATAAGGGCACCTTTTTGAGACATTCTGTCATAGGTTAGTTAGCCTATAGAGGGGCACTTTCCTAGACATCCTTTTTTAAGGTCAACCCATAAAGACACCTTTTTGAGACATTTCTCTATGCTATAGGTTAGTCAGCCCACAATTGGGCACTCTCCTAAATATCTTGCCTCAAGGTCAGCCTGTAGGGGCACCTTTCGAGACATCTCTCCCCCAGGGTCGTGAGTCTAAGAAGACACTTCCCGCTAAGGATAGTCAGCCCAAGAATGGGCACTTTCCTAGACACCTTTTCTTAAAGTTAGCTCAAATGAGCACTTTTCGAATCTATCGATCAGTTAGCTCAAAGGAGCACTTTTCGAATCTATTAATTAGTTAGCTCAAAGGAGCACTTTTCGAATCCATCGATTAGTTAGCTCAAAAGGAGCACTTTTCGAATCCATCGATTAGTTAGCTCAAAGGAGCACTTTTCGAATCCATTGATTAGTTAGCTCAAAAGAGCACTTTTTGAATCCATCGATTAGTTAGCTCAAAGGAGCACTTTTTGAATCCATCGATTAGTTAGCTCAAAGGAGCACTTTTCGAATCCATAGATCAGTTAGCTCAAAGGAGCACTTTTCGAATCCATCGATTAGTTAGTTGAAAGGAGCACTTTTCGAATCTATCGATTAGTTAGCTTAAAGGAGCACGTTTCGAATCTATCAATTAGTTAGCTCAAAGGAGCACTTTTCGAATCCATCGATTAGTTAGCTCAAAGGAGCACTTTTCGAATCTATCGATTAGTTAGCTCAAAGGAGCACTCTTTGAATTTATCAATTAGTCAGCTTATAGGAGCACTTTTGATGACCGATTAGTCAGCTCATAGGAGCACTCTTCGAAGGTATTTTTCCAAACAATCGCTAGTTTAGTCAAACGCTTCTGTGGACAGGTGGCCAGCTCATAAGAGCGCTTCCTAAGATAATCTTCTCTTCAAGGTTGCTAGTCTGATAAGACGCTTCCTATCATCAGCTATCCTACACTCCTAAACAATGCTTGAGATATTTCCTATTGCCAATTAGTCAGCCAATAGAGCACTTTTTAGGAGGATAAATTACTCTAGATTGTTAGGACCAATCCCTAAGCAATACCAACCATCACAAAAGACTCATGGGATTATTAGCTCATGGAGCATTTTCCTACTAGAGACCCAATCCCAGATAACCAACCAAACCAAGGCGTTATCTATTCAATCCAGAGGCCAAAAATGGCGTCTTTCTTATCTTTGTAGTTAAGTTTTTCAAACTTTACTACAAAGAGGGGCAGCTGTAAACACTCCATTTTTACCCTAAGGATCAATAATAATCAATAATAAGTAATTTCCAATTTTTCCCAATTTTTCCATATTTTTCTCTAATTTAGTAAAAATAGGAAAATATTCAAAAAATAAAAATAAATAGGAAAATACATCAATTTTGGAAACTAATTTCAGAAATGGCAATAATAAATGTTAAATGATTTTTACAAATTTTTGAAATTTCAAAAAATACAAAAAAATAAAAAAATCGCATTGCATATATGCAATTTGCGAAATAAATAAAACCGCGAAAGTGGGCTAGCTTAGTTGGTCCAGACCAGGGTCAGGCGTGCACGCAGGGGTGCGAAATCAAGGGTTCAAAACGTAGGGGAAGCAGAATCCGCGTTTTGCGAATTTTTCTTTACTTGGGACACGTGGCAGCATCTGATTGGCTAGAGTGAACGCACGCGTCGGGTGCGTGATCGTCTTCAACCTCTATCCGAGATCGCCGGCGAGGAGAAAAATCCGAATTTCGACCGTTTTGATTCGATTTTTTGCACAAATCCAACAGATCTTCAACAGAAATACGATAAACATAATCCAATTAGAATCAAATCTTAACAAATCAGTGGATTTACACAAATCAGAGTTGGTTTTTTTAACCTCAAATCCGATTTGCTTCGATCGGTGGAAATTTGAGCTTATCCAGCTCGATTTTGAATGCCTATAAATAGAGGATGAAGTGGAGAAGCAGAATCACGGATCAAAAGTGAGAAAAAGAGAGAAAAAGGAGAGAATCGAAGCTTCGCCGGAGTTGTTCAAAACCGCGACCACCGATCAAGTGTTGGGCAGCCACCAAGAGGCGTTTCTGAAGCAAACCACCACCACAGTTGAGTTCCTCACCCCCGAGAACCTAGGAATCGACACCTCAACCACTATAAAAGGCCGTCGGAACGCCGTCAACGAGCACTCCCAGCCGCCATATCCGATCAACCCGACCCGACCCGCGCACCAACCCGAATCCAGGTAAGTTGGATTTTTCAATTTTTTATTATTTTATTTGATTTTATTTATTTAGTTATGTTATTTATTTACTTATTTGTTATTTATATTTCAATAAATAGAAAAATATTAGGAATTAGATTTTCTTTTTTAGGATTAGGATTTAATGATAAAAAATAAAAATAGCAATTATAATAATAAATGATAAAAATGTAGAAAATTTATAAAGAAAATAATAAAAATATTAGAAAAATAATAATAATAATTTAGATTTTAAAATAGGATAGATAAAAATCTAGGAGAAAATTTTTCAATAAAAACAAAAATTATGAAAAATTAATAAAAACTAATAAAATTTAAAAATTAATAAAAAGATTATAAAAATTAATTAAAAATCACTAAAAATTTATAATAGTAGAAATGAGTTGAAAAACAGAAAAAAAAAAGAGTTTTATCACTTAGAAAAATCATTTTCTCAAATAAATCCAAAATTGGTGTTTTTCCTTAAAATTATTATTTTCAAAAATCAAATTATCAAACCTAGGCTTAGATTTTTTAGAAAAATCCTAAAAATGATAAAAACATAAATCAAAAGAAATTTCATAATTAAAATTCACAAACACACTAAAATTTTTCAGAAAAAAGCGAACTATGGCTTGTTTGATCCTGAACAGCAAGTACGTAAGCACCCATTTGGGGCAACCCTAAAAAGAAATAAAAATCATTTTCCTAGCATAATCCACTCAAAAACACAGTAAAGACAATAAAAATAAAATAAAAGACATTTCTAGATGGAGTAAATTTTAGGAGATTAGGTAGTAACCTTAGGGTTTTAATATGTTAACCTTCGAACTTAGAAACTCTGGTTTTTCCCTTTTCTCTTTTCACAAAAAACGATAAGAGGAAATCACGACGACTAGTAGTCTAAATTGGGATTAATCTATTCAATTAATCCTAATTAAATTTTTCCCAACCACAGTTGGGTGGCGACTCCAAAACTAAACGAAATTCCTAACTCAAGTCGAGGATCTATATTAGATGAGCATAGGGTCTAGTTTAGATCGGATTAGGAATGGGAAATTCAAAAATTAGACTCGACATACACTAAAAGCTACTACAATGCATAAAGGATTAATATATATTACATATATTTGTTTTTGAAGCAATGGAATGGTGAAGTGACCTATTAAAGGATGCTAAAGGATTCATGTATATTACATACATTTGTTAATGGTATGGGCATTGCTTTTAGATTTTACTATGAGTAGATGCTAAAGTGACAAATGAACCATATAGGACGTAGTTGTGGAAGAAGTTGAAGAAGATCCATGGTCTTCTTAAAATGAATAAAATATTGCAAGAATAGGGCATGGATTGGAAGTTGCTACAACATTATTGTCGCAAGTGCTTATCATTAGCTAGGAGACAAAACATTTCAAGGTGAAATATTGTGTAATTTAATGCTTTTACCACGTTGAGTAACATTTAAGATTTTGAAGAAAGTATCTATTTTTCTTAGTTTTAGAAAATCAAGAAGATATCTCTTAATATGCCATAGATGGATGATTAGTCTTATTGTTAGTTAAAACAAAAATTATTTACATTTAAATGCCAACTGAATAGTGAGAAAACTATGAGTAACTTACTTAAGATAATTGCCTCATGCCATGGGGAAATTATTCTACTCAACAAAAGTGAAAAGCAAACCAGTATTGCGTAATAGCCAAAAAAGGAAGATAGTGTAGCAGGTCAAATAGAAAATTGTTAACGTAATTTCTCATGACTCCATTTTAACAAACAATAAGATCCGGTTGCCATCCACATTTACAAAATACATCTAAGAATATAATTACTACAACATAGCCTGTCTAACATTGTTCATCCCATGAAACATCCTTCTAGGTTAACTTTTACTAACTAGTTGTCCACAAACTTCTAACAAAAAACAACCACTTGGCTCTTGGCCCCTCCATTATCAAAATCGCATATAGTAATACTAGAAAGAAAATAAAAGAAAAAAAAAAACCCAAAGTAACATGATAACTAAACAAAGTGTTGCTGCTCCATAAAATTCACTTTTTCATCCAACTTTCTTGAGTTTGAACTCCACTTCCATCATTCTCATCACTCAATTCATCAAGATTTATGAATGTTAGTCTAATCCACTTCCTCTTGAAAAAGTTAGTCATTGCTATTCAATCACTCCTACGTCAAGGAACCAACTTCTCCTTTGACTTTTTGTTATTTGATTTCTTCAATTGAACATGTTCTATTGCTCTAACCTCATCCATATCAACTTGCAATTGCACTTATTGCACCCTCATTTGCTAGTTAACCCATTTTCCATGGCTACACTTTATGTAGGACCTCTTTAGTCTAATCCCCTCAAGAGAGACATGTGCTACATTACTTGTGACCTAAGAGAAATTATAAATATCTTAGTAATGGCTTTACATGTTGTCCATTTACAAAATTTACAATTTTTCAATAGGTGTACTGATAGTTGAAATAACAAATTCTTACCAGTTTTTTATTAGGTAAACAACTACCTGGAGATTGCAATTCAGATATGGGATTTGCAAGGGCTACAATGGCCTTTGTGTTAGCTCATAAATGAGGAGGTGAGACATTGGTATTAGCTTATTTCATGGCTGATGGATTAGCGTCATCACTGGCTCTTCTTCATATAAGATTGTATCCATAGTTAGTGTATTAGAATGTGTGTGAGGTGGTCATGGGAAACCAAGTGACATCCATGTAAACTGAGTTCTAGTATCTGCTTGGTTTAACTTTGCGATTGGTCGGAGGGTTGTGCACTTTGATCTAGGAGTGAGTAATTTTGCTTGGACTTTTTTCTTCTTGTGATTCTTTGAACAACACATATTATGTACTATTAAATCCATCAACGAATAGTGTGAACTCCCCCTTAATTCAGCATTAAGAGTTCTCAAAAGATAGAGAGTCCCCAAAACAAAATTTGTAAATGTACAAAGAGAGAGGGCAATACCTTTTTCTTGCTATGATCTTACTCATTCGATGACAGACAATGGACAAATGTGAGTTACACTTCTTCTTATAGGTCGCTACCAGTCTCCTTTTTCAAGAATAGTAAATAAACATTAAAGACTACAGTGAAATTGCACAGAAAAGTACATTGTAATAAGAAATTACCTGAGACATCACCTTTATACATGATTGCTTGGCATACCACTACCATTGACAAATGTTTTAACCATAACACCACTTCTAACAACATTGCTTCCACTCTGCAAAATACAAAATTTAGCATTACACATAAAACACTAGATAAACTAATATACAAGCATGATGGGTTCATACCTTGCTTGCATTATTGGATGGACATGCCCTATCATTGTGTTTTCTCTTGCTACATAACTTACATGTCATAGCTCGAGATGGCCTCCTAAATGTCTTGCTCTCCTCTCCTTCTTCCCTATTCCTCTTGTTCTTTGGTCTCCCTAGCAACATTTTAGGGATCAAGGCTACCATTTTCTCCATAGATGTTCCTTCCTAAAATTTAACACTTGGTACAAGAACGACCACATGTTGATATGTCTTATTGCACTATTCTAGTGTATATTGTCCACTCACATAGTCTTCAACATTCTAACCTAAGTATAAGATGTAAGCACATGCATGTGCACACGGTGTACCTATCAATTCTTACATCTTACAGCTTTAACTCCTATTAGCAAGATCAACTGCATAACCACCGGTCTGTTGTATAACTTTAAACTCCATGTGACCATTAGGCAGGGGATGGCCATTAAAGCTTGCTACCTTTTTCCTCTTAAGGCGTTCACATATGTGAGATGTGAAACATTGTGTCCACTTCCTACTTTTAGAAATTTTGTCAGATATCCTCTACATTACCTGTTTTTGAATGCACTCCATCATGGAGATGATTGATATGTGCCTAGCCTCAATCATTGTAGCATTGAAACACTTTGACATGTTATTGTCCATGACATCACACTTTATCCCATGCCTGAACATTGCCTTACACCAGTGTTTTGGATTTTTGCGCATAAGATCATCTGCAGCAAAGGGCTTCAACGCCTTCATTCGTGCAACATATTCCTCCAACTCATTAGTTGTCATCAACTTGCACGTTGCCTAAAATAGATGCTATAATTTACTTCCCTTATGTCTTTTCCTCTAGTTGGCAAAAAAGTGTCAAGCATAGAATTGATGCTCCACCCTCCGGTAAGTATCCTTAATGGCTTGTTGCAGTCCCTACATAAATCATGAATAGGCAATCATAGAAATTAAAAAGATAGATATAAATGCATACATGTTTCAAAATACACATATTACCTTCTACATGTCACTAATAATAGTGAAGCTAGATTCAACCCCAAATCCTACTAATGGATCTAACTTCTGCAAAAAAACATGCTTGATTGTAAAGGTTCTCTCCTTCCACGAAGCTTACACTATGGGGTACATTTTATCATTTACATCGTGTGCTACTACACTCAATAACTCTCCCTTCAGGTCACCCTTAAGAAAACATCCATCTAGGCCTAAAGCACTAGAAGAAGCCCAATCTACAAGCATCTAGATATACAAAAATTCTCTTAAAATATAAAGGATGGGCTAGACTTAGCCTCTTAACAACAACCTCTACAGCATTTGGGAGGCCGTTCAAACATAACCTAAGTGCATTAGCATAGTCCCAAAGTTGATCAATTTTTATCTTGAACCTACCACTTATATGCTTGAACTCGTACTCCCTCATGTATCTACACTGACTATAGGTCACATCAACCTTCAATTCTTACTCCATAAGTTTTTTAAAGTCAATAGCTATCATTTTTGGCGTGATTCTTAGTCTTGACAAGAAATGTCTTCCAAATACCTTATATGTGACACAAAAGTTTTTGTAGGATGGCCTACAGAACTCTTTGTGCTGCTTTGTAAATGTTTTCACCACAAATTCATATGTCCTACCTTCATATGATGCAAGTATGGCAAAAGGGAAACCTATGTTTTTACACTTATAATAAACTCGTCTCTTGCTATTAAATGTTAACTTTAGTTCCCACCTATCATGAATTGAGTACCTATTCATTGCTTCCTTGAATTCTTCCCTACTAAGGAAGACCATTCCCACACAAATATGAAGAGCTGCTACACTTGCATCATAATGACCCTTTGTCTACTTTCTCCTTTTTGGTCTCACCTCACCATCTTCTTCACTTGAGTCTGTATAAAAGCTGCCTTCGTCCTTTGAGAAGACATCTTCCACTTCATTCCCCACTTGCTCAAAACCACCTTGTCCATTACTTTGCTTTTTTACCTACAAACTACTTCTCTACATTCATTAAATATAGTGTCTATGTCTACACTCATTACTTTGAAGTAGAGCTACACTCACTGCCACCATTGACATTCAAGCCTTCTCGAGTTACTTCCCCCTCCACATGCTTCACATATATTTGACCACTACCATGACCTTTAAGAATAGCTACCATTGCACTAAACGGTCCATTCTCGCCTAATCCAAGGTTAAACAAATCATTAGCTACAATTTTCCCAAGAATAAAGAAGATATCTTCTTAATATTTCAAAACCCGAAATCTGATAAGAAGAATAGAAGGGCAGCTTCATTGATGGCTTCTAATTCAATTATCTACCCGATTTGCTCACCTCCAACATATTCCTTCCTTTCACCTTCTCCTTCAAACCTACTACCCACGTATGGTAGCAAGTTGGCCCTACATTGTAAAGGACAAAAATATTGATATAGGTTATATATAGAGTAGTCATCTCCATTTCTACTTTGATAGTGTGTCATATTAACCTCACAATGTGTTATAGATGGAACATTTACCATAGTAACAATCATTGCTAATGTAATCTACCCTACGAGATCAACTACCGTATTATAATGTTTTACACCTAAGGCATTGCTACTTACTAAAATAACAAAGCAACTTATGATAACATCTACATTAAATTGCCATTATGTATATACAAAATTTCTTATATAGCCAACTTATCATTTTTTTTTTTTGTCTTCATGATGAAACATTAAATCATGTTTTTTTAATTTTCTTCATGTTGAAACACTAAATTAGCTACAATACACAACACATGATACACTAGGGATAATTTAATAATAGGGCTAGTTAAAGTACCATAAAATTTAAAAATTTTACACAGAAGACAATCTAACTAAACTATAAGACAATGTAACCAAACTATCCACCACGATTTTTCTAGCTATATGGTCATCAACATACTCACACACACTAACATTAGCTTCTACATGACCCAAAAAAAAAAAATGCTAATGACAACTAAAAAACTTTTTCATGTTTACCAATAGACATGTTATGTGAGGGGTCAATAGCAAAAAGGCTTTCCAATACCATATAGTAAAAGAATAAATAAACAAATAAAATAAGCTAAACTACTAAATCCACTTACCTTCCACTAGCCTTTAGACCATGAGACTCCATTTCTTCTCAAATATTCTCCTTTGCCTTGTCGTCTTCTAGGGAGAACAATCTTGTGTCACATAAGCGATTCCTCTTCTTAAACTAAAAATCACTTTCCTTCAACTTAAGTGGGGACACATGCGACTTCTCACCATAAAAATTGGGTCTTTTCACTCCTTGTGGGATCCACTCAATGGTTTTTTCAACTTAATGTTTTCCACTCATCTCCATCGAATTAGGTTGCAACTTCTTCTACGTGACAATGGTTCCACCCACTAGTATGTCCCCCACCTTCTCTTCTCCCCTTTTAATCATTAATCTAAAAAGTTTCGGTATACGCTAGGGTTAGGGTTTCGATCAATTTGGGGGTTGTTTTCAGTTTAGGTGTCTTATTTAGGGCTTTGTTTATTTTGGTTACTCTCAATTTTTTTTTCTACTAAAAGTGGTTCCACCCCCACCCTCGCACCCTGGTTCCTTTTGTCACATGTTTTTCTTTTTCCATTCTTTTATTATTTTCTAGCATGTTTATTCTTTTTCCTAGTCATCTGGACTCTTCTAAACTTACTACAATTATGATTTATATGTGTCGTGTTCTATTTGGTTAGAGTGTCTATGTCAACAAACGAAGCTTGACAAAGTTAAATTAGCTTGCAAAGGTGGTATAAAAAACTTTACTTTGGTATTAAATCAATTAATTTCAAAGTTTAGGTAGTTAATTGGAAAAAAATAGCAAAGTTTAGATAGTAAAGTTGACATTAACCCTAAAGATTTTATTCAATAAAATTATGCTTGGGTTAAGGTTTTGATATAGGTTTGGTGTTAAATGAGATGAAAAGGAAATTGTTATGAATTACTACTTTTAAATAAAACATTTAGTTTATACTTCGAGTTGGTAAACTCAATCTACCCTATAATTTTTCACAAATCCCCTACCAAAAATGGGAAGATGTCACAAATATGACTCTTTTAGCTTTTTCTTCAACTCATTGGTCATTAATTTCTTAATTGCAGTTAGATGTTAGATACTTTTACTGTGATAGGGAGATCCATTCCTCCCATAATTTAGTCTCCAATAAAAACTTGATAAGACTTTATTTAATTTATTATATTCTTTAACATTTTTTTACATTAAAAAAAAATTATCTTTCCATGCACCTTATGTTATTAAATTGTATAATCAATATGAAAAAAAATATAAAAATTTTCAAATTTGGCTTCTTAACAATTGTCTCTAATCACCTATTAATAGAAACCCTATTAGCAAAACTATGTATTTATAGTAACTATATTGTAGTATATTCTTTGATAAATAAAACAAGGTAGCTTACAACATTGTTATTGGGGGACATTACTAAATAATGCCTACCCAACCAAAGATAAACTATCACGCATCTTCAACACAAATTATTCATGTCCCAAATGTCTACTGTAGATAGAAGACATCCCATATGATCTATGAAACTACTTAAGATTAGAGATGTTTGGTTTTCTTTAAGAGTGAAACGTGTGATTATACAAGGCGCTCATTTGCCAATTCAGGAATGGCTCTATCAAAATGCCAAACAAACAAAGAGAGATAGCTTTAGTTTGTAAGCTCCAAATGTGACTAGATATTTAGCTTTGCAAAAAAAGATTGGTAATATCTCTATCTTGAAAGTTGAATTATGGGCCATTTATTAGAGGCTTGGATATGCCAAGCTACTAGGACTCAGGAGAGTGGATTTGTGCATGGATTCTCCTATAGTCGCTTGTATCTCAAATACTGTTGTTTTTTATAATATAAATTTTGATTATGCTAACATTTCTTTTGCTTGTAAGCAAGCCTACTCTAGGCTTGAAGAGTGTACGATTATCTATACAATAACAGGAGTGAATTCCCTTGTTGATGCCATAGCTATTAGTATGCATATTGAATGGAGGATGAATCACAGGCTTTTGTTCCTTTATTAAGTTTATTATCTTGCTAACAACAAGACTAGTATATATGTTTTTAGCTGTAAATGTTATACTCTAGATTCTAGTTGAATTTTGTTGTTTTTTGAGTTAGGATTCTGATTTTAGTTGTTATTTGTTGTTTATCCTATTTGCACTTAAACTCTTGTTTTCTTAATGAATATTGTTTTATTTATCCCTCCAAAAAAAAAAAAAAGTTATACCAAAATTGCAAAAGAATATCTAAGAGACTTGGGGCGTCTTTGTTTGATTCACCTTAATGGATACGGATGTACCTAGTTGGCTCCACCTATTGGCTTATGAGATGACAAACCGACTTGAGGATTCGGTTTGAAGCAATAATAGTCCAAAATCTTGCTGGCCAATAGAATTCGGCATTAAAGCATGAGAAACCAATAACTTCTCCACCTAAGCATTTATACTTCCAATGCATATGTTAAATGCAAAAAAGCTATAAGAGTACATGCATGTGCTTGTCTTCTCCTGTTCATTTACATCGTGTCCTTGTCCAGCTAATCACAGCTGTCATATGAATATGCATTGTCTGACTTCTCTCCTACTTCTACCTTATGTATTCGTCATATAAAGTCAAATAATATACATACACCCATCACCTCATGCCTAGGTAGTTGATTATGTATGCTTCAAGTTTGTGTAGAATTCGTTTGTACATAAAGAAAATATTATTAAAAAAAGGCCAAAAAACAAAATATGTACTATAAGCAATTAATTTATTTTACAATCCCATCAATCCAAATCGCATTAACACACCAATCATATCTTATCCTTTCAATACCTTATTACATATTTATAAACCATAAAATTATTAGGATTTCACTCGAATTATTATACTTTTATATGTTTTATTTATTATATATATATTATTATATATTTTCACATAATAAAATCGATTTCTATTTAATATATAACAAGACATAATTTAAAAATCTAGCACATACGGAAGTTTCTTAACTTTACAAAAAAAAAAAAAAAAAAAAAAAAGAAAAGGAAAGGAAAAATCCATGATATAGTCTTATACGTCCCCATCCATCAAAACTAATTTTTCCTAACTAATAGAATCAATTATTATTCAACTCACATAACATAATTTAATAATCTACTACACATAGAAGTTTCCTAATATAAATAAATAAACCTATAGTTATTTAAAAAAAAAAAAGTTAATCCCTTTTCGCTGCTAGTGTATGAAAGCTCATGATCATCGTCATGATTTTTGCACATGCATCTGTGGGGGCGATTAGGTAATTATGCACCTGAAGACTGTCCTAAAATGACACGTGTCAGTGGCGAAGCATACGGAGTTTTACGCTACAATATCACGGCTACACTTTCTTCGTAAGTTTAGTTCTATTCTGTGTTCCATAATACCGGAATTACCGGTTTCCAGTCATACATAAAAGAGAGAGAGATTTTGAATGTGTAAGAAGGCAAGGACTGGTGTGGACTTGAACACCGGGAGGAATTGTAAGCAGAAGGACTTGTTCTACATTCTGTGGTGTTTGGCTGCTTATAACAGGTCAATGTTTTTTCTCTTCTTTTTGATTTTTTTTCTTTTCTTATGTTTTATATCGTATCTGTGTTTTGATTAGTGTTAAGTTGGGTTTTTATGATGTTTTGTGTTTGGAATGTAAAAATTTTCAAATTTTAATGTTGTTTTGCTGAAAACTTCTCTGGGTATTTGTGTTTTTTGCTATATGTTTGGTCTTCTAGTAGTTATATGTTGTTTTGTTTAGTTATGAGACTTGTACACTGGATAAAATTGTTACTTGAAGTGGGTTGGACGTTTTGAGTTTTGTCTTGCGGTATGGTTTCTTCAAAGTTGGATTTTTGAAGCACTATTGTCAAAGGGTCTTGGTTGAATATTAAGTTTCAACTCCTTTATGGCAATTATAATCGCAGAAAGTCGAATTCTGTAGGACCGATAGGCATCGATATAGGGAAAAGGTTGACAGATATCAGCACACTTGTTAATGGCAAAAAAGGGAAACTCTTCCATATTTCCGTATGTTTATTTTTTCATAAAGTGTGTAAACAGCCTGCTGGTGAGCATTGATTATCTAGACCATAGATATATCTGTTGAAGCGGCTTTTAAATTTGTCATTTTAAAAACTTGACCCATTCATCCTCTTTTATGCATTAGGTGGTGCCTGGGACTCATTTTTGGGCTTAGAATTATGATGATCCATGCATGATAGTGCTTTCTGAGATTTACACGAGTGGTTATAGAGGGGTCTATGCATTGGCCTTGGAAATCAGAGCCATCTTCGTGCAGAAATGTTATACCTGGAAGACAAGATTGTCATATTCTGATGATTGTCTCAAGTGGAAGTTCAGAATTGATATCCTTAATATGAATAATCGGTATCAATTTCGTGGAATGGAAACAGAAATTAGGAATAGCTTTAGTAAATCTTCAGTTTGTGGGCGTAACTGTTACAAAGTTGCCAGACTGACAGAAACAATTTTGGACTCAACTTTGATATCTAATCTTAGGGACCGTTATGTTCTTGAGGAGCAACTAGGATCAGGGCAGTTTGGTGTTATCAGAGCATGCTCGGATAAACTGACTGGTGAAGTCTTGGCTTGTAAATCAATCTCCAAAGATAGATTGGTTACTATAGAAGATGTGCAAAGTGTGAAGCTTGAGATTGAGATAATGACCAGGTTATCCGGGCATCCAAATATAGTAAATCTCAGAGCTGTATATGAGGAAGAGGATTATGTGCATTTACTAATGGAACTCTGTCTAGGTGGAGAGCTTTTTCATTGGCTGGAGAAACATGGAAGGTTTTCTGAGAGGGAGGCAAGGACTCTGTTTAGACATATAATGCAAGTGGTCAAATATTGTCACGATAATGGTGTAGTTCATAGAGATCTAAAGCCAGAAAACATTCTGTTGGTCTCAACATCCTCATCCTCTCCAATTAAATTGGCTGACTTTGGCCTTGCAACATACATCAAGCCTGGTAATGCTCTATCCTGCTCTGATCAATGAAAATGCTGCTTACTCTCATGTGATGCTGTTCGTCTCATTATCTATTATAAGTGCACCCCTATCATGTCAACAGGTCTAGATTTACATGGCACTGTCGGGAGTCCATTCTACATAGCTCCAGAGGTGCTTTCAGGTGGTTATGATCAGGCTGCTGATGTATGGAGTGCCGGAGTAATATTGTATATACTACTAAGTGGTGTTCCTCCATTCTGGGGAAAGACTAAATCAAAAATTTTTGATGCTGTTAGAGCAGCAAACCTGCGCTTCCCTTCAAACCACTGGGACTGCATATCTGCATCTGCAAAAAACTTGATTGCTGGAATGCTTCATTTAGATCCTTCCAAGCGGCTTACACCTGCAGAGGTCCTAGGTGAGGTGATTGCTGTAACATTTTTTTTAACAGAAAGGCTGCATCTCTAGATTTTCATTTAACGATTTACTGCAACATATTTGACATAATTGTTGTTTAATTTTCAAAATAGATTTCATGAAATAAGTCTTTAGTTGAAGCAGCTACAATATTTAGCATCCTAATGAAGAAAGTTTTTTGTTCTGCTACCTTTTTGCTTAGTTCATTCATATGGATTGGCACCTGAGGTGCTTGACCACCTAAATCTTAATTTATGTCTTGTACTTAAGTCAAAAACTTTGTTTCAGTAATGGATGTCTAGAGATGATGGATAATGTTAGATGTTTCGGTATCTTAGTAGCCGAACAATCATGCGTTGTAGGATTGAATATAGTTTCTTGTAATGGGTCTATTATGAACAAAATCTGCAGTGACCTTATTCTTAATTAATTACCTACCATCTTTACCTATGTGAATTGTCTGGGCTTCTTAAGAGAAAACCAACGATGTCATGAAAACACAATATTTGAGTAAAACAGGACTTTGTTTTCATTTCTGATTATCCCTTGAGTGCCAGTTACAAGAGCAGTTTTTTTTCCTCTGCGATTTTCCAAATTTTACTCCTTTTTTGATGCATAGAATAACTGCATGCTAACTTCCTCTAAATTACTCACAGCGATGTGCAACTACCATTTAGTATTACAAGACCTTTAGACACATATAACCAACTCATCGACACACATGATCTGATGCACTTTACAACTAAAACAAACATCAGGACGCACAAACACTACATTCATACATGACACAACACAGCTCACAACACCACAGTACACTTCACATACTCTTATATTTCTAGTAAATACACATTTTTAGAGGGTACAATCCTATACTTCCTTTGATGCACTATCTGGTGATGAATCAGCCATAACATCATGACATGGATTTAAAGAAGGCTATGATGACCTTTTGATAGTGTGACTGCTTGAGCTTTCCTCATTTTATGTCTACAGTCTATATGGTGAATGTAGTTCAAACTTCGAAGTACATGTTGGTATTATCTACTAGATTTTCCGCTATGCAACAACCAGTGTAACTAACTAATTAATATTGAGATTAGTGAGAGCTCTATTTCTCATTATGAAAGCTAATATTTTGTTGGTAACTATTTAAAAATAGCTTTTTAAGTCTAAATATGCAGTGAAAATTGAAGATGGTTTATACATAGAGATGATAACTTTCTTTTGTTAAGAATTCAATGGATAATTACTTGAGGCATGGCATGTCTCTTTGATGAAATCACTTCCTTAAATTGAGCGTCTTGATGTAATAGTTGGCCTTTTGAGAATTACTAGTGTGAAATTAGGCCCATAGCTTATGTTGAGACATTCCCTTCATCCAAGTGGTGTTGATTGCAGTTCTCATGATGATGCATGGTATCTGTAAACATCTAAGGATTAAGTGATTTACAAATCAATGTCAGAATTCATGGCAATGGAGCTGAAATCTTTATGTTGTCATATTCTGGTTGACCTAGTCGTAAGTAATTTCGGTTTGCAGCTCATCCCTGGATGGAGAACTCTGTGGAAGCCATTGAAGAACCACAATTACAGGAGCATACAGTTCTTCAATATCCCGAAGTGGGTGTAGGTTCTTTTTCTAACCCATATATAGCCAGGATACAGGATTGCAGTTTCAGTTATGCATCAATTGCAACTGGTGACACCAGCATCGAGCAGTCACCTGTATTCACATGCCAATCATCATTTTCTTCCATGCTACCCAGTGAAGAAACTCCTTGCTTTGCATCCGGGAGGAATTCTTTCAATAGCAACTCTGATTCAAATTCTCCCGGATTTTTCTCCCCAATACCTTCTCTACCAAGTTTTACTTTCTTCAGTCCCCGTGCTGCAGTTGAGCAAGGAAATGATCTTTTCGGATTCCAAAGCCAAACATCAACCAACGACAGAATTAATTCAGGTGCCAACACATTGTCTTGCTTTTGTCTTGAGATAAAAAACTTTTATCTTTACTAAACCACTTATCAAAGAACTTTCTAATTGTAAATCATGCAGAATCAAACTTGGTAAAGCTGTTTGCCTCAGGGGATACATCAGTCGTATTTAAACACAAGATAGAAGTGGAGTGGCAGACAGATACCCAGGGGGGAGCAATTGGTGGGACTCGGGCCTCCTGGATCTCTAGCAAGAGGAATAGGACCATTGGTTTTGGTGAGCACAATCAAATCGAAGTTGTGACCGAGTCAGTTATTCGTTGGGCATCATGCACTCATATTCCTACTGCTCCATCACTGAGACTGTCACTTGTTTGCTAAGAAAATTGACAAAGGTGATTCGTTTGCATCTGAAGGCTTTACATACATGGAACTGACAGTAACAGTAACTAATCCAACATGAGATATAACAGCCTTGATGGAGGTTTTCTAGTGCTGCCAAGGAGTTGAAAGTTGCGCAATTGAGTTATCAATTATGTAATTTATCTGTGAGGTTGCCTGGCCTCATTTTTCGGAGTTTTGATTGACTTAATTTACTCCTAAAATTATGTGATATACAGATGATGAACTTTTTTGCACCTTTAGAGTTAACAAATTTTGTGGAGAGTCCCTATCTGAATGTTACATTTGAATACTACATCTTGTATAATAGCCATATTTAAAGGAAATAGCATGTAAAATTGTTTTTGGCTTGAACAATGTATATTTCTATGAACTTTTGGTTCTAGTGGAGAGTGTGTCATTATGCATCTTTTTATAGGATCTTGGATGTAAATCACAAATAGGCCTTGAAACTGAGAAGGAAAATGTGATTAAGCTTTCAAATTCTGGATTGGTGCAAATAAGCTCCTGAACTTTTGCATGATGATTAAAACAAATTTTTAGCTTGTATCAGTATTACATACCTTTACAAATAACAAAATTAAAAATATGGTATTTAGCAAGCTCCCTGACCCAGACTTTGAGGGATTGTTAAATAGTTATTAATTGTGTTTTTAGTATTTTTAATCTATGGCTATTAATTATAACACAAGGTTTATTTGATGGGTACACTAGTTTACTAGTATTATAAATGTGAAGTTATTAATAGATATCGATATTATTAAATTTAAAACTTGAATTTTAGTGTTATACAATTTCCTAAGACTTGGAATGTAGAAAATGTGAGTGACGTAGTGGGAAGTAAATGATTATTTTACAGCTTCATATCTCATATTAAGCGGCTTATATTTTTCTATATTTGAAACACATGTATCATAAATATACACCACTCTAATTAAAAAGAATTGAAATATTATTCATAACATAACTGACTTTTGGTTTCAACGACCATTGTATTTTCTTTTAATTTTTTGTTTAATATTTTCCATTAGAGATCAAAATTAAAAAAATAATTAAAAAAAAGGCTACTTCAGACATAATTAGTTGCTGACAATCTGAGGTGGAGAAGAACAATAGGAAATAAAAGCAAGGAAGAGAGCTCTGAAAAGTGAAAACTGCATTGCAGTACATGGGCAATACTCAAGGTGGTTTCCAACACAAAAATGGATTTTGCGTTTGCCGGGAGTCGAACCCGGGTCTATTGCTTGGAAGGCAATTATCCTAACCGTTGGACTACAAACGCCTTGTTGGAATGGTCGTGATGTACAAATTATATCTAATAATAACTAGCCATTAAGTTAAGTTGATTTCGTCTTGTTACAGATGGCATGGACTGTCAAATAGTTAGTGATAAATTTATGTTTTCGCCCAATATAAAAAGATGTAAAACTGGATGGCGCAAAGGTGCAGTTGAATTTCTTGGAAAACTAAGAAAGATTCGCATTTCTTACTAGATGGGGTTAACGCTTACTTGCCTATCATATGAAAAAAAAAAAAAATTGGCATCAAAATACTATACACTATATTTATAATTTCTTACACTTCCTATATTTTAGTTTGGACTGAATTTTAAACCATATTATAAAATTGAATTGATTCAAATAAGTTGGCTGATTAATAATATAGATAAATGCATTGATATTATTATATCTAATCAGTCCGATTGATAGCATATCAAATTTACTTGCCTTGAAGATTACAAGTACTAACGCTCTAGAAAATTGCAATGAAAATCCCACTTCACTACAACTTTGTCATTGCTTCCAAAAAATTTACATCATTGAGAAAGATTCGAATGATTACATACATGGATTTAGTAATATTGTCCCGACCCAAATTTGAAGAAATTAGAGTCCACTGGCCAATGGCATTGTTTTACCACTTTTCTCTTCGGTAATAAAAATTTATAGGTGACTTCGGCTCCTATCATACAGGTCAGGACACGTCCCAGGACCACAGGCTGCTTATAAAGTGCTTACAAGTTACCTACTAACACAATCCCTATGTCTACAGCGGGCTTCAAACCATACACTTCTAACAGACCACGGCCCGTCCTCACCAACGCAGCCAACTTGTGTTAGCAATGATCTTGTACCTTGAGAAGAAGTGTAATCAATACTCACGAAAACTTACAATATGGTCCACTCATCAGCAAAACCCATCACAGAACACTTCTTCCCACAATTTAGCAAACTTGTTATTCCTCTGTGAGATAGATGAAACTATTAACACCCAAGATACTTACCGACACAGGTGACATAACAAATGATTTAGATTCCAGTTGCATACCATAGCACGAACATTTGAATAAAACTTGGAAGCAAGTGTACAACGCAACTTGAAATGTTGATTCCAGTTCTACCTAGACACCGCCACGCTTTGCTTAAAATCGGTGTTCCCACTGCTATAAGTCATCTTCATCAGACACTGGTAAATTCAGAGCTTGATTGTCTGAACATACGAAAAGAGTGCACGAGATCGGAGACCAAGTGAGTATTAAAAGGAAAGAGTAACAATTTAACAGAATGAGCATATCATAAGAAGAGATTCTGTAACCAGAACTTTTAATGCGGATGGATTACATCAATAAATTACCCACCCAAGGGTGACAGAATCTCATTTCATAAGATCACTAATCCATGTATTCCTGGTTACTGAACCTTATCACAGAACTCAGTTATAGCTCATTAAGAACTGTTTCTAATTGCTATGAGTGTCTGGAATTTATGGTACAAACTCTAAAAATAAGAAAAATCAAAACAAGGGAGAAGGTATCTCTAATGTGGAAACACCTGGGCAATCCACGTGCCATCAATAGGCTACAAAAAAGAATACCACACGTACTCATGATGCTGGTGCATATTCCTGGATTGCAGTGGCCAGCTGATCCCGGTCTTCACCTGTCTTCAAACGAATTAAGAAGGTGCGTGCCATTACATTTTCTGTACTACCTCCATCATCCTGCAAATATATTATGATGATAAACACATATAATTCTACTGACATCGTATATGAATGAACCTCGCCAATTCAGGTGGAAAAATCAAAAGGAAGAAAATACATAATACATTATTTCTCAGCTAGAAGCACTCCTAAAGTCAAGACTTGGAAAGTAGGATTTAGCATCCCACTCTCCATTCAAATTTCAACAAAGACCAAGAAGCATATCACGAAGTACAGTCAGAGGTATTTATTTCATAAGAGCAAGAAAATAGCATAATCATCTACTTCCAAGAAACATGAAACAGTTGTTTTTTTTTTCCTGGGGTTGTTGGGGTGGGGGGTGGGTGGGGAGGGGGAAGTGGGGTTGTGTGGTGGTGGAATCATTTTGCAATCAAACATCCAAACTTATCGAGTGTCAATTTCAATACCTAATTCAACTTTTCCATGTCAGTATTAATACTCGGACTAACTCCATTAAAAAATGTTAGATAATGTGGCTTTTTCAACAATCCTTAAATGACACATTGTCACTAGCTGACTAAAAAAAGTCACATTTAATGCAGCTCATTGCTACACAGTGCCACGTTGATTTCATTTTGTATTTTTTTTCCCAAGGATATCAATTTAAAAAAAAAAAAAATCAAACTTTTGTTGAAAATATATTCATAATAACTCAATAAAATTACAAAAAAAATCATTAAGAAAAGAAAGAATGCAGTCATAATCTTTTCTGAGGAAAAAATTATCATTTTCAAAGATAATTCTCCACTTTGGCCTAAAAAAAAGAGTAACTCTCACGCTAAGACCATCCAAAGCTCAAAACACAACTTTTGAGAACTAGATCTTTTTGTGAAGGATGGAAATTCATCATTCCAAGTCATCATTATCATTCATCAATCTGACAGTTATCTTAAAAAAGAAGGTTAAGATATAGGTTTTGAAGAAAAGTAAGGTGATTCAAGTCCTTTTTTATCAGGGTTTCGAAAAAAAAAAAAAAAGAAAAAAAAAATAGGTGCTTTGAAAAGAGAGAAAGTTTGGATCTGCAATTGGGTTTAGTTCTGTACCCGGGGAATATGGATGTTTCAAAGGCAGTGGCTTACGGTGCAGGCTTGAGTTAGGATTTGTGGTTGGGGAATGTTGTATTGATTTTGATTTGTGCTTGTAATAGTCAAGTCTTGGATGGTTGAGTCATTGGTCCACTTTGCTTCTGTCGAACTCAGCTTAAATTCATTGGAATCGGTATTGATCCACTTCGACTTACTTGAACTTGACTCTGAGTTGAGATTTATGCAACCCATGGTTGAACAAGTTTTGAGGTGGCGGTGGGTGATGGTTTTAGAGGATAATGCTGGCGGTGGGTGCTCAAAGTCCATGAATTTCTCTCTATCCTTTCCTATTTTGATTTTCTATATTTTTTTTGTTTGATTTTTACTTTTGTTTTATATTTTTTGGATATCATGATTAATGATATGAAAAGTAGATGCATTTAAACTTCCTTTCTATTAAAAGTGTGATGTGGCAAGCTTAGCTGGCTTTTTTTGGTTAATTTAATAATACATTTTAGATGCCTATTGGTTTCCAATGCTTATGTGTCTAACAGTTCTTGATGGAGTTAATTCAAGTATTAACATTGACATCTAAAGGTTGAATTGGGTATTAAAATTGATGCTAAAAAAGCCAGCTAAGCTTGCCACATCACACTTTTAATAGAAAGGAAGTTTAAATGCATCTAATTTTCATATCATTAATCATGATATCCAAAAAATATAAAACAAGAGCAAAAATTAAACAAAAAAAATCAAGAAAATCAAAACAAGAAAGGAAAGAGAGAAATTCATGGACTTTGAGCACCCACCCCCAGCATTTGTTAATTCAAGTATTAACATTGACATCAAAAGGTTGAATTGGGTATTAAAATTGATACTAAAAACATTTAGGTACTTAATTGAAAAATGACCTGAAGTTAAGATATCAAATGCAATATTATCCCTTTTAAATAATACTACTGTTAATAACGATGAATTTCCATCCCTACCCTGGATCCATATAAGAAACCAACATATTCAGGCAAGGCTCCTGTGCATCAGCAATATTGAGAAAGGCATCCCCACAGCAATATACGAGTTAACCATTGTACAGAGAAAATGTGATGCAGTATAAGTAGTTCAAAGAAGAAATACAATACCGCAGTATGAAATATAGCAACAAGAGAATTCTTTTGCACGCTTGTCTTGATGCCTGGATATAGTAAAGCATTAAGCAACACTTTTCCCACCTGGAATTTAATATAGGGATAAAACATCAGAACCTAGAATTTCTCAGGCATCTAGCTTTCCACAACTTATCTAGTTATGCTTCTAAAAAAATAAATAGAAACTTTGATTTTTTCCAAAAATTTTCTGGGGACAGAAAGAATGAACAAAAACAGTGTGCTGTATAAAGATACCCACATCATTGCGAACTACGATTGTGGGCTTGGATTCCTTTGTTCCCTTGTTGACACCCTCTTTACATTTAATAGAAAGCTGTCCTGCACCTTTATCTTTCCAGGCATCCTTATCCGCTGGATCTGTCGACTGAAGAAATTAATAAAAGAAAATGAGTAAATTAATTGACTATAGAGATAATTGGTAGCATACCCCTGAGGATGTCAAAAGGAAAAATGAATATGAATAAAGATAATCATAGTTTTCCAGAAAAAAATCACTGATTTTCCGAAACAATTTGTTCTTATCAAGACTGACATTAAGGCTACTTGAATAACAGCATGATGCACTTGAGAGTGCACAAACCCACTTGCAAGAAACATCCAATAAGGATTATCCGTGTAAACCCAGCAAGATAAATCACCTCAACTCATTAAACACAATTAATGAGAACTCAAATCAATAGGGCAAAGATGTCTCAAGTTTTTTTTTTTTTTTGGGGGGGGGGGGGGGTGGTTGGGTGTGGTGGAGGGAATAAGATCAATCAAGTTTCCACATTTGTTTTTCTGATTAATCCCTTCCACTTGCTGTAAGAGGTTCTCTTTGACACAATAGCATCTCAAAAAAACAGCTTTGAGACAAAGAGTGACAATTAAAAGTTTACAACCACAATAAACAGCCTGCCAGCATCATGCACATTGGTAATAACAGCAGGAAACAAGAAGACTAGCCTAAAAAAATAAAGGAGTCAAGATGAGCCCAGTCAAAATTAGATACAATGATATAATTAGTTTTCATTTATAAATCAATGATATAGTGAGTTGTTATCTGCAAAGTTATTATAATTGCAGATTGTTCAAATTCAGAATATCACTAGAATATTGACAATCAAGACATGTGAAAACTTCATCATAATAATAATTATAATAATAAATAAACTGCAGGGTTGTCAGAGGCTTATATTATGAAGGAAGTTAACTATGCAGTGCATGTTTAGAAAACCCTTCACCAATTCAGACTTTGTAAATAATATCAAACAAAATTACGGTCAATATTTTACATCAGTGCAACAAATATCTGAGCATCATCAACATTGCCTTCTTTGACGAAATTGAAATTTCGCAGAATACAACATGATATGTTGAAGTACATTGAAGAAATATCAGAAGAAACTTATGCCTGACAAAGTGACATTGTGTAGGCTTTTACAGATATACCTTCACATAGAGCTTGCATTTTACTTCATGGACAACCACAATTCCCTTCTCTTCTGACTTTTTCACAGATGGGCTGCTAGGCTGCTCTAATTCATCCTCTGTTAATAAAAAAGGCTTGAATATTAATAACTAGAATTTCACCAAAACATGCGTACCATAGACCCAAGAGAAGACATAAACAGATACTAAATTTCTGACCACATGGAATTGATAACCACTAACACTTATAACCAACAGAAACAGTCATTCAGGCATATTCTCAACTAACTCACGATAAGAAAGACAAAGGGAGCACATATTATAACAAATAATGCTATTAAAACTTCAAATTAAGAAACTACTCCCTACATCACTGCCAATGCTTCTCCTGGATAAAGGCACACAAGTCCTCCAATTACCAACATACAAAAAAAAGCCATTAACCTAAAAAAATTCTGATATGCTTACCAAGTAGAAAAGAATATTGACATGAAGGGGAAAAAATGTGTATATTCTAAAAAAAAAATTCTTGTGAGAATATGCAAGCACAAAGGCTTTTCATCCAAAAAAAAAAAAAGCACAAAGGCTATATAAAAGGAGAAAGCCTAACTATATCCGATGCAAAATAGGGCATATAAATCTGACATTACATCCAAAAATATAGGGCATATAAAACTAAACTTATCCACAGTTTCTACACACTAATCCTCTTTATATTTCACATGCATAGAGATGCATAAGCACAGCCCTATACTATACATAAAAATCCAAAAGACATGTGCCTCACTCATCATCCAAATTCTAAAACCTATGCAAAAGAGCTGTCTTTTCTAGGGACCTATTCCTGGACTATATCAGGAATATATACACAAAATTATTTTGGTAAGTCATATGCACAAATTTCTAATATTTAGAGATTGCTTATTCACTCTAAAATGCTGGCCTCAGATGCCTCTAATCTCTGATGTTTAATCTGGTCAGTGTAGAAAGTAAAGGTGGAGAAAGCAAAATTTAGGGAGTAGTTACTGCTCTATTACAATAATACAGTTGAAAGTTGAAACATTCCAAAGTGATTAAAGAAAAAGGGACAGCCTAGTCATCAGAACATGATGCATACAATATCAGATGGTGAGCATAGCAATCCAAGTAAAAGTGCAGTAGCCACTATCTTGTTTAGTTAAACAATTGGATTAACAAAGGTAGCATCACTAGCATAGTAAGTTTAACACATACTATATCAACCATGCAAGATGACCATATCAAACTACCGAAAAGTGTAAATGACAAGTTGTTTTACCATCATCCCCGCCCTCTGAAGCATCAACTTTTGCAGGACCAGAATTTTGGATACCTAAAAAAATAAAAACTAATATAGTAAGAAAGCATCCTTAAGCTCAACCTAGTAACATGGCATTAAAGATCTACATAGACACAACTTGCTTTTTACCCCCTTTAGTTAGAGACACACAGCCATAATTAGAGTAACTGCCTTTGGACACATGAACCACCCCATTTGAACAATGCACTAGGAATTATCATGCAATTGCCTTCACTAAAGGGCAACGCATTAAACCATCAAGATGGCATGCAAAGCATAAAATGTAGTATTATCAATTTTTTGGAAGGTATATTATAGCATTATCACAAATTTTTTTTCGGGGGGGGGGGGGGGGGGGGGGGTGGGCGGGTGGGAAGGACATCTCTCAATTTTCAAGATATACAATTAACAATATATTCTCGACATGCCAGTGCACCATATGCAACCTCATTTACAAAGCTTACATTCTAAGAGCTCGTATCTTCTTTTCCTATAAGCATTCAAAACATTAATCAACACTTTTCACTAGTCCTTTAAATTACTACCTTACAAGAAAAAGAAAATCAATCAAGACCAAGTAACATCTAGTCCCAAGGATACTAGCCATGAGAACCAATCCAGTGGTAGAAGTCTATTAGTAGTATAGCTGTGGTAATAGTCACTTGTCTAGGTTTCAAACCATAGTCCCACATACTTACCAAAAATCTATAGCTCCAGAACTACAGTAAAGTTGTGTTATTCAGAAGGCCCTTCCATTTCAATTAATAAATAACATCTTAAAAAAGAAAGCGAGCAATCATGGCTACGTACCTGTAAATACAGGGATCTGACCACTAGAGAACACTCCTGAGCTCCATGGGTTCGCAAAGCTAGAAGAGGTACTCAATGAAGCAAAGAGAGGTTTGTCCTGAGTTTTCACTTCCTTATCTTTACTTTCAGGCAGCGGCTTCTTTTCAACAGTAAACAATCCTGAAGTGTTATTGTTGAATACTCCAGAATTCCAAGAAGCTGCAAAGCTGGAAGTTTCTGCAGCAGAAGCTGCTAAGTTGTTTTGAAAAAAATTTGGGGAATTAATGTGATTTCCAGGTAATACATTCTTTTCAGTATTATGAGTTTTTGGAGCAGATAAAGTCTCCCCCTTCAAAGTATTTGCTTCGAGCCACTTCACAACATCACTGAATTTCTCCTATAAGCATAGGAGTCTAAAATCAATAGAAATGCAGAAAATTGTGTCCATAGCTGGATATATGTCCTAATGCATCAATCATAATAGCGAACAATTTTCTAGCTAAAATGGTCCCAGATAAGAAGGCTCAAGGACTTTCATCCTGTATTCAAACAATTTTTATTATTCTTTTGCTAATTCATATTCTAACATTTAGTTGTTAGACAAAAAGAAGATAAGCATAATTTTATAAAAGAAAAAACACATAAGATAAGCCTGAAGGGTTAATGCTCTGGCTGCTTCAACCAGCATAAAGTTTATTTAGCTAATTTTTCTTGCATTTGCTATGGTTATGTAAAAGAAATATGGTCAGGTCAAAAGGGAATGTCTTGTCATACGGTGTTTTGTTTTTTTTTAATGAGTACGTCATAGAGTAAATTTGTGTCTTCTCAAGTGAATAGGAAGTACACAAATGAAGACATCAATATCACTTTCACAAAGCCAAAGCCTGCATATGATTTATCTTCTAAAAAACAGAAAAACCACCATGCAATTGACTTACATTGACTTCTTCTTTTTTCCACCGTTTTCTTATCATTGCATTCCATATGATGATTTCAGACACTTAATTGAAAAACAAAAGCTGACATTCAAAAATAAACTCAGAACCCTAAGAATATGTTGTTACACATACACGTGATGGTGTAACAAGCTTTTTAGGATGATTATCTTTCAACAATTACATCCACGAGAGAGAAAACCTTATGAGGAAGAGAAGCCTTACTTACTGTTATTCCCTTCAAGCATGTGTATGCTCGAAGGAAGAAAAGTTAGTATATTTTCTGTCATGTTAGTTGTAGTGTCTGGTCTGGTGTCAAATAACAGGCATATGTGTCAGAGGTGTCCAGGTGGCAGGCATGCATGGCGTGAATCTGTGCAAGTGATGTGTATGTGTCAATGTTTTGTAAGTGTCTATAGGAAGAGCAGTAAGAGGCAGTTTCTCAACTGCCATAATGGTGGATTATTACATAAATAATAATGTACATGGGTGTGAGACATGTCCAAGTTGTTTCTGAAAATTTTTCCTTGTTTTTTTCCTAAGAGATCCAAGGCTCTCTCTAAGTAGTCCTAGTCACATTCATCATAGGTCGTTTTGGAAGAAAAAAGAATAAGGACAAACAGATCCACAAGGAAGAATTAAATCTTAATCGTCTTCTTACTAGATCCCAAAGTCGATCCACTAACAAATTGGTATTAGAGCCATGTCTAATGGAAGAAATCAAACAACTACAACAGCAATTCAAGGCCTTCATGTTGTTGTACAAGAAGGATCAAGAGAGAATGGAGTAAGACAGCAACAATTGAGTATGGAGATTACTAGTTGGTCATGAGGAGCTTTTGGTTCTCGAATTGCCGAAGGTCAGATGGATGGAGGAATTAACTACAGGAGGACAAAAGAAGGCGAGGATAGCCAAGGAAGTCGTTCCAGAAGGGGAATAGTTACTCCAAAATATTTAAAGATCGATTTTCCCAACTAAGATGGAAACGTCGATCCCATTGGCTGATTGAATAGGTGTGAGCATTTCTTTCGACATCAGAAGATTACAGCAATGGATATGGTGGAATTAGCCACATTTCATATGGGAGGTGACACACAACTCTAGTTTTTGAAATTGGAGCAAGAAAAACCAGAAATGACATGGGAAGAATTCAAGTTAACGTGTAACCTCTGATTTGGTCCTCCCTTATGCAGTAATAAACTAGGCGAACTCTCTAAACTCCAACAAACGGGAACGATGGAAGTTTAGCGGAGGAAGTTCAAACAACTAGCCAGCCACATTACCTCCTTTTTACACTAGGATGAAGTCGCAATTTTTATTGGCGAGCTAAAGGAGTATACAGCAGTAGAAGTCAAGTTACACCAACCCCACAATTTGAATCAAGCCATGGCTTTAGCTTGCTTGTACGAGAGGAGAGGGGTCCATTTCATGAAGAAAGAAACATCAGCCAAAAGAAACTTTTTCCTCAACGGTACAAGCAATAAAAGTCCATACATTTGTAGATTAAGCAGAGCAGAGTTGGCGAATCGGAGAGAAAAGGGCCTTTGTTTCAATTGTGATGAACCATTCAACATTGGGCATAAATGTAAGAGACTTTTCTAGTTGGAAATGGAGGAGGATCCTAGTTCTGATAAGTCGTCGGAGGAGTCGAGGAAAGAGGAGGAACTCTCGAAGGGGAGTTAGAAATTTCTTTGCAAGCCATGGTGGGACTCACTCAACCACAAATGATGAAGGTACAAGGACTAATTAAAGGTCACTCAATATTGATTCTCATGGATTTTGGAAGTACTCACAGTTTTGTGAGTACAAGCTTGGTCCAATCACTTGATTTGCAGGTGGAACTCAAGGAATGTTTGAAAGTGGTGGTGGCAAATGGAGAGCAAGTCCAAAGTCAAGGGATCTGTAGAAAAGTTAAGTTACAAGTTGGAGAAAATGCATTTTTTTTTTATCTATATTCCTTGCCACTATGTGGAGTAGAGGAGGTGTTAGGGGTGAACTGGCTTAAGTCCTTAGGTCCAATTGCTTGGGATTTTTCGTCAATGAGAATGAAGTTTATGATGAATGGGAGGCAAGTTGAATTATGTGTAGTAGAAGGAAAAGAAGTCCCTTCCGCAATCACCATAATGCAGAATGAAGCTGATAGGGAAAGGGACTTGAAGAGGATGTTGGCAGAATTCTTAGAGCTCTTTAGCAATCCAACAAGACTTCCATCACGAAGGTCATGCGATCACCAAATTCGATTAGTCTAGGGCGTTTCTCCAATTGTGGTTTGCCTTTATCGTTATCTACAAAACCAAAAGGATGAAATTGAAAGACGGTGGAATGAGATGTTAGCTAAAGAAGTTATTCAACCCAACCAATATCCCTTCTCATCACCAATTTTGTTGGTTAAGGCAAATCAATCGTGGAGATTTTATGTCAACTACCATGCCTTAAATGAGAATACCATCAAAGATAAGTTTCCCATACCAATTATTGATGAACTATTGGAAGAATTGCATGGAGAATGCTATTTTTCGAAGTTAGATTTGTGTTCCAGGTATTATCAAGTTAGGATGCACCTGTTAGACGTTGATAAGACTGCATTTAGAACCCATCACAGCCACTTTGAATTTTTAGTGACGCCATTCGGCTTAACTAATACTCCTTCAACATTTCAAGCGCTTATGAATGAGGTGTTTAAGGGGTACTTGCAGAAATTCGTCTTAGTATTCTTTGACGACAATCTGATCTATAGTCGATCATGAGTAGAACATTTACAGCACATTAAGATGGTTTCCCTTCCTTCTCTGAAAACACCAGCTATATTTGAAGCAATCCAAGTGTATTTTTGCGCAAACAAAGGTGTCCTACCTTGGTCATATCATTTCGAGAAAAGGCATCTATGCAGATCCTCAAAAGATTGAAGCAATGGTAATGTCGCCAGAACCCAGCTCAGTTAAGGCATTAAGAGGACTCCTTTGTTTAACCAGGTATTATTGGAAATTCGTGAAGGATTATGGTTTGATTGCTGCACCTCTAACCCAGTTGTTAAGGAAAAAGAGTTTTTTTTTGCGAATAAGTAGGCCGAAACAGTCTTCTTGGCACTAAGGGAGGCAATGACAAAGGCCTCAGTGTTGGCTCTACCCAACTTTGAGGTGGAGTTTATAGTTGAGTGTGATGCTTCAGATATTGGCATTGGGGCTGTTCTACAACAAGAAGCATGACCAATTGCTTTCTATAACCAAACATTTGCCCATCGGCATTTAAAGCTTCCAGCATATGAGAAGGAATTTATTAGAATAGCTAAAGCAATTCGACATTAGCGAGCTTATTCGTGGGGTCGCAAGTTTCGAGTACAAATGGATCATTACAATCTTAAATTTTTACTTGGGCAATGGGTTACCACTCTCCACAATAGCATTAGATTAGCAAACTGTTGGGTTTCGACTTTCAAATTGAATACAAGGCCGAACGTGAGAATCGATGTGCTGATGCTTTGTCACACAAGGATGAACTGGAAGGAGCGTTGTTATCCATTTCCTATCCCCAATTGTAGATTTTGATTCCATTAAGTAGGAGATCCAATCTCAACCTAAGTTGCAACAAGTAGTTCAACAAATTGAGCATTGGAAGCTTGGTTCAGAGTGGAGCTTCAAGGATGGTTTAATATTTTACAAACAGAAAGTTTTTACCCCCCCAACATCTGCACTCTGTTCTTCCATCATTGAAGCTATCCACAATGTAGCTCATAAGGGATATCAGAAAACATTATTCCAGGTAACACATGATTTTTTCTAGCGAGGACCCAAGAAGCAAGTTCAAGATTTCGTTTGTGCTTGCTTGATCTGCCAACATAATTAAAGCGAACATCTACAACCAACCAACCTTCTTCAACCCCTCCAAGTTCCACACCAGGTTTGGTCAAACATATCAATGGATTCCATAGATGGCTTGCCTTCATCTTATGGTAAATCGAATCTGTTAGTGGTTGTCGATCGTTTCTCTAAATACGCTCACTTTCTGCCTTTGTCTCACCCTTACACTGCTATTTCTGTTGCACAAGCTTTCTTTGATGGGATCACCTTACTCCATGGTTTCCCAGAAACAATCATAAGTGACAAGGATGCCACATTCACAAGTGTGTCCTGACGCAAGCTCTTAAAATTGTTTGGCACCAAACTATTTTTTTCATTCGCTTACCATCCTCAAAGCGATGGTCAAATGAAAGTTACTAACCAAACAATTAAAATGTTTTTGAGATGTTTTATAGGCGATCATCCTAAGAAATCAATTGACTAGATTTCATGGGCTGAATATTGCTACAATACCGGATATCACTCCAACTTGAAATCTACTCAAGATTGTGTACAAATGACCTCCACCACATCTCCTTGATTATTGTCCAAGATCTACTAAGCTGGAAGCGGTAGAGAAAGCTCTCATGGACAAAAACTAGATTATCCAACAAGTTAGGGACAAACTCCTACCAGCACAAAAACACATGAAGAACACCTATGGTACTAAATATCCAGAACTCTAATTCGACATAGGTGATTTGGTACTACTAAAGCTCCAACCATATCGTCAACAATCATCAGGCAATCAAAAGATACACCAAGTTATCTCCTCGCTTCTGTGACCCTTTTGTGATCACAGAGAAAATTGGAACAGTCACCTATCATCTACAACTCCCAGACTCTATTGCCTCCATCCGGTGCTCCATGTTTCTTGCCTCCAGTTCATCCTTTGCTACCAGCTTTGGATAAAGGCCGTGTAATTTCTAGTCCACAAACTATCTTGGATGCTCGAACATCAGCTACTTCCACCGAACTTCTCATACATTAGCAGGGTTACTCTCCATTAGAAGCCTCTTAGGAATATGCTGATCTACTCAAGCTTCATTATCCTATTTTTGTGCTTGAGGTCACACGCATTCTTGAAGTGGGGAGTAATGTTATTCTCTTCAAGCATGTGTATGCTTGAAGGAAGAAAAGTTACTTAGTATATTTTTTGTCATGTAGTTTTCTATCATGTTAGTTGTAGTGTCTAGTCTAGTGTCAAATAACAAGCGTGCATGTTAGAGGTGTCCAGGTGGCACACGTGCATGGTGTGAATCTGTGCAAGTGATGTGTGTGTGTCAATGTTTTGTAAGTGTTTATATGAAAAGCAATTGGAGGAAGTTTCTCAATCGCCATAATGGTGAATTATTACATAAATAATAATATACGTGGCATGGGACATGTCCAAGTTGTTTATGAAAATTTTCCTTGTTTTTTTCCTAAGAGATCCAAGGTTCTCTCTAAGTAGCCCTAGTCACATTCATCATAGGTCATTTTGGAAGAAAAAAATATAAGGACAAACAGATCCATAAGGAAGAATTAAATCTTAATCATCCTCTTATTAGATCCCAAAGTCGATCCACTAACACTTATAGACACTTTCTCTAAGCCATGGAAACAAACTTGCAATTAGCACTATCTTATCCAAAGATGCACAATTTAGATACAAATACAAAAAGGTTACAAGACAATACCATAATGATGGCACCAAAACAAAATATAAAATAATACCATAATGCTTGAAGCATGACTCAAGTAATCTCGAACACCGTCTTCCCAGAGTTCATCGGGATGGTTTTTTAATTGTGTCTGTACCCAACTGTTCAATATCATTACAACCACATCAAGATATGGCCAATTTCTTTTCAAAATGTGTTTACATGTGATTTAAACGATCAATTGATTACTACTAGCAGAATAATCATTGAGAGTACTTCCAAGAGATAAATCACATACCAAGTCATAGCTGTTCGTGGCATGTTTTATAGCAAAAAAAAAACATATACATATTGTATAGTAATTAAGAAGGGCACAAACCTAGCAAATTGGCTATTTAGAGCTCTCACATGCTGTCTGGATGACTCAGCCCTGTGCATATCTAATAGTGGTGTCACAATAGAAGGCTGTTGAGATGGCTCAGCCCTATTAGCATCGAAAGTTGATCCCGCCATCACTCTCTTGTTCCAGAACTTCCATTAACAAAGGGAGAAATCCAATCAATTAATACTACATAAATGTTCAGTAATCTACTCTTCCTCAACAATAACACTAAACCAAATTCAAAGGTAAGGTAGCAGTGATGCTTCTCCAGTGAGGCCTTAAGATAAAGGCTATTTTGATTCCAACTTCCAAACGATAACCAACCATCCATTGGTATAAAAGGATTGAAATTATATTTTTTTTAAAAGGAAAAAAAGTCTAAAAGTACATGGTTTTCAATGCATACAAAAAATACAAAAATTCCATCATAATTAAGCACAGTAATGCACAGTATCAGCACAATGATAAGAAACTATCAGGCAAATTAAACTCCAGCTCACAATAAATCACAATTATTCTGTGTTCAAAAATGTGAAACCAAGCCGATGAAGTCTAGTCAACTTTCCACCCATTACACCAGCAAGCATGGACTTGACCACCAAGTCAAATTTTGAAGGCAAATTTTTCACTCAAAGCACAAAAAACTCAGCTCGGTGAAAAGCGATCACAAGAATCACCAATCAAGTTTTTACACTATAAATAATTGAAATTCTTTACTTACACATACGAAACCTAAACCCGTCCCCCTGGTCAATCCTCAAGAACTCTTGAAGGCAAGTTTACTTTCCTTTTCTCTCAACAAACTAACAATGACAAACAAAACGCTATGTCATCCTTAATGAGTGATTTAGGCACTCGTAACTATAATCCATCCTAAAAATATTACACAATTTCAAGCTTCACATTCAAAAAGCCCCAAGCTTGAGCTACTGATCAAACTTAACCAACAAAACACCCCCAAAAAAAGCAGACTTTCACATCCAAAAATGGTCATAATGAATTAAAAGCAATGTCATTTTCATTGTTATAGTATCAAAACATTAAATTAATAACATTTATACTAGCGACAACGGAAAAGCTAGGGTTCCAGGACTAGAAGAATGCTCACCAGTGATTCACTAGAGTCCGGGTTCGAGTCAGACGAAGCCAGGCGTTTCCGACTCATGATTAGAGCTTCTTATTTCAAAAGTTCGCATTCGCAGCTGAATTTTCAAATTTAGGGTTTTGAATAATCTAATTTTGTGTCGAATTTTGGTTGTGATTTTACACGCACGGAAAGAGAGAGAGTAAGAGAGAGAGAGAGAGAGACAGTAGGGTTCGACTAGTGTTCAATTAATTTATGGGTTAGTGGAATGGGATAATTATGGCTGTTGGATTATGTTGAGTTGGGGAATTTTAATTTGAGCCGTTGGATTGATTTGTTATTTAGAGGCGCCCTCCTGCTAACGATTGAGATCTTTTGAATTTAGCGCCGTGTGGGCCACTTCTTTTGGTCGGAGCCCGTTTGAATAGGGCCCAAGAAGTAAAGTAAGGAGACAGGTTTGGATTGGCTTTACTCATTGGGGTGGGCTAGGGCTTGGAAAAGGAGATGGTTTTGAATTTTGAGCTCGAATCATTGATTACACTTTAACGAATAAAGTAAATAAATGAGAACCTGAAAAGTATCCCTTTTAACATCTTCAATAGCATAAATACCTATTAACATTTTCCTTTAAAAAAAAAAATGACTCTAAGCTATTTTCTCCAACCTTATAATATCTCTATGTAATCTAATGATAAATGATAGCTATTTTTTACTATAACCTTATTCAACTCTTGATAATCAATGTATAGCTTTAATGTCCTACTTTTTAACAAAAAGCATTGGAACTCCTTAAGGTAAGATTTTAGTCACATATATCATTTATCCATAAACTCTAGCTATCCTTTATAGAAAATTAAAAAACAAACAAACAAAAAGCTTAAAAGTTTGTGAAGTTACGATAAGATTGTACGACCTAATGGGCTTTGAAGTTTTTCTTTCTTTTTTTAAATTGAAATTATTTTAATGATAGATATCACCCACCATCATAGATAACCCATACAGTCCATGATATAGCAAACTGTGACTCACTATTAAAATATAGTCATTATTGCCATTAGATGGTATGGCAACAAGTAGCTAACAATGGCTTCTTTTTCTCTTTTTTTATTTTTAAAATTAATTAATTTATTGTCATACCGTGTCATGTCAAATAAAAGATTCGCTTATGTTGCCATGTTAACATTTTTATGGGGATAACTGCTGATTTTTAAAAAAGTTGGTGATTCATATGGTTTCCAAAATTTTCAACGATACTTCATGTAACTAACTCTTTATATAAATCTATAATATTAATAAATATGATTTCAAAAGTTTTTATTTACTGCACATCTTTGATATTATTATTATTTTTTAATAGTATCTTTTTTGTATTGACTTTTAGTTATTAGTATCTTGTACAAAAGTCATCATTGATTTTAAAATCTTATATATATATATATATATGATTTCAAAAAATTTTATTTAAGAGATGTGTCAATCTAAATAACATTACATTTATAATAGTTACCACTTTTATATAATTTAAAGCAAACAATACAAATTTTCATATTTGTAATATTTCAATCCTATATTTTAAACGATTATAACTTCTTATAAATGACACATCATTTCATCAAAAAATATCACATAACTTTTCTTTTAACATACCTCTAGTATTACCTTTTTCTTTTATAATGTATTTATGGTATCACCTTTTGAAAATTTTACATGATTCCACCCATGTTTTTAATGAAATCGGTTCAGCCTTAATTCTCATTATTAATTTATATATTAACTGTGAAAATTTAATGATAATCAATTGTAGAAATTTAACATACATATATCAGTAATGAGATTGAGAACTGAACCAATCCCATTAAAATGGTTAATGAACTTGGGGAGGGTCCCCAACTTTTTGGGTATTACTATTAGTTTTAGAATATTACATATATAATTCTATAAGGTTTTATTCAAGAGATATGTCATTTTAATTTAAGTGACATAAACTTTAAAATAGTTACAACTTCTTCTTATATTTGTAATATTTAAGTTTTATATTTTAAAAGAATATAACCTTTTTATAAATGATACATTATTTCATGGAAAAAGTATCACACAATCATATAAACTTTAATATATTATATTTTAAATATTATAATAATAACTATTACATACTTATAATACTATTAAATATACCATGTTTGGTGTGAAGATTATTTTATAAATTATTTATTTTATTAATGAATATATTTTTAATCAACAATCATGCATAACGCAGATTTTTACTTTGTATATATTATTTTAGAAGTTTTTCTCAATTATGACTTTTCAAATAACACCATCAGGCATGTTCTTATTAGCCATTTGTCATTTTTAAAACCTTTTCAATTATATATCATTATCGTGTATTGAAGGACATATCCTTTATTTAAGAGTAAATTTAACATGTTATACTTTTTTTTTAACGCTCGCATACTTATATTTCATTATATATATATATATATATTATACACTTGCATTTTAATTTTATTTGTCATTATTGATCAATAGGCATGTATCATCTTTTGATACACAACGATTAGCTTAATAAAATAATATTACTAAGTATATTTAACTAAAGGGTAAATTATACATACATTTCCTAAAATCTTTTGAAATTGTATAAACCTCATGCTTTTTCAAGAGTCAACATTTAAAGCCCATAAATAGCTATGAAGCCCACTTTGCTCATATGTCATGTCGCAATCCTGAGTTTTAGCTAGCATAATTAAATTGCATAAAGCTTATTATCCTATCTTTGCAGTAATAAGTAAGCATATTCGCTATTTGTCTAGTTTAGATTGGCTTGTATTTCTATAAGCCAACACACATAAGAGCAACAACAAGAACAATAGCAAGTAAGATGAACACCAACAAGAATTGTAAGTAAATAACCACACATTTTTATTGATATATCTCAAGATTATATGGCTACAATGTGTATACAAGAAAATAGTGTGTAAACAGATTACTTAGTTGTGAACATCAAGTGATAAGTAAGCGCTTGTATTAACAAGAGTATTTATACTCTCATAAAAGAACTTTACAAGTTTTTTTTTTTTTTAGGATGAGACATTAGAATTGGTGAAATAGCAGTATGCCCAAGAAAAGAAATTACTATTCCAAGAAAATTACAAATCCAACCTCTATTTTACAATATTTAAGTAGTGTTACAAAGGATATGATCCTAACACATTGGTTACCTGTGTGGATTTTCATGCTAACATGAATAATTAAATCAATAAATTTAATTAATTGGTGTTTAAACAAATAAAATGTTCTAGAAAATAAAAAATAGAAATTTGCTAGAAAAAAAAAAGAAAAGAAAATAAGATGAAACTAAGATAGAGAGATGAAGATTAAAAATTACATAGTCTCCCCAGTAATAATTAGAAAACCTAACTTCATATTTATTTTGATTTCTTCATATGTAGTTAAAAACACAATGAAAGTCCTCATCTTTATGCTTTATTTCAAGTCCTAAGCTCATTATTTTTTGGATTAGCCTAAACCAATCTTCATATTTATCAAAGATAGCCCATTTTTCTATGCACTATCATTGGGTAAGAGCAGTAAAAGAAAGCCATGGTACTGGACCAAAATCCCAAAGCTTTTCATTAGTTTATATATTTAACATGAGCGTTTCAATCTTTTTACTTCATTTATACTCTAACCTCATTTTTCTTCGTATTACCCAAAATCCATTTTCATATTTACCGAAATTACTCCATTTTCTCACCTACACTATTGCCTAATAAAAGAAGTAAAAAAAAAAGAATAAAAAAGTAGGTGCTTGAAAAGCTCTAAGCTTTTTACTATTTTATAGTTTTGTCAAATACCAAACATAAACTCAAAAGTTTTCATATGGGAGGTTGTTGTAGTTGGCTAATTACAAGTAACAAGCATGTTAGTCAACCTTGAAAAAGTTTTTATCTGATGATATATGGAAGGATGACCTTGCAAAGAGGCATAGGAAAAAGAATTGGCAAGCTCGGATTCTTAGAGTGCACATATAACAGTTAATTAAATATAAGGTTCTTGATTTGTTCATGACTTTTTCTTGACAACTTGTTTATGTCCAATGACTCCAAGATGCAAGTTGGAGTAAATTTATCTTTATTTATTCATCTTCCAACTTCCATCAATATATCCCATGTAGTCTAAAATACCAATCAATACTTAAGAGAATTTACTCAAGTTGGAATGAGTTGAAATAAAAGATGTTTCCATACAAAAGTTATCAACCAATTTATGAAGTCTGACATGTCTATCAACACATAAAAATATTTATTTCTCCTAGCAAGACCACAAATGAAGAAAATATTACATTGGTTGTTGCAAATGCTCAAACTCTATCATCCTATGCAAACACTCATAAAAATGAGTGATTACTAAGGAGATAAGTACCATTAATATCATGCCATGGATGTTTAATAGCTATACTAAGGGCATAAAATGACCACGAAAAGAAACTATTATGTAGTTATAGGCAAATATCACATCAATAAGATAGATGCCAAAAGTAATCTACTATAGCTTATGAACGAGAAGCAAACAAATATTCTTCAAACAAGCTATATAACGAATGTGACAATGTCACATCTCACACATGCTCCACAACAATTGAAGAAATCCACTTAATGAAATGCCCAAGCCCCCTAAATTGCATCAAAGAAATTTTTCATCAGGGGGCAGTCTAATGACACATGGAGAGATGAAATTAAGGAGGTATAGGATGGAAAATAAGTAAGCCTACCAAGTCATATGTTCTTGAGACACCCCTAATTGGGCCTAATTTTCTAGGCACTATCATTAGCTTAGTAAACTAGTTCATGGTATTAAATTGGGTCAAAAACTCAATTACTAACATAGCTCTCCATAGTTTTTTACCTTTGTTGTGGGTTATTGTGATAGATGTTGCTTACATAGTGTCTAAATCTACAATACAATCACATGGTTTTTATCTTTTATCTTTTTTTTTTGTTAGTATTCATTCAATTTTCTTTTCTTTTCCTTTTTTAATTTTCTAATAAATTTTTTAATGCTCTAAACTTCTTAGTTGTTCTTTTTTCTAAATACTTGTTCATTTAATATACTAATTTAATTGTTCATGTCAACATGAAAATTCACAAACATCCAACATATAAATAAAGAGGGTCTTACAATGTTTCAAGAGGTTTCTATGTTAACTATTGAAAAAAAGTAAGGGGTTAATGCAATTTTAAAAGTTTTTAGGGGTATCTAGTAAACTATCCTTAATTAAATAATGCAACAAAGAATAATCAAAAGTAAAAAAAAAAAAAACGTGATATCTTATATGAAATACAATCCCACATGTATTGTAGGAGAGAATTAATATTAATTTATAAGGTTAAATGGTGAATAAAATGTCAACGTTGGTTAAAAACTTTTAAGTCAAATAGTTGAAAAAGGTCCGTTAGTATTTGTTAATTTGGCTACTAACAATTGTTTGCTTAAGGCGTCATAAATGGTATTAGAGCCAACTCTTTACTCACAAATGAACAATTCAAGGACAAATCACAGTGAAAACTAGTAGGCATGTTTCAACAGGATTTAGAGAAGAGGTCTGAGGAAAGTGGGAAGGGTCACTTGGGTGTGACTCATAACATACTTTCATGATGATCTATAAGTTGAAAGCAATAAGAATGAACTGAATCACATGCCGAAAGGGGGGAAGAATTAGGCCTAATGATAAAGTCTTGCAACAGGTATACCATGTGTTTGAAGGGGGGAGATTATGATACCCTGTATGAAATATAGTTCTATATGGATTATAGGAATAATTGTTATTGGTTTATAAAACCAATTAATGAAATAATATGTTAGCACTAGTTGGAAATTTTTGAGTTAAGTGGTAGACAAAAATCCATTAGTGCTTATCGACTTGATTATTGGTTATTTTTTGTTATTGGTGTTGTTAAAAAAAAAAAAAAACTTTGAGGTCCTTAATCAACCACCTTAAGGTTGTGGCAATCAAGCAGCACCTTGGGTAGGTGATGGTGGTAGGCTAGCCTTAAGGTGGCTAGCACAAGTGGGTCATGACCTACCTAAGGTACTAGATGGAGATATTCTTTCTTTTTTTATTTTTTAAGAAAAAGAAAAATTAGTTCAAAACAGGACAAGTTGTAGTACAGTCACACGACCCTTGTTAAGTGGTGGCTAGCTACCCTAAAGCTAATTATGATGGGCCTATAAGAAGTTAACATGGTGTATGTTGATTAATAGTAATAAGCAATGACAAAAATATGGGAATCCACTATTCTAAAAACAAAAGCATAAGTGTACAAAATAAGATAGGGTGAAAATTAATGTGTATAACCAACGTTTTGTAGCTCAATTAGCATAATCTCTTTTAGACAATATCTTTATGTTGATCATAGCGTAATTAATTATTTTGCATAAGAAATATATTGTTTAGTTAATATAGACTAAGTTAGTGGCATTTAATTAATGGCTAACCTATTTAACTTGTGGGTTAAAATGGGTTAGGAGCAGATTGGTCTATTTAACTCATTTGCACATTTTTTGTTATAAAATATAAGTTAAGAAAAGGAAAATACATGTATTTAAAGTGAAATTGACCATTTATTTAAATAATACACCTTAGAGTTGTAACTTTTGTATGACTTATATAGTAAAGGTGAGTGCATATAGGGTGAGTAGGGTATAAAATTTTATTTATGCTCTACCTTATAAAGTACAAGTTTTCAAATTTTCAAATTGAAACCTAATATGAAATTATTCTAAAACTATCATATAATCTATGCCTTAAGGGATCTTATATAGCTTATAAATTTTGTCTTTTTTTTTTATAAATTTTAAGTTTATATTATATCAAAAAAGTAATTTATATATGATATTATAAGTGTTATATATATATATATAATTTATGGAACTTGCAACAAAATATATAAAATTAAAGAAAATATTTTTTCCTATTATCATTATTTTAAATTTATGTGATCTTAGTACTTTACAAATGTGAGAGAATAAGGGAAAATAATAGAAAATGTAAAATGAGAAAGACGACATTACGTTTAGCCATTTAAAGTTACTAACTTATGAGCAAATTTCTTTTTTTTTATTAAAACATTTATTGATAAAAAATATAATATTTCCATTTAATATTCATTCATTGATATTATTAATAATTTTTTATTGTAAAATCTATACTATATATACTTTAAAGTACAAGTTTTATAGTTAGTATATGATATTTGATTTAATACTCATACCTTATCCCATAAGAGTAGGTTTTGAAAAAATTTATATTTGAAATCTAACATATAATCTTTAATACCAACAAAAAACCTACTATCTAATTCTTGATACCAACCTAGGTAACTTATCCGATTAAGTAAGATATAAATGGATACAATATATAATAAGATTACTCGTTTACTTTTATTATATAAAGTGATTTAGCTTTTAACATCTTTATATTTAAAAGCATGTTTTAATTAATATTAATATGTATTTTTAAATTGATGTCTACACATTACATATGGCTTTATCTAATATATATAATTTGGGAAACTTTTGTCATTTAATACTTTTAAGCTAAGTACGATTTTATATTTGATCAATCGGGCTTTTTCATTGTTCAAAATTGCTTTATTTTAATCAAGAATCCAAGAGATTTGCTCTTCAAGCAAAAAAATGATACTTGCAGATAAGTTGAGAACTTTACGTTACTTAATACGGAATAACATATAATCGAAAGGTTTTTTTTTTTTTTTTAAATGTTTAAACAATGATGAACTATTAACAATGGCTTGTCGAATGGTGTTAGTTTTGAAAAAGAACAAGTCTTAAAAGTTTATGGCATTATATAAACAAAAAATAAAAGAAAAGATACTGAAAAGATCATAATAATGATTTAAAACCAACATACAATATATCTATATTTATTATTTTAAAGAGTAAGAAGCCTATTTGATGTCACATATCATTTTAATAATATTTAAATTAACTTATATTTATAAATAATTAATGCTTCCTATTTATAAAAATTGCATAATCCGACTATTCATAAGAGTTTACTACGTTACACATAAAATCATGCTCCACTTTGTAAAAGATAAGTTTCCATTTCATTTAGCTAGATGAAAATTTACAATTCTATATATTACGAAAATCACTAGATTTGAAAATAAAACCCATTTATTTTTTATCCACTACTTCTACTTTTACGGGTGTATGTTAGCTAATAATTTGTAAGTGAGAGAGACTCTAATATTTATATAATTAAAAAATAGTATTTACATTATATTTATGATAATTTTTGAACATCAATGGTCAAACTATTAATTGTGATAAACATTTACATAAATCTATTAACTTTTTTGATATTGTATTTAAAAATAAAATCCCATATTTATATATATAATTAAATTTAATTTTAAGTATATTGATTGATACGAAAAGTCAAATTTTCTTGAAGACCAAGCAAATTGGGCTAAAAGTAGAAGCCCCCTCATCCCCCTTTCTCTCTCACGCTCTCTCTTTACTCTTTTCTCGGCGGGCCGATGTATAAATATCCTGACCTCCTCGTGTTTGCGATATTTCTTTCTTGAAGGAAAAACCTCGTGGAGCACTCGTTTTTCTACCCTAACATCATAAAAAACAAGTTCTCTCCCTCACTTCGCACCTCGGCTCAGCGGTGGTACGATCCCAAAACAAAGTTCTTCTGGTACTTCTCTCTTTCTTTTTAATTTCACAACCCTATAGCTTTTGCAAGTTCGTAACTTTACAATTGTTTGGTCAGTGTATGTAAGTTCATTTTTTTTGTGGGTTTATGGACTGACTACCTCTGATTCTCGGCATATATTATATAAAAGATTGTATATTTACTGTATTTGTATAGAATCTATGGAGCTATATTTCTATAGCTGTTCACTTTATCGTAGATAAGCACAAATGCTGATGAAGAACTAGCTTTTAGATTAAGGAAAAAGGTAAGGATTGGTGGTTGAATTAGGATTTAAGTTAAATGAAAATGGAAAGTTGATAGGGGTAAGTAGTTAATTTAGCAATTAACGGGGTGGTTCTAAAGTCCGTGGCATTAATATATTACTTATCGATCTAGAGGCTGTACCGGGAAGGTCAGTTTTTGAGATACAGGCATAATAAAGGTATGGTATTGAACTATTGGAGCTCTTTCAATTCATAGTAACCTTGTTTTGCTTTTAACACGTGTTCTTTAGTAGCTGGATGATGGGTTCCGTAATTGTGCACTTCAGGGTTTGGGGGTTTAGGTGTTATTTATAAGAAACGACACCAAGGTGATTGAATTTAGTTTTTATGTGGATACGATGTTGCATTGGGTTTATTCCAATAGATGATATATTGCACGAAGTGATGTGCTTATGAAATTTGGGACCGAGAGAACTTTAGCTTTAGCATTATGCTTGTAGGGAAAGTTTCTTTGAAATCTAAACAGTGAGTACAGGGGAGAGAGTTCCGAGCAATTGAAGGCCACAGAGTCATATGTTTTTTGTACCCTATCCTTATATCTCTATTAGAGATGTGGGTTTGACTATGTCCTTTTATTATTATAATATCTAGATTAAGTGAATGGGAACATTCATTAATAATTAGTTCAGAGAATGCATAGATTCATAAATAGTTAGATTCATGAGTGGGTTAGTTCATTAATAGATTCATGAATGGCTAGATTCATGAATAGGTGAGGTAGATCATGGTACGATCCCTGTGCTCCACAGGGATTAAATTGAAACCCTAATCCTGTTTGTTTCCCCCCTTTTTTCCCTTTCCTGTTTGCACCACCTTCACCTCCTGACTTCCACCAAGCACACTAGTCAGCACCACAAGTCTCTGCCACCTAGTGTCTCACAAGCTAGGTGTCTTTGCATTTAGTGTTCATGTGCAGTGCTGGGTGTTCTCTCATCTATGTGCCTATGTTATTGTTTTCTGTGTGTATTCAATTTTGGTGTATTATGTGTTACTGTCTATCTTTAAAATAATTATCTTACAGTGAATATATACGTATGTGATTGTTCTTTTCTTTCTATGCCCATTATTGATTGATGTAATATTCGCAAGTGTTTTTTATTTTGCCTATTGACAATACTCATGCAGCAAGAGTTGATGCGTGAGATCTAATTTGATGTCACTATCTAGTCTCTGTTTTTGGTTAGACTCTGCAGAAAGAATCGATAAATTTCAATTCAAAGGGTCATGAATAATATGCTATACCTTTTCTACTTTAAATGTACACCTAATAGCTTCTGATAATTCAAGTTTAGTGAAAATGAATGCTGACACAACCTAAGAATGTTTCCATGTCAAATATACACCTAATAGCTTCTGATAATTCAAGTTCAGTGGAAATGCATGCTGATTCTATCTAAGAATGGGCATCGTTCTGTTGGAGCAAGACCCTTCCATTGAATCTACTCATCTTTTTCCATCCTACCTGAAAACCAAGACTGGACTGTGATTCAAACTGATCAGATTGTGCATGAATTCATGTTTGGATTGTGTTTTGATGGTACAGTTTGCATGCTAAGGCTTTCCATTCAGGTTGTCTTCTGTTGATGGACAGCTAAAACTAAAATTGGATCTCTTAGGAATATCATTAATCGCTGGATGATTTATGCTTGACACCTGAGATTAAAGAAAAAGGCATGTAACATTGTAAGGTGCATGTTTCAGTGTGTCTTGGACAACAATTATTCAAGATGTCTTTGACAGAAAAATTTTGATCTTTTTGTGATCAATGCTCTTACTCAAACGTGTCATTGCAGTTTGCATCTGATTGGTAGCTTTGGTACTTACTGAGTCTTTTTGTTTTGAAGGTTCCACTGGCTTAACTGCAATATATGGCAACCAGTAAGTCTTCAAAGCTTTTCTGACTTGTATGCTATTGATCCTGCCCCTGAATCTCTGATCTTACAATCTGGACTTGTTTGGTTATATGAAGGGCTTCAATTTGAGAATTCTTGTGATGTTGGAGTTTTCTCCAAGCTGACAAATGCTTACTGTTTGGTTGCGATTGGAGGATCTGAGAATTTTTACAGGTTTGACTCGTTGTGAAGTTCATCTTCTTCTTTTTTTCTTTCTTTCTTTCTTTTTTTTATAAATATATATATATATATATATATTATTATAATAAATATGAGTGGTTATCTGAAATTTTATGGTCTTAACTTGTCCTTGTGATAGTGCATTTGAAGCCGAGTTGGCAGATGTTATTCCTGTTGTGAAAACCTCCATTGCTGGTACCAGGATAATTGGTCGGCTATGTGCTGGTAAGTTTGTCTATACATCAGTTCTCAGGATACTTTAGCTATCTGATGATTCCATCCTTTGTTAATTCAAAATTTGATTGCAGGAAACAAGAATGGGCTTCTCTTGCCACATACCATTACAGACCAAGGTGGCTCTCAAACTGTATTCTGTTCTCTTTTTTTCTCCCCAATTGAATTGATTGTTGTTTTTATGCTGTTCAGAGCTTATGAAGATTCTTGAGCCTAGAATAAATCTCCTTTGTTGCACTTCTCATTCCTTTCTAGTTTTTTTATTAAGAGCAGCTGATATTGTTTAGTTTACCAGGAGAAGCTGGCATAAAGAAACAAAACTGTGTTTGCATTGCTTTCTGGCTTTTTACTTTATTAACTTCCTCTTTCTTTTTCTAGAGCTTCAACATTTGAGAAATAGTCTGCCTGATCAAGTTGTTGTTCAGCGCATAGAAGAGAGACTATCTGCTCTTGGCAATTGCATAGCCTGTAATGACCATGTTGCTCTTACGCATCTTGATCTGGACAAGGTAAGCTTCATTGAATTATTACTGTTTAAGGTTGGATATGCCCAGCTAATGGCATTGGTTTTCTTTTTTATTTTTATTTTATTTATTTTTATTTTTATTTTTTATGTTGGGGGGTGGTGTGGTTGTGGTGGGGTGGGAAGATTCGATGACCATGCTTCCTGATCTTTCCCTGGGACGTAAATAAAGTATGATAAATAATAAAGCTGAAGTTTCTGGACAGCCAGAAATCTTTGGGTTTCAAGTTTAGAACAATTGGAGTACTTGCCTGCTTCTACTTTCTATTAAATGTGTTTTTGGTATAATTTGTTTATTTTTCTTTTCACTGTGGGAGTAGGAGACTGAAGAGATGATTGCTGATGTCCTCGGAGTTGAAGTTTTCCGACAGACTATTGCAGGGAACATTCTTGTGGGCAGCTACTGCTGCTTCTCTAATAGAGGTGGCTTGGTAAGATGAGTTATCCATACTATGCTCTACAAGCTGTTGTTAGACTTTTCCTATTAAATAAAAACATACATTGGCAACTTCTATTGAGCAGGTCCATCCTCATACATCCATTGAGGACTCGGACGAACTCTCTACACTGCTTCAGGTGCCTTTGGTGGCAGGGACTGTTAATCGGGGTAGCGAAGTGATTGCTGCAGGCATGACTGTGAATGACTGGACAGCCTTTTGTGGATCGGACACCACAGCCACCGAATTGTCTGTCATTGAAAGTGTGTTCAAGTTGAGGGAAGCACAACCTAGTTCTATCGTTGATGAGATGAGGAAATCCTTGATTGACAGCTATGTTTGAGACTCATCAACTGTGTGTTTTATTTCCAACCCACCCCCTCCCCCCCACCCTTTTATTTTTCAATTTTCTTTTGGTAACAAAGGTAGAGGTCCCTTTCTGTGCTGTTAAAAGGTTCTTACGTCAAATGCTTGAAATAGACATAGCTTTGGAGTTTTAGACTGAATGACACCATTCTATTAAGTATTAAGCATGGTGTGTATCGGTTTTGTTCCCCTGAAAAATTTGATTATAGTACCCACAAGATATATGCTGTTTTAAACATCGTTTACAAATTTTCATGAAGATACTATCATTCACGGTAAATTAACACATTCCAGTACTAATGAAATTTTACAGTGTTGATGTTGTTAATTAAGATAAACAAGACCTTTCTTGTTACTATCATTCACAATAAATTAACACATTCCTGTACTAAGGATGGATTAAGTAAAATAAGCAAGACCTTTCTTGATACCATCATTCACGATAAATTAACACATTCCAGTACTAAGGATGAAATTTTAGTGTTGATGTTGTTGATTATGATAAACAAGAGCTTCCTTGACACTATCATTCACGATAAATTAACACATTCCAAGACGAAGTATGGAAATTTTACGGTGTTGATGTTGTTGATTAAGATAAACAAGAGCTCCCTTGATACTATCATTTACGATAAATTAACACATTCCAGTACTAAGTAAGGAAATTTTAGGGTGTTGATTCTTGATTAAGATAAACAAGAGCCCCCCTGATACTGTTATCATTCACGATAAATTAACACATTCCAGTACTAAGTATGGAAGTTTTATAGTGTTGATGTTAATTAAGATAAAACAAGAGATATTTTATTCACCTTTTGGACTTAAAAACAAATCCACGTTCTCTAGCTAGGTTGGTGTAAGTATCTGGAAATTATCCTCCTGATTTTGATTGCTCACGTTTCCCTTCCCTTTCATTTTTATTTGACGAGCGTTGCATTGTAATGGGATTAAATTAAAGCGTCAACACGACCTTTCAACGAGGGAATCTGGACTAGTGACAGGCCATAAATGATATGCAATAATTGCCTTCTGGAATCATAAATGCAATTTTCATTATATAGAATTATAATAACTACAAACTATATTTAATCCAAAGTCTTTATATTGACTAAAGTTTGATTACCACTATATAATCATATAATTATTTAATTTGACATATAATTATTACTAAATTTTTGTTTTCAAACAAAATATTCGAATTACAATATAAAACATGGAAATTTTGGGGTTCCATACCAAAGTCACATGCCTTGTTCTCTTTAGTAGTTGGTCCCATCGACTCAAATTTTATTCTCTCTATCCTTTTTCCTGTTACCTTCCTAATTGCTTTCCCAGATAAAGGAAACTATTTGAGTACAGAAAGCACATGGCATTTCCTTTTCAACCCAGTACTTTCAATGGCGTTGTCTGCAGCAAACTTTCTGACCCTTTCACAGTAGAAATTGACAATTTGACAACTACTTCCATACACATCCAACCATTAAAAACTTCCACTTCTATTTTTCACTATGGCCTTGGCACAATGAGAACAAAAACAAGTAATGGAATTCGTAATTGATACCCACAAATAAAAAAAATTAAGAAAAATAGAAAAAAATATAGCCGGCCTCATACCAGCGGCCGGCTTTCTTCTTCATCCTCCCTGTTCCTGGCGATGCTACTCATTTCTTTGGGGGGGAGCTTTTCATGTTTAGAGGCAATAGCAGACCTAGGTGCTGGTGGCTTGCTCTCTGGCAACATCTTCAGTATGATGCCCATTGCTATTAGCAACAGTCCTGATCCATGTTGCTCCGTCAGTGGCTTCGTGAATATCAAGTATGAGAGCAAGAGTGTGACCGCCTTTCTCGCGGTTGTTATCTGGATTCGGTATTTAACAATACAGGATAATCATGAGTAAATATTGAGAACTAGTAAATTAGTAAGCATGCATTTGCATAAAATGCTTAAAAATGTATGAAGCTATAGGATTGATGCAAAAAGCCAGAAATTTTACCATGGCAGTAGTTGCAGCCCCGAATATGGCAATTAGAGATAAAACGGAAACTTGTCCAATAAAAGTTGCCATTGCTTCAAAAACCAACACCCCATACACATATGGGTGCTGAGGTCAATTTGCAAAGATACCAGATAAGCCAATAGAACTAGTAATTAACTCGAGCAAATTGATAACAGAAACTTTAACAGAAGATGGAGTTCCACACTAAGTATTATAGATCTGAAAAGTGTATAAACCTTATTCACAAATCAAGTCCTTTTTCCCACCATTCATTTTGCTAGTGAACTTGTTTCCGATTAATTGATTACAGCATATAATAAAATTTGTGTTGCTGAATATCTGTTGCTTTTGCAAACTTTGAAACACATCAAGAATTAATATACTTCAACAGTAAATATGCATAAGGCAGTTCACTTGGCCTGCCATACAGTTCGTGGGTCAACAAGAATTAGTATTATTTAATGCCATTCCCAATGCTCAACCTTAATTTAAAAATCCCAGCTTCTCCGTAAGAAGAATGTGTATAAAACAGTGAATATCGCAATCAAATAGAATAAGTCAAGATCACATGAGTTTCCCTAGAAAATCCTTCAATTTGGTGTAGTTGGCATGCTACTTATAATCTCAATGACCGACCTTGGCTAACTAAACTTGCAAGTTGGAAACGTACTAGTAAATTGAATAAGAAACAAATCTGCAAGGGTAAAGATAATATAATCTCTACATTGTAAATCAAATTATTGTAATTGTAAATTAAGTCATTAAGCTCAAATAACAATTCATGGTAAAACTGGTCATCTGTATGATATTTATGACATTCATGGTTTGGTTATGGCAATGAACCGAATTACTAGCATGAAATTTTCCGTCTGTAGGTACAAGGAAACCTCAAAAGCTAGTAAGAGAGCAGAATTTTTTTCTTGCCTGAGCGCATGAATTCCAGGCCTTAAAAAGCTCCCCTGTTAGAACCATGGGAGGAATCAAGAATGGCAAGCCAACTACTGTTGAACAGAAAAGCATCTCCATCTGCAAAAAGCAACGTATTATATAAACCCACCAAAGAAATTGAATTTTAGTTCAGAACTATGTATGTAGTCAATACAAATATGCATCAATTTATCACCTGTGTTGTGTCCGGATTCACTGTAAATATTGCTTCTTGCAGATTACCCAGAAATGAATCAAAAATAAGCGCACCAGTAATCATCAAAACGCCAACAATACTAAAATTCGGAGATGTTTGAGCATCTGCCAGCGTAAAAAGAATCAAACCAACTACTAAAAGCAATGCGGAAATGTATTCATGAACTGGGTACTTCCTTCTCAATCCCGGAATAAAAGCTCCCATCACCATTACTGGCAAAACCTACATTTTCAACACAATCATAGCATAAAAATCACTCCATATTCTAAAATGACATTTCCTAGAAGGTAATGCTCATGATTTGGTTACGGAAATTTAACCTTCGTGGACTTGAACATAATTTGTGCAGGGTAGTTGAGAAAAGCCAAGGAACCTTTGGTGAGTCCATGAGAGCCCATTAGAACAGCAGAGAGTTTTACATATGTTTTCCATGGATTCACCATATGCTTTGTGGTGAAGCCTTGCAAGTATATCAGCATTATGTACACGAATCCTTGTACAAATGTGAAATACCAACCATAGCTGCAGATACAGAAATTATACCCAAAAAAGAAAAAAACCATGAATTTGATCTCCTGATTCACGTAAGCAATCATGAAATCAACAGCAAAGTCAATAAATTCATAGTGCCAAAGAGACAGGGCTACCTGAATTGGAGACGATTATAAACATATTCCTGTAATCAGAAGGTCAAACATTACTAATCCTAGAACGGAAATCACAGAAGGCATTGAAAATCACGATGCACGCACAATATGCCATTGTATAACAAGCAAAAGTGCCGTCCACAGATTCGTTTCGTGTAGCATGATTAATCATTTAATGAGAATAATTAATCTACTATGAACTAGTACAATTTCTTTTTTGTAAGTGAAAAACACAATTCAAATTCATCTAGTTGAATTCTCCTAGTTCTCCAACTACAAATTATCTGGAAATCGTGAAATATTTATCAACAAAATGGACATCTTTTTTTCTCCTATCAATAAAACAGTAACAAATTTTGACTCCGTGAAGCATAGCATATAATACTATTCGACATAATAACACAACACGAACCTCCCGATTCAAGATTACATAGACAAATCCGCCAATTAAACATTCAACCTAAGAAAAAATAAAAATTTAAAATGGAAAAAAAAAAGAAAAAAAAAACCCACCTCGCAAACACCATTAACAAGGTAACCAAAGAAGAAGCCGGAAGAACAAATCAAAAACTGTTGCCATTTAGGTCGATCAGTGAGTGAAATTCCAAACAAAGACCTTGCTCGATCATCGTTCTTCATTATATATTCTATGTATTCCCCCCAAAGAAACTAAAAAGAAAAGAATCAAAAGCAAGAAAACAGGGTATTTGATAAAAACCAATTACAGCAACCAGTGAAGTATATCTAGTATCATTATGTCGTGTCTCAAGCCTTGCATGTTGCTTTTATCGTCATATCTCATCAGGAAGGTCATAAGCCTAAATTATGTTGATAAAGTGACTATTCCGTGACGAGGACAAGAAAAGTATCAAAATGTGTTAAAGAAGAAGGAAGACATGAGGAAAGAGACAAAGTGGTGGTGGCGTTGGGTTGTGGGGATTGGAGGTTTTCCCATGTGGAAGTAGCTTTGTGTGTGTTTTTTATGGTTATGTTTGGGAGCACATAAGGCATGAAGAAATGGTAATGGCAATGGTGTCTTCAACTTTACGAAAAGAGAGAGAGAGATGGGTGTTTTGACTTTTCACAGCTTTGCTAGCTTGACGGCGAAATGATCAACGTGGCATTTTCAAAATCATATTAAAAATAGTGGGATTTCCAAAAAGAACAGTTGTTAAAAGGTCTTCAAGCCCTAAAATAAAATAATAATTTTTCAGAAGTTAGGAAAAAAAAATTAGTACTATATTATATAAATATATTTAACTTTCCTCATTTACCCCTTAATACTTGCTTTTAAGAAAATCGCCAACATTTTCCTTTAATAAATCTTTTTCCCCCCTAATCGTGGGGGTAGTATGATCCGTCAATCATGTATACAAGGCATATATATATATATATATAAAGGTAAACTAGACTTTGTATGCTGATAGGATATGTTTACCATTATCTAGCCGTATTTTTATTTTTTATACTTTATATCTATATATTATATATATCGGTATGTTATTCTTCCTTGTTATATTCAGTTGTGGAACTCATATGGGCTTTTGATTGCTCCACAATATTTAGTTTGATAAAATAATTTAGTAAACATATTTAGGTAGATAATATGATAAAAAATAATAAAAAAACTTATAAAAAAGAAAAAAAAAATCGCATAGAAAAATTTTAAGCCCTATAGGCTCTTATTGGGTTGCTCCAAGGCTAGGGGTAATCTCTATTCCTCTCTAAAATTTTTGTTAACTTTTTCATTTTAATGAAATATATTTATTATTATTATCTTGTCAAATTAACTATTAAAAATTAATTAGAAGGTAACATTTGTCTAATGATGACATGCGATAAGTAAAAATAAAATATGTATACAAAGTATGATCTATCTATTTAAAAAAAAAAATACAAAATATATAGTATAATAAATTTGATTTTCAACCATAAAAACATTCTTTTACATGTATTAAAATTTTGTTATTGTAAGGGGATGTTACAATTAATGAAGGCTTAGCTCATTGCTTAAGTAACTCATACATTCACTAAAAAAAAAAAAAAAATCTTTTGTAGCGAATCATTTATTAAGAAAAATTAAAAAACTTAACACAAAAGGCAAAAAAGACATAATAAGAACTTGGTCTCGAACATTTACCATTATACTTATAAATTTTAAAAATGCATACTAGATGGGAGCATTAACCTATTTTTATAAAAAAGATTGTATGTTAGGTCATAAATTGGGATAGCTAGCATCTACTATGAAATCTGCTAAACTTTTTGTCCCTTGTGAATCCACTAAGGGAAGCATAGTTTTGTGCCTTTGGCACATCCAAAAGGTAGACTAGTTAAGGCCAAGCCAAAAGTACAAAAAAACTACTGTATAATAAAAGAAAATATTTACAAATTGAAATGTGAGAAATTTTCTTTTAAAAATGTCATAACAATGGAGATATGTATAACAATATTTATAATATAGTGAAAGTAGACTTTAAAATAGAAATATTTCCACTTTTTTATCTTTTTTTTTTTATATCAATTTCCACACTTTACTTAAGCTACCAAACATATATTTTCCTTTCATTATCTTTAATTTCCTTTGAATTCTACCATTTTCTATCTATCAAAACACAGCAACTTTTCAATTTAAAGATTAATAACAACGCTACAACTATAAGGTAATATTTGTTAATACATATAATGAAGGATGATTATGAAAGGAAAATGCTGGATTGTAATAAATACAAGAATTTTAATATATCATAAATTTGGGGTTAATGCATACTTAGATCTTCTTCTATTTCTGGAATGATGACATTGAAAAACGCTTATGAAAGTAAAAGATGTTGGATTTTAAGGAAGATGGATGCGGAATTAATTGATTGTAGGACCAAAAAACTTACCAATTCTGTAATTAAAAATGAAGTTGATTTCCAAAATATCATATAATCCCTCTAAATAGTTGAAATTCTATTTTAATGAATTAGCATAATGATTACAACTTCCTATAAAAGCGATTGGGATTGCTGGACCGCGTATTACATAAATATATAAAAAATAATTTGTATTTACACAATGATGATAAGATTATAAAAATACGTTTAGCATGAAAAATCTTTCTATATAGTTTACTATTTAAAGTCAAATCTTTTCATTATGTTTAATGTTCGACTAAAAATCTCACAGTAATAGACACGTGATTAAGGATGGTCATATGTATCGAACACTTTAATAGCATATTTGTAAAATATTTGAATATCTAAGTAGACCTAATTTTAATAAATAAATTTCTCTCTTTCAATAAATTTCAAAAACTTGTCATTCTTAATTCATAACTTCATGCGGCCTTTTATAGAGTTTATTAGGTTGATAAGTTAATTAAAACCTCGTTATATTTGTTACTTTTAAAAGAATATTTATTTGTACCTTCGTCTGATGATTATGTTATAAACTGAAAATTTCTTTAGCCTTTTATTGTTATTAAGAAAATGATGAGAGAGGTATCTAGTGGCCCCGTTAAGAAGACAAAAGATTTCACCTTTCTGCTTACTTTTTAGGAAAAGAAAGACGGTTTTTTTTTTTTTTTTTTTTTTACTTCTCAATTTTGAAATATTTTAAATTGATTTTTTTCATTTATTCTTATGTATTCTAAATATTTATATAAATAACTCATATAATATAAACACTATCTTCCTATAGCGAAATATGTTCAAGCCTCCTCTGGAGTCCTTATGAAATATCAAATTGCCAAAAAAAGAAACAAAAGTCCTTACATGAATGAAAATACATATAAAAGGTAACATACAAGGCATGAATATAAATTTTCTATTTACTCATTTGAAATTGTGTTATATTTCAATCTTTTAATATTATCATACCATTCATATCGTATTCTCTCAACATCATCGTATTTAATCGTGTCTCATAGATGCTGACTGGTGTTGTAATTAAAATACTGATCTTTTTTTTTTGTCCATAAAAGTTATTATCAATTTGATTTAATACCATCTAAACAAATGAGATCAAAGTGTGTAATTAAAATATACTCAAGAAAGAAAGTTTTTTTACCTCTCAACAGAGTGTGTTCTACATTAATTAGCAGAATTATTTTTTATTGCATATAGGATATAGTTTACATATAAAACATGGATGCCATTTTGAAATATTTTCAAGTGATTTTTTCCTTTTATATTTATGTGTTCTAAATACTTATGCAAATAGTTCATATATTGGGAAATATGATCAAGCCTCCTCCAAACTCTTGTAAAATATCAAATTACCAAAAACAAAAAAAAAGCCCCTACATGAATGAAAACACATATAAAGTAACACACAATACATGAATATAAAATTTCATATCGTATTGTCTCAGCATCAAATCATCGTATTTAACAGTGTCTTATAGATGCAGGCCAGCGTTGTAATTAAAATGCTGATCCTTTTATGTCCGTAAGGGTTGTTGTCGATTTGCTTTATTACCATCTAAACAAATGAAGTTAACTTGCATAAATACATTGAAAGTTTGCACTTCATTTATCTGATTTGAGCTGGATAGTGACTTCCAGCACGAGATTGAGTTTTCTTGATATTTTACTAGAGAAAATTTGAGTCTATATTGCATGAGGGAATCTAATTATAATGTAATGTATGTACGGTGTGAGTTTTGCGCTACATATAATCTTAGAGGAGTGATATAGAATGATATATAAAGATGATTAAGAGTAAACAATAGAGAGGAAGAACAAATTATTTTAGGAAGTTCAAATACATATGTGACATTTGTGATAAATATTATATAATATCAATTTCAATATTCTTGTGGAGAAGTATAGCGTTCTTCATTTTTAAGTTTTGTTTGATCCTTTGTGATATCAATTTGATAGTAATATGCCTTTTATTTTTCTTTTTAATTTTTGACTTGTCAAATGAGGAAAACCTCTTGAATATTTATAAACATTGGCCATCAACGATGTCCCTTAGATTGCAAAGTCCATGGACTCTTCTTGAGTTTATGCTCATGAAAGGCTTTTTAAGTGCATTAGCCTCCTTGAAAAAAGTAGAAAGCAAATGGATTGACTCGATGATCTCTATTTTATGTTTACTATATTAAATCTCTTCGAGTTACGTCAAATTTATGGATCTAACTCTCTAAATCGTAATAATTAACCCAATGAGTCAAACTTATATCATTATTAAGGTTTTTTGATACTAAACATATTGTTATTGAGTTTAAAATCCACAATCCATTTTAACCCTTTGTAGTTATATGCAAAATCATGTGTTGTTCAAATTACAAAGTTGTTATCTAGCCCTCAGAAGTTATATTAAATTAAAGTCATATGTCATGACAACAATTGGTGGTTCATAACTGCAGTTTAATACTTGACTTGAATTGACTTTTTTTTTTTTTAATTTATATATATATTTAAGTTGTATTTGAATATAAGCAAATTTTAAAGTTAGGAATAATTTAATAGGTGACATTTTTAGTTATTTTATCCAACTTTAATTATATATGATTTTGGTTTGAATTTATAGGTGAAACATCACAAATCATTTAGTGTTCAACCAAAGGAAGCCAAGTAACAAATTAATAGAATTTAGCGAACCATAGAATTTGTCGAGACTATATATATGTACATATAACTAGAATTGAACTCGGACCAAGCTTTTAGTAGAGTTGGATCTCCGTTGTGTTTTCCATGATGACTCGATTTGCGTGCATTTAAACCCTACCCAACATAGATATATCGATATTATAGAGCAACAAAATGTCCTACGTTGGAAGAGTATCTCATTTTGAGAACATGAAAATAAGATAGTACTAATGGGTGTTCTTTTAGGACACATAAAAAGTTAGAAAATTAATATTTATATCACTCATTTATAAGGTTATTGGCTCTTTTAAATGGGCTTACACAACTAATATAACATACTTAGTAAAGCACCATACGAGCTGGACCTATAATGCCTATGGCCTGCCAAACTGCAGAAAAAGAGTTTTTTTTTTTTTTCTTCAAATTATTCAATTTATCTCATTTCCAAACACATATAAAACAATGTAAAGTGAGGATATATATTAAAAACTCTTTATCTATCATAATATGCGATCGGATGAAATACGGAAGGAATTTCACATGGACATGGAAAACTTTGATACACAACTGCAATATGTACTAAGAAGTTTATCCATATCCGCGAGAATACATATAGACAAAATCCAGCTAGTTACGTCTGTTCTTCGGAGACCAATGAGTTAAATAAATGTTCCAATCGAGATCTACCTCAGTTAATAAAAGATGTTGACTAAAATGGAGGATACAGGGTCAACATCAATGAGTAACCTCAATCGATTAATCACTAGGTAATGTAGGATAATAAGATAATTTATTTTGATATTAAATTTGATGTAAGACGCCAAAGCGAAAAAATTATAAAAGATGGAAATTGTGAAAAAAAAAAAAGAAACTTGATTAAAAAATTAATCTAAATAATAATTATACTAAGATTACTAAAAAAAATATAAAGAAATAATTTTTTTTTCATTGTTTTCTTTAAAAAAAAGATAACTTAGAAGTGATGTATTTAGTAGTTTTACATTATTAGATTTAGATTATAACCTTATATCACAATGTCGAAAGGTTTACCCCTCCTAAAGATTTTGTGTAGCACTCAACCATTCTTTATTTTATACATTTACCTCATTTTTGAATGGTAAACCGACCTTTCTTTTTTGTTTTCCTAAAACTTATTTCAAACTTATTCCTTATTACGAGAGCCTTCATCCATTTTTGCCATGGTTTCCCTTATGATTGTGGGGATTAACCTTCTTAATTGGCTTAGGCCTATCATGTTAATCATCAAGAGAGCAATATCAGCTTTTGACCAATTTGCCTACAAGTAATCAAACCCACATTCATAATACTTACACCCTTAGAACAAACTATCCTATTGATGCAATTTATTACACTTTAAACTCAAGTTGATCCTTCACCTCCCTCTTGATAATACGGATCATAACATTCTCCCTAACCTAAATTTGTGATGCTCTCATCACGAAACCAATCTCCAACTACTATCCATTTTCCAACAAATTACCACTCTTCTCTCATTAACAAACTCCCCTAAGGCTTTCTCCAGTTAGGACTACGAGTTTCTAGGAGTCTTTGTAGCGACCCACCTACTAGGTCTGATTCTTGAACCTGTTCCAATATTCCTGTAACTATCCTTGGTACCTGTAGGTGTGTTACTATGCCGTCTCTGAATTAGAGATAAGGCAAATTTTGCTAATATTAAACCTGTAACTCCAACCTGTGTGAAATTTTATAAACGTCCTGTAAAATGGCGCTAACAGCGCTATCATTTCATATCCACATCATATCTAAACACATGTACTTAAAATCTCCTGTCACATCATACATCATATATATATACCATGGGATCTGCATTCCCGGTAAGTAGGCATAGCCCATGATTAATCCTGTAGCCTTAAGTGGCTCAAAAGATTACAAATCCAACCTTATACACACAAATATTTACATTACAATTTGAAGATTAACACCTATAGATCTTATTACAAATAACAGAGGTTCCAAAATGAAACTAAGGGCTTCTTTGCCTCTATTGACGCTCTCCAAAAACTCGAGTCTCCAACAACTTATTCTTCAGTACCTGTACCTGAGGTTAGCAAAAACACTAACCCCTCAGCTTCTTAAGAAGCAAAGTGAGTATAAAATCAAGCAATCCAATAAAAACAAACAACAAAATCACATAATAGTAATCAATAATATTATCAAATACCTCGAAGTGATTACTCAAGCAAGCAAGTTTTCAACTCAAGTTATACTCGCAAGAAACCCAATTCAATTTATTACATTTTAACATCACCATGATCTTCTTAGTGATATTTTCCCTGTAATTCCATTTTTGCTAAACTCATAACCTTTTCATTGGAGACCATTTCAATCACTCTTGTTTACTCACAAGTCACAAATATTTTTCAGTTAATCCAGGCAAAGCCTATCAACCGGTAGATAAACTACCCTCATGTACTTTTCAAAACTTAATGTTTTCTCAACCAATTAAGACATCTTTATATACTCTTTTTAGTTAGAAACATTCAGCTCGCCTTTCACCTGCCTCAAACAAAAGGGGTGACCAGATCCCCATAGGTCACTGAACCGGGCCAGTCCGTCGACCGTGCCTCAAACCCATCCGGGTCGACTCAAAGGTCATACCACAAACTTACTAGGCAGGGAACATGACTTTTCTTATATTAAGTGTTTTGGGTTAGTAGGTACTTATAGCCTAAACCCTGTTTTATTATCCATTTAAATATTTCATCGTTACCAAGACAACAATAGTATGAACTTAACCAGTCGTATAAACTCCATCTAATAAGCTAAAAATAACCCAGCATTACATCACAATCATGAAGTATTCAATAATTTAAGTTCATTACATCACATACAATCAGGAATAGTATAATCAAATCCTGCACCCAACTCTCATTCTAGGATTTTTTAGAATGTTCCCTTCTTTTTTTTCTCATAATCCAATCATATCATGACACACAACCAGCCATCAGCAAACCAATGTAATTCAACAATCCTCCTGCATTGATCATAGTAAGTGATCGTACAGGGTAATTTCAACCAACAACATGTAGTCTACATTATCAACCACTTGTACCCAAGAGAAAAGTTAAGGGGGGTACTCACCTGAAACAATATATGCCAATCCAAACAGTCGCACCGACCAAGTTCCTTTGTCCTCCTTACTCAACATAAATACCTGAATCATCAGTATACCAATCAATGTTACCTCATTCGCTCTATTGAACCCTAAATTGCTAATTCAGTATTCCAAACCCTTAAATTCCATCTTAACCTCGTATAATCCATCATTTTCCTACAATTTCTAATTCATATACATACGGGTATACTACGCTCTATTATATATTAATGTAATTAAATTTCAGCATGATTCTATATTGAATCGTATAGTTCTAAATTATCACGATCTTGCACCGAACACTCCCGTTTTTGTTTCGTAACTAACCCAAGCTTCTCAAAATCATATTATGCTTCAATGAACCTCAACTGAACATCAAATTCAACTAATCAAATCAAATTCTCTAATTTTGCTAAGGATTTAATTCGGCCAGAACAGGGTAATTAGCTTGAAAAATTCACTAAAAATAGAAAACAACTCCAATCTGAACAATTATTGGTTTGGTGATCTAATAAATCATATAAGGATCTTTTATACTAAAAATTACATAAAAAATACATCATTTGACCTATTTAGTTTCCAATTTAATTTATGACCAGAATAGAGCATTTCTTAAGGAGAACATATTTTTGAATAAAATTTAAGAAAAATAAAACTACCACATTAATATTCATACAAAATTATGCTAGAATACCAAAAATCATAAGTTTTCATCAACATTTTATATTTTTAACAAAAATAGGAAATTTCGGGCGTTACTGGAGGCTGCTCCGTTCACCGGCCTCTGGCCACTAATGCCGGCAACCACTATGTCGGCCGGAATCCTCTCCCACCCAAAACCTTAACCCTAGCTTGTCCTAGCAGTAGATTTACCCTACCCCCTTCGAACGAACAGACAAAATTCTTCCTACTTAATTTGATTTTTTTGTTCTTCAATTTCTTCAAATTCTTGTTGCATCCTACTTCAATCTTGTTCTTCTTCCTATCCTGATGATTGCATGTTGGAAATTCCAACTTCAATTTGCCCAGAAAATTCGGATGAAATGGAGAGGGTTTTGGTTTCTTTTTTTTTCTTCTAATTTTTGATGATTTGATTTTTCTCTCTCTTTATTCTAATATATATATATATATATATATATAATACTTAATTTTGGTGACATTGAGGGTGCTGTTCTGTATTTGTTTATTATTTTTTATCCTTCCTCTTTTATTTATTTTCTTTTTAGCTATAATATAATATAATATAATATATTATGTACATTTTTTTACATATATATATATATTATATATGCCCATCTAATTCATATTATTATTATTATTACTATTTTTATATATACTTATTTTATTTTATTTTTAGCATATAACATATATATATATATTGATTTTACTTTACACACACACACACACACACACACACACATAAATATATATATATATATTATTTAATTTTAACATTATTGCTTAAGTTTAGGTCCTCACAGTCTTCCTTTCTCATCCTCACCTTCTCTTTATGTCCTCCAAGATTTCTTCTTCCTAAGTTGCCTAATAGTAAAGCAATCTACCACTGTACTACTCCAACTGATTACCGCCCTCTTCTACCCGTTGTTAAAGTTCACCCTAAGATCACCTCAGTTAGGACTCTAGGTTCCTACCGGCATTCCTCTCTTGTTTTCACCCATCGTCATGTCTTCTAAGATTGCCTATTATTGAGTTACCTCACGGTAATGCGACTTACAGTTGTACTTTTCTTTATTATGTATTTATTTGGGCTACACTTGTTACAAAAGCCTTAACTAGCAACATAGCTACCTCTTCTTTCACAATAGTTCTCCTGGTGGCCGCTTCTCCTCTTAAGCTTCTCTCACACGAGCTCTTCTGTCAACAAGGCTACTTGCATACAATTTTTTACTTCACTTGCGTAGCATTTAGGTGGCTTGATGAAGCTTGAAACATTATAGCTCCGATACCACTTGTCATGGGGATTGGAGGTTCACCTTTCCTAGAGATCACATATGGTACTCGACCATCCTCTGTTTTTATACTTTTGCCTCATTTCTAGATGGTGAGCTAGTCTTCTTTTTCTATTTTCCTAGGACTTGTTTCAAATCTATTCCTCATTAGGAGAGCCTTCATTCGATTTTGCCATGGTTCTTCTTATGATCGTGGGGATCAACTTTTTTAACTAGTTTCGACTTGTCATGGCCATTATTAGAAGAGTGGCATTAACTTTCGACTAGTTTGTTCATAGGTGGCCAAACCCTCATTCAAAGTACCTATACTTTAAAACAAACTATCCCATTAATGTCGCTCACTACATTCTAGACCTAAGTTGATCATTCAACCTCTCTCTTAATGTCATAGACCGTGACACTTGTACTGCCCATAATTTGTATGATGGCCTCATGCCACTCTTAATTTGTATGGTCTTACACCATATGGTGAATTTTTAGATAATGACCTCATACCATATAGTGAATTTTTTATGGTTTTATACCATCGATAAAAAGGAAGGCATCATGCCTCATTTGAAAAATAATTCTATTATTAAATATTAAATCATTTTATCATAAAATGGTTACATGTCTAGCCTATTTATAAGTATAATAATATCTAATATTCTAGAGTACTATGAAATATAAAAAGATTTGCTATTTTAAAATAAATATACTAATACTAATCTAACTAAATCCTATGAATAAGAAACTATATTTAATTAAATAAAAAATAGTAATAAAATCATATTTAATCTAACCTAGATAATAAAATAATATTCATGTAAAAATTATTTTACTATACTGCAGGTTCTTAATCTACATTATTCCCCCTCTTTTAAAAAGATTTGTCTTTGAATCTTTGAAATTTTTTTGAATCCTCCTAGATTAAATTGCTGCTTGGAAAAACTAATCTTGTATTCATGATAGAGTAGCTCTTCATGTCCACCATAAATTTTTCTTGACTTGAGGAAACTAATCTCTAGCAAAATGATGTAATATCTATTTTGGTCTTCTACAATGACTCTAGTTTCTCCCTTTCTTTCTTTCTTTTTTTTTTTTCCCTAGTCACAATTGTAGGTCCCAAAATGGCAAACAAGGTTCAAATCTTTTTGGGAAAGTCTAATTAAAATAATCCTTTTTAATTTTCTTTTTTTGATGAAGAATGCATTTGATAGACAAAATGAAAATGATAGAAAGTAATATGCAATGAAATAAAGAAGATGGCGATATATAGAGGTTCCTCCTAGTGAGCCAGTCCTCTCTTCCAGCTTTACTGTTGAGGATCTAGTCTTCTACATTAGTCCTTTCACTAATCTAATAATAAAGAAAAGTTACAAATATCAATAGCTTTTACTCTATCTTTCTAACCTACCATTTGGTTAATCACATACTACTAGACTTTTGTAACCTTACTTTCTAAGTTAATCTTCATACGAAAAGTAAGGAAAATTTGTACAAAAATGAGAAGATATAAATTCTCTAGATTAAGCTCGAGAAAAATAAAGAACTGTAAATGTATTTGTTCTCTTATGTTGTCGTTTTCGTCGTCGTCTATTAAACTTGAAATCTATAGTTCATATATTTGCTTTGATTATTGTCCTTCACGATAGGTAGCTTTACAATGTTCATCAAATCTTTTAACGGCTTCCTTATCGCATAGATAAGATTAATATCCTTATATTTGTGGGAGTTTGAAAATCTTATCTAAAATTTCAAACTTTTGAACTCCTTGATCATACATTTGATTTTTCTCGTGATCTTTAGATATTTTATCTTCATCCAAATCTTTAATAACCTTGTATAGATAAGTTTTAGTTTGAAAACTGAAGATCCCTTTTTATGCGGATAAGCTTCAGCTAATAAACTTTATCTTGTTCTTTATTGGATGATATTTGTGTCAAGATAAAATAAATTTTTGAATATCTTGATCTAGCAACTTTCTAACAAATTTTATAACTTTGTAACGATGAAAAAATTCCTTGAAAGCTTGTGAAAAAGTCTTCAAATGAAATTCCCATGGATTATTAATCCTTCTTGTGTGGAACAAATTAAACTTGTATTGAAGATAATAGATAAGAACTGTATGAGCATATATTTTGTGAACTAAAGTATCATATTGTCTATTTAAATGTCTACTAAAATTTCTAATAGATTATCTTGTTAATTATTAGATGAAGTGTTTGTAAACCACTATTTGCCTAAGTGTTTGTGAGAATGGATACTCTTGTTCAATACATTTAAAATAAATTCATTAGATATCTTATAAGCTTTTTTGTTATCGCTAAAACTTATTTCAAAGAAACTCAATAATAATTATTATGTCTTTCTTTGGATTATACACACACACACACATATATATATATATATATATAAAGGAACAAAAAGAAAGGATTTTTTTCTTAGTCCAAGAATGATTGCTACATTTAGGCTCTAAGAAGAAACTTAAGGATAGGCTTTGATACTAAATTTGATGTAATTCAATGAGATGATTTACTCTGATACCGAATTTCATGTAAGATATGGAAGTAGAAAAATTATAAAAGATGAAAATTACAGAAAAATACGAAAACTGTTAAGAAAAATTAATCTAAACAATGATTATATTAAGATTGCTAAGAAAATTATTAAGATTTTTTTTATGAAAGGAAATGATAACCTGGAATGGATATATTCAATAACCTTACATCACTAGATTTAGATGATGGCCTCATAGAAAATAAATAAATAAATATATTTAATTTTTTTTATGAAAGGAAATGATAACTTGGAAGGGATATATCAAGTAGTTTCCTACCATTAGATTTAGATGATGATCTTACACTATTCTTAATTTGTACAACTTCACATCACATAATGGAATTTTAATGATTCTACACCATTAATAAAAAATAAGATATCACAACTCACTTGAGAAATAATTTTATTATTAAATATTAAGTCATTTTGTCATAAAGTGATTACATGTCTAGCCTATTTACAGATATAACAATATCTAACATTCTAGAATATTATGAAATATAACAAATTCGCTTATCTTAAAATAAATATACTAATCTAACTAAATCCTATAAATAAGAAACTAAATTTAATCAAATAAAGGATAGTAGTAAAATCATATCTAACCTAACATGGATAATAAAATAATATTTCTATAAAAATTATTTTGTTATATCTGTTTGTTCTTGAGTTGCATTATTAGGTTTCTATTCTATCGCAATTGCATCTATTATTCCATGTCATAGGTTTTATGCAATGTGTGTGTGTTTGGCAAAAAGTAGTTTTAATTTTATTTGAAATGCATTTATGATCAAATTTTAGTATTGTTAAATATTGTCGAACTGATTTTAAGAGGTTATAGATAATAGTTTTCATTTGTTAGTAATAAATATAAATGAAGATAATGAAGCTATACCTTTGATAAAGATGGTTAATACTCTTAGAAAAAATCCATCAAATCCTATTCCATTTTTTTAAAATGGAAATAATTTTTTCTTACTTTCAATGAAAAATTCCAATGATGGTTAACCAATAATAACATTAGCCATAAAAGTACTTTTTTTCCCGGTCAATTTCTGCAATAATCTAGTAAAAACCTTGAGTTTTTGAAATATTACAATAATATTTCATAATTCTTAAGTTGCCATCGCAACAAATATAAATTTTTTTTTGGAAAAAATTTAATAGACAGTTGGTCCGAAAACCTAATATTTTTCCATCAACTATTGAATTTATCGGGGTTTTTTTTTTTTTTTCTGGTTAGGGCATTGATTGAAAAAGCATAAGCAAATTGTTTTTTTTTTTTATTATTTAAGAGTCGAGATAATTAGGATTTACTAAAACTTAAAATTAAAATCGATTTTATTAGCGAGTACCTAGAGGTATTTGATAAGAACTGAATAACTAGTTTTTTTTTTTTTTTTTTCTATTAACACGATTAAACTAGACTTTGTATGCTTATAGTATATGTTTACCATTATCTAGCCGTATTTATATATATATATATCGGTTTGTTATTCTTCCTTGCATGTTACTTTTATCGTCATAGCTCATCAGGAAGGTCCTAAGCCTAAATTATGTTGATAAAGTGACTATTCCGTGACGAGGACAAGAAAAGTATCAAAATGTGTAAAAGAAGAAGGAAGACATGAGGAAAGGGACAAAGTGGTGGTGGCGTTGGGTTGTGGGGATTGGAGGTTTTTCCATGTGGAAGTAGCGTTGTGTGTGTTTTTTATGGTTATGTTTGGGCTAAACAAATGAGATCAACTTGGATAAGGCGAAAGCTCGACTGTAAGGGTTTGACAAAAAGGGTTAAATTTAGTATGTTTAGAGAATAAAAAAAAACCTTGGACATGCAATGCGATTTGAATTTGAAATTGAAAAATTTGTTAGGTGGATTTTGATTATCTTTCCGAAATGTAGTATTGTGGAATTTATATTGTTGGATAAATAATTTATAAAATGGGAAGGATTTAGTGATAATTTCGTTATTATTAATAATTTTTAATAGGGTTTGGAGTTTAATAGAGCATTTATATAGAATAGATAGCTAAAAACATAATGAGGAAATATTTATACATACACATAATGAAAGACACTTGTGAAAGGAAAATGTTGGACTTAATATATCATAAATTTGGGGTTAATGCATATCTAAATCTTCCTCTTTTTTGGGGAATGATGACTATGAAAGATACTGATGGAAGTAAAAACTGTTGGATTTTAACTTTCAAGGCGGATGGATATGGAATCAATAGATTCTAAGCACTTCCAATTTGGGTTTTAATTAATAATAAAGTCGTTTTCCAAAGTATTAGATAATCCCTCTAACTACTCGAATCTTATTTTAATACATACGCATAAGGTTATAGCTACTTAAAAAATATAAAAGCGATTGAAATTGTCGGCCTCTATGGTATATTACATAATCATATAAAAAATAACTTGTGTTTACAATAATGATGGATTTTAGAAATATATTTGACATAAATAGTATTTATATATAGTTTACTAAATAGAGCCAGCCATCGTGCTTAACGGAGGTGCATGTTTGGCTAACATTTTTATGTAATAAAAAGGGATGCATATCACATATGTAATGATATTTTACTTACAACTATGTAAAGTGTCTTGACATTTTATATTGGTTGGTAAATGGAAAATATGTATATACTATTTAATAAAAAAAAAGTTTAAACTCAATTTTAGAAATATCGTTTGAGGATGTTTAGGTGTCTTAAGATGCTTTAATATCAAAATTGTAAAATATTTTAAAATCAAGTAGACCTAATCCGAATCAATAAAGTTCACACTTCCAGTAAATTTCTGAAACCTGACACTCTTAATTATTTCTTGACTTCATCCTGCCTTTAATCGAGTCGACAGGGTCAATAAGTAAATCAAAACCTCGTTACATTTGTTATTTTATAAAAGATGCCTGTTTGCTCTTTCGTCTCATGATTATGTTATAATCTGAAAATTTCTTCTGTCTTTTATTGTTATTAGGGAAATGATAACAGAGGTATCTAGTGGCCCTTGTTAAAAAGAAAAATCGTTTCACCTTTTTGTATGCTTTTTTCTCTTAAAAAACATGCAATCGGTTTAGATAAAGAAAGAAAGTTCTTTTACCTCTCAACAAAGTGTGTTGTGCATTAATTAGCAAAATTATTTTTTATTGCATATAGGATATAGTTTACATATAAAACATGGATACCGTTTTGAAATATTTTAAAGTGATTTTTGCCTTTTATATTTATGTGTTCTAAATATTTATGCAAATAGTTCATATAACATAAACACTGTTCATTTATTGGGAAATATGATCAAGCCTCCTCCAAACTCTTGTAAAATATCAAATTACCAAAAAAAAAAAAAAAAAGCCCTTACATGAATGAAAACACTTATAAAGTAGCACACAATACATGAATGTAAATTTTCATATCGTATGGTCTCAGCATCAAATCATCGTATTTAACAGTGTCTTTTAGATGCTGGCCGGCGTTGTAATTAAAATGCTGATCCTTTTACGTCCGTAAGGGTTGTTGTCGATTTGCTTTAATACCATCTAAACAAATGAAGTTATCTTGCATAAATACATTGAAAGCTTGCACTTCATTTATCTAATTTGAGCTGGATAGTGACTTCCAGCACGAGATTGAGTTTTCTTGATATTTTACTAGAGAAAATTTGAGTCTATATTGCATGAGGGGATCCAATTATAATATAATATATTTACGGTGTGAATTTCGTGCTAACCTTAAAGGAGTGATATAAGATGATATATAGAGATGACTAAGAGTGAACAATAAAGAGAAAGAGCAAATTATTTTAGAAAGTTCAAATGTATTTACCACAATTGTGGAGAATATTATATAATATCAATTCACTATTCTTATGGAGAAGTATAGCATTTTTCATTTTGAGTTTTGTTTGATCCTTTGTGATATCAATTTGATAGTAGTATGCCTTTTTTTTTTTCTTTTTAATTTTTGACTAACCAAATGAGGAAAAACTCTTGAATATTTATAAATGTTGGCCGCCAACAATGTCCTTCAGATTGCAACGTCCATGGACTCTTCTTGAGTTCATGCTCATGAAAGGCTTTTTAAGTGCATTAGCATCCTTGAAAAAAGTAGAAAGCAAATGGATTGGGTCGATGATTTCTATTTTACGTCTACTATATTAAATCTCTTCAAGTTACATCAAATTTATCGATCTAACTCTCTAAATTGTAACACTTAACCCAATGAGTCAAACTTATATCTTATGAAGGTTTTGTGATACTAAATATATTGTTATTGAGTTTAAAACCCATAATCCATTTTAAACCTTTGTAGTTATATGCAAAATCATGTGTTGTTCAAATTACAAAGTTGTTATCTAGCCCTCTTAAGTTATATTAAATGAAAGTCACATGTCATGACAACAATTGGTGGTTCATAACTGCAGTTTAATACTTGACTTGAATTGATTCTTTTTTTTTTTTTTAATTTATATATATATTTAAGTTGTATTTGAATATAAACAAATTTTAAAGTTAGGAATAATTTAATAGGTGCCATTTTTAGTTATTTTATCCAACTTTAATTATATATGATTTTGGTTTGAATTTATTTCAACCAAATGAAGCCAAATAACAAATTAATAGAAATTTAGCTAAACATAGAATTTGTCGAGACTATATATATATATACATATAACTAGAATTGAACTCGGTCCGAGCTTTTAGTAGAGTTGGATCTCCGTTGTGTTTTCCATGATGACTCGATTTGCATGCATTTAAACCCTATCCAACATAGATATATCGATATTATAAAGCAACAAAATGTCCTACGTTGGAAGAGTATCTCATTTTGAGAATATTTAAAATAGGATAGTAATAATGGGTGTTTTTTTAGGACATATAAAAAGTTAAAAAATTAATATTTATATCACTCATTTATAAGGTTATTGACTCTTTTAAATGGGCTTATACAACCAACATAACATACTTAGTAAAGCACCATACGAGCTGGACCTATAATGCCTATGGCCTGCCAAAATCAAGGAAAAGAGTTTTTTTTTTTGTCTTCTTCAAATTATTCAATTTATTTCACTTCCATATCCGCGAGAATACATATAGACAAAATCCAGCTAGTTACGTCTGTTCTTGGACACCAATGAGTTTAATAAATGTTCCAATCGAGATCTACGTCAGTTAATAAATGATGTTGACTAAAATGGAGGATACAGGTCAACATCACTAAGTAACCTCAATCAATTAATGGCTAGGTAATGTAGGATAATAAGATAATTTATTTTGATATTAAATTTGATGTAAGAAGCCGAAGCCAAAAAATTATAAAAAATGAAAACTGTGAAAAAAAAGAAGAAAATTGATAAAAAATTAATCTAAATAATAATTATACTAAGATTACTAAGAAAATAATAAAGAAATAATTTTTTTTAAATTTTTTTTAAATGAAGACTTTGAAGGGATATATTTAGTAGTTTTACATTACTAAATTTAGATGATAGCCTTGTATCACAATGTCGCAAGGTTTATCCCTTTTAGAGATTTTGTGTAGCACTCGACCATTCTTTATTTTATATTTTTACCTCATTTCTGAATGGAAAACTAGCTTTTCTTTTTTGTTTTCTCAAGACTTATTTCAAACTTATTCCTTATCAAGAGAGCCTTCATCCACTTTTGCCATGGTTTCCTTTATGATTGTGGGGATTAACCTTTTCAACTGGCTTTGGCCTATCATGCTCATCATTAGGAGAGCAGTATCGACTTTCAACCAATTTGCCTATAGGTGGTTAAACCCACATTCAGAGTACCTACACACTTAGAATAAACTATCCCCTGATGTCATTTATTACACTTTAAACTCAAGTTGATCCTTCACCTCCCTCTTGATATTATGGATCATAACATTCTCCCTTATGTAAATTTGTGATGCTCTCATCAAGAAACCAATCTCCAACTACTATCCCTTTTCCAACAAATTACCACTCTTCTCCCATTGACAAACTCTCCTAAGGCTTTCTCCAGTTAGGACTTCGAGTTTCTAGGAGTCTTCCTTTCTCATCCACACCCTCTCTTTTTGTCCTCCAAGATTTCTTCTTTCTAAGTTGCTCAATAGTAGAGCAATCTACTACTGTACTACTCCAACTGATTACCGCCCTCTTCTACTCGTTGTTAAACTTCACCCTAAGATCACCTCAGTCAGGACTCTAGGTTCCTACGAGCATTCCTCTCTCATTTTCACCCTTCTCCATGTCTTTTAAGATTGCCTATTATTGAGTTACCTAACGGTAATGCGGCTTACAATTGTACTTTTCTTTATTATGTATTTATTTGGGCTACACTTGTTACAAAAGCCTTAACTTGCAATAGAGCTACCTCTTCTTTCACAATAGTTCTCCTGGTGGCCGCTTCTCCTCTTAAGCTTCTCTCACACGAGCTCTTTTGTCAACAAGGCTACTTGCATACAATTTTTTTACTTCACTTGGCTAGCATTTAGGTGGCTTGATGAAGCTTGAAACATTATAGCTTTAATACCACTTGTCATGGGGATTGGAGGTTCACCCTTCCTAGAGATCACATGTGGTACTCGACCATCCTCTGTTTTTATACTTTTGCCTCATTTCTAGATGGTGAGCTAGTCTTCTTTTTCTATTTTCCTAGGACTTGTTTCGAATCTATTCCTCATTAGGAGAGCCTTCATTTGATTTTGCCATGGTTCTTCTTATGATCATGGGGATCAACTTTTTAAACTAGTTTTGACTTGTCATGGCCATTATTAGAAGAGTGGCATTAACTTCCGACTAGTTTGTTCATAGGTGGCGAAACCCTCATTCAAAGTACCCATACCTTTAAAACAAACTATCCTACTAATGTTGCTTACTACATTCTAGACCTAAGTTGATCATTCAACCTCTCTCTTAATATCATAGACCGTGACACTCGTACTCCCTATAATTTGTATGACTTCACACCATATAATAGATTTTTATGATGGCCTCATGCCACCCTTAATTTCTATGGTCTCACACCATATGGTGAATTTTTAGATAATGACCTCATACGATATAGCGAATTTTTTATGGTCTTATACCATCGATAAAAAGGAAGGCATCACGCCTCATTTGAAAAATAATTCTATTATTAAATATTAAATCATTTTATTATAAAACGATTACATGTCTAGCCTATTTTTAAGTATAATAATATCTAATATTCTAGAATACTATGAAATATAAAAAAGATTTGCTATTTTAAAATAAATATACTAATACTAATATAACTAAATCTTATGAATAAGAAAGTATATTTAATTAAATAAAAAATAGTAATAAAATCATATTTAATCTAACCTAGATAATAAAATAATATTCATGTAAAAATTATTTTACTATATTGTAGGTTCTTAATCTACATTATTCCCCCTCTTTTAAAAATATTTGTTTTTGAATCTTTGAAAGTTTTTTGAATCCTCCTAGATCAAATTACTGCTTGGAAAAACTAATCTTGAATTCACGACAGAGTAACTCTTCATGTTCTCCATAAATTTTTCTTGACTTGAGAAAACTAATTTCTAGCAAACTGGTGTAATATCTATTTTGGTCTTCTATAATGACTCTAGTTTCTCCGTTTCTTTCTTTCTTTTTTTTCCTAGTCACAATTGTAGGTCCCAAAATGGCAAACAAGGTTCAAATCTTTTCACGAAAGTCCAATTAAAATAATCTTTTTTTTTAATTTTCTTTTTTTGATGAAGAATGCATGTGATTGGAAAAATGAAAATGATAAAAAATAATATGCAATGAAATAAAGAAGATGACGATATATAGCGTTTCTTCCTAGTGAGCTAGTCCTCTCTTCCAGCTTTACTGCTGGGGATCTAGTCTTCTACATTGGTCCTTTCACTAATCTAATAGCAAAGAAAAGTTACAAATATCAATAGCTTTTACTCTTTCTTTTTAACTTACCATTCGATTAATCACATACTACAAGACTTTTGTAACCTTACTTTCTAAATTAATCCTCATACCAAAAGTAAGGAAAATTTGTACCAAAAAGAGAAAATATGTGTAAACACCCCATTTTTGCCCCTAATAATTAATAATGGTTAATTTATAATTTTTTCCATTTTTTAATTTTTTTTCTAATTTAGCAAAAATAAGGAAAAAATATTAAAAAAATAAGAAAAGTATATCATTTTTAGAAAATAACACTATAAATAACCACAAAAGAGGTTAAATAATTTTTGTAAATTTTTAGAATTTCAAAATAATATAAAATTAATAAAAATGACCACGGTTAAGTATAATATTTGTGTAAACTTAAATTGAGATTTGGGCTAGCTTAGTTGGCTCATGTGTACGCCTGAAATGTGCGAAGGGAGGATGCGTTGTTGGTTCGAAACCTAGGAACGGCACTTCGTGCCGTTTTCATTTTTTTTTCCCCCAGCTGCTACGTGATAGCACACAATTGGCCGAAACGGGCATGTGCAAGTCACATGATCATGATCTTCTCCTTCCTTTAGACAGCAACAGCAATGCTAGGAATGGAAAAAAAAATGAGTAAGAAAAGCTCGCCGATAAACACAAATCAAACCTAATCAAACTATTTTTTTTTTTTTTTTTATCATCATTCACTCATAATAGAAAGAGGTCATCCACTCATAAAGATAAATCATGAAAAACAAACAAATCTATATGGATCAATTCAAAAAAAAAAAAAGGATAAACATGGATTTCAATTGTAAGCCCGATACGAGCTTATTAAGAGGGGTTTTATGGGTCTATAAATAGGACTCGACTCTCCAGAAGAAGGGGAGCGATTGGAAGAAAAAAAGAAAGGAAAAACACACGAGTCGAGCCTTCGTCGGATTTTTTTTTCTCTCTCAAAACCTTTACTATAGCCTTCGAACCACCACTTAGGGTGGTTTTAGATGAAAACTACCACCACTATTGGATTCCTCATCTTTGGAAAGCTCGAAAACACCCCCCAATCGATAGAAACAGACGTCGGAACGCTGCCGATGAGAATCTTTGATTGCCGTCCAATTTGACCTGGATTCGACCCGACTCGGTTTGACTCGATTCGATTCGACCCGACCTGCAAATTGCGACCAATACCCAGGTAAGTTGATTTTCCTATTTTTTATTATTATTTATTTTATCTTATTTACTTTTTTGTATTTATTTATTTATTTTACTTAGATATTTATTTTATTAGAAATTTATAATTCTAAAAAAATATAAATAATAATTTTAAGGTTTTAATTAGATTTTTTTTAGAATAGATATGTTTAGTTTAATATAAAAATAATAGAAAATAATAATAAATAAATATAAAAAGTAAAAAAATAAATAAAAATTTTAGAATTAAATAATTAGTTGGGATAATAACTTGAATTAATAATAGATCGTTTTATCACTTAGAAAAATCCTTTTTCAAAATAAATCTAAAATTGGTTTCTTTTAAGTTAAAATTTTAGAAAATCATAAAGCTTAGGCTTAGATTTTTTTCAAAAACTTTGAAAATGATAATGAACGTAAACTAGACATGTTTTTATAATTAATAATTTAAACTAATTCACTAAAGTTTTATAAAAAAGCGAATTATGACTTATTTGATCCTGAATAGCGGATACGTAGGCACCCTTATGAGGTAACTCTAAAAAGAAATAAAAAATTATTTTCCAAATCATTATAATTTGTTTTATATGTATCCAAAATAATAAAAAATAGAAAAAAAAGAGAATAAAAATAACAAAAATAAAAGAAAATATATCAGAATATGATCCAAATTTCAGAAAGATAGGATGATAACTTTAGGGTTTTAAAAGGTTAGCCCCCGAGTCGAGAATCTCTAGTTTTACCTTCTTCTTTTTTCATTTACAAAAATAAAAAGAGGAGATTTCGTTGATTAGTTATCCAAATTAGAATTAATATGCTTAATTAGTTCTAATTCAATAATTTTTTCCAACCTCTGTTGGGTGGTGACTCTAAATAAAATAAAATTCTTAGTTTAAGTCGATGATTTATATTAGATGAGCATAGGGTCCAATGTAAATCGGATTAAGAATATAAGTGAAAAATTAAAAATTAGACTCGACAATATGAATTCTCTAGATTAAGCTTGAGAAAAATGAAGAATTGTAAATGTATTTGTTCTCTTGTGTTGTCTTTTTCGTCGTCATCTATTAAACTTGAAATCTAGAGTTTATATATTTGTTTTGAGTATTGTCCTTCTCGATAGATAGCTTTACAATGTTCATCAAATCTTCTAACGGTTTCCTTATGGCATAGATAAGGTTAATATCCTTATATTTGTTGGAGTTTGAAAATCTTATCTAAAAATTCAAACTTTTGAACTCCTTGATCATACATTTGATTTTTCTCGTGATCTTTAGATATTTTATCTTCATTCAAATCTTTAACAACCTTGTATAGATAAGCTTTAGTTTGAAAACTGAAGATCCCTTGTTATGCGGATAAGCTTCAGCTAATAAACTTTATCTTGTTCTTTATTGGATGATATTTATGTCAAGATAAAATAAATTTTTGAATATCTTAATCTGGCAACTTTCTAACAAATTTTATAACTTTGTAATGATGAAAAAATTCCTCGAAAGCTTGTGAAACATTCTTCAAATAAAATTCCCATGGATTATTAATCCTTCTTGTGTGGAACAAATTAAACTTGTATTGAAGATAATAGATAAGAACTATGTGAGCATATATTTTGCAAACCAAAGTATCATACTATCTGTTTAAATGTCTAATAGATTATCTTGTTAATTATTAAATGAAGTGTCTGTAAACCATTGTTTGCCTAAGTGTCTGTGAGAATGGATACTTTTGTTCGATACATTTAAAATAAATTCATTAGATATCTTATAAGCTTTTTGTTATCATTAAAACTTATTTCAAAAAACTCAATAATAATTATCATGTCTTTCTCTGGATAATATATATATATAAGGAACAAAAAGAAAGGATTTTTTTCTTAGTCCAAGAATGATTGCTATATTTACGCTCTAAGAAGAAACTTAGGGATAGGCTCCGATACTAAATTTGATGTAGGACAATGAGATGATTTACTCTGATACCGAATTTCATGTAAGATATGGAAGTAGAAAAATTATAAAAGATGAAAATTAAAGAAAAATACGAAAATTGATAAGAAAAATTAATCTAAACAATGATTATATTAAGATTGCTAAGAAAATTATCAAGAATTTTTTTTTTTATGAAAGGAAATGATAACCTGGAATTGATATATTCAATAACCTTACATTACTAGATTTAGATGATGGCCTCATAGGAAATAAATATATATATTTTTAATTTTTTTTTATGAAAGGAAATGATAACTTGGAAGGGATATATCAAGTAGTTTCCTACCATTAGATTTAGATGATAGTCTTACACTATTCTTAATTTATACGACTTCACATTACATAATGAAATTTTAATGATTCTACACCATTAATAAAAAAGAAGATATCACAACTCACTTGAGAAATGATTTTATTATTAAATATTAAGTCATTTTGTCATAAAGTGATTACATGTCTAGCCTTTTTATAGATATAACAATATCTAACATTCTAGAATATTATGAAATATAAAAAATTTGCTATCTTAAAATAAATATACTAATCTAACTAAATCTTATAAATAAGAAACTAAATTTAATCAAATAAAAGATAGTAGTAAAATCATATCTAACCTAACATGGATAATAAAATAATATTTCTATAAAATTATTTTGTTATATCTATTTATTCTTGATTTGCATTATTAGGTTTCTATTCTATTGCAATTGCATATGTTATTCCATGTCATAAATATTTTGTGTCAAAGGTTTTATGCAATGTGTGTGTGTTTGGCAAAAAGTAGTTTTAATTTTATTTGAAATACATTTATGATCAAATTTTAGTATTGTTAAATATTGTTGAACTGATTTTAGGAGGTTATAGATAATAGTTTTCATTTGTTAGTAATAAATATAGATGAAGATAATGAAGCTATACCTTTGATAATGATGGTTAATACTCTTGGAAAAAACCTATCAAATCCTATTCCATTTTTTAAAAATGGAAATAATTTTTTCTTACTTTCAATGAAAAATTCCAATGATGGTTAACCAATAATAACATTAGCCATAAAAAGTACTTTTTTTTTCCTTCCCCCCCCCCCCCCCCCCGCGTCAATTGCTACAATAATCCAGTAAAAACCTTGAGTTTTTGAAATATTATGATAATATTTCATAATTCTTGATTTGCCATTGCAACAAATATAAAAATTTTTTTGCAAAAAGTTATATAGACGGTTGGTCCAAAAACCTAATATTTTCCCCATCAACTATTGAATTTATCGGTTTTTTTTTTTGGTTGGTTTGTTTGTTTGTTTTTTTTTTTGTTATGGAAATGATTGAAAAAGCATAAGCAAGTCCTTTTCTGATTTAAGAGTCGAGATAATTAGGATTTACTAAAACTTAAAATTAAAATCGGTTTTATTAGCAAGTACCAAGAGGTATTTGATAAGAACCGAATAACTAGTTTCTCGTTTTTTATTTTTTTTTTCTATTAACACGATTATAATAGTCACATAAACTGTATAATTTTAGAAACTTTTATAAAATAAATAAATAAAATCAAATGCCGTTCAAACTCTCATTATCCAGACCATAATAAAATTGCATTTGTTATCAATATTCGATACAGAGCTATGACTGATAATGTGGAGAAATAAATAAGTACTCAGATTGCTTATATGAATAATTTGAAAGTTCAAAAATTCACTTACATACATGTTAAATTACACAAAAAAACAAAGAAAGTGTATTATTTGTGCATTTTGCTAAGTATAATAATATTATTGGAGTTTGGAACGTCTATATTAGTCATGTCAACAAAAGTAATTTATTCAAATCTGGATCTCACTTTCACCTCAACAAAGTTCGGGTTCAAGGGTCGAATGAGCCGGGTTATGTTGATTGAATTTCATTTATATCGTTTTTATTTTAGTTATATGTATGTAAAATATTAAATTCAATTAAATCATATATTTTAAATAAATAAAAACTTAATTAGATTTACTTCAATTAAAATAGAAATAAGAAACACAATTTAATAAATTACATGTTTAAATAAATCTGTAGACATAAAATGAAACATAAATATAAATGATTGAATTATATACTTGAATCAATTGAAAAATGAAAAGGACATCAAGGGTTCTCTCTTTAACCTTCTAGAGAGAGAATATTCTCTCATTTGGAGAGCTGTTGCATTAATAAGGTGTTATCTGTTATTTTCTCTTTCTTTTTGTGTGTATTCATGACTAGTTTGCATCATTAAACTAAAATAGCACTGAATTTTCAGAAAAATAAGCATCATCTAAGCCTTTTCTTTCTTCCTCTCATAATCCTTGTGCATTTAGACTAGTATTTTGCTCATTCTTTATAAAAAAAGAAAAGAAAAGAAAGAAGAGACAAAACAATCTATATAATAATTATTTTTGTTTTGTTTGGCTATAGCTTTTTTTGTTCTTCTTTGTTTCAACAATACATGTATCTTTTTCTCTTAAAAAAAAAAATCTCTTCCTCTTTGTTGTTTGCTTTCCTTTAGTTGCTTGGATTAAAGTCTTCATCATGTTTTTTGGATCTTGTGTCTTCGTTAAGTTTGCATAGACTAATTCCTTTTTTTTTCCTATGTAGATCTATGGCCTTGACTTTGATAACTAATTCCCCAATTGATCCAAGTGTTGATGAATTACTTATTGAGGATTTTGCTAGACTGGATTCATCTATGAAAAGTATATCAAATGAGTTATTAGCTATTGCAAGGGTTATTGTGGAGAAAATAATAAATAGAATAGTAGTGATTAACACTTTGAAAAATACTTGGAAGGTTATGGAGTGCTTGCTATTTCTCGTATAAGTGCACATCAATTTCTACCGAGACTTAGTAGTAGAAATCATTTGGACAAAATATTAGAGGAAAACCTATGGTCAGTTATGAGACATTGTATGGTCATTGAGGAATGGAAAAATGAATAGAAATGGATAGATGTTCTGTTGAATTCTTTGGTAATTTGGGTCTGATTCACGAATTGGTGTTAAAGCATATGTCAAAAATAAAAAAAAAACAACAAATGATAGGTGGAAAGATAGGAGAAGTCATAGAAATAAAGCCGATTCTATTTAGCAGGGGGGAGAGGAGATCTTTCCTTAGAGCGAGAGTCCATATTCCTATTGATAAACCTTTGAAACCAAGCATTTGGGTAAATGGAGGGGGTAGAGTGAGATACCAAGTGTTTTTGAAATACAAAAGGGTCAATGATTAGGGTTTCAATTGTGAGAGACTTGGCATGCAAGTAAGCACTGTGAGTTTGAGAAGAGGGGATGAGAATTTGGGGCTAGGGCTATGAGGTGTAGTAGTGTAGAAATGGGAGAAGGTGAAGAAGGATGGCGGTTAAAGCAGTTATAGCAAAGAAAATATAAACCCAAACACAAATAAATAGTTTCTCTACCAAAAATCTTATCACCATGAACCTATAAACCAAAATACCCTTGCCCAGCCACTAGATATATCTCAAAACCATGCACACCAATAATTTATTCCTCCAGAATTAACCTCAACCATTAACACTTTATTTCATTATTAGATAAATGGTCCTAGTAAACTACCATCCATAGAAACTAGTTTTAACAAAAAATTTGATACTTCACAAAAACAAGACCAAAACCCCATCCCGCAGCCAATCTTTAATGAAAAAGAATTGAATTTGACCTCACCTATTCAAGATGTGAATTTATGTGGAAAGAAGGTCAAAGAGGAGCGGGAATTCTCCTTTAGCTTAGCTTTTTCCAATTTTGATTAGGAACTTGACTTATCCTCAACAAATGTAGTAGATGGAAGTAATTTGCCTGAGGTGACAGCTGTTGAAGGTCCTCATGTACCTATGAGTCTTGCAAATCTGTCATTGGCCCTGAAAAGGTTGACTTGGAAAAGGGAAAGAGAAGATGATGAGGAGATATGCATTTGCAGGAAGTTAAAAATCATTGGTGAAGGCAGTATAGGAAGAAGTTTGGAAATGAAGGGTGATATGGTTATTAAAAAGACAAAAAGGAGAGTGGGAGTGTAAGAAAAAAAAGAAAAGGGAAAAACAAAAAAAATGAAAAAAAGAAAAATATCAAAAAAGAAGTATTGTATAGAAAAAAAAAGAGGGGAAGTGAGAAGAGCTGTCAAAATTACTAGTGAAGTAGTTGAGGAGTATTGTCAAATGAGTGATTGGATTGATGTACCACTAACTTGTTGTAATGATATGGGCAAAAGTAGCTGGCTCCCAATAGCCACATAGGGGCCATGAATCTACTTTGTTGGAACAAGTAATGGATAGGGCCTTCCAAGATAGTTCATAATCTAAATGGCCTAATAAATAAATATAAACCAAGTGTTTTTTTTTTTTCTGACGGAGAATAAGAATACAGGGAACATGTTGGAGAGATTGAGGTATAGAGTGCATTATGGTGGAAGTTTCTACATAAAGAGAAGAGGTTTGATTGGGGGCTTGTCATTATGGTGGAATGGTAGTGTTGATATTAAAATTTTGGAAGCTATTTATTTTTAAATTGATACGGAGTTGGAAGAAGTGAATGGAAGTGAAATGGGACATATTACTTGGATACATTCCTCGATGGAATTTTGATAGAAGAAACACTTGTGGGATCAACTAAGGAGAATGTTTGGAGATAGTAGGGATTCTTGTTTGTGTTTAGGGAATTTTAATGCAATTTTGTATGATCATGAGAAGGAAGGGGAAAGAAGAATGGAGAGGAGAGTTATCAATAGTTTTCATGAGATATTAGAAGATAAAAGGCTATAACATTTGGGTTTTGTAGGGCCAAAATTTACTTAGACAAACAAAAGGGAAGGTAGTGCTTTAGTATATGAACGATTGGATAGGGGGTTGGTCTCTTTATCATGGGTGGAAAAATTTCTAGATTATAGAATTGAGCATATTCCAACATTTGGATCTAATCATGTTGCTTTGTCAGTATAGATGGCAGCCAAAGTAAGGAAGGGTAAAAAAAAAAATTAGATTGGAAATTTGAATGAGTGTAGAGAAAGGCTGGTTAAATGGAGTAAAAGTTGTTTCTTAAATAATAAGACACAAATTAATCGAACTCTCTAACATATTGTAGAAGTTCAAGCTGATCTTAGTGGCTTAGACATGGAGGAAAAAGAGAGATTTTTGGAGAGTTAAATGTACTATGGGAAAGAGAGAAGTTTTGGTATCAAAGAGCTCAAACTAATTGGATAAATTATAGAGATAGAAACACTTCTTTTTGCCACCATACAACAATTGGAAGAGGGAATAGAAATAGAATTATCAAAATTCAAAATCGAGGAAGAATGGATAGAGGAGGAACAAGAGATTGTGAGAGAATTTCAACGATTTTTTTTTTTGAACTGTTTTGCTCATCAAGGAATACAAGAGGAGATGATTGTTTGAATTGGATAGAGAATAAAGTCAACATTAACATAAATAGAGTACTCTATAGGGAGATTGAAGATATGGAAATCTATCAAGCTATGTTTTAATTAGGGAGTCTTAAGGCCCTTAGTCTAGATGGGTTCTCAGGCGTATTTTATTAGAACTATGGTTAATAGTGGGGAAATTAGTTATTGAGGCCTTCAAATCATTCTTTTAGTCAAGTACCTTCCCTAAATCCTTAAATCTTACTGATTTGGTATTGATACCAAAAGTTCCCTCTCCACAAAATGTCTATTAGTTCAGGCTAATAAGTATATGAAATTTTCTTTATAAAATCATCTCAAAAGTTATGGTTAATCGTTTAGGTGAGCTTGTTTCAGAATATCAAAGTGTGCTTATTTTAGGAAGAATGATTCATGACAATGTCATAATTGCACATGAAGCATTCCATTTTTTTTAAAATAAAAAGAATGGTAAGAAGGGTTTTTGTTCTTTAAAAGTTGATATGAATAAAGCTTATGATTGAGTCAAATGGTCTTTTTTGGAGAAAGTGCTTAAAAATTATCGTTTTGATGATAAATGGATAAAGTGGATGATGGTGTGTGTAACAAAAGTTGAGTTCAACATAGTTGTAAAAGGAAAGAGGGTGAGTCAAGTGAAACCTACTAGAGGTTTAAGGCAAGGTGATCCCTTATCCCCTTATCTTTTCATACTTATAGCAGATATTTTGTCTAAAGGGATTGAGAGAAGTGTGCGTAATGGGGAGTTAGCTAGATTGATGTCAAAAAACTCTTGTCCTATTCTTTCTCACTTGCTATTTGTAGATGATTCACTTTTTTTCTTAAAGGCAAGGAGAGAAGAAGTTGGTAAGCTAGTGGACATTCTTTGTAAATACTACTTAGCCTCAGGACAAAAGGTGAACTTAGATAAATCTAATGTGTATTTCAATAGGAATACATTAGATTAGATAAAACATGAAGTGGGCGGTTTGTTGGGAATATCAGTAATTGAAAGTCCAGGTATGTACTTAGGTCTTCCTACCATTTAGGGAAGATATAAGTATGAAGCTCTTACATTTGTAAAAGATTTTTTTTTTTTTAAGAAACTGAAGGGATGGAAACAATGCTTATTGGCTAAAGAGAGTAGGTAAGTGCTCATAAAATCTATAGTTTTTGCAATTCCTACTTACTCAATGTTGTGTTTCCTTTATCCACTTAAATGGTGTAATGAAGTGAATGGTAAAATTGCAAAGTTTTTCTAGGGACATAAGGAGGAGACTAAGATACATTGGAGAAGCTAGGAAAAGTTAACATGTGTAAAAGAGAGAGGTGGATCAAACTTCAAAAATTTCCATACTTTTAAACTAGCCTTACTAACCAAGCTGGCCTAGAGGTTGGACAAGAATCCTAATACCTTGTAGTTAAAAGTGTTAAAGGGTTTGTATTTTCCTAATAAGGACTTTAAAGATGGTACAGAAGGAAGTAAAGCTTCTTAGGGCTAGAGTAACTTATTGCAGGGACAAAAAGTCCTTTTTAAGGAAGGAATTTGGAAGGTGGAAACGAGACAAAGAGTAAGAGTATGGCATGATAGATGGGGTCTGCTTTTGGAAAGACAAAAGCCACAAGGAAAAACGAATGGAAGAGAGGATGATATGAAAATTAGTGTACTAGTGAATTCTATTATGCATATGTGGGACATAAATAAGTTGAGGTAGATAATGAATGATTCAGAAGTGAAAAGTATTAGAATTATACCTCTTTCTGAGGATGAGGAGGAAGATATCATAGTATGGCCCTACGATCAAAGGGGGGTTTGCACTATTAAATCTATGTATCACTTCTTGACAAAAAAAGAAAAGAAAGATAAGTCATATTTAAAGTCTCCACCATTAAAGAACACTACTAATGCACAATGGAAGAAAATCTAGAAGATGAAGACCTTACTTAAAATCCAGCATTTCCTTTGGAGAGTAAGCACAAATGCTTTGCCAATGATGGAAAGACTATATTAGCAAAGAGTGGCTCTCTCTTCAGCATGTATCTTCTGTAGGGAGTCAGAGATAGTTGAGTACATGTTGCTTACATGTAGATGGACGGAAGTAGTATGGTTTGGAAGTATTGGAGTAAGGGTGGACAAATCTAAGATTGGACATTTCCTAGATTGGTTTGAGGAAGTTACAACTGTGGATAGAGGTTGTAGAGAAGAGATAGAAAGGAAAGTCAGTGTTATTGCTTGGAATGTATGGAAGGCGAGATGTGCTTATGTTTTTAAAGGAACTTAAGTGAGTCTAGAGGAGGTGATAAAAAATTTCAGGGTTTTATTGAATGGTTGGGGTGAGGTGTTGGAGAAGAAAAATACAAAAAAGAGTCGCAATATAGATGGAGTAGATCTGCAATTACAAAGGTTTGATATTTGGATTTACCCTCATTATCTAGCTTTGAAAGTAAACATAGATGGTTTGTGGATAGGAAAAAATGATTGTGCGACTGTAGGAGTTGTAGTGCATGACAACCATGGTAGGATAACATATGGAAATTCAAAGGTGGGACATATTTTGTCAGTAGAGGAAATTGAGGGACAAGCTATGCTTTATAGGTTATAACTAGTGAGAGATAAGGATTAGAGGCTTGTTTAGTTTAAATAAAACAATTTAAAACTTATTGAGGCAATCAACAGGTCGAATTGTGATGTTCATTAGGCCACACTTCTGTATATAAAGCAGATTAGAAAATTAGCACAAGCTCATGATTATTGGTTTTCTTTTGTATCAAGGAAAGCAAATAGTGTAGTGGATTGGGTAGCTTCAATGATTGCGAAGGGGATGTATCTAATGGATTGGTGGTTATTCCCTCCATCCCTTCTCTAGAGGCTTATCCATTTTGATATTTTGTGTAATGCCTTAAATAGTTGTGCATCTACTAAAGCCCATAGAGATAAAGGGTAAACATAAATAAAAATAGTTTATTTGATTGACAAAAAAAAGAAAAAAGAATCAATTAAATACCATCAACTTACTCATCATCTCTTGATTCTAAGCTTGGGAATAATTTCATTTAGTCTAATAGCATAGAGTGAGAATAGGTGGTTTAGTTTTAGAATTTAAACTTTTGAACTTTTACATATATTTAGTAAGTTGTTGTAATGCCTAAAATTTTAAGATATCACAACCTGCCATGTATTATAATTAGCTAATGACACGCTAAAGCTTTTAATCAATCTAAAACCACAAGTATTTGTATATCTTCACAGTATAAAATAAAATTATTAATTTCTTAAATATTATACCTGCATATCTTCTATTTACTTAATAATATACATAATTCTATTTTTTCTTATATTATTTAAAATTTAATCTAATTTAATTAAAAGTAAACTATAACAATACATTTCATTGCATGTCTTAATACTTTAGTGTTGAGTCTACTCCCAAAATTGATGTCATGATCACTATATTTAAGCTCATATAATACTAGGAAAGAAAAAATCCCCAAATGGGGTGAACTAATACCTAATATGTAAGTACCATAAGCACATGCACATGTCACCCAATTCACAAGATACATGCACACAAGAATGCATAATAATGATACGACCGGTTCATTTATTGTCTTTATATATCATACGAGTACTCTTGACCTCACTATACCATATAATACGTATATATAATCCTAGGTTAGAAATTGCCACCTTTGGTTTCAACTTTTTAACTAGTATTGAGAACTGCCATTTTTAACCCCAATACTCTTAAAATTTGCCTTAGATCATTTTGATATAAGACTCCACTAAGAACAATGTCGTATACTAATTATCAAAGTACCCTTTAGGGATTTACCATTACAAGCCCCATATATTTAAATCCAATATTCAATTAGGTTCATTTAGATTACTAAATTAACAATCATAAATAGCAAATATGGTAAATACATACTTGGAATAGACTTTTAACGATTAACTAGAACTTCACAACCTTAGGTCTTGATAACAATGTATTACATGATAATTAGCAATTATCATAATTAAACTTAACTATTTATTGCATTCCCTAGAATTTGCTAACTTAATTTCTAATGCATACTTATTATTTATTTACAATTTTCTATATTCATCAAGTTGTCGTTATTAATATTTTTATTTATTTTATTATACTCATATAATTATATATAATACACCACCCGATAGTTAAATTGTAAAAATACAATTGACGTACACAAATTAGGGTATTGGTTTAATAATCAATATTGTTTATAAAACATAGTAAATTAATAAATAAAGCATTGTTATTTTATTTTATTTTATATTATATTAATTTTATTTATTATTTTTTTCTACAAAACGAGATTGGTCATTAATTTGTTACAAGTCTGGTTGCACTTTGGTTACAACTCTGGTTGCTACTGGTTGCAACTTTGGTTGCTCTTCGGTTTGTTGCACAACTACCTAAAATCATGTTCTTTAAAAAAAAACTTATAACCTCTTTTATAGCATGAAACCAAACAATAGAAGTTCCCATAATTTTAACCAAGACTTCATTTTTCAATGAGATTATAACTCTTTAATTTACAATTAAACAACATTCATGGTTTATTCCTTAAATCTTATTCATGCTATTGTGACAATTCATCCCCTTGATACCAAATTTAAGTTATCACATTTCAATAAGAAATTTCTCCTTCATTTCTTCTTTCTAATTTTCTAAATTCCATCTTTTAACAACACTAAATACAAGGTTAACACTTTAACTTCAATGCCATAATCCACCTAAATTAGAGCAAAAACACATGTATCCTATAAGAATTGCATGAGTTGTTTAGGTCACTCCAATTGTTGCAACTTACATCCACTCCTTCTAGCGTTTTACTTTTTTTTTTTTTTTTGGTGCTACAATCATCAAGACCATTACATCACTATATATAAAAGAGAATTAATAAAAAAGAGATGGATAGTGTCCATTTACCATGTAACTTATAGATTAGATGTGCAATTTTTTTTTAAAATCTCTAGCTAAGGTTCTTCTAGATGGGAGATAAAAATGCAGAATAAAAAGAATGTGGGATTAGGGTTATATGATGAGTATTTATATGCTCCTAATCAAAAGACAAATGTGCCCCTACTTTTAAAGCCTTTTTATTTATTTGTCACTCTCTTAATCTTATTTTGTTATTTTTATATTATTCATGGTATTACAATTGCATTATACTATTTGTCTTTCATGCAATATTGTTTTAATTTTTTAATTCATTTCAATATTTCTCAAAAAAAAAAAGTAGTGTGCTTTATAACCTATTTAACTAATACGAGTCTTGATTTGATAGTTTAGGTCGATTGAGTTTATATAGATCTTTAAAATCATAGTCTCTTAGGGCCAAGGGGCTTATCCTATGCTAAGGGTCACAATTGGGAGTAAATGTAGGTAGTCCTAGATAGTAATTCCCTCCATTAGAAATATACCACATAAGAAAGTGGTCTCATGTTATAGTCCCATGGACTAATGTCTTTTATTATGCGGTTGGACCGATTGAACCTACATAATCAAACTAGGTCTAACTATATTGATGCATACAATTTTAACAATAACCCTTGGCATCATCATCTTTGTAAAAAAAATGGTAGTTTAACCCTATCATAGAGGCTCAATTAAATGATAAGCTTCTCTAGCTTCCTAAAGAGTAGAACAATGCTAAGCCCTAGTTGACACGAAGAAATTCATTCAAATGGGATTTACTAAAAAACATTTTTTTATCTTAACATTGATATTGATGCTCAATTAATATTTAAGTCTAATCAAACTTGTGGATTAGTTGAACTAAACATTAAAAAACTTGAATTTGAGCTTGAGTTTACAGTTATTAAATTGAATATGAGCAAATATTTGAGTAAAACTCAAATGGCTCCAATTACACTTAATTTATCTACTTCCTAATCAAAAGCACATACATATTACATGGTTCACTTGATTGGGTTAAATCTAACATTTATTCTATGTTGAAAGGAAAAAAAATGTTCAACATAATTATTAATAAAACCATCTCAAATCAATCATGAAATGCTCAAATTTTATTGTATTTAGAATAAAAGAACTTATATTAAAAAAAAAAATTGAGCCAAGAGTCTTGGAATCTTTAACCTAGTTTTTGAAGGAGATGCAAATAATTTAAATTTATTTATATAAAGCTACATCCAACTTGAGTTTTAGAATTGACAATGCGTGATAAAAGATTATGTATTAGAAAGAATATCAAAAAACAAAAACTAGTCTCGTTAAGAGTCTGGACTTTTTCTAATGAAAGCTTATATATATATATATATATATTGTATACCAAATTAGGCATGCTTTAAAATATATTTATTTTTTTATATTGTTATTAGCAATACATTAAATATTATGAATAGAAGAAAATTTTCTAAATTACAAGATATTAGTTTAATTTTTTATTATATCTTGATTTACTTTTTTAATTTCTTTTTTTTTCCAATGATTAATATATATATATATACATATATATTATTTTTATTCACCAACTGTCAAAAAGTCTTGCAATTGGTTTTCTTGTAGATTCTACCCCAGGGGAAAGTGTTTAATTGTAAGGGAGAAAAAAAAATAGAAATCCGAAAAAATAAAAGTGATAATCCAATAGATATATTAGTAGAATTTTTTTCGAAATTTAACGAGTGTCATAATAGTAGTCACTATGAATTATATATAATAAGTTTACTCTTTTTTTTTTCCCCTTAATATACCGACGATTACCATATGAAATTGCTAAAATTTTATAATAATCATCACATCGATATGTTTCTAGGTCTTGGTAAAAAATAAAATAAAAATAAAACATGTTTGCTGGTGGACTTGTCAATGAAAAAAAAAAAAAATCTTTTGATGTTTTTCAAAATTGATCAGACATATTATGGAAAAACAAGTGGTTGAAAAGTAAATATTTTCATATTTTAAATTTTTTAACAAAAGTTTCGATACATCTGGCTGGTAAATTCACTTTATAAAATAGACTTATGTAATATTTCTCATGGCGTATCGCATAAATGCAACCCTTCTTAAAAGTCTGTTTAGAAAATTATTATTCTAGTTGACAATCGCAATCTGCCACAAGTGTCCCGCCCTCGACAAGTTGGCATACATATGATTTCGTACAAATGGGTCGTAGTTTGGGCACGATGAAGTGCGCACCCATGGGCCTTGTCGGCCATGCTCCATTTGGTCGATCCGTTATGCCCAAATTCAAACCTAGTCGCACCTCCAAAAAAAAAATTGTTAGTACCAATATATCGCGAGTTTCGATAAGCAACATATCATTTTTTGTAAAGTTTTAAATATGTGTTAATAATAATAAACATTATTTAAAAAATATTATTGATATTATTATATATTAAAATTTTATTAATATTTAAATATTATTAATCAATTCATATATATAACGTGTTAATACCATTAAAACCTTTCTTTTTTTTTCTTTAAAGAAATACAATCTATCGGGCCATGATCGTCTTACCTTATTTTTTGTCCAATTATGTCATAAATTTAAACTGTATGTCTAGTAAGGTTTCAACATGTCCGTTGAATAATGACTCCTTTTAAGGAACACTGGCAAAGTACCTGCAAAACTTCAAGCGTACTACTAAGTAAGATCACCATTTTTGCATGCTAATTTTACTTATTTTTATAATTAATTATTTAAAATTTAAAAATATTAATATAATATTTATATAATTTTATTCTATAATATTTAAATTAATTTCTTTTAGATAATTAATTATAATAATTAGTAAAATTAAAATAATTAATTATAAAAATAGATAAGTTTTTTATATTAAAAGTTATATTCACTTTAAGAAATTACAAGGTATATACATATTATGTTAGAATGATTATTCGTAATTGGCATCTTTTTTGAGTTTTCTATGTGAATTTCAATCTTCATTCACTTCCTCCTTCACTTCCTGTGTTTCTAACCATAAACTGTATTTACATTATTTTCATATATAGTGGTTGTCACTGAGTAACTCCTTGATTTTTAATTAGGTGGTAGTATCTTAAACAAACTATTTTTTTACTCAGCAAATTGACATAAGAAATGAGTGAATTGTACTTTAACATATATACATACACACATATATAGATTTTCATACTTATTTACTTTGCATATTTGTTTTATTTACTTTTTGTAGCTGTATAATTCTAGTTTTTTGCACTTTTTTAATTTGCATATCTGTGTTAATTATTGTTATTTTTTTTAAATTTTATTAGATATACCTGGTTTTCATATATTTTTTTTAAACCCTTCTTTTTTTTTATATAAAAAAATGATGATTCGATTGAGTTTATTTAACCAAAAAGAATAAAAGAAAAATACCCATATAAGAAAAGAAAAAGAGAGAGTCAAAAACTCATATTATATAGTGAAAAATGCAAAAAACATAGATTGTGTGATTAAAAAAAAAAGAAAAAAAGTATGAAATATCAAGTATACATTTTATAATTAATCCTATATATATTAATACAATTTAAATATAAATTTGAAATGAGTACTATGTAAATAATTTAAATACTTAAAGCTAACAAAAGATAGGCACATGCATTTAGGAATTTCACCATAAATCTTCATTCCAGAAATTAATTGTATGTTTACCAATACCCATAATATATAATATGAACATTACAGCTCGTTCATTACCACAAGATCAGGATGAGTCGTATCTTTCTCCTCCCATAACATGAAATCTTCCAGCACGATTACTTCTATGCAAAGCCATTACCTCCAGACCCATGTAGCTCGTCACTGTCACAAGGTAAGATGATAATACATGTTTCCATACTATTAAACCAAAGTACTCCTCGTAATTGTTACTGTGCTAGATTTCAATGACATGCATGTGGAAGAATGTTCAGAATTCACCTTGGGTTTTGGCAACCTGAACGTGATGTTCACGGTGATGAGTAATAATGGTGAAAAAGTGGGGCTTTTAACCAAAGTTGTTGCTGATCCACAGACACTGCATATGTGTCCTTGGGAAAAAAAGGCAGTGCAAATGGTTTGTTCGCAAATGTACCAAAAGTGTTGGTACATTTTAATTTGTTTCCTATTGTCACCTTGACATAACATAAAGATGTACAATTTCATGACGCCCCTTCAACTTTGTATTAGAGTGCCGTAGAAGGAGATACTAGATGAATAAACTTAAGCAGAGTAATTTATCATTGCCAACCAAACAAAATGAAAATTAAATCACTTTTTTTTTTTGTTTTTTAAAAAATTCTAAGGTCAATGTATTTACGTTTTAAGAATAAGAGGTTAAAGTTTAGAGAAAATTAAATTAAGGACGGTGCTTTTTGATTTTTTTTATGTGACCATTTCAATCAATTTTTCAAGGGGTGAATCATAATAGGTGACTTCAATTTGTGTAATGGACTTGTGTTTTCTGTTTGGGTCTAAAGAAGGTTCGTATATGAAAAGTTCAATCTTTAATATACTAATTTATTAATTATATATAAAAAATTAAACCCATTATACTTGACTTTAGGGGTGAGAATTCATGTTAAAGAGTAGTGTTTACATCATAATATTTTGTATCAAGTTTGTGTTGATTATAAAAAAATATATAAAATTAAATAAAAATTATAAATAGTTTGCTTATATGATATAATAGTATTTATTCATGTTTATAATCGTATTAGTCGTCTATTATGCCTTATATCAATTTTGACTCTCAGGTTCATTTCTTGTATGCACTTGTGCTATTTCGTTGTATCAAAAATTGTTAGCCTTCCCCAACTCCTTCAATGAGTGTGTTTTATATATGAGTAGAAACCATTTATCTACAAAATAATCTAAAACAAACTCTTGATGTAATTATCAAGTGTACAAAATAATTATAAAGGAATAGATATCTTTATGGACATAACAAGAATATAATGCAACAAAAGTTTTACCTTTGAACTCCTAAAATTTCTATCACATGGAATCTCATCTTAATTAAATACCCCTTAGCCACTTCCGAATCTGAAAAGGCATAGCTTTTTTTTAGTACAAATACTAACATCAATAATTATGAGTAACCATATCTTTACTTATGGAGTCTTATACATATGTAGCTTCTAGAGCAAGTAACTTTACAAGTTGTGCCTCCTTAATTTCCAAAGGCTCGACCAATTATTCTAGCCCTTTAATGTATGTCGTTATGTTCCCTTTACACTAACTTAGCTTCAACTCTCTTGTTTAGAGTTGGAACTTCTATTATTGAAGGGGAGACCAAGCCACAATTTTGACTTGTGCTTGCTCAAGAATCCAGGATGTCATAGTCTCTTTGAGATACCATTTCTGCTTTTGTAATTTATTTCATTTTTGGATACTTAGCCTAAGGACTTCCATCTCAGAGGTTTATTTAATTAACTTGTTAGAGAATACTTTGGGATAAGATAGGTTATCAACATAATACTAGAAATGGAACAAGACTAGAAGCCTCGGTTTGCTCAAATCTTTGGCTACTTTAGTTTGACTAATAACACCAATTATCTTCTCTTTTAAGGTATTAGACTTCATATCTTGAGTTTCCAAAATTCTCAAATTTCATCCTCTAGAGTAGCCTTCAAACTATTTGTAAACTACTGTAAAGAAGTTATAATAACTAAATAAGGTTTATAATCTTATTCAAAACCAAACTTGTAGATGTTCAAAGATCCATGGTCCCTTTGTCTCATGAATAAAATTGTAACACCTCTTGAGCATAAAATCATTAAAGCCTTTAGCTAATGGTAGACATATTTTAGTTTATACAAAAATAATCTTTTTAGACTTTAATTAAGCTATTTTAAAGAGGTCAAGCCCTTAGTTGAGAAGTTTAAGGTATGTTTCTCAAATATCATGAACTAAGTATCTTAAGTGATCAAAGCATAGTCCAATAAACAACTAAACAACATGATTCATAGGGAGTAGTCATCAAGAAGGATTGAGCCAAGTTGAGTTGGGACATACTTAGATTTGGAGAAGTTCGTTTTAGTTGTTATGATCTACCTATAGCCCTGTAAAGAAAGATGTTTAACATCTTCCTAAATCCATTAGGGAAAACCCTCATCTATTTTTGTTGTGTGGGTTGGCATTAAAAGAGGTAAGAATTCTATAGTTTATCACATTGACAAAATATGCCACAAGACACAAATCACCAATGCTTAAGGAAGATACCTCCTAGCCCTTTCAGATCGGCCTTTCTTCTTCCATTGGGACGATTCCTTCTTTAATAGACCATTTTATTGCATTGGAAGCAATTAGCTCTAAACTCCTCAAAAGGCTTGGATTCCTCTTCTTGAATTTAAGGTTGCTTCACTCTCGTTGGCTTAATCCTTTTCTTTCTTCTTCTTCTTGCTGGAAAAACTATGTTTGGTAGGTTAGAAGAAGAAGACTTACTGCTACTAAGGTTCCTCTTTGTTGTAGAAGCATTCTTATCATGCATACTGAAGCTCATTAGGAGAGAGGACCAAGACTTTGGGAGTGATGTTAGGATCAAATCAATCATGACATTAGTATCAAGCTTAGATCTTAGGATCTATAACCTCTCTGTATGAACCATCATCTTAAGCATAAGAGGATTGGCTTAAGATCCTCTGGCATCTATAAGGTAAATAAGGCCTAGGATGTATATGTCAATCTCACAAGTGTTACAATTTTTATTATGATTTTCAAAGTAAGGAGTTATATAAGCTAGAAGAAAACACGCAACCTTAAGCAGGTTTATTTTACAAATGCTAAAGGTTTACTTATTTAACCTTACTCTTTTATGGTAATCCGCATGAAATCTTATGTTTGATATTCTCTTTATCCTTTAATTGTTTATCTCTTATGTGAAATTTGTAATTTATAGCAAAAAATTTGAATTAAATCCATAATAAAGTGATGCTAGGGGTATGCATAATCCAATAAACTGTATTAGAATAAAGGTTGAGAAAGTTGAGTTTATAAAGCAAGGTTGTAGTATGGTAGCTAGGGAGGTAAATAAGTGAGAACCTACCAAGGAGCAATTTAACTTGATTCTTGGCCTACATTAAGAGTTAGTAGCAGTGTGGGGAGATTAGGGATTTAAAAATTTGTGATCTGCACACTAAGGATAAAGTATGATGTTGAGGAATTTGATAAAGAAACATATTTGGCTTATGGTATGTTGGATCCATATGTAGTCAAATTATGAATGAGATAGATATGATTCTTGAATTTGAGAGGCAATGTTATTCTAGAGATATTAGTGGAGAAGTTAGTAGAAGATTTGTGATAATCTTGGTGTGCCCTCTTGTGTCTTCGATTTGCAAGTTCTTGAGATAGCTCATGAGTAATGATAATGAGATTGAGGATGGTATCTAAAGACAACTTGTTTATAATCAGCTTAAGTTCAAGAGATCAATGAATATCTAGTGGTTATGAGTGTTTTGAAGAGGTATCTAGATGCCTATCATCTACTTGCACTATAAGTAGAAGAGTCATGTGTGATAGAACTTATGTTAAACGCAGTATGGTAAGAGTAAAATAATTGTTAATGTGGTAATAGCTAAATTGAAGGAGGACAAGTTGTTACTTGTTCTTGATAGATGGAGTAATCTTGTGAGTGTATTTTATATCTGTTGTAAGGGGATTTGTTTTAGACCTATGGCTTGTGCAAATTGATTTGTACAAATTAGTAATGGTGGAGACTAGAAATTTCTAGTATAAATAGAGTCTAACTTAAATTGTATGCTAATAGATGTACACTATATAGAATGTGAGGTAAATGTCGAGATTGCCCTACATTGCTTTATCTTTTGGTACTTTAAATTGTTCTAACTATAAGAATTTAGCACCTTGTGGAGTTTTAGTGGTTAGGGGAGAAGGTTGGGTTTGTAACTTGTTCTTATAGCAAGAAACTAAAGAGAGAGGATTATAATATTCATGTAGTTGACTATGAAGAAAATAACTTATTATTTTTCTTGTATATCTAATATTTTGGTTTTCACTTCATTGGAGCATTGTATGGAGTCTATAGGTGAATGGGTCCAGTGGAAATTAGAGCCTAAGGGGTTTAAGGACTTTTAGTAAATTTATAGGAAATTAGGGCTTGTATGTCTAAGAAGTATTTGGTAAATCAATAGATTTGCTAGTCAATATTTAGTGAAGAGGTGTCACTAGTGCATACATTCATAGTTAGGTACATTTGTTTTGGAGTAAATGGATGTTATCTAGGAACGGGTAATAGGAGGCTTGAAGGGGATATCATACACTAGGTAGTCTAAAGGTGAGTGGGTTAGTAAGACTAAAACAAAGGAGAGCTCAAGTGTATGTGCATACGTTGAGTTATGCAAATTTAAAGGTGGAGTCATGTTAAGTTTGTCTTAAATTTACAAAAACATTAGTTTTGGAGCATAGATAAGTGAAGAAATGGGCAAATGGTGATCCCAAAGCATAGGATGTAGAAGGAGGACTTGAATATGAGATGCCATGACTATCCAACCAAAAGCTATAACTGATTGCTAGATGTTGAATCCTTAGGTTTGTAGTAGATTCTCAAATGTTGTATGTACTTTTTTATTTTGCACTTTATGAATGCCTACGTATTGAAATAGGGCTTTGAGGCTTTAGTGAAAGTTTGTTAGGTATATGAGTATTTTCAAAAGTTTTGGAGTGGTGAAAATATAGTTTAAGAGGTTTATCCGCATGTGGCCAACAGTTTAAGGTTGTATTTGCAATTTACACTTTATTTCCTTAAGATATGGCTTAACAAAAGTATATTCATGAGCATTATTTTCTTTATTATTAACATGGCTTAAAACTAAAGTGAGTTTAGCTCATATAGTGTTGAATATAGTACTACTTATACTATTCTAGATAATATTAAGTTTTAGTGACACTGAATTATGAAACAAACATATAAATCTATTTATAAGTGTCAAGCTTCTACTTGCTTTTACTTTATTTTAAATTCACATGCCCTCAAAGCCAAAGATTCTTATTATCAACTTATGTATTGTCCCATTATTTAGTAGCATCTAATCTCTAATAGTATTGGGTTAAGTTCTTATTTGATTTTACCTTTTGATATTTCTTGAATATGTACTTAGTTTCTTCATATTTAAAATTGAGCTTTTATAATCCCGAATCTTTAGAAAATGTACTTTATAAATTCAAACTTGTTTCATTTCCGAGCGAGAACAGTATTTATGTTAATCGAGCTACAATGCCTTGACATAACGATGTCCACTATTACTTAGCTGAAATAGAAGTAGCCATTGATGTGTAATAATTTCTGGATGTCTTACTAGAAGGATCTCCTCTTATTCGGCTTCTCTATGGACCCACTTCCTTCTTTTAAGAAAGTGTTTGAGCTTGCTTGGGCCACTTGATCGAAATCAAAATAGAAATTATAGAAGCACCCTCTCTGCTTTGGACTTCTCAATCACGTAAAATGTGGACCCATGCATTTTGCTTTCTAAAACCATTACTGGCCCAATTTACTTAACCCAGGATTTTTCGGGCTTCTATTAGGTCCACTCAGTTTTTCGGGCCCATCTGGATTTCAATCCTGGGCCGAAGTAAAGTACACAATAGCCTTGTCGATATTTTCATTAAGAGACACATGAGCCCAATGAAAATAAGTAATAATTAGTAATATCTAGATTTTGATAAAAATTACACATTTCAAGTAACCATCATCCATTTACCTTAAAGGATTTGATGTATATGATTTAATTATGTATTTCTACTTTATTTTTTATAATTGAACATCTTTCTTGCTAGTTAGAGTAGTAATTTAATTAAATAAGATTACTGGAATACGACAATAGCTTTTTTTTTTTTTTACCTTTTCTCCAATAAATTTATGATTTACTTGATTACTTCCAGGATTTTTTTATTTTTTTATTTAGAATTTTTCCTCTAAGTTTCATTCACTACATGAGTAAAAATTTAAGGAAATTGTGAATTGAAATAAGTATGAAAGTTACGAATTTTTCCATTTCTTTGTATCTTTGAATATTTGAATAAAAGAACGTATAATCTTAATATATTATTGTGTAAAAAAAATATTAGTTATATATATTTACTTTAAATAGATATGAATATATAACTATAACTATAACTATATATATATATCTAAATAACTATTTGTATATTTGTGCTGTTGTTACATAGCCTTAGTTCTATTAAATTAAAGTGTTGGAGGGGATTTGGTGCCTTGCATTTATTATAGTTATAATTATTATTTTTAGAATAGGGCAGTTATTCATATTAAAAAAAAAGAAAAAAGGAAAGACATTATTTAATTGGTTACATAAACGTATATTACATTCTTTCTATAGTTAAAAAGCTATATTTTTATAATCAATTTCATACAGAACTAATTTATTTTACTATTTACTATTTTTTAATACCCGTAGGCGACGGTGTTCTAGTGATTGTAAAAGGACAAGAGTTTTAGTCATACTCTGGCGGTGTAACTTCATGCAGGTTTTTCCTCGCAGGTGCACATATATATATTATATATTATGTTTTAGAAGACTTTAAGTAATTATATATATATATATATATATGATATTACTGACACGTGGTCTAATAAATGAGCTCTATGTGTCCCGATGACGTAGCTAAATGCAAAGGTTCAAAGGACCAAATTGGGAGAATCAATATTATATAGACAGCATGCTGGCCCAGAAAATATTAATATAGACAGCACATGAAAGCGGCCACCGGCATCTAATCGTCCTCCAAAGATAAAATATTATATAGGCATAAGACAGTTCACACGTGTCATATTAAAACCCAGTATTCCGTACACCTGTTAAATGAACAAATTAAAAAACTTTAATATTTAAATAAGTTTATTTTTCTTTAAATTTATACTTCATCTTAAGAAAATATTTAAATTTTTCTTTTTAAACCCTTTCATATAATAATAATAATAATAATAATAATTCATTTAGTGCCTAGGTTTTAAGTGAAGGAACCGTGGATAATCATAAGACGTGAGAAATCGCGTACGTACATGTGTCCTTTGTCTCCAACTTGGGCACTTGGGCACTTGCCCACCTTCTTATCCACGTCCAAAAGCTATATATACATCAGACTTTTCCATTCAGATTTTCTAACTTGACTCAAACCACCGACTTATTCTCCCAACCATTAACAGCATAAGAAAAATTCTATCGTGTTTCATCAGAAATCAACCGAAAAGGACTTGATGGATTCACTACTCCAAAAGCTCGAGTTTCATGGTAATAGCTTTCTCGCATGCCCATCTCAAATTTCAGATTATTATGGGTCATCTTCAGCTTCCCATGGAGATTACAAGTTAGCGTCTAGTAATCCAAAGAAGCGCGCCGGGAGGAGGAAGTTTCAGGAGACGCGCCACCCGGTGTATCGTGGAATACGGAGGCGGAATGGGAACAAGTGGGTCTGCGAGTTGCGGAACAACAAGTCGAGGTTATGGCTTGGAACTTATCCCACTGCTGAGATGGCGGCGCGTGCTCACGATGTAGCTGCATTGGCACTTAGAGGCAAGTCAGCTTGCTTGAATTTCGCGGACTCCGTTTGGCGCTTGCCTGTGCCGGTTTCTTCGTCAGATAGCGATATTAGGCAGGCAGCAGTACAGGCTGCGGAGGCGTTTCGGCCGCAAGAAGGTGGTGATGAAGAGAGTGAGGAATGGGAAAGAGATTGTTCTGATGCGGAATCATCGGGTTCAATCAACCAAGAGAGTGATGAGAAAGCGGAAGAAGTAAATACGGATGAAGCAATGTACTTTGATGAAGAAGCATTGCTGTTTATGCCTCAATTGCTGGTCGATATGGCGGATGGATTACTTGTGTCTCCTCCTACAGTTTCTTTAGACGTTTGTAGTTGGGGTTTTGATTTTGATGCTGAAATATCATTGTGGGATTATTGATTTTTTTTTTTCATTTTGTATTTTGTAAGATATTTTGTACAGTGTGATCAACTAATAAAAAAGAATTAGGCTTTAATTTCATCTTTTTCTCTCCCTCTCTCTGTCTTCCTCCCAACCCCTCAAAATGTTGTGAAGTCATGTGAGACTATATGCACTAATATGTTACTAGAAGAACTGTAATCGCTTTACTTGTATATATAAAAAAAATAAAATTAAAGAACTAATTACCTAGTTTGAAAGATAACTTTTTACGGTAATGTAAAAATGTTATATTTTAGATAAACAAATCTTTCTAAAAGATGTTTTATTTATAATAAAAAAAATATCTATATAGAATATGTTTTTCAAAATATTTAGATTACTTATCTTAACATATACTGACCAACTTACATATTTCCCTCTTCTATGGTTGTGTTAAAAAAAGATGGGCTTTGGGTCTTAATTATAAGTTACATTTTTGGATTGTTAGCAATGGTTTAATGTTATTTATATATATATATTTTGAAAATTATAACGAAATTCATTTGTATTTAATGAATAATTTAATAGTTTAAGGATATAATTATAATTATTTTAAAAAATCGACAAATAAAAATGAAACAAATAGAAATAGATATATCCATAAGAATTATTCTCGTAATTATGGGATAAGTTTAGGTTGGATTATGAGTCAAACGAAAGCCTCATATATTCAACATGATTTGAAAATTGAAATAAAAATTTTCACCGGTAGCCAAATGGTATCAAGCGGCCCATCTTTTCAAAGTCAAAGGCATCGCATTTCAACACGTGTCTGGGATTTCAATTAAGCAAGCTCAATCTACACCCAAAGAGCCTAACATAATTACAAGTGGCAGTTATTTTTTTTCTTGGTCCTCGACGTGAAAGTTAAGTAATACTAAGAGAGATGTCACTTGGCACCAGTCCATTGGAAGGAGCCACCGATGTTGTCGTATGTAAGCCGCCATTTGACTGTGGAAATGAAAGACCAAAATCCATGTCCAAGGGCCAACAACCTACTGTTTACTCTCAAGCCTTTTAAGCGTACAAACCGTGTTGGAGCAACTTTGACCCTTCGTTGTAATTATGGGTCCAGTTAGCATTATATCGTCAGTGTCTTGTCATTATCTCTGTATTATCTGCAGTAAGATTGCAATCCAGAGTCATTAATGACATACTCCTCATAAGGATAGATGAATGGCAGTTTGACTATTAAGGAAAAATAATGGGTAAATTTTTTCAATACCTGATAGCCATAGCATAGATAAAGATATGCTTCCATTCAAGCCATGTCTGTTGAGAAGCATCATTTCTTTGTTTGATTAATATAATGATTATTGTATAAAAATATTCTTTCCAAAATTTATGAAATGGTCATTTCTTTTTACCATTAAGGGAGTGCTCATTCTTTAATAGAACAATAAATTTATTTAAAAAATATACCTTATAAAGTATAAGTTATAAATGTAAGTAATCAATCCATTTTTATCCTATTTCATGGAATGAGCATTCCCTTCCAATAATAGTTTTAGATACGGTTGAGTTTTTAGACCCGTTACTTACTATGGTGACTCCTTAGGTCTAGGCCTAAGAAAATGGGTGAGTTGGATTTTGATGGGTTGGTCACAATGTAGGCGGCTAATGGGCCAACTCCACCATTCGATTAATTTGAGGGTTATTTGTCATGCCCCGAAAGGGAGGGTCTAGAAGTTTCCATTAAAATTATCATGACATGTGTGCACTCGTTAAATAATAACCATCTTACGAGTCAGAGATCGTAAGACTCTAATTAGTTAATTACATTTATAACTTGTCATATTGTATATAATTTTATAATAAAATACAACTATGGATCCCGTATCCCACAGTAACCATGATCACAGAGAATCGATATCTCCTACCAATCAGTAAAATAGGATAAACCCTAGGTTTTTCAATTTCAAATTCTATTCACATGGGGGCTTAACATTTCATCTAAGTAAATCTATCATTCATAATTCTTACTTTGTTGTTCCGATCTTCCAAAAACTCTCAACACTTCATATCTTATCCCATCCCGAGCTTTCGTAATCGCTACCTGCAAAAGAGTCTGTGGTGGGGTAAGTATGCCATGGTTTAGTGAATGGGATGGTAATACTTTCAATGCTATGTACACACAAGCAATATCAAATTAAGTTATCAAAACATATGCTATGCATGAGCAACCATATGAATATAGTATCTCACGTGGTCTTTTGGTAACCGCGTGAAGTCTAGGGTTTATGCCTCCCCTCGACCTTGGGTTGGGGATTTTGAAGTCACCATGAGTGCCCAAGTCATTACCCGGTTTATTTATCTTATCACTTTTTTAATTATGATATATTTTTAACTCAATAGTGAATGCTCCCGTGCCTCTTTGCACCAGACAGAGCAAAACCTTCAAAGACTGACTGGCTCGAAACTATCAAGGCGCGACAATCCCCTAATCACTTAGTTCGCATTTGGTAGAATAGTAATCCTCTTGATTATCTCGTCGAGCCTGTAGCAGTGATGGCCTTCAATCTCATGCAATGTCTTGTGGAAATGCATGTCCAATTTTAATCAGGTTCACTTCCTTAATTAATTGATTTAAGGTGATTAAACAACATATACAATCAGAATCAATTCTCATTCAAACAATGAAGTAACTATCAAGCATTTCATTTCACACCCATCACAACAAGCATGGATCATGCCTTTCTTATTACTCAAAACAGACACTGAACCTAGACCCCGTGGACATAGACTTATCCTGTTTTACAACAAATTAAATTAACTCGGCACCTCTCTATGCCATTTCCTTTAAATGACAAACCAATCACTCGAGGTTGATATACAATCATCTTATCTGACACCTCTGTGTCATTGTCTTAAATGTTAAACCAACCACTTGGGGTTGATTTACAATCATCATATTTGACACCTCTGTGTCATCACACTTCTCAAGTGCTCTATTTTTCACATTCTCGAGAGCCAACAAGGTCATCTCGTATTTTCCTTTTTAATGTCCTCAAAACATTTGTATATAATATATATATCTACGCATATATATATGTTCGTGACACATCTTTAATTAAGGACAATTTAATAGATACCTTCCCTTACGTACTTAGGAGGGCAAGAAAACATGATTGTTAAGTTATAAAAACCAAGGTTGTACTCATGATTTGTATGGTTGTTTTCATGGGTGTATTATATAGATATAATAGGAAAATAAGCTTGCCTAAGTATATATATACACATTTAAGAACCGATTCTGATATGTATACATAATGATATCTATACACCCCATTCCAACTAAGCACACCTACTCGGTAGCTATAGAAGGAAAAGCTAGGTTTCTATATTTTGGTTTGATTTGAAGAAAACGATTTTTGAATCATAGGTTAGGCTTATGGTAATAGCACTAGCAATATGGTGCTAAGTACTATTGCTAAGGTAATGCATTTACACCCTCGGACCATTCATTCCTCTACACTATTTACGACTTCTTTCTTAACTCATTAATCCCCACTACATAACTTAACTTAACAATAATCACAATAAATTGCAAACACAACAAACAACAATTTCACATGCATAGCAATCAACATACAACACAACATGGTATCATATCATTAAGTTTCTCACTCACCTGTTTAGGGTCGTTATGAGGATCATCTAGCACTTAAGAAGACAAAAATAAGGACTTAAGATCCATTGCAAGGAATTGGAGGACTAATGACCTGAGCTAGAGCAAAGAGGATGAATGATGCTCTACGAGGACTGGTTATGGACCTATAAGCCAAGGAATCAAATTACATGAAAGGAGGACTAACACCTATTTATGTAATTCATGTTTCCATGGAAGAAAAGCAAGGATTTGAAGTTCTAGAATAAGAAATATTATATATTGAACCGAAATAGGAAAGGGAATTTGCGGGTTTGTTGTTATATTTTTTAGTATTTGTTTTGGTTTGTAATTTATATTAATTAGTTGCCTACTCGGTTACATGAGGATAAGGAAACAAATAGATTAGGTAATTTAGGTTTTCCATATTCTTGTATGACTCTATATAAGCCGTGCAAGGGCCGACCATGAAGAACATCTCATCTTTGATATATGAAAAACACATTTTTTCGTGAGTAAAACGAAAACCACTTTTTGTTCTTTTGTAAAAGAACTTTTCCATAGAATTCTTAACCGAATTACTAGGAATACCTATTGATAACTTAGGTTATAGTCAACGGGTTTGATTGGGGTATAGTTACGCATCGCTTATTCAAGATGATCCTCGGGGTAATTGAAACCAACTAGCATCGTTGGGGTTCTAGGTTTAATATACCTAGGGTTTCACGTATCATTTGGTATCAGAGCTTTGGCTTCTTGAATCAAGTAAATTTTATCCTTTTCTTTAATTTGTCTATTGTTCTTTTCCATATTCATCCGTTGTTCTTTTCCATACTCATCTGTTGTCTTTTCCATATTCATAGTTAGAAATTCGTATTAATTTTTTTTTTCTGTTGTTCTTTTTTATACTCGTTTGTTGTTTTTTCCATATTTATAGATAGAAGTCATATAAAAAAAATCATTCTTGTTCGATATTCACAATCCATTAGGGCCGACGACATCTAGGTTCTCAATTGAACAATCAATTGTGTTCAATTCATAGTTCTTCTATAAAAAAAAAATCAATTTGGTTGCAAAAAAAAAAAAAAGAATCAAGAACGACATTCAAAAAAAAAAAATTAGAATTCGGCCATGAAAGAATTGCAATTGTCGAAATTATAAGATAGCTTAATGATTCAATTTACTTTCCATATCAATTGTTTCTAATTCCTACTGTAACATATCCTTAATTGTCTATGTTTGGAATCCGAATTGTACACATCCCTTGAACAATCGATTCCATAGTGATTTATTTCCTTTTGTGTAGAAGTAATCTTTGATTACATATCTATTTAGTGGTGAATTTTTTCCATATCAATTAGATTGTGTATTTAGTATTTCTTCATTCACGTGACTTAGGCTAAGTAGTAACATTAGTGTTAACTTAGTAATTTGAGTTTAGGAGTTCCAATTTGAGTTCCTAGTAAAAGAATTACAAAAAGCGGGTTGTGAGATCATATTTTGTGAGAGCAATACACGAGTGAAGTTGTGAGCAATACACGAGTGGGTGTGAGGAACATACTTATATATTTCTTGTAATTGTGATCGTAACTTACTACAAATTCTAGAATTATGTTGAGATAGAACACTAATGGAGGAGAAAGTCGAGTGATGTTTGAGGAATTGATGGGAGAGATGAAGAGGATCCTAACGGGTGAACTAGAGCAGATCCATGAAAGGGTGGATAGGATGAAAAGGAGTAGGGAATCGTTTAGTAGTACCACTGTTAGGCGAGGAGTAGGTAGACAAAATAGGGGAGGCGTTAGGATAGATGAAGGTGAGGAATCTGATTTTGGAGATTACCAACATGTGATAGTAATTTAGGAAGTATTAAATTGAAAATCCCAACCTTTCAGGAAAAGAATGATTTAGAGCTGTATTTAGAGTGGGAGAGAAAAATGGATCATGTGTTTGAATGTCACAACTACACTGAGGAGAAAAAGATAAAATTAATTATAGTAGAGTTGTTAGATTACGCCAGTGTATGGTGGGATCGGTTGGTGCGTAATAGGCGTAGGTATGGAGAACGACTTATTAGCACTTGGGAGGAGATGAAAACTATCATGCAGAAGCGTTTTATTCTTAGTCACTACCATAGGGACTTAGGAAAGTCCAAGGGTTGAATAAGGGGAATAACAGTATAGATGATTATTACAAAGAGTTAGAGATGGCCATGATTAGGGCGAGAATTGAGGAGGATGATGAGGCCACTATGGCTATATTCATCAACGGGTTGAATAGGGAGATAGCTGATGTAGTAGATCTTCACCATTACTTAGATATGAAAAAGTTATTGCATAGAGCTATTAAAGTAGAGTGGCAGTTAAAATACAGGAGTGAGCAGAGGATTGACTCGATTTCCAAAGCTCCATGGAAGTTTACCTGGAAGAAAAGCTCCACCGATTCAAAGCCTAAAGAGGACATGAGGGCTAAGAATCCAATTACTGCACCTAAGGGAGAGATTGACACTAAACCTCCTTCTAGGACGAGAGATATTAAGTGTTTTAGGTGTTAGGAATTTGGGCACATTGCATCCTAATGTCCAAATCAGAGGGCTATGATTATTAGTGATAGTGGGGATGTAGAGAGTGTGAGCTCTGAGGAGGAGGAGGAGTAACCATTGCAAGAGTATGATGATGTTGACTTAGAGGGACCCGTGAGTGGCGAGCTGTATGTCACGAGGAGAGTGCTTAGTGTACAACCCCAGGAGGATGGTGAGGGGATCTAGCGTGAACATATTTTTCATACACAGTGTCTTGTGCAGGGTAGAGTCTGTAGCTTGATAATTGATAGTGGCAGTTGCACTAATGTTGCTAGCACTTTGCTAGTAGAAAAGATGTAGTTGAAAGCAGTGAAGCATCCTAGACCATATCAATTGCAGTGGTTGAGTGATTGTGGGGAGGTTAAGGTGACCAAGCAGGTATTTATAGCCTATTCTATAGTGAGCTACAAGGATCGGGTTATGTGTGATGTGGTACCTATGCAAGTGAGCCACATATTGTTAGGATGACCATAGCAATTTGACAAGAAGGTTATGTACGATGGGTACAAGAACCAATATTCTTTTGTTTTAAACAAAAGGAAGGTGGTTCTAACTTCACAAAAACCATGGAAAGCTTGCGAGGATCAAGTGAAAATTGTCAAAGAAGTTAGAGCGAAACATGAGAGTGTGCGAGAGAAGGGAGAAAAAAAAAAGAAAAGAGTGAGAGACAAACACTGGTGAGCCATGAGGGAAGAGAGTCTAAAACACTGAGAGGAGAGAAAATTACCAGAAAAATGAGGTTAAGAGTGCAATGTTGGCGAGGAAACAACTACTTGTACTTATGTACAAGGATGTTTATTTTACTTATACTGATACTAACCTTTCGTTGCCTAGTATGGTATTTTCTTTTGGCTTTGTGATAGGTACAAATGGCATAGTTGTGGATGAGAAGAAATTGGATGTGATTCGGGAGTGGCCAATACCAAAGGGACGTATTAGAACCGTGTATTATCCAGGAGAAAAGGTTTGGGTGCATTTGAGAAAAAAAAGATTTGCACTGCAACAAAAGCCTAAATTACATCCTAGAGGAGAGGGACCTTTCCAAGTCTTGGAGCGCATCAATGACAACACCTACAAGATTGATTTGTTGAGTCACTATGGTAATGTAAGCGTAATTGTAATGTTTCTGATCTTACTTTTTATAATGCAGGTGATTCGAGGATGAATCTTTTCAAGGAAGGAGGGAATGATGAGGATCATCTAGCGCTTAAGAAGACAGAACCAAGGACTTAAGATCCATTGCAAGGAATTGGAGGACCAATGACCCGAGCTAGAGCAAAGAGGATGAATGATGCTCTACGAGGACTGGTTATAGACCTATAAGCCAAGGAATCAAATTACATGAAAGGAGGTTTAACACCTATTAATTTAATTCATGTTTCCATGGAAGAAAAGCAAGGATTTGAAGTTTTAGAATAAGAAATATTATATATTGAACCGAAATAGGAAAAGGGAATTTGCGGGTTTGTTGTTATATTTTTTTGGATTTGTTTTATTTTGTAATTTATATTATTTAGTTGCCTACTCGGTTACATCAGGATAAGGAAACAAATAGATTAGGTAACTTAGGTTTTCCATATTCTTGTACGATTCTATATAAGCCGTGCAAGGGTCGGCCATGAAGAACATCTCACCTTTGATATATGAAAAACACATTTTTTCGTGAGTAAAACGAAAACAATTTTTTTTTTTTGTAAAAGAACTTTTCCATAGAATTCTTAACCGAATTACTAGGAATACCTATTGATAACTTAGGTTATAGTCAATGGGTTTGATTGGAGTCTAGTTATGCATCGCTTATTTAAGACGATCCTAGATGTAATTGAAACCAACTAGTATCGTTGGGGTTCTAGGTTTAATATACCTAGGGTTTCACGCATCAGGTCGTCATAGACCTAGCCATCATTAGGTGATTCCGACGTATAGTCCCTTCTCCGAATATGGTATCGAAGGGTCAGCTACAGTGACTCCAAGCAATTTCCGTTGGATTTCTTGATTTCTCGTTAACTCCTATTTCTTTTCAAACTTCCCGATGCCTTTCCCCATACTCACATACACAATTAGTTCATCGATGGCACGCACGCACTTCCAAGCCTTCCCTTCTTAACTTGATTACTTAATCAAGCAGCTTAGGCTACCGCTATTACATCAATGATACCTCTTTTCCTACTTAATTTCACACACAGATACATTCACTTTCTTCATATAATTCCCTCTTCCTCCTCGGTTTCACCTTTCCATTCTTTCTTCTCTCCTTTGTTGACATCTCCATTTATAAGGTTTCCCATCCTCTCTACTGGTCTTCATCCTCACTTACGCTTCCATCACCATACATACACCAGCCACTCTTTACACATACCACGTACACACACACCCGCATATTCTTATCCATATCCATACACACTTCATACACCATGTACGCACCTACACATACATACACACGATCATACCACACACCTCATTAAATGCACATATAGCTGCACTTTATTATTCTCCTTTTTTCCTCAAGTCCACATACATACACGCCACTAGTGCACACATACACACATACTCCATTCACTTCTCACACCGCCGACACACATACACACACATACTCCACACGTACTCCACACCACTAATACACACATACCCACATACTTCGCACATACTACATTCATCTTCCATACCCACACATTATCTCATACTCATACTCATACATACATATCCCACATACACCATCTTCAAGTTCCATATGCATATCACATACCCACACCTTCCATATATACACACACCTTCACTCGCCTTATGACAATCCATACACACGCACACAAACCGCACACACCACACACTATCCATATACATACACTCCCTTCACACACACCACATATCATCCTACATACACATATCTCACATACACCACACACCTTTATACACACACATGTTGCATACGTCACATAGACATCATGCACATACGCATATACTTACAAGCATTACACACACATGGTTCCTCCTTCCCTATACATACACACACCCTCACACCACACTATCATATACCTATACACACATCCTTACACACACTACATACTATTACTTGCACTTACACACATCCTTACACACACCATGCGCTATCATCTACACTTACACACATCTCCATATACATCACACCCATCTTTCGTATCCACACACACATATCCATACACCATTTCATACATATATCACATACTACATACACTACACCACCCATATACACATATATGCACCTCACGTACACACTCGCACACACGTTCACAATGCTTCACGCAATTCTCTCTTCTCCCTGGGATTCACCAGCCCATTTTCTCTTCTTCCTTGCCGCCTAACATACATTTGTATACATACATATATATGTCTTTCTCTTCCTCCCATTTCCCTTATTCTTTTCTCCTTCGGAACACAGTTGTTGCGACTGCTGTTGCTGTTGTTGTTGCGGTCGTCGGCGGTTACTGTTTTCCTTTCCTAATACACATGACACCTTAACCCACACACACACATCCTCACACACCATTCTTCACCCCCACACACACCACACACCTTGCTCCTTCTCCCCTTTCCCCTTTCTTACGTTGCTGCTATAGTCATCGTGGTTATCATTGCTGCTATGGTTATTGTTGCCATTGCTGCGGTTGTGGTCGTTATGGTCATTGGTATCATTGCGGTTGGGGCCGCTGTTGCTACTATTAGTCGTTGTCATCATGGTTGTTATTGCAGCCGCTGTTGGAGTCGTCGCTGCTGCTGTTGGGATCGTTGTTACAGTTGTTGTGGGGATTGTCATTGTTGCTGTTGTTATGGTTGTTGCAGCTGTGGTTATTGTCGCTGCTGCCGTTGTTAGATGGCCGTTGGTTGTTGTTGTTGTTGCTGTCCTCCTTGTTTGCTGGAACCAAGTCGCTGCTAGGACTTGCTGACGTTATTGTTGTTGCCCTCCCTCTCACACACCAAGTACTCAGCCACCTACTGTGCGTCTCCTTTAGCAACCACCAACTAGAGCATCTATAGCCATATCATTGCTGTTTTCGACTGATGAACCTCGCTTGGACTCTGTCCTGAGGGCAACGATTCGTCCCCCAAATCGAAGCTAGTTTTACCCAGGAACGATTGTCGGGGAAAGGAAACAAGAAGAAGGAAAATGATAATGTTCACTCGTAGAAAAAAAATGAGAGATTACAGGGCAATTAATAAGAAAATAAAAACAAACCAAAGACTTTTGGTTTTCCCTTAATAAAGCTAGAAACTGTTACGAATTGATTTAATTTTAGGAACTCTTCAACTTCTCCAACGCACGTTTGTTAGGAATTGATACCACACAAGGATTAATGCCAACAAACTCCCCCTTAATCCTGACGTGGTCCAAGCTCACGTACGCCCAAAATGTGACGCATTGTCGCCAGCTTTACTCCTAGCAACACCTTTGTCAACGCATCAGCCTTTTGCTCCTCTATGCTCACAAACTCAACAATGATCTCCCCACTTTCGACACAGTCTCGAATAAAATGGTACCGTATGTCAATGTGCTTGCTGCGTCCATGGAACACCGGATTCTTCATCAAGGCAATAGCTGACCTGTTATCAACAAATAGATTCACCGGCTTTGGCTTTTCTTTAGTTAGCTCCCCTAACAAACTCCTTAGCCACAACGCTTGACAAGCTGCCGCCGTAGCCGCCATGAACTCAGCCTCACAGGATGATAAAGCCACCGTCTTTTGCTTTTGCGAATTCCACGTCACAAGATTTTTGTTGACGTAAAACGCCATGCCACCCGTGCTCTTCCGATCGTCCAGATCTCCAGCCATATTGCTGTCGCTATAGCCCGTGATCACTTCTTCTCCTACGCCTTTGACATACACAAGTCCACAGTAAATTGTACCTTTCAGGTATCTCAGGATCTGTTTCACCGCCTTATGATGCATCACCGTAGGCCTCTCCATAAACCTACTGGCCACTCCAACCGCATAGGAAAGATCAGGTCTTGTATGAAGTAAGTACCTTAGACAGCCGATGATACGCCGATAATTCGTAGCATCCACAGGTTCCCCTTCTAGATCCATATGCAACTGAGCTTTCTGCTCCATAGGATATTTCGTCGGATTGCACTCTACCATCCTAAACTGTTTCAACACCTTCTTTGCATAAGCTGATTTTTTAGAGTGATCCGATTTTCTTCTTGCTCCACTTCAATCCCGAGGTAGAAGGAGAGTAACCTAAGGTCACTCATCTCGAACTCCCTCATCATCTGTTTCTTAAGTCGTACAATCTCCTCTCGATTTTCTCCTGTAACTATCAGATCGTCAACATAAACGCCAACAATCAAACCTGTTTGCCCTTCTCCTCGTGTGTACACGGCTTGGTCTTGTGCACACTTAGTAAAGCCAAGTTGTTTCAAACTCTTGTCGAGCCTTGTGTTCCATGCCCGTGGTGCTTGCCGAAGCCCATACAATGCCTTGTGAAGTTTGTAGACACACTGCTCCTTGCCCTTCACAACAAATCCTTCCGGCTGTTTGACATAAACTTCCTCCTGAAGCTCTCCTTGTAGGAACGCCGATTTCACATCTAGGTGATGAACCTCCCACCTTCGGTTTGCGGCGATCGCAAGGATGAGACGTACTGTGTCCAGTCTGGCCACTGGGGCAAACACCTCGTCGAAGTCTACACCCGGACGTTATACAAATCCCTTTGCGACAAGCCTCGCCTTGTGCTTAATTATTCCGCCGTCCGAGTCTCGCTTGAGTTTGTAGACCCACTTCAAGCCGATTGATTTTTGCCCTGCTGGTAGCTTAGTTAGAGTCCAAGTCCCATTTTTTTAATGGTCTCGATTTCCTTCCACATCGCCTCCTCCCATTCCGATTGTCCAGCCGCTTCTTCATAATGAGTTGGTTCATCCAGTTCGAATAGAAACAACTCGTTGTCGACATCTTCTTCTTGCGGCTCCAGTCTGCTTGTTTCTCGTAAAAGATTGGTGACACTCTTGAACCGAACTGGTCCTTCATTGCTGTTGTCGGAAAGAGACGTCGACTTTGTCGTGGTCGGCGTGATAGGTTCACTTGTCTCAAGTCTCTGTTTGGTCGCCGCTGCTTCTCTTGTGGCGCGAGCTCGAGCCCTCGTCATAGGACCCGAAGGGATTTTTACTTCCGTTCGTGTCGACGTATGAGGAACTGGTTCTTGAGTCGATGTAGTCACTGGGAATTGAGACTCAATTTCACTCTCGGCTTCCTCTAATTCTGGCTCTGGGAAGAAAACTCCCTCTACGGTGAAACTTGGTTCTTCTTTGGCATTGGCATCTACATCCCAACACCATCCAGTTTGTTCCTCGAACTTTACATCTCTACTTACGTGGAGTTTTTCTTTCCGTGGGTCATAGAGACGGTGAGCTTTGCTGCCTTCTTCCACACCAAGATATACCATTCCTTGGCTCCGGTCGTCCAGTTTCTTCAGGTATGGTGTTGTCACCTTTAAGTGAGCTAGGCAACCGAACACGCGCAAATGAGCCAAGTGTGGCTTCCTCCCCGTCCATGCCTCGAAAGGAGTGCGTTCTCCGAGTGCTTTGGTTGGCAAGCGATTCGACAGATACACCGCATGCCTCACAGCTTCTCCCCAAAATTTGTTGGGAACATTCATGCTTTGAGAAGGGATCTCGCTATCGCCATCACCGTCCGATTTTTCCGCTCCACCACACCGTTTTGTTGCGGACTATATGGTGCGGTGAGTTGTCATTCGATCCCAGCTTGATCACACAAGTCCCTGAAGAAAAAGAGAGGAACTCGCCACCCCGGTCGGTCCTTAATACTTTTACACGGCGACCACTGATGTTTTCCGCTCGTTGTATGATTTTTTTGAACGCCTCACACGCCTAATCCTTCGTCTTGATCACATCCTCCCACATCCATCTGGGATAGTCGTCAACTACCAACATGAAATAATTATTACCTGCTGGTGTTGGAGGGGTGATAGGTCCGCAGAGATCAACATACATGAGTTCCAGTAGCTCCTCCGCTCGACGATTGCTTGATCTTGGAAACGGCTCTCTTGCTTGCTTTGCGACCATACACTCTTGACACAACTTGTCGGGATGTGAGATGTGGGGTACTCCGATTGCCATCTTCTTCTCCATCAACAACTTGAGAGATTGAAAGTTGACATGTCCCAGCCGAAGATGCCACAGCCAAGCAGACAAACAGGCTCAATGGCTTCTATCGTCGCTTGGTAGAGACGATTTGGGGAACTCTTGATCCGGATGAGCAACCTGTCATTGGAATCATACACGAAGAGATGGTCCCTTCGCATAACAATCTTGCTCCCCCGTTCGGCCAGTTGTCCGCAACTGATGATGTTATTGTGTAGCTCCGGAATATAATAGACCTCCGTAAGAAGTCTTTGTTGTCCACCCTTGAACTGAAGCATAACAGACCCTTTGCCTTGGATCTTTACCTTGGAGCCGTCACCAAACCGGACATGTCCCTGAACCGATTGGTCCAAATCTTTGAACTTCCTCCGTTCACCCGACATGTGATTACTGGCACCGTTGTCCAAGTACCAGATGTTGTTGGGGTCCTCCCTCTCATCTCTAGCTTGTAGGAGCAATTCTGTATGCATCTCCACGCTCGCCGATAATAACAGTTCCGGCTCCTCCTCAGCCCGTGTGAGGTTAGCCTCCTCAGCACGCTTCTTCTTCTTGCATTCTGAGGCATAGTGCCCCATCATATCACAGTTAAAGCACTTGATATGTCTCTTGTCCCGATAGCCGTTAGTGGAGCCACTTGGCCCGTCTTTGCCAGATGAGTCGCCTCGACCACCCCTGCCACGTCCTTTGCCGCGACCGCGCCAACCCCGGCCGCGATTTTCACCAGCACCATTCTTCCCTTTGTTGTTTGAAGACGAATCACCATTGCCGTTTTTCTGCCGTGCTTGCCACTCGGCTTGAGTGAGTAGGAGTTGACTGTCTCCGTTTCTTCCTGGATTGCGTAGATGCAACCGCTCCTCGAACGCTTTCAAACGTCCAACGGCCTCCTCAAACACCATGGTCTTGGTGTCGCAAAACTGCTCGATACCTGCAACAACAGGGTAGAACCAATCCGGTACCGAATTCAGGAGCTTCTTCACCAGCACCGAATCTTCGAGTGTTGCCCCCAGGTTAGCATACTGAACCGACATGCCGCTGAGTTTTCCGGCGTACTCGTCCAAGGCATCGCCGTCCTTCATCTGCAACTTGTCGAATTCCCCTTTCAAGGTTGCCAATCTTGCCGACTTGACGCGATCAGCCCCGACAAATCTTGTCTTAAGGCTATCCCACAACTCCTTCGCAGTCCTCTTTGTTGCCACCTATAAAAAAATATCCTCCGGAAGCGTTTGAAGCAGTTATGCCCTCGCCATCTTGTCCTTCTTCGTTTCCACCTCCGTGTCCTCTTCCGGAGTCACCACCTCCCAAAGGCCTTGAGCATCCAATAGAGCTTCCACCTTAATAGCCTAGGTGGTATAGTTGGTCGCCGTCAACTGTGGGTACTGGAACGATACACCGCCGCCCTCTCTTGCCGCCGCAGCTTGAGGTACCAAGGCCATTGATTCGTAGCGGATAAACTTGGGCATACGCAACCGTACGCTCTGATACCAAATGAGAGCAACGATTCGTCCCCCAAATCGAAGCTAGTTTTACCCAGGAACGATTGTCAGGGAAAGGAAACAAGAAGAAGGAAAATGATAATGTTCACTCGTAGAAAAAAAATGAGAGATTACAGGGCTATTAATAAGAAAATGAAAAACAACCAAAGACTTTTGGTTTTCCCCTAATAAAGCTAGAAACTGTTACGAATTGATTTAATTTTAGGAACTCTTCAACTTCTCCAACGCACGTTTGTTGGGAATTGATACCACGTAAGGATTAATGCCAACATGTCCGTCGTTGCTATCGTCGCCGGTGCAGTTCATTGTGGTTGTCGTTGTTTGTTGTAGCCGTGGTCGTTGTTGTGGTTGCCATTAGGGTTGCTGCCGTTGCCGTTGGAAGCACGCGATCGCACACGTCGGCGTCCCAACTTCCATGTGCGACTCCTTCTTTCGACTCGACGGTGACGATTCGAATGGAGCTGGGGATGAGACATGATGGATGGCGGGGTTCCAAATCCACTGCTACTATCATTGGGGTGAAGAAGATTGGGCAAACGTGTGGTTTGAAAGCTGCTGAAGAAGACGCAACTAGGATGGATAAGAAGAAGAGAGGAAGAAGAAGGAAAAGAAGGCAGAAGAGAAAGGGAAGAAGAAAAGAAAATAAAAGAAAGGGAGAGACAGTGAGGAGACAAGGCTAGGGTCTGCTGTGGTTACTGCTGTTGAAGGAGGATGTGATGGAGAAGACCTGACACGATGTAGATGTAACCTTTTTTTTTTTTTTTTAAGCTGTGTGTGTATATATATATATATTATATTTTGATATATTTTATATTATAAATGTCTTTATTTTAATATTTCACTCGCGTATAAAGATATCTTTAAATTTTTATATTTTTAGCATTTATTATGAAAGTTTATGTCTAAGCTAATCTAATTATCCCGAATATAAATATTCACTCTAAATTTTCTTTTAAAATTCTTAGATCTATAATTTAAATTAATTTCATTATTTAACATAATATTGTTTGAAAATTATGTTTCGGAGAATTTATTCCTCTCGCTACCTTGATCTAGAAGTATTTATTATTTTATTTATTTTCTGTAAATGTTCATATAGCTTTTTGAAATTTTTAGGACTTTACATTATTTCTTTTTAGCTTTTATCATTTTGGTTTATTTGATGGGCTCAATCCTACTAAGGATTGGTCGGCCCCATAATCAAATCACCTGAGGCTAAGGTAAGTTTGGACTCATCAAGGTGAATCTCAAAGTTCAAGCTTTTTTGGAGCTAAAAATTTCTTTTTTAGATTTTGATACTTAGATCTCATTAATTATAACAAATGTAAACATTGATTAGCTACACAACATTATAAGATTAAGTTAAATTGTAGTTTGATGGAATTTTACTATTTGTGGTATACTATAATCTGTATGCAAATATACCATATATAATTTATACACTATTTATGACATATGTATATAGATGATATCACACACACGCATACACACATAGACACACAGGTATATATATATATATATATATTATTTGTTATTTAAGTATTAAACTTTGGTCAAATTTGTAATTTGTTCAAGAGATCTATTTATAAAAGAGTCCATAAACAGGTTTTGTAGATGGAACTCAAACTCAGATATAAATTTTATCATGTTTAAACATATTTATCTTACTTGTGTCTTGTGTTGATTTTTTCCTTGGACAAACCCATTTATAATCATATCGTGTTGTTTTTGAGTTCACGGATTGTGTTATGAATTGTCAGTCCTAAACACAACCATAGAGTTGGAGCATTGAATAAAACTTTGGTCTCTAGTATTCTTAACAAAATATATAATTTTTGATGTATTAAAAAAAAATATACCGAATGGATTGGTAGCTATATATATCTATATTGTAGGAAGCTATATTTTTGGGTTAAAATTGGCCATTCAATTCTCATTTATGCTGTGTGCTTTTTTAAAGAACTAAATATAGATCGTTATAGGTGGATTAATGTATAGTAATGGTAGTTTGTTATGATTGCACCTTTACAAAATATAAAACATATGAATACTCCTATATTTATTGAAACACTCGCATTACAGGACACAATAGTTATAGGATTTGCATGTCATCAGAAAAATATCCCACGAATGTGAAATGCATTGGGACCACCATCATTGTCTGGTCTCATCCTATGGAACTTAGAGTTGGTTCGATGGTGGAGGGCCAAACACGAATTGCATGCGTAGTTTACTTTTGATTTATAGTACCAATGGTTATTCAACGAGTGTTTTTGTTATAGTTGGTCCAACAACCAGACACAAATACATACATTAATATATTAATTGATTCGGATTCATCATGAAGAAATTGACCTTATTGATATGTAATCTTTTGGAATACGTATGGTTCTCATATCATTCTCTTAATATCTTCCATTTCTAGAATTTCAGAGACACGTGTCAAAATGGTACTCCATATGCGTCTGCTTTGGTTAAATGCTGAACTGAATTCAACAATGGTAAATAAGCTACAATTGGAGCAATGGCAACTAATCATAAAGTCTTAAATGATTCATACACCATATGCGATGGAACAAAGTGATAGATCTCGAATCATAAAATCAAACCGATATGAACAATTTAACCTATCCCACATGATGCATAATTATACATTTAACAAAACTTTGATACTTTAAATTGTATATAAATCTAATTTAGTGCTAGGTTAGTGAATCACATAGGAGTTTAAGGGCTAAATTTTGAAAAGGGACATTGAATTATGAATATTGTGGAAATATACTTAAATAGAGTTTTAGATTTGCCGTATAGTAAAGTTAGAATTGTTTTTAGTTAAAGTCAGTCACGTGCCAATACGTGAACATATGTCAATATATAAACATTTTCAATAGTGAATAACTAACAGATTCTAGATCATTTTTTCTCCATTTCGTCTTTCTCTTTGTTCTTTTGTTCTCTGAAATTTGCAATAGCAAGATACTGGATAAGATGATTTCTTCACTTGGTATCAAAGTGAGGTAACAACAATTAATACTCATTTTTTTGTGGTTTCTTTTCAATTTGGCTCGGAGGTTTTGATTATTTTGTTTGATCAATTCTTGTTGATAAAATGGTCATTTGATTGATTGTTTGTTTTTGAGCTTATTGGATATTTCAAATGGTACAAAGGAACAAAGGAAAGAAAAAAAATTCCAGATTTGCATGGTAGATAGATGTCAAATTTGCACAATCGGATAATCCTCCTGATGAAAAGACAATGCATTCAGATGAGACTGATTTAGTCTCAAAGATTTGTCAAGAGATGGTGAAGTTGTTACTCAAGCTAGTATTCAATGTGGACTTTATATGATAGATTTTGAGCATATAATGATTAGTTGTTATTGTTGTTGTTGTTCTAATACTTCTATTTTCTATGCTTCTTGTAAACATGTCTCTTATGAGAAAAACAATGTTTTTGCTAGTGTTTCATAATATACTTGGTCATATTTCTTTTTTGTTGGTTCTAAAATTGATGACAAGCTTGTTGATACTTGTCAATTTACCAAATCTCACACATTACCTTTTCACTAAAGTGATTCTGTCTTCTTGTGCATTTGAGCTTATCTATATGGATTTATGAAGTCGTTATAATATGGTACCGGATATTTTTTTTTTTACAATTATTGATACACATGAGTAAATGCACTTGGACCAATTTGCTACAACACAAACACTAGACCTTTGCCACTTTAGTTAACTTTATATTATATCTTACATCAAACATCACTTTCATGCCTCTCCTAAAACCATCCTAATTCATAATGGTAGTGAATTCATTTCCTTATAATGTTAATTTTTTTTCAAATCTAATGGTATCATACACCAATGAACCATGACTTACACTCTACAACAAAATGGTATTGATGAGTGCAAACATAGACATCTTTTGCTTAGAATACATGCTAATCTCCCTAAAATGTTTTGGGAAGAATGCATATTGGCTGCCACATCCTTTAAACAATAAAATGGCTACAAAATTTGAAATGGATACACTTTACTAGATCTTATTCAAGAAAGCCCCTTCATATAATGACCTAAGAATAATAGGTTGCTTGTGCTATGCTATTGTTATTGATAATTTTAAGGATAAACTTGATCCTAGAGGTTGTAGATGTGTGTTTTTAGGATATCCCATAAATAAAAAAGGATACAAATGGTAGGACCTTATCACTCATCAACTCTTTATTAGTTGTGATGTTGTCTTTTATGAAGATATTTTGCCTTTCAAAGATTGATTTTATTTCATCATGTTGAGCTTGAATTTTGGTTTGCCTTTTCCTCAATTTGACTTTGAATTAAGCCTGATCCACTCAATTAAAGCCACTTGTCTAAATTAAGGAAAAGTTTTATTTTTGAAAAAAATCTTTTTTTAAAATAGAGTTACCACCCTATCGAAATTAGGAATAGTGTGAAATTAAAATTTACGAGTGGATAAACTCTAATTTCGACAACTAGTCCATTTTTTTTTTAAAAAGTAAATTTTTTAGAAAAAATGGAAACCAAAGAATAACTGGATCTACAAGCTATCTTTTTCCCCCCTAAACCTTGGGTTTCTAGAAGAAACTTTCTAAAAATAAATTTAAAAGACCTTAAAAAATTTCCTTCTTTTTTCCTTTTCGAAGAAATAGGCTATCCAAATGGGGGTTTTTCCAAAAAAAAAAAAGAACTTTTTTTAGAAGATTTTTTTTTTTTTTGCAATTGTTGAGGAAAAAATTAATTTTATAAAAGGGGAAAAAATATTTTTAAAAGGCCGCTTGAGTAGCTTACGTAATTGCTAGCTAAAATCAATTGACCGTAGTTCTTTTTTTTTTTTTTTTTTAAAGGAACTTTAGTTTGTTGTTTACTTTTATTTTTTTTAAAGAGCTTAAGTTATTAGCCCATTTACGCATTCACAAAAAAATATTTAAGAACCCTAATGCTTGTATTCTTTTTAAAAAACCTAAAAAGAAGATCTAAATTTGGGAAAAGAGACCATTTAAAAATTTTTATTTCTCAAGATGAATGAAAAGTTTTATTTTATTAAAGGGGAAAAATTATATTTTTAAAAGGCCGCCTAGTACTACCTAACTACTTTTTAAAATCAATCCACCATAGTTCATTTTCTTTCTTTTTTTTTTCTTTAATAAAACTTTAGTTTATTGTTTACTTTTATTTTGAAAAAAAAGGTTTTAAATTCTTAGCCAATTTATCCTTTTACAAAAAAGCTTTAAGACCCTTTTTCGTTTGTATTCGTTTTGAGAACTCTAGAAAGAGGACCTAAATTTTGGAAAAAATAAACCCTTTAAATTTTTTTATTCCTCAAAATGAAGTTTCCTAAGTAACAGAAATTTATTTTTCTAAAAGATAATGATAGAGGTAAAGAAAAAAAAAAAGGTTAGAAAGGAAAAGCCATATGGGAACAGATCAACGCCTGAAACAAAAAAAAAAAAAAACATGTTGATAACAAGGACACAAGAACATGAATCATGCAATTTTCTATAAAGGGGTGCTAAAGATGCAATTTTTTTGTAAAATACATCATAAGAATGCAAATGCTATGACATTATGATGAGAATGCAAGCTTTTATATTTTAAAGCATGCAAATATATGAACAAATTGTAACATGATACTTATATAAAAAAAACATGGTAATGCAAATTTCGTAAAGAACATGAGGAAATATGCAATATGAAATTTATTTAAAAAAACATGGTGCAATATTTAATGTAATATGAAAAGATGATGCAATAAGACATGGTAGTAAAAATTTTAAAATAAAAATAAACAAACAAAACAAAGGAAAAAGAAAAAATATATGTAACTACCTCGCATGTGGTGGTTTAGGGGCTTCTGATTGTATATAGTTGGCGGCAATACGTCAGTCAAAAGCATCTGGGGTGGGGGAAGTAAACTCAAACAATTCATCGGTCGGAGTAGTGTAGCTCATTTAATTGCGTCTTGAACAAAAACTTGGAATTGCAAACCCTAACTTTAGATTCAATCAAAATTAGAAATATTCATGCAATATTAAACGTGATTAACTATGGGGCTTTGGTCTATAAAAGATAGGGAAGTTACTAGTGTATTTGGTTTGCTTCGATTTTCTCTCACGAGAGAGAAATTCAAAGAGAGAGAGAGATAGTGGTGGTTGCATGTTCCTCGGTTTAGAGAGCGAGAAAGAGGGAATTGAATGTAATATGCAACTTGTTGATCTAGACTTGGAGTTGGGTCCGACGTAGCTAAAACTGGCATTGAAACTATGAAGTTGGTTCAAGGGCCGTTCTAATGAACTAGCAGTTCACAATGTAAACACTACTTTGTGAATGTTTTTAAATGTTCACTGACATGCTATTGAGTTCTTTTGCCTACTCGTCTGCTCTAATTTTAAAAATTTGAAGATGTCACTCCTTCACATTAATTAAAGCCACATCTTCTAAAATCTAGATATTGACATCTTTTGTTCTCTACTAACTTTATCTCTGTCATCTCTTCCTCTCATTTTAATCTCTCTCCATCATGCTTTTCTCTCTCTATCTTCACATGTATTTTCTCCATCCTGGGTCTTCACATGTGCTTGTCTTCCACTTGAAATGGTGTGGTCACATCTTCTTTTCATTGGTAGATTTTGTTTCTTTTCTTTTCTTTTTTCTTTTTTATTATTTTAAATCTTGAATGGGTATTGGACTAAGTGATGAGTTTGGATCCTAGGTGGGTTTAGAACCATCCTTATAGGATAGTTTTGAGTCAAGGATCCACCAATTTGGTTCTAGGCTGGGTTCGGTTCAACAACTGGCTTAGCTTCATGTCTATGTTGATATGTAAAACTTGTATTGCATAAAGATCGAATCTTATTGCTTAATGGGTATTTGTGGTTTATGTAATTTTTGAATCTAAAATAGACATGATTTTTATTTATTTGTTTATTTATTTATTAATTGCAATTGATATCCAAATTATTTTCAATGTCATCTACTTAACTTATTGATGAAATTTATTCAAAGGAATTTTTTTAATTGCAATTGATATCCAAATTATGTTCAATATCATCTACTTAACTTATTGATGAAATTTATTCAAAGGAATCGTGTAAAGATTGAATCTATTTTGAAATTAAGTATTCAAGCTTTTCTATATTTTCTTATTTTTTCCAATGTTTGAGTCTATTTTTCTTATACTTTCCTTAATTATTAAATGCATCTAAGATCATTCTAGCTTGTACTTCATGACTCCTATTAAATCATGTTATGTGTTTGAACAGAATCGGTCAACGATTAGGTGGAAAATGGCCAAAAGGATAGGGGTCTTGCGGGTTATATTTACTTTCCATTTTGACCAAACTTTGTTTTTTAGGTATGGTTTGTACAAAATATATCATGAACCGATGTTTATTAAAAGGCCCAATTAATTTCAAGTCTTGAAAATTAGCCTAAGGGTCCTAAAAATCATTTTTTTTTCCACTAAAATAATTGTTAATTCTAATAGGCATAAGTGAAAAATAATTTTTTAAAATAGTCCTATTTGATAGAATTATAAGCTTGGTTTTTCCTCCAGTGCTCAAAATTTTAATTGCTCATAAAATGATCAATTTAAGTTTGATTGAGGCACCATTTGAAGTCACGATCAACTTAAACTATCTATTTTTCATAATATTCTAAAATGAGTGAGTTAGCCCCCACTTGAAAAATAATATACTCATTTTTGCTAAATAAGCCCTAGATTTATGAAACCACATATGCCCATTTTGACTTAAAAAATTATTTTTAACATCATACAATCATTTTCCACAAAAAAAGAAGAAGAGCTAAATGGATTGCTACATGAACTTTTTTTTTTTTTTTGTAATTTTTCAATTTTCTATTTTATTCTAATTTTTTCTATTTTCCATTTTTTGTATTTTTTATTTTCTTATTTTTTCTTATTTTTTCCCATTTTTTTAACTTTTATATTTTAGGTCTTTTTTTTTTAAATTAGGACTTTTTAAATTTAAATAAAAGAGAAAAAATTCGAAGGCAAAAATAGTGTTTACATATCATTTCCAAGTACTTCTCATACTCTTCTTCTTTCTAAATCTACTATTGATGTTGTAAATCCAATTCTTGTTCATACACCTACTATTCCTTCTAATAGTTACTGTTGATGTTGTAAATCAAGTTCTTGTTCATACACCTACTATTCCTTCTAATAGTTTTTCTCATTGTTCTACTAATCTAAGTTCAATTAGGAGATCAAAATGTATTAAATGAACACTAGTTTGACTCATTGATTTTATCCATTATTTTCAATAGAATTCATTAGTTAATGCAATAGCATTTGGTGCATCTTGTTCACATTCCCTATACCTTATTATTAATGACCCATTCTTCCTTTTTCCAAAGGATTATATGGCATCTTTAGCTAAAATGCTAGCAGTCCATAAACCACAAAATTGCCAAGAAGCTAAAGCTATCCTAGGTGGGTAGAGGGCATGAATAAAGAGTTATTGACACTTGAAGTTAATAATATATGGGAAATCATCTATTTACCAAAAGGTAAGAAGGCAATTAGTTTAAAATGGGTTTACAAAATCAAAGAGTTATAGGCACTTGAAGTTAATAATATATGGGAGATCATTTATTTACTAAAAGGTAAGAAGGCAATTGGTTTAAAATGGGTTTACAAAATCAATATAAGCTTGATGGTTTTATAGAAAGTATAAGTCTAGATTAGTAGACAAAGGGCATAATCTAGTGGAAGGTGTTGATTATATCCATAACTTTTCACTAGTGGAAAAATTGACAATTGTTTGAATTTTGTTAGCCATAGCGGTAGTGAAAAACTAGTATAATCATCAGTTGGATGTTAATAATGCATTTTTGCATGGATATTTAGATGAGGAAATTCACACAAAACCGCTAGAGGTTATGATTCTATTCCTCTAGATAAAGTTTATAAACTAGCCCACTCTCTCTGTAGACTTAAATAGGCATCTCATTAATTGAATAAAATAATTTTCAAAGTTTATTATTTCTTAGGGTTTCGTTCAATCCAAAGTGATTACTCTCTTTTTACTATACAACTAGAAGATGAGTTTATAGTAGCTCTTGTCTATGTTGATGATGTTTTGGCGATTGCAAATTCTCTATTATCTATTACTTTTGTCAAATAGGCTATTCATTAGGCTTACACAATTAAAGACTTGGGCGATGATCAATTCCTTTCAGAAAATGAAATTTGTAGAACTTCTTCAAGCCTCATGTTGAATCAATAGAAAATTTTATTGTATATTCTTCAAGATGTAGGTTTGATTGGTTCTAAACCTACAAAAGTGCCTTTACCACGATATCTTTAACTTGATAATTTTATTGATGATATCTTGTAAGATCCTTCATGTTATCAACGGGTTGTTACAATATCTTTAACTTGATAATTTTATTGGTGATAATAATCTTTAATGTTCATGTGCATGTGCTCTTTTATAAATTTTACCTCTGCATAGTTGTTTTAATAATTATTCATGAAAATTATAAAAGTATGATGTTTGTTTTTAGGTTTTAGTAAATAAGTGATCTATAATTTTTATTATTTTACAAATACATGAATTGTGTTTTATAACTGTTTATTAAATTTAACTAGGGTAAATAATTAATTCAATAATTAATATTTTTAATATATTCATTTAAATAGATCAAGAAAAAAATAAAAAATTATAGAAAATAAAACAATAAAATAAATAAAAAAATAAAAAAGCAAAAAATCAATAAAACTCCTAAGCTTCTTGCCGACCACTTTAAGGTTAGGAGATGGTCATGCGACCAATTGGAAGGATCTGTGCAAACCCCCAAAGATGGTCATTGGCTACCTGATTGGGGTGCTGACAAGGGGCTACAAACTTTATAAATCAATTTGTGTAGTTTTTTCTTTTTCCTAATTGTTTTGATGGATTTAGTTAAGAAAATAATGTTTATGACTATCATTTAAAAAGATGTTGATATATTTTTTTTCTTTAATAAAGGTAGTAAATAGTTGTAGTTATGAAGAATGCTGTATCGTAAATATGGAAGATGATAGTAAATATCGAAAAAGAAACATGATATAGTTTAGATATATATGCATGTATGCATATATAAAATTGGATGTAATGCATTCTAGAGTCAACCATCTTCCCTCATGCCTTCAAAATTTTTTGAAGCGATTGAAGACGACAAGGGTTCATCTAATGGGAATTTGCCCACATATACGTAATGCCAAACAATGATGCAAACTAAATCCAAATAAAACCTCCAAATCCCTGACTTCCAATTTAAGGATGGTTTCTCAATGTAACGTATTAGCCGAATTAGTTAATTCATATAATTTTCTTCCTCTAAAACTGTAATAGCCTTTAAATGCGTGATGTTTTACAACTAGGTCCAGTTCTTTCTTTCTTTTCTTCCATTCTTGAATTAGAAACTTACTAGTGCATTGTTGATTCTGATACCTTTTATAGCATCCTATATTAAAAGTAGTTAATGATTAAGTTAATAAATGCTAATAGATCTTTTTCAATCATTTAGTCTAAAAGCTTTCAATTAATATTGAAATGTTATTCATTATTTAACCTTATAAATCAATATCAATTATCTCCCCTAATTTATATAGAACTACACTTTACATATGGTAGCACAAAAACTTTCATGTGTAGACTTAACAATTTCTTTTGATTCTCCAAATTTTTAATATCTAATTTCTTAAGTGTTTTCGTTTGCTAGTATAGCTTGAAATGCAAGGTGGCCGGATTGCCCAACTTGCAAATTTTTGTAGGACACTGCGGGCTGTTTTGGCCTGCCTTGTATGGCTTGCAGATTGAGGTAGGCCAACTTGTTGCGGGTGCAGGTTGGTCCACACACTCGCAAAAAAAAAAAAAAATAAAATTCAAACTAACTTTAAAATAAAATCTAGTTTAAACTAACTTAAAAATGAGTTAACATAATTTGATATTAGATGGATGAAGGATGATAGATATTTAAAATTTTAACAAAAAAAAAGGATGAGACCCTAACTAATAATGGAGGATTGAGGAATATTGAAAAAAAAAAAAAAAGAGTTGACATTACCTTAGAGTAGAGTCAAAGTAATTAAATGGTTGTAAAAAGAAAATGATGCATGACAAACAAAAAATAAATTGATGAAAACAACTTTATAATTTTGTAAAATGAAAAAAAAATCGTTTTGTATAGGTTGTTAGACCAGCCTGTGTTGGCATGTGGGGTGGGTTAGGTCAGTTTCTTCAGCTCGCCTAATGTGTAGGCCATTGTGGGTTAGCTTGCTTTGATTCACTGGTTAGATTAGGTTGGGACGGACCGACCCCGTTTAGCCAGCATTCTCACCTTATTATTATTATTATTTTAATTTGATATCCTTTTCATTTCACCTTATGTAAAACATCATTTTCATCTTTTAATCCTTCTAGTTGATCTTGGCAAGATTAAATTATATTTACCTCAATTTTCTAGAAAACTACATCTTTTAGTTTAGAGTTTTCCTTTTCCAATTAGCGATTTCTTCTTTACCGCAAGTTGACCCTTCATCATCCTTTAGTTCATAATTAAAAAAAAAAGCACTACTTTTTCTTTCTTTTGGTGATTTCGCATAATGAATACACCAAAGTTAGTGATCATTACTATTTTTCTAAATTTCACATGTATTTTGATAGACACGTTAGAGGAACAATTATGCCAATGTATAGTTAATAAAATAAATCATCTTACTATTTATCACTTTCGGCATATCGAGTTTTTCTTGAAAATTCCTGAGTTTTATGAAAGACCAAGAAGCAAGTAACGGTAACAACTTCTTCGATTGAAGCAAAATATTAAAGTATTGCTTTAGCCATAAAGGAACTATTATGGATTTTTTATATCCTCCATGATTTACATATTCAAGTTGATCTTCTTGTCACAATTTTTTCTAATAGCTGTTTAGCTCAACTTATTGCAGATAATCCATGTTTACACGATGTGCATTTTACTTAAGATCATATCTCATATAGTATAGTTCGCATTTCAAATATTCCTTCATGAGTAGATGCACATGGACCTATTTGTTTCAACAAAAATACTAAACCTTTGCTACTTTAGTCAACTTTGTATCTTACATAAAAAATCACTTCCATACCTCTCCTAAAACCATCTGTATTGATAATAGTAGTGAATTCGTTTCCTTAGAATGTCAATTTTTTTTTTTTTTCAAATCCAATGGTATCACACACCAACAAGCCATGAGTTACACTTTATAACAAAATGGCATTATTGGGTGCAAACATAGGCATCTTTTGGATACAACTTATGCTCTTAATTAGAATACATGCTAATCTTCCTAAAAGGTTTTGAGGTGAATGTTTATTGGTTGCCACATCCTTGGTTAATAAAATGCCTATACAAAATTTGGAAACGGCTTACTAGATCTTATTTAAGAAAGCCCCTTCATATAATCACCTAAGAATATGTTGGGGGTGTGGCTCATACTTCCCTACAATAGGAAAGCACATGGGTCCCACTTTTAGGATTTAAGTGTTTGGGCTTGGGCTCATGAATAGCTATTAATATATATTATTTTTTTTCATTTGTAATTGAGTGATGTAACAAGAGAGAGGCTAGGTGCTAATTATAGTGGAATTCTTTGTTAGACGTAGCCTTAGTTTAAAAGTGAATCAGGATAAAATCTCGTGTTTTGATTTCTTCCTCTTTTACTTTACTTCGTTATTATGCGTCAACCTTAACATATGATATCAGAGCGAGGTTTGAGATTAGGGTTTTCTTGGTGAAGGGAGATTTGAAAAAAAAATCGAATCTTGGGAAGATGTCGGTCGGTTAATCACAGATTGAAGTGGAGAAGTTTAGAAGAAAGGGTTTTGAGTTATGGAAGTTGAAGATGGAGGCTCTGCTCGTGGACAGAGATATGTGGTACATGATTGAAGAAGATAAACTTAGGCTAATTGCTAAGGAGAAGGTGAAGGAGGAGGAGGAGATTATGTCTACATCTACTCAATTGAAGGCGTGGATCAGCAACAATCGAAAAGCGTGAAGCCTGATTTAGCTATGCCTCGCTGATAACGTCTTGGTGAACATGACCTCTGAAAAGATAGCGAAAGATCTTTAGATTAAGTTGGGAAGCCTTTATCAAATCAAATTGCTCATGAACAAGTTATTTATGTGGAAGTGACTGTATAACCTTTGGATGAGTGAATGCGATTCTTTTTCTGCATACTTAAACGATTTTAATACTATATGTGGGCAGCTTGCGTCTATTGATGTTAATCTAGATGAGGAGGATAAAGCATGTATTTTGTTATGTTCGATGCCTAATTCATGGGAACATATAATTGTTTCGATCAGCACTGGTGTTAGTGCGTTGTTATTTGAGAATGTTGTGTCTACTTTATTATTTGAGGAGATGAGAAGAGCAGGTTTTGATAATGCAACAGATGATGCTCTTTTTGTAAGAGGAAGGAATAGTGAACAATCTAAATCTAGATTTATTAGCAAGAATAAGTCGAGAGGAAGATTTAGAAGTTGCAATTGATTTGAAATAAAGTGTTGGAAGTGTGGAAAAATTGGACACTTGAAGAAGAATTGTAGAAGCAAAAGCGTGGGTCTAGAGAAGCGAGATGATGCCCTATCATCTAGTACAAAGAAAGATGATGACAATAGTGTAAGAGACATGTATCTCATCTACAACTCATTTCAGGTTGACCGCAGTATGTGGTTAATTGATACTGGAGTGTCTTTTCATATGATGCCTCATAGAAATTGGTTTTGCTGTTATGAGCCATATCAAGGAGGTACAATGTGAATGGGAGATGATTCGACGCTTGATATTATCGGTTGTGGAAAGATGAAGCTAAAGATGAAGGATGGGATAGCTAAGAATCTTCCAAATGTGATGCATATTCCTGGTTTTACTAGGAATTTTATTTTTATAGGAACTATGGTAGATGCTAGTATTACTTTTATCAGTGATAAGTATTCATGCAAGTTAAATCGTGGATCTATGGTGATTGCTAGAGGCAAACCGTGTGGAAAGTTGTGGAAATTGTTGGGAAGCACAATGATTAGTGGTGAAAGTTATATCACAGAGCAGGTGAAGGAAGATCCCGCAATGCTGTGGCATTGGAGATTAGGTCATATTGATGAGAAAGGATTGGTGATCCTTACTTCAAAGAAGATGGACGATGGAATCCTAAGTTATTCTATGGGTTTCAGATTTTGTGAATATTGTCTACATGGAAAATAGAATCGGGCATCTTTTGAATCCATATGAGGGAGAGAAAAAGGGATTCTAGATTTGATGCATAGTGACATTTTTGGTCTTAAACTTGTAGTATCGTTTAGAAAATCAAGGTATTATGTTTCTTTTACCGATGATTATTCCAGATATGTGTGGATATGTTTCTTGCAGAGAAAGGATGATGTGTTAGAAAAATTTCATGAATTCAAAGCTTTTGTAGAAAATCAATTTGATAGAAAGATTAAAGTGCTGAGGATTGACAATAGAGGAGAATTCTACTTAGCGAAATTTGATCAATTCTGTGGGACTAGTGGCATAGCAAGGTAGAAAACCACACCATATTCACCTCAGCAAAATGGGGTAGTAGAGAGACTAAATTGATCCCTCATGGAGAAAGCAAGGAGTATGTTAAGTGGTGCAAACTTATCAACTGAATTTTAGGTAGGAGCAGTGGCTACTATGTGTTATCTAAAGAATGGGTCTCCCACATCAGCTTCAAAGGATTAAACATCATTTAAGGCGCTATTAGAGAAGAAGCCAAACATATCCTATGTTAAAGTATTTGGCTGTGAAGTGATGTGCATGTGCCTAAGGAAAAGAGGAATAAGCTTGAAAGCAAGTTAGAGAAGTGCATCTTCATTGGGTACAAAGATGGTATTAAAGGGTATAAGTTGTGGAATCCTAATACTAAACGTATTATTTATAGCAAAGATGTGGTATTTAAAGAATCTACAATAAATTAGATTATTTCACAAGTTCCTGAAGAACCACAGATGGTTGAGTTAGATGTTGGTTTGCAATGAAAGACAGAGGCTACACAAGTTGAAAAAAAAAAAATCAGATTTTGAAGTTGATGTGCTTAATGTGGAGGATGATATTGTAGATTCTGATATATAGTTTGAAGTTGAAGCACCACCTAAACTAGCCTTAAGGAGGTCCATACAGTAGAGAAGACCACTTGAGAGGTATACCTTATTTGCTAGTAATGAAAATTGTGCTCTGGCTATTACAGGTGATGATCTAAATAATGTTCAGGAAGCAAGAATTGGGAAGATGCCAAATAGTGGGAGAAAGTCATGACAGATAAGATGGACTCATTGGGTGAAAACAGAACGCGGAATTTGGTAAAATTACCTACAGATCGAAAGGCAATTGGTTGTAAATTTATATTTAAGAAGAAGATATTCATAGATGGAGATATAGAATGATATAAAGCTCGTCTAGTTGTGAAGGGATATTCATAGATAGAGGGAGTCGATTATGGTGAGATTTTTTCTTTTGTTGCTAAATTAAATTCTATAAGACTTGTTTTATCTGTAACAGCTGCATACAATCTAGAGGTAGAGCAGCTTGAAGTAAAAACAACTTTCCTACATGGTGACTTGAAGGAGGATACTTACATGAAGTAACCGGATGGGTTTGTGGTCAAAGGAAAGGAAGATTTCATTTGCAAATTGAATAAGTCTTTATATGGCCTGAAACAATCTCCAAGAATGTGGTATCAGAAGTTTGACTCCTATGCCTTGAAGCTTGGCTTTGTTCGTTGTGATGCTAATCATTGTGTCTATGTGAAGAGGTTAGATGATGATTTTATTATTTTAACCTTATATGTTGATGATATGTTGCTAGTCAGGAATAGCATGAGTATGATCAGTACTGTGAAGGGACTTTTGGCATAAGAGTTTGAGATGAAAGACTTAGGCCTAGCAAACTTCATCTTGGGCATGCAAATAAAAAAGGAGTGAGAGAATGGAAAGTTGTGGTTAAGTAAGAAGAAATATGTTGAAGATGTGTTCAAAAAATTCAATATGATAGACTGTAAGCTAATGAAGACCCCTGTGTCCACAAGTTCCAAGTTATTAGCGTTCCGGTGTCCCAAGATTGAAGAGATGGCAGCAGTTCCATATGTAAGTGAATAGGGAGCATGGTTGTCAAAATCGTGAGTTGACTTGTACGTTTGTACGAGTTTATGATTTTGTGAGCATACTCATTGTTAACTCGTATACAAAATCGGTTTAAAGGTGAAATCGTTTGTAAAATCGTAATTTTGATGGTAAAAATGCAAAAATGCGAGTGAAATAGCGTTTCAACCCAGTTTGAAGCTACTACAAAATCATGCACCATTTTGGTCCAAGCCCACATTTACAATAGGCCACTGGCCTAGCCCAAGTTTTCAAAGGGGTGTTAGTCTTCATTCTCCACTTCTGCCCATTATTGGAGAGTTGTTGCGTTTGCTTTCTATTGTCCTATTTTTATCACTTATGTTCAATATCTGTTTGTAACAAGGGGTTTGCATCTTTGCTTTGTAGTGTGCTCTCTATTGTTCATCTTTGTCCTTTTCCTTTCCTTCGATTTTTGTTTCAATCAGGCCAAATGTGTGAGTTAAAGCAAACTTGAGGAAGTGAAGTCAGAAGTGTAGGTGCTGCCTGCTGGTTTGAACAACGAAAAAAAAGAAAAGAAAAGAAGTGGAAGCAACCCTTGAAGGTGTAGTATAGTGGACAAAAGCTTCATAGCATGGGTTCGAACTTCGAAGATTTAAGGTATTGGGAGGGTTACACTTTGCTTGGAAGGTTTATAGCAAGTTCGGTATCCATCAAAGCAAGAGATCTCAAGGTAAGCATGCTAACCCTTAAAATACCCATTTTGAGATGAAGTTTGTTGTAATTGCTTGCTACTATGATTGATTGGTGTTAAATATGAGCTGTGAGTTGTAACCCGTAGGAGCTGTGTGTGACCCTTGTAGGAGCTATAACCTGTATGATCTATTTGAAGGAAGATAATGTAGATGCTTAATGTAGATTGGATATGAATTTTGGATGGAAACTCAGTTGCTTAAGGGTTGTTTATGATCTGTTTGTGCACCTCTCTGTTTGCTCAAGGAATGTTGTATTGTTGTTTATTTTCATGGTTAAGAAGAAAGAGAAGAACAATGGAAAAATGTTGCTTATTTTATTGGTTTCCCTTTAGAATAATGGAAAAACAATGGAAAAATGTGATTTGCTTGGTAAGATTTTGATAATAGGAAAGAATGCCCTTTGCCCATAGATGTTTAGCAACAACTTGATTTGCTTAGAAATCAATTGCTCTGCATTTAGTGCCATCATTTAGAGCTCCAAATTCCCTGTAAGCAATATAAGGAAGAAAGAGCATTTAAATGCATTAACTAAGCATCCATATTTCCCTTAAAAGGATTGAAGCACCTGAGCAGTCAGAGTAGGGAACTGCCATGGCTTGCAACGAAGAGCGAGGCTCTTATTTCCTAAAACAATATCGGGATGTTACCAATTGAAGGAGAATGTAAAACTAGGATTGTAAAGATTAGGAAACTAAGACTTTAGATTTTTGGCAATTTCAATATAGGCTCATTTTAGATTTGTGGTTAAAGATTTAATTTTCCTTTAGGCATATGATAGATCAGTATCACCTTGACATGATTAGCCATATAATAAATTTTGAGACTTCCTCATTTGATTTGCTATAAAGTCAATAGGGGATATCATTCTAGCTACTATACTAATAAAATTGCTTGAAAACAACCATGCACACAATACTTATAATAGTGTTGATGTGATAAAAAACCATCCAGTTCCATCATTTGTTCTTTGTTTGGTTTACTTTACATAAAAACAGTTTTTATTTAATGACTTGTATTCCTAACTAAGCTTCAAGTTCGATGCTACAACGTCATTTAAAACCCTATTAGCTACAGGACCATAGTAATTTACAATGAAGATGATGGATCTTGAAAAGATGAATTTGGCGTTTTATTAGACTAAAACATAGTATGGCAATGGCATATTAAACAACTTCAGAGACCTATGGTAAAAAATTTCCATAACGAAACAAACATTACGATATGAACATCTGCTTTGCCTTTCTATTTCCAGAGCATGTTGATTTACCCTTGTGACATACTGTTGTTGTAGGCTTCAATGCTATTATGACTAAAAGGACTTAAAAGCACACCGGGAGAAAAAAAAAAAAACCGAGTTTGCTAGAATTTTTTGAAATTGGCAAGATGATGTGTGATGCTCATGATTTTTTAATTCAATTTACTGCATTTCTATCTTGTTCAAGCTAGAAATTAAGCCATTTATCATGTATTTCACATGATTATAAATTCATTAGGTGCTGCTACCACATATTTCGATTTAGAGATCATTTTAAGTATGTTGATGTACTTACTCATTCTTTTTTATTTTCTTATAGGATTTAAAGTATTGGTTGAGTTTAAATGTCATCTTCTAAATCATCTAAAGAGAGCTCTAAAAGAAAGAATGCACTTGGAAGTAGATCTGATGTTGGTTGGGAGCATAGAATCGATGTAGACAACAATGGGAAAAAGGTAAAATGTAGGTATTGTAGTAAAGTTGTTAATGGGGGAATTTATAGATTTAAGAATCATTTGGCGTGTACGCGTAAAGATGTAGAGGCATGTATCAGTGTCATAGATGATGTCAAAAAGGAAATGTTAGCAATGTTGTTGAAAGCAACAAAAATATCAGAAATGAAAAGAAAGTAAATTCATGGCATTGAAGATTCTGATGATGATGATGATGAGGTAGAGCAGACATCCATAAAGAGAAAAGAAAGGAATTAAATGGATTTCTTTTCAACGAATTTTTTTTTGCAAATTGATAGAAGTGGAACATGGGCAAGCCAAGGTACAATTACTCAATTTATGAAGAAAGATTTGAGAGAAGAATGTTGCCAACAAATTGCTTATTTTTTTCTACAATAGTGCAATTTCATTTAATTATATAAAAAATCCAGAGTTTGCTAAGATGCTTTAAGTGGTTGGTAAATATGGTTATGGTCTTAAACTTCCTTCCTATCATGAGCTAAGGGTCACTTGTTTGAAGAAAGAAGTAACTTAAACAATGAAATTACTTGAAGACTACAAAGCAGAATGGAAAAAAAAAAAACGGGTTGTTCCATTATGTTTGATGCATGGACTGATAGAAAGAAGCGTTCTATATGCAATTTCTTGGTGAATAGCCCTAAAGGAACAATATTCTTATCGTCTATAGATGCTTCTGATATATTTAAGACAACCGACAAAGTTTTTGCAATGTTAGATGATATTGTAGAGAAGGTTGGAGAGAAGAATGTTGTACAAGTAATCATGGATAATGCTATAGATTATAAAGCAGCAAGGGAAAAATTGATGGAGAAAAGAAAATGCTTCTATTGGACACCTTGTGCAACACATTGCATTGATTTGATCTTGGAAGACTTTGAGAAGAATTTGAAGATCCATCAGGGGATAATTGCAAAAGGGAGGTGAATTACTACATATATTTATTCCAAGACTATACTTATCTCAATCCTAAGGAGATACACTAAAGGAAGGGACTTGATTAGACCTACTGCAACTCGTTTTGCCACTTCCTATTTGACATTAGGTTGCCTTAGTGAGTTGAAAGGCTCATTGATGATGATGTTCACTTTAAGTCATTGGAAATCATGTAAGTACTCGATCACAAGTGATGAAAAGCGGATCCAACAGGTGGTTTTGGCTAGTAGGTTTTAGGAAAATGTTATTAGTTGCCCCAAAGTAGCATTTCCCCTTATTAAAGTGCTTAGATTAGTGGATTCTGATGATCAACCAGTTATGGGTTTCATTTATCCAGAAATGGATCGTGCCAAGGAAAAAATTAAAACAAATTTCAACAATGTGAAAAAAAAGGTAATATTTCAACTTATTAGCTATATATATATATATATATATATTGCATTAGTGTTCATTTTAATGTTTCATTTGTAAATTGAAATCATATTATTAAATGTAGTTATGGACCTATCTTAAAGATTATTGACAAGAGATGAGAGCTTCAACTTCATAGACCATTACATGCTGCAGCTTATTATTTGAATCCCCATTACCATTATAGTCTTAATTTTAAAGTTGATGGTGATGTTAAGATTGGATTATATGGTTGCATAGAGCGTATGGTTTCTAATCCAACTGAAAGGTGTAAGATTGATATGTAGCTTGAACGATTTAAGGATGCTAATATACTATTTGGTATTGAAGCTGCAAGTTTAGTAAGAGATAAAAAAGCTCCAGCTAAATGGTGGGATTCATATAGAGATGAATGCCCAGAACTACAAAAGTTTGCTATTCGTGTTTTAAGTTTAACTTGTAGTTCTTCAGGTTGTGAGTGTAACTAGAGTGCATTTGAAATGGTATGATACAAATAGTTCTTTTATTTGATTTTATATGTTATTATTAGGATTATGAATCTTCTAAAGTTATATTTATATATAATCTTTTCATTTTTTAGGTCCATACTAAAAAAAGGAATAGGTTGCATCAACAAAAAATGAATGATTTAGTGTTTATAATGTATAACTTGAAATTAAGAAACGGGGAAAGAAAGATGCATTGCTGACACTTCTATTTTCACTGTTGAAGATCTCTCATCTAATGATGAATAGATAGTTGAAGAAGAAAATGTGATTAACTCATCAAATGAGAATGGGGGTATGTTGCATATCCTTTCAAGTGCAAGGGGTGAAGAAAAAGATGATGATGAGGAGGAGGAAATTGATGCTTATGTGAATTTGGAGAGTCCTAGAAGTAAGTCTCCAATCTCAGATGATTTGGACATTCATGATATTGATGATTTTAAACTTGAAGTTGAAATGTAAATAGGAACTTCAAAAGATTTGGAATTAGAGGATGTGGAAATCATTGGTAGCAGTATACCTCATGATGATGTTGACGTTTATGAAGAAGAAGATGATGAAGATGCAGATGATGATGGTGATATGGATGAGAGAGATGGTGGAAATTGTGATGATTTATTTTAGTTGTTTTGTATTATGATTTATGAATTCATAACTTTTATTAGGACTCGTGGTTGATTAACTTTATGGTTGATTATCTATATTGCATAATATATGCTTGATTATCTATATTATGATTTATAACCAAAATATATGTTAAATTTCTTTATTTCTATTATCCATTATATTTTTTAATGACTATTTCAAGTAAATTTATAATATTTGGAATTTATTTTACAAAGGTTATAAAAGCTTACATTTCTACGTTCTGTTTCTACATTTTGATTTTACAGACTCCCTAGCGATTCTACTTAAAATTGCGATTTTGACAACCTTGATAAGGAGCTTAATGTATGCTATGGTGTGTACTCATCCAGATATTGCTTAAGCAATGGGAGTATTGAGCAGACATATGTCCAATCTAGGAAAAGAGCATTGGATAGTTGCAAAGAGGGTGCTTCGTTATCTTCGCGATACATTTGATTTTGGGTTATGTTATGAAGGCATGAAAAGCTCAAAGGGATAGTAAGCATTAAAACTAAAGTGTTTTGTTGATGTTGATTAGGGAGGTGACATTGATAGCAAAAGGTCGAGCAGCAGTTATGTTATTTCCTTATTCAGCGGAGTTGTAAGTTAGATGAGCAAGAGATAGAGCACGGTTGCTTTATTTAATATTGAGGCATAATAGATGGCTCTTACTTATGCTGCTAAGGAAGTGATCTGGATAAACAGATTGTGTAGAGAGCTTGGTTTTACACAAAGAGGAGTGAAGATTGGATGTAATAGCTAAAGTGTTATATTTTTGGCTAAAAATCCTGGTTTTTATGCAAGAACAAAGCACATTGATATACAATATCATTTCATTTGAGAGAAAGTGGAACAGATTGTTATAGTGCTGGAAAAAGTTGACACACAAGTGAATGGTGTAGTAGAAAAGTTTGAATGGTGTATGTCGAGTCTAATTTTTGAATTCCCATTCCTAATCCGATCTAGACTAGACCCTATGCTCATCTAATATATATCCTCGACTTGAGTTAGGAATTTCGTTTGATTTTTGGAGTCGCCACCCAACTGTTGTTGGGAAAATTGAATTAAGACTAAAGGAGTGGATTAGTCTTAATTTGGACTACTAGTCGTCGTGATTTCTTCTTTTCGTTTTTGAAAAGAGGAAAAGGGAAAACCAGAGTTTCTAAGTCGGAGGCTAACCTATTAAAACCTCTACGGTTACCACCTAATCTCCTAAAATTGTTCATATTTAGAAATGTGTTTCATTGTGTTTCTGTTACTTTTTTATTATGTTTTTGAATTATTTCAAGAAAAGGATTTTTTATTCATTTTAAGGGTTGACCCGAATGGGTGCCTACGTACCTGCTACTCAGGATCAAACAAGCCGTAGTTCGCTTTTTCGAAAACTTAAGTGTATTTGTGAGTGTTAATTTTTGAAATCTCTTTTGATTTATGTTCTTAACATTTTTGGGATTTTTCTAAAAATTTTCTAAGCCTAAACTTTGATTTTATTTTTTGAAAATGATTTTAAGGGAAAACACCAATTTTGAATTTTATTTGAAGAAAGAGATTTTTCTAAGTGCTAAAACTTATTTTTTGATGATTCTTTGAAATTTTTTATTAATTTTCGTGATTTCGATGATTTTTGCGATTTTAGTGAATTTTTGTGATTCTTGTGACTTCTGGGAATTTTTGTGATTTTTGTGACTTCTGGGAATTTTTGTGATTTTTTGGGAATTTTTGTGATTTTTGTGGATTTTGGGAATTTTTGTGATAGGTTTAATATCTATTCTATTTTGAACTCTGAAATTTTATTATTATCTTACTAATATTTTTTATTACTTTTCCGCACTTTGTTTTATTTTTATTTATTTATTTATTTATTATACATTTTTTTTCTAGAAAAATCCAATTTCTACATTTTTCTATTTATTGAAAATACAACAAAATAAATAAATAACTAACCAAACCAATAATAAATTCGGAATAAATAAATAAAATAAATAAATAAATTAAATTAAATAAAATAAATAATAAAAAAATCCGGAAAAATCCAACTTACCTGGATTCGGGTCAGTGCGCGGGTTGGGTCGGGTCAATCGAATCGGACACGGCGGCGGAGGTGGCTCGATCACGGTGTTCCGGCGGTCTTTTGCGGCAGGTAAGATGTCGAACCTTGGCTTCTCGGGGTGCTGAGTTCAATGATGGCGGTGATTTGCTCCCAGAACCTCTCCTTACGGTGGCTCAACTCCGATCGGTGGTCGCGATTTTTAGGTCTCCTCCGATGCTCTCCGATTTGCACTCTTTCCTCACTTTCTCTCAATTCTAATATGTGCCTTGGCTTCCTCGTCTCCTCCTCTATTTATAGGCACTTCACATCGAGCTGGATAAGCTCAGATTTCCTCCGATCGAAGCAAATCGGCTCGACGGTTAAAAAAAACAACTCCGATTCGTGTCAATCCATTGATTTGTTGCGATTTGATTCCAATTAGATAATGTTTATCTCATTTCCATTGAAGATCTGTTGGATTTGTGCAAAAAATTGAAATCAAAATGGCCGAAATACGAATTTTTCCCTCCGCCGGCGATCTCGGGCTCGAGGTAGGTGATGATCACGCGCCGGGCGCGTGCGTTTCTTCTAGCCAATCCGATGCTGCCACGTGTTCTAGTTAAATGCAAAATTCGCAAAATGCGGAAATTGCTTCCCCCGCGTTTCGAACCTGCAACCTCGCACCCGCACCGCGCGCCTTAGCCATGGTCCGGACCAGCTGAGCTAGCCCACTTTCCTGATTTTTCTAATTTCGCAAATTGCATATATGCAATGCGATTTTTCTATTTTTTTGTATTTTGTGAAAATTCCAAATTTTGTAAAAATTGTTTATTATTTATTATTGCTATTTCTAAAATCGTTTTTCAAAATTGAAGTGTTTTCCTATTTATTTTTATTTTTTTTGAATATTTTTATTATTTATGCTAAATTAGGGAAAAATTAGGAAAAATTGAAAATCGATTATTATTGATGATTATTGATTCCTAGGTAAAAAATGGGGTGTTTACAGTGTACAATTGTGTTGGGTTTAAAAAAGCATGGGAAGTATTCACCAAGTGGGATAATGTTGGGGTATAGCTCATACTCCCCTACGACAGGAAAGCACGTGGGTCCCACTCCATGTTGAGTGGGCGAGGGTCTGGGGAAGTCGCTTCGGCGGGGGTCCTAAGGGGGCAGCGCTCCTTGAACACTAGAGGGCTTTTAGGATTTAAGCTGATATTTTTCCATTAGCAGTTTGGGCTTGAGCTCATGAATAACTGTTAATATATATTCTCTTTTTTCGCTTGTAATTGAGTGATGTAACAAGAGAGAGGCAGAGTGCTAATTATAGTGGAATCATTTACTAAATGTAGCCTTAGTTTAAGGGTGAATCAGGATAAAATATCATATTTTGATTTTTTCTTCTTTTACCTTTACTTCATTATTGTGCACCGACCCTAACAGAATAATACATTGCTTGTGCTATCTTACTGTTATTAATAACTTTAAGGATAAATTCGATGCAAAAGGTCATGGATGTATGTAGGATATCCCATAAATAAAATTGATATAAATTGTATCGCCTTGTCACTTATCAATTCTTTGTTAGTCATAATGTTGTCTCTTATGAAGATATTTTCCCTTTTAGAGATAAATTCTTATTTGATTTTGTTTTATCATTTCCAAATGCTTCTCATATTCTTTTTCCTTTTGATTCTATTGTTGATGTTGTAGATCCAGTTCCTATTCATACACTCATCTAAATTTAAGCATTATAATTTTTCTTTTTGACTTCCTATCTAAATTTAAGCATTAAAAAAATTATATAACAAGGACACACACTACAAAATGGTGTTTGATAAGGAGCTTTTGCTTAATTATCTAGATAAGACTTGTTTTTCACATCATGATGTGTTAATGACTTGACATGATAACTAGTAAAAAGTTAAGGAAAATGAAGTTGTAAAACCAATGGAAATGGAGGCATTTCAATTTTTAATTTTAAAATGGAAGGAACATTAAGTATAAGTGTGGTATTGATTTATATTGTACTTTGTCTTATTGATGATTCAAGATACTCGGACATCCATAAAATCTACATGAAGTAAAACCAAATGCATTATGTTAGAATTGAGGATGACTAAAAGAGCATTAGAATATTTGTTACTTAACAAAGGTAGACTAAAATCTACTGTTGATGTTGTAGATCCAGTTCTTGTTCATATACCCGGTATTCCTTCTATTCTTCATCATTGTTCCACTAATCTAAGTTTAATTAAGAGATCGACGCGTATTAAACTAGCAACAATTTAGCTCACTAATTTTATCTATAATGTTCAATCGAATTTATCAGTTAATGCAACAATATCTAGTGCATCTTATACCTTATTATTAATGACCCATTCTTTCATTTTCCAAAGGATTATATGACATCTTTAGCTAATGTGATAGCAATCCATGTGCCATGAAATTACCATGAAGTTAAAGTTTATCCTAAATGGGTAGAGGCTATGAAAAAAGAGTTATTGGTACTTGAAGCTTAATACATGGGAGATTATTTCTTTATAGAATGGTAAGAAGACAATTGGGTTAAAAAGGGTTTACAAAATCAAAGATAAACCTGATGGTTCTATAGAAAGGTTTAAGGCTAGATTAGTAACCCAAGGGTATAATCAAGTGGAAGGTGTTGATTATACCAATTTATTCATTTGTTGGATCTTAATAATGCATTTTTGAATGGATATTTAGATGAGGAGATTTACATAAAACCACTAGAGGGTTATGATTCTACCACTTCAGGAAAAGTTTGTAAATTAGTTCACTCCTTTTATGGATTTAAATTGACATCTTGTCAATTGAATAGAGAATTTTCAAAGTTTATTGTTTCTTTAGGTTTCATTCAATCTAAAAGTGATTACTCTCCTTTTATTAGGCTAGTAGAAGATGAGTTTATAGCAGTTCTTGTCTACATTGATGATGTTTTGGTGGTTGGAAATTCTCTATCAGTTATTACTTTTATCAAGTAGGCTATTCATCAAGCTTACATAATTAAAGACTTGGGGATGCTGGATTCTTTTGAGGAATCAAAATGTATAAAACTTCTTCAGGTGTCATGTTGAATCAACATAAATTTTTATTAAACATTCTTCAAGATGATGGTTTAACTAGTTCTAAACCTAATAATGTGCCTCTTCCACAACATCTTACACTTGATAATTCTACTAGTGATATCTTGTCAAATCCTTCATGTTATTGACAAGTTGTTGGGCATCTATTGTATCTTACTATTTCTTATCTTGACATTACTTTTATTGCACAACAATTGAGCTCATTTGTCACTAAACTTCAAACTTCTCATTTCCATGTTGCTATGTATGTTTTGAAGTACTTAAAAGGATCTTGTACTAGAGGATTATTTTATTTTGCCTCTTCCTCTTTTATCTCTTGTTGTGTATATTGATGCTCTTTAGGGGTCATGTACAGTTGATAGGAAATCACTTTTGAGATATCGTGTTTTTCTTGAAAAATACTAAGTTTCATGGAGGACCAAGAAGCAAGCAATAGTGTCAATTTCTTTAGCTAAAGAGAAATATCAAAGTATTGCTTTAGCTAAAGGAACTATTATGGATTTCTTATATCCTTTATGATTTACATGTTTAAGTTGATCCTCTCTTCACACTTTTTTTTTTTTTTTTTTGTGATAGCCATTTAGATGAACTTTTTGTAAATAATCCATGTTTACATGGATGTACCAAACACTTTGAGGTTGATGTGTGTTTTACTTGAAATCAAATCTCTAATGGAATTGTTCGCATTTCATATATTCCTTCTACTTCACAATTAGGAGACATTATGACAAAAGTTGTGGGAGAAGTAAAATTACTTCATTTTTCATCCAAGTTGGGTCACATTTTTCACACAATCTCCTCTTATCTTCTAGATAAAATAAAAAAATCAAATAAGTTTCTTTTTTTTTTATCATTTTCCATTTTTTCTATTTTTTTCTATCTATTTTTAAATATTCTTTTTTTTTTTTGTTTTCTTATCTTAATTGACTTATTTTTTTTTCTTTTTGAAACAAAATCAAAATAGAGTTGATTTTGAAATAGATTTTTTTAATAGGAAATTCCTAATTAGAATAAGACTTATTAGATCTAAGATGGGTTTCATATCAATTGTGGAATGCTTCACTTATTGTAACACTCCCTTCACTTATTGTAACACTCCCTAGGGGTGTTTAGAAATATACTTAACTTCTAGAGTTTTGTATCTGCTATGCATAGTAGAGTTATAATTGTTTTTAGTTAAAGTTAATCATGTGAATATATTTGTATATATAAACATTTTCAATAATGAATAATAAATTAATGAATTCGAGATCATTTTTAGTCCATTTTGTCTTTCTCTCTCTTCTGTTCTTTCATATTTGTAATGTCAAGATACTAGAAAAGATGATTTCTTCACAAATATCTTCAATTTTCTTTTAGCATATAGTCAAGAGGAAAATTAATATTCTTTTGTAATATTCTTTTAGCATACAACGAATGCTTGTTAGGTTAAATAAGAAGAAGGACGAACTATATAATGTAAGGAAAAACTTCCTTTGTAAATGAGGATAAAGGTTCCATTTGTTGTTTCATCCTTTTTCTTTTCTTTTTTGGTAGTTTTTGGGTATTTATTCAAACCAAATTTTTACCAAGAATAAGATACTAAAAAGATATATATATATATATATTATTCTTTTTATAAAATTTAATAACTAATAAATCCCTATTCATTAAGTTAGACCGCTATCTTTTACATTATTCATTTTATAAAAATACCAATTAGAATTCCTTTTTCAATGCATAAAATATGTATTTTTCAAATCTTTTCTCTTAAAAGTATATAAATTTTAACAATCTAATTCATATATCTCAATCACCACTTCCATTATAATTGTGACACAAAAATGACTATGATACACATAAGATAGTTTTTCAAACATTGGATTTTAAAAAAATATAGATCAAATATAGATAAAATACAAAATAGATACATATAAAAATCATACAATCAATATTGTCCCAAATTCTAGAATGGAAGTTTGTCATTTTGGTAGTAAATGTCAAAACTTAAATTTGGAATGTTGATTTCAGCATTATTTAGAGATGGAATAAGTCGGTTTGGAGAGGGATGTCTACCATCAATATAAGACACATTGACTTTTGATAATTAAGCGCAAACGTATGATTGAGTGGAGCTTGTTTTAGAGTGTGTAACAGTGGTGGTGTTAGCAATTATCTTATATAAGAAGAAGTAAATAAGTGGAGACAACTCTAGTCCAAAAAATATAAAGCATGATTGTAGTAATATTTCCAAACATAAAAAAATATCGTTATCTTCAAACCTTGGACCATGTGAATCGAAGAGTTGTTCTTTGATTGTACTACTTTTTGTTACTACTAAAATGTTTTACTGTTTATTCTGTTGAATGTTTGACCAGTGTATATAGCTTAGTGGATGAGGGAAGTGAAGCAAGTTGGAAGATAATAAGCATACATACCGACACGGTTTCTGGTGAGATAGGCCATATCATTCCTACTCTTGTGGGTAAACGAACATCATATGTGAGCGCTCTTATTTGAATTTTTTATTATAGCTCCTTGATAACATCAACGTGGGGCTTTTACTGGGAGGTAGTTGTTGCCTGTTGCCTCCCAAAGGCAAATTGTATTGTTTCAAGTAGAATATGTGCTGACTGAGTCTCATGCTTTATAGGGATATGGAGTTTCGGTGTGGTGACTTTTACCTCCGCAGATGCATGTATAATAATCTTTAATGTTCATGTGCATGTGCTCTTTTATAATTTTTACTTTTGCATAGCTGCTATAATAATTGTTTGAGAAAATTGTAAAAATGTAATCCTTATTTTTAGGTTTTTTATGCACGGAGATCAATAAAAAACTAAAATTTTTGTAGAAAATATAAAAAAGCAAAAATCAATGAAACTCCTAAGCCCCTTGCTAACCACCTTAAGGTTAGGGGTGGTCATGCGATCATTTGAAGATATTCACATAACCCCTAAAGATAGTCATTAGCTACCCTATGGGAATGGTTGACAAGGGACAACAAAATTATGAGCTGTAACCTAACCATGGTGGTGCAAACCTGATCTCCCTCTCCCATGGCCTTTAGATTCGCTTAACTATAGATAAGACTTACTTTAGGTTGTTAATTCTCATAGCTGCCCACTCTTCTACTATTTAGATACTCTAGATGTGTAGCTAGAGGCATACTTCATGTTCTCCACAACCTACTATCTATTAGCATTTTCTATAAATACTTAAGACCATTTACGAGTAAAAGGATTGAAACTTGAAGCTTTCTTGCTCACTTTAAAACTTTTTCCACCACTTATACTCGCAATCTAACTTAAGAATTGGAGTGGTTATGTCAAATAGCGTTAGCACCCCCATAGCTCATTGTTTCTCTATGTTCAATAGGTTTTCGTAGCTTTTACAAAATATATAAACAACATTTAGCACTGTCTTTTAGTAAATCATGATTGAAAACTCACCCACTTAAACACATCATGACCCCTTAATTTATCAAACTCACAACAACAAAAGCTATAGGGTAAGGAGGATAGGTTCGCTTGCCTTGAGCAAATGCTCACCTACCTTCATGCTGCAAACACTCAACTTTGTGCATGAGTTGATCAATTGCAGCAGCAATAGTATCACCATTCCTAACATAAACATTCTAGAGATCATGATCATCATCATGCTTCCACCCAATCTCGCCTATCGACCCCACTAATAGCTACGTAGAATGTAGCACCACTTGCACCACCACAATTGCCTCATCATGCTGCCTTACATAGTCAAACAACACCTCCCCTGCCCTAGCCATAATCATTTGAGGTACACTTCTATTGCTCCTTGCATAATGCAGATGTGGGTGAGTTGGAAGATAGGCTTTTTGACCTTCGTGATAATAAGAAGTCTGGTCCATGGGACTAGTACTAATTCACCTAATCTTCATTTACTCAAGAGATCAAGGATGAGATGCTTCCCCCTCACATCTGCATCATAATGTTCGAGTTTTATGATGACACAACCAATCTAAGGGATCACCTTAGCTACTTCATGTCATAGATGCATCTCTTGGGATGTAGTGATACAATCAACAAAAAGGCTATTTTAGGCACTTTGAAGAAGTTAACTTAGACTTGGTATAATTGCTTGAAGCCGAGTGTTATCTTTAGCTTCAAAGAGCTTAGCAAACAATTTTATCAGCATTTCTTGACTAGTAAATTGCTAGTGAATGATTTGTCAAGCCTAAACCTCATTCACAAGAGGTAAGATGAGTCTATTAGAGACTACTTGTCTAGTTTCACAGCAATTATCCTCGAGATCCTTAATCTTGACATGTAAGTCACCCTCAACATTGTAATTATGGGGGTGCGATCTTTAGACCATTTCTTCCTCTTTATTTTGAAGATCATGCTTTAGAGTTTTGATGAATTCTATAAGTGAGCTGCAAAATTTATCATCATGGAGGATAACATTAAAGCTTGTTGGGAGGCTAACTAAACTGGGTTAGACAAGAAGAAAGATGAAAATGACTAGCTGGCCATAAAAGATCAGCTTGATCCTAAAACTGATGTAGGATTGTCTTGCTGATAGAATAACAGCAAGCATAGCAAAAAGCATGCCATTCCATTATACACAGACTATACCCCCTTAATCAATTTAGAGGCTAGATACTTCTTGAGATCTGTAATAGGAATATCTTCTCATGGCTTGAGAAGTTCAAGGACCCCCTTTTAGAAGGAACTCTAAAAAGTATTGTGAGTTCCATAAAGATAGAGGATATAACATAGATGATTGTGTCTAGATAAAGAATGCATTAGAAGGGGTTACCTTCGTGATTGTATTGACAATTGTCTGGAGGAGGCCGAGAGGCTAACTCAAAGGAGAAGAGCCAAATCAGACAATTAACCAAGTAGCAACAACAATAATAGGGTTCCTAACAGTGTAGTTGAATTATGATTAGAGGATAGGGGGTTGGTTGTTGCGGTTGAGTGTAAATAGCAAGGCTTACACCTAGTCCTAGCAGGTCATGAGCCTACATAGTAAGAAACCTAGAGTAGATAACTCCATCTCCTTCTTTAATGAGAGTTTAGAGGGTATTCAAAGTCCATATGATAATGCCCTTGTCATAATAGCTTGAATCGGTTGTTTTGAGGTTTGGAAAATGTTGATACAACACCAAAAGCTTAGTAGACATCATTTTTAAGGTTACCTATGAAAAAATGAAGTTGAAGCTAGATAGCCAAGTTGAAACTATATAACTAAGACCTATGCAGCTTCAATAACCAACTTGTTAGAGCCGTTAGAATAATGTCCCTCCCCATGGAGCTCGGTGACGATGACAATGTAGCCAAACGATTAGTTGATTTCCTGGTGGTTGATTACTAGTCCCTTTATAATGTTATATTGGAAAGACTAAGTTAGGACGCCTTCAGGATCGTTCCCTTTATGGAATACTTAATGGTTAAATTCCCAACCCTTGCTAGAGTTGGCATTTGTTGAGGGGACCAGCAGTTAGCAAGGTCATGCTACCTTTAAGCACTGACCAGGGGAGAGGTTCTCACCATTAAGATGGCAGCCGAAGGACAAGCTGGGTAATATAGGAGAACTAGCAGAGGAGATAGTGTTGATATAGCTTGGTAGCAACCTTAAACAAACTGTGTAGGTTGGAAAGTTAATAGTTGCTGAATTAAAAGAATGCCTCGTCAACTTCCTCTAATCTAACAAAGATGTTTTTGCTTGATCGTTGTTAGACATGCTAAGTATTCCCTTAAAGATAATAATGCATCAACTTATCGTTAACTTGACCTTTAAGGTCATGAAATAAAAGAGTCACTACTTCACTTTAGAAGACGGCAATTAATGAGGAGATGCAAAAGCTATAGCAATTTAGATTTGTGAGGGAGGAGCCATACCTAACTTGGCTGGCCAATTGCATGCTAGTTAAGAAATCTAATAAGAAATGACATATGTGCATCAATTTCATAGATCTAAACAAAGCCTCCTTGAAGGATTGTTTTCCCTTCTCAAGGATTAATCAGTTAGTCGACTTAACCTTGGGTCATGCACTTTTGAGCTTTATGGACACCTTTTCAAGTTAAAACGAGGTCAAAATGCATGAGTTAGGCTAAGTTAATACCTTGTTCGTCACCAATTCTATTAAGCTTAATTTTATATTTTTCCTTAATTTAACCTTTATTAAACCTAACCCACTTAATATAAGCTATTCAATAGTAAAATTAAGGAAAAAATATATATTTTTATTATTTAAAAAAATTTGGAGTTGCAACTAATTTAAGTTGGAAAATAAAATTAGTTAAGGTTAATTTACTCAATTAACCTTAACTAACCATTAGTTTGTAATTTTTTCTAAAAATATTTTAGAAAAATATTAAATAGAGAATTTGAACTCAGGAGAATAACCTATTAAAACTTAAATAGTTATCACTTATTATTTTTCAAGAAATTGAATTAAAGTCCTTATAAAAATTCCCTTCATAATCACATATGAAAGACATAACATAAAGCACTAAATGAATCAAAGCAGCATTTAAAATTTTTATTCCTTTTTTATTATGAATTTTCTATTTTTTCTTTTTATTTATTAAAAAATGGAATTTGAAAAAAAAAAAATAAAGTTTTTACATTTTTATGATTGCCCCAAAGGTATCTATGTATCTGCTAATTGGGATTAAACCAACATAGTTTTGTTTTTATAAAACTTTAATGTGTTGGTATATTTTATTTTAGAAAATGGGTCAAGTTTAAAGTTTTTAACATTTTAAATTTCATCAAAAAAGGTCTAATGCCTAAATTTTTATTCCGCACTTTGAAAATCTTAAAAGACCTAATTTTTGAAAATACTGATTAAGGTTTTATTTCAAGAAAATCATTTTTTCTTGGTGATAGAAACATTTCATAAAAATATTTTTCTATTTTTTTTTCAAAACATTATTTAAGTAAGAAAAAAAATCATTCTTTAATTTTTAATTTTAAATAATTTTTTTATTTTTTTATTTTAAAAATTAAATTACACCTCAATACTTAGAGACTGCACAATGATTCCCTTCTAATAATTATTTATTTTTTTAAAATTATTCCTATTATCATATCTGTTAAGAACCTAAAAATTTAATTTACCAAATATAAATAAAAATTTGAGCACACACATTAAATAAATAAATTAATTATAGAAATGCTATGTAAAAATTACTAAATCAACCATAACCAAAATTTCTAATTAATTAATTTTTTTTATTACTTTTTTAATTTTAGGTTTTCACTAGATATGCTTTATATTAAATCTATTTTACTATATGTATTTATATATTTTATTAAATTTATTTTTAACTAAACCTACTTTATTAATTTAACTTATGTTACTAATTGAATCTTATTTTATCAACTAAACCTATGTTATTAACTGAATTTATATTATTAATCAAACTCATTTTATTAACATAGATCTACGTACTTCATAAATCTACTTTATTTATAAATGTACCCTACTAATTAATCTACTTTTTATCTTATCTATCTACATATAAATCTGCTTTACTAATTAAAATTAATCATAAGTTTACTTTATTAATTAAAGTTATCTTATTAGTTATACCTATTTAATTAATCCGTTTTAAAATTAAATTAATTAACTTGTTTCACTAATTAACTTATTCTATTAATTACTTTTAATTAGTTCATTAAAATTATTTTTTAATAGAAATGAAACTAGCAAAACAGAAAAAAGGGAAAAAAGAGAGAGACAACGGTAGAAGCCATACTCGAACGGGTCTGCAGATTTGCAAGTTAAGCGTCGGTTCGAATGAATTTTGGTAGCGGGTTGAGTTAGGTTGACGTACAAGGCTCCAAACATAGGTTTGCAGGTTTGGGAATAGCAGCAACATCGAACATGACCAAAAGTGCTCTTTCGTCTTGCACACGGCGATACGTCTGCTTGAATTTGCATAAAAAAGGATGATTTAAAGTGTTCGATAACACTATAAATTAATGGATAGCTTGAGATTTTAGTGATAGAAAGTGAGGTCGTGGGTAGCTAGTCCTAGAGAGAGAAAGCTGGTGATTGAAATTTGTGGTTTTCTATTGACTAATTCTAATGTGCGTGTTGATTTCATAGTGTTAACCTCTATATGTATTTAAATTAATTTAATAAGCTTTGAATATGAATTAGATTTGAGATAAAACTTCAATTTTATCATGTTTTAATTTGATATGTTTTTACCTAATATTCATGTTATGAAGATTTGATAATAAAAACATCCGTCATCGTGATCCTTCTTCTTTTTTTCTTTGTTCACTTTGAATGTGGAAGATAGTCACGTGTAGAGCACATGATTGCATCATCCAATAGCGTGCTGATTGGAAGAAAGTAAAAAAAAAAAAAAAAAAAAATCGATGAAGCTCCTATTGCAAGTATCGGACTCGTAGCCTTAAGCTTCCATGTATACGTGAGGCTTGGCCATAGCAAACTAGGTTGGGCCTTTTCTATTTTTTATTTTTTCTCTTATTTTTAATTGGAAGCAATTTTTTCTCAAACCTAAAATATATTTTAGGCAAAAAATTATTTAACAAAATTGAACTTGGACTTAATTTAATGGACTAGATTTCTATTCTAAATTCCAAAAATTAACATTTTTCATTTTCTTTTTATTATTTTTCTATTTTCATTATTTTTACGTATTTTTCCCATTTTCATTCTTCATTATTTTCTAGTTCCTTTTTTCTTTCTTTTTTTACTTCATTTTATCTTTACTTCCACCATTACATATTTTTGCCACCATATTTATTTATTTTTTATTTTATCTTGAACCAATTCTAGTTAATTATCTTAATAGGATGAAAATGGGATGTTTACAAATTTCAGCATATATTGCTATAACATTATGCCCATTGGATTGAAGAATATAGAGGCAACTTTCCAATGCTTGGTGATGATGATGTTTAAGTTTCAAATTCGGCAAAATGTAGAGGGTATGTGGACAACATGATCATTAAAAGCAGGTGGCCTAATGACTGTATTGAAGACCTCTAAGCAACTTTTGACACCTTGAAGGAGCATAACATAAATTTGAATCCCTAGAAGTGTGTTTGGGGTCGGCTTCAGGAAGTTTCTTGAGTACATGGTTACTGCCTATGGCGTTGAGGCAAACCTAGAAAAAATTTTAGGCTGTCCTAGATACGTAGCCCTAAGAGCCATCAAGGATGTATGTAAACACCCCATTTTTGCCCTAGGAATCAATGATTCTCATCAATAATCAATTTTCAATTTTTTCTAATTTTTCCCAATTTTTCCCTAATTTAGCATAAATAATAAAAATGTTCAAAAAATAAAAATAAATAGGAAAACACCTCAATTTTGAAAAATGATTTTGCAAATAGCAATAATGGATGATAAACAATTTTTAAAAATTTTTGAAATTTCAAAAAATACAAAAAAAATAAAAAACTTGCATCGCATATGTACAATTTGCGATGTAAATAAAATCGGGAAATTGGGCCAGCTCAGCTGGTTCGTGCGTGCGTTGGGAACGTGCGGGAGGCTTGGAGGTCGCGAGTTCGAATCTTCCCCCCGAGCGCTCGATGCGATTTTTTCTTTCTTTTCCCTGGAGCTGCCACGTGGCAGCATGTGATTGGCCGAGGGAAGTCACGCGCGTCGCGCGTGATCGTCTTCTTCGCAAGCCCAGCCGGAAAAAAAATCCGACAGAAGTCCGACGAAGGCGAAATCGGCCGTTTTCTTTTTAATCTTCTAGATTAAAGTCGAGATAAGGCCAAATCCATCAGATAAACCAAAGGAGCACAAGAGATTAACATCAAATCGCCGGGATAAAATCAAATCTAAAAACGGAAAAAATTCGGATTTGTCCAAATCGGCCGATTTGAGCTTATCCAAGAGGTTTTCCGGACGCCTATAAATAGAGAAGAGCAGGAGGAAGCCAAAGCACGAAGAAACATGAAGAAAAAGTGAGAGAAAGGAGCGAATCGGAGTACGCCGGAGGAACTTGAAGTCGAGACCGCCGATCGGAGTTCAAACCACCGTAAGGAGACGTTCTGGGAGTAAATCGCCATCACCATCGGATTCAGCACCCCCAAGAAGCTAGGATTCGACACTTCACCCGCTGCAAACGACCGCCGGAACGCCGTGAACGAGCCAACCCCGCCGCCGTGATCGATCCGATCCGATCCGACCCGATTCGACCCGCGCACCGACCCGGATCCAGGTAAGTCGGATCTTTTCGGATTTTTTTTATTTTATTTAATTAATTAATTTGGTTTATTTATTTATTCCGAATTTGTTATTTATTATTTATTATTTGTTTAGTCATTTATTTATTTGTTTTTGTTTTATTTTCAATAAATAGGAAAAATGTAGAAATTAGATTTTTCTAGAATTAAGAAAAATGTAAAAAAAAATAAATAAAATGTAAAAAAATAATAAAAGAATAAAAAAAATAAAAAAATAGAATAAAATAATAAAAAGATTAGGAAAAATAATAATAAAACTTTAGATTTCAAAATAGGATAGATAATAACTTAGGATAAAAAGTTCTAGCATAAAAATTACAAAAATTTATAAAAATCACAAAAACTTATAAAAAATCACAAAAATCATAAAAATCATGAAAATTAATAAAAATTCAAAAATTATGAAAATAGAAGAAAAATTAAGTTTTAGCACCTAGAAAAATCTTTTTCTTCAAATAAATCCAAAATTGATGTTTTCCCAAAAAAAAAAATCATTTTCAAAATAAAATCAAAGCTTAGGCTTAGAAATTTTTAGAAAAATTCCAAAAAATGTTAAAAACATAAATCATAAGAAATTTCAAAATTAAAATTCACCAACAAAATCTAAAGTTTTTTTTTCAGAAAAGCGAACTACGGCTTGTTTGATCCTGAGTAGCAGGTACGCAGGCACCCATTCGGGTCAACCCCTAAAATGAGTGAAAAATCTTGTTTCTTGAAATAAATTCAAAAACATAATAAAAGTAACAAAAACACAAATGAAACACATTTATAAAGATAAACAATTTTGGGAGATTAGGTGGTAACCGTAAAGGTTTTAATAGGTTAGCCCCCGAACTTAGAAACTCTGGTTTTCCCTTTTTCTCTTCTCACAAAAACGAGAAGAGAAAATAACGACGACTAGTAGTCCAAATTAAGACTAATCCGCTCCTTTAGTCTTAATTCAATTTTCCCAACAAACAGTTGGGTGGGGACTCCAAAAATTAAACGAAATTCCTAACTCAAGTCGAGGATCTAGATTAGATGAGCATAGGGTCTAGTTTAGATCGGATTAGGAATGGGAATTCAAAAATTAGACTCGACAGGATGGCGACTCCACTGGGGATCCATGCCAGTAGGCTAGCCACCTGCACCTCTTCGAATTGTTATCTTTAAGAAATGTATTTCAAATTATTACTCTGTTACTAATTTTGCAGGATTTAGTTAGATTTTTACTGTGGGGGGTTTTTGCATACATACGTTTGTGTGAGTAGATGCGGTCGAACCCGGATCGTCCTAGAAAACTAAGACGGGGAGAAATTGTGTAGGTTTCGGGCGAAGTGAGTTGATTCACCGTTCCGGACCGATTAGGCTACCCCACCCTATGCTTCGATATGGCCTGAGATCCATTTCTTCGAGAATGCGGGAGGCCATAGAGCTCGGGAACCATTTAGAACCCACCTACTTGCATACATAACATCGTACAAGGGGTTGACAAATTGAATGACAATGTATTGGTTTGTTGTTTTGTCCTTGGAGTTCAGGACTATTTCCCTGTAACGTTTTCATAGTTCTTGTTGTAACTAGGCTGTTTCCTATTGTAATAGATGGCTAGCAGTGCAGTCGACCGCCTCCTCCACAAAGAAATTCGGGTGTACAGACCTTTGGACCCAAAATTGGTACTGGACCACTGGTTTACTTTGTATAACCCAGAGGAGCAAGCCTTTATCCAACAAAAGATCGGCCCCGTCCTCTCACTGACTAAGACAGAGGCGAATTTGCCTATGGTCCGGGCCATGCTCCAGTTATGGGAGATCGAGCCCGCAGCTTTCTTCATCGGACCGCATGAGATCATCCCTACCCTGGAGGAGTATACCCAGTTGCTACAGGCTCCAGCACTGACTGATCAGATTTACACGCCAGACCTTGAGACCGGGCCAGCTGGTACGTTCAGCAGACTACTGGGCATCCGCAAAACAGCAGTCAACAAAGCCTTGGCAGACTGTAACGGGTATTGCATACGCATGGATGATCTAGAAGCCTGGTTTATTGCCCGAGAAGACAATGGGGATAGAAAGGACATCCTGTGTGGGGACCCTAAGACTTACAGACAAAGAAGGGTGAAGACTTTCATCTTGACAGCCTTCGCCACCATACTGTTCCCCACCGGAACTTTCTATATCCACTATCGGGTTGCAGAGCTGGTAACCCAATTCCTGGAAGGGAGATCGTACATCCCGGCTCTACTGGCAGAACAGATCCGAAACTTGAACTTCCTTAAGAAGAAAGGCCATGGGATCCTTCGCTCCAGCATCAACCTTATGCTAATATGGTTTGTAAGCCACCTCAAATGCTTCGGGCTGAACATGGTCAGGAAAGCCCTAGCTCAGCAGGTGGATCTTGTGGATTCTTGTATAGAAAAGGTAAAGTTACCCGACGACATCACCAGCCACAATTGGGTAGACCTGCTTAGAAGCCTTAGCGCCGAAGATATTCTATGGACAGCCAGGTGGAGTTGCTGCAATAAAATCATCTTAACCTGCAGTAATTTCCAAGCAGTACCATTAATTGGGATCAACGGATGAGTCGGATATCACCCCAACTCCGTAGTCCGCCAACTCGGTACCGTTCAAGACATAGTTTACCGGCCTTCACTTGAAGCAGTCACCTTTGAGTATCAGGATCCGAACCTGTTGGTAGCCGAGAAATTTGCTAAGCTGGCAGAGGTCAAAGCACTCTGGGGAGCCAGAATCGAAAGCCCGAATGTGGACCTCGGCGAGCTAGATGGCGAAGTGGGAAAACACCGAGCCACCAGAGAGTTTGTAATCTGTCAGCTATACCGGACAGGGGAAAGAGCATATCGGGTTCCAAACGTCACCCAGCCAAGACCAGATAAGATCAATCCAGAGGTAGAGATCTACCTGGAGCAGGTCAAGGCCCGAATGGAGGTATACTTTGAAGCTGCAGATTATAAGAAAGACATCTGGAAAGGACGCTTCAAAGAAGCTGACCAAAGGAACAAGGCTTTAGAAGCACAATTGGAGAAATCCCAAGCCAAGGTCAAAGAACTAGAAGCTATCATCAGTAGGAAACCTGAGCCTCCACAACAGAAGACAAAGAAAGCTAGGAAATAGATTATCATTGTAATCTTTCATTTTTATTTGAAATCCAGAATTATTAATAAAAGTAAAGTTTGGATAATACATTGTCAATTAGTTGTCAACCCTCTTTATCTTTTAGCATTCGCGTGACACATGCATTTCATTCTTGCATTCATCACACTAAAATAAAAAAATAAAATGCGAATCCAGGTATCGAAAATAGCTTCCAAGCAACCGAACCCGCCCAGAAGCCCAGTCCTTACACGCTCAAGAGCAAAAATGGCCAACAGCAGTGACAACCGCAATAACACTAACGCTGAAGCTGCCTCAGATTCCAGGATCATATCCCTAGAGCAGACGGTCCAACAGTTGGCTGCCCAAGTTCACCTCTTGACTGAAAGCATCAGCCTCCTGCGCAACACCCAGCCGACTCAAGAAGAGTATTCAGGGGCCAGGAAGGGAAAAGCTGTAGAGGGACAGCCTCCGGAATACGAAGAAATCAATTCCCACCTAAACCCAGCTTTCGAGTATGAGCCGAAAGTCAGCCAGGGGCCGACCTCTGATGATCTGAAAAAGGAGATGGAAGAGAGACAAAAGGAGATGGAGAAGCGACTCTTCCAGCAGCTCAATGACAAAATGAAAACTATTGAAGGCCCTGATGGTTTTGAACAGGCCGGAATCACCAATCTACCAGCATACAGGGAGGAAGCATACCCTGACAAGTTCAAGACCCCAGATTTTGAGAAGTATGATGGGACCGGCTGCCCCAAGATGCATACCGGGCTATATGCCCGGAAGATGAGCAAGTATGCTCAATATGATCAACTCATGCTCCAGACCTTCCAGGACAGCCTCACAGGCCCTGCATTGGTCTGGTATGCTCACCTTGACTTCAACATCATCAACACCTGGGAAAAGCTAGCCCGGGCCTTTTATGATCAATACAAGTTTAACATAGAAGTTGCCCCATCTGTAATCGATCTGGGGAATCTCCGAAAAAGACATACTGAGCCGTTTAAGGAATATGCTCAACGCTGGAGGGCCCAAGCTGCTAGGGTAGCCACTCCGATATCTGAAAAGGAATTGACATCCATATTTGTCAATACCTTGGAAAAAACTTATTTTTCACATTTAGTCGGCCAGACGTCCTCCAGTTTTGCAGAAGTAGTGGCTGCAGGTTGCAGGATCGAGAATGCCATCACCACCGGCAGGCTCCAATCAATGGAACCTCCTAGGGTTGCACCAACCCAAAGGCCCTTAGGAGGGAATAGAGTTAAAGAGCCCACAGTCAGTACAGTGCATTCGAGTAAGGCAGAAAAACCTGGGGCTCGGGTGACTTTCCAGACCCCGAATACCCCAGCCCAGCAACCAACGACGGGTCATGCACAAGCTGCCAGGCCCCCAAGGCAGTTCACTCCAATCCCCGTACCGCTCAGTCAGGTCTTCGCTCGGTTGAGGGTGGACAACTTGATAAGTTTCGAACTCCCCAACGACCGATACAAGCCTAAGAACTTTGATTCCAACCTCAAGTGTGACTACCACATGGGTCAAGAAGGACACTCCACAGATAGGTGCTGGAGGCTCCGGCACAAAATCCAAGACTTGATTGACGTAGGGATCGTACAATTGGATTTTGTAAACACTCCAGCGCCCAATGTCAACACCAACCCGTTGCCTAATCACAGGCCTACCATCAACATGCTCACATCAGAAGAGTCAGCTCCCAAAGAAGCCGTTAAACAGAATCCGGCTAAGCAACCCGTTTCGGGAGAGACTCCAAAGGTGCACATTAAAAAAAGATGGTTATTCGGGGACCCTACGGTTGGCCCTTTGGGAGAATCACATGGGAAGTTTCAGTACCTGGTGAACTATTCTTACACCCCAACTGAGCAAGGGTCGCCTAGTGGGTGGGGGCCGGAATTCGAGAAGGAAGACAATCTAGCAAAGGAAGAGGGGAAGACTGTCAACATGATTAATTCCCGTCGGAAGCCCAATGTCATACGATGCTATGAGGGACAGTCAGTGGAGGTACAAATCCCAAAGAAAAAATATGTATTCAATGTCCCTGTACCAGCAGAGAATTACAAGGCTGCACCGTTCGACTATCGGGCCCTCGAACAAGAGCGGCCTCCTATAGTGGGAGGTATCACCCGCTCTGGGAGATTATACGACCCCAAGTATAAGAGCCCGACTGAAGAACCCAATACAGAGAAAACGGAGGAAGAGGGAGAAGGTCTTGCTGCATTTACAAAGATGGTAAAAGCCAGCGAATACAGGATCATGGAGCAATTGAATAAAGTTCCAGCGCAGATATCTCTCATGGGCCTCCTTACTACATCTGAACCCCACAGGGAAGCACTCTTCAAGGTGCTAAAACAGATTCAAGTCCCGGAGGGTATTGCTACAGACAAGATGGGTGACGTGGCAAACTCTATCTTTACCATGGATCAGATATCTTTTTCTCCAGAAGAGCTAGGAGAAGAGGGAGATCGACATACCAAGCCACTATTCATAGTGGTCCGGTGCAATGATACTATCGTTTCCCGAGTACTTATTGACAACGGATCATCCCTCAATGTATGCCCATTGGCAACACTTGGCTTATTGGGGGTCGATCCAAGCAACATAAAACCTAGCTCCACAGTGGTCAGAGCTTTCGACGGATCAAAGAGAGACATTGTGGGGGAAGTGAACCTACCAGTGGAAATCGGTCCACAAGTATTTCACATCTCTTTCCAAGTCCTCGACATCCCAAGATCTTTCAACTTGCTCCTGGGACGGCCTTGGATACATGCTGCTGGTGCCATTCCCTCTAGTCTCCACCAAAAGGTCAAATTCATCACCAATGGGCATATAATTACAGTACTGGGCGAGCAGGATTACGCCATATACAAAGAAACTGCCATACCTTACATCGGGGATGAAGGTTCAGAAAGCCTGGGATTGCAAATTTTCAGTGAAGTGAATATGGTGACCAGCAAGGAGGGCCATCAGTTCAAAGAGGGGCAGCACGGGACCTTCGGACTGGGATATGTTCCTACGGCCATGGAAGAAGTACAAGCAAGGGGCAGAATGAAGGGGAAGTTGATGGACACCCAGATGTGCATTCCCCCTCTCCAACAAACTTTCAGAAGGGCAAATACCATTCAAGAGCTTCAAATAAACAAAGAAGACAACAAAGGGGAATCAATCTCCCGCATGTCCAACCAACGTCCAGCTCTGAACAACTGGTTTTGTTGTCCTACCAATAGTGCTAGGTTAGCTCAAGAGTAGAAAAATCATTAAACAAGTTTTATTGAGACTCTTTATTCAATTTAATCACAGTTTGTTTGCTTTCTCTTATATACGTGCCTTTATTTTCATGTCACTCAGATCTCTTACCATCGAACATCAGGGATATTTCGCGCAGGTAGAATGTAAAAACGCTGATATCGTTTCCAATGCTGCTGGGTCAGTTGTTGAAGACGATATCTTAAACCATGAAATAATACAAGAAAATTGGCTAAGACATGAACAAAGCGGAATCTCGATCGATGAGCCTATGGAGACAGTAAATCTAGGAAGCGTGGAAAACCCTAAGAGCCTCAAAATTGGGACCAATTTGAGTGCCGAGCAAAAACGAAAGATAACCGAGCTATTAATCGAATATGCAGATGTGTTTGCCTGGTCATATGGTGACATGCCAGGGCTAGACCAGTCAATAGTAGTTCACAGGCTTCCCACAAGAGAAGATGTCAAACCTAAAAAACAAAAATTAAGAAGATTTAGGCCTGACATCTTGCTGAAAATCAAAGAAGAAGTCAAGAAACTACTAGAAGTAGGGTTCATCGAAGTGTTCGACTACCCAGAATGGGTGGCAAATATAGTCCCCGTCATGAAGAAGAACGGAAAAGTGCGCGTATGCGTGGACTTTCGGGACTTAAACCAAGCCACGCCAAAGGATAACTTCCCCTACCTCATATTGATGTTCTAGTGGATAACACCGCAGGAAACCATCTCTTCTCATTCATGGACGGTTTCTCAGGATACAATCAAATAAAAATGGCCGAGGAAGACAAAACCAAAACAACCTTCATCACGACGTGGGGAACTTTCTGTTACAAAGTCATGCCCTTCGGTTTGAAAAACGCCGGGGCAACATATCAGAGAGCCATGGTCGCCATACTTCACGACATGATGCATCGTGAGGTTGAGGTATATGTCGACGACATGATAGCTAAATCCAAAGAAAGAGAAAGCCATGTAGATATTCTGAGGAAGTTGTTTAATCGACTGAGGAAATTCCAGCTTAAGCTAAACCCAGAAAAATGTACTTTTGGGGTCACAACGGGGAAATTGTTAGGGTTCGTCATCAGCCAGGAAGGCATTAAGATTGACCCTGACAAGGTAAAGTCCATATTAGAGTTGCCTTCCCCACGCTCCGTTAAAGAAGTAAGAAGCTTGCTGGGGAGGTTAAATTATATAGCTCGGTTTATCTCACAACTCACTGATAAGTTTCGGCCGCTATTCCGTCTATTAAAGAAGAACACTGAAATAGAATGGGACAACGAATGTGAAGAAGCGTTCAGGACAATCAAAGACTATCTTATAAAACCCCCGGTCTTGATAGTCCCGAAACAAGGAAAACCTTTATTCTTATACCTCACCATACTCCCCGAATCCATGGGATGTGTGCTGGGGCAGAAAGATGAGGAGGGAAGAGAACGTCCCATATATTATCTGAGCAAGAAGTTCACTGATGGGGAACAGAGGTACTCAGAGGTGGAGAAGACGTGTTGTGCGTTAATTTGGGTCATGCATCGGCTAAGGCAATATACCCTTTATTACCATATTGAGCTGTTGACAAGACATGATCCTTTGAAATACCTGGCAGAGAAGCCAGCGCTGATGGGGAGAATCTCCAAATGGCAGATGCTTCTATCCGAGTTCGACATCACATATGTGCATCAGAACTCGATAAAGGGGCAAGCCTTGGCCGATCAGTTGGCCGAACACCCTGTCGAGACGGGTACCCAAGAAATACGAGTCCAATTCCCGGACGAGAACATATCAACAGTAGAAGACATACCAGTAGAAGACTCTGGGAGAGAGCAGAATGCTGGGTGGAAATTGTTTTTCGACGGAGCTGCCAACGTATTCGGTTGTGGAGTTGGGGCGGTATTGATATCCCCAGACGGCACTCAATTCCCTGCAGCGACAAGACTTACATTTCTCTATACCAATAATATCGCGGAATATGAAGCGTGTATTCTTGGCCTCAAGATGGCCTGCCAAATGGGAATCCGCGAATTAGAGGTGTACGGGGACTCGTCGCTCATCATACTACAAACAAGAGGGGAATACAAAACCAAAGACCCCAAACTGGTACTATACCATCAACACCTAACAGCGCTAATCGAGGAGTTTAAGGCAATCACCTTCACGTATATCCCGAGAACTCAGAATCAGTTCGCAGATGCCTTGGCCACATTAGCGTCCATGGTGCAAATAACAGGGGGAGCCGAAGTTCACCCGATGAAAATAGACATCGGAAGTCGGCCCGCTTATTGTTTGACGGTTGAAAAGATACAAGATGATAAGCCTTGGTATCACGACATCAAGACCTTTCTCCAAGAAGGTAAATACCCTGAAATGGCTAGCAAGAATGACCAAAGAACGCTCAGAAGGTTGGCAAGCCATTTCTTATTAAGTGGGTCTATACTCTACAAGAGATCACATGATACCACCCTGTTGAGATGTGTGGACAAAAGTGAAGCATGCGAACTCATGAAGGAAATACATGAAGGGGTATGTGGACCTCATATGAATGGCTACATGTTGGCCCGAAAAATCATGAGGTTAGGGTATTACTGGTTAACCATGGAGTCGGATTGCATAAAGTATGTTAAGCATTGCCATCTGTGCCAAGTATACGCAAACCGGATAAATGCTCCACCCAACGAGCTACATTTGTTATCGGCGCCGTGGCCTTTCTCCATGTGGGGAATCGACATAATCGGCCCCATCACTCCAACGGCATCCAATGGCCACAGATTTATACTGGTAGCGATTGATTACTTCACCAAATGGGTAGAAGCGTCATCATATACCAATGTCACCAAAGGGGTAATAGTCCGCTTCTTAAAGAGGGACATAATAGCTCGATATGGAGTTCCTGAGTCAATCATCACCGATAATGGTACCAATCTCAACAATAAATCGATGACAGGTTTATGTCAACAATTCCACATAAACCACAAAAATTCAACTCCCTACAGACCTCAAATGAACGGGGCAGTAGAAGCAGCTAACAAAAATATCAAGAAGATCATCGAAAAGATGACAACAACTTACAAGGATTGGCACGAAATGTTACCATTTGCTCTCATGGCTTATAGGACTTCAATAAGAACATCTACAGGAGCTACCCCTTACTCATTGGTATATGGTACAGAAGCAGTTCTACCAGTGGAAGTCGAAATACCATCATTCAGAATATTGTCAGAAACTCAATTAACGGAATCGGATTGGGTAAAGAAAAGGCTTGATCAGCTGAACTTGATTGATGAAAGAAGACTCACCGCACTATGTCATGGTCAGTGTTACCAGCAGAGGATAGCCCGAGCATTCAACAAAAAGATGAGACCTCGGTACTTCAAAGAGGGTGACCTAGTACTAAGAAAAGTTCTCCCGAATGTCCAAGACTCCAGAGGGAAATTCACTCCTAATTATGAAGGCCCTTATGTGGTAAAAAAAGGTTTTGTCAGGTGGGGCTGTAATATTAACTCAGATGGATGGTCCAGAATTGAGAGACCCCGTCAACACCGATGCTGTAAAGATGTACTATCCTTAGGCAAGGGAATTGAAATTTTGCCAATGTTTATGAAAGCCAATATTCGATACAAATTTCATTGAGTTGAGTTTTTACTTTTCTACAAGCAAAGCTAATATCCTTGAGTGGTCAACAATCCTAATCAATTCTCATCATAATAAATACACCTAAACACATTACCCACCATTTCGTCAGTAAAAGATAAACAATAAAATGATAATGAATCTCGATAAAATTTGTGATATAATTTTATTTATTCTTAAGCATTAGAACTTAGTGCATTAGTAGGATAACATTACCAACGAATGAGTCAAACGCATCAAGAAGTGAAGCACATCAAGATTTTTAACCCCGTATCAAGATGAGAAGAAGAGAAGCAGAGGCAAACCAACACGAAGGTTCGGTTGTTTGGTTGCTATCCACGATAAACTGGCAAATGGTTAACCATCGTCACATTATGAAAGGCATTACATCATTTAGCTCGGTAGGAAGCATATTCGAAAGCATGAGATGAGTCCGCCCATAGTAAGGCACTCGTCTAGTCATTCATTTTTAATAAGGTAGTTAGCATGACATGGGCACTTCCCTAAACATCATCTCCTAAGGTTAGCTCATGGGGGGCACCTTTTTGGAGATGTCAAATTTTCAATCCAGGTTAGGCAGCCCATAGGGGGCCCTTTCCTAAAAACCTTGTCCTCATGGTCAGCCCATAGGGGGCACTTTTTGAGGCAAATTCTTCAATCCAGGTTAGGCAGCCCATAGGGGGCCCTTTCCTAAAAACCTTGTCCTCATGGTCAGCCCATAGGGGGCACTTTTTGAGGCAAAATTCTCAAATCTAGGTTAGGCAGCCCATAGGGGGGCCCTTTCCTAAAAACTTTGTCCTCATGGTCAGCCCATAGGGGGCACTTTTTGAGGCAAAATTCTTCAATCCAGGTTAGGCAGCCCATAGGGGGCCCTTTCCTAAAAACCTTGTCCTCATGGTCAGCCCATAGGGGGCACTTTTTGAGGAAAAATTCTCAAATCTAGGTTAGGCAACCCATAGGGGGCCCTTTCCTAAAAACTTTGTCCTCATGGTCAGCCCATAGGGGGCACTTTTTGAGGCAAAATTCTCAAATCTAGGTTAGGCAGCCCATAGGGGGCCCTTTCCTAAAAACCTTGTCCTCATGGTCAGCCCATAGGGGGCACTTTTTGAGGCAAAATTCTCAATTCCAGGTTAGGCAACTCATGGGGGGCCCTTTCCTAAAACCTTGTTCTCACGGTCAGCCCATGGGGGGGCACTTTTTGAGACAGGTCTAAGTTTTCAACCCAGGTTAGTCAGCCCATAGGGGGTACTTTCCTGAGGAATTTCTGATCTCATGGTTAGCCCATAGGGGGCACCTTCTGAGACAAGTTCAATCCCGGGTTAGTTAGCCCATAGGGGGCACTTTCCTAAAAATCTACCTCAAGGTTAGCCCATAGGGGGCACTTTTCGAGGCATTTTATCAAAGGTTAGTCAGCCCATGAAGGGCACTTTCCTAAACCCTCCCGATTAGTCAGCTCTCGGGGCACTTTTCGGTAACATTCTTTCCAAGGTTGCAAGTCTGAGAAGGCGCTTCCTATCATCATACATTCCTACTCAATGCTTGAGGTGTGTCCTGTCACTAACTAGTTAGCCCATAAAGCACTTTTTGGAGAGGGAGCATTACCTTGGATTATTAGGAACATCTTCAATCGTAGGATTATCAGCTCTTGGGGCATTTTCCTACTGAAACCTAATTCAAGAGGCCAAAAATGGCGTGTTTTGTTTGTCTTTATAGTTAAGTTTTTCAAACTTTACCACAAAGAGGGGCAGCTGTAAACACCCCATTTTTGCCCTAGGAATCAATGATTCTCATCAATAATCAATTTTCATTTTTTTCTAATTTTCCCAATTTTTCCCTAATTTAGCATAAATAATAAAAATGTTCAAAAAATAAAAATAAATAGGAAAACACCTCAATTTTGAAAAATGATTTTGCAAATAGCAATAATGGATGATAAACAATTTTTAAAAATTTTTGAAATTTCAAAAAATACAAAAAAAATAAAAAACTTGCATCGCATATGTACAATTTGCGGTGTAAATAAAATCGGGAAATTGGGCCAGCTCAGCTGGTTCGTGCGTGCGCTGGGAACGTGTGGGAGGCTTGGAGGTCGCGAGTTCGAATCTTCCCCCCGAGCGCTCGATGCGATTTTTTCTTTCTTTTCCCTGGAGCTGCCACGTGGCAGCATGTGATTGGCCGAGGGAAGTCACGCGCGTCGCGCGTGATCGTCTTCTTCGCAAGCCCAGCCGGAAAAAAAATCCGACAGAAGTCCGACGAAGGCGAAATCGGCCGTTTTCTTTTTAATCTTCTAGATTAAAGTCGAGATAAGGCCAAATCCATCAGATAAACCAAAGGAGCACAAGAGATTAACATCAAATCGCCGGGATAAAATCAAATCTAAAAACGGAAAAAATTCGGATTTATCCAAATCGGCCGATTTGAGCTTATCCAAGAGGTTTTCCGGACGCCTATAAATAGAGAAGAGCAGGAGGAAGCCAAAGCACGAAGAAACACGAAGAAAAAGTGAGAGAAAGGAGCGAATTGGAGTACGCCGGAGGAACTTGAAGTCGAGACCGCCGATCGGAGTTCAAACCACCGTAAGGAGACGTTCTGGGAGTAAATCGCCATCACCATCGGATTCAGCACCCCCAAGAAGCTAGGATTCGACACTTCACCCGCTGCAAACGACCGCCGGAACGCCGTGAACGAGCCAACCCCGCCGCCGTGACCGATCCGATCCGATCCGACCCGATTCGACCCGCGCACCGACCCGGATCCAGGTAAGTCGGATCTTTTCGGATTTTTTTTATTTTATTTAATTAATTTATTTGGTTTATTTATTTATTCCGAATTTGTTATTTATTATTTATTATTTGTTTAGTCATTTATTTATTTGTTTTTGTTTTATTTTCAATAAATAGGAAAAATGTAGAAATTAGATTTTTCTAGAATTAAGAAAAATGTAAAAAAAAAATAATAAAATAAATAAAATGTAAAAAAATAATAAAAGAATAAAAAAAATAAAAAAATAGAATAAAATAATAAAAAGATTAGGAAAAATAATAATAAAACTTTAGATTTCAAAATAGGATAGATAATAACTTAGGATAAAATGTTCTAGCATAAAAATTACAAAAATTTATAAAAATCACAAAAACTTATAAAAAATCACAAAAATCATGAAAATTAATAAAAATTCAAAAATTATGAAAATAGAAGAAAAATTAAGTTTTAGCACCTAGAAAAATCTTTTTCTTCAAATAAATCCAAAATTGACGTTTTCCCAAAAAAAAAATCATTTTCAAAATAAAATCAAAGCTTAGGCTTAGAAATTTTTAGAAAAATTCCAAAAAATGTTAAAAACATAAATCATAAGAAATTTCAAAATTAAAATTCATCAACAAAATCTAACGTTTTTTTTCTTCAGAAAAGCGAACTACGGCTTGTTTGATCCTGAGTAGCAGGTACGTAGGCACCCATTCGGGTCAACCCCTAAAATGAGTGAAAAATCTTGTTTCTTGAAATAAATTCAAAAACATAATAAAAGTAACAAAAACACAAATGAAACACATTTCTAAAGATAAACAATTTTGGGAGATTAGGTGGTAACCGTAAAGGTTTTAATAGGTTAGCCCCCGAACTTAGAAACTCTGGTTTTCCCTTTTTCTCTTCTCACAAAAACGAGAAGAGAAAATAACGACGACTAGTAGTCCAAATTAAGACTAATCCGCTCCTTTAGTCTTAATTCAATTTTCCCAACAAACAGTTGGGTGGCGACTCCAAAAATTAAACGAAATTCCTAACTTAAGTCGAGGATCTAGATTAGATGAGCATAGGGTCTAGTTTAGATTGGATTAGGAATGGGAATTCAAAAATTAGACTCGACAATGTATAATGCCTTATGGGACGGATTGCTGCTTTAAGCAAGTTTGTGTCTAAGTTAGTCGATAGTTGTGTAGAGTTGTTCAAAATTCTTTTAAACTCATCAAATTTCCAATGGATTAAGCAATGTCAAGTGGCATTTGAAGATTTAGAGACTTTCTTGACTACACCAATATTGTCTAAACCAGTCCTTGGAGAAGAATTGTACTTATACTTGTTTGTGAGTGACCAAGCCCTTTCCTTAATGTTAGTTTGAGTTGATAGAAGGTAGTATAAACTTGTGTATTTTGTGAATCACCTTCTCTAAGGACTTAAAATCATATATTTGAAGGTAGAGAAATTCACTTTAGCAATGGTGATATCTACTTGGAAGCTTTGGCTTTATTTCAAGGCTCATCAAGTAGTTGTTTTGACTATGCCAAATATTATAAAAACCTGACACTTTTGGAAGAATGGTCAAGTATGCTTTAGATCTGAGTGCATATGGTGTCCGGTATCAACCAAGGGAAGCCATCAAAGCACAAGTCTTAGCCAGTTTTGTGGTAGAGTACACAGTACGGGATAAGGCACCTATTAATGAGGACATGCTAGTTTAGATTGTTTATGTTGATGGATTGTCCACCTCATTAGGGGAGAGGAGCAGGACTAGTTTCGAAAGGACCACATGGGATAGAGGTGCATTATGTAGTTAAGTTTGGGTTTCTCACCGGCAATAATGAAGCTAAATATAAGGCACTCATTGCAAGAATGAGGTTAGCATAGAAAGGTTGAAGGTTTCTTTAGACTTGTAGTTGGTAGTTCAATAGATCAAAGAAGACTATTTAGTTAAGGATGATGGCATGAGTAGATATCTAGAGGTTATATAGGCACTTAGAGTAGAGTTCTTAGCTTAGAATATCGCCAAAATCCCTAAATGGGTTGTTTAGGTTACCTTTGATTAGTCTCTTTAAACTAGTCAGGAATGTGTTCATTGAATATCTACTTGATAAGAGAATTGATAGACCACACAATCGTTACTTCGAGTTATGACTAACCCCAACCAAGCCTAGTTGGATAGATCCATTCATTGCATACTTGAAGGATGGCAACATTCTGGAAGATAGGAAAGAGGTAAGAAAGTTCTTGCATAAAGCATCTTGGTACACCTTCATAGGTGACCAGCTATACTGATGTGGATTCAACCTCCCTTACCTTAGATGTTTGAGACTAGAGGAGGCTTAGCATGTATTGGAAGAGTTGTACGTCGACGTATGTAGCAATCACATTAAGAGCTAAGCCCAGTATGTCAAATCCCTTCGTTTTAGTTATTATTGACCTATAATGAAGAGATATGCTAAGGAGTTGGTCAATAAGTGTGTTTAATGTTAGAAGTATGCACTTGTAGACCAGCTACTGAGCAATAATCTTTTGCCCATCACTAGCCCCTAGCCTTTTTCTTAGTAGGGGATTATTATTTTGGGTCCTTTCCTTAAGGTAACTAGCTAACAATAATACATCATTATGGCTGTTGACTATTTTACTAAGTAGATAGAAGTAGAAGCAATGGCCAAAATAATTGAGGAAAGCATAGAAAACTTTACCTTAAATAACATACTAACTAGGTTTGATATGCATACGTCTTGATCGTTGACAATGGAGCACATTCAACAATGGAAAGTTTAGGGAATTTTGCTCCGAGGAGATTATAATCCACTACACCTTGATTGCTCAACCCCAATCTAATAGATAGGTTGAAGCTATAAGTAACACCATAGTGAGCAGTTTGAAGAAAAGGATGGACCATGCAAAAGGCAAGTAGGTAGACAAGTTCCCTTGCATTCTATGGGGATATCAAACTACACACAGAACAACAACTAGGGAAATGCTCTTCAAACTCGCCTTCGATTCAAAAGTAGTCCTTCTGGTCAAACCAGAACTCCCCAATGCGTGGACCTAGGCTATGAACATACTAATGAACAAGATCGATTAGCAGGCTAACTTAGACTTGATTGAATAGGTTTGAGATTTAGCAAGTACTCACATGGGAACCTATCAACAAAGGGCAGCATGGTACTATGACAAGAAAATCAAACACAAGACCTTTTGACTTAGCGACTTGGTATGCAAGAGGTTAGAAGCTACTAGATCATGGGAAGGATAAGGCAAGTTAGCACCTAATTGGGAGAATTTAGCTAGAGTAAAAAAAGAAGTTAGCCATAGTGATTATAGGCTTGAAAGATTGGATTGGCAATTGGTCCTTAGGATTTGGAATGCTAGTAATCTCAAGTTTTACTTTGAATGAGACTCATTTGTAAATGCATTGTATATAATGAAATATCTCTTTATTTCAAGCATCTATGTTTATCGATTTCATTAAGCTCAATTACTTAGTATGTAGTTAATGAGCTCTCAAAATACTAGTTTAATAGATTAAGTATCTTTAAACTTATGTGAGGTAAACTAATGGCTAGGTCTCCATAACTTCATTTGAGAAACGAGGATGACTAGCCTTCTTAACCTTTTTTCAAGGTGATGGATAACCTAATCCCAAGAGGGTAAACGGGTTGACCCCATGAAAAGATAGGGCACACTAGTCTCAATAGACAAGGTCTCCTAAGGTAGATGAAATCCATAAACACTTTATCAATTAGGTTTAGTCCTGAACATCCAAAGTGTCAATGGTAGGGCCGAATAGTTCTAAATAGCAAGTTATCTAGATGAAATTGTTCCTAAGCAACAAAATCAACAAGCATGCAATAAATTAACAAAGTAAAGATAGCAATATCAATGAGCACATAGTTAATTAAAGAAGTCAAAGTAAATAAAGAAGGGGAGTACATTATCTAAATAAGAATTATATTGTCAACAAGTGGATGGGAGTTCAATAATTGACATTGAAGGGTTAACATGCTAACTTAAAAAATTATAATCAAATCCTTAAATAATCTAAAGACGAGAAATGTCATGTTTGTTGGTTAGAAGAAGGAAGATCTTGAGATGCCTCGGTTTTCTTTTCATCAGTAGCCACCTTAGGAAGTTCAGGAGGAGCTTTTTGAGGAGGAGTAGGATCTTCTAGAGGATTAGAGCTTGGAGGTGGAGGAACTTTGTTAGTAAGAGCATCTTTTGGGCTAATATCCACTTCGATATTGTCATCCATTGCATTAGTAAGGACTTCAAGCTCTTTGGGAGGGTTGTCTTTGTCTTCTAACCTATCAAGGTTGAGATCTGGGTAGCACTTAAGGATGCCTTCCTTAGCAACCTCAAAGCCTTTGTTGTATACCTCTCCTTGCATTTATACCCATTCATCACTATTCTTGATCTCATGATGAACCTTCTCAATTAGAGTGCCATGCTTCTACTCAAATTCTTCAATTTGGGCTTGATGGCACTTAAGGTCATCTTCTAAACCCACAATCCTCTCCTTATAGCATCTCTCCTTATCCTTAAAGGAGCTTACCAATGGCCTCAAGACAGTTAGTTCAACCTTCACTTTAGATAATTGCTAAGAAAGTTTAGTTGTTTTCTTTGAGGACTCACACTCTCTTTTTGATTCTTTTGTAAGTCGTCTTAAAATGTGTTATTTTTGCTCATAGCGACCTTTGTTTGGTGATTAAGCTCCTCTGATTGGGTTTGGCTTTACATGACAAGCTCTTCCAAAGCAGCTACTTTCTATCTATATAAGGCCTCAGCATTCTTTACATCTTGAGCCCCTTTGCAAGAGATTCATAGTTTAGTTAAAGAACTGCTGTTTCTTTGCTTGAACATCTTCATAGTTAGAGTGAAGAGCACACATCTTCCTCATTTCCTCTACAAGGGCATGGTACAGTATAGACATAAAGGTGTTGGTTTAACAAAATAGATAAAGTTGTTAGGAGAAAATGAAGAGATAAAGACAAAATGAAAAAGTATAGGAGACCAACCTCATAGAGCTTGGCTTGTACTAAAGTCTCGACATTGTTGTATATCATCTCACACACTTGTGCACTGATTTCGCCTTGGTTTAGTGGGAGTATAGCGCAGGACATAACCTAGTGGCATAACTTAAGGTTTCCTACTACCTTGTCACCAATGCGAACGTCCTAGCTTAGGGTGTAAATTAGGCCTCGTATGAGAGCATTAGAACTTAGAGATCGACTTTGTAGCGTATTGGGTTAAAGAGATAGTTTTTGGAGTGCCCTAGTAGGGCAAGCGGCTTAGGCTACGTAGCCTAAGCTAGCCTCCACCCTTTGCCTTTAGTTCAGATTAGTAGAGGGATTGCTGACCATGTCCTCACGAATCAGGATGTATTAGTTGGTCCTAGTTGTGCTCCACTTACCTTTCCGACTAGCCTTGGCATCATTTTCCCTTGACCTCTTTTTAGGCTTTAGGGGTAGGTTGGATTTTTCAGCTTGTTTGCTCTTTCCGGTAGTTTCGGTGGCAAGGCACTTCTCCTGCATTGGTTGTGCTTCTCTAATCTTTATCCCCTTCTCTTTAGGTTAGGGAGGGGCAGTTTTGTTACCATGGCCCTAGCCTTCTTTTTTTCTTTTAGCTATGGCCTTATTCCATACACGAAGTTAGCCCAAATTTGCTTTCTTCAATTGTATCTTTTCAAGAAGACAAAAAAGAATAAATTTAAAAATTGAAAAAAAGTAAAATAGGGATAAAAGGAAAAGTATGCTGTGCTAAGTATGAACTACCAAGAGCCCCTCTTCCCATGAAGCCATTGGTGAGCAAATCCCTCTAGGTCTATCCACTTTAGCATGATAACTGAAGAACAAATAATACTTTTAACTTCCTCTTCTTCATCGCCTTCCTCTTTCTCGTCTAAAGGCACTTTTGCTCTCCTCTCTTCTAGGATAGGCCTTATTTGAACTATATGACAACAATCAGTTCGACATTGTAAAATTGTTGTGGCTTAGCTAGTTGCCTTAGAAGAAAATTAGCTACCCATCTACCATTGTCAAGATCTATTGGTCCACTTTTGATCGACTTGATCCAACGATCCTGCTTGTCTAGAAATCAAGCTTGTCATTTGACTTTATTTTTAGGAACTTTCCTTTTTAGCTATAAATAGATGAGGCTTACCCTTTGAGCAGTTTGCACTTAGGTTAGCACGTTGGATAATATCACCCTATTGTCGACCTATTAATAGTGTAAAAATAATGAAAGAGCTCGAGTGTGTGTTGTAACCTATGGTATGTGCATAAGATCTTGAAAGGCTACTAGAATTCGAAATGAGTTTTAGATGAGCTTGCATGGACTAACTTTGTGGTAGTTAATGAATGCTTTTTGAAACTTTGAAAAAGGCAACAAGACTCTAAACTCAAAATGTTTGTAATTATGAAAAATTCTTGGTTTCTTGCTAGAGCAACCTAGTTGAGTGGACTAGGTTTGATAACTTGCCACCTTTGAGGCATTGGCTCAAATTATAAGAAGATGCTCTCTACATTGGAATTGGACAACTTACTTTGGATACTAATTGGCTTGTCGCCATTGTCCACAACACTATTGTACAATGGCACCAAAGGTTTTTTGTCTTCGTCATCATCTCCATAGACTTCCTTCGGTAGCTCTTCAATAGCCATTTTCCTGCCTACCTCAACCGCCACTACTGTGTTTAGTGGACCTAGTGTTAGCCTTAGCCATCATCACTTTTAGTGGGGTGGAGGGTGGAGGTGTGGAATAGAGCCCAATTAGGGTTTGGTGCTAGCATTAACCCTTGGTCAATGAAAGTGTGAGAGGAGCTTAATCCAATATTTGACATACCTGTGATTGGATAAAGGTTAAGATTGAGAAGGGGAGGAGAATGCAAAAACTTGAATGAGAATCGAAGAAGATAGAGAGAAGACAAAGAGTAAATTGATTGAATGAGAATATAAAAGTGTTTTTCTCTCTCTACCTTAAGTATTTATAATTGAGCATGGAAATCGAGATAAACAAATATCAAAGTGTTAATTTGCTAAATCAACACTAAGTGATTAGATTTGGACATGTGGCACCACATGAAAATGGACATTCCTAATAAATTTGTACATAATCGCTATATTTGAAGCAATCTTTCTAGTGCTTGACATGTGTCCAATGGTATTTAATGCACTCAAATTTACAAGCGTTAAGATAAATCAAATTAAAATTTCTTTTAGAAGCTAATTGATAGTCACCCATACGGTCTCCCCATTAGTCTATCTATATAGTATAGGTTATGCTTTTGTTTATCCTTAAGGGAAACGGTTCACAACAAAGAGGTTGTATTCCTTCACCCTAGCTTGAGGGGACATAGTTTTAGCAAAAGAGGTCATACCTTTTTAGTCTTGCTTAGTGTATAACAACTCTTATTGTGGCACCGATTGTAATAGCTACACTTATGATTGGAGATCAATGGTACTATGGAATAGCTCAGATTCCTTACCTACTTTGAGTCAATGCTTAAGACATTGATTTAAGCCTCTTAGGTCAACTTATACACTCTCAGATGTATGTCTCAATGACTCATTAGGAGTATTTTCTCTTTGTTGACTAATCACCAAAGAGAGTAGGGAGCAAATGTTGATAGACCATTTTGGTTGGAGCCTAAGCCCATATGAAGCTTAGATCTAACTCTATATAAAGGGTATAGCCATGAGCCTAAGTGGTAGTCCGACCTTTCTCTCCCATAGTCTTTAGACTTAGTCAACTGTAGATAAGGCTTATTGTAGGCCATTAACTCTCATAATTGCCCACTCTCCCACTACTTGAACACTCTAGACATGTAGTTGGAGTGTTTTGCTTTGTTTTTCTTTTTTTAATTAAACTATATGTACACACACACACACACACATACACATGCTTAACTCATTTCATTTAATTAATTATTTATAAGTCAATTAGAGGTTTTTACATGCCCTTGATTAAATTAACGATTAGTTATATAATACAAATCATGCATTTATCAAAAGCAAAAATATAAGGCATTTGTTTGCAAAAAATCTAAAAACACAAATTATGTTTGAGTAATTTTTTCTAATTTTTTTGATAGATTTAGTTAAAAAAATAATGTTTATGAAGAAATAATAATATTTATGAAGAATGATGTATTGTAAATATGGATGATGATAGAAAATACTAAAACAAAAACATGACATAATGCAACTATTTTCCCTCTTTCCCTCTATATTTTTTTTTAAAGCAATTGAAGATGACAAGGGTTCATCGAATTGCAATTTGATCATCTCCAAATTGGACACCTATTAAACTTGGGGTAAGTTTTGTTACCATTTATAATGCATCAAACCAAAAGTAACCAATAATTAAGTGAACAAACACTGATAATTTTTTTTCAGTTACTTAGCACAAAAGTTTTTAATTAGTGTTGCTATGTTATTCACTACTTGACTTTATAAATTAATATAAATTATTTCTCAAAATTCATATAGAACTATACTTCACATGTGACATCACAAAAACTTTCACTTGTAGACTTAGCAATTTCTTTTGATTTTTATGATTTTAGATATCTAATTTCTTAAATGTTTCCATTTGCTAGTTATTACTATTATTATTTTTTTGTTTGATATTTTTTCATCTCACTCTATATAAAAAAAGTTTTCATCTTTTAATTCTTCTATAATTGATCTTGGCAAGATTAAATTATATTTACCTCATTTTTCTAGAAAATTACATTTTTTTTTTTTTTTACTTTAGAGCGTTCTTTTTCCAGATTAAAGATTTCTTCTTTAGCGCAATTCCATCCTTCATCATCCTTTAGTTCATAATTAAAAAAAAAAAAAGAGAAAGAATACTTTTTTTTTTTCTTTCGGTGATTTCGCATGAAGAAAACACCAAAGTCAGTGATCATTACTATATTTCCAAGTTTCAAATGTATTTTGATAGCCATGTAAAAGGAATAATGATGCCAATATGTATAGTTAATAAAAAAAATTATCTTAGTATTTATTACTTAAATACTTGCTTTAATAATGTTTTCTCCCTTCTTCTTAGAAAGGGTTAGCTTTTATAAAAAATAATATAATTGATTCAACCTTGAAGTAATCTATCTTGAAGCTTTCAAAAATTATTCCATTTGAGTAAGTCTATTTGGTAAATTTATTTTCTTATTTCCCTTATTTATTACATTAGTCCCAATAAGCAATTAAAAGGAGCTAAATTAATTGGTGCATAAACTTAAATTCTTATTTAATATTTATTATGGAGGACCCTTTTACTGCTAGTGTGGGTTCTAGCGGTATAATTTATATGCTTCTAGTCGCAAATGGAAGGTCTGACTTACTTAAAAAAAAATAAAAATAAAAAAAGAAAATAATGATGTATGTGCTGCTGCTAAAGAAGGAAAGAAAAGTAAAGTGACACGTGTCATAACCTTTAGAATATACAATCATAGGATTTTGAGAGACCAACAAGGTAACCATAGGATGTTGGGACACATGTTCCACTGAATCACCTCCATGTGTCTCGTTGACGGAGCTTAACGTAAATGTTGAATGGACCGCTAATAATAAATTCATTTACTCCGTTTTTAAGTGTGTGGACCGTGGCTTTACGATGAGAAAACGTGTTCGTGTGTACTTATCTAAAACGTGCTCACCTTCTCTCTATCCATATCCAAAAAGCTATATATATAAATCAACGCTTTCTTCACTTTCCACTTCCAACTCCAAATAACAACTTCAAGATACGAGCCGCTATACTTTGCTATCTCCCCACACATATCAAAAACAAAACCAAATTCAGTCGTGTACCGTTTTTCATCTGCAATCAACAGAAAGACTTGATGGATTCACTATTCCAAAAGCCTGAGTTTCATGGTAACAGTTTTCACGCATGCCCTCCTCAGATTTCAGATTATGGGTCATCTTCAGCATCCGATGGAGATTACAAGCTAGCGTCTAGTAATCCAAAGAAGCGCGCCGGGAGGAGGAAGTTCAAGGAGACGCGCCACCCGGTGTATCGTGGAATAAGGAGGCGAAATGGGGACAAGTGGGTCTGTGAGTTGCGGAACAACAAGTCGAGGTTATGGCTTGGAACTTACCCTACAGCTGAGATGGCGGCGCGTGCACACGATGTAGCTGCATTGGCACTTAGAGGCAAGTCAGCTTGCTTGAACTTCGCGGATTCGGTTTGGCGCTTGCCTGTGCCGTTTTCTGCGTCAGATAGCGATATTAGGAAGGCGGCAGTAGAGGCCGCGGAGGCGTTTCGGCCGCGAGACGGTGGTGATGAAGAGAGTGAGGAGTGGGGGAGAAGTTGTTCCGATGCGGAATCATCAGGGTCAACTGGCCATGAGAGTGATGAGAAAGTGGAGGAAGTGAATGACAATGAAGGAATGTACTTCGATGAAGAAGAATTGCTGTTTATGCCTCAATTGCTGGTCGATATGGCTGATGGATTACTTGTGTCTCCTCCGACAGTTTCTTTAGACAGCTGCGATTTTGATGCTGAAATATCTCTGTGGAATTATTGATTTTTAAATTTGCATTTTGTAAGTAATTATGTACAGTCCCATGAGCTAAGAAAAAAGAATTAGGAAAAAATTTTGTTTTTACTTTCAATCTCGTCTTTTCTTTTTTCTTTTTTTTTCTTTCTTTTTCTTTTTTTTTTCCCTTTCTGTCAAAATGTTGTAAAGTAGTTTGAGACTTAAAATGCATTAATTGGCTACTAGAAGAAGTGTAATTGCAATCTTTACATCAAAACTAAAACAAAGTTAGTTTAGAATATATATATATATGTATATTTTTCTTTTTCGGTGCATAGAGTTTAGAATATTTGTATAGTGTTTACTATATTAGAAGATTGGTTACAAAGAAACTATCTACTAAAATCGTGACATCATGTATCTATATACATGTATTCACAAAAATAAAGTAATGAAGATACATACTATAGTATGGAGTAGTGTAAAATTTTTGCTTAATAATACGAATGTCCTTTTTTATCAAGAGTTAATAAATTGAAATAATGAGAAGCAATAGGAAATTAAGTGAAAGGGTGGTCTTAAAACTAATAAAATTAAAGCAAATAAAACTTATTTGTAACTAAGTCCTAATTAATACAATCAATTAGATGATGGCCAATGATGGATACTCAGTTCTATATGTATGATAGGCCTTAAAATATATTATTAAGCATTTCGTTACTTTTTTTTATATATATCTAATTTGAAGGAACATATATATGACATAAATTTCTTTGATACTTTGTTCTATCGGTGATTTGAGAAATTTTGGCAATCATAAAATCCACTTTAAGGAGAAAAACTTCATTGTGATTGAGTCATGTCAACCTTTGAAAGAATTGACAAATTGTAATCTTCCTCTCCACTTCATAGTTTAAGTTTAGTTGGTAAATGTGAAATACCCAAGTTATGGTGAAATAGTGAATTAATGATTATTACATTAATCGCCAACATATGTTAAATGTATTTTTTCCTAATAAATTAGGCAAAATTTCAAATATAGCATTACAAAGACCTATTTGCTAACAAAATTTAAGAAATTAAATATATGGAGAAAAAATGTACAAGACAATTAAAGAAAAGATATACAAGTAAATATTGAAATTAGATGGATGTATAGATATGCTAATTGATACCTTTATAGCGAACCATGCTGCTTCAACCATAACTCGGGCTTTCGAATCAAGGCCTCATGTCTCTTTGGACCAACATCCCTCCACCAATGAAGAACGACTTAGAAAATATATACGAGCTGATCTCTCATCTATATCCTCTAAATTTCATATAAACTAAAGCAATTCTAAGTATGATGTGTGATATCATCACATACGGGCAATTCTAAGTATGATGTGTGATATCATCACATACGGATATATTCTAGCTCCATCATCGGTATTTTTAATTGCATTATGAGATATTTATAAATTTAATGCCGATGACAAATATTGTTGTTAACGAATTTGCTCAAATATACATAACACTTGTCGTGTATAATGTGTACAAACTAATATATATGTAACTTGGCTTCAATTTAAATGAATTTCATTGAACTTGTTTATGAAATCTAATTCATTAAAATATACGGTTTAACTATTAATTATTAATCTTAGTCCATGATTCATATAGCGGTATTCCATTTTGCATTGACATTTTTTTGTATTTATGTTTTTAGGTTATTAGTAATGGTTAAGATGTTATTTATACATTTTTTAAAAGTTATGAGAATGTGAAGCCAAACTTTAAAAGTTTTAAAAGTTTATTTGTACTTAACCAATAGTTTAGAGGCTTTATCTATACTTAATAAATAATTTAGAGATATATCTATCCCTAGAAATAAACAAATAAGAAATAGAACAAAGAAAAATGGCTATATCACATAATTAAGGGATAAGTTTTGGTTCAATAATGAGTCAAACAATGCATCATACATTCAACATGATTAGAAAATTGAAACAAAATTTATCAAAATAGATTTTTTCAATTTTTTTTAATTTATCTATTAATAGTTAAAATTATTTAGATTTTTAAAATATTTTATGATGTTATTATATTGTTAACTTTTTTTCTTATAATGTTAGCTATTAAATATATATAATAATATTTTAAAATATAAATTAAAAAATTAAGGGAATTCAAATATAAAATTTACACTGCCAACTTAGCTAGTTTTCGAGACTCGCCAAAAATCTCATGCTTTCGAACCGTCGCATGTTTTCAAAGTCAAAACAATGGGATATAAACACGTGTCATTCAAAGTCAATTAGCTTAGCTCAACCTATTCCCAAGGGGTCTTACATAGTGACACGTGGAAGCTCTTTTACTTGGTCCCCACGGCGAAAATTGACCATTGATCATATGTCATTCTCAACACATGTGCAACTAGAAGAGTGAAGCTTGGCACCAGCCTATTGGAAAGACCCAGCAACATGCCGCCAGCTGGTGCGGAAATGAAGGACCACAATCCATGTCCAAAGACCAACATCGTTTTGTCTACTCTGATAAATCTTTTTGAGTGTACAAACCGTGTTGGAGCAAGTAGACTACTGGCCTTGTTCTCATTTTCGGGTTGTCAATGTATTTGTTGGTATTCCTGTCAGTAACTTTTTAACACTTATAGTAACGTTGCAATCCACGAAATCTTTCATAACATACTTCTAATACATAGGCATATCCGAACTGAACACTCTTTATTTCAACGATTGTCAACTGCTGGCAAGTTGACATTGCTCTCATTGGCTACAATGCAAGTGAGTAAGTGGCTGGGTCCACTATTGAATTAATTTGCAGGCTATTTATTTTTTTAGTAAATTATAAATACATATTTTTCTTTATGTGTACCTATCCTTTTTATATTTGAAATGACATATTTAGACTCTTAAATATTAAAATAAAGTGTTTATTAACCCTTTACTTTGCATGTTAAAAAAAATAATAAAATCATTTTTTTTACTTGTTCTACCCAAGAAGGAAAGAGTAAATTACGATACAAAAGCACATGAAAAAAAAAAATATAAGAATCTCAATACTTAATTATAAAAATCAATGGGTTAAAAAAACATAAAGCAAATACAAAATAGTATATTTATAATTTACTATTTTTTATTTAATTTTTATCTTTTAGTACAGTTGTTGGGTTCGGACCTATCAATGATAAGCCCATAATATGATCGTAGCCTAAGGAGCCAACAACAACATGATCTAACCTTTCATATATACCTAGATGTTTTCATACATGATTTATTAACCTAGATATGACACTACATAATTATAAATGGGTTTGTATATATATAAAAAAAAACTCAGCACGATTAATAAACAGGTTGAATCTATTTAGATTTGTTTATAAATGTGTTTGAGTTTAAGTTTTGTGCCCAAGCTTGTTTACGAACCCACCTAACTTGTTTAAGACTAGGGTTGCAAACATTTTTTCTTAGTTTTTAGCATAAGTTCTAATCTAATTATAATAGAATTCTTGTATTAATGATAATTTGTTGCCTTATTTTATATCCCTATTTTAGTTTTATGTATCTAGTAATGTTTTTAGGTGAAAATTTAAGCATTTCAATAATTTTAATTATAATATGGAGTTTATTAACCTATGAAATGATGAATCATTCTTATTAATATCTTTACTACCACATTAATAATTTTTTTTCTAATTTACATTATTTAGCAGTCTCTCTTAAAGAGTTAATAAAGAATATGTTAATTTGAATACTCATATTAATACCCGAGTAGATTGTGGCATAATTTAACGCTTTGATTGGATGTAGTAAATGAATGATTTATCTTATTATGTTTAATTAGATTTGCTTTACTTGATATTTTTGTTTGTTAAGTTATAGTTTTTTACATTTAAATGTTTAAGCGATTTGTTCTTTTAGATTTTAAATTTGTAAAGACTTTGGTTTTGATTATTTTAATATACATTACAATGATGATAAGATCTATTTTAGATTTTCTTATTGAAAAATAAGTCTAACTTGAACACAAAACATGTTCATTAAACGCATTAGGTTATTGGTTTTGATTTCTAAGCAAAATAAATAAACATGTGTTTTAAATAGAGATTTTTAAAATACAAGCCCATTTAGATATGAATACAAGATACAATATGTTAATACAAATTACCAACGCTAATTTCAAGGTTATTTCTAAACACCTTAATTTTGCTATTTTTAAACTTAATCATTTGACTAAGTTAATCCATGAGTTGTTCTTTGTTTAAACTATTTTAAACTTGCTTTATTGTCTCCCTAAAGGAAAATTTTATTGCTTGGATGATAATATGTGGAGACCAAGTCTTATGGTCTATAGAGATATGAAGATTTTGTGTTTTTTTTTTTTCATAAATGTTTATGACTAGTATTTGAGGGTAAGTGTGTATAGGGTCATTGTCGAGTCTAATTTTTGAATTTTCTCATTCCTAATCCGATCTAGACTAGACCCTATGCTCATCTAATATAGATCATCGACTTGAGTTAGGAACTTCGTTTAATTTTGGAGTCACCACCCAACTGTTGTTGGGAAAGATTGAATTAAGACTAAAGGAGCGGATTAGTCTTAATTTGGACCACTAGTCGTCGTGATTTCTTCTTCTCGTTTTTGTGAAAAGAGGAAAGGGAAAACCAGAGTTTCTAAGTTTGGAGGCTAACCTATTAAAACCTTACGATTACCACCTAATCTCCTGAAATTGTCTTTATCTAGAAATGTCTTTTACTTTTGTTTCTGTTGCTTTTTATTATGTTCTTGAATGCATTATTTGAAAAAATGACTTTTTATTTCATTTTATGAGTTGACTCGAATGGGTGCCTACGTACCTGCTATACAGGATCAAACAAGACGTAGTTTGCTTTTCCTGAAAACCTTAAGTGTGTTGGTGAATTTTGATTTTTGAAATCTCTTTTATTTATGTTTTTACTATTTTGGGATTTTTTCTAAAACAATCTAAGCCTAAGCTTTAATGTGATTTTTGAGAATGATTTTTAGGGAAAAACATCAATTTTGGATTTATTTGAAGAAAATGATTTTTCTAAGTGCTAAAACTCATTTTTTTTTTCTATTTTTTATAATTTTTGAATTTTTTATTAATTTTTATGATTTGTTTTTGTAATTTTATGATTTTTATTATTCTTCCACAATTTTTATAGTTTTTTCTAAGTTTTCATGATTTTTATAGTTTTTTTTTTATTTTTATTATTTTTTATGATTTTTTATTGATTTTTATAATTTTTGGGAATTTTTGTTAAAAATTTTATCCTAAGTTACTATCTATCCTATTTTAAAATCTAAAGTTTTATTATTATTTTTTTCTAATATTTTTTATTATTTTCCACATTTTTATTATTTTTTTATTTTTGGTATTTTTTTTGTATTATTTCATTTTATTTTATTTATTTTTTCTACATTATTAAATCCTAAAAATCTAATTTCTACATTTTTCTATTTATGGAAACAAAACATAAAACATAAATAATTAAATAAATAACCAACAAATTAATAAATAAATAACAAATAATAAATCAATTCGGAATAAAAATAAATAAATAAATTGGAAAAATCCGAAAAATCTGACTTACCTGGATCCGGGTCGGTGCGCGGGTCGGGTCGGTCGGACACGGCGGCGGAGAGTGCTCGTTCACGGCGTTCCGGCAGTCTTTTGCGACGGGTGAGGTATCGAATCCTAGGTTATCAAGGGTGCTAAATCCAATGGTGGCGGTGGTTTGCTCCCAAAACATCTCCTGGTGGTGGCTCGGTTCCGATCGGTGGATCGCGGTTTTGGTTCTCTCCGATGCTCTCCGATTTGCACTCTTTCCTCACTTTCTCTCGATTTTTTTCTATCTTTTAGCTTCCTCTACTCCTCCTCTATTTATAGGCGCTTCAAATCGAGCTGGATAAGCTCAAATCTGGCGATTTGGATAAACCCATATTTTTCCGTTTTTTAGATTTGATTTTATCCAACCTATTTGATGCCGATTTGTTGTAATCTTGTAATTTAAATGGATAATTCGGTTTTAGATTTATTGAAATCCAAAAAGATTCGAAGAAATCCAGCAATTTCAGCCTTATCGGGCTTCTGCCGGATTTTTCTCCGGCTAGGCTTGCAAAGAAGACGATCACACGTGATACGCATGACTTCCTTTGGCCAATCACACGCTACCATGTGGCAGCTCCAGGCGAAAGGCAAAATAATTGCATTGAGTGCTCGGGGGGAGGATTTGAACTCGCGACCTCTGCCCTCTACATGCTCCCCATGCGTACACATGAGCCAACTGAGCTGATCCAATTTCCCGATTTTATTTACATTGTAAATTATACATATGCGATGCAATTTTTCCATTTTTTTGTATTTTTTTGAAATTAATTTTTTTTTTAAAATTATTTATTATTTATTATTTATTATTTCCATTTATGAAATCGTTTTTTCAAAATTGATGTGTTTTCCTATTTATTTTTTATTTTTTTGAATATTTTATTATTTTTGCTAAATTAGAGAAAAATTGGAAAAAATTAAAAATTGCTTATTATTGATTATTATTCATTCCTAGGGCAAAAATGTGGTGTTTACAGCTGCCCCTCTTTGTGGTAAAGTTTGAAAAACTTGACTGCAAAGAAAAAAAAAAAAGACGCCATTTTTAGCCTCTTAGATAGATAGCGCCTTCGTTTGGCTGGTTATCTGGAATTTGTTTTTGGTAGGAAAATGCTCCAAGAGCTAATAATCCCATGATTTAAGATGATCCTATCAATTTAGAGTAATGTTCCCTCCCCAAAAAGTGCTTTATGGGCTGACTAAGTGGCGACAGGAAACATTTCAAGCATTGTGTAGAAGAAATGATGATAGGAAGCGTCTTATCAGACTAGCAACCTTGGAAGAAAATTTACTTAGGAAGCGCCCTTATGAGCTGGCTACCTGTCAATAGAAGCGTCTGGTTAAACTAGCAACTGTTTGAGAAAAATACCTCCGAAAAGTGCTCCATGAGCTGACTAATCGGGAGAGTCTAGGAAAGTGCCCCTTTTGGGCTGACTAACCTTTGATGAAATGTCTTAAAAGGTGCTCCCTATGGGCTAACCTTGAGATAAGATTTTTAGGAAAGTGCCCCCTATGGGCTGACTAACCTATGATAGAGATGTCTCAAAAAGTACCTCCTATGGGCTGACCATGAGAACATATTTTTAGGAAAGTGCCCCCTATGGGCTGACTAACCTATGATAGAATTGTCTCAAAAAGTGCCCCCTATGGGCTAACCATGAGAACATATTTTTAGGAAAGTGCCCCTTATGGGCTGACTAACCTATGATAGAATTGTCTCAAAAAGTGCCCCCTGTGGGCTAACCATGAGAACAGATTTTTAGGAAAGTGCCCATCTTGGGCTGACTAACCTATGATAGAATTGTCTCAAAAAGTGCCCTTATGAGCTGACCTTGAGAACAGATTTTTAAAAAAGTGCTCATCTTGGTTGACTAACCTATGATAGAATTTTCTCAAAAAGTGCCCTCATGAGCTGACATTGAGAATAGATTTTTAGGAAAGTGGCCATCTTGGGCTGACTAACCTATGATAGAATTGATATCTCAAAAAGGTGCCCCCTATGGGCTAACCTTAAGAGAGGATGTTTAGGGAAGTACCCATCTTGGGCTAACTAACCTAAGATAAAAATGATTTCTAAAAAAGGTGCCCCCCCCCAATGAGCTAACCTTAAGAGATCTAGGGAAGTGCCCCTTTTTGGGCTGACTACCCTATTAAAGGGAACGTTTAGACAAGTGCCCAACTATGGGCCGACTTATCTTATGCTTCTGAATATGCTTTCTACTGATCGAGCTAAATGATGTGTTGCCTTTCATAATATGATGATAATTATTTATTTTAATATGCTTGCCATTTTATCGTGGATAGCAACCAAACAACCGAACCTTCGTATTGGTTTGCTTCTGCTTCACTTCTTCTTATCTTGACCCGGGGTTGAAAATCTTGATGTGCTTCCTTTCTTTATGCACATGGCTTTTTTGATGGTAACGTTATCCTACTAATGCACTAAGTTCTAATGTTCAAAAGTAGATAAAATTATATTACAAAATATATTAAGATTCATTATCATTTTAGTGTTTATCTTTCATTGGTGAAGCGATGGGTAATGTGTTTAGGTGTATTTGTTGTGATGAATGGATTTGGATTTATTGACCATTTAGGGATATCAACTTTGCTTGTAAAAAGAAAAAACTTGACTTAACGAAATTTATATCGAACATTGGCTTTCATAAACATTGGCAATATTTCAATTCCCTTGCCGAAGGATAGTACATCTTTACATCATCTGTGTTAATGGGGTCTCTCAATTCTAGACCATCCATTTGAGTCAATATCAAAGCACCTCCTGATAGAACCTTTTTCACCACATAAGGGCCTTCATAGTTCGGGGTAAATTTTCCTCTGGAGTCTTGGGCATTTGGGAGAACCTTCCTTAACACCAGATCCCCTTCTTTGAAGTAATGAGGCCTCATTTTCTTGTTAAATGCTCAGGCTATCCTTTGTTGATAACACTGACCATGACATAGTGCGGTAAGTCTTCTTTCATCAATCAGATTCAGCTGATCAAGCCTCTTCTTTACCCAATCTGATTCAGTTAGTTAAGTTTCTGACAGGATTCTGAATGATGGTATTTCGACTTCAATTGGTAGCACTACTTCAGTACCATATACCAATGAGTAAGGGGTGACTCCCGTAGATGTTCTTATTGAAGTCCTATAAGCCATGAGAGCAAATGGTAACATTTCGTGCCAATCTTTCTAAGTTGTTGTCATTTTCTCGATGATCTTCTTGATATTCTTGTTGGCTGCTTCTACTGCCCCGTTCATTTGAGGTCGATAGGGAGTTGAATTTATGTGATTTATGTGGAATTGTTGACATAAACCTGTCATCGATTTATTATTGAGATTGGTACCGTTTGTTGGTGATGATAGACTTAGGAACTCCATATCGAGCTATTATGTCCCGTTTTAAGAAACAGACTATCACCCCTTTCGTGACATTGGTATATGATGACGCTTCTACCCATTTCGTGAAATAATCAATCGCTGCCAGTATGAATCTGTGGCCATTGGATGTTGTTGGAGTGATTGGGCCAATTATGTCGATTCCCCACAGGGAGAAAGGCCATGGTGCTGATAACGGGTGTAGCTCGTTGGGCGGAGCATTTATCCGATTTGCGTAGACTTGACACAGATGACAGTGCTTGACATATTTTATGCAATCTGATTCCATGGTCAACCAATAATATCCTAACCTCATGATTTTTTGAGCTAACATGTAGCCATTCATATGAGGTCCACATACTCCTTCATTTACCTCTTTCATTAGTTCGCATGCCTCATTTTTGTCCACACATCTCAACAAGATGGTATCAAGTGATCTCTTGTAGAGTATAGACCCACTTAACAAGAAATGGCTTGCTAACCTTCTGAGTGTTCTTTGGTCATTCTTGCTAGCCATTTCAGGGTATTTACTCTCTTGTAGAAAGGTCTTGATGTCGTGATATTAGGGCTTGTCATCTTGTATTTTCTCAATGGTTAAACATTAGGCGGGCCGACTTTCGATGTCTATTTTCATCTGTTGAACTTCGGCTCCCCCTGTTATCTGGATCATAGATGCTAGTGTGGCTAGTGCATCTGCAAACTGATTCTGAGTTCTCGGGATATATGTGAAAGTGATTGCTTTGAATTCTTTAGTCAGCTCTGTCAGGTGTTGATGATACGGTACCGGTTTGGGGTCTTTAGTCTTGTATTCCCCTCTTGTCTGTAGTATGATGAGCGACGAATCCCCATATACCTCTAATTCGCGGATTTCCATTTGGCAGGCCATTTTGAGGCCAAGAATACATGCTTCATATTCTGCGATATCATTGGTATAGGGAAATGTAAGTCTTGTCGCTGCAGGGAATTGAATGCCATCTAGGGACATCAATACTGCCCCAACCCCACAACCGAATACGTTGGCGGCTCCATCGAAAAACATTTTCCACTTAGCATTCTGCTCTATCCCAAAGTCTTCTACTAGCATATCTTCTACTGTCAATATGTTATCGTCTGGAAATTGGGCTTGTAGTTCTTGGGAATCTGTCTTGACAGGGTGTTCCGCCAATTGGTCGACTAAGGCTTGCCCTTTCATCGAGTTCTGATTTATGTATGTAATGTCGAACTCGGATAGGAGCATTTGCCACTTAGAGATTCTCCCTATCAAAGCTGGTTTCTCTGCTAAGTATTTCAAGGGATCATGTCTTGTCAGTAGCTCAATATAGTAGTAAAGGGTGTATTGCCTTAGTCGATGCATGACCCAAATTAGAGCACAACAAGTCTTCTCCACCTTTGAGTACCTCTATTCCCCATCTGTGAACTTCTTGCTCAGATAGTATATGGAATGCTCTCTTCCCTCGTCATCTTTCTGCCCTAGCACACATCCCATGGATTCAGGGAGTATAGTGAGGTATAAGAAAAAGGGCTTTCCTTGTTTTGCGACTATCAAGACCGGAGGTTTTATAAGGTAGTCTTTGATCGTCCTGAATGCTTCTTTGCATTCGTCGTTCCATTCTATCATGGCATTCTTCTTCAGTAGACGAAATAGTGGCCGGCACTTGTCCGTGAGTTGCGAGATAAAACGAGCTATATAATTTAATCTTCCCAGCAAACTTCTTACTTCTTTAATGGAGCGTGGGGAAGGTAACTCTAATATAGACTTTACCTTGTAAAGGTCAATTTTAATACCTTCCTGGCTTATGACAAACCCTAACAATTTCCCCGTCGTAACCTCGAAAGTATATTTCTCTAGGTTTAACTTGAGTTGGAATTTTCTCAGTCGTTTAAATAATTTCCTCAGGATATCTATATGGCTTTCTCCTTCTTTGGATTTGGCTATTATGTCGTCAACATATACTTCAACCTCTTGATGCATCATGTCGTGAAGTATTGCGACCATGGCTCTCTGATACGTTGCCCCAGCGTTTTTCAAACCGAAGGGCATGACTTTGTAACAGAAAGTTCCCCATGTTGTGATGAAAGTTGTTTTGGTTTTATCTTCTTTAGCCATTTTTATTTAGTTATATCCTGAGAAACCGTCAATGAATGAGAAGAGATGGTTTCCCATAGTGTTGTCTACTAGAACATCAATGTGAGGTAGGGGGAAGTTATCCTTTGGCATAGCTTGGTTTAAGTCCCGAAAGTCTACGCTACGCATACGTGTACTTTTCCGTTCTTTTTCATAACAGGGACTATATTTGCTACCCATTCTAGGTAATCGGATACTTCAATAAACCTTACTTCTAGCATTTTCTTGACTTCTTCCTTAATCTTTAATAAGATGTCAGGCCTAAATCTTCTCAGTTTTTGTTTTTTAGGTTTGACATCTTCCCTTATGGGAAGCCTATGAACCACTATTGATTGGTCTAGCCTTGACATGTCACCATATGACCAGGCGAACACATCCACATATTCTGTTAATAGCTCGGTTATCTCACATTTTTTGCTCAGTACTCAAACTGGCCCCGATTTTGAGTTTTTTAGGGTTTTCCATGCTTCCTAAATTTACTGTCTCCACCGGCTCGTCGATCGAAATTCTGCTTCGTTCATGATTTTGCCAATTCTCTTGTATTATTTCGTGGTCTAGGATATCGCCTTCAACAACTGACCCAGCAGCGTTGGAAACGATATCAGCGTTTTTACTTTCTATCTGCGCGAAATATCCCTGATGTTCGATGGTAAGAGATCTGATAAAAATGAAAGCATGCATATATATAAGAAGAAAACAAACAAACTGTAATTGAATTTGGTAAAGAGTCTCAATAAAATTTGTTCAATAATTTTTCTCTACTTATGAGCTAACCTAGCGCTATTGATAGGATAACAAAACCAATTGTTCAGAGCCAGATGTTGGTTGGGCATGTGGGGGATTGGTTTCCCTTTGCTGGCGTCCCCTTCGTTTATCCGAAGCTCTTGGATTATATTTGCCTTGCGAAAAGATTGTTGTAGAGGTGGGATGCACATCTGGGTATCGGTCGGCTTCCCCTTCATTCTACCTTTGACACCTTTTGCTTGTGCTTCTTCTTCGGCTGTAGGAACGTACCCTAGTCCAAACGTCCCTTGCTGCCCCTCTTTAAACTGATGGCTCTCCTTGCTGGTCACCACATTTACTTCATTGAAAATCTGCAATCCTAGGTCTTCTAAACCTTCTTCCCCAATATATTGTATGGCAGTCTCTTTGTATATGGCGTAATCTTGTTCACTTAGTATCGTGACTATCTGCTCGCTTGCGATGAATTTGACCCTTTGGTAGAGACTAGAGGGGATGGCTCCAGCAGTGTATATCCAAGGTCGTCCTAAAAGCAGGTTGATAGATCTTGGGATATCAAGGACCTGGAAGGAGATGTGGAATACTTGTGGACCAATTTCCATTGGTAGGGTCATCTCCCCTACTATATCTCTTTTTGACCCATCAAAAGCTCTGACCACCGTTGAGCTAGGCTTTATGTTGCTTGGATCGACCCCCAATAAGTCGAGAGTTGCCAATGGGCATACGTTGAGGGATGATCCATTGTTGATAAGTACCCGGGAGACAATGGTGTCATTGCACCTGACCACTATGAACAGTGGTTTGGTATGTTGGTCTCCATCCTCTCTTAGCTCTTCCGGAGAGAAAGTTATCTGGTCCATTGTAAAGATGGAGTCCACCACGTGACCTATCTTGTTGTAGCGATGCCTTCTGGGACCTGAATCTTTTTGAGCACTTTAAAGAGTGCTTCCCTGTGGGGCTCGGATGTTGTGAGAAGGCCCATGAGTGATATCTGTGTTGGAACTCTATTTAATTGTTCCATTATCTTGTATTCACTTGCCTTGACCATCTTTGTAAATGCAGCGAGTCCCTCTTCCTCTTCTTCTCCTTTCTCCACATTAGGTTCTTCAGTCGGGCCTTTATGCTTTGGATCGTATATTCTCCCAGAGCGGGTGATTCCTCCCACCATAGGAGGTCGCTCTGGTTTAAGGGCCCGATAGTCAAATGGTGCAGCCTTGTAATTCTCTGTCGGTATCGGGACATTGAATACATATCTTTTTCTTGGGATTTGTACCTCGGCTGGTTGTCCCTCATAGCATTATATAACCCTGGGCTTTTGATGAGAATTGATCATGTTGATAGTCTTCCCTTCTTCCTTTGCCGGGTTGTCTTCCTTCTCAAATTCCGGCCCCCATCCACTAGGTGGCCCATGCTTAGTCGGGGTGTAAGAATAGTTTACCAAATACTAGAATCTCCCGTGTGATTCTCCCAAAGTGCCGATCGTTGGGTCTCCGGCCAACCACCTTATTTTAATGTGTGCCTTTGGTGCTTCTTCTAGAGGTTGATGGGATTGCTTCTTCTGTTGCTCCGTTGTATTCTACTTAGGGGCTTTTTTGGGAGTCGACTCTTCAAATGTGATCATATTAATGGTGGGCTTGTGATTGGGTAGTAGGTTGGTGTTGACATTGGGTGCTGGGGCGTTCACAAAATCCAGCTGTATGATTCCTGTATCAATTAAATCTTGGATTTTGTGCCGAAGCCTCCAGCACCTATTTGTGGAATGCCCCTCCTGACCTATATGGTAGTTACACTTTGTAAACACCCCATTTTTGCCCTAGGAATAAATAATTCTCAATAATAATCAATTTTTAATTTTTCCTAATTTTTCCCAATTTTTCCCTAATTTAGCATAAATAATAAAAATATTCAAAAAATAAAAATAAATAGGAAAACACATCAAATTTGAAAAATGATTTCAGAAATAGTAATAATAAGGGATGAATAATTTTTACAAATTTTAGAAATTTCAAAAAAATACAAAAAAATGGAAAAACCACATTGCATATATGCAATTTGCGATACAAAGAAAATTGGGAAAATGGGCCAGCTCAGCTGGCTCGTGCGTGCATATAGGGACCGTGTGAAGGCTAAAGGTCGCGAGTTCGAATCCCCCCGCGTGCGCTCGGCAAAAATTTTTCTTTCTTTTCCCTAGAGCTGCCACGTGGCAGCGTGTGATTGGCCGAAGGAAAATCACGCGAGTCGCGCGTGATCGTCTTCCTCACCCGGACAGACGCGAGAAGAAGCCGGAGCAAGTCCGATGAAGGTGGAATCGATCTTTTTTTTTTCAAATCTTCTAGATTGCGGTCAAGATAAAGCCAAATCCATGAGATAAATCAAAGAAAAACAAGAGATCAACATCAAATCGCCGGGATAAAACCGAATCCAAAAATGGAAAAATATGGGTTTATCCAAATCGAAGGATTTGAGCTTATCCGAAGTAGATTTGAGGTGCCTACAAATAGAGGAGGAGGGCAGGAGCCAAACCACGAAAAAAAAGTGAGAGAAAGGAGCGAGTCGGAGAACACCGGAGAAGCTTGAAGCCGAGACCACCGACCGGAGTTGGAGCCACCGCAAGGAGACGTTCTGGGAGTGAACCGCCACTACCATTGGATTCAGCACCCTTAAGAAGCTAGGATTCGACACCTCACCCGCCGCAAAAGACCGCCAGAATGCCACGAACGAGCCCTCTCCGCCGCCGTGTCCTATTCGACCGACCCCACCCGAATCCAGGTAAGTCGGATTTTCCGGATTTTTATTTTATTTTATTTATTTTATTTATTTATTCTGAATTTATTATTTGTTATTATTTATTATTTTTTTGGTTATTTATTTATTTGTTTTTGTTATATTTTTAATAAATAGGAAAATGTAGAAATTAGGGTTTTTAGGATTTAATAATGTAAAATAATAATAATAATAAAATAAAAATAATAATAAAATGTAGAAAAATAAAAATATTAGGAAAAATAATAATAAAATTTTAGATGTCAAAATAGGATAGATAATAAACCTAGGATAAAATGTTTAACAAAAATCACAAAAATCACAAAAACTTACAAAAATCATAAAAAATCATGAAAACTAATAAAAAATTCAAAGAATCATAAAAAACAAGTTTTAGCACTTAGAAAAATTATTTTCTTCAAATAAATCCAAAATTGATGTTTTCCCTAAAAATCATTTTTCAAAAATCAGATTAAAGCTTAGGCTTAGAAATTTTTAGAAAAAATCCCAAAAATGTTAAGAACATAAACTAAAAGAGATTTCATAAATTAAAATTCACCAAACCAACTTAAAGTTTTCAGAAAAGCGAACTACGACTTGTTTGATCCTGAGTAGCTGGTACGTAGGCACCCATTCGGGTCAACCCATAAAATGAATGAAAAATCATTTTCTTAAAATAAGTAAAAAACATAATAAAAAGTAACAGAAACACAATGAAACACATTTCTAAAGATGAACAATTTTAGGAGATTAGGTGGTAACCGCAAAGGTTTTAATAGGTTAGCCTCCGGACTTAGAAACTCTGGTTTTTCCTTTTCCTCTTTTCACAAAAACGAGAAGAGGAAATAACGACGACTAGTAGTCCAAATTAAGACTAATTCGCTCCTTTAGTCTTAATTCAATATTTCCCAACAACAGTTGGGTGGCGACTCCAAAAATCAAACGAAATTCTTAACTCAAGTCTATGATCTATATTAGATGAGCATAGGGTCTAGTCTAGGTCGGATTAGGAATGGGAATTCAAAAATTAGACTCGACACACTTGAGGCTTGAGTCGAAATTCTTTAGCCTGTACCGGTCATTGGGGATCTCGAAACTAATCAAGTTGTCCGCCTTCAACCGGGCGAAGACCTGACTGAGTGGTATAGGGATTGGAGTGAACTGCCTTGGGACCCTGGTGGCCTGGGCCTGACTTGTCGCGGGTTGTTGGGCTAGGGTACTCATGGTCTGGAATGTCACACGAGTTCTAGCTTTTTCTACCTTACTGGAATGGACCGTGCTGACGGTAGACTCCTTGGCTCTATTACCTCCTAAGGGCCTTTGTGTTGGTGTGACCCTAGGAGGCTCCATTGTTTGGAGTCTGCCGGTGGTGATGGCATTCTCAATTCTACATCCCGCAGCTACTACCTCTGCAAAACTTGACGAGGTCTGGCCTACCAAGTGTGAAAAGTAGGTCTTATCCAGGGTATTGACAAATGTGGATGTCAATTCCTTCTCAGATATTGGGATTGCTACCCTGGCAGCTTGGGCTCTCCAGCACTAAGCATACTCCTTGAACGGCTCAGTAGGTCTTTTCTGGAGACTCCCCAGGTCGATTACAGATAGGGCGACTTCAATATTGAATTTATACTGGTCATAGAATGCCCGGGCTAGCTTCTCCCAGGTGTTGACAATGTTGAAGTCCAGGTGGGCATACCAGACCAGTGCAGGGCTTGTGAAGCTATCTTGGAATGTCTAGAGCATGAGCTGGTCGTATTGGGCATACTTGCTCATCTTCTGGGCATATAGCCTGGTATGCATTTTGGGGCACCCGGTCCCATCATACTTTTCAAATTCTAGGGTCTTAAACTTCTTAGGGTATACTTCCTCTTTGTATGTCGGTAGGTTGGTGATTCTGGCCTGTTCAAAACCATCAGGGCCCTCAACTGTTCTCATCTTATCATGGAGCTGCTGGAAAAGTCGCTTCTCCATCTCCTTCTATCTCTCCTCCATTTCCCTTTTCAGGTCATCAGAGGTCGGCCCCTGGTTGATCTTCGGCTCATATTCAAAGGCCGGGTTAAGGTGGGAATTGATCTCTTCATATTTCGGAGGCTGTCCCTCCACTGCTTTCCCCTTTCTGGCCCTTGAATGCTCTTCCTGGGTTGGCTGAGTATTGCGTAGGAGGCCGATGCTCTCAGTTAAGAGGTGAACCTGGGTAGCCAATTGTTGGACTGTTTGTTCTAGGGACATGATCCTGGAGTCCGGGGCAGCTTCAGCATTGGTGTTGTTGCGGTTGTCGCTACTGTTGGCCATTCTTGTTCTTGAACGTGTGAAAATTGGACTTCTGGGAAGGTTCGGTTGCTTGGGAGCTATCTTGATACCTGGACGCGCATTTTTTTTTTTGTTTTAGTATAATGTATGCAAAATGCTATGCATGTGTCACATGGATGCTAAAAGTGAAAGGGTTGACAATTGATCGACAATGTAATATTAAAACTTTACTTTTATTAATATTGAAAATTTTGGAGTTCGATAATCAAAATAAAAGATTACAAATAATGATCTATTTCCTAACTCTTTTGGTCTTCTATTGTGGAGGCTCAGGCTTTCCATTGATGACGGCTTCCAGTTCTTCGACTCTGGCTTTGGTCTTCTCCAACTAGGCTTCCAAGGCTTTGTTCCTTTGGTCGGATTCCTTGAATCGTCCTTTCCATATGTCTTTCTTATAATCTGCAGCTTCAAAGTATACCTCCATCCGGGCCTTGACCTGCTTTAGGTAGACTTCTAACTCTGGATTGATCTTGTCTGGCCTCAGTTGGGTGATGTCTAGAACCCGGTATGCTCTTTCTCTTGTCTGGTAGAGCTGGCGGATCACAAACTCTCTGGTGGCTCGGTGCTTTCCCACTTCGCCATCTAGCTCCTCGAGGTCCACATTCGGGCTTTCAATTCTAGCTTCTCAAAGTGCTTTGACCTCTGCTAGCTTAGCAAACTTTTCAGCTACCAACAAGTTTGGATCTTGGTACTCAAAGGTGACTGCTTCTAGCGAGGGTCGATAAATTATGTCTTGGATAATACCAAACTGGCGAACCACTGAGTTGGGGTGATATCCAATACATCCATTGATTCCGATCAAAGGCACTGCTTGGAAATTACTGCAGGTCAGAATAATTTTGTTACAGTAACTCCACCTGGTTGTCCATAGAATATCCTCGGCACTGAAGCTTCTAAGCACTTCTACCCAACTATGGCTGGTGAGGTCGTCGGGTAACTTTACCTTTTCTATGCATGAATCCACAAGGTCCACCTGCTGGGCTAAGGTTTTTTGGACCATGTTCTGCTCGAAGCACTTAAGGTGGCTCACGAACCATATTAGCATCAGGTTGAGGCTTGAGCGAAGGATCCCATGGCCTTTCTTCTTGAGGAAGTTCAAGTTCTAAATTTGTTCAGCTAATAGAGTCGGGATGTAAGATCTTCCCTCCAGGAATTGGGTCGCCAGCTCTGCAACCCGGTAGTGAATATAGAAAGTCCCGGTGGGGAACAATATAGTGGCGAAGGCTGTCAAGATGAAAGCATTCACTCTTCTCTGTCTGTAAGTCTTGGGGTCCCCACACAGTATGTCCTTTCTATCCCCATTGTCTTCTCGGGCAATAAACCAGGCTTCTAAATCATCCATCCGTATGCAATATCCATTACAGTCTGCTAAGGCTTTGTTGACTGCTATTTTATAGATGCCCAGTAGTCTGCTGAAGGTACCGGTTGGCCCGGCCTCGAGGTCTGGCATATAGATTTGATCGGTCAGTGCTGGAGCTTGTAGCAGCTGGGTGTACTCTTCCAGGGTAGGAGTGATTTCATGCGGCCCGATAAAGAAAACTGCGGGCTCGATTTCCCATAACTGGAGCATGGCCCGGACCAAAGGCAAATTCACTTCTATCTTTGTTAGTGAGAGGATGGGGCCTATCTTTTGCTGGATGAAGGCCTGCTCCTTTAGGTTGTACAAAGTAAACCAATGGTCCGATACCAACTTTGGGTCCAAAGGTTTGTACACCCGAATTTCTTTACGGAGGAGGCGGTTGACTGCGGTGCTAGCCATCTATTACAATAAGAAATTTCCTAATTACAAACCGAGCTATGAAAACATTACAGGGAAATAGATTTGAACTAAAACAACAAACTATTACATCGTCATCAATTGTCAACCCTATGATGTTATGTATGCAATGGTTGGTTCTAACTGGTTCCCAAGCTCTATGGCCTCTCGCATTCTCGGAGAAATGGATCTCAGGCCATATCGAAGCATTGGGTAGGGTAGCCTAATCGGTCCCGAACGGTGATCAAATCACTTTGCTCGAAACCTACACAATGGCTCCCCGTCTTAGGTTTCTAGGACGGTCTGGGTTCGACTGCATCTATTCACACGAACAGATGCATGCAAACCCCACACTAATGAAAACTAAAATCTAACTAATCCCTGAAAAGTTAGCAGCAGAATAATAATTGAAAGACATTTTTTAAGAGAACAATTCGAAGAGATTCAGGTGGCTAGCCTACTGGCATGGGTCCCCAGCGGAGTCGCCATCCTGTTAAGTCTAATTTTTGAATTTTCCCATTCCTAATCCGATCTAGACTAGACCCTATGCTTATCTAATATAGATCCTCGACTTGAGTTAGGAACTTCGTTTAATTTTGGAGTCGCCACCCAAATGTTGTTGGGAAAGATTGAATTAAGACTAAAGGAGCGGATTAGTCTTAATTTGGACCACTAGTCCTCGTGATTTCCTCTTCTCGTTTTTATGAAAAGAGGAAAGGGAAAACCAGAGTTTCTAAGTTTGGAGGCTAACCTATTAAAACCTTACGGTTACCACCTAATTTCCTGAAATTGTCTCTATCTAGAAATGTCTTTTACTTTTGTTTTTGTTGCTTTTTATTATGTTCTTGAATGAATTATTTGAAAAAATGACTTTTTATTTCATTTTATGAGTTGACTCGAATGGGTGCCTGCGTACCTGCTATACAGGATCAAACAAGCCATAGTTCGCTTTTCCTGAAAACCTTAAGTGTGTTGATGAATTTTAATTTTTGAAATCTCTTTTGATTTATGTTTTTACTATTTTGGGATTTTTTCTAAAAAAATCTAAGCGTAAGCTTTAATGTGATTTTTGAGAATGATTTTTAGGGGAAAACATCAATTTTGGATTTATTTGAAGAAAATGATTTTTCTAAGTGCTAAAACTCATTTTTTTTTTCTATTTTTTATAATTTTTGAATTTTTTTATTAATTTTTATGATTTTTTTTGTAATTTTATGATTTTTATGGTTTTCATTATTCTTCCACAATTTTTTATAGTTTTTTCTAAGTTTTCATGATTTTTATAGTTTTTTATTATTTTTTATGATTTTTTATTGATTTTTATAATTTTTGGGAATTTTTGTTAAAAATTTTATCCTAAGTTACTATCTATCCTATTTTAAAATCTAAATTTTTATTGTTACTTTTTTCTAATATTTTTGATTATTTTCTACATTTTGATTATTTTTTTATTTTTGTTATTTTTTTTGTATTATTTCATTTTATTTTATTTATTTTTTCTACATTATTAAATCCTAAAAATCTAATTTCTACATTTTCCTACTTATGGAAATAAAACATAAAATATAAATAATTAAATAAATAACCAACAAATTAATAAATAAATAACAAATAATAAATCAATTCGGAATAAAAATAAATAAATAAATTGGAAAAATCCGGAAAATCCGACTTACCTGGATCCGGGTCGGTGTGCGGGTTGGGTCGGTCAGGTCGAATTGGGTCGGGTCGAGTCGGTCGGACATGGCGGCGGAGAGTGCTTATTCACAGCGTTCCGGCGGTCTTTTGCGACGGGTGAGGTGTCGAATCCTAGGTTATCGAGGGTGCTAAATCCAATGGTGGCGGTGGTTTGCTCCTAAAACGTCTCTTGACGGTGGCTCGGCTCCGATTGATGGATTGCGGTTTTGGTTCTCTCCGATGCTCTCCGATTTGCACTCTTTCCTCACTTTCTCTTGATTTTTTTCTGTCTTTTAGCTTCCTCTACTCCTCCTCTATTTATAGGCGCTTCAAATCGAGCTGGATAAGCTCAAATCCGGCGATTTGGATAAACCCATATTTTTCCGTTTTTTAGATTTGATTTTATCCAACCTATTTGATGCTGATTTGTTGTAATCTTGTAATTTAACTAGATAATTCGGTTTTAGATTTATTGAAATCCAAAAAGATTCGAAGAAATCCAGCAATTTTAGCATTATCGAACTTCTGCCGAATTTTTCTCTGGCTGGGCTTGCGAAGAAGACGATCACGCGCGACACGTGTGACTTCCTTCGGCCAATCACATGTTGCCACGTGGCAGCTCCAGGCGAAAGGCAAAAAAATTGCATTGAGTGCTCGGTGGGAGGATTCGAACTCGCGACCTCTAGCCTCCACACGCTCCCCATGCGCACACACGAGCCAGCTGAGCTGACCCAATTTCCCGATTTTATTTACATCGCAAATTATACACATGCGATGCAATTTTTCCATTTTTTTGTATTTTTTTTGAAATTTCAAAAATTTTTAAAAATTATTTATTATTTATTATTTCCATTCTGAAATCGTTTTTTCAAAATTGATGTGTTTTCCTATTTATTTTTTATTTTTTTGAATATTTTATTATTTTTGCTAAATTAGAGAAAAATTGGAAAAAATTAAAAATTGCTTATTATTGATTATTATTCATTCTTAGGGACAAAATGGGGTGTTTACAGTCATACCCTACTTGTACCATACTCCTCAAGGTGCATGCTCCTAAAATTTGAAATAAAAAACTATCTTAGAATTACAATAGAATTTGTACCTATAAACCTTGTATAACCTATAAATTTTACTTTTTTATATATAAATTTTAAGTTTATGTGATATTAAAAAAAGTAATCAGTTTGTAATACTATGAGTTCTTCATATGTAAAACTTATGGATCCTTAGCAAAATCTGTGCAATTAAAAAAGAAGAGGGAAAATTTTACTTTTAATTCTTAATATTTATCTACTTTTCAATTTGTGTCTTTGACCTTTTTTTTTTTCTTCTATTTGAATCGTCAATGTTTTCACAACCTTATAAAAAAAGGACTTCCATTAAATATATTTTTATTTTTTGTTTATCATGAGCATATATTGGCTTTTGATCAACCTTGTAGCTCTTTTCCTTAGTTTTAATTATTATTTTGTAATTTTTATTATATTATATCATTATAAATATATTTATTACTATTTTTTAATATGTTATGTAAATAAATACATTTAATAATATTATTTTGTTAATTTAGTTATTATAGACCAATTTAAAATTGATATGTGCCACGGATGGATGAAAAACTTAATAAATTTGATGGAAGTACCTTTTTTTTTTTGTTTAGTAAAGTTTTGAAAATGTTGAGAATTTATCTTTAATACTTATTTGGAACCTACTAATTAAATATGATATGGATGAATATTTTTTACAATAAGGTTACTTGCTCACCCCTATTAGTATCGAAAAAAGATTTGATAATTTTTTTTCCTTGTGTCGAGTCTAATTTTTGATTTTTTTTCATTTTCATTCATAATCCGATTTATATTAGACCCTATGCTCATCTAATATAAGTCCTCGACTTGAAGTAGGAATTTCGTCTTCTTTTGGAGTTGCCACCCAACTAAAGTTGGGAAAGATTATTGAATTAGGACTAATTGAGCAGATTAATCCTAATTCGGACAACTAGTAAACGGGATTTCGTCTTTTTATTTTTGTGAAAGAGGAAAGTGAAAACCAGAGTTTCTGGACTCGGGGGTTAACCTATTAAAACCTTAAAGTTACCACTTTATTCTTTTGAAATCTAAACCCTATCATAATGTCTTTTATTGTTATTTATTTATTTATATTATTTTTTGTTGTGCTTTTGCTTATTGGTTAAAAGTAACTTATTCTAATATGGAAAATAATTTTTTATATTTTTTAGAGTTGCCCCAAATGGGTGCCTACGTACCTGCTATTTAGGATCAAATAAGCCTTAGTTCGCTTTTCATGAAAAACTTTAGTGAGTTTGTTGATTTTGATTATGAAATTACCTTGGATTTACGTTTTTATCATTTTAATATTTTTTGAAAAAAATCTAAGCCTAAGCTCCATTATTTTTTTCTATTTTGAAAAACTTATTTTAAGGAAAAACCAAATTTGGATTTATTTTAAGAAAAGAATTTTTTCTATGTGATAAAATGACTTGTTATTATTGGGGAAATATTTTATTTTTATTATTTTTTATCTTTTTTATTATTATTTTGATTTATTATTTTGATTTATTTATTTTTCTATTATTTTATTTTATTTTTAACATTTTTCCATCTTTTTTTTATTTTTTTATTTTAATTTCTATAAATTTCTATTATTATTTTTTATTCTTTATTTTTTCTTTTCTTTTATTATTATTTTTTATTATTTTCCAACATTTTTTATGATTTTTATAATTCTTTTATTATTTATTCTATTCTAAACTAAACCTAAAAACACTAATCTAAATTCTAACATTTTCCTAATATTATTTTTTGAATTATAAATAACAAATAAATAGATAAATAAATAAAAATGAATAAATAAATAAATAATAATAATAATAAAAATCCATTTACCTGGATCCGAGTACAGTGTGTGGGTTGAGTCGAATTGGGTTGGGTCGAGTCAAATCGGGTCAAATCGGTGTGGCGGTCAGAGGTCTTCGTTAGCGGCATTCTAGCAACTTTCAAGAGTTTTTGAAAATGGCTTCCGAGCTTTTAGGGAGTGGGGAACTTAACTGTGGTGGTAGATTTCTCTATGAACACTTCTTGGTAGTGTTTCGAGGTGGTGGTTGGCGGTTGTAAGTCGCGTGAACTCCAGTAGCTCTGATCTCTCTTATTTTCTCTCCTTTCTCTCTTCTGATTCGTCCTCTGGCTTCCTGCCCTCGATCTCTATTTATAAGCGTCGAAAACCAAGTGGGATAAGCTCAGATTTCCTCTAATCGGCACAAATTGGATTTTTTTGTTGAAACCCATCTCCAATTTGTGTAAATCCTTCAATTTGTTGCAATTTGATTCCAAAGGGATGATGTATATCTTATTTCAGTTAAATATTTGGTGGATTTCATGTAAAAATCGCATCAAAACGGCCGAAATTCGATTTTTTCCTCACCAACGATGATCTTAGAAGGAGGTTGAAGATGATCACGCGCTCGGTGTGTGTACCCCCTTCGTCCAATTACAAGCTGACACATGTCTTGGGGAGGAAAAAAAATCGAGCAAAACATAGAATGTGTCCCCCGTGTTTCGAACCCCTAACCTCGCATCCTCTTGCATGTCCAAGTCCATGGCTTGAACCAACTGGGTTAACCCACTTCTTAGTTTTTTTTTTTTTTTTTTCGCAATTTACATATATGCAATGTAATTTTTTATTATTTTTGTATTATTTTGAAATTCTAAAAATTTATAAAAATTATTTTACTCCTTTTCTTATTATTTCTATCATTATTTTCCAAAATTGATATATTTTCCCTGTTTATTTTATTTTTTGAATATTTTTTCAATTTTTACTAAATTAGAAGAAAAATTATAAAAAATGAAAAAAAATTGAAAATTGACCATTATTAATTATTAGGATAAAAAATGGAATGTTTACAGTTGCTCCTCTTTGTGGTAAAGTTTGGAAAACTTAACTACAAAGACAAGAAATACGCCATTTTTGGCCTCTAGACTAAATGGATAACGCTCTTATTTGGCTAGTTATCTGAAATTTGGTCTTTAGTAGGAAAATGCTCAATGAGCTAATAATCCCACGAGTGCTTTGTGATGATTGGTATTGCTGAGGAAATGGTCTTAAAAACCTAACAATCTGAAGTAATGTATCCTCAAAAAAAATGCTCTATGAGTTGACTAATCGACGATAGGAAACATCTCAAGGATTGTTTAGGAGTGTCTTATTGTGAGTGGAATAGCTGATAATAGGAAACGTCTTATCGAACTAGTAACCTTAAAGAGAAGATTGTATCAGGAAGCGCTCTTATGAGCTGGCCATCTGTTAATAGAAGCGTCTGGCTAGACTAGCAACTATTTGGGGAGAAATGCCTTCAAAGAGTGCTCTTATGAGTTGACTATTTGGTTATCGACAAATTTGAAAAATGCTCATAATCAATATATTCGAAAAGTGCTCCTATGAGCTAATTAATCGATGAATTTGAAAAGTGCTCCTATGAGCTGACTAATCAACAGATTTGAAAAGTGCTTTTATGAGCTAACTAATTGATAGATTCAAAAAGTGCTCCTATGAGCTAACTAATCAATAGATTCGAAAAGTGCTCCTATCAGCTAACTAATCGATAGATTTAAAAAGTGCTCTTATGAACTAACTAATTGATAGCTTTGAAAAGTGCTCTTATGAGTGAACTAATCGATAGCGGGAAGCGCCTTCTTAGACTTGAAACCCTGAAAAATAGGTATCTCAAAAGGTGCTCCTATGAGCTAACCTTGAGAAAGAGTGTTTAGGAAAGTGCCCCTCTATGGGCTGACTAACCTATAACGGGAAGAAATGTCTCGAAAGGTGCCCCTATGGGCTAACCCTGATAGAGGATGTTTAGGAAAGTGCCCCATTGTGGGCTGATTAACCGATGGTGGGAAGCGTCTTCTTAGACTCGCGACCTTGGGGAAGAAATGTCTTGAAAGGTGCCCCTACGGGCTGACCCTAAGAGAGGATGTTTACGAAAGTACCCTATTGTGGGCTGACTAACCTATAGCGGGAAGTGTCTTCTTAGACTTGTGACCTTAGGAAAGAAATGTCTCGAAAGGTGCCCCTATAAGCTAACCTTGAGAGAGGATGTTTAGGAAAGTGCCCCATTGTGGGTTAACTAACCGATGGTGAGAAGCGACTTCTTAGACTCGTGACCTTGGGGAAGAAATGTCTCGAAAGGTGCCCTTATGGGCTGACCATGAGAGAGGATGTTTAGGAAAGTACCCTATTGTGGGTTGACTAATCGATGGTGGGAAGCGTCTTCTTAGACTCGCGACCTTGGGGAAGAAATGTCTCGAAAGGTGCCCCTACGAGCTGACCCTGAGAGAGGATATGATGTTCTCAAAAACCAAGGTTTAAGCACATGCAAATGATTCCAAGAAACAAACCTCAACTCACATACAAAACCGGTCCAATTGGAATGGAAATTGCATAAACCCTATTGGAATTTTGGTGAAATCCGAAGGTTCAAAATTTCAATTAACAATCCAATAATGATAATCTTCTCCAATAAAACAACAATCATAAGAATTCCACATGAATTACACATAAGAACAATAAGATCCAATTCCGTAAATCTCCCTTCCCATAATATCCAATTCAAGGTTCAAAAATAATAAACAATTGTTGATGGAGAATCACAAGTATGATAATTACTCAAAAGAAACACACTAATTCAAATTGATACCAATTCAAATCTAAACAAGAATGTTCTAATCTAACCCTAGATATTACACACTAGAGAAGAAAAAGAAAATACAACAAGTAGAAATTGATATGACTTACAATTTCAAATTGTTGCACTCGCCACAATCTCAACTTTTGGAAATTGAAATTGATAAGAGAAAATGGAACTAGGGAAACCCTAAGCCCTCTCACAAAAATGTGATGTTCAATTTTGAAAATTTTGGCCCTCTCAAACCCTATTATACAGAAGTATTTATACTTGCTCCCTTTAGAGTTAAAAAATGCACAAAATTACAACTATGCCACTTTTAAGGTGGCCGGTCCTAAATGACAATTACAATAAAAAATGAAAGTATCCCAAAAGAAAATACAGCATAAAATAGTTCAAATAACAATTACAAAATAAAAGAAAATAGTTTTCATCATGCGAGCTTTTCCATAGGATTCGTCAGCCCAACTCATCGCCGGTTCAGGTCGGTCCATGGATAACCTATAAGTTGAATCTGAGTGAGTTTGTCCATCGCCCTATAAAATATGATATGTGTTCTTGTTGGAATATAAAATACATGAATAAGATAAAAGATGTTAGTAAATGAATAATTCCAGGGTCGATTTGCTTAAAATGGGCCCTCTTCACCAAAATTCGAAATCCTTTGGTTTTTGCCTTAATGATAAGTCTTATCGGATTTTGATTCCTATCATCTCCTCGGGCCTAAAAAAGATTTGTCCTCAAATCTAGCATATCAAATGCAGTAGAGACTTTGTTTTCTCCTAGCAATCCATCTGAAGAAGTATCTTTGTAGAATCCCAATATCTGAAATACCACAGTAGGTGATTGTTTTCTCTCCCCCATTTCCAGGATGTATCTCATCTGCAACATAAATAAGGACTTATTATCTACTAATGTCTCCCCTATCTTAACCCATTCCATTGATTTTGTTTCCTCTTTTTCTAACTCATCTGTATGGTGCTGATCTTCATAGCCCCCTAATGGTTGGCCTAACTGCTCACTACCCTCTGAAACCTCTGAAGGTGAACATAACTGTCTCTCAATAATCTGGCTCTTTAGTGGTCTGCTCGTCTGACTATGATCATCAGGATCCTCTGAAGGTTTGCACATCGGTGTTTGACAAATTTTATGCTCTAAGGGTTGGCTCATGTCACTAGAGCCCTCAAGAACCTTTGAAGGTTGGCATACCTGCGTCTGCATAGTTTGGTCCTCTGAAGGTTTGATCATGTGGCTATGATCCTCAAGAATCTGTGATGGTTCTTTTATCTATCTTTACATCTTTTGAACCTCTAATGGTAACATAGGGTTCAATACTATACGTTTACCATCCTTTTTGAACATACAAGTAATTTTATACCCATCATGTAATACCATCCTGTCATACAACCATGGCCTATTAAGTAATATATGGGATGTACAAATAGGAAGAATATCACATTCAAGCTCATCACAGTACTTGTCCCCTATACTGAAGGGTACCCTAGCCCTTTGGGTCACACAAAGACTATCTTGATCATTTAACCAATGTAATGTATAGGGTTCAGGATGTGAGATGGTTTCAAGTTTCAACTTAGATACTAATGATATAGCTACAACATTAGTACAACTACCAACATTAATAATGATTACGCACAAGTTTCCTTGTAACCTACAAGAAGTATGAAACAGGTTTTCTCTTTGTCCCTCATCAATGGTTAGAAAAGAAATCATATCCTGATGCAATACGTTAGTAGATAAACATAACTCACTTGACATTTTTGCTTACTAACTTCAACAACCACAATACACTTCACCACACCACAACAACACACCCTTACACACCCATGGTGCTCACACTCAACCAATACAAGAAATGTTTATTGGTACTTTAAATAAAGCCAAGTGAAATAATTGAAGCACAAATAAATAATTCTTGGTACTTTAAGTAAAGTTAAATAAATGAAGTAATCACAATTATTTCTAAGTAGTTAAGAATTAAATTTAACCTCAAGTGTTAAGTAATGAGTTAAATTACTTTCACACTTTAATTGTTTTGTTTGAATTCAAATTCCACTACTCAACTTTCCTTTTCTTACTTTGGTTTCACACTAATTAACTTTACAGTGGGCAGCACTTAAACACAAGCACAAAAACATAACTCACTACCACACAACTCCCCTTTTAGCTCACGGTTCCACAATTATTTATGCCACCAACAACAAGTATCTATACAACACACATAAGAACTAATGCCAATTACACACACCCTTCACTAAATGTACAAAAACACAACTCCACACACACACCTCTTCAAATCGCGGTACACTTTCCCACTTCTACACAAAAAATCAAACCACAACTTCAAAGTAAAAGGCAACTCAACTTTCAAGTTCAAAATTAGCTCAATAAGTGCAAAATTCCACAAATGGTAAGAAGTTATTTTAAATTCAAATGACACACAATTAACTATGACTTAATGTGTGTTTCAAAATTTAAAATTGACTTCTTAATGTGCACTTTAATTCTGATTTCAAATAGGAAAATTATAATTGTGATTTCTCCAATTTTCGAAAATGCATACACTATACAATTCCACTTCACAATTGAAACACCACTCTTCCCTTTTATGGTTTTCTATTCATGCACTATACACTCACAATTTAGCTTTAATGTTCAGCACCTTACTCCACACAACTTCCACAAATTCACAAATGGAAATTCCCTCACTCAACACACAAACACAACACCAACAATTCAATACTCTTTTTTACACCACAATTCATACACATACAGCCACAGTGTAACAACCTCCACAATATTTTTTTTTAAGCACAACTCTACACACAATACTTCAAAGTATACACTTCCTTGCCACTATACAACTCTAATTCACATCGTAAACCACAAGCAATGGCAGCAACAAAATTCAAATTTGAAATCACTCCACTAAATGCAACCTTCTCCACAAATGGTAAAAAATAATTCAAATTCAAATAACACTTATTCAATGCTACTCAATGAATTACTTTCAAACTTAAAGGTCTTTGAATTTCAAATGGATGCTTATCCTTCCACACACTTCAAATATGAAAATTATACACTAAGCCCCCTTTATGCCCGAATCACTCCAAGTAAAAATACACCTCTACTTCTTCACAATTGAAGTAACTTCAAGTTATGACTTTTGAATCACAAGATGTGCTACTATTCTTTTTCTTTTTTTACACCAAAATATCAATCAAATGGAGCTTCAACAAGATCTCAAAACTCAACCCAACAAGCAGCAAGTTCAACTCCCCAAGCAAGATAATCACACCACTTCAAATAACAACATAAACAATTCAATTTTCCACTTTCAATTTCAGAATCAAAATGTAAACTCAAGAACCCTAAATTTCTGAAATTCAATTGAAAAATCCCTCCTCTTAAACCTCAAGCTCTGATACCAAAAGATGATGTGCTCAAAACTAAGGTCTAAGCACATGCAAATGATTCCAAGAAACAAACCCTAACTCACATACAAAACCGGTCCAATTGGAAAGGAAATTGCATAAACCCTATTGGAATTTTGGTGAAATCTGAAGGTTCAAAATTGCAATTAACAATCCAATAATGATAATCTTCTCCAATAAAACAACAATCACAAGAATTCCACGTGAATTAAACATAAGAGCAATAAGATCTAATTCCGTAAATCTCCCTTCCCACAATATCCAATTCACGGTTTAAAAATGATAAACAATTGTTGATGGAGAATCACAAGTATGATAATTACTCAAAAGAAACACACTAATTCAAATTGATACCAATTCAAATCTAATCAAGAATGTTCTAATATAACCCTAAATATTACACACTAGAGAAGAAAAAGAAAACACAACAAGTAGAAATTGATATGACTCACAATTTCAAATTGTTGCACTCGCCATAATCTCAACTCTTGGGAATTGAAATTGATAAGAGAAAATGGAACTAGGGAAACCCTAAGCCCTCTCACAAAAATGTGATGTTCAATTTTGAAAATTTTGGCCCCCTCAAACCCTAATAAAAGGAAGTATTTATACTTGCTTCCTTTAAGGTTAGAAAATCCACAAAATTACAACTATGCCACTTTTAAGGTAGCCGGTCCTAAATGACAATTACAATAAAAAATGAAAGTGTCCCAAAAGAAAATATAACATAAAATAGTCCAAATAACAATTACAAAATAAAAGAAAATAGTCTTCATCATGTAGGCTCTTCCATAGGATTCGTCGGCCCAACACATCGCCGGTTCAAGTCGGTCCATGGATAACCCATAAGTTGAGTCTGAGTGAGTTTGTCCATCGCCCTATAAAATATGATATGTGTTCCTATTGGAATATAAAATACATGAATAGGATAAAAGAGGTTAGTAAATGAATAATTCTAGGGTCGATTTTCTCAAAATGGGTCATCTTCGCCAAGATTCGAAATCCTTTGGTTTTTGCCTTAATGATAAGTCTTGTCGAATTTTGATTCCTATCAGGATATTTAGGAAAGTGCCCTATTGTGGGCTGGCTAACCTATAGCGGGAAGCATCTTCTTAGACTTGCAACTCTGGGGAAGAAATGTCTCGAAAGGTACTCCTATGGGCTAACCCTGAGAGAGGATGTTTAGCAAAGTGTCCCATTATGGGTTAATTAACCTATACTTTTGAAAATGCTTCTAACGAGCAAGTCAAATGATTTGATAAGAGATGTCTTATAATATGTGAATGATGGTTATTTATTCTAAGATGCTTACCAATTTATCACGGATAGCAACTATACAACCAAATCTTCGTACTGGTTTGCTTCTCCTTTGCTTGTTCTTACTTCAAAATAGGGCCGAGGGTCTTGATACACTTCCTTTCTTATGCGCATAGCTCTTGTGATTGTGGTATTATCCTATTAATGTACCAAGTTTAATGCTTAAAAGTAGGTAGAATTATGTCAAAAAATTTATTGAGATTAATTATCATTTTAATGTTTATCATTCATTGGTGAAGTGATGGGTAATGTACTTAGGAATGTTTGTTTTAATGAGAATTGGTTGGAGTTATCGATCATTCAGAGACATTAACTTTGCTTATAAGAGAAATGAAAACTAGACTCAACGAAATTTGTACTAAATATTGGCATTCATAAATGTAAACATCCCATTTTTGCTCCTAATAATTAATAATGGTCAATTTTCAAATTTTTTTTCATTTTTTACAATTTTTCTACTAATTTAGCAAAAATAGGAAAAATATTAAAAAAAATAAATAGGGAAAATACATCAATTTTGAAAAATAATTGTAGGAATAATAAGAAAAGGAGTTAAATAATTTTTACAATTTTTTGGAATTTCAAAATAATACAAAAATAATAAAAATTGAATTGCATATATGCAAATTGCGTAAATAAAAAAACGAGTAAGTGGCCTAGCCTAATTGGTTTGAGCCATGACCGTGTGTACGGGGGAGGGGGTCAAGTCGCGGGTTCGAAACGTGGGGGAAGCAGATTCTGCGTTTTGTAATTTTTTGTCTCGCCGAGGACACGTGTCAGCTTGCGATTGGATGACACGATGTACATGCCGAGCACGTAGTCTTCTTCGTTCGAGATCGTCGTCGGCGAGGAGGAGAAACGGAATTTGGCCGTTTTGATTCATTTTTTTTACACAAATCCACTAAATCTTTCATTAAAACAAGATAAACATCATCTAAATTAAATCAAATCACAACAACATCCAAGATTTACATGGATCAAAGGCAAATTGGAGGAGGGTTTTAACCGCAAATCCGATTCATCTCAATCGGAAGAAATATGAGCTTATCCTGCTTGGTTTTCAACTCTTATAAATAGAGCACGATGTGGGGAAGCCAAAGCACGAATCGGAAGAGAGAAAGGAGAGAAAATAAGAGAGATCGAAGCCGTCGGAGTTCATGCAACCCATGACCGCCAATAACCTCTTCGAACCACCACTTGGAGAAGCTTTTGGAGAAATCCACCACCACCATCGAGTCCCTCGTCCTCAGAAACGTTGGAAACACCCCCTGATCGATAGAAATGGATGTTGAAACGCCACCTGTGACGATCTTCGACCATCGCCCGATTCCACCCGATCCAATCTGCGCATTGTACTCGGATCCAGGGTAAGTCGGATTTTTCATTATTTATTTATTTATTTATTGTATTTTATTTACTTATTTATTTATTTTTTTATTTATTTACAATTCGAAAAAAAGAGAGAAAAAAATGAAAAAAATAATATTAGGAAAAATGGTAGAATTTAGATTAGTTTATTATTTTCATGTTTAGTTTAAAATAGATAAAATAATAAAAAATAATAAAAATATAAAAATATAATAATAATAATAATAATAATAATAATAATAATAATAATTAGAGGTAGGTTAATAATAGGGAAATAAAAATAATTTTTGTCACTTAGAAAAATCCTTTTCTTAAATAAATCCAAAATTGATTTTTCCTTAAATTAATTTTTTTCAAAAAATAAAATAAAATAATCAAGCTTAAGCTTAGATTGTTTTTCCAAAAAAAATACTAAAATGATAAAAACGTAAACTAGAAGTAATTTTCATAACTAAAATTAACAAACATACTAAAGTTTTTTATGAAAAGCGAACTACGACTTATTTGATCCTGAATAGCAAGTACGTAGGCACCCACTTAGGGTAACTCTAAAAAGAATAAAAAAATCATTTTTTTTTTCATATTAGAATGAGTTATTCAGAAACACAATAAAAATATAAAAAAAATAAAAACAAAATAAAAGACATTAGGATAAGGGTTAGATTTCAGGAGAATAGGATGGTAACTTTAAGGTTTTAATAGGTTAGCCTCTGAGTATAGAAACTTTGGTTTTCTCTTTCCTCTTTCACAAAAATGGAAAGAGGAGACTTTGCTGACTAGTCGTCTAATTCAATAATCTTTCCTAACTTCAGTTGGATGGCGACTCCAAAATAAAATGAAATTCCTAGTTCAAGTCGAGGACTTATATTAGATGAGCATAGGGTCTAGTATAAATTAGATTATGAATGAAAAATGAAAAATTAGACTCGATAATAAATATAAGCAAAATCTCAATTTCCTTGCCTAAGAATAGTACATCTCTGTATTAATGGGGTCTCTCAATTCCGGACCATCCATTTGAGTTAATATCAAAGCACCTCTTGACAATACCTTTTTTACAACATATGGGCCCTCATAGCTTAGGGTAAACTTCCTTATGGAATCTTGAGCATTTGGGAGAACTTTCTTTAGCACCAGATCTCCTTCTTTGAAACATTGAGGCCTCATTTTCTTGTTGAATGCTCGGGCCATTCTTTCTTGGTAACACTAGCTATGACATAATGTAGTGAGTCTTTTTTCATTGATCAAGTTCAACTGATCAAGCCTCTTCTTTACCCAGTTCGGTTCATCTAACTGCGCTTCTGATAAAATTCTAAAGGATGGTATTTCAACTTCAACTGGTAGAACTGCCTCAGTACCATATACCAGAGAATATGGGGTAACTCTAGTAGATGTTCTAATTGAGGTTCTGTAAGCCATGAGGGCGAATGGCAGCATCTCATGCCAATCTTTGTAAGTGATTATCATTTTTTCGATGATTCTTTTAATATTCTTGTTGGTTGCTTCCACTGCCCCATTCGTCTGAGGTTGGTAGGGAGTTCAATTTCTATGGTTTATATAAACTGTTGACATAAATCTGTCATCGACTTATTATTAAGGTTGGTACCGTTATTGGTGATGATTGACTCAAGAACTCCGTATTGAGCTATTATGTCCATCTTCAGGAATCGAACTATTATCCCTTTTGTGACACCGGCATATGATGAAGCTTCCACCCACTTGGTGAAATAATCAATGGCTACCAATACAAATCTGTGGCCGTTGGACGCTGTTGGAGTGGTTGGGCCGATGATGTCGATTCCCTACATGGAGAAAGGCCATGTTGCAAACAACGAATGAAGTTCTTTAGGCGAGGCATTTATTCGGTTTGCATAAACTTGACACAAGTGAAAGTGCTTGACATATTTGGTACAATTTGATTCCATGGTTAGCCAATAGTAGCCCATCCTTGTGATTTTTCGGACCAACATGTAGCCATTCATGTGAGGTCCACATACTCCTTCATGTGCTTCTTTCATTAGTTCACACGCTTCATTTCTATCCATACATCTTAATAAGGTGGTATTAGGTGATCTTTTGTAAAGAACAGGCCTGTTTAATAAGAAATGATTTGCTAACCTTTTGAGCATTCTTTGGTCATTTTTGCTAACCATTTTAGGGTATTTGCTTTCTTGGAGAAAAGTTTTGATATCATAATACTAGGGCTTACCATCTTGTGCTTTTTCGATTATCAAACAATAGGCGGACCAATTTTCGATTTCTATTTTTAGTGGTTGGACTTCGACTCCCCCTGTTATTTGAATTATAGATGCTAGTGTGGCGAGAGCATCTGCAAACTGATTCTGAGTTCTTGGAATGTATGTGAAGGTAATTGCTTCGAATTCATCGATTAACTTTGTCAAATGTTGATGGTATGGTACCAATTTGGGGTCTTTAGTTTTGTATTCCTCTCTTGTTTGTAATACGATGAGTGAAGAATCTCCGTACACTTCTAATTCACGAATTTCCATGTGGCAAGCCATTTTGAGGCCAAGGATGCATGCCTTATATTCCGCGATATTATTAGTATATGGAAATGTGAGTCTTATTAGTAAAGGGAATTATGTTTCCTCTAGTGATATGAACACTGCCCCGATCCCACATGAAATACATTAGCGGCTTCATCAAAGAACATCTTCCATTTAGGGCTTTGCTCTGTCCTACAGTCTTTTGCTGGTGCGCCTTCCGTTGTTAATATATTTTCATCAGGGAATTAGGCTTGTGATTCTTAGGGATCTCCCTCAACTGGGTGTTTTGCCAACTGATCGGCTAAAGATTGTCCTTTTATTGAGTTTTGATTTATGTATGTGATATCGAATTCTGATAAGAGCATTTGCCATTTGGAGATTCTCCTTAACAAAACGGGCTTCTCTGCTAAGTACTTCAAAGGATCATGTCTTGTCAACAACTTGATGGGATAGTAAATGGTGTATTGCCTCAATCGATGCATGACCCAAATTAGAGCACAGCAAGTCCTCTCTATTTCTAAATACCTCTGTTCCCTGTCTATGAATTTCTTGCTTAGATAATATATGGAACGTTATCTCTCCTCTTCATCTTTCTGTCCCAGCACGCACCCCATGGATTCAGGGAGTATCGTGAGGTATAAGAATAAGGGTTTCCCTTGTTTTGAAACTATCAAGACTGAGGGATTTATGAGATAGTCTTTGATTGTCCTGAATGCTTCTTCACATTCATCATCCCATTCTACTACATCATTCTTTTTTAGTAAACAGAATAGTGGGTAGCATTTGTCTGTAAGCTGTTAGATGAAACGGACTATATAATTCAACCTTCCTAGCAAACCTCTTACCTCTTTGATAGTACGTGGAGAGGGTAGTTCCAGTATGGCCTTTACTTTGTTAGGGTTGATTTTAATGCCATCTTGGTTTATGAAAAACCCTAACAACTTGCCTGTTGTGACCTAAAAAGTGCACTTTTTTGGATTTAACTTGAGTTGAAACTTTCTCAATCGCTTGAATAATTTCCTCAAAATAACTGCATGGCTTTCTTCTTCCTTAGACTTGGCTATCATATCGTCGACATATACTTTGACTTCTCGATGCATCATGTCATGAAGTATCTCGACTATGGCTTTCTGATACGTTGCCCCAGCATTTTTCAAACTAAAGGGCATGACTTTGTAACAGAAAGTTCCCCACGTTGTGATGAAGGTCGTCTTAGTTTTATCTTCTTTAGCCATTTTGTTTGATTATATCCTGAGAAACCATTCATAAATGAGAAGAGATGGTTCCCTACGGTGTTGTCTACCGGGACATCGATGTGAGGTAGAGGGAAGTTGTCTTTTAGTGTAGCTTGGTTTAAATCTCGGAAGTCTACACATACACGCACTTTCCCATTCTTTTTTAGAATGGGGACTATATTCGCTACCTATTCCAGATAGTTAGACACCTTAATGAATCCTACTTCTAGTAGTTTTTTGACTTCCTCTTTAATCTTTAGTAAGATGTCAGGCCTAAATCTTCTCAATTTCTATTTTTAAGGTTTGACATCTTCCCTTGTGGGAAGCTTACGAACTACTATTGACTGGTCTAGTCTTGGCATGTCGCCATATGACTAGGCAAATACATCTGCATATTCAGTTAACAACTCGACTATCTCGTGTTTTTGCTCGGCACTCAAATTGGCCCTAATCTTGAGGTTTTTAGGTTTCTCAATGCTTTATAGATTTACTGTCTCCATCGGCTTATCAATTGAAATCCCACTTTGTTCATGTTTTTGCTAATTTTCTCGTATTATTTCGTAGTCAAGAACATCACCTCCAACGGCTAACCCAATAGTGTTGGAAACGATACCTACCTGCGCGAAATGTCTCTGACGTTCGACTGTAGGGAATCTATGGGTAAAGTGAAATGAGAGCACGTATATGTAAGAAAAGAAAGGAATGAATTGCAATTTATTGAATATGAAAAAAACCACAATAGAAGTTTGTTTGATAATTGTTCCTTATTCTTGAGTTGACCTAGTGCTATTAATGGGATAACAAAACCAATTGTTAAGAGCTAGATGCTGCTCAAACGTGCGAGAGGTCGGGCCTTCTTTACTGACATCGGTTTCGCTTATCCTTGGCTCTTGAATGGCAGTTGCTTGTTTAAATGATTGCTGAAGGGGTGGAATGCATCTGAGTATTGCTTGGCTTCTCTTTCCTTCTGCCTTTGATACCTCTTGCTTATGTCTCTTCTTAGGTTGTAAGAACGTACCCTAGTCCAAACGTTCCTTGCTATCCCTTGTTAAACTGATGGCCCTCCTTGCTAGTTACCATGTTCACCTTATTGAATATTTGGAGACCAAAGTCTTCGAAACCATCTTCCTCGATATAGGGTATGGCGGGTTCTTTATAAATGGCATAGTCTTGCTCTCCCAGCATAGTGATGATCTGTTCATTTGCTATAAACTTGACCTTCTGATGCAGACTTGATGGTATGGCTTTGGTAATGTGTATCAATGGCCTTCCCAATAGTAGATTGAAAGACCTTAGAATGTCGAGGACTTGGAAGGAGATGTGAAATATCAATGGACCAATCTTCACTAATAAGTTGATTTCCCCCACTATTTGTCTCTTGGACCCATTAAAGGCCCTAACCACTATTAAGCTTGGCTTGATGTTGCTTGGATCGACTCCCAGCAGGTCAAGGGTAGCCAAAGGGCATATGTTGAGAGAAGATCCATTGCCAATGAGTACTCTGGAGATGATTATATTGTTGCATTTCACCACTATGAACAGTGGTTTTGTATGTTGGTCTTCGTCTTCCCCCAACTCTTTGGGAGAGAAAGATATCTTATCCATGGTGAAGATTGAATATGCCATATAGCTCAATTTTTCTATTGCGATGCCCTTTGGTACCTTGATCTGTTTGAGCACTTTGAAGAGTGCTTCCTTATGAGGCTCAAACATTGTGAGGAGGCCCATAAGTGATATCTAGGCTAGAACCTTGTTTAGTTGCTCCATGATCTTATATTTTCTTGCCTTGACCATCTTTGTAAATGCAGAGAACCCTTCTTTTTCTTCTTTCCTTACCTTAGTGTTGGGCTCTTCGGTTAAGATCCTGTATTTCGGGTCATAAATTCTCCCAAAATGGGTGATTCCTCCTATGATAGGGGGTCTTTCTTGATTGAGAGCCCGATAGTCAAATGGTGTCGCTTTATACCTCTCTGAGGGTATTAGGACATTTAATACATATCTCTTCTTTGGAATCTGTACCTCAGTAGATTGTCCCTCGTAGCACTTTATGACTATTGGTCTTTGGTCCGATTTAATCATGTTCATGGACTTCTCCCTCTCCTTTGGTGGGTTGCCTTCTTCCTTAAACTCGGGCCCCCATCTATTAGGTAGCCTATACTCGGTTGGTGTGAAAGAGTAATTTACTAGATACTCAAATCTCCCATGCGATTAGCCTAGGGTACCGACCGTTGGGCCTCTAGCTAACCATCTCTTTTCGATATGTGATTTAGGGGTTTCATCTGGGACTTAGTGTGGGCAACTTTCTTGTTCCACTGTTGCTTTTTGCTGTTTTGGGGACTCTTTGGAGTTTGGCTATTCGAATGTGATCATATTGATAGTGGGCTTATGGTTGGGCAGCAGATTAGTGTTGACATTGGGTGCTGGTGTGTTAACAAAGTCCAATTGCACTATTCCAACGTCAATCAAATCTTGAATCTTGTTTCGAAGCCTCCACCATCTATCTGTAGAATGGCCCTCTTAGCCCATATGATAATCACATTTGAGGCTTGAGTCAAAATTTCTAGGCTTGTACCCGTCACTTGAGATTTCAAAACTGATCAAATTATCCGCTCACAGTCAAGCAAAGACCTGGCTGAGCGGGATCGGAGTGAATTGTCTTAAGACCCTAGTGGCCTGGGTGTGATTCATTAGTGACTGTTGGATTGGGGCACTCGTGGTTTAGAATGTCATGTTGGTCTCAACCTTGTCCACTTTACCGAAGTTAACCGTGCTGACGGTGGACTCCTTGGCTTTGTTACTCCCTAGGGGCCTCTGTGATGATGTGATTTTAAGAGGGTTCGTTGTCGGGAGTCTCCCTGACGAAATGGCCTTCTCGATTCGACACCCTGTTGCCACTACTTCTGTAAAGCTAGACGACGTCTAACCCACCAGATGTGAGAAGTAAGTCTTATCTAGCGTGTTGACACAGATGAATGTCAACTCCTTTTCAGAAATTGAGGTCGTTACCCTAGCAACTTGAGCTTTAGGGGGCATACTTGCTCATCTTCCGTACATACAGCCTCGTATGCATCTTAGGGCATCTAGTGCCATCATATTTTTCAAATTTTAGGATCTTGAACTTCTCTAGGTATACTTCCTCCCCATATACTAGTAAGCTAGTGATCCCTGTCTGTTTAAAACCGTCAGACCCCTCTATTGTTTTCATTTTATCAGCCAACCATTGAAAAAGTTTTCTTTCCATCTACTTTTGCCTGTCCTCTATCTCCCTCTTTATGTCGTCCGAGGTTGGACCGAGGTTGACTCTCAATTCATACTCGAATGCTGGGTTGAGGTGGGAATTGATCTCTTCATATTCTGGAGGTTAACCCTCTATTACTTTCCCTTTTCTAGCCCCCTAGTATTCTTCCTAAGTTGGTTGGGTGGTGCAAAGGAGGCAAATACTTTAAGTCTAGAGGTGGACTGGTGCAACCAATTGTTGGACTGTTTGTTATAGGGATACGATCCTAGGATTTGAGGCTATATCAGTGCTGGTGTTGTTGCGGTTGTCGCTGTTGTTGCCACTGTTTGCCATTTTGGTCTTTGAGTGGGTGCAGATTGGGCTCCTTAGAGGGTTCGGTTGTTTAGGAGCTATCTTTGATACCTAGAGCGCATTTTTCTTCGTTTAATGCATGTATGTAAATTTGATGCATATATCACACATATGCTAAAATAAAGGGGCCACCAATTGATTAATGATATAATACTAAAATTTTATTTTTATTAATATTGAAAACTCAGAGTTTGATACTTGAAACATAAAAAAGTATAAGTACAATGCTAATTTATTTCCTAGTCCTTTTATTCTTCTACTGCGTAGGCATTGGTTTTCCGCTGATGATAGCTTCCAACTCTTTAACTCTAGCTTGGGTCTTCTTTGGCTGAGCTTCCAAGGCCTTGTTTCTTTGATTAGACTCTTTAAATTTTCCCTTCCAGATATCTTTTTTGTTGTCTACAACTTTGAAGTACACCTCCATTCGAGCCTTGACTTGTTCTAAATAGGTTCTTAGCTCTGGGTTTACCTTGTCTGGCTTAGGTTGGGTGACATCTAAGACTTGGTATGCCCTTTCTCCTGTTTGATATAGTTGTAGATCACGAAATCCCTGGTGGCTCAATGCATGCCTACTTCGCCATCTAGGTCTCCGAGGTCTACGTTGGGGCTCTCGATTCGAGCTTCCCATAGGGCTTTGACCTTTGCCAGCTTGGCAAACTTCTCGGTTACCAGTAGACTTGGGTCCTAGTATTCGAACGTGATTGCTTCTAGTGATGGTCAATAAACTATGTCTTAGATGGTACCGAATAGGCAGACCACCAAGTTTGGATGATAACCTATACATCCGCTGATACCGATTAGAGGAATGGATTGAAGGTTTCTGCTGGTTAGGATGACTTTGTTGCAGCAACTCCACCTAACTGTCCATAGGTTGTCGTCGACACTGAAGTGGATGTAAAAGGTTCCGGTAGGGAAGAGTATGGTGGCGAAGGCTGTTAGGATGAAAGCATTCACCCTCCTCCATTTATAGCTCTTGGGGACCCCGCATAATATGTTTTTCCTATCCCCATCATCTTCCTGGGCTATGAATCAGGCTTCTAACTCATCCATTCGTATGCAATATTTGTTGCAGTTTGCTAAGTCCTTATTGATTGTTATCTTGTGGATACCTAGAAGTCTACTGAAAATACCGACTGGCCCAGCCTAAAGATCAGGCACATACACCTTATTGGTTAGTGATGGGGCTTGTAGAAGTTAGGTGTATTCTTTCAGAGTAGGAGTGATCTCATGTGGCCCAATGAAGAAAGTTACGGGCTCTACTTCCCATAGATGGAGGATAACTCGTATCAAAGGTAAGTTCATTTCCATCTTCATTAGTGAAAGGATGAGCCCTATCTTTTGTTGGATGAAGGCCTGCTCTTCGGGGTTGTATAGAGTAAACCAATGGTCTAGTACCAAGTTTGGATCCAGAGGTTTGTAAACCCGGATCTCTTTGCGGAGAAGGTGGTCAACTGTAGAACTAGCCATCTATTACAATAGAAGTACAAATGATGTTATTATAGGGAAATGTATCTGAACTCGAGGAACGAAACAAAAGCATTACATCATCAATCAATTGTCAGCCCATAACTTCATGTATGCAAATAAGTGGGTTCTAACAGGTCCCTAAGCTCTGTGGCCTCCCACATTCTCGAAGAAATAGATCGCAAGCCATATCGTAGCATTAGGTAGGGTGTCCTAATAAGTCCCGAACGATGATCATATCACTTCGCCCGAAACCTATGCAATAACCCCCCGTCTTAGGGTCCTAAGACGACTTGGGTTTGACCGTATCTAATCACGAGATTACATGCATGCATACTCAGTGGTAGGAAAAAAATACATAAACCCTAAATTTCGTTAAATCCCTGAAATGTTAGCATTAGTAGTATAACAATCAGAAGACATTTCTGGAAATGGTGATTTGAGGAGATTTAGGTGGCTAGCCTACTAGAGAAGGTCCCTAGTGGAGTCACTATCTTGTTAAGTCTAAGTTTTGATTTTTTTTTTCATTTTCATTCCTAATTTGATTTATACTAGACTCTATGTTTATCTAATATAAGTCATCGACTTGAACTAGGAATTTCGTCTTATTTTGGAGTTGCTACCCAACTAAAGTTGGGAAAGATTATTGAATTAGGATTAATTGAGCAAATTAATCCTAATTTAGATAACTAGTCAACGAGATTTTCTCTTTTCATTTTTGTGAAAGCGAAAAGTGAAAACCGGAGTTTCTAGACTTGGGAGGCTAACCTATTAAAACCTTAAAGTTACCACTTTATTTTTCTAAAATCTAAACCCTATCTTAATGTCTTTTATTGTTATTTATTTTGTTTTATTATTTTGTTGTTGTGTTTTTGGCTTATTGGTTAAAAGCAACTTATTCTAATATGGAAAATGAGTTTTTGTTCTTTTTAGAGTTGCCCCGAACAGGTGGCTACGTATTTGCTATTTAGGATCAAACAAACTATAGTTCGCTTTTCATGAAAAACTTTAGTGGGTTTGTTAATTTTAATTATGAAATTACCTCGGATTTACATTTTTATCATTTTAGTATTTTTTGAAAAAAATCTAAGCCTAAGCTCCATTATTTTATTCTATTTTGAAAAACTTATTTTAAGGAAAAACTAATTTTGGAATTATTTTAAGAAAACTAATTTTTTCTAAATGATAAAATGACTTGTTATTATTAGGGAAATATTTTATTATTATTATTATTATTTATCTATTATTTTTATTATTTTTTCCTTTATTTTTATTTTTATTATTATTTTATTTATTTTTCTATTTTTTATTTTATTTTTAACATTTTTCCATCTTTTTTAGTTTTTTTAATTTTAATTTCTATACTTTTCTATTGCTATTTTTTATTCTTTCCTTTTTCTTTTCTTTTATTATTATTATTATTTTTTATTATTTTCCAACATTTTTTTTATGATTTTTATAATTCTTTTATTATTTATTCTATTCTAAACTAAACCTAAAAACACTAATCTAAATTTTAACATTTTCCTAATATTATTTTTGAATCCGGCGGTGGTCGGAGGTCTTCGTCAGTGGTGTTTCGACAACTTTCAAGAGCGTTTGAAAGTGGCTTCTAAGCTTTTAGGGAGTGGGGAACTTAACTGTGGTGGTGGATTTCTCTAAGAACGCCTCCTGGTGGTGTTTCGAGGTGGTGGTCGGCAGTCGTGGGTCGCGTGAACTCCGGCGGCTCCAATCTCTCTTATTTTCTCTTCTTTCTCTCTTTTGATTCGTCCTCTAGCTTCATGTCCTTGATCTCTATTTATAGGCGTTGAAAACCAAGTAAGATAAGCTTGGATTTCCTCTAATTGGCATAAATCGGATTTTTTTGTTGAAACCCATCTTTGATTCATGTAAATCCTTTGATTTGTTGCGATTTGATTCCAATGGGATGATATTTATCTTATTTCTGTTAAAGATTTGGTGGATTTCATGTAAAAATCGCATCAAAATGGCCGAAATTCAAAATTTTCCTTATCAGCAACGATCTCAAATGGAGGTTGTAGACAATCACGTGCTTGGTGCGTGCACTCCCTCCATCCAATCACAAGTTGACATGTGTTTTGGGGAGGGAAAGAAATCGGGCAAAACGCAGAATGCGTCCTTCGCTTTTCGAACCCTTAACCTCGAGCCCCCACGCGTGCTCAAGTCTATGGCTTGGACCAGCTGGCCTAGCCCACTTCTCAATTTTTTTTTTATTTTCTTAATTTAGATATATGTAATGCAATTTTTTATTATTTTTGTATTATTTTGAAATTCTAAAAATTTGTAAAAATTATTCAACTTCTTTTCTTATTATTTCTATCATTATTTTCCAAAATTGATATATTTTCCTATTTATTTTATTTTTTGAATGTTTTTCCTATTTTTGCTAAATTAGAAGACAAATTGTAAAAAATAAAAGAAATTAAAAATTGACCATTATTAATTATTAGGGTAAAAAATGGGATGTTTATACCTTGTATAAAGGTACCAAAAAAAATAGCTATAAAAAATCCTTTATCATAAATATGAATGATAGTAAATATAAAAAAAGAACCATTTCAGTTTGATCTACTTTCTAAGGCTACTGATTATTTCTATTTTTCTATGTTTTAAATGTCCTTTGATAGACATGTTAGAGGAATAATGATGCCAATATTATGTTACTAATTTTATTACATTGAATGTTTGATTTGATAAGTCCATTTACCTAAATACTTTAGATCATCTGCATCACTATTTACCTAATGCTTAATGCTTCAGGAAAATTTTCCTGTTTAAATAAGTTTATTTAGTGAACTTGCTCTCTAATTTATTATTATCAATATATTTTTTTTCTTTTTCCCTTTTCAAGCTAGTATTATCAATATTTCAATGCCTTCAATTTTGCTACGAAAAAAAAAAATCAGCAAATCATCAATAATAGCAATTAAATTTAGAAGCGGAGGAAGGATAACCAATTTAATTTAGAAGAGGAAAGAGGCATAAGAAAGGAATGTTTAGGCCAAAAGAAAAAGAAAAAGAAAATAAAAAAAGAAACATTTGTATATGCAATGATGTTGCACTTTTCACTTTTTGTATTGAGTAATACCTTCTATGAATTAAAATTCTAAATAATAATAAATAAAATTTAATATATGAAAATATTTATAACTATTTACAATAATTAATTTGATAATATGAATGAAATGTTAAATTCTTACGAACTCTTATCCTCTGAAGCTCCATTTGATCAAGTTTTTTTAATTTTAAATTTAATGGTTAGAATTATTTAAGCATAATTGAATTGCCTTATGAATTATTATTCTGCTTCATGCTTGCTTTTGCATCCAATTCTTTTATCCATTGAAAAATCGTGACGATCACTGTTCATGTGGTGTGCAGTCAGTGGTATAAGTACAACTTTTAAGCCTTTCGTGCAGGTGTACGGTGAGATCTTCCCGATTACCTAGAAAACGTGAAAATGCATGCTATAAAAGGAAAGAAAAATAAAGTTACAACACGTGTTATTGAGAGACAGCAAGTAAACATAGGACACATGTTCCACTAAAGGAGCTCCATGTGTCCTGAGGCAACTGAATTCAACGTACAGACAAAAGTTCAGTTCACATATAACAATAAATAGGGAAATCTAACTGCACTAATAACCAAGCTCTAGGTATTTTTTATGTATTCATAATTTTATATTATATAACTAGTATTAAATTATATTTAATTTTTTTTTTATTTTTATTTTTTAAAATAAGGTTTTAGCAAGTATTTTAAAGATATTTGTTAATTGGGCCAAAACTAATAATTGATTCACTCTCTAAGTGTAGGAGCCGTGGTGGCTTATGATGAGAAACCGTGTTCTGGTGTGCTTTATCTCTCCAGCTTGCTCACCTTTTAAGATCTTATAATATATATATATATATATATATATATATATATATATATATATCAACACTTCCTTCACGTTCCACTTCAACTCAAAGTACCAACTTCAAAGTATACAGTTATACTTGTTATCTCCCACACATATCAACAACAAAACGCAAATTCAGTCTTGAGAGTGTTTCATCAGTAATCAACAGAACAGACTTGATGGATTCACTATTCCAAAAGCTCGAGTTTCATGGTAACAGTGTTCTAGCAAGCCCTTCTCAAATTTCTGATTATGGGTCGTCTTCAACTTCCGATGGAGATTACAAGCTAGCGTCTAGTAATCCAAAGAAACGCGCCGGGAGGAGGAAGTTCAAGGAGACGCGCCACCCGGTGTACCGTGGAATACGGAGGCGGAATGGGGACAAGTGGGTCTGCGAGTTGCGGAACAACAAGTCGAGATTATGGCTTGGAACTTACTCTACTGCTGAGATGGCGGCGCGTGCGCACGACGCAGCTGCATTGGCACTTAGAGGCAAGTCAGCTTGCTTAAATTTCGCGGACTCTGTGTGGCGATTGCCCGTGCCGATTTCTATGTCGGAAAGCGATATAAGGAAGGCTGCAGTAGAGGCGGCGGAGGCATTTCGGCCGCAAAAAGGTGGCGATGAGGAGAGTGTGAAGTGGGAGAGAAGTTGTTCCGATGCTGAATCAACTGGGTCAAATGGCCATCAGAGTGATGAGAAAGTGGAGGAAGTAAATGAGAATGAAGGAATGTACTGCGATGAAGAAGCGTTGCTATTTATGCCTCAATTGCTGGATGAAATGGCTGATGGATTGCTTGTGTCTCCTCCTGTAATTTGTGTAGATAATTGTAATAGGGGTTTTGATTTTGATGCTGGGATATCATTGTGGGATTTTCATATTTGAGTTTGTATTTTGTAAGTTATTATGTGAAGTGTGTGACCAAGAAGGGGAAAAAAAAAAAAAGAATTCTATTTTTTTTCCCTTTCAATCGCATCTTCTTATCTTTTGTCAAATCTCATGAAGTAGTTTGAGATTGAGATACGCGCATGCACCATAATGCATGTATGCAAAAAATAAAAGAATTGAAGTGAGGAATATGTGTAAGCGTTTACCCATGTGAGTAAGTCGGCTCAAAAGAAATTGTCAAGCAAATTTTTGACTTCTTCTCTAGATTTAAGCATCCATAAGAAAATATATAACAAGGACAAGTCCTATTAAATGATGTTTGATAAGGAACTTTTGCTTAATTACATAGATAAAGAGCTCTTTCTCACATCATGACAAGTTGGAAGTACAGTTTATTTACAGCTAAATTGTAATTAATATAATTAATTAAATGGTGTCCAATTGTAAAATAAAATAAAAAAAATTAAAAGAAGGGGCATTTAAGTAATCAAACACCTTAAAAAGGAGTATTATGGTCCTTTCGACAATGGGTTATATAAGCCAAAAGATAACACTAACTGACCTTTTTTTTTGTCGATTGTCAATGTGAATTCCATGCTACAAACAAACCCTAACTCATCCTAAGCTACACTTCAACTATAGAGGGAATTCCGAGTTGATGTGTGATTGTAAAGGTAAGTACGTCTATCAAATTAAGGATTTTACATGTTATATGTTTTAACAGGAACTCAGCTAAGACTAACGTTGGAGATATTAGGGCTCTTGGCTATTCAATTTAGATGTCAAAGTTGCTAGATCAAACACGTTTCAAGTCGTAAACTTAAATCGAGATAAATAAGTGTTCCAACTACACTTAAATTCATGAAATTAGGTATAGTTTGTGTAGGAAATAGAGTGCCTAGTTGATTAATTAGAGATGGAATGGAGAAAGGTTTAATTGGGGATGAAATTAGAGAATTTGTGCAGTTCAGATGGGTATATGGTCATGGTGCACAATCGTGTACTTACCTGTGAAGAACAAATTGGTGAAATGGGGATACATAGCATGGTACACGGGTGTATACTTGCCTGTGTTGAAGTACATGGCCAAGTACACGATCATGTACTTGGGCATGATGATTGGACTTAATGTATAGAAAGATACATGGCTATGTACATGATCGTGTTCCTTCCTTTGTTCTTTTACATAGCCATATATATGCCAATGTTGTCTAAGAACATGTCTTTAACTTTTTTATTTTGATTTTATTCAAATTTTGAGTTGAAATTACATATGATAGAGCTTAAGGAAGGAGAAATAGGTGAATAATTCTTAGTAGATTGGTCTAGTGAAGATTAGGTCTTGTTGTAGAGTAAAAATGAGAGTTAAATATTGTTTATTGACAGCTTTAAGGAACTCGATAATTCTAGACAAGTAGAAATCAAAACTGCCCTTTGAGGTACATGTTTACCGTGCTTGTTGGTTATGTTTGCTAGTTACAGTAAATGAATGAATCTAACAAAAAATTGATATTTTCCTTGCTTGTTGCTTATAAGTGTCTTGACCTAGGAGTTTGAGGTGGTAGATTCCTGAGAGGCATCCCGATGATTAGTATACAGTGTTGTCTTTAGTGGAGTTTTATACCTAAATGATTTGGGGAAGATTTTAGGGCGATTGGGGTCGAACGTGGAAATTCTTAACCTAGGATCAAGATACTTAAATTAAATAAGAAAGAGAGTATCGGGGTCATGAGTATCCCTATGTTGCTTGTTAATTAACATAAAAATAGGTAAGTGGTTGATTGTTAAGTATGTACTGCATTACATATGTGTGAAATTTGTATTGTTGCGACATGCACATGTGTTTCGGTATTCATAAACTAGGCTTAGGTTACTCTATTATTTTTAAACTATAGGTAAGTACAATGGATACACTAAGTATGATGAGTATGGGAATGTAGTATACTATTTTCACGATGAGAATGAGGAAGATTATCACTACTATTATGGAGACAAGTAATGTGAGAGTGTATGATTTGTTTGTAGATGTTAAGGATGCTTGAGTGAATAGTTAAAAATTATTTACAAGTTAAGACTCATGTTATTAAAGGATGATGTACATTTGATCAATTATTAGTGATTGGAATGATTCACCTATGAATCATTCATTTATGTTATTAGAGTTATAGTTATATTAATGTATGGGGGAGATGAACAAGTTGAAAAAAATAAGAGTAGTAAATACCTTTACGTATCTCTATCCAATAGACATGTAATAAGCTATAGCATTCCAAGTTTTGAGGCGTTACAACTTAGGTGGTATCAAAGCTTAGGTTTTAATCAATAGAGTATAGGTTGTGACCTATAGAGCTTAGGTTTGAAGATCCTTAGGAATTAAGCTGATGATTTGTAGGTATAGGTTTTAATAAGTAGAATATAGATTGTAATCTCTAGATGGATTAGGCATTGAGTCTATAGAATGGTGAGATATGAAGATAGTGGGTAAATTGGGGGTTGATTGTTTTGTTCAATAGTATATTTTACTTTAATTACTATCTTTAATTGTGGTTTCTTTTAAATTTCTGTTTTACTTATATATATGTATGTGTGTGTAGATATAGGTATACATAAATGTGTACCATCATTCAGTTGTCTCCTATCAAGCAAAATGTCGTCTAAAAGAATAAAAAAACTGGCTAATCTGGCACTAGATGGCATAGAGATGCTCAAGATGAAAGATAACTCCTAGGTTACCTTAGTAGGGAGCTTAAGCTTAAGCCATCGAAATGACTACTTAACTACTATAAACTATGAATGCCTTAGTAAAGATGATAGCATAGCAATAACAATAAGCCATGAGACTTGCTTGGCTCGTAGATGACTAATTTGGATTGAATAAATTTGTTTGATTGACAAAGGAATTCAACCCATGAGTTGATGATCCAATAGAAGCTGAACATTTCATAATAGAGATTAAAAAGACGTTTGCTGCATTTAGGGTACTAGAGGATAGAAAAGTGAACATCATAGCCTTCATGCTAAAAGGGTCAACTGTTCATTGATGGGCTAGTGTTTCTAGGCTAATAAGAGCCCACATCCATTGGCAAAGAATTTAGGAATTATTTTATGAAAAATACTTCCCTAGTAGCATTAGAGACTCAATGGAGGTAGTGTACTATAATTGTTAACAAGGTAATCATGTGGTAGAAGAGTATGAAGCAAAGTTGAATAAGTTGATAAAATTTCTACCTGAAGTAGTATGTACAAATGATGCCTATAGGGTTAGAAGGTTTGTGAGAGGTTTAGAGCCTAACCTCCAACATGAGGTGGGTTCCTTCCAGCTACCCACTTATGGAGAGGTCGTGGATAAAGCTAAATTTATAGAGTAGAGTTGGAAGAGAATGGAGGAACAGTTGTCTCGTAGGTCGAGAATTGCCTTAGGAAGAAGACTTGCCTCAAGTACCACATACATAGAGAAAGGAAAAAGGCCAGTAGTTTATCAAGCTAAAACTATGGCTTTCATGCTTAAACCTCTTCAGACTAGGCTAGTGCCTCTAGCATTGCCTCTATTACGACAAGTAGGACTAGGGGGAAGATGTCCTAGGTATTTAGGCCACATGATCTACATTAGTGTAGTTGGTCGGAAGGGGTATGCTTTTCTTGTGGCAAGATAGGACATCCCAATAGAAATTGCATAGAATAATCTATTCCTCAAACATTTTGCTACAACTATAAGCAAAGGAGTCACAAAGCTTTTGAATGTAGAACCATAAGGGGTTAAGTAGTTGCATACCCTAATTAGTACATGCTCCACAAGCAATGTAACCCTAAGGGCGAGCACAAGCAAGTAGACCTCAAAATATTGGTCTTAGGTAGAGATCTCTGACTTGTGTATTTGCTCTTCATCAACAGCAAAACTAGGGCACTACAGAGTAGGATACAATGGTAGGTACACTCCTAGTATGTGTAACTATTGCATATGTATTGTTCGATACTAGTGTGACACATTCTTGTATATCTAATGTGTTTACAAGTAAGTGTGGACTAATATATGAAAATGTAGAGGAACCTTTAAATGTAAGCACTCCATTAAGAGTAATAGGAGAATTAGGGAAAATATATAAGATTGTCAAGGTTGAGATTTAAGGGTGGGTGATGCTTGTTGATTTGTATGTTTTGGATATGTTCGACTTTGATATAATTCTAGGAGTGAACTAGTTGTTAAAGTTTTATGCCACTATAGACTGTCATAATTTGATGGTTTATTTCATTTTCCCTAATGAAGATCCTATCAAGCGTAAAGACCTATGAGTCTACCAACATACGAGTTATGGAGCAAGAATAGGTTAGCCACCATAACAATGTAAGCTAATAGGGAAGTGAAACTTGAAGAGGTGCCAGTAGTAAATATGTATGCTAATGTATATCCTGATGATTTTTCAAGGTTACCACCAGATGGAGAAATTTAGTTTGGTATAGACTTAGTGCCTAACATAACCCCTATATTTGAAGCTCCATATAGGATGGCACTTATGGAATTAGTAGAATTGAAGGTTGAGATACTAGAGTTATTAGATAAGAAGTTCATTAGGCCTTAGGGAGCTCTTGACCTATTTTTAAAGAAGAAGGACGGTAGCATGAGAATGTGTATAGACTATAGAGAATTGAATAAGGTCACTATAAAAAATAAATATCTACTCCTTAGGATAGATGGCCTTTTTTTATCAACTATAAGGGGCCCAAGTATTTTCTAAGATTTATTTGAGGTCAGGTTACCATGAATTAAAGATAAAGGAAGGAGATATCTAGAAAACTGCATTCAAAAACTGATATGGGCATTATGAATTCCTAGTAATGCCATTTAGTTTAACTAATGCTCTAGTTATCTTCATGGATTTGATTAATAGAGTATTCAGAGATTTTTTGGATCAATTTGTAGTAGTGTTTATTGATGATATCCTGATATATTTAAAAAGTAAAGAAAGGCATGAAGAGCACCTGAGTGTTATACTAGAGAGATTACAGGCTAAGAAGCTGTATGCAAAATTTAAGAAATGCAAATTCTGGTTGGAGCAAGTTTCTTTTCTAGGACACATAGTTAATAAGGATGGTATTGTAGTGGATTTCAAGAAGTAAAGGTAGTAGTAGATTGGGTAAGACCTAAAATAGTGATTGCAATTAGGAGCTTCTTGGGATTATCATGCTATTACTAGCGGTTTGTGGAGGGATTTTCTAAGATAACCATGTGTTGACTAGATTAACTCAAAAGGGAGTGAGGTTTGAATGGGATGACTGTTGTGAAGACAGTTTGATAAAGCTAAAAGAGAGATTAATCTTAGCACCAATCTTAACTTTACCAGAAAGTGGGAAGGAGTATACAATATTCAATGATGCTTTTAGACAAGGTTTAGGGCATGTTCTTATGCAAAATGGTTAGGTTATTGCTTATGCTTTTCACTAGCTGAATTCATATGAAAGAAACTACCTTACACATGATTTGGAGTTGGTAGGAGTAGTCTTAGCATTGAAACTTTGGAGACATTATCTATATGGAGTGAAATGCAAGGTATTCATATATCATAAGAGCTCAGAGTACCTGCTCACTCAAAAGGGCCTAAATATGAGACAAAGGAGATGTTTGGAATTAATTAAATATTGTGACTTAGAAATATTATATCATTTAGGACAAGTAAATGTGGAGCAAATGCTCTTAGTTGAAAGAGGTAGGATAACTTAGCTACATTACTTACTTCATAGAGGCCATTGCTTAAAGAAATGTGAAGGTTAGAATTTGAAGTAGTTACTTGGGAGGTAGGAGCAAGACTTGCTAGGTTTTACATCCAACTAACTATAGTGGATAAAATCAAAGAAACTCACTTAGAAGATAAAGGTATATTAGAAATTAACCATAGAATGGAACAAATGAATGCACCTAGATTCAGAATTGATCAAGAGGAAGTTTTGTGATATTGAAATAGGATATGTGTACCATAGTTAACAGAGTCAAAGAATGAGATTTTAAGGGAAGTACATCACTCTAGGTACTCAATCTACCTTGGGAGTACTAGAATGTACCAAGATTTGAAGGCCCATTACTGATGGAAGAATATGAAGTGGAAGATTGTAGATTTTGTTTCCAACTGATTAAGATGCCAACAGAACAAAATAGAACATTAGAGGCTGGCAAGAGAACTACCATCCTTATCCATATTAGAATGGAAGTAAGAGCATGTAATTATAGAGTTTGTTACTACTCTTCCTAAAACTAAAGAAAAGCATGATACTATATGGGTAGTAGTGGATAGATTAATCAAATCAACACATTTTATACCCATCAATATCAATTGTACACTAGGTAAATTGGAGCAGTTGTAAATTAAGGAAATAGTCAAGCTTAATGAAATCTTAGTGACAATTGTTTCAAATTAGGATATTAGATTTATAGATAGATTTTGGAGAAGCCTAAATAGAGCTCTAGGCACCAAGTTGCAGTTTAGCACAACTTACCATCCTTAGATAGACGGGTAGTCCAAACAAATTATATAGATTTTGGAAGATATGTTAAGGGCTTGTGGTTTGGATTTTGGAGGAAATTGGGATGAACACTTACCCTTAGTCGAATTTACCTGTAATAACGGCTATCAAGAAACAATTTAGATGGTGCCATATGAAACTTTATATTGAAGGAAATGCAGGCCACCCTTGCACTAAGATGACGTAGGAGAGAGAAAGGTATTGGGACTTGAATTGGTATAGGAGGTTTTGGATAAGGTGAAATTAATTAGATAAAGGATGCTAACAACGTAAAGTCACTGGAAGAGTTATGCTAATAGGAGGCTATGATCACTAGAATTCAAAGTAAGGGATCATGTATTACTACGGATATTGCTAACTAAGGGTGTTGTTCAATTTGGTTTAAGAGGAAAATTAAATCTTAGGTATATTGGTCCTTTTGAGGTGTTGAAGAAAATTGGTAACGTCATTGATAAGAGTCAAAAGACCCTTATTATTTGTACTTATTTAGATATGTTTGTTATGTATTTCTTGTGATTTGTTGAAAAAAGGATACTTATTTTGTGAAAAATTCATTTTAGGGTTTAAAGAGCTCATTTGTAAGATTTTATGATGATCAAAGAGAAATTAAGGTAAATTAAACAAGTTTGGATTAATTTTGCAAAGGAACAAATTTTTCTTTTTTAGCCCCTGAATTTAGCATGGCCATGTTGAATGGTAAGGGTAACTATAGTAAGCATCAAAGGTGAAAGAATGTAAACTTTTTTTTTTCAGCCCCACCTCGAGCATGACCATACAGCAGGCCGTGCTGACTTGCAATTATTAAAAAGTTAAAAATAGTGCCATTATTTCGTATAAAGGTTAATTAGAGAGTTTGAGTTTAGAGTTTTTTAGATAGTTTTAGATTAGTTTTTTTATTTTTTGAACCTAGGAGAGAAAATATGAAGAACTTCAAGGGATAAATTGCTTATACATCATTGGAGATCACAAGTCATCAATTACAAGGGTTTTATCTCTACATTATGATTTATTTTATCTTCTCTAGATCTTTTGTGGTTATTGTAAACTTTATGGAGGAGTAAATTTCTTATACTTTGCACTTTGTGAAACCTTAAGCCATGTGAAATGAATTACTATTTGATTGATGAAAAATTTCATGTCTTTGTGTCTATTTATGTGATTTCATTGTCTTTTGATTGATTTATGTATAAACTAATTGCATGTTTAATTCTTATTAGATAGAAAGAGGTTTCATCTAATAAGATTGATCTTCATGAATAGAGAAATTTCTTGTTTCACTCAGAGGTAGGAAACTTTGAGTTTGTGATATAAGAATTTAATTCTTGTTATAAGGATCATGAACTTTTATGCAATCTTATGTGATGTTATAGAGGGAGAGATCTTCACTTTCTTATGTATGATTAGAATTTAATTGACTCGAGGGAGTAATTGATTTAGTTGATGAGATCTTGCAATGCAAAGCATGAATAATTTAATAATCAATCCATTATGATAGGAATTTTAAGGTTTAGGGTGGATCAAGGTGAGGTGTATGTCTTGTTATTGAATTTATCTTTTTAAAGTATACATAATTGATCTTAAGGTTCTTAGATCAGTTGTTTAGTATTTGAACCATAAATCTTATTTCAGGATTTAGGTTAAATAGTAGAAAAATGGTAATAGTACTTGTTTTTAAGATCCTTATAAACGATACCTTAAATCTATGCTACATTAGATAGGTACACTTCCCTAGTTCAGATAGTAGATTTAATTGATTTATAAATTTAGAATTTGATACAATCGCTAAGCACACATTAAGTTTTTGGCACTGTTGCCAAGGATCTAGCAAAGAAATATTAAGAAAAGCCTTAGTGTCTACTGCTTTAGTCATTTTTCTTATTTTCTCCTATTTCCCTTATTTTTGAATAATTCTAATATGTGATTGTTTGTTTTTGTCGGTGCATGACAAGAAGTCTTTCTATAAATATTCTTGATCTAAATCTTAAGATTGAGAGGATAGTCCGTAGGATATGAAATAAATAGTTGCTAGTTCTTCTAAGCAAGAAATAATTAAGGAAGAGGCTCTTGATATTAAAGTTAAGACGAAAGTAAAGGTAGAAATATTTAGAGAATTTCCAAATAATAGATCAGAATCATTTGAGCGTAGTGAAGAGGAAACAAAAATCATGGCTGAGGAACATAATAAAACCAATTTGGAGTATGTTAGGCCTACACTTGATGGCACCGGTCTAACAATTGTAAAGCCTCCAATTGGAGCTAACAATTTTGAGATAAAAGGTGTTATGATTCAACTCTTACAGTAATATTGTTAAGTTGATGGATTATCAGATGAAGATCCACATGCACATTTCAAAGTTTCTTAGAAATTTGTGGGACTTTTAAAAATAATGGAGTTATGGATGTAGTGTGGTTGCGATTGTTCCCTTTTTCATTAAGAGGGAAAACCAAGACTTAGTTGACATCCTTAGGTGTTGAACCTATTATTACTTAGGAAGACATGGTAAAGCAATTTTTGGATAATTATTTTCCCTCGTGCCGGGTTGCCAAGTTAAGGATGACATTTCTTCGTTTGTTCAAAATGATGTTGAAACTTTATATAATGCTTGGCAAAGGTGAAAAGAGTTGTTATGATGATGTCTGCATCATCAATTACCACAATGGATGTAAGTTTGGACCTTTTACAATAGGCTCAACACTGTTACTAGACAATTAGTTGATGCTGCAATTGGTAGTACACTTTAATTCCAAGATACTAGAGGAATCCTTAAAGCTTTTTGATGACTTAGCCAAGAACAATTATTAATGGGGGAACAACCATGGCAAGCAAAGAGCAGCTGGATTGTATGAGTTGGATTTCATGATCACTATTGTTGCTAAGATGGATGCACTAAGTAAACAAGTTGCTAGTATAAAAAATGCATCAACACCGATGATCAAATTTGGAGAATCATCTGAAGATTATAGAAACTTCTTTGAACTTCAAGAACATATTAACTATTTGGGCAATCAAAATAGATAACAAAACAATCCTTATAGCGACACATATAATCCAAGTTAGCGAAATCACCTGAATTTCGGCTATGGCAATATAAATACTTAAAGAGCTAACTATCTGGCTCTTGGATTTCAAAGGCCACAATTGCCACCACCTTAACCAATGCCTCAACTACTAGCTCTATCACCGCCGAAAAAGAAGGTAAGTTTGGAAGATCTTATGACTTAATTCATTTAAAGCTCAGAGGCAAAACATTAGAATCAAGAAGCTTCTATCCATAACCTTGAGAAACAAATTGGCCAATTAACAAAGATGTTGTTTGAGAGACAATCTTCTTAGTAATGCCAAGCTTAATCCAAGGGAGTAAGCAAAAGCTATTACTTTGAGAAGTAGGAAGGAGTTGCAATTTGAGAAGCCAAAAGAACAAGACAAAGAAGAAAATTAAAGGTCCATGGTAGAAGAAATAATAACTGAAAAGTTACAGCCTACAAAAAAATCACCATCTTCAGCTGTTAAAGAGTATAAACTATGGATTTCGTACCCATCACGCCTTAATCAAACCAATGACAAATAACAATTTGGTAAATTTCTTGATCTTTTCAAACAATTGCACATTAACATTCCTTTTGTTGAAGCACTTTCATATATGCCAAAATATGCCAAGTTCTTGAAAAAACTCTTTTCCAGCAAACAGAGATAGGAGAACATTTCTACTATTGCGGTTGGAGCTAGTTGTTCATCTATTATTTAAAACAAGCTTCCTCTAAAGTTAAAGGATCTGGGTAATTTCACAATTCCTTATGTAGTTGGTAATATTACTATTGATAAAGCTTTGGCTGACTTAGGGCAAGTATCAATTTGATGCCCTATCCTTTCTTCAAGGAGTTGGAATTGTTAAACCTAAGCTTACTCGTACGAGTCCATAACTTGCTAAACATTCTATGAAAATTCCTAAGGGGATCATTGAAGATGTTTTGGTGAAAGTTAGGAATTTCATTTATTCTGTTGATTTTGTGATCTTAGATATGGATGGGGATATGAATGTACGTTTAATTTTAAGAAGACCTTTCTTTGCAACAATTAGGGCATTGATTGATGTGGAGGAAGGTAAACTTACTTTAAGGGTAGAAGATGAAGAATTGATCTAGCTTTGAAGTATCCAATAAGTGCAGATGATTCATGATATGCAATTGATGTTGTTGATTCTTCGTTAGATGAGCACCTTAAAGAGATACTATAGAATGATGAGTTAGAATTGAGTTTAGTCCATGGAGAAAGAAAGGATGTGATAAATTCAAAGGTTGAATCATTGTTATCATAGCTTGATTCAATTAAGGAAATTACTCCTCAAGGTAGTTTTGAAGAATTGAAGGAGGAAAGTGAAGCAAGCCTTAAAACTTCCATTGAAGACTCATCGGTTTTGGAATTAAAACGACTTCCACATTATTTGGAGTATGCTTTTTTAGTAGAAAATTTAAAGTTATTGGTCATTATTGCTTTGGATTTGTCTTTTGAACAAAAATACCAGCTTTTGAAAGTACTTAAGGCACATAAATGAGCCATTTCTTGGAAATTTTTTTATAGTAAAATCATCATGATTCTCACATTTGTTATCCTAAGAAATTTCAAGAAGAGACTAAAGTTGTATTTGTAGGACGTTGAGCCAATGATGTTAAAAAAGTGTGCTTAATGGGAGGTAACCCATGTTTAATTTTGGTGAGTTGAGTTCCTTTTGCTATTCTTTGTTTTTCACTATCTTAAGTCCATTTTTATGTCGCAATTGTAAGTGTTAGAATGTTTTTGTTTATTCATGAAATAATGCGAGTTCAAGCTTAAGTGTGAGGAGAAGTACATTTTAGTATGATTTAATTTTAAAAGAGAGTGAGCTAACTTTTCATCCAATCTTCAAGAATTTTGTGTATATTACATGGATTAATGATGGAAACTTAAATTTTTTTCTACTATAAATTAGGTAATCTGGAACATAATTAATCATTTGAGGATGCAAAAAGAAACTTTTTTGTGATCTAGAGCTACCTTAGCCCAAACATGGCCATGAAGAAGGAGGGGTTGACTTCTACACGTATTCTATTTGCAATATTGTCTCTCTTGCTTAGCCGTATAGCAAGGGAGGGTTGACTTCTATACACATTCTATTTATAACACTGTCTCTCCTGCTCGGCCGTATAGCAAGGTAGGGTTGACTTCTACACACATTCTATTCATAACACCACCCCTCTACACGACCATGTTGCTTAGGCCATGCATAAATTATTTTGTTCTCAATTTTGGATTTGATGATGTTTCATATTTGTTTCTTGCTCCTACACTTCTTCTATCTTCTATTATGGTTGCAATTGAGCATCATTTCTATCTTAATTTGAGCATGTATTGTTTCAATGTTGCTTTTATATTACTTTTTTCTCTCTCTCATATTTTAATGAGGGTGAAGAAGAGGATGATAATACTAATAATGGGAATGCTTGATTTTAATTTTCTATTATTTGCTTTAATATTTGGGTTTGTACTTTTGAGCTCTTGACTTAAGGGTAGACTTCATCTTTACTAGATTCTTGTATACTTAATTGTTCAACTTGGGATAGGTTAATCTTTTGATCACTTTATTTTTGCCGTTTTTACTTGGTTTATCTACAAGTTGGAACTTTTATTTTGGTAGAGTTCATAACCATGATGCTGTTGTTGTTGATCTTTGCAATTCAAATTTCTCCTTTCTTATTTTGGTTTAGGAAAATTCCTATTACCATGCCTACATAAACTGATGAAGTTTTTAGTGTCCTTTTGTTATATTTCTTTTTTACCCTTTTTCCTTACTTGTACTTGATTAGGATGACATTGGGGACAATGTCTCATTTAAGTGTAGGGAAGAGATATTCTAGAGAGAAAGAAAATATTTGAGTCTTATTTGAACCTAATGATTAATCCAAATTCCTTTATTTATAAGTTTGCAAATGAGCTTTTAAAATCGATATATTTTGAAGTTTAAAATCTTGAAATTATACTCATATTTTTGTAAGGCTAGCATTTAAAACAAGAAGAATAGTGATTTTGTGTGCTTTATTCACCTATTTTGAACTTAGTATACTTAGTTAACACTTTGGGATAAAATCTAAATAGGTAAATTTACTTGTCATTTAATAATTGAATTTAGAGTTGGAAAGAGATCAAAATCCCTAGTGTAAAGTTAAATGGTTGCATTTCTAAGCTTGTTAGTGGTGTATTTGCTTTTCAACCACTTTGAGAGCTTTTTTAATCTTTTGTGAAAGGGGTATATAAATCTTCTCAACTCATTTCTCAAAAAAAAAAAAAAAAAAAAGCTAAGCTGAAAAGAAGTAAGACAAAACTTATCTAGAGGAAAAGAAAAGATGGAGGTAAAAGAAAAACTTAGGGAAATGATGGATTCTATGTACTTTCACTTTAGGATGTTGTGCCTAGAGGGGTGTTTAAATGGTTTATTTGCTTGTTAGTAAGTGGTGAGTGTGACCATATTGCTTTTGCTTTATTTAAATTTGTCATTCCTTTGTGACTTTAGAAGTAGTTATTAAATGGTGAGATTAATAGTTTGACTCACTTAGATTAGTTTTAAAATTTTGTCTGTAGTATGTTAAGTATAAGTACAAATATGGTAGGTTTGAGCAATACATACTAATGAGTTACTTTGGGTTGATTAAATCGAAGAATGCTATGCTTGATTTGATATTTTTCTTATGAGTGTAATTGATAATAGATTCTTTTGTCCTTATTTTGTTTGCTTGAGGACAAGCAAATGGTTAAGTGTGAGAAAGTTTGATAATTGTTAAAAGACCCTCATTATTTGTGCTTATTTGGACATGTTTATTATATATTTCCTGTGATTTGTTGAAGAAAATGATACTTATTTTGTGAAAAAATCATTTTAGGGTTTAAAGAGCTCATTTGGAAGATTTCATGATGATCAAAGAGACATTAAGGCAAATTAAACAAGTTTGGATTAATTTTGCAAAGGAACAAAATTTTCTTTTTCAACCCCTACATCTACATGGCCATGTTGAATGGTAAGGCTGACTACAGTAAGCATCAAAGGTGAAAGCATACAAACTCTATTTTTCTTTTTTAGCCTCATCTTGAGCACAATTGTGCAGCAGGCTATGCTGACTTGCAATTATTAAAAAGTTAAAAATAACACCGTTATTTCATTTTAGGGTTAATTGGAGAGTTTAAGTTTAGAGTTTTTTAGATAGTTTTAGATCAATGTTTTTCCCTAAACCTTAGGAGAGAAAATATAAAGAATTTCAAGGTAGAAATTGCTTTTACATCATTAGAGATCACAAGTCATCAATTACAAGGGTTTTATCTCTACATCATGATTTTGTTTATCTTCTCTAGATCTTTTGTCCTTGTTATAAACTCTATAGAGGAGTAAATTTCTCATACCCTACATTTTGTAAAACCCTAAACAATATAAATTGAATTGATATTTAATTGATGAAAAATTCTTATCTTTGTATATATTTGTGTGAATTCATTGTCTTGTGGTTAACTTGTACATGAATTAATTGCATGTTTAATTCTTATTAAATAGAAAGAGGTTTTATCTAATAAGATAGATCTTTATAAATAGAGAAATTATGTGTTTCACCTAAAGGTAGGAAAATTCTGATTTTCTTCTATAAGAATTTAATTTTCATTGTAAGGATCTTGAGCTTTATGCAATCTTATGTATCATTAGTGAGGGAAAGGTCTCCACTATCTCATGTATGGTTAGGAATTAATTGGTTCAAGGGAGTAATTGATTTAATTGATGAGATTTTGTAGTGCAAAGTATGAATAATTCATTAATCAATCTATTATCATAAGAATTTTAAGGTTTAGGGTGGATTAGGTGAGGCGTATGTCTTGTGATTAGCTTCATCTTTTGGAAAGCATACATAATTGACCTTAGGGTTGCTGGATTAGTTGAATAGTATTTGAATCATAAATCTCACTTCAAAATTTAGGTTAAATAGTAAAAAAAAAAAAAAACCCATAATACTAGTACGTTTTTTCAAAATCTTTGTGGATGACATCGTAAATCTATGCTACATTAGATAGGTACACTTGCTTAGCTTATATTATAGATTTAATTGGGTCTATAAATTTAGAATTTGATATGATCAGTAAATGCACATTAGTTACCTATGAGTTAGCCTTATTGCCTAACTTAGGGGGGAGTACATGATTTTTTCATGTATCTATGTTATGAAGGTTTTTAGCAAACCTAAACAAAGTTACAACTCTTGAACCTTTGGACATATAACTAAATCTCACTACTATAGAATGACCTATCTGCATTGTAGACACTAAGGAGCAGACATTAAGGTGAAGGATAATCCTCCATGTTAAGTTATAGTGGGGTAACCAAATAGAATGTGAGGCGACTTGTGAATTAGAAGAGGAGATGAGAAGAAGATATTCGAAAATCTTCTCAAATACAAGTAACTTTCAAGGATGAAATTTTTTTTATAGGTTGGGGGGGGGGGGGGGGGGGGGTGGTTTAGGTGGGAGGAAATAATGTAAAATACAAAATAAAATAAAATAAAATGAAGTTAAAAGAAGGACATTTAAGTAATTAAACACTTTAAAAGGAGGGTACTTTAGTCTTTTTGACAATAGGCTATATAAGCTAAAAGAAAACCCTAATTAACCTTTTTCTATCAGTTGTCAAAGTGAATTTTATGCTATAGAAAAACCTAACACATCTTAAGCTGCACTTCAACTATAGAGGGAATTCTGAGTCAACATGTGATTGTAGAGGTAAGTACGTTTATCAAATTAAGCATTTTACATGTTATCTATTTTAACGGGAACTCAACTAAGACTAACATCGGAGAAATTAGGGTTCTTGGATATTCAATTTGAATGTTAAAGTTGACATATCAAATACGTTTCTAGTCATAAACTCAAATCGAGACAAGTAAGTGTTCTAATTACACTTAAATTCATGAAATTAAGCATAGTTTATGTAGGGAATAGAGTGTTTAGTTGATTAATGAGAGATGGAATGGACAAAGGTTCAATTGGGGATGAAATCAAAGAATTCATGTAGTTTAGAGGGGTACATGGCCATGGTTCATGGTCATGTACTTACCTATAAAGAACTTAAAGAACAAATTAGTGCAATGGGGAAACATGGCATGGTACACAAGCATGTACCTACTTATGTTAAGGTATACATGTATGTACCTACTCGTGTTAAAGTACATGACCAAGTAGACAACTGTGTACTTAGGCGGGTTGACTGAACTTGCTATATTGAAAGGTACATGGCCATGTACATGATCGTGTTCCCATCCATATTCTTTTACACAACCATATACACGACTTTGTTGTCTAAGAACATGTCTTTAACTTTTCTATTTCAATTTTATTCAAAATTTGAGTCAAAATTATGTACGATAGAGCTTAAGTGATGTGCTCAATAGGATCTTAATACCAATAAAAGAAAACAGACACAATTGATTCCAATTTCTAGCTAAATGGCATGAACCTTAGGTTGAAGATGGAATCTTAATTGCGTGAAATAAGAACAAATGAACCAACCAATTGTACAATAGATATGACACACTAGTAATAATTGGAACCAACTCAAAAAATATTGATATGACTTATAATAATTCCTTAAGCCAACTCACCACAATTTCACAATGAAATTGATAAGAGTAGAGGATGCATGAGGAGGAGCTCTCTATGGCACAAATTTTAGATATGTAATGTTCAAAAAGTCCCTTACAAACCTTACTTTACAAGTATTTATACTTGTTTTAAATAAGGTAAATTTAACAAAAGAAAATACAACTAAAATAACAACATATGTTGCTAGCTTTCAACAAAAGGAAATTACAAATAAAACCCTCATGAGTGGCTGATTTCATTCAATTCCATGGAGAATTAGTGAGCATTAGTGAATTTATGTAAGTCCATGAATAACCCACAAACTGAGCATTAGTAAATTTACTCACCGTCCTGTAAAAACCGACAAATGTACCTGTTAAAATACACAATAATTATACAATGGAAAAGAAGATACTAAATAAATATCTTTGGGATCTAATTGTTTAAAGATGACTCTCATTGCCACATTTTGTAATGCTTTGGCTCTTGCCTTAGTGATGGGTCCTATGGGTATTGATTCCTATCATCTCCTTAGGCCTGTAGAAGATTTGCCCTCAAATCTGATAGGTCTTTATGAGCATCATCAGGTAAATAGGGTAACAGATCTACAACATTAAATGTAGCAGAGACGTCATATCCTCTTGGTAATTTATTTGTAAAAAGATCATTGTAGTCATCTAGTACTTGAGATACCATAGGGGGTAGTTGCTCACGCTCCTCCATCTCTAAGGTATACTTCATCTAAAATAAATATACCGGTCTCTCATTTGCTATGGCCTCCTTTAACTCATACTGTCCCACCAATATGGTCTTCTTCTTCCTAGTTTTACTTATCTACCTTTGAACCTCTTGGACTTCTGAAGGTTTACTTGTTTGCTTCTGAACCTCTTGGACCTCTGAAGGTGACATTGGGCTCAACATGATAAGTTTTCCCTTTTTTTGGAACACATAAGTATTTCTAAAGCCATCACGCAAAACCCTCCTGTTATACAACTATGGCTTGCCAAGCAATATATGGATGCACACATGGGAAGGATATCACATACAATCTCATCATGATATTTATCCCCTACATTGAAAGGTACCCTAGCCCTCTGGGTAACATGAAAACTACCCTACTCACTTAGCCAATGCAATTTATAGGGTTTTAGATATAGGGTAGTTACAAGTTTCAATTTAGATACTAATGACGCAACCACTACATTAGTACAACTACCTCCATCAATAATAATAGCACATAGATTATCTTGTACTCTGTAAGAGGTCTACTCATCATTATTAGTAGGAAATGAGGTCAAAGCTTGGTGTAGTACATTAATAGATAAATACTAATCACCTTCAACTTGACTATTGGCCTCATTGCCAAGTCCCCCATTCATATTATCATTTAACATAGCCGATGAATTTATCTTTTGACACACAAAGGCAATTCAAGGCAACTACAATACACTTGACGTCAAATACAACACACATAACACCCCTTTACAATCTTATAACAACATTCCACAACACATATACTCTTCCATGGTTCAACACACTACTGAAGTAACACACACACCACGACTTAACACACACTTCCACAATTCAACATACAACCACTACTACACACCTAATGCACAACACTTACTCCACGGTACACACCCACACTCACAGTGCAACACCCATCAAACCACAACACACACTCTATGAAACACGCACACACTCACGATGCAACACCCTTCAAACCACGACTTTACTCACTTCAAGACAGAAAGTGCACTCCACGAAAAATTCACACACCCATGGTGCACTTCACAACTACGGCAACAAAATGCAAATGGAAGTAATTATGGAAACTTCTCCAAATGGCAAGCTAATGATCCCAACTAGTCAAAGTGCATTTAAAATGATCAATAAACAATAACTCCCATAAGTAAAGATTGATTTGAATTCAAAAATATTTCCTAATTCTCCACATAAGAAGAGCAAATCAGAAAATCGAACCTTCAATTTCGAAAATTTCAAGGAAACAACAAACATCAATTAACATTACTTCAACTTATGGAATTCCAAATTATGGAATTCAATTCAAGAATTTCCCCTTCTTCCATGCACACAATCAACTCATGGGCAAAGGATGTAATATGAATTCTACACTTCACAAGACTTCAATTAGAAATCACGCTAGCAATTCAAGAAACAATTTAACATAAAACTTCAAGTTTCACTTCGCATAATTTAATGTCGGAATAAAGGATCAAGAACCCTAAATCCCAATTGGTGAATCACAAAAATTTCCCTTCTCTAAACCTTTCTCTAATACCAAATTATGATGTGCTCAATAGGATCTTAATACTAATAAAAGAAAACAAATACAATTGATTCCAATTTCCAACTAAATGGCATGAACCTTAAGTTAGAGATGGAACCTTAATTACATGAAATAAGTACAAATGAACCAACCAATTATACACTAGATATGACACACTAGTAATAATTGGAAGAACTCAAGAAATATTGATTTAACTCACAATAATTCCTTAACCTAACTTGCCACAATTTCACAATGAAATTGATAAGAGTAGACGATATGTGAGGAAGAGCTCTCCACGGCACAAAATTTAGGTATGTAATGTTCAAAAAGTCCCTTACAAACCTTACTTTACAAGTATTTATACTTGTTTTAAATAAGACAAATTTAACAAAAGAAAATATAAGTAAAATAACAACATATGTAGCTGGCTTTCAACTAAAGGAAATTACAAATAAAACCCTCACATGTGGTCGATTTCCTTCAATTCCATCGAGTAATGTAGGACCGGTTCTTCTTTGATTTATGTAGGTCCATGAATAACCCACAAAGTGAGCATTAGTGAATTTACTCGTCATATTGTAAAAACCGACAACTGTACTTGCTGAAATACACAATAATTGTACAATGGAAAAGAAGATAATAAATAAATATTTTCGGGGTCTAATTGTTAAAAGAGGACTCTCATGACCAAATTTTGTTATCCTTTAGCTCTTGCCCTAGTGACAGATCTTGTAGGTATATGATTCCTATCATTAAGGAAGGAGGAATAGGTTACTAATTCTTAGTAGATTGATCTAGTGAAGATTAGGTCTTGTTATAGAGTAGAACTAAGAGTCAAATATTAATTATTGATAGGATTTAAGGAACTCGATGATTCTAGACAAGTAGAACAAAAACCACCCTTTGAAGTATGTGTTTACTATGCTTGTTGGTTATGTTTGCTAGTGATAGTAAATGAATGAATCTAACAAAAATATGATAATTGCCTTGCTTATTGATTGTGAGTAGCTCAGGCTTAAAGGCTTGAGGTGGTAGATCCTTAAGGGGCACCTTGATAATTAGTATACAGTATTGTCTATAGTGGAGTTTTATACTAAAATGATTTAGGGTTGATTTTAGGGGTATTGGGGCTGGATGTGGTAATTCTTGATATTAGTAGAAAGTCGGGGCTGAAGGCGGTAGTTCCTAACCTAAGATCAAAATACTTAAATTCAATAAGAAAGAGAGTGGCAGAGTCATGAGTATCCCTATGTTACTTGTTGATTAATATAAAGATAAGTAAGTGGTTGATTGTTAAGTATGTACTGCATCGTATATGTGTGAAATTTGTATTATTGTGACATGTGCATGTGATTGGGTATTCAAGTACTAGGCTTAGGCTCACTCTAATATTTTTTAGTTGCAAGTAGGTATGATGAGTATGCTGAGTGTAATGATTATGGAAATGTAATATACTATTTCTAAGACGAGAATGAGAGAGATTATCACTACTATTATGGAGACAATTAATGTAAGAGTGTATGAAGGATTTGTTTGTATAAGTTAAGGATGTTTAAGTGAATAGTTAAAGGTTGTTTACAAGTTAAGCTCATTTTATTAAAGGATGATATACATTTGATTAATTACTAGTGATTAGAATGATTTGCTTGTGAATCATTTATTTATATTATTAGAGTTACAATTATATTAATGTATGGGGGAGATGAACAAGTTGAAGAATAAGAGTGGTAAAAGTCTTTATGCATCTCTATTCAATAGGGACATATGCCCTCCTCTAAGTCATGGGTGGCTACCTACGATCGCTCCCTTTTTTTTTAAAAAAAAAAAAATTTCAAGGAACTCAATTGGATTTTCATTTTTTTTATTATTTAGGTGACCACTCACAATCGCCAATGGGTTGCATAACCCACTTTTTTCAAGTGGATCATGACTCACAACCTTCTAATGGCTGTTCCAATTGCCCTTTAGCCTTGAGGTGGTTGAAACACACACACACACACACACATATATATATATATATATATATATATTTGAATATTATGATTTTTTATTTTTTAATTAACTTATTTATATTTTATCATATTTTTATTTTTCTAGTTTTTTTTCTTTTTTTATTTTTTCTACATATTTTTATTATTGTATAAAAATTCTTATATATATATATATTATATAGGAAAACTTACATAAAACTAACGTATGTTTTTGCGCTTTTATAAAGAGCTTACCTGTGTTATTTTCTTTTGTAAGCAATTGACCTGAAATTGTCTCCATGAGGTTCCATCAGTAGGGACGTTAATGATAGCACACACATTACACATGAATGGGGGAAAAACACACCAAAAGACTCCTTTTACCCTGAAATTGTGCATTATCTTCATTCCAAACCCTTGCAGTTCTCCTCATAACTCAAAATGGTATGTCTATAAACACCATTGATGGAAGCAATGAAGAATCCTAAACTGCACTAGAAGATTAAAATGGTGAAAGTATGTTGTTCAATAAGAAAGGAAATAATGGAAGAAAATGCCATAGATCTCCATCTCACTAAAACTCTAAAATAATGAAAAGAGAGTCATCTTCCCAATTACATAATTAAAGTTATGTAGGATAGGAACCTATTATCCTTTCTCTTTGTCTTTGTCTTTATCTCTCTCTACCTATTTTTTGAATTGAAGTTGAAAACTTGACATGGATTAGAAAGCACAGTTTGACATGTAAATGCTACAATTGGAGACATAGTTGAAAGAGGTAAGAAGTTAAATTGCTATATCATACTTTAATTTGTCAGTCTTCAATAGTGCAAAATTGAAAATTGAAGGAATGTTTTTGATTAGTTTTAGCATAATTGGTTGAATCCTATGTTGAGATTTTGGTTGAATAATATGGTTTTTTAATAAAAAATCAAACTTGCTATGTTTTATTTCCATTTACATAATGAGCTTATATATCGATTACACTTAACCTAAGTTAATTCCAGACCTTATGAATTATAAATAGCCTTATTTTGTGTAACTTTTGTGATTGCTTTTTTTTTTTTTTTTTTTGTTAGGTTTAGCTGAAGACATAAGGAAGAATTGTTTTACTAGAGTTTAGTTGGAGGTAGTAGATTATAAAGTAAATTGTTTTTATTTATTTATTTATAAATAAGATTATGCTCGATACCTTTTGAATATCTCACATGTATTTACTATTTAGTCTTTTTGGTTGATAGGATTGCCCTTTTGAATGTTGATTTAGTTATGGAAGAATCTTGACAAATGTATGATCAAGAACCCATATATGATTCCTAGAAGTCGGTAGTCTTGTTGGAAAGTACACAATTTACAATAGTTAAATGTAGTGTAAAGAAATTGATGATAAGAGATAGCTAAGATCTATTGCAAAATGTGAATAGAAGGGTAAGTGGAGATTTGATTAAAGTCATAACTAGCTACATAGCATATAAATGTAAAGCTTCTGAAAGTGGTATAGGTGAAACAAGCCGGTGACAAGTTAAGTAAAAAAAGATTAAAATTGCTGATATATCATCAAATTTGGAACACTAAATTTTCATACCTAAAAAAAATTTGACATATTATAGAATAACTAATTATTTGCTCTTTGTAGAGAAAAGAGTTGGAAAGATGAGTAGTAGCTCCATGACTAGCAACTTTACCCATTTGAGAGGAAGTAACACAACTTGTATTGTGGGGAACCATATGTAATTTTAACGTCATGGTAGCTAAGAAGATTTCAAAGATGTCTTAAATATTGGATGTGTTAATTTTCTTTCTTCCAACTGTGTTATTTCATATGTGCTAATTGAAAAGAAACTATTAAATGTATAGGTTAGAGAGAGTTGCAATAATTTCAGGTGGATAAATCCGCCAACATGCACCTATGGCTTAGAATTTGGAAATAGAGTGTTGAAACACATTGGTAGGATTGAACATGAATTGGAGACAACAAAATAAAGGCAAAAGGTGCCCATAAGCTTAAACTTGAGTTGAAACATGGAGATAATAAAGTTGAGGAGGATCCTTTTTCTAACTTAGCTATTTTTTCTAATAGTGATTGTAGGTTGTATTATGCTTAGCAATGATAGGGATAGGTTAAATGCATAAATCAACAAAAGTTAAAATAGGTAGTAGCAGTTGAATGACATTGACTATCTGCGTTTACAATTGTACTGTAAATGAAGTGGTGACTGACAAACCATGGTCTTGAATTTTGGAGGATGCAGTATGTCGAAATGGTGTTGGGAAATGCAAGAAGTACTATCAAATTTAGACAATTTAGTTTTTCAAACAATGTTGTTGGACATTTGTTTTCTATTAGGGTATTATTCATATTTGTACTTTATATGTTCTGATATGATATGAATTAAATGGAGTATTTTGTTTAAAAATGAATGTGATTTATAATTATGTCTATTCAGGTGTGAATCAAAACAAGCAAATGTTTTGTTTTTTTTATCCAGCTTGGAGTCGATAATATTCCTCGAAACAAATACATGAGTTCTTGAGACAAAAAAATTATAGAACACTATTTATTGAATCTTTGATAGTGTGAAAGAGATGGGGTTGATAGAAATACGAACCTTTCATTTGCAATTTTCAATCAATGGGGGAAAAAGAGCAATCTTTGTTGTGAAAGGTTGATTATCAAGAGAAGCAATTTCCATATTCCTACAAAATTGATGATGCACTTTGTAGTTGGTAAAAAATGTCACTATGGTACTGACATTTTGGCTTTCATTATAGGGCATGTAGTTGTATTTGTTGATGACAATAATAGATTTTTAGCTAGAGGCCCAAAAGCATCTTAAGGGCATATCCTAACTCAGCAAACTTAACATATAAACAACTAAGATAAATTGCCTAAAAGAATATAACCTACACTAATCATTCTAACTAGTTATACTTTGGTCTATGGAATTTACATTAAAATGATCTAGGCTATATGATTTGACTAAAATAATATATCCTACACTAATCATTTCATGTTTGAGCAAAAGAATACAACCTACACTAATTAATTTAATTAGTTATACTCGGTCTATGGAATTTGTGTTAAAAAGTTCTAGGCTAAACGGTCCAACCAAAAGAATACAACCTATACTAATCATTCCAAGCATGACCAAAAGAATATAACCTACACTAATCATTTTGACTAGTTATACTTTAGTTTATAGAATTTGCATTAAAACAATCTAGGCTAAATGATTCGACCAAAAGAATATAACCTACACTAATTACTCTGACTAGTTATACTTTAGTCTACAGAATTTGCATTAAAATGATCTAAGCTGAATGGTCTGACTAAAAGAATACAACCTACACTAATCACTTTGACTAGTTATATTTCGGTCTATGAAATTTGCATTAAAACGATCTGAGTTAAACAATCTAACCAAAAGAATACAACCTATACTAATCACTTCGAGTGGTTATACTTTGATTTAGGAAATTTACATTAAAGCGATATGGGCTAAAAGGTTTGAGCAAAAGAATATAACCTACACTAATCACTCTGAGTAGTTATACTTTAGTCTATAGAATTTACATTAAGACGATTTAGGCTAAATGGTCTGATAAAAAGAATACAACCTACACTAATTATTTCGACCAATTATACTTGTTTATGAAATTTGCACTAAAACAATCTAGGATAAACACGTTGACCAGTTACACTTGTATAATGGAATTTGCATTAAAATACATAAGCAAGAACAAATTAAAATTAAAATTAACATAGTTTAAACTATAAAGGAAAAGGAAATACAAGATGAACATATATAAAAATTGTTTCATTAATCACTTTTAAAGTATAAGGGCTTTAATTAGCGTTCCAACCAATATACAAAATGAAAAAAAAAAAAAAGAAAACATAAAAATATCTATGTTATAGGGCCCTCCGTTGGGGTCAAAAATCGCATAGGCTTAGGTAGAGGAGGAATTTCTTCAACAAAAGAGAAAAAGGAGGTGCTTCTTCCTTTGGAGGTGGAGGGGGAATCAATTCCTCCTCATTAGCAAGAGGATTAACAGTATCTTCGTTAGCCATTGCTATTGATGATTGAGATAACTCTTTATCCATCATCTTTCTTTCTTCCTTAGCTACGATCCTGATGAGGATTAACTAGCATTAAAGAGGAATGAACCAAAGTCCCAAGATCCGTTACATGGTATTGGAGGCCCAATGACCTGAGTGAGATCTAAGCAGATGAGCAAAGCTTTGCAAGGCCTAGTCATGGACCTACAAGAGAAGGAACTAAGTTACACTAAAGGAGAATAAGCCTTTGTCAAATTGATTCATGTTTCCATAGAGGGATGCAAGGATATGGAAGCTTTAGAATAATTTATTTTAAAAAAGGGGAAATTAAACTAAAAAGAGGAGAGACATTCGGTTTTCTTTGTTATAATTTGTTTTATTTGTTTGGTTTTGTGTTTTTGTATATTTAGTTAGAAGATTTTTGGTCATTATGAAGGAAGGTCAGTTTTGCTATGTTTGGAAACTTAGGTTATTCTTTTGTCATGTGATAACAATATATCATGGCAATAGGGGAACATGCAAAACACAATTATCATATTATTGAAATACAACTTTTCATGGAAAAGCTCTCTCTTGTTCTTTGAGAAAGAACTCTATAGTTTTCTTTGACACAAACACTTGGGGAAATCATTGATAGCTTAGGTTTCAATCAATATGTGTGATTGGGGTCTAGTTACGAATTACAACTTGTTCAAGACAATTCGTGGGAATTCTGATTTCAATTATGATCACTAGGCTCTAGGTTTGACATACTTAGGGTTTTGCGCATCATTTGGTATCAGAGCTTTGGCTTTTTGAATCAAGTAACATCTATTCTTTGTTAATCATTTTTTTGTTGATTTCATAGTTCTTGTTCATGCTCTAGAATTCGTATAAAAAAGAAGAAGTCAAATTCAACCGTGGAATATTCAATTTCCAAGTTACAAGATAAAAAATCCTTGCTTTGAAATCACATAATCAAGTGATACAATACACTTTCCAATTCTTACCTTCAACATTATCTTTCCTTTTTTCAATATTGTAACCGAATTACATTGCATTCCATTACATGCTCAGTGCAATATTCTACTTTCCTATTTCGTTTTTTAGAATCTCTTGGTTTGTTTTTCCAATTTTGTAGTGAGTCTTTTAATATAAATTAATTCGTGATTGTATCCTTGCTTTTCGTGATTTGCAACCAATAGTTAGTAAATAGATTTTCTTTAGTGGTTTGTGTTGTGGAAGTTTCTCAATCCGAGTTTATATCAAAGAATTGTAGGAGCGGGTTTTGAAAACATTATTATTATGAGCTAAACACGAGTGAATTGTGAGGACATTACTACTACGAGCAACACACGAGTGAATTGTGAGATATATATTATATTTGTGTTACTAATCTCTTTTCTTGACGGTAGAGATATGTCAGGATAAAGTCCAACTGGAGGTAAGAATGGAGGAGGGGAAAATAGGTTGATGTTTGATTCATTGATGAGGGAGATGGAGAAAATTTTGAGTGGTGAGTTAGAACAAATCCAAGAGAGGATGGATAAGATGGAATGGAGTAAGGAACCGTTTAGCAGCACTATTGTCAGGCGAGGCGTAAGTAGACCCTTGAGGGGAGGAGTTAGGATAGAAGAGGGTGAGGAAATGGATTTAGGAGGGTATAATTATATGAGGGAGAGAGGGAACACCTAGAGGCGAGACAGTAATCTGGGAAGTATTAAAATGAAGATACCTTCGTTTCAGGGGAAAAATGATCCAAATTTGTACTTAGAGTGGGAGAAAAAGGTGGATCATGTATTTAAGTGTTACAATTATATTGAGGAGAAAAAGGTTAAATTGGCCATAGTTGAATTTTTAGATTATGCTAGTGTTTGGTAGGACCGGCTAGTATGTAATAGACGTAGGTATGGAGAGAGACTTATTAGTACCTAGGATGAGATGAAGACCATCATGCAGAAGCGATTTATCCTTAGTCATTATCATATGGATTTTCTCAAGAAATTTCAAGGGTTGACACGGGGGTCTAAGAGTGTAGAGGATTACTATGACGAGATAGAGATAGCCATGATTAGAGCCAGAGTGGAGGAGGATTGATAAGAGTAAATTAATCCTTATAAATCATGGGCGTTAATGATGAATTTGTGTAATCTTTTGAATAAAATCAATGCGGATTTGGTATTTAACAAATAAATATATCAGTTTTAGGGTTTAATACTAAAGAGAAGGGGAAAGGTAACAAAAGGAGCATAATTGAAACTCAAAAGATCAAGTTAAAGCTACTTATGGACAACATAGGGAAAGCCACGCCCGTGTCATGAACCGTATGCACGCCTGAAGATGAAATTTGTCACTTGGAAAGGAAGCACAACTTGTGATATGGGTGTGCTTGAAGCCATGGTAGACACTGAGGAGAAATGGAAGAGTCTAGAACTTGGCATGGTTTGTAATTCGGCTGTGTTTCTAGCCATGCCACACACTGAACAAGGATGAAGAATTGCAGATTATCGACTAGAGGGAGACACGGTTTGAAATCTGGTCGTGTTGGTGGGCGTATTAGGCGTATGTTATTCATTTTTTGAGATTTACTTGAGAAAGGAAAGATATATTCGTATCTTTCTAGCTAAAGATCTTCGGCCATTCCCTGAAGAGTATAAATAGAACCTATCAGAGAGAGGTTAGAGGAGGAGGCGGCATGAGAGAAAGCCTAGAGACGAGAAGTCAGAAGAGTTCCCAGAATCAAAGCCAAGATCTTCGTGTTTTGGTTTATTTATGGATTCTAATACTTTCTCTTTTGTTCTTTTATTAGATTCATGAGTAGTTAACTGTTTTATACCTGATCCCTCGAGAAACCCTTAATTGTCATGTAACGGATTTGTTAATGTTTCAATAATTAATCCTGATCTTTGAGTTTATTCATGTTGCAATCATGGTTTGTTTATCTTGATATGTGTGCAGTATTAGGATTGAATTAGATCTCTATTAATAAGATTGAGAAATCGCTTAATATAGTAGATTTGGCATGAATAAAAAGACTACTTGTAATCCTAAAGATAAGTTATAGGAGGTTTTCTGTATTAAATGAGGTCATGGTGGCCTGGTTCAATTGAGAGTTCTAGGATTTTATTACAATCTTAATTATGTTAATTAAAGAGAGATCTTAATTGACTTAATTAGGATTAGGGATTATTGATCTTGAGAAAGACCTTAATCTAGTGTAAGAAACTCCGTAGATCAGAGATGTTGTGTATTAATCATTGGAAAGTTTTTAATTGAATAAAAGTTACATGATAATTAGTGGTGGATCTTGGGTAGGGTATGTTTAGATAATTGAATTAACTAAAGGAGTATTTGAATATCTTTAATTTGATCATTTAATTCGTTCCTTTTAGATTTAGTCAGTATTTAGGATAATTAAGTTCATCAATAGTGAGAAGTTAAATAGTAGGATAATCGTTAGTACTAGTACTTATAAGTCTTAGTGGGATCGATACCCATACTCCAATGCTATATTGCTAATTGATAGGTATACTTGCCTGAGAACTGATCGTAAGCTAGGACTGAGTATAAGATTTAACTTGTTAGAATGATCAGATCGTTAACCAAGTTTTTGGTGCCGTTGCCGGGGACTTTTAATATTAAGAAAACTTGACACCTACTACTTTAACTATAATTTTTTTTGTTAATTATTTCTCTTAGTTTCATTCGTGCTTCCATTCAAATTTGTTGAGGAAACTAAGTTCATCGTTTTTTTTTCGCAGTTTATGACAAGGAGCTCTTCATCTAAGCTTCTTGACCTTGATCCTGAGATTGACCGAACTTTTAGAAGGCGATTGAAAAGTGCTGAGGAGATAGTAGGGAATTTAATTTTTGACGAACCTTTGGAAAGTGAAGAAGCAACATCAGTGGCTAACAAGGAAGCTTCTATCACCCGTGGTAACACAGAAGTTGAACCAATGGCAAATGAACGAAGGACGATGGTTGAATATGCCCGACCTACTTTGAGCAGCACTGGTTCGTGTATTATGCAACCAGCAATAGAGGCCAACAACTTCGAAATCAAGGCCTCTACAATGCACATGATTCACAATCAATGCCAGTTTGACGGTTTGTCTGACGAGGACCCTCATTCGCACATCCAGATGTTCTTGGATATTTGCGCAACTATCAAGCAAAATGGGGTATCTGAAGAAGCGCTGAAATTGCGACTTTTCCCTTTCACTCTCCGGGGGAAAGCAAGACAGTGGTTTAGTTCACTAAACCGGGATTCCATAACCACTTGGACCCAGATGGCAGAGACTTTCCCGGACTATTATTTCTCACCATCGAAAATTGCCAAGTTGAGAAATGATATCACATCATTCACCTAACTAGACCACGAGCCCCTATATGAAGCGTGGATCAGATTCAAGGATCTTGTTAAGTGGTCTCCACATCACCAAATGCCTAACTGGCTGCAAGTTTCTACCTTCTATAATGGGCTTGACTATGCAACTCGATAGACAATTGATGCTGCTGTTGGGGGTACTCTGAATGTGAAGACGCTTGAAGAGTCGTTAAGTTTGTTTAAGAACATGGCAAAAAATAATCACCAGTGGAGCCATGGTAGACAAAAGCATAGGGTAGCGGGTATTTATGAGGTCGATTTAATGACAGCAATTGCAACAAAAGTGGATGTGCTTGCTTCAAAAGTTGTAGGGATGGCTGTATCTCAACCATCCTAATATTGCTCAACTGAACCTCATTCCAACAATGCGGTATCTGAAGTGCCAGAGCATCTTGAGTATGTAGGGGAACCCCACATGGCCACAGAACAATCCCTATAGCAACACATATAATCCAAGGTGGCGCAATCATCCCAATTTCTCATGGAGTAATCAGTAATTTCCGAGGGGTAATGCACCTGCTCCAAGATTCCAAAGACTAGCTTCACCTCCTTTCCAAGAAAAGAAATCTAGTCTTGAGGATATGATTGTGAAATTCATTCAAACGTCGGAGCAACGCCAGCAGTCTATAGAGGCAGCTCTAAGAAATCATGAAGCCTCAATCCACAACTTGGAAAACCAAGTGGGGCAGATCTCAAAAGCGCTTGCTGAGCGACCACAAGGGTCTTTCCGTGGAAATACAGAGACTAACCCAAGGGAACACGTGAAGGCAGTGATTCTTAGGAGTGGAAAGGAAGTGAAAATAGAAAAGTGTGGGGAAACTCCTGTTGTTAGGAAGGAAGGGGAATGAGACTGTTGATAAGGGTGAGACCACTAATAAAGCAGAAAAGGTAGAATTATAGAGGAAAGAACAAAAGACTCGGAAGCTAAGAAGACACCTATCGTCCAGCCCTATAAACCCCCATTGCCATATCCTGCAAGGCTACGGAACGACAAAGATCGGGAACATTTCGGTAAGTTTTTGGATTTGTTCAAATAGTTACACATCAACTTACCACTTGTGGAAGCCCTTTCTCAGATGCCCAGGTATGCCAAGTTCTTGAAAGATTTGCTGTCTAATAAAAAGAAGATGGAAGAGATCTCCACTGCAACAATTGGTGTGGGTTGTTCCGCGATTTTATTGAACAAGCTTCTAAAGAAATTGAAAGACCCAGGGAGCTTCACCATATCATGTTTCATTGGTAATTTACCTGTAGAAAAAACATTAGCAGATCTAGGGGCTAGTATAAACTTGATGCCATATTCACTTTTTCAAAAGCTGGGATTAGGGGAGCTAAAGCCCACACGAATGAGTCTTCAATTGGCAAACCGATCAGTGAAGTTTCCTAGAGGGGTTATTGAAGATGTATTAGTGAAAGTAGAGACTTTCATCTTCCCAGTTGATTTCATGATCCTGGACATGGATGTTGACACTGAAGTTCCTCTGATCTTAGGACATCCCTTTTTAGCCACAGCCTGAGCAATCATTGATGTGGCTGAGGGCCGATTAGTGCTGTACATTGGGGAAGACGAGTTAGTGATACAAATACTAGTTGTGATGAAGAAATCGGTGAGTTTTGATGATACTTGTTATGCAATTGATTTGACTGATACCGTTGTGGAAGATATCTTATGTAGGGATCCATTAGAGTTGAGTTTGAGAGTATGCGATATTGAAGAGACAGATGATTGTGCAGTACAAGAAATGTTGACTCATCTTGATGGCAAGGGAGAACTTAGGTTAAAAACAGAAAGGGAGAATATTGATGCAGGAGATGTTACCAGATTGAAGCCCTCTATAGAAGATCCTCCAATTCTGGAACTGAAGCAACTCCCTGACTATCTGGAGTATGCTTTCTTAAAGAAGGACTCTTAGTTGCCAGTCATCATTGCAGTTGGGTTAACCATTGTTCAAAAGAAAAAGCTCTTGAAGATCTTGAAGGAGCATAAGCGTGCCTTGGCATGGAAAATCTTGGATATCCAAGGGGTTAGTCCATCTTTTTTCACACACAAAATCCTGATGGAAGACAATTTCAAACTAGTGGTGCACGCTCAAAGACGACTTAATCCAAACATGAAAGAAGTCATTAAGAAAGAGGTAATCAAGTTGTTAGACGCTGGGCTAATTTATCCTATTTCTGATAGTTCATGGGTAAGCCCAGTCCAGGTGGTGCCAAATAAGGGGGGAATGACGGTGGTCCTAAATGAGAATAATGAACTCATACTAATGAGGACGGTGACGGGATGGCGAGTCTGCATTGACTATCGCAAATTAAATGAAGCCACTCGCAAGGACCATTTTCCTTTGCCTTTTGTCGATCAGATGTTAGAGAGGCTTGCTGGACATATGTTCTACTGTTTTCTAGATGGGATGTCGGGATATTACCAGATCCAAATTGCCCTTGAAGATCAAGAGAAAACTACCTTCACATGTCCCTATGGCACGTTTGCTTATAGGAGGATGCCCTTTGGGTTATGTAATGCACCGGCCACTTTTCAGCGGTGCATGTTAGCGATTTTCGAAGATTTGGTTGAAGATATCATGGAGGTATTCATGGATGACTTTTCCATGTTTGTGGATTCATTTGATTCTTGCTTGTAGAATTTGGAAAGGGTGCTCATACGTTGTGAAGAAACCAACTTAGCTCTGAATTGGGAGAAGTGTCACTTTATGGTGACTGAAGGTATTGTCTTGGGACAAAATATCTCAGCAGGGGATTAAAGTAGATGACGCCAAAGTTATTACTATAGCCAAACTTCCCCCACCTTCTTCGGTTAAAGCTATTCAGAGTTTTCTGGGACATGTTGGATTCTATAGACGATTCATAAAGGATTTTGCCAAAATTGCTCGTCCTCTCACCAGGTTGTTGGAGAAGTACATTGCCTTTGATTTCAATGATGAATGTCTCCAAGATTTTGAGGGGTTGAAGGAGAAACTGACCAAGGCTCCTATCATGGTAGCTCCAGATTGAAACCTACCATTTGAACTAATGTACGATGCTAGCGACTATGCTGTAGGAGCTGTCCTGGGTCAGAGAAAGAATAAATATTTCCAGCCGATATACTATGCCAGCAAAACTCTAATCCGTGCTCAAGAGAATTATACCACTACTGAGAAGGAGTTATTGGCAGTAGTGTTCGCTTTTGACAAATTCCAATCCTATCTTGTTCTTTCTAAGGTGATAGTGTACACTGACCACTCCGTATTGAGATACTTAATGACCAAGACGAATGCAAAACCCCACCTCATCAGGTGGATACTCCTATTGCAAGAATTTAATCTTGAGATCAGAGACAAGAAGGGAGCAAAAAATCTTGTAGCGGATCATCTATCTCGATTGGAGAACCCATGTGTTGAGCAGTTGACGGAAGAAGATATCAACGATGGATTTCCTGAGGAGAATTTTTATTCCATCAACAAAGTTAGCAATTCAGAGTCCCCATGGTTTGCAGGTATGGCCAACTATCTAGTAGCTAAGGTCCTTCCACAGGACATGTCGAAGCAACAAAAAAAGAAGTTATTTACCGACCTGAAGTATTACTATTGGGAAGACCCCTACTTGTTTAGGTATTGCTTAGAACAAATGATCAGGCGTTGTGCCTCACATGAGGAAGGATGGGAGATCTTAAGACATTGCCATAGTGGACCCACTGGGGGACACCATGGTGCAAACAGGATGGCCCACAAAGTGCTAGAGGCTGGTTTTATTGGCCGTCGGTATTCAAGGATGCCCAAAGTTTTGTGGCTCAATGTGATCGATGCTAGAGAGACGGCAACATTTTAAGGAGGGACGAAATGCCACAGCACTATATTCTGGAGTGCGAAGTGTTTGATGTATGGGGTATTGATTTTATGGGGCCATTTCCTCCTTCATATGGAAACAAGTATATGTTGGTAGCAGTGGACTATGTATCTAAGAGGGCAGAAGCGCAAGTTCTACCGATAAATGACGCTAGGGTGGTTGTCAAGTTCCTCAAGAAGCTCTTTTGCCACTTTGGGGTGCCTCGAGCACTTATCAGTGATCGGGGTACACATTTTTGCAACTCTCAGGTTGAAAAAATCTTAAAAAGATATGGAGTGACTCACCGTCTTGCCACTCCTTATCATCCACAGACAAGTGGGCAAGTAGAGTTGACAAATAAAGAGCTAAAGTGCATCTTAATGAGATCAACTCTCTAGCATGGGCAAGATTGGGCAAATAGGTTAGAAGATGCGTTATGGGCTTACAAGACGGCCTATAAAACACCACTTGATACAACTCCTTTCTAGTTAGTATATGGGAAAGCGTGTCACTTACCAGTTGAGATTCAGCATAGAGCATTCTAGGCAATCAAGACTATCAATCTCAATCTCAACAGGTCAGGGGCTCACGGGAAAAAGGCAGATTAATTAGCTTGATGAGTTAAGACTTATGGCCTATGAAAACGCTAATATCTACTATGAGAGAGCCAAAGCATATCATGACACAAGGTTACGCCGGCACAAGCAATTTGAGGAAGGGGCTATGGTACTGCTATTCAACTCCAGGTTGAAACTTTTTCCTGGGAAACTCAAATCAAAATGGTCAGGTCCTTTTCGGGTCAAAAACGTTTTCCTTTATGGAACGGTGGAGTTAGAACACCCTAAAAAGGGTATTTTCAAGGTCAATGGACATAGACTTAAACATTACTTAGGAGACAAGAAGGTCTTTGAAGAAAGAGCGGAGCTGACCCTTATTCAAATCCATAACTGATCTCCCTCTATTCATTTGGTCGAGCTAACGACGGTAAACAAAAGCGCTGGCTGGGAGGCAACCCATGCATCTACTAGGTTAGTTTTCCTTTTACTATCATCATCAATATATTTGTGATTTGTGGTTTTGCAGGTGAGATTTTAACGAAGAGGATAAGACATGGTCTAAGCCACACCTAAGTGTGTGGGCATTTATGAAAGGTGTCTCATTCTAGGGGATGACACGGGTACAGGCACGGCCAAGTTACAAGTCGTGCCACAAGGTAAGATTTTCACAAGTTTTTGTACAGGAGTAGTGCCTGACACGACTTCGAACACTCCCAGGTTTGCACCCGTGTCATCAATAGCTTTTAGGGTTCGCGATTTTCATATATAAGATGCCTTTCCCTACACTTATTTCCTCATTCACACACCACTCCTCTCTACATTTTCGTTTTTCTCCTCTTTGTTGGTTCCACTAGGTGAAGGACATCCTTTATCAATCTTCAAAGATTTCTTGAGCGTGTTGTATCCAAGATGCTTAGGACTAAAACAGTGGTGCATAAGAATGCTCGGCCGAGTTCAGCTGGGGGTTCATCTAGAGCTTTGAGACGCTATCCTCCTAACTTGAGGAGGGAGGATGAAGCTAAGTATGACACGGTGCGAGAATGGAAGGAGTTTACGCCTAATGTGGTAATCAATTGGGAAGTGCTCGCTTGGTATGGGTTGGTGGAACAATTTGATCAATTCTTGAAAGATCCAGCTTGGAGAGCACTTCTGAGCATTAAGGAGGACGTTTATGCTTCGCTAAGCTATGACTTTGTCGCCACATTCAAGCTTAGTTTCGGCCGTCATACCCAGCTTGATAACGTGGTTTCCTTCTACTGCTAAGGGAGTTACCACCGTGTTGAAATGAGAGAATTTATCAAGTGCCTGGGCATTTATGACAATGAGTTTATCGACTCCGATGAGTTCTCTCAGCTTCTAGATGCTTTTCCCAAGGGCTTATTGCAGTATAAAGTGTGGAACAATATGGGAGATGGCGGGTATGATCCATCCAAATCTAAGGGAAGCCATTTACGGGATCCTGCTGTGCGTGTGCTTCATTACATTTTAGCCCATTCAACCACTGGTAGAGGTGATTCTGAGGGTGTTGTGAATTCTTTGGATTTGTATCAGCTGTGGAGTATGATAACAGGTACCCGGGTTAATGTTGGATTGGCAGCTGTTTGGTGTTTGAAAAAGCAGTGCGATCTGAGGCATCATAGGGTTTTTGTTGGCTCCTAGATTATCCGTATTCTGAAGAACTATGGTGTCTTTCCAACACGGGTTCCAAGGGACAGTTGTGGAAAGAATACCTCTCTCCTTGAGGGTGTTTTGCGAAGGTGGAGGTTTCATTTACTAGACGGAGCTGAGGAACAACAAGAGCAGGAGATAGAACTTGAGCAGGTTGAGGAGCAAGAGCAAGCTCAAGAGCAGGCCGTATCGAACCAGGAGTTAGTAGATTCTGTAAGGAGATTGATTGCGGATTTGGGAGAAATTAAGAGAGAACAGGCCAGGCAGTCAAAGCGATTTAAGGGCCTGAAGAGTTATTTGGTCACGTGTTTATCACGTATTGGTGAGAAGTTGGGGGTAGATTTTCCCCTATGTGGTGGCTCTGGTGATGAGGTTGTCGTATCACAAGCTACTCGGGTTGTTTCTGGAGGAGATCGTCACTTGAGTGGTGCATATGATCCGGGTTTTTATTTTGGAGAATCCTCGGGTGCAGCTTTCATTGCACGACACGAGAGTATAGCAGTTTCTACTGCTGAAGCGAGCAATCAACAGGATATTGAGGTGATTGGATCTAATTCTTCTCGCCAATCGGGCATTGTACTGTTGCCATATGACGATGACTTCAGTAGCTGATCTCGCGGGTTGATAGATGGAAGTTGGACCCTAGAGATTTGGACTGTTGTGCAGCACGACCGTTTTAAGAAGTCTTGCTTTTACTTTTGTTTTAATTGTCCTAATTTGTTTGATTTTGGAAGATTGACTAACCACTAATGTTTGAAATAGAAATTGCTGATGATAGTTAGTTTTATTTTCAGTTGATTATTATTTTCTTTTATTTTGTTTTGTTTTGTTTTTGTGAGATACAGGCTTTCAAAGTACACCAACCCATTATGTTTAGCAGGGGTTCTCATGACTTTACTTGTGTGTTGCCTGACCTTCTTTTAAAGATCCACGTTGTAGGAGAGTTTAGGGAAGTTTTCGTTTTCCTTTTGTTTTCTTTTTGCTTTTATTCTTTGCTTCCCTTTATGCATTTCATGAGGACATTGGGGACAATGCCTATTATAAGTGTGGGGAAGGGGGTTAGGAAAACGAAACTAGGATATAAGGGTTGTGCAATCAAAAATGTAAATTCCTCTTATTTAAGGTATATTCGATGATGACTTTTGACAATCAAGGACTGTTGAGATTTGTTCATACCCCCGTGGAAAATTTTAAAAATTTTTATTCTCTTATTTTGTATTAGAGATACGTTGCTAAAATTACAAGATGAAATCCAAGTGAAGTGAACTTACTTGTTATTTACCCTTTACTTTCGGGAGTTGAGATTGGATTAAGGTCACTAGTGAGTTTAGTATGCTCTTTTTTTTGCTTAGTAGATGAGCTATGTAACTTGGAGTGAAGGAGTAAATGATACTTGCAATTTGGTGATTCCTTTTCGAAGAAGTTTCTGAAAAAAAAAAAATTTGCTGGGAGTAATTGAAGAATATAATAATATGTAAATAGTTGAGAAGTGGGCCTCATAGACTCAAGTAATTAAGCCTGAGAGATGCCCTTTTTAGGGAATAACATCTATTGACTCGAGTGACGAACTTGGGATCAATGGTTGAAAACTCATTACAAGGGTCGTGAGAAAAGTCTGAGAAAACTGAACTTAAATGAGCTTATATGAATGATAGTTGCTTGATTGAGATGGTAGAGGTTCGAAGGGGTATCTTAAAACTTAGTATTCGAAGATCACCTAGTCTAGGACTTACTGACCAAGGAAACCATCTTAATTAATTAAATGAGTTAATTTGACTCGAACAAGTAAATCCTAGGGACGCCTTCTACGTTGAGGGAATAACGTCTGTTAACTTGAGTGATGAACTTGGGATTATCGATTGAAAGTTCGTTACATGGGTCAATTAACTTAGTTAAGTGCTTTAATGGTAAACTCCCAAGATTAACTTAAGAATTGGATGAAACAAAAAAGGAAGAGCTAGGGGACAAGTGGATACAACATGCCTTTAGCCCCTGTTGTGTTGCTTATAACAGTGGTTAAAAGGATTGTATACTCTATTTTACTAGTCTCGATCTTGTGGCAATTTTGACTTTGGGAATTTTAGTTTAAATGAGAAGGATAATAGTTTAATTTACTTGGATTATCTTTGAGAATTTTAGTATTTGTATTTTGTATACAACTAATGGTAAGATTGAGTGAAGATTATCAATGATTGAGGTGTAGTATGAAATCGATGATGCTGGAATATCTTCTCGATTGTTGGAACTTATGAGAACTTGTCCATTGTTTTTTTGTAATCTGTGTTTGCTTGAGAACAAGCAAAAGCTTAAGTGTGGGGAAATTTGATAAGAGTAAATTAATCTTTATAAATCATGGGCGTTAATGATGAATTTATGTAATCTTTTGAATAACATCAATGCAGATTCGGTACTTAATAGATAAATATATTAGTTCCAGAGTATAATACTAAAGAGAAGGGGAAAGGTAACAAAAGGAGCATGATTGAAGCTCAAAAGATCAAGTTAAAGCTACTTATGGACAACATAGGGAAAGCCACGCCCATGTCATGAACCGTGTGCACGCCTGAGGATGAAATTTGTCACTTGGAAAGAAAGCATGACTTGTGATATGGGTGTGCTTGAAGCCGTGGTAGACGCTGAGGAGAAATGGAAGAGTCCAGAACTTAGCACAGTTTGTAATCCAGCTGTGTTTCTAGCCGTGCCACACACTAAACAAGGATGAGGAATTGCAAATTATCGACCAGAGGGAGACACGGTTTGAAATCTAGCCGTGTTGGTGGGCATGTTAGGCGTATGTTATTCACTTTTCAAGATTTACTTGAGAAAGGAAAGATATATTCGTATCTTTCTAGCTGAAGATCTTCGGCCATTCCCTGAAGAGTATAAATAGAACCGATCAGAGAGGTTAGAGGAGGAGGCAGCACGAGAGAAACCCTAGAGACGAGAAGTTAGAAGAGTTCCCAGAATTGAAGCCAAGATCTTCGTGTTTTGGTTTATTTATGGATTCTAATACTTTCTCTTTTGTTCTTTATTAGATTAATGAGTAGTTAACTATTTTATACCTGATCCCTCGAGAAACCCCTAATTGTCATGTAACGGATTTGTTAATGTTTCAATAATTAATCTTGATCTTTGAGTTTATTCATTTGCAATCATGGTTTGTTTATCTTGATATGTGCGCAGTATTAGGATTGAATTAGATCTCTGTTAATAAGATTGAGAAATCGCTTAATAGAGTAGATCTGGCATGAATAAAAAGACTACTTGTAATCCTAGAGATAGGTTATAGGAGGTTTTCTGTATTGAATGAGGTCATGGTCTGGTTTAATTGAGAGTTCTAGGATTTTATTGCAATCTTAATTATGTTAATTAAAGAGAGATCTTAATTGACTTAATTAGGATTAGGGATTATTGATCTTGAGAAAGACCTTAATCTAGTGTAAGAAACTCTGCAGATCAGAGATGTTGTGTGTCGAGTCAAATTTTTGAATTTTCCCATTCCTAATCCAATCTAGACTAGACCCTATGCTCATCTAATATAGATCCTGGACTTGAGTTAAGAACTTTATTTAATTTTGGAGTCGCCACCCAACTGTTGTTGGGAAAGATTGAATCAAGACTAAAGAAGCGGATTAGTCTTAATTTGGACCACTAGTCGTTGTGATTTCCTCTTCTCGTTTTTTGTGAAAAGAGGAAAAGGAAAACCAGAGTTTCTAAGTCCGGAGGCTAACCTATTAAAACCTTACGGTTACCACCTAATCTCCTAAAATTGTTCCTATCTAGAAATGCCTTTTATTTTGTTTCTGTTGCTTTTTATTATGTTTTTGAAATTTTTTTTTTCATTTCATTTTATGGGTTGACCCGAATGGGTGCCTACGTACCAGCTAATCAGGATCAAACAAGTCGTAGTTCGCTTTTCCTGAAAACCTTAAGTGTATTGGTGAATTTTAATTTTTGAAATCTCTTTTGATTTATGTTTTTACTATTTTGGGATTTTTCTAAAAGAATCTAAGCCTAAACTTTAATTTGATTTTCAAAAATGATTTTTAGGGAAAAACATCAATTTTGGATTTATTTGAAGAAAATGATTTTTCTAAGCGCTAAAACTCATTTTTTTCTATTTTTTCATAATTTTTGAATTTTTTATTAATTTTTATGATTTTTTTTATAATTTTATGATTTTTTATCATTTTTATGATTTTTATTTATCTTCCACAAGTTTTATAATTTTCCTAAGTTTTCATGATTTTTATAGTTTTTTATTATTTTTATTATTATTTTTATTGATTTTTATAATTTTTTGGAATTTTTGTTAAAAAATTTATCCTAAGTTACTATCTATCCTATTTTAAAATCTAAAGTTTTATTATTATTTTTTTCTAATATTTTTTATTATTTTCTACATTTTTATTATTTTTGTACTTTTTTTATTATTTCATTTTATTTTATTTATTTTTCCTACATTATTAAATCCTAAAAATCTAATTTCTACATTTTCCTACTTATGGAAATAAAACATAAAACGTAAATAAATAACTAAAAAATAACCAACAAATTAATAAACAAATAATAAATGATAAATCATTTCGGAATAAAAATAAATAAATAAATTGAAAAAAAAAATCTGGAAAATCCGACTTACCTGGATCCGGGTCGAATCGGGTCGAGTCGGATTGGTCGGACACGGCGGCGAAGAGTGCTCGTTCACGGCGCTCTGGCAGTCTTTTGCGACGGGTGAGGTGTTAAATCCTAGGTTCTCGAGGGTGCTGAATCCAATGGTAGCGGTGGTTTGCTCCCAGAACGTCTCCTGGCAGTGGCTCGACTCTGATCGGTGGATCGCGGTTTTGGTTCTCTCCGATGCTCTCCGATTTGCACTCTTTCCTCACTTTCTCTCGATTTTGATCTCTTCTTTAGCTTCCTCCACTCCTCCTCTATTTATAGGCGCTTCAAATCGAGCTGGATAAGCTCAAATCCGGCAATTTGGATAAACCCATATTTTTCCGTTTTTTAGATTAGATTTTATCCAACCTATTTGATGCCGATTTGTTGTAATCTTGTGATTTACCTGGATAATTTGGTTTTAGATTTATTGAAATGCAAAAAGATTCGAAGAAATCCAGCAATTTCAGCCTTATTGGACTTCTACCGGATTTTTCTCCGATTGGGCTTGCGAAGAAGAAGATCACGCACGATATGCGTGACTTCCCTCGGCTAATCACACGCTGCCACGTGGCAGCTCCGAGCGAAAGGCAAAAAAATTGCACAGAGTGCTCGGGGGAGGATTTGAACTCGCGACCTCTAGCCTCTACACGCTCCCCATGCGCACACACGAGCTAACTGAGCTGGCCTAATTTCCCAATTTTATTTACATCGCAAATTGTACATATGCGATGCAATTTTTCCAATTTTTTTTGTATTGTTTTTAAACTTCAAAAATTTGTTAAAATTATTTATTATTCATTATTGCCATTTCTGAAATCATTTTTCAAAATTGAGGTGTTTTCCTATTTATTTTTATTTTTTTGAATATTTTATTATTTTTGCTAAATTAGAGAAAAATTAGAAAAAAATTGAAAAAAATTGAAAATTGCTTATTATTGATTATTATTCATTCCTAGGGCAAAAATGGGGTGTTTACAGTTGCCCCTCTTTGTGGTAAAGTTTGTAAAACTTGACTACAAAAATAAAAAAAGACTCAATTTTTGGCCTCTTAGATAGATAACGCCCTGATTTGGCTGGTTATCTAGAATCTGTTTTTAGTAGAAAAATGCTCCAAGAGCTAATAATCCGACGATTTAAAATGGTCCTAACAATTTAGAGTAATGTTCCCTCCCCAAAAAGTGCTTTATGGGCTGACTAATTGGCGACAGGAAACATCTCAAGCATTGTGTAGAAGAAATGATGATAGGAAGCGTCTTATTAGACTAGCAACCTTGGAAAGAAAATTTACTTAGGAAGCGCCTTTATGAGCTGGCTACCTGTCAACAGAAGAGTCTGGTTAGACTAGCAACTGTTTGGGAAAAATACCTCCGAAAAGTGCTCTTATGAGCAGACTAATCGGGAGAGTCTAGGAAAGTGCCCCTTTTAGGCTGACTAACCTTTAATGAAATGTCTCAAAAGGTGTCCCCTATGGACTAACCCTGAGATAAGATTTTTAAGAAAGTGCACCCTATGGGCTGACTAACCTATGATAGAGATGTCTCAAAGAGTGCCCCCTATGGGCTATCCTTGAGAACAGGTTTTTAGGAAAGTGCCCCTTATGGGCTGACTAACCTATGATAGAGTTGTCTCAAAAAGTGCCCTTATGAGCTGACCTTGAGAATAGATTTTTAGGAAAGTGCCCCCTATGGGCTGACTAACCTATGATAGAGTTGTCTCAAAAAGTGTCCTTATGAGCTGACCTTGAGAACAGATTTTTAGGAAAGTGCCCATCTTGGGTTGACTAACCTATGATAGAATTGTCTCAAAAAGTGCCTCCTATGGGATAACCATGAGAACAGATTTTTAGGAAAGTGCCCATCTTGGGCTGACTAACCTATGATAGAATTGTCTCAAAAAGTGCCCTTATGAGCTGACCTTGAGAATAGATTTTTAGGAAAGTGCCCCCTATGAGCTGACTAACCTATGATAGAGTTGTCTCAAAAAGTGCTCTTATGAGCTGACCTTGAGAACAGATTTTTAGGAAAGTGCCCATCTTGGGTTGACTAACCTATGATAGAATTGTCTCAAAAAGTGCGTCCTATGGGCTAACCATGAGAATAGATTTTTAGGAAAGTGCCCATCTTGGGCTGACTAACCTATGATAGAATTGTCTCAAAAAGAGCCCTTATGAGCTAACCTTAAGAACAGATTTTTAGGAAAGTGCCCATCTTGGGCTGACTAACCTATGATAGAATTGATATCTCAAAAAGGTGCCCCCTATGGGCTAACCTTAAGAGAGGATATTTAGGGAAGTACCCATCTTGGGCTGACTAACCTAAGATAAAAATGATATCTCAAAAAGGTGCCCCCTATGAGCTAACCTTAAGAGATCTAGGGAAGTGCCCCTTTTTGGGCTGACTACCCTATTAAAGGGAATGTTTAGACAAGTGCCTAACTATGGGCTGACTCATCTTATGCTTCTGAATATGCTTTCTACTGACTGAGCTAAATGATGTGATGCCTTTCATAATATGATAATTATTTATTTTAATATGCTTGCCAGTTTATCGTGGACAGCAACCAAACAACCGAACCTTTGTGTTGGTTTGCTTCTGCTTCACTTCTTCTTATCTTGACCTAGGGTTGAAAAGCTTGATGTGCTTCCTTTCTTTATGCACATGGCTCTTTTGATGGTAACGTTATCCTACTAATGCACTAAGTTTTAATGTTCAAAAGTAGATAAAATTATATCACAAAATATATTAAGATTCATTATCATTTTAGTGTTTATCTTTCATTGGTGAAGCGATGGGTAATGTGTTTTGGTGTATTTGTTGTGATGAGAATTGATTTGGATTATTGACCATTCAAGGATATTAACTTTGCTTGTAAAAAGTAAAAACTCGACTCAATGAAATTTGTATCGAACATTGGCTTTCATAAACATTGGCAAAATTTCAATTCCCTTGCCTAAGGATAGTACATCTTTACAGCATCTGTGTTAATGGGGTCTCTCAATTCCGGACCATCCATTTGAGTCAGTATCAAAGCACCTCCTGATAGAACCTTTTTCACCACATAAGGGCCTTCATCGTTCGAGGTGAATTTTCCTCTAGAGTCTTAGGCATTTGGGAGAACCTTCCTTAACACTAGATCCCCTTCTTTGAAGTACCGGAGCTTCATTTTCTTGTTAAATGCTCGGGCCATCCTTTGTTGGTAACACTGGCCATGACATAGTGCAGTAAGTCTTCTTTCATCAATCAGATTCAGCTGATTGAGCCTCTTCTTTACCCAATATGATTCAGTTAGTTGAGTTTCTGATAGGATTCTGAATGATGGTATTTCGACTTCGACTGGTAGCACTGCTTCAGTACCATATACCAATGAGTAAGGGGTGGCTCCCGTAGATGTTCTTATTGAAGTCATATAAGCCATGAGAGCAAACAGTAACATTTCGTGCCAATCTTTGTAAGTTGTTGTCATTTTCTCAATGATCTTCTTGATATTCTTGTTGGCTGCTTCTATTGCCCCCGTTCATTTGAGGTCGGTAGGGAGTTGAATTTCTGTAATTTATGTGGAATTGTTGACATAAACTTGTCATCGATTTATTATTAAGATTGGTACCGTTGTCGGTGATGATAGACTCAGGAACTCCATATCGGGCTATTATGTCCCGTTTTAAGAAGCGGACTATTACCCCTTTCGTGACATTTGTATATGATGACGCTTCTACCCATTTGGTGAAATAATCAATCGCTACTAGTATGAATCTGTGGCCATTGGATGCTGTCGGAGTGATTGGGCCAATTATGTCGATTCCCCACATGGAGAAAGGCTTTGGTGCTGATAACAGGTGTAGCTCGTTGGGCGGAGCATTTATCCGATTTGCGTATATCTGACACAAACGACAATGCTTGACATATTTTATGCAATCTGATTCCATGGTCAACCAATAATATCCTGACCTCATGTTTTTTTGGGCCAACATGTAGCCATTCATATGAGGTCCACATACTCCTTCATGTACCTCTTTCATTAGTTCGCATGCCTCATTTTTGTCCACACATCTCAACAAGGTGATATCAGGTGATCTCTTGTAGAGTATAGACCCACTTAACAAGAAATGGCTTGCTAACCTTCTGAGTGTTCTTTGGTCATTCTTGCTAGCCATTTCAGGGTATTTACCCTCTTATATAGAAAGGTCTTGATATCGTGATACCATGGCTTATCATCTTGTATTTTCTCAATGGTTAAACAGTAGGCGGGCCGACTTTCGATGTCTATTTTCATCGGTTGAACTTCGGCTCCCCCTGTTATTTGGATCATGGATGCTAGTGTGGCTAGTGCATCTGCAAAATGATTCTGAGTTCTCGGGATATATGTGAAAGTGATTGCTTTGAATTCTTCAATCAGCTCTGTCAGCTGCTGATGATATGGTACTAGTTTGGGGTCTTTAGTCTTGTATCCCCCTCTTGTCTGTAGTATGATGAGCGACGAATCCCCATATACCTCTAATTCGTGGATTTCCATTTGGCAGGCCATTTTGAGGCCAAGAATACATGCTTCATATTCTGCGATATTATTGGTATAGGGAAATGTAAGTCTTGTTGCTGCAGGGAATTGAATGCCATCTGGGGATATCAATACCGCCCCAACCCCACAACCGAATACGTTGGCGGCTCCATCGAAAAATAGTTTCCACTTAGCATTCTGCTTTATCCCAAAGTCTTCTACTGGCATATCTTCTACTGTCAATATGTTCTCGTCTGGAAATTGGGCTTGTAGTTCTTGGGAATCTGTCTCGACAGGGCATTCCGGCCAATTGGTCGGCTAAGGCTTGCCCTTTCATCGAGTTCTAATTTATGTATGTGATGTCGAACTCGGATAGGAGCATTTGCCACTTAGAGATTCTCCCTATCAAAGCTAGTTTCTCTACTAAGTATTTCAAGGGATCATGTCTTGTCAGCAGTTTAATATGGTAGTAAAGGGTGTATTGCCTTAGTCGATGCATGACCCAAATTAGAGCACAACAAGTCTTCTCCACCTCTAAGTATCTCTGTTCCCCATCTGTGAACTTCTTGCTCAGATAGTATATGGAACTCTCTCTTCCCTCATCATCTTTCTGCCCCAGCATACATCCCATGGATTCAGGGAGTATAGTGAGGTATAAGAATAAGGGCTTTCCTTGTTTTAAGACTATCAAGACCGGAGGTTTTATAAGGTAGTCTTTGATCGTCCTGAATGCTTCTTTGCATTCGTCATCCCATTCTATCGTGGCATTCTTCTTCAATAGACGGAATAGTGGCCGGCACTTATCGGTGAGGTGTGAGATAAAACGAGCTATATAATTTAATCTTCCCAGCAAACTTCTTACTTCTTTAACGGAGCATGGGGAAGGTAACTCTAATATGGACTTTACCTTGTCAAGTTCAATTTTAATGCCTTCCTGGCTTATGACAAACCCTAACAATTTCCCCGTCATAACCCCGAAAGTACATTTCTCTGGGTTTAACTTGAGCTGGAATTTTCTCAGTCGTTTAAACAATTTCCTCAGGATATCTATATGGCTTTCTCCTTCTTTGGATTTGGCTATCATGTCGTCGACATATACTTCAACCTCTCGATGTATCATGTCGTGAAGTATTGCGACCATGGCTCTCTGATACGTTGCCCCGGCATTTTTCAAACTGAAAGGCATGACTTTGTAACAAAAAGTTCCCCATGTTGTGATGAAAGTTATTTTGGTTTTATCTTCTTCAGCCATTTTTATTTGGTTATATCCTAAGAAACCGTCCATGAATGAGAAGAGATGGTTTCTCGCAGTGTTGTCTACTAGAACATCAATGTGAGGTAGGGGGAAGTTATCCTTTGGCGTAGCTTAGTTTAAGTCCCGAAAGTCTACGCATACCCGTACTTTTTCGTTCTTTTTCATAACGGGGACTATATTTGCTATCTATTCTGGGTAATCGGATACTTCAATGAACCCTACTTCTAGCAGTTTCTTAACTTCTTCCTTAATCTTTAATAAGATGTTAGGCCTAAATCTTCTCAGTTTTTGTTTTTTAGGTTTGACATCTTCCCTTGTGGGAAGCCTATAAACCACTATTGATTGGTCTAGCCCTGGCATGTCACCATATGACTAGGCGAACACATCCGCATATTCTATTAATAGCTCGGTTATCTAATATTTTTGCTCAGTACTAAAACTGGCCTCGATTTTGAGTTTTTTAGGGTTTTCCATGCTTCCTAGATTCATTGTCTCCACCGACTCGTCGATCAAAATTCCGCTTCGTTCATGATTTTGCCAATTTTCTTGTATTATTTCGTGGTCTAAGATATCGCCTTCAACAATTGACCCAGCAGCGTTGGAAACGATATCAGCATTTTTACTTTCTACCTGTGCGAAATATCCCTGATGTTCGATGGTAGGAGATTTGATAAAAATGAAAGCATGCATATATATAAGAAGAAAACAAACAAACTGTAATTGAATTTGGTAAAGAGTCTCAACAAAATTTGTTCAATAATTTTTCTTTACTTATGAGCTAACCCAGCGCTATTGATGGGATAACAAAACCAATTGTTCAGTGTCGGATGCTGGTTGGGCATATGGGGGATTGGTTTCCCTTTGCTGGCGTCCCCTTCGTTTATTCGAAGCTCTTGGATTATATTTGCCTTGCGGAAAGATTGTTGTAGAGGTGGGATGCACATCCGGGTGTCAGTCGGCTTCCCCTGCATTTTGCCTTTGACACCTTTTGCTTGTGCTTCTTCTTCGGTTGTAAGAACGTACCCTAGTCCAAACGTCCCTTGCTAACCTTCTTTAAACTGATGGCCCTCCTTGCTGGTCACCACGTTTACTTCATTGAAAATCTGCAATCCCAGGTCTTCTGAACCTTCTTCCCTAATATATGGTATGGCAGTCTCTTTGTATATGGCGTAATTCTATTCACCCAGTACCGTGACTATCTGCCCGTTTGTGATGAATTTGACCCTTTGGTGGAGACTAGAGGGGATGGCTCCAGCAGCATGTATCCAGGGTCGTCCCAAAAGCAGGTTGAAAGATCTTGGGATATCAAGGACTTGGAAGGAGATGTGGAATACTTGTGGACCAATTTCCACTGGTAGGGTCATCTCTCCTACTATATCTCTTTTTGACCCATCAAAAGCTCTAACCACCATTGAGCTAGGCTTTATGTTGCTTGGATCGACCCCCAATAAGTCGAGAGTTGCCAATGGGCACACGTTGAGGGATGATCCGTTGTCGATAAGTACCCGGGATACAATAGTGTCATTGCACCTGACCACTATGAATAGTGGTTTGGTATGTTAGTCTCCCTCCTCTCTTAGCTCTTCCAGAGAGAAAGTTATCTGGTCCATTGTAAAGATGGAGTCCGCCACGTGACCTATCTTGTCTGTAGCGATGCCTTCTAGGACTTGAATCTTTTCTAGCACTTTAAAGAGTGCTTCCCTATAGGGCTCGGATGCTGTGAGAAGGCCCATGAGTGATATCTGTGCTGGAACTTTATTTAATTGTTCCATTATCTTGTATTCACTCGCCTTGACCATCTTTGTAAATGCAGCGAGTCCCTTTTCCTCTTCTTCTCCTTTCTCCACATTGGGTTCTTCAGTCGGGCCTTTATACTTTGGATTGTATATTCTCCCAAAGCGGGTGATTCCTCCCACCATAGGAGGTCGCTCTAGTTCGAGGGCCCGATAGTCGAATGGTGCAGCCTTGTAATTCTCTGTCGGTATCGGGACATTGAATACATATCTTTTTCTTGGGATATGTACCTCGGCTGGTTGTCCCTCATAGCACTATATAACCCTGGGCTTCTGATGAGAATTGATCATGCTGATAGTCTTCCCTTCTTCCTTTGCTGGGTTGTCTTCCTTCTCAAATTCCGGTCCCCATCTACTAAGTGGCCTATGCTCAATCGGGGTGTAAGAATAGTTTACCAAATATTGGAATCTCCCATGTGATTCTCCCAAAGTGCCGACCGTTGGGTCTCCGGCTAACCACCTTCTTTTAATATGTGCCTTTGGTGCTTCTTCTGGAGCTTGATGGGATTGCTTCTTCTATTGATCCGTTGTATTCTGCTTAAGGGCTTTTTTGGCAGTCGACTCCTCAAATGTGATCATATTAATGGTGGGCTTGTGATTGGGAAGTGGGTTGGTGTTGACATTGGGTGCTGGGGCGTTCACAAAATCCAGCTGTATGATTCCTGCATCAATTAAATCTTGGATCTTTTGCCGGAGCCTCCAGCACCTATCTGTAGAATGCCCCTCCTAACCCATATGGTAGTCACACTTGAGGCTTAAGTCAAAATTCTTTGGCCTATACCGGTTATTGGGGATCTCGAAACTAATCAAGTTGTCCGCCCTCAACCGGGCAAAGACCTGATTAAGCAGTATAGGGATTGGAGTGAACTGCCTTGGGACCCTGGTGGCCTAGGCCTGACCTGTCGCGGGTTGATGGGTTGAGGTACTCGTGGTCTGGAATGTCACACGAGTTCCAGCTTTTTCTACCTTACCGGAATGGACCGTGTTGACGGTAGACTCCTTGGCTCTATTACCTCCAAAGGGCCTTTGTGTTGGTGTGACCCTAGGAGGCTCCATTGTTTGAAGTCTGTCGGTGGTGATGGCATTCTCAATTCTACATCCTGCAGCTACTACCTTTGCAAAACTTGACGAGGTCTGGGCTACCAAGTGTGAAAAGTAGGTCTTATCTAGGGTATTGACAAATATGGATGCCAATTCCTTCTCAGATATTGGGATTGCTACCCTAGCGGCCTAGGCTCTCTAGCGTTGAGCATACTCCTTGAACGGCTCAGTAGGTCTTTTCCGGAGACTCCCCAGGTTGATTACAGATGGGGCGACTTCAAAATTGAACTTATATTGGTCATAGAATGCCTGGGTTAGCTTTTCCCAAGTGTTGACAATGTTGAAGTCCAGGTGGGCATACCAGACCAGTGCAAGGCCTGTGAGGCTGTCTTGGAATGTCTGGAGCATGAGTTGGTTGTATTGAGCATACTTGCTCATCTTCCGGGCATATAGCCTGGTATGCATTTTAGGGCACCCAGTCCCATCATACTTTTCAAACTTTGGGGTCTTAAACTTCTCAGGGTATACCTCCTCTCTATATGCCGGTAGATTGGTGATTCCGGCCTGTTCAAAACCATCAGGGCCCTCAATTGTTTTCATCTTATCATGGAGCTGCTGGAAAAGTTGCTTCTCCATCTCCTTCTGTCTCTCCTCCATTTCCCTTTTCAGGTCATCAGAGGTCAGCTCTTGGTTGATCTTCGGCTCATATTCAAAGGCTGGGTTAAGGTGGGAATTGATCTCTTCATATTCTAGAGGCTGTCCCTCTACTGCTTTCCCCTTTCTGGCCCTTGAATGCTCTTCCTGAGTTGGCTGAGTATTGAGCAGGAGGCCGATGCTTTCAGTTAGGTGGTGAACCTGGGCAGTCAATTGTTAGACTGTTTGTTCTAGGGACACAATCCTGGAGTTTGAGGCAACTTCAGCATTGGTGTTGTTGCAGTTGTTGCTACTGTTGGCCATTCTTGTTCTTAAACGTTTGAGAATTGGACTTCTGGGAGGGTTCGGTTGCTTGGGAGCCATCTTAATACCTGGACGCGCATTTTTTTGTTTTTGTTTTAGTGTAATGTATGCAAAATGCTATGCATGTGTTACACGGATGCTAAAATTAAAAGGGTTGACAATTGATCGACAATGTAATATTGAAACTTTTCTTTTATTAATATTGAAAATTTTGGAGTTCGATAATCAAAATAAAAGATTACAAATAATGATCTATTTCCTAGCTCTTTTGGTCTTCTGTTGTGGAGGCTCAGGCTTTCCATTGATGACGACTTCCAGTTCTTCGACTCTGGTTTTGGTCTTCTCCAATTGGGCTTCCAAGGCTTTGTTCCTTTGGTCGAATTCCTTGAATCATCCTTTCCTTATGTCTTTCTTATAATTCGTAGCTTCAAAGTATACCTCCATCTGGGCCTTGACCTGCTCTAGGTAGACTTCTAGCTCTGGAATGATCTTGTCTAGCCTCGGTTGGGTGACGTCTGGAACCTGGTATGCTTTTTCTCCTGTCTGGTAGAGCTGAGGGATCACAAACTCTCTGGTGGATCGGTGCTTTCCCACTTCACCATCTAGCTCCCCGAGGTTTACATTCGGGCTTTCAATTCTAGCTTTCCAAAGTGCTTTGACCTTTGCTAGCTTAGCAAACTTTTCGGCTACCAACAAGTTCGGATCTTGATACTCAAAGGTGACTGCTTCCAGCGAGGGCCGATAAACTATGTCTTGGATAGTACCAAATTGGCGGACCACTGAGTTGGGGTGATATCCAATACATCCACTGATTCCAATCAAAGGTACGGCCTGGAAATTATTGCAGGTCAAAATAATTTTGTCACAGTAACTCCACCTGGCTATCCATAGAATATCCTCGGCACTGAAGCTTCTAAACACTTCTACCCAATTGTGGCTGGTAAGGTCGTCGGGTAGCTTTACCTTTTCTATGCATGAATCCACAAGGTCCACCTGTTGGGCTAAGGTTTTCTGGACCATGTTCAGCTTGAAGCACTTAAAGTGGCTTACGAACCATATTAGCATCAGGTTGAGTCTTGAGCAAAGGATCCCATGGCCTTTCTTCTTGAGGAAGTTCAAGTTCTGAATCTGTTCAGCCAATAGAGTTGGGATGTAAGATCTTCCCTGTAGGAATTGGGTCACCAGCTCTACAACCCGGTAGTGAATATAGAAAGTCCCGGTGAGGAACAATATGGTGGCGAAGGCTGTCAAGATGAAAGCATTCACTTTTCTCTGTCTGTAAGTCTTGGGGTCTCCACACAGTATGTCCTTTCTATCCCCATTGTGTTCTCGGGCAATAAACCAGGCTTTTAAATCATCCATCCGTATGCAATATCCATTATAGTCTGCTAGGGCTTTGTTGACTGCTGTTTTACGGATGCCTAGTAGTCTGCTGAAGGTACCGGCTGGCCCAGCCTCAAGGTCTGGCATATAGATTTGATCGATCAGTGCTGGAGCCTGTAGCAGCTAGGTGTACTCTTCCAGAGTAGGAGTGATTTCATGCAGCCCGATAAAGAAAGCTGCGGGCTCGATTTCCCATAATTGGAGTATGGCCCGGACCAAAGGCAAATTCACTTCTATCTTTGTTAGCGAGAGGATGGGGCCTATCTTTTGCTGGATGAAGGCCTGCTCCCCTGGGTTGTACAAGGTAAACTAATGGTCCAATACCAACTTTACGTCCAAAGGTTTGTACACCCAAATTTCTTTGCGGAGGAGGCGGTCAACTGCGGTGCTAGCCATCTATTACAATAAGAAATTTCTTAATTACAAACCGAGCTATGAAAACATTACAGGGAAATAGATTTGAACTCTAAGAACAAAACAACAAACTATTACATCATCATCAATTGTCAACCTTATGATGTTATGTATGCAAGTAGGTTGGTTCTAACTGGTCCCCAAGCTCTATGGCCTCCCACATTCTCGGAGAAATGGATCTCAAGCCATATCGAAGCATTGGGTGGGGTAGCCTAATCGGTCCCGAACGATGATCAACTCACTTCGCCCGAAACCTACAAAATGGCTCCCCGTCTTAGGGTTATAGGATGGTCCGGGTTCGACCGCATCTATTCACACGAACATATGCATGCATGCAGACCCTATAGTAAAGAAAGCTAAACCTAGCTAATCGCTGAAAAGTTAACAACAGGATAATAATTGAAAGACATTTCTTTAAAAGAACATTTTGGGGAGATTCAGGTGGCTAGCCTACTGGCATGGGTCCCCAGTGGAGTCGCCATCCTGTCGAGTCTAATTTTTGAATTTTCCCATTCCTAATCCGATCTAGAGTAGACCCTATGCTCATCTAATATAGATCCTCGACTTGAGTTAGGAACTTCGTTTAATTTTGGAGTCGCCACCCAACTGTTGTTGGGAAAGATTGAATTAAGGCTAAAGGAGCGGATTAGTCTTAATTTGGACCACTAGTCGTCGTGATTTCCTCTTCTCGTTTTTTGTGAAAAGAGGAAAAGGAAAACCAGAGTTTCTAAGTCCGGAGGCTAACCTATTAAAACCATACGGTTACCACCTAATCTCCTAAAATTGTTCCTATCTAGAAATGTTTTTTATTTTGTTTCTGTTGCTTTTTATTATGTTTTTGAAAAAAAAAAATTTCATTTCATTTTATGGGTTGACTCAAATGGGTGCCTACGTACCTGCTAATCAGGATCAAACAAGTCGTAGTTCGCTTTTCCTAAAAACCATAAGTGTGTTGGTGAATTTTAATTTTTGAAATCTCTTTTGATTTATGTTTTTACTATTTTGGGATTTTTCTAAAAGAATCTAAGCCTAAACTTTAATTTGATTTTTGAAAATGATTTTTAGGGAAAAACATCAATTTTGGATTTATTTGAAGAAAATGATTTTTCTAAGTGCTAAAACTCATTTTTTTTCTATTTTTTTTCATAATTTTTGAATTTTTTATTAATTTTTATGATTTTTAGGATTTTTTTATAATTTTATAATTTTATGATTTTTTTATCATTTTTATGATTTTTATTATTCTTCCACAATTTTTATAATTTTTCTAATTTTTCATGATTTTTATAGTTTTTTTTATTATTTTTATTATTATTTTTATGATTTTTATAATTTTTGGGAATTTTTGTTAAAAACTTTATCCTGAGTTACTATCTATCCTATTTTAAAATCTAAAGTTTTATTATTATTTTTTTCTAATATTTTTTATTATTTTCTACATTTTTATTATTTTTTATTATTTTTGTATTTTTTTTATTATTTTATTTATTTTTCCTACATTATTAAATCCTAAAAATCTAATTTCTAAATTTTCCTACTTATGGAAATAAAACATAAAATGTAAATAAATAACTAAATAAATAACCAACAAATTAATAAACAAATAATAAATGATAAATCAATTCGGAATAAAAATAAATAAACAAAATAAATAAATAAATTGAAATAAAAAATCCGGAAAATCTGACTTACCTGGATCTGGGTCGGTCGGGTCGGGTCGGATTGGTCGGATACGGCGGTGGAGAGTGCTCGTTCACAGCGCTCCGGCGGTCTTTTGCGACGGGTGAGGTGTCGAATCCTAGGTTCTTGAGGGTGCTGAATCCAATGGTGGCGGTGGTTTGCTCCCAGAACGTCGCTTGGCGATGGCTCAGCTCTGATCGGTGGATCGCGGTTTTGGTTCTCTCCGATTTGCACTCTTTCCTCACTTTCTCTCGATTTTGATCTCTTCTTTAACTTCCTCCACTCCTCCTCTATTTATAGGCGCTTCAAATCGAGCTGGATAAGCTCAAATCCGGTGATTTGGATAAACCCATATTTTTCCGTTTTTTAGATTTGATTTTATCCAACCTATTTGATGCCGATTTGTTGTAATCTTGTGATTTATCTGGATAATTCGGTTTTAGATTTATTGAAATCCAAAAAGATTCGAATAAATCCAGCAATTTCAGCCTTATCGGACTTCTGCCGGATTTTTCTCCGGCTGGGCTTGCGAAGAAGACGATCACGCGCGACACACGTGACTTCTATCGGCCAATCACACGCTGCCACGTGGCAGCTCCAGGCGAAAGGCAAAAAAATTGCACAGAGTGCTTGGGGGAGGATTCGAACTCGTGACCTCTGGCCTCCACACGCTCCCCATGCACACACACGAGCCAATTGAGCTAGCCCAATTTCCCGATTTTATTTACATCGCAAAATGTACATATACGATGCAATTTTTCCATTTTTTTGTACTTTTTTGAAACTTCAAAAATTTGTAAAAATTATTTATTATTCATTATTGCCATTTCTGAAATCATTTTTCAAAATTGAGGTGCTTTCCTTTTTTTTTGAATATTTTTTTATTTTTTCTAAATTAGAGAAAAATTGGAAAAAAATGAAAATTGCTTATTATTGATTATTATTCATTCCTAGGGCAAAAATGGGGTATTTACATTGTGTATTAATCATTGGAAAGTTTGTAATTAAATAAAAGTTGCATGATAATTAGTGGTGGATCTTGGGTAGGGTATGTTTAGATAATTGAATTAACTAAAGGAGTATTTGAATATCTTTAATCTAATCATTTAATTCGTTCCTTTCATATTTAGTCAGTATTTAGGATAATTGAGTTCATCAATAGTGAGAAGTTAAATAGTAGGATAATCGTTAGTACTAGTACTTATAAGTCTTCGTGGGATCGATACCTGTACTCTAATGCTATACTGCTAATTGATAGGTATACTTGCTTGAGAACTGATCGTAAGCTAGGATTGAGTATAGGATTTAACTTGTTAGAACGATCAGATCATCAACCAAGGATGATGAGGCTACAATGGCTAGGTTCATTAATGGGTTAAATAGGGAAATTGCTGACGTGGTGGATTTGCATTACTATTTAGATATGGAGGAGTTCTTTCATAAGGCGATCAAGGTAGAGAGATAATTGAAGTATAAAAGCAACCCAAAATCTGAGGTGACTTCTAACTCCTCATGGAAGTCCAATTGGAAGAAGAATCCTACAGATTTGAAGTCTAAAGAGGACGTGAAGGCTAAGAGTCCAGTTGCTGCTTTTAAAGGCAAAATTGACACTAAACCATCTTCAAAATCTCGTGATATTAAATGTTTCAAGAGTCAAGGGTTTAGACATATTGCATCTCAATGTTCAAATCAAAGGCTTATGATCATTCATGATAATGGAGACGTGGAGAGTATTAGTTCTAAGGAGGATGATACATTACCTTCAGAGGAGTATGATGATGTCGACTTGGAGGGACCCGTGAGTGGTGAGCTATATGTTACTAGACGAGTCCTTAGTGCTCAACCGCAGGACGACAGTGAAAAGGTTTTATGTGAACACATCTTTCATACTTGGTGTCATGTACAGAACAAGGTATGTAGCTTGTTCATTGACAGTGGCGGCTGCACTAATGTTGCTAGTACCTTGTTGGTTGATAAGATGTGGTTGAAGGCTGTGAAACATCCTAATCTATATCGGTTGTAATGGTTGAATGAGTGTGGGGAAATGAAGGTAACTAGGTAGGTTGTTATTACTTTTTCTATAGGGAGTTATCATGTTGAGGTGATGTGTGATTTAGTTCCCATGCAGGCTAGTCACCTATTATTGGGTTGACCAAGGCAGTTTAATAAGAAGGTGATGTACGATGGGTACAAGAACCAATATTCTTTTATTTTAAACAAAAGGAAGGTGGTTTTAACATTATAGAAACCATAGGAAGCTTGCGAGGATTAAGTGAGGATGGCAAAAGAATTCAGAAAGAAACATGTGAGTGTGCGAGAGAAGGGTGGAGACCAACACTGGTGAGCCATGAGGGAAAAGAGTTTGAAACACTGAGAGGAGAGAAAATTGCCAAAAAAAGTGAGGTTAAGAGTGTAATGTTGGCGAGGAAACAGCTACTTGTACTTATGTACAAGGATGTTTATTTTACTAATACTGACATTAACTCTTCGTTAACTAGTATGGTGGTGTCCCTTTTGTAGGAATATGAAGACTTGTTTCCTAGAGAAGTACTGTAGGGCCTACCTCTACGATGAGGTATCGAACATTGGATTGATTTATTGTTAGGTGCATCTAATTTTAATCGACCAACTTATAGAATTAATCTTGAAGAGGTAAAGGAAATTCGGAGGCAGGTTGATGATTTGATGGAGAAAGGATTTGTAAGGGAAAGCCTTAGTCCATGTTCAGTTCCTATCATCTTGGTTCCTAAGAAGGATGGGACATGGCGAATGTGTGTTGACTACCAAGCAATAAACAAGATAATAGTTAAGTATAGACATCCTATTCTTAGATTAGATGATATGTTTGATGAATTGCATGGTGCTTGTTTATTTTCTAAAATTAATTTAAAGAATGGTTATTACCAAATTCGTATGAAAGAGAGGGATGAATGAAAAACTGTTTTTAAAACTAAACATGGGTTATATGAACGGATGGTGATGCCTTTCGAGTTAACAATTATGAGGCTAATGAATCATGTTCTGCATCATTTTATTGGAAAATTTGTTGTTGTCTACTTTGATGACATTTTAATTTATAGTAGGACATTAGATGATCATGTTTGGCATTTGCAATATGGGTTTAATGTTTTGAGGGAAAACCAGTTGTATGCTAATTTATAGAAGTGCATTTTTTGTATGGAACTGTGGTTTTTCTTGGATTTGTTGTAGGTACAAATGGGATAGCCGTAGATGAGGAGAAGGTAAAGGCGATTTGGGAGTGGCTAACACTAAAGAATGCAAATGAGGTCAAGAGCTTCCATGGCTTTGCAAGTTTTTTATAGGAGATTTGTAAGGAACTTCAGTTCCATAACTACTCCTCTCAATGACCTTGTTAAGAAGAATGCCGACTTCAAGTGGATTGAAGTGCATGAGTAGGCGTTCTAAACTTTGAAAGGTAAGTTAACTAATGCACCTTTATTAGTATTGCCTAGTTTTGAGAAAGTATTTGAGATTGAATGCGATGCTTCCGGGAAAGGTATTGGTAGTGTATTGATGTAGGATTCCAAGCCAATCGCATACTTTAGTAAGAAACTCAATGGTGTTGCTTTAAATTACCTAATGTATGAGAAGGAATTGTATGCTTTAGTAAGGACCCTACAAACATGGTAACACTACTTATGGCCTAAGGAGTTCATCATTCATTTCGATCATGGGAGTTTCAAGTACTTGAAAACTCAAGGTAAGTTGAACAAGAGGCATGCCAAGTGGTTGGAGTTTATTAAAACCTTTCTATACGTGATTAAATACCAGTAGGAGAAGGAAAATGTGGTGGTAGATGCACTATCCCGAAGGTACTCTCTGTTGACTTCTTTACATAATAGACTGCTTGGATTTGAATGCATGAAAGAATTGTATGAGAATGATGCTAATTTCAGTCAAATTTGGGCCATTTGTTCTGAATCTGGATACGTGGACTTTTATAGGCATGATGGGTATTTATTTAAGAAAGATAGGTTATGTGTGCCAAAAAGTTCCATACGTGAACTGCTGGTGAGGGAGACATATGGAGGTAGGTTAATGGGACACTTTGTTGTTAGAAAAACTTTGGACATTTTGCATGAACATTTTTATTGGCCTATGATGAAACATGATGTACAAAATGTGTGTGATAAGTGCATTACACGTAAAAAGGCTAAGTCTAGAGTGATACCCCATGGGGAATATCTAGCATTGCCTGTGCTTAGTTAGCCTTAGATTGACATCTCTATGGATTTCATATTAAGGTTACCACGATCTCAAAGTGACAAAGATAGCATATTTGTTGTTGTTGATAGGTTTAGTAAGATGACTCATTTCATTGTCTATTCTAAAACTAATGATGCACGACATATCACTAATTTGTTCTTTAGAGAGATTATACGGTTGCATGGTTTGCCTAAATCCTTTGTGAGTGATAGGGATGTAAAATTTTTGAGCCATTTCTGGAAAACCTTATGGAATAGGCTAGGCACCAAGTTATTGTTTTTTACTGTTGCACATCCTTAAACTGATGGTTAGATGGAAATAGTTAATAGGACACTCTCAACATTGTTGCATGTTATGATTCCCAAGAATTTAAAACAATGGGAGCCATGTTTGCCTCATGTAGAATTTGCATATACTAGGATGGTACATTCCACTACATCATATTCTCCATTTAAGGTTGTATATGAATTTAATCCCTTGACCCCAATGGATATTTTACCTTTACCCACTAATGAGTTTGTTGATCTTAACAGAAAGAAAAAGGTAGAATTTGTTAGGGAATTGCATGCTCAGGTTTGGACCAATATTGAGAAGAAAAATGAGCACTATGCTAGTCAGGCCAATAAAGGATGTGTCAAGACCATGTTTCATCCAAGAGACTGGGTTTGGGTGCATTTGAGAAAGGAAAGATTTGCAGAGCAGCGGAAGTCTAAATTGCATCCTAGGGGAGATGGACCTTTCCAAGTAGTGGAGCGCATCAATGACTACGCTTAAAAGATTGACTTGCCAAGTCACTATGGTAATGTAAGCGCAACTTTTAATGTTTCTAATCTTACTCTTTATGATGTAGGTGATTCAAGGACGAATCTTTTCTAGGAAGGAGGGAATGATGAGGATCAACTAGCATCAAAGAGGAATGAACCAAAGTCCCAAGATCCATTACATGGTATTGGAGGCTCAATGACCCAAGCGAGAGCTAAGCGGATGAGCTAAGCTTTGCAAGGACTAGTCATAGATCTACAAGAGAAGGAACCAAGTTACACTAAAGGAGAACCAACCTTTATCAACTTGATTCATGTTTCCACGGAGGGATGCAAGGATATGGAAGCTTTAGAATAATTTATTTTAAAAAGGGGAAATTGAACTGAAAAGAGGAGAGACATTTGGTTTTCTTTGTTATGATTTGTTTTATTTCTTTGGTTTTGTGTTTTAATATACTTAGTTAGAAGATTTTCGGTCATTAGGAAGAAGGCCAATTTTGCTATGTTTGGAAACTTAGGTTATTCTATTGTCATGCGATAACAATATGTCACGGCAATAGGGGAACATGCAAAACATAATTATCATATTATTGAAATACAACTTTTCATGGAAAAGCTCTATCTTGTTCTTTAAGAAAGAACTCCATGGTTTTCTTTAACACAAACGCTTGGGGAAATCATTGATAGCTTAGGTTTTAATCAACAAGTGTGGTTAGGGTCTAGTTATAAATTACAACTTGTTTAAGGCGATTTGTGGGAATTCCAATTTTAATTATGATCGTCAGGTTCTAGGTTTGACATACCTAGGGCTTTGTGCATTAGATCTTGTTAAGTTCCACCCTCTCCTTTAGAGGGGTGTAAACACCCCATTTTTGCCATAGGAATTAATAATTCTCAATAATAATCAATTTTCAAATTTTTCTAATTTTTCCCAATTTTTCCTTAATTTGGCATAAATAGTAAAAATATTAAAAAAAATAAAAATAAATAGGAAAACACCTCAATTTTGAAAAATGATTTCAGAAATGACAATAATGAATAATAAATAATTTTTACAAATTTTTGAAATTTCAAAAAAACACAAAAAATGGAAACATTACATTGCACATATGCAATTTGCGATACAAAAGAAATCGGGAAATTGGGCCAGCTCAACTAGCTCGTGCGTGCATGTTGGGATCATGTGAAGGCTGAAGGTCGCGAGTTCGAATCCCCCCGCAGGTGCTCGGCAAAAATTTTTCGTTCTTTTCCCTGGAGCTACCACGTGGCAGCGTGTGATTGGCCAAGAGAAAACGCGTACATGGTGCGTGATCGTCTTCTTCGCCCAGGAAAATCGGAGGAGGAGCCGGAGCAGGTCCGACGAGGGCGAAATCGGTCGTTTTCTTTTTAATCTTCTAGATTAAAGTCAAGATAAAGCCAAATCCATCAGATAAATCAAAGAAAAACAAGAGATTAACATCAAATCGCCGAGATAAAACCGAATCCAAAAACGGAAAAATATGGGTTTATCCAAATCAGAGGATTTGAGCATATCCAAAGGAGTTCGAGAGGCCTATAAATAGAGGAGAGCAGGAGGAAGCCAGAGCACGAAAAAAAAAGAGAGAGAAAGAGAGAGGAAGGAGCAAATCGGAGTACGCCGGAGAAGCTTGGAGCTGAAACCACCGACCGGAGTTGAAGCAACCGCAAGGAGACGTTCTGGGAGTGAACCGCCACCACCATTGGACTCAGCACCCTCGAGAAGCTAGGATTCGACATCTCACCCGCCGCAAAAGACCGTCGGAACGCCGTAATCGAGCAGCCTCCGCCGCCATGTTCGATTCGACTGACCCGACCCGCGCACCGACCCGGATCCAGGTAAGTCAGATTTTTCCGGATTTTTTATTTTTTTTATTCTATTTTATTTAGTTAATTTATTTTGTTTAGTTATTTGTTCCAAATTAATTTATAAATTTATTATTTGTTATTATTATTTTTTTAGTTATTTATTATTTTAGTTTTGTTACATTTTCGATAAATAGAAAAATGTAGAAATTAGATTTTTCTAGATCGGATTAGGAATGGGAATTCAAAAATTAGACTCGACAGGATGGCAACTCCACTAGGGAACCATGCCAGTAGGCTAGCCACCTGCACCTCTTCAAATTGTTATCTTTAAGAAATGTGCTTCAAATTATTATTCCGTTACTAACTTTGCAGGGTTTAGTTAGATTTTAATTTCTTCCCTGTGGGGGTTTTGCATGCATACATATGTCTGTGTGAGTAGATGCGATCGAACTCGGACCGTCCTAGAAACCTAAGACAGGGAGCCATTGTGTAGGTTTCGGGCGAAGTGAATTGATTCACCGTTCGGGACCGATTAGGCTACCCCACCCTATGCTTCGATATGGCCTAAGATCCATTTCTTCGATAATGCGGGAGGCCTTAGAGCTCGGGAACCAGTTAGAACCAACCTACTTGTATACATAACATCATAAGAGGGGTTGACAATTGGATGACAATGTAATGGTTTGTTATTTCGTCCTTAGAGTTCAGGACTATTTCCTTGTAACATTTTCATAGTTCTGTTTGTAACTAGGCTGTTTCCTATTGTAATAGATGGCTAGCAGTGCAGTCGACCGCCTCCTCCGCAAAGAAATTCGGGTGTACAAACCTTTGGACCCAAAATTGGTGTTGGACCATTGGTTTACCTTATATAACCCAGAGGAGTAGGCCTTCATCCAGCAAAAGATCGGCCCCATCCTTTCATTAACCAAGATAGAGGCGAATTTACCTATGGTCCGGGCCATGCTCCAGTTATGGGAGATCGAGCCCGCAGCTTTCTTCATTGGGCCGCATGAGATCACCCCTACCCTGGAGGAGTACACCCAATTGCTACAGGCTCTAGCACTGACTGATCAAATTTACATGCCAGACCTCGAAGCCGAGCTAGTCGGCACTTTCAGTAGACTGCTAGGCATCCGCAAAACAGCAGTCAACAAAGCCCTGGCAGACTGTAATGGGTATTGCATACGCATGGATGACTTGGAAGCTTGGTTTATTGCCCGAGAAGACAATGGGGATAGAAAGGACATCCTGTGTGGAGACCCTAAGACTTACAGGCAGAGAAGGGTGAATGCTTTCATCTTGACAGCCTTCGCCACTATACTATTCCCCACCAGAACTTTCTATATTTACTACCGGGTTGCGGAGCTGGTGACCCAATTCTTGGAAGGGAGATCTTACATCCCGGCTCTACTGGCGGAACAAATTCGGAACTTGAATTTCCTTAAGAAGAAGGGCCATGGGATCCTCCGTTCCAGCATCAACCTTCTGCTAATATGGTTTGTAAGTCACCTTAAGTGCTTTGAGTTGAACATGGTCAGGAAAACTTTAGCTCAAAAGGTGGATCTGGTGGATTCATGCATAGAAAAGGTAAAGCTACCTGACGACATTACCAACCACAGTTGGGTAGATCTACTTAGAAGCCTTAGCGTTGAAGATATTCTATGGACAGCCAGGTGGAGTCGCTGTGATAATATCATCTTGACTTGCAGTAATTTCCAAGCAGTGCCGTTAATTGGGATCAATGGATGTATCGGATATCACCCAAACTCAGTAGTTCGCCAATTCGGTACTATCCAAGACATAGTTTATCGGCCCTCGCTGGAAGCAATCACCTTTGAGTATCAAGATCCGAGCCTGCTGGTAGCCGAGAAGTTTGCTAAGCTGTCAGAGGTCAAAGCACTTTGGGAAGCTAGAATTGAAAGCCCGAATGTGGACCTAGGGGAGCTAGATGGCGAAGTGGGAAAGCACCGAGCCACCAGAGAGTTCGTAATCCGCCAGTTATACTAGACAGGGGAAAAAGCATACCGGGTTCCAGACGTCACCCAACTAAGACTAGACAAGATCAGCCTAGAGACAGAAGTATACCTAGAACAGGTCAAGGCCCGCATGGAAGTATACTTTGAAGCTGCGGATTATAAAAAAGACATATGGAAGGGGCGCTTCAAGGAATCCGACCAAAGGAACAAGGCCTTAGAAGCACAATTGGAGAAGTGCTAAGCCAAAGTCAAAGAACTAGAAGCCGTCATCAACGGGAAATCTGAGCCTCTACAACAAAAGACTAAGAAAGCTAGGAAGTAGAGCATTATTTGTAATCTTTTATTTTGATCATTGAATTCCAAGATTTTCAATATTAATAAAAGTAAAATTTCAGTACTACATTGTCAATCAGTTGTCAACCTTTTCATTTTAGCATCCGCGTGACACATGCATGGCATTCTTGCATTCATTATACTAAAACAAAAACAAAATGCGGATCCAGGTATCAAAATAGCTTCCAAGCAACCGAACCCTCCCAGAAGCCCAGTTCTCACGTGCTCAAGAGCAAGAATGGCCAACAGCAGTGACAATCGCAACAACACCAATGTTGAAGCTGCTTCGGACTCTAGGATCATATCCCTAGAGCAAACGGTCCAACAACTGGCTGCCCAGGTTCACCTCTTGACTGAAAGCATCGGCCTCCTGCGCAACACCCAGCCGACCCAGGAAGTGTATTCAGGGGCTAGAAAGGGAAAAGCATTGGAGGCACAACCTCCAGAATATGAGGAGATCAATTCCCATCTTAACCCGGCTTTTGAATACGAGCCAAAGGTTAGCCAGGGGCTAACCTTCGATAACCTAAAGAGAGAAATGGAAGAGAGGCAAAAGGAGATAGAGAAACGACTCTTCCAGCAGCTCCATGACAAGATGAAAACTATGGAAGGCCCTAATGGTTTTGAACAAGCTGGGATCACTAACCTGCCAACATACGGGGAAGAGGCACACCCTGAGAAATTCAAGACCCCAGATTTCGAAAAGTATGATGGGACCGGCTGCCCCAAAATGCATACAAGGCTATATGCCTGGAAAATGAGCAAGTATGCTCAATAAGACCAACTCATGCTCCAGACATTCCAGGACAGCCTCACAAGCCCTGCATTGGTCTGGTATGCCCACCTCGACTTCAACGTTGTCAAAACTTGGGAGAAGCTTGCCCGGGCATTCTATGATCAATATAAGTTTAACATTGAAGTCGCTCCATCTGTAATCGACTTAGGGAGTCTTCGAAAAAGACATGCCAAGTCATTCAAGGAGTACGCCCAGCGTTAGAGAGCCTAGGCCGCCAGGGTAGCGATCCCGATATCTAAAAAGGAATTGGCATCCATATTTGTTAATACCCTGGACAAAACCTACTTTTCACATCTGGTAGGCCAGACCTCATCCAGTTTTGCAGAGATAGTGGCTGCGGGTTACAGGATCGAGAATGCCATCACCACCGGTAGACTCCAATCAATGGAACCTCCTAGGGTCACACCAACACAAAGGCCCTTAGGAGGAAACAGAGTTAAGGAGCCTACAGTCAGTACAGTACATTCTGGTAAGGCAGAAAGACTTGGGACTCGAGTAACTTTCCAGACTACGAGTACCCTAGCCCAACAACCTATGATAGGTCAAACTCAGGTCGTCCGGGCCCCGAGACAGTTCACTCCAATCCCCGTACCGCTCAGTCAGGTCTTCGCTCGGTTGAGGGCAGACAACTTGATTAGCTTCGAGATCCCCAACGACAGATACAAGCCCAAGAACTTCGACTCCAACCTCAAGTGTGACTATCATATGCGTCAGGAGGGGCATGCTACAGATAGGTGCTGGAGGCTCCGGCACAAAATCCAAGATCTAATTGATGCAGGAATCATACAATTGGATTTCATGAACGCCCCAACGCCCAATGTCAACACCAACCCGCTGCCTGCCATTAATATGATCATATCTGAGGAGTCGACTCCCGAAGGAGCCCCTAAGCATAATACGACGGAGCAACAGAAGAAGCCACAAACTCCCGAAGAAGCACCAAAGGCACACATTAAAAGAAAGTGGTTATCCAGAGATCCCACGGTTGGCACTTTGGGAGAATCATACGGGAAGTTTCAGTATCTGGTAAACTATTCTTACACCCCGACTGAGCAAGGGCCGCCTAGTGGATGGGGGCCGGAATTTGAGAAACAAGACAATCTAGCAAAGGAAGAGGGGAAGACTATCAACATGATCAACTCTCATCGGAAGCCCCGGGTTATACAATGCTATGGGGGACAATCAGCTGAGGTACAAATCCCAAGAAAAAGATATGTGTTCAGCGTTCCCACCCCGGCAAAGAACTACAAGACTGCACCATTCGACTATCGGGCCCTCGAGCAAGAGCAACCTCCTATAGTGGGAGGCATCACCCGCTCAGGGAGATTATACGATCCAAAGTATAAAAGCCCGACTGAAGAACCTAATAAAGAAAAGGGGGAAGAAGAGGAAGAGGGTCTTGTAGCATTTACGAAGATGGTTAAGGCCAGCGAATACAAGATCATGGAACAATTAAATAAAGTTCCAGCACAGATATCGCTCATGGGCCTTCTTGCCACATTTGAGCCTCACAGGGAAGCGCTCTTTAAAGTGCTAAAACAGATTCAAGTCCCGGAAGGCATTGCCACAGACAAGATGGGTCACATGGCAAACTCTATCTTTACCATGGATCGAATATCCTTCTCCCCAGAAGAGCTGGGAGAAGAGGGAGACCAACATACCAAGCCACTATTCATAGTGGTCCGGTGCAATGACACCATTGTCTCCCGGGTGCTTATCGATAACGGATCATCCCTCAACGTTTGCCCATTGGCGACACTCGACTTACTGGGGGTCGATCTAAGCAACATAAAACCTAGCTCTACAGTGGTCAGAGCCTTCGACGAGTCGAAGAGAGACATTGTGGGGGAAGTGAACCTACCGGTGGAAATCGGTCCACAAATATTCCCCATCTCCTTCCAGGTCCTCGACATCCCAAGGTCTTTTAACCTACTCCTGGGACGACCCTGGATACATGCTGCTGGTGCCATTCCCTCTAGTCTCCACCAAAAGGTCAAATTCATCACAAATGGGCAGATAATTACGGTACTGAGCGAGCAGGATTACGCCATATACAAAGAGACTGCCATACCTTACATCGAGGATGAAGGTTCAGAAGACCTGGGGCTGTAGATTTTCAATGAAGTAAACATGGTGACCAGCAAGGAGGGCCATCAGTTTAAAGAGGGGCAGCACGGGACCTTTCGAATGGGATATGTTCCTACGGCCGCGGAAGAAGCACAGGTAAGGAGTGTTAAAGGCGGAATGAAGGGGAAGCTGATTGACACCCAGATGTGCATCCCACCTCTCCAAAAATCCTTCCGAAGGGCAAATACCATTCAAGAGCTTCGGATAAACCAAGAGGACAACAACAATGGGAAAGCAATCTCCCGCGCGTCTGACCAGCATGCGGCTCTGAACAACTGGTTTTGTTGTCCTATCAATAGCGCTAGGTTAGCTCAAGAGTAGAGAAAAATTATTAAACAAATTTTATTGAGACTAGTTATCGAATTCCACTGCAGTTTTTTTTTTTTTTATATATATATGATTTCATTTTTTATGTCACTCAAATCTCCCACCATCGAACATCAGGGATATTTCGCGCAGGTAGAACGTAAAAACGTTGATATCATTTCCAACGCTGCTGGGTCAGTTGTTGAAGGCGATATCTTAGACCATGAAATAATACAAGAAAATTGGCTAAAACATGAACAAAGCGGAATCTCGATCGACGAGCCTGTTGAGACAGTAAATCTAGGAAGCATCGCCAACCCTAAGAACCTCAAAATCGGGACCAGTTTAAGCGCTGAGCAAAAATGTGAGATAACCGAGCTATTAATCGAATATGCAGATGTGTTTGCCTGGTCATACGGTGACATGTCGGGGCTAGACCAATCAATAGTAGTTCACAGGCTTCCCACAAGGGAAGATGTCAAACCTAAAAAACAAAAACTGAGAAGATTTAGGCCTGACATCTTACTAAAAATCAAAGAAGAAGTCAAGAAACTGCTAGAAGTAGGATTCATCGAAGTATCCGACTACCCAGAATGGGTAGCAAATATAGTCCCAGTAATGAAAAAGAACGGGAAAGTACGCGTATGCGTAAACTTTTGGGACTTAAACCAAGCTACACCAAAGGATAACTTCCCCCTACCTCATATTGATGTTCTAGTGGATAACACTGCAGGAAACCATCTCTTCTCATTCATGGACAGTTTCTCAGGATACAATCAGATAAAAATGGCTGAAGAAGATAAAACCAAAACGACCTTCATCACGACATGGGGAACTTTCTGTTACAAAGTCATGCCCTTCGGTTTGAAAAACGCCGGGGCAACGTATCAGAGAGCCATGGTCGCCATACTTCACGACATGATGCATTGTGAGGTTGAAGTGTATGTCGACGACATGATAGCTAAATCAAAAAAAAGAGAAAGCCATATAGATATCCTGAGAAAGTTGTTTAAACGACTGAGAAAATTCCAGCTTAAGTTAAACCCAGAAAAATGTACTTTCGGGGTCACAACGGGGAAATTGTTAGGGTTCGTCATCAGCCAGGAGGGCATTAAGATTGACCCCGACAAGGTAAAGTCCATATTAGAGTTACCTTCCCCACGCTCCGTTAAAGAAGTAAGAAGCTTGCTGGGAAGATTAAATTATATAGCTCATTTTATCTCACAATAGAATGGGACGACTGAAGAAAAACGCCGCAATAGAATGGGACGACGAATGTGAAAAAGCATTCAGGACAATCAAGGACTATCTTATAAAACCCCCGGTCTTGATAGTCCCGAAACAAGGAGAACCCTTATTCTTATACCTCACCATAATCCCCGAATCCATGGGATGTGTGCTGGGGCAGAAAGATGAAGAGGGAAGAGAACGTCCCATATATTATCTGAGCAAGAAGTTCACAGATGGGGAACAGAGGTACTCAGAGGTGGAGAAGACGTGTTGTGCTCTAATTTGGGTCATGCATCGACTAAGGAAATACACCCTTTACTACCATATTGAGCTGTTGACAAGACATGATCCTTTGAAATACTTGGCAGAGAAGTCAGCATTGATGGGGAGAATCTCTAAATGGCAAATGCTTCTATCAGAACTCGATAAAGGGGCAAGCCTTAGCCGATCAGTTGGTCGAACACCCTGTTGAGATAGATACCCAAGAAATACAAGTCCAATTCCCGGACGAGAACATATTAATAGTGGAAGACATACCGGTAGAAGATTCTAGGGTAGAGCAGACTGCTAAGTGGAAACTGTTTTTCGACGGAGCTGCCAATGTATTCGGTTGTGGGGTTGGGGCGGTATTGATATCCCCAGACGGCACTCAATTCCCTGCAGCGACAAGACTTACATTTCCCTATACCAATAACATCGCGGAATATGAAGCATGTATTCTTGGCCTCAAGATGGCTTGCCAAATGGGAGTCCGCGAATTAGAGGTATACGGGAACTCGTCGCTCATCATACTACAAACAAGAGGGGAATACAAGACTAAAGACCCCAAATTGGTACCGTACCATCAACACTTGACAGAGCTAATTGAAGAGTTCAAGGCAATCACCTTCACGTACATCCCGAGAACTCAGAATCAGTTCGTAGATGCACTAGCCGCACTAGCATCTATGATCCAGATAACAGGGGGAGCCGAAGTTCAACTGATGAAAATAGACATCGAAAGTCGGCCCGCTTATTGTTTAACCATTGAAAAGATACAAGATGACAAGCCCTGGTATCACGATATCAAGACCTTTCTCCAAGAAGGTAAATACCCCGAAACAGCTAGCAAGAATGACCAAAGAACACTCAGAAGGTTAGCAAGCCATTTCCTATTAAGTGGGTCTATACTCTACAAAAGATCCTTTGATACCACCTTGTTGAGATGTGTGGACAAAATGAAGCATGCGAACTGATGAAGGAAGTACATGAAGGGGTATGTGGACCTCATATGAACGGCTACATGTTGGCCCAAAAAATCATGAGGTTAGGATATTACTGGTTAAGCATAGAATCGGATTGCATAAAGTATGTCAAGCATTGTCATTCGTGTCAAGTATACGTAAACCGGATAAATGCTCCACCCAACGAGCTACATTTGTTATCAGCACCATGGCCTTTCTCCATGTGGGGAATCGACGTAATAGGCCTAATCACTCCATCCAATGGCCATAGATTTATACTGGTAGCAATTGACTACTTCACCAAATGGGTAGAAGCGTCATCATATGCCACTGTCACAAAAGGGATAATAGTCTGCTTCTTAAAAAGGGATATAATAGCTCGATATGGAGTTCCTGAGTCAATCATCACCGACAACGGTACCAGTCTCAACAATAAATCGATGATAGGTTTATGTCAACAATTTCACATAAGCCACAGAAATTCAACTCCGTACCGACCTCAAATGAATGAGGCAGTAGAAGCAGCTAACAAAAATATCAAGAAGATCATTGAGAAAATGACAACAACTTACAAAGATTGGCATGAAATGTTACCGTTTGCCCTCATGGCTTATAGGACTTCAATAAGAACATCCACGGGAGCTACCCCTTACTCATTGGTATATGTTACAGAAGCAGTGCTACCAGTGGAAGTCGAAATACCATCATTCAGAATCTTGTCGGAAACTCAGCTAACAGAATCAGATTGGGTAAAGAAAAGGCTTGATCAGCTGAACCTGATTGATGAAAGAAGACTTACCGCACTTTGTCATGGTCAGTGTTACCAACAGAGGATAGCCCGGGCATTTAACAAGAAGATGAGGCATCGGTACTTCAAAGAGGGGGATTTGGTGCTAAGAAAGGTTCTCCCGAACGCCCAAGACTCCAGAGGGAAATTCACTCCAAACTATGAAGGCCCTTATGTGGTGAAAAAGGTGTTGTCAGGTGGCGCTTTGATATTGACTCAGATGGATGGTCCCGAGTTGAGAGACCCCGTAAACGCAGATGCTGTAAAGATGTACTATCCTTAGGCAAGGGAATTGAAATTTTGCCAATGTTTATGAAAGCCAGTATTCGATACAAATTTCGTTGAGTTGAGTTTTTATTTTTCTACAAGCAAAGCTAATATCCCTAAATGGTCAACAATCCCGATCAATTCTCATCACAATAAATACACCTAAACACATTACCCACCACTTCGTTAATGAAAGATAAACACTAAAATGATAATGAATCTTAATGTAACTTGTGATATAATTTTGTCTACTCCTAAGCATTAGAACTTAGTGCATTAGTAGGATAACATTACCAACAAATGAGCCATGTACATAAAGAAATGAAGCACATCAAGATTTTCAATCCCGTGTCAAGATAAGAAGAAAAAGAAGCAAGAGCAAACCAACACGAAAGGTCGGTTGTTTGGTTGCTATCCACGATAAACTGGCAAGCATATTAAAATAGTTAACTATCATCACATCATGAAAGGCAGCACGTCATCTAACTCAGTAGAAGGCATATTCAAAAAGCATGAGATGAGTCAACCCATAGTGGGGCATTCGTCTAGTCATTCCCTTTTAATAAGGTAGTCCGCCCAATATGGGCACCTCCCTAAACATCATCTCCTAAGGTTAGCTCATGGGGGCACCTTTTTGAGATGTCAGCTCTATTTTAGGTTAATCAGCCCATAGGGGGCACTTTCCTAAAACTTTGTCCTCATGGTCAGCCCATAGGGGGCACTTTTTGAGGCAAATTTCCAATCTAGGTTAGTCAGCCCATAGGGGGCACTTTCCTAAAACCTTGTTCTCATGGTCAGCTCATAGGGGGCACTTTTTGAGACAAGTCCAATTCAAGGTTAGTCAGCCCATAGGGGGCACTTTCCTAAGAACTTTGTTCTCATGGGTAGCCCATAGGGGGAACTTTTTGAGACAAGTCCAATTCAAGGTTAGTCAGCCCATAGGGGGCACTTTCCTAAAACCTTGTTCTCATGGTCAGCCCATAGGGGGCACTTTTTGAGACAAGTCCAATTCAAGGTTAGTCAGCCCATAGGGGGCACTTTCCTAAAAGCTTCATCCTCATGGTTAGCCCATAGGGGGCACTTTTTGAAACCTTTTATCAAAGGTTAGTCAGCCCATGAGGGGCACTTTCCTAAATTCTCCCGATTAGTCAGCTCTCGGGGCACTTTTCGGAAATATTCTTCCAAACAGTTGCTAGTCTGACAAGACGCTTCTGTTGACAGGTGGCCAGCTCATAAGGGCGCTTCCTGAGTAAATTTTCTTTCCAAGGTTGCAAGTCTGATAAGACGCTTCCTGTCATCATTGCTCATACATTCCTGAACAATGTTGAGATGTGTCTTGTTGCCAATTAGTTAGCCCATAAAGCACTTTTTGGAGAAGGAACATTACCTTGAATTGTTAGGAACATCTTCAAATCGCCGAGATAAAACCGAATCCAAAAACGGAAAAATATAGGTTTATCTAAATCGGAGGATTTGAGCATATCCAAGAGGAGTTCGAGAGGCCTATAAATAGAGGAGAGTAGGAGGAAGCCAGAGCACGAAAAAAAAGAGAGAGAAAGAGAGAGGAAGGAGCAAATCGGAGTACGCCAGAGAAGCTTGGAGCCGAAACCACCGACCGGAGTTGGAGCAACCGCAAGGAGACGTTCTGGGAGTGAACCGCCACCACCATTAGACTCAAGACCCTCGAGAAGTTAGGATTCGACATCTCACCCGCCGCAAAAGACTGCCGGAACGTCGTGATCGAGCAGCCTCCGCCGTCGTGTCCAATTCGACTGACCCGACCCGATTCGACCAAACCCGGATCTAGGTAAGTCGGATTTTTCCGGATTTTTTATTTTTTTATTCTATTTTATTTAGTTAATTTATTTTGTTTAGTTATTTGTTCCAAATTAATTTATAAATTTATTATTTGTTTAGTTATTTATTATTTTAGTTTTGTTACATTTTCAATAAATAGAAAAATGTAGAAATTAGATTTTTCTAGAATTAAAAAATGTATAATAAATAAATAAATAAATAAATAATAAAAATAAAATGCGGAAAAGTAATAAAAAATATTAGTAAGATAATAATAAAATTTTAGATTTCAAAATAGGATAGATCATGAACTTAGGATAAAATTCCCAAAAATCACAAAAATCACAAAAATCATGAAAATTCATAAAAAATAAGCTTTAGCACTTAGAAAAATCTTTTTCTTCAAATAAATCCAAAATTGATGTTTTCCCTAAAAATCATTTTTCAAAATAAAATCAAAGCTTAGGCTTAGAAATGTTTAGAAAAATCCCAAAAATGATAAGAACATAAATCAAAAGAGATTTCAGAAATTAAAATTCATCAACACACTTAAAGTTTTTCAAAAAAGTGAACTACGGTTTGTTTGATCCTGAGTAGCAGGTACGTAGGCACCCATTTGGGTCAACCTATAAAATGAATGAAAAATCATTTTCTTAAAATAATTCAAAAACATAAAAAGTAACAGAAACACAATGAAACACATTTCTAAAGATGAACAATTTTAGGAGATTAGGTGGTAGCCGCAAAGGTTTTAGTAGGTTAGCCTCCGGACTTAGAAACTCTGGTTTTCCCTTTTCCTCTTTTCACGAAAACGAAAAGAGGAAATCACGACGACTAGTGGTCCAAATTAAGACTAATCCACTCCTTTAGTCTTAATTCAATATTTCCCAACAACAGTTAGGTGGCGACTCCAAAATTAAACGGAATTCCTAACTCAAGTCGAGGATCTATATTAGATGAGCATAGGGTCTAGTCTAGATCGGATTAGGAATGGGAATGGGAATTCAAAAATTAGACTTGACAAGGGGTATTAGGCTCTTACATTTTTTACCAAGCTAAGAGAGATCAAGTGCTAAATCTCTTTCACGAATCTAGCATTTCATGATCCTCTAGCCCCCCTCCATAACTCAGATTAATTCATTGGCATAATCATCAGAGAACTGGATCTCCTCATAATACTGTCCTTAGTTATCCTCTCTTGTTTCTCTAGCTCGTATATCCTTGCATCTCGATTGGCAACAAGCTCCTCGAGATCATGGACACACATTTTTAATTGGGCCTCCTTTACTTTACTTTAGTTGAGACATTGCTAGGCCAAACCAAGATCTCATTTGAAGTTTATAGCAATTGTTTTCTCCTGTCGTAGCTTTAACATGAAGTAGTACTTACGCTGTTGCAAATCTATGGTCTCCTCTTTTAGAAAGTTGATTTGGCTGTTTGCATCTTGTTGATCCTTGGACAGATCAGAGATGCTCCTTTACGCCCTTTCCCCAGCCTTTTGGAAGTAGCTCGTAATATAAGGTAGCTATTTTTTCAAGGCTTCTCACTGTTGCAAGTCCCACCTCTTATGATGATTAGGATATATGTTTACAACCAACTCTCTGCCACAAACTTTTTCATTGCATTCTTCCTTGAAAAAGCTAAGGATCATACTATTTACCTCTTCTTCCATTTTGCTATTGCACAGCGTTAACTCAAGGGCCTTACCTCATGTTTTACTACAATGGAGATAATTTTCTAAATGACATTAGAAAGCATGTGAGAAGATGAACTTGAAATACCTAACAAGTGGACGGATGTGAAAGCTTGTAGATAGATAGTGAGAGAGATCTACTAAATAGGAAGTTGTAAGAATGTGAAGGGAGTGAAAGGTGTGAGAATGGACATTTCAATGCCTTATATAGGCACTTGCATAGCATATATGCATTTTCCCAATTTGTCTAAGATTGCACCATGTGTCGCTTGACAAAATAAAAGGTTGAGATTATTTCACCCCCTTAAGTACCTCAAACCCCATCATGCCATGTAGCTTTTTGCATTAAATGCATGGGTTTATGCATGCAAACACAATTTAAAAATTGAAAGATAAAAGGACATAGGCATCCATAGCAAGCCTATTCACTTTCCTTGGGGTTTTGAGTTAACTTTTGGAGTAAGAATATTATCCATCATGGCTCAACCTATATTATCTAGTCTTTTACTATTGTCACGACTTGGATATCCTACTTCTCATCCTTGGTAGCTTGTAAGAGTCATCATGCAACTTGGTAGATGTTCGGACTTTTAGCCTTGGAACATTGAGATCGACCATTTCTTTTTATAGGTCAAATACATCCTCCTCAACTAGCATAAGCTCAATAAACACACGTACGCCTTCACCTTGGTAAATAAATAAAGCATAACCTATTCCTTTCCATGTGCAAAATATTTCCATAGGTAATGCCACGTTGTAGGTTTTTAACATCTGTTACTTCCATAAATTGATGGAGATAGTAAAGCCTTCATATTTCAAACTTGTGATCACTTGATTTCATAGTTTTCTACTATAGACACCATTATACCCAATTGTAAAAGTATGGCCACTTGTGTGGCCAATTTCCCTTGTTAGATTATATTGTAGATTTTGTCTCATAATTACATGAAAATGCCATACAAGATATAGAATATTTCAATGGTCAAAGAAAAATGACATGAATTCACAAAGCAACGTAGGGATGTGTCAAACATGAACTTAAAAGGAAAAGTAACTAATTTAATTGTAGAGTTTCAAATATATGAAATGGTGAATTGGTTACATCCTCTTCATAATTCACCATGGATGGCATAATCATTAAAACTTCTTTTAAATTGTCTTTGAGATTTACATACAGATGATAGTGAAACATAAAAAAAGTTGGGAAAACTTCTACATGCGCCAAGTTTACCACTCCACACTGAACTTGACTCACCACTTCCACTGCTCCTTCTACTTTTGGAAGTCTCTCCAATTGAGCTACTACTACTTTGTTGGGAAAACTATGTTGTTATTTTCCACTGGGCATGACCTTAGATCACACAATTCATATTTATTTTAAAAATCCACCCACTCTTATCTAGTTCATAATATATTACATAAAATACACTATTATAACCTGTGACGATGGCATGTGAGGGGTATGTTAAGTTGTTGAACTTGATACTTCATTTATTGTAGAATACATACCATCCCTACTTCTACCTCCTCCTCTTATCCTATGTCCTTTACCTATCTTGCCTCCTCTACCTCGATTATTTTCCCTAGCTAACTAGTAAACACAACAAAGAAAGAAATAATGGCATAACAATTACATTGTTATACTTGTAAGTAAAAAGGCTAATCTAAGTAGTGACACATACTTGATTTTCTCTTTCCCATTGAAGTCACCTTCGCTAACATGTAGGCCTAATTGAAGTTGCATTACACAAGTAAGAGTTGTGACTAACACCAGTGCATTTTCCACACCACTTCACCCTTCCTTTGACTAATGATGTTTGGAGATGACTTCTTTGAGCTTCCTAGTGGAATCTTGAATCTAGAAGAAAGTGGTGTTGCATGTTTTGATTGAGGCTACTTTGCTTTTCTAGGCATTGGGATAATGATTTTCTCATAAGCTACTAAATATGCCCTCCTCTTATAGTAATCATGAATATATTACTCAGGCCTCTCAACAGTTTGGAGGATTGTTGTGGTAGTATCCCTATAAAGTAGTCCTCATAACTCACATACTCTACAGCTACCTGTGTGTGTATTCATGTCAACAATATGCCATTCAAATCCATAGTTAACCTAATATATGTTGGCACCAGAGGCAACCGCTGAGTAATTTCTAGCCATGCTATTGATTTTTTCAATCCACTTCAATGTTAGGGAAAATCTCTGTATCATACTTTTGCATGCCTTCTCTTTTCAAGTGAAACCTTTTTATCAGATACAATCTATACCACTCCAGCGTTGTAATGATTGGCATCCCCCTTGCTTTAAGCATCATGTAATTGAATGACTCATTTAGTTATTCACAAGTGTATCACATTTTACACGGAAGCTAAAATAAGACTTACACTAACAAGAAGCTACTATATGCAATAACCATTTCTATGCTGCTTCACATAAATTTTTCATTGCCTCAACCTTATTTCCCCACTTCCTCATAGTAGTTGCATTTGCAAGCACATTGCATCCTTAAACTCTTGCCTAGCAATTTTTTTTCCTGAAGTTTTCATATAGATGTCTAACATAATATTGGTGCTCACATGTGGGGAATAGGTCTTCCAATGCACTCTCAAGTCCCTAAAAGATTACATTGTAAAAGATGATTAATAAATTGAATTGATATATATATCTTACATAAGTGTTTGGAAAGTTTGAAATATGTGATATCCATACTTTTTGTCCGTCTGATATGAACATAAGACCAAGTATTCCCATGTCTTTAATGTCATCCTCAAACATTTGTAAAAACTAGTGCCATGAGTCCTCACACTTAGACTCTATAACTACAATGGTAATTGGAAATATATTCTCATTCCCATCTTTACCTACTACCGTGAGCATGTGACCACTATGAAGTCTATTTAAGAAACACCCATTTAATCTTACTAATGGATGACACCTACTACGAAAGCTAACTTTTTTGAGCATTAAAACGCACATAAATCTTCTCAAACATAAGTACCAACCCCTTCAAGGATGAGTTACATTTTTCCTTCACTTGACTTCCAACATCATGGGCTAATACCATGTAAGCATAACCATAAATGAGGCCATATTGCATAGACTCATCACTCTCTAGAATTGCTTGTGCCTTTTTCTTTACATGGTAGGCAATGTAGATGGGTATGTTTACCATGATATCTTGCATCACATGGCGTTGAATTGCACTGACTTCCAACTTAGGTTTGTCATCTCAAAATTCTTGCAAGTACTTCCGTACAAGGAAGGTTTAGGTAATATGTTTATCACTAAAACTCCATGGGTACGCACGTTTAGAATAAAATTTTTCATCTAAAATGTCTCCTCATCACTAAGATTTGATGCATAAACTTGCTATCTACATTCATTAACACAATGTATAGATACTTTTCATTGATAGTTCAATGTATATCAAAATGCTATGCCATTTTGATAGGTATATGCAAGAAGACATTCTCTAAAAATCTTTACATTTGGAAATTTCATAATCATAAGAAGCTTGAGGTGCTTTCCATCAACATCAAAACTATACTCAACATATTGATTAATTTCATCCTCTTCCTTTAAATCAACTATTCCATGCAAATCATCTTGTAGGGGATCCTCATCCCATTCATCCCCTCAACTATTAGTTCCCTAACCTCATTACCAATAACCAATACCACATTGTCATTTGTAGTGTCATCTAGTGGAATTGTGAAATCTTCCTCCATTTCATCTTGACACGTCTTCATTGAAATGGTAATGCACATCATCGTTGTCACCATTGTTGTCATCCCCATCGTTAATATTCTCCTCTAAAGGCTCATCAATGATTGGCCAATAGCCCTTACATGTTTAATAGGTAATGCATTCAAAGCAAGTGGGTTCATAACATCTTACACTATTAGTTCCTTGACTACATATAATATCACCATGTAGACCCCAATAGAGTGGTGTAGCTCTAACATTTTGATAACATTCACACCATTTTGAAGGGGCTTAAGGCCACAATCTAATGATTGCCCAAGTACCAAGTAATATATGAATGAAATGGCTGGTTCAACTACATTCATAACAACATCTTGCATTTCAAGGAAACCATCATATTAGGAGTTATGTTCAATTTCAAATCGTCATCATCAATTAAGAACATAACTTCATATTTAAAAGTATTTATTACTTGATCCCTTTAAAAGATTAAACAACGAAGAAGCACCTATTAAAGCACTATTTTGCAACCATTCACTATTACGCACACCTTAAACATGACAAAAAATTATACTAAACAATATATCTAAAACTAATTTTATTACCTACTCTACTTTTGTTCCTCTCCTACATTAAGTCTATTCTCTCTTCCTTTTTTTGGACATTCCTTTCTTTTGGTGAAGGAATTGATCTATGGAAGACATTTGACTCAATCAAATTGAAGGGAAACTCAAAAACTATAAATAATAAACATATAAGTGGAAATAATCAACTATGAAGTAATGCCTTAAGTGCTCACCTTTGATCCTTAAAGTATAGAGACAAGTGGATTGTAGGCTTCAACCCTATAGAGCTTTTATCATCAAATTAATAGGAAAAAGTTGATTTTGACCTTTTACAATGTCGACAAAGTAGGGATTTTTGTTTTTAGAGAAGAAGTGCTAGGGTTTGAAATGAAAATGATGCATAGTTTCAGGATAAAAGGAATTTTCTTATGTGTTTTTCTCCCATTCATGTGTAATGCATGTGCTATCACTAATGTCTCTACTAACGGAACCTCACGAAGACAATCTCGAGTTAATTGTTTGTAAAAGAAAATAACGCGATTAAGCTCTTTTTAAAAACATAAAAATGCATTTCAAGGAAACCATCATATTAGGAGTTATGTTCAATTTCAAATCGTCATCATCAATTAAGAACATAACTTCATATTTAAAAGTATTTATTACTTGATCCCTTTAAAAGATTAAACAACGAAGAAGCACCCTATTAAAGCACTAGTTTTGCAACCATTCACTATTACGCACACCTTAAACATGACAAAAAATTATACTAAACAATATATCTAAAACTAATTTTATTACCTACTCTACTTTTGTTCCTCTCCTACATTAAGTCTATTCTCTCTTCCTTTTTTTGGACATTCCTTTCTTTTGGTGAAGGAATTGATCTATGGAAGACATTTGACTCAATCAAATTGAAGGGAAACTCAAAAACTATAAATAATAAACATATAAGTGGAAATAATCAACTATGAAGTAATGCCTTAAGTGCTCACCTTTGATCCTTAAAGTATAGAGACAAGTGGATTGTAGGCTTCAACCCTATAGAGCTTTTATCATCAAATTAATAGGAAAAAGTTGATTTTGACCTTTTACAATGTCGACAAAGTAGGGATTTTTGTTTTTAGAGAAGAAGTGCTAGGGTTTGAAATGAAAATGATGCATAGTTTCAGGATAAAAGGAATTTTCTTATGTGTTTTTCTCCCATCTATGTGTAATGCATGTGCTATCACTAATGTCTCTACTAACGGAACCTCACGAAGACAATCTCGAGTTAATTGTTTGTAAAAGAAAATAACGCGATTAAGCTCTTTTTAAAAACATAAAAATGCATGTTAGTTTTATGTAATTTTTTCATTATATATATTTATGTACACATATTTTCATTTTGAAATTTTTTGTAAACATTTTTTACTCACTTTTTTTTTGAAGAATTTTTTAATATTTTTATTATATTATTTATTATTAAAAAAATATGGACCAATTATAAAATATCATGTTTCATTGTTGGACGAAAAAGTTAACGGTGTTAATGGAAAAACTCATTTATAATATTTTGAAAATATTAAGATTTTTTTTTTAAAAAAGAAACATTTAACAATCATTTAAAAAAAAAAACAAATATTAAAGGTTAAATTAGTAATTTTCTCAAAATATTGCCGTGTCTGTTTTTCCAGACCTTCGCTAAGACGCTCACGGTTTTCAAGCAGCCGGATATTTTCAAAGTCAAAGCAATCGCATTCGAACACATGCACTTGAATTTAAGTATAACTTGCTCAGTCGATATGCCAAAAGCGTTTTACGTAGTTACACGTGGATATTAAAGTTTTCTCGGTTAAGGCATGTTTCATGACAAGATCAGCTAGAAGGGTGACATTTGGCACTATTTGATTGGAAGGACCTGACATTGTTGTCGCATACATATAAGCCGCTACAGTTGAAGCGAGAAAGGAAAAGACCAGATTCCATGTCCGACGATCATTTTGCTTACTCTCAAGTAGGCCTGAAGCGTACAACCCGTGTTGGAGCCAAGTTAAAATTTGTTTACTAATTTGAGGATGCCACGCTTCAAAGAATAATTATAAAATAATGTTAGCATTATATGGTAATAAGATCAAAATTTAAACGTGCTATTTAATGTCATACTGTTAATAAATTAAAATATCTATAAAATTCACTAATAATGAATGATTTGCACTATAATCAAACTATATAACTCTAAAGTAAGTTTGAAATTTAAAATTTTTTTTTAGTTAATTTTAAAAATTTTTAAATTGAAGGTGATGACTATAAGATTTAGTCTATATACCTAGACATTTTATTTTCATCCTCAAACCATAAATAAAATCCACTTTAAGATTCTTTTTTAAATTGATATATCTATTATAACAAATTTTTATTTTTATTTACTTATCTTGAAATTATTCAAAAATAAGGTAGTGGCTCTTCTAATTATACAGCATAATATATATTGTTTTATGTATCTAAAAATAGGTATACTAGATATATCGATATTTATATTATTAAAATAAAATAGATTAGGGCATATGATTTGTCAAGGAAAAAAAAAATAGTATGAGAAATATGAGTAGGTGAGTAAATGTTAAATCATAGTTTAGGTGTGACCGTCCTTCTATAGGGAACACAAATGTAAATAGAATTGACTTTCCGAAAGATGCAAGATTGGCACCAATTGCATGGAATTTAGAGTTTCTTGGATAGAGGAGGGTCAAACTTGAATTGCATGTGTGGTTTACTTTCTGATTATAGCTCCAGCAATTATTAAACAAGCGTTTTTGCTATAGCCACAACTTGCTTTACTAACCATCTGAAAAAATATATAATTTATATTATTTAATTCAGAGTCATCATGAAGAAATTGACTTTTTAATGTAATAATTGTTTGAAATAAGGCATCATACTAATAAAATTCTCTTAATATCTTCCTTGCTGAGAATTTTAGAGGCAAGTGTCATTTGGCGGTTATATACTGATTGGATTTATTAGCATGAAAACAATAACAGGTGAGTTTAACCGAGTAAGTAAAGTCAAGAGCAAATAGCTACTTTACTATTATGAATGATAAAACAATTGAATTATCCAAAGGAAATGATATTAAATAAAATAGAACTTTTCGGACTAGAATAAATAATGTGAATTCCTAAAAATAAATAATAAAGACTGCAATTATATATATATATATATATATATATATATATATATCTACATCAAATGGAAAATAAATCTAAAAAGCATTCCACATTTTTATCAATATCTATAAATAGAGCCCTATCCATTATTTATAAGTCACTCAAATAAGAATTCTTTTACTCCATAAAGGGATTAGGTTCAATTAGAATTATGTGGTGATAGATGTTAGGTTATTGTAAGGGTTGCCATAGATAGGTTTAGGGTTTATAATGATTGTTATTTATTTATTTATTCAACTAAGGATTATTTATTTTTTAATTTTAAGTTATTTTAATTTAGTAATTGAATTTTGAGAAAGTATTCCTTTTATTTATTTATTTTTACTTATATTCGTCATGTGGCATGCCAAGTGGCACTTACATAGCATTTTAATGCAACTTGAATAATATTTATATTTGCAATAGTGGCAAAAATTGCCATGTGTTGCTTCATGTTTGGTTGAAAAATGTACTTCATCTAAAGTTGCTAAAAGGTAATAGCTTTCATAACTTAAAGTTTAATTGAATACTAAGTAGAGGTACTTACATAGCATATTATTTTCAGGTCACATTGGTTGGACGCATGCCTAATAGGTAAAAGCTTCCTGATGTAAACATAATATTTTCTTTATAAGGTTATTGCATTTGATGCTAAATATCATTGGATTTTGCGACAATAATATATTCGGGATAAATGCATCAGAGAAGTACCCAACTTTCCATTCTTGATAATTCATAGTCTAATGTTTATTTTTTACTTCTTGTATTTTTAATTTGATTGTAATTTAGCAAAAATTTAGTTATAACACATGTTAATGAAAGACAACAAGTAACCATAGGAGATTGGGACATTTGTTTCTCTAAATGAGCTCTATGTGTCCTAACGATGTAGCTGAATTCAAGGTACGAATAAAGTACAGTTGACGTATAATAATAATAAAAAAATATAATCGTGTCATATTGTAACATGTTAAATAATTGAATTTTACATATTTTTATGTATTCATAATTTTCTATTATATAATTGGTATTAAATTTATTTAAAGTTTTCTCCATAAATTTCTAATAAGTAATTTTAAAGATACTCATTAATGATACCATTGCTAATAATTCACTAAGGTAGCGTTTGGTTATTGGTATTGGACACGACAAGGAATACTGAACAGTACAAAATAATAAGGATTGGACAAAAAAAAAATTTGTATCACGTTTGGTTTATTCAGTACTGGATAAAGATTTTTGTGCTGTCCAGTATTTGGAATTGCAAAGTAATGGACTGAACATAGTAAATTTGATAATTATACCCTTTGTAATTATGTCATGGTTATTTATACATATTTGATATTATTATAAAAAAATAAAATTTGAAGAGATTATAAATTATATAAAATAATTCGTGTAAATTCATTGATTGAAAAAAATTAATAATTCATATTATAAATTACAATAATTTATGTTATATTTAATAAAATAACACATTACTTACTTTTATTTTATCTTAAAAATGATGCTCTGATATAGTCTATATACATGATAAATAATATACAATATAAAAGAATCTTGACTTAAAATTAGCAATAAATATGGTTTAAAAAAAAAAAACTTATGTTATATTATTTTTCTCATGCTATGTAATTTTCTTTGTTCTTATCGTACTGGAAATCAAAACATGAGTTTGGAATCAAGTTGGGACACGTGATGATCTATTTATACATGAAAGATTGATCCTCCACCACCTTCCCATTTCAAGCATGCGATGAAGATAGAAAAGCAAGCGAGAGAAATCTAAACGGATGGTGACAACCACAAGTAGAGTACGCGGGGAACATAGAAAAGCAAGTAAGAATGTGAGAAAGAACAGAAGGATATGAACCTAACGGCAACTTCTGGCGTGATGATCGCGACGTTCGAATAGCGGTCAATTGCACGATGAATCTCGTTGTTGGAGCGATGTCGATGGGTTTTCCTACTGCACTTGAAGGGCAAGCTAGTGCTGCACGGATGGATTCAAATGAAAAGGGTTTGAGGAGGTTGGGTTTGTTTGTAAAGAGAAAAATATAAAGAGTAAGTTGGAAATTTCAAAAAAAATGAATTTTTGTCTAGTATCAGTTTTTTGTACCTAATTATATATGGTACAAAAATTTGTCATTTTGTTCAGTACCATATTGAATTTTTGTCGAGTACTTTTTTCATGAATGACAACTAAATGTAGAACAAAAAAGTTTGTCCTGTCTAATACCATATTTTTGTGGTAACCAAATACTACCTAACTCTCCAAGTGTGGGAACCGTGGCTTATGGTGAGAAACCGTGTTCTGGTGTGTTTTATCTCTCCAACTTGCTCACCTTCTTTAAGCTCTTAGCCGCATCCAAAAGATACATATATATATTTATATATACATCAACACTTCCTTCACTTTCCACTTCAACTCAAAACACCAACTTCAAAGTATACAGTTATACTTGTTATCTCCCACACATCAACAACAAAAGCAAATTCATTCGTGTGTGTGTTTCATCATCAGTAATCAACAAAAAAGACTTGATGGATTCACTATTCCAAAAGCTCGAGTTTCATGGTAACAGTTTTCTAGCAAGCCCTTCTCAAATTTCTGATTATGGGTCGTCTTCAACTTCCGATGCAGATTACAAGCTAGCGTCTAGTAATCCAAAGAAGCGCGCCGGGAGGAGGAAGTTCAAGGAGACGCGCCACCCGGTGTACCGTGGAATACGGAGGCGGAATGGGGACAAGTGGGTCTGCGAGTTGCGGAACAAGAAGTCGAGGTTATGGCTTGGAACTTACCCCACTGCTGAGATGGCGGCGCGTGCACACGACGTAGCTGCATTGGCACTTAGAGGCAAGTCAGCTTGCTTAAATTTCGCGGACTCTGTGTGGCGCTTGCCCGTGCCGGTTTCTACGTCGGATAGCGATATAAGGAAGGCTGCGGTAGAGGCGGCGGGGGCATTTCGGCCGCAAGAAGGTGGTAATGAGGGGAGTGAGGAGTGGGAGAGACGTTGTTCCGATACGGAATCAACAGGGTCAACTGGCCATGAGAGTGATGAGAAAGTGGAGGAAGTTAATGAGAACGAAGTAATGTACTTCGATGAGGAGGCGTTGCTGTTTATGCCTCAATTGCTGCATGACATGGCTGGTGGATTACTTGTGTCTCCTCCTGTAATTTGTGTAGATAATTGTAACAGGGGTTTTGATCTTGATGCTGGGATATCACTCTGGGATTTTCATATTTGAGTTTCTATTTGGTAAGTTACTACGTATTGTGTGACCAAAAGGGAAAAAAAAGAAAGAAAAAAGGAATTCTATTTTTTTTCCCTTTCAATCACATCTTCTCATCTTTTTCTAGAATCCCATGAAGTAGTTTGAGATTAAGAGACGCACATGCACCATAATGCATGTATCCAAAAATAAAAGAATTAACGTTAGGAGTATTTATAAATTTTTGCCCCATTGAGAAAGCTGGTTCGAAAGAAACTGTCAAGCAAATCTTTTTACTTCCTATCTAAATTTAAGCATTCAAAAAAAAATTATATAACAAGGACACATGCTATAAAATGATATTTGATAAGGAGTTCTCGCTTAATTATATAGATAAGATTTCTTTTTTCACATCATGATCTGTTGATGAATCAATATGATAACCGGTAAAAAGTCAAGGAAAAAGTAGTCATAACACCAATGGAATTGGAAGCATAGTTTACCTATAGCTAAATCATAATTAAAATAACTAATTAGATGGTGTCCAAGAGTACTACTTTAATTCTATATTTATGATAGCCCTCAAAATATATTATTCAATTTTTATTTTAAAATGGAAGGAACATTAAGTGCCAAGTGTGGTATAAATTTATGTTTTACTCTGTTTCATTAATGATACGAGATGCTCGAACATTTATAAAATCTACATTTAGTAATGCTAAAGTACAACTAAAAGAGCTTTAGTATATTGGTTACCTGACGAAGGTCGAAACTATCGGCCAAAAGAAATATCTATTCTGGAAATCGCCCAGCCAAATATAAGGATATAAGCAAGCATTGGCAAGATATTCTTCATTTGGTTAGGAAAGTATACCTAGAGGAAAAATATATAGGATGATTAAAGAAAAACCATAGAGTGGATATATGGAAAGCGGGTGGCTGCATAGAAATCGATAATTTAAAGTGGGTCGTGTGTTTCATCCCTAGCTAGGGCTTTATAATTGTAGGGATTCTATGGTTCCTTCCATGGAACTATCTAATTTATAATCTAACATTTGAGATAATTATAGGGCTAATATAGTGGAAATTTCATCGATTGGATTATGAAATAGACAATTTTAATGATGAATCATAAAATATTATCATGTTTTGGAGGGTAAATTCCATTTTACATGCTTAGCTTTCACACTTTGATACTTTGAATATTTGTATTTTCTTTAACATTTTACATATTTGTGTTTTATCTTTATTTTTCACTATTAATGAATAGATATATATTTAGTCTTGATTGGTTCAATAATTAATTCAATTTAAATAATATCATTAAATACAATTAATAATTGCAAAAAAAAAAAAATAAAGAAAACATAGAAAAAAAAAGACCCCTTCATTACTCATCACCCTTAGCCATCACCTGTGGATTTCATAAAGATTATAGTAGTAATATGAAATTTGTCTCAAACTATATCTTTGAAATCCAAGCACAATGGTGTGTCAAATAAATCACATGCTAAAACAAATCTCAGTGACAAATCCTTTTAGTTTTTTAATGAATTGTTAAAATCTCACGTAACTCCATAATATGAACAAATAAAAAAAAATCAAAATTATCTTTAGTTTAAGTCAAAGATAAACTTCTATAAAAGATTCTTGAAAGAATCATTAATGAATGGAATCCCTCTATTTTGTTTTTACAAAGTACTATTTATAATATTTCCTATAACCACTAATTTGTTAACTAATCCTACTGGTTGTAACTAATGTAGCTATTTAACAATAATCTTAACTATATAACAATCATAAAAATTTCTTTTACCCTTGGCACAAGCCTTGTCCTCAAGTTTTAAGGAAACTAAGAAAGAAAAATAAAACTATGATTAAGTAATGCGAAGTAAAAAAAAAAAAAAATTCATCATCTTTATTGCTATGAGAAATTGCAAGTCGACTATTGAAAATGCCATCTCCAAGTCACTGGAATTCAAGTTCCCTTGATTCAAGTGTAAGAGAAACTAGCTACCTTGCCATAGTCTTGAATAATGCTGATGGGAATCAGCTTGCACCAACTTTTTCTAATGATCTATTGGAAGGAATTGGAAGACTGATGATAATGGTATGAGTAAAATGCATAGAGTAAGCTTTGAATGGAGTTATTCAAGATGATTTAGATTGAGCAATACAGGTGATTAATCTAAGAGATGTCATTTTCCATTTGTCAAGTATCTCCAATAATGATAATAAAGATCAAAGCCTAGAGTAACCTTAGCAAACGAACAATTTTGAGCTTCAAGGATGTCATTACGTAGAAGATATTGAAGATCACTTAAAAGTGGAAGAAGACTGCTGGTGTTGGGACTTAGGCCGCTAGCTTTTCTAGCTGGCCTAGAATGAAGGTCGTTGGCTTTGGCCATGTAAGCCACCGGCTTAGGATGCTAGCTTATATGTTTCCATCTTGTAATTTCTTTGTAATTTTGCCTTTTTGATTGTAGACTGTAAATAGTCTTTTGGGGGCATGAAGATGGACAGTCATTTTTATGAAAATTGAAAGAATCCCTCTATTGTTCTTCATCAAGAACTTCATCCAATCCTATTAAGGTGTCTTGTAGCGATCACAATCCTTCATAGCTTTGGTTTGAATTCGGTATTTAAATTAGGGTCAAGTTCGTTGCTTGATTTTCAAAGGCAATTCTAGAGCTTCTTTTCCATCCGATCGGGTTCTATGACAACTCAACCTAGGGCTCACATCATTGGTGTAAGAGCTTTGGCTCTTGGAAATCAAGTGTTTATCTATCCTTTGGAATTATTGCATTGCATTGTTGTCTTTCATTAATTTAGTCATTTGAATTCTAATTGTTCGTTATTGTTCTTGTTTGTTAAAAAAAAAAAAATTCTTTCCTTTGAATTTGTTCTGTAAGTTTAAAATTCTTCAATTGATTTAGAACATTATTAGTAGTCTATGCTGATAGTTGTGTTCAAAGAGTTAAAAAGAGAGAGAGAGAGAGAGAGAGAAGAAGGAGAAGAAAGAACTTAAATTCGTACAAAAAAAAAAAGTGGGGGGGGGGGGGGGGGGGGGGGGTGTGGGGGGTTGGGATAGCTTGTTATGAAATTCCCTTGTAGATTGATTAGATTGGATTATTCCTTAGTTCTTAATATTACTTTGTCGTTATTTGCTGCTTGGTAAGGTCATTGATAAGGTTCTTGTTAAAGAGCTTGTAGGGAAGAGTTTATTGGATTAAAAAAAATTATTGAGTGAAAAAAACATGAGTGATTTGAATCTGTATTTTTTAGTGTAAACACGTGAGGGAGAGTTGAGAGGAAAATTATTATTGTTACTAACAAATTTGTTGTAGACTATGAAAACATAAGTAATGGAGGGGATCATGTGGATTCTAATATGAAGTTGTTTATAAAGGCAGTCTAAGATCAATTTAAACTTCTAAATAGAAGGTTAGATGATCTTGAATCTCCTTCTAAGCATAGGCCTTTCAGAAGGAGTATGGATGAGGAGGGGGTAGATGAGGAGTTTGATGTTGATATGAATAGTTCTAAGAGAGGTAAAAGGGTTGTTCAGAAGCAGGATAGTAATTTGGGAAGCATTAAGATGGCAATCCCTACTTTTCAAGGGAAGAATGACCTTAAGTTGTATTTGGAGTGGGAAAGAAAGGTAGAACATGTATTTGATTGTCATAATTATGCTAAGGAGAAGAAGGTTAAATTAGCAGCAATTGAGTTCACTGATTATGCTAGTATTTGATGGGATCAACTTGTGGTTAGTAGGTGAAGAATAGGAGAGAGACTAATTAGGACATGGGAAGAGATGAAGGTAGTAATGAGAAAAAGGTTTATACCTAGTCATTACTATAGGGATTTACATAAAAAGTTGCAGAGGTTAACTCAAGGTTCTATGAGTGTTGAGGATTATTACAAAGAGATGGAGGTAGCTATGATTCAGGCTAACATAGAAGAAGATCATGAGGCAACAATGGCTAGATTTGTTAATGGCCTAAATAGAGAGATAGCTAATATTGTGGAGCTACATCATTATGTGGAGATGGATGAACTATTACATAAAGCTATTAAGGTGGAGAGGCAATTAAAGTCTAAGGGTACCTTTACATATGACTTCGCTTCTAGCTCTTCATGGAAGAAAATCTGGAAGAATCATAAGGATGCATCTAAGCAAAAGGAGGTTGCAAAGACTAAGGAACCAATTGCCTATCCTAGTGCTAAAACTGAACTTAAATTTTCTACTAGATCATGTGATATTGAGTGTTTTACGTGTTAAGGATTATGGCACATTGCATCTTAGTGTTTAAACAAGAGGGTTATGGTTGTTTTAGATAATGGTGATATAGAGAGTATCGACTCAATGAAGGAAGAGATGCCACCATTGGAGGAATGTAATGATGTTGATGTAGAGGGTCTTGTGAAAGGAGGGGTGTTGGTCACTAGACATGCTTTAAACATATAACCTAAGGAAGATGATGATAGGAATAGTGTGAGCACATTTTCCATACTAAGTGCCATGTGAGAGGTAAGGTATGTAGCATGATTATTGATAGTGGTTGTTGCACAAATGTTGTGAGTTCTTTGATGGTTGAGAAATTGCATCTACCTACATTAAAGCATCTTAGGCCATATAAGCTACAATGGTTGAATGAATGTGGTGAAGTTAAAGTAACAAAGCAGGTTGTAGTTGCATTTTTCATTAGCAACTATAAGGATGAGGTACTTTGTGATGTGGCACCAATGTATGCTAAACATCTCCTTTTAGAGCATCCATGGCAGTTTGATAGGAAGGTCACTCATGATGGGTACAAAAATGTGTACAAACTTTTAATGAATAATTAACTTGTTATGCTAACACCTCTCAAACCTTTAGAGGTATATGAAGATCAGGTTTAGATAGTGAAAGAGTGCAAACTAAGAGAAAACAAAGTGAGTACACTAGAAAAAGTAAAGAGTGACAAAAAGAGTGAGTGTGTACGAAAGAGTGGGAAAAGAAGTGAAGAGAGTAATAAAAGAATGGGTGCTTTTACTACAAAAGGAGAGATTAAGAGAGCTATGTTGGCGAGGCAACAATTACTTATACTTTTGTATAAGAATGTCTATTTTTCAACTAACGATCTTAACTCTTCTTTACCTAGTGTGGTTGTGTCTTTGCTGCAAGAATTTAAAGATTTATTTCCTAAGGATATTCTAGATGGATTACTTCCTCTAAGAGGTATTGAACACCAGAGTGATTTCGTTCTAGGGTCATCCATCCTTAATAGACCCACATATAGAGCCAATCTGGAAGAGAAAAAAAAGATTCAAAGGCAGGTGGAAGAACTAGTGAAAAAAGTATTTGTGCGAGAAAGTCTTAGCCTATGCTCAATTCCTGTGTTGTTGGTTCCCCAAAAAGATGGAACATGGCGCATGTGTATAGATTGTTGAGCCACCAACAAGATCACCATAATGTATAGATATCCTATCTTCGGGTTAGATGATATGCTTGATGAGTTGTGTGGTTTATGTTTATTTTCAAAAATTGATTTTTAAAGTGGTTATCATCAAATTTGCATAAAGGAAGATGATGAATGAAAAACTAATTTTAAGACAAAATATAGGTTATATGGGGCACCTTTATGAGTCTAATAAATCACGTTTTGTGTTCTTTTATGGGAAACTTTGTTGTCGTTTACTTTGATGATATCTTAGTATACATAAAAAATTTGGATGATCATGTTAAACACTTACATGTTGTTTTGAGTGTTTTGAGGGAAAATAAATTATATGTTAACCTGCTGAAGTGCGATTTTTGTATGGAATTCATTGTTTTTCTTGGATTTATTATAAGCTCACAAGGAATAAAGGTGGATGAAGACAAGCTGAAGGCGATTAGGGAATGGCCTACCCCAAAGAATGTAAGTGAGGTAAGAAGTTTTCATTGTTTAGCAAGTTTCTATATGAGGTTTATAAGGAACTTTAGCTCTATTGTAGCACCTTTAAATAAACTTGTTAAAAAGAATGTTGTATTTAGGAGGGAAGAAGTACATGAGAAAGCTTTCAATACTTTGAAAGAAAAATTGACTAATGCACCTTTATTGTGTTTGCCTAACTTTGACAAAGCTTTTGAGGTTGAATTTGATACATCAGGGATTAGAATAGGGTCTGTTTTGATGCAGGATTCCAAACCAATTGCTTTTTTCAGTGAAAAGCTTAGTGGGGCAACATTGAATTACCCTACCTATGACAAGGAGCTGTATGCCTTAGTATGAACTCTTTAGACATGACAGCACTATTTGTGGCTAAGGGAGTTTGTCATTCATTTTGATCATGAGAGCTTAAGGTTTTTGAAATCTCAACATAAGCTTAACAAAAGAAATGCTAAATGGTTGGAGTTCATAGAAACATTTCCTTATGTAATTAAATACAAGAATGGGAAGGAAAATGTTGTTATTAATGCATTATCCAAAAGGTATGTATTCTTTACTTCCTTACAATCCAAATTGCTTGGTTTTGAATTCATTAAAGATTTGTATATTAATGATGCTGATTTCTGCCAAGCACGGAATGTATGTTCTAAGTGTGCATTTAGGGAATATATATAGGCGTTAAGAATTCTTGTTTAAAAAGAATAGACCGTGTATGCCTATGTGTTCCTTGCATGAATTTCTAGTTAAAGAGTCCCATAGAGGAGGTCTAATGGGACATTTTGGTGTGTGAAAGACTTTAGACATATTGCATAAACATTTTTACTTACTTAACATGAAACATGATGTGTAATCTGTTTATGATAAGTGTATAATTTGTAAGCAAGCAAAGTCTAAAGTAAAACCACATGGATTTTATACACCATTACCTGTACCTACTTAGGCTTGGATTGATATTTCCATAGACTTTGTAATTAGGTTTCCTAGGACTCAAAGTGGTAAAGACAACATATTTGTTTTTATTGATAGGTTTAGTAAGATGGTACATTTTATTACATGTACTAAAATCAATGATATAACACATATTTCTGATTTGTTCTTCAAGGAAGTAGTACATTTGCATGGATTGCTTAGAACAATAGTAAGTGATCAAAATGTTAAGTTTCTAAGTCATTTTTAGCGTACCTTATGGAATAAATTAGGGACTAAACTCTTGTTTTCAACTGTTGCACATCCCCAAACTGATGGGCAAATTAAAGTAGTTAATAGGACACTTACTACATTGTTGCGTGCTATCATTCAATAGAACTTAAAACAATGGGAAATTCGTTTTCCTTGTATTGAGTTTGCATACAATAGAACTGGTCATTCTACTACATCATATTCACCATTTAAGATTGTGTATGGTTTAAATCCTTTAACTCTAGATATATTGCCTTTGCCTTCTAATGAAATTGTTAATTTTGATGGAAGATAGAAGGCCAATTTTGTAAAGGATTTACATGCCAAAGTTCATGCCAATAAACATAAGAATAATGAGCATTATACTAGGCAAGCCAATAAAAGGCACACTAAGGTTGTTTTTGAGCCTGGAGATTGGGTTTAGGTACATTTTTGCAAGGAAAGGTTTCCCAAACAAAGGAAATCTGAGTTACAACCCAAATGAGATGGGTCATTCCAAGTGATAAAAGGATAAATGATGATGTCTATAAGATTGATTTACCTAGCATCTATGTAAACATAAGTATTACTTTTAATGTTGCTGATTTATCTTTATATAATGCAGGTGATTCGAGAATGAATCCTTTTGAAGATGGATGGAATGATGGGAACCAGCTTGCGCTAACTCTTTCCAATGATCCATTGGAAGGAATTAGAAGACTAATGACAAGGGCACGAGCAAAACGTATGGAGCAAGCTTTGATTGGACTTATTCAACATCATCTAGATCGAACATTATAGGTGATTAATCCAAGAAATGAAGAGATCATTTTCCATTTGTGAAGCATCTTCAATAATGATAATGAAGATCAAAGCCTGGAGTAACCTCAGCAAATGGACAATTTTGAGCTTCAAGGATGTCATTATGTAGAAGATATTAAAGATCGCTTGGAAGTGGAAGAAGTCCGTTGGCTTTTCTAGCAGGCCTAGAATGAAGACTATTGGCTTGGGCTATGTAGGTGGCTAGCTTAGTTGCTAGCCTAAATGAAGGCCATCAGCTTTGGTCTGTAAGCTACTGGCTTACTTAGCCGACCTAAATGTAGGTCGTTGGTTTTAGGGTCGGCTTAGGATGTTAGCCTATATGTTTCCATCTTGTAATTTCTTTATAATTTTTTCTTCTTGATTGTAAACTATAAATAGTCATTTAGGGACATGAAGATGGACAATCATTTTTATGAAAATTGAAAGAATCCCTTTGTTGTTCTTCATGAAGAACTTTATCCAATCTTATCAAGTTGTCATGTAGTGATTAAAATCCTTTATAGCTTTGGTTTTAATTCAATATTTGAATTAAGGTCAAGTTTGTTGCTTGATTTTCAAAGACGATTCTAGGGCTTCTTTTCCATCCGATTGGGTTCCAAGATATCTCAACCTAGGGTTCGCATCAAATGCCTTTTGACACCACAACAAATTTGTATATTTTCTATTGTGTGCTATATTAAATGAGGCTATAAATTTGTGACAAATTCCATTGCTTGAAATATAATGATAGAAACTCTCATGTATAATGCCTTTATTTCCTATAGTGTACTTAAAGAAGCTATACATAAAACCACAATTGTAAAAATCGAAACCAATATTTTTTATATAGTACACCAATTGTAGATCATTCATATCCACTTTATTTTCATTGACATCTTCAACATTTGACTACCCTCATTATTCGCATCACATAGGCTTATTGATAAGTGTAAGGAAATTGTAGAATCTTGCTTGATTTCTTGATTATAATAGAAATCATCTTTGGTATTAATTTTGGAAATCGCCTCCAAATCTTCTTTCATGGTAGCATTTTCTTGATAGTTTTTAGGAATATTTCTAGATAAACCTCTTTATTCATAACTTCTATAGTTGACACACCATTTTCTTCCTTTTAGTCTATCAATTGCTCTTCTTCAACAATTGCCTCTTGTAAGCGCTTACAACTTTCTTGAAGTTTATATGTCTTTTCACATATTCTTCATTTCTTTTTTTACTTCCTTGAAAATTTTGATATTCATTCGCATAATCATTCTATTTCTACTCAATCTCTGGTCATGAGTGCCATTATTAGAATCTCGTGTAGCTCTATAATATAAACAAACGAAAAAAAAAACTTTAATTCAAGTCGAAGACAAACTTATATAGAAAATTCTCATAAGAAACCTTCATTTATTTATAATATTTTCTATTACCATTAATTTGCCAACTAATCCTATTAATTGTAACTATTTACTAATAATTCTAACTAATTCATAACAATTATAACATAAATTTATAGAAATTTCATTGAGCAATAAATCCATTCTTTTAAGGGAGACAATCCATCCATAACATCATCTTTTTCTTCCTTTTTTAAGCATTTGGATGTTTACGAGTCTGATATACTATGCTTCTATACCAGCTCCACTGCCCACTTCAATTTAGATTTATCATCAACCGCAAGCACATGCTGGTGCGAGCCTCATAGCAAATCAAAGAAACCTCCACGAGCATGATGCCGGATCAGTATTCATTAATTTCAACTTTTTGTGAATAGAGATTTTGGAACTCAAAAGAGAACAAGTTCCATGAGGAGCATCTAAGATGCTCTTTTCTTGAATTCTTGATCTTTTAGGAATTCATTTTTTTTCCCCCCGATTTACTTTGTTCAAAATTTATTTATCTTCTCGACCATTACAGAGACAATCTGAATCCCAAAGTAAGAGGCGAAGTGGGCAGTATCAAAACAATAAGGGTAACGGGCAAATGGCTTCCTTTTTTTTTTTTTCCATTTTAAATTTGATTTCTTGCAATTTTTATTATGCTTTTTAAGTGAATTTATTTAATAATATTATTTTATTAAATTAATTGATTTGGATAAATTAATATCTAACAAGTATCCATTAATTTAATAGTAACAGACATAGACAAAACACACATATGCAAAGTATCAAAAATAAAAATATAACTATAAAAAATATCAAAATATAAAAACTCATAAAATGACATTTATCCAATTTTGGGTCCATGTATTTATTTGCGATTGACATTCATTAGCTGACGAGAATGACATAGAAAGAATACACATACACCAATTAATATGTTGTGTCCATATCCCTCTAGATAGACATTAAGAGTTAAAAACAATTCTATACAAAATATGATATATATATATAGTGAATTTCAATGGAATTTTTTAATGTATAAATTTAATTTATGGAAATATAACACTCAATTAAGTATTAACCATGGTTCAAGATTTATTGAGGTATAAGTGAACATTTTTGGGTGTACGTTTACATCATTCACATCATTCATACACGAGCTTCACGTATTCGATACGATTAGAAAAATTGTAATAAAAACTGTCATGGTATCTGGTTTTCAAGACTTTTACTACACAAAGCCCATGGTTTTTAAGCGAAAGCAATCACATGTGAACACGTGCCCTTGAATTTATCCCGAAAGCGTCTTACATAATTACACGTGGAAATTAATGTTTTCTTGGTAAAGGCATGTTTCATTGGAAGGACACGCCATTGTTGTCGCATACGCAACAGTTGATGTGAGAAAGGAAACCGACCAGATTCCATGTCCGATGACCATTCTGCTTACTCTCAAGTAAGCCTGAAGCGTACAACCCGTGTTGGAGCCAAGTTGAAATTTGTTGACTATTTTGGGGATGCCACGTTCCAAGGAATCATTGGTGAAGCAGGGCCACGCCATAATGGAATCATGTGAGCCTTGGATGCAGGGCAGACATCGGGGAAAGTATATATATATTTAAATAAAAAGTTATGGGTTCGATTTCTTGTAAACATAATTACATTTTTTTTATATTGTATTTATTCTAATATCGTTTGAATGGTACTTTTTCTCTATTTTTTTTTATTTTTTTGTTATAATAATTAATAATATTAAATTTCATTTAATACAAAATTATAGTTAATTAACTTATTCTTTTAAATTTTATTTATTCATTAATTGTGTATCATGAATAGTAATTATATCGCTGATACTATGAATACTTCAATTTTATTTTATAAAGCATGTATAATTAATAATAAATACATAACTTGAGAGTAACATGCTTAAATATTGATTTTTTAAAAATTATATAAATATTATACCCTTAAAACATATTACAAAAATAGGTTGCGAAATCGCGGATCCCGTATGTGACTTTAGTGTAAAAAAAAAATCAAGATGAAAGCACAAACTAGGTCTGCCCTTTCAGTACAACTACCAACCCATCCTCACCATCCAATTTTTTATTCGATCTACACTTATAATTGATTTATAACATGTCATAACAATACATAAACTTAAAAATATAAATATGAAACACATAGAAACACACAATACATAGAAAATACCTACTAACTTAGATCTCATTTTTCTCCCATACACACATAGGAAAGAGGAAGAAGAATGAGTAATTTTGCATAGAAAAGAAATATTTGCCTAAATCTAAGTGTTTTTTAATAGCTAATCTTAATTGTGGTATGTTTTTTTTTTCAAAAAATTTGAATTTTTTTATCTGTATTGAAGTTTTTTTTTTTATCTATGTTTGTATTTGATGTAAGATTTTAGAAAAATATTAGTATAATTATATATTTTATAGAAAAGATTACTCAGCATTGCTATATTATAATTTATTAAATAGTACTTATATAGATGTTATATGCTTAACATGTAATATTAATTTTTGTATTAGAATGAGGATTGACTACTGTAAAGAATGTGAAATATGTAGAATATTGAATAATTGTTGTAGTATTATATGAAAATTTAGTGGAAAATATAATAAAAAAATTATTTCAAACAAATATTTGAAAGAAAATTTGTTTGGAAATAACCGAATGGAAATTGAAATTATAATTGAAATTAAAATTAAAATTTAAATGACGGGTAATTTTTTTCAAATATTATTTTAATTTTTTTATATAAATATTTTTGAAAATTATAATAAAATTATTGTTACGAAAATTTGTAATATCTAGAATGTGAAATATTTTTTACAGTGTTGTAAAATGATAAGGAAATTGTTTGAATTTTTAATAGCGAAAATGTTATTAAAAAAATTCAACAAATTTTTAGGAAAAAATCATTCACCAATAATGGGGAAAAATTTTAATATTTGAAATATTATGGAAATTTAATTTTTTGTTGAAATTTTTATAAAGTTGTTATTGGAAATTGTCATATTTATTAAAAAACTTATAAATTATATATACTAGGGATAAAGGAAAAATGACTAGTTATATGAAGTTGATGACTTATGCATTTGAAAATATTGTGGCCAGTAATTGGGAGCCAAGGTATGATAGAGATTCGGTAAAAAAGTTGAAAATGAAGAAAAATTTCAAGCATAATGAATTTTTATATAGAATATGTCACAACATCGGAGTTGATTTAACCGAAGTAGGGGTTGAGATAATTCATACACATACTATGTTCCATGAGGGCAATACATGTCATGCATTGATGGTAATCAGAGACGATGGAGATGTTGAAAATTTTATTGAAACGACTGAATCATATGGAGATCATGGCATACAACAATTATTCATCAGAATTTTTGACAATTTGAGGGGCCTCTCGGTAAAGCAAACATTCGATACAAGCAATCAACCATAGTCGTCACATCACATTGCAGAAATGTAGCCAGAGCCGTCAACATTTCAATCCTTAATTTCAACCCCCATGGAAGTGAACGATGAAGATGAAATAAATAGAGTAGTTACTCTAGTGTTATAGCGATAAGAGACACGGGATCTGTACATGGTTCATGTGGGAGTAGAGTTCGCAACTGATACTGATGGTGGAATGGGTGTTGAATAGGAAAGCAACGATAACGAGGAGAGTTCCGGTGAGGAAAATGAGGAGAGTGACAACGAAAGGGATGAACTAGCGGAAGAAGAGTCTCCAATCGTACATACCTACTCGAGATAGCTAATATATCGAGAAGAGTAGGCTGAACTACCTACCATACTAGTTGGAGATCCTATTCCGTATTATAATTATAGGGCCAATAGTGGTTATATTTATTTCGAGTAGGAGCAAACCAATATTTGTAGTGGTTCAAGTAGTAGTGATGATTTTTATAGAAGCATGAGATTTAAGACGAAAGCAAATGTCATTCAAGTAGTGAAGTCTTACCATGTGAAGAACCATTGCAACTTCACTATTGTCGAGTACAACCCACTGTTGTGGTTTGTGTATTGTTTGAGAAGAGATGACAGTTGTAAATGGAGGCTTAAGGCCCGAAAGAAGATGCTGGAGGGCATGTTCGCGGTGACGAGATTCAAGGGTCCACACTCATGCAATAACCTACTGATTAGTCAGGATCACCCATAGTTAAATTACAATCTTCTTGTTAGTTGATTTGTAAATCTTGTTAGGAAGAATCTTGATATGAAGGTAGCCGAGTTAACTTCTGTTGTCAAATAGGAATTTGGCTATAGGATTAGCAAGAGACGAGTATAGGAGGGAAAAAAAGGGCCATCGAGCTCGTGTACGGGAACTGGGAGAAGTTTTACGACGAACTCCCAAAACTTCTCAATGCAATTGAAAATACGAATCCTAGAACACCAATAGATTGGGGGTAGAGCAGATCAAGTACCCCCGGTATATCCACTTTAAAGTGGGTATTTTGGACCTTTGTGTCGTACATTGTAGCGTGGAGATTCCTCAAACTTGTTTTACCATTGATGCTACCTTTCTATATGGGAAGTACACCCATAAGTTGCTAGTTACTTGTGGCATTGATGGTAACAATAATATACTTTCGTTAGCATTCGCTCTGGTTAATTAAGAGACAATTGAGACATGGGGCTGGTTTTTGTGAAAACTGAAAAAATATGTCGTTGGCGAGTGTGAAGGTCGTGAAACCATTTATGATGTGCTTCAATTGATGGATTGCAATTATACAATGTCAATTGAAGAATCAATCAAACAAGACCACAAATGGCGTGAGCCCCTAATCTTTATGAATCTAAATATGTCGTGAAACCAAGCAAATTATAATGCTCTGATGCTAAATCATGATGTGCTTAATAGATCAAGCACATAACACAAGATCAAATGGAACAATCTAATTACTAAATCTACAAAAAATGGTGTGAATCCCTTAAGCATGAAAGGCTTCCATGCAAATGACAATCCAATAGTAGTTGAGTAATCACTAATAAAAACACAATTTAGGATCTAATTCCACTAAAATTGCATGAATCCAATAATGGAAAAGGAATCCTAAAATGGTGTGATAACAAGAACAAACAAGAACAACGGATTACAACTAGATATAACACACTAGTAGGAATTGGAATTAACTTAGGGAATTGATATTACTCGCAAATCCTTCAGTTTCCACTCACCACAATCCTTGAAGAATTGATAAGAGTCTTATGAAATTAAAGCGAGAAACCCTAAATCTCATGTGAAAGGGGCGGAATTTTATCTCTCTAAAAAGCTCCCACAAACTCTACTTTAGCAAGTATTTATACTTTCTTCACTTAGAGTTAAAATGACAAAACAATTACATCTATGCCACTTAGTATGGCCGGTCCTAAATACAACAATTACAACCAAATAAAATGTCCAAAATTCTTACAAAATAACCGGTTCAAAGATAAAAATAACAAGTACAAAAATAGTCTTCAACGAGCCAGTTCTTCAATTGAATTCATTGGTCCAGCTTATCTTTGGTTTTGGTCGGTCCATGAATAAGCCACAAGCATGAGTCTTAGTGAGTTTGTCCATCGCCCTGTAAAACCCGACAAGTATGCTTGCTGGAATACATAACACATAAGTAATAGAAAAGAGATTAGTATACAAATAATTCCAAGGTCGGTTTGTTCAAAAAGGACCCTCATCGTCAAGATTTGAAATCCTTTGGCTCATGCCCTAATGATAGGTTTTGTAGGATTTTGATTCCTATCATCTTCTCGGGCCTCAAAAAGATTTGTTCTCAAATTTAACATATCAAATGAAGTAAAGACTCTGTTTAACCAGTTATCTAAAGAAGTATCACCGTAAAATCCCAATATCTGAAATACCAGAAGCGGTGATTGCTTTCTCTCCTCAATTTCTAGGATATACCCCATCTACAACATATATAACGGTCCATTATCCACTAAGACCTCTCTTGTCTCAACCTATTCCACTGATATTGTTGCCTCCTTTCTTGATTCACCCATATGTCTTTAACCATCTTGGCCCTCTAATGGTTTGCTTAATTGCTCATGAACCTCTGGAACCTCTGAAGGTGGACACAACTGTCTCTTAACAGTTTGGTCCTCTAGTGGTTGGCTCATCTGACTGTGACCCTCAGGAACCTCTGAAGGTTAGCACATCTGTGTCCGGTAAGTTTTGTCCTCTATAGGTTGGCTCATGTAACTAGGAACTATAGGAACCTTTGAAGGTTGGCATATCTGCTTTTGCACAGTTTGGTCCTTTGATGGTTGGTTTATGTGGTTATGATCCTCAAGAATCTTTGATGGCCAACGGATTTTTTGTAGAACCTTTTGGACCTCTGAAGGTGACATCGGATTCAGAATGATGCACTTACCCTCTTTTTGGAATACATATGTATTCTTGAAGCCGTCATGTAAGACCCTCCTATCATATAACTATGGCATGCCAAGCAATATATGAGATGTACATATAGGAAGAATATCACATTCAAACTCATCATAGTACTTATCCCCTATACTGAAAGGTATCCTAGCCCTTTGGATCACATAAAGACTCTCCTAATCATTTAACCAATGTAATGTGTAGGGTTTAGGATGCGGGGAAGTTATAAGTTTCAGTTTCGATACTAATGATGATGATACAACATTAGTTACAACTACCACCATTAACAATAATGACACACAAGTTTCCTTATACTCTACAAGAAGTATGGAACAAATTTTCTCTTTATCCATCATCAATGGTTGGAAAAGAAGTCAATACTTGATGTACTAAATTAGTAGAAGCATACAAATCGTTTGACATGGTTAATCACTATTTTCAATAAACCACTACACATTTCAATACCCATGGTTTCACACCTACAATTGATCTTAATGTACAGCACCCTACACTACACACAAATCCACAAATTCATAAGTGGCAATTCCTTCACTACACATTCACACTGCCATACATACTATACACATGCAACAATTCACTTCATGGTGCACTAACTTCACCACAACACTATTACTTCAAGTGTAGCAATTTCTTGCCTCAACACACACACAACACTACACGTTGCAATTCTCCACTTCAAGACACCTTTACACTACCATACACACCTCTCAATCATGGTGCAATCAACTCACCACTACTACATACACCACGTTTCAACCCTTCACTCAACACACACACACATAACGCCACACACACACACCCTTCACTTAAGATGTAGTACACACACACACACTTCCAAATATACAATCTCTTGTCACTACAAAACACAATGCACACCGCAACTCACACACAAAATGCAGCAACAATTCAAATTCAAATTACTCCATTAATTGTAACATTTCTACAATTGGTAAGAAGTAATTTTAAATTCAAATAACCATTAAACCAACTAATACACACTAACTTCTTCAACTTAATGGTTACTTTGAAAATCAAATAATTTCCAAATCCTCCACGCAACTTAAATATGAAAATGATCAATTGTACTCCATAATTCCAAAACAAACAAGCAAAGATTACACTTCTCTTTTCTTCATAAAACGAGGTACTTCCCAATTCCGAATTTGAATCAAGAAATGCACTTCTTACTCCCTTCCCTTCACGAAAAATTCAACAACAAAGGAGCTATAACAAGACCTCCAATTCCACATCAACAAACAGCAATTTTAACTTATCAACAATATAATTAAGCAACTGAATCTTCAAACACACAATTTCGGATCAAAAGTGAAGAACGTTAATTGACAAATGAAGATCACGAAATCAACCAACACTAAATCCCTTCTCTTAACTTGAGCTCTGATACCAAATTATATTGCTCAAATGATCAAAGCACATACACATGAAACCAAATGAAGGAACACTTCAGCAAATCCTAAAAATGGCATGAAGAACAATTTCTAAATGAACCCTAATTATATGAACAACTTGTTCTGATTGCAATTATACAATGTCAATTGAAGAATCAATCAAATAAGACCACAAATGGCGTGAACCCCTAATCCTTATGAATCTAAATATGTCATAAAACTAAGCAAATTATAATGCTCTGATACCAAATCATGATGTGCGTAATAGATCAAGCACATAACACAAGATCAAATGGAACAATTTAATCACCAAATCTACAAAAAATGGCGTGAATCCCTTAAGCATGAAAAGCTTCCATTCAAATGACAATGCAATAGCAATTTAGTAATCACTAACAAAAACATAATTTAGCATCTAATTCCACTAAAATTGCATGAATCCAATAATGGAAAAGGAATCCTAAAATGGCGTGATAATAAGAACAAACAAGAACAACGAATTACAACTAGATATAACACACTAGTAGGAATTGGAATTAACTTAAGGAATTGATATTACTCACAAATCTTTCAGTTTCCACTCACCACAATCCTTGAAGAATTGGTAAGTGTCTTAAGAAATTAGAGCAAGAAACCCTAAATCTCACGTGAAATGGGTGGAATTTTATCTCTCTAAAAAGCTCTCACAAACCCTACTTTAGCAAGTATTTATACTTGCTTCACTTAGGGTTAAAATGATAAAACAATTACGTCTATGCCACTTAGTGTGGCCGGTCCTAAATACAACAATTACAACCAAATAAAATGTCCAAAATGCTTACAAAATAATCAGTTCAAAGATCAAAATAACAAGTACAAAAATAGTCTTCAATGAGCCAGTTCTTCAATTGAATTCGTTGGTCCAACTCATCTTTGGTTTTGGTCAGTCCATGAATAACCCACAAGCTGAGTCTTAGTGCATTTGTTCATTGCCTTGTAAAACCCGACAAGTATGCCTATTGGAATACACAACACATAAGTAATAGAAAAGAGATTAGTAGACAAATAATTCTAGGGTCGGTTTATTCAAAAAGGACCCTCATCGCCAAGATTTGAAATCCTTTGGCTCATGTCCTAATGATATATTATGTAGGATTTTGATTCGTATCATCTCCTCGGGCCTCAAGAAGATTTATTCTCAAATCTGACATATCAAATGAAGTAGAGACTCTGTCTAACCAGTTATCTAAAGAAGTGTCACTGTAGAATCCCAATATCTGAAATACCACAAGCGGTGATTGCTTTCTCTCCTCCATTTCTAGGATATACCCCATCTGCAACACATATAATGGTCCATTATTCACTAAGACCTCTCCTGTCTCAACCCGTTCCATTGATATTGTTGCCTCCTTTCTTGATTCACCCGTATGTCTTTTACCCTCTTGGCCCTCTAATGGTTTGCTCAACTGCTCATGAACCTCTAGAACCTCTGAAGATGGACACAACTGTCTTTAAACAGTTTGGTCCTCTGGTGGTTGGCTCATCTGACTGTGACCCTCAGGAACCTTTGAAGGTTGGCACATCTATGTTTGACAAGTTTTTTCCTCTGTAGGTTAGCTCATGTAACTAGGAACCTTAGGAACCTCTGAAGGTTGGCATATCTGCTTCTGCACAGTTTGGTCCTTTGATGGTTGGTTCATGTGGTTATGATCCTCAAAAATCTTTGATGGCCTACGGATTTGTTGCTGAACCTTTTGGACCTCTGAAGGTGACAACGAATTCAGAATGATGCATTTACCCTCTTTCTAGAATACATATGTATTCCTGAAGCCATCATGTAAGACCCACCTATCATATAACCATGGCCTGCCAAGTAATATATGGGATGTATATATAGGAAGAATATCACATTTAATCTCATCACAATACTTATCCCCTATACTTAAAGGTACCATAGCCCTTTAGGTCACATGAAGACTCTCCTAATCATTTAACCAATGTAATGTGTAAGGTTTAAGATGCGGGGAAGTTACAAGTTTCAGTTTCGATACTAATGATGCAGCTACAACATTAGTACAACTACCGCCATCAATAATAATGACACACAAGTTTGCTTATATACTACAAGAAGTATGGAACAAATTTTCTTTTTGTCCATCATCAACGGTTGGAAGAGAAGTCAATACTTGATGTACCTAATTAGTAGAAGCATATAAATCATTTAACATGGTTAATCACTATTTTCAATAAGCCAGTACACATTTCAACACCCACGGTTTCACAACTACAATTGATCTTAATGTACAGCACCCAACACTACACACAAATCCACAAATTCATAAGTCGCAATTCCTTCACTACACATTGACATCGCCATATATACTATACACATGCAACAATTAACTTCACGGTGCACTAACTTCACCACAACACTACTACTTCAAGTGTAGCAATTTCTTGCCTCAACACACACACAACACTACACATTGCAATTGTCCACTTCAAGACAACTTTACACTGCCACACACACCTCTCAATCACGGTGCAATCAACTCACCACTACTACATACACCACGTTTCAACCCTTTACTCAACACACACACACGACGCCACACACATACACCCTTCACTCATGATGTAGCACACACACACACACTTCCAAATATACAATCTCTTACCACTACAAAACACAATGCACACCGCAACTCACACACAAAAAGTAGCAACAATTCAAATTCAAATTACTCCATTAATTGTAACCTTTCCACAATTGGTAAGAAGTAATTTTAAATTCAAATAACCATTAAACCAACGAATACACAATAACTTCTTCAACTTAATGGTTGTTTTGAAAATCAAATAATTTCCAAATCCTCCACGCAACTTAAATTTGAAAATGATCAATTGTACTCCCTAATTCTGAAACAAACAAGCAAAGATTACACTTCTCTTTTCTTCACAAAATGAGGTACTTCCCAATTCCGAATTTGAATCAAGAAATGCACTTCTTACTCCCTTCCCTTCACAGAAAATTCAACAACAAAGGAGTTACAACAAGACCTTCAACTCCACTTCAATAAACAGCAATTTCAACTTATCAACAATAAAATTAAGCAACTAAATCTTCAAACACACAATTTCAGATCAAAAGTGAAGAACGTTAATTGACAAATGAAGATCACGAAATTAACTAACACTAAATCCCTTCTCTTAACTTGAGCTCTGATACCAAATTATGATGTGCTCAAATGATCAAAGCACATACACATGAAGCCAAATGAAGGACCACTTTGACAAATCCCACAAATGGCATGAAGAACAATTTCCAAATGAACCCTAATTATATGAACAACTTGTTCTGATTGCAATTATACAATGTCAATTGAAGAATCAATCAAACAAGACCACAAATGGCGTAGACCCCTAATCCTTATGATTCCAAATTTGTCATGAAATGAAACAAATTATAATGCTCTAATACCAAATTATGATGTGCTTAATAGATCAAGTACATAACACAAGAACAAATGGAACAATCCAATCACCAAATCTACAAAAAATGGCGTGAATCTGATGTGCCTAAAACCAAGATTAAGCACATATAAAAACCAATTTGAAAGACAATCAAACAATGTCAATCAAACTAGTCTCAATCACATGAACAATGCCGTCAATTTCCAATGAATGTAACCAATTCTTCAATTATGATGTGTTTGAATCTTAAATCCAAATATGATATAGCTCTTATACCAAAAAGATGATGTGCCTAATTCCACTTTGAAGCACAATAAAAAAGACTCAAGAAAATAATCTCAATTCAATCACAAAAACTGGTCCACCTAGTAAGCAATTCTCGTGGCACCTTTGAGGATTTGATGGAAATTGTTGTTCAAATGATTCAATTGTAATCTCTAATGATAGAATTAACCAAATAACCACAAGAGAAGATGAAGTACACGTAAAATCAGATCAAAAGGAAACAATAAACCAATGAAATTCACTTTCCCTTTCAATCACTAGTTCTCGCCAATAAGAACAAGGAGGTAGGAAATCCAAGTGCTCAATGAAACAATCAATCTTACAAGATTGATTTTTACGAAAATAGAATCACAATTATATCCAAGAAAGATCCAAATCTACCCTAGATATGACTTACTAGAGAAGAAATGAACATACAACAAAATTGAATTGATATGACTCACAATTCGCCTTCGTTGCACTCGCCACAATTCCAATTCTTGGGTTGAAATTGATAAGAGTTTGGAACTAAGGAAAGAACCTTAATTCACATGTGAAATGCCCTCTCAAATCTGTAAAAATTAGCCTCCTCAAACCCTCTCTTAAGCAAGTATTTATACTTAATACTCCTAGGGTTAAAAAGTGCTCAAAATTACAAGTTTGCCACTTTTAAGGTAGCTAACCCTAAATGAAAATTACAAGGAAATAAAAGTGTCCTAAACCCAAAATAGTTCATAAAACAATTACAAGATACAAAATAACATAAGTCTTCATGATCCAATGCCTCGGAATAGAAAACAATCGCAGCGGGTCTTTGATTGTCATCCTGAAAAATGTTATATGTCCAACAGGAGTTGTAGGACATATTGGCATCCCATGGAGAATTATCATTGTACTTGTAAGATTATTCTCAAATTTTTATTAGAAATAAAGACATAAGGTAAAATATGAGCAATTTGGATCATCATCCAAATTGGGTTCTGAAAAGGTTGACAGTGTCAGAAATTTTCCCATCAGAATCCCTTGAGCATGAAAGGTTTCCACGTAAATGACAATCCAATCGCAATTGAGTAATCACTAATAACAACACAATTTAGGATCTAATTCCACTAAAATTGCATGAATCCAATAATGAAAAAGGAATCCTAAAATGGCGTGATAACAAGAACAAACAAGAACAACCAATTACAACTAGATATAACACACTAGTAGGAATTGGAACCAACTTGGGGAATTGATATTACTCACAAATCCTTAAGTTTCCATCCGCCACAATTCTTGAAGAGTTGATAAGAGTCATATGAAATTAGAGCAAGAAACCATAAATCTCACGTGAAAGGGGCAAAATTTTATCTCTCTAAAAAGCTCCCACAAACCCTACTTTAGCAAGTATTTATACTTACTTCACTTAAGGTTAAAGTCACAAAACAATTACGTCTATGCCACTTAGTGTGGCCGGTCCTAAATACAACGATTACAACCAAATAAAATGTCCAAAATGCTTACAAAATAACCGATTCAAAGATAAAAATAACAAGTACAAAAATAGTCTTCAATGAGCCAGTTCTTCAATTGAATTCGTTAGTCCAACTCATCTTTGGTTTAGGTGAATTCTAAAAACATAAAAACCCTAATGTAAGAAGTTGGTGACATATGTCGGGTTGTAAGCATAATCTCGCAAGTTAAACTATGTGATGGAGTGGGTAGGGGTGATTTTGCTAGATGCGTTAGAATGGTTTGATGACATGTCGTTGGATATGTGGACACTAGCTCATGACAGCTGCTATCGATTTGGGTATATGACTTCTAATGTTGTCGAAAGCTATAACTTTGTATTGAAGGGGTCTCAAGGGTTACCTGTGACTACTTTAGTGAAGAAAACGTTGTAAAACTGCATTAGGTACTTCATGCAGAAGCGGGTACTTTGTGTAGAAGCAAACGAAGGCATTGAAGAATATATAGCAAATGGTAGAATTTTCACCAAATATGTATCCTAAATGATTGACTGATGGAGTTCACGAGCTAGCAATCGCAGGGTTATCGATTACAGCAAGCATGATAGAGTTTTTGAATTCTTTACAGGTAGTTGTCGCATTGCCAACGGGTTAAGGGAAGGGCACTGAATGCACATTGTTGACTTTGCCCATAACTTATGCAGCTGCCAAAAGTGGTAGATATACAAAATTCCATGCTCCCATGCATATGCAGCGACTGCTTTGCTTAGGCTTGATATGATGCATTTTATACCCGATTGGTATAGATGGACACATCAGGACCAAACATATACGATGCACTTCATGCCTATAAGGGACAAGTTGAATTGGGTGTTAGTACATTTCTAGAGACTCCTCCCAAAGGGAGACCTCGTATGGAAGAAGGGAAAGCTGAGGCGGAAAAGATACCACTTGAAGATAGACATTAGGGAGCATCCGAATCAAATCGCATGTGGAATTTACGGCGCGGGGGGGGGGGGGGGGGGGGGGGGGGGGTGGGTGCATAATAGAAGAACGTGCCCACGTCGACGCAATAATGGTAACTCATGAATATGACTACATATTCTATTATGTTTGACGTTGCATTTGTGATGCTAACATTAGCTTTTTCTCTTTTGTAGCTTAGGTGAATTCTCGACTACTTCATTCGGTTCATTTAAAGACATGACAGAAGGGGGATGCTTCATATTTTGTATATATACATGTTATTTTTTCATTGAGAAGTTATTTTGAATGTTAATTTGTTGAGACATTTGTTAAATTTTATGAAATATTCGAAAACGTAATATCATATATGTATACATTGAATGTGGATTTTATGGAATGCGTACTGATTTATTACAAATTGTAATAATACAAAAATTTCATCATTGCAGTACACCATATACATATGCAAATAATTAAAAACCTATCTTCTACCCCTAGTGAAATGCCTAGCTAGCCGAGCAAAGGTGTTAGATGGATTTGCACACGAAGTTGGAGGAGATTCAAACTCATGGGTAGAATGCTCATGGGGAGAACTGTTGAATGCTCGCGGATGCATGGGACTCCACTAATGTGGTTGATTAGATGATTGATACTACTCTACATGTTGCTTTCTAGGGCATTGCCTCTGTGGAGCCAGCGGTGTTGTTACATGACCATTAATGGAACGCCGATGCGGTGTCTGATATCGGGTGAACGTCGGCCTTAAGCTAAGATGCAGCACATTAGGATTAGCATGTATTCTTTCGTCTTATCTTGGATTTTCCTCTGCCTCACCGTAGTTTTGAGGTTGACGTCGTCCCCCTGTTTGTCACCACGCTGGAACCGGTTCAACCTCCTCTTGGGTGTTTTGATGCCGCGGTTGTGGGTATAGTGTAACCCCTCCCCTCCCCATGGTGAAGCATGAACTTAAGATCCTAAGTAGCTATTCTTACGGTCATGTTTATATTTGGCGATAGGCAAATCTGTTGTAAGGTGTCACCTTGCTAATATGAAGAAAACATAAATTAAGGTTAACATGATCATGTAATTATTTGGATATTAATTAAAGTGTATGTAAATCATTCTTACTAAAAATCTCCTGCTTATTGACCCATACCATTGCTAGTAGCTATCATGCACACCATAAGGGTCCTCTATGGGAATGGCTTGACTAACCCGTAGTTCCTACATATTCAAATACACTTCATGTAAGACGATCCAATCGACATCAATCCGGCCACGTAGGTCGATTTCATGTAGTTCTGGCTGCGTGTTCACTAGCTACAGGATATATTAGAACCCGCCGAACTTCCTAGCCACTCAATCTGGGAAATGCCACTCAACAATATGGAAACAAATGAATGGCACCGGGCTGTCCAAATGTGCATGCTAACTTTGTAGAAATGTAGCGGTATATTAATCATATTCGCTTTGTATGGCTCCCATTCAACTTGAAAATAAGAAATTTTATTTATTTTAAATGATAAATATGATTAATTGCAAGGAAATAAATATGATTATTGAGGTACCTGCAACATATTCAACCTATCCAGTGCATCCCAATATGCGTTGACTACATAGGTGGGGTGGAATTGTGTGTCCCTCTATGTGTTCCACCGTATGGCTAGTAGACATCCAGTTGGTATAGATAGTCTGTGTAGACTAATCGGTGGGATGTGGGGAAACTTGTCATAGGCCCACACCTATAGCAATATGACTGCCCCTCCAATCTCATGTGGCGATGGTGAGGACATGACACATAGTTGGCGATACAACCACGCTAGACATACGGCCCCTCAGCTATATACCCTAGCGATGTCAAAATATTCCAGCAATGGTAACTACACTGCGTGCACGAGGGAGTTAGACTTATCAGCAAAGATAAATCCCCCTAACAGCTATAGAATGTATGCATGAGTAGCTCGATGTATTTGCTCCACATCGACGTCCTGTGGGATTAGCTAAAACATATCGCAGAGCCATATCATACTAATGCTCCCACCTCTATCTCTAAACCCAAGTCTCGCCCTTGGCAGTTCCTCGCATATTACTCCCCAATCCAGGTAACTACTCTCTGTAATTGCCTATCCATCCACAAAGAGCCTTAGTTGGATTTCACATCCTAGAGCGTGATGGTAAACTCCTTGTTGGCATGTGGAATGTATGCATCTTTGGATGCCATCTCTCCATCAGTGTTGTAATTATGTGTCAATCAAGGGGTATGAACAGTAGCCGACTGACACCTTCAAATCTAGCTAGCTACAAGTATGGTTCCATTTGCACATCGAATGGGATCATATGCTCATCGCAATGGAGTGATAACTCATGCCATCATACAATGAGGGTTGCTTGCTCCTATACTAATAACATGTCAAATGTTTTCCTATTTCTAATGCAACATAAACTAATTGATTAGTAAAACGTCCATTACCTCTCCATCCCAGACTGCTTGTGATCGATGACTAGCCTACTGCGTCAAGATTGAAGGATCAAAAGGTCTAGACTCTATCTATTATGCAAAATCGTGCAAATAATTTACATTTGCAACTAATACAAATTTTTTTCACTAATTAATTTTATAGCAATTAAATAACGATATATTAACCACTAATTCCCTTTGATTAATGGATAATTAATAACTAATTAATTTTATAACTCAGTCTACAAAAGTATATAAATAATCCCACCTTGCAACAAATACATAATAGTTCACTAATAACTTTTATAATAATTAATTAACCACATATTAACAACTAATCACTTTTAATTAATAGATAATTACTAAATATTTACTCTTATGACTAATTTTACTAAACCATACAAATATTTTGCTTTTCCACCTAATACAATTTTTTTCACTAATTAATTTCATAGTAATTAATTAATGATATATTAACGACTAATCATTTTTAATTAACAGATAATTACTAATTACTTACTTTTATGACTAATTTTACTAAACCATATAAATATTTTATATTTTCACTTAATACAAAATTTTTCACTGATTAATTTCATAGTAATTAATTAATGATATATTAATGACTAATCCCCTTTTATTAATGGATAATTATTAACTAATTAATTTTATAACTCATTTTACAATACCATGCAAATATTTTACATTTCCACCTAATACAAAATTTTTCACTAATTAATTTCATAGTAATTAATTAATGATATATTAACAACTAATCCCCTTTCATTAATGGATAATTAATAACTAATTAATTTTATAACTCATTTTACAAAACCATACAAATATTTTCACTTTGCAACAAATACAAATTTTTTCACTAATTAATTTTACAACAATTAATTAACTACTAATTATCTTTAATTAACGGATAATTACTAGTTACTTACTTTTATGACTAATTTTACTAAACCATATAAATATTTTACATTTCCACCCAATACAATTTTTTTTATTAATTAATTTCTTAACAATTAATTAACGATATCTTAATAACTAATCACTACTAATTAACAGTTAATTAGTAATAACTTAATTTATGGCTACATTTACAAAAATACATTATCATAACATATATACATAATTCATTTACTAATTTTAATTAACAATATATTAATAATTAATTAATTACTAATTAATGGTTAATTAACAGTAACTACTACTTCAATAAAATTTATGTAGTATACATATTTACATGTCATAAAATTTATGCAGTATACTACTTCGATAACAGTAATAAAATTAAATATTTTCTTAAGAAAACATACCACAATTTTGATGAAGATATTTCCATACATGGATTTGAGTAGATTAAAACCTACGTAAAACACAAATTGTGAAAACAAAAATTTGCAGAGTGAAGTTTTGTTTTTAGAGGAAATTCAAAGATCAAAATGTGAAATAGGAACATTTGAATTGAACTGAGGATTCGTATTTATATTTGAAAGTGTCGGTGCAAATTTTTTCCTATGTATTATTATGTAAAGTTACTGTATCACTTTTAAGTTTACAGATATACTTTTACAATAATTTTATAAGTTTGTAGACATATTTTTATAATAATTTCATAGGTTTGTAGTGTTATAAGTTTTATAGGGTTAAAAAAAAATTTAACACAAAAATTGCATATGGGATCCGCAACTTTGCAACCTATTTTAGTAATATGTTTTACAGATACAATATTTACGTAATTTTTTTTTTTAAAAAATGTAATATTTAAGTATGTTACCCCCATAACTTGATATATTTTACTTATAATTAATATCATGAAAATGAATATACACCATTGTATGACTAAAGACTAGCAATTTTTTTTTTTTAACATTATTAACATAAAATCTTAGAGTCATCATTAAAAAAAAAAGAAGTATAATTATATTTATATCATTTTGTTTTTCCACATTATTTATATTTATACAAGTTACTTTTAGGTAAGTCTAGCCCTACTGGGCTGGGTCTAGACTCATTTAGGTAAGTTTGAAATTTCAAGTTTTTTAGAGTTGATTTTTAAAAAAAAAAAATCAAACCGAAGGTTATGACTATAGAATTTAACTTGTATACCTTGACATTTTATTTTTCAACCTCAAACCATTACTAAAATCCACTTTTAAAATTCTTGTTTAAATCCATATATCTACTATAACAAATTTCTATCCTCATTTAGTTATCTTATAATTATTCAAAGATAGGGTTTGAGAATTCCAAATGGATGAAACCATAAAAAGTTGAAGCATTGAACAAGACATGAGACTCAAGCAACTCATCTAATTATACAACATAATATATATCATTTTATATATCTAAAAATGAGTACATTAGATGTATTGATATCTATATTATTAAAATAAAATTGATTAGGTCATGTGATTCGTAAAGGGAAAAAATAGTAAGGAATATGAATAGATAAGTGAATGTTAAATGATAGGTTAGGTGTGACTATACTTTTATAGGAAACAAACATATAAATAGATTTGACTTTCTGAAACTGGCTAGATTGGCATCAATTGCATGGAATTTAGAGTTAGTTGATAGTTAAGGGTCAAACTTGAATTGCATGTGTGGTTTACTTTTGATTTATAGCTCCCGTAGTTATTCAACAAGTGTTTTTGCTATAGCTACAACATGGTCAGCTAACCATACAAAAATATATATGATTTATATTATTAAATTTGGATTCATCATGAAGAAATTGACTTTTTAATGTAATAAATTTTTTGAAATAAGGTACAATACCAGTAAAATTTTCTTAATATCTTCCATGCTAAGAATTTAGAGATAAGTGTCATCTGGCAGTTATATACTGATTGGATTTATTAACTTGCATACAATAACATATAAGTTTGATCAAATAAGTAAAGTCAAGAGCAAATAGTTACATTACTATTATGAATGATAAAACAATTGAATTATCCTAAGGAAATTATATTAAATAAAGGAGAACTTGTCAACTAGGACATGCGTATTTTAATTTTGATTTTGCAAATTCTCCATGTTCTTCACTCAATTTAATAAAGGCTATAATTGAGTATTAATGGTTGCTAATTATCGAGTCTAATTTGAAAATTTTATATTGTTTCCCTAATTCGATTTATATTAGATCCTATGCTCATCCAATATAAATTCTCGACTTGAACTAGGAATTTTATTATTTATTTGGAGTCGCTACTCAACTGGAGTTGGGAAAAAATTATTGAATTAGAATTAATTGAGTTGATTAATTCTAATCTAGACAACTAGTAAAAGAAAATGTCCCTTTTTTTTAAAAAAAAAAAGAAGAAAGAAAAACAAGAGATTCTCGACTCGGAGGCAGTTATATTAAAACCATAAAGTTGCCACCTTATCCTTTTAAAATTTGAATTATGTTATGATATCTTATTTTTTAGCATAAAAGAAAATATTAGAGGAAAAATGATACAACTATTACTAATAATGATTTGAAAATATTTTTTTTATTCTTTTAGAGTTGCCCCACAAGGGTGCGTATGTACCCACTATTCGGGATCAAACAGGTCATAGTTCGCTTTTTCATAAAACTTTAGTGGATTAGTTAATTTTAATTATGAAAATATGTTAGGTTTACGTTTATTACCATTTAAATTTATTTAAAGAAATTTTTAAACCTAAGCTTTATTTCTTAATTTTGAAAAAAAAAACTAAAACTTCTAATTTGAAAAAAAAATTCAATTATTTTCATTCATTTATTTTATGAAAAGGAGTTTTCTAAGTGATAAAATATTTATTATTTTTTTACTAAATTTTTTATTAATTATAATAGCCATATATTTTTTTAGAAAACTCTAAACCTAGTTCCATTAACATATTCCTAAAAACATACATCTTTATCATTTTTTTATTTTTATATTATTTTAGTTATTTTTCCATATATATTATTATTTTATTTAGTATTAAAAACTAATAATAATAAATAATTAAAAAAATGAAGAAATCCGACTAACTTGGATGCAAGTCATGGTTTGGGTCAAGTCGGGTCGGATCGGGTCACGCATGGCAATTGGAGCTCTTTGACAGTGGCTTTTCGGCGGCCGTTTTTGTCGATTGGTAGGTGTTTTCGAGCTTTCTAGAGGTGGGGAATCACTTGGTGGTGTTAATTTTTGTTGAAAACCACCGTAGGTGGTGGTTCAGTGGCTACGACGATGAGATCTATAAAGAGAGAGAGAGAGAGCTCTGGTGAGTGTTTTCCTTTCCCCTTTTCCCTATTTTTTTTTTCTTCTGATCCCCTCCTCCATTCTTCCCGAAGTCAAGTCCTATTTATAGACTTGTAAAAACTTCTCTTGATAACCTTAGATTAGAGCCACTTGAAACCTATCCCTATCTTTTTCTCTTTTTTTTTTTCTCCAATTTGAACAAATCTTTTTGTTTTGATTCGTACTAATTTGATATTTATATTTTGTTTTTTTTTGTTAAAGATTCATTAAAATTTGATTTGAAATGGCTGAATTTCGCTCTCCTTGCATCGCCGTTGATCTCAGTTGGAGGTTGAAGATGAACACGCGCCAAGCGTGTGCCTTCATGTCCTCCAATCAGCTACTGACATGTGGTAGCTCAGGGAAAAAAAAAATCAAAACGGCATAAAGTGCCTTTACCCAGATTTGAACTAACGACCTCACCCTTCCCACATGTGTTCCAGGCGCATGCATGAGCCTGCCGAGCTGGCCCAATTCTCATTTTTTTCTTGCACACAAATTGTATATAAGTACAATAATATTTGTTAATTTTATATTATTTTGAAATTCTAAAATTTAATAAAAATCCCTAAATATCTTTTATTTTTATTTTTACCTTTATTTTCTATTATTGGTGTATTATTCTTATTTATTTTTCCTTTATAAAAAAATTAATAATAATTAGGGGACAAAAATTAGGTATTTATAGCTATCCCTCTTTATAGTAAAGTTTGAAAAACTTAACTGCAAAGACAACAAATACACTATTTTTGCCTAGTAAAAATGATAGATAACGCTATAATTAGCTGACTATCTAAACTTAGATCCACTAGGGAGTTATCTGACCAAAAGTTTAAGGAAAATGCTCCATGAGCTAACAATCCCTTGTTGCAAAGGAAAATAGTTACTTTATGATGATTAATACTCCTTGGGGAGTGGTCTTAGATAAGAAACATTTCACTAGACTAGCAACCAAGAGGGAGAGATCATTTAGAAAAGTGCTCTTATGAGTTGACTAATCGATGATAGGAAGCATCTCATTAGACTAATAACCTTAAACAGAGATTGTTTAGGAATGTGTCCTTATGAGCTAACTAACTAATAATAAGAAGCGTCTTAAGATTAGCAACCTTAAAGAAGAGATTGTTTAAGAAAGCACTCTTATGGGCTAACTAACTGATAATAGGAAGTGTCTTATAAGACTAGCAACCTTAAAAAGAGATTATTTAGAAAAGTGCTTATACGAGTTGACTAATCAATGCTAGGAAGCATCTCACTAGACTAGCTACCACGAAGGAGAGATCATATAGAAAAGTGCTCTTACGAGCTAACTGATCGATAATAGTAAGCATCTTATTAAACTGGCAATTGAGGATATTTAGGAAAGTGCCCCATTGTGGGCTAACTAATTGATAGTGGGAGAGATCATTTGAATGATACCTGGATACATCTTAATAACTTGGTATCCCTAAGAAATGTTTTTGTGAGCTGATCAAATGATAATGAGAGGCGTCTTTTAGATTAGCCAATTTAAATAGAAATGTGACTCATGATGAATGATTACTTACTTTAATGCTTATCTGATTGTCGCAGATAACAACCAAACCCTTGTGATAATCTAATCCTTCTCTATTTACCTCTGCTTCAAATAGAGTAGAAAGTCTTGATGTATTTCTTCTCGCGAGCTTAGCTCTCATGATTGTGGTGTTATCCTATGAATATACTAGATCTAATGTTCGAAATAGGTGGAATCATACAAAATTCCATTAGGTTTTGTCATCCCTCCATTATTCATTATTTATTATTTTCCTGCGTGTGCGATGGGGCAATGGGTAGTGTGTGTGTGTGTGTGTGTATATATATATATATATATATATATATATATATATAAATGATATAAGAGTTTGTTTGATGACAATTGGTTAGGGTGATTAACTGTTCAGGGGCATCCACTTTGCTTATAGAAGAATGAAAATCAAAACCGCGAAGTTGTAATAATTGTTGACATTTATGCATTTTGGCAAAATTTCATTATTCTTACCTAGGGATATTACATCTTAACCGCATTTGCATTAATGGGGTCTCTTAACTTTAGACAGTTCATTTGGGCTAATATTAAGGCCCCTCCTGATAACACTTTTTTTACAACATATGAACCCTCATAATTTAGAGTAAACTTGCCCCTTGAATCTTGTGCATTTGGGAGCACCTTTCTTAATACCAAATCCCCTTCTTTAAAATGTCGAGGCCTTATTCTCTTGTTGAATGCTCGGGCTATCCTTTGTTGGTAGCATTAACCATGGCATAATGCTGTGAGTCTTTTCTCGTCGATCAAGTTTAGTTGATCGGTCCTTTTCTTTACCCAATCCGATTCAACCAACTATGCCTCTAATAAAACCCTAAAAGATGGTATTTTGACCTCAACTGGAAATATTGCCTTGGTACCATATACCAAAAAATATAGAGTAACTATAGTAGACGCTCGAATTGAGGTCCTGTAGGCCATGAGGGCGAATGGTAACATCTCGTGCCAATCTTTATAAGTAATGGTCATTTTCTCAATAATTCTCTTGATGTTCTTGTTGGCTGCTTCTGCTACACCATTCATTTGAGGTCAGTATGGAGTTGAGTTTTTGTGGTTTATCTTAAATTGTTGACACAACTCCGCCATCAATTTGTTGTTGAGGTTGGTGCCATTATCGGTGATGATTGATTTAAGGACTCCATATCGAGCTATTATATCCCTTTTCATGAATCGAACTATTACTCCTTTGGTAACACTGGCATATGATGAGGCCTCCACCCACTTGGTGAAATAATCAATAGCTATAAGTATGAATCTATGACCATTGGATGCCTTTAGGGCGATTGGCTCGATAATGTCGATTCCCCACATAGAGAAAGGCCATGGTGCGGATAGTGAATGAAGTTCTTTAGGTGGAGCATTTATTTTGTTGCCATAGACTTAGCATAAGTGACAGTGCTTGACATAGTAGATACAGTTTGATTCCATTATCAATTAATAGTTACCCATCCTCATGATTTTTTGAGCAAGCATGTGTCCATTCATATGAGGTCCACATATTCCTTCATGCACTTCTTTTATTAGTTCACCTACCTCTCTTTTGTCTACACATCTCAGTAATGTGGTGTCAAATGATCTTTTGTAAAGCACAGACCCGCTTAATAAGAAATGGCTTGCTAACCTTCTAAGTGTTCTTCGGTCATTTTTACTAGCCATTTTAAGGTATTTGCTTTCTTGGAGGAAGGTTTTGATATCATAGTACTAGGGCTTGTCATCTTGTGTTTTTTCTTTTACCAAATAGTAGGCGGACCTATCTTCAATTTCTATTTTCAACGGTTGAACTTTGACTCCTCCCATTATTTGAATCATAGATGCTAATGTGGCGAGAGCATCCGCGAATTGATTTTGAGTCCTCGAGACGTATGTAAAGGTAACTACGTCGAATTTATCTATTAGCCCTATCAAGTGTTGATGATACGGCACCAGTTTAGGGTCCTTAGTTTTGTATTCCCCTTGTGTTTATAATATGATGAGTGGGGAGTCTTCGTATACATCTAATTCACAGATTTCCATATGATAGGCCATTTTGAGATCGAAGATGCATGCCTCATATTCTGCAATATTATTAGTATATGGAAATGTGAGTCTTGTCACTGAGGGATATTGTATTCCTTCTAGTGATATCAACACTGCCCCAATTCCACAACTAAATACATTGGTAGCTCCATAAACAAACATCTTCCATTTAGGATCTTTCTCTATCCTGGACTCTTCTTCTAGCTTACCCTCTACCATTAGTATATTTTCATATAGGAACTAAGCTTGCAATTCTTGGGAATCTCCTTCAATCGGGTGTTCTGCTAACTAATTTGCCAATGATTGCCCTTTCCTTGAATTTTGATTTACATATATGACATCAAATTTTGATAAAAGTATTTGCCATTTAGAGATTTTTCATAACAAAATAGGCTTCTCTACTAAGTATTTCAAAGGATCGTGTTTCGTTAGTAACTCAATGGGATAGTAGAGAGTGTATTACCTCAAACGATGCATGACCTAAACCAATGTGTAGTAGGTCCTTTCTATTTTGGAATACTTTTGTTCCCCTTTCGTGAATTTTTTACTTAGGTAGTATATAGACTGTTCCCTTCCTTTTTCGTCCTTTTGCCCCAGCATACACCCCATGGATTCAAGGAGTATCGTGAGATACAAAAATAAGGGTTTTCCTTGTTTTGGGATTACTAAAACCGGGGGATTCATAAGGTAATCCTTGATCTTTTTGAACTCTTCTTTACATTCATCATCCTATTCTACTGTAGCGTTCTTTCTTAGTAGACGAAATAGCGGACGACACTTATCCGTGAGTTGTGAGATGAACCAGGCTATGTAATTCAACCTTCCTAATAGACCTCTTACCTCCTTGATGGTATGTGGAGATGGCATTTCTAATATGGCCTTTACTTTGTGAGGGTCAATTTTAATACCTTCTCAGCTTACGATAAACCCTAATAGCTTGCCGGAAGTGACCCCAAAAGTATATTTCTCTTGGTTTAATTTCAGCTGAAACTTTCTCAATCATCTGAATAATTTTCTTAAGATGGCCACATGGCTTTCTTCTTTTCTAGATTTAGCTATCATGTCATCAATGTATACCTTGACTTCTCGATGCATCATGTCATGAAGTATTGCGATCATTGCTCTTTGATACGTTGCTTTAGCATTCTTTAAACTGAAATGCATGACTTTATAGCAAAAAGTACCCTAGGTTGTGATAAAGGCTGTCTTGGTTTTATCTTCTTCTACCATTTTTATCTGATTATATCTTGAGAAACCATCTATAAACGAGAAGAGATGATTTCCTACAGTATTATCTACCAAGACATCTATGTGAGGTAGAGGGAAGTTGTCTTTAGGCGTAGCTTGGTTCAAATCCTAGAAGTCTACACATACTTGTACTTTTCCATTCTTCTTCAGAACAGGGACTATGTTTGCTACCCATTATGGATAGTATAATACCTCAACAAACCTAACTTCCAATAGTTTCTTGCTCCCCTCTTTAATTTTTAATAAGATGTCAAGCCTAAATCTTCTCAATTTTTATTTTTTAGGTTTGACATCTTCTCTTGTGGGTAGCTTATGACCCACTGTCAACTGGTCAAGTCTTGGCATGTCGTCATATAACAAGGTGAATACATCCGCATATTCAATCAATAGCACGATTATCTCACGCTTTTGCTCGTCACTTAGATTAGCTCTAATTTTAAGGTTTTTGGGCTCTTTTTTAGTTCCTAGGTTAACTATCTCTGTTTGCTCGTCAATCGAGATTTTACCTTGTTCATGTTTTTTCCAACTCTCTTGTACCACTTCATGATTAATAATATCACTTCCAATGGCTGACCCAACAGTGTTGGAAACGATATCGATATTTTCATTACTTACCTGCGCGAGATGTCCCCAACGGTCAAAAGTATCAAATCTGTAAGAGAGTGAGGTGAGAGTGTATAAGTAAAGGAAAGAAATAACTTGCAATTTTATTGGTATTTATTAAAGAATTTTATTAAACAATGATGGAATGATAAACATAACGAAATTCAACCATGATTGTTTCCTATTCTTGAGTAAACCTAGTGCTATTCAGAGGATAAGAAAACTAGTTATTAAGAGCTACATGTTGACTAGACATGTGAGAGGTAGAAGCCTCTGCCGGGTCTTCATCATTGATATCAGCTTGGATTATTCCCGGCTTTTGAGTACCAATTGGCTGAGAAAAAAAATTGTTAAAGGGGTGGAAAATTCATTTTGGTGTCATTTAGCTTCTCTCTCTTTCTACCTCTGATATATTTTACTTGAGTTTCTTCTCTCGAGGTAGGAACATACCCTAGCCCAAACGTCCTTTGCTAACCCTCCTTGAATTGATGCTCCTCTTTGCTCTTGACCATGCCTACTTCATCGAATATTTGGAGCCCCAAGTTTTCAAGGCCATCCTTCCTAATGTAGGGTATAACTGTTTCTTTATAAATGGCATAGCCCTATTCACCTAATATGGTGATTATTTGGCCATTTGCTATGAATTTGACCTTCTGGTAGAGGCTCGAAGGTATGGCTCCTGCGATATGTATCCATGGTTTTCCTAGTAGTAGATTGAAGGACCTTGGTATATCGAGGACTTGGAATGAAATATCAAACACTTGTGGGCCGATCTCTATCGACAAGCCAATTTCCCCTACTATCTCCCTCTTGGAACTGTTAAAAGCTTTGACCACTGCTGCACTTGGCTTGATATTGCTCATATTAACTCTTAACAAATCGAGAGTAGCTAAAGGGCACACATTAAGAGAAGATCCATTGTCTATGAGGACTCGAGAAACTATTATGTCGTTGCATTTTACCACTATGAAAAGTGGTTTTATGTGTTAGTCTCCATCTTCTCCTAATTCTTTAGGTGAGAAAGATATCTGATCTATGTTGAAGATTGAATCCGCGGCATGGCTTAGTTTTTCTGTTGCGATACCTTCCGGTACCCTAACTTGTTTGAGCACTTTGAAGAGCACTTTTCGGTGAGGTTCAAATGTCGTGAGGAGGCCCATAAGCAATATTTGGGTTGGAGTTTTATTGATCTGCTCCATAACCTTGTACTCACTTGATTAAATCATTTTTGTGAGTGCAAGGAGTCCCACTTCCTCTTCCTTTTCCAACTTGGTGGTAGGCTCTTCGATGGAGGTCCTGTTTTTAAGATCATAAATTCTTCCTGAATAAGTGATTCCTCCTATAATAGGAGATTTCTCCCGATTAATAGCCTGATAGTCAAATTGTGCTGCTTTATACCTCTCTAGGGGTATTGGGACATTGAATACATATTTTTTCTTCAAGACCTTTACTTCAGTGTTTTGCCCTTCATAACATTTTATGACTATCGGTTTTGAGTCTGATCTGATCATGTTTATGGACTCATTTTTTTCTCTTAGGGGGGTTATCTTCCTCCTCGAATTCAAGCCCCCACCCTTTAGGCGACCCATAAGCTATTGGGGTGAATGAATAATCTACTAGATATTCAAACTTCCCGAATGATTTGCCTAGAGTGTCAACTATTAGATCTCCTGCCTGCCATCTCTTCCTTGTCTGTGCTCTAGGGGCTTTATTCAAGACTTTGTGTGGGCAACTTGCTCGTTGTGCTGTTGGCTTTGCTGGTTTTGGGGGCTTTTTTTATTTAGGCTTTGGCCCTTCAAATGTGATCATGTTGATTGTAGGAGTGTGGTTAAGTAGGGGATTGTTGTTGACATTTGGTGCTGGCGCATTAACAAAATCCAATTGTATTCTCCCTACATCGATTAAATCTCTGATTTTATTCCAAAGAATCCTACATCTATTAGTGGAATGTCCCTCCTGTCCTATGTGATACTCACATTTGAGACTAGGATCAAAATTCCTTGGCCTGTATTGGTCGTTGAGGATCTTAAAGCTGATCAAATTTTCTGTTCGTAATCAAGTAAAAACTTGGCTGAGCGGGATCGGTATTGGAGTGAACTGTCTTGTAGCTCTCATAGTTTAGGTCTGATTCGTCGATGATTGCTGGATTAGGGTGTTTGTTGCTTGGAAGGTTACATGAGACCCAAATCTGTCAACTCTGCTTGAGTTAACCGTACTGACAGTAGCCTCTTTGGCTTTGCTATTCCCCATAGGTCTTGGAGATGATGCGATTTTGGGAGAGTCGACAATTTAGAGCTTTCTAAACGTAATGGCATTCTCTATTCGGCATCTTACTGCTACTAACTCCACAAAGCTGGACGACGTCTATCCTACTAAGTGTGTGAAATAAGTCTTTTCTAGCTTATTAATGAACATGAATGTCAACTCTTTCTCTGGAATTAGAGTTGAAACCTTAGCAGCTTGAGCCCTCCAATGCTGGGTATATTCGTTGAAGGACTCGTCGTGCCTCTTTCGAAGGCTTCCTAGGTCCAGTATTGAAGGGGCGACTTCAATGTTGAACTTGTATTGCTCATAAAATACATGGGCCAGTTTATCCTATGTGTTGATTTGGTTGAGATCCAATTGTGCATACCATATGAGAGTAGGGTCCGTGAGTCTATCCTGGAAGGTTTGGACCATGCGTTGGTCATATTGTGCGTATTTGCTCATTTTCCACGTGTATGGTCATGCATGCATCCTTAGACATCCAGTACCATTATATTTTTCAAATTCTGTGACTTTGAACTTCTCTAGATAGACATCTTCCTCATATACTAATAGGTCTATGATGCCAGTTTGCTCAAAACTGTCAAGTCCTTCTAAAGTCTTTATCTTATTAGCCAACTGTTAGAAAATTTTCCTCTGTATTTCCTTTTGCCTATCTTCCATTTCCCTTTTTATGTAATTTGAGGTTGGACCGAAGTTGATTTTCGGTTCATATTTGAATGCAGAAATGAGTCGGGAGTTGATTTCCTCATATTCTAGTGGTTGGTTCTCTACTACCTTTCCTTTTTGAGCTCCTAAATGCTCCTCATGAGTAGGTTGAGTGGCATGAAGGAGGCCAATGTTCTCGATCAAGAGGCCGGCTTGCTCGACCAATTGTTAAACTGTTTGTTCTAGCGATACGATCCTTAGATCAGAGGCAGTATCGACGCTGGTGTTGTTACCTTGGTCATTGTTGTTGTTGCCACTACTAACCATTTTAGTTTTGGAGCGAGTGTTGATTGGACTCCTCGGAGGGTTTGGTTATTTAGGAGCTATCTTTGATACTTGGTAAGCATTCATTTAGCCGATGTATGTTTACGAGGAAATATGATGCCTTTATCACAAAGATGCAAAAAAGGAACAATATTTGATTAATGATGTAATAATACTAAAATTTTATTAATATTGCAAACTTTGGAGTTCAATACTTTTATTGAAAACATAAGAGAAAAGAAAAGAAAATGCTATCATCTAACTTCTTAATTTCTAAGCTTCTTCTTCTTTAGCTGCGCAGGTGTTGACTTTCTATTGACGACGGTTTCAAGTGCTCTAACCCTCTCTTGTGTCTTCTCCAATTGGGCTTCTAGTGCTTTGTTTCTATAATTAGATTCCTTGAATCTGCTCTTTCACACATACTTCTTATTGTTTGTAGTCTTAAAATGGATCTCCATCCAAGCCCTTACCTGTTCCATGTAAGTTTTTATTTTCTGGGCTTAGGTTGATTAGCGCAAGTTGAGTGACATTTGGAACTTGATACATCCTCTCTCTTGTTTGGTATAGCTAGTTGATCACAAAATCTTTGGTAGCTCAGTGTTTGCCTACTTCCCCATCCAGATCTCCGAGGTCTACATTAGGACTTTCAATCTGGGCTTCCCACAGGACTTTGACCTCTGCTAACTTACCGATTTTCTTAGCCACTAACATGTTCGTGTCTTAATATTCGAACGTGATTCCTACTAATGATGGTTTGTAAACTATGTCTTGAATAGTGCCAAACTGATGGACCACTGAATTTAGATGATAGCTTGTGTACCCATTAAGCCCGATCAATGGAACAACTTAAAAGTTCATGCACATTAGGATAACCTTATTATAGTAACTCCACCTAGCGGTCCACAGAATATCATTAGTACTGAAACCCTTGAGCACTTTCACCCAACTGTGATTGGAAAGATTGTTTGGCAACTTCATCCTTTCTATACAAGAATCTGTGAGATCTACTTATTGGGCTAATGATCCCTTAATCATGTTTAGCCCAAAACACTTGAGATGGCTCACAAACCAGATTAAGATGAGGTTGATGTTTAAGTGGAGAATTTCATGACTCTTCTTCTTCACGAAATTTAGATTTTGAATCTGTTTAACTAATAGGGCCAAGATGTAAGATTTTCCTTCCAAGAATTAGAATACCAATTTCGCGACTCTATAATGAATGTGGAAGATCCCTGTAGGAAAGAGGATAGATGCAAATGCTGTTAAGATGAAAGCATAAATCCATCTTTGTTTGTAGCTCGTTGCTGCTTTCCAATACTCGGTTAATCACTGCCTTGCGAACTCCCAAAAGTTTGCTAAAAATACCTGTTAGCCTAGCTTTTAGATCTGGCAAATGGAGGGGCCTGGAAAAGGTGAGTATATTCCTCTATAGTTGGTGTGATCTCATGTGGCCTAGTAAAGAAGCCACGAGGTCAATTTCCTAGAAGTGTAATATAACTCGAATTAAAGGTAGGTTGACATCCATTTTCATCAGTTAGAGAATGGGCTTTATTTTGCTCTAGATGAAGGTCTACTCTTCAGGGCTGTACAAGGTGAACCAATGGTCCAATACCAGTTTAGGATCTAAAGGTTTACAAACCCAGATTTCTTTGTGATGGAGGCGGTCAACTACAACGCTAGCAATCTAGTAAAATTATAATAAAAATTTCTAATTACAAACAAATGTCTTACAAAACGTCATAAAAAATTCTTTTACCAGTGACTGCATCTGAACTCCAAAGAAAGAAATTACATCATTAATCATCTGTTAGTTCATGATTTCATGTATGCAAAGAGGTAGGTTCTAAAAGTTCCCAAGCTCTATGGCCTCCTACATTCTCGAAGAAATGGATCTCTAGCCATATCGAAGCATCGGGTGGGGTAGCTTAATCGGCCCCAAGTGGTGAATATTTCACTTCACCCAGAACTTACACAATGGCTCCCCATCCTAAGGTCCTAAGATGGCTTGGGTCTAATCGCATCTAATCACATAATTGCATGCATAAAAACTCAATAATAATAAAAAAACTAAACTTTATTAAATCCCTAGATCAAGAGCAGATACAAACATTAGTACAAATGATATTTTACAAAATGAGAGCTAATTAAATATATCTAGAAATGATGATTTCAGAAGGTTTAGGTGGCTAGCCCATTAAGAGTCCCTAGTGGAGTCGCCATCTTGTCAAGTCTAATTTGAAAATTTTATAATATTTCCCTAATTCAATTCATATTAGATGTTATGCTCATCCAATATAAATCTTCGACTTAAATTAAGAATTTTATTATTTATTTGGAGTTGCCACTCAACTGGAGTTGGGAAAAAATTATTGAATTAGAATTAATTGAGTGGATTAATTCTAATCCAGACAACTAGTCGATGAAATCTCCCTTTTTTTTAAAAAAAAAAAGAAGAAAGAAAAACCAAAGATTTTCAACTCGGGGCAGTCCTATTAAAATCCTAAAGTTACTACCTTATCATTCTAAAATCTAAATTATGTTATGATATCTTTTTTTTTAGCATAAAAGAAAATATTAGAAGAAAAATGATACAACTATTATACTAATAATGATTTGAAAATATTTTTTTTATTTTTTTAGAGTTGCCCCATAAATGTACCTACGTACCCGCTATTTAGGATCAAATAAGCCGTAGTTCACTTTTTCATAAAACTTTAGTGGATTAGTTAATTTTAATTACGAAAACATGCCAAGTTTATATTTATTACCATTTAAATTTTTTTAAAGAAATTTCTAAGCCTAAGCTTTATGTCTTAATTTTGAAAAAAAAAAAGTCAATTATTTTCATTCATTTATTTTATGAAAAGGAGTTTTCTGAGTGATAAAATATTTATTATTTTTTATTAAAATATTTATTAATTTTTTATTAATTATAATAGACATATATTTTTTTAGAAAACTCTAAACCTAATTCCATTAACATATTCCTAAAAACATAAATCTTTACTTTTTTATTTTATTTTTCCATATGTATTCTTATTTTATTTAGTATTAAAAACTAATAATTAATAATAAAAAATGAAGAAATCTGACTAACCTGGAGATTGGTCGCAGTTCGGGTTGGGTCGAGTCAAGTCCGGTTTGTGAGTCAGGTCGGATCAGGTCATGCATGGCAACTGGAGCTCTTCGATGGTGACTTTGTAGTGGCCATTTTCGTCAATTGGTGGGTGTTTTCGAGCTTTCTAGGCATGGGGAATCGCTTTGTGGTATTAGTTTTTGTCAAAAACCACCTTAAGCGGTGGTTCGGTGGCTACAACAGCGAGATATATATATATATAGAGAGAGCTCTAGCGAGTGTTTTCCTTCCCCCTTTTTTTTTTCTTTTGATTCCCTCCTCCATTCTTCCAAAAGTCAAATCTTATTTATAGACTCACAAAAACCCCTCTTGATAACCTCGGATCGGAGCCAGTTGACACCCATCCTTATATTTTTCTTTTTTTCTCTGATTTGAACAAATCTTTTTTTTTTTTTTTTGTTTTTGATTCGTACTAATTTGATATTTATCTTTTGTTTTCAGTTAAAGGTTCATTAAAATCTAATTTGAAATGGCCGAATTTCACTCTCCCCGTGTCGTCGTCAATCTCGGTTGGAGGTTGAAGATGAACGCGTACCAAGCGCATGCCTTTAAGTCCTCCAATTAGCTGGTAACGTGTGGTAGCTCGAGGAAAAAAAAAAATCAAAACAGCACAAAGTGCCTTTGCCCTTCCCATATGCATTCTAGGTGTACGTACGAGCTAGCTGAGCTGGCTCAATTCTCATTTTTTTTCTTGCATGCAAATTGTATATAAGCAAGACAATATTTGTTAATTTTATATTATTTTGAAACTCTAAAATTTAATAAAAATCCCTAAATATCTTTTATTATTATTTTTACCTTTATTTTCTATTATTGGTGTATTATTCTTATTTATTTTATTTTTATTATTTATTTTTCCTTCATAAAAAAACATTAATAATAATTAGGGGACAAAAATGAGGTGTTTACACTAATGAATGTATAAAATTCTTTTGACTATTTTGTAATTGAAAAAAAAAAAATGCTTCTAATCTCTTCTATAGTCAAATGTTGAACAAATGAAGGTGTTTTCAGCACCATGGATGAAGACAAGAGCACCAAATTATATGGGCTCAACTATTGAATTAAGCCTAGTCTAACTAAAGATACAACTACGGGTAATTTCTATTGCGCTATTCAGCAATCTATCTTGTCTTTCTCTCTCTTCAAGATACATATTCCACTCTCTCTCTCATTTTTCACATTTGAACTTATGCTTAGGGTTTCAATATCAAAATAGAATTTCACTAAATATAGTTTTAAGTTCTTTGTGGATTGCAAGATAGAGAATGATGATGGTGATGATGAAAGTAGCTTATTTTAAGATAGCCAATCTCCTAAAAAACTCAAGACTTAATTTTTTAGGGATGTAATTCCATGCCCTTTTCTATTCTCATTACTTGCTTTTTATACTAGAATTTGTTTCAACTTTGTTATTTGATATTGTTTTCTCTCTTAAAAGTAGTTGCTATGTGATGATATGTAACTAAAAATGACAATTCAGTTGTAAAAATTGGATTACTTGTTCTCCATTTGTCTTTGTCTGTAACATATTCCAATAATTATATAAATGAAATATTGAGTTTATTCTTCTTTCAGTCCATCTAATGTATAGCAAATATATTCTTACATAACCCCACCACCCCCGCGCCACCCACACCCCCCCCCCCCCCCCCCCCCCCCCCCCCTCCCTCAACAACAAAAAAAAAGGGTCTAAATCGATAATTCCACAATGCTATCTCGGCATCAAAATCGAAGCTTAAATTTCTGGTTTCATCATAAAAAATTGTAGGGGGAGGGAGAAGTAATCAATCAGCCAACTCAACGAGCAGCTGGGACATAAATAAAATTGCCTCCTCATCCATGTAAACTCCACTTGTTCATTATTTAAGTTCTCCTCGCTCCCTTTCTCTCTCATGTCATCAGCATTACTACTTGAACTCGATGATGATTCCGCATCAAAACAATCTCGCTCCCACTCTTCAGTCTTCACCCTCCTCGCCACTTTCCCGAGGCCGAAACTGTTAAAAATAAACTTGATTTATGGTTGAAATTCAAGAATAAATTTTCATCAAATCATAAAACTTCTAAAATATTCTTAACATTTAGTCATTCATTAAATTAGATTTTCTTTATTTAGCTTCTCTACAAATATCTTATAAGTAATATAAAAAGATTTGTATTGTAACTATGAAAAGAGTGGAATGAAATATGAAAGATTTGAATTATTAATTCTTCCTCCATATAGTATATATATTTTTTTCCATCACGTTTTCCAACAAGTGGTATCAAAGTCATGTCAAAGCCTCTTTCCTTGATCATAAAATTTGAGAAAGATACCTAGCAATATCTGATTTTCATTCCAATTCCCCCATCTTACAAAAGAAAATTATGAGAGTTGGTGTCTACATATGAATGCTATACTAGGCTCACAAGATGTGTGGGATATTGTAGACAATGGCTATACTCCACCTAGAAATGAAGAATCATTAAATCCAAATGAGAGCGATATTTTGGCGAAGACAAGAAAGAAGGATCAACAAGCCCTTGCTCTCATCCATCAAGGTTTGGATGAATCTATGTTCTCAAAGGTGGCTGATGTAACTAACATAAAACAAGCTTGGGAGATATTAAAAAATTCGCTCCAAGGAGTTGACAAGGTGAAAAAGGTGTGACTCCAAACATTAAGGGGTGAATTTGAAGCTTTGTGAATGAAGGACAATGAATCCATTTTGGATTATTGCCTAAGGGTAAAGTCAATAGTAAGCCAATTAAAGAGATATGGTGAGACAATAGAAGATGTTCGTGTGGTGGAGAAAATTCTTTGATCTTTGACATTGAAATTTGATTATTTGGTGTGTTCCATTGAATAATCAAAAGATATAGAGTCTATGACAATTGAAGAGTTAGAAGGCTCACTATAAGCTTATGAAGAGAAGGTTAAAAGAAGACAAGAAGAACCGTTAGAGCAAGCTCTTAAATCAAAAGTCTCCTTGCTTGATGATGAAAGCCAAAGAGGACAAGGAAAAGGTAGAGGACATAGACGTAGACATGGATGTGGTCGTGGCCAAGTATTTAGAAGGAAATACAATCAAGATAATGGAAATCAAAACCGACAATCTAGTAAAAGACATGGAAGGGGAAGAGGAAGAGGAAGAAGTAATTATTATGGATCAAATGAGAGAAGACGTGATAAATCTACCATCGAGTGTTATAATTGTTACAAATATGGCCATTATTCTTGGGAATGTCATGGCACTTCAACTGATAGGCAAGATAGAGTTAATCTTGTTAAAGAAGATAAATAAGAAGAGGAGGAGCCAAGCTTGTTATTGGCACTCAACAATGGAGAATATAATGACCATTGCACGCGGTACTTAGACAATGGAGCAAGTAATCATATGTGTGGTAACAAAGAGAAAATTGTAGAGCTTGCTGAGAAAATTAAAGGTAATGTTTCTTTCGGAGATTCTTTGAAAGTCCAAATTCAAGACAAAGGTACAATTCTAATTGTTTCAAAGGATGGCGAACATGTACTTATTACCAACATTTATTATGTGCCAAAATTGAAAAGTAATATTTTGAGTTTAGGCTAACTTCTTGAAAGGGGATATGAAATTCACATGAAAGATTGTTGTCTTTGGCTAAGAGATCAGAGTGCTAACTTGATTGCTAAAGTACATATGTTAAAGAATAGAATGTTTATGTCAAATCTCAAAACTATTAATGCAAAATGCTTGAAGACTAATGTAGATAATGGAGCATGGCGTTGGCATATGAGATTTGGTCATTTAAAATTTAGTGCTCTAAAGACATTAGGAGCAAAGAAAATGGTGAAAGGGATTCCAATAATCGATCACCCTAATCATCTCTACGATGCCTGCTTACTTGGAAAACACTCAAGAAAGAGTTTTCTTAGGAAATCTGAATCAAGAGCCACTAAACCATTAGAACTCATCCATGCAGATGTATGTGGTCCAATCAAGCCCCCATCTCTTGGTAAAAGCTCATATTTTTTTGTTATTTATTGATGATTATTCACGGAAAACATGGGTTTACTTCTTCAAGAAAAATAATGAAGCTTTTGAGGCTTTTAAGAAGTTTAAAACACTTGTAGGTAAAGAAAGTGGCTATGAGATTAAATCTTTGAGAATCGACAAAGGTGGAGAATTTACTTCAAACAAATTCAAAGAATTTTGTGAGACATATGGAATTCATTGCCCTTTAATTGTTCCTAGATCACCATAACAAAATGGTGTTGTTGAAAAGAAAAATCAAACAATCCTCAATATAACAAGAACCATGTTAAAAAGTAAATCAATGCCAAAAGAGTTTTGGGCTGAAGTGGTTACATGTGCAATTTATCTTTGCAATTGTTGACTTACTAAAAGTCTAAAGGATATGATGCCTTAAGAAGCATGGAGTGGAAGGAAGCAAAATGTATCACATTTGTGAGTTTTTAGATCTATTTCATATGCCTAAGTTCTATAACAAGAGAGATCAAAACCTGATGATAGAAGCAAGAAACTTGTGTTTATTAGATATGGTAATAACTCAAAAGGATATAAGGTTATTGATCTAAGCAACTCTAAAGTTATTATTTGTAGATATGTTGAATTTAAAGGAGCAAAATGGGATTAGAGTACAAAAAATGAAGTTGAAACTGCTTATGATTTTATGCCATATTTTGATGAAGAAGAAACTTCAACACAAGAAGTCCAAGGAGAAATTATACCCTTAGCAACACTAGCATTATCCCCTACAAAATCAACATTAACTTCTCCATCAAATGCAAGCAAAGGTCTACGCTGATATTGAAATCTTACAAATGTTTATGAAGAAACTAAAAGGTTAAATCTATTTTGCTTATTGTCAAATGATGAGCCTTTGAGCTTTCAAGAAACTATAAAAGATAAGAAATGGATAGAAGCCATGAAGGAAGAGATTCAAACCATAGAGAAGAATAATACATGGGAGCTTGCATCATTTCCAAATAATCATCAAGCAATTGGAGTCAAGTGGGTATATAAGGTTAAAAGGAACTCTAGAAGTGAAATAAAAAGATATGAAGTGAGACTTGTTGCCAACGGTTATAAGCAAAAATATGGGATTGATTATGAAGAGGTGTTTGCTCTTGTTGCTCATTTAGAAACAATTCATTTATTATTATCACTCACAGAGCAAAACCAATGGAAATTTATCAAATGGATGTAAAGTTTGCTTTCTTGAATGGTCATCTTGAGGAAGAGGTTTACATTGAACAACCTATGGGATTTGTCATAGAAATTCATAAAGATAAGGTGCTGAGACTTGAAAAAGCTTTATATGGGCTAAAGCAAGCTCTAAGAGCTTGAAACAATCGTCTTGACAAGTATTTAGAAAAAAATGGTTTCACTAGATGCAATCATGAATATGCGCTTTATGTGAAAAAGGAAAATGAAGACCTATTGTTTGTTTGCATCTATGTTGATGATCTTATCTTCACAAGAAACAACTAGATGATGTATGAAAATTTTAAGAAGGCTATGGCTCGAGAGTTTGAGATGACCGATTTGGGACTCATGTCTTACTATTTGGCAATTGAAGTTAAGCAAATGGAAGATGGGATTTTCATCTCACAAGAAGCTTATGTAGAAGGGGTATTGAAAAAACTCAACATGTTAAATTGCAATCCTATCAACACACCCATGGAATATGGATATAAACTTTCAAAAGAAGGAAAAGAGTCACAAAAAAGGTGTGATAAGAATCAAAATTCTACAGAACCTATCACTAGGGTAAGAGCCAAAGGGTTACAAAATTTGGCAATAAGGGTCCTCTTTAAACAATCCTACCCAAAGAACATTTATTTAGTAACTTCTTTTTTATTACATATTTGTTGTGCATTCCAGCATGTACACTTATCGGTTTTTACAGGACAGTGGATAAACTTGCTAAAGCTCAGTTTGTGGGTTATTTATGGACCTACATAAACCAAAGAAGAATCGATCAACAAATTGTTCAATTGAAATAACTAACCAGCCACTTGAAGACCATTTGTATTTGTAATTGTTGCTTATGGGAACCGGCCATTTTATTTTGTACTTGTATTTTGTGTTTTGGAAAATCGGCCACTTAAGTGGCATCCTTGTAATTTTTGTGTTATTTTTACCCTAATTGGAGCAAGTATAAATACTTGCTAATTAGGGTTTTTGAGGAGCTTTTTGACAATTGAGGAAATCATATACTTTGTGCCGTGAGGGTTTGTCCTTTGCATATAAAGATCTCTTATCAATTTTTTAGTAAAATTGTGGCGAGAATCAACTAGAGTAGATTGTGAGTCATATCAATCTTACTCTTGTTGTTTTACAAATTATATTTAGTAAGTAATATCTAAGTACAATTTTTTGGTTACCTGTTCTTATCACGTGAATTAGGGTTCTTTATTTTAAAATTTGAGCATTTCAAATTAGGATTGAATTCTAGTTCATTTCTGTGTTGCTCCATTGAAGTTTATACACTTGTTTGTTCCTTACATCAATTAAGTGTTTAAATTAGTGAATTAGACTTCAATTGTGAAGTAATTTGAACACACCATTTGTTGTTGGAGTTGGTTGTTCACTTCACTTGATTGATGTGTTTGCTATCTAATTGGTTAGGCACATCATAGTTTTTGGTATCAGAGCATAGGTTGTGGAGTAATGTTTGCGTGAACTTCACTTAAAATTTAAGGTTCTTGAATTTTACTTCTTGATCTGAATTGTTGAAGTGGAATTGAAGTACTTAATTGTGATTTTGTTATGTTATACTTGTTGATTGTTGAAGTGGAAGTGGAGATCTTGTAGTAGGCCTTTGCTCTTTATCTTGCCGTGAGGAGAAGGGGAAGTAAGGAGGTGTGTTTACTTGTGTTTGTTTCAGAATTGGAGATACATTCCTCCTGGAATTGATGATACATTCCTTGAGGAAAAAGAGAAGTGAATTTTTTGTTTGTGGTTTTAGAATTAAGGATTGTCAAATTGCATTTCCAGATTTGCCTTGCGTGAAGAATAGGTAAATTATTTGAATTCAAATATATTCATTAAGTTTGAAGAGTTATTGTGTAGTATTGATTGCAATTTGAATATTTTAATTGTTTCTTACCATTTGTGGAGAAGCTTCATTAAGAATTGCATTTGAATTGTTATGTCGTGATTGTGTTGTGAAGTGAGTGTATTGTGGATTGAAGAAGTGCTGCACCGTGAGTGCAAGTGTAAGTTGTGTTTGAAGCTTGCACCGTGGTTGAGGTGTGTGTGTGTGGTGAAGTGAGTGTGTAGTTGAAGGGTATAGCAATGTGTTGTAGTGAAAGGGTACTGTATGTGGATTGTAAGTATATATATGTGCCGTGATTGAAAGGGAGTTGTAGTGGTTAAATTTGAATTTCAAAAAGCAAGCATTAAAATGTGAAGTTATTATATATTGATGCTTGAACACTTTGCTTAGTTAGAATCATTAACTTACTATTTGGAGAAGTGTTTATTATTACTTCTACTTATTGAACAATGATTAATCATGATTTTGGAATTGTTCTTGTGTGTGAAGCACCGTGAGTGTAAGTGAGGTGTGAAGTGTGTGTATGCTATGGGTGTAGACGTGTTGATGTGAAGGTGTTTGTTGCCTTTGGTTATGTGTTGAAGTATCATAAGTGTGTGTGTGTACCGTAGGTGTAGAGGGTGCTGTTGTTGTGCCGGAAGCGTGTGTTGTGGTGTAAAGTAAAGTAAACCGTAGGAGAGTGTGTGTAGCGTGATTGTGGGAGTGTGTGTGTGAAGTCATTGAGGGTGTATGTTGCATTACTCGTTTGTTACATCATGGGTGTATGTTGTCGTGGTGTGTGCGGTGAAGTGTATTGTTAGCTTGTTAAAGTTAGTAAGCAACCATGTTAGGTGATTTGTATTTGTCTACTAATGTACTGCGCCAAGCCTTGATTACTTTTCCAACCCTTGATGATGAGCAAAGAGAAAACTTGTTTCACACTTCTTGTGCCGTTTCCTCATTAGTATCAAAATTGAAAATTGTAACTACCGCACATCAAAAACCCTACAAATTACATTGGCTGAGTGAGTAGAGGAGTCTCCATGTGACCAAAAGAGCTAGGGTATCTTCCAATATAGGGGATAAATATTATGATGAAATTGAATGTGATATTCTTCTTACGTGTGCATCCTATATATTGCTTGGCAAGCCTTGGTTGTATGACGGGAGGGTTTTACATGATAGTTATAGAAATACTTATATGTTCAAGTAGGAAGGTAAACGTATAGTATTGAACCTAATGTCACCATTAGAGGTCTGAGAGGTTCAGAGGTAGATAAGTCAACCTTTAGAGGACCAAGAGGATCAAAAGTAGATGAATCAACCTTTAGAGGACCAAGATACTGTGATAGTGTTTATGGTGGAGATATTGATGATAGAAAGAGCACTACTGGGTTTATTTTCTTTTTCGGTAATAATGCAATTTCTTGGTGTTCCAAGAAACAACCTATAGTCACTCTTTCAACTTGTGAGGCTAAGTATATTGCAGCTATTGCTTGTGCATGTCATGCAATTTGGTTGAAGATGTTATTGAAGAAACTTTATTATGAACAAGAAGAAGCTACCAAAATCAAAATGGATAATAAATTTCCATCAAACAATGAAGCTTTTCAAATATAGCTTAAAATTTAGCCATCAAATAAATTGAATTTTCTTTATTTAGCTTCTCTAAAAATATCTTTTGAGTAGTATAAAAAGATATGTATTGTAACTATGAAAAGAGTGGAATGAAATATGAAAGTTTGAATTATTAATTCTTCCTCCATATAGTGTATATATTTTTTTTCCATCATGTTTTCCAACAGAAGCGCCTCGGCTGCCTTCCTTATATCGCCATCCTTGGATGAAGCCGGCACGGCAAGCACCACACCGAGTCAGCAAAATTCAAACAAGCTGACTTACCTCTAAGGGTCAACGCGGTTACGTCATGTGCACGCGCCGCCATCTCCGCTGTAGGGTAGGCTCCGAGCCATAATCTTGATTTGTTGTTCCGTAACTCGCACACCCACTGGTCCTCGTTCCGCCTCCGAATTCCTGGTACACAGGGTGTCGCTTTTCCTTGAACTTCCTCCTCCCGGTGGGCTTCTTCGGATTGCTCGAAGCCAGTTTATATCCTCCATCAGAATCAGTCGAAGTCGATCCGGAGTAACCTGATGAGCACGAAGAAGGTTATGTATAACTAGTGTTATTTTCAAACATAACCGCTTGAATTCTGCTGTCATGATATTTGGAGAGTTGGGTTCGGTAGTTTGAGTGAAGTGTTGAAAGCATATATATAGCTTTTGAGTGTAGATAAAAGAAGCTCAGCAAGTAGAAGATAAACGGACACATGATTGGACACGGTTTCTTGTGATAGTCCGCGGGTCTTACACTTGAAGAGTGAATGAGTTTTATATGTGCATAGTGCTGACTGAATCTCATAGTTAAATTTTCTATGCTTCCACAGATATGTGTATGTATAGTCTTTTAGAGTTGAAAGTGGAGTCTGCAATATATCAATTTGTCATGTTTTGTATTCATGTTTAAATAGATCCGTATTTTAAAAACCTCAATCCTCAATCTGATGTGTTTATCAATCTTATGTGAAAACCTGAATTCATAGCATAACCTATTTAATAATTGTGTTTCATGTTTAAGTTTGATTTACTTATTGATTAAAAAAGTTATGAATAAATTTGTAAAATAATTATAAATATATAAGAAAAAATAAACAATCATAAAATTAACATTTACAATAAAAATTATGTGATACTACAAAATAAATAAATAAATAAAATAAAATAAATATAATGACAATAGCATTAAAAATAATAAGTTGTTAAGATAGGGTGCAAAGTAGTCTTTTTCCTTGGGAACTACAACTTCCCCCTGTGGCAACCCCACAGTCTCTTATCATCTTTTTTGACATGTTCTATATCTAATAGGAAGCTTTCTCACTCAAAGATCTCTTCTATTAAAAAATGCTATTTTATACAGTAAAGTATACAAAACCACTTCTTTCTCAATTGCTTTTTCACATAGATTAGTAGTAAGCCTTTTTTGAGACTTTGGGTGCATAAAATATGCAGGATTTGCAAAGGTTTTGGGTGCAATCACAACCTTTGGAGGATTGAAGCAAGTAAGTCATAGAATACTCATAAATTTTGTATTTTGATGCTTTAATTTTTGTAGAATTAGATATTGTAAACACCCCATTTTTGCCCCTAATAATCAATAATGATCAATTTTTAATTTTTTCATTTTTTACAATTTTTTTCTAATTTAGCAAAAATAGGAAAAAATTTCAAAAAATAAAATAAATAGAAAAAATACATCAATTTTGGAAAATAATTGTAGAAATAATAATAAAAGGGGTTAAATAATTTTTACAAATTTTTTGAATTTCAAAATAATACAAAAATAATAAAAATCGCATTGCATATATGCAAATTGCGAAAAAAAAAAAAAAAAACGAGTAAGTGGGCTAACCCAGCTGGTCAAAGCCATGACCATGCACGCGGGGGAAGGGGCCAGGTCACGGGTTCGAAACGTGGGAGGAAGCAGATTCCCCGTTTTGCAATTTTTCGCCTCGCCCAAGACACGTGTCAGCTCACGATTGGATGACACAAACGCACGTGCTGAGCGCGTGATCTTCTTCTTCCTTCGTCCGAGATCGTCGCCGACGAGGAAAAATCGAATTTCGGCCGTTTTGATTCAATTTTTTACACAAATCCAACAAATCTTTAACTGAAATAGGATAAACATCATCCAATTGGAATTAAATCACAACAAATCGAAGGATTTACACAAATCGAAGACGGATTTTTCAACTGAAATCCAATTTGCTTCAATTGGAGGAAATCCGAGCTTATCCAGCTCGATTTCTTGTGTCTATAAATAGGAATCGAGGGGAGGAAGCCAAAGCACGGATCAAAAGTGAGAAAAAGAGAGAAAATAAGAGAATTCGAAGCCTCGTCGAAGTTCATCAAGCTCCTACCGCCGGCCAAGCTTCGAACCACCACCAGGAGGCATTTCTGGAGAAATCCGCTACCACCATTGGATTCCCTACCCTTGAAAAGCTAGGAAACGACCTCTCAATCTCCTCGAAAGTCACCGGAACGCCACCACCAAGAAGCTCCGGCCGCCGTGATTGACTCGACCCAATTCGACATGACTGACCCAACCCGCACACCAATCCAAACCCAAGTAACTCAGATTTTTTGATTATTTGTTTTATTTATCGTATTTAATTTATTTGTTATTTATAATTAATATATATATATATTAGAATTTAGATTAGTTTTTTTTAGGACAGAATAAATAATAGAAAATTATAAAAATCACAAAAAAATAATAAAACAATAAAAAATATAAAATAACAATAAGTAAGAATATACATTAGGAAAAATGATAGAATTTAGATTTTTAGTTTAGGGTAGATAAAATAATAAAAAAAATATTAATTAATTAATTAATAAAAAAATAAAAAAATAAAAATAATAATAATAAGAATATTAGAGGTAGGTTAAAAATAGGGAAATAATTTTTTTTTTCGCTTAGAAAAATGCTTTTCTTAAATAAATCCAAAATTGGTTTTTCCTCAAATTGTCATTTTTCAAAAAATCAAAAAATCAAGTTTAGGCTTAGATTTTTTCCCAAAAAAAATACTAAAATGATAAAAACGTAAATCAAAAGTAATTTCATAACTAAAATTAACAAACACACTAAAGTTTTTCATGAAAAGCGAACTACAACTTGTTTGATCCTAAATAGCAAGTACGTAGGCACCTATTTGGGGCAACTCTAAAAAGAATAAAAAAATCATTTTCCATAGCTAGAATAAGTTGTCTTTAACCAATAAACAAAAAAATAATAATAGCAAAAATAAAAACAAAATAAATAACAATGAAAGACATTAGGGTAAGGTTTAGATTTCAGGAGAGTAGGGTGGTAACTTTAAGGTTTTAATAGGTTAGCCTCCGAGTCCAGCAACTCTGGTTTTCCCATTCCTCTTTCACAAAAACGAAAAGAAGAAACTTCGTTGACTAGTTATCTAAATTAGGATTAATCCGCTCAATTAGTCCTAATTCAATCTTTCCCAACTTCAATTGGGTGGCGACTCCAAAATAAAATTAAATTCCTACTTCAAGTCGAGGATCTATATTAGATGAGCATAGGGTCTAGTATAAATCGAATTAGGAATGAAAGTGAAAAAATAAAAAAATTAGACTCAATAGGATGGCGACTCTACTGGGGACACTCCCTAGTAGGCTAGCTACCTGAATCTTCTAAAATCACCATTTTAAGAATGTCTTTTGATTGTTGTATTGTTACTAACCTTTCAGGGGTTTAATGAGATTAGGGGTGTGTGTATTTTTTTTACCGTTGAGTCTACATACATGTGATCGTGTGATTAGAAACGGTCAAACCCGGGCTGTCTTAGGACCCTAAGACAGGGGGCCATTGTGTAGGTTTCGGGCAAAGTGATATGATCACCGTTCGGGACTGATTAGGCTACCCCACCCAATGCTTCGATATGGCCTGAGATCCATTTCTTCAAGAATGCGGGAGGCCATAGAGCTTGGGGACCTATTAGAACCCACCTATCTGCATACATGAAGTCATGGGTTGGCAATTGATTAATGATGTAATACTTTTGTTCTGTTTTTGGAGTTTAGATACATTTCCCCGTAGTAACATCATGTGTACATTGTAAAAAGTTTTTGTAATTAGAGATTTCTATTGTAATAGATGGCTAGTTCTACAGTCAATCACCTCCTCCACAAAGAGATCCGAGTTTGCAAACCTCTAGACCCAAAGTTGGTATTGGACCATTGGTTTACTTTGTACAACCCTGAAGAGCAGGCCTTCATTCAACAGAAGATAGGGCCCATCCTTTCACTGATGAAGATGGAAATGAACTTACCTTTGATATGGGCTATCCTCCATCTATGGGAAGTAGAGCCCGTAGCTTTCTTCATTGGGCCACATGAGATCACTCTCACTCTGGAAGAGTACACCCAACTTCTGCAGGCTCCATCATTAACTGGCAAAGTGTATGTGCCAGATCTTGAGGCTGGGCCAACCGGTATCTTCAATAGACTTTTAGGTATTCGCAAGATAGCGATCAACAAGGCCTTAGCAAATTGTAATGGATATTGCATATGGATGGACAAGTTAGAAGCCTGGTTCATAGCCCGGAAGGATGATGGGGATAGAAGAGACATATTATGTGGGGACCCCAAGAGCTACAAACAGAGGAGGGCGAGTGCTTTCATCTTGACAGCCTTCGCCACCATACTCTTCCCCACCGGAACCTTTTATTTCCACTACCGAGTTGCAGAGCTAGTGGCTCAATTCTTGGAAGGGAAATCTTACATCCCGACTCTCCTGGCTGAACAGATTCGAAACTTGAACTTTGTCAAGAAGAAGGGCCACGGGATCCTCTGCGTAAACATCAACCTCATCCTGATCTGGTTTGTGAGCCACCTCAAATGTTTTGGGATGAACCTGGTCCGGAAAACTTTAGCCCAATAAGTAGACCTTGTGGACTCACGCATAGAAAAGATAAAGCTGCTCGACAACCTTACTAGCCACAGTTGGGTGGAAGTGCTCAAGAGTTTCAGTGCCGACGAGATCTTATGGATGGCTAGATAGAGTTATTGTAACAAAGTCATCATAACCTGCAAAAACCTTCAGGTTGTACCTTTAATCGGTATCAGCGAATGTATAAGTTATCATCTAAACTCAGTGGTCTGCCGGTTTGGCACCATTCAAGACATAGTTTATCGACCTTCGCTAAAAGCAATCACGTTCGAGTATCAAGACCCAAATCTACTGGTAGCCGAGAAGTTTGCCAAGCTGGCAGAGGTTAAAGCCCTATGGGAAGCCCGAATCGAGAGCCCTAATGTGGACCTCGGAGAACTGGATGGCGAAGTAAGCAAGCACCGAGCCACCAGGGACTTCGTAATCCACCAGCTGTATCAAACAGGGGAAAGGGCATACCAAGTCCTAGATATCACCAACCCAAGCTAGACAAAGTAGATCCAGAGCTGAGAACCTATTTAGAACAAGTCAGGGCTCGGATGGAAGTATACTTTGAAGCTATAGACTACAAAAAGGATATCTGGAAGGGCCGATTCAAAGAGTCAGATCAAAGGAACAAGGCCTTGGAAGCTCAGCTGGAGAAGACCCAAGCTAGAGTCAAAGAGTTGGAAGCTATCATCGACGGAAAATCGGTGCCTGTGCAGCAGAAGACCAAGAGAGCTAGGAAATAGATTACTATTGTACTTTTTCATTTTTTTCAAGTATCAAACTCCAAGTTTCCAATATTAATAAAAATAAAGTTTCAGTATTATATCATTAATCGATTGTTAGCCCCCCTTTATTTTAGCATCTGTGTGATACATGCATCATATTTACATACCTGCATCATACTGAGGAAAAAATGCGCGCTAGGTATCAAAGATAATGCCCAAACAACCGAACCCTCCAAGAAGCCTAATCCACACCCACTCAAAGACTAAAATGGCAAACAGTGGCAACAACAGCAACAACCACAATAACACAAGTGCTGACGCCGCCTCAGATCCTAAGATCATATCCCTGGAACAAATGGTCTAGCAATTAGCTGCACAAGTCCACCTCCTGACTGAGAGTATTGGCCTCTTTCGCACCACTCAACCAACTTAGGAAGAACACTCAGGGGCAAGAAAGGGGAAAGTAGTAGAGGGTTAACCTTCGGAATATGAAGAGATCAATTCCCACCTCACCCCGGCTTTCGAGTATGAACCGAAAGTCAACCTTGGTCCAACCTCTAACGACATAAAGAGGGAAATGGAGGACAGGAAAAAGGAGATGGAAAGGAGACTTTTTCAACAGTTAGCTGGTAAGATGAAGACAATAGAGGGGCTTGACGACTTTAAACAGGCAGGGATCACTAGCTTACCAATATATGGGGAAGAGGTGTACTTAGAGAAGTTCAAGACCCCAAAATTTGAAAAATATGATGGTATTGGATGCCCCAAGATGCATACAAGGCTATATATACGGAAGATGAGCAAGTATGCCCAATATGACCAGCTTATGATCCAAACCTTCCAAGACAGCCTTGCAGGCCCTACCCTCGACTAGTATGCACACCTAGACTTTAACTAGGTCAATACTTGGGAAAGACTTGCTTGGGCATTCTATGACCAGTACAAATTCAGCATTGAAGTTGCCCCTTCGATAATTGACTTAGGAAGTCTTCAAAAGAGACACACTGAGTCTTTCAAGGAGTATGCTCAGCGTTGGAAAGCTCAGGCTGCCAGGGCAGCGACCCTAATTTCTGAAAAAGAGTTGACATTCAGCTTTGTCAACACTCTGGATAAGACCTACTTCTCACATCTGGTGGGCCAGACGTCATCTAGCTTCGCAGAAGTAGTGGCAATAGGGTGCCGAATCGAGAACACCATCACATCAGGTAGACTCCAGATAATGGATCCTCCTAGGGTCACATCATCACAAAGGCCCTTAGGAGGTAACAAAGCTAAGGAGTCCACTGTCAACACGGTTAATTCCGGCAAAGCAGACAAGGTTGGGACCCGCGTGACATTTCAGACCACAAGTGCCCCAATCCAGTAGTCCTCGAAGAATCACACCCAGGCCACTAAATTCTTAAGACAATTCACTCCAATCCCAATCCCGCTCAGCCAGGTCTTCGCTTGATTGTGAGTGGATAATTTGGTCAGCTTCGAGATCTCAAGTGACCGGTACAAGCCTAGAAATTTCGACTCAAGCCTCAAGTGTGATTATCATATGGGCCAAGAGGGGCATTCTATAGATAGATGCTGGAGGCTTCGAAACAAAATTCAAGATCTGATTGATGCCGGAATAGTGCAGCTGGACTTTGTTAACACACTAGCACCCAATGTCAACACTAATTCACTACCTAACCATAAACCCATTGTCAATATGATCACATCTGAAGAGCCGGATTCCAAAGATTTCCCAAAGCAGCAAAAAGCAACAATGCAGCGAGAAAGTCACCCACGCCAAACCCTAGATGAAACCCCTAAATCGCAGATCAAGAAGAGATGGTTAGCTGGAGACCCAACGGTCAGTACCTTAGGCAAATTGCATGGGAAATTTGAGTAATTGGTAAATTATTCTTTCACTCCAACTGAGTATGGGCCACCTAGCGGATGGGGGCCCGAGTTTGAGAAAGAGGACAACCCACCAAAAGAGGGGAAGAAGTCTGTGAACATGATCAAATCGAACTAAAAGCCGATAGTCATAAAGTGCTATGAGGGACAATCTACTGAGGTTCAAATTCCAAGGAAGAGCTATGTATTCAATGTCCCAATACCCGTAGAGAGGTATAAGGTGACGCCATTTGACTATCGGGCTCTTGATCAAGAAAGACCCCCTATCGTAGGAGGAATCACCTGTTTTGGGAGAATCTATGTCTCGAAATACAAGACCTCAACTGAAGAGCCCAACACTAAGGTAGGAAAAGAGGAAGAAAAGGGGCTCTCTGCATTTACAAAGATGGTCAAGGCAAGCAAATATAAGGTCATGGAACAACTGAACAAGGTTCCAGCCTAGATATCGCTTATGGGCCTCCTCACAACCTCTGAGCCTCATAGGGAAGTACTCTTCCAAGTGCTCAAACAGATCAAGGTACCAGAGGGCATCGCAATAGACAAATTGAGCCATATGGCAGATTCGATCTTCACCGTGGACCAAATATCTTTCTCTCCCGAAGAGTTGGGGGAAGATAGAGACCAACATACAAAACCACTGTTTATAGTGGTAAAATGCAACGACATAATCGTCTCCCTAATACTCATTGACAATGAATCTTCTCTCAACGTGTGCCCATTGGCTACCCTCAACCTACTGGGAGTCGATCCAAGCAACATCAAACCAAGCTCAATGGTGGTTAAGGCTTTCGATGGGTTGAAGAGAGACATAGTAGGGGAAATAAGCTTGCCAGTGGAGATTGACCCACAGATATTCCACATCTCCTTCCAAGTCCTCGACATTCCAAGGTCTTTTAATCTGCTTTTGGGAAGGCCGTAGATATATATCATTGGAGCCATACCCTCAAGCCTCTATTAGAAAGTCAAGTTCATTGCAAATAGACAGATCATCACCGTGCTGGGAGAGCAAGATTACGCCATCTATAAAGAGACTGCCATACCTTACATCAGGGAAGATGGTTCCAAAGACTTTGGTCTCCAAATATTTAACGAGGTGAATGTGGTGACTAGCAAGGAGGGCCATCAGTTCAAGGAGGGACAGCAAGGGACGTTTGGACTAGGGTATGTTCCTATAACCCAAGGAGAGGCACAAGCTAGGGGTATCAGAAGGAAAGGGAGGCCAAACGATACTCAGATGTGTTTTCCACCCCTCCAACAATCATTCAAACAAGCAACTATTATTCAAGAGCCAAAGATAAGCGAAGTTGACATCAGCGATAAGAGCCCGACCCCTCACACATCCGAGCAGCATCCAGCTCTCAATAATTGGTTCTGTTATCCTATTGATAGCGCTAGGTCAGCTCAAGTATAGGGAACAATTATTAAATAAATTTTTATTGTGGTTTCTTTGTAGATTCAATAAATTGCAATTCATTCCTTTTTTTTTTTTTTTTGCTTATATATATACGTACTCTCATTTCACTCTACCCACAGATTCCCTATCGTCAAACGTCAGGGACATTTCGCGCAGGTAAGAAATGAAAACACTAATATCGTTTCCAACACTGCTGGGTCAGCCGTTGGAGGCGATGTCCTTGACCATGAAATAATACAAGAAAATTGGCAAAGACATGAATAAGGTGGGATTTCAATAAACGAGCCGGTGGAGACAGTAAATCTAGGAAGCACTGAGCAACCTAAAAACCTCAAGATCGGGACCAATTTAAGTACCGAGCAAAAACGTAAGATAGTCGAGCTGTTAACTGAATATGTAGACATATTTGCCTAGTCATATGGCGACATGCCGGGGTTAGACCAATCCATAGTAGTTCACAAGCTTCCCACAAGGGAAGATATCAAACCTAAAAAATAGAAATTAAGAAGATTTAAGCATGACATCTTACTAAAGATTAAAGAGGAAGTCAAGAAACTACTAGAAATGGGGTTCATTGAAGTGTCTGACTATCCGGAATGGGTAGCGAATATAGTCCCCGTGCTAAAAAAGAATATGAAAGTACGTGTATGCGTAGACTTCCGAGACTTAAACCAAGCCATGCCAAAAGACAACTTCCTTCTACCTCACATCGATGTCCTAGTAGACAACACTGCAGGAAACCATCTCTTCTCATTTATGGACGGTTTCTCAAGATATAATCAAATAAAAATGGTTGAAGAAGATAAAACTAAAACGACATTCATCACAACATGGGGAACTTTCTGTTACAAGGTCATGCCCTTTGGTTTGAAAAACACCGGGGCAACGTATCAGAGAGCCATGGTCGCAATACTTCATGACATGATGCATCGAGAAGTCGAAGTATTCATCGACGATATGATAGCCAAGTCTAAGGAAGAAGAAATCCATGCGGTTGTTTTGAGAAAGTTTCAACTCAAGTTAAATCCAGAAAAGTGCACTTATTGGGTCACAACAGGCAAGTTATTAGGGTTTGTCATAAGCCGATAAGGCATTAAAATTGACCCTGACAAAGTAAAGGCCATACTAAAGCTACCCTCTCCACGTACTATCAAAGAGGTGGGAGGTTTGCTAGGAAGGTTGAATTATATAGCCCGTTTCATCTCACAACTCACAGATAAGTGCCATTCCGTCTGCTAAAAAAGAATGCCACGGTAGAATGGGACGACGAATGTGAAGAAGCATTCAGGACAATCAAATACTATCTCATAAATCCCCTAGTCTTGATAGTTCCAAAACCAGGGAAACCCTTATTCTCATACCTTACGATACTCCCTGAGTCCATTGGGTGCGTGTTGGGATAGAAAGATAAACAGGGAAAAGAACGTTCCATATATTATCTAAGCAAGAAATTCACAGACGAGGAACAGAGGTATTCAGAAATAGAGAGGACTTGCTATGCTTTGATTTCGGTCATGCACTGATTGAGGCAATACACCCTTTACTATCACATTGAGTTGCTGACAAGGCATGATCCTTTGAAATACTTGGCAGAGAAGCCCGTTCTATTAAGGAGGATCTCTAAATGGCAAATGCTCTTGTCAGAATTTGACATCACATACATAAATCAAAATTCAATAAAAGGGCAATCTTTAGCCGACCAATTGGCAGAACACCCAGTTAAGGGAGATTCCCAAGAATCACAAGCCTAATTCCATGATGAAATTATATTAATAGTAGAAAGTGCACCAGCAGAAGACTGTGGGATTGACCAAAACCCTAAGTGGAAGATGTTCTTTGATGGAGCTGCCAATGTATTTGGTTGTGGGATCAGGGTTGTGTTGATATCACCAGAAGGAACACAATTCCCTTCAGCAACAAGACTCACATTTCCATATACTAATAATATCATGGAATATGAGGCATGCATACTCGACCTCAAAATGGCTTGCCATATGGAAATTCGTGAATTAGAAGTGCACGGAGATTCTTCACTCATCATATTACAGACAAAAGGGGAATACAAAACTAAAGACCCCAAATTAGTACCATACCATCAGCATTTGACAGAGCTAATTGATGAATTTGAGGCAATCACCTTCACATACATCCCGAGAACTCAGAATCAATTTGCAGATGCACTCGCTACACTAGCATCTATAATTCAGATAGCAGGGGGAGTCGAAGTCCAACCATTGAAAATAGAAATTGAAAATCGGCTCGCCTACTGTTTGGTAATCGAAAAAGCACAAGATGATAAGCCCTGGTATCATGACATCAAAACTTTTCTCGAAGAAAGCAAATACCCTGAAATGGCTAGCAAAAATGACTAAAGAACACTCAGAAGGTTAGCAAGTCATTTCTTATTAAATAGGCCTGTGCTTTACAAAAGATCGCCTGATACCACCTTATTAAGATGCGTGGATAGAAATGAAGCGTATGAATCAATGAAAGAAGTGTACGAAGGGGTATGTGGACCTCACATGAACGACTACATGTTAACCCGAAAAATCATGAGATTGGGCTACTATTAGCTAACCATGAAATCAGATTGTATCAAATATATCAAGCATTGTCACTTATGTCAAGTTTATGCAAACCGAATCAATGCCCCGCCTAAAGAGCTGCATTTGTTGTCTACACCATGGCCTTTCTCCATGTGGGGAATCGACATCATCGGCCCAATCACTCCAACAACATCCAACGGCCACAGATTTATATTGGTAGCCATTGATTACTTCACCAAGTGGGTAGAAGCTTCATTGTATGCCAATGTCACAAAAGAGATAATAGTTCGATTCTTGAAGAGGGACATAATAGCTCGATATGGAGTTCCTAAGTCAATCATTATTGATAACGGTACCAATCTCAATAACAAGTCGATGACAAATTTGTGTCAATAGTTCCATATAAACCATAGAAATTTAACTCCCTACCGACCTCAGATGAATGGGGCAGTGGAAGCAGCCAACAAGAATATCAAAAGAATCATCAAAAAGATGACAATCACTTAAAAAGATTGGCACGAGATGCTGCCATTCACCCTCATGGCTTATAGAACCTCAATTAGAACATCTACTAGAGTTACACCATATTATCTAGTATATGGTATTGAGGCAGTTCTACCAGTTGAAGTTGAAATACCATCATTCAGAATTCTATCAGAAGCGCAGTTAGATGAGTCAGACTAGATAAAGAAGAGGCTTGATCAATTGAATTTGATCGACGAAAAAAGACTCACTACGTTATGTCATGGCTAATGTTACCAACAAAGAATGGCCCGAGCATTTAACAAGAAAATGACGCCTTGATGTTTCAAAGAAGGAGATCTGGTACTAAAGAAAGTTCTCCCAAATTTTCAAGACTCCAAAGGGAAATTTACCCCAAACTATGAGGGTCCATACGTTGTAAAGAAGGTATTGTCAGGAGGTGCTTTGATATTAACTCAAATGGATGGTCAAGAATTAAGAGATCCCATTAATATAAATGCTGTTAAGATGTATTATCCTTAGGCGAAGAAGTTGAGATTTTGCCAATGTTTATGAATGCCAATATTCAATACAAATTTTGTTGAGTCTAGTTTTCATTTCTTTTACCAGAAAAGTTAATGTCTCTGAACGATCGATAACTCCAACCAATTTTCATTAAAACAAACATTCCTAAACACATGATCCATCACTTCACTAATGAATGATGAACATTGAAATGATAATGAATCTCAATAAATTTTGTGATATAATTCTACCTATTTTTTAGCATTAAACCTAGTACATTAATAGGATAATACTACAATCCCAAGAGCCATGCGCATAAGAAAGGAAGCACATCAAGACCCTCAGCCCTATTTTGAAGTAAGAGTAAGCAAAGGAGAAGTAAACCAGCATGAAAGTTCGGTTGTTTGGTTGCTATCCGCAATAAATTGGTAAGCATCTTAGAATAAATAACCATCATTCACATATTATAAGACATTTCTTATCAAGTCATTTGACCCGTTCGTTAGAAGCGTTTTCAAAAGTATAGGTTAGTCAGCCCACAATGGGGCACTTTCCTAAACGTCCTCTCTTAGGGTCAGCCCGTTGGGGCACCTTTAGAGACATTTCTTCAAAAGTATGGGTTAGTCAGTCCACAATGGGGCACTTTCCTAAACATCCTCTCTCAGGGTCAGCCCGTAGGGGCACCTTTCGAGACATTTCTTCCCCAAGGTCGCGAGTCCAAGGAGACGCTTCCCACAAAAGGTTAGTTAGCCCACAGAGGGGCACTTTCCTAAACATCCTCTCTCATGGTTAACTCATAGGGGCACCTTTCGAGACGTCTCTTCTCGCTATAGGTTAGTTAGCCCGTAGAAGGGCATTTTCCTAAACACCCTTTCTCAAGGTTAGCTCATAGAAGCACCTTTCGAGATACCCATTTTTCAAGGTTGCAAGTCCAAGAAGGCGCTTCCCGCTATTGATTAGTTAGCTTATAGGAGCACTTTTCGAATCTATCGATTAGTTAGCTCATATGAGCACTTTTCGAATCTATTGATTAGTTAGCTCATAGGGGCACTTTTCGAATCTATCGATTAGTTAGCTCATAGAAGCACTTTTCAAATCTATTGATTAGTTAGCACATAGGAGCACTTTTTGAATCTATTGATTAGTTAGCTCATAAGAGCACTTTTCGAATCTATCGATTAGTTAGCTCATAGGAGCACTTTTCGAATCTATTGATTAGTTAGCTCATAGGAATACTTTTCAAATCTGTCAATTAGTTAGCTCATAAGAGCGCTTTTCGAAATCTATTGATTAGTTATCTCATGAGAGCACTTTTAAAATTTGTCGATAAACCGATTAGTCAACTCATAAGAGCACTCTTTGAAGGCATTTCTCCCCAAATAGTCACTAGTCTAACCAGACACTTCTGTTGATAGGTGGCCAGCTCATAGGAGCGCTTCTTGAGACAATTTTCTCTTTAAGGTTGCTAGTCCGATAAGATGCTTCCTATCATCAGCTATTCTAATCACAACAGCACACTCCTAGATAATCCTTGAAATGTTTCCTATCGTCGATTAGTCAGCCCATATAGCACTTTTCGGGGGGGGGGGGGGGAGGGGGATACATTACTTCAGATTGTTAGGTTGTTTAAGACCATTTCTGGAACAATACCAATCATCCCAAAGCACTCGTGGGATTATTAGCTCATGGAGCATTTTCCTACTAAAGACCAAATTCCAGATAACCAGCCAAACCATAGCGTTATCCATTTAGTTAAGAGGCCAAAAATGGCGTCTTTCTAGTCTTTGTAGTTAAGTTTTTCAAACTTTACCACAAAGAGGGGCAGCTGTAAACACCCCATTTTTGCCCCTAATAATCAATAATGATCAATTTTCAATTTTTTTCATTTTTTACAATTTTTCTTCGAATTTAGCAAAAATAGGAAAAATTTTCAAAAAATAAAATAAATAGGAAAAATACATTAATTTTGGAAAATAATGGTAGAAATAATAATAAAAGGGGTTAAATAATTTTTACAAATTTTTGGAATTTCAAAATAATACAAAAATAATAAAAATCACATTGCATATATGCAAATTGCGAAAATAAAAAAAAACGAGTAAGTGGGCTAGCCTAGCTGGTCCGAGCCATGACCGTACGCACGAGGGAAGGGGTCAGGTCGCGGGATCGAAACGCGGGGGAAGCAGATTCCGCGTTTTGCAATTTTTCACCTCACTCAGGACATATGTCATCTCGCGATTGGATGACACGAACGCACGCGCCGAGCGCGTGATCTTCTTCTTCCTTTGTTCGAGATCGTCGCCGGCGAGGAAAAATCAAATTTCGACCGTTTTGATTCGATTTTTTACACAAATCCAATAGATCATTATCTAAAATAGGATAAACATCATCCAATTGAAATCAAATCACAACAAATCGAAGGATTTACACAAATCGGAGATGGGTTTTTCAACCGAAATCCAATTTGCTTCAATCAGAGGAAATCTAAGCTTATCTAGCTCGAATTCTTGCATCTATAAATAGGAATCGAGGGGAGGAAGCTAGAGCATGGATCAAAAGTGAGAAAAAGAGAAAAAAAAAAGAGAATTCGAAGCCTCGCTGGAGTTCCTCAAGTCGCGACCGCCGACCAAGCTTCTAACCACCACTAGGAGGCATTTATGGAGAAATCCATCGCCACCATTGGATTCCCCACCCTGGAAAAGCTAGGAAATGACCTCTCAATCTCCTCGAAAGTCGTCGAAACACCACCACCGAGAAGCTCCAGCCACCATGATCGACCTGACCCGCACACTGATCTGAACCCAAGTAAGTTGGATTTTTAGATTTTTTTGTTTATTTTTTTATTATTTATTATATTTATTTGTTATTTATAATTAAAAAATATATTAGGAAAATATTAGAATTTAGATTAGTTTTTTTTTAGGATAGAATAAATAATAGAAAATTATAAAAATCACAATAAAAATAATAAAAAATAAAAAAATAATAAATAATAAATAATATATAAAATAATAAAAAATAAAAATAAGTAAGAATATACATTAGGAAAAATGATAGAATTTAGATTTTTAGTTTAGGGTAGATAAAATAATAAAAAAATTAATTAATTAATAAAACATTAAAAATAATAATAATAATAATAAGAATATTAGAGGTAGGTTAAAAATAGGGAAATAATTTTTTTTTCTTAGAAAAATGATTTTTTTAAATAAATCCAAAATTGGTTTTCCTTAAATTATCATTTTTCAAAAAATCAAATAATCAAGCTTAGGCTTAGATTTTTTCCCAAAAAAATACTAAAATGATAAAAACATAAATCAAAAGTAATTTCATAACTAAAATTAACAAACACACTAAAGTTTTTCATGAAAAGCGAACTACGGCTTGTTTGATCCTGAATAGTAGGTACGTAGGCACCCATTTGGGGTAACTCTAAAAAGAATAGAAAAATCATTTTCCATAGCTAGAATAAGTTGTCTTTAACCAATAAACAAAAAAAATAATAATAGCAAAAATAAAAACAAAATAAATAACAATGAAAGACATTAGGGTAAGGTTTAGATTTCAAGAGTAGGGTAGTAACTTTAAGGTTTTAATAGGTTAGCCTTTGAGTCCAGCAACTCTAGTTTTCCCGTTCCTCTTTCACAAAAACGAAAAGAGGAAACTTCGTTGACTAGTTGTCCAAATTAGGATTAATCCACTCAATTAATCCTAATTCAATCTTTCCTAACTTCAGTTGGGTGGCAACTCCAAAATAAAATAAAATTCCTAGTTCAAGTTGAGGATTTATATTAGATAAGCATAAGGTCTAGTATAAATCGGATTAGGAATGAAAGAGAAAAAATCCAAAAATTAGACTCGATAGACATGAAAGAGTTAGTTTTGGGAATTGAGATGGTAAATGAGTAAATTTAGAAAATAAGAAGAAGAAGAAAAAACGTGCATTAAGAAGTACACAACCAAGTATACAGCCGTGTACTCAAGTGTATACCTTGTTCTTTTTGTATAGAGAGATACATGGCCATGTGCATGATTATGCTTCTCTTTGTGTTTTTCTACATGACCATACTTCCTCGAAACTTTCATGTTATGCTTCTTCTTCTTTTTTGTCATTTTTTTTCTATCTTAAACCATTTTAATCTAAACTAATGCAACATGGGTGGGGAGATAACCAAATCGCATGTAATAGCGAAACCAAATAATTGTAGGCAATGTTTTAGGTTAGTATTAAGATTAGTGTATTTTTATTATATAATAGGTTATAATAGTATTAATAGTTGAAAACAAATTGAAAAGGTTTCTCTAGATACGCCTTTACCTTGTTTGATGCTTATGCTTGTTAGAATAGATAATTAAATGAAATCAAGGTATATTCGAATTAACTTTGGTAGTTACTTGTGTGTAGCTCAGCATAGGGGTCGGAAGTCTAAGATCCCTAGGGGGCACCTAATGATTGATATACAACATTGTCCTTAGTGGAGTTCTATATTAAAATGATTTGGAGTAAATTTTAAGGGTATTGGGGTTTGAAGTGGTAGTTTCCAATCTAGGATTATATATGTGTGTTATATGATGTGATGGGGTTATGAGTATCATTTTGTTATTCGTTGGCTAAATCAAAGATAATGAATTTAAGACTTATGATAATTTGTTACATTACGTGTGTGCATTGTGATTATTGTGGCACAGACAATTGCTTATAGTACTCATGTATTAAGCTTAGGCTCATTCCTTATTTTCTTTAACTATAGGACTTAGGGAGTGGGCTCAACATTAACACATCTAGACATACATATAAAATAAGTGGTTAGAAGTTTACTTTAGATCAAATTAGGTTAGATTATAATGTATTTAAAAAAATTTAAGAGTATATATTATTAAATAGATAGAAGATATTTCAATATGATATTTGAAAAACTAATGAGTTATTTTATTCTATGGAAACAAAAATATTGCCATTTTAGATAGATTAAGATTATTCACGAGTCATTATTTAATAATGACACATGGTTGGTTATTTAATCATAGTATTTTAATATAAAATTATAACACAATAAGAATTTAACAAAACAAAGTTATATAATCTATAACATTATATATATATACATAAATATATGCTATAGATTTGTTATATATATTCTTTCTATATATATATATATATATATCATGTAGTTTTATAAAGTTATTGCATTTGATGCTAAATATCATTTGATTTAAGATTTACGCCAAACATAAACAAAAAATTGTCCTAAAAAAGTTGCTACACTAAATACGACGGTCCAACATTGTATTCGGGATGAATGCATCAGAGAAGTACGTAACTTTCGATTTTTGAAAATTCATAATCTAATGTTTAGCTTTCTACGTCTTATGTTTTCAATTTGATTCTAATTCAGTAAAAAATTAGATATTAAATTCATAATGAAATTAAAAGTATAAATACTAAATAGTAAAAAAAAAAACTTTGAAAACTAATAAATTATCAAAAATTGAAGGTATAAATACTTATGTTACATTTACTATAATATACTTTTATTCTTCTTTCCTTCCATCAAATGTACAATAAATATATTCTTACATAAAAAATATATATATAAATAAATATGTCTAAATCAATAATTCCACAATGCTATCTCCGCATCACAATCGAAACTTAAATTTCTAGTTTCATCATAAAAGATTGTAGGAGGAGGGAGAATCAATTGAAGTCGATCCTTAGTAACCTGATGAACTCAAAGAAGGGTATGTATAGCTAGTGTTATTTTCAAACTTAACCACTCGACTGAGTAAATCCATAAGTCGTTCTTTGATTGTGCACTGTTTTGGTTGCTACTTAACGATTGAATTCTGCTGTTATGATATTTGGAGAGTGGGGTTTGGTAGTTTGAGTGAAGTGTTGAAAGCATAGATATAGCTTTTGAGTGTAGATAAGAGAAGCTCAGCAAGTGGAAGATAAATAGCCACATGATTAAACACGGTTTCTCGTAATAGTCCGCTGCTCTTACACTTGAACAGTGAATGAGTTTTATATGTGAACGCTCTTGTATGTCTGCCTCTGGATACTTAGTTTTGGTCTAATTTTGAATTTTTGCGTCCAGCTCCTTCGTGACGACAACATGGGACTCTTTGGTCCTTGAAATGATGTCGCTTGTGATGATGGTCGTTGCTTCTTGTGCCCTGTGAGGCAAATTTTATTGTTTGAAAAGGAACATATGCATAGTGTTGACCAAATCTCTTGGTTGAGTTCACAATTTATATCAACTTGCCATGTTTTATGTCTATATTTAAGCAGATTTGTATTTTGAAAATTTCAATTCATAACCTAATCTTTTTATTAATCTTGTGTGAAAAACTAAACCCATAACTTAGTTTTTTAATAATTGTATTTTATGTTCGAGTTTGACCTATATGTTGATTAAAAAAGTAATAATTAAATCTATAAGATAATTATAGAGATATAAGAAAAAGTACAATCATAAAATTAATATTTACAATAAAAATTATGTGATACCTAGAAAAAAAAATGAATAAAAGTAAACAAATATAATGGCAATGGTATTAAAAACAATAATTTATTAAGACGAGGTGCAAAGTAGTTTTTTTCCTTGGAAACTATAAAGTCCCCCTATCACAATCCTACAATCTCTTATCATCTCTTTAGTCACATTCTATATCTAATAGGAAGGTTTCTCACTCACATATTTGTTCTATCAACACGTGTAGTTTTATATGGTAAAATACACAAAACCACTTCTTTCTTAGTTACTTTTTTACATAGATTAGTAGTAAGTCTTTTTGGGAATTTTTTATTTAGAAAATATGTAGGATTTGTAAAGGTTTTGGATGGAATCACAACCTTGGGAGGATTGGAGCTAGTAAGTCATAGAATACTTTTTATAAATTTTGTGTTTTGATGCTTTAATTTTTATAGAATTAGACATGAAAGAACTAGTTTTGGGAATTGAGATGGTAAATGAGTAGATTTAGAAAATAAGAAGAAGACAAAAAGTGCATTAAGAGGTACACAACCAAGTACATAGTTGTGTATTAAAGCATACACCGAGTTCTTTTTATATAGAGAGATACACAAATATGTACACGGTCTTGTTTCTCCCCGTATTTTTCTATATGACTGCTTCATTGAAACTTTCATGTTACACCTCTTTTTCTTTTCTATTATCTTTTTTTTTTCTATCTTAAACCACTTTAATCTAAAATGATGCAATGTGGGTGGGGAAATGACTAAATTGCATGTAGTATGAAAACCAAATAATTGTAGGTAATGTTTTAGGTTAGTACTGAGATTAGTGTACTTTTATTATGTAACAAGTTATAATAGTATTACTAATTGTAAACAAATTGAAAAGGTTTCTCTAAATACATGTTTATCTTGTTTGATCCTTACTTTTCTAGAATAGCTAATTAAATGGAATTAATGTATAATTGAATTAGCTTTGTTTATTGCTTGTGTGTGGCTCGACCTAAGGGTGGTTGGTAGATGATCTCTAGAGGGCACCTCAAAAATTGATATACAGTATTGGCCCTAGTGGAGTTTTATACTTTAATGATTCGAGATAAATTTTAAGGGTGATGAGTTTGGAGGTGGCAATTCCCAACCTAGGATTTGATATATATTATATATTATGTGGTGGGGTTATCAATACCCTTGTATTGCCTATTAGTTAAATAAAGACAATGAATTTAATCATTGTGATATATTTGTTGCATTATGTGTGTGTACTGTCATTGTAGCCCATGCATTGCATTTGCTTGTGGTATTTATGTATTGGACATAGGTTTATTCTTTTTTTTAGCTTAGGAATTTGGAAGCTGGCTCAACATTAACACACCGAGACATACAAATCACACAAGTGGTTATAAGTTTACTTTTGATTAAATTAGGTTAGATTTAAAATTATTTAGAAAATTTTAAAGTTATGTATGTTTTCAAATAGATAGAAGATATTTCAATGTAACATTTGAGAAACTAATGAATTATTTTCTTCTATGGAAACAAAAAAAAAAATTGTGATTTTAAATAGATTAAGACCCTTAGTATCTCATTATTTAGTAATGACATGTAGCAGACTATGATATATTGGTTTTGAAGCATCACAAATTATATAATCTTTAATCTTAGCACTTTGATGTAAAAACTATAACACGGCAAGAATTTAATAAATGAAGAAATATAATCTATAACATGAAGCATATATATATATATATATATGTATGTATTGTTATACATGTTCTTTCTATTTATATATTACGTGGTGTTATAAAGTTATTGCAATTGATGCTAAATCTCATTCGATTGATGAATTGCGCCAAACGTAAACATAATATTGTCCTAAAAACGTTGCTGTACTTACCACGATCCAAAAGATTGTAATCAGGATGAATGCATCAGGGAATTACCCAACTTTCCATTTTTGAAAATTCTTAATCTAATACTTAGCTTTTTACGTCTTATGTTTTCAGTTTGATTCTAATTCAGTAAAAGTTTAGATATTAAATTCTCAATAAAATTAAAAGTATACATTCTAAATAGCAAAAAAAAAACAAAAAACAATAACTTTAGATGCTAATAAATTATAAAAATTGAAGGTATAAATACTATGTTATGTTTACTATAATATACTTTTATTCTTCTTTCCCTGTATCCAATGTACAATAAATATATTTTTACATAAAATAAATAAATAAATAAGTCAATATTAATAATTCCACAATGCTATCTCCCCATCACAATCGAAACATAAATTTCTAGTTTCATCATAAAAGATTGTTGGAGGAGGAAGAAGTAATCCATCTGCCATGTCAACAAGCAACTGGGGCATAAATAAAGTTGCCTCCTCATCCATGTAAACTCCACTTTGTTCATCACTTACGTTCTCCTCACTCCCTTCCTCTCTCTCATCATCAGCTTTACTACTTGAACTCGATGATGATTCCGCGTCAAAACAATCTCCCTTCTCACCACTTTCCCGAGCCCGAAACGACTCGGCCGCCTCCACCGCCGCCTTCTTTATATCGCAATCCGTGGAAGAATCCGGCACAGGCAATCGCCACACCGAGTCAGCAAAATTTAAACAAGCTGACTTGCCTCTAAGGGCCATTGCGGCCACGTCATGTGCACGTGCCACCATCTCCGCTGTAGGGTAGGTTCCAAGCCATAACCTTGATTTGTTGTTCCGTAACTCGCACACCCACTTGTCCCCGTTCCGCCTCCGAATTCCTCGGAACACAGGGTGTCGCGTTTCCTTGAACTTCCTCCTCCCAGTACGATTCTTCGGATTTCTCGAAGCCAGTTTATATCCTCCATCAGAATCAGTTGAAGTCGATCCTGAGTAACCTGATGAACGCGAAGAAGGGTATGTATGGGTAGTGTCATTTTCAAACTTAGCCACTTGACTGAGTGAATCCATAAGCCGTTCTTTGTTTGTGTGTTGTTTTGGTTGCTACTTAACGATTGAATTCTGCTGTTATGATATTTTGAGAGTTGGGTTTGGTAGTTTGAGTGAAGTGTTGAAAGCATATATATAGCTTTTGAGTGTAGATAAGAGAAGCTCAGCAAGTAGAAGATAAGCGGACACATGTTTGGACACGGTTTCTCGTAATAGTCCGCGCTTCTTAGATGTGAACGCTCCTATTTGTCCGCCTCGGGATACTTATTTTTGGTCTGCTTTTGAACTTTTGCGTCCAGCTCCTTCGTGACGTCAACGTGGGACTCTTTGGTCCATGAAATGATGTCGTTAGTGATGATGGTCGTTGCTTCTTGTGCCCCACGAGGCGAATTGTATTGTTTAAAATGGAACATGTGCACAGTGTTGACCGAATTTCATAGTTAAATTTTCTATGCTTCCACTAATATGTGTGTATAGTCTTTAGAGCTCAAAGTGGGGGTTCACAGTTTATATCAATTTGCTATATTTTGTATTTGTATCTGAATGGAATCATATTTTAAAAACTTTAATCTGTAACTTGATATATTTATTAATCTTATGTGAAAATTGTAACCCGTAACCCAATTTGTTTAATAATTCTGTTTGATATTCAAGTTTAGCCTACTTGTTTATTAAAAAATTTACAAATAAATCTCATGTCAACTCCATGTGATTATAGCCACATCAACCTTATCTTCTCTTATGCAATTACTACTTTAACTTATCCTAAAAGATCTTAGGTCAATTATAACCTTAAAACTTACCTAATCCTTTCTCCTTAGGTATGGGAAATCAGAGCTCAAATTAATTTGCAAAACAACAAAATTTAACTAGTATAAAAAGGAAGGTAAAAAGCAAATTTACCCCTACAAGTAACCCCACATTCACATGCCACTTTGCTACCCATTTCCTCTGAAATTTTTCCACCAACTTTCCACCAAACATATCTTATATTCCCCTAAAAAGTAAGAAAGTTTCACCTAAAGATAACCTCACTTACATCTCCGAAGCCAATCATAGTTTTGAACCACCAAGTCCTTGATCTAAGGTAAGCAACTTCCAAAAAGATTGAGTTATCTTTAAATTCTCTTAAGAAAGTTACTAACCTAACTTATTTTTTATGTTTTAGGGCCTTTATTTTAGAAGTCTTTATCAAAACAAGGTAACCCAATTTACCTAAGTCATTTTCATAACATATTCATCATATGCTTACACTAACATTACTTAAATGTAATAGTTGTTGATTTTAACCATAACATGACATCAAGCTATCTTTATCTTCATAAGATTATCCCATTCTTTCTCATTTAGAGTACTTTTTTTTATATATATTTAGACATATTTCAAACTCTTAATGATTACAAAAGTGCAAACAAAAGATGTTAAGACATTATCTTTAAACATTAAGAACTTATGATCAATTATGATTATCTATGACCTATTGAACATCTATGGACATATTTTTTATATATTTTAGACATATTTTGGACATATATTGATGGACATAATCTTGACATATGCCATAGACACATATTATGCCTTATTATGGTAAGGATAGGACTTTACCTAAACGAAGACCTAAGCACAAACCTTGACGACAAATCGATTTTCCAACTAAAGAACTTAACATTAAAAGATTCTAAAAAACTTTAATAAAATATAAGGTTGGCAATGAGATACTAGAATAGTTTATCTTAAAAACAATTATTTCTTATATTTATAAATATATTTCCATGATTATAAAGGTTTTTCAGAAGACTACCAAGTTTTACCCAAGGATTATTATGATCTTTGAAAAAGAATGGCAAAGTGAATATCAACGATGATTGCCAATTAATTTGTGATTATAACTTTATTAGCACCTAAAGTTGAATAATAATGAACCCATGTGCATGTTTGATTTGGTTGATTGTTTAATTGATAAGGCCTAAAGGAAAAGAAAGTAAAGTTGCTTGTATTCATGGCTATTTTTGTAGTTGATGGAGTGTCTGCAAATTGTTTGGTTACCTCTTATGTTAAGCATATAGAAATATTTATTTTCAAATAGATCATGCATAGCACTTTTTGGCATATTCATGTATATTCCATTACAGTTACATAAGTAATGAAAGGATGTTTTAAGAGAGTATCATATTCTAACAATACAAAAATGACTAAAATATTGTCATGTATTAGTATGAATCTGCGTTCATTATTCTGTTTTGGGTGTATGCATCTGGAGGTGTGCGGGTAGGGTAAATATTATTTTCTTTTGGTTTGTTTTGGGTCCTTGATTAGAAGATCATTCTTCTAGCATAACTATTGATATATAGAGTGTGGCTTTGATTCGTATAGCCAAGGATGTGTATAGTGTAACAAATTTGATAGCTCGAACTTTAATGGAATTTTAAAATAATCCTCAACCTAAGGTCAAAGGGGGATATATTGATTTGAAATATCCTTAGACTTTATGTAGTTTCCGGATGACTATATGTGATGATTAGCATATGATTGTTCATGCATTCATGCGTTAAAATGTTAACTTTCTTATTTTACATAAAAAGTAGTTTTAAGCTAGGATCTCACTAAGCTTTTATAGCTTACCTCCTCTACAATTTACCCTTTTTCCAGGCACCATTTTGGCTTTACCTCGATAGAATCTAGCCAGTGGTGAGAATCTTCAAGATAATATTAGATGGGCGAGTAAGAAGAAGACAACTAGAATAGATATTTCTAATTTTTAATAGACTTTTCTAGATGATTGTAATATTAACTACTTAGACTTATTTCTCCATTGATTATATATATGTAGAACTCTATATTTTACATAAATATATGTTAGCTTTAACATTTGTAAAACCGTTATCTTTATTGTGGTTTCTAGAGTAACGATGCCTTATATATCATGTTGAAGTTTGTGTGTGATGAAATCCAGCTAATTATGGACTTCAATATAGTACATGGCAGGCTGTTACAACTAGGGTAACCCTTGCGGCATGATAGTTGTATACGGTAAAATACATAAAACCACTTCGTTGTTTGTTACCTTTTTTACATAGATTAGTAGTAAGTCTTTTTGGTAATTTTTGGTGTACAAAATATGCAAGATTTGTAAAGGTTTTGGGTGGAACCACAACCTTTGGAGGATTAAAGAAAATAAGTCATAGAATACTCGTATAAATTTTGTGTTTTGATGCATTAATTTTCAAAGAATTAAGCATGAAGGAATTAGTTTTGGGAATTGAGATGGAAAACGAGTAGATTTAGAAAATAAGAAAAAGAAGAAAAGTGGTTAAGAGGTACATAACCTAGTATACAGTCGTGTACTAAAGTGTATACCTTATTTTTTTTACAAAGATATACACTACCTTGTTCATTGTCGTGTTTCTCCCGGTGTTTTTCTGCACGGCTATGCTTCCTTGCAACTTTCATGCTACGCTTCTCTTTTTCTTCTTTGTTATCTTTTTTTTTTTTTCGACCTTAAACCGCTTTAGTCCAAAATAATGCCAAGTGGATGGAGAGATAACTAAATTGCATGTAGTAAAGAAACTAAATAATTGTAGGTAATGTTTTTGGTTAGTACTGAGAGAAGTGTACTTTTATTATATAGCATGTTATGATAGTATTAATAGCTATAAATAAATCGAAAAGGTATCTTTAGTTACATGTTTACCTTATTTGATGCTTATGTTACTAGAATAGCTAATTAAATGGAATTGGCATATATCTAAATTAACTTTGCTTTTTGCTTATGTGTGGCCCAACCTAGGGGTTGGAGGTGTAAGATCTCTAGGGGGTACTCTAATGATTAGTATAAGGTATTGTCCTTAATCAAGTTATATACCGAAATGATCTGAGGTAAATTTTTAGGGTATTAGGGCTAGTAGTGATAATTCCCAACCTATGATTATATGTATATTGTATATTGTGTGGTGAGGTTATCAATACCTTTGTGTTGTTTGTTAGTTAAATCAAAGATAACGAACCTAATGATTGTGATATATTTGTTACATTATGTGTGTACTATGATTGTTGTGGCCTACGCATTTGCTTGTGGTACTTACGTATCAAGCTTAGGTTTATTCCTTCTTTTGTTTTTTCCACTATAGGACTTTGGGAGCAGGTCCAACATTAACACATCAAGACATACAAATATGATAAGTGGCTATAAGTTTACTTTTGATTAAATTAGTGTAGATTTGAAATTATTTAGAAAATTTTAGAGTTATGTATATTATCAAATACATTGAAGATATTTCAATGTGATATATGAAAAACTAATGAATTATTTTATTCTGTGAGGACATAAAAATATTTGTAATTTTTTTTAGCTGTAGGACTTTGAGAGTAGGTTCAACATTAACACATCAAGACATACAAATAAGATAAGTGGTTATAAGTTCTATATATTCATACATCGTGTCATAGATTATATAACTTTGTTTTGTTAAATTCTTATTGGGTTATAATTTTACATCAATGTGTTGGGATTAATGATTATATAATCTGTAATGCTTTAGAACCCAAGACGTTATAAGTCACCACTTGTCATTACTAAATAATGACATAATAAGGCTCTTAATCTATCTAAAATGACAAATATTTTTATATCCTCATTGAATAAAACAACTCATTTGTTTTTCAAATACCAAATTGAAATATATGTATTTGATAATATAAATAACTCTAAAATTTTCTAAATAATTTAAAATCTAATCTAATTTAATCGAAAGGAAACTTATAACCACTTATCTCATTTGTATGTCTTGATGTGTTAATGTTGAAACAAAATCTGTTTCATTTAAATACTTTCAAATTAATGACGTAATTTTTTATTCTACCGCTACGATTCATAAGGTCATAAACCTTAATGAATGGCCTGGACATCCTACATAATGCCAACCATTCCAAATGAACCCATTAATGCCATAACTACCATATCTACATGTTTGTAATTATTTTGATTACAAGCAAGCGTGGTAGAATGCCTTTTTCAGAATGAACCAAAAAAGATCCCATACTTGGTTAATCTTTTTTGAAAAATGTTTTTAAAAAAACCTACCCTATTAGTTTACACATTAGTGTGATTTTGGAGCCAACAATGAGATCATTCATGAAAGAGCCTGAAAGGGGTATGATATTTTCCTGAAGACCTATACACTAAACCCACAAGAACATACATTTGACAAAACAATGTTATTCTATATGCATATCAGCGTATCGTGGGTAATGACCTAGTTCTACGAATACAAAAAAGCCAATGACACCAAGACCACCATTCTAGCTAGAACATTCAAGATCAAATAGTAGGACGGTTTCAAAATGTGGGATAAGTTTGAAGAAAATGCAATCCTTGGATAGATTAACAAATCAGCCAATGTTCTGAAGACCTAAGAAGTGGCACAAATCCCCTTCCTACATGACAAAGGATTCCTCATATCCTCAATGGCTAGGGCAAACACTATAAAATCAATGAAACAATTACTGGAACAAGCCTTAGCAAGCCTCGATGAATCAACCAATGAAGACTCCACTCAATCTGGATTAGCTTACAGTAGAGAAACCAATGAAGATGACTACTACAGGATCGACCTTGCAGAACCGTAGGAAAACCAATGTAAGTATTTTGCTGTATTTGCAGCAAGATAGGTAAGAATTTTATTTTAAGTTTTAATGTAAATTATAGTATTTTATACTATACTATTTTTAGTATCTAAGTACAACTAATGCGCGTATCAATGTAATGTTTTCCTTAAAAATACTGTCATCTACAGTATAATGATGGGTGGAATCTTTCCACCAAAAGCAATTCTGAATTTTATTGTTCCCAATAATAAAGCCCCTAATAACTTTTACTATTTAAAACAGTGAAAGTACTTTTACTATTCATTACAGTAAAAGAATGAAATTTTCTTAAAATAAGGAAGCTGGGTTCATTCAGAGGCATCGAACATTTCAGATACCTCTCACCCTCTTTGAACCTAAACTTTTAAACTAATACACTCTCACCTTTCCTCTTCTTCTCCGTCTAACATCTCTCTTCTCTCCCTCGGTTACGACTTACGACTATTCTTCCATACACACTTCTTCTCTCCTCTTATCCTTCTAACATCTCATCTATGATAAATAAGTTATAGATAAACCTTTGTGTGTAGATGTACTAAGGTAATGATCTAAAACCACATTATCTTCTTCGATCCTTTCTAAATCTTTCCAATTTCTTCTATCTCTGCTCATTATAAAGTTATTGCCTTTATCGCTAAAATCATTCGATTTAAGATTTGTGATGCGCCTATTTCTATGAGATAATCAATTAATTCCAATTCCGAGGTGACAATCAACAACAATCGATTTCCAATCAATCAAATTAACGAACAAAAATGAAATATAAACCTAAACCCTTGTCGGATATAACGCATCAGCAAGAGAGTAGTCCTAGTATGGATTTGTTGATATGACGCACAACAATCCGATACTGTCACTCACCACAATCCATAGGATTAATAAAAGTATTTGTAAAACAAATTTCAATGTATGTATTTCTCAAAATGTCAAAAGGTTCCAAATTCTTACTTTGAAAACCTATTTATAGGAAAAGGAAAACAAAACTTTAAAAGCCACAAACTAAATTGGTTTAAGAATATAAGCCATTGGCTTTTGGAGAAGGAAAGTTGCCAGCTTATGGAGGCAAGGGCTCCGGCCTTAGAGTTTACACCACCAACCTAGATGGTCGACATAAATGGCAAGGCCGCTAGCTTTAGATTTAGGCCACTAACTTTGATGGCCGGCCTAAGTGGAAAAGTTGTTGGCTTTAGTGGCCAGCCTACCTCCAACATCGCTGGCCTTAAAGGTCAGTCTAAAGAGTAAGTTGCTAGCCTTGTGTCTACCTTCAGCTCTTATGATTTGATTATTATGTCGAAGAAATTTATAATGGTTGTGATTTGATTCCCATCATCTCTTCAGACTTGAGGAAGATTTGCCCTCAAATCTTATGATTCCTCTGTTTTATATGCAAATTTCTGATAATCCCTTGGATTGAAAATTTTGGTTTGCAAATGTTTGTTGTCCTAAAGTCATGGCTACCATGAAGACTTTTGAATTTCCTATAATTAGTTCACTCTATTCAGGTCGTCTCCCAATTCCTTTCGCCTCACTAATAAAGACTTCTTTCCAATGGTTTTATTGATCTGAACTTGGGCTTTGTGCACCTCCGTTGCTAACATAGGATTCAAAACAACCCGTTCACCATCCTACTGAAACATATAAGTATTCCTAAAATCATCATGTAGCACTCTCTTGTCAAATAACCAAGGCGTACCCAGTAGGATGTGTGATGCGTGCATAGGAAGAATATCATAATCAACTTCATCCCGATACTTTTCTCCTATGCTGATTGGAACCTTAGCCCTCTGAATAACATGCAAACTGTTTCGTTCACTTAACCAGTGTAATTTATAGGGCTTAGGATGTGGGGTAGTGATTAATTATAATTTATTTACTAGTGCAGCAGTTATTATATTGGTGCAACTACCACTATCAATCAGAAGAGCACAAAGATTACCTTGAACCCTACAGGGAATATGGAATAGGTTTTCCCTCTATATATCCTCAATATCTGGAGATATAGTCATTACCCATGCGTAACATGTTAATAGAAAGATATTGATCATTTCCCTTGTCTTCATGTACCTCAACATCTAGATCCTCATAATATTCCTTTAGCATTGCTAATAAATCTATTAGCTCAAGTATCTCTTCCTCGCCATCCTTACTTTTCACTTCCATAGTAATCATCACCCTTTTGTTAGGACATTGAGCAGCCATGTGTCCAAGCCCATACTTTTGTAGCATTGGATTTGACGAGTCTTCCCACCTGATAGCCCTAACACTATTTGTCTTATGTCGGCCCCAGCAACTGCTTTCCCATTTCTAGAAATTTCCCTATCAATATCAGTTGCACTCGATTCTATAGCCTTATCAATTTCCTCTATTTTTAACCTGTTGACTATTTGAGCCATATAGTTGAGTAGTGGATCCATACCTATTACTCGATGCTCTATATAGATTCAAACGCCTCTATCTCTCAACTTTTAAAACCAACTGGATGGCCTCATCAAGTGTGTCATACCACTGTAGTTCCACTATATAGGCAATCTCATATTTTATAATAGACACAAATCATGCCATAGTCTGCTCAGGATGTTCAATGGTTCCATAACAAATCATAAGCACTTCAAATTCTTGGACATATTCGTCCACAGTTTTACATCCATATGTCAAGGTCTGGTGGCACATAAATAGTTCATGCTTATAATTCTCTGGAACAAACCTTTTCCTCGAAACTCTTTTCATCTCCTGCCAAGTACGAATCTCAACATCACCATCTTTCCTCCTATTGGCTACAAGTTTCTTCCACCACAAGGTGGCATAACCTGTAAACTCGATTGCTGCCAGATGAACTCGAGTATGGTCATTGATCTCATAACACTCAAAGAGTCCTTCTACCTTATCTTCCCAGTCAAGGTAATCCTCTGTAGATCCCCTTCCAACAAATGAAGACATCTGCAATTTCACATATTCTAGACCTTTAGGCGGCCTAAACTCACAATTAGGATAAAGCTCATCTTTAAAGTTGTCATCCCTTTCCTCCTTGTAAGCATGATACTCTCTTCCAACTTGCCTGCCTTTGTTTCCTCCTAAGGCTTCTTCTTTACCCACAGCATTAAGGGCTACCCAAGATGGGGGTGCCTATGGATTTACCACTGGCTGTTGGGGTAATGTCATCTAATCGGCCCTAGTGACAAGGTTAGCAACCACAGTGGTTAGGTCTTGTAGTTGTTCTTCCAAAGTTCTCCTACCATTTGCAGTACGACGACCTTAAACTTCTCCTTTAACTTGATTGTTGGCCTCGTTCTTGATTCCCCCATTAACACTATCGTGTGACATGCTTCACAAAAATTACAATCTCAACACGGGATTCACAAATCACAATGCAACAATTCCCCATTAGCACAATCCTAATTACAAACAACCGCTGCTCAATCTCTAATTTAAAGCCCTAGCACAACGACAATACAACCCTATGAATACATAAACAACAACAACAACCAGCCCTAATTCAATTACTCAATCTAATAATAAAATCCACAACCCACGACAACAACCATAGTATAAACCCTAATTTCAATCCGCTATCAATACCAAGAACAAGCCCTAATTCAATCACTCACATCAACAACACAACCAATTCGACAACCTGCGTACAACCCCAATTAGACCTCAACTAATCACAACACCATGCACAATATCAAAAACCCTAATTTTTGTCAAAGGAAGTTCAATAGTCACAATCCATTTTCTTAATCTGAGCTTTGATACCAAAAGATGATGTACCTATTTCCATAAGATAATCAAGTAATTCCAATTCCGAGGCGACAATCAACAACAATCGATTTCTAATCAATCAAATTAATGAACAAGAACGAAATATAAACCTAAACCCTTACTAGATATGACAGACCAACAAAAGAGTAGTCCTAGTATGGATTTGTTGATATGACGCATAATAATCCGATATTGTCACTTGCCACAATTCATAGGATTGATAAGAGTATTTAAAGAACAAATTTCAATGTATGTATTTCTCAAAATGTCAAAAGGTTCCAAATTCTTACATTACAAACCTATTTATTGGAAAAGGAAAACAAGACTCGAAAAGCCATAAACTAAACCGATTTAAGAATATAAGCCACTGGCTTTTGGAGAAAGAAAGTCGTCGGCCTTAGAGTTTACACCGCTAGCCTAGATGGCCGGCCTAAATGGCAAAACCGCTAGCCTAAATGGCAAAATCGCTGGCCTAAGTGGAAAAGCTGTTAGCCTTGGTGGCCAGCCTACCTCTAACACCGCCGACCTTAAGGGCCAGCCTAAAGAGTAAGCCACCAGCCTTTATGGTTGACCTAAAGGTGTTCGCCTTCGGCTCTTTGTGATTTGATTCTTGTGTCAAATAAATTTGTAATGGTTGTGATTGATTCCTATCAATTTGTGCTAAACATAAACAAAAAATTGCCTTTAAAAAGTTGTTCTAAATACTACGGTCCAACATTGTATTCGGGATGAATGCATCGAAGAAGTATCCAACTTTACATTTTTGAAAATTCATAATCTAATGTTTAGCTTTTTACATCCTATGTTTTCAATTTGATTCTAATTCAGAAAAAATTTAGATATTAAATTCTCCGTGAAATTAAAAGTATAAATACTAAATGGTAAAAAAAAAAAAAAATCTTTATATGCTAATAAATTATCAAAAATTGAAAGTATAAATACCTATGTTATGTTTACTATAATATACTTTTATTCTTCTTTCCTTCCATCAAATGTACAATAAATATATTCTTACATACAAAATAAATAAATAAGTCCAAATCAATAATTCCACAATGCTATCTCCGCATCACAATCGAAACTTAAATTTCTAGTTTCATCATAAAAGATTGTAGGAGGAGGAAGAAGTAATCCATCTGCCATGTCAACAGGCAACTGGAGCATAAATAAAGTTGCCTCCGCATCCATGTAAACTCCACTTTGTTCATCATTTACGTTCTCCTCATTCCCTTCCTCTCTCTCATCATCAGCTTTACTACTTGAACTCGATGATGATTCCGCATCAGAACAATCTCCCTCTTCACCACTTTCCCGAGGCCGAAACGCCTCGGCCGCCTCCACCGCCGCCTTTCTTATATCGCAATCCGTGGATGAAGCCGGCACAGGCAATCACCACACCGAGTCAGCAAAATTTAAACAAGCTGACTTGCCTCTAAGGGCCATTGCGGCCAAGTCATGTGCCCGCGCCGCCATCTCCGCTGTGGGGTAGGTTCCGAGCCATAATCTTGATTTGTTGTTCCGTAACTCGCACACCCACTTGCCCCCGTTCGGCCTCCGAATTCCTCGGAACACAGGGTGTGGCGTTTCCTTGAACTTCCTCCTCCCTGTACGCTTCTTCGGATTGCTCGAAGCCAGTTTATATCCTCCATCAGAATCAGTTGAGAAGTCGATCCTGAGTAACCTGATGAAAGCGAAGAAAGGTATGTATGGCTAGTGTTATTTTCAAAATTAGCCACTTGACTCTGTGAATCCATAAGCCGTTCTTTGATTGTGTATTGTTTTGGTTGCTACTTAACGATTGAATTCTGCTGCTACGATGTTTGGAGAGTTGGGTTTGGTAGTTTGAGCGAAGTGTTGAAAGCATATATATAGCTTTTGAATGTAGATAAAGAGAAGCTCAGCAAGTAGAAGATAAGCGGACACATGATTGGACACGGTTTCTCGTAATAGTCCGCGCTTCTTACACTAAATGAGTGAATGAGTTTTATGTGTGAACGCTCTATTTGTCTACCTATGGATACTTATTTTTCGTCTACTTTTGAACTTTTGCGTCCAGCTCCTTCGTGACGACAACGTGGGATTCTTTGGTCCATGAAATGATGTCGTTCGTGATGATGGTCGTTGCTTGTTGTGCCCTATAAGACAAATTGTATTTTTTTTAAATGGAACTTGTGCACAGTGTTGACCGAATCTCGTGGTTAAATTTTCTATGCTTCCACTGATACGTGTGCAATCTTTTAGAGTTCAAAGTGGAGTTCGAATTTATATCAACTTGTCATATTTTGTATCAATATCTTAATGAATTTGTATTTTGAAAACTTTTATTTGAACCTAATTTGTTTATTAATCTTATGTGAAAATCTAAACCCATAACCCACTTATTTGATAATCATATTTTATGATTAGATTTGAGCTACTTATTGATTAAAAATGTTATAAATAAATCTATAAAATAATAATAAATATATAAGAAAAATGACAATCATAAAATTAACATTTACAATAAAAATTATGTCATACCAAAAAAAAAAGTAAATAAAATAAAATAAATATAATGGCAATGGTATTGAAAATAATAAGTTGTTAGGACAAAGTGCAAAGTAATCTTTTTCCTTGGGAACTATAAATTCCCCATATCTCAACCCTACAGTCTCTTATCATCTCTTTTGACATGTTTTGTATCTAACAAGAAGCTTTCTCACTCATAGATCTCTTTTGTCAGCATACACAGTTTATATGGTAAAATACACAAAACCACTTCGTTCTCTATTACTTTTTCACATAGATTAGTAGTAAATACTTTTGGAGATGTTTGGTGCAGAAAATATGCAAGATTGATAAAGGTTTTGGGTGGAATCACAACTGTTGGAGGATTGAAGAAAGATAGTCATAGAAAACTTATAAATTTTGTGTTTTGACACATTAATTTTAATAGAATTATACATGAAAGAATTAGTTTTGGTAATTGAGATGGGAAATGAGTAGATTTAGAAAATAAGAAGAAGAAGAAGAAGAAGAAGAAGAAGAAGAAAAGTGCATTAAGAGGTACATGGTCAAGTATACAGTCATGTACTAAAGTGTATACCTTGTTCTTTTTACACAGAGAAATACATGGCCTTGTACACTGCTATGTTTCTCCTCGTCTTTTTCTACATGACCATGCATCCTTGAAACTTTCATGTTACACTTCTCTTTTTCTTCTTCATTATCTTTTTTTTTTTTTTCTAGCTTAAAACACTTTAACCCAAAAAAATGCAACGTGGATGGAGAGATAACTAAATCACATGTGGTAAAGAAACCAAATAATTGTAGGTAATGCTTTAGGTTAGTATTGATATAAGTGTACTTTTATTATATAATAGGTTATGAAAGTATTAATAGCTATAAACAAATCGAAAAGCTTTCTCTATGTACTGGTTTACCTTAATTGATGCTTGTGTTGCTAGAATGGCTAATCAAATGGAATTGATGCATATTTCAATTAACTTTGCTTGTTGCTTATGTGTGGCTTGGCCTGTGGGTTGAAGGTGTAAGATCTCTATAGAGCACTCTAATGATCAGTATAAGGTATTATCCTTAGTAAAGTTATATATCGAAATGATCTAAGATAGATTTTAGGAGTATTGCAAGCGGAGGTGATAGTTCTCAACCTACGATTATATATATATATATATATATATATATATATATATATATATATATATATATATATTGTATATTGTGTGGTGAGGTTATTAATACTCCTGTGTTGTTTTTTAATTAAATCAAAGATAATGAACTTAATGATTGCGATATATTTGTTCCATCATAAGTGTATACTAGTACTTACTAAGCTTAGGTTCATTCCTTATTTTTTCAATTGCAGGACTTTGGGAATGGCTTCAACGTTAACATATTGAGATACACACACAAAAAAAAAAAAAAAAAGTGGATATAAGTTTACTTTTTGTTACATTAGTTTAGATATTAATAGAAAATTTTAGAATTATGTATATTATCAAATACATAGAAAATAATTCAATTTAATGTTTGAAAATCTAATGAGTTATTTTATTTTGTGGGAACATAAAAATATTTGTGATTTTAGATAGATTAAGATCCTTATTATATCATTATTTAGTAATGACATGTGATAGGTTATAACGTCTTGAGTTTTAAAGTATTATAAATTATATAATTTTTAGTCTTAGTACTTTAATGTAAAACTGTAACATAACAAAAATTTAATAAAATGAAGTTATATAATCTACAATACAAAAAATATATATATACTATAGATTTGTTATATATATTCTTTCTATAGATATATTATATAGTTTTATAAAATTATTGCATTGGATGCTAAATATCATTCGATTTAAGATTTGCGCCAAACTTAAACATAATATTGTCGTAAAAAAGTTGCTGCACTTAATACTATGGTCCAAGATTGTATTCGGGATGAATGCATCAGAGATGTACCCAACTTTCCATTTTTGAAAATTCATAATCTGGTGTTTAGCTTTTTATGTGTTTTTAGTTTAATTCTAATTCAATAAAAATTTAATATTAAATTCTCAATGAAATTAAAAGTTTAAATACTATATAGTGAAAAATAAAAGCTTTAGACGCTAATAAATTATCAAAATTTGAAGGTATAAATACTTATGTTACGTTTAATTTAATATACTTTTAAATATATAATAAATATATTTTTACATAAAAATAATAAATAAATAAATAAGTCTAAATCAGTAATTCCATAATGCCATCTCCGCATCACAATCGAAACTTAAATTTCTAGTTTCATCATAAAAGATTGTAGGAGGAGGGAGAAGTAAACCGTCAGCCATGTAAACAAGCAACCGGGGCATAAATAAAGTTGCCTGCTCATCCATGTAAACTCCACTTTCTTCATCATTTAAGTTCTCCTCACCCCTTCCTCCCTCTCATCATCAGCTTTACTACTTGAACTCGATGATGATTCTGCATCGGAGCAATCTCCCTCCTCACCACTTTCCCTCGGCCGCCTCCACCGCCGCGTTCCTTATATCGCAATCTGTGGATGAAGCCGGCACAGGCAACCGCCACACCAAGTCAGCAAAATTTAAACAAGCTGACTTGCCTCTAAGGGCCAATGCGGTCACGTCATGTGCACGGGCTGCCATCTCCGCTGCAGGGTAGGCTCCGAGCCATAACCTTGACTTCTTGTTCCGTAACTCGCACACCCACTTGTCCCCGTTCCGCCTCGGAATTCCTGGTACAATGGGTGTCGCGTCTCCCTTAACTTCCTCCTTCCGGAGGGCTTCTTCGGATTGCTGAAGCCAGTTTATATCCTCCATCAGAATCAGTTGAAGTCGATCCTGAGTAACTTGATGAACGCGAAGAAGGGTATGTATTGTTAGTTAAGTGATTTGAAGATTTAGGACAACAAACTTTTAAGAATATTTGGTTTGTTAAAGTTTGTGTTTATCTTTTAGTTCAAAGATTTGCTTTCCTTATTTTTTGCATTATTGACAATGATCAAATAATATAAATATGAATGAAATCATATCTTTTTTGGTGCTGCCAATTCATATCCTTTGCGAATTTTTTATTTTTCTACCAACAAAATTGGTATCAAAGCAAGTTAAAAGAAGAAGAACACTACTCCGAGTTCGGTCCTACATTTACAAAAAGCAAGAGAAAAGTGAGGGAAAGACAAACAAACATCCATGGCAGCAAGCAACGGTGCAGGTGGAAGTTCACAGCCCTTGATTCCGATTTTCAATGGGCAAAACTATCAGTTCTAGAGCTTAAAGATGAAGACACTATTTAAGTCCCAAGAATTGTGGGATTTTGTAGAGAATGGATATGTAGAGTCAAATCAAAACGGTGAACCTGATGCACAACTACGAGAGAATCGCAAGAAGGATGTGAAAGCCTTGCTCTTCATTTAACAAGCTCTAGATGATGAGATCTTTCCCCGAATTGCAGCAGCAAACACGTCTAAGCATGGGAAATACTGAACCAAGAGTACTTGGGTAATAAAAAGGTAATTCAGGTAAAGTTGCAATCTCTTCGTCGCAACTTCGAATTACTAACAATGCTAGAGAAGAAGTCCATGCAGAACTATCTGGCTAGAGTATCAGAAATCGCCAGTCAGATGAAAACATATGGTGAAGAAATAAGTAATGAGACCATCATAAGCAAAGTTTTGAGGAGTCTAACAAGGAGCTTTGATCACATTGTTGCTACAATCGAAGAATCTAAGGACTTAACTACCTACACCTTTGACGAACTAATGAGCTCTCCGATAGCTCATGAAGATAGATTGAATAGGTCTATTGAGAAGGGTGATGAAAAGGTGTTTCAAATGAAGAGGGAGTCCAATTATAGAGGAAATCTTGAAGAGTCGATCAGTAGAGGTAGAAGTAGAAACAAAGGTGGATTTCGAGGTAGTGGATAAGGAAGCAACAGAGGCCGAGGACAGTATGGTGATTGGTGCCAGTTCAAAAGCACAATCCAATGTCATTACTGCAAGAAATATGGACATAAAGAAGTTGAGTGCTGGAATATGTAGAAGGATAGGCAGAAGGTCGCAAACTTCACAGAGAGAGTAGAAGATGAAAGCAAGTTGTTTATGGCTCAATCTGACACTTTAAATACAGTGCGTGATGTTTAGTTTATTGACAGTGGGTGCTCAAACCATATGACAAACTCACATTCCCTATTCAAAGAACTTGATGAATCTCAGAAGTGTGTGGTGCGACTTGGTGATGATAAGCAAGTTCAGGTAGAAAGGGAAAGGCACAATTGCAATCAAAATAGTACAAGGAGACATCAAACTTCTTTATGATGTGCAATTCGTACCTAGTCTAGCTCACAATCTGTTAAGTGTTAGTCAGTTGATATCTAGTGGCTACACAACTATATTTGATGGTGATTCATGTGCAATCCGTGATAAAAGATCAGGACAAGTGATCTCGATTGTTCGCATAACACAAAATCGCATGTTTCCTCTCAATGTGTCAAATGATGTGAGTAGAGCCATCATGGTTAAAGGAGATGATAAGGCTAAGTTGTGGCATCTACGGTATGGGCATCTAAATGCTAATGGATTAAGGTTCTTGAATGTAAAAGACATGGTTGTTGGTTTGCCAAAAATAGGTGAACTGCATTTTGTGAAGGATGCATTTACGGGAAACAAAGGAGAGGATCATTTCCAGTTGGGAAGTCATGGCAAGCTTCAGGGTGTCTTGATCTGATTCACGCTAATCTGTGTGGACCAATGAATACAACGTCATTGGGTGGAAGTCGGCATTTTTTATTACTAATAGATGACCACATAGGCATAAGCTAGGTGTACTTCTTAAAGTTCAAATTAGAAGCCTTTGAGAACTTTAGGAAATTTAAAGCTTTGGTGGAAAAGCAAAGTGGAAGAAATGTAAGAGTGCTTCGAATAGATAAGGGAGGTGAATTTCTATCAAAAGAGTTCACGAATTTTTGTGAAGAGCAGGGGATTCGTAGGGAACTCACAGCTTCATATACACCACAGCAAAATGGAGTGGCTGAACAGAAGAATAGGACGGTGGTTGAAATGGCTAGGAGTATGTTAAAAACAAAGGGAATACCAAATCGTTTTTTGTATGAGGTAGTTACAACAGCTGTATATCTTTTGAACATCTCCACTACTAAGGCTGTCTTGGATCACACTCCATATGAAGCATGGACAGGAAGGAAGCCTCAAGTAAGTCACTTGAAAGTTTTTTTATGTTTGGCATATGTATTCATGCACTCTCATACAAAACTGGATGATAAATCGGAGAAATGCATCTTTATTGGTTATAGTTTGCAATCCAAAGCTTACCATTTGTATAATCCCATAAGTGGCAAAGTTATCATAAGTAGAGATGTTCAATTCAATGAGGTAGGCACATGGAATTGGAGCATAAGTGATGCAGCAATGATTCCAGTTCATGTTGCGGAACTGTCGAGTGAAAATGTAGCAACGGTAGTGGATGGAAATTCGCCGTCTACAAAATCCATGCCTATAAGGAACAACACATATTCGAGTGATTATCACTCTCCTATATCTTGTTCTTCAAGTGAGTCACCGATGAGAAAATTCAAATCAATACAGGAAGTTTATGAAACATGTAACTTTACACTATATGTATCGGATCCTAGTTGCTTTGAAGAGGCAACAACAAAGTCTAAATGGCAAGATGCAATGGCTGATGAGATGGAAGCCATTGAGAAAAATTCAACATGGGAGTTAGTTGATGTTCCTAAAGAGAAAAACATCATTGGGCTTAAGTGGGTGTTTTGAACCAAGTTTAATGCTGATTGAAACATTCAAAAGCACAAAGCTTAGCCGGTAGCAAAAGGGTACTCGCAACAGCAAGGTACTGACTTTGATGATACATTTTCTCCAGTTGCACATTTTGAAATTGTTAGGATTATGCTAGCTTTAGCGTCTCAATTTCAATTACCCGTGTATCAATTTCATGTTAAGTCTGCATTTTTTAATGAAGATTTAGAAGAAGAAGTATATGTTTCACAACCTGAAGGATTTGTTAAAAAGGATGTGAAAATAAGGTTTACAAATTGAGAAAAGCCTTGTATGGACTAAAACAAGCTCCTCGTGTATGGTATAGCAAAATAGATGCCTTCTTCCAAAAGAACAAGTTTACACGAAGTGAAAATGAACCTATACTCTATCCAAAGCGTGAGGATAATGGTGAGTTTATAGTAATATGTCTATATGTGGATGATATGATTTATATGGGTACTTTGAAATCATTGATTTCTAGATTCAAGTTAAGCATGATGGAGAATTTTGAAATGACTGACTTGGGAATGTTGAAGTACTTCTTAGGTCTTGAAGTGATGCAATGTGAAGATGGAATATTTGTATGTCAGAAGAAGTATGCAGCAAATCTACTAAAGAGATTTAAGATGAGTAATTGTGAAGCTTCGGACACACCTATGAACATAAATGAAAAATTGCAATGAGAAGATGGAACAAACAAAACCGATGCAAGAACATTTAGAAGTTTCGTTGGAGGTTTGAATTATTTGACAAACACTAGACCTGACATTTCCTATTCAGTAAGTGTAGTGTCTAGGTTTATGCAAAGTCCTACAAAACAACATTTTGGTGCAACAAAAAGAATACTCCGATATGTAGTTGGAACCGTGAACTTTGGCATTTAGTATACTAAAGTATTTGATTTTAATTTGTTTGGATACTCTGATAGTGATTGGGTAGGAAGTTTGGATGATCGGAAAAGCACTTCTAGTAGTGTCTTTAGCTTTGGATCAAGTGCTGTTACATGGTGTTCAAAGAAGCAAGAAACCATGGCACTTTCATACTCCAAAGCAGAGTACACAGCAACAATGATAGCAGCACGACAAGTCCTTTAGTTGAGAAAGCTTCTCACAGATTTTCATTTTAAGCAAACAAAGGCTACATAAATACTTTGTGACAATTGATCAACAATTGCAATGTCAAGGAATTCAGCATTTCATGGAAGAACAAAACATATTGATGTTCAACATCACTTCATCCGAAAGTTGATAGCTGATGCAAAAGTGGTTCTCACTTTTTGCAACACAAATGATCAAGTAGCTGATATATTTACGAAGTCACTTTCTAAAGCCAAGTATCAATTCTTTACAATGAAATTGGGAGTATGTGATTTTGAATCAAGGAGGAGTGTTAATTAAGTGATTCAAAGATTTAGGATAACAAACTTTTAGGAATATGTGGTTTGTTAAAGTTTGTGTTTATCTTTTAGTTCAAAAACTTGCTTTTCTTATTTTTTGCATTATTGACAATAATCAAATAGTATAAATATAAATGAAATCATATCTTTTTTTGGTGCTGCCAATTCATATCCTTTGCACATTCTTTATTTTTCTGCCAACATGTATAGCTAGTGTTATTTTCAAACTTAACCACTTGACTGAGTGAATCCATACGTCGTTCTTTGATTGTGTACTGTTTTGGTTGCTGCTTAACAATCGAATTCTGCTGTTATGATATTTGGAGAGTTGGTTTTGGTAGTTTGAGTGAAGTGTTGAAAGCAGATATATAGCTTTTGCGTGTAGCTAAGAGAAGCTCAGCAAGTAGAAGATAAGCAGACACATGATTGTACACGGTTTCTGGTGATTGGCCGCGGGTCTTACATTTGAAGATTGAACGAGTTTTACATGTGAACGCTCTTATTTGTCTGCCTCTGGGTACTTATTTTTGGTCTACTTTTGAACTTTTCCGTCCAGCTCCTTGGTGAGGACAACATGGGACTCTTTGGTCCATGAAATGATGTCGTTAGTGATGATGGTCGTTGCTTGTTGTCCCCCTAAAAAGCAAGTTGTATTGTTTGAAATGAAACATTGCGCAGTGTGCTGACCGAGTCTCATGGTTAAATTTTCTATATATATAGTCTTCTAGAGTTCACATGCACTGCTTTCTAAAATTTTTCCTTTGCAGCTCTTATAAAAATTGTTTTTGTTTGATGTAGTTAAAAAAGAAAACAGAAAAATGAAAAAATTATGACTATTATTCAAAAAATATTCATAATTTTTTTCATCCATAAATGCAGTAATAAATAATAGTTATAAAGGCAGCCCTTAGTCATAACTATGGAATAAGAAACTGTTAATATTAAAAAAGGACTACAATATTTTATATATCTATGATGTTATAGCAAGAAATTCCGCTTTTACTATCTTAAATTTAAAAATATATATATTAATTAAATATATTAATGATATATAACAAGGATGAGTGAAGCAATGGTGTTACTTTAATACACAACAAAGGTGAGTCGTGTAATGAATGTTACTTTAGGTAATAACATGATAAGATATTCATAATTCTTGATGACTATTGTAGAGTTTATGGGTTCCATTGTATGATCACATGCGTACTATGTGCAAGTACACCACATATAATCAAAGGAGAAAAGTGACAAGTATAAGAATGATCAAAAGCAAATAGAATGGAGATGAAGAATAAGCAATCTCAACTATGCTCTAATGTTTTTTAATAGGTAAATAATCTCCATTAAATTCTCAATTTAATTTTTTAAGAAAGTAATCTGGTAGAGTAATAATATTTTTCCCAAAAGCCCCCCTTCTTGAATGAATCTTAGATATTTATTAAGTTCGATTATAAACCTCATTCGTCAAATAATGATAGTGATTAATGATTGTAAATGTATGGATTCTCACATGGGCTCCTTATAAGCTTAAGCCCATTAATGACCTTTTAATACATAAACCTTATTAAGAAAAGTTGGATCGAATTAGCCAATCCAACAGATCACTATTATAAACCCACCATGTCAAATTTCTCCTATTCATCCTAAATTCATGGGTTTGACTTTTTGAGTCATCTCACTTTTACTAAAAGAGTCAAATCCTCTCAATTATGGGATTTAGAACTTGTAATCCGATTTAGCCCTTTACAGCTATCATATAAAAAATGATATATTATTTTTATTTTCTTTCAATAAATAAGGTCATACTAACTTAATTAGATAACTAGCAAATATACATTATGTTGCATGTGTAAAAATTAAATAGAGCAATATAACAAAAAAATTAACATAATACAATGGTTTAACTAAACTATAAACATAATTCAAGAATGAACAAAAAGAAAAAGTAATTATGGAATAATGGAATTGTTAAAAGGATTATGTAAAGAAGTTAGAATTTCATTTATAAAAATAGTTATTAGAGAACAACATCAAATAAAATGGTGAAAGAAAACAAATAAAGCCTTACTAGCTTAATATAATAATCGAGAGAAAATTTAAAAGATAGAGTATAAATAGAGCATAAAATAAAATTTTTAAAAGTAAATAAAAACTTAGAATACGTAATTTAAAAAAATATAACATAAAAATGTATAAAAACTTTCATGAAAAAAAAAAAAAGAGTTGTATGAAAACTCACGTGTTGTTATTCCTTATTATCCGAATAATATATGTATATAAGCATTTTTTATTTTGACTATTGTGACAACTTGAATACTTCTTGCTTTGCAAGGTGTGGGTTCTTAGTTTAGTAAGTCATAAAAATACACATATAGTTGTTCTATATCCACAAGTTACTTGGACACACTATAAATTATAAGCCATATGTTGGAGAGAATGAACTTGGCATTGAATTTAAATCTATTATGAATCTAACTAATTCATACATACAAAGTCAAGTCTGGTCTTTATTTACATTAAAAATTTAATAATCTTACAAAAAGAAAAAAGAAAAAACATCCTATGAAAATAAATCAATAATTCCACAAAGACATGTCCACATGACAATCAAGATCCCAACTTGTAGTGTTGCGATCGAAAATCGGAGGAGAGAGAAGTAAACCCTCGGCTAAATTAGTCAGCAAATTCGGCATGAACAGCACTGCCTCTTCATCCACATACACCACCTCATCATTCTTCTTCTTCACTTCCTCCTCTTTCTCATCATTTTCATGGCTACTTCCACTTGATGATTCCACATCAGAGCAATCTTTCTCCCACCCTTCACTCTCCTCACTTTCCGCTTCCTTCTCCGGCCGGAAAGCCTCCGCAGCCTCCGCGGCTGCCTTCCTTATATCGCTCTCCGAGGAGGAATCCGGTACGGGCAAACGCCATATGGAGTCGGCAAAATTCAAACAAGCTGACTTGCCCCTAAGGGCTAGAACTGCGACGTCGTGTGCACGCGCCGCCATTTCAACGGTGGGGTGCGTTCCTAACCATAACCTTGACTTGTTGTTCCGTATCTCGCAGACCCACTTGTTCCCGTTCCGCCTCCGCACTCCGCGGTACACTGGGTGGCGCGTCTCGTGGAACTTCCTCCTCCCAGCGCGCTTCTTTGGGTTACTCGACGCCAGCTTGTATTCCCCACTGGAGCTAGAACACAAGCCGAAACTCGAACATGAGGTACTAGGAAAGCAAGAGCTTAAATCGTCAAAATCGAAGCTTTGACTGATGGAAAAATCCATGAGTTTTCAATTGAATTATTGATCAACTAAGAAGATTAGCAAGTATATATTAGCTGAATCTGGGAATGGGTTTGGTTTATGATTATCAAGGAGCGAATGCAGTGAGATAAGTATCAGTGTATGATCTAATATATATATATATATATATATATATATATATATAGGTTTTGCAAGTGGATAAGGTCCAAAGAGCAAATTGTGCAAGTTGGAAGTGACACTTGAACACGGTTGGACAGCACACAAAGGAACACAATTGTCACTTTGTACCTTCCTTTCGTCATGATTTTTTTATGGTACGCTCGTGCGGTTTTCTGTGTCCAGCTAAGTGACTACGACAACGGTAGTTCATTGACCCTTTCCTCTGCCGAAGATGACTGGCATCACCGAGTATTTATTTAAGGATTTAAAAATAATTATAACTTTTTATTTATTTTTGAAAAAAAGATTAAATATCTAAAAAGATCGGAATTTTATTTCTTTACTTTGTTACCGAGTACTTTTGAGGTAATTTCCTTTTTAATATTTTATTTAGAAATATTGTTGTGCTATCTTCTTTTGGCTAACTAGAAGTACAAAGTACTTTCAACCGGGAGATTTGCTGGGTTTGAGCTTGACAGATTGCAACGTAATCAATGAGTTCAGAATCGGAATATTAGTCTTCGATTAGAAAACGTGACTTTTTTGTGGGTCTCACATTAGTTTTGTGATAATAATATATTAGATCATTGCGGACGCAACCATTTGATTGGCTTAAGGAAAGCATCCTTCACACCTAAGCGAAGGAGCTACAGCAGTATCCTAACGCCAGTTTTCAAGCCCCTTGCGCAATGCATGAAACATATTCCTATAATAATAATAATAATAACAAAAAAGTAAATAATAAATATACCTTCTTATATTTTTACTATGTACATTTAACTTTTTATCTTTAAAATTAAGTGTATAAATTCACAAATTCTAAAAAAAAAAAAAAAAAAAGCTTTTTAGTCCTCTAGTAATCATTTTATCCCTTAAAAACAATGAAAAAAAAAAACTGATTGTTGAAATTTTTGTAATTATTTAATGTCAAAGAAAAATAGTATAATATAATCCAAAAACACATTTTTTGAATATTTGAGCATCTAGTACTTAATTTCAAAGATAAAAGGTTTAAGCATATATAAAATAAATATAAGAAAATATATTTATAATTTATCCAAAAGAAATTTTAGTTATGCAGAGCCAATTATATGTTATTTTAACATAATACAATGGTTCAATCAATCAATGAAGAAAGAAAAAGAGTAATTAAGGAGCAATGAAACTGGGATTATGTACTTAGTTGTTGATTGTGAAGAAGTTAGAATTTGATCTACAGACAGTTATCAAAGAACAACGTCAAATGAAATAGTGGAAGAAAACGAAAAAAGCCTTATCAGCTTATATAATAGTTGAGAGAAAATGTATGAGAGAAATTTTGGAAGATAAAGAATAAATATATAAGAAAAAGCATCATTGTAAAATTAATATTTATAAATAAAAATTATATAATCTTTAATATTAATACTTAAATATAAAATTATAATATAATAAGAGTTTAATTAAATAAAATTATATAATTTATAACATGGTATATATATATATATATGTGTGTGATACTTATAGAGTTCTTATAGTCTTATAATCTGTATATATATATTATTTACATAAATATATTTATATATTTTTTATATATAATTTATATATATATATGTTATATAGTTTTATAAAGTTTTTGCATTAGATGCTAAATATCATTCGATTTAAGATTTGCACCGATCATAAACATAATATTGTCCTAAGAAAGTTGCTGCGCTTAATGATAAGGTCCAAGATTGCATTCGGCATGAATACATCAGAGAAGTACCCAACTTTACATTTTTAAAAATTCAGTCTAATGTTTAGCTTTTCACATCCTGCCTTTTCAATTTGATTCTAATTTAGTAAAAAATTAAACATTAAATTGCCAATCAAATTAAAAATAATAATAATAATAAATAGTATAAAATAAAAAATTTAAACACTAATAAATTATCAAAAATTGAAAGTATAAATATTTATGACTTTTGTTCTTCTTTCCTTCCATCAAATGTATAACAAATATATTCTTACATTAAAAAAAAAAGGTCTAAATCAATAATTCCACAATGCTATCTCGGCATCATAATCGAAACTTAAATTTCTAGTTTCATCATAAAAAAATGTAGGAGGAGGGAGAAGTAATCCGTGAGCCAACTCAACAAGCAGCTGGGGCATAAATAAAATTGCCTCCTGATCCATGTAAACTCCACTTTGTTCATTATTTAAGTTCTCATCACTCCCCTTATCTCTCTCATCATCAGCTTTACTACTTGAACTCGATGATGATTCCACATCAGAACAATCTCTCTCCCACTCTTCACCCTCCTCGTCACTTTTCCGAGGCCGAAACGCCTCGGCCGCATCCACCGCCGCCTTCTTTATATTGCAATCGGTGGATGAAGCCGGCACAGGCAACCGCCACACCGAGTCAGCAAAATTCAAACAAGCTGACTTGCCTCTGAGGGCCAATGCGGCCACGTCATGTGCACGCGCCGCCATCTCCGCTGTAGGGTAGGCTCCCAGCCATAACCTTGACTTCTTGTTCCGCAACTCGCACACCCACTTGTCCCCGTTCCGCCGCCGAATTCCTCGGTACACAGGGTGCCGCGTTTCCTTGAACTTCCTCCTCCCAGCACGCTTTTTCGGATTGCTGGAAGCCAGTTTATATCCTCCATCAGAATTAGTTGAAGACGAGCCTGAATAACCTAATGAACTCGAAGAAGGGTAAGTATAGCTAGTATTATTTTCAAACTTAACCACTTGACTGAGTGAATGCATGAATTGTTTTTTGATTGTGTACTGTTTTAGTTGCTACTTAACAATTAAATCCTGCTGTTATGATTTTTGGAGAGTTGGGTTTGGTACTTTGTGTGAAGTGTTAAAAGCATATATATAGCTTTTGAGTGTGGATAGGAGAAGCACAGCAAGTAGAAGATAGGCAGACTGCAGACCAATAATAGAACACGGTTTCTTATGATTGCTCGCGGGTCTTACCCTTCAAGAGTGAATGAATTTTATATGTGAACGCTCTTATTTGTCTGCTTCTGGATAATTGTTTTTGGTCTACTTTTGAACTTTTGCGTCCAGCTCCTTGGTGACTACTACGTGGGACTCCTTGGTCCATGAAATGACGAGCGATGATGGTCGTTGCCTCTTGTCCCCCAAAAGGCAAATTGTATTGTTTGAAGTGGAACATGTGCAGTGTGCTGAGTGTTGACCGAGTCTCAAGGTTAAATTTACAGAGATGTATGCAGTTTCAGTCACTTCTATGTTGTCACAATTATGTGTATAATACATGGTCTCCTGGAGTTCACGAGCACGGGCTATTTAGAATTTTTCTTTTGCACAGCCCTTATTAAAATTGTTTTTGGTTGATGTAGTTAAAGAAAAAAAAATGATGACTATTATTCAAAAAATACTTATAATCTTTTTATTCCATAAAAATAGTAATAAATAATAGTTATAAAGGTTATACTTGGTCATAAATATAGATGAGAAACCGTAAATACTCAAAAAGAACTATGATATTATATATATCTATAATATTAAAATAAAAAATTACACTTTTCATCATCTTAAAGTTCTAAAGAAAATATTGATTAAATATATTAATGATATATAATAAGTACGAGTGAAGTGGCAGACGGCTACTTCAATACATAACAAATGTGAGTCACGTAATGGATGTTGTAAACATCCAATTTTTTACCCTAATAATTAATAATGGTCAATTTACAATTTTTTTATTTTTTATAATTTTTCTCCTAATTTAGCAAAAATAGGAAAAATATTCAAAAAATAAAATAAATAGGAAAAATATATCAATTTTGGAAAATAATGATAGGAATAATAAGAAAAGGAGTTAAATAATTTTTACAAATTTTTTGAATTTCAAAATAATACAAAAATAATAAAAATTGCATTGCATATATGCAAATTTCGAAAATAAAAAAAAAAATGAGAAGTGGGTTAGCCCAGTTGGTCCGGACCATGACCTAAGGCGCAGGGAAGGGGGCTCGGTTGAGGGTTCAAATCGCGAGGGATGCATTCCATGTTTTGCCCGATTTTTTTTCTCCCCCTAGGACACGTGTCAGCTTGTGATTGGACGGAGGGGGTGCACGTGCCAAGTGCATGATCATCTTCAACCTCCATCTGAGATCGTCGCTGATGAGCAAAAATTCGAATTTCGACCATTTTGATGCGATTTTTTGCACAAATCCACTAAATCTTTAACTAAAATAAGACAAGCATCATCCAATTGGAATCAAATCGCAACAAATTGGAAGATTTACACCAATCGAAGATAGGTTTTTAACCGCAAATCCGATTCACCCCAATCGGAGAAAATCTGAGCTTATCTAGCTCGATTTCTGGTGCCTATAAATAGAGCACGAGGAGAGATGGCCAAAGCACGAATCAAAAGAGAGAAAGGAGGAAAAAATAAGAGAGATCTAAGCCACTGGAGTTCACGCGACCCACGACTGCCGACCACCACCTCAAACCACCACTTGGATAAGCTTTAGGAGAAATCTACCACTACCATCGAGTCCCTCGTCCTTAGAAACGTTGGAAACACCACTTGATCGACAAAAATAGATGCTGGAACGCCACCTGCGAGGACCTCCGACCGCCACTCGATTCAACCCAACCCGCACACCGTATCTAGATTTTTTTATTTTTTCAATTTATTTTATTTTATTTTTATTATTTATTTATTTATTTATTCATTCATTTTCTATTTATAATTCAAAAAATAATATTAGGAAAATATTAGAATTTAGATTAGTATTTTTAAGTTTAGTTTAGAATAGAATAAATAATAAAAGAATTATAAAAATCATAAAAAAAATGTTGAAAAATAAAAAATAATAATAATAGAAAAAAATATAATAATAGAAAAGTATAGAAATTAAAATAAAAAACTGAAAAAAAGATGGAAAAATGTTAAAATAAAATAAAAAATAGAAAAATAAAAAAATAGAAAAATATGAAAGTAAAAAATAATAAAAAATAAAATAATAATAATAATAATAATAATAAATAACAAAAAAATAAAATAAATCAATAATGACCAAAAGTAGGATTAATAATAGAGGTAGATTAATGATAGGGATAAAAAAAAATTATCACTTAGAAAAAAAAAATCATTTTCTTAAATAAATCCAAAATTGGTTTTTCCTTAAAATTAATTTTTAATAATCAAGCTTAGGCTTAGATTTTTTTCCAAAAAATGCCAAAAATGATAAAAACTTAAATTCAAGGTATTTTCATAATTAAAATTAACTACCCATTAAAGCTTTTTATAAAAAGCGAACTACGGCTTGTTTGATCCTGAATAGCAGGTACGTAGGTACCCTTATGGGGCAACTCTAAAAAGAATGAAAAATCATTTTCCATATTAGAATAATTTGCTTTTAATCAATAAGCAAAAATGCAACAAAAAAATCACAAAAACAAAATAAATAACAATAAAAGACATTAGGATATGGTTTAGATTTCAGAAGAATAAGGTGGTAACTTTAAAGTTTTAATAGGTTAGCCCCTGAACTCAGAAACTCTAGTTTTCCCTTTCTTCTTTCACAAAAAAAAAATAATAATAAAAGAGGAGATCTTACTGACTAGTTGTTCGAGTTAGGATTAATCTGCTCAATTAATCTTAAATCAATAATCTTTCCCAACTTCAGTTGGGTGACGACTCCAAAATAAGACTAAATTCCTAATTCAAGTCAAGGATTTATATTAGATGAGCATATGATCTAATATAAAATCGGATTAGGAATGAAAATAAAAATAAAAAAAATTAGACTCAATAGGATGGCGACTCCACTGGGGAGCTCTTCTCTAATAGGCTAGCCACCTGAATCTTCTGAAATCACCATTTCCAAAATATCTCTTGATTGTTATACTACTGATGCTAACATTTCAAGGATTTAATGAAATTTACGGTTTACGTATTTTTCCTACTGTTGAGTCTACATGCATGTAATCGTGTGATTAGATACGGTCAAACCTAGGCCATCTTAAGACCCTAAGACGGGAGGCTATTGTGTAGGTTTTGGGCGAAGTGATATGATCACCATTCGGGACTGATTAGGCCACTCTACCCAATGCTTCGATATGGCTTGAGATCCATTTCTTCGAGAATGCGGGAGGCCATAGGGCTTGGGGACCTATTATAACCCACTTACTGCATACATGAAGTTATGGGCTAGCAATTGATTAATGATGTAATGCTTCTGTTCCATTCCTAGAGTTCATATACATTTCCCTGTAATAACATCATTTGTACTTTGTAAAAAGTTTTTGTAATTGGGGATTTCTATTGTAATAGATGGCTAGTTCTACAATCGACCGCCTTCTCCGCAAAGAGATCCGGGTTTGCAAACCTCTGGATCCAAAGTTGTTAGTGAACCATTGGTTTACTCTATACAACCTTGAAGAGCAGGCCTTCATCCAACAAAATATATGGCCCATCCTTTCACTAATGAAGATGGAAATAAACTTACCTCGGATTCGGGCTATCCTCCATCTATGGGAAATCGAGCTCGCGGCTTTCTTTATCGAACCGCATGAGATCACTCCTACTCTGGAAGAATACACCCAACTTCTACAAGCCCCATCACTAACCAACGAGGTGTATGTGCCAGATCCTAAGGCTAGGTCAACCGGTATTTTCAATAGACTTCTGGGTATCCACAAAACAGCAATCAACAAGGCCTTAGTAAACTGCAATGGATATTGCATACGGATGGACGAGTTAGAATGCTGGTTCATAGCCTAGGAAGATGATGGGAATAGGAAAGACATATTATGTGGGGACCCCAAAAGCTACAAACAGAGAAGGGTGAATGCTTTCATCCTAACAGCCTTCACTACCATACTCTTCCCTACCGGGATCTTTTACATCCACTACAGAGTCACCGAGCTAGTAGCCCAATTCTTAGGAGGGAAATCTTATATCCCAGCTCTACTAGTTGAACAGATCTGGAACCTGAATTTTGTCAAGAAGAAAGGCCATGGGATCCTTCGCTCAAACATCAACCTCATCCTAATCTGGCTTGTAGGCCATCTCAAATGCTTTGGGTTAAACATGGTTCAAAAATCTTTAGCCCAGCAAGTAGACCTTGTGAACTCCTGTATAGAGAGGATAAAGTTACCCGAAAACCTCACCAGCCATAGTTGGGTAAGAGTACTCCAAAGCTTCAGTGCTAATGACATCCTCTGGACTACTAAATGGAGTTGCTATAACAAAGTCATCTTAACCTGCACAAACCTTCAAGCTGTTCCTCTAATCGGTGTCAGTGGGTGCATAGGATATCATCCAAACTCGGTGGTCCGTCAGTTTGGTACCATCCAAGATATCATTTACAAGCCATCACTAGAAGTGATCATATTCGAATACCAGGACCTAAGTCTGTTGGTATCCGAGAAGTTTGCTAAGCTGGCAGAGGTTCAAGCCCTATGGGAAGCCCGAATCGAGAGCCCCAATGTAGATCTCAGAGACTTGGATGACAAAGTAAGCAAGCATCAAGCCACTAGGGATTTCGTGATATACCAACTATATCAGATAGGAGAAAGGGCATACTGGGTCCTAGATATCACCCAACCTAAGCCAGACAAGGTAGACCCAGAGCTGAGAACCTATTTAGAACAAGTCAAGGCTCGGATGGAGGTATACTTTGAAGCTGCATACTACAAAAAGGATGTCTGGAAGGGCAGATTCAAAGAGTTTCATCAAAGGAACAAAGCCTTAGAAGCTCAACTGGAGAAGACCTAAGCTAGAGTCAAAGAGTTGGAAGCTATCATCAGTGAAAAACCGGTGTCTATACAACAAAAGAAGAAAAGGACTAGGAAATAGATTAGCATTGTACTTTTACTTTTTCATGTTTTAAGTATCGAACTCCAACTTTCCAATATTAATAAAAATAAAATTTCAGTATAATATCATTAATCAATTGTTAGCCCCTTTATTTTAGCATCTGTGTGATACATGCATTAAATTAATAAAAATGCGCACCCATGTATCAAAAATAGCACCCTAAACAACCAAAACCTCTAAGGAGCCAAATCCACACCCGCTCAAAGACCAAAATGGCAAACAGTGGCAACAACAGTGACATCCGCAACAACACTAGTGTCGATACTGCCTCGGACCCTAGGATCGTATCCCTGGAACAAACGGTCCAACAATTGGCTACACAAGTCCACCTCCTGATTGAGAGTATCAGCCTCCTTCGCACCACCTAACCAACTCAGGAAGAACATTCAGGGGCAGAAAGAAAGAGAAGCCTAGAGATACCTAGATGCATTTTCCACCCCTCTAACAATCATTCAAGAGCCAAGAATAAATGAAACCGATGTCAGCAATGAAGGCCTGACCTCTCGCACGTCCAAGCAGCATCTAGCTCTTAATAATTGGTTTTGTTATCCTATTAATAGCGTTAAGTTAGCTCAAGGATAGGGAACAATTATTGAACAAATTTCTATTGTGGTTATTTTTCATATTCAATAAATTGCAATTCGTTCCTTTTTGCTTATATATACGTGCTCTCGCTCCACTTTATCCATAGATTTCCTACTATCGATCGTTAAGGACATTTCACGCAGGTAAGTAATGAAAACACCAATATCGTTTCCAACACTGCTGGGTCAACCATTGGAGGTGAAGTCCTTAACCATGAAATGATACAAGAAAATTGGCAAAAGCATGAACAAAGTAGAATCTCAATCGATGAGCCGATGGAGACAGTAAATCTAGGAAACGCCAAGAAACCTAAAAACCTTAAGATTGGGGCCAATTTGAGTGCCGAGCAAAAACGCGGGATAGTCAAGCTGTTAACTGAATATGCAGATGTATTTGCCTGGTCATACGATGACATGTCAGGACTAGACCAGTCAATAGTAGTTCACAAGCTTCCTACAAGGGAAGATGCTAAACTTAAAAAACAAAAATTGAGAAGATTTAGGCTTGACATCTTACTAAAGATTAAAGAGGAAGTCAAAAAACTATTCGAAATGGCATTCATCGAAGTGTCTGACTATCCAGAAGGGGTAGCGAATATAGTCCCCGTTCTAAAAAAGAATGGGAAAGTATGTGTATGCATAGACTTCCGGGATTTAAACCAAGCTACACCGAAAGATAACTTCCCTCTACCTCACATCGATGTCCCGATAGACAACACTGCGGGAAACCATCTGTTCTCATTTATGGACGGTTTCTCAGGATATAATCAGATAAAAATGGCTGAAGAAGATAAAACTAAAACGACCTTTATCACCACATGAGGAACTTTCTGTTATAAAGCCATGCCCTTTGGTTTGAAAAACATCGGGGCAACGTATCAGAGAGCCATGGTCGTGATACTTCTTGACATGATGCATCGAGAAGTCGAGGTATACATCAACGATATGATAGCCAAGTCTAAGGAAGAAGAAAGCCATACAGTTATTCTAAGGAAATTGTTCAAGCGATTGAGAAATTTTCAGCTCAAATTAAATCCAAAAAAGTGCACTTTTAGGGTCACAACAGGCAAGTTGTTAAAGTTTGTTGTTAGCCGAAAAGGCATTAAAATCGATCCTGACAAAGTAAAGGTCATACTGGAACTACCCTCTCCACGTACTATCAAAGAGGTGAGAGGACTGCTGGGAAGGTTGAATTATATAGCCCGTTTCATCTCACAGCTCACAAACAAATGCCGCCCACTATTCCGTCTACTAAAAAAGAATGTTTTAGTAGAATGGGACGATGAATGTGAAGAAGCATTTAAGACAATCAAAGACTATCTCATAAATCCCCTAGTCTTGATAGTTCCGAAACAAGGAAAACCCTTCTTCTTATACCTCACGATACTCCCTGAATCCATAGGGTGCGTGCTGGGACAGAAAGATGAAGAGGGAAGAGAGTATTCTATATATTATCTAAGCAAGAAATTCACGGATGGGGAACAAAGGTATTCGGAAATAGAGAGGACTTGTTGTGCTTTGATTTGGGTCATGCACTGATTGAGGCAATACACCCTTTACTATCCCATTGAGTTGCTAACAAAACATGATCCTTTGAAGTACTTGGTAGAGAAGCCCGTTTTGTTAGGGAGAATCTCCAAATGGCAAATGCTTTTATCAGAATTTGATATCACATACATAAATCAAAATTCGATAAAAGAGCAATCTTCAGCTAACCAATTGGCAGAACACCTAGTTGAGGGAGATCCCCAAGAATCACAAGCTCAATTCCCTGATGAAAATATATTAACAGTGGAGGGCGCACCAGTAGAAGACTCTGGGATAGAACAAAGCCCTAAATGGAAGATGTTCTTTGACGGAGCTGCCAATGTATTTAGTTGTGGGATCGGGGCAGTGCTGATATGACCAGAAGGAACACAATTCCCTTCAGCAACAAAACTCACATTTCCATATACTAATAATATCGTAGAATATGAGGCATGCATATTCGGCCTCAAAATGGCTTGCCACATGGAAATTCGTGAATTAGAAGTATATGGAGATTCTTCACTCATCATATTATAAACAAGGGGGGAATACAAAACTAAAGATCCCAAATTGGTACCATACCATTAGCATTTGATAGAGCTAATAAATGAATTCGAAACAATCACCTTCACATACATCCCGAGAACTCAGAATCAGTTTGCAGATGCACTCGCCACATTAGCATCTATAATTTGGGTAATAAGGGGGTCGAAGTCCAACCATTGAAAATAGAAATCAAAAGTCGGCCCGCCTACTATTTGGTAATTGAAAAAGCACAAGATGGTAAGCCCCGGTATTATGATATCAAAACTTTTCTCCAAGAAGGTAAATACCCTAAAATGGCTTGCAAAAATGACCAAAAAACACTCAGAAGGTTAGCAAGTCATTTCTTATTAAATGGGCCTGTGCTTTATAAAAGATCGCCTGATACCACCTTGTTAAAATGTGTGGATAGAAATGAAGCATGTGAACTGATGAAAGAAGTGCATGAAGGAGTATGTGGACCTTACATGAACAGCTACAAGTTGGCCTGAAAAATCATGAGAATGGGCTACTATTGGCTAACCATGGAATCAGATTGTCTCAAATTTGTCAAGCACTATCACTTGTGTCAAGTTTATGCAAACCAAATAAATGCCCCACCTAAAGAACTTCATTCATTGTCTGCACCATGGCCTTTCTCCATGTGGGGAATCAACATCATTGGCCCAATCACTCCAATAGTGTCCAACGGCCACGAATTTATACTAGTAGCCATTGATTATTTCTCCAAATGGGTGGAAGCTTCATCATATGCTAGTGTCACAAAAGGGGTAATAATTTGATTCATGAAGAGGGACATAATAGCTCGATACGAAGTTCCTGAGTCAATTATCACTGACAACGGTACCAACCTCAACAATAAGTCAATGACAAATTTCTGTTAAAAATTCCATATAAACCATAGAAATTCAACTCCCTACCGACCTTAGATAAATAGGGCAGTGGAAGCAGCTAACAAGAATATCAAAAGAATCATTGAAAAGATGACAATCACTTACAAAGATTGGCGCGAGATGTTGCCATTCGCCCTTATGGCTTATAGAACCTCGATTCAAACATCCACTGGAGTTACCCCATATTCTCTGGTATATGGTACTGAGGCAGTCTTACCAGTTGAAGTCGAAATACCATCCTTCAAAATTCTATCAGAAGTGCAGTTAGATGAGTCAGACTGGGTAAAGAAGAGGCTCGATCAATTGAATTTGATCGATGAAAAAAGACTCACTGCATTATGTCACAGCCAGTGTTCCCAACAAAGAATGACCCAAGCATTCAACAAGAAAATGAGACCTCAATGTTTCAAAGAAGGAGATCTGGTGCTAAAGAAAGTTCTCCCGAATACTCAAGATCCCAAGGGGAAGTTTACCCCAAACTATGAGGGCCCATACGCTGTAAAGAAGGTATTGTTAGGAGGTGCTCTGATATTAACTCAAATGGATAGTCTAGAATTGAGAGACCCCATTAATACAAATGCTATTAAGATGTACTATTGTCGAGTATAATATTTGAATTCCCATTCCTAATCCGATCTAAGCTAGACCCTATGCTCATCTAATCTAGATCCTCGACTTGAGTTAGGAATTTCGTTTAATTTTTGGAGTCGCCACCCAACTGTTTGTTGGGAAAATTGAATTAAGACTAAAGGAGCGGATTAGTCTTAATTTGGACCACTAGTCGTCGTTCTTTCCTCTTCTCGTTTTTGTGAAAAGAGGAAAAGGGAAAACCAGAGTTTCTAAGTTCGGGGCTAACCTATTAAAACCTTTACGGTTACCACCTAATCTCCCAAAATTGTTTATCTTTAGAAATGTGTTTCATTTGTGTTTCTGTTACTTTTTATTATGTTTGAGAATTATTTTGAGAAAATGATTTTTCATACATTTTAGGGGTTGACCCGAATGGGTGCCTACGTACCTGCTATTCAGGATCAAACAAGCCGTAGTTCGCTTTTCTGAAAACCTTTAGATTTGTTGGTGAATTTTAATTTTGAAATTTCTTATGATTTATGTTCTTAACATTTTTGGGATTTTTCTAAAACTTCTGAGCCTAAACTTTGAATTTGATTTTTTTGAAAATGATTTTGAGGGAAAACATCAATTTTGAGTTTATTTGAAGAAAATGGTTTTTCTAAGTGCTAAACTTATTTTTTTGTAATTTTTTGAATTTTTTTTATGAATCTTTACGATTTTTGTGATTTTTATGAGTTTTTTATGATTTTTATAATTTTTATAAGTTTTTTATGATTTTCATAATTTTTTATTTTTGTTGAAATTTCATCCTAAGTTTACTTTCTATCCTATTTTGAAATTTATTATTATTTTCCTAATATTTTTATTTTTTTTTTCTAATTTTTATTACTATTTTTATTTTATTTTTCCTTCTTATTTTTTTCTATTTTCTACATTATTAAATTCTAGAAATATAATTTTTAATTTTCTAATTTTTTGAAAATATAACAAATAATAAATAAATGGCTAACAAAATAATAAATAATAAATTAAAAATTTAGAATAATCAAATAAACAAAATAAATAATAATAAAAAATCTGGAAAATCCGACTTACCTGGATCCGGGTCGCTACGCGGGTCGGGTCAGTCGGGTCGAATCGGGTCGGATCGGATCGGGTCGGATCTGTCGGAGACGGCGGCGGGGTTGGCTCGTTCACGACGTTCCGGCGGTCGTTTGCGGCGGGTGAAGTGTCGAATCCTAGCTTTTTGAGGGTGCTGAATCCGATGGTGGTGGCGGTTTACTCCCAGATCGCCTCCTAGCGGTTGCTCCAACTCCGATCGATGGTCTCGGCTTCAAGTTCCTCCGGCGTACTCCGATTCACTCCTTTCTCTCTCTTTCTCTCACTTTTTCTTCGTGTTTTTTTCGTGCTCTGGCTTCCTCCTGTTCTCCTCTATTTATAGGCACCTCGAACTCCTCTTGGATAAGCTCGAATCGGCCGATTTAGATAAACCCATATTTTTCCGTTTCTTAGATTCGATTTTATCCCGGCGATTTGATGTTAATCTCTTGTGCTCCTTTGGTTTATCTGATGGATTTGGCCTTATCTCGACTTTAATCTAGAAGATTAAAAAGAAAACGGCCGATTTCGCCTTCGTCGGACTTCTGTCGGATTTTTTTCTCCGGCTGGGCTCGCGAAGAAGACGATCACGCGCGACGCGCGTGACTTCCCTCGGCCAATCACATGCTGCCACGTGGCAGCTCCAGGGAAAAGAACGAAAAATTTTTGCCGAGCGCCTGCGGGGGGATTCGAACTCGCGACCTTCAGCCTTCACACGGTTCCCATGCGCACACACGAGCCAGCTGAGCTGGCCCAATTTCCCGATTTTATTTACATCGCAAATTGTACATATGCGATGCAATTTTTTTATTTTTTTGTATTTTTTGAAATTTCAAAAATTTGTAAAAATTATTTATTATTCATCATTGCTATTTCTAAAATCATTTTTCAAAATTGAAGTGTTTTCCTATTTATTTTCATTTTTTTGAATATTTTTATTATTTATGCTAAATTAAGGAAAAATTGGGAAAAATTAGGAAAAATTGAAAATTGATTATTATTGAAAATTATTGATTCCTAGGGCAAAAATGAGGTGTTTACAGCTGCCCTCTTTGTAGTAAAGTTTGAAAAACTTAACTACAAAGACAAACAAAAGACGCCATTTTTGGCCTCCTAAATTAGGTTTTGGTAGGAAAATGCCCCAAGAGCTGATAATCCTACGATTTGAAAATGATTCAAGGTAATGTTCCTTCTCCAAAAAGTGCTTTATGAGCTAACTAATTGGCGACAGGACATATCTCAAGCTTTGAGTAGAAATGTATGAGAAATGATGATAGGAAGCGTCTTATCAGACTTGCAACCTTGGAAAGAAATATGACCGAAAAGTGCCCCGAGAGCTGACTAATCGGGAGGGTTTAGGAAAGTGCCCCTCATGGGCTGACTAACCTTTGATAAAATGCCTCGAAAAGTGCCCCCTATGGGCTAACCTTGAGGTAGAAAGTTTTAGGAAAGGGCCCCTATGGGCTGCCTAACCTAGAATGGAAATTTGCCTCAAAAAGTGCCCCCTATGGGCTGACCATGAGAACAAGGTTTTTAGGAAAGGGCCCCCTATGGGCTGCCTAACCTAGAATTGAAATTTGCCTCAAAAAGTGCCCCCTTATGGGCTAACCATGAGGACAAGGTTTTTAGGAAAGGGCCCCCTATGGGTTGCCTAACCTGGATTGAAAATTTGCCTCAAAAAGTGCCCCTTATGGGCTGACCATGAGGACAAGGTTTTTAGGAAAGGGCCCCCTATGGGTTGCCTAACCTAGGATTGAAATTTGCCTCAAAAAGTGCCCCCTTATGGGCTGACCATGAGGACAAGGTTTTTAGGAAAGGGCCCCCTATGGGCTGCCTAACCTAGGATTGAGAATTTGCCTCAGAAAGTGCCCCCTATGGGCTGACCATGAGGACAAAGTTTTTTTTTAGGAAAGGGCCCCCTATGGGCTGCCTAACCTAGAATGGAAATTTGCCTCAAAAAGTGCCCCCTATGGGCTGACCATGAGGACAAGGTTTTTAGGAAAGGGCCCCCTATGGGCTGCCTAACCTTGAATTAGACTTGTCTCAAAAAGTGCCCCCTATGGGCTGACCATGAGAACAAGGTTTTTAGGAAAGGGCCCCCTATGGGCTGCCTAACCTAGAATGGAAATTGTTTCAAAAAGTGCCCCCTATGGGCTGACCATGAGAACAAGGTTTTTAGGAAAGGGCCCCCTATGGGCTGTCTAACCTAGAATTGAAATTTGCCTCAAAAAGTGCCCCCTTATGGGCTGACCATGAGGACAAGGTTTTTAGGAAAGAGCCCCCTATGGGCTGCCTAACCTAGGATTGAAATTTGCCTCAAAAAGTGCCCCCTTATGGGCTGACCATGAGGACAAGGTTTTTAGGAAAGGGCCCCCTATGGGCTGCCTAACCTGGATTGAAAATTTGCCTCAAAAAGTGCCCCTTATGGGCTGACCATGAGGACAAGGTTTTTAGGAAAGGGCCCCCTATGGGCTGCCTAACCTAGGATTGAGAATTTGCCTCAGAAAGTGCCCCTTATGGGCTGACCATGAGGACAAGGTTTTTTGGAAAGGGCCCCCTATGGGCTGCCTAACCTAGGATTGAGAATTTGCCTCAGAAAGTGCCCCCTATGGGCTGACCATGAGGACAAAGTTTTTTTTTAGGAAAGGGCCCCCTATGGGCTGCCTAACCTAGAATGGAAAGTTTTAGGAAAGGGCCCCCTATGGGCTGCCTAACCTAGAATGGAAATTTTTTAGGAAAGGGCCCCCTATGGGCTGCCTAACCTAGAATGGAAATTTTTAGGAAAGGGCCCCCCTATGGGCTGCCTAACCTAGAATGGACAGTTTTAGGAAAGGGCCCCCTATGGGCTGCCTAACCTAGAATGGAAAGTTTTAGGAAAGGGCCCCCTATGGGCTGCCTAACCTAGAATGGAAATTTTTTTAGGAAAGGGCCCCCTATGGGCTGCCTAACCTAGAATGGAAATTTTTAGGAAAGGGCCCCCTATGGGCTGCCTAACCTTGAATTAGACTTGTCTCAAAAAGTGCCCCCTATGGGCTGATCATGAGAACAAGGTTTTTAGGAAAGGGCCCCCTATAGGCTGCCTAACCTTGAATTAGACTTGTCTCAAAAAGTGCCCCCTATGGGCTGACTATGAGAACAAGGTTTTTTTTTTTTTTTTTTCCGGGAAAGTGCCCATATTGGGCTGACTAACCCTTAGATTGATTTTTAGGAAAGTGCTCCAAGAGCTGACTGACCTAAATGAAAATGATGGCTAAAAAGGTGCCCCATGTGGGCTAACCTCGAGAGATCTAGGGGAGTGCCCCTCTTTGGGCTGACTACCCCATTAAAGGAAGAATATCCTAAGTGAGAATCTTATTCATTTTTTTTTTCAATAAAAATCAAATGCAAGATGACTTAAGACTTCTGAACAAGTGATAACTAAAATTTTTCTGCAAATTTTCAAAAAATGGTCTTTTGAAACCTAAGGATAATGTGGAAAAATATTAAAGTGTTCCTTTTTTTTAGTGAGCATTTCTAACAAGTAAAGAATCTGACAAGGCTCCTAAAAATACAAATAAAGGGTAAGCATTCCCTACTGCTCAATAATCACTTACTCTTTTGCCTCATTTTTCTTAGAGGTTTTGGTTTAATCCTAGAAACAAAGTGTTGTCTTAGCTTAATCAATCATCTCTTGAGAGGTTTCTTGTAATCAAGACTCATATCTTCTTCTTGGGGAACATCAGTACTTAAGGTTAAACAATACCAATGAGTAAATTCCCTCATTCCATTTATAACTGGATATCTTGTTTTTAATTGGTTTAATCTAAGAGGACTTCCTTACAATCTCTCGGCTTAGATGTCACTCTTGACTTCTACTCCAAAAATTATGGTCTTTCTTGTAAGTAATACGCTTTAATCCGTTAGGACTTTTTGATACTTTGTAATGCAATTTAGGCTCTTTTGGTTATTGGTTTCAGAAAAGTATGTTAATGGTTTTTTTTTTTTTTTGAAAGAATCGTCATTTCAACTTGGGTTTGTAAGTCAAGAAAAAAGAACTGGAATAGTACTTGCCCTAGCAATTTTTGCTTAAGATAAGTTATTTTCAATGATTTGGAGAAGTCTTCGAAAAGGGTAGTATATCTTTGAACTACTCTCGTATTTGGCCCTGGTATTTTTCAAGCGTTGTTGGGCTTTTTATAGGTTTAGCTACATTCTTGGCTTTTCTCATTTCTCTTCTCTTTTTCTTTTCTTTCTTTTTCATTCGTCATTTTTTTTTCATTCATTCTCTTTTTTCCATTTTTTTTCCTTTTCTTTTCTTTTAGGCCCAATGGTGATCGTTTCATGTGGTTCATGTGTATTTTTTCATAATGTGGACTTCTCTTCAGCTCAAATAAATTATCTATGGCTAAAATTTTGAATTGTTGCAACTAGGGCAAGCACTATTGATGTCTCTATCTTCCCAAGTATTCCATCGTGGGGTGGTTGATGGTGAGGTTCAATTTTGAAACTCTTGTTTATCAAAGGATAATTGTGTTTAGGGTAGCAAAAATGAATGCCTAACATTATTTTGATTTAACGTATCAAATTCAAGATAGACCCCCTTTAAGGAATGAGTCCAAAACCTCACATTAATAACACTCAACTCTCAAGTGTTTAAGGGTTAGTGTTTGGGACATGGTTTGCCTCTTGTCATCTTAAACCTTTTAAACCAAGATACTCTTCCATTTTATTAACTTTGCCTATGTTCTCCACTTCTCATGGTGTCCTTATGTACTGTTGTCAATTTGAACAAGCGATTTGGTCTTAAGACTCAAGGATTTGGAGTAGTCTTCTTTATACCCTCGTTGATAATTGACCATAGCTGCTTTGAAAGTGTACTAAAAAATCTTTGTCTGGTTTAGATGACTTTTGGTGGAAAGGAAACTTCAAGTGCAGCTTTTAGGGTTGGAGGGTGTTGGGACGTTTTATGTTTCGAGGCTTAAATCAAGATACGAGGAGACCTTTTGAAGTTAATGGGGTCTTTTGTTGGTTATAGAGGTCTTTGGTTATTTAGAGCAAGTGACTATGAGCTTTAGGTTAAGCTGACCATTTAGAAGCAACTTTTAGGACCTTGAAAAGATCTCTTATTGTTAGTAACTCTTCAATTTTCTTTCTTTCTTTATTTTTATTGGTTGTTCTTATTTTTTAGTAAATATGTAAACAAGATGCTCATACGGATACAAATATGTAAACAAGATGCTCACACAAGATGCTCACACGGATGCTAAAAGCTGAAGGGTTGACAATCTGACTGACAATGTAATATTGAAACTTCAATTCTAGAGTTCAATAATCAAAATAAAAGATTACAAATAACGCTCTACTTCCTAGCTCTTTTAGTTTCCTGTTGTGGAGGCTCAGATTTCCCATTGATGATAGCTTCTAGCTCCTTGACCTTGTCTTGGCATTTCTCCAATTGTGCTTCCAAAGCCTTGTTCCTTTGGTTGGATTCCTTGAAGCGTCCCTTCCAGATGTCTTTCTTATAACCCGTAGTTTTGAAGTATACTTCCATTCGGGCCTTGACCTGCTCCAGGTAGACTTCGGTCTCTAGATTTATCTTGTCTGGCCTTGGTTGGGTGACGTCTGGAACCCGATATGCTCTTTCCCCTGTCTGGTATAGCTGGCGGATTACAAACTCTCTGGTGACTTGGTGTTTTCCCACTTCGCCATCTAGCTCTCCTAGGTCGACATTTGGGCTTTCAATTCTAGCTTTCCCAAAGTGCTTTGACCTCTGCCAGCTTAGCAAATTTCTCGGCTACCAACAGGTTCGGATCTTGATACTCAAAGGTGATTGCTTCGAGCGAAGGCCGATAAACTATGTCTTGGATGGTACCGAATTGGCGGACCACTGAGTTTAGGTGATATCCAATACATCCATTGATCCCGATTAACGGCACTGCTTGGATATTACTGCAAGTCAAGATGATTTTATTGCAGCAACTCCACCTGGCTGTCCATAGGATATCTTTAGCGCTAAGGCTTCTAAGTAGATCCGCCCAACTGTAGCTGGTAATGTCGTCGGGTAGCTTCACCTTTTCTATACAGGAATCTACCAGGTCCACCTGTTGGGCCAAGGTTTTCCTGACCATGTTCAGCCCGAAGCATTTGAGGTGGCTTACGAACCATATCAGCAGAAGGTTGATGCTGGAGCGTAGGATCCCATGACCCTTCTTCTTGAGGAAATTCAGATTTCGGATCTGTTCAGCCAGTAGAGCCGGGATGTAAGATTTTCCGTCCAGGAATTGGGTTACCAGCTCTGCAACTCGGTAGTGAATATAGAAAGTTCCGGTGGGGAACAGTATGGTGGCGAAGGCTGTCAAGATGAAAGCCTTCACCCTTCTTTGTCTGTAAGTCTGAGGGTCCCCACACAGGATGTCCTTTCTATCCCCATTGTCTTCTCGGACAATAAACCAGGCTTCTAGATCATCCATGCGTATGCAATACCCGTTATAGTCTGCCAAGGCTTTGTTAACTGCTGTTTTGCGGATGCCCAGTAGTCTGCTGAACGTACCAGCTGGCCCGGCCTCAAGGTCTGGCGCGTAAATTTGATCAGTCAGTGCTGGAGCCTGTAGCAACTGGGTATACTCCTCCAGGGTAGGGGTGATCTCATGCGGTCCGATGAAGAAAGCTGCGGGCTCGATCTCCCATAACTGGAGCATGGCCCGGACCATAGGCAAATTCGCCTCTGTCTTAGTCAGTGAGAGGACGGGACCGATCTTTTGTTGGATAAAGGCTTGCTCCTCTGGGTTATACAAGGTAAACCAGTGGTCCAGTACCAATTTTGGGTCCAAAGGTTTGTACACCCGAATTTCTTTGCGGAGGAGGCGGTTGACTGCACTGCTAGCCATCTATTACAATAGGAAACAGCCTAGTTACAACAAGAACTATGAAAACGTTACAGGGAAATAGTCCTGAACTCCAAGGACAAAATAACAAACCATTACATTGTCATCCAATTGTCAACCCTTCTTACGATGTCATGTATGCAAGTAGGTGGGTTCTAACTGGTTCCCGAGCTCTATGGCCTCCCACATTCTCGAAGAAATGGATCTCAGGCCATATCGAAGCATAGGGTGGGGTAGCCTAATCGGTCCCGAACGGTGAATCAACTCACTTCGCCCGAAACCTACACAATGGCTCCCCGACTTAGGTTGCTAGGACGGTCCGGGTTCGACCGCATCTACTCACACAAGCATATGTATGTATGCAAGAAACCCCCACAATACAAAATCTAACTAAACCCTGAAAAGTTAGCAACAGAATAATAATTAAAAAACACATTTCTTTAAGATAAAGATTTGAAGAGATTCAGGTGGCTAGCCTGCTGGTATGGAGTCCCCAGTGGAGTCGCCATCCTGTCGAGTATAATATTTGAATTCCCATTCCTAATCCGATCTAAGCTAGACCCTATGCTCATCTAATCTAGATCCTCGACTTGAGTTAGGAATTTCGTTTAATTTTTGGAGTCGCCACCCAACTGTTTGTTGGGAAAATTGAATTAAGACTAAAGGAGCGGATTAGTCTTAATTTGGACCACTAGTCGTCGTTCTTTCCTCTTCTCGTTTTTGTGAAAAGAGGAAAAGGGAAAACCAGAGTTTCTAAGTTCGGGGGCTAACCTATTAAAACCTTTACGGTTACCACCTAATCTCCCAAAATTGTTTATCTTTAGAAATGTGTTTCATTTGTGTTTCTGTTACTTTTTATTATGTTTGAGAATTATTTTGAGAAAATGATTTTTCATACATTTTAGGGGTTGACCCGAATGGGTGCCTACGTACCTGCTATTCAGGATCAAACAAGCCGTAGTTCGCTTTTCTGAAAATCTTTAGATTTGTTGGTGAATTTTAATTTTGAAATTTCTTATGATTTATGTTCTTAACATTTTTGGGATTTTTCTAAAACTTCTGAGCCTAAACTTTGAATTTGATTTTTTTGAAAATGATTTTGAGGGAAAACATCAATTTTGAGTTTATTTGAAGAAAATGGTTTTTTCTAAGTGCTAAACTTATTTTTTTGTAATTTTTTGAATTTTTTTTTTTTATGAATCTTTACGATTTTTGTGATTTTTATGAGTTTTTTTATGATTTTTATAATTTTTATAAGTTTTTTATGATTTTCATAATTTTTTATTTTTGTTGAAAATTTCATCCTAAGTTTACTTTCTATCCAATCTTGAAATTTATTATTATTTTCCTAATATTTTTATTGTTTTTTTTTCTACATTTTTATTACTATTTTTATTTTATTTTTCCTTCTCTATTTTTTCTATTTTCTACATTATTAAATTCTAGGAAAATATAATTTTTACATTTTCCCATTTATTGAAAATATAAACAAATAAATAAATAAATGGCTAACAAAATAATAATAATAAATAAATAAATTCAGAATAATCAAATAAACAAAATAAATAATAATAAAAAATCTGGAAAATCCGACTTACCTGGATCCGGGTCGCTACGCGGGTCGGGTCAGTCGGGTCGAATCGGGTCGGATCGGATCTGTTGGAGACGGCGGCGGGGTTGGCTCGTTCACGACGTTCCGGCGGTCGTTTGCGGCGGGTGAAGTGTCGAATCCTAGCTTCTTGAGGGTGCCGAATCCGATGGTGGTGGCGGTTTACTCCCAGATCGCCTCCTAGCGGTTGCTCCAACTCCGATCGATGGTCTCGGCTTCAAGTTCCTTCGGCGTACTCCGATTCACTCCTTTCTCTCTCTTTATCTCACTTTTTCTTCGTGTTTTTTTCGTGCTCTGGCTTCCTCCTGTTCTCCTCTATTTATAGGCACCTCGAACTCCTCTTGGATAAGCTCGAATCGGCCGATTTAGATAAACCCATATTTTTCCGTTTCTTAGATTCGATTTTATCCCGGCGATTTGATGTTAATCTCTTGTGCTCCTTTGGTTTATCTGATGGATTTGGCCTTATCTCGACTTTAATCTAGAAGATTAAAAAGAAAACGGCCGATTTCGCCTTCGTCGGACTTCTGTCGGATTTTTTTCTCCGGCTGGGCTCGCGAAGAAGACGATCACGCGCGACGCGCGTGACTTCCCTCGGCCAATCACATGCTGCCACGTGGCAGCTCTAGGGAAAAGAACGAAAAATTTTTGCCGAGCGCCTGCGGGGGGATTCGAACTCGCGACCTTCAGCCTTCACACAGTTCCCATGCGCACACACGAGCCAGCTGAGCTGGCCCAATTTCCCGATTTTATTTACATCGCAAATTGTACATATGCGATGCAATTTTTTTATTTTTTTGTATTTTTTGAAATTTCAAAAATTTGTAAAAATTATTTATTATTCATCATTGCTATTTCTAAAATCATTTTTCAAAATTGAAGTGTTTTCCTATTTATTTTCATTTTTTTGAATATTTTTATTATTTATGCTAAATTAAGGAAAAATTGAGAAAAATTAGGAAAAATTGAAAATTGATTATTATTGAAAATTATTGATTCCTAGGGCAAAAATGGGGTGTTTACAACTATCCTTAGGCAAGGAAGTTGAGATTTTGCCAAGGTTTATGAATGCCAATATTCAGTACAAATTTCGTTGAGTATAGTTTTCATTTCTTTTACAAGCAAAGTTAATGTCTCTGAATGATTGATGACTCCAACCAATTCGCATTAAAACAAACATTCCTAAACACACTACCCACCACTTCACCAATGAATGATAAACATTGAAATGATAATGAATCTCAATAGATTTTGTGACATAATTCTACCTACTTTTGAGCATTAAACCTAATGCATTAATAGGATAATACCACAATCACAAGAGCCATGCTCATAAGAAAGGAAGCGCATCAAAGCCCTCAGCCCTGTTTTGAAGTAAGAGTAAGCAAAGGAGAAGCAAACCAGCATAAAGGTTCGGTTGTTTAGTTACTATTCGTGATGAATTGGTAAGCATCTTAGAATAAATAACCATCATTCACATATTACAAGACATCTCTTATCAAATCATTTGACTCGCTCACTAGAAGCATTTTCAAAAGTGTTAGGTCAGTCAGCCCATAGAGGGACTCTTTCCTAAACACCCTTTCTCAAGGTTAGCTCATAAGAACACCTTTCGAGATACCTATTTTTCAAGGTTGCGAGTCCAAGAAGACGCTTCCCATTAGAGGTTAGTCAGCTCATAGAGGGCCACTTTCCTAAACATCCTCTTTTAAGGTTAGCCTAGAGGGGCACCTTTCGAAACATTTCTTCCCCAGGGTCGCAAGTCTAAGAAGACGCTTCCCATTATAGGTTAGTCAGCCCAAAGAGGGGTAATTTCTTAAACAGTCTCTCTCAGGGTCAGCCCACAGGGGCACCTTTCGAGATACCTATTTTTCAGGGTTGCAAGTCTAAAAAGACACTTCCCGTTACTGGTTAGTCAGCCCACAATGGAGTACTTTCCTAAACACCCTTTCTCAAGGTTAGCTCATAGGAGCACCTTTCGAGGTACCTATTTTTTTAAGGTTGCAAGTCTAAGAAGATACTTCCTGCTATTGATTAGTTAGCTCATGGGAGCACTTTTCAAATTTGTCGATTAGTTAGCTTATAGGAGCACTTTTCGAATCTATCGATTAGTTAGCTCATAGGAGCACTTTTCAAATCTATTGATTAGTTAGCTCATAGGAGCACTTTTCTAATTTATCAATTAGTCAACTCATATGAGCATTTTTCTAGATAATTGATCAGTCAGCTCATAGGAGCATTTTTCTAAGATAGTCTAACAATTAGTCAGCTCATAGGAGCACTTATCCAGATTATCCCCTTTAAGGTTGTTAGCCCCATAAGGCACTTCCTGATATCGATCAGTCAGCTCATGAGAGCACTCTTCGAAGGCAGTTCTCTCCAAACAATCACTAGTCTATCCAGAAGCTTCTATTGATAGGTGGCTAGCTCATAAGAGCGCTTCCTAAGACAATCTTCTCTTTAAGGTTGCTAGTCCGATAGGACACTTCCTATTATTAGCTATTCCACTCACAATAACATACTCCTAAACAATCCTTAAGATGTTTCTTATCGTCGATTAGTCAGCTCGTAGAGCACTTTTCGGGAGGATACATTACTTCAAATTGTTAGGTTGTTTAAGGTCATTTCCTGAGCAATGCCAATCATCACAAAGCACTCGTGAGATTATTAGCTTATGGAGTATTTTCCTACTAAAGACCAAATTCCAGATAACCAACTAAACCAAGGCATTGTCCATTTAGTCTAGAGGCCAAAAATGGCGCATTTCTTGTCTTTGTAGTTAAGTTTTCCAAACTCTACCATAAAGAGGGGCAGTTGTAAATACCCCATTTTTTACCCTAATAATTAATAATGGTTAGTTTTCAATTTTTTCATTTTTTTTTACAATTTTTCTCCTAATTTAGCAAAAATAGGAAAAATATTCAAAAAATAAATAAATAGGGAAAATATATCAATTTTGGAAAATAATGATAGGAATAATAAGAAAAGGAGTTAAATAATTTTTACAAATTTTTTGAATTTCAAAATAATACAAAAATAATAAAAATTGCATTGCATATATGCAAATTACGAAAATAAAAAAAAAAAAAAACTAAGAAGTGGACTAGCTCAGCTGGTCCGGACCATGACCTAAGGTGCAGGGAAGGGGGCTCGGTTGAGGGTTTGAATCACAAGGGACGCATTCCGCATTTGCTCGATTTTTTTTCTCTCCCCAGGACACGTGTCAGCTTATGATTGGATGGAGGGGGCGCAAGCGTCGGGTGCGTGATCGTCTTCAACCTCCGTTTGAGACCGTCACCAGTGAGTAAAAATTCAAATTTTAGCTGTTTTGATGTGATTTTTTTGCACAAATCCACTAAATCTTTAACTAAAATAAGATAAACATCATCCAATTAGAATCAAATCGCAACAAATTGGAAGATTTACACAAATCGAAGATGGGTTTTTAACCGCAAATCCGATTCACCCCAATCGGAGGAAATCCGAGCTTATCTAGCTTGATTTCCAGTGCCTATAAATAGAGCACGAGGGGAGGTGGCCAAAGCACAAATTAGAAGAGAGAAAGGAGGGGAAATAAGAGAGTCAAAGCCGCCGGAGTTCACGCAACCTACGACCGCCGACCACCACCTTGAACCACCACTTGGAGAAGCTTTAGGAGAAATCCACCACCACCATCAAGTCCTTCGTCCTTAGAAACATTGGAAACACCACCTGATCAACAAAAATAGACGCCAAAACACCACCTACGAGGACTTCCAACCGTCGCTCAATTCGACCCGACCCGACCTGATTCTACTTGACCTGCACACCGTATCCAAATCTAGGTAAGTCGGATTTTCTGATTTTTTTGATTTATTTTATTATTATTTATTTATTCATTTGTTATTTATTTATTTATTCATTTGCTATTTATAATTCAAAAAATAATATTAGGAAAAAAATAGAATTTAGATTAGTGTTTTTAGGTTTAGTTTAGAATAGAATAAATAATAAAAGAATTATAAAAATCATAAAAAAAATAAAAGAATATATATATAATAATAGAAAAGTATATAAATTAAAATAAAAACTAAAAAAAAAGATGGAAAAACGTTAAAATAAAAAAATAAAAAAAATAGAAAAATAAGAAAGTAAAAAAATAAGAAAATAATAATAATAATAATAATAAATAAAATAAAAATAAATAAATTAATAATGATCGAAAGTAGGATTAATAATGGAGGTAGATTAATGATAGGGATAAAAACAATTTTTATCACTTAGAAAAAAATGATTTTCTTAAATAAATCCAAAATTGGTTTTTCCTTAAAATTAATTTTTAATAATCAAGCTTAGGCTTAGATTTTTTTTCCAAAAAACGCCAAAAATGATAAAAACGTAAATTCGAGGTATTTTCAAAATTAAAATTAACTACTCACTAAAGTTTTTTATAAAAAGTGAACTACGGCTTGTTTGTTTCTAAATAGCAGGTACGTAGGCACCCTTATGGGGCAACTCTAAAAAGAACGAAAAATCATTTTTCACATTAAAATAATTTGCTTTTAATCAATAAGCAAAAGCACAACAAAAAAGAAATCAAAAAAACAAAATAAATGACAATAAAAGACATTAGGATATGGTTTAAATTTCAGAAGAATAAGGTGGTAACTTTAAGGTTTTAATAGGTTAGCTCCCAAACTCAGAAACTTTGGTTTTCCCTTTCCTCTTTCATAAAATATGAAAAGAGGAGATCTCGCTGACTAGTTGTCCGAGTTAGGATTAATCTTCTTAATTAGTCCTGATTCAATAATCTTTCCCAACTTCGGTTGAGTGGCGACTCCAAAATAAGACAAAATTCCTAATTCAAGTCGAGGATTTATATTAGATAAGCATAGGATCTAGTATAAAATAAGATTAGGAATGAAAATAAAAAAAAAAATTAAACTCGACAGATGTTATTTTAAGTAATAACATGATAACATATTCATAGTTTTTTATGACTACTAGAGGTGTTCAAGTGGGTTAGGGGGCCCAGGTTGGCCCGTTTAATCCATTTTAAAAATGGGTTAGGGTAAAAAAATTAACCTGTTTAAAAAGCAAGCTAAAATAGCATGATACGTTTAACCAACAGGTCAAAGTGAGTTAGCCCATGATGGGCGAGGTTAGATTGCATGCACTTAGAAAAAAAAAAAAAAAAAGGAATCAGTGGCACACAGTATTAGGCCTCAAGTCCTTTTTACACCACAGTCATCAGTTACATTGCATGCAGATCTACTAACCCAAACCCTAAGTAAAATAGAAGGAACAACACATAATGGTAGGTCTCGGCCCTCATATTTGCAAATCACAATCGCAGATTGCTCATCTATCATCCCTCTCGTCATCCAGTTCGTTGCTCTCGTCTTCCGGTCATCCCTCTTTTCGCTCGCAATCGTCTGGTTATCCTTATCCCTCTCCTTGCTCTCGTCATTTGGTCATCCGCATCCCTCATCTGTCTCCTCGCTAGTGAGTCATCCCTTGTAAGAATACTGTGTTTTCCCTTCCTAGCTAGATTAATACTATTTTTTCCCTTCCTACTCTTGGTCTTAGTGGTAATTTCGTAAGAGAGCTGCTATAGTATTTACATCTACTAGACGTTGGATTAGATGCACAATAGTTTTTTTTTTTTTTTTTTATAGGAACTTGGCTATCCCATGAATTATTTCATAGATGAGTTCCTCAATTTCACCTGCTTGCAAGTTTAATGCTAGGAATTGAAGAAAATATTTCCTAAACTCCATGTGCACTTAGGATGATGGTGCAATTGCTAGTGAAGTGGCAAGATGTTTGTTTGTATCTTTGATCATGTATTTTTGTGTGTTGTCCAAAGATATGTTATTGAATAGTTAAGAGAAATGCAATTGCTCCAAATAATGGCCCATTAGAGGCAATGCCATTATTCATAGAGTATAAATTATCAAAATAGTGGATGTACTTCTAAACTAGGTTCATTGTTGCATTATTTTACTTATTAAAACACACTTATTCTTCTTCGAAATGGGAGTACAATTATAAAATCCTATTCTTGCTAGTAGGTGTTCTATTATGCTAAATGTGAATGATTTGGCTGTTTTTTTTACTCTTATTCATTGTAATAGATGTTAATGGTTTACATCTTCCTTTGTATATTTTCATAATGAATTGTACTACTTGTACTAATGAAGACAATACCATTCAACGAATTAATGTGGACGATGAGTCAGATGCTCATGGGGGTGATTCCATTATGCCATCTAATACTATTGCGAGAACATCTCTCAACTCCCAAGAACCTAAAGGTAAGAGACTTAGAACAAACACTTCTATAGTTTGGGATGTTTTAACAAAAATACGAGTAGGAAAGGATGGTAAAGAAAGAGAAAAATGCAAAGGATATAGGAAAGAGTATGTGATTGGTAGTTCTAAATATGGGATGTTAACTTTAATTCGACATATGAATAAGTGTCATTAACTTCACAAATATCCGGATGTGGGTGATATGATAATTGATCAGTCTGGAAAGTTAAAGTTAAGAAAAGTATATTACAAAGTTGCTCATAAAATCTTGTCAATGACGATAATTGAGCACAATCTTCCTTTCTCATTTATTAAATACAGGAGGATTATACAATTGATAAAGTATTTCCATCCTAATTATATTCCCATCTCTAGGAAAACAGCTACATCTGATGTTTGGAAATTGTACTTAGCTAAAAAAGATAATTTGAAAAAAGTTTTAGAAAAAATTCATGGTAGAGTTTGCTTGACATTTGACGTATGGACAACTTCCAGGTGTGAGGGTTATATGTGTGTAATTGCACATTTTATGGATGATAATTGGAAACTTCAAAATAAAATTCCTTCTTTTTTTTATGTGCCACCTCCTCACTTAAGAAATGAATTATCAAGGAGGATGTTTGATTTTTTTGAAAGATTAGGGTATTGATAAGAAAGTTTTTAGTCTTACCTTAGACATTGCATCTGCGAATGATTGCATGCAAAATCTCTTGAAAGATCAGCTTAAGTTACAATGTAGTTTGTTATGTGATGGTGAATTTTTTCATGTTAGATGTTATGCTCATATTCTTCACCCGATTGTAAAAGAAGGCTTAATAGTAGCCAATGAGGCTTTACATAAAATAAGAGAGAGTATAAAGTATATAAAAGGGTTAGAGAGTAGAATGAAACATTTCTAGAAATATGTTAAACAAGTCACTAATCTTGACACCAGTGTTGGTTTGCATTTGGATATGGCTACCAGATGGAATTCTACTTATCTAATGCTTGCTAGTGCTCTCAAGTATCAACATGCTTTTTCTTACTATCAATTAAATGACTTGAATTATAAATACTGTCCATTAGTGGAGGAGTGGGAAAGAGCAAAACAATTGTGCAAGTTCTTGAGTTTTGTTTACACCATCATAGATTTGATGTCTGGCTCTTCATATCCAACTCCAAACTTATATTTTTTACAAGTGTAGAGGATAAAATGTTTATTAAATGAAAATTTAGCAAATGAAGATTTTATCATAAGAAATATATGTATTAAGATGAAAGAAAAATTTGACAAATATTGGAGGGAATATAGCATTTTCCTTGCACTTAGAGCTATATTGGACCCTCGAATGAAGTTGAACTTTTTAAGGTCTTGTTTAATAAGATTGATCCACTTACATGTGAAGAGAAGTTAGTTAAAATAAAGGGCAAGTTATATAAACTCTTCGAAGAATATGACAAGAACAAGGTAAAGAAAGCACATTCTAGTAGCTATTAAGTTGGTTCTTCTCAAGCTCAACAAACATCTAGAAGTGAGGGTTTAAGCAAAGGACTTAGAGGAAGCATGGGATTTGGAAAAAGTTTGGGTATCGATTTTTTTACTCTTGATGTAAGTTAAACAATCACTTCAATTATTTGTTTATTTATTTATTTATTTTTATAATATTCCACTTTTAATGATTAATTATCACTATTATTTTTTTCCCTAACAATGTAAGAGTACTATTAAGTTGAGGTAGAGACAATCGGTAAGTCATCCTTAGACCTATATCTAGATGAACAGGTATTGGATATGAACTTTTATTCAGAGTTAGATGTATTGGATTATTAAAATACTCAACATCAAAGGTATCTGGATTTGTGCATTATGGCTTTTGATGTTCTTAGTATTCCAATTAGTATAGTAACATCTAAGTCCGCATTTAGTATTGGCACTCGCGTCCTTACTAAATATCGTAGTTCCATGCTTCCTAAATGTGGAAGCTTTAATTTGTATTCGCAATTGGTTACAAGAATTTGATTGGGAAGGTAACTATTTCACTTTTATAAAATTTTGTCATAATTTATTATTTTAACCTTTTAATAGTTCCATCTAATTATTTGCGTTATTTGGTGAATTGTAGATGAAGGTGAAAAAAGTCTTCAAATAACATTATCAAAGGAAGATTCAAATGTGATTGTTGATGAAGAATGGTTACCGTTGATCTAACTAGTTTATGGCCATTCGTATTCCTATTTGACATGAAATTTGTGTAATGGTTGTCTTTGTTATCTTAACTTGACTATTTTATTTTTTGTTTGATGTTTGAAAACTGTGATTTTAATCTCCACATTTAGTATATGAACTTCCAATTTTACTTAGTATTTCAACAAGATTTGTGGTTCTTTATCAAATGGTAGCATGTAATATATTTTTTCTTCTTTTGCTTCTTTTTTTTTTTCTCATAAAAGATAGTACATAAATGATATAATAGAAGGTGATGGAGGAAATTTTTTCAAAATTTTGTTTTTTTCATTAATTAATTTTTTTTTCTTTTACATAAATTCATTTTATATTTTAACCCATCAATTAGAAAAAATGAGTTAAACGGGCTAAGTTATTGGGTTGGCCCATTTAACCCATCATATGAGCTAGGAAAGTAGGCTAAATAGACTGTAAAAGTGGGTTAAACGGGTTGGGTTAGTAGGTTGCCCAATTTAACCCACTAAACCATATGGGTTAGGTTAGGCTAGTAACCCGTGGGCCAAAGTGGACCAAGCCATGTTAGCCTGTTTAACCCACTTGCAAACCTCTAATTACTATTATATAAAAAATGGCGTATTATTTTTCTTTTCTTTCAATAAATAAAGTCATATTGACTTAATTAGAAAACTAGCAAATGTGTACCACCAAGTGTAAAAGTTAAATAGAGCAACATAACAAAAATTTTAACATAGTACAATAGTTCAATTAAACTATATACATAATTGATGAATGAAAAAAGAAAAAAAAATAATTATGGAATAATGAAATTATTAGAAGGATTACATACATAGTTGTCAATTATAAAGAAGCAAAAATAGTGGAATAGTGGAAGAAAACAAAAAAAGCCTTATTGGCTTAATATAATAGTTGAGAGAAAATGTATGAAAAAAAAATAGAGATAGAGAGTAAATAAAGTATATAATTAAAATTTCAAAAGTATATTTCATGGAAAATGAAGTCAAATTGATTTAATATAATAGTTGAGAGAAACTGTGGAAGAAATAAGAGAAGAATTGGGGGGGAGGGTATAGGGTAAGTACCGTAGGGTGGATAGTTTGGGGGAGCAGAGAGAATACGTAAAGTATAAAATAAAATTTTTCAAAAGTATATGTTAAGAAAAATAGAGCCAAATAAAGTTTTATTTGTTTAATATAATAGTTGATAGGAAATGTGCAAGAGAGAGAATAGATAAAGTAGAAAAAATATTTCAAAGGAATATGTTAATGAAAGTGGGTTCAATAGTCTTATTGACTTAATATAATAGAATAAATAAATAATTTTTTTAAAATACCTATAACTTGAATGAGCAACCTACTACTATGTTAATATATAATTGATTAAAAAGATTTAGAGGGTCCGTGGGGAAGCTAACTAGTATAGATGGTCAATTGGGAACATGTAGTGTAATTGAGCTATTAAGTTAGTGGGCTTCTTAACCACAAAAAATCAAATAAATGGAATGTAATTGAGTTTTTCAGCTTAGAATTATTATTACATATAATTGTAATTGTAATGACAATAGAAAAAAGATCCTGTATGTTTGATTGCATATTTGTCTACAACTTTTTTAATAGCTTCATTCTAGATTTGGGTGTAGAGGGCTAAACTGGATTTTGAGCTTTAAGCATGATTACAACCTTAAGTTTGACTCTTCAAACTAAGTGATAGGGCCTAGAAAGTCAAGTCCATAAACTTGGGACAATTAAGAGAAATTTGACATGGTGAGCTTAGAGTAAAGACTGTTAGATTAGCTCATCCACTCTTAACCTTTCTTTAAAAAGCTTATGTACTTAGAGAGGTTCTCCCTAGGTTTAGGCTCAAGAGAAGCCCATAGAGTGACTCATTAAAAAGAGGATTCATCTTAGCTATCGACATCCAATGTAATCCAACGTGCAACACCAATAACCAAACTCTATAAATTCAGAGTTCCTTTTCATTTGATGGGGGAGAGAAATTGAAACAAACACTAAAGTGTTGTCAAATTATTTTCATAAGAGATCAAATAGAGCTTAGAACAAAAAACACACCACCACTCTCTAAGAATTGTGGGGTCGATTCTATATAATGCCTCTACTTCTAACTAGTGCATTCGAGTTTCTTAAGATTGCCAAACCCTCCTCCTTATCTCTCATTCTTAGTCATCCTCTACATGTTATCCTACATCGCTTCTTTGAGGCCATGTGTAGTGTGAGACACATGCAACACACACATGACCATTGCAACTAGATCTTCTCCATAACATTTTTTGTGACTATTGGGGACAAAGCAAGTTTACAACTTGATAATGGCACCTACTAGGAAGAAGACAAATAACCTTGCTGATAGCATTACCCAAGATCAAGAAATGTATCATGAAGTGAATCATAAGCTTATCAAGCAAACTATGCCACCACTTAAAGATGTAAATCAAAGCGACACTATAAAATTTGTTGTACTCACTTCTACATAAATGATGCTTGCATTTCAAAAAACCAATAAAGGTAGATCAACTCATGGTAATGTTCACCCAATTCATACTTAGCATAGCTACCATCACTGCTATACAATAGGGTCTAGCTTTTCAAATCCCTACTATAGCTGCACAACAAGATGTTATTAAAGGAGTACAACCCCTTAATCCTCTTACTACTAATGAGGGCAACACTAACAATAGTGACAAGCAAATCCTTACGTCAAACTTGGTGCTTGTGTAGCACCTAGTGTCTAACATGAGAGATGCAAGAGTTTAACTTAGAGGTTCTTCAACCTCACTTACCGCTCCATATGTTATACCTAGTGTATCTACAAGCTACCTTAATCTTACCCCTTTCACACTAGTGGAAGCTGTTATATTTGCCCAAAAGCTTCACTTATCATTAAAGAAGACCTAGAGCTATACTTAAGAAAGACATAGACAAAGTCTACTATGGGAATGTTGGATCTTAAACTCCTATATAACTAGTCTACTGTTGCTGAACCGTATCCCAAAGACTATTTAAGTCCTAAATCTATGTTGTGCAATGGTAAGAAAGGCAATGATAAGGAATATTTGACGAAATTCATCGAGACTTTAACTATTTATGGGCTAAAAGATGACCTAAAATTGAAGGATTTTTCCAAGTCTTTCACAAGAAAGGCTTACACTTAGTACATCAATCTCTCCCCTAGATCAATAGATTCCTAGGGTAGCATGTGCAAAACATTTCAAATGAAATTCTTCTCTACTAAAGAAAAAGTCACTTTAACTGATATGGGAAGGATTTAACAAAATCCTATAGAAGACCCGATGAAGTACATTGAGTGCTTTAAAGAGCACTTCCTAAATATTCAAGACATTTGTAATGGGAAGGAGTTGGTGAAAATCTGCATTCAAAAAATGTTCACCAAGTATGTTATACACTTGAAGAATTTCTCCTTAAACTCATTTGCCACTTTGTTTCAAAAAGTGCAAAGGAATAATAACTTAGTAACACGACAAAAAAGAGAGAACGCAAAGTTCAATAAGCAACCATGGATTGTGAGCTTAGCATAAGGTGAATACTCTAGCAATGGGAAGAAACCAAAGAGTGAGAAACTTGAAGGCTCTCCATCATCACTATCTTTCCCGTGCCTAATGAATAAAGTACATGCGATGCTTGATCACTTGTTGCTAGATGGGAACATTAGACTTCCAAGGGTAAGGTGTCAACCTACTATAGAAGAGGAGTGACCCTAAATTTTATAGATTTCATAAAATCGCGGGCTATCTTACTAAAGATTGTTGGACTTTGAAGAAAATATTTAATGAAAGAATACAAAACAGAGAGCTCATTTAAAGACAATGATGTTAGAAACAACCCACTTTTAGCACACAATACTCTTTCCAATATTGTGAATGCCATCACCCATGAGCCCACAACAATATAAGCAATGGATGTGCAGGCAATTAAGGCGCATGAAGATCAATCACCTAGAGTTGAAATAAATGGAGATGTAAATGTTGTTTCCTCTTTGCTAAAGACTTGCAATTTTAAGAAGTTCTTTGAACAACTATAACTACATAGATTGCCTAAAGTCAATATACTGGGTGCAACATAACCCAACCTACAAAGGAATGATCTCTACAAATGATTATGCAATTACATTTACAAGTGTTGACATGTGCTTAAAGAATCCTAATCACAATCGTCTTCTATATGTAGAAAGTATGCTCAATAGTCATCCTATCAAGAGAATGCTCATGAGCAATGGATCCTTGGTCAATATTATGCCAATGGCTACTTTTAAAGATGCAAAGATAAACATTCAACACTTGATAAAGCAACCCATCATGATAAATAGCTTTATTGAATCTCCTATAAAGACAATGGGGTATGTCAAAGTAGACTTCAATGTTGGACCTATCTGTAGTTTAACTTGGTTTTATGTGATCGATGCACCTATATCCTACTACCTTCTCATAGGAAGGACATGGCTACACGACCATAAGATAATACCCTCAACATGGCATTAGTGTATGAAAGGTCACTAGAATGGAAAGGATGTCTCCATTCTAACAACTAAAGATCCATTCAGTAATGGCGAGCCTCATCTTGTTGAGGTAGCCTTCTTTGATGACTACATGACTCCCATAGCAAAATCCCTTAAGACATCATTACCCTTATGGGAAGAAGCTGGTCTCAAGAATCTAAGAAAAGAAAGATGCACAATTGTCATGGAAGTAAGGAAAGAGGCAAGAGAACTAATAGGGCTATGAAAGTGGGAAACACCACATAATTTGGACATTATAAGAACCATTGATAGCAAATTGCACTCTTATTATTTTTCTTTATTTTCTTTTTTCTTCATATCAAAACAAGTGATGAATGCTTATTATTTTATAATTAATGAAATAACTTCCATACCTTATCATAGGTGTTGTCTCTGAAAAGTATTGTAACAAGTTTACTATTCCCCTTTATTGCTATTATTGTTGCAAAGTAAAAGACTATTCTTCTTAGCGTACAAAGCTAGTTTTAACAAATAGTAGATATTTGATCAAGTTCAACTAAATCCCTTGTATTAATTAAAAGAAAAATGATATCAAATATAAGACAACCTATAGACAGATGGTGTCAATGGTGACTAGGTCGAGCCTCTACTTCTAGACAGATGGTGTCAATGGTGGGGTAGGTTCCTAACCATAGGCTTGACTTCTTGTTCCGTATCTCGCATACCCACTTTTCCCGTTCCGCCTCCGCACTCCACTGTACACTGGGTGGTGCGTCTTCTGGAACTTCCTCCTCCCAGCGCGCTTCATTGGGTTACTCGACGCCAGCTTGTATTCTCCACAGGAGCTAGAACACAACCCGAAAATCGAACATGAAGTACTAGGAAAGCAAAAGCTTATATAGTCAAAATCGAAGCTTTGACTGATGGAAGAAATCCATGAGTTTTCAATTGAATTATTGATGAACTAAGAAGATTAGCAAGTATATATTAGCTGAATCTGGGAATGGGTTTGGTTTATGATTCTTAAGGGGCGAATATAGTGAGAGAAGTACCAGTGTATGATCATACATACATACATATATATATAAGTTTTTGCTGGTGGATAAGGTCCAAAGGGCAAATTGTGCAAGTTGGAAGTGACACTTGAGCACGGTTGGAACGCACAGAAATGAACACAGCTGTCACTTTGTACCTTCCTGTAGTCATTGTTTTATTACGGTACGTGGTCCGCTTTTCTGTGTCCAGCTAAGTGACTACGACAACGGTGTTTCATCGACCCTTTCCTCTGCTGAAGGGGAGACATGGTATGAAATACCGCGTGTTCAGATATCTATTAAGATTTTTAAAAAATTAAAATTTATTATTGATTTTTTAAACAAAAAACTAAATATATAAGAAGATTGGAATTTTATTTATTTAATTTCTTATCAACTACTTCCGACGTATTTTCCTTTTTAATGTTTTATCAAGAAACATTGTCGTGTTGTCTCCTTTTGGATAAGTAAAATTCCTTTGTGCTTTAGACCGGGGGATTTGGTGGGTTTGAGCTTGACAGACTGCAACGTAATCAACGAGTTAAGAATCGGAACTTTCGTCTTCGATCAGAAAACGTGACTTTTTTTGTGGGTCTCACTTGTATTAGTTTTGTGATAATAATATGTTAGATCAGTGTGGACGCAACCATCCAATTGGCTTAAGGGAAGCATCCTCCCCACCTAAGCGAAGGAGCTACAACAGTATACTAACTACAGTTTCCAAGCCCCTTCGCACCGCATGCAACATATTTCTATAACAATAAAAGAAAAAGTAAATAACAAATATACCTCCTTACATTTTCTTTATATATATTTAACTTTTTATTTGTGAAATTAAGTGTATAAATTCACAAATCTTAAAAAAAGGAAAAAGAAAAAAAAAAAAGCTTTTTAGTTTTCGATTGATCATTTTACCCTTAAAAATAATTAAAAAAATGATTGTTGTTGATGCGGGCATCATAGCTGACACGGGTTGATCGGACATATCTTTTACAAGGCACGACCGTGTAATGTGTCTGAAAGCTCCCAGAAATATACACGGCCTTATACACGGCCGTGCCTTCTTACCGTATATAAGGCCGTGAATGTTTCTATGGGTTTTCTTGACACAACACACGGCCGTGCCTTCTGACCGTGTATGTTTCTGGAAGCTTTCAAAACATATTACACAGTCGTGCCTTGTAAAAGACATGCCCGATCAACCCGTGTCAGCTACAATGCTCGCATCATTCTCTCCCGCCAATGAAGAACTCGACCTCGAGTTCTCTTCAGGATACAATGGTGTGTCATCTGGATGGAAGAGAGATAAATCCGCTATATTGAAAGTGCACGAGATGTTCATATCGTCTGGGAGCTTTACGATATACGCGTTGTCATTAATCTTGCACACTACTTCATAAGGGTCATACTTCTTTGGTTGTAATTTCCCATATCTACCCACAGGGAAACATTCTTTCCGAAAATAAACCATCACCTGATCTCCCACTTCAAACAGCTTCTTCCGCCTGTGTTTATCGGCAACCCCTTTATACCTGGTATTAGCTTCTTCAATCTTCCGTCTGACTTCTACTGTGGTGGCTTGGCATTTTTCAGCCATATTCTTAGCAGCGATGTCACCCACCACTCCCTTGGGTAACTTGATCAAGTCCAGTGCATATTGTGGCGTTTTGGTGTACACTACTGAGAACTTTGATCTTCCAATAGTTTTATGGATAGAACTATTGTAGGCGAACTCAGCTTGAGCCAACGCTTGATCCCACTGCCCTGGCTTCTCACGGAAAATGCTCCTAATTAGATTCCCGAGGGTCCGGTTGGTCACTTCTGTCTGACCGTCAGTTTGAGGGTGAGCTGTACTGCTGTAATTTAGGGATGAGTCAAACATGTACCAAAGAGTCCTCCAAAAGTAATTGAGGAGCTTGCTATCTTTGTCGAAGGTGATGGACTTTGGGAAACCATGTAGACGCACCACTTCCTTAAAGAATAGTCGTGCAATGGCCCATGCGTTAGCGGTCTTCCTGCAGGGAATAAAGTGCGCCATCTTAGAGGACCTGTCAACTACGACAAAAACAGAGTCATCACCTCATTGGATACGAGCCAAACCAAGTACAAAATCCATCAACAGATCCTCCCAAATGTTCTCAAGCACTGGTAGGGGAGTATATAGACCAGTGTTTTGAGACTGTCCCTTCGACACTTGACAGATATAGCACCTTTTCCACAATTCTATAAACATCCCTCCTTAGTCGTGGCCAAAAGTATCTCTCGGCAACTGCAGCTAAGGTCTTGTCTTTGCCCAGATGTCCTGCCAACCCACCACCATGCATGTCTCGAATAAGTTTCTCCCTTAAGGAAGACTTAGGAATACACAACCGATTCCCTTTCATCAAATATCCGTTGTGAACATGGTAATCATCACAAGACTCCCTATGGGCACATTTACTCCATGTCTCTTTAAAATCTGCATCCCCTTCGTATAACTCCTTCAGCCTTTCAAAACCGACAATCTCCGCACTCAGAATGAGTAGTACATCGGCTCTTCTACTTAGGGCATCGGCTACTTTGTTTTGCACACCAGACTTGTGCATCAATCTGAAGGGGAATCTTTGTAAGAATTCAATCCACCTCGCATGCATGTCTTTACTTATTCGAGTCTGGCTGCTCAGGTGTTTTAAAGCCCCAGAATTCGAGTACAAGATGAACTCCTTTCCAACCAAGTAATGTTCCCACACTTTTAGAGCTCTTACCACAGCATAGAACTCCTTATCATATGTCGACCAACTCCTTCTAGCCTCACACAATTTCTCGCTGTAGAACGCTATTGGCCTCTTCTCCTGTGACAACACTGCACCAACCTCGACTCCACTAGCGTCACAATCCACCTCAAATAGCCTGTTGAAATCAGGTAGCGCCAATACAGGGGCACTACATAATCGTCTTTTCAAGTATGCAAAACTCTCTTCAGCCTCTTCACCCCATCGAAATTTCGCTTTCTTTAAACATTCAGTTAGGGGAGCAGCAACTGTACTGAAGTGTTTAATAAACCTCCTATAAAAACTGGCCAAACCCAGAAAACGTCTCAGCTCCGTGATGGCTTTTGGAGTAGGCCACTCTTTGATCACCTTCACCTTCTCATCATCCACCATCACCCCCTCACTGCTAACTATGAACCCAAGGAACAATAGTCGCCTCGACAAAAATATGCATTTCTTTAAATTGGCATATAATTTATTTTCTTTCAACACAAACATAACACACCTCAAATGTTCAAGGCGTTCTTCCTCAAACTTACTGAACACCAAGATATCATCAAAATACATTACGATGAAGCGACCATTAAAGGGTTTTAATACCTGGTTCATCACACGCATAAAGGTGATTGGCGCATTACTGAGACCAAATGGCATCACCAACCATTCATACAGCCCCTCCTTGGTTTTGAACACCGTCTTTCATTCATCTCTAGGGCGGGTTCTAATTTGATGGTATCCGCTCCTCAAATCTATCTTGGAGAAGATAGTAGCTCCGCTCAACCTGTCCAACATGTCCTCCAAGCGTGGTATGGGGAATTTGTAACTTATAGTGATCTTGTTGATAGCCCTGCTATCAACACACATCCTCTAGCTCCCATCTTTCTTGGGAGTCAACAACGCCGGTACCGCGCATGGGCTTAGGCTATCCTGAATAAATCCCTTGTCCAATAACTCTTGGACCTTCTCTTGAAGAATTTCGGTTTCCTTGGGACTCATCCTATAGTGTGGTAAGTTTGGGAGACTTGCCCCAGGCATCAAGTCTATCTGATGCTGGATATCCCTCAAAGGCGGTAGACCCTCAGGTAGGTCATTAGGAGCCACCTCCCTATATTCCTCCAGCAAACTCTTCACTGCTTCAGGAATTTCCACACTAACTTCATCTCCTCCAACCGAAACATCCTTCACTATTAGAGCATGAACCAACCATGATTCCTTTAGATCATCATCCAAGTCCTTCTCCGACTGGGTGACAGTTGAGAAAGAACGACTTTCTACTCTCTTCTCCCTCGAACGTCCCTCCTTCTTTAGCGGCAACAACATATACCTCACACCCCCTTTCTCCAGCCTATACACATTCTCCTTTCCAACGTGTTGTGCATTCACATCAAATTGCCATGGTCTGCCAAATAAGACATGACAGGCATCCATATCCACAATGTCACAAAAGACCTCATCACGGTACTTCCCTATTGAGAATGGTACCCTACACCTTTCCTTCACCTCGATCCTCTCTACAGCTTTGATCCACCCTTTGGTGTATGGATTTGGGTGTTTTTCTATAGGTAGTTGCAACTGCTTAACAACTTCACTCCCAATGATGTTTTCACAGCTTCCACTATCTACTATCAACTCGAACACCTTCCCACCAATGGTACACCTAGTGCGAAACAACTGGTGTCGTTGGGTAATCTCCTCCTGTTTCGGTGTTAGCGTCATTCGCCTAATCACATAGGTCGGTATTGCCACTTCTTCCTCCTCCTCATAGTAATCATCTTCTCCATCAGGTTCACAACATACCTCATCTTTGCCTCCTCTATCAAGAATGTTAACACTTCTCCTAGCAGGGCACTCATTTGACTTATGACCAGGTTGATTATAACGGAAACACTTACCTAAAATCGGCATGGCATAGGGATTGTTTTGTCTCTGGGTCCCCCTAGGCTCAATAGGTCTCTTTCCCTCACTCTTCTCTTCTTTCTTGGCATTTTCCTCACTAGGCTTGTGTACAGCACTTTTGCTCTTCTCAATCCCCAACTTACTAGTACTACCAACGACATCATTGACGTACCCCTTTCTTCTACCTTCGTACCTACTATTCTGCTCCTGCAACATCAATTCAGCCCGTAGGGCCATGTTCTTCCCTTCAACCAGATTTCTTAACATTGTGACCCCTATTTTATCCTTGATCTGGAGCTTTAATCCTTCGACATATCCTGCGACTTGTTGGCCTTCACTCTCCCGTAAGTTGTTCCATTAGGCTAATCTCATGAATTCTGCGGTATACTTGTGCACGGATCGCTGTTCCTGACGACACCGCTGATATTGTTGGAACAATATCTGCTCATAATCTAGAAGAAGGAAATCGTTTTGCAACAGTTGTTTCATGCGATACCACGTCCTCACTGGATGCCTACCCTCTCTCTGTCTCCTGTTTTGCAGCCTCTCCCACCATGCCGAGGCTCCACTCTTCAATCTACATGCCACTAATCTAACCCGGCGGTCTTCAAGAATTTCCATGTAATCGAAAAATCGATCCACTTCGGCAATCCAATCCAGAAAACCTTCGATATTAAGACTGCCATCAAACCATGGGATGTCGACCTTCAGACGGTAATCTCCCCCATCTCCTTAGTCATACCCGCAACGGTTTCTCCGATAACCACTATCCCTCTGGTTGTTCCAATATTGAATCGGGCGATAGCTACCACCATTACCACCTTGTCCTCGTTGTGGTCTACCTCCATATGGGACCTCGTATTCATCGCCAGAGTCATCATCTTCTACCCTTCCCCACCTGTTCTCGACAACAGGTTGAACCAGCTGTCCACCGTAGGCACCAGCTCCCTGCGACCGATTCCTACCAACACCCCCAACCCTATTGGAGTCTACTGCTATGGCGTCGAAACGCTCGATCAATTCCTCAAGGCGCCATTCCATACGCCTGACCTTTTGATTCATGACGTCAAACTTTACCCTCAAAACCCATTTATGGGCTCCTTGTGATCTCGCGTCCTGAACACCATCAAAAACACGACCGCCGTCATCACGTTGATTAGTTGACATCTCTGCAGGAATTCGCCTTGCTCTGATACCAAACTGACGTAGCGTAGAAAGTATAAAAACACGAGGTCAGTTATCAGATTGAACCTCACAAATAAACGAAGCAATTTTCAATTGCGCATAATTGAGGAAATTAGAGAAAACTCGTCTCTAAGCGTCTGTAATTTTATAAAAGATTCAAAGTTAACCCTAAAAATGACCTAGCAGCTATATATAGTCCTTAGGGAAACAATTAAAAAGGAAATATATATGTACACGTGGAAATAAATATAAATATACACGACCGTGTATAAGACCGTGTATGTCTTTGTGGATTTTCCTGACACAACAAACGGCCGTGCCTTCTAGCCGTGTATGTTTCTATGCATCATCCTAACATAACACACGGCCGTGCCTTCTAGCCGTGTATATGGCCGTGTATGTTTCTGTAGCGCTTCCATACACATTACATGGTCGTGCCTTGTAAAAGGCATGCCCTCATCAACCGGCCACATCATTCTCTCCCACCAATGAAGAACTCGACCTCGAGTTCTCTTCTTATGAATATGCTTTCCATGTCGTTCCCTCTCTTTGAATCGTCTTGATTTATCCCATTTATCTCTTCACTTGATCGTGAGTTGCACTACATCATCCACCTCACCCAAGGTAACACTTGTCATCAAATTTTCTGTTAAATTCATTTGTGCACAATCCGGATGGATTTGAGTGTTAATGGGATAATCACCTTCTATGTTGATAGGAAGCAATAGAACAACTGCACTTATTATCCCTAGCGCTTCCTTTGGGTTGGAATATAAAATTTTGGGCAAAGCATTGAACTCTACATCCTTAATCTCCTTCGTTGGTGCAATGAATCTGCTCGAATTATCTCCCATCTTCAACTCTTCAGTAACCATCATCACCTGCTCGTTATTCAACAAAGGCTCCTCCACAATGGTTTCCTCACCAACAAAATTTTTATAGGCTTCAACTGCTTTTCCACTACCCCTACCATCATCAATCAAAGTACTATGATCATTAAGGGTTGAGTTTTCCTCTTGTTTGACCATCTCCTCCTTAAGCACTTCTGGAATTAAGTTTACTGGCTTAGGTGTCTGTGGAATTTTGTGAGGAAGGATTTGTTCGTAATCTAGGGGAAAGAACTCTCGTTCTAGCAAGCATTGCATCATAAACAGTCTTATACACGGCAAGAAGGCACGGTCGTATGTTATGTCAGGAAAATCCATAGAGACATACACGATCTTATACACGACTGTGTATAAAACAGATGACGGGCGTGTATATTTATATTTATTTCCACGTGTACATATATATTTCCTTTTTAATTGTTTCCCTAAGAACTATATATAGCTGCTAGGTCATTTTTAGGGTTAACTTTGAATCTTTTATAAAATTACAGACGCTTAGAGATGAGTTTTCTCTAATGTCCTCAATTGTGCGCAATTGAGAATTGCTTCGTTTATTCGTGAGGTTCAATTCGATAATTGACCTCGTGTTTTTACGCTTTCTACGCTGCGTCAGTTGTATTCTTTGTAATTATTTAATGTAAAAGCAAAATAGTATAATATGGTCTAAAAACACATTTTTTGAAGACTTGGGTATTTAATGATCAATTCCAAAGATAAAAGATCTAAGCAAATATAAAATAAACATAAGAAAATATATTTATAATTTGCCTAAAAGAAATTTTCATTATGTAAAGCCAATTATATGTTATTTTAACATAATATAATGGTTCAATTAAAAAATATACATAATCGATGAATGAAGAAAGAAAAAGAGTAATTAAGGAGCAATGAAACTACTAGAAGGATTATGTACTTAGCTATAGATTGTGAAGAAGTTAGAATTTGGCCTACAGATAGTTATCAAAGAACAACATCAAATGAAATAGTAGAAGAAAACGATTCAAGCCTTATTGACTGAATAGAATAGTTGAGAGAAAATTTGGAAGATAGAGAGTAAATAAAGCATAAAATAAAATTTTCAAAAAATATATGTTGCAAAAAGTGAAGTCAAAGTGAATTAATAGGTATATATTAATGAAAGTGGAGTCCAAGAGTCTTATTTGACTTAATATAATATAATATATAAATAATTTGTTTTTTTTTAAGTGTGGGTGAACGGCCCATTGTTGTAAGAGTACACAATCAATTTAAAGGATCTAGAGCGGACGCACAGAATTTATTGTGGCAAGTTGAGGTTTCTTAGTTTAGTAAGAACCTAAGACGTAAAAATATACATATAGCTGTGAGAGAATGAACTTGGAGTTAAATTTGAATCTATTATCAATTTAAGTAACTCGTACATATAAAGTCTAGTCTAGTCTTTTTTACATTAAAAATCTGATAATCTTACGAAATGACCCTATGAAATTAAATCAATAATTCCACAAAGACACATCAACATCGCAATGAAGATCCCAACTTGTACTGTTGTGATAAAAAATAGGAGGAGAGAGAAGTAAACCCTCAGCTAAATTAGTGAGCAAATCAGGCATGAAAAGCACTGCCTCTTCATCCACATACGCCACTTCATTATTGTTCTTCTTCACTTCCTCCTCTTTCTCATCATTTTCATGGCTACGTTCACTTGACGATTCTACGTCAGAGCAACCTTTCTCCCACCCTTCACTCTCCTCACCTTCAGCTTCCTTCTCCGGCCGGAAAGCCTCCGCCGCCTCCGCGGCTGCCTTCCTTATGTCGCTTTCCGAGGAGGAATCCGGTACTGGCAAACGCCATATGGAGTCAGCAAAATTCAAACAAGCTGACTTGCCCCTAAGGGCTAGTGCTGCGACGTCGTGTGCACGCGCCGCCATTTCAACCGCGGGGTAGGTTCCTAACCATAACCTTGACTTGTTGTTCCGTATCTCGCATACCCACTTGCTCCCATTCCGCCTCCGCACTCCTCGGTACACTGGGTGGCGCGTCTCTTGGAACTTCCTCCTCCCAGCGCGCTTCTTTGGATTACTCGACGCCAGCTTGTATTCTTCACTGGAACTAGAACACAACCCGAAACTCGAACATGAAGTACTAGGAAAGCAAAAGCTTATATCGTCAGAATCGAAGCTTTGACTGATGGAAAAATCCATGAGTTTTCAATTGAATTATCGATCAACTAAGAAGACTAACAAGTATTTATTAGCTGAATCCGGAAATGGATATGGTTTATCTTTAAGGGGCGAATTTGATGACAGAAGTATAAGTTTATGACCTATATATATAGGCTTTGAAAGCGAATAAGGTCCAAAGAGCAAATGGTGCAAGTTGACGGAAATAAACAACTGTCATTAATGACCATCTTTTTGTCATTGTTTTTTTGCGGTACGCTTCGTCCTCTTCACTGTGTCCAGCTAAGTTTTACGGAGACACGGTATTGAAACTGTTTTGAGGTTTTTATTTTTATTTATTTACTTTTGATGTATACGGTTTGGTTTCGTGTAATTTTTTTAAAAAATAGAGTTAAATTGTTTATTATGGTTTTATTTTTTCAATCAAATATAACTATATAATATAGTTTATAATTTTTTTAAACTTAAAAAAAATTATTTTGATCCTACTTGGTTCACAATTCGAATTATTTTATATATATTATCAATTTTATTTTGTATACAAATTAATAAGTTATAAACAAATTATACTTAATACTAAAAAAATTTAATTTATCGTCATTTCTTTGATATTATTCATATTCTTCAATACTTATTTGATATATTTAAAAAAGTTTTATCGTCCCTCTTAAACTAATTATGATTTCTATATTAATCAATAAGTAAAAATATAAAATAAAAAGTAATAAATTACTTGATGAAAATTATAAAAAAGATAAAAAAATTAAATAAGTAATACAAAATCCTCTTTTTTAATTATACATTTTCTAAATTTTCAACGTCATTTTTTTTCTTTACTTCTCATAGTTCGATTCGGTTTGAAATAGTTTGATTCGATTGATAATTTATTAAAAAAAATGGTTCAGTTCATAATTTTTTAAATATAAAAGACACTTAAAATCTAATTTATAGTTCAATTAATATTAAAAATAAATAAATAACTTTTTGCTTTCAACCGGACGATTTGGTGGGTTGTGCTTTACAGACTGCGAACACAATCAATTAATTAAGAATCGGAATATTCGTCTTCGATTAGAAAACGTGATTTTGTTTTCGGGTTTCGTTTTCAGTAGTTTGTGATAATGATATAAAATCATTGTGGATGTTAGGTATTGGGAAAAAAAAAATCAAATTGAATCAATTTGCAAACTGTCAAAAAAGTTTAGGTTTATATATATATATATATATATAATTTGCTTTGAAAATTTTTCAATTTTGAATCAAACGATAATTTATAGTTGGCATAGAGAGATAAGTCAAATAAAATTGTAAAAAAAAAAAAAACCATAAAATTGAATCAAACCATTTTTAAAAAAATATAATGATATTTTATTTATAATTAAAAAAATTATTTTATTATAATATAATATTTAAAAGAATTTTTACTTTACATTTATTGAACAATATATGTATTCAAATTTTATGACAAAAATTTAACAAATATATATATAGGTTGACTCAAAATTTATATCATATGTTAACTTAACGAATAAATCAATTGTATTACACATTTAAAGTTTTTTAGTTTTGACTTTATCAATTAGGCGTATATCTCTTCTAAGGTTGAATCACTATTAGAATCTAATTCAAATTTAGCCATCAAACACAAATCATCTTCTTCTATCTTTGTTTCAAAATTCTCTTCTTCGTATTTCAATTCATCTAAGTCACTTCAGGTAAACATCAATGGATTGTTTTTCTTATTTCAATACTTCTCAAGTTTATAGATATGCATCAAACATTCATACCTAATGTGTCCAGTCTTCTTGCATTCGTAACACACCATCTTCTCCTTCTTCATTCTTTTTTCCGCATTATTGTTATAAATTTTAAGATTCTTACCTTGCCTTTTTAAAGCTTTATTTAGTTGTTGTGCCAAAAGATTAATGTTGTCCTCTTTTAATTCATCATTAGAGAATTCACTTGCCTTACGGGTGACAAAATCTTTGTTTCTTGCTTTAAGTGCATCTTATTCATAAACCATCAACTTGCCTTGAAGTTAACTTACAATGCGTTTATTCAAATCATAGGTTCCTCAATAGTTGTCTCCTTTGAAATCAACTCTTAAGACAATATCCTTAACATTTTCCACACTAATTCTACATCATTTATGTTCTTGCCAAGTGAGGTTAGTTCATTGGCTATAATAGTAAATTGACTAAATGTATTTTTTATTTCTTCATTAGGTAAAACTCGAAAAAAAGTTCAAATTGTTGCATGAGAGAACTAACTCCAATTTCCTTGATAATATTTGTAACTTCAAATATTTTAGAAATAGTATTTCGAATTTCTTTGGTTGTATTACATGAAGATATTAAATAAACTTTAGAAAAAGAGATAGTATAGAGCAGAAAATCCTTAACCTTCCAATTTGCTTTTATTTTCTTCTTAGATTCTTTAAGCTTTTTCTCTTCCTCATCATTGTCTATTTGATCAGCTTCATTTTATGTCTTAAATTTCTAAAGTACCACTTGAAATGATAATCTAAATTTGATAGTTTGTACCTTTAATAAAAGTATCCATCTTACATTTTCAATAAGCATAATCAGTTACATTAAAATAAGTTTTTTTTTATTTTACTATCAGTCTAAGCTCCTATATCACCTTTAGGTGGGGGTGGGTGGGCACTTGTAGCAGATAAATTTTCGACAAAATAAATAAATTATAGTAAAATAAAAGAATAAAGGTTTAAGAAGATTAGATAGTGATATATAATGGTTCTGCCTTGTATTTCAATCTATTCTTCTAGCCTCCACATGTTGGGATCCCTATTGTCTTTACTGGTTTGTTCCACTATATCAAAAATCAAATATTTATGTGTAATAAATGAATATTTTTATTATTTATTCTTTTATATAATAAAGATATTGTTATAAAGAGCTAAAGACGAGAATGGAATTTTCTAAAATTTTGAGGGGCAATTTGGCCATTTCACATGGAGCATATAAATACCTTAAGTTGACTTAGAAAGCCTCCTTTGCCATTTTGAACAGTGAAACAGAGCCACAAGATAACAGATGCTCCCTATGAGAAAACCTAGGACGACGATAAGCAAAAGGAGAGAAGCAATTCCAAAGAACTCAAGGTAAGGATTTTGTAAGAATTTTAAATTAGGATTATGGAATTTAGAATTTATGCGAATCACTTGCTCATACAGAACACAGTTTAAACAAGGACAAAAAGAGAACGAGAATCAACGATCCAAGATTTGTAATTTGTGGAATTGAAGTGAGTAATCTATTCTGTGTAATTTATTTATAATTACAAATTTTAGAGATATAATTAAGCTTAAGAATAGAAAGGATTAGGTTTAGGAGGAATTGAAGTAAGAGAATTAGGGTTCATGGAGATCACCGAAGGTAACATGGCCTAACAACACGGTCGTGTTTCGACCATGTTGAAATGAAAAGGTGCATTGAGAGATACACGGCCACCTAACGCGATCGTGTTTCAACTGTGTTAAGTTAAAGGCAACACAACCTCCTAACAAGATCGTATTTCGACTGTGTTGAAATGGAAAGGTGCACCGAGAGATACATGGCCACCCAATACGGTCGTGTTTCGACTATGTTGAAATAGAAAGATGCACCGAGAGATTCAAGGCCACCCAACACGGTCGTGTTTTGATTGTGTTAAGCAAGGGCAACACGACCTCCCAATACGGTCGTGTTTAGACTATATTGAAACTAAGTTTTTCACCGAGAGATACACAACCCCTAACATGGTTAGGCTTTAACCCGTGTTGAGCAACACAGTCCCCAATATGACCGTGTTGAATAAAGTATAACATAATTATGTGTTTGTTTAACTTTAATTTAAACTAGTTTCCACGCAACCTAGATAACTAATGAGGCCTTAGAGAAATTAAATGAATAGGATTAAGGAGATTAAGAATGATATTGATCTTAGATTGAATGCTAAGAAGAGCATGTTGATGTGTACAGATTTCCAATTAGGTTAAGTCTAAGACCAGGAAGTGCTTAAGGCTAGGTACTAAGGTACATGTAACTTATGTACTGTTTTGTGTTTGTTTAAGTTAGTACATGTATTTGAAATTGATTAAGTGAATGATTCGGTTTAAGTGTTTAAGTGATATGTTGTATGTACTTGGTTCGGCCTAGGGACCCGAAGTGACAGATCCCTAAGGAGCACCCCAATGACCCTTATGTGACGTTGTCCTTAATGGAGTCGTGCTTGGAAATGATTTGGGTTGGATGATGTTCAAGTGTTTAAGTATACATGGGTGTGGGGCCCACAGTGGTAGTTCCCATCACCAAGTTCAATTCCTTAAGTGTACATGAGTGTAGGGCCCGTAGTGGCAGTTCCCATCACTAAGTTTAAGTATTTAAGTAGACATGGGTGTGGGGCCCATAGTGACAGTTCCCATCACTAAGTTTAAGTGTATATGGGTGTGGGGCCCGTAGTGGCAGTTCCCATCACCAAGTTTAAGAATTAAGAGATCATGGGTGTGGGGCCCATAGTGGCAGTTCCCATCACCAAGATAAGTTTCAATGTGTTAACTATGTTAAGGGGTTCATGAGTACCCTGTTATTTGCTTGTGGACATGAAATTATATTAAGAAATGATTATCTATATTTAAGTTTTGCATAATGTGTGTGATACTCGTTTATTTTTTGTCATGCGTATGTGTTTATGTTATACATACTGGGCATTAGCTCACCCTTCAAGGAATTATTTTTAGATGCAGGTGTTGAGAGAGATGAGAACCCAAAAGATGACTTAGGTTTAACTGAACCACAGAGAGAGGAAGACGAAGAGTACCATTATTATTATGGTGATTAAGTTTTAGGAAGAATTATGATTTTTAACTATAATAGATAGTATTTGTGAGAATTGTTGTTTTTGATGTTTAAAGACTTTCGCTTCGTTAGATATTTGATAGGGTTTAAGTTATTATTTGAAACTTTGAAAATATATGAAGTGCTTTTATTATAGGAGTTACAGGTTAAAATGTATCAGATTTGTTTTAGAACCTTAACGTGTTCTAGTGAGATAAGGACATGTAGTGGGCAATAACGCGGGCCGAGTTTTGAGGCATTACATTATGAGTGTTACAACAATCAACCACTTGATGATATAGTTACAAACAATAGTCACTCTTTATTAGCTTCACCTTAAGCTATTTCATAGAACTACAGAGTATAATTAATCTCACAATCAAATCAAATCATTTAGAATGGTTTCCAAATCTCTATGAGGAAAACAAGTAAATCCTCTATAGTGTTAGCTCAAGATTAAGTATATCACTCTTTGTTGCTTTTATCCTTTTTGTATTGTATCATCTTATATCATTTCCTATTTTGTTGACTTTAGCTCTAATATTTATACCATTCTGTCCAATGGGCCAAATATTCAAACCATTGCTTCAGCAATTTCAATATGATAAACTTCATCTATAGTTGCTATAGATCAATTCCCTTGAAAAAGTTTTATTGACTTTCCTTTTTTTTTTCTCCAACAAATAATCATCTTTCCTTTCTCTTCATTTGAACTTCAAATGATTAAAAATCCTCGTAATATGTATTCTAACTTAGTGGAACAAGTCAAATATATTACAAAAATATATTTAACATTTGGATGTTGGTCTTGACTTATTGCTTTAGTTTCGAATCTCTTTATAACTTTGGAATCTTCTTAATCTTTTTGGAACAAAAGATTAATAGGGCTATTTTGTCAAAAATAACTTTGTCTTCATTCTCCATTGAAAAACTTTAATCTAACTTTGATATATTGTAACTTTTCCAGAAATTCTAAAGATTTTGTTTCTATTTATCATATATGCTTAGAATATCCATTTGTCTTAAGATACCAACAAGGAACCATGACCCGCAAAACTTTACATACCTTCTTATACAAAATATCTTAATAACCATATTAGTCAAGTTATATAATTAGTCATATAAATAGTCAATCAAATTATATAATCCTATTATAAGTTTTGTTATCATCAAAACTTTATATGTGTGTGAGTATAACACTTAGTAGAATCGTGCACTTGTAATTGAATGTAATGATTTTACTTATTTAAGTTAAATGGGCTAAAAAATGAAAAATATAACTAAGTTTCTATAAGAAATGGATAGTATTAATACTTCAAAAGATTAAAAATTAAAATATATGAATATAATTAGTAATAGTAATAATTAATGTTGTCAAAATCGCAAGTCAAACCGTGAAATTGTCCGAGTTTACATTCATACTTCACTATCCTTAGTTAACTTGGTAACAAACTCGATTTAGAGTAAGATCAGGTGAAATCGTGAGTCGACTTAGTGAAATCACGAGTTTAGAGCTGTTTCTATCAATTTTGGCATTCCGCTTCTCCTTTAACTACTATAGTGTTTTATGTTTTGCTGCTAGTGTCTTTTCTATTATGGCTAGAATCACGTTGTGGTCACTATTCATTTCTACTCGCATTCTGGCTTGTTAGGGAACTCCATTGCTTCTGTTCGCGTTCTGGCTTGTCGGTGAAATCTACCATTTCTATTATTTCTACTCAACGATCCAATCCGGTCTCTATTCATTTTTGTTCAACGTTTCTATTCGGTTAACTCCATTGTTTCTGTTGTTTTTGCTCAATGGCTCGATCATATTCTGGCTGGATTTGCGTTATGGCCACTGTTTGTTTCTATTCATGTTCTAGCTCGTGTTGTGGTCATTGTTTGTTTCTGTTCATGTTCCATTCGCATTGTGGTCACTGCTTGTTTCTATTTACGTTATGGCTCGCGTTGTGGTCACTTTTGTTTCTGTTCACATTATGTCTACGTTTTGGTCACTATTTGTTTCTATTCACTTAAAATTATTATAATTAATATATTAATAATGTATATTTATAAATTATTTTAAACTTGATATAATAACTATCGTTTAATATAAATTATTAGTTTTATATTATCATTTGTGGTCTTTTTGTATTTGTATACAAAATATTATGTCAATTAAAATAGTTATAACTCTCTAGATATAAAATAGTATGTTAATTAGAATAGTTATAACTCTTTAGATATGATGTTCTTAAAAATAACATAAAAATTAATTAAATTAAAAATTACATAAATTTAGTAAATAAAAAGAGAAAACTCCCCTTTTCTTTGCTATTTTATTACACTTTTGACAATTAAAAAAATGTTTTATTATACTTAATTTTCCTTTTAATTTCTTTCATTTCTTTTTTTTTGTCTTTTTTTATTATAATTTTTTATCAAAGATAGAAGAATCGTGTAGAAGGTTGAATGTATGGTTTTAAAATTTAAAGATCTAAATGCTCTATTTTAAGATAAAATAAGGCTAACTTTATATGTAAGAGATGTAAAAGATTGTAATTGTGTGTGTTATCCAGCATTTTTTTTTTTAGTTACTATCTGTAACTTGCTTTTATAATTATAAAATAGTCATTATATTTATATTAGTTTGAAGAGATTAAGGAGGTGGTTTGTGGTGGCCTTCTAAAACAACAGTAGCACGTAGCAGTTCCTAATAGTGTTAATTAAATTATGACTTTTATTGTGATCTATGACCAAAATGTATGTTGAATTTCCTTATTTTTATTATCTATTATATTTTTTATAACAACTGTAAGTAAATTTATAATAGTTGGAAGTAATTTTATAAAAGTTGTAAAAACTTATGTTTCTACATTCTAACTCTACGAATCCCTTAACGATTCTACGTAAAATTGCAAGTTTGACAACCTTGGTAATAATAATGATGTTTACACTGAAAATGAACATGATGATGATGATGATGATTGTGGTGATAATGGGATGGCTAGTAGTTTGTTTTAACGATGAGAAGAGAGCCGGAGATGTATTTTAGTTTTATATTTTATCATAATAATTTATGTTGTAATGGATTTCATATTAACATTACTATTTATATTGCAGTTTTATACAATAGCATAATAACTTATGCTGCATTATCTATCCTACAAGTCTATAATTTTTATTGTGAGCTATAACTAAAATTTATACAATTCTTAATTGATAGTAGAATTTGTTTTTAGTAAGTTGCCATAGCGGCGATTTTCTCCATACTTTAGCTATAACTTGTACATTAGTGATGCTTGCTACAATTTGTAATACAAAAAATTTCTATAAAATGTACTTTCCTACTAAAGTATACCTAGCGCTTTTAAATTGCCAATATGTTGTGGCAATTTAAAAGTGTTATGGTAAAAAAAAAAAAAAATCCTACAATAGATACTTATAGAATTACTACTATGTAGTTCTAGTGAAAAGTATCCATGATGATTAAGGATACTATTAAAGCTAATAATACAAACAATCAATTTAAAAAATGCTAAAATTTAGTAAACTTGAACTAATCATTTAAACTATAATGATCTAAGTTGAGCCAATGCAATATGTTCTCTTTGAAAATTTAGTATGAGTAGTATGATAAGGTTTCTAATAACTATTATAAAACACTTATTAATTGTAATTTTTATATATCCTTAGGTTTAATTTCGAAATATTTTGATTGGATATTACACTTAATTAACCTCTATTTTGATTTTAGGTCTTTGAAAAGTAACTTTGGATAAAATGAAACAAAGTCGCATAATTTGCATGTAAATTGGAGCAAAAATGACAGAGTTATAGAATTGGAATGGCTGGCACAGTCAACAGCATGACCGACTTAGAAGCTATGTCAATAAGAGGAAGAAAAAAAGCTTAAAGGAGGACTTATGTCAAGCTACATAGCCAATGACACACTTGTGTCAGATGGCATGTTAAGGCTAACTTTTAAGAATTTTTGAGCAATTTCAAGACAAGAAATATACAAGCACTTGCACGACCATGTCATGACCATGTCAAGTGAAGATTTTACTTCCAAATCATTTTCATGAGCTAAAGATTACTTTCTCAAAGTGTGATTCATCTCAAAGATTCGATTTCTTTTTTGAGAAGCAAAGTTTCCTATTTTTTGAAGATACAATTTCCTGCCTACTAAAGTTTTGTTTCCTCATCTATGAAGATTCCATTCTACTATAGGAAATTACAACTTTCCTAGATTTGAGGCATCTAACCAGTATAAAAGGAGGCAGAGCCCAAGCTTTTGGTCATAGAGTTTTAAAATTAGTAATCACTAATTAGAGTAGTTATAGAATTTTATTGCCACTATTGCTCTTGATGTTCGTCTCTATGCATATTTTATAGTTTTGCTTTTAATTTTATGTAATACATGAAATTTTAATTATTTATTTAATTATGTAATATCGGTATTATTATATAGAGCTAAGGACGATAATAGAATTTTCTAAAAATTTGAGGGGTAAATTGGTCATTTCATACGGAGCATATAAATACTATAAGTTGACCTAGAGAGCATCCTTTTCGTCATTCTGAGTTGTGAACAGAACCATAGAGAACAGATGCTCCATATGAGAAACTTAGGACGACGATAAGAAAAAGGAGCGAACTGATTCCAAGAACTTGAGGTAAGGATCATTATACAAATTTCAAAATAGGATTTATAGAAATTGTAATTATGAGCATCGATTGTTCATGCAGAAAATGAAGTGCGTGAAAGGATGAAAGAGAACGAAGAATCGATGATTCGAGAGGATTTAACTCGTAGGGAATTTGAAGTAAGTAATCTAATCAGTGTAATTTATTTATAATTACATGTTTTAGAAACTTAGTTAAGCTTAGGAATAGAAAGGATTAGGTTTTGGATGAATTGAAGTAATAGAAATAAGATTTGTTGAATTTCCAAAGGTAACATGGTTGTGTTTCGATCGTGTTGAAATGGAAAGGTGCATTAAGAGATATACGGTCTCTCAATACGATCGTGTTTAGACCGTATTAAGTTAAGGGTAACACGACCTCCCAACACGGTCATGTTTCAACCGTGTTGAAAAGGAAAGGTGCATCAAGAGATACACGGCCACCTAATATGTTCATGTTTCGACTGTGTTAAGTAAGGGCAATATGGCCTCCCAACACGGTCATGTTTAAATTATATTGAAACTAAGTTTTTCACCAAGAGATACACGACCCCTAACATGGTCGTGCTTTAACCCGTGTTGAGCAACACGGTCCCTAACATGACCATATTAAATAAAGTATAACATAATTATATGCTTGTTTAACTTTGATTTAAACTAATTTCCACGCAACCTAGATAACTAGTAAGGCCTTAGAGATATTAAATGAATAGGACTAAGGAGATTAAGAATGATATTGATCTTAGATTGAACACTAAGAAGAGCATGTTAATGTGTACAGATTTCCAATTAGGTTAAGTCCAAGACCGGGAAGTGCTTAAGGCTAGGATTTAATGTACATGTAACTTGCGTAGTGTTGTGTGCTTGTTTAAGTTAGTACATTTCTTGAACTTGATTTAATTGATGAATCAATTTAAGTGATTAAGTTGTATGCTATATGTGCTTGGCTCGGCCTAGGGGCCCGTAGTAGCAGATCCCTAAGGAGCATCCTAATGATCCTTGTGTGACGTTGTCCCTAATGGAGTCGTGCTTGGAAATTATCTGGGTTGAATGTTGATTAAGTGTTTAAGTGGACATGGGTGTAAGGCCTATAGTGGCAGTTGCCATCACCAAGTTTAAGTGGTTAAGTGTACATGGGTGTGGAGCCCGAAGGGATCATGGGTGTAGGGCTCGTAGTGGCAATTCCCATCACTAAGTTATGCTCCAATGTGTTAAACGTGTTAAGGGGGTCATGAGTACCATGTTGTTTGCTTGTGGACATAAAATTATATTATGAAATGATTGTCTGTGTTTAAGTTCTGCATGATGTGTGTGATACTCATTTATGTTTGTTCATACGTATGTGTTTATGTTATACGTACCAGGCATTAGCTCAGCCTTCGAGGAATTATTTTAAGATGCAAGTGTTGTGAGAGATGAGAATCCAAAATATGACTTGAGTTTAGTTGAACCACAAAGAGAGGAAGACGAAGAGTACCATTATTATTATGGTGATTAAGTTTTATGAAGAATTATGATGTTTAACTGTAATAGATAGTATTTGTTGAGAATTGTTATTTTTTATATTTAAAGACTTCCGCTGCGTTAGACATTTGATGTGGTCTAAGTTATTATTTGAAAATTTGGAGATATATAAAACGCTTTTCATTATAGATGTTATAGGTTAAAAGTATCAAAGTTGTTTCAAAGTCTTAACATGTTCTTGTGAGATAAGGACACGTGGTGGGCTATAGTGAGACCTAGGTCTCGGGGCGTTACATTTTATTATGATACTAGCTAAATTTTCCTTATGTGCTTAGATATGATGAATCTTAGAATGAGCATGAAATTTTTTAATATATTATTTAATGAAGTTATTGATATTCTTGTGGTTCAATTATATATGCTTTATTGTTTTCAAATTGATATTACCGATGTATTAGTTTGATGTTTGGTTTCTTATATGAAGATTGAGAGATCCTGTGTTTGAATAAATCTAACATAATTGAAAAGACTTGCATGTAATCTTAGAGATAGGTTGACGTAAATGTTCCAAATTATGGTCAAACCTAATAATGGAATTAATAGATCAAAAGTAATCTAATTCTAAGGGTTTTAATTAAGAAGAGATTTCAATTAATCAACCTAGAATTATGAATTAATAGACTTAAGAAAGTTATTAGTTCAATTTCAGAATTCTCACAATCTAAGAATACAATAATAGAAGTAAATAATAATTAGTTAATTGCATTAGTAATTATAAAGGGATTCAATATCTGGGTATGCTTTTATATATAGTTGTTTTCTTAAAATTTACTTATTGTTTTTTGCTTCTTTCATTCGATTTTGTAGGTTAAATAATAGAAGTAAGGTAATTACTAGTAATTGTAGTCTTTATGGAATTGACAATTGATATTGTTATTCACTATACTATAAAATCGATAGATGAACTTGCCTATAAGTCTTAAGATAGTAGGATAGACTAATATAAAGTTTTATGCCATTGCTAGGGACTAAGACATTAGAAACACCTATATTTTATTAATCTAATCATTTTTCTCATTACTTTCTTTCCATTGAATTTTATTTTTCCATAATTTATGATTTTTTTTCTTCTTGGTTTTTTTATGCCTAGGGGCTATCATAGAGCAAATTAGAGATATCTAGTTCTTGCTCAAGAATTTGATTATAACCGATCCACAAATATGGCTAATGAAGATGAAAGAACTATGTTTGATTATACAAGATAATCACTCATTAGTAGGGGTAGGTGCGCATTTGATTGATTTGGTTTTTACTCCAAATCAAACCAAATAATAAAAATACAGTTTAGTTTTTCACTACTTGAAATTGAACCATACAGTTCCATTTCATATTTTTTCTAAACCATAAAAATTCAACTTGATTCGATTTAGTTTACGGAATAAACCATATTTTGTTTTCTCGAAAAGTATATTTACTTAACATGCAATCTCATATGAATAGTATTAAATTCATTTAATAATAACATGTATTGATATTATATAAGAAATTGAAAAAGTCAATATCCAAGCAATTAAAAAAAATTTAATGTTTAATATAACTAATTTATTTCTCAAGTTAGCAAATAATATAAAATTTAAGTTAACCTATATATATATATATGTTAAATTATGATTATTAAACTTAAATATATATACTTTTCAATAAAAGTAAACTAAATACTCTTTTAAATATTATGTTACAATAAAATAAAAATATTATTATATTTTTTTTAAAATAGTTTGATTTCATTTTACAGTTTGGTTTAAATTACCCCTCCAAACTAACCATAAATTTTTTATTTGGTTTGTTGGAAAATTTTTCGACCAAATGGGAAAAAAAAACTATATTTTCTTTTTAGTTTGGTTCAGTTTTGTCAATTTTTTTGCCCACCCCTACTCACCAAAGCAAATTCCAGTGTTATTAGGTTAGCAATTGTTACCAACAACTTTGAAATTAAACCAAATATTATATAGATGATTCAAAATTTTGTTCAATTTGATGGTTTGTAGGATGAGGATCTAAATGCATATATTGCAAGCCTTTTGGAAATTTGTAATATATTCAAGATCAATGAAACCATAGATGATGCCATCAAGTTAAGACTTTTCGCTTTTCTCTCTTAGAAATCATACAAAACAATGGTTGAACTCTCTTCTTAGAGGTTTAATCACTACATGGAACCAAATGGTTGAAAAGTTCTTAGCAAAATACTTCCCACTAGTGAAAACTGCAAAATTGTAAAACATCTCCTCCTATACTTAGATAGGGTCAGAGACACTCTATGACACATGGGAAAGATACAACAATCTATAAGAAGATGCTCATACCATGGTCTTCCATTATGGATGCAAATCTAGACTTTTATGGAGAATTAAATCAAAATACGAAGCAAATGATTGATGCAACGGCTAGAGGTACATTAAATAATAAAACACTTGAGGAGGCCCAAAAATTTAATTGAGAATATGCCATAAATAGTTATTAGTGGAATCCAACGAGGGCAAGACAACAAAGGGCAACAAGAAATTATGATGTGGATGTTGTTACTAAGTTGACAACACAAGTTAAAGCATTAAGTAAGAAACTAATGGGATGTCCATGGCATAATAATTAGGCCAATCATATTTTTGTAACAATTTTAATGAACATGTTGATTTTATAAAGAACCCAAATAGCAATACCTATAATTTGGTATAGAGAAATCACCTTAATTTTTGTAGGGAAATCAGCAAATGAATATTCCACTTGGATTTCAACAAACACATCCAGCACCAGAAAAGAAGCCAAATTTAAAAGACCTTTTGGCAAAATTCATCAATAACTTGAGAAATCATAGAAGCATCATTGAGAAATCAAAAAGCTTGAATCTAAAATTTAGAAAATCAAATTAGGTGGATTGCAAAAATGGTTTTTGAAAATCCACAAGGTGCATTGCCAAGTAAAACTAAAACTAATCTTAGATAATAGGTTAAAGAAATTACCTTAAGAAATGAAAAAGAGTTGCAATTTGAGCAAAAATCCAGTAAAAGGAGGGATGTGAAAATAGATGACAAGTAAGAGAAGGATGTTAAGAAGACTCCAAAAGTGAAGAAATATGTTCCAAAAATTTCCTACCCTGTATGTTTAAAGAGAGAATGCTTATATGAGTAGTACAGTAAGTTTTTGGAACATTTTAAATAATTTCACATAAATTTAACTTTTGTTAAAGCTTTATTGTAGATGCTAAACTATTTGAAGTTTTTAAAGAATTTGCTTTCCAACAAAAGGAAATTGGAAGAAGTCTTAACAATTACCCTCGGTGAAGAATGTTCTACAATCCTATAAAATAAATTACCAAAGAAATTAAAGGATTTAGGGACTTTTATTTTGCCTTACTTAATTAGTGACTTGTCTATAGAAACATTTTTTGTTGATTTAAGGGCTAACATAAATTTGTTGTCATATAAATTATTCAAACGACTAGAATTAGAAGAACTTAAACCAATCAAAATAAGTTTACAACTTGCTAATAGGTCTATAAAATTTCCTAAAGACATAATTGAAGATGCATTAGTAAAAATGGGTACTTTTATTTTCCAAGTGGATTTGTAATTCTTAGCATGGATGAAGATTTTAAACTAGCACTAATCCTAGGAAGACCCTTTCTAGTTGCAGCTAAGGCAATCCTTGATGTAGGAGATGGGAAACTAATATTGACTATTGACAAGGAGGAATTAGTTTTTTAAATTGTAGAAGCCATAAAAGACTCTCTTACACAAGATAATACATGTTATTTTCTAGATAAAACTAATTGACTATTTCTAAACATGTGTAGGAAAATTTACATGAAGATTCTTTGGAAATTTCCTCGGTATAGGAAAAAAATAGAGGATGGACCACTACTGTAACAAAAAGATCTTGAAGAAATTGATCAAAGCAAAGAGGTAAGATTGAAACCATCCATTGAAGAGCCTCTAATCCTAATGCTAAAACAATTGCCTAATTTCTTAGAGTATGCATTCTTGGAAAAGGATTTAAAGCTTCCAATAATTATTGCCTCAAATTTGAATGCTACACAAAAAGAGAAGCTTATAGATGTGAGCAAAAGCTTAGAAAATTTTTGACATCTTCAGGATTAGTCCATCTTTCTACACTCACAAGATTTTATTAGAAGAAAATTCCAAACTAGTAGTGTAACCACACAAAAAAAAAAAAAGACTAAATCTAAACGTGGAGAAAGTAGTGAAAGTCGAGGTCAATAAGATTCTTAATGCAAGTATGATTTATCCTATATCTAACAGTTCATAGGTTAGTCTTGTATAGGTCGTACCAAAGAAAGGAGGCATGATCAATGTACCCAACGAAAAAAACAAGCTCATCCTAATGAGGATAGTTACTAGATGGAGAGTGTGTATTGATTATAGGAAACTGAATGATGCAATAAGAAAAGACCAATTTCCACTCTTGTTCATGAACTAAATATTGAAAGGCATGCAAGACACATGTACTACTACTTCTTTGACAGTTTGTCAAGTTATTTTCAAATTCTTATTACTCTTAAAGATCAAGAGAATACTACTTTCACATGTCCCTACAATACATTTGCTTTTCGCCAAATGCCTTTTGATCTTTGTAATGCACCTACAACTTTTCAATGGCGCATAATGGCTAGTTTTTAGGAGCTTGTAGAGGACATCATGGAGGTATTCGTGGATGATTTTTTTTTTTTTGTTTTTGGAAATTCTTTTGAAAAATGTCTCCATAATTTAGGGGGAGTCATACAAAGGTGACAAGAGACAAATTTAGTACTAAATTGAGAGAAGTATCATTTTATTATACAAGAGAGCATAGAACCTAGGCACAAAATTCGTCATAGGTGAATTAAAGTTAATAATACAAAAATTGACACTATTGCAAAATTACTACCCCCTACTTCAGTTAAGACTGAGAAATTTTTTAGGACAAGTATTTTTATAGAAAGTTCATTAAGGGCTTTTTTTTAAATTTGTAGGCCTTTAAAAAATTGCTTGAAAAAGATGTACCTTTTGTTTTTACTCAAGAGTGCCTAAAAGGATTCAGTATATTAAAAGAAAAATTAACTAATGACTTGATTACAAACACACCCGATTAGACTTTCCAATTTCAACTAATGTGTGATGCCAGTAATTATGCAGCTGGAGCAATTTTAGGAAAATAGAAGGATAAGCATTTTCAACCGATTTACTACACTAGCAAGACTTTGAAAAATGCTCAAGAAAATTATACCACCACATAAAAATAAAAAAAATGCTAGCAATAATCTTTACTTTTGAGAAATTTTAGTCTTATTTGGTCTTGTCCAAAGTTATTATTTATACTAACCATTCTACTCTATGATATCTTTTGAAGAAATCAAATACTAAATCTTGTTTTGTTAGGTGGATGTTATTATTGCAGGAATTTGATCTAAAAATAAGAGATAAAGAATGAGCTAAAAACTTGATAGCAAACCACTTATCATGCTTAGAAAATTCAAACCTAAAGCAATCAAATGTGAAAGACATTAACGATGAGTTCCCATATCAACTTCAATCGGTAAGGGAATATGAACTTCCCTAGTTGGTTCACCTTGTAAACTATTTGACTACTAAAATCCTATGAAAAAGACTTTTTATCAGCAAACAAAGAATTCTTTTTTTATATGAAATATTACTTTTGAGAGGAGTCGTACTTATTTTGAGTGTGTATAGATCAAATAATTAGGAAGTGTGTTTCCCATAACAAAGGATGATAGATTCTAGGAAATTTCCATGCATGATCAACTAGAGGACACCACAATGCAAATACAACCGCTCAAAGGGTCCTAGAGTCAGGTTTTTATTATACCACTTTGTTTAAAGATGTTTGCAAGTATGTTCAATTGTGTGACAACTACCAAAGAAGAAGTAATGTATTGCAATGTGATAAGATGCCTTATAATTTCATCTTAGTCTATGAAATTTTTTATATTTGAGGGATTGACTTTATGAAACCTCTTTTGAGTTCCTTTGATAATGATAGGAATCAAAATCCTATAAGACCTATCATTAGGACAAGAACCAAAGGTTTCAAATCTTGACAATGAGGGTCTTTTTTGAACAACTTGACCCCGGAATTATTTGTTTACTAACCTATTTTCTATTACTCATGTATTGTGTATTCCAATAGGCACACTTGTCGGGCTTTACAGGATAATGGACAAACTCACTAAAACTTAGCTTATGGATTATCTACGGACCGACCTAAACCAAAGATGAGCTAAACCGACGAATTGATTTGAAGAATCGGCGTGTTGAAGATTATTTTTATTTGTTATTTTCCTTGAACCATTTATTATGTAAGCTTTTAGGACATTTTATTTTGTTCTATTTTGTGTTTTAGGACCAGCTACCATTTAGTGGCATGGTTGTAATTTTTTAGTCATCTTAACTCTAAAGGGAGCAAGTATAAATACTTGCTTAAGTAGGGTTTAAAAGGAGGAGAATACACTTACCATTGCTGCAAAATTTTTGTGAGAGATTAGGGTTTCTTCCTAAGATTTCATAAGGACTCTTATCAATTTCATCTATTGGAATTGTGGCGAGTTACAACCTAGTGAATTGTGAGTAATATCAATTCCTAAGTTGATTTTCCTTTTCATAACTAGTTTATCATATCTAGTGTTGATTAGGATTGGTTCTTGGTTCTGATTTTGACGTCAATTGTAGGTTTAATTTCATCCTTTTATTGTTATCAAGTTAGTGGAATTGCATCCTATATATTGTATTGTTGATTGTCTTTCTTCAAATTGCATAGAAGTTCCTTTATTGTATGAAGTCCACGCCAATTTAAGAGTTGTTGGTAATTGGAATTTCATTTTGATTTAGTCTTGTGTGCTTAATTCCATTGAGCACAACATCATTTGGTGTTGAGAATCATTGATTAACAAATCATATTACAAACAATTTTAGGGTTCACGCCAAATTGAAGGTTGATCCGGATTTGCTTTTAAAGTTGTTTCAGTTGTGTAATTGCATATGCTTTAATTCAATTTAAGGCATATTATAATTTGATATCAAAGCTTATCATACTTAGATATTCAATCTTGATCACGTCTATATTTGTGGATTTGGTTTATAAGAATTAAGGATTTACACAATTGGAAGACTAGTTGTATTGCCCTTGTGTAATTGATCTTTCATTTGGGTTTTGTGTACTTATGCTTAGTTTTAAGCATATCAAATAACAAACACATTCTACTCAAACCTAAGTTGAAGTTTACAACATTCTACCTATATAAGCAATAGCCATCGATGATATCATCCCAACACTTCATGATGATGGTTTTATTCACAACTACGCAATGATGTTATGTTGTGTAATTGGGCCCAAAACAAGACAAATCAACTCAAGCACAATATGAAGCTTCAAATGACCTAGTCAATATCATATTTTGTACAAAACATAATTTGAAACAATATGCATCGCAAAAATTGAAGACCTAAGGAGACTATTCAATGTTGATACATTTATTGGTCGATATTTGCTAAGGAATATCGATATAGCTTCACTATATGGCCAATAACAATGGCAAGATATATACTGTTTCAATGAGAGCTTCTGCAGAAGGCATAGAAAAATAAACTAATATACATATTTCTAAATCAAACAACATTATGCCATATATAGCTACAAATACTCAACAAAAGCTCTAATGTAAAGGCCATGATTAGGCAGCTCGAAGAGATTCTTATCTAGCTTGTCTAGATGGAATGACAAGATGACTCAATTGCTGGCAATGAAATGAATGCAAATGAATAACAAAAATTAGACAACGAACTAACCTACTAAACCTTAGTAATACCATCAAGGGAGTCACTCACAAGGACCTCATCATCAACATCAAGGAAAAACTCCAACTGCAATCAAGGAAAAAAAACTAAAAAGGTGCAGCGAAGAAAAACAAAAAGCCACTTGGTCAATCATTTAATAAAAAAGACAATACCTAAGTTTTTATAACATTGAGGATCACTAAGACTGCAATCAGGCTTTGAAAGATCGAACGGGCAAACATTAGTGAGTCAAATAATCTCTATATAAGCACATAATTTAAAAATATTACAATGTCATAAAGAAAAATGATTGCTTTGAAAAAGAGAGTAAACAATCACCTTTTTCTCTTAATAAGTTTAGACATATGATGTCCATCGAGTACTAAAATAAAAATCAAAACACAAAAACTTAAACAAACACTAAGGCAATAACAACAAAAGATAGAAGAATATATAGAGGAGAGGACTTACCTTATTTGAAAGTAAAAAAAGGAGGATTAACCTTAGCATAATGAAAATCTAAATATCGCGATTCCCAAATCTTTACAAAGCTAAAAAGAAGAAAACTAAATGAAAACCTAACAAATATAAGTTAAAGAAAAAAGAAAAAACACCATCATATTAATTTTAATTACTACAGGTGACAATACTATATCCATCAAAGACAAAAGGTACTTTATACAACGGACTAAGATACGGTTAAATAAAATAAATAGTTAATAAAAAATAAGAAAAAGAAAAAAAAGAAACAAATTACATAAGGCAAGGTCAAAAGATCATACACTGTATATAGAATGTGTAGAATCTTTTGCTAAAATATGTCCGTAACAAAAGAAATAAATAGAATGACTGTATAATATAATTAACCAAAAATTGAAAAAATGTTGGGGAAGATATATAAATTAAATAAACAAACCTTGATAATATATTTCTCTTGTCCCACAAACTAAATAAAGCATCCCTCAAGCTCGAAACAAATTGACCTAAAATTAAAAGTTACAAAATAAGAAATTTATTATTTCAAGATATACTAAACAACACATATTAATATTTCATCATACTCGCTACGATGATTGAATGTGCAGTGATAGATGAAGCAACATTCCCTTGCAAACTAGTATAAGAGGCAACCATCGACTTAGTATCCCAAAACTTTATCTGATAAAAATCTAACAAGAATCCTACACTAAATAACAACTTCATTGAAAAGAATGATTAAAATTAACCAAAATAGATTCAAGCAAAGAACTTACTCTCCAATCATCAGAATCAGTTGGATACCCGAATCATCCTATCAAAAACAAATTTCAGTTGTCTAAATAACCCAATATGATATAAAGCCAATCACAACCTACGTGATTTCAACACATATCATGGATAGTAGAACCCTCACATAAACACCAATTCCCTATTATATCATTATTTACAAAACAAATTGCAATAGATGCATATTCAATAAGGAAGTAGAAGCAAAGAAGATAGGATACTATATAGTATTATAGAACAGAACAGGTAAAATAAGATTCTTTTACACTAGAGTGGGAATAGAGTTTATGATTATCCAACTCCATATTGTTGGAAAAAGAAAGTTTAATTTTATCTGTCCAATATTCGGGAATTATTATTCATAAAAGATGTATAAAATTTATAAAATATTTACCACAAATAATCCTTTATCTTTGTTTTATTAATTAAATGACTTTTTACATAGTTATCATTTATCATTTTAAGCATATGCATCATGAGAGTGTGATCCGGTCAGCTAGTACTACCGGTAAAAAGATAAAAATACTTGCATACTCACACTAAACAATAACAATAGATAACTAGTGATCCAATTAAATATCCTCAATAGACGGCCCCTTATAATAGACCAATTGAAAACACAAGTAAATGACGAAGACAACAAGCCAAACAAGCGTGTAGCAGCATAAACAATCCACCGTAGAATCTAGTTAAAATATACTAATGTTCAGTACATGTATCCCTCATCAGTATTTATGTGATTGAGTCAAGACTACCGTTAAAAGCAATTTCTAAAGTACATTATTTGACAAACTCAACTAACTATCTAAGTGAATTTGTGAAGCTTTATTATGTTGTACAGAATAGACTTTATTTAATATATGTGATAGTTAGTTAGACACTTTCTATAAATACTTGTGAAACAGTTTTCAATGTGTTGAGCAGAAATTAGAATCCGTATACATCTTGCTTCCAATTTCTTTTTCTTCTTCTTCTTCATGCATATGACTCTAGATTGCATAAATAAGAACAAAGCAAAACTAATATGGTATCAGAGCAACTAGTATCTATCCTTCACGCTTACATTCATTAGTTTGATTTGTGCTGCATTTCATCATGAGTAAAACTTGGAGATCGCAATACAACAGTAGATGCAATGCTTCTAGATCAATTATATATTTCTGGATCAAACAATCCACAAATGGTTTTAGGAAACGTAGTCTTTAACGAATCTAATTTCCTTGCTTGGAGTAGATTAGTTAGCATGGTTTTAGGCATAAAACTTAAGCTACGTTTTGTTGATGGAATTTTGCCAAAACCAAAAGAGACTTCAAAAGATTATGTCCAATGGATTCATGTGGACTATATGGTCCAGTGTTGGATCCTTATTTCAATGAATGCGTATTTATCTCAAAGTTTTATTGATGCTCAATCCTTAATGGAGCTTTGGAAGGAAATCTATTATCAATATGGTTAGACTAATGGACCTTTGATCTTTTAAATACAACATGAAATTGCTAATTTTCGACAAGGAAATCGAACTATAATGGTGTATTACAACAAGTTGAAGAGGTATTAAGAGAAACTACAGTCTTTAAATCCTTAGCCAATTTGTACTTGTGGATGTTTAGAGTATTGTTGTCTCAAAGAGAGATTATTGGAGTTTGATTCTCAAAACAAATTAATGCAATTTTTGATGGGATTGTCAGAGGAATATAAAGTAGTAAGAAATCAAATTTTAGCCACAAATTCCTTATCCAGTGTTAGTCGTGCATTTTATCTAGTGGTGCAAGTGGAGAAGCAAAGGTAAGTAACCTCTATGCCATTGCAATTTGCTAACAAAGTAGCATTTGTGGCCAATAGAAATAATAATCGGCTGATTGAGGACAATTGTAGAGATAATAAGAAGAATAAACTTCATTGTAAAAATTGCAATATGGATGGACACTCTTTAGAGTCTTTTTTTAAGCTCATAGGGTATCTTAAGTGGTACAAAGGAAAGAAGAGCAAGAGAGGAGGAAATGCGAAATCCAGTTCCAGTATGGTAGCGAACTGTTAAGTTGATAGGCAAAGTTTTTCTCATCTAGCTAATACTCATTTTGATCATGTGACTGATTTTTTGAGTTCTCAGGGAATTGATTAACATGTCCTCCAGAATATGTGCTGAGAGGTTATGAAGATGGTGAGGAATAAAGGATCATATGGCACAGTAGAGTTAAGTTCCCAAATGGTAGTAGCAATGCATTTTGCACGTCATTTAGTTGTAGAAAACAATAAGAAAGATTCCTAGATTGTTGATACAGGTGCTAGTGATCACATGACACCTTTTGAGGATCTATTATACAACAAACACACTCTTACACAACCCATTCATATCAGCCTACCTAATGGAACCAAAAAGGAAGTTTATACAGTTGGTTTCATTATTGTAGCCCTAAATATTATCCTTCAAAATGTCTTCTTCATACTAGATTTCAAACATAATTTATTATTAGTCCATAGATTGTTATTAGATCATTCAATCTATGTTATGTTTAACAAATCAACCTACTATTTTTAAGACTAGAAAACTAAAAATTCACTCACTAAAGCTACTGTTCATCATGGATCCTACATTTTGAAGTCTGAAGCCACTAATTGTAATGTTTCCTTGTTGAATGTAAATCATCATTTCAATAATAGAACCTCTTGTTGTTCATCTACTATTAGCTCTTCTTCTAATATGCAAATAATTCATGAATGACTTGGATGTTCAGCTAAATCTAAACTAAAGCATTTGTCATGTTACCAACAATTTGATTTGAACAATTTTTTATGTGAGACTATTTCAACTTTTGCTTTTGAATTGTTACATGTCGATTTGTGGCATCTTTACTATGTTCCATCACATGCAAGCGAGTAATATTTCCTAACAATAGTTGATGATTTTTCTAGAGAAACTTAGACTTATTTGTTAAAACTTAAGTCACATGCCTTCTTTACCTTTGAATCCTTTGTCTTGTACATTTGAAATCATTTAAAATCACACCTAAAACAGTTCAAACAGGCAATGGCACAGAATTCTTATCCAATGTCTACTAGAATTTCCTTCATCAACATGATATAATGCATCAATGGATAGTACCCTATACTCCTTAGCAAAATGGCAAAGTTGAGCATAAAAATAGGCATTTACTAGACACTTCTAGAGCCTTATACTTACATGCTAGGTTACTTAAGGAGTTATAGGGAGATCGTGTCCTAACCGCCACCTACTTGATTAATCATATGCCTATTTTGAACCTTTCTTGGAAAGCGCCATTTGAAGTACTCTTTGGTCATTCACCTTCTTATGATCATCTTCGAATCATAGGATTTTTATGTTATGCGATAGATACTCATCCTCATAAAAATAAATTTGATCCACAAGGTATCAAATGTATCTTTTTAGGATATGTTTCTAGACATAAGGCATATAGAGTTTACGATTTGTGTTCTAAAGAATCCTTTATTATTAAAGATGTTGTTTTCTTCTAACAAAGTTTTCCTCTTAAAGAAGTTATTGCACCCTTATTTTCCTCTTCATCTGATATTTCTTCATCTCTTCCACATGTTTCTTTTGATAACACTTTAACTTCTTCCTCTATTCCTTTTGACATGTCCCCATTCCATTTTTCCTCTTTACCTTCTACTTCTAACCCAATTCCTAAACATTCTACAAAGATCAAGCATGCTCCCCAGTGGTTGAAAGATTATGTACACTCTTTTAATAACATTTTACTTGCTTCATTATGTTCTGCACTTTCACTTTCGCATACTATCCATTGAACAAAATATCCATTGTTTACTTCCCAATCTTTCCAACCTTATCTATTCGATTATGTGTTGTCATTAGCTAATGTTTTCACAACCAAGGAACCTACTTCTTATTCTCAAGCAGCTCAAGATGACTTATAGGTTGAGGCTATTCAAACTGATCTTCAAGCTCTTGAGTACCATCACACTTGGGAATTGACAACTCTGCTAGAAGGGAGAAAGCAATTAGGTGCAAATGGGTTTCTAAAATCAAGTATAAACTCGTTGGGACTATAGAACAATATAAAGCTTGTTTAGTTGCAAAAGGGTACACTCAAGTTGAAGGCGAGGATTATCATAACACCTTTTCTCTTGTTGCTCACTTAAGGACGATGCGCATCCTATTATCTATTGAAGCAATTTATCAATGGCCTATTTACCAAGTGGATATCAATAATGCATTTCTTTATGGACATGTAGATGAAGAAATTTACATGCATCCTCTTCCAAGTTACACTAAAGCTAGAATTGGGTTTGTTTGCAAGTTGGTGAAGTCCTTGTATGGGTTGAAGTAGGCTTCCAGACAATAGAATTATGAGATCAGTCACTTCTTGGTACAGCAAGGGTTTAAACAATTTTAGAATGACTTTTCCTTGTTTATTTGTGATGATTCTACCGACTTTATTGTTATATTACTCTATGTAGATGACATGTTGATCATAGGAACAAATTCCTCATTTATTGTAGATCTTAAAGCACAACTTCATCAAGCTTTCACCATTAAGGATTTAGGACTTACTCGATTCTTTTTGGGCCTAGAAATCTACAAGACTTCTACAGGGTATTCTTTTAAATCAGCGCAAGTTCATCACCAATATCTTGTTTGATGCTGGGCTATTTGTTTTTAAACTTGTCAAGGTTCCTTTACCTATAGGTTTGAAGTTGTCTTCAAATGTTGGTTCTCCCTTAGATGATCCATCCTTTTACAAATGAACAGTAGGAAGATTTCTTTATCTCATGCTAACAGGACCAGACATTACATTCGCAATTGATAAACTTAGTCAATTTCTGGCTACTCCCAGCATTAGACATCTTCATGCAGCTTTCCATGTTCTTCATTATCTCAAAGGTAGTATTGATCATGGCTTGTTATATTCTGCTTCTAGTTCTCTTCACTTAGTTGGATATTCTAACTTCGATAAGGCAGTCTATTCTGAGGATAGGAAATCAATTTCTGGATATTGTGTTCTTCTTGGCTTGTCATTTGTTTCATTGACAACAAAGAAACAAAATATTGTTTCTACATCTTCCACTAAAGTCAAGTATCAAAGCATGGCTTATACTACTAAAGAGCTCCTTTGGGTATCGTACATTTTATCGAATCTTCATGTCTCTATTCAATTACCAGTCACCTTGTTTTGTGACAACTGTTTTACCCAATTGTTTATCGATCGTCCTTGCTTTCATTCTCACACCAAACATATAGCTATTGATATTCATTTCACTTGAGATCAAGTTACTAAAGGCTTTCTCTATACCAGTTTTGTTCCTACTCAAAGACAGTTAGCTGATTTCCTTACTAAAGCGGTTCTTGAGACCCAACTCTCCTTTGCTAATCACAAGTTGTGAAGCTTAATTATGTTGTACATAATAGACTTTATTTAACATATGTGATAGACACTTCCTATAAATACTTGTGAAATAGTTTTCAATGTGTTGAGTAGAAATCAAAATCCGTACCTATCTTACTTCTAGTTTCTTCTTCTTCTTCTTTGTGTATATGACTTTAGGTTGCATAAACAAGAACAGAGCAAAACTAACATAATCAAAACAAAACATAAGCAAGCTCCTTAAGTAAACCAACAAAACACAAGCAAAAATAGGGTAGAGAGAGAGAGAGTTTGTTACTAGAAAGAGATGGTGTAAAAATATATACAAAATAAATAATTTAAGTAAAAGGGCAAGAAAAGTATTAGTGTCTAAGTATGGGGGCACAATAGTCTTTTATAGTTAGGATATTTAAACACCCAATTGACCTATGGACTCCTTTTTTCCTATTTATGCAATTGAGAACATAGAAACACTCAGACATATGTAGGATAACTTAATGGAATTCTACAAAATCAAATTGCTTTCACCAAGTAAAGGCTTTCATTGTTAAGATATGTATTTCTGATTCTAGATTCATAAATCTAAATAATTTGGTAATGTGTTGTTAGAATTCGAAATAAGGAGTGAGATAAAATAAGCATAGACATAGGATCAAGCAATTTAGGGATCTCAATCACAAATCAAAGCAAGTAAGTGTTCATATTTCGTATAACATTATAGAATTTACAATTGAATTGATTTAATATGATTTAGATTAATAGAAATTAGGGTTGGGAAGTTAATTAGGGAAAAGGAAAAGGAGGATTTTCAAAACAGGAGGGTGCACGGTCACATACACGAATGTGTACCTTTACCATTTTGAGTGAAGATAGGATTTTAGTGTTATAAGGGGTTCACAAAACGGTACATGGTATTGCTCGATTCTAACTAATCATTTAAAGTTTTAAATTTATAACCAATAAAATCTACTATCAAACTAGGCAGTGTACCTATCGATTATAGTATAGATTTAATATGTGTCATCCTTTGGGATTTGGAAAACAAGTACTAGTATTACCTTCTCTACTATCTAATCTAATTTATGATGTGGAAATTATGAGTTAATTCCTAGAATTGAATGATATTGTCTAAAAAGTATATTCAATCACAAAATATACCTCTCATCTTATTCCACCCTAACCCTTAAATTCTCAAAATAAGATATTGATTAACGAATCAATTTACACTTTGTACTATAGGAATTCTCAAGTAAAATCAATTACTCCCTCAAGTTAATTAATTCATAATCATGCATAAGATAATGGAGACCTCTCCTTCACTACTGTTATACAAGATCTCATTAAGTTCACAATTCTAATAAATTGTAGAAAATCAATGTTTTCCTACCTCTAGGTAAACCACGTAATCTCTCTATTCATAAAGATCTAATTTACTAGATGAAACCTCTTTCAATCTAATAAAAATCAGACATGCAATCAATTTGCACGCATAAATCAATAACAAGAACAATAGAAATACATGAATAAATGCAAAGATAAAAATAATTCATTAATCAATCAATGGTTCAGCACATAAGTTAGGGTTTCACAAGATGAAAGATATAAAGAATTACTCCTCCATGGAGATTTCAATAAAAACAGAGAATCTAGAGAAATAGTATTGATTCATTCTAAAAAGAATAATCCCTTGTTTGTTTTGTGATCTCCAATGATGCTCGAACAATTCTCCTCTTGAAGTTCGTAATAAAGCTCCCCTAGGGTTTCTAAAATGAAGTTAAAAGGAAAGAAGTCTTCTTAAAATAAAACAAAGCATTTATTTATAATTCTTGCAAAAACAGGGTTCAGCATGGGTGTTAGCATGGTCGTACTCGAGGTCATGTAGACCTCGAAACACATTATTTTTCACTGCCTAGTTCAGCACGGTCAAGTAGGGCTAAAAAAAAAATTAGCTACTAGTCATTTTTTTTATCCAACACTAGTGTCTGCATGGGTTGTGCTGAATAAAAATCAATTTTATTCATTTTTTACCAAATTTCACCTCGCCTCTGCTTATATCATCCTTAAACCTTTCTTTTGTCTCCATTGATGCCTGAAATTAAAATTTTATCATATAAGTACCCTTTTCTTCACAAATTACATGAAATCCATATAAAATTATAACTAATAAGCACTAAAATTATGGGTCTTCTGACACTTATCAAATCTTCCCACACTTAACTATTTGCTTGTCCTCAAGCAAACAAATAAGAACAAAATAGATTTTCTCTCATCAATTGTACTCATGGTTAGACTTTGAATCACAAGTAGCATCCTCTATTTAATTCGATCTTAGTGATTCATTAGTGCCTACCACTCAAACCTAACATGATTATAAGTGTACCTGGCATACAAAAAATTGGAGTTTACAGATTAATCCAAGTAAGTTAAGCTATTACCCATACCATTTAAGAAATGTTTCTCAAGTTACGAAGAAAGTCAAACAAAGCAAAAGTGGCTTGGTCACATCTCACCACCTACTAATGAATATATAAATTGTTCAACTACCTCTTCTAAGCACAACAACCTCAAGTGAAAGTATATGGCATCCATCCTTCCCCTGGATTTTCTTCCTCTTTTTGTTAAACCTCTGAAAAAAAATTTCCAAGTTTTCTTCTTTCATTATTTTTTAGATATATTAAATTCAGTTATTTAAGATCTTACAACTTATGTAACAAATGTTCAGTCGATAATCCTGGGCTCATCACCTAAGTTAACAGACGTTATCTCCTCAATTGAAGGTGTCCCTATGGACTTAATTATTCAAGTTACAAGATCCACTGAACTTTGCCCTTTTTATATCCCATCTTGTTATTATAATATCATTGGTTAATCGATCCCAGCCCAAAAGACCTTAGGTGACCAAGTTTTAAAGGGACCCCATCGAACCTCCATTATCCTAACCTTAGGGATTCGTAAAGATACTCTTAACTTAGAAAACCTAAGTCATTGGAGTAGTGACTTATTATTTCTTTAATTGAATGACTAGTCAACAGTCGAGTCAAACTTCACTCTTCTAAGGGACCAAAGCCCGCCCATACTGACTAAGCTTTTCTCATTATTGCTCAATTAATACATTAATTAATTAATTTTCAAAGAGATTACTTAAGAGGAATCACCAAGTGATAGATTTCATATGTACCTTTCACAAAAAGTTAGAAGAGCTCTCAAAGTTTTTGAAAAGTAAATATATTAACCAATAAGCTTAAAAATACAACCATTTAACTTTGAACTAAGGACTTCTATCTATTTCACAACTTAAGACTCAATAATTAAATAGCAAGTAAGATTACCCCACTTAGATTTCATCTTGAAATTTCAACTAAGTATACTAAGTCCAACAATAGGTAAGTAAGGGACATAGAATCACTAACTTTTATGAATACAATTTCAAGGATTTCACCCTTTTAATAATTCAAAATCATTATTTAAAATCAATTGCGAACTTGTAAATGGAGAGAATTAAACTTTTCAATTTTCTTTTGTTCCCTATACCCCTTCCCCAAAGTTATTGAGGACATTGTCCCCAATGTCATCCTAAATCAAGCACATAAAAGGGAAAAGGAAAAACAAATGGAGAAGAAAAAATGAAATAAAAAAAAAGGACACTAAGGACGTCCCCAATTTTAGATGTAGATGGCTGCCTGTATGGTTTAACGCCGGGTATAAAGCAAATCAGTAATGGCATGTCATCATTGGAGTTGGGAACCCAAGGTTTATGCAGCATCATCTTAAGAGAAAAATAAAAAAATTAAAAGGTAAAAAGAAAAGTTAGACTATCCTAATTTAGATAACCGATGAAGTCACCCCACAGATTTCAAGGACAATTTAGAGAGTGAGGGAGGAGAGAGAGAAATTATATATATGTGTGGTTTTCTTTTTTCAACACGGGCTACTGCACGGCTATGCTCAGGGCCGTGCAGACCTTCAAAAGGGGCAAATAAGTTAGTGTTTTTACAAAGTAGGTCTACCCTGGCTGTAACACGGCCATGCTCGAGGCCGTACTGATACCAAAAGTTCCATAGAATGTGTTATATGTGGAGCCCTAGCTTTAACAAGGCCATACTCATGGCCATGCTGACTTCAAAAATTGAACAGAACCTTTGATAAAGTCAGCACTGGCTTCAATACGGCCATGCTCGTGGCCGTGTTGATCAAGAAAACTCCACAAACTCTCTTTAAATTATGCATAACTGTGAGTACTGATTGTGTGGAGGAAAATTAAGACATGCTCAAGCCAATAGACAACAACTATGATCGTTGTGCACCTCTAAAAGTGTAAATGAACATAGAGAGAGACTTACCAGATGCACTTAGTAATTAAAATTTAAACTTCTTACTTGTCATTGGTGCTTCCCCACACTTAAAGATTACTCTCACTCTCTTCAAATAAGCTTAGAAACTCTCCTTAAGATCTACAAATTTCTAAAAATAATAAACTTAGGATAGTGACAACAAAAAGAAAATAAAAGAAACGTTACATACCTAAGTTAGACATGGGTTGCCTCCCAAGAAGCGCATTTGTTTAATGTCGTTGGCTCGACACTCTTCACTTTCTTCCACTAAGTCTCTAGCAGTTAGAGATCCAATTCCTCCTTGTCTTTAGCACCACTTATGTTAGACTAACCTAGTCGCTATCAAATATGGTGCAAATAAGTCTAGCGTCAAGAAGTTTGATCACCTCTTTCTTAACCACCTCCTTCATATTAGGATTTAGTCGTCTCTATAGTTGCACTACAGGCTTAAATACTTCTTCTAATAAAATTTTGTGAGTATAGAAGGAGGGGTTGATATCCTTTATATCAGATATTTTCCAAGCAATGGCTCGCTTATGTGCTCTTAGGACCATGAGTAATTGGTCTTTCTACTCTTAAGATAAATCTGAGGCTATAATAATTGGTAGGCTGGAGTCTTCTACAAGGAAAGCATATGCCAGATACTCTGGTAATTGTTTCAATTCCAACACCGGTGGCTCTTCTATAGAATTTTTAAGTCATGCCTCATTTTCTGTTTTTAACTTTTCAAACCCATGCCGAGGTGTGACATTTTCTGAAGCATCGAGCTACTCAATAAGTAGTGCAACCTCTGGGTTATTAGCTTCCTTCTTCTCTTCTAGTGTCAAGCTCAACTGTAATTCATCCTTGCTCATAACTTCCTTCATATGCTCATTTGCTAACATATTGACAACATTAATAGAGTAGCAAGAATCATCAATGCTCAAGGTGTGTTTCGTAGCGGTAACCATTGTGATTACCAACTCTTCATCACTGATCCTCAAGGTAAGTTTTCCTCCCTCTACATCCACCATTGCCTTGGTAGTGGCTAAGAATGGTCTCCCAAGTATTAGAGGGGTATCCCCATCTTCATCCATTTCTAGCACTACAAAGTCAACGGGGTAGATGAAATTCCCTACCTTTACTAAGATATCCTTGATTATCCCCTTAGGGATCTTCACAGAGTGGTCAGCAAGCTGCAAACTCATCCTAGTCGATGTTAGGTCAAAAAGTCCTAACTTCTTGAAAAAGGAGTATGGCATTAAATTAATGCTGGCCCCAAGATCAACTAGGGCCTTATTAACTGAAGTATCACTTATGATATACAGAATTGCGAAATTGCCTGGATCCCTTAGCTTTGGAGGAAGTTTATTCTAAATGATAGATGAGCAATTTGCATCAACTTCTATGGTAAACACATCCTCCAACTTCTGCTTGTTAGATAGAAACTCCTTTAGGAACTTAACATATTTCGACATTTGCAAAAGTGCCTCTATAAAAGGGATGTTAATGTGCAGTCGTTTAAATAGATCGAGGAATTTACTAAATTGTTCCTTGTCTTTGCTCTAGTTGAGGCGAGCTGGATAAGGGATTTTTGGCACATATTCTTTGATAGCCGATGGTGATCTCCTCTCAAGATGTGTTTTCTTAAGTGTCATTTTCTCATTTTCAATAGGTTGATTATCCTCTTGCTTCTTTTCATGCCACTATTTAAATGGTAACTCTTTCTCGCTTCTCAATGTAATGGCTTTTACTTGTTCCCTTAGATTGTTTTCCGCGTTACTGGGAAGAGAGCTAAGTTGTCTCTCAGACATCATTTTAGCCAATTGGCCAATTTGCTTCTCAAAATTGTGGATTGAAGCCTCCTAATTACAATGTCTTGCATTAGAGCTTTGGATGAATTGACTTAGAATATCCTCTAAGTTACTCTTTTTTTCTTGTTGAGGTGGTTGCGTTGGAGGAAGCGGTAATGGCTGATAAAGTGGTTGTTGTCGCTTTGAATACCCTGGTGGTGGTAGATTAGCTCTTCTATATTCCTAGTTTCCATAAGACAAATTCGGATGGTTTCTCATCCCCGGATGGTAGGTGTTACCATACTGGTTATATTGTTGTATGGTTGAATTCCCAAGATAATCTACATGTTCATATTGCTCAAATAGATTTACACTCTCCTCAGGTTCTCCCAGCTGATGTTGTTGTGGTTGTGATCCTTAGGGATTCTTGAGATTTGCAACTTGGTGGCTCAAAGCTTCCATCTCAACTACCAAAGTAGTCATTACATCTACTTCAAACATTCCTATCACTTTCTGTTTACTCTTACCATGGCCCCACTGATAATTATTTCTTGCCATGTCAACAAATAGCTTCAATGAGTCTTCCAAAGTCTTAGTATTCAATGTACCGCTAGTTGCAGCATCTACTAAGTGACGGGTAGCCGAATTTAACCCATTCAAAAATGTCTGAACTTGCATCCATGTAGGCAACTGGTGATGTGGACACTTTCTTAACAATTCTATCCATCTTTGCGAAGCATCATATATTGTTTCATGATCTTGTTGAGTGAAAGAGGTGATGTCATTCTGGAGCTTTGCAGTCTTACATGGTGGAAAATAATTGTCCAAAAACTCCTTTATCGTGTCATCCCGTGTAGTCAAATCCCCGAGACCTAATGACTGAAGCCAGGTCTTAGCTTTCCCTCTTAATGAAAACGGGAACAATCTTGTATATATTGCTTCATCTGTCACTCCATTGTTCTTGAAAGTTTCACAAATCTCCAAGAATGTCTGAATGTGAGCATAGGGATCTTCATTAGGTAGTCCATCAAACTGATAGTATTTTTGTAGAAGTTGAATCACCACACATTTGATCTCGAAATAATTAGCCCTAATAGGAGGCTTAACAATGGTTGGACCCGTGCCATCCAATGTAAGCCTTGCATACTCAATGTTTGTCTTTAGTGGATCCTCAACCATTACTTCTTGTACCTATACCTCTATTAGCTCTTCTTCTTTAACCTCTGTTGCCACTACTATATTATGTTTTCCCTCCTCACTAACTGACTGTCTAGAAAATTCGGCAGTTGTATTCCATCGAAGTTGGCAGAGTGTTTTCTCAATCTCAAAATTTAGATCAAGAATGTTAGAGGGAAGATTCCTTATCATTCACTGCAAAGGGTAACCAAGTGTGAATTAGAACTTTTCAAAAGATGTAGAGAAAAAAAATAAATAAAACAAATAAAAAAATGACTAAAGTAGTAGATACTACGATTTTTCCTAATATTGCCTTCCTAGGTCCCCGACAATGGCGCCAAAAACTTAGTATCGCTCAATTCTAACCAATCGTTTAAATTTTTAAATTTATAACCAATAAAATCTACTATCAAGCTAGGCAGTGTACTTATCAATTATAGTATAGATTTAATAGGTGTGATCCTCTAAGATCTAGAAAACAAGTACTAGTATTACCTTTCTCTACTATTTATTCTAATTTATGATGTCGAAATTATGAATTAATTTAACAACTAAAAAATCCCAGTAACCCTAGAATTAAATGATATTGTCTAAAAAGTGTATTCAATCACAAAATATACCACTCATCTTATTCCACCCTAACCCTTAAATTCTCAAAATAAGATATTGATTAACGAATCAATTTACACTTTGCACTATAGAAATTCTCAAGTAAAATCAATTTTTCCCTCAAGTTAATCAATTCATAATCATGCATAAGATAATGGAGACCTCTCCCTCACTACCATTATACAAGATCTCATTAAGTTCACAATTTTAATAAATTGCAGAAAATCAATGTTTTCCTACCTCTAAGTAAAACATGTAATCTCTCTATTCATGAAAATCTAATTTACTAGACGAAACCTCTTTCAATCTAATAAAAATCAGACATGCAATCAATTTGCGTGCATAAATCAATTACAAGAACAATAAAAACACATTAATAGATGCAAAGATATAAATAATTCATTAATCAATCAATGGTTCAGCAAATAAGTTAAGGTTTCACAAGATGAAAGATATAAAGAATTAATCATCCATGAAGTTTTCAATAAAAAAAAATAATCTAGAGAAATAGTATTGATTCATGCTAAAAAATAATAATCCCTTGTTTGTTTTGTGATCTCCAATGATGCTCGAACAATTCTCCCCTTGAAGTTCATAATAAAGCTCCCCTAAGGTTTCCAGAATGAAGCTAGAAGGAAAGAAGTCTTTTTAAAATTAAAACAAAGCATCTATTTATAGTTCTTACCAAAACAGGATTCAGCATAGGTGTCAGCACGGCCTTGCTAACTTCGAAACACATTATTTTTCACTACCCAATTCAGCACGGCCAAGCAGGGCTGAAAAAAATTAGCTACTAGTCATTTTTTTCATCTAGCACTGGTGTCTACATAGGTTGTGCTGAACTGAAAATCAATTTTCTTCATTTTTTGCCAAATTTCACCTCGCCTTAGCTCATATCATCCTTAAACCTTTCTTTTGTCTCCATTGATGCCTGAAATTAAAATTCAATCATATAAGTACTCTTTTCTTCACAAATTACATGAAATCCATATAAAATTATAACTAATAAGTACTAGAATTAAGGGTCTTCTAACACTTATCAATACACAAGCATGTATTACCCATGTTTAATTACACAACCAAATATACGACTGTATACTTAGACGTGTTGGAAACATTTTGTACACAGAAAGGTATATAGCCATTACATGGTTGTATTAATCTGAAACACTTTTATTTTACTTTTATTTCGTTTTTCTACAATTTTAAGCCAAAATTCATGCATAATAACGCAATAGGGAAGGAAAATATACAACTAGGATATGATTAACTATTTAGTAAACTTAGATTGTGTAATAGGGCAATACTAAGCTTAGTCTTTGATACTTGACAAGTTATTATACCTTTAACAGTTAGGTAAAAGTTAATTGTGGGATTACTCCTCTAAGCATGTTTTTACCTTATTTGTTGATTATTCTTAATAATGTAGTTTGTTTAAGGAATTTAATGGTTATCTAATCAAAATGTGTATGTTGCTTGTGCTTAGATCAACCTAAAAGCCTACAGTGGTAGATCTTTATGGGGTACCCTGATGATTGGTATACAACATTATCCTTGGTGGAGTTCTATACCAAAATAATCTATAGTAGATTTAGGGTTAGATGGGGCCTACAGTGGTAGTTCCCAACCTAGGAATATATATATATATATATAAGTATTACATGGTTTGGCGGGGTCATAAGTACCCTTGTGTTGTTTGTTAGCTAAATTGAAGATAAATAATTCAATGATTATGATATGTATATTTACTACATTTATGTGTGTTTGTATTGTGGCTAATGTAGCACACACATGTCTATGTGATACTCATGTATTAGGCTTAGGCTCATTTTATTTCTTTTTTAGTTGCAGGTGGGTATGACGAATATGTTAAGTATGATAAGTATGAAAACGTATGTTATTATTACCAAGACGAGAATGGGGGGGATTACCATTATTATTATAGAGATGAGTAGTAAAAGAGTATCTAAAGGATTTTGAAAATTTTGGAGATGTTAAATTGGGAGTCTAGAGTCTATTTAGATGCTTTCACTCTTAACTATTTTTTATAGCAAAATTTTAAAAAGTGTAACTAAATTGGAGATTATGACTATCTTTATTTAACAGTGGTTGAAATAACTCACCTGTAAGTCATTCATGTATATTATTAGAGTTACAAATATTTTATGTATAGTAGAGTTAAACAGGTTTAAAGTTGCAAGGGTGATAAAGAGTCTTAGCTTATCGCTGCCCAATAAAGACACGTGATGGATTGTAGTGTTTTAGCTTTCGAGGTGTTATAGATGGTCTAAAATTTTCCAACAAAATAACAAAAGCACCTAAATTAAATGGTCAATAATTGACTTAGATAAACCAATAAGTGATGAGTATAAGAGAGAAAACCATCGCATCAAGCTTTAAGCTTCCTTAATTTTCACCGAAAGCTAGTTACAACCATGAAAGCTCTAGTACACAACATAGTAGTGGCTTCAAACTTACAAACTAAAATTGTTGCAATTGAAATAGACAATGAAATAGGCATTTTCTATACTATAAAATATTTTTTTGAAAAATGTTCAAAATTAGATCCTCAAAGCAACAAAAGGCAAATATAGTGTCAAATCCAAGGTTGCTTCATATCAAAATTAAGCCATTAGCCCACTATTATACTCAAAAAGGGGCTTTTGAGTAGAAACATGGAAGAATGGGAATCTTTCTAGCCACAAGCACATGCCTAGGTGCATAAAAATTTTGACATGTCCTTATAGGAATCATTTAGAAGAATGCATAATGAGGAAATTGTTTCTATTCTAAATCATATGAAAAGATTGAGTATAATGGAAAATTAGCGAACAAGAGAAACCAAACCATTCTTCTCATTCCCACTTTAATTTCTTTAACTCTTATGAAAAAACACCTAACCAATCATGCACATTTCCATATCTCTACTACTTTAGCTTTTATCTATAAGATGCACTTCCCTTACACAACTCAACTCCGTGAGACTAGCCAATGCATGATTAAAAAGCATTTCAATGTGTGAGAAACATCAAAATGAATTACCATCTAATGAGAATCATTTTTTTCTATATAGTTGCATAAGATTTAGTTTTATATTGCTACATGAAGATTTATTCTCATAATACTACATGAAATTTATTCTTATATTGCTACATGAAAACTTACTTATGAAGATTCAATGTTTCTCCTAATGGATTTGTAAAATATTTGACTCTTGTCCATGGTGGATTTCATGTAGTAATATAACAATCTACAATATGCGACAGGTCATTGAGAGGAGATGATCATTTACTACTTATGATAACTTAAAGTGACATAAATACAAGGGTAACAAGGTAGTAAAATATTGAAAGATGACAACTATTCACATCCTAAAAGGAGATAACTATTTGCAACCTATGGAAAAGACTAAGAACTTTTTTCTTTTTTCTTTTTAAAGAAAAAAAAATATTGCAAAAAGGTTACAAAATCCTATAATCTTGGATGACGAGCTTGGGAATCTTTAGTAGAGAAGGGTTTTGTTACAAATTTAACAATATTTTATAAGGTATAACAGAAGTCTAAGATTAGCAATTATATTACAAGGTAGCAAATATTTACTAACTATAGAAAACAAAAAACTATTCACATGCCTAAGTTAATCTAATCTCTATTTTTTTTTTCATTTACTTATTTTAGTTTTTCAAAGCTTTATTGAAAATAGAAACTACGACTTATTTGATAAAATTTAGGAAGAAACAAAATTGAGCATTTGCAAGTTTTCCACAAAGAACGAGAAAAAGCAATATGTATGTTGAAAAATGAGGCATGTGGATGTAGATGCAAAGGATGGGTGACAAAATAGCAATATGACAATTTGAAGGGCCTAAAGCTATAACTTCGCCAAAGTTCCACTATTATAACTACTTTAGATTTTACAAGATGGGATTCATAAGGAAATTTTATATTTACCGCATATGAATGTACAATGAAAAAGTCATATACTAAATTTTCTATAGAAATTTACATGGAAATTACAAGAAATATACATAGAAGTTCCAGGGGAATTTCTTGAATATTATGGGGAAATAATTTACAACACTATGGTTCAATGAAACTTTGGTAAAGTTGCAACTATTCCTTAGCAATATGCCATACTACACATGATTTGCTTATTTGAATTCATGAATGCAATAGGGTGAGTTCTAAAGGTTCTTAAGCTTTGTGATCTCCCACATTTTCGAAGAAATGGTCCTAGGCCACATGGGATAGCCTAATCAACTTCGAGCAATAGTTGCCTCATTATACTCAAAACCTACACAATGATGACCCTCCTCTTAGGTTCTTAAAATGGCCTATGTTTGACCGTATCAAACATGCATTATGATGTAAGAATTTAAATAAACCTCTAAATGAATGCCTCATTAAGCTTGCATTAAGATTAGTGCAAAAATGTATGTATGTATGTATGTATATTATATCTATACAATTAAAAAATATATTTGTGGAAAGTAAATGTAACATGGGAAGGGTATTAGGAAAATAAAATCTAATTATAAAAGGTTTATGTAGCTAGCTCTCTTGATGCTCTCTAGTGGAGTCGCCATCTTTTTTAACCTAATTTTCAATTTTATTTTCCTTAGTCTAATCCACATTGAATTCTAACCCATTCAACTTGGACAAAAGTGGGTGCACTTCAATTTGGTATGGTTCGTCCCTTGAACCAAATTGAATCGTGTATTACAATTTTTTTTTCCTAAATCGAACTTAATCATATGGTTTGGTTAGTAATTTTTTTCAATATTAAAAAAATGATTCAATTTGATTCAATTCATGATTTAAACCATTTTTACACATGTTATTAATTTTATTTTATATATAAATTATAAGTTAAGAAAAAACACACTTGATATAAAAAAGATTTATCTTATTATTATTTCCTTTATATGATTTACCATATTCAATATTCATTGGATATATTTAAGAAGGTTTTATTGTCTTTATCTAATTAATTTTAGTTTATATATTAATTAATAAAAAAATACAAAATAAAAAAATAGTGGGTTACTCAATAAAAACCAAATAGGAGGAATTGAATAAGTAATATGTAATCTTCTTTTTTAGTTATACATTTCCTATATTTTCATCACTATTTTCATTTTTTTTTGTCACGATTCAATTTAGTTTGTTTTGTAATTTTATCAAACCTAAAAGAAAATGGCTTGATTCAACTTAATTCGTAATTTTTTCAAATGTAAAAAGATGATTCAAACCTAATTTATGTTTTGATTTGGTGCGGTCAAGTTCAATTGACTTGTTTTGCTTTGCCCTAGTTTGGACCTTCGACTATGACTTATGGAAAAATCTAGTTTTTCTATTAAGTTTGAAATCGCCACCTAACTATAGTTAAGCAAAAGGGTAAGTTAAGATCGAGTAAGTAGAATGATCTTAATTGAACCTCTAATTTGTGAGAAATCTTTTTGAAAAACATTCAAAAAATTAGAAATCTTGAATTCAATGGTTAACCTATTAAAACATTAATGGTTACCACATAAACCTTTCGAATTTAGAGGGTTTTTTTTTTCTGAAATACCCCTTTTATTTGAAAATGATATTAATATAAAATGAAATTTATTTTATTTATTTACACAAGAAATTGAATTTTTTCTTATTCAGTTTGCCCCATATGTGCTTAAGTACTCATTAACCAAAATTATATGTACTGTAATTCATTTGACTTTATAAAATTTTTAGTCAGTTTATTTATTTTATTTTTTATTTATATTTATTATTATTATTTATTTATTTCATTTATTAATTATTTTTTATTATATTTTTCTTAAAATTTGGTAAGTTTATATTAGAAGAAAAAATTTTAAGAAAAAGGTCTTAATTTCTTAGTGTGAAAGTCACAATAAATCATAATGCTAGGAAAAAGCCTAAGTAGATTTTCATTTTTCTTTTTTTTTGAGAACTAAGTCCAGCAAAGATTTTTTTTTATTTCATCTTTATTTTTACCTAAAATAAATAAATAAATAAGGAAGGGAGTATAGTTTTAGTTCTTAATGTTTACTTACATTTTCATTTAAGTTTCAAAACTTTAAATAAAAAGAACTTCCATCAAATCTATTAAGGTTTCCATCAACCGGTGACATGTATCAGCTTCAAATTGATCTATAATAATTAAATAAAAAATGAAGATATTAAATAAAGTTATTTACATAATTTAATAAAAATAATATTAAATATATTTAATAATATAATATGATAAAAAATACAAAAATAAGAATTAAAATTAAGAAAAAGGGATGAAAAATTTTATATATACCCTTTGGGCAACTCTCCTAAGTCTAACAGGAAACCAATACATACTTAATATTAATAGAAAAATTAACGTATTTAATAAAAATCCCTTTTTTTAGTAAGGTTTTAAAAATATTGAAAACTTAAATGGAAAAGTAGTTAAACATTAAGAAGTAAAATTGTACCCACATCCCCTAATGAAGAAAAAAGGAGAGAGAGAAGAAGAAGAAGAAGAAGAAGAAGAAGAAAACAAAACAAAGACAACATGGAGTTAAAAATTGGGTCCACACAAGGGTCAACAACTGGATTTGGATTGAGTATGGATTAAACTTAGGTTGGCCGTCTAGGTTAAGCTTAAGTCAACTGCAACTTAATGAGAATCTAATGAAGTCAATTTCAAGCTTTAATTTTGAGTGTGGAAAGAGAATTTCTAGAGAGAAGTTCTAAGTAGTAGATATGGTGTTTTAGAGAGAGAAAGCTCATATTAGTGCTTCAATGGGTTTTTTTAATTGTGTTCGATGCCCAAAATAACCCCCAGTACCTTATTATACTATTCATCCTTCAAATGAACTTGGAAAGTCTAGAAACATTATCAATGCAGAATTTGAAGTAAATAGGTATTTTCCACATAAAATGATTTTTTCTAATTTTTGCATCCAACTTTATCCACCTAGGCAAATTAATCAGGACATGTTTTTATATTGAAGTCAAAGTACACTATATGTTCTATATGATTTCACCATTAATTTGATGAAATCATGTCAAAAAAATGGGCTAAAAAGTTAGTTAGAAGTGAGCTAACCATGCAAAGAACACAACCTAGAACATATTAGATGGAGGTTGAAGATGACCCAATTCGTGCTATCTCTTAGCAATTTAGTTTCTAAGCTTTTATTTTTTGTGATTTAATTTTTATTTCTTAAATTTGATTTTAATTTAGTATCTGTATTAACAAGTAAGCTAACAACTGTTATATGATTTTACATTTTGGTGTCTATACTATATTTTGATTGTATTTTAGTGTTTGTACTTTAACTTTGATGCATTTTAATATCTACTCACATATTAATTTGTGAAAATTAATTTTTTACTTTTTTCAATTAAATTTTTTTTTTTGAAAATAAAAACAAAAAAAAATTGTGCACTAATAACTTTTACTATAAATGACTTTTGTATGCAATGTCTTTAGCAAAGTTTACATTATTAAGAAGCTCATAAGATATACTTTTATTTGAAAATAAAATCTAGCACGATCCTCTAATTGCCCGAACTAGGTAAAATTTAAAATGGTCATAACTTGTATGCCAACTTTCATTTGGCCTCAAAACGCAAATTTTCTAACTTGTCAAATAATACACTTCCACATAGTATAACATTTTGCTTTGTCATCCATAGTATTTTAGTATTGATTTTTTGAATTTTATGATTCAATAACTTGTAAAGCAAAGATTGTGATAACCATAGGAATGTTTATGTTATAAACTATTTACAAACTATCAATTTGATTTAAAATTATACAATTAAAATCATTATTTTCCTTATGCAAACATGCATGACTCTTTTATCTTTTTTGTATTTTTGAAAATTAATATAATTTTAAGATTATAATCATTACAAAATTTTAATGCATTTATAATTACTATAATTTATAATTTTGCAATCACATTATGGGGCTAAAAGGATTACAAAATTTCAAGTATAAAATAAAAGAAAATATTTACAAAACATAAATGTAAAAGTTATGCATAGTTGAGATTACTAGGCATATATGATTTTATTTTTAATTTTTAAAATAATATATTAATTAAGAAAAAATAAAAATTAATTTTGATAAACTAATCGGTGAATAGACATGAAAATGCATCAAAACTAATGTACAAACACCCGAATGCAATCAAAATTAAAGAATAGACATCAAAATCCAAAATAATGTAAACTACTAACTGACTTGTTAACAAAGACACCAAAGGCCTATTTAGATTATCTTTTTTTTTTTCAATATCTTTTCTATATTTAATTTGTATCCAACATGTGTTTAATCTATGTTTAATTTGTATTTGATAGTTTTCTTTTTAATCTTTTCTCCATTTGTTTTGAAGTAATCACCTATATTTGAATGGGTGAGAAAAAGATGACAAATGAACAAAAAGAAAAAAGAAAAAAAAAAAGAAAAGAAAAGATGAGCTAAACAATCCTAAAATTGAAAATAAATTTTAAAAATAGGCACTAAATCACAAAAGATAAAAAGTTTAGTGCATAGCGTAATTAGAAGGATTGTTACTCTAAACTTCAACTTATGCACACATGTCTTCACCGGCTAATCTAGCTTTTCTTTTCAACATGTATTGCATTTTAATTATATCTAGGGCTTTTAAACTAACCTGAACCAATTTCAAAGGATGAATCTAGTTCAAGCCAAATTTAAACTCTATTTGTTCGATTCCTTAAAAATTGCTAACACAATATTCTCAATCCGTAAGAATAGTACACATATATTAAAAATAACTTTTAAATTGATTTCAATTTGATAGTTTTGTAATCTTCGATTCATTATTCATCTAATTAATTTTCTCATAAATTGAAAAATCTAAGTCTAGTTGAAGCACCATTTGAAATCATGATTGACTCAAATTGACTTTGTTTTTCTAATATAAAAATAATTAACTTGGATTACAGCCTAAATATTAATTTTCTAGAGAAACTTAATAATCTTATTTTAAGCTTGAAATAATTAAATTGAATGTGGGTACTTTTAACTTCTTTTGACCTTGAAAAATGTAAAGGACCTAAAAATAAGTCTCAATGACCACCCAAGTGACTCAACACTTTTATTTTCCCTAATTTTTTTATTTTCCTTTTTTTTTCAAATTTTCTCATTTCTATTCTTTTTTTTTTCAACCTTTTCATTTTTTTTCCTTTGTCCATGTTTTTGTATTTTTCCATTTTTTTTATTTTTCCTAATTTTTTATTTCTTTTTGTATTTTTCTAATTTTTCCGTTCTTTGTATTTTCTTAATTAAGATTTCTTTCTATTGTTTATTGAAAAATTTATTACTAAAATAGAGAGCAAAAATGGAATATTTAGGACCTTAACTCCTTTTTTATTACTATTCTTGAGTCTACGTAACACACTTTTCCATACCTCCTGCACATCCTCCAAATATTTGGTGAAGTGATGACATTAAGACATGAAGGTCAAAGAGTCCCTATCGTCTCCTCCTTAATTAAAATAATCAATCACAATCTTATCATTTGCATTACACTTATCCTAAGGAATCTAAGAGTGAGAATCAGAGCCTCTGATATCACTAAAAGACTTAGTCGCATTAGATGGGCAACTTTAGTAGTCTCATTATTTTCCTTTGAAGGGGCATCAACAATTATGGCAATTCCATTTAGTTCCATCCCGGATTCTACTACTTTAACTTTAGAAGGGCCAGCATCATTTAGAGTAATCTCAACATTTTCAGAAGCAAAAATATTTAATGAAGGAAAATTATCAATTTGAATTGCTCTACCTTTATTAGTGATGAATACGCCAATTTCATAAGCATTTTTGCTGAACTACTTTAGGCTTCAAGTTTTGGTTAGCCTTTGTCTTCTTGAGTTATTTTTCTTGCGAGAGTAATCTCAGCATTTTCAAAAGCAAAATTATCTACTAAAGGAAAATTATCAGTTTGAACTACTATACCTTGATTACTCATGAATACCCCAATTTTAGAAACAAATTTCTACTAAACTAATTTAGGCTTCTATAGCACTCTTCAACACCATGACTAATTTTAAGACAAAATAAACAATATTTTAGCAAATTTTTTAATAAGACTTCTTGATAAAACTCGTTCTTTATATTTCTTATCCATATGCTTACCTTATATTTCATAGAGATATCTACCTCTCCATTTCATAACAATGTATAGGAAGACGAGGAAAATTAATTCGTACCAAAGTAATAGGTGATTATTGGAGAAGAAGAGGGAGGAGACCATTTAGAGAGATGATAATCCAAATTTATCTTTCCCAAATGGATGTGTAGTCTTCTTCATGAACTGGGTGAATTAAAATTTATTGTTGATTAAGTAGCTTGATGTCAATTAAGCCCTTAAAACTTTTAGTAATAAATAGAGGTGTACAAATAGGTTAAACGAGACTAACTTGACTCGATCTATTTTGACTCGTAAGTTAAATAGGCCTATCTATTGTGACCTATTTAATAAATAGGTCAGCTCACTAAGTCAACCCATTTAACTCATATATATATATATTTTGGTGGGTTAAATGGGTTAATACAGCATATCTAACCCATTTATGTATTTTAGTAAATTATTTGAACTAACCCATAGCCCACTAATAATATATTTTATTTGTTTTCATTTAAAATTATACAAAATATAAAATCTATAACAATCTTATATTGTTTATACAATAGTATGATGAATTGAATTAATACTTTAAATCATAATATGAATATTATGATTGCAATATTTTTATAATATGAATATTATAAAATGATAAAAGAATTAAGGAATGAAACCAACGATAAAGATAGAAAGATTAAGATTAAAAAAAAAAAAGTAAGAAAGATGAGTGAAAAAAGATGATGATGAATTATGATACACAGTTTGAGTTTTGCAGTTTAAAAGTGAAATGAAATAGTGACTCGGTGTTATATTTTGAATGTAATTTGCGATTATGATAAGTTATGCCAAAAATTTTTTTCCTTTAGGTTGATGGTTGGCCCCCTTTTGGTCCGCTTTTTTAAATTGATTAAAAATTTCAACCCTAACCTCTTTTTTTTTTAATAGATTAAATAGGTCAACCGGCAAATCATAATCCATTTACATAGTTCTAGTGACAAGGATCTCATCCGAGCAAATTTTAGGGCATGATTTTTCTACTTTATTATCATTTAAAAGCGCCAGGCTTTTCCGGGGTGTTATGGGCTGAGGCCGAAATAGAAGCAAGTGATTTTTTCGGATTAGACTTCTGATGGGCCTTAGCATCCGGCATCCAGGTCCCCCTCCTTTAAAATCTGCGCAATAATGGCACGAACAAAAAACAATAAGGAGGGCTCATGCTTGATTAAAATAAAATTGGAAGCCCAGGGTCAACTAGGTAAATTAATTTTGATAATGACAAAAGAGAGAGACAAACAAGCAATTAATGCCCGCGGTTAAACAAAGAATAATTACAGTGAGATAAGCAATCAATATCCATCGACAAATCTATCCCATCCTAAATAAAAAATAGTTTTCATACTAATTAAATTATAAAACCTTAACGACTATTAAAATTTCAATAACCTAAATTCCAACAAAACAATGAATACAATTTTTTATATTAACTTTTAATATGAATAGTTTAGGTATTATTTTTATTTTGCTACATACACAAGTGGATGCTTGTTCTTCTAGTATAAATTATGACACAAAAATAAATTAAAATTATGATACGTACATAATTTACAACATAATATTTATAAAAACATGTGCAGAAGTGTCCAAATACAACTTTTGGATTCGATAAACATAAATCCTAATATATAATTAGCTAGTGTTTATGTTTTAATATCAATCAATTGTAAAAGCACTTGAAACTAAAAATCCCTGAGGTATAACATTACAAATAGGGATAAAATTAAAGAAAGTAAAGTGAAATAGTCCCTTAATTTAGCTCCAAGAAGCAAGTGACGGCTAACATAGTTTTTTTTCTTTCTTTAGTATTTAGTTGAGGTCAAAGTACTAGCATGTAAGTCGTAAGTCGAAACCACTAGTAACTGTTACTAGCACACGCGAACACGGTTCGCACACAAAAATACATAAATAAATAAAAAAACAACCGTCCTTAACTACCGCCCAGTTTTCAACGCAGCCTTAGGGCGCACGGTACACTTTGTCCTGATTTGGTCTTTTCTCATGTGGACAGTGTTTGTGCTTGACAGAGAAAGAGCTGTCATTCTTGCTTCATCCTTCCGGGAAAGATTCGAGAAAAATTATTAGGATAAAGCCACATTTGGTTGAAAAGATTTGGCGGGTGAATTTTTAAAGCAAAGATTAGACGATGATGATAATTGAAAATTTAATAGTTAAGATTAAGTTATATATTATTTTAATAGTTTCAATTAAAAATTTATTTTTTAAGTTACTATTTATCGATTTATTATAATAAAATCGAATCTTTTATTTCAATTTTAAGTATCATTTTTTTTTATAAGTTTTACCCGTTTTCTCGCTCTGTAATTAACATGTGTGGAATTCATTATGAATTTCTCTCCTTTTTTTTCTTTTTTTCTTTTTTTTGTAGCTATGGTTAGCTAGTAGTGATTACATAGTAGTTAAAATATAAAATCCTATTTATACCTTATTTTTTAGGTATTGAAATCAAAATCTATTTTATAAAATGCAAAAACCATTCTAAAATATGTATCATCTCAAATTTATAATTTTTTGTTACATTTTTATTATTTTAAAATTGTTAGGTAAATTTCCAATGATTTGTCAGGTAAATTTGTCAGTGTTGCCACAATTTTGTAACTAATGCATTCATTAATTTATCATACAATACTATCACAAAACTACAATCTACCATAAAGTTTATGGCCATCTTATTTAAAATAAATAATAATAGACCAAATCTATTGTAGTAATTTTACAAATATAAGAACATCTGATATAGGCAAAAACATAATACAACAAGACATGCAAAATATCAAACAATTTCACTCCAAAGTACCTAGCCAACAAGGAAAAATATAGTATCGTGTTATATTTCACATTTACCTTGTATATTATAGAGTATAAGTTCTAGGGTGAGTATATAGTATAGAGATGTTGATCTTTTTATCATTTCAAGGTAAAATTAAAAAATTTTGCATATAAGGCTTATCCTTTGATTGTCTTTGATATTCCCTCAAAATCCTATCAAATTAGATAGAAAAGAGTATAGTTTGCAATAATAGTATCTACTCATCCCTACGTGATATGATTTTTCTTTTTTAATGCTCATATTCTTACATGGCATTGAGTATTATATAATAGATTCATATGTCAAAGCAACAACTTATTCAATTCTCTCTTCCATTTCCTCTTTTACCTTCTAATTGTTTTTCTATGGATTGAAGTTGACCCTGTTTATGCAAATTACAAAAATAAGATTTCTACTATACACATCCCAATTATCAACACCAATCAATTTTTACATGAAATTACATGAAAATTTTTAAAGTTTATGATTTATGCATAATTACCCCCATCTTTAACTTGTTATACTTTTAGAGGGCAAGGGTTATTTATAGTATATATATATATATGAAAATACGTAATTATGATATTCTTATGTTTAATGACATATACATAATATTCCACATATAATGATACATGAGGGTAAACATAGATCATCTCTATAAAGCAGAAGTATTCGTGAAGAAAGTCCAAACAAAACTTTGAATGTGATAGATAAAAATCCTAGTATCTTGTTTAAATACTATCAAATAATAACTATATATTAGAAATCTCCTTATCAAATCCTTATTAATAATAACTTAATTAATGTTTATATTTTAATTCAATTTTAGTGTAAAAAAGCCAAGATCTTTCATCATCTAATAGGGTATATTTGACACTCTAAAAGTCGAGATACGAAATTAAAAATTCGGTTAAACTTAAAGATAGTTTTTATATTACTCCAAGAAGCATGTGAGGACAAACAAATCTTTTTCAAAATTTGTAAGTGAGGTCGAAGTTCTACGTAGTAAGTAGTAACCACCCATTACTAGCCCAATCGAACACGGTACGCCCACAAAAGAATAATCTAACAACTACCACTAGCCAGCCACCTTCTTTCTTTTCATTATATTATACAATGGTAACCCTTGATTCTCCTTTTGTGTCATCTAGCTAAGTCACTTCGTAAGTAATGATGGTTCATTGGCTGTCTGTCCTCTCCAAGGGTATTTTTAGTATTTTAACTAGGAGATATTATTGCTGTCTCTTCACATAGGAACTTGCTGACTTTGTGCTTGACAGAGCAAGACTTATTGTCGTTTTTATCCTTCCGGGAAGGAAACGTTATCCTATGAAGACGGATTCTAGAATCTTTTACTCCAATTGCAAAACGTAACTTTTTGAGGTTTTATCAGTTTGTAATGAACAGAAAAAATCAAGTGCAATTTATTCCGTTGAATTCATATCCTTATTTTTGTCGATGTTATTAATGTACAATACCAAGTATCATATAATAGGTTAATATGTAAAAGCTATAACTTATTCTTTGAATTTTTCCAGCTATTTCCTCCTTTGAATGTTTGTGAACTCCTCTTTTATCGTCTTGCTGCTTTTCAATGTTTTGAAGTTACTCTGTTTCTGCAAATTACAAAAAGAGAGACTTCTACTGGACACGTGCTAAGAAGATTCGATTTAGTTCTTGTATTTTTTACACTTAAGTCCTTTTTTATAATAAATAAAAGAAAAACGATTATTTTATATATAAAAATAGTTTCTGCGAAACTAACTAAAAACGTAATAAATAAAAATAATTTCTTTGGCTCAAAAAAAAAAAAAAAGTATTATCCATGTCGTTGTTATTATTACTTTTTCAGTGAATAGATGCAAAACTTTTTACCAAAATTCAATCAAAATGAACTGAAAATGCAAGCAGAACAACAACGTGAAATTCCTATATCAAATGCAAACTCTTATATTGCTACATCATCCATTTACAGTTTACATTACTTGATGATATTACAGTCCTCCTGTATCTGTCGATCAATCCAATAGCAGCTTTCGGGATAGCGCATGGCTTCTGCAAAAACTAAAAACCCAAAAACATCTCTCACTGGGACACGAACCTATCACTAGTCTATCCCTCCTAAAACAGTGGGGAGACCAAAAAAGAAATAATTACAGACTATAAAATACCTAAAATTAAACCACAAATAACCAAACCAAAAAGACCAATATCCTAATTCCGGACATATCATCCCCTGCTGCTTCTAAAATGAATAACTCCAAAGTGAAATATCAGTGTCACTCTCTAGCTCCTCCCAATTTATATGGCACCTTGCACTTGGTGGTGGAGACAGCAATGGCCCCTCAAACCACCCTGGATACTCTGTGTCCACGGCCACCACCGCCTCCTCCTCGTCAGTACACAAAAATGCATTCTCCTGGTGACTGCTACTTCCCAAATCCTCAGGACTCTTCGCATTGCTCCCACTCATCACCAAATCGCCAGTGCCACCACCCGAACTTCCCTCAATGCAGCCTTCTTCCGTCGGTCCGAATGCTTGTGCAGCTTCCATAGCCACCCTCCTTATCTCTGCAGCATCTTTCGACGATGGCACCGGCAACCGCCAAGCCGAGTCTGCAAAATTGAGGCACACCCCCTTGCCACGGAGTGCTAGAGATGCCACGTCATGAGCCCGGGCTGCCATTTCAGCAGTTGGATAGGTCCCTAACCATATCCTAGTCTTCTTATTGGGTTCCCTAACTTCACACACCCACTTGTTCTTGTTCCTTCTCCTCACTCCTCTATATATGGGGTGTCTAGTCTCCTTGAAGACAACTCTGCCAGCTCGCTTCTTCGGGTGGTCCGAAGCCAGCGTCACCTCCTCATCGGAATGAACCCGTCGGGCATCAGATGGCTCTGGTGGCCGAGGGGATTCCACCATTGGCATGTCGTAATGATTCTGATAATTAAAAAAATCCATTCTAAATAATCTTGTTGGGTATACTTATATTTTTCTTCCCAACAAAATTAAAAAAACAAAAGAGAAAAACAATTGTTGCAAATAAATTTTTATATGCAGACGGTTCAGATCGCAAGAAATGTTTTGATGGAAAGAGATGACGAAGGTTTGTTAAGTCGGTTTATAGCTCGATTCTGGTTATTTATAGGTTGTGTTTGATTTTGTGATCACGATGCTGTGTTGGGTACCAAGTCCAAGGAGAGTGAATGGAGTGTGTGCATGGGGTTTTAGGGGGCTTCGGAAGCAGCACGTGGATGGTAAACACGGAATGGCTGATGATTCCAGGCAGGAGCCCACGGTTGATCCATGGGAGGATGTGAACACAAGTTTCGGACTTTTTAGTTTCTCTGATGGGACGTTCGTGATATATTAATGTACTTTAATGTTTTGTTTTTGTGGGAGAAAGAAGGAAATAAGGTGTTTTCCACGTGCTTTCCGGAGCATGCTGTGGCAGCCACGTCACGTCTGGGTTGTTTAACGTTGGCGAGCAATGTGTCGACCGTGGTGCCGGTGGGTTGTGGAGAACTGATGAGCTGGAAGGTGTGGGACAGCCGGACAAGTGGAAAGTCTGTGAGCGGTTTCTCTGCTGTCGCTGTCTAGTCGTACGAATACGGATCTGTGGATCCAGTTTCAGACGCTAGGTTTCTTATTCTATGGTTTTCGCTTTGTTTTTTCGACGAAAGTGGCCTTTGCTTTTGGTCTCGTTGCTTTTCTTACTTTTAGCATTATTCTGAACACTATTTCTCTTCATCACAATTGGGGAAGTACAAATTTGATGGCTTAAAAGAAAATCTGGTAGGAGATTTCGAAAAAGAAATAAAATAAGAAAAAATTAATTGATAAATTAATTTTTTAATCAATAATAGATAATTTATTTCAATAACATTCTATAATTGGTCATTCATTAAAAAAGTAAAAAACAGAATTTGTAATTAACATCAACTTTCTTAGAAATTAGACATCCTTTCTTTTTCTTTTTTTCTTTTTTTTTTTCCTTTTTTCATTCCGGTCTTGCTAAGGATATTCCCGACTTTCATATCTTCAAAAACCCATTACAAAATTTACAACTGGAAAAATAAATAAATAAATAAATAAACTCATGAAAATGAAATTTTTTTTATTTTAATTTTTAATAAATGTTCCCAAAACACCCATTAACAATAATAGCTCCAAAAACTTTGGATAATGCATAAAAAAAATTATGGAGAGTTTCAACTCAAATATAGGATCACATGAGTAATATGTGCAAATGCACAACATTTGCCCTAATAAAGAAATAACACGTGTGAGGATAATCAAGAGATGATTGGAAAGGGAGGATGAGTAGTTAGTCTTAAATAAGACTTGACTCAACGGTAACAAGTGTACACTTTGTGAGATAAATGTGGATAGATAATAATTCGAATCTTCTGGGAAAAATTCAACAAAGTAACCATCATGTTTCCAAAAGAAGTCCCCTTTTAATGAGGAGACTTAAGCTATTTACAGTGTTTGGTTGTAAACCTTATTTGTTAAATGATGATATCAATCAATGGTTCTTAATAAATGAGGTCTCATATGAGCCTTTATGAGTTTAGGTCCAGTAAAAGCCTTTAGTATGTGTGTGTATGAGTCTTATTTAAGAAAAGTTGAATCGGATAGAGTGATTCAATGGGTCCAACTCTAAATCTACAATGTCAAATCTCTTCTAATTATCCCATTATATAGACTTTACTCTTTAAATTCTATCATCTCGATTCAAAGAATCAAATCTATTAAAATAATAAGCTATAAGCCAATGATTCAGATTCAACACCCTTATATTTTTGCCCTCTGACCAAAGTCCTTTAAATAAGGTTGAAAGGATTTGGGTATCAAATGAGCCTTCGACATGACTAGGAAAGTACTTGGCGCATCTACGCTTATAGAATAGCTACACTATTGTCGTTTACACTTACATAACATTAAAAGCTAGCATCGACGTTTGCGAAGTAATTTAAGTTTTTCTTATCGGACAAATTTATAATATCATTTGATCGTACTCGTGGCTTTGGCTAAATGAGATTGCATCCTTCTTGAATACTACAGAGCATAGAATTGATATATAAATGATAATTTTTTTTTTAATGATCAATAAACTTGACTTGAATTTTTTTCTTTTCTTTTCTTTTTTTTTAATTGTAAATAATAAAATATTATTAAAAACTCAATGTGTAATCTCAATTTTTTTTTTTTTGGTATAACAATAAAATAGATTGATGTCTATGCAAGATGTCCAGCCTGTTTGGAATGCACACATATGATACATCAAAAGTCCTGGGTTTGGATCCTGCTGAGAGCGCCCTTTCCTTTACATTTTTTTTTTTTTGCCTTTTCAAACGAACTGAATCAGCTTCTTCGACCCATACCGAACACGTTTTGTCTAGTGGATCATTTTAAACGAAATGTATCAGATTATCATGCCTTACGCTACAGATAAACATGACAATCCCACCTCAGCTGTGATTCTGTTGTTCAAGCACATGGCTAGGAGCGAGGTGTCATCCATTTGTGCGTCCACGATTTGATTCTGTCTTTTTTTTTTGTTCATTTTCTTCCTTCTTCCTTTTCTTCGTTCCATTTTTTTTATATTCCATATTCCCTTCTCCCTCTTCTTCGTTTCATCTCCTTTTTTTTTCGGTTGTTCAACTCTTTTCAAATTCGGATCCATATAGCTACATGGAATGACCAGGGCTGTTGCATCAAGCTTCGTCATTTGTTTTCGCAGCAATGTCGATCGATTCTTCCCCCGCTCCTTCTTTTGTTTTTTTTTTTTGACTTCGTTGTTTGTCGCGAAAGGATGAAAATCAGTATAGCAATGAAGTCCCAGCGATTTGGAGTAGCCCAAGCTTGAAGAAGGAGACTACGACTTGAAAGGAAAGCCGTTGCGGGAGGTTAAACAGAAGACTAGACCTTCAAAGCTTTTAAACCTGTCAATTCGTTTTCTGATTCTTACGGGTAAGAAGACTTGGTTTTCTCGTTATATATATATATATATATAGATAACTGGTAGTTAATTGTATTTATTCTATGCTCCAGCGAAGCTAAGACATGAATATGATGTTCGAGAGGAAAGAAGATGAGAGTCGGAATTTTCTTGAGATAGGTGGCAACCCTTTGGATTTTAAATTTAGGAATGCAATATCAATTAGTATACAATCTACCTCGCATTCAGATAGGCATCGTGAACCATTTGTTTCCTGTGAAGCAAAGGGAAGCTTTGCCTTGACTGCTTCACCTCATGGCGATTCTTTTTGAGAGTAGTTGTAAACCGGGGAACCCTGCACCTTTTGAACCTAATAATGTAGGTAATCTTTTACTTTTTGATGCTGAGGACGATTTGCTTGAAAAGAAAAAGAAATCTGTCCACAATAGCAAAAAAAATTAAATAAATAAAATAACGATGTTGTTTCCAATCAGTCTTTGCATACTGATGGAAATAGGAACCGTGAGGAATCGGAGGATTTTGTAACTTTTCCGCCCATATGCTAGGACGAACAGGTCGCAGACAAACCGTGATGCTGCTTGTTCTTCCTCAATTTGTTGGACAATCCTAGTTTTTTTTATCATATTGCATCCCAATTGCTGATAGAAAGGTGTTTCGTGAGAAATTTAACACTTCCTACTGACGGCATGAGTACTGATGGCGAGTGTTGGATGGATGACTACTTTTTTTTTTTTTGAGCTTAGTATCGGGTGGAAGGGACATAGGGATGATGCTGTAGTGTTAGGTTGATAGAGGGGAGCTTAGTATCGCCACTTCGCTGAATTTCTTTGGCACTTTGATGAGTAGGATGATCATTGTCCTGAGTTCCCTGAGTTCAATGTTGATGACGCAGCGCGAAAAGCGTAACGAAACGAATTCGAATATGGATTGGTTTCACAACAACAAAGAATAACTCTTTGATGCCAACTCTGGTTGCGCACAACCGATGAACGGAGGAAAAAATCTCTCTCAAAGTGTATTTCAAAGTATAATAAAACGTAACCCTAAAATAATCTGACATCAGTATTTATACTACCCTATAAAAATACACGAAAAAGAAAATATACACGTACATGTGGAAATAAATATTACTATACATGTCTATTATCTATCGCGTACACGGCCGTGCCTCCCAGCCGTGTATGATTCTGTGAATGTTCCTGACCGAATATACGGCCGTGTCCTTGGCCGTGCCTTCCAGCCGTGTATGATTCTGTGAATGTTCCTGACCGAATACACGGTCGTGTCCTTGGCCGTGCCTCCCAGCCGTGTATGATTCTGTGAGATACCTTGATCGAGTACACGACCGTGCCTCAAGCCGTGTGTAGAGACCGTGTATGCTTCTGTGAGTTCCTTTCACTCATTACACAGCCGTGTAACAAGCCGTGTATTAGCCCGTGTCTCCTGTATCTCCATCATTCTCTCCCACCAATGGAGAACTCGACCCCGAGTTCTCGTCAGGATATAACGACGTGTCATCGGGGTGAAAAAGTGATAAATCCGCAACATTAAAAGTACAAGAAATATTCATATCTTCCGGAAGTTGTACGACATATGCGTTGTTGTTTATCTTATGCACAACTTCATAAGGTCCGTACTTTTTGGGTTGAAGTTTCTCATATCTACCTACAGGGAAACGCTTTCTTCGGAGGTAAACCATTACCTGATCGCCCACGGCAAAGAGTTTCTTCCATTTATGCTTATCTACAGCCCCTTTGTATCGGGTATTGGCTTCCTCTATCTTTCGTCTAACTTCCTCGGCAGTGGTTTGGTATTGTCCCGCTATATGTTTAGCAGCCAAATCACCCACCATGTCCTTGGGTAATTTGATCATGTCCAGCGCATGTTGTGGCGTTTTGGTATATACCACCGAGAACAGTGACCTCCCAATAGTTCGGTGGACGAAGCTATTGTAAGCAAATTCAGCCTGAGCCAACGCCTGATCCCACTGTCCTGGCTTCTCACAGTAGATACTTCTGATGAGGTTTCCGAGGGTCCTGTTAGTTACCTCTGTTTGGCCGTCGGTTTGGGGATAAGCGGTGCTGCTGTAATTCAGAGATGAGTCAAACATATACCAGAGAGTCTTCCAAAAGTGACTAAGGAATTTGCTATCTCTGTCAGAAGTAATGGACTTTGGGACCCCATGCAACCGCACCACTTCCTTGAAGAACAGCCGCGCAATAGCCCGTGCATCGGCGGTCTTTCTGTAGGGAATAAAATGAGCCATCTTGGAAAACCTGTCAACTACAACAAACACAGAGTCAGCACCTCGTTAAGTACGAGGCAAACCAAGTATAAAATCCATCAACAAGTCCTCCCAAATGTTTTCCGGCACGGGAAGAGGAGTATATAGGCCAGTGTTTTGGGATTTCCCCTTCGACACCTGGCAAATGTAGCACCTTTCCACAATTCGGTACACATCCCTCCTTAACCGAGGCCAAAAATATCTTTCAGTAACTGTGACTAGGGTCTTATCTCTGCCCATATGTCCCGCCAGTCCACCACCGTGCAGATCTCGGATAAGCTTTTCCCGTAAGGAAGATTCAGGAATGCACAACTGATTTCCTTTCATCAAGTACCCCTTATGGATATGATAGTCGTTACAAGGTTCTCTGTTGGCACACTTAGTCTAAGTGTCCTTAAAGTCGCTATCATCTTCGTATAGTTCCTTTAACTTCTCAAAACCGACAATGTCCGCACTTAAAGTAAGTAGGACATCCGCTCTTCTACTCAGGGCGTCCGCGACTTTGTTTTGCACACCCGACTTATGCATTAGTCTGAAAGGAAACCTTTACAAGAACTCAATCCACCTGGCGTGCATATCCTTACTAATCCGGGTTTGACCACTCAAGTGTTTAAGAGCCCCGCAGTCTGAGTACAAAATGAACTCCTTCCCAATCAAATAGTGCTCCCATACTTTAAGGGCTCTCACTACGGCGTAGAATTCCTTGTCATATGTAGACAAAGTCCTCCTTGCTTCGCACAATTTTTCACTATAAAAGGCGATTGGTCTTCTTTCCTATGACAGGACTGCACCAACTCCAACCCCACTGGCGTCGCAATCCACCTCGAATAACTTCTCAAAATCGGGTAGTGCTAATACAGGAGCGCCACACAATCGTTGCTTTAAGTTCATGAAGCTCGTTTCAGCTTCTTTCCCCCATTGGAACTTACCCTTCTTCAAACACTTAGTCAAGGGGGCAGCGACCGTACTAAAGTGTTTGATGAATCTTCTGTAGAAACTAGCTAAGTCGAGAAAGCTTCTCAACTCAGTAACAGTTCTCGGAACAGGCCATTCTCTAATCGCCTTCACCTTTTCGTCATCCACCATTACCCCTTCACTGCTGACTACAAACCCAAGGAACAATAGTCGCCTTGACATGAATGTGCACTTCTTAAGATTAGCAAACAGTTTGTTCTCTTTTAGTACAGATAATACGCATTTCAAATGCTCAAAATGTTCTTCTTCAGACTTACTGAATACTAAAATATCATCGAAGTACACAACAATGAAACGACCATTAAAGGGTTTTAATACCTGGTTCATTACTCTCATGAAGGTGCTCGGCGCGTTACTAAGACCAAATGGCATCACTAGCCACTCATACAGCCCTTCCTTGGTCTTGAATGCCGTCTTCCATTTGTCTCCGGGGCGGATCCGAATTTGGTGGTACCCACTCCACAAATCTATTTTGGAGAAGATAGTAGCGCCACTCAAACGATCCAACATATCCTCGATGCGCGGGATAGGGAATTTATACCCTATGGTAATCTTATTGATAGCTCGGCTATCAACACACATCCTCTAGCTTCCATCTTTCTTGGGAGTTGACAAGGCTGGAATGGCACACGGACTCAAGCTGTCCCGGATAAATCCTTTGTCCAAAAGCTCTTGGACCTTCTCTTGTAGAATCTCAGCCTCCTTGGGACTCATCCTATAATGCGGGAGGTTTGGGAGACTTGCTCCAGGCACCAGGTCTATCTGGTGTTGGATGTCTCTCAGTGGTGGTAGACCTTCAGGTAGATCGTCCGGAACCACCTCCTTAAATTCCTCCAGTAGACTCTTTACTGCCTCGGGTACTTCCCCATCAATCTCCTCCTCTCCTTCTGCCACACCTTTTACTATGAGGGCGTGTACCACCCGCGACTCCCTCAAGTCTTCATCACTTCCTTCCCTGATTAAGTGACGGTTAGGAATGAACGACTCTCAACCTTCTTTCCCTTCACGCGTCCTTCCCTTTTCAATGGTAAAAAGGTGTACCTCACACCCTCCTTCTCCAATCTATATACATTCTCCTTACCCGCATGTTGTGCGTCCACATCAAATTGCCATGGCCTCTCGAACAATATGTGACAAGCATCCATGTCTACAATATCACAGAATACTTCATCGCGGTACTTCCCTATTGAGAAAAGTACCCTGCATCTCTCCTTGACTTCAATCTTTTCGGCCGCTTTAATCCAACCAATGGTGTATGGATTCGGGTGCTTCTCGATAGGCAACTGCAGCTGTTTCACCACCTCCCTTCCTATGATGTTTTCGCAACTACCACTGTCTACTATTAGCTCAAACAACTTCCCCAAGATAGTACACCGTGTGCGAAACAACTGGTATCGCTGCGTGACTTCTTCTTGCTTTGGGGTTAGCATCATGCGCCGAATCACATAAGTTGGTTCTGCTGCTTCTTCTTCTTCCTCATAATACTCTCTCTCTCCATCATGCTCATAGCAAACCTCCTCATCGTCCTCCCTATCAAGGATGTTTACGCTTCTCCTCGCAGGACATTCGTTTGACCGATGACCCGGTTGATTGCATTGAAAACATTTGCCCAAAATAGGTTTGGCATAGGGGTTATTTTGCTTCTGGGCTCCCTTCTGCTCCATCGGCTTCTTCCCCTCACTCTTCTCTTCCCTCCTGGTAATGTCCTCAGTAGGTTTGTATGGCGTAGTTTTACCTTTCTCAAATCTCGACCTACTACCACTACCCACAACTTCACCTACATATCCCTTCCTTCCTCCTCCATATCTACTCTCCTGTTCCTGCAACACTAGTTCCGCTCGGAGAGCCAAGTTCTTTGCCTCTACTAGAGTCCTCACCATCGTAACCCCAATTTTGTATTTAATTTGGAGCTTCAGTCCTTCCACATACCTTGCAACTTGCTGGCCTTCGCTCTCCCTCAAATCATTCCGCTCAGCCAACCTCATGAACTCCGCCGTATACTCATGCACGGAACGTTGTCCCTGGCTGCACCGCTGATATTGTTGGAACAGTATCTGCTCATAGTCCGGCGGGAGGAAATCATGTTGCAGCAACTGCTTCATGCGATACCATGATCTCACCGAGTGTTTTCCTTCCCTTTGCCTCCTGCTCTGTAGCCTCTCCCATCATGCTGAGGCACTACTCTTCAACCTACATGCCACCAACCTTACTCGACGGTCTTCGGGAATCTCTATATAGTCGAAGAACCGGTCTACTTCCGCAATCCAATCGAGGAAGCCTTCGATATTAAGGCTGCCATTGAACCATGGAATGTCGACCTTTAAGCGGTAGTCTCCGCCGTCCCCCTGATCATAGTCTCCACGGTTCCTCTTATAATCGCCGTCTCTAGGGTGGTTCCCGTGATGAGTCATCCGATAACCACCACCTCTACCACCGCGTCCTCGCTGTGGCCTACTCCCATACGTATCATCACTCTCTTCGCTGGATTCCTCATCCCCTACATGTTCCCACCTGTTCTCAACGACAGGTCGGATTACACGTCCCCCGAATTCCTCCACTGTACGTGGCAGATTCCTACCAACGCCTCCGGCCCTATTGGGGTCTACCACTAAGGCATTGAAACGTTCGATCAGTTCATCAAGGCGCCGTTCCATACGCCCGACCTTCTGATGCATTGCGTCGAACTCTGCCCTTGGAACCCACTGATTGTTCCCTTGTAACCTCGCATCTTGAACACCGTCAAGAACACGACCGCTATCATCGCCTTGATGAGTTGACATCTCCACAAGAAATAGCCTTGCTCTGATACCAACTGACGCAGCACGGAAAGCGTAACGAAATGAATCCGAATATGGATTGGTTTCACAACAACAAAGAATAACTCTTTGATGCCAACTCTGGTTGCGCACAACCGATGAACGGAGAAAAAAATCTCTCTCAAAGTGTATTTCAAAGTATAATAAAACGTAACCCTAAAATAATCTGACATCAGTATTTATATTACCCTATAAAAATACACAAAAAAGGAAATATACATGTACATGTGGAAATAAATATTACTATACACGTCTATTATCTATCGCGTACACGGCCGTGCCTCCCAGCCGTGTATGATTCTGTGAATGTTCTTGGCCGAATACACGGCCATGTCCCTGGCCGTGCCTCCCAGCCGTGTATGATTCTGTGAATGTTCCTGACTAAATACACAGCCGTGTCCTTGGCCGTGCCTCCCAGCCGTGTATGATTCTGTGGGATACCTTGATCGAGTACACGGCCGTGCCTCAGGCCATGTGTAGAGACCATGTATACTTCTGTGAGTTCCTTTCACTCATTACAAGGCCGTGTAACAAGCCGTGCATCAGCCCATGTCTCCTGTATCTCCATCAGTTGAGGAACACGTTAATTGTGCAGTTGGCCTTGCCAAATGAAGATGGGGTGGGGTAATTTTAGTTCTAACTATGAGACATCACCAGGCCTTAACCTTTGCCTCCTACCTAGATCCATGTTAGTATTCAACGGGCGACAATTTTCTAAAGGACTTAGGAATGATTGTTTATTTTGTTGCGCTGCCTTAAGTTTCAGTTTGGTTGGCGGTCACATTGTTTAATGGAGGTTCACCATTTTGAGGGAAAAAAAAATGGAACGAAAAACTCAGGGACAGATGGTGATTCTGAAGGATGGCTCTGGTAGGACAGTGGAATTAACTTTCTGGGAGGATTTCTGCAACAGGGAAGGTCCGAAACTGCAGGACATGGCTGATTCTAGACTTTTTTCTTTTTTTTTAAGCTGTTAAAGCAGGAAAGATTATTGATTTCAACGGGAAATCAATAGGTACAATATCTTCGACTCAGCTCTTCATAAATCCAATATGGCAGAGTCTCATAGCCTTAGAAGCTGGTTCAATCATGGGGGAAAGAACACAGCATCTTCAAATATAGTGGAAATTATGGAGGTTGTAGTAATGATCATAGGGTGCCCTGCAAGTGTTTACCAGGGCTTGAACCATGTGACCTGCTCTCCATGAAGGCCTTGGTAGTTCAACATGTTAGACTTGGTCAAGTGATTTGAACAATATCGTTGAGCTTGAGCAAATTGGAGATCACTACAATTCCAATGTCCGAGTGGCATCCCGTTGAGATTACAGAGTCATCACTAATGCAACATTCCTGCTCCACAGATGTTGTTTATGCCTTGTTCATCCGAGGCAAGATTGTATTTTGCTGTGTCTCATTCATCCTTGATGGATGCATCATCAGAGTTGAATGACAGTGGATGTAGCGAATGTTAAAGCTTTGTGAATGCAAGAGCCAGTTACTTATCTGGCCGCAATATATGTGGAAATTCAATTTTTGGCATCCATTGAATACTGATGGAAGCCAATGGACCTTTTCCATGAAGAGATGAGTCTGAAGTCATATTGCGAAATGCTTTTTTAAATAAAATTCCTAGTGGGGTGTATAAGTTGTCAAGAGAAGCAATACTTGTGGCAGAGCTTCCTACAGCTTTTACTACAAAATCTGATTGGAGGGGTTTGTATCCAAAGGAGGTACTCTGCACATTGTGCCGTCAGCACCGGTTGTCTGAGCCTGTCATCAGCACTCCCAGTTCATCTCTTAATGAATCTTCATCATGTGTGGGACCTTGTGGAAGGGCTGTGCAAATATGCTATTTGCAGACGTGAAAAGTCAAGTCTAGTCAAGCCTTGTTTCTTCTTTATTGATTGGGAATGATCAAAGCTCTTTGCTGTGATTGAGAAAATTTTTTTTTTTCTTCTTGAATTGATTCGTGCTGTTAACTTCTATCTGTTTGTGGTAATTTGTTATTTTTCTTTTGTTGAATATTGTAGAATGGTATCCTTTCTCAGGTGACCTTGTGTCTATGATTAGACTGCCACAATTCTTTGCTTGCTCGACAAGTGAAGTACCCTTTAGATATGATGGTTGGACGAGGAAAATTCATGAATAGAAGGATGTGGTCTTTCTAATACTATAATCTAGAAGTTTCTCATTATGATGTCTGATATTGGATCATGATTTAGGAGTTTATTACATTATCAGTGCTTCACATGTTCTCTTACTATATTTGCAGTCGATGTTAGATTGTAGTATTTTTATTTTCTGAATTACATGCGACAACCTCTGGCTCAAAGATTAATTGCAAGAGATCTTCGTGACAATGAGTGGAAATTTAGACACATATTTCAGGGGCAGCCCAAAAGACATCGACTCATTACAGGATGGAGTGTGTTTGTTGGTGCCAAGAGACTTATTGCCGGTGACTCGGCAATTCTCTTTGATTCATCATCGATTGCTGGTGACTTAGTAACCGTGCTTAATTCACCTTCTCCTAATGGAACTGAAATTGAATCTGGAACAGCTGCTACGGCTGTAGAAGTCACTTGAGCTTCGAATTCAGGTGGCAGCGATACTACTGTAGAGTCCACAACAGAACCAGGCGGTGGCTGATCAGCATCAACTTCCACAGCATTCACTGATGCCATAGACTGTAAGGCGTGGTGGGCGTTGAGTGCTTCTTCTTGTCTATAGGACTCGCTAGATATTCGTGCTCATAAGTTTCATAGCTCAGTGGCATATTTACTCGCCTCACGGTGTACCAATCTGCAAGAAACTTCGGTTCCCTGGCTATTTTTTTTATATTGGGCTAAGGCTGTAAGCAAGGAAATTAACTGGGTAGAAGGAATTACTTCTATGCAGCATATGGAACGAATGATGAGCCGTGTGATCTATACAATGGTGATTGTTTGTAGCTTCATATGCTCAGGAAGAAGTGCTTAAGGAATTGAGATAGCTTGAATTCGTGTCATCGATCCATATTTGATTCCCTTCATGCTATATAGGCTAGATAAGCAATGTCACTTTCTTCTAGAGTAGGGCATTGCCTCAAGGAGTCAGGGGAGGTTGTCTTTTCTTTCTTTTTTTTGTTTTTTTGAAGAGCTTGGCAGCAAGGAATGACCTGAGCAAAAGGTACCCAAAATCTGCTGATGCAATAGTCCATTTGGAAGCTCGGAACTTGTAGGAAATAAGTAGTGACTATTGTTCCTAAACGCTGCTAGCTGAAGATGAGATTGAGCGAGAGCGGATGTAAATGACTATGATTGATTGGTATGCTCTTGTTATGTATTATCGTTTGTCTTCTCATATCCGAATTACTGTATTCCTCTTCGTGTTGTAATATTCCTTCACATTGCACAAGAGAGGGCATTGCGTATGAGTGTTGTAGGCATCTTAAGCAATAATCATCATGCGAGACGAACCACTTAATGAATCATGAGGATACTTCTTTGCATTCTTGATGGTGGTGCGATGACGATCTGGAGAACTTTGTTAAAGCTTTTGAGGGAATTTGAAAGTCCTAATGCCTTGAAAGAGCTCTTTAAGTTAACTTCATGCCGAAAAAAAACACTATCCGTGTACGCATAATCAAGCTAGAATGTTAATCGCAAAGACACACTTGTAATTGACCACTTGTAGCAGGGGACACTAACTTAAGCTTTCCTTCATCATAACCTTCTTAATCATACCATTGTAACTTTTTTAACGTTTGTCATATGAGCTAGTAATGATAGTGATGAAATATGTAAAGTTGATAGTAATGATAAGATCCATTCATGCGCTTGGGAACGATAGTTCTCATTTAGTAGCATGCTATCAAAACCCCTCAATATCATATGATCGAAAGTAGCAACTCATCCTAGTCGCATTAGTGCTAAGTAACATAAATAAAGATCTCTTCTAAAACTATCACAAACATGAAACACACTTAGACTCAATTATCTAAGGGGTCCCTTTTATTATTTAAAGCATTAAAGCAAAGTTTTTTTTTTTTTCATTATAAGAGTAATCTATCTTCATTCGCCTTTGTAGGTGGTAAGGCTATCGGGGGACTTTCAACACTCTTCTCTTCCCCCTCCTAAGTGGTAGTGGTTAGATTCAATTATTGCAACCACTTGTAATGGGTAAAGACACTGGAAAGATTAAGTCACGTAATGGGATTAGTGATAGGGGTAAAGAGATAGTAGCATATTTTAACGGTTGCATACCCATGGTGCCCTTTTATCAGAGTAACTAGCTTGACTCGATGATTAAATAAGATTTCTTTTAGAGTTGCATAAGTAAGAGAGATACACAGGAGCATCAACATGTTGATAGCATGTGGCATTTCATAAGATGGGAGCCTAAGGTTGAAGCTAGAGAGAACATAGAGGGGACTTCTATATTACGTTTTAGGAATGAAAGGGCAGAACTTCCCTTGTTAGATACTCAATTTTTTATTTATGAGCAAGTCGTGCCACGCTGGCATCCCTAGGTCAATCACATCATGGGTAACCTAAGATATGTAGATGCTATGGAGTCCGTAGAAATCTACTACCATGTGATGATTTCCTCTCATTTTAGATTTCCTTGACTAAACGAAATGGATTTTTGGTGAAGTGTTATGACTCACTGGAGTACACAGACACACACTTTTGTAACCTCTTGAGGTGAGATTACCCTTACATTAGAGGACGTGTGCACACTTCTTCACTTTTGTGATTTTGGGTTAACAGACATTATAACCATTGACATCATTGAGGAAGATGAAGAAGTCATATCGGCTTTAGAAGCAACGATGGCAGTGGCTATCGATAGTCGCAATAAATCTACTTTCTTTGCATGGATCAAATACTTTTTTCGAGCAAAAGAGTTTAGATGACTCAGATGATCGATGCAGGTAAGTTTTTTCTAGTCCTACGTGTGATGACTTCTCCTTTTTTATCATCATGGTTTAGTTTAATTAACTTGCTTACCACTATTGTTGTTCTTAGGTTCAAACTTGAGGCCTTTTTAGCATGTTGGCTGTCTTTGTGTGTATTTCTTGGTGGTCCAGCCGATGGTGTGAGTTGTCAGTTTTTCCCTTTGGCCGTTCGTATGGTGTGTGGCATGCGTTTTGCTTTGGGATTATTTTACCTTGGGTCTTTGTATCGGCATTTGGACTTGTATCATGAGGCTTCAATTTGATTGAAGGGATGTTATACCGTACAGTCAGATGTCGATGAGGTGTTTTTGCAAGTATTCTTCGCCGAGCGGTTTAGAAGACACTTTGGTTTGCCTCCGAATAGACCTAGTCCTGTCGAGCCTCGAGCCTTTGCGTGGATTGATAGAAAGCCTTTAGGTTTGCTATTTCATGTGATAGATGACATGAAGGCAGTGAATTTTCAGCCTTACACGAGCAGATTAGCCGGTTATTTGTGGTTTCTAGAGGTTTATCCCAAAGGGTCGAAGGATATAGTGAACTTTCTCGGGGCTCATGAGAGACTCAATGTTGGCGAAGTGGGGTTTATCTTATGGTGCTCGTCTGAGGGTCTTCATTCTCTTCATGATTAGAGAGACTCCTCTGGCTGTTTTCTAGAGTGTAAGGTCATGTTATACTTGCCTCATAGAGTAGCCTGACAGTTTGGTTTCGACCAAAGAGTTCCTCGAACCATCCATATAAAGGAGGATTTTAATTTGTGTTGCCAATCACTCCCCTACAGGTTTTAGACATGTTCATCTAGATACGAGGCAATTATATTTCCCCTATTTATCACATTCTAGACTTGCCTCTGTTGAGTGGTTGACATACCGGACTAACTGCTTAGATGATTTGAAGAAGTATGTAGATATGCCCATTGAGGAAGAGCTACCCGAGGAATATATTTTTAAATATGACTTTCAATTTTGTCTGTCGAACGAGAAGGCAAAGTCATTTGCTAATGCGAAGAATAAAGCACCAAGCAATCATTCTACTCCTTCAATGATTATGAGGTAAGTAAAATGATCGCGTGTTCAAGAGGTATTACCATTATTTATACATACCTTATTCCTCTAATTTTCAACTATTACTATGCACTCATGCTAACTTTTTCCTTTCTTTTGTTGTAGTACAAAAGAAATCATGTTGCTACCAATCCCCCCGTTGGTCCTTTGAAATCGACTCCCCCTAATATCACACCATTCCCTAATCGTTACAGTGTTGGGAAGGAGCTTCGAATTAGGGATTGTCCTGTTATCGTTGATGTTACAAATGAAGAAGATGATAACGAAATGGTTGATTTAGAGGACACTCTCGAGCATAGTATTGATAGTGGTAAAAGTACTCCAATTCATGTTGATGACAGGGAAATTGAGCCCTTATCGAGCAATAATGTTGAGTCAAATGCTACCATTCGTATGGATGACATTGATAACGACGAGATTGGACATTTCGATGAGCATGACATTCAGGCTTATGCTAATGAATTGAGAGAGGCAGGGCTCTTTGATAACCAGATAGATGGGACATTAAATGAGGCTTCAATCGAAATTGGTATGTAAGTTACTTCACCTATGACTCTTCCTAATATCTTCTTTCCCCCAGTGATTAAAGTACCAAGACAGAATGAAGAGAGCTCCTCGAATATATTGCAAGCGGCTTCATTTCATAGATTCGTAGTTCATTCACAGCTTCTGCCTTCACTAAAGCACTTGTACGAATTGGAGGAGGAATTCTAGTTTAAAGCTATTTGTCAGGGTTCTGAATTGAGTATTACCATGGTATCCATGCTTGGGCAAACTATGTCTCTTTTGAATAAACATTGGAGCTCATTATCTGAAAAAGAATTGAAACTCATCATTAATAGCGTTGAAGGGGTACAAGCCTTAAAATTCAAAATTGGCAGTATAGAGCCTATCGCGATTGAGGCAAGGAAGGTTCTAAGTTGCAAAGACTTAATTGAACAACATAAGAGAATTTGAGAGGAATTGTCAAAGATTGATCTCAAAATAGAGGCCAACTTAGCTGTTTTGGATGTTAATTCCTTAGTCAGATCTATCATAGGTTCCTGATTTGGCATTATCCCTTTTTATGTATGATATGTAAACTTGTTTAATGAACGATGATTTTTTTGCCTTGATTTAAAGGGTAGTTTCATGTCTTTATGAGTTTTCCCTCTCTTTTTTATTGGTAGATGATATGTTGTTCATACCACGCTTAATAGTAGCTGCACTTACATTAAATAACAAGATAGAGCATGAGTCGATAACATGTCTCTTGACCTTTTAGAGAAAATTGCTAAGGGAGTATTACCTACTACTTAACAAGTCGCTCGTAAAATTGCTAGTAAATGCATTGAGTAATAAAATCATCATCTTTATTAAGGGTGTTATGCTATGTGCTTAGGAAATGATATTTTCACTAGTTAGCATGGCATGACTTACAGGACATTACACATTTAGGAGATTAATTTACTACCAAACTGCAGCAATTTAATGTGTGTAATGTGCGCTAAGGAATTAAATTTCTATCCTTACAGCAACAAATGAAATCTTTGAGGCAAAAAGGTTGAAGTAAGTTCTCATGTCTTGAGATGCGTTTTCATTTATCTCACTTCTCATGTTTATTTAGGCTATTATAAATAAAACTTTTTGATATAGTGGAAATTGATAGGAGTTGTGATAGCATCCGTATTTGGATTATGAAGTTTACAGTAACCATTGTTGTAAACTTCCTCAATGATAAAAGGTCCTTCCCATTTGGTTGTAAACTTTGGCGTTGGAATACCTCGGCGCACATGATCTACTACTCAAAGTACAACATCGCCCTTTTGGAATGACCTTTTTCTCACTAAGCAGTTATAAGCTACACCTGGTTTCTATTGGTAATGAATTAGCTTATGTTTAGCAATATCTTGTCTCTCCTCCAAGGCTTCTAAATCCAGCATACGCAAGATGCTTAGTTTAAGCTCAGCATTAATGGCTAAGCACGCAGATGGAATCAAGACTTCCACCGTGACTATTGCTTCAATGCCGTATACTAGAGAGAAAGGTGTCACTTGAGTTGGCTTTTGCTTCGAAGTTCTATACACCTAAAGTGCTAATGGCAGCTTATCATACCATTCCTTATGGTTATCATGAACCATATGACTCGATAGCTTTAACAAACTCTTGTTGATAGCTTTCGCCTGATCATTGCCTTTTGGGTAGTAAGGCGTGGACTTAACATGATTTATTTCATAGGAAACCATCAATTGTCACACATGAGTATTGATGAAAGGAGTACCATTGCTAGACAAGATGCGCTTCGGAATGCTGAATCTACATATAATGTTCTCCTTCATGAAATTTGCAATTGTTAGTCTTGTAGCCTTTTTCAAGGGGGCAGCTTCCACCCAATTCATAAAACATTCAATTCTTGCCAAAATCCAAATGCACCCTCTTGACGGTGGATGAATTGAGCCAATCGAGTCGAATGCCCATGTATGGAAGGGCTATGGCGTTGTCACACTATGGAGTGTAACTGTAAGAGTATGAATGGTGTTACCATGCTGTTGACAAATGTGACATCTTTTAACAAAATTGAAAGTGTCAACTTCCATAGTTGGCCAATAATAACACATGTCGAGCAAGTGATAATACAATTTCCTTCCTCCTTGATGCTCTCCACATTCTCTAACATGCACTTCAGTTAATATTGCTTCTGTTTCAGGAGGTGCAATGCATCTAAGAGGCTTTCCCATGAATGAGACCTTGTATAGTTCATCCTGCATGCATAAGATATTTTCTTGCCTTTGTTTTTAGAAGCCTTGCATCTGTACTATCAGTAGGCAATGCATTTCTTTTTCAAATAGTCAATGTACAGCCGCCACCAATCACTTATGCTAGCTACAAAGTTACATTCCTTCTCGTTAGGTAACTCAAAGCATTAAGGACAATTTGCTTGTACTTAGAATGCAATTAATGGCTAATAGTATCCCGCACGTTGAATGTGACGGTATAAGGGTGGCCTCTCTTCTCCACACCAAATCTTATGGTGTTTGTCCAATTTCAAGCGAGCTTCTTTTATCCTAAAACAATGGGACAAAACACCTTCCGGTCCCTTATAATACAGTGCTCCGTTGACTTGAATGAAATTCTTCAGTGTTGAAATAGAAGTTGCACTCGGGTGCGCTAGTTGCTTCTTTAGTGACATACGCCAATCATCATGTGCTTCTTTATTCTCATCAACAAGACCCAATGCAGTACATGAGATAGATTTCTTAAGTACTTGAATGTCCAAAGCATTACTTACATCTTAGATTGGGACTTTTGAAGCTAATATGGCCAAAGTGTACTGACTGAAATTTTGCTACCAAAGCCTGTACTGCAGCCTTGTAGGGTGCTTATGCAAGTTCTTTGAGTCCAAACTCACAATTGGCTTACTTAATGATCAAATTGGAGTCACCTCGAATGCATAGTTGATTTGCTCCCACCTCTTGGGTAGATATCAATCCTAGCAACAAGGTTTCGCATTTAGCTTCATTATTAGTGGAATAAAAATTAAATTTGAATGCCAATGGTATTTCCTAATTGTTTGGTGAGGTTAACACAATTTCTACTCCCCATCCGTTACTTCATATGGAGCTGTTAAACTAAAGTGACCACTCCCCTTCGGATTCAATCATAAGAGAGTCTTCATGAAACTCTATTATAATAGTATCCATAACGAGGCTTTCATGCGCATTTGGGAATTGTGCTAACAAATCGGCTAGAACTTGTGATTTGATGGTCTTAGAGGAGTAAACTATGATGTCAAACTCTCCAAGAAGGAGTAACCACTTAACAACTCGACCTGACAAGGCTGGTCGAGACAATAAATACTTGATGGGATCCAAATGTGTGATAAGATTGACCTTATGCGCTAGGAAATAGTATCGTAACTTTTGCGAGGCAAATACCGGTGCAAGATAGTGCTTTTCACAAGTTGAGTAGTTGACCTCACTCCCTTGAAGGGTCTGACTCAGGTAGTAAATTGGTATTTCTTGCCCATCTATTTCTTGTGCGAGTAAAGCTGCAATTGATTTATCAGTAGAGGTAAGATACAAGATCAGTGGTAATCCCTTCACTGGCATTGTCATAGTTTGAGAAGTTAGGATAATTTTAATCTTTTCAACTACTCTCTCATGTATTTCCTTCCACTCAAACGAGACCCCTTTCTTCATAAGTTGATGCAGAGGATATGAAATCTCTGCCAATGTTGGCATGAATCTCCTGATGTAAGAAACTTTTTCCATGAAAGTTTTCAATTCTTTTGGGGTAATAGGGGATGGCATAGATAATATAGCTCGGATTTTTGTCGAATCCACATCAATTCCCTTCTTATGAACTACAAATCCTAAAAACTTCCCTGAAGCTACACCGAATACACATTTTAGAGGGTTCATGTGGAGCTTATACAACCGACGTTGCTCAGAAACCTTTTGTAGGTGAACAAGATGATCAGGTGCTCTTCTTAACTTGATAACTATACCATTGACATAGTCTTTCATAAAGTCATGGATCATATCATGAAATATGGTAGTCATTGCTCTCTGGTAGGTTGCGCCTGCATTTTTTGATTCAAAAAGCATGACAATGTAATAAAAATTTCCTATTGGCGTTCTGAATGTAATGTGCTCAGCATCTCCGATAGCCATCTTAATTTGATTATAGCCACCGAAACCATCCATGAATGAAAATAGCTTGTGTCTTGTTGTTGCGTCAACTAATGTGTCAATGTTCAGTAAAGGAAAGTCATCCTTTAGGCATGCCTTGTTTAGATCACGAAAATTAACACAGACACATATTTGGCCATTCTTCTTCCTTACTGGTATGACATTAGTTAACAACTGAAGATGTTCAATTAGCTTGATAAGATTTGCACGGAATAATTTTTCGATCTCAAGCTTGATTTAGATTTCGACCTCAAGACGAAAAATCCTTTGTGTTTGCTTCACAGGCGCAACTCTTGGGGCAACATTTAGCCTATGTACCACTAAACTAGGATTAAGCCTTAGCATTTCTTCGTACGTCCATGTAAACACATCTCGATATTTCCTTAATAACTCTATAAGGGGAGCCTTTATCTAATGTGACAAGCCCTTGTTGATAAAGATTGGCCATGACGACTCTCTAGGTCATGCTGGATCTAATTCTTCTATCTCTTTGACTTGAGCTTTCATTTGATTCCGTAATTGATGCAAGGCAGGCTAGACATCTTGAAGTGGTATGGGATTTGATGAGGATAAGCACTCCTCATCAAATCCTTGTAACCGTCATAAGCGGTACACCGTTTACCTGCCACCCCTAACATAACTTTCAATTTCGGTTGGCTTCTTGCTTTTCTTTCTTTCTCCATGACATCCACGCATTTTCCTCTTCTTTTGCTAGCCCTCCTAAACCTCGTCCCATGTGGGTAATGGAATGCCAGTAGGACGTGCAATGGTTGTCTTTCCTTCTTCAACAAACTCATAAAAGAAGGTTGACTCTATGAAATAAGATTCATCATTCTCGAAGGGATTCTTAGTAGCGAAGAAAAACACATCCTTTCCTTTTCAATGGCCCTTGATACATTGATGTAATGTTGAAGAAATCATATTGTGATCATGCAGTCATTTTCTTCCCACCAGTAAGTGGTAGGACATAGGCGAATCAATCACATGACAAGTTACCGAATCATGTATAGGGCTAACCTTGAGGTCTACATTAACTCATCCTAGTGTCTTTGTAGGAGAATGGCTAAAGCCGTTTACCAAAATGGGTTGTCTTACAAGCTTTCGAATATCAATCCCAATGGCTTTAAAGGTGGACATTGGCATGATATTCAAAGAAGATCCAGCATTAATAAATATCCACTTCACTGAATAGCCATTAAGCGTTTCTTCAACATACAAAGGACGGTTATGATTGGAACCTTTGACATACATATCAGCTTCAGTGAATAAGATTGCATTTTCATGGGCATGAACCATTCTTTTCATAGGCTGTGCTGCACTACATTCTACATATTGATCTTTTCAAATTTGCATGAGTGCAGTTGCTACTGCAAACCTTGCCTTCTCATCAAATCCAAGAAGGTTAAGTGCCGTAATGGTAGGAGGGCATTCATCCTCCTTAACTTAAGCTTGTTTTTTCCCTTTTTGTTGCTTACCTTAGCGGCGGTTCCTCATTTACCTCAACAGTGGTAGGGTCATGAGTGATGGCATTCACCGCTCCTCATTAATTGTTATGAATTGGAAGAGGGTTGTTACGAATATTGTTATCCTCAATAATGAGCTCCTCGGTCCGTATCCTCTCATTAAATATTTTCTTTAAAATAAAACAATCTTTGGTAAAATGACCCACAATTATATGAAATATGTAGAATTTTAGGTCATTCCTTTCTTTAGGAGTAGGAAGGCGCTCAACTATCAGGAGCTTAATATTTCCATCTCGATGCCATATATCAAGCATCGCATGCACCTTACCCATCAGGCAAAGGTACATGAGACTTTCAAGCGTGGACTTCTCCACTTTAGGTTTCTTTCTTGCCTTAAGGTCTTCTCCTTAAATGGAATTCACAGACGGGCCTCATTTATTGAACCTTATATGTTTACCCCTTTGCCTCACAATCGAATCGTTGTTTCGTTGCGTATTTTCGACTAATGCTGTGAACGAAACCAACGATAGGTTTTTTAAGTGAACAACATACTCAGTGAACATCCCTTATATGCAAATCTTTACCAATTCTCTTTCATCACAAATATCTTGGATATCAAGGGAGCGCTCTCTAAACCTCTCAATATAGTCCATAAGGTCTTCTCTTAGCTTTTGGCGAATTCTCCCCATGTTAGTGAGGGTGACCCTTTCTTCAGTTGAGAAATTTTTTTCAAGGAACATTTTACACATGTTCCTCCACAAATCTATCGATCCTGGAGGAAGATTGACATACCATGTATATGCCTTCTCAATGAGAGACTTAAAGAATTCCTTTAGTTTCAAGTCATCATCTAGCCTATAAACTTCCAGCATCTCAATGAACTTTAGCAAATTCTCTTTGGCACTTCCCTTCTTGCCATTAAAGAGCATAAACTTAGGGCTTACATAGTCCTTTGGGTAAGGCTTTGCAGCAATACGCTGATGATAGGGGAGCTTCAATTCTAGAATCCCTATAACAGACTTCACTTGTATTTCTCTCAAGTATGCATCTAAATCCTCCTTTGTAACAAATGAGCCTCTCGGAGTAGAGACTTCAAGATCTACTGGTGTGATGAGAATAGGGTTAGGGTGATTCAAGTGTTCAACAATAGCAATACGTAGGGTACTATGTGAAGATGAAGGGCCACCAATTTGAATCCCTGCTTCTCTCCCTACAGTAGCTAAGCATTGTGGAGGTGCAGGTTCTTGAACTAGTGCTTGCTCCTCAGCTGCTACTTGATCATTAATGACAGGAGGGTTAAGTTGTTGAGGTGCTTGAGGAGCACGCTGCAATGTAGCATGTACAGGGTTTAGCAAAGCCTCACCCTAATGCACATTAGCAGTGATGGCTACAGCAGGCATGAACTGGGTCATCATGGTAATGAAAAGGTCCATCTTCCTATTATTCTCTTAGATAGCTTAGATGATTTTAGTACTATCGGGTACACCTTTTTGTGAGGTATTCACTTGGTTTACATCACTAAAGGCAGGTGTGATTTGCTTAGTAGCTTCAACATTAGGATTTGTTTCTTGATTGTTCCCATCAGTAGAGTTAGGTATCCTCCTCCTTAGAGGTGCCATATTGTCAACTTCCTCATGTCCCTAGTGGAGTCGCCAAATAAATGTGGGGGTTTTGGCTCGAATACGGGGTCACGTAGGTGTTATGTGTAAATGTACAACACGTGGCCTAACGAGAAAGTGACACGTGTGAGGATGATCAGGGGGTGATCGGGAAGGGAGGAGGAGCAGTCAGTCTTAAATAAGACTAGACTCTATGGTGACAGGTGTACACTTTGTGAGATAAATGTGGGTAAGTGATAATTCGAGTCTTTTAGAGAAAATTCAACAGAGTAACCACCATTTTTCCAAAAGAAGTCCCCTTTTAGTGAGAAGACCTAAAGTATTTATAGTATTTAGTTATAAATCTCATCCATCGGATGATGATGGCAATCAACGGTTCCTAACAAATGAGGCCTCATATGGGCCTTGTATGGGTTTAGGCGCAGTAAAGGCCTTTTAGTTTGTGTGTGTGTGTGTATGAGTCTTATTTAAGAAAGGTTGGATCGGGCAAGCTAATCCAACGGACTCTACTCCAAGCCCACCATGCCAAATCTCCCCTAATCATCCTATTACATGAACTTTACTCTTTAGGTCTTGTCACCTTAGTCCAAAGAGTCAAATCCATTAAAATAACAGGCTATAAGCCCATGATTCAGATTTAGTACCCCTGCAAAATTCATATTATAGCCAATGGATTAAGTAGTAATGCTATATGTATTGTACATGACTAAAATCCACAATTTATAAAATATTGCAAGCTTAAAATCCCCACATCAATTTCCACTATTTACAATTACTACAAACACATATGAGTAAAATAAGTATGAAACTAAATTACCTAAGCTACATTAATTTTACCTACTTATTAAATTCTTTTAGTGCTCTAACGTTGATCATGATCCAAAATTTATAGTTAAACTTTATGATAATTCTTCATCTATTACACTTGAAAAACAAATCCCTCAAAAAGGGGTAAACTAGAGTCTAATACATAGTTACTGGAATCACACATGTGTAACAAGCATTGTAAAATCACATGCAACTTAATTCTAATATAATAAATATTAAAAAATGAACCAATACAAACTTAGCATCTCAAGTCTTCATGTAACTCATGATTCCCTAATCTAAATGGATTTAGGCATGGGTACTCCTAACACCTCAAGAATCCAAGAATCCAAACAAATATAGTGACATCATCCAGAAGCCATTACTAAGTCGACCATTGGTATTACTAGTCCATTGTAATCGTTCATAAAGGCATCTCATATTGTTGATACAACTCAGCTACTACTTCCTTACAACAAACTAACCTAAGTCTCAATCAACCTCCTAGTCAGTAACTCACTATCACAAAATTCTTTTTGAATCTCCTTGCAAAGTCTATTATAGCCAAAGGTTTAGAATTAGCAAATATTGTCATGGCTATCTCAAGAGGTTATAGTTAGTAGTATATTTTACAACTAATTATGAGAGGTAAAAGTCATGAGCAATGTTAGGTGGTGAAGATATCATAGAAAATGTCAATTGGAAAAAAGAAAAATTATGCTCATTTTAAAATATGATAAAATCTTTTTATTGGCACTTTCCATAGTTGCTAATGACTATTGCTAGTAGGCAATTCTAGCTATCATCTTCAATTGTCATTTACCAAAACAAGACCCTAGTAATTGCAACATTTTGAGACTACTATAATAACACTTGACAACTTGAAAATTTTAACTCTAACAAAAATTGAAAAAAAATTAAAAAAGGTTTACCACAAAATGAAGATAACCTAAGTACTAGATATATAAGACTCTACAATCATATGTTAAACATTTAGATTAGCTACTTATAGAATTGAACTCATTATGGTATTGAAATATTAGGTCATGAGTTCAAATCCATGCTTGTTGAAAAACCCCAAATTTCTAAATAAGATTAATGAAATTAAAAAGGAAAACTTGGAGTTAATTAAGAAATAATTTACAAAATTCAGGGGCAAATTTTTCCAAAATGACTCTCTTACCCTTAAACATGACCTTATCAAAAATAGTTTCAAAATAGCCTAGTAACCCTAAATAAAATTTTAAAACCCATATTAAGTAAATAAAATCATGAAGGAATTATTTGGAGTCAATTGGAAAAGGAAAATCAAAATTTGCAAATCCACTTTGCAAAAATGACCATTTTGGCCCTAGGAATAATTTAGCCATCTCAAAATCATTAAACAATTCAATTAAAGTCATTTTAAGTCAATGGGAGTAATCACTCACAATTTGGAGATAATTTATCAAAAATAATATTTTTGCACTTAAAATCGATTTTATCTAATTTAGATTTGAATAAGTTTAAAGATCTTAATTATAGCTTCAAGACCTTAATTAGGTAAATAAAATCAATTATAAGTTATTTGGAGATAATTGAAAAAAAATTAATTTGAAAGTTAATTGGGTGAAATGACTAAAATGCTATAAGCTTAATTTTTTTTGAAGAGTGACTAAATTTTAGAGTTCCTAAGGGCAATTTAGGAAAAGAATAAATCATTTTTAAGCTAAAATGAAGTGGGAAAATGAGAAAAAAAGGGGTAAATTATGCTATAAAGAAGGACACATGTTGCCATTAAAATAATACCCTTAAATCCTTGTGCCCCCCCTCCCTAGTGACTAGAACACTTATAGCCAACACTAACCACACCCCCCGCACCACCACATCCAACACCTATGCACCCCCCCCTCCCTCCACCACCATTTCCATTCCAAGCCCTCAATCTTAAATTTTCAAAAATCTCTACGGTAAAACACTCGCAAAACCCACTAAACCTTATCTACACTCTTACCCCTTCATTACCCATTAAACCTTATACTAACCTAATTGATTTCTTGTGAGTTTTAGATGAAAAATCAAGTGAAGAACTTAGTTAGTGGCTCTCAAATCATGGCTCAAAAGGGAGATAAGGTAAGTAGATTTTAGTTTATTTAAGTAAGTCTTAACTTGTTTAAGAGGTGGTTGATGTTTTAATATAAGGAAAATCATTTGGAAGTCAAGAAAAATACTATTTTGGGGGCTTATTATGGATGGGAAAGGGAGGAATTGAGGCTTAGGTTGAATTTCCAACAAGGTAAGATCACTACAAAGTTGAGTTGATAATTTAAGATGATTAGAAGTGATTAAGCATGTTGATTTGGTATTTTCTTGGACCTTGATAGTTTATTGCAATGTACCCATTAAAAATCGTCACCTAAAGTGATGTATATAGAGTGTCATTTGATGATTTCAATGCAAATCTATGATTTAATATGATAAATGTGATGTTGAGTGTTGGATTTCATGATAAAAATGAAGTTTAATGCATTATAATGTGTAGTGTGTGGATAGGTCTTGTTGCTACCTCTATGATAAAGAAATAGGGATTTGATTTTCTTGAAAAATCTAATTTAGATAATGAGTGATGATAATTTGATGATTGGAGTATATGGGTGTGGAGTTGGAAATGGTTTAGGTGATTAATTTGATGTATATGACATTTTAAAAGTTTGATTTGTTGATATAAATGAGCTAGTGGATAAACAAGTTGATTTAGTGGATAATTTAAGATTTTTTAGCATGTTCACATATTGTTAAAGTGATAAATTTGATGAAAATTGAAGTTATATAATGAGTATTAGGTTTCACAAAGTTTAGAAGTGAATTGTGATGAATTAGTGGGTTGATTGATCTTGAAATTGTGATTCTTTTACTTGATTTGATTACATGTTTAATTCTGGAAATTTTTTGAAATATTATATTTAATTTGAGCTAAATTGGTGGAATTATGTTTAATTAATGAATAGGAATTGGATTGGATATTAATGAGGCGTATAAATGAAATTATGTTGAAATTGGTAGTAAAGATGAATTTAATTATGTTAGGCATGCTCTGAATTTTTGTTCTGTTCTAGAAATGTGTTGGGCTTGAAAATGAAAAATAAATGATGTTTTGGACTCTAGAAAAGAATAAGAATAAGTGAACTTTGGTTTGGAGTGATTTAGACCTAAATTGGATAAGTTATAGGATTTTAAAGTTGACAATTCGTAATTGGATGTAGTCTGGAAATTCAAGGCACTTAAAATGAATAAAATAAGAATTTTTATGTTAAAATGAATATTGAGAGTGATAAGGAATCAAATGGTTTTGGTTTCACAAGATTTAGGCTTAAATTGAATAAGTTATAACCCTTTAAAATTTAGGTCTTTAAAAATGATGAATTAGAATTAAATAAGATTAGACTTAATTAACTCGGGTAAAGGCCGACCCAATTTTAAGTTGACCTAACAATATAGGCCTAATGATTACCCTTTTACCCTTCCTATGGATGGCCTATATGACTAAATATAATTGGATTTATTGGGCTTAAATAACTTGATTATCCTTAATGGACCAAAATAGGAAATGACTTGGTAAAATAGACTCAAATGGTAAATGGGCTCAAAATCCAAAATTCAAGATCTAATTGGGCCCATTCTTCTCGTAAAGGTCATGCCCTAAATGAATCTTATTATGAGAAATAACTCAAGCTAAGCCTTAATGAGGCCTAGATCAAGTTAAATACTTAAAATGAACTAGATTTAAGCCTAATAGAATGAAATAAGCTCACATGATTATAATAGAATCCAAATGGGCTAAGATCCAAAACTTATTTAAACCCATTAATCTATACAGCCCATACCCTAACAAACCTTAGTAAATCAATCAAATCTAAATGGGTCTTAAAACTTACTACTAAAGACTTAAAATAAAATTAAAATTAGACTTAAGACATAACAAATAGGATTAATTAGACATAATGAGTTTAGGTTAATTAAAATAGATTGAAGTAACTTAATTGGATTTAAAATGGAATCAATATTAATAATTAGACCTAAGTAATCTAAACAGTGTTAATGGGCCTAATTCTAAACATAATTGGGTTTACTATTCTATAAGGGCTCAAATACTTTAATTGAGACTTAGATACAAATAGACTTAAATTTAAATAATATATTAGGTTTAAATGAATAAACCCTAAGTGGTTTGGGCAAAATTAGCTAAAAGCTACTTGAACCTAAGTAATATTAATTGGGTTCGTAACGAGTATATGCTTTAGGTAGTCTAAGTCATCCCTATAATAGAATTCAAATACTTAGAATAATGAATTAACTTAAATTTTCTCTTTTATTGCATAAAACTAACTCAATCTACTGAAATGGAATTTGAATTATGTTCTAGGAATCTTTAACCCTTCAAGATACGTAGTAACATGCGTGTTGTTTACTGGGCTAGTAAACTTAAAGTGGATTAATAATTAAACTCAATTAAGTATTTGCTTCTACTTATGCTTGATGACTTGAGCCAAAAAGTGACACCCTTAGAACAAGATTAAGGTTGCAATCATATGCCTTGAAATGACATAGTAGTTGAGCACTATGGCCATCAAGAATGGCTCAGTAGACAATTGATAAGTGAAATTGTGTCGAATAATAGGTATTGTGAGCAAAGAGAAGGTATATTGAGAATTTTTCAAGGTTATGGGACTCAACGGATGATAAAATATAGTTAGACTGTGATAAGTGAGTCTGCATAATAGCGAGGTCACTTAGACAATGCTTCTTTAGGTATTTGTGTTCAATGACAAGTAGTCTAGCTTTTCCCATAAACCTTCAATGTCCTTTATGGTAGAATCGAACTCTAGGTCCCCCGTCATGATGTCTGAAGTTATGATTACTCTTGTGCTGAATGCTTACTTAAATAAGATAATTTAATAAATTGATTGATTGTGTTGCTATATTAGTGTATAAGTTTGCTTGACATTCATGTATATGTTTACATCACTGTGTGCTAAGCTTTTGTGGCTCACTTCTTTATTTTTATTTTTATTTTTTTTAGGTGAGAACTATTTGAAAGATTTACCTTATGAATTATTGGGTTTTGGCTTTGAGGAGGAGAACAAGGATGAGTTCGTAGATATAGACATGGGGACTATCTTTTGCTTTCTTGTTTGGACATAAACTTAGTAATTTATGTGTCGGTACTATATTTATAATTTTTAAGAGCCATTTGTGACTCAATAGCCTATTGACTTATGTTTGTGTTTTGTAGGCCCCTTAGACCCTCAGACTTAGATTTATAACTCATACCATTCATTGTGTTTTCTAAATTTGATGAACCTTTGAAATGTTTTTTTTTTTTCTGTCCTTTTAAATCAATGAACTGTGTAATATTTTTCAAGATTTAATTAATGTATTCAAGATCCTAAAGTTGGTTTAAAAACCTACTTAGTAATTATAACCTTATATATTCTATTTAAATAAGGTACGTAGCAAATTGTTGTCACAATAGTGAATTAGGGATGTGACACTTGTTATTTCATTCATATTAAATTAATTTATTTACTTAATGGATATCAATTAAGTTCTCAAACTAGAATAAAAGGGAGTGTTAACTACAAATGTAAAAGCTTACATGATATTTGTAAGTGTAGACATGTAGATCAAATGGTTGATTTATCAAGAGGGAAAAAAAAAAAAACACTGAAGATAAGAAAGAAAGGTGCAAGAACTTCTTGTACTTTCATCATTGGCAATTTGGTATCTAAACTTTATTATTATTATTAGCAATAATAGTAATAGCATTTTAGTGTTTTCAATTTAATTTTGGTGTTTCCATTATTGGAGAAATTAAAGACCTTCACTTTTTTTTCCCCCGACATAATGCACAGTGGGTATATTATTGCCTATGCTGAGAAGATGGGTGATGGCATGGAATTTTGAAGAAATTTTAGAAAAACCCACTCATCTTTTTTTCTTTCTTCTGAAACTTTGTAAAACATTAAGATCATGAAAAATAAAAAAATGGTATAAAGTAAAAAATACCAAAAAAAAGCGACTCATTAATATATAAAAGATTTTTTTTTTATCGTTTAAGAAGTTTGTAAGAAAGTTAGAAATGATGTTTGTGTTGAAAATTTCAATTATGCATAACATTTTTACATATGATGCTCGATTTTAACAAACTTTATACTATTAGAAAGTTCAAGACATATACATCAATTTGAAAATGAATATAGTACACATCCCATGATAATCTGAACCCAATGAAAATTTCAAATGGCCATAACATCTAAACTGGTTGACATATGACTTCAAAACGGAATTTTTAACAAATTGGATAGTATACCATTATATAGTGTAATGTTTTGGCATAACTTCATAAGTGTCTAGGTTTTTGATTTTCAAACTTTACTGTCCCATAATTTGCAATTCGTCACGCCGTATGACTTATAGCCTTTGGAAAGTTTGTGCTATGAGTTATCTAAAAAATAATCGATTTGACTTGAAATTACATAGTTAAAAATTGCTTCTGTTTTAGGTATAGTGACTCCACTCTTCCATACTTTGTATATCTTTATTAATTGACATGGTGAAATTTGACTACATGCTATGAGACTGCTTAAATCATATAAATTATTTAAGTGGTCATAACTTACAAGTTGGATGTCATTTCATCTTGAAATGCAAACTTTTGGACTCGTCTAATAGTACACTTCCCTATGTCATGATATTTTATTATATTTCGTAGTGTCTAAGCATGGCTCTTTTATATTCCGTTGGTAATAAATTTGATGTCGTGTAGCTTTAAGGAAATTTACAATTTTACACTCACATTACAGGGTATAGAAATTTGCAAATAATGTAAAGCTTACAAATTTCTCTAAGAGGTTTGGGTTGTATTTTCATAACAGCATGAGACGTTAACATTACCTCTATTATGGATTAGGTTTACTCTATTCAAATGTTTTTATCGATTTAGTGATAGAGTGTGGTGAACACTTCTTATTACAATACGTGCATCATATTAGATGCCTTAACAATTCGTTATTGAATCTCCAAGAGTTATATAGAACTTTTTTATAATTTTCATGATTATGAATCATGCAAATTATAAGATTTAATCAAATTTAATTCATTTTGTTATTTAATGCATTATATTTAATTAACACTTTATCCATATCCTTTATAATATTTGTTCATTTAAATATAGAAAAATCCATAAAAATATATCTTTCCTTACAACTTGTCAGTTTCAAACCTTAGGTCCATCTTTCCATATTGGACCAATATGATCCATCGATCAGTATCAGAACCATAACATTCAAAGCGTATTAATGAAATGTAACGATCATTAAATTAAGAATAAATAATTTCATCAAAGTATAGGCCAATATAATGCATGGAAAATTATAAAATTTAAAAAACATTTATGACCTATGTGGACTGTTACAAAGGAAATTTACCCCAAAAAAAAAAAAAGAAGAAGAGAGAGAATTATAAAACATTTCTTTCCTTTTCCGTATAAAATTCCTTTATTTTCGATCTTTTGTATCTCTCCTTACATTCATAATTTTAATCATTGATAATATCAATTTTACAAAAGTAACATAAATAAGGCTCAGTCAATCTAAAAGAATGGTGATTACTCATGAGCTTTCCAACTATTTAAGATTTATTGAAATAAGATATTATATGAAAAAAGTTATACACATTCAAATTTCTAGAGTTTATACGTTATTAATTCTCTTAGAGCTTTTCTCTCCTACTAAGCCAATATAGAGGATAGGTACAAGGGATGGCAAATGGCAACGGCAATGGTCTGACTCTGAGAAACTTGGGTTGAGAAAGAGAAATTGTGGCCGGTGGGCGCTTCTTTTACCAGTTACCCAATCATCAACCATGTCATGCGACGCCACTGCCTAAAGCATAGAATCTTATTCAGAGTTCATGAGACTAAATGAGGCCTTTGAAGTTTGGCCCAAACCACAAGTCCCCAAGAATAGGTGGATCTGGGTTCCACTGTCCTACTAACTTCTTCTTCTTCCTAAACCTAGGACAGCCGTTCAGATTTAATAGGAAATTGTAAGATGATCAAACATACCAATTATACGCATGATTGTCAAAATCGCGATTTTACCTAAAATTGAATGATGTAGAATTGGTAATATCGTATAAAATCGTATAGAATCGATAGAATCAATAATTTGTAGAATTGTACATCTAAACTTATAATTATATTAAAAGTTTATATCTAAATGATTTTTCTTCTATTTTGATTATAAAAAACTTCATAAAATTATAACTTTATAAAATCGTACAATTGACTCGTGATTTTAACAACCATAGCTATACGTGATATCTTAAATAACAATATGAATTTTATATGACATAAAACCCACTAGAACATGATGAAACACACACATATAGCGGTGTAAGGAGGTAAATAAAAAGAAAAATATATGTAAATATATAAAGAAATTAATCCATAATACTTTATATCCATAAATTTAATTTTTCCAACCAATTTCATCTTTAAAAGTATTTTCAAATACAAAAAAGGAAATAAAACTAAAAATCACATTTTCACTTTAAATGCATTTTCACATAACAAATTAAAACCCATTATTTTAAGCTATACAAAACTGGACACACTCCTATGAACTCATTAATCGAATCAAAGCATCCCATCATTAACGTCTAAAGCCATTTTTTAGGCAAATACCCAGAAACGACCATTAAGATTATCAGACCAATTTTCATTAAACAATGTTTATTGGCATGTAATTCTACCTGCTTACAAACAGTCTTCATATTATAAAACCTTGTAAATAGAAGAGGATTAGAACTCTATTTCATGTTTTCAAAAATATTTTAGATTCGATTGTAAAAATTTAAAGAGCTTACGATTGAAATGAAAACCCTTTTAAAAGCTATGCATTTGCTCTTGGTAATCACAGCAGAAACTTCTAATGAATACGTTAAGCAAAACTGGGCCTTGGAACGTTGTGCTTACTTTGGGCTTAGATATACTTACTTTGTGTGTTAAGTGGTGGATAAGCTTTAACTAAGTTATGCTGAATTGTATAAACCCATTTAATGTTTTCGCATTACGCCATCCCTCTATAATTTGCTTACAAGTTATTGGGGTATGGTTTCCTGAAAAATTCGCATTGATCATTATATAACCAATAAGCCTACTGCATCAGCACACCTATCAAAACCCTAGATATATTTCAGATTATAGCTAATAGGTCAAGACAAACAAATACAGAATTAAGTTATGAATAAGGTTAGCTGTTTGCTTTTTGTCGCAGAATTTAAGCAGCTGAGATGGTTTAGAAAGTTTTTATTTTATTTTATTTTATTAAACTACACTCTAAATATAACTCGTAGAAACTTCACAATTATTTTCCAAATATACTTGTATATTTGATTTTAGCCAAAGAAAAAAAAAACTTGTACGTTTAATGAAATAATGAAATTATTTGCAGAGTAATCATCAATAAACTTTATGATAAATTGAAAATATGCCCATAAGTATCTATAGTCTCCACAAACTTCTAAAATATAATTTTACTTTTTAGTAACTTTTAAAAATACATACATACATCTCAAACCATTTTTAAAACCCTAAATAAAGTTATCTTTATTTATGGTCTTTTAAGTAATTGTCTTAGGGTTTTAGCAATAATTTAACTATTATTTACATATTTTTAAAGGTTATGAAAAGATAAAATCATATTGTAAGAGTTAATAAAGTTTATTATGTTTTTACATTTATTCCTAATTATTTTTTTTATAGAAATTATGCGTCAAAGTTCATAAATAATGTTACTATTTTCTTCGTCGAAACCATGCATCTTAAAAGTTATGTACATGCTGCTTCGTTTCCAGGAAATATATATCTCGGTTGGTATGCTGAAAGGAGAGTTAATTATAATGAAGAGTGTTGTTAATAAATAAAAGAGGAAATTGATTTTACCATGGGCAATCTTGAATTGTATATACTTCCAATTTGTGAGAGAGGCTGAAATCAAAGTCGGAAAACCCAATTCCCACACGCTTTAATTATGACAAATTGTTCTTTCTGATTTTGTATTCACACTACACATCACAGTCAGCCTACGTATTCTAATAATGGATGTCGGTAACTATATTTATTTTCTCTACATCCAATGCTTCATAGATAATTCATATGCGGTGTCGGGTGTGGTGTGCGATTCAATAAACTTGATAACATCGTATGATTCTTTGCATCAAATTATCATACGTTTAAGAAACTGACAATAATATGAAGTGAACTTCACATTGGCTTTTGACTTTGAACTTTCCTTAAAATTTCTTTGTTCTTTTTTTTTTTTTACTCCCTCTCTCTCTCCTATCTCTTCAAATTGAAGCTAAAGCCCCTAATCCTATGGGAGGTGGAATTCTAGGTATGCTATAGAGTTTTCCATGATTAGAAGACACGGTAAAGGAAAGGCGATAAATTTGAAATGGAAACTTTTCCATGTGAAATGGCTCCGTCAAAATATTTAACAAGAAAGGCATTTTAGTAATTTCACTCTTTATTTTATAATCAATAGTTTAATTATTGGCTTATTAACTACATATGTGTATAAATATTAAGGATACATGATGTATACACACCATGATAATTACAATAGACTAAACCTAATAACCCAAGCCTGCATTTAAAAGTAAAGGGAGCCCTATAGCATCCTCCTTTTGTCGTGACCAAGAAGAAGGAGACATAAGAATTTCCTCCGTTCAACTTTGTTCTTTTTGCTTTTTTAATACGTAAGAAAATTTTTTAAAGTGTAATTTTTCAAGACCATGATCAGCTAGAGTAATTGATGCAAAATTGGTATGCTCTGATACCAATTGATAAAGAATTGAAATCGAATCCTTCTACACAAATCAAATCGTCAATAACAATTTTTAGGGTTTTCTGGATTTTGGTACGAACAAAGTAAAATAAAAGGATATGGATAAAATTACCAATCTATAGATGCCAAGATTGATAAAATTAAACTAATTCGCAATCAAATCATAGAATGATAAGGACCACGTTCTATAAATCAATCACTAAGGTTAAAGAATTCCAAGAATTCAATAACAATGCTCGCCACAAATTCTATAGTAACCAAGAATTTGATAAGAACAACAAGAATAAAGTGAAAATCAATTCTCAATATTCAAGAATCTCCAAAGATGATTCATACACACTCAAAGTGTTTATCTGTTCAACCAAAAATAACATTCTCTCTTGAAAAACCTTAATGACGCCTATTTATATCATCCTAAAAAAAATTGTGCGAAGCCATTCAAGGCCGGCGGCCTTTATTTAGGCTGGCACCAAGGCCAGCGACCTTCATTTAGGCTGGCTACAAGGCCTGTGGCCTTGAAGCTAACTTGGCCGGCCTTTATTCAAGGCCGGCTTAAGGCTGGCCGAACTTCGCCTTGGGTTCTTCCGACACTTATGTCCTCTTTTTTTAGACCCCGTACTGCCACCTAGAGCTCGAATTGACTTTGTCTTCTTTGGTGCTTGTATCTTAGCTCTTGGAATCGTATCATTCCCTCCATGTTGAAAAAGATTCGACCTCGAATCTGTATCGTCCATCCTGCTAGGCCACATAAATAGACTCCTCTTTCCCTTAGGCTTCTTAAGGCAAATCAACCTTGTTTGTTATACCTCAATTGGACTCATAAGAAGAAGCTTGTATGCCTTGTCCTGTTGCTGAATGGTATACTCATTGGTGTATCCATCATACTTGGCTCTGAGGTCATACTGCCAAGGTCTTCCAAGGATCAAATGTGTAGCTTCCATGGGAATTACATCATAAACAATCTCGTCAGTATAATCACCAATAAGTAATGGGACACGAACTTGTTTATGTACATGAACAGCTCCCTGTGGACTCAACCAATGAAGTGCATAAGGTCTTGGATGCTGCTCCACCTATAAACCCAACTTAGTAACCGAGCTTGCTGAAGCAACATTAGTGCAACTGCCTGTGTCAGCCACAATCAAACAAGTCTTCCCTTGCACCATGCCTTGGATATGAAATAAATTGGCTCTCTGATTAGGGACAGCTTCATCCTGCTTAACCATTAGCAAGTCTTCCTATACTGGATTCGCTATAGTGTCTTCATCTTCCTCTTCTGCCTCAGTATTCTTCTGTTCTTCTTCCTCACTCTCTACTTTGTTCCCCTTTATGACCATAACCCTTTTATTAGGACATTGAGAAGCAATATGGCCAAGTCCTAAATACTTAAAACATTTGATATCCCTACTCCTCTTTTGGTATGTTTGGTCAACAGCCTCACTAGTGATTGCCTTTCCCTTTTCCTTCCTTTCCTTCTCCCTCTCACCATCATCTGACTTATGGTGTTGATATGATTTTTGATCCTGCTTGCGCTGATGCCGCTCAACCCGACTGGCTAATTTAATCACATCCTCAAGAGTCTGATAATGCTGGAGTTCCACTACACTGGTAATATCCATCTTCAACCCATTGATGAAACGAGCTATGGATTCATCTGATGATTCCCTAATATCACATCTTGCCACTAATGTCTCAAACTCCTTCACATACTCTTCTATGCTCTTCTTACCCTGCCTCAAGGATTGCAACTCCATCAGCATCTCTTGTTTATAGTAATCTGGCACAAATCTGCGTCTCATTAAGCTTTTCATCAAAGCCCATGAACGCACTTTCTCCTCATTAGCCCTATGTCTTTTAGTTTGTAATTTATCCCACCACAGACTAGCATATTCAGAGAATGCTGGAGACGCCATTTTCACCTTCATGCGCTCATCCCACTCATAACAGTCAAACACCTTCTCAACCCATGGCACCCTGTCTAAGAATTCCTTTGGTTTACTACTACCAATGAAAGGTGGAATTTTCAGCTTAATGTTTTCAATCCCCTTACGCTTGTCATCATTGTTTCCTCTCCTACACCTTTCACTACAAGCATCAGATTCACCACTAGAATGTCTCCTCCTAATTCCTGCACCACTATGGCTTCTTCTATCCCTAACCTCCAATCTCTCCATAATCAATCTAAGATTTTCTTGGATTTGATTGAACTCAGCCCTAGTCACAACCTCACCCCTATTATCAGCATCATTCCCATTGTTGTTGTTATGAACACTTCCATGCAACGACATCTCTACCAATCAAAATTTCAGCAAAGATATTCACAAAACCCCAATTCTCAACAACAGCCCAATCACCAATTCAACGCCCAACAATCGAATGCACAACAATACTTATCAAAATAAATTTCCAGATTTTCCAACCAATGACAGTATTGAATTAAAACTACAATTGAGTTGAGATTCAACAGCCTTATCGATTTAACCCACGTTCTGATCGAATCCTTCTCTCTGAATCCTTACGAACCCAACCTTTGCTCTGATACCAAATGATGCGAAATTGGTATGCTCTGATACCAATTGATAAGGAATTGAAATCGAATCCTTCCACACAAATCAAATCGTCAATAACAAATTTTAGGGTTTTCTGGATTTTGGTACGAACAAAGTAAAATCAAAGGATATGGATAAAATTACCAATCTATAGATGCCAAGATTGATAAAATTAAACTAATTCGCAATCAAATCATAGAACGATAGGGACCACATTCTATAAATCAATCACTAAGGTTAAAGAATTCCAAGAATTCAATAACAATGCTCGCCACAAATTCTATAGTAACCAAGAATTTGATAAGAACAACAAGAATAAAGTGAAAATCAATTTTCAATATTCAAGAATCTCCAAAGAGGATTCACACACACTCAAAGTGTTTATCTGTTCAACCAAAAATAACATTCTCTCTCAAAAAACCCTAAGGACGCCTATTTATATTATCTTAAAAAAAATTGTGCGAAGCCATTCAAGGCCGACAGCCTAAATACATAAGCCGACACCCAAAGACTGACGGCCTTTATTTAGGTCGGCACCAAGGCCGGTAGCCTTTATTTAGGCCGGCTCTAAGGCCGGCGGCCTTGAAGCTAACTTGGCCAGCCTTTATTCAAGGCCGGCCCGCCTTGGGTCCTCTCGACGCTTATGTCCTCTTTTTTTAGACCCCGTACTACCACCTAGAGCTCGGATTGACTTTGTCTTCTTTGGTGCTCGTATCTTAGCTCTTGGAATCGTATCAATAATAGTCTTATCATGATATAAGGATAAGTAGATTTGTCTTAATATATCAGCTTACATGTTACAACAAATCATAAATTGAATAAGTAACGGATATGTAATGAATCATCCAATTGGTATTGATATTGTACTTACTGAATGTCCAAGAATTGCTCCTATGTGTCCTATCTATTGACGATTGATAGATTTGTATCACCTTTGTATTCTTGATGCACACCATAAGGGCAAGAGGAGCTTGTGACTCCTGTGTTAGATGGTGCTAAGAAGTATTGTTGAAGTCTCGGGGAGGCATTGGACTCTTATATAGCATGCTGCAAAGATTCACCTCGATACATTGGTTGTTTATTGAAGCTTTTCTTCTATAAAGCAGTTGGTGTAAGGATTAGACCACTAATGGAATGACGATGTGGTGTGCCGTATATGTTAGGCATTAGGGTCAAGTTATCGTACATCACATCGGAATTCGGTGAGAATTGTTGGTCTTGTATTGGATATTCATGTGCTTCAGCCTGGTTTCAAGGTTGTCGATGCTCCACAATCCTAAGATACACAGGAATTAGTTGTTATTGCCACATGTCCGTAGGTTATGCCTTTGCCTCAACCTCCGTGCCATGTTGCCGGTGAGCTTGCAAGGTATAGTGTTACCACTACCCCATGTATGAATTTAAGACCATGATCTGATAGAGTAACAATTGTGTCATGATATAAGGATAGATGGATTTGTCTTAATATATCGGTTTGCATGTTACAATAGATCATAAATTGAATAAGTAACGGATATACAATGAATCACCTAGCTAGTGTTGATGTTCTACTTACAAGATGTCTAAAAATTGCTCCTGTGAATCCTATATATCAACCGCTGATAGATTTGTATCACCTTTTGTCTTCCTGATACACACCATGAGGGCTTTCCATGTATACCAACTAGGCCAGACACTCTTCCCATAAGGATATGTATGGTGTATGGTACATTGACTAATCCACATCAACCCTCTCATGTAGGTTGATTTGATGAAGCTCTGGTTATGTTTTCACATCTTATGGAATATATTGAAACCCCCCAAACTATTTAGCAATACAATTGAGGTAATGCTACTCAAGTATGTGAAAACATATGAGTGGTACCTGAGCAGTCTAAATGTGACTCAAGTATGTGAAAACATATGAGTGGCACCTGAGCAGTCTAAATGTGTCTACTTCTTCTATAGAAAGGTGGTAAAATATGAATCAGATTACCAGCATACAGCTCCCACTCGACCTATAGGGTAGCAAGTAAGTTTCATTGTTAATGATGCATATGATGAAATGGAAAAAAAAAAAAGGTTAAAGAAATACTTACTCATCATTGTGCCTATTGAGAGCATCTCGATACGCGGTAACTACATGGGTTAGGTGATGCTGAGTGTCCTCCTGCGTCTTCCAATGTGCAACCAAGGGAGCTTTAGCCTCTATAATCAGCTGGTGCTAACTAAGGGGCATAATGTGTCAGAATTTATCTCATGCCTAGCCTTTAGCAGTATCGTAGCCTCTCCAATCTTGTAAGCCGATGAGGATAATGCAACATAAAGCTGGTGATACAATTAGGCTACACATACTGACCCCTAACTATACATCTTTGCCACATCGAAATGCTTTAATAGAGGCAAAAACATGCTATGGACGAGATAGCTAGATTTATTAGCAAAGATAAATCCTCCCAAGTAACTGCAATATATACGCACATGTATAGCATTAAACCTACTCTCCATCAACGTGGTTTAGAAGGACCTAGTATATATCACGAAGTTACATCAAGCTAATGTGGCTCCACTTACTGGTAGACTCTAGCATTGCCCCCAATTATCTCTCATATGTTGTAACCTAATCTAGGCAACTACTCCTTGTCACTACCTAATAATCAATTATGAAGCCTAGTTGGACCTCAACATCTTGTAGGGTGATAGTAAACTCTCCAGTCGGCATGTGAAATGTGTGTGTCTCTAGTCTCTACCACTTGACCAAGGTAGTTATCATGTGCTAATCTAACTATATGAATGGTAGGTGGCTCACACCTAGGAATCTCGCCAACTGCAGGTATGGTTCCATTTGAGAATCTAAGGGGATGATGTTTTTGGCACAACGAATTGATAACTCGTGCCGTCGAACGGTAGGCCATGATTGATCTTAAAATTTAAGAAGTGAAATGTCATTTACTTTTCCATCCCAAATGGCCTATGATTGATGTCCTTCATATTGCATCAAAACAAAATAAGTGAATGGTCTAGGCTCTATCTATTATGCAAAAAAAAAGAAAAGAAAAAGAAAATAAAGTGTTAGCATTAATATCAAAATAAATTTATGATAGTTTAAATAATAAACCAAGATATTACATTTACAATTAATAAGAATTTTTTACAAATTAACTTTTTAATGATTAATTAACAACAAATTAATTTTTTGACAATTTTTACAATAATAACCCAACATATTACATTTATAATTAATACAAAGTTTTTGCTAATTATTTTTCCAATGATTAGTTAGCAACAAATTAATTTTACAACAAGTTTTACTATAATAACTCAACATATTACATTTATAGTTAATACAGAATTTTTACTAATTATTTTTATAATGATTAATTAACAAAAAATTAATTTTATGATAATTTTTACAATAATAACTCAATATATTACATTTACAGTTAATATGAAATTTTTACTAATTAGTTTTGTAATGATTAATTAATAAAAAATTAATTTTATGATAATTTTTACAATAATAACTCAAAATATTATATTTACAATTAATACAAAATTTTTACTAATTAATTTTCTAATGATTAATTAATAATGAATTAAAGATTAATTAATAATAACCACTAGTATTTTAATAAAAATAGTAGACTACGAAGAATTGCATTTAATTTTATATGGATTGATGAAAAGTAACACAATAGGAAAAAAATTAAATTTTTTATGGAAAAATGTACCAAAATATAGCCTAATTAACCTTTTTCATGAAAGAAATTGAGAAGATCTCCTATTGATATTTCTACACTTGTAGATGCATAAGCTATACCTATGTAAAAAATAAATTAAGAAAAGGGAAAGTGCGAACTATGAAAAAAGAAGAAGAATTGAAAAAGAAATAGAGATGTATAAATTGAGAAACCGAGGAATTGCATTTATAATACAGATTGTTAGTAAAATAATTTTTTTTCCCTGCAAATTCAAGTTTAAATGTTGTGATACTATGTAAATTTACAGTATCACTTTGTAATAATTTTTATATGTAGATTTGTAATATGAGATGAAATTATTGGATGGTTAGGGATGTTGCTAAAAAAAAAATTGTCAAAGTAATTTGTTGAAGGTGTATACACGATTTATGCTTTCAATATAAATTGTATTGAATGTGCAAACATGTTGGTTAAACTAAAGGCATATTCCGAGTTTGCGATTTCAAAACCTATTTTTGGAATAATTTTTTTGAATACCCTATTTTGCGAAATTAAAAAAAAAATTATTTTAGTGAATTCCCCAAGTTTAAACTATAGGCATAAATTAAGGACCATAGATTTAGGTTATAATCCTAGTATTATGACGTGTATATTCTATGCCAATCAAGATTTGATATTGTTGTGACTTAGAGAATTCATCTACTTAGGATTTAGGTACATAGATAGTTGTTGTGTGTACTTGTTAGGGTTAGGAGTCAGTTAGCTTGATAAAGAATGGAACCTTAATGTTGGTTGTTGCTTATGCTTGGGAAATGGCCTAAAGAGATTCGGGAGGCAGATGATTTAGGAAAGTCTACTTAGTGATTGGTGACGATACTAATGGCCATTGAGCAGCTTCATATTGAAAAATCTAGTTAGTTAAACACTAATTTTCATGTCATTGAGTTGGGAACCAAGTTGAAGTCATGTACCAGGATAATGTATTGAGAAGAAACCACAGGTAGGGCGGGTCATATTAGAGCTACGGGGTGCCACTATGGACGTTTATGAGTGGATTAACACGTTAATGGCTATTTGATATTGCCTTGAGGATGAAGTGACTTTTAGTTTCAATTTTGTGTATGGAAGGCATGAGTTATCCCAAGTATGGAGTTATTTGCAAATGATCTTAGGTTGTATCGTTTGAACAATTAGTTTAAAGATAATACTTAGTGGATGCTACATTATAATAGGTTGTATGTATGTGTTATGCATTTGTATGTGCATGTGTATGTACATGTGTAACCATATGCTCGCTTTAATTTATCCCTTTGGGGGTATTTTTTACCAGATATAGAAAATATACGTTTACATTAGATATGATTGTACATATAGACTACCAATAATAATCACATGAAAATGAACATATGTAGAAATTTTCTTTTGGAAAACAGATAATCATAGAATTAGCCTTGTTTTTTTCTTAATCTAAATAAGAGGAGAGCTAAGAGTTTGTTTATTTACAAAAAATCTTCTTATTTTTTAGAAAAATTTCATGCAAACACAATCACTAAAAATTATGCTTACCTAATTATGTAAAGACCGTTAGGATGAGTTTGCCATTTTTTTTTATCTTTTTATTTTTTTGATATTTAATTGGATCTAGAAATTTTAGAAGGTTTTTCAATTCATTTAGATAGTTGTTTAACTTTTATGAAATTCTTCTGTTCTTTTTCCTAGAAAAATGAAATTGAAAATAAATAAAAAATATATAAAATTTTAGGTCAAAACTTTCTATTTATATTTCCTTAACTTCACTTTCCTCCCTAATATTTTCTATTTAATTTTTATTTCTTCCTAAAACTTTACAACTTTATCAAAACTCACACAATTCAAATCAATCATTACAACTAAAAAAAAGAAATATTGAAATATTTATATTTTTAATAGAATCAATTGAACTTTTAACTTGACCGTTAATATATATATATATATATATATATATATATATATATTAAATTTATACTATTAATCACCATTAAATTTTTATTGGTAATACATAAATTAATAATAAAATTTAAAATTAAACTGACTCATTAAAAATCTAGACATAATAATAAAAAATTCCAAATAAAATCACCACTCTTCACCTCTTCTTTTCATTCACTTACCTTGAGAACCTAAAAATTAAAATCATTGTCAAACCTTGTGAACTCGGAAAACATGCATCATTGAAAGCCGATTACACAAATCTATAAGGTAATTGATAACAATTCCTTAAGACGGATTTAGGAAAAAGTGGTCAGTCGTCTCAATGATCATGTATTCAAAATAAATATGGCGGTTCACTTCTCACACCACTTTAGTCCAAACCACATATTTACATATTCAAATTCCCAAAATGGCAGGAAATGCTTTTCATCGTCAAAGTGTAAGTTATGTTATGATCATGTCGTTTTTTAAGCTCTCTTCTCGGTTTTCAGAAAGTTCGACCATTTTTTCACATGAGACAATGATGTTAGCAATTTGACTGGAGAGAGAGAGAGAGCCTTTAAAAGGAAAAGTTATTGTTTTTGATGTGAATTTCAAGAAAAATAATGGGGTCACTCTGGCTTAGACTTCATATCTGGCTACATAGACAAAAATAAATCATTAGAAAATACAACATTTCCATTATGATTTTTCTCGAATAATACGCAGTTCTCCACAAAATGATACATTAATTTGCCAAATATAATGAACCGCTGTATGAGAATAAAAAAACTTAATCCATTTTAACATAACTGAATTGAAGTATATAATACACTGATAAACTAACAAATAAAAAGATGGTTTGAGAATCAATCAATGGGGCATATCTTTCTATTTCTTGTTGGGATGGCATTAAGACTAAATTGTGATATAGTTGATCTTGGTAATATAGCATACAAAATGTATAAATGTTCATCCACTATTGTATAATTTTTATCATTTCTCTTTTTATATCACTTTATATAATATTCATACCCTATTTGAATTATTAAAAATTTTATTCCTAATTTAACCTGGATCCTAAATGTTCATATTTTGATGTGTAATATTCACATTTTTGTTGTAAAAGACATTAACAAGAACAACCTTGTAAAATATAAATCCACTGAATAGAGAAAGAAACTCAACTATCTAGTGAATAACATCCCAAGCAGGTTAAAAGTCAAACGTAAGAAAGAAATTAGCAAACAAAAGTCAAACGATCAAAAAGAAATTACCAAGAAAAAGTTAAACGAAATATATAATTTACATGAAATTTGTGTCAATTATTACCCATCACCTAAATACAACCACTTATATACGCAGGAGAAAAAACATACTTGAAAAAGTATCATCAGATGGAAGATTTGCAAATAGATCAGGCCGACGATGGCAACATCCTGAAAATTTAAGAGGAATATATATTAGGACGCCTAAAGCCAATTAAATTCGACAAAGAAGGGAACCGATTAATTATTTTTGTGTCTCATTAACAAGTGATCTACCGCTGGTTCAGAAGGCTAATGAAGAAACTTTTTATGTTTTCAAGAATAATTACTCATTTTACAAGAAAACAAATATATATAATATGTTCAAATTTCTTCTTTAACTTTTAATAAATGCTCCGAGAATACTTATTAACGTTTTCTTATTTTTATTTGGTACATTAAATATTGACTTTGGCTTTGATTCCCAGGCGGTTGTAGTCATTAAGTCTGAGGGAATATTTGGTTTGTTTTCGATGAATTTTTTCAAAATAATGCTATAAAATATAAAACGCGATCGAAGATGAGGACCCATAAAAAGGAATAGACGAAAGACCGACAAAATATATATAGTTTATATATTTTCATAACTGACAAAACCAGAAAACATATTACAAATGATTCGTATCATTGTCGAGACATCATTGGGGGACCACTGAAAATGTCTCTAAAGCTTTGAAGCATCCTCCATTATATAATAATTATGTTACTATTTCTAGGGGGGCCTGGATATGGTAGTGTGAGCAGAAGATAAAGCTTTTCCTCTCTTTTCTAGGAAGAGACCAAATAAAGAGGGGTTAAAATAATGATATTACGTCAAACACGATCAATGTTTGTTCCCTTTTCCTTTAAAAATGTATGGAGAAATGACGAATTAACATGGTCATTATCTCTGGGAAAAAGATTTAATTTGAATAGGGGGATAAGATCGATGGATATGGTGACTTTGTTGATGTTTTCTAAGATGGTCATTACCTGTGCTGAAATTTTGATTAGTCCAAGTCAAGATGTTTGAGATAGTCCGACATTGGTCATTTGAGGTTATAAGATGCAAAGTTCTTACCTGTGCAAGTCTTAAGGAACAGTAAACTATGGATAGATTATAAAAATGCTGTATTTCGATGTCCTTATGAACGAAAAAAAGAATTATTGGATATTATAGGTTACATGTATGTATAAATAATTAATAATTATCAGTTATATTTGGACATATGATAATCAAAATTGATAATTTTTAACAAACTATTATCCATATTTTACACAAGCTCCATATACTAAAATTTTATTGATATTTATTTACTATATATATATATATATATATATGTGATGTGTAATATCTAATAAAGACCAAATGGATCAATATTGGTTATATTTGGTATTTAAGAATAGATGGAAGCATCTAGATGTAAGCTCAAATGGACAATTTTCAACACTCTTGATTTACAGCTTTAAGATAAAACTCAAAAGAAAACCTATGTCTAAAGGATTATGAGAAGTAATCCTACTATTTCATAAGACCACACTTTTTGGAATTTGGTAATTTGTATATATGATTGTGCTTGAATTTTAGAGAGAAAGTACAAAAAGCAAAATTGTAAAATGCTATCTACAAAATGTGAAATTCGGTACTTTATAAACACTCAATAGATATAAGTTAAGACACCTATTTGAAAGGATATGGCTTTTTATTTAGTTACAACACTTAATATTATATATTTAACACTTATATACATTGTAGAGAAGTTGTGACCATTAGTATTACTAAACACATTAATACTCAAATCAACACAAAGCTTAAGTCAAAACTTGTAAGTTACACATAAATTATAACTATTCTAGGAGATGAAACTTTGTTTGAGTTGAATAAGTACGTGAGAACAAACTAAATACTTTAGGAATGTTGTCTTGAAAGAAGGTGTGCATCTTGATTTGGATGAAGTTAAGGCTAATCAAAATTAGCCTAAAATTCATAATTACGTTAAGGGTTTGAGTACAACAGTAGCTATGGATCATGAACTCATGACTAGAGAAGATATTCTATGACAATGAAGTTTAATCTTGTTCAAGCTTAACTTCCTATGAAGAATTTGGCCGATAAGTATAGGATTAATAGAATATTAAAGGTTAGAGATTTTTCTTATGTTAAGCTTTAATCTTATCAACATACTATAGCAACAAATAAGTTTTGTTATAAACTTTTGCGTAAATATTCTACACATTTTAGGTTTATAGAGTGTATTAGACAACTTGTAATATAAGTTTGAATTATTTGAAAATTCTAAATTCATCTTGTTCTTTGTATTTTTATGCCTAAGAAAGCCAATGGACAAAGAACAAACTTGGCTCCCTCCTTTAAATTCTTATGCTAATCATCTCCTTCTATAGCTGTTAACTATTTTGAAAACAAGAGACTTATGATGACATAACAAATTTGTATCACAACTATTGATATAGTAGGTGTTACTACAATTTAAGGATGCTACTTGGGTAGATTCGTGTAACTTTCAATGGAATTATTCTATTTTTCACTTAATACAAGGTGATTCCTCTAAAAGGTTGGGAAATTGGTATACAAAATAGTACTAGTTGGTAAAGGAGATAAAATAAAAGGCCTCAATATTAGAAGAATGTGTGATCAACTTATGAACAAATAGTTTTGTGAAACAAGCTTTCTCATCCTTGTAAGTTCTTTCACAACATGCTTGTAACCATTTCTACCAAATGTATCAAACCTAAGAATAAATCAGTTTAAATTGATTTGTGAGATTAGCTAAAGAGCCCTACCTTAACCTTAGTGATTGGTTAGGATGTAAAGAGGTGGATATAAAGATAGAGAAGAAGTCACTACCTTTACTCTAGAACCCTAAATTCTCCTTCTTTCTTGTTTTCTTAGTCTCTAGCACTTGAATTTAAAAAATTTCCTTTTGTTTTGTGTTCCTCGCAACAAGGAATAGGATCACTTGTTAGTATTTATTATGGATTTTGGTACATAATCATAGATCTATACATTTGTTATCATGATCTATATTTTCCTATGGATAAAGAGTAGTAAACTATTTGTCTTTGTGAAACCCTTAGAGATTGAAAATGACACACAAGAGTTAAGAGAGGAATGAGAGAGTCAAAATGATACCTTTGAGAATCTAATTGAGAGAGAGGGAGAGAGTGACATTTTTTTTTGAATTGTTAGGGTTCCTAACTAATTGAGTTGGCTTCATTACAATTTCTTAGGTCAAGTAAGTGGGTTAGGCCTTGATAACCTAAAAGAATCACTTTTGGATGCTCATAGAAAAGGAAAATTTATCTTTCCTCTAGTTGTACCTTACTCGGAGCTTATGGAAAGTTTTCTTTCAATATGTCTTATCTTCTCCTTTAAAATTTTGACAACCTTTGACTTTCTTCTTTTTCTTCCTTTAATACTTAATTTTAACAAAATATTCTTTAGAATCTATAAACTTCTCCTCCTATTTTACTTTACTACTGTTTATTGCCTACAACTTTAAAAGTTTTCATTTACTTTTCCTTTATTTGGAAGTTTTATTTCCTAATGTGCTTTTTTTTTTCAAGCTTTTTATTTTCTATCTCTCTTTGTGCTTTGAATTTCTATTCATTTATATTATATATATATATTTTTTGTTTAGAATATGCTTTCAAAATTCCTTTCTCTCAATAAGTTTTTAAATTACCTTCCTTTTTATTACTTTGTAAAATCTCAATATACGGAATATTTTTTTATCGAAAATATAATAAAAGAACTTAATAGTCTTGGAATTTGCTCAATTATTATAAATAGAATGTAAGGGAAAGGTATTGGTCATCCAATTCTATACAATCTAGTTGAGCTTGAAATTAATGAAGTGATTTTTTAACTAAGTGTATATACAAGTTGCTTGACTGTTGTATTGTAGTCCTTTCTTTTTTGTGGTACAAGTATAAAACTTAGTTATAGTTAGAGAGACATTTGTATAATTTTCGATGTGAAGTGGCTAGTCAAATTAAATTAGGAGAATCAAGCAGTGATAGATAAATGAAAAGACACTACAATAAGGTAACCTCTTCTTGTAATAGTGAGAGTGATATGGGGTATATGGATTTCAATTAGAGTTAGGTAAGGAATGTTCGAGCAGATTGAGAATATGAAGTTTGAGGTTATCAAGCATGTAAAGGAGTTATTGGACTTAAGATTGAAGATGGGTTTGGGTTGAACTTTACATTATAATAAAGTTTTGGACCTTAATATACACATAAATAACCGGGCCTTAACATTATAGTAGTGGGCCTCCTTATACTACTATCTTCACTTTGTAATTACATAGACATAGTATATAGAAATATAGTAAGTTGGACAAATTATACTAACCAACAGTTGATGTGTACTCATACATAGTTTGGGAATGTTCTAACAAATATTGGAGAATGTGTTATAGATACATGTATGGATTTCATCAAAAAAGGTATGACAAAAAATACAAAAAGATTTTTTTTTTCTCAACTAGCTGGTATGTGAGTTGAGTTAAAGCTTTGTATTTGAAGCCTTACTGTTATTTCTCTTCAATTTTTGCTCATTTACTAATTGTAATGTGTTTCATGTGTTGCCATGTTTGCACTTGTATCACTTGAAATTAGAGAAGTTGTAGGTGGCCATGGTTGAGACCTATGAAGTCTAGCGTATGGATGTATGGAAGATGATCTTGGTTTTTTTTTTTGTTTTTTTTTTTTATTAAGGGGGGGGGGGGGGGGGGGGGGGGGGGGAGGTGTTGTGGAAGGAGTTGGGGTAAGGTGGGAGAGGGGAGATGATGAAGGAGCAATTTGGCAAAAATGAAAACTGCTGTAGAAACTCTAAAAAAGCAACAAGTATTATAGCATCATGGAACAATACTTAATGGTGTGCACCAACAAGTGCAAGGGTTAGTTTGTACTATGCACTCTCTAAGTAGTACATAACGGGAAGGTAGTAGTGCTCCTTTTATTGTTGTTAGCTCTATCGTAACAACTAGTGATGGTAAGTTCCTTGCATGTAGTGATGATGCTTTAAAGTTATGGATTTGTCATGCCGAGCAATTCTTTGAGCTCCACGCCTAAAAATTTCAAAGCAAAAATAGTAGTGTTACATTTTAAAGATTGTGACCTACAATGGCATCTTTCTTCTTTGAAAGCAAGAAACCCAACAATAGCTATGACATGGAATGAACTAATAAGTGGACTTTAAGCTAGGTTCAAGCAGTGAGTTTATAAAGATACTATAGCTAAATTAAAAGAATAACATCAAAGTGGAACTTTGCAAGAGTTCATGAATGACTTTGACAACCTAATTACCTAATTACAATTATTTGAACCTTATGTCCTTAGTTCTTTTTTTTTTTTTTTAGTGGATTAGAGCTAGAGATTTAATACCCAATATAGATGTTCCAACTTTAAATGCTTCAACAAGCCTACAGTTTAGCCAAATGACAAATAGCAACTTGTAACTCATCTAGTGACACCCTAAAAATAACTGCAGCTCTCTTTAAAACCTTGTTCAACATGCCACCCAAACATGCACCCTAAACTTACCTAGACTAAGCCCTATCCTTGCTATTACCCTTAAAAATTACACTAAACCCATCTAAACACATAATTGGAATCTCAAACCCTTGTCTACCCTTTACCTAAACTGACTTGCTAGATAGCTTACACCTAAAGAGTTGGAAGGAGGATGATGCAAGAACCAATCTCTTTGGTGTCATCAGCCTTTCAGCCTAAGTCATAGGTGCAAGTGAAGGAGATTAAATGTGATAGTGGTGGAAGCTAATGACAAAGAGGAAAACAATGAAGTTAAAGATGAGGATGAATTAGTATTGTAAGAGGAGTTATCTAAACTCACACTTTGCTCCATGAAGGGAAGAAGTGGGTAAAATTGTAGAAGCATGAAGTTGTAATGTTCCCATAAAAGGTGAGTGTTGAGTTTGTTGATTGATATTAGAAGCTCTTCAAATTTTGTTGATGAACAATTGGCTAAGGTGCTATTATGCACAAGGTTATTAAAATAGTGATTCTACTCATTGTAATGCTTTTTTGAATTAACTCAGGTATAAAAGTATTTGCGTATAAACTTTAGTAGAAATGTAGGTTTACACATAAACTTAGCAAAATCGTGCATTTTTAATTGATTCCACCAATTCTACTTATTTGAGTTAAATGGGTTAAAAAATAAAAAATACAACTAGACTTTCATATGACATATATATCATTAGTACCTTAAAAAATTTGCCATTAGAAAATATGGATATAATTGGTAATAGTACCAATAATGATATTAGCATTGATAATGAAAATAACAATGGTAATAGTGATGATGATGGGAGGATTAGCAATGGTCTTGATAATGAAAAGGAGCTAATGATTTATATTAGTTTTGTATTTCATCATGATAACTTATGTTGTAATGTATTTCATATTGGTACTATTATTTATATTATAGTTTTACATGTTAGCATAAAAACTCATACTAAATTATCTATACTACAAGTATATAACTTTTATTATTAGCTATGATTAAACTTTTTGCTCCACTGGCCTACCCAATGCTAGTTTAGAGGATGATATAGAACCTATTGCAATGTTCATGAAGAAGATGGTGAATAGGGGTTATAGGGTGTACACCATGTGGTTAATTCACTAAAAGGATAATTAGCCTTCTGAGGTGACTTAAGAGTTTGTGACAGATCTTCATTTATGATTTCTAGGTGTTTCCTTAGAGGCAAGGGAAATTTGAGAAGGGTATGGAGACATTAGGGTTTCAATTGGAGTTAGGGCGAGTGTTTGAAAAGATTGAGAATGGGAAATTCGAGGTTGTTGGGTAAGGGTGTAAAGGAGTTAAGGGACTTTTGAAGTTGGGCTTAGATTGAGCTTTATATAGCATTGAAGCTTGAAACCTTATTATGCACATAAATAACTACAACTTAATTCATGAGCAACACTCGCAAATATTGTAGTCTTTAAAAATATTTCGTAAATATTGTACCAAAAAAATTATTCTTCAAAATAGGTTTCGAAAGCATATACTCGATTTGCGACTTTCTTTTTTCCAAAGTCTGCACCTTTAGTATAATTTGTATTGAAGGCGTGAACTTCATCCATGCCCTCAAGCATATTGCTTGAAGGTGCAGACAACATTTGCATCTTTAGTATAACTTTTTTTTTATACTTCGATAGATGAAAACATAGCAATTTGATCCTTATAAAAATAGTAAACGGCAACACGATTTGATTATAGTTATAGTACACTCAAATAAGTCTTTTTTTTTTATATATTATGGGCTTTATAACTCCAAATGAGTAAAAAGTTAAAACCTTTTAAAATTAGGAAAAAAAAAATTAAAACTGATATGATTTACTTTTACAACTTTAAAGGGTTATAACTTTTTGCTTGTTTGGAGTTACAGAGCTTGTAATATATAAAAAAACTTATTTAAGTGCACTATAGTTAAGACCAATAGTATTGCTATTTACTATTTTTATAAGGATTAAATTGCTATGTTTTTCATCTATTGAAATGTAAAGAAAAAAAAAGTTATACTAAATGCATAGCAATGTCTAGATCCTCCAGCAATATGCTTGAGGGTACGAATGAAATTCATATCTTCAATTTTACAAATTAAAAAAAAAGTTGTAAATCAGATTTATGTCTTTAAAATCTATTTTAAAAATGCTTTTTATAGATATAATATTTATAGTTTTTTTTAAAACTATAATATTTACTGAGTGTTCCCCCTTAATTCATAGTGGCAAGCCTCTTTAAATTACTGCCTTCATTTTGTAATTACGTAGACATTGCATATAGGAATATGGTGAGCTACACATGCTTTGATAATCAAGGGTTGATGTGCCATTCATACATCATAGTCTAGGAATATTTAACTACTTCAGAAGATTACAAATACGTGTATGGGTCTCTTTAAGGAAAAAAAAAATGATAGATTATACAAAAAGATATTAACTCCGAAGTAGCTTGTATGCTACTTGAGTTGAAGCTCCGTATTCAAAACTTCACTTTAATTTCCTTTCAATTTCAGTTCATTCAATAGTTGTAGTTCGTTTTTTGGGTTGTCATACTTGCACCTGTATCATAGGGCTATTAGGCCTGTGGGAGACAGAAAGTTCGTGCATCCATTATTTTGATACTTATTGGAATTTTAATCGTTGAACTGATAGAGTCAATAGAAAGAACTAATACACACAATGAAATAATATATTTTCTCTCATCATTCTCTTTATCTTTCAGTCTTTTATTTAATTGTTATTTATCACTTTTATTATCTATCCAGCTAAAGATAATCGTAAGGGACAAAATTGAATTGAAATTTTTAAAAGACAAATCCACCTGTCTCTCTTGATTGTATAATCCCCTCGTGATTGTGTACAATCGGGACTTTCAAAACCCCGTTTTGTTTTTATATTTTTTTTACAAAAAAAAAAAAAAAAAGAAGACTGGCAATATATAAGGCGTTCGGGGTGGGAATTGTGCAACATGTCAAAGAAACAGTATGTTCCTTCTGAAATAAGATTACATTAACCTAGAGTTGAATTTATGGATTTAATTGATTGAGGATTGAATGGCATATGGAAAAATAATTTATTTTATTCAGGGAAAAATTAACTGGAAAGGAAGCAAGATTTTCATAATTGTTCTTGTCTTAGGAACAAGCAATCGTAACGGGAGATATGATGACAAGAGACTTAAGAGAAGGGAAAAGACAGGAGGAAAGAGGCATGTCGGCCATGGAAGGCAATTTAGTCAAATTTTATCTGCTGATTCAAAGTTTGTAAAGATTCTGGTTCTCGTTTTATTTGCGACAGGAACCCTACAGGGACCCTTTTCCTTTTGATTATATCTTGAATTGAATAAAAAGGAGCACTCAGGAAAATAAAAAAGAGAATGTAAAAGTGCCCACCAAAACTGCGTATGCCTTTTCAACACTTGATGGTCCCATTCCAGATTCAGTCTGGCCGACTTCCTCCAGCAAGTAAATACAAGCCATTAAAATTACGACGTTAATATATAGCTTGTCTCATGCCGGAACTGGAAGCGGGATAGACCTCAAGGCACAAGAGAAGGATTCATTAAGTAATACACTTAGGTGTATATATTTATGATGTGTAACTATTGATTATGCTTAAATACATAGTGGTGAAGTCTCATCCTTCACTTTGGAGCAAATTATAGGGAAAAAAAGAAAAAGAAAAAAAAATGAAAGTATAGCTATTAACTAGTTATTTTTATTGTTTTTTATAATAGTGAAACATGATCTAGCTAGCTCAACCTAGAGGAAATAATATTGCAATTAGTTGATGTTAACAGCTTGTTTTCTTTCCTCGTAAGAGATGAATTCTGATTGCTCAAGAGATCTTATTTTTATTTATTTATTTATTTGACGAATCAGGGATCTTATGTTACTATGTTATTTTAAGGAATGATGTATTTATACTCCATTGCATTTTACACCCTTCAAAAATAATGACACCGGAAAAATTCTTCTCCAACGTCAATCTTTTACATAAGATTTAAACTTGTAATAATTACTTTTTTAGACTGATTTATCGTTGAGGGTTTTTCTTTAAAAAGAAAAAAAAATATTTTGTCAAAATTTAATTGGTAAATACAAGTCAAATCGGGAAATAAATCTACTTTAAATATATTTCAGTTTACTAATATATGAAAGACTGAAGTTTTTGATGGGTAATTAACTAATTATTTGTAGCTTATGGGATTTGATCTTTAACCATTCCATTTTGAAGATTATTTAATTGGGTTCATTTCCACATGTTGTAGCTCAAAGATACGAGTGCAACAATTTATGCAATAGCATAAGAAGTTCAAAATCAAAGCTTAGTACTCAGATTTAGTTTAAAGGCTGAATTTTTTATATTAAAATATCATGCTAGATTCATTGTAGTCTTAAACATAACTCGTTGAACTAAATGACAAGACTTAAGAAGTCTAATTCATAATTTGAATCATTTAGAGAGATTTAGCTTAATAAATTTGGAACATGGATCATTAAAATAGTTCATCTACTCTCAACCTCTCTTAGGTACGCTCACACTCAATAAGGCAGACTATTAACCTAAAATCCATTGTAAGCTCATCATCATAATTTCGAATGAATAAGCTTAATTTCATTCCTCAATCATTAATATAATTTAATGGATGCCATTTGACTAAAAATTTTATAAAAACTTAGGTATGCCTCCTCATATGTGACTTTTAGAAAATCTATAGATTAGGGAAATACTACAACCTTGAGGATCTCTGCTCATAAAAATCAAAGCAAATCTTAGATAAAAAATGAGTCAATACTCGAACAAGCATTGTGGGGTTGATGTTCAATAACTCCCTCACTTGTTATAAGTGTGTTTGAAACACTAAGACCACCTATTCCTCCTTCCTACAATTTCTTCCTGAATCTTCTCTTCAAGTGCTAGTCATTTGTTTGAGGTCATATGTTGCATGAGACTTACATGGCAATTCACGATATTGCACATAACCTTACATGTACAATCTAAATAAATAATTTGTTGTAACCCTTTAAAACATATGGGGGTGGTTGGGGTTGGTGGTGTGGGTTTAATAGTTATTAATAAAAAAATCAATATTAAATAAAACTAGAGATTCCACGATATCCCATAAAACTTGTAATTTTTTATTTTACTTCTTTTGTTTAAAATATTATAATTATTTATACTCAAAATCATATACATTTGATATAGAAGTTGATATCATTTTAAGAATAAATTATAAACTATGCAAATATGATGGATTTCAATGAAAAATCATGAAATAGTAAAAATATATGACATTTATAAACCAAGCAAAGATTTAAATTAAAAATGTGAAGTAGGTTTCTATTCATAGGTTATTTTAGACATGAGTCGCCATGTCTAGATTAGCCTATCATGCACTAAGGAGCTGTAAACAATTTGGGCCTTTAGTTTAGATTAACTTGGTTAGGCCTAAGTTGGTCAATCTAGTCTATAATCTAAACAATCCACAATCGGGAGGACTTTGGATAGATAAAACAAGCTAACTGCCTCATAACTCCCATAATTCTTCATAATTCTCAAAGTCAAGGAGGAAATCATGGGCATTAACTGCTTTACTTATTTAGTTTGTCTACCTTCCCTATAAATACAAGGTCAAGTCTCTTGGTAAAAAATTCATATTTTGCTACCTTAAATATTCTTTTTGACTCTAATCCTCATGTTGATATTGACTTGAGCATCAGAGTTGCCTTGTTAGAATAAACTTCAAAACCTTCCTTAGCTCACCTTTTTTTTTTTTTTTTTGTCTTGGATAGGTCACTTGCACCTCTACGAGCATCTAATAACAACAATTTCATTATTTTAACGGGTGTGGTGTAAAAATAGTATATTATAAGTAAAACTAGCTTGGTTAGAAATTTTATATTTGAAAATTTAATTATATATACCATCAATATTATACTAGGAGTTATTGGTAGCATTAGATTGAAAATTTTTAGGATACCATATGCTATAGAGCTCATAATATACATGTTACATTGTTTCTGAAGTAGCTTTTAAGGTGAGCATAAAATCATAAATTGTACTCCATAATGTGAGCACATGTTGAAATCTTTTTAACCATGTAGGGTTAAATAGGAGGAGGCTTTACGCAAAATTCCTAATAGTTAAACTAAATCAATATTAATTGGAAAAGTAAGTGGATAGATCTTAAAATTCCTTGTAAATTACTTGATCTGGAATTTTCCTATAAAGAAAAGTAAGACTTTCTTTGTATGGTTCTTTCTCATGCATTGTCTATACCTCAAAACATGGTTACCCTTTTAGAATTACCCTGAGTAGTTAAAACTCACCATGACCCCTACATGTGGAAAAAAAAAATTTACATTCTATATGAAGGATACAATTGCATAGTGTAAAGGTCGACAATATGACAATTGACACTGAAAAAGTGTATACAAAGGTGGGGTTGAGTGCTTTGCACATTTCCCTTGGAGGGCCTACAGAATAGGCAAAGATGCTATGTCCCCCCCTAAAGACATGAAAAAGGTGTGTGGGGGCCTAATCTTGATTTGATTCTAAGAAGTTATTAAAAGTTCAAGTATTAAGATGGTAAATTATTAAAATAAGTCATCAATTGATGAGTTAAAAAGATTTAATGACTAGAATTTTAAGAAAAAAGATCGAATGGTTGGAATTAAATTATGAATCAATCTAATGGTCTAAATTGAAAACTTATTTTTAAGTCACTATTTGATGACTTACTCTAATACCATCTCGTATTAAGACGTCTAAGAGCTAAATAAGACCATTTTTAAAGGAAAGGAACTCCTATTAATTAAGGTGGGGAGAGTAAAAAAAGAACAAAATTTTGTCTTGTTTTGAGGGTTCCTACAATGATATATTTAAAACCTTAGGATGACTAAGAAAAATTAGTTTGGCCAAAAGAGTCAAATACATCGATATTGATTATTCATGATTAATCACATGATATATCTTGTATTCAATAATATCTATTTAGAGGTAGTGGATTGTGCAATTGAAAACTCTCTCTCTCTCTCTCTCTATATGTAATATATGTTTGTGCTTTCAATAGCTGAAGCAAACGATATTTCTCTAAGTGATTGCATTGCATAAATTTTCTTGATATCACAACAATCAAAGGATTATAATTTTGATATTGAAAATACCCTAATATTTGTGATAATCAAAGTGCAATAAGTATTATTTGAAATTTGCTAAACTAATTTACCACGTCCTGAAACCAAGAGAGATGGATAGTCCATTATATATCCACATCATAGTATAAATATGCAATGACTCAATGCTAAACAATATTTCAACAATAAATGAGAATTTATAGCTCTCAATACTTTATTTTCTATATACCATATTTATTTCGTAGTTACAAACTATTAAAGAGTTTATTCACTTATGGCACGTTTGGTATACAAGAATAATCTAAAATAGAATGAAATGATTGTAATTGGTAATAAAGTATCAAGTCCATTCTTGTGTTTGGAAAAGTTTATGGAATGATATTTATAAAAAATACTCTTAATTAGTAGATATAATAAATATACATCGATGGGGTAAAAAAGTAATTTAAATGATTATCGTTAACGAAAATGGATTGGAATCGTGATTTTATCCCTTTAAAGGCGGAATTAAATTCCTCCATAAAGTTGGAATCGTCAATTCTAAGGAATTACAATTCATTCTAGCTACTAATTGTTCTTCCAAACACAAGAAATGGAACAAAACTAAGAATCGTAATTCTATTTCGAGTCTATTCCAACGTACTAAATGTAAATTTAACTTTATTATAATGAAATACACCTAATAAATTCTTCATTACATTATTATCATTCTCGTTTGCATGTTTAATAGCCAAAACTACACTTAAATCTTTATTTGCAAAACTTAAAAATGTCCTACAAGGGGGTGAGCCAAAACCCAATATGATAGCCACCACATACACATGTGCATGAAAAATAACACATGCATACATAATGCTAATACAGCAAACGACTATTTATTATCTCATTTAGGTGAAATAAATACATTCTTAGTATCCCAAGACTTAGAGAATCATAAACTTGCTAGCACACAATATAATAACCGATACATACATGAGACTATAGCCTTGAAGTTGCTTCATCATGACTTCTTCACTCGTATCAATTATTAGTGTGACTAGTACATGATAACTATCTACAGTGGCCTCCCATTCCACTATTGCAACCCAAGTACCACTTTGTCTAAGAGGACTAACTTGTATCACAATATTTAGCCAATCAATACCTAATTACCCACATGTTGTAGTTCAATACCTAAACTACCATGACATTAGCCTTAGCTAACTGCCCCCACAAGACATTATAGTTGCTAGTTTGCAACCTTTACTTCTAGTATCTTGGTACTATTAGTCCCACCAGCATATGAGCAAATATAGGCAACAAATCAATTATGTGGTTTTGATAATTTTAGTTACATTTCAAATTCTAATCCTAAAAGCACCAACAAACAAGCATGGTAATTACATACTTGGGTTACACAACTCATATTCTACAAGTTCAATTCCTGATGTAATACATACATCAAACTAGCCATTAAGATCAATCAAACATTAGTCTTTTCCTTCACGGCATCAAAGGTTTGCCTACTTAGCTCTCATTCATCCCATAAATTATACTTTAACATAGCTTTTCATCCATCCCCCTTGTAGGGCCTCAATATCGATCCCTAAGATTTTACCTCAATCATCCATAAACGATTTGATAAATTTCTCATTCATAAAAATATAGTATGGTGAGTACCAACTTTTCATCGAGTTATACTACATTCCCCCATTTCTTCCACATACTCATAAGTTAGATTTGAATAAAACGTCCTTACGATTTCTGCCCAAGTTTCAACAGATAACTGAATAATTTAGGTATTCATTTCAATACTAAGGTTAGCTTTTCCAATAATTGCAAACTTCAAAAATAATCTAAATCTACACTTCTGCATAGGTGTACTTCCCTATTCTCAAAAGTGGATATAAATCTCGCTTGTTGCGTAGGAGAAGTATGCCTAATCAATTGTCGCATAACCGCAAGGCTTGCACTCAAATTCGTGGTGGGAGGACTTAAGTGTGTGGTTTCAACAGGCCTATATGCTACCTCTTTGAGGGTCTCTCGGTCTTCATTCATGTCCTCAACGTTTACATTGGTTCGTCAAATGGATAACGAAAGAGATAATCGTTTTATAGTAAAGAAAGATTAAATTTTTAATGAGAAGGTTTGAATCTTGAATAGAAAATTGAGTCTTTAATCAAGAAAAATATTACTTCCACAGCGGTGAAATTTGGGGGAAGTTTTTTTTTACTGTAGATTGACTCACACAACAAAAGGGGTGCAATCAGTGACTTGACTTGACACGACCCATGAGGACATAGACATGACATGCCATGATAAAGAAGACACAGAATGTGATCCACAAATTCGCCATGCCCTTTTTGTTTACATATATACTAGTACCTTCAGGAAATATATTTATGTGTGTGTGTAATATATTAATATATTTCTCTCTTTCCTTTGATTACATATTTCATCTCTTTTTATCTTCACCTTTTATTGTACTTAAGTTGTTCGTTTACTACAATTATTATCATATAATTATTCTTATATATATAATTATAAGATTATATGTATTATTATCGTTATCATTGTTGCTATTGTTTGCAATTATTTCTTTATTGTTGCATTCGGTCTCACTGCGAGGTTTTAGTGAGATTTATCGAACTTTTTGATTAAGTTTGCTGCCAGGTCAAGGCAGTTATATTTGTTTTGTTTATTCATTTATATATAGATATAAATTTATTGTTTCTATTACATTTTCCTTTTCTTTTTTCTTTCCTTGCATTATGGGTTTCTACTTATCTAGCCTAACTCTTCTGGATGTCGAAGTCTTTTACTTGTTGCAACCATTATTATATGTATGTATGTGCGTATGTATGTATATACTTTTTAGTATCATTAATATGGTTGTATATTATGTGATTTGTTATAATGTTGTCACATTTCTTTTCAGCAGAAGGTTCAGTGAGACAATTACTCTTTTATTTTACTTTATTGTTATGTAAAATGTTCTCACAAAATCTGCACTTTATATTACCACTATGCTATAACTCCACCATCTAAGGCTTTGGATTGGTGATCTTGGTTTAAAAATTTAGATTTATGGTTTCTTGTAATACTTACGGTTTTCATTCGCTAAGTAATTCCTCTTATTTATATGCCTTACTATTTATATAAATAGGGGCAAGCTCTATAGATGTTTATTATCTCCAAAGACAAACAAATAAAATCTTCTGATAAATATCATAACCTCTAATTGTAATATACATCCAAAAATAAAAAAAAAATGCAGTTGAAGTTACTTTAATGGAAAAGAGAACTCCACCAGCACCCATCGTCTCATTGTCCTAATGATTATATTTTTAATTTCCCTATAAACCTCTTACATCATGAACCTAAGGAATATAAATAGTGGACCATAAACTCATATTGCAGTATGTAAGGATTTGAAACTTGTTAAATCCACGATTTTTTAATAATAAATAAAAATTTTTAGTTATCACTATACTAGTTTATGTATATAATATTTACTTTTACAGCTACAAGCTATCGAAAAATTTATTCATTGAACTTTATTTTAAAGTAATTCATATAATAAATCCTTTGTTGCACTATTATCATCCCATTCCCATGTTTGATAGTCAAAACTACACACAAATCTTTATTTGCAAAGCGTAAAAAACCAAATCTTACAAAGGATTAAGCCAAAGCTCCATATAATAGCCACCATATGCACAAGCAATTGACAAATAGAAGAACAAATGTCTACATAATGCTATTGTAACAAATAACCATTTATTATCTCATTTAGATCAAGCAAACAACGTAGTCTTGGTATCTAAGACTTAATGTAACTTAGACTTATCTTTTTGTTATTCAATACAAAAATTTAAATAAACAAAATTAGCTTAGGCCAATGGAATTAGCTTTTCTATTTAAAAAATTTGATAATAACCAAGTCTAAATACACTTATTATTTCCTAAAATGTTATTAATTATTCTAAGTTAACGAGTCAAAATTTTGAGTCGTTAGAGTCATCCATTTTTTCCCTTATATATATATATCTAGTTTTGTTAAAACACAAAAAAGTAAGAAATTTTGTAAAAAGTAAAAAAAATTCACAAAAAAATAAATGACAAGGCTCAAAAAATATGATTAAAGAAAATACCATAGAAAAAAAAGGAAAAATGGAAAAGTAAAAAAAAGAAGAAAATGAATAATAAGAAAAGAGAAATAAAAAGTAAATAAAAAAGAGAAAAATAAAATATAAAGTTGGTTATTTAGGGTAAAAATTACTTTTAAAGCTTTGCACACACTTGGTTCAATAGATTTATTGAAATTGCTATTTATTTGATTTTGCCCAAGTCACAACTTGTCTAGTCATATGTGTTGGAAATAGTTCTATTTAAGCTTAAATTTACAACAATTGATTATTAAGGCTTAATAATTGTTTTTATTTTTTATTTTTGCAAAATGAAAAATTCTAATTAAGTAATACTTAAGTTACAAAGTATGTTAAAACAAGGACTAAAATTAATATTTTTATTTGTGTTGGACCAATTCATTTTTATGAGCTTTTGACTTCAATTTTGGTCCATTTAGAACCTTAAGCTAGCCAATTCATGTGCTTAAAGCCTATTGACTCTACTTGGCCTAGAGGGTGCTAGGGCCCAAATATATTCAAGTCTTATTAAAGACTTGAATTTTGTCTAGTCTAGCTGGTTCACTGCTCCATCTCTCTCTAATACATTCCTGGTTTAAATAGTGTAATGTGTGATTTTTCCCTTTTACTAAAAATGTGTTTTGAGAACACACTTTCAATATTGTTCTTCTCCTTCCTCTCATTGCCCTACCTTCTATGATCTTCACTCTTTCCTTCATTAATTTAACTTGTTTGCTTGCTTTCTTTTTTTGCCAAATCGAGTCTAGAAATCATCCTTATTCAATTGCTAGTGTGAGATTTGATCGAATAGCTTTGAATCATGCAAGTGAAGCACCCATGGCATCTACCATTGGCGACCTTCTAAGCTTGACTTGACCATTGTCCCTATAAATAGTGATTTGTTTTGAGCCTTTAAAACACACAATCGACAAGACACCTCAACACCACTTGAGCTTCTCTCAATTCAATCAAATATTAAATTTATCTTGAGTTTGAAACCCTAAGTCCCAAACCCATAAATGACCACCACCACTACACTTATAAAACCAAAATTTTGTCCTCAAACAAAAAAACACTCCTTAACCACTTACTACCACTATCCACACTCAAAACGACCATAAAAAGGCTAGGGACAATCCCCTAGAGCCATCACTTAAGCATGCCAACCTAAGCACACATAGGTCTCTTGAAATCACCACCACCAATGATATTAGGATAACACACCCCTCCCTCTCAACATTTACAAAGAGCTTTGAGGAATTCTTAGATCTTTTCATGCCTCTACAACTTCAACCAAATCTAACTCGACCTAGTTTGATTTTCCTTCTATTTTGTTATTTTGTTTATTGTATTCTTTTTTTTTTTGAAAATTAGTTAAATAATTTTTATTTTCTAAAAAATATTCAAAATACAAAAAGTGAGATCTTTTTATAATTCCTTCAAACAAAAAGTTATTTCTTAAAAAAATAAAAAGAACATTTTAATAATAATGTTATCTTTAGAATAGTAAACTCTTTTTTTTTTTTTTTGAAAATAGGAGATATTTCAATAAAAATAAAACCAAAAAATGAAAAAAAAAAGAAAGCAATATAAAAGAGATTTTTGAAAAATAAAGAGATAAGAATAATCATTTTTAGTAAAAATAAAACCTTTTCCTTAAAAAGGAAAAGAAAAATCCTTTTTTTATATAGAAAAATTAGGTATTTTAGTTAAAAAATGGATTTCAAAAGGAAAAATTAATAAAAAATGGATTTTTTTTTTTAAAAAAATGACTTAAGAAGAGTTTTTTTAAATGAAAAATAACTACAATGGTTTAACCCCTTAACCTTGGTTCATATACATCCTTATGAAGTGATTCCAACAAATATATATATATATTCTCAAATAAAAAATGAATAATATATACAAGTAATGAAAATGAGTAAATAATACTAAAATTCCATTAGGCAAATTAAGTATACTTTTCCAACATTTTTCGTTTATGACCTCTTTATTTCAAAATTCCTATTTGATAGCAAAATCCTTTTGCTTTATATTATAATGCCCTCAGTCTTGAATCTTTAATTTTTAAAATAGATCTATGGTTATTTAAAGCTAATCCACCTAATTAAATTTTCTATCCTTAGCTAATGGGAACTCCACAAAAGAGATTTTCAAGAGCCTTTCTATAAATCATGAATGCTCTTAACATTTTATCAAGCGGTTTATATCAAGTGGTTCGAGTCTAGTACTAGATAAAAGTTGAGGGGACTAGTGAAAATTTAGGCTTGATAGTTTGGAGACTTCATTAGGGAAGACAAAATGTGGATAAGTTGATATAAGGTTTTCAAATAAAAGGGCTTATTATTTCTTTTTCATTTTCAAATAAATTTTCTTTTATAATTCAACTAACACAATGTATAAGTGTGTTAGAGATTTGTATGTTTTCTTAAGTAATTTAGAGTTTAGAATTTCATTTTTCATGCATGCATCATTTATTTATTTATTTTTTTATGAGTATACCGAGAAAGGAGGAATTTAAACTTGATCCATTACACTTAGGAGACTAGTGTTCATGTCACTAGGCTATAAAAACCTTAGGCATCTTATAAATCTGAGATAAAATACCATTGTATACCATTTAGATTATTATCGTCTTTACCTCTACTTGGTGGTGATTGCGCTCCACCTTAAGAGTTGTTGTACATTGAGAACCACTAACGTGAAGCTACATCAAAGTGAGGGGTCCTTTTGTAACCCACTAAACTACATAAACCATGCTGCATTTACATTAGCAACTACAAAATTAAATGGGTACCAATATGTAAATGGTAGTTTATTTAAAAAAAAATAAAAAATAATAGTAATAATAATAAAAAGATAGTTGTTTCTCTTAGGTTATCCCATTTGCAACTGAATGGGTACCAACTTCTAAGAGTTGTCATAAAAGCTGTCATAGAAATTGGAGAATTGAAGTAATTCTAGGAATTTGCGCCTTTTTAGCTATTTAATTAGGATTCTACTGTTGCAAATAGATTTCAATAAGATCTCCACCCTATCATCTTCCTTGGAATTTTACCCTTATAGAAAGTGTTCATGTCATTTTTTTTATTTTCCTAAAAAAAAATAAAAAAAAACAAAGAAAAAAAACAAAGATTTCTTTAGAAAAGAAAAAAGAGAGAGAGAGGGGATGATATAGATAAATAAGAAAAAGAAAAAATTGAGAGAAAACGAAACATTGCTTGCAGGTGAAGACTTTTCTTAGGCCTTAAAAGTTATTCCAAAGCAATCAAACTCATCTTTAGAGCTGATATTCATTTAATCTAAGTCCATTATGTTTGAATCAAGTCATACTTTTAAGCAAAGAACTGTAGTCCATGAGTAAAATCTAAGCTAAGTATTTCAACGCATTTTGGTCTCAGTTAAATATTTGATAAAGTCACTATTGAAAGAGTGCCCTAAACAAACCAAACTTATGATTAGTTTAAATAGATGTAGGCTCCTCCATCTCTAAAACCATAAGAAGGTGAGTTGAGGGATAACCATAAGAATTTAATGAAAGAATTGGAGAAAGAACAAAAATAACTAGAAAAGAAACTATTTCAAAAGCTTCTAAAAATATGCAAACCCTAGAGAGCCTTAATGGGTTGGAGAAGATGGAACTGCTTAATCTTAGAACCTATGAAGATAGGGAGTTTTCCTATTAAGTTCAAAAGCTTAGAATTTGAGAAACATGATAGGATGGATGGGATATGGGCAACTAGACATAAATGAGATAAATACTTAGGATAAACTAGCCTAGGCCTTTAACCCAATACAAGTTTAATGACGAGGTGGTTCATTTCTTCTTAGACTTAAACAATATGACCAAAAGGGCAAGTGAATCCTTTATAGAATATGCTCAAAGATGGAGTAGTATGGCTACCCACAACCCCCTTTCAAGAAAAAGATTTTACTTCCATTTCATTAACACCCTAAATGTGTTAGGAAAAAAGATCCAAACTTTTCCTCTTGCCTGTGCAATTAACAATTGAAACAAACAAAAATCAATAATAACTTGCGGAAATAAAAACAATCAACACCAAGGATTTACGTGGAAAACCCCAATTTGGGGAAAAACCACGGGACCGTTGCACACAAATTCTTTCACAATCAAAGTAATGGGTTATACACATCTTCACTAGTCTCACTAGTGGATTACTCAATCTCACCATAAACCGGTGGATCAAATACAATGGATTTCCCTCTCTAGAACTCTTTCTAGGTTTAGGAATAACCTCTTTGTGTTTTCTCACTCTTGTGTTTCGTACTACCCACACAAGAACACTTATATATATATATGCCACAAAAAAACAAAACAAGTTTAGGACTTACGCCGGCTTAAGGCCAGTGGCGTTGGGCCGGCCTTCAATGTGACCGAGCAACAATGACAAAATAAAGCTGACGACGATCCTTTGTTTAGGCCGGCGGCCCTGAGCCGGCTTTGCCCTGTTTCGCTTGGTTTCGTCAGTTTTCTTCAAGCTTAACATTCTTTCATCCAAGTATACTTTATATACTTAGGATACCCTTGGTATAGACCCATATGTATTGGATCTATACCCCAACAAACTCCCCCTCCAACTCATATAGGGGGTTCCATCACCCCTACAATCTTCCTGCAACAAACAATCTTCTCATTGGGTAGAGCCTTCGTCATCATATTTGACGCATTGTCATCAATGTGAATCTTCTCAAGCTTCAACTATTTTGACTCTAGTACATCCCTGATCCAATGATACCTAACATCAATGTGTTTTGACCTGGAGTGGAACATTAGATTCTTACTAAGATGTATAGCGCTTTGACTATCACAGTACAACTTCAGCTCTTCCTGCTCTTGACCCAACTCTTCTAAAAACTTTTTCATCCACAAGACTTCCTTGCAGGCTTCTGTTACAGCAATATACTCAACCTCAGTAGTGGAAAGTGCAACACACTTCTATAACTTCGATTGCCAGGACACTGCTCCCCCTGCATAAGTAAACAGGTAACCTGAAGTGGATTTCCTAGAATCCAAATCACCAGTCATGTCAGCATCTGAAAACCACTCTAGTGCAGATTTATAGTCACCGCCAAATTGTAAACATAACCTGGAAGTGCCCTTGAGATATCTCCACTTAACTGCTGTCCAGTGCTCTTTGCCTGGATTTGAGAGATAGCGACTCACTACACCTACAGCATGAGCAATGTTAGGTTTGGTACACACCATAGCATACATAAGACTTCCCACTGCTGAAGCATATGGGACTTTCTTCATATCTTCCTTGTTTGCCTCACTCTTTAGACACTGAGCTGAACTCAGTTTGAAGTGACTTGCAAGTGGAGAGCAGACAGCTTTTGCTTTGCTCATGTTGAATCTCTCTAACACCTTCTCAATATACCTCTTCTGTGATAACCACAACTTCTGGCTCTTCCTATCTCTAATAATCCTCATACCCAAAATTTGGCTAGCGGGTCCTACGTCTTTCATGGAGAAAGACTTACTCAATGCAATCTTTAGCTCTTTGATCTGTTTGGCATCCCTGCCAATAATCAGCATATCATCTACATAAAGTAGCAATATAATAAACTCACCACTGGTTAACTTCTTAATAAAGACACAATGGTCTGTAATAGTCCTGATATAACCCTGATCAATCATGAAGGACTCAAACTTCTTGTACCACTGCCTTGGAGCTTGTTTCAGTGCGTATAAACTTTTCTTCAATCTGCAAACAAGATTCTCCTTCCCCTTGATCTTGAACCCTTCAGGCTACTCCATATAAATCTCTTCCTCCAGATCACCATGAAGGAATGTTGTCTTCACATCCATCTGCTCAACCTCTAGATTCATTCTAGTAGCAATACTGAGCACAACCCTGATAGTTGACATCTTCACCACTGGTGAGAAAATCTCTTCAAAATCGACTCCCTTCTTCTGACTGAACCCCTTCATAACCAGCCTTACCTTGTACCTTGGCTGTGAGCTACTTTCATCAGTCTTCAATCTGTACACCTATTTATTTCTTAGAGGTCTCTTGCCCTTAGGCAGTTCAACTAGCTCATAGGTCTTGTTCTCATGCAAGGATTTGATTTCCTCTTGCATGGCTTTCACCAATTCTTTCTTCTTGTCATGAGTCATTGCTTCCTCATAACATTCAGATTCTCCCCCATCAGTAATCATCACATACTCATCTGGACTATACCTCACTGATGGTCTTCTATCTCTAGAAGATCTCCTCACCTCAGCCTGCTGCTGTGGCTCTTGTAACTCATTACTTGTATCCTTCACAGTTCTTCCATCAGTAAGATCAGATAAAGGTGCAGGATCTACATTTGTGGGAATCTGACCTGAGGATGCTCGCTTCTCAGTCTTTTCCATATCTTCAATTGTCTGGTCTTCTATGAAAACCACATCACTGCTCCTAATAATCTTCTTATCAACAGAATCCCACAATCTGTACCTATACTCATCATGTGCATATCCAAGGAAAATACATTGCTTGGAGTTGGCATCAAGCTTTGCTCTCTCATCCTTTGGAATGTGCACAAAAGCCCTGCAACCAAAAACTCGTAAGTGATTATAAGAAATGTCTTTACCTGTCTAGAGCTTCTTTGGGATATCACCATCCGGAGCATATGAGGGAGAAAGATTTATCAAATCAATAGCTATTCTCATAACTTCACCCTAAAATGACTTAGGCAACTTGGCCTGAGATAACATGCACTTCACTCTCTCAGTGATAGTGCGATTCATTCTTTCTGCAACACCATTCTGCTGTGGTGTCTTTGGAACTGTCTTCTCCAGTTTTATCCCATGATCAACGCAGTACTGTTCAAACGGGCCTCTGTACTCCCCACCATTGTCAGCCCTGACACAGATCAACTTCCTGCTGGTCTCACGCTCCACTTCAGAGTGAAACTGTTTGAATACATTCAAAACCTGATCTTTGGACTTCAAGGCATATGTCCAAACTTCCTAGAGTGATCATCAATAAATGTAACAAAATACATTGCACCACCAATTGTCAGATCCTTCATATAACACACATCTGTATGAACCAGATCTAATATATGAGCTTTTCTATTGGATGAATTTCTCTAAAAAGTAACTTTGTGTTGTTTACCAGCATAACAGTCAATACATGGTTTTAAAGAAGTACCTTTCCAATTTGGTAGAAGCTTCTTCTTCATAAGCATTTGGAGCCCCTTCTCACTCATGTGCCCAAGCCATCTGTGTCACATCTCTACAGTAGCATCATCAGTCAAGTTCAATTCCCCTTTACTTAGCTTTGCTGGCATTAAGTAAAGTGTGTTATCCTTTCTTCCTTTTGCTACAATCAGAGACCCTTTGGTGAGCTTCCAACTACCATCACCAAAGTAACTGTGAAATCCTTCATCATCTAATTTTCCTGTTGAGATTAGGTTCAGGCGGATATCTGTTACATGTCTCACATCCTTGAGAACGAGTTTACAACCTGTATTAGTTTCCAAGATGATGCTCCCAATGCCTGTAATCCTTGAGGTTTCATTATTTCCCATCCTAACATTGCCATAATCACCAGGAGTGTAGGATGAGAAAAACTCACCATGTGCTGTCACATGAAAGGAGGCACCAGAATCAACTACCTAGTCACTGTAATGACCTGTAAGACTAATACAACCCTCATCCCATGTAACCACTATCTCACCATCTGCTGTTGCAGTGGTGTTTTCATTTAAATCATCACCCTTTCCTTGCTTTTTCTTCCATAGTCTGCATTCCTTCTTGTAATGTCTTGGCTTGTCACAATAAAAACATTTAATGTTCTTTCTGCCCCTTGACTTGGATTTCCCCTTTGACTTATCTACTCTGTCAGATTTATCATTCTTTCCTCTGTTCTTGCTTCTATCCCTCCTATCAGACTTGTCTCTGACAAGTGCCCTAGAATCAGAACCAGTACCCAAATCTTCCTTTTGGCCTCTTCATTGATTAAACTATCCTTAACCATAGACAATGTCAACGTTCCATCTGGAGCTGAATTACTAACCGATACTACAAGAGTTTCTTAACTCTCAAGTAATGAGCTCAACAATAGGAGTGCTTGGATCTCATCCTCAAGCACAAGCTTCATAGCAGTTAGTTGATTCACGAGTCCCTGAAAATCATTCAAATGCTCTGACATATTCGAGCCTTCCCTGTATTTCAAGTTAACTAACCTTCTTATCAAAGAAGTTTTATTCAAAGCAGTTTGCCTCTCATACATCGACTCTACTTTCTTCCATAGAACATCAGCCCTAGTCTCCTGAGCAACATGATGATACACAATCTGATCAACCCACCGTCTAATATACCTTACAGTTTTCTTATGTAGTATCAACCACTCTGTATAAGATTTATCTTGTGGCTTTACAGCATCACCACCCAAAGGAAAATACAAATCTTTGCAGTATAACAGATCTTTTATCATCGACTTCTAGATAGAGTAATTAGAGGAATTAAGTTTAATCATCGTACCTGAAGATTTAGCCATGTTTGTGATTGAAAACACAAAACCCTAACTTTAATTTGTAGCGAAAACCCTAATTTTCTTTTTGAAACTTGGTGCTCTGATGCCACTTGTTAGGAAAAAAGATCCGAACTTTTCCTCTTGCCTGTGCAATTAACAATTGAAACAAACAACAATCAATAATAACTTGCGGAAATAAAAACAATCAACACCAAGGATTTATGTGGAAAACCTCAATTTGGGGAAAAACTACGGGACCGCCGCATACAAATTCTTCCACTATCAAAGTAATGGGTTACACACTTCTTCACTAGTCTCACTAGTGGATTACTCAATCTCATCACAAACCGGTAGATCAAATACAATGAATTTCCCTCTCTAGAACTCTTTCTAGGTTTAGGAATAACCTCTCTGTGTTTCTCACTCTTGTGTTTCGTACCACCCACACAGGAACACTTATATATATATATATATATATATATATATATATAGGCCACGAAAAAAAAAAAAGATTTTACTTCCATTTCATTAACACCCTAAATGAGCCTCACTTAAGTCATTTGCTAGGGCATACAATAGCCAACTTTACAAGGGTGATGGCAATAGGAAGTAGGATTGAGGGTGCCCTACGAAAGGAAGATTAATGAGCCTAAATCAAATCAAGCAAGGGGTAAACCCATCTAATGAGGGAAAAGAAATAGTCGTAAATGTTGTAAGCCTTGTGAACCATGGCTTGACAAGCTTGATATCCTAAAACATCAACTAAAAGTTCACATATAATAAAAAAGGCCTAAAGCCACTAATATGGTAGCTTACTTATATTCCAATCTAAATGGCCTAGCTCCTCAACCAATTGAGAGAAGTAGCAATGTTGACCTTTAAACTACCTCCTTTAGATTATGATCCATGAAATGTTGACCCCAATTGGCAATGTAGTTACCATTTAGGCTAGACAAGCCATTCTAAAGAAATTTGCTTAAAATTAATACATATAGTTCAAGACTTGACAAATTTTAGGCTCATCCGATTAGACTTTACAAATGTTAATGGGACAAGGTAAAGATTAACCCTCCTCTAAATCATATTGGGCGATTCGTAAACATAATAGGCATCATGGAGAGCACAATGAAAAGCTCCTTGAATAGGGCAAGAATTTCACAAGAAAAATAGGCAATAAATGGAAGTAATTGTTGAAGCGAAGTCTTTATTGTAAATGTTATAGGGGATTGAGCTTTGGAGATGATGCTAAAGCTAAGTAGCAAACTAATTGAGTTTAATGTCATTTGTTTGCATATCTTTAATGGAACTCCTCAACTTATATTAAAGTGATGATATTTTCTTTTCACATGGAAGCAAATAACGGCGTACGGATGGCATATACTTGAAAACATCGCACTTAAAATAGTTGGTTAACAATATTATTTTTTGTTGTGCACAATGTAACACTTATCTTTTACCCTTTACCGAACTTATATGGTTTGCTAACCCCCTTGTAGATACTTTTGCATGTTAGTACCTGTAGGGACTCTGCCACACATGTACCTAAATTGATGGGGGACAATGTCAGTTGATAAGGTGAGTGGCATAGGATGGAATTGAAGATTTGTTCTATTCTACTATTTTAAGTTTTCCGCGGGGTTTACTCCTAGGATTCCATGCAAATAGAAATAGTCATATAACAAGTGTAGCGTTGTAAATATTCCTCTTTATGTTATAAAAGCAATACTTTTAATAACAAATTTATCTATATTTCTACTGACTGATAAGCTTGAAAATAAATTCGTAATTAGAGATTTGTAAGTTGTGTTTATAATAGTAGTTTAGTGGTTATTATAGAATGGTGCACACGGTGGACTAATACGATTAAACCATATTTTGGGGTGTGAAAAAAAAAAAAGATTTATAATTTTATAGATGAATATACCACATGTAATTATACAAACTATTGAAAGTACGGAATCATCCTCCCTTATTAAACTCGTTTCATTCACTAAATTTGCACATGTTCCATTGACATGGTTTATTAGATCAATGGGATTCAATTAGTTTGAGTATGTGGTTCAGAATTTCACAATCAAGTAGGCATACTGTGCACTAGCTAAAGTTTGTTCCACGTGTCGTCGATGTTATTGAACACGTATTATTGGACTATATGGATCTATGAAGGTGAACAGTAAGGAAAATTTTGGATGTGAAAATATAAGAGATTTGATTCTATAAAAGCAAATTTATTTGGATATCTCCATGCCCCAAAAGAGATTTCCTGTACTACCAGGAAATTGCAGCAAAGGCACAGCAAGCCGAAATCTCTCAGACAATCAGCATGACTCGATCATCTAAATTTTTTATGTAATGGAAAGGAAAGGTATATCTAAAAGCAAGACAGGCTCAAAGAAAAATAAAAAATAAAAAGAAAAAAAAAGAGAGAAAAAAACAAAAAAAACCAAACAAAAGCTAAAAAAGGAGGGGGAGAAAAATAAAAAAAAGGAAACACACATGACACAAATTTGCTCTTACAAATAATGTAAGATGCACCCTGTTCGTAAGCAGCTAATTAACCTACTACATAAAAGTAAACCAAACCCTAATGAAGTCACTACCATCGTTCCAAATCACTTCAATACCTAGCTAGCTATAAAAAATCACTCTATTATAGGACTTTGATCATCGTCTCTCTGTTTTTTTCTTCTTTTTTTTTTTTAAGATCCACCTCTAGATCTTTCTGTATATTATACTCTTCTTCTCAAACAACTTGTCGAGAAACTGAAGACTCAGCATAATTTTTTTTTTTTTAGCACCATCAAGACCATCGATCTTCTAGGCATTACATCAAACTTACATGATTCCACGTCCTACCTATGAGAGCTAAGCTAGCCAGTTTCATAACCATTTTTTTCTTTTCTTTTCTTTCCTTTGTTGGGCAATAATATCTTATTGTAAGATTTTCTATCATTTCATTGACTAAATATGTGATTCAAAATTCAAATATATTTTAGGGGCCACAACCAATCCTCCCCTTGAAAACAATTTAATAATTCCACAGGTTCGCTATATCCGAATTGTCCGGCGAGTCGTCCGACGATGGTGAATTCATCCTTGGAGGCGACACCAGCATTCCCTCAGCCATATCCACCAACAAATTTGGCATATCAAACAGTGCTTCCTCATCGACGAACTCTTGTGTAGCAGCCACTGAAGAAGAACTATCGGTAGCCCTAGTCTCATAACGACTAGAATGAGTAGTACTACTAGAAATTGTTTGAGCTGATCCAATCGTAAAATTCTCACTGCTAGTTTCTCCCTTCCTCCATTCAGCAGCTGCAGCAGCGGTGGCTGCCCTTCTTATATCTGCAGCTGAGGTTGTAGCCGGGACCGGATAAGACTTCACCAAATTCGGGAAATTGAGCGTTGCATCACTGCCTTTTAGGGCAAGCGCCGCCACATCATAAGCCGCAGCTGCCATCTCTGGAGTGGGATAAGTCCCGAGCCATATACGGGTGGTCTTTCGGGGCTCTCGAATTTCCGACACCCATTTACCGCTTCTGCAACGAATACCGCGGAAGCTCGGGTGCTTGCCGGTTGTGCCAGAGGCAGTGGAGGTGGACCGGGGCGATGCCTGCCTAGGAGATGGGGCATTTCTTCCCCTGGGAGATGGGGTTTCACCAGTTTGAATGGGAAGAGAATGCTGGAATTGGTCTAACGTTGGCGGTGGTGGTGGGTTAATTAGTGGTGGTTGTTGTGGCGGCGGATGTGGCGGTTGGTCCACATGGCCCTCACTAGTAGAAATATTTTGGTCAGACATATATAACAACAAAGACTAGAGCATGAGATGAAAATTGAAATTATATTTTGATTGCAAAGAGAGAGAAAAGAAAAAGAGAGAGAAAGACAGAGAGAAAAAGTGAGGGAGAGAGAGAGAGATTGGAGGAGTAGGGTATGTCCTAAGAGGCTATATTTATATATATATATATGTATTTGATATTTGTGATAAAGAGTGGTCAAAAGGGTCTAAAACAAAAGCGTGGGGATTTCGTGGCAAAAACACTAATCGTGATACCAAATAACAAATACATGATATTATAAATCCATAGATAAGTACATATGACTTGTAATAATATAGTAGTCATATCATAAATGGCAGGGGCTTATTGATATCGCATTTACATATATATTTGATGATATTGACGTATTTTGAGATTTGACATTCAATCGATATGCAGTGTTTGTGTGTGTGATAGTGAACCCACACGCATCAGGCACACAAAATAACCTTTATTTCTGGTGCTTGCTTGCTATGTGATTAGCTGTTATCTACCATGCATGCAGTATTTGCACTTCCGTCACGTTCATATTGATCGACTTCAATTTTATAGCTCTGCAGGGTGGATAAATTTAGACTGTTGTAATTAATTAAAGTTTTACGATTGTTATATATTATCCTAATAATTTTAAAAGATTGTGATTAATAATGACTTCTAGCAAATAACTAATGATAGGACCAAAAGTCATAACCGTGATTGTTAATTATCATGGGAAATATGAATAAAAAATGATTACCATATTTAAGAATAGGATATTATTTCATCACCTGTATTGAATAAACCACTACCTTAGCCTTCTAAATAACTTATCACTATAACCCTCTTTAGCATATTATAATAATAATATTTGGTAATTATAAGGTTTTCATTATAACAAATATTAAAAAAAAATATGAAAATTTTTTCTACAAAATAAATGGACCTTTAATATAATTTTCTTTTGTTTGATATTTAGTTTTTAAATGAGGGGTGTACTGTTTGTGTAGGATAACAAGAAAAATAGAATATGTTCTCATCCTGGTGGATATGTTCAATTGGCGGCTAATTAATTATGACTAAACATCGGCGTAATCAGGTGGTCATCGATTCTTTCATTATCAAACTGGATTTTATCCTTTTTGTTTCATACTTTAGCCGGTTCTTGTGGTTTTGATTTTATTTTGGGGTTAATAGCATTCAAGAATATGTTCTATAACGTGATCCATTTAACCGGTGCTTTCTACTACAAAGATGCACTTTATAGAAGCTGTAAAAAGATTTAGTCAGCACAGTAAAGTGAGGATTTACCTTGAGCTTTTAATTTTAAATTAGAGTTTAAATAAAAATTGTATTCAATAAATTTAAATTTGATTCTTTTAAGTTTATATAATTTTATTTTTTACTTATTTTTTAAAATTAAAATACTATTGATATCTAAACACATTTAAGTTTGAATTGGATTGCATTAACCTTATAATTTAGTTAAGTTAAACATTATTAAACTATTTAAGAAGCTTATACTTGAGATTTGATCCTTTCCTAACTAAATTTGAATAAATATTGGGTGAATTCTACTAGCTTTCATTTAATTTTATCTCAAAAGTTATATGTAACCAACCAATACATTAAAGTATTAAAATGTGAAATGAATTAATTAAAAGGGACCGTCAAGAAAAAAAAAAAAAATCTTTCGTTATTAATTTAGTTTTATGGCACTAATGATTATGAGAACGGAAGAAGACGAAGATGCAACAGTGGAACGGTCTAACGTGGAAGTTTACAAGAGAATATATTGATTAATTAAATTGTTTTAGGATGCCGAAAGTAGTTGATGCTTCCAAACAGTTTGACATCATAGCTAGAGGATTCGTATCATGATAACAATTTTAATTAATATAAATTAATAATAATATGCAAAGAATACTCAGGATTAAGAAGAGTGTACTTATATTGTATTATATCATCTATATATACATAAATTTTAGAGATAAAAAAAAAATCTCAAAAATTGACTTTCTTAATAAAGCGTGTGGTAAAACTCTTCTAATATTAACATAACTATTGGAGAAATTTTCTTAAATAATGCTTTTTTTTAAAAAAAAAATTATGAAATAACATACCTCTAAAAATTATTTAAAAAATAAGTCACCAATATATAAATTTAAAATGCACCTTCAATTTTGCAAAATTTTGCAAAATTGAAGGCATATACCTAATCTATATCTTAGTGCTAACTATTATTTTTTTTTCTTTCATCATTGAAAAAAAATTATGAAAAATCATGATTATCATACCCTTTTGTTATTTATCTTATAATATATGAGAAAAAAAGAAAAAAAAAACTAATACTAATGTGATTTACTTTTTTAACTTTAAAATGTTATAACTTTTTGTCCGTGTAGAGTTATGAAACCCATAATATATTTAAAAAAAACTAAAGGATGATAACTTTGAAAACCATAATATATCAAAGACCTAATTTTAAAGGGTTATAACTTCATCTTTTTTTTATATATATAATTAATCTGATAACCAATAGGTTATGAAAATATAGCAATTTCTTTGTCATGAAAATACCAAACGATAATGTAGTTTGGTTTCAACTATAATACTTAAATCAATCTTTTTAAATATATTATGAATTCTGTAACTCTACACAACTAAAAAGTTATGACTCTTCAAACTTGAAAAAGCAAATTGTATTAGTATCATTTTTTTTCTTTTTTTTTCCTTATATTATAAAATAAAGTACAAAGAGATGTGAAAATCACGATCTTTCATAAATGCTTTCAATGATAAAATAAAAAATTTAGCATTGAAGATAAAAACCAATTCTACATTTTCGCAATCTATTTTTGAAATAATTTTTTTAGATACATTATTTTGTAATTTTTTTTTTATAGAGCATTATTTAAGAGGATTTCTCTAACTATTGTGCAAATAGATTAATCAAGTGAAGCTCCCCAAAAATTATATGTATTCATGTCCTGCTCCCAATTTTAAGGGTATTATCATTTTGATTTTTTAAACTATGACTTTGTCCTGTAATCTACATCTAGCTATCTAAACTCCCAAAATGTATGATTTTCTTCTAAATGTTTAGGCTGGAGTTTAGGAGAAGCTAAAGTCGCTGACAGAAGTTTTGGGAGATTAATTTAATTTACACATTGAAAAGTTTAGAGGTGAAAACGTAATATTTTGATCACATTATTACTCCCTTTTATTTTTTCTTTAAGGTGATCGACCTGAATACGACATGAAAAGATAAATTTATATAAGAATTGTATTTATTAAATATCATACAAAAGTTTTCCATTTGTCATTTTCTTTTAAATTTTTAGTATTTAATTATATGTGTGTTATTTAGAGACCGGGGAAAACGGCTGGAGACTAAGTGGGTGATGACGAGATAAAAGTTGTAATTCTACGTATAAAAAAAAAACATAAAAACAAACACACTGTCTCAATAAATAAATAAATAAATAAATTAAGCAGGCCTTATAGAGTTCAAACCTATTTAGCTTTATTTATTAAAAATGTCAAAATTACTGTATGCCATATATATATATTTTAATGAATCGTAGACAATATATAGCTACAAAAACCAACCCACTTGGGGGAATTGGCCAACAAGAAAGGAAAACGAGCGAACCGCCACAGCTGATTGAATATAATTAAAGAAAAAAACTGGGTCGATTCAATGCAACTATAAAGAGCTAGGCCTGTTTATTTATGTGTAATTTTAAGGGAGTTGTTCAACTTATCTGCTAGACCATATATATTTTCTTATTTCCTCCCAATTATTTCACTTTATTAGATGATGATTTACTTGTTAGGGTAAAACTTCGAGCAATTTATTCTGTGCAATCTACATCGCAGCAAGATCCCCGTTGTGTAAAAGCTTAAAAACAATTATTTTCAGCGAAATATATACATTTACAAAATGAGAAAAATTAAATGAAGAAGAGATTTCACCAAAATAGCCCCCCTTCTGCTCGATTTTCTTGTAGTGTCTATTGGTTTTGTTTATTTATTTATCTTTTTTAAAGGAAAGGGGGGGGGGGGTATTTTTGGAATTATGAAAATAACTAAAGTAGAAAAAATCAGGGTCCAAGGGAATCGTTCGCAACATGTAATATAGAAATCATGGTCAAGGCTAGGTATATTCCCAAATTGATAACATAGTTAATATGGTTGTCTAGATGGGGCATGAAAGAGAAAATGGAAATTATTTCTCATCTCTACACGGCAATGATTGAGCATGTGACAGTAATATTAGTTGATGAATGGATATATTTTATTATGTATTACAAATTATTATTTGGTTTAACTATCATTTGAAGGGATGCTCCTATTATTAGGAAGAATCAGTTAGGCCTAGGACCCAATGGAAGTCGTTAAGAAAATTAGAACATACCCAAAAAAGAATTAAGTAAGTATATGGTTTAATATTAATGTAAGTGTGCTATACATATACAATGGGGATGTTAACAAAATTGGATAGAAAATAAACAATTATTCTCTTTTACATTTAGCAAGAGACATTCCAGGAAAGATGTCGTTGTTCCTATAAGCATGCCTTCATATTGCCGGTCTTAGAAAATTAGGAACATCGCGCATTATAATTTTGATAATTCTATTATTAGCAACAGGTCAGTATCTGCAGCGGCTACAAATTGATATTTAGATTTTATGCTTGATATTTTTATAAAATGTAAGACGTCGAACAAGCAATTTTAATTTAATAATATAAATACTAGCAGACACAATATATGTATATGATATTTAATAAGTTAATGCCATCGCTATTTTCCACTAGGTTTCAAATATAATATATATATATATTATTTAGAGGAAAAGATCACTTTGCATTAAAAGGTCAAACAACATCAACGGTGACAAACGTGACTCAAGAATAATCGCATAAACTGAAAACTAAACGATATGAAAAAAGATTTATTAATTGATAATATATGATATGTAAATATTAATAAAATTTTGATATATATAATAGTAAAATAGATAATTTAAAAAATAATTAAAATTTTGTGTTTTATATAAATTATATATATTAAAATTATTATAAATTTATATATAATATATATATATATGATACATAACATATATTAATCAATAATTTTTTTTATAGGGTTGACATCTCGCTCTATCAGACAAAAATCTTACATATCTAGTACTAGAATCAGTCTAATTGGCATCTTATTTGCGGATCGACGAACAAGTTTGAACGTAAATGTACGACTTTACAGCAAGTGGAGTCCATTTCAACAATGACTTGAGGCCATTGACGAGTCTGCATGTCCAACAGTCAAAGAGCCTATTTTGGTGTACTGTAAAAAGGATGCGGATTTAAACTTAAAGGATCAAAAACTGCCTTGCATCTTGACTTCCCAATCCGGCCGAACATATAAAATGGAAAAGCAAGCAATAATAACTAGACAGAAATTTTCAATATCAGTTTTCTCAGCAAACTCTAATAATTGTAACAAGGTAAACTTCTAATATAACTTGCAAATATCTCAAATCTCTAATATTATGTATAAAGGCACAAGAGTACCACAAATAATAAAATAATAAAATAAGTCATACATATTCAAAGTTGATACTGTCCATTTTCTAACCACACTTAGTCTTACAATCTCAATTATTAATTTCTCTATTCTAAAGATTATAAACCTATACTTTAATGCAACCTAGAGTTGTCACACCACAAGAATATCAATATGTGATACTCTACATCAAATTCTTACACTCACAAGAATATGAAAGGCTTAGAGTTTACCTATATATATATATATATAAACCTCATGAATATAAAAAATAAAACTTTTATGTACTTTAAATTTCATCATAAATGGAAAATAATATGGTCTAGGTATGGATGTACTTCCTTAACTTTAATATGTTGCAAATTACGTCCTTAAACTTTGAAAAATTAACAATGTAAAGGACGTTTACTTTTTGAGTTCAAAAATGACAAACTAAATTTAAAGTTTATGAGTTGTTAAAGTACATTTTTGATAAGTTTAAGGAGGTGTTTCGACACCAAGCTCAAAGTTAAGAGGATTTATTTGCAACTTTAGAAGGTTATTTACCAATTTATCAAAATTTAAGGGGAGTAATTTGTGATTTTTGAAAGTTCAAAGAGTATATGCACACCTAGGACAAAGTTTAGGAGGGATCTTTTGCATTTTCCCCAAATAAACTTTCAAAAGATCTACTAAGGATCTATGTCAAGACATTTTACAATAATTATCCAAAATGAAGTAAGCTAACACTTAGTTTTAATAAAATAAAGACAAAGCTAACCGAGTCCATCCCCATAATTAGAGTCATCAAATTGGCTATCATCACTCCATCCTATAAACAAACATCTAAGAAGATTATTTTTAAAATATAAAACCTAAAATAGGTTATCTATAAAGCTCAACAAGTAAGGGCTACCATAAGTGCACACTTATGCAACGAACAACATGCAAAACAATTATATATCGATGTAGCATACAATAGAAAATGTAATTAATAGCTCCATCTTAATTATTTTAGCAAATACAATCAACAAGAATTCTAGTACCAATAACCAACAATAAAAATCAAATCACCTCATCCAGACATCTTTGCTTATACCAACTAAAATTGTTCATACCTAGTTACCCTTGTTCCATATTGCAACTTCATCTCATCAAAAGTTTTTTTTGCCAATTTTCGACCCATATTAGCTATAGATCCATCGCATTGATGATCGATTTAACCATAGAAGTTAAATGGATAAGTAAACTACAAGCCACTTAATCTTAGGTATACAACCTATAATTGACCTTAAATACCTAGTTTGTGACCCATATATCCTTAATCATTAGGGGTATCAGTGTCAACCACAAACAACAAATCAATTAAGCCTAGATATATGTGTAAGTTGATGAAATATTCTAGTTCTATAATATTTTAATTTTATTCTTTTAAGTATTAGTGCATTAGTAATATATTTTGCAGGTAGGGTGGTTTTCGTGATTTGACTCCTTTTAAATTTTAACCGTCAAACCCTATTAATAATACATATTATTCTTCTCTCTCTCTTTTTTTTTTTTTTTATTTTCTCTCTCCCTCCCTCCCTCATGATAGGTCCTTATTCCCATCAACTACATATTCATACTCCTTCTTGTGTACAAGACTAACAAAGCACAATAGGTATGTTATTTCTTAGGGATTTTTGCGCTATTTCGTGTTTCTAGTCTTCTTTTTTAATTCTATTTTGAAACAACTTCTAGAGCATGAGTTCTTAGTGTGAGAATGAAGGGGTTGATTTATAGGGTAGGATTTCTTGATGTTTTGGTTAAGTGTTATCTTTCCTTTGTATTGGCTATGTTAATGTAAGGTGTTATCATATTGAAGTGTACTTGATGAAGGTTGGTGTAGTTTGCAACTTGGAGTTAAAGGTCAAGGGATTGTAGTGTATTTGTCTTCAAGATTGCAAGTAAGTTTCCTTGCTACTTATGATTTGATTTTTTTATGAAAATTCTAAGTTTCTTGCAAGTTAAAATTTTGGTTAATCATGGATTAGATATCAAGTGTTGCTAGAGAATGGACCAATTTTCAGATAAAAATGGGTGTATGGAATAAAGCTTTGAGTATTAAAATGATTGAATTGTGATAGAAAATGTGTTCAATTGAGTAGGATTGAAGTTTATGAAAGTTTTGTAGATTTTACCACTATAGAATTTGTAGTTATGGAGAAAGGTTCAAACTCTTTACAAAGAGTTCAAAGCTTTTTGGATAGTTTTGAGTACAAAATGTGGTAAAAAATATTTCTATATAAAAAGTGCAAAGAATTTATTAAATAATGGTCGGACTCTTTATAAAAGGTCTTGATGTTTTTCATGATAAAGTTTCCTTATTTAATCTTACTTATTTCCCTTTATGATAATATTTTGATTACCTTAATTATGCTTTTAACCTTATTTACACTTAATTTATATATCTAACAATTTTTTACTTGTTTTAAAGGTTTGTAACACCTAATTATAATTAATATTGATAAAAATAAATAATCTTTTCATATTAACTAATTTATTATACTAAATAATAAACCCTTTTCAAATCGTATTTGAATCTTTCAACTAAGATTGAGTCTTTCTCACTTAAAATCATTTAACTATCATGTTTAACTATCTTTTAACTAGTTTAAAAGAATCTCTATAGTTAAATTTCATAGCAATGACAAAAATCATCATTTGGTCAACTTTTTCTCAATGTACTTTTATGGAGTTTGAGGGCTTTAATGAGGAGTTACTCGAATATTTAGTGAGAATCCATTGGTGAGCTATAAGTTAATGAAAATAGATGATTTAAGGTATTTTAGGATTCTTAGCTAAAGCTTTGAGATGGTTTTGCATAAAAAATTTAAATACTTGTATTTATATTATTGTATTAAGATTGAAAGTCTAAGATATTTAGGAATTGTTGGTTAAATCCATTTCAGTCACCTAATTACATTGTATGTAGTTTGTGCACACTAAGATAGTAATAAATGAAATTAATGAATATCTAACATTTAGTTTTGTTGTGTTGATTTTGCTTAGTTATGACTAAAGGACTGGAAGTATTGGTAATCATGGTATAACAACTTGATAATTGGTATGTAGCATTATCTTAAATAAAGTTGTATATCGAAATGATTTTGGTAGATCTAAGTTGATTCATGAACTCTAAGGTATTGAGGAGTACCAATATCGTGTATGTAACGCGAAACCCAGGCTACACTACTACATGCCATGTGTCTTTATCTCATAAAAACATGTTAAGGCTCTAAATCAACTTTGATACATTTTAACCCGTAACTCCTATATAAAAGCATTTCATACATCCCTAAAATTCAAATAATTTCATAAAACATATCAAATATTTAACGCAGTAAAAGTCTTTGTGCACAAAATAATCATTCCTCCAAAGATACTATCTATTACAGTTAAATAACATAATTCTCTCAAATCCTAATCACCATAATAATAATGGTAATCTTCATCTTCATCTTCCTCTCTCTATGGTTTACCCAAACCCAAGTTATCTTCTGGGTTCTCATCTTCCTCAGCACCTACATTTAAAAATGTTTCCCAAATGGTGAGCTAATGCCTAGAACGTATAACATAAATACACACGCATGAACAAATATGAACAGACATCACACACATCATGCAATAGTTAAACACAAACAATCATTTCTTAATACAATTTATATCCACAAGCATCAGTAGGTTACTCATGTCCCCCTTAACAGACTTAACACATTGGAGCATGATTTGGTGATGGAAACTGCAACTACGGGCCCCATACCCATGATTCCTTAATCTTTAAACTTTGTGGTAGGAACTGCCATTATGGGCCCTACACCCATGCACACTTAAACCTCTTAATCTTAATGATGGGAACTGTCAGCACACTTAAACCTCTTAACCAACATTCAACCTAGATCATTTCTAAGCACGACTCCACTAGGAGCAACTTCACATAAGGATCATTGGGGTGCCCCCTAGGAATTTTCCATTACAAGCCCCTAGGTCGAGCCAAGCACATATAACATACAACTTGAACACTTAAGCTAGTTCATCCTGTTAAATCAAGTTCAATGCATAAACTAGCTTAAGCAAGCATAAATCATCACACAAGTTACACGTACCTTAAATCCTAGCCTTAAGCACTTCCGGTTTTGGACTTAAGCTAAATTGAAATCTATATACATCAACGAGCTCTTCTTAATACTTAATCTAAGATTAATATCATTCTCTTATTTCTCTTAATACTATTTATTTAATTTCTCTTGGGCCTTACTAGCTATCTAGGTTATGTAGAAATTAGTTTAATTTGAAGTTAAACGAACATATAATCATGTTATATTTTTTTTTCAACATAGCCATGTTAGGGATCGTGTTGCTCAACACAGGCTGGAGCACAATCATGTTAAGGGTCATGTATCTTCCGGTGTAACTTTCACACTCAACACGGTCGAAATATGACTGTGTTAGGAGGCTGTGTTACCCTTAACTCAATATGGTCGAAACATGACCGTGTTGGGAGGCCATGTATTTTTCAATGTAACTTTCGAATTCAACACAGTTGAAACACGAACATGTTGGTTGGCCATGTTACCCTCAGCAATCTCCATGAACTCTTGACCCTTCATTCCAATATCTCTTAAGCCTAATTCTCTCTATTCTTAAGCTTGATTAAATCTCTAAAACATTTAAGTATAAATAAACTACACGAATTAGATTACTTACTTCAAAAATTCCACAAATCATATCCTTAAGCTGTTAATTTCCCATTCTCATATTGTCCCTTCTTAAACTCAAGTCTTGATATGCACACGATACTCATGAGGTCCACATCCAATAATCGAAATTGAAACTTTTGTATAAAAATCCTTAGCTCTTGTACTTGAAGTTAGGTTGCGCCGTTTCCTTTTGTCGTCTTAGGGTTTATTCAGAGATCGTATGTCTTTTGTGGTTTTTGGTTCACTGCTCAAAATGGCAAAGGAGGCTTTAGGTTAATTTGGGGTTTTTATACCCCTCGTGTGAAATATCCAAATTGCCCGTCGAATTTTTATGAAGTTCTTGTCTTAGCTTTGGTTTTACATTATAATGTTATAAGATATATACACCGATACATCATAAGAAAAAAAAAATCTAGGTATTACATTCTCCTTCCCTTATAAAAACGTTCGTTCTTGAAAGTACTTGATTTTGGAAGAATTCTAAATACTTCATCCTCATTTTTTGCTTCCATTTCCTACATCACTTCCCTTTCTATTTGGTTAATCCATTGCACTTTAACGTAGGAGATTATTTTCCGCTTTAGTACCTATTCTTTAGTGTCTAGAATTCTGATTGGCCTTTCTAAAGACGTCAGATTTGGCTGCACATTTAGTGGTTCTAAAGTCACTATCTGATCCTAGTCGGGTACATATTTCCTTAGCATGGATACATAGAATACATCATGTACTTTGGCCAAATTTAGCGGAAGAGCTAACTTGTAAGCCACTGTGCCTATTCTCCTTAAGATTTCAAACGAGCCTATATATCTTGGGTTTAGCTTTCCTCTCAACTTGAATCTGATCATCCCTTTTGTTGGAAAAATCCTCAATAATACCTTATCTCTCACTTGAAATCCAAAGGGCGTCTTCTCTTATCTGCATAGCTCTTTTTTCGAGATTAGGTCGTCTATATTCTCTACTCGATTAGCTTCACTTTGTCTACTATTTCTTGTACTAACTTCGACCTCATCATCTGTCTTTCTCCCACTTCATTCCAATGTAGTGGGGATCTTCACTTTCTTCTATAAAGAGCTTCATATGGTGCCATCTAAATGGTTACTTGGTAACTGTTATTATAGGCAAACTCCACCAAAGGTATATGCTCATTTCAATTTCCTCTAAAATCTAATGAACATGCCTTGAACAAATCCTCCAATATTTGTATAGTCCTTTTAGATTGACCATCTGTCTATGGGTGGAATGCTATACTGAATTGTAGTTTAGTGCCCAATGCTTTGTGTAGGCTATTCTAGAATCTACTCACAAATCTTGTGTCTCTATCAAAAGTGATTGTCACTTGTAGTCTGTGCAATTTAACTATCTCCTATATGTATATCTAAGCTAGTTTCTTCAATTTATATCATACTTTGATAGGTATAAAATAAGCAGACTTGGTCAATCTGTCCATTATAACCCAAACTGCATCCTGTTTATCTTTAGTGTTTAGGAGGGCTGTAATAAAGTCCACTATCACATGCTCCCATTTTCACTCTGGTATTAGAAGAGGCTGTAATTCTTTAGCTGATCTCTGATGTTCTATTATGATCTGCCAGCATGTGAGGCATCTAGCTACATATTCAACTATTTCTCTCTTCATGTTTCTCTACTAATAACAACTTTTAATGTCCTTGTACATTTTGGTACTTCCAAGATGTATTGTGCAGATAGAGTGATGTGTTTCTTTCATTATCTTTCTCTTTAATTCTACATCCTTTGGCACATATACTCTTGTTTTGTACCTTAAGGTCCCTTTTGCATCTAAGTTGAATTTTGGTGCCTTGCCTTGTTCCATTCTACTTTGATACCACATAAGCTGTAATGCTTGAAACCCGGGCTGCACTACTGTCCGCTACGTGTCCCTATCTTCCATCTAACTAGCTTTAATTTTGTTAATTATGGTTGACTGAATCCTTAAGGTAGCCATTTTTTCTCCCACTTTTTGTGTTAAAATTTTTAGTTCCAATTTACGCATGACTTCTAATAACTCCTTCTATGAAGTGATGAGAGTGGCTATATTGCCTTGTTTTTTTTTTTTTTGCTAAGGGCGTCTACCATCACATTAGCTTTTCCTGGGTGGTATTGCATCTTTAGGTTGTAATCTTTGATTAACTCCAACCATCTCCTTTATCTCATATTCAACTCTTTCTACGTAAATATGTACTTCAGGCTTCTATGATCAGTGAAGATTTTACACATTTCTCCACATAAGTAATGTTTCCATAGCTTCAAAGTTGGCACTACAGCTGCTAATTCTAATTCATGAGTTAGGTAGTTCTTTTCATGCGACTTCAATTATCGAGAAGCATAAGTTATTACTTGACCACTTTGCATCAATACACACCTCAACCCTTAGACTGAGGCATCATTATACACTATAAACTCTTCTCCACTCTTGAGCAAAGTCAAAACTAGCATCAACACCAGTTTCTCTTTAAGCATCTGAAAATTGGCTTCACATCTGTCATCCCATTCGAATTTCACATTTTTCTTTATTAATCTAGTAGAAGGAGTTACTATTTTGGAAAATCCTTCTACAAATCTCCTATAGTAGCTTGCTAGACCTAAGAAGCTTCTTATCTCTATAATTGTTTTCGGTCAGTGCCAATATACTATCACTCTTACCTTTTTCGGGTTCATAGATATCCCATTCCTATTAAACACATGACTTAAGAAGACTACTTGTTTCAGCCAGAATTCACATTTACTGAATTTGGCATACAACTTCTCATCTTGTAACCTGCCCAATACTAGTCTTAAGTGTTCTTCATGCTCCTCAGTGCTTCTAGAGTATATGAGGATATTGTCTATAAAGATAATTACAAATTTATCTAGAAAATCCTTGAATGCTTTGTTCATTAAATTCATGAATGCAACTGGTGCATTCATTAGTCCAAAGGGCATTACTAAAAACTCGTAGTGCCTATACCTAGTACAGAATGCTGTTTTTTGGATGTCCTCTTCTTTGATTCTCAATTGATGGCAGCTTAATCTCTGGTCTACTTTGGAGAATACCTAAGCTCCTTGCAATTGGTCAAATAGGTCATCTATCATGAGAAGAGGATACTTGTTCTTTATTGTGTCCTTGTTTAACTCCCTATAGTTTATACAGAGTCTTATGCTTCCATCCTTCTTCTTCACAAATAGGATTAGTGCACCTTAAGGAGAGACACTGGGTCTTATAAAACCATTATCTTGTAGCTCTTGTAATTGTTTTCTTAATTCTTCCAATTCCACTAGTGTTATCCTATAGACTTGTTTTAATATGGGTACTATATCTTGTATCAAGTCGATGTTGAATTCTATTTCCCTAAACAGGGGTACATTAGGAAGATCTTCTGAAAACACATCAGGAAATTCCCTCACTATCAGTACTCCTTCCATCTTAACTTCTTCACTGGCTTTAACAAATATAGTTGCTAGTACAATTTTTCCTCACATCTTATAGGCAGGTAATCTAGTGGGTCTCTATACTTCTAACTTGTATTCAAAATATCCATCCCCTGGTATATTAAACTGCACCACCATGTTGTGATAGTTAATGGTGGCATGATATTTTGACAGCCAGTTGACACCTAATGTAATGTCAAACTCTATCATTTCCAATACTAGGACGTCTGCTGGCATCACCCTATCATGTATTTCTATTCTCACTCCTCTGCATATCTTACTTATTCTTCCTCCTACTCCCAAAAGAGTATTAACAATTAGGCAATCATTCATGTTTTTAACATTCAAAGTACATGCATAAACAAAATTCTCAAACACACATGACATAGACGCACTAGTATTGAACATCACATATGCATTGTAGGAGTGTACTGGAAGCATACATGCAATGTTATCCACATCCGAGATATCTTGGTGCTATTGTTGATGAATGGTAAACACTTTAGTAAGAACTCTTTGTCTAAGACTTCTTGCTTGAGGTTTACCTCCCTATCCTCTCACTAGAGGTCTAACTACCTATTGAACTGGCCTTGTTTGATTTCTGATTTGTCCTTAAGGATAGTTGAATGCCTTATGTCCCCTTTGGTTGCACACATGGCAGAAGATTAGGGGGACTGACCTTTCAGTGCAATACTTGCTAATGTGCCTAGTCTTCCCACAAGAGAAACATGCCAATATGGCCATCTACACTCTCTTAACTCATGAGGTCTATAACATCTAAGACATTTAACATTTGGGCCTATTTTAGTGAGTGCCAAAGGCACTTGTTTGATTTGAAGAGGAGGGCTGAAGCTCTCGGTGTTTTGCTTTGCAGCATGTGATGTCTTTTACTCTTGTCTTGCTTTATTCCACTAGAGGCAGGTCTTTTTCCTAGAGTTATTACAACTCTACAGCTCTGTTGTTCCTCTATAATCTTCTTATTCCACTTGAGGTACTTCGCTTTGTCAACAATTTCAACATATGTATTTAACTGAAAGGCCCTTACTACAAGTTATAGGTCTAATTTCAATTCTCTCAAGAATGTTTTGGCTTGGGACTTATCATCATTTCGTACATTTTCGGGAAGGGATTGAACGAAGAATTCAGTTCTGCCTCGTACTCTTCAACTGTTCGTTTCCCTTGTTTACAGTTGTAGTATTCATTCTCCATTTTGTCTTTGAAGTTACTGGGAAAGTATCTTTGATAAAACAGCTTCCTAAATACAGCCTAATTTATGCATTCTCCTATAAGTCTAGGAACCAAAGCCTATCATTTTGCTGCAATTCCCTTCAGCATGAATGTAGCATAATTTACCTTCCTATTTTCTAGTATTTGGAAGGTAGTAAATGTCTTCTCAATTTCTTGTACCTAATCCTCAGCTTCAATTGGGTCAATCATTCTAGGGTTAAATTTCTTAGCTACTCTTATAAACATATCAAAGCTAACGGGTTTATTGGCATTTTTTGTGCTATGGGACATTAGGGGCTTGGTGTTGTTGTGCCAGTAGTCCCACCAGATGGTTTATAGTATGTGGTACCTGAACTATCTCTTTAACCATCTGACCTCTTTCCCCCTATGGCTGTGGGTTTTAAACTTCCTCCTCATTAGGGTTATTACGTCTAGTACCCCTTCTAGCTCTTGATCCGGTGATTCTTCTTAGAGGCATTCTATTTAAGAAGAGACAACTAGTTCTACTTAAGTTAATATTAGTCATGGTCAATTTCATAGTGTGTAAGTATATACACATATACCACTACACATGGGTCTACTCATATATAAAACTTAGCAGTTAAAAGAATATGAGGAAAGTAATACTACAAGAAAATAATTACATAATTAAGTAAACGTTCATTATTTTACCCACTCTCTTCATGTCTCACTATTTTACAAGTTCAGTGCTTAACTCTTTAAAGATTATATCTTAGACTCTATTATTTAAAACTTATGTCTATTGATCATTGCTTAGTTCTAAGAATCATTACCTAAGTTATTCGGGATCAAGAACCTATGCTCTATAGATCAAACTTAAGTCTCTAAAGATCATGAACCTAAAGCTTTGATACCACCTAAGCTGTAATGCCTTAAAACGTGGGTCGCGCTACTGCCTACCACATGTCCTTATCTTACAAGAACATGTTAAGGCTCTGAATCAACTCTGATACATTTTAACTTGTAACTCCTAGATAAAAGCATTTTATACATCCCCAAAATTCAAATAATTTCATAAACTATATCAAATATCTAACGCAACGAAAGTTTTTGAATACAAAAATAATCATTCCTCAAAAGTTACTATCTATTACAGTCAAATAACATAATTCTCCCAATTTCTAATCACCACAATAATAATGGTAATCTTCATCTTCATCTCTCTATGGTTCACTTAAACCTAAGTTATCTTCTAGGTTCTCATCTCTCTCAATACCTACATCTAAACGAGTTCCTCGAAGGGTGAGCTAATGCCCAGTACGTATAATACAAACACACATGCATGAATAAACATGAATAGGCATCATACACATCATGCAGTACTTAAACACAAACAACCATTTCTTAGTACAATTTATGTCCACAAGCATCAACAGGATACTCATGTCCCCCTTAACACACTTAACACATTGGAGTATGATTTGGTGATGGGAACTGCCATTACAGGCCTCACACCTAGGATATCTTAATCTTTAAACTTGGTGATGGGAACTATCACCACGAGCCCCACACCCATGGTACACTTAATTTTAGTGATGGGAACTACTACTATGGGCCCCACACCTATGTTCACTTAAACTACTTAATCTTGATGATGGGAAGTGCCACTACGGGCCCCCCACGCATGTACACTTAAACCACTTAATCTTGGAGATGGGAACTACCACTATGGGCCCCACACCCATGTAAACTTAAACCTCTTAACCAACATTCAGCCTAGATCATTTCCATGTACGACTCCATTAGGGACAACATCATACAAGGATCATTGGGGTGCCCTATAGGGATCTGCCACTACGGGCTCCTAGGCCGAGCTAAGCACATATAACATACAACTTGAACACTTAAGCTAGTTCATCTAGTTAAATCAAGTTCAATGCATAAACTAACTTAAATAAGCACAAATCATCACACAAGTTACACGTACCTTGAATCCTAGCCTTAAGCACTTTCGCTCTTGGACTTAAGTTAACTTGAAATTTTTACACATCAATGAGCTCTTCTTGATACTTAATCTAAGATTAATATCATTCTCTTATTTCTCTTAATCCTATTTATTTAATTTCTCTAGGGCCATACTAGCTACTTAGATTATGTGGAAATTAGTTTAATTTGAAGTTATATGAATGTATAATCATGTTATACTTTATTTAACTTGACCATGTTGGAGACCATGTTGCTTAACACGATTGGAGTATCTTTCGGTGTAACTTCACACTTAACACGATCGTGACTTAATATGGTCGAAACACGACTATGTTGGGAGGCCATGTATCTCTCGGTATAACTTTCGAATTCAACACGGTTGAAACATGACCGTATTGGTAGGCTGTGTTACCCTTAACAATCTCCATGAACTCCTAACCCTTCATTCCGATTTCTCCTAAACTTAATTCTCTCTATTATTATGCTTGATTAAATCTTTAAAACATGTAATTATAAATAAATTACATGAATTAGATTACTTACTTCAAAAATTTCATAAATCGTATCCTTGAGCCATTAATTCCCCATTCTTATATCGTCCCTTCTTAAATCTTGAGTCCTGATGTGCACACAATACTCATGAGGTCCACATCCAATAATTGAAATTGAAACTTTTGTATAAAAATCCTTACCTCTTGTACTTGGAGTTAGATCGCACCGTTTCCTTTCGTCATCTTAGGGTTTATTTAGAGAGCGTCTATCTTTTGTGGTTTTTGGTTCATTGCTCAAAATGACAAAGGAGGCTCTAGTTTAATCTGGGGTATTTATACCTTTTGTGTGAAATATCCAAATTGCCCATCGATTTTTTTATGAAATTCCCATCTTAGCCTTGGTTTTATGTCATAATGTTATAACTTATATATATTGATACATCATAGGAAAAAAAAATATTCAGGTATTATAGTGTATATACATATATATATATATATTATTATATGTGTTATGGGGTTTATACTATTTTATAATGCCTAAAAGAAAGATAATTAAATGGTTTGTTGTACATTTAATGACATGGTTATTTGATTATGCATTTGACTTATGAGGTAACTGCATGTATTTGATGGTTATCACGTGTTAGGCTCACGCTCACCCCTTTGCGAGTCTTCTTTTCAGTTGTTGGTAATTTGATGTGGTTTAGTATTATGTTGAGCTAGGCTATGACTTGTTTTATGACTTGGGTGACAATGTGGGCTTATACAATGAGTAGTTGTAGTGGGAGACCGTTACCTATCTTATGGTTAAGTTATATTTTGTGTGTTGGAGATTAGACTCTTGTTACAGATGTATTTCAGTTATGTTAAATGGTTTAGTGTAACACATCTAGTGAAATGTTTATGTTCATTTATAGGAGAGTGAGACTCTGATGTGCCTATTAACTGTGTGGATGTTTGGAGCTTATTTCAATTTGTGAATTAGTAGTTATTATTGGTATTATGATGATATTAGATAGGTTCCAAATGATATGTAGTATGTTATGAAATCCTGGGTTTGAGAGCGTTATAACTTGAGTATTATTAGTGCTTAGGATTATAGAACCTTAGAAGTTGGGTAATAAAATCTATAGGATGATGAGATGTGAAGAGAGAGGATAGAAAATGGGTTTGTTTTTAAACTAAAATGGATTATTAATTAGTTTTTGCAATTTTACATGCTTGATTAATGCACTTTATCTTTAATTTTTCTTTGACTTATCCATAGACCTTACTTACTACATTTAATATCTATTACTTACATAACTTAACTATTAGTTTCTTTCTTGTACTCTTCTTTTTCTTTCTTTTCCATTGGATGCCTTAGGAGAACTGCAAGCTAAAGTATCTCCATCAATTCTAGGAGCATAGCTCTTGGTGAACAACACCTATAGCCAGATACATAATAGGTTATCCTCAAATTGCCCAATTGATAGAGGTAGTCCATGAGTTAATTGGGGTACTGGTACAATAGCAGTAACAACTCTAAGAAAATGTTTAGGTGATTCGAGCTAATGCTAAAGCTTAGAGGCAAGAGAGACATTTTCAACTAAGGGTAGAGATAGATAAAGTGGATTGGTCAATTTAAATTGATTTGTGAGGTTAGCTAGAGAGTTCCACCTGAACCTTAGTGATCCATGAGTTAATTCTATTGGTATAATAGCAGTGACAACTTTAAGAAAATGTTTAGGTGATTCGAGCTAATGCTAAAGCTTAGAGGCAAGAGAGACTGTTTCAACTAAGGGTGCAGATAGATAAAGTGGTTTGGTCAATTTAAATTGATTTGTGAGGTTAGTTAGACAGTTCCACCTTAACCTTAGTGATTGGTTGGATGTAGAGAGGTGGATATAGGAGAATGAGAGAACTTTTGCTGCATTGAGAGCATTTAAGGAAAAGAAGGTGGATTTTGTTGTATATCTCTTAAGGAAGATCACTATAGATTGGTGGGTGAAGACCTAGAGACTCATTGAGTATCCTGTTACCTAGGAGAAATTTAGCAGTGCCTTTTATGAGAAGTATTTTCCTAGTAACTTGCACTAAAAGTTGACGGTAATATACTACAACATGAGGAAAGGTAGCATGGCTGTATAAGAGTATGAGGTAGAGCTTAATCACTTGATGAAGTTTATCTTGAAGAGTTGAAGGTAAATGAGAATGTTAAAATGCAGAATCCCCAATTACAACATGAAGTATAAGCTTTTGAGTCCACCACATATACAATTGTGGTTAACAAGGCAAAGTTGTTGGAGTAGAGTCATTGCTAGATAAGGGGCAAGGAGGTATGTGGGTCACAGATAATGTTAGGTAAGAGCACAAAAAATGAGTTACTTATCTATTAATGATAATTGACTCACATTCGTCAATCATTAGAACTATCCATTGCATGTCATGGAAAGCTCATCTCATTTATTATTCTCTAGGCTGATGGCTAAAGATAAGCTCCAAAATACATTAATAGGTGTTATTTTCTCCTCATTTGAGACATTTAGAAGATTATGATAAACACTATTATGTTGCTACAATCTTCTTTTCAAATATTAAACCATGAACTTGATGAAAAGCGCTCAAGAACGTTCATTTGTTACACACATTAGCAAGTTGCTAATATCACTTGTTCTTCTTGTCTTGACTCTTTAATCACATCCCTCCATGTATCATCAAATGAAGTTTTCTCCATGGTCATTCAAAGTGTGGTATCATGTTACATGCACATGATTGATTATCAGCGACATCTCCCCCATGAATAATACAAGGATTATGTCACAATATATGCATTCAGTATAATTTTTCCAATCTACTTCATATGTATTATGCTATGAACATTTGATTAGAAGGAATTGATGACATGGTACTATCATTTGGTTTTTTACCCTCAAAGCTTATTATTTGCTAGGGATGGAATTTTCAGGCTAGGGGATTAGGTCTAAGCTTCGAAAAAACTAATTATTGCAATTATTAAAAAAAAATAGAAAAAAAAATGATGTATGATAATTATATTTATATTTTTTAGAAGAAATAATTAGCATATTGTAAGATATAACTAAGTGATCTAAGTTTACATTTCTATCCTTGAAAATAATGGTTCAATTTTTTTTTTTTTTAACATCCGATTCTTATAAACTACTATTTTCATTTTTCTTTGTTTTCTTTGTTTCTCTCTCTCTCTCTCTCTCTCCCTCCTTTTTTGTCCCCCTCTTTTTCCTTTTGTTTTTTCTTTTATTTCACAATTCCCAATTAATAGCATATTTCTATCTCTAATGTTTTATTCTTTTTTTTTTTAGTATTATTTTCAATTTCATTAGTCTTAAGTTATAATCAATTCAAATACTTTTTGCTCATTTTTTCAAACGATTTTAGTAATTGAACTATTTGAACAATATATGCAATAAGTCTTCAAGCAAAATTTGGTTAAAAGATATTAATCGACTAAATAAAATGCTCTTAACATACTATTTATTAATCAATAACTATAGCATAAATCATAATTATAAAAGCTCTAGTTACTAGTTATCATTTTTTTCCCCTAAGAAAATTGATTTATTTATATAACATATTCAGAAATCTTACACTGTATTTCTTAATGAAGTCCTATTTCTTAATGAAATCCTTTTATATGAATAGGATGTGCCGTGATCATCAACATAGATGGACCATTTTCTGATGAAAACTCTATATTTACATAAAGGTAAATTCAGCCCCAGTTTAACGATTCTACGTTCGTCCCTGCCATTTGCTGATTTGTTACAAAACTCTTGGACTACAACATCACAGCATATTGATTGTAAATCGCCAAGATCAAATCTCTAACAAATAAAAAAAGAAAAAAAAAAGAAGAAAGTAGATAAAGATAAATAATTACAAAATCAGACCTCCCGAATTTTTATTCGTACACTTGATTTGGTAGGATTATTTGTGTGTATGTCATGCCAACTGACTTGTAGATAAAACAATCTCCTATCTTTCTCAATATAGAAAAGGTCATATTTCAATTCATATTTTTATAGCAGATGATACAATGACCTTTATTTTTAATTAATGTTGTAAAATTATATTAGTTACTTTTTTTTCTTTGCCATGAGAAATTTATTTTGCTAACTTTCCACTTGCTACTTAATTATAGCATTCACTAACAAAGAGTGAATATAGAAGTGTACAAGTAGGTTAAACAGACTAACTCGGTTTAAGTCATTTGGATCTGCAAGTTAAACAGGTCAATTTATGATAAATGGATCAAAATTTGTTCATTCTAACACAACCCATATGAGTTAGTAGGTTAAATGGGTTAGGTTACTAAGCTAGCCTATTTAACTAGTATATATTTTTTGGTGGGTTAAATAGACTAATATAACCCATTTAACCTATTTATGTATTTTAATGGATCATATTGGCTAACCCATAACCTAATAACAATATGTTTTATTTTTTTCATTTAAAATTATATAAAATACAAAATCTATAATGATTTTGTATCATTTATACAATAATATGATGAATTGATTTGATACTTTATACCATAATATGGATATTATAATTGTAATATTTTTATAATATGAATATTCTAAAATGATAAAAGGATTAATGGATGAAACCAATGAGGAAGATAAAAAGACTAAGACATAATAGAAAGAAGGATGAGGAAGATGATGACGAATGATGATTTGTGGTTTGTGTTTTGTAATTTATTATATTAAGTTTAAAAATGAAAGGAATTAATGACTTAGAGTTATGTTGTAAATGTAATATGCAATTAGAGTAAATTATTCCAATTTTTTTTCTTAAATTAGTGGATTAGCTTGTGGGTTAAATGAGTTGACCAATTTTAACCTATAGATTAAATGAACTAGGCTTGTTTGATCCACTTTTTAAATGAATTGAAAATATCAGCTCTAATCCGTTTCTTAAATGAGTTAAATAGATCGACCCATAAACCATAATCAATTTGTATAGCTCTAAGTGAGCATTGGGTAAGAATATGGATTTTAAACCCTATATTATTAAGTCGATTCTGATATGCGTAGTTGAGGAAAATTACACCGCTACTCGTGTGAAGATAAAAAATATTACTTTTATTGTCCTAAAACCACTACAAAATTATATCTTATATATTATAAGTTCATGATAACATGTATTGTGATTCTATGCTTATATCTATTAGACAATTTTTTTTGTAAAAAATGTAAGGAAATTGCAAATACACTAACAAATTAAAGAGACAACAACGCTGGCCCAGCTTCTATAACATATATTTTAACCTTTGAGGTCCGTACACAATAAATGGTCAAACTCTTTTCATTTTTCCCCTTCGTTTTGTCATTAATTTATTACTTTTTCGTCAAAATTTTGTCATTATTTCGTATTTACTTATCAAGCATTCTTATATTTTAAATAATTATGGTTGGACTTTAATTTATCTTAGGACTATGTTGAAATTATATTTACGTTAGCAGAGATCGCGATGTGGGTGGAAAATTGTCTTAGTATAATGAAATAGTTTAAAAATAACATATTCATTTACAAAATCAGACACAAAATATTAATTTTCAAATAAAAAATAAAACAATATAATCTATCTTATAATATTTAATACCACACCAAAAACAACTTAACCATATAGTCATACCAATTCTTGAATCCAAGGGATCCTTATTTTTAGTAGACTATAAAGTAAATTCTAATTTTAGATTTCGAGAACAGATATTATAGAATAAAACACTATATCCTACTTATCATGTGCCCATTCATCTTTACCTATCATGGAAAATAATCGTGAATATGATGAGAGTTTTTTTTTTTTTGGCCAACTTTTATTACAATTAAAAAAAATCAAATCTAATTTATCTCACTAAAAGACATACTTATACTATTAGACTATTAAACTATAAGCACCTTGTTAAATTTAAAACCAAGATATGTCCCACTAGTTCAAACCGAATCATTGGATACGCGTCCATCCACGAGAACGAAGAAGTATAAACAAAAGTCAATGACCTAATTGTCTGAGTATAAAATTAGCATGCCATTATTATCCATAGGAGAAGGTGCAATGTATGGGCTATGTTCTTTTGGAATTTTTGCACAATTTTGCCACAATATTCTGGGGACCACATCCATTTTTTATACTTAATTAAAATATCATATTTACGTAAAAGAATAATGCACCACAAAAGTACATAAAAATATAAAGAAGTTACGGAATTTTCTCAAGAGATTTTCCTCAGAGGTTAAAAGAAAGAAAAATTTAAATAAATAATTAAAAACTACGTAATTCTTTACTAAAGTAGAGAAGGGAACGAACCGGGTTTAACCAGTGCGCAATATGAAACTAATCCACGAGTTCAAGACCTGAATTCGGTGGGTCCAAAGAAAAAATAGGAATAAGATCAAAATTGTAAGCCTAACAGGTCTTAGATCTGCCCCGGGCTTGTAAGGCTCTGATGGGTCCTATACTCGGAAAGAGAGAGAAAGATGATTATATATAATTATTTATAACATGGATTAATTTTATTGGTTAAATATTTAAAAAAAATAAAGAATAAAGATATTAAAAAGGTATATTTTTACTTTAATCACATATATATATATATATATTCTTAAAAGAAAAAAATGTTTATATATATATATTGGAAGTGGCATTGTGCTAGCATTGGCTCCTACATGTTGCATTAATGTGACCGAACGCTGAGACACCTTTCATCCATGAAAGGTTGAAACCCACGATCCACAGAAGTGATTGGATGGTATGATGTTACTTCTGCGACAGGTTGTTTTGTATTCAGTGGTCGGACCATAAGAGATTTTATAATTTCTCCACCACATGTAGTGATGGCCATTTCATAATCCGCCTGTTAATTTAACTGCGATTCTAGATTGAGATGTTTGTAACTGAGACACAAATCCATTATAGAGTGAGCTGGCCACAAATTGAGTGTTAAACACCTATTTTATGCCATTGTTCCCTGTTTAATTCTAGTCAATATTCCAATGTCACCGCTGATGAAACACCAATTCTGCCTATTTGCTTTAATTCTTTGGAATATTTGGTGGAAAGTGGAGTCTAGATTTTTTTTTTTTTTTTCGAATTCACTTTGCAATTCGTAAAGCCTTAATTTTCAGTTCGATAGGGTCAAGGGGTGAATTTAGTTGAATTCTACATAAATGTTAAAATCATATTGAGTAATTTAATTCAACAAGGGTCCAATTAAAGATATGATGACCCAGTATGCAAGATTTTGATTTTGCAGCATGAAAACAAAGTATGTGTGGCTCGGTTTAGCCTGCAGGAAAATCCAAATCCAATTAACTCAGGTGCTTCCACGTCAATAATGGACATATCCTCTTTTCACATGAAAAGTAACCCCAATCGGTTTTTATTTGAAATTGCAGGCCCGTGGTTCATCGGCTTACTTGAGATCCAGTTTCATTTCAATAAATATCTCTTCATGGAGTATAATCAAGAGAGAAACGATGATATTGGACATCAAATTAATATTTTTGAAAGATTTAGAGGTTTAGTGATGAAGGGGATAAGGGCATGTAAAGCAAATACAAGAAAGTGTATTTGCAATTTAACTATTTTATTGTAGGAAACTACATCTATAATAATATAAATACTGATAGTTATAAAGGTTTCAACAGAATACACACATATAATATCATATGATCCCCTGATTGCATGAGATGGTAGGGCCTTAAACTAAACTAATAATCCATGTGAGCCCGTAAAACTAGCCTCATACATAGTAGAGGGAGTCTAATTCTCAAAATCGTAGCTCTACACACCTAGAAGTGAAACTATAAGAAAATTACAAAAAATCAATGGGACATAGTACGTAGTCAAAGATTCACATTATACTACATACAACAACATTGAGGTTATCAAACAATTAAGTGCATGCATGAACAACAATATGCCACCACACATCATTGTCCAATTTGATATAAAGCTAATGGAAAATAAATCATCTATAGTTTGGTTTTAAGGGGTTGTGCTCTTACTATGGTCATCAGATTTTGATAATGCAATGAGTAACCATAGAGAATCTCTTATCTCTATGGAGCCCCACCTACCTATGATGTTGTTTAAGCTTAGCCCAAGCCTCATGATGCCCTCAAGTCGCTTAGTATAAACTAAAGTTGGAGAAAAGCTTTCAGCCTCCTCATAATCATTAAGTCTTTTCATATTGTCTAATATATCTAAGGGGATGTAGTGCATGTCTCACTTGAATTGTTATTCAAACCATGATTTAGATCAATTATTGGTGCAATATGGTTCATAAACATAGAGCATTATCATGAAAGTAATGCATCACAACATTCTAAACACTAGACTCCTAGGGACCTTGATAAGTACAAATTAACACTTGTATTTCTAACGAATTCTAGTGGTGTATGTAATAAATTGATGTTATTTTGAAGAGTTTTGATAATAAATTGATATTATTTTGAGTTTCAAGACTGAGGACCACTATTTTGATAGAAGATATCAACTTGGATTGAGATCGGATAAGAAAACACGAAGAAAAATGCTTTTTGGAAGGAACAGGGGAAGAGCACGACCGTGTGTCAAGGAAACACGCCCACAGAAGCACACACGGTTGAAGGCACGACCGTGTGTTGAGCTTGGAAAATCCACAGAAGCACATACAGTTGAACACATGGTTGAAGGCACGGTAGTGTGTTGAGCTTGAAAAATCCACAGAAGCACACACGGTTGAGTACACGGTCTAAGATACGGCCGTATGTTATTTGCGTGGGTTTTATTGACACTATTCAAAGGCACGGCCGTGTATAAGCCGTGTGTCGAGACCGTGTGCTTGAAAAAAGTCTGCCGTTTCAGGGGATTTTTGGGCTTCCATGCCTATATATATTCTCATTTCTTCCAAAGGCCGGGGGTAGGTAAGGAGACGTCGGAGGGAGAAATTCAAAGGAAGACAAAACGCTTGGGAAGAATTCCGAGAGGAAAGCAACATCAACAGATTCATCTTCATCTTTTGAAGGGTTCATGCACAAGGGTTTTATTTTATTTTATTGAGTTGTAACTTGAAAACCATGAGTGGCTAGTTTATTTCATACCCGAACCTTACAAACTGTAATTGTCATGTAACGTTGGACTGATTTTATAGTTAATGAATAGTGGAAATCTCTGAGTTTATTCATGTTATTCATTGTGTTTTGTTAATTTGATGTATGGCCAACATTGAATTTGCATTGATTTCTTAGAAGATGATTGAAAAATCTCTTGTTTGAATAGATCTTACATGAATAAAGGAATTCGTATGTAATCTAGGGATAGAGAACATGAATTTTCCGTATTAGATTAAATTAGATAATTTGATCTAATTGAGGGTTCAAGAGTGTTAATGCAATTTTAATTGATTTTTGATAAAAGAGGAATCTTTATTAATGCGATTAGGGTTAGGAGCTAATGAATCTGGGAAGAACATTGGCTTAGTGTTAGATACTTTGCGGTTCAGAGATAACCACTGTTTGTTAATTGATTTATAAAAGGGTAAAGTTACATGATAATTAGAGGAGTAATAAGGGTAGGGTATGTTCTTAAGCATTAAATTTAGTGATTTTAATTTATCGTGTTAGTTTTAATTGCTTTAGATTTTTTTTTTCATACACGGCAGTGTACACAGCCGTGTATTCCCATGAAACTTGTAAAATGTTCAACTTACCTCCTTTTTGCATGCCTCACTCTCCCTTCATGCATTAGATCCGCAAAAGATGGAATTTCCTACCAAGTTAATGCAAAAAATAATAGAGAATAATTGAATGGATTAAAGAAAGAAAAACTTACCTAAAGAAATGCATTGGTTGCCTCCCATCAAGCGCTTTTGGTTAACGTCGTTTGCTCAACGAACTGAGATTACATTTGATCAATTCACAAGAGGGTGGAGTCTAAACTCCTCTTGGCCCTCTTTTTCCCCTTGAGTCCCGAGGTACAACTTCAATCGTTGCCCATTTACTTTGAAGGTATGTCCATTCGAATGTTCCAATTCCACCACTCCATGAGGAGAGACTTTTACCACTTTAGACGGCCCAGACCACTTCGATCTCAACTTGCCTAGGAAAAGTTTTAGTTGCGAATTAAATAAGAGAACATCATCTCCCTCACGGAATTTTTTCAGATGATGAATCCGCATATCATGATACCTCTTCATCTTCTCCTTATAAACTCGCATATTGTCGTAAGCTATTGTATGGCATTCATCAAGTTCGTTCAGCTGAAACTTCCTCTTCTTACCAGCGGCCTCTAAATCCATGTTAAGAGTACGTAAAGCCCAAAAAGCTCTATGTTCTAGCTCCACTGGTAGGTGGCAAGCTTTCCCAAAAACTAGTCGGTATGGAGTGGTGCCTAAGGGAGTTTTGAAGGCTGTCCTATAGGCCCACAATGCATCGTCCAATTTTTCCGACCAATCCCTTCAGTGATGCTCCACTGTCTTTTCTAGAATCATTTTCAATTCACGGTTTGAAACTTCTACTTGACCACTCGTTTGAGGGTGATAGGGGGTTGCTAATCTATGGGTGACACCATATTGCTTCAGCACTTTCTCCAATTGCACATTACAGAAATGTGTTCCCCTATCACTAATTAAAGCCTGTGGTGCTCCAAACATAGAGAAAAGTTTCTTCAAGAACTTCACCACTACTCTGGCGTCATTGGTGGGCAAAGCTTGGGCATCTACCCATTTAGACACATAATCCACTGCCACGAGTATATACTTATTCCCGAAAGAATTAAGGAAGGGTCCCATGAAATCAATTCCCCACACGTCGAAGATCTCACACTCCAATATGAAATTCTGGGGCATCTCATCACGTTTGGCCATATTCCCCACACGTTGGCACCTGTCACAAGTCTTCACAAAATTAAAGGAATCTTTGAATATAGTTGGCCAATAAAATCCAGATTCCAAAATCTTGTGGGCTGTTCGATTCACACTATAATGATCGCTAGTTGGCCCGGTGTGACAGTTCTTTAAAATCTCCTGTCCTTCTTGCTCGGTTACACATCACCTAATCACTTGATCCACACAAACACAAAAAAAGAATGGTTCCTCCCAAAAGTAGTGCTTTAACTCAGCAAAGAACCTCTTTTTTTGTTGAGACGTTTTGTCACTAGGAAGTACTTTGCAAACAAGGTAATTAGCAAAATCAACAAATCAAGGTTCATAAGTATTACTTACCTTATTAATCCAATAGAGCCCCTCCTCTAGAAAAGTATCATCAATCTCTTCATTCAAGTTTTCCAAATGCGGGTTCTCCAATCGAGAAAGATGATCAGCAGCTAAATTCTCCACCCCCTTTTTACCCCGAATCTCCAAATCGAATTCTTGTAGAAGCAAGATCCATCGAATGAGTTGCGGTTTTGCATCTATCTTAGATAATAAGTACCTGAGAGCTGAATGGTCAGTGTAAACAATTACCTTAGACAAAATTAAATAAGACTGAAACTTGTTAAAATAAAAAATTACAGCAAGAAGTTCCTTTTTGGTCGTGGTGTAGTTCTCTTGAGCACTTGTGAGGGTCTTACTAGCATAATAAACAGGCTGAAAATGTTTATCCCTCCTTTGTCCCAAAATTGCTCCAATAGCAAAATCACTTGCATTACACATTAATTCGAAAGGGAGATCCCAATCAGGAGCCACTATGATAGGTGCTTGGGTCAACTTTTCCTTAAGCGTATTGAATGCTTGAAGACATTCATTGGTGAATTCATAAGGCATGTCCTTTTCTAATAGCCATGTCAGAGGCCGAGCTATTTTAGAGAAATCTTTAATGAACCTTCTATAGAAACTGGCATGCCCGAGGAAACTCCGAATGGCTCTTACCGAAGAAGGTGGTGGAAGTTTTACAATTGTGTCCACCTTTGCACTATCCACTTCGATTCCTCTATGAGAGATTTTTTGCCCTAAAACAATGCCCTCCTTCACCATGAAGTGACATTTCTCCCAACTTAAAACCAGCTTTGTCTCTTCACATTGAGTCAAAACTCTTTCCAAGTTAATGAGACAATCATCAAAAGAATCACCAAATACGAAAAAATCATCCATAAAGACCTCCATGATGTCTTCCACTAAGTCCTAAAAAATCGCTAGCGTACACCGTTGGAAAGTCGCTGGTACATTGCATAACCCAAAAGGCATGTGCCTATATGCGAAAGTACCATAAGGACAAGTGAACTTGGTCTTTTCCTGATCTTCAGGAGCGATTGGAATTTGGAAGTACCCTGACATTCCATCTAAAAAATAGTAATATAGATGTCCTGCCAACCGCTCCAGCATCTAGTCCATAAAAGGAAGAGGGAAATGATCCTTGTGAGTTGCCTCATTTAATCTTCTATAGTCTATGCACACTCGCCATCCCGTTACAGTCCTCATGGGTATGAGTTCATTTCTTTCATTGGGCACCACAGTCATTCCTCCCTTCTTTAGTACGACTTGTACAAGGCTGACCCAAGAACTGTTAGAGATAGGATATATTAACCCTGCATCCATGAGTTTGATCACCTCTTTCTTCACAACCTCTCGCATATTGGGGTTTAACCTTCTCTGAGGTTGCACCACTGGTTTGAAATCATCCTTAAGAAAAATCTTATGGGTGCAAAACGAAGGACTAATACCTTGAATATCCGAAATCTTCCAAGCAAGAGCACGCTTGTGCTCCCTCAAGACCTCCAATAGGTTATCCTTTTGCTCCCTTGTCAAACCAGCAGAAATCATGACGAGGAGTTTAGATTCAGCCTCCAACAATGCATATTCTAGATATTCTGAAGGTTGCTTCAACTCGAGTTCTGGGGGTTCTTCAACCGATGGTTTCAGCCTTCCTTCCTCAGTAAATACTATCTTCTCAACCCCCCTTTTACATACCACCTCCTGACAAGCATTCAGTTGAGCCATCACATTCTGAACATCCAAATTCTCACACTCTTCTCCTCTAATTGCGGTTAAACTAAACTCCAAAAGATCCTTCCTTCCTTAGTAAATACTATCTTCTCAAACCCCCTTTTACATACCACCTCCTGACAAGCATTCAATTAAGCCATCACATTCTGAACATCCAAATTCTCACACTCTTCTCCTCTAATTGCGGTTAAACTAAACTCCAAAAGATCACCGTATAACAATTCCTGCATAGAACTCATCACAGTCATATCAACACAGTCAATAGCATAGCAAGAATCATCAGCGCTTAAAGATTGTTTCAGTGTTGATGGGATTGTCATAGTCAACTCATCAGCACCAACTCTTAAAACTAGTTTTCCATCAGCAACATCTATCAATGCTCGTGCAGTAGCAAGAAATGGTCGTCCTAAGATTAGTGGGACCTTAACATCTGCATCCATGTCCAAGATAGCAAAGTCAACAGGAAAAATGAACTTTTTAACCTTTACTAGGACGTCTTCTAGGGAATTTGATCGAGCGATCAGCTAACAGCAAACTCATCCTTGTAGGCTTTGGCTCACCAAGCTTAAGCTTCCTAAATAATGAATAGGGCATCAAGTTTATACTTGCCCAAAGGTCTGCCAAGGCTCTCTCCACAAGCAATTCACCTATTAAGCATGGAATAGTAAAATTGCCTGGATCCTTGAGTTTCTTGGGTAACTTATTTTGCAAAATAGCCGAACACTCCGCTCCAATAACTGTAGTAGAAACCTCTTCCAGCCGTTTCTTGTTTAAGAGAAAATCCTTCAAAAACTTTGCATACCTGGGCATCTGTGCAAGAGCTTCCACAAACGGTATATTAATATGCAATTGCTTAAACAAATCTAAAAACTTACCGAAGTGTTCTTGCTCCTTGTCTTTTTTTAAGCGGCCCGGATATGGAATTGGAGGCTTGTAAGGCTGAACTGTCGATGTCTTGGCCTTTCCTAGATCTTTTTCCTTATCAAGCTCCTTGTCCTTACCCTGTGTAGCGGCTTGATCCTTTTCAGCATCCTTGTCTTTTCTGACCTCAACCCGTTTTTCTTGGACAACCCCTAGCACTCCCATAGTGTCAGAATGCAATTCCCTTCCACTCCTAAGGGTCACCGCCTTCACTTGCTCCCTCGGATTAGGTTCTATGTTCCCAGGTAAGGACCCTTGTGGTCTCTCTAATAATATTTTTGCAATCTGACCCACCTGGTTTTTCAAATTATAGATGGAAGCTTCATGATTTCTTAAACCAGCATCTGTTGCTTGCTGGCGCTGCTCTGAGGTTTGAATGAACTTGGAAATCATATCTTCCAGGTTAGACTTCTTTTCAGTAAAAGGTGGTAGAGGAGGCCTTTGGAATCCAGGTATAGGTGCATTACCCCGAGGAATTGGTAGATTACTCCATAAAAAATTAGGGTGATTGCGCCAGCCTGGATTATATGTGTTGCTATAAAGGTTGTTCTGAGATCGCACAGGATTGCTAACATAAGCAACTTGCTCCATATAATCATGAGCCACTAATGCGGTTGATTGATCAGCTGGAAAATATTAGGGTGGCTTAGATATTGCCATCCCATCAACCTTTTTGGCTAGAGCATCAACCTTTGCTACAAGGGTGGTCATCATTTCAACTTCATATATCCCTGTTGCTCTTTGCCTTGTCCTGCCATTACCCCACTGATGGTTATTTTTTGCTATATTTTCAAACAATTGTAGCGATTCCTCAGGAGTCTTCACATTAAGTGTACCACCGGTAGTAGCATCAATGGTTTGTTGAGTCGGGTAATCAAGCCCGTTATAGAAGGTAGATACCTGCAACCAATTGGGCATCTGATGATGTGGGCACCGCCTGAGTAAGTCCTTAAACCTTAGCCATGATTCATGAAGAGGTTCATTATCCATCTGAGTAAATGACGTGATATCATTTCTAAGTTTGGTAGTTTTGGAAGGCGGGAAGTAGTAGTCCAAGAATGTTTCCGCCAACTGGGCCCAGGTCGTGATGGAATTCCAATCTAAAGAACTAAACCACTGCCTTGCTTTTCCCCTCAATGTGAAAGGAAAAAGATGCAACTTCAAAGCTTCATCTGTCACTCCATTCTGTTTAACTGTTTCACAGATGTCTAGAAACATCTGGATGTGAGCATGGGGATCCTCATTAGCTAAACCATCGAACTAGCATTGATTATGGAACATGTTCATTGTAGAGGCTTTGACTTCAAAATTGTTGGTGTCTATTGCAGGTCTAACTATACAAGATCCCGTGCTATCTAATGTAGGTCTGGCATAATCAACCATCATTCGGCATTGATCTGCCATTGCTGCAACTGAATTCTCACCCTCACTAAACTGCAATTCCTCTTCACCTAATAGCTGATTTTCAAAAATTGGATTTCCCGCAACTTGTTCAAAGGCACTCCTCAACCTTCTTCTGGATGTTTGCTCAATCTCTAGGTCAAAAGCAAGAAGTTTGGACGAAGAGCTCCTTGTCATAAACTACAAAGAAAATCAAGGGAAAATTAGTTACCTCCAAAAGAGTGAATGTGACACAACAAGTACTAAAGAATAAATGGTTAAAGTAGTTAGCGTTGAGCTTTCTTAATATTGCCGATCCCCGGCAATGGTGCCAAAAACTTGGTGTTGACTGTAATAACACAAATTTAGAAATCCTTTCTACGACTCTCTGTTACGATCAATAAGGCAAGTGCACCTATCAATTGTAATGGTATAGAATTGTGTTTAGGTATCGTTTCCTGAAGGATTAGCAAGTACCAATAATTACTCTAAACCGACTATCTAACCGCACAAATTTGATAGATTCAGCTTAAATTAAAAACACTTAAAAAAATCTAGAGCAATTAAAACTAACACGATAAATTAAAATCACTAAATTTAGTTATATGATTTACTAAGATGAAAAGTCTTGGGAATTTTGAAAATTTTTACTCTCTTATCTTGTTTTATAACTACTTTGCTAGAATTACGAGTTGAAATCCAAGGGAAGAGAATTACTTGTTATTTAAGCATTTATTTCAAGAATTGGGAGTGGATTAAGGTCACTAGTAAGTTTAGTATGCTTTTTCTTTTGCTATTAATGTGAGTTTTGTAATTCTGAGTAAAGGAGTAGATGATACTTGTAGCTTAGTGATCCCTTTTTGCAATTATTGGAACTGAGAACTTTGGGAGTAATGAATATAAAAAAAAAAGTTCAGAAGTGGGCCTCATAGACTCGAGTAATTAAGCTTGAGGGGTACCCTTTCGAGGGAATAATATCTATTGACTTGGGTGACGAACTCGGGATCAATGGCTAAAAGCTCGCTACAAGGGTCGTGAGAAAAGTCTGAGAAAACGGAACTTAATTAAGTTGAATTGGAAAGTAATGGAAAATTAATTTAATTGAGATGGTAGAGGTTCGAAGGGATATCTTAAAACCTAGTAGCCTAAGATCGTCTGGTCTAGGACTTACTGACCGGGGAAACCATTTCAGTTGAAAAAAAAAAATAGATAGTTGACTTGACTCGAACTAGTAAATCCGAGGGACACCCTCTATGTTGAGGGGATAACATTTGTTAACTTGAGTGATGAGCTCGGGATTATCGATTGAAAGTTCGCTACATGAGTCAGTTAACTAAGTAAATACTTAATGGAAAATCTCCCAATCTTATTTAAAAGGATTAAAGAAAAGGGAAATCCAAGAGATAAGTAGATACAATGTGCCTTTACTCTTTATTGCATTACTTATAGGAGTGGTTAAGAGGGAAGTATACTCTACTTTACTGGTATTGATCTTTTTTCGGTTTCAGTTTTGGGAATTTATGTTTACATGATCAGAGTACTAGTTTAAGTCACTTGGATTAGTCTTGAGAATTCTGGTATTTGTATTTTGTAAATAACTAATGGTAGGATTGAGTAGAGATTGCATAGTATGGAGGTAGATCATGAGAATCAATGATGCGAAAAGAAGTTCTTGATTGTTGAGTTAATGAAAATCTTGTCTTTGGTTTTTCTTTGACTTTATTCTGCTTGAGGACAAGCAAATGCTTAAGTGTGGGGGAGTTTGATAAGTACAAATTAACACTTGTATTTCTGATGAATTCTAGTGGTGTATGTAATAAATTGATGTTATTTTCAAGAGTTTTGATAATAAATTGATGTTATTTTCAGTTTCAGGATTGAGGACCACTATTTTGAGAGAAGATATCAACTTCGATTGAGATCGGATAAGAAAACACGAATAAAAATGCTTTTTGGAAGGAACAGGGGAAGAGCACGGCTGTATGTCAAGGAAACACACCCACAAAAGCATACAGGGTTGAACACACGGTTGAAGGCACGACCGTGTGTTGAGCTTGGAAAATCCAGAGAAGCACACACGGTTGAAGGCATGGTCGTGTGTTGAGCTTGGAAAATCCACAGAAGCACACACGGTTGAGTACACGGTCTGAGACATGGCCATGTGTTATTTGCGTGGGTTTTACTGACACTATTCAAAGGCATGGCCGTGTATAAGCCGTGTGTTGAGACCGTGTGCTTGAAAAAAGTCAACCATTTTAGGAGATTTTTGGGCTTCCATGCATATATATATTCTCATTTTTTCCAGAGGTTGGGGGTAGGCAAGGAGATGCTGCAGGGAGATAGAAAGAAATTCGAAGGAAGACAAAATGCTTGGGAAGAATTCTGAGAGGAAAGCAACATCAACGGATTCATCTTCATCTTCCGAAGGGTTTATGCATAGGGGTTTTATTTTATTTTTATTTTATTGAGTTGTAACTTAAAAATCATGAGTGGCTAGTTTATTTCATACCCGAACCTTACAAACTGTAATTGTCATGTAATGTTGGACTGATTTTATAGTTAATGAATAGTGGAAATCTCTGAGTTTATTCATGTTATTCGTTGTGTTTTGTTAATTTGATATATGGCCAACATTGAATTTGCATTGATTTTTTAGAAGATGATTGGAAAATCTCTTGTTTGAATAGATCTTACATGAATAAAGGAATTCGTATGTAATCTAGGGATAGAGAACATGAATTTTCCGTATTAGATTAAATTAGATAATTTGATCTAATTGAGGGTTCAAGAGTGTTAATGCAATTTTAATTGATTTTTGATAAAAGAGGAATCTTTATCAATGCGATTAGGGTTAGGAGCTGATGAATCTGGGAAGAACATTGGCTTAGTGATAGATACTCCACGGTTTAGAGATAATCACTGTTTGTTAATTGATTTATAAAAAGGGTAAAGTTACATGATAATTAGAGTAGTAATAAGGGTAGGGTATGTTCTTAAGAATTAAATTTAGTGAGACCTCATTCAACAATCAAGATCAAACACATACATAATGTACACCACTTAGACTCATCATGTATACAATGTAATGACATCAATTGGATAAGTTAAAGATTGGTGTCATGTTATTAAATTAGTCGATCTAATCGTATTTTGGGAATAATTGGTTAGGTCTTATTGACCCCTTTGCAAATGTTTGAACTTAGTTATATCTAGCCTATACATTTATGAGTCCACAAAGATTACATTAAAATCAAGTTTTAATATATAAAGAAATGTTCTCTAATGAATATTTAAATATCTTGAAATGACCCCAATAAAAAATTTTATTTTTGATGGCATTTTGTAATTTCGCGCATAAATACTTCATTAATTAAACTTAATTTTCTTGTGATAATCACTCCCTAATCTTTAAAACATAGATTCTTTTTAAAGAAATAGCATGTTTTAGTTTTTTTTTTTTTTTTTTTGGCTAGTAAACTCTTTTAGACTAATTAATAATTCTTTTCTTTTATTTTATAGAATCATTACACACCCCTTCGGTTTAGTACACAACCATTAGGCAAAGATCCAATATAGTTAAAAAATAAAAACACATCTTATTTATCTCCTCTCTTTACAACGAATATACATTATTTTCCTCTAAGGGTTTTCTCCTTCTTCCTTTCTCAACTTCCATCAAGAAAGAACAAATTCACAAGGAAAAATCTTTTTTTTTTTTAAGGGAATTCATTCCTTAATTTCTATTGCATTTAATAATTCTAGATTGAGTTTTGTGTTAGAATTAGGGATAATTTGCAATCTAGGGTTTATGGGTGCCAAATCTTTTGAAGATGGAGTCCTTGTGGAATAGATTCAACATTTTTTCTACTATAAGTGATCCTATATTCTCTTTGATAATAGAGTTGATTTAGGTTTCTAAAATTAGATTGATTTCTTGAAAATTATGAGATTTTGGTTGTAGTTTAGGGCTTGTGGCATGTGGTGTTTGAAATTTGAAAGGCTAGTATGTTATGTGTACTTTGTTGTTGTTATTATTTCCATTTTGGGTTATTGAAAAACAAGAATAGACTACTGTTGGAATCATTTGAGGGTATAATGTAAGACTTTTCAAGAATTGTTAATAGATGATATTGAGTTATTATGAAATGAAGTAAGTAATCATTGAACCATTCTTGAAACAAGTTATTTGAATTTTGTTCAAGAAGAAGATTTAAGAAAACATGATTTTCAATGCATAACTAAAAAGGGATTGGTCAATTGACCATGTTAAACTAGTCAACTAATTATAACTCTTCAAGGTTAGTCAATTGGCAATATCAAGCCAATCAATTGTCTTATCACCTAATTTGGTGTTTTTTTGATAATATATAATAATAATAATAATAATAATAATTTATTATCATGTAAAAGTGAATAACAAGATGAGAATACTTAAGTGAAGAGGTTTTAAACATTTGTAAGTTGGTTAATTAAATTTGACTACATGTTGAATCTAGATTATTTACTATGTGCTTGATACAATGTGTATCTACTTAAATTAGGAATTGAGAGTGTGACTTGTCATGTTTTGATTAGAGAGCATTACTTAGGTACATGGTTATCATGATTAATTGTATGTGCTTGTCAATGTAAGAATGGAAACAAACTCTAAATTATAAAAGTTCTTACATTGTATGCTATTTGTGGTTGCTCTTAGGTAAGAAGTAATGGGATTATTAAGGCACTAGATGTGGAGGTTGTAGACCCTGTAACTTCTTAGAAAATAATTTATGGTTATTCAATATACTTTGGATATTAGTTAGGTATTTTATGTTTTTGCATACACATAGGTTGGTATGTATATATGATGAAGTTATCATACCTTGATTTTGGATTATAACATAGTCGATGTGGGATAATTTGCAGCTAATAACCATGTTTAAATGTAGAGTTTACTTTGATTTGGACAATTTTACAAGGATTTTAGTAGCCCCACATTGATCATACATGCCAAAATCTAGAGAAACACTTTTAAATGAGAGAAAAATTAGATGTATTTTAGAAACTAAAACAAGGCTTTTCTGATTTTTATGGCTACATGGTTTAATTTTCTTTTTTATCTATTTTTCTTTTTACATGCATGTATTTTCATTTTATATTATTTTTCACATTATTGTATTTTTATTTTTGACACTTTATGTTCATGTGTTGAACTCCATTACATCTCTATGGTGAAAAGGAGAGAATTAAAAAAAAAAAAAATGAAAGTTAGAAACGCAAATTACTAAACCCTTCTTAAATGAGCAACCTATTAACACTTATGTTCTTCTTAGTAATGTTGTAACCATAAACTTCTAAAGAAAAAAAAAAAGACAATACTTGTATTAATAGTTAAATTAATCAACACATCTTGTAGCAACATTTTATTGGAAAGTTAATGTGTTTAAGGTCTCTAGTACTCTATCACAATTGGATCATATGCCCTTACCGCTATCTCTTCTATGCCATAGCCATCTAATATATATATTTAGAAAAAGAGTAAAGAATGAATCATCATTTGTGTGAAAGATTTGAGTTAAACACCTTTATATTAAGAAGTCCCCTATCCAAATATGCATATGGAATTTCTATGTGGAAGTTAGTTTTGGATTTATCCCACTTTAGTTGATCCTCTCTTCTTGGGAATTTTCATGGCCACAACACACTAAGGTTATAACAACTTAAATGAGGCATGAGAGGAAAGAGAAAGGAATGGCTAAAAGTGTAATTTCTGAAGTTTTTGTTTATTTTATTTTATTAACAAAGAATATTAATGGTCACATGGCGAAGTCAAATATAGGTATATAAATTGTTAAAAAAGAAATACATATATGAAAAATATGAGTATATAAAATACTATGCCGCAAAGTTAAAAGACATCATCAATTTACCGTGTGTCCTTATCACCTAATATAAAGCTCATATCTTGTGCTCTGCAAATCTTTATGTCCAAAGTTTTTTTAATTTCCTATAAAACAAATTATAAATAAAGAGGTGAGTAAATATACTGAACAACTACCTACTCTACAATAAATATATAAATGTCAAACCGCATATAACACAATTCATTACCAAATGCAACAAATGGTATATATAACAAGTACAATACTGGTTAAGGGGTTAATTTAGGTGGGATAGGATGCACAAGACATAAGCAAACTCAATGTCCTGGAAAAAAAAAAAAAAACTAGAATCTTTGAGTAAAATTTTGGATTTTCAAATCCCTAGAGTTTAAGAGTAAAAAATAGAAACATAAGTGCTTGTTACATGCGATTTATGTAACTATTGATGGAGGTGTGCATCTCACATGACCTTCTGGGAGCATTATGATGCTGACTTGTGTAGGGATGAGCTTAGAGAGAGACAAGGAGGAAAAATAGACACCCTCAAGGGCTAGAACACACTAGTGATAGGTAAAGGAACTTAAGACCATATTTTGCAAGATCTTAAGCTGCTCTTCACTTGAGTAGTATTTTGACCTCTAAGAGTAAACATTTGATAACTATCATGGCCTGAAACCATAAGGGTAATCATAACCCACTACATATTCCACTTAAGTAGAATACGCTAAGGCTTATTATACAAATAGTAGGTTGCTAAACCAATTTTATTTCCTAAAATCATTCATTAATTTTTTAAAATGCTTTATCATTTGAAAACATTTTAGAAAACCATAAAGACTTAAAAAGGGTTATTGATATTAACTAGAAAAATAATTCCTTTATAAAATTCATAAAAATGTAGTGTCTATAGAATTTATAAAGTTCTTTTATATTAGAAGAAAGAAACAACTATCATCGAGACTTTTCAACTATCAATATCCTTGTGACTAAAGTTGTAGCTGACCTATATTCTATTCATATATATCAGTAAACATATCAACACTTGAAAAAGAAAGAAGGGAATGAGCCACAAGAACCTAGTATGGAATAGCCAAGCATATTCTCGCGTGTCATGCATACTTAGATCTAAGTATTAACATGGACTCATAAGTTACTTAAATTAAAATGAAATAAGCAGTATGGGAGTACTTATGACTCTAAACACTTTTGAGAACAAAAGGGGTCTAACCCTACTTAATAGGTGTCAAGGGTTTATCATTGATGAGAGCCATGATGGGAGCCAAGCCAGAAGATGGAATGTGGATCCTCTTGAAGTGCCCCCTGGACCGATCACAAGAACTCGAGCGAGATGATTCAAGGAAGCACTTAACGGGTTAATAAAGGATGCCCATGAAGCCGGAAAGGATTGGAGCCACCATGAAGCCGAAAAGGATTGGAATAACCATGAGAATGGCCTTGCTCTTGTACAAGTCATAACGGATACGGGTTGAAGAGGGCGTGTCTTTACAAGGCACGACCGTGTAGTGAGTCTGGAGGATCCACAGAAACATACATGGTCATATACACGGTTCAAAGGCACGGTCGTGTATGGTGTCAAGAATATCTACAGAAACATACACGTCTAGAAAGGCACGGCCGTGTATATGCTCTACACCGGCTCCAATGCCGCCGGCCTTTAAGTCCCTGTTTTGTTATTTTTTCCGCAACTTAATGATGTTATGTCATTTTGGGCTTTATTATTACGAGTTGTAAACCCTAATATAAATGTCTAGGGTTGAGAACAGAATAGAACATACAATAGAACATACAAGTTTGAAAAAAACACTTTTGAGAAAATTCCTCTCTTGGTTCTTTAAAGAACTTTCCTTGAACTTATCGAATTTTCTTCTGTGGTGTTCATCCTGACTTATCAATCGGTCTTTTATCCCGATTGTGGCGTCCACATAATATACCAAGGTTTTTGCCTCACTTATAAGCAACGGGTCGCGGTTTCCACTCGATTGTTTGGCATCCTGGGTAGTAATTCCGAATGTATTTGTATTGGGTTTCGTCACACATGGGCGTGGTTCGTATCAGTTTGGTATCAGAGCCTAGGTTTGTTAAACATCAGTTCAGTTTGAGGAAGGTAACATCAAAACCCTAACTCTAATCGTTCATATCAATTGTTCATATCAAGTTCATATTGTCAATTGTCTATTGAAAAGTGTAGTGCCTCCTATTCAATTTTGTTACAAAAAAAAAATTCATGACAAAAAAAAAGGAACGTGATCAAGAGCAAAAACAAAGGCAACAAAAGGAAAGAAAAAAGAGGAAAATTTCGAGCCCCTAGAGTTGTTTTGAATTCTACGGAAGGGATTGGTGTAGTTTGGGTTAGTTCCAAGAGAATTGAGAAGAGGAATTGGTGAGTTGATATCATCATTGCTTGTGAGAATACACGAGTGACTGTGTGATATCATCCTTGGAGCGAAACACGTAAGGGAGTGCATCGTGAGGCTTAATTATATATATTTGTGTTAGTATTAATCTTTTCTGCAGGAACTATGTTGAGGCAACATTCTCCTGAAGGTAAGAGGGGAAGGTTTGATGCTAGGTTAGTGATTGAGGCGTTGAGGGGTGAGATGAAGAGGATGTTTCAAGAGGGCATGGAACAAATTCATGAGACGGTGGAACAAAAACTAGAGCAATCTAAAAACGTCTTCCAAGGGCGTAAGAGGGAGAGTTGTTCTAGGAGAGTACAAAGGGGTGGAGATGAAATGTCTGATGATGAATTTGATGAACCTTCTGTCGGGAGTTAGAGAGGTTATAGTGGTAGGAATAGAGGGACTAGGGATTAGGAAGATAGAGGAGATAGGAATAGAGAGGATAATCAACTGAGTAGTATAAAGATGAAGATTCCTCCTTTCCAAGGGAAGAATGATCTCGAGGCGTACTTAGAGTGGAAGAAGAAGGTAGAGATGGTGTTTGATTGTCACAACTATAGTGGGAGAAAGAAAGTGAAGCTTGCTGCCATTAAATTTTTGGATTATGCCATAGTGTGGTGGGATCAACTGATGTTGAATCGAAGAAGGAATGGCAAACCACCTATTGAGTCTTGGGAAGAGATGAAGAGGGTGATGAAGAAGTGGTTTGTGCCTGTGTATTACTATCATGAATTGCACAACAAATTGCAAACTCTTAAGCAGGGAAGCCGAAGTGTGGATGAGTATTTCAAGGAGATGGAGGTTACTATGATTAGGGCGAATGTAGAGGAGGATAGAGAGGCTACCATGGCTAGGTTTCTTGTTGGATTGAATAGAGAAAATCAAAATGTCGTAGAATTATAGCATTATGTAGAATTGGAAGATATGGTTCATATGGCTATAAAGGTTGAGAACCAACACAGGAGGAAAGGTAGTAGTACTGTACAGTTTCAACAGGGTGCTGGTTTATCCACCTAGAAGACTAACCAATGGAAGAAGGAAGAAAAGCCTTTACCTACTAAACCAAAAGGAGAGTAGAGGCAAGCGAGTTCTACTCTTAGTAACCAAGGTAAACCTGATTCGTCTACTCCTAGAAATCGTGACATTCGATGTTTTAAATGCTAAGGCAGAGGCCATATTGCTAGTCAATGTCCGAATAGGCGTGTGATGATTCTGTATTATGATGGTGAGTATGAGACTGAGGGGGATAGTGAAGAGGATGATATGCCTTCATTAGAGGACGCTAGTGATGACGAGGAGCCTGCAGTAGGGAAGTTAGTGGCAGTAATGAAGCAAGCTTTGAATGTGCAGGTGAAGGAAGAAGAGGATATGCAACGGGAGAATATCTTTCATACTAGATGTTATCTAGGTGATCATATTTGCAGTTTGATCATTAATGGAGGGAGTTGCACTAACGTGGTGAGTACTTTTATTGTCGAGAGGCTGGGACTCAAGACTACTAAACACCTTAGTCCATATAAATTGTAGTGGCTGAATGATAGTGGCTAGACTAAGGTGAGTAAGTAAGCCTTGATTGCTTTTCGCATCTGTAGGTATGGGGATGAGGTGCTATGCGATGTAGTGCCAATGCAGGCGTGTCATGTGTTGTTAGGGAGGCCATGGCAGTTTGATAGGAAGGTTGTTCATGATGACTTTTCTAACAAATATACGCTTGTTCACCAGGGGAAAAGCTTTAACCTTAAACCCTTAACACCTAAACAGGTGTATGAGGATCAGTTGCAGCTACAACAGTCTTTTGCAAAATATAAGGTGAGTGAAAAACAGAGGGAGAGTGAGAGAGCAAAAGACAACGAGAAAGAGAAGGAACACAAAAGTCGATATCAAAAGGAAAAAGAGAGGAAGGCTGGAAAGAGCGTGAGAGACCAAGTTGAAGGGGGATCAACTTTGGTGGTGAGTGAAAAGAAGAGTGCAGCCTTGCAAAAGGAGAGTTGTGTGGCAAGAGCGAGTGTAGTGAGGAGAGCGTTAGTGATGAAGCAACCTATGTTGTTGCTGGTTTTTAAGAAACTTGTTTGAATACTAACGAACTATTTAACTCTTTGCCTAGTGTGGTTGTGTCTATTGTGCAGGACTTTGAAGATGTCTTTCCTGAGGAGATTCCAAAGGGTTTACCACCTATTCGTGGTGTTGAGAACCAGATTGATCTTGTACCCAGAGCATCTATTCCAAACAAACCAGCTTATAGGAGCAATCCAGAGGAGACAAAGGAACTCCAAAGGCAGGTCAATGAATTAATGGAGAAGGGGTACGTGAGAGTAAGCATGAGTCCATGTGCAGTGCCTGTGATTTTGGTGCCTAAGAAGGATGGGTCATGGAGAATGTGTGTTAACTGCCGCGCCATCAACAACATCACGGTAAAGTATCGTCATCCCATTCCTCGCTTAGATGACATATTAGATAAGTTATATGGGTTTAGTGTCATTCCTCATGAGCCTTGGATAGATATTTCCATAGATTTTGTGTTAGGATTACCTAGGTCTAGGCATGGTCGAGATTCTATTTTTGTAGTTGTGGATAGATTTTCTAAGATGGCACATTTCATTCCTTGCCACAAAACAGATGATGCTTGCAATATTGTTAATTTGTTCTTTAGGGAAGTTGTGAGATTGCATGGTATGCCTAGAACAATCGTATCGGATAGAGTTGCTAAGTTCTTGAGCTACTTCTGGAAGACCTTATGGGCTAAGTTAGGAACTAAGTTATTGTTCTCTACTACTTGTCATCCATAGACTGATGGTTAAACTGAGGTAGTAAATCCAACTTTATCTACTTTGTTGAGGGCTGTCATTAAAAAGAACATTAAAAGTTGGGAGGATTGTTTACTGCATGTTGAATTTGCCTATAATTGTACAATGCATTCTGCTACTAAGTTTACTCCTTTTGAAATTGTGTATGGTTTTAATCCACTAACTCCTTTGGATTTATCACCTCTGCCTATTTTTTAGTATGTTAATCTAGATGGCAAGAAGAAAGCAGAATTTGTTAAACAGATCCATGAGAAGGCAAGACTAAACATTGAGCGAAGAACAGAGCGGTATGTGAAACAAGCCAATAAGGGTCATCGACAAGCTGTCTTTGAACCTGGAGACTGGGTTTGGGTTCACATGCGCAAAGAGCGGTTTCCTATGCAACGTCGATCTAAATTACTTCCTAGAGGCGATGGACCATTTCAAATTCTTGAGCGCATCAATGATAATGCATACAAGATAGATTTGCCAGGTGAGTATCAAGTAAGTGCTACGTTTAATGTTACTAATCTGAGTCCTTTTGATGTAGGCGACGATTTTGGGAACAAATCCTTTTCAAGAGGAGGGGAATGATGAGAGCCATGATGGGAGCTAAGTCAGAAGATGGAATGTGGATCCTCTTGAAGTGCCCCCTGGACCGATCACAAGAACTCGAGCGAGACGATTCAAGGAAGCACTTAACGGGTTGATAAAGGATGTCCATGAAGCCGGAAAGGATTGGAGCCACCATGAAGCCGGAAAGGATTGGAACAACCATGAGAATGCCCTTGCTCTTGTACAAGTCATAACGGATACGGGTTGAAGAGGGTATGTCTTTACAAGGCACGGCCGTGTAGTGAGTCTGGAGGATCTATAGAAACATACACAGTCATATACACGGTTCAAAGGCACGGCCGTGTATGGTGTCAAGAATATCTATAGAAACATATACGTTTAGAAAGGCACGGCTGTGTATATGCTCTACGCCGGCTCCAATGCCGCCGGCCTTCATTCCAACACCGCCGGCCTTTAAGTCCTTGTTTTGTTATTTTTTTCGCAACTTAATGATGCTATGTCGTTTTGGGCTTTATTATTACGAGTTGTAAACCCCAATATAAATGTCTAGGGTTGAGAACAGAATAGAACATACAAGTTTGAAAAAAACACTTTTGAGAGAATTCCTCTCTTGGTTCTTTAAAGAACTTTCCTTGAACTTATCAGATTTTCTTCCGTGGCATTTATCTCGACTTATCAATCGGTCTTTCATCCCGATTGTGGCGTCCATATAATATACTAAGGTTCTTGCCTCACTTATAGGCAACGGGTCGCGGTTTCCACTCGATTGTTTGGCATCTTAGGTAGCAATTCCGAACGTATTGGTATTGGGTTTCGTCACACGTGAGCGTGGTTCGTATCAATCATGACATATTTAGTTACTGTAACCAAAACTATAACTGATACCAAAACCATCAACCATATAAAATAATCTCATCCGGGTGTTCACTCCAAATTCCAAGCTTGCCATCATGGTTGTAGTCCATTCCTACCATCCCGTATGAGACCTATACCCCATACGAAATTTAGTTAACTTGTCATCACTTCTATGATTGTTTTACACGAGTATTAACCCTATCAATTGCCCATAACACCACCTTTATTACTTAGGCACCTAACTACCATATTATCCTTGCATTCTAAATTGTAGCTCAAAGCCTAGTCCAAGGATGTCGCCTTCTAGATTGGATGACCATATACCATCTGCGTTATAGAAACTTAGGCTAAATTTAAGTATTAATTCATTTTAGTTTCCTTAATTCTAGTATGTAGCACACAACTATTCAATATCTAGAAAGGTAAAGCCACAAGGAGATGTTTGATTAGTTAATCCTCTAACTCAATTAGAAAGTAATATGCAATTGAAACATAATTGTTGACAAGTATTAGCGTATAATTAACATAATTATTGATTAATTATATTTAACTACCAACTATGCCCATGGGTATTGGCTTAATGCGCAACTAAGTGTAATACCCATTTAAGCTAGTAAAATTTTATAGAGATTCTAGGTAAGGTCACTATTTTAGTTTAATTATTATCCCTATATTTCCTTTACCTAATTAACAAATCAACTTGTTAATTAAACTAGTTTGAAGGTTGTGAATTGATTAGGATAATATGGAACTAATTAGGGATAATTGGATTTGGTTTATCTTTTAGGCGTTTAACCTTAATTTAATTTATTTTATTTTAATTTTTAATTTATTATTACATTTTTAATTTTAATTAGTATTATGTTTTAATTTTAATTTTTCATTTTTCTTAAATTTTAATTTTTCATTTTTCTTAAATTTTAATTTGGACTGATTTGATGAACTGGTTGAGAGGGAATTGGTTTAGTTCATGTAAACTAGGTTTAGACCGGTTCAGTCCTCTCAAAGGGTATAGCTTAATTACTTTTATTATTTTCTAAATAATTTATTCATTAAAAAGGTATAAATTTTACTATGTATATTTTAGTTTTAAGTCCAATATTATAATTTTAAGCTTATTTCTAATTTAAGCTCATAAACACATTTTAACATTAGTTATCTTGCTCATGAAGATCAAATATATTCTTGTAACATTTTTTATTTAAAACTTTAATCACTTTTGGATGAAAATGGCTTTGATTTTGATAAATCTATGTATAGAAATCTAATCTTGGAGTAAATCTTTATGTGGAAAAGTAATTATCTCAAAACTCATCCAAAAACACGTTTTTGATGATTTTAGTTGAAGAATTTGGATTAAGATTGAATTTCACGAAGAATTATTAGAATATCATGAAAACACATTTAAGGCATTCAAATTTAACTCAATGAGTCAAATAGTGAGTCAACTCATTTAAACAATTTTCATTAATGAGTTAATCATCATTATGTATCGAACATATTGAAGGATGAACATTGGATTGAAAATTTTTGAAATTTATCATTCATATTACACATCATTCAAACTTCATTAAATCAACTATAACTTAGCCTTAATTAACAAATTTCCAAATTTTGGTTTCCATGCACATGCTTCACTAAATCTAACATAACTCACTCATTTTAACTCTAAATCATGTTAAAGAAAAATCATTTGATTCCTAATTCATCCCTCTATTAATTTCTTCAAGAATTTCTCGATTTTATGTAAATTAAACATCCTTTAACTACTATCCAATTCCAGTTATGAAGTAAATCTTCAAAACATCATATCTTACTCATTTAATTCTAAATCACTTCAAACCAAAGCCAAAGTTTACTAAATCTCTTTCTTTTTCAAAATTAACAATTACACTTCATTTAACATTAGATTAACAATATAATTTTCCATATTACATTCTTGAAACAAATTTAATCCAAACTCAACCAATTCCTACTCATTACTTCACTGGTCATCATCATTCCAAATCCTTACTTCTTATTATCGTTCCTAAATCAACCCCCACCAATTAACACTCCAATTCATCAAAACATTATCTTTAAAATTCCAAATACCCATTTAACATTATTTAACTTAGCCAACACAAGAATCAGATTCCATTCATCAATTCTTTTCCAATAACATATTCCAGTTAATTATACTTCCTATCAAAATATCAATTACACATTTGTTATCATCAATTCACCAAAATTACATGCTCAATTACATAATCAAACCCCATGACATCATATATTCTCCATATTCATCAAATTAAAACTATAATCATTAATCTACTTCCTAATGATCTTAATTAATTTTTCAATCAACACAAAAAACATAACAATTTATTAAATTAAACATTTGTCATATACACCCATACATCCATGCCATGCATACTTGCATCCATACATCATTCACACACCAAACTTCAAATTAAACAAGTAATTAAGTACTTTCCTTACTCTTTAACTCTTGAAATCTTCTAATATCACTTAAACTTTAAGATTACACTTTCAACACCAAATTCACTTTCATAAACCCAAAATTACTCATTAACATCTTCATAAAACATATAAATCGATTGATGCTCTACAATATATCTTAATTCCAAGTACTATTGCTTTACTTACTTGAACTTCCACACTCTAAAAGGAATTCTACCTTATAAAATAATAATTAAATGCCTAAATCAATACACGAAACTATAGATCAATAAATTTTAAATAAAATATCCAAAATCTAATCTTGAATTCTTACTCTTACCACTACATATATCACAAATAGACTTGGAGTGAAACTCCACCATTGAATTCTTCAACTTATTGATTTAATTCCTTACATAAATTCATAATTAACTTGATATTAGACCATTTAAGCTTTGAAATCAAAATTTAACTTAATCTAGATTAATTACTTACTTGAATAAGCTTTAATTTCACTTCAATTGAGCTCAATTTCACCTTCTAATGATGTGTAGGTGTAGTGTAGTGAAAAGGAATATTGATTTGAGAGAGTTTGAGAGAGAGAGAGAGAAGAAGAATGGAGAGAGAAGGTGGAAACAAGAGAGAGATAGTTAGAGTTCAGAGGGTAATGAGAGAGATTGAATGGAAGAGAGAGAAAATGAGAGTTCTAAAATGTATTTACTTTTAAATACTAACTCTTATTAACTACGAATACTAATTAATGTTAATTACCCTTATACCCTTCCTTTACTCCTTAATACTTGAGGGTAATTTTGATGGGAATCAAATCATGACCACTACAACGTTGTTTGATGTGGGAATCAAATCACAAGAGCCAAAGGTGGATGCCTTTAGGCCAGCCATAAAGGCCAGCGACTTTCTTTTAAATTGGCCATTCAAGGCCAGCAGTGTGGAGTTAGGCCGACCATCAAAGCTTGTGGCTTTACCCTCTAAGCTAACCATCTAGCCAGATGACCTTGCCTTCCTAAGTTGGTGGCCTTACTTCTCCAAAGCCAACAACTTTCCATTCTAAAGTCGACAACTTACTTTGTTGAACTGATTGATTTTGTGACTTTTTGCATTTTGTTTCCTTTTGATATATATATGTTGTAATTGTAAGAAGGATGGACTTTTGAACATTTGAGAAATTGTATATTGAAGTTTGATCTTCATCATTTTACTTTTATCAATCTATGGGATTATGGCAAGTGACGGTATTGGATTGTTGTGCGTCATATCAACAAATCCGTATTAGGACTACTCTCTTATTGGTGCATCATATTTGGTAAGGTTTGAGGGTTTATTGTTCAATAATTCGATTGTTGGTTTTGATTACTATAGATTGTTGCCTAGGAATTGGAATCATTTGATTGTATCGTCCATTGTGTTACATCATTATATTAATTATAGATTGTGTCATACCATCTTTTGGTATCAGAGCAATCATTTGATTATATGAATGTTCTTGTCGTATCATCTTTTGGTATTAGAGCTCAGACTGAAAAAAAAGGGATTGTGACTATTAGAATTCTTTGACAAATTAAGGTTCTTGATATTGTGAAATTATGTTGCGGTTAGTTGAGGTTGAATTGAGATTGAACACCGGTTGTCAATTCAGTTGTGTTGTTGCTGTGCGATTCAATTTGGTTTTGCTCTTTGAATTCATATCAATTGAAAATTAAGGTTTCTCTTTGTTGTCGTTGTTGTGGGTTGTGTAATTTTGCTATCGTGGGTTTTGGATTTCATTGCAGAATTAATTAATAGAATCAAGGTTGGTTGCTGTTGTTGTTTTTTGTGTATCTTGGTTGATTGTAGTTGTACTGGTTTTTTTTTTTAGCTGAGGATCAAACAGAGGTTGTAATTGGGATTGTACTAATTGGGGATTGTTGTAGTGTGTGTTTATGACTTGTGAATTCTATGTTGAGATTACAATTTCTGTTGAGTATGTCGAATGCCAGTGTTAATGGTGGAATTGGGAATGAGGCCAACAGTCAGGTTGGAGGAAGAGTTCAAGGTCATCGTGCTGTAGGTGGAAGAACTTTGGAAGAAAAATTATAGGATCTAACCACTAGGGTTGCTAACCTAGCCACTAGGGTTGATTAGATGACCTCACCCTAATAGTTAGTGGCAAATCCACAAGCACCACCACTTTAAGTAGCTCTTAATGTTGTGGCTAGAGAAGGAGCTTTAGAAGGAAATAGGGGTAGATAAGTTGGAAGAGAGTATTATGCTTACAGAGAGGAGACGGATGACAACTTTGGGGATGAATTTTATCTTAATCATGAGTTCAAACCGCCTAGGGGTCTAGAGTAAGTAAAATTGCAGATGCCTTCATTTGTTGGAAGGGGGTCTATAGAGGATTACCTTGATTAGGGGGATATGTTAGAAGGACTCTTTGAGTGTTATGAGATTAATGATCATACGTGAGTTCGTCTAACAATGGTTGAGTTTACAAGTTATGCTGCCTTGTGGTGGACAAGAGGAGAGATGGTGATGCTAAGATTCATACTTAGTAGGAAATGAAAAAGGGTGCTAAGGAAGATATTTATTCCAGAACATTATAGATAGGAGTTGTTCATGCGTCTACAAACACTGAGACAAGGATGTAAAACTGTGGACGAATATGTCTAAGAATTTGAGGTGCTCAAGATTTGTTGTGGAAACATTGAACATCCTGAGCAGATTATGGCACAATTTGTGTCAAGGTTGAAATATGAAATTACCTATATAATGGAGCTACAATAGTATGACACACTTGATGAGGCCATCCAGTTGGCTTTAAAAGTTGAGAGGCAAAGGTGCTCTAATCTGTATAGAGCATTGAGTAACAAGTATGGATCCAATACTTAGCTATATGGGTCAGATAGTTAGCAGGTTGAAAAGGGAGGAATTGATAAGGGTGTGGAAGCAAATGCAACCGTTACTGATAGAGAGAGGGAAAGTTTTGGAAAAAGGCAAAGCAGTTGCTGGGGTTAATATTAGACAAATAGTGCCAAGGTCATCAGGTGGGAAGATTTGTCAAACCTAATGCTTCAAATGTAAGGGCTTTGGACACATGACTGCTTAGTGTCCCAACAAAAGGGTGATGACTGCTATTGAGGTGGAAAGTAAGGATGACAAGGAAGAGATACTTGAGCCTATAGATTTATCAACAGTGCTAAAGGAATATTATGAGGGTCCAGATGCTGAGGTAAATGAACATAAGGGTAATGATCAATATCTGGCTATTAACGTGTTGTGTAAGGTAATGACTACATCTCCAAATATTGAGGATGTGCAGAGGGAAAACCTATTCCATATTCCCTACAAGGTCTAAGGTAATCTTTGTACTATTCTTATTTATAGTAGTAGTTGCACTAATGTTATAGCTGTTGCATTAGTGAAAAAATTATAATTAGTCACTACACCACATCCTAGGCCCTATGAATTACACTGGTTGAGTGAACGAGATAGTCTGCATGTCACTCAGAGGACTAAGGTTCCAATCAACATAGGAAAAAAGTACTAGGATGAAGTTAATTGCGATGTTCTCCCTATGTGCGCATCATATATATTATTGGGTAGGCTTTGGTTATTTGATAGGAGAGTGCTGCATGATGGGTTTAGAAATACCTATATGTTTTAAATGGATGGTAAATGGGTTGTTTTAAGTCCTATGTTACCAAACAAGGTGCACGAAGCCTAAGAACAAATCAATAAAGCCACTGACAGGAAGTCCTTATTAGTAAAGAGGAAGGGACTAGGGGACATCTTGAATAGAGTGAATCAGCTAGAGGTAATTTAGAAGTCTTTAGGGTAGCCACGACATCAGGACAACAAATAATTGCAAACCAAAATTTTCAATCTAGGTGACTTTCAAGCATTTTCATTCGAAATAGAGGAACCATCAGATTTGAGGACAAATCTTCCACAGGCTCGAGGAGATGATGGAAATCAAATCACGACTACTATAATGTTGTTTGACGCAGGAATCAAATTGTAAGAGCTGGAGCTAGACGCCTTTAGGCTAGTGGCTTTCTTTTAGACCAGCCATTCAAGGCTAGTGGCGTAGAGTTGGGCCAGCCATCAAGGCCGGCGGTGTAGACTTGCAAGGCTAGTGACCTTACCTTCCTAAGCTAGTGGCCTTACTTCTCTAAAGCTAGTGACTTTCCATTCTAAAGTCGGGGGCTTACTTTGTTGAACCAATTGATTTTGTGACATTTCGCATTTTGTTTCCTTTTGCTATATATATGTTGGAATTGTAAGAAGAAGGGACTTTTGAACACTAGAGAAATTACATATTGAAGTTTGATCTTCATCATTTTACCCTTATCAATCCATGGGATTATGGAAAGTGACGTTATTAGATTATTGTGCATCATATCAACAAATTCGTACTAAGACTACTCTCTTACTGGTGCATCATATCCGGTAAAGGTTTAGGGTTTATTGTTTGTTAATTCGATTATTGGTTTTGATTATTGTAGATTGTTGCCTAGGAATTGGAATCATTTGATTGTATCATCCATTGTGTCACATCATCTTTTGGTATTAGAGCGATTATCTAATTATATTATAGATTGTGTCATATCAAATTTAGATAATTGAATTAAAAATATCTAACTTATATTAATAACTATTCTACCTATGCTAAATCATATCATGTTTATACTTTCAAATTTTTAGTTTAATCTACTAATTTCACTTAATTAATTCATTTGAATTTAATTGATATTTTTTATTTTTATTTTTATTTATTTATTTATTTTACTGATTTTAGAATATTCAATAGTAGAATATTGTTTCTATTTGATCTAAAAAATCTTTAACATATATTTAATTAGATGAATGGACTGCTTATTTATATACTTTGTTCGTTGGCATTTTTTATCCTATTGTAATGGAGGCTAATGACTGAGATGACTTATCTCATAGACAGCTTTATCCATGGGCTCCTCTAGACTTCAAATTTATGGAGAGCTCATTTGAATATGTAAGTTTGTTTAGGAAAGGTTAAGAGTTAACTGGCCATTTTAATTGTCCCTATTTTAAAGGCTAGTATAATGGGAAAGCATGGGAAACAAGATGAAGGAGGAAACTAAATGAAACATTGCAAGGCAAATATGCTTGATCTATGCTAATTGGTTGATGGCTCTTCATCAAAAACCTCACCTGTGTCTTCTTCAAAAGCTCTTAACTCGCTTTAACTTACAATGTCTAGATATCTTAGATCTCCTTTGAATTAAGTTGAGGTGAATTTTAAACAACATATAAAGCAAAGGCAAAACAAAATTGATGTATGCCTACCAGTTGTGATAGTGAATACTATAATGACGTTATTCTACTTATTTGCCTGTCATTAAGAGATGTGAAGAATTTAAGAGCACATATAAAGTGCTTGTTTTTTACTTCACAAGCCCACCTATGTTAAAACAATATTAGGTCAATATTCGTCTATGATAAAATGAGAATCACTAGATATATCACAATAAGTTCAAACTAACTTAATTGTCCATATAAAGCTTATAGGAATTCTTACGAAGATCAAATCTATAGCATTATACATGTGTAAATGCTCAAGGGGGAAAAAAAAAAGAGATTGAGAGTAAGGATAAAGTAATGAGCTTACTGGAAAATGAAAAAGATTTATCCAAAAAGGTGACATTTTATAAACTGAACTAGTTAAAACTCGTGTAATGTATAGATAAAAAAATAAAAATAAAAAATGATAAAATAATAGAAATAGTGCAAGACATCATATAATGTAAAAAGTACTATGATAATGTTATTATAACATATGCTATTTATATTTGTAGCAAGTATACCGATATCATTTATCATGTTATAACAATAATATTATAACATATGCTACTTATAATAAAATATGTAGGTGTAGAGTCCTAAATGTAAGGGCTACATGTAAGCGCACTACACATGGTGAAAGAGAAGTGACTTGGTATGATACATGTGGGGTGATTAAGTGAGGATAAGGTAGGTACATGCAAGTGTATTATATGTGACCAAAGAGAGGTGATATGGTATGGTACACATAGGGTGATCAAGTGAGGATAAGGTAGGGAGGAGTACCACACAATCTTAAAGAAAACATAAACTTAACTTAATGGGTCCTATCATTTTATCTTGAAGAGTAAAATCCATTTAATTATTAGGCATAAAGCCTGTAATTAGATTTACCTCACTACAAAATATAATGCAATACATGTATAGTAAAAGGATATCATGATTATGAGAGTGATAATGATTAACTTTATTAATAAGTGTCAAAAGACCCTTATTATTTGTACTTATTTGAACACATTTGTTATGTATTTCTTGTGATTTGTTGAAGAAAAGGATACTTTTTTTTTTGTGAAAAATTCATTTCAAGGTTTAAAGAGCTCATTTAGAAGATTTTATAATGCTCAAAGAGAAATTAAGGCGAATTAAACAAGTTTAGATCAATTTTGCAAAGGACTAAATTTTTCTTTTTTAGCCTTTGCATTCAGCATAACCATGTTGAAAGGGAAGGCTGATCATAACAAGTATACAAACTTTGTTTTTTTTAGCCCCACCTCCGAGTACGGTTGTGCAATAGGCCATGGTGACTTGCGATCACTAAAAAGCTATAAATAACACTATTATTTCGTATTAAGCTTAATTGGGGAGTTTAACTTTAGATTCTAAACTTTAGGAGAGAAAATACAAAGAACTTTAAGGGAGAAATTGCTTATACATCATTGGAGATTGAGGTTAATTACAAGGGTTTTATCTTTAAATCATGATTTTTTTTTATTTTTTTTATCTTCTCTAAATCTTTTGTGCTTATTGTAAACTCCATGGAGGAGTAAATTTCTCATGTGATTTCATTGTCTTGCGATTTCATCTAATAAGATAGATCTTCATGAATAGAGAAATTGCGTGTTTCACCTAGAGGTAGGAAAATTCTAATTTTCTGCTATAAGAATTTAATTCTTATCTCAAGGTCCTAAACTTCATACAATCTTATGTGGTGTTAGTGAGGGAGAGGTCTCCACTATCTATGTATGATTGGGAATTAATTGACTCGAGGGAGTAATTGTTTTAATTGATGAGATCTTGCAATGTAAAGCGTGAATAATTCATTAATCAATCCATTATCATTAGAATTTTAAGGTTTAGGGGGGAATAAGGTGAGGGGTATGTCTTGTGATTGAAACATATATAATTGATCTTAAGGTTGCTAGATTGCTAGTTTAGTATTTGAATCATAAATCTCACTTTAAAACTTAGGCTAAATAGTAGAAAAAGGTAATACTAGTACTTACTTTCAAGATCTTTGTAAATGATACCCTAAAATCTATGCTACATTAGATAAGTACACTTGCTTAGCTTAGATTGTAGATTTAATTGGGTTTATAAATTTAGAATTTGATGCAATCAATAAGCGCACATCTTGTTTTTAGTGTCGTTGCTGGGGATCTAGCAAAGCAATATTACAAAACTCTTAGTATCTACTACTTTAGTCATTTTCTTATTTTCTTCTTGTTCCCTTATTTTTGAATAATTCTAATATGTGATTGTTTGTTTTTTGCTGATGCATGATAAGGAGTTTTTCTACAAATATTCTTGATCTAGATCCTGACATCGAGAGAATAGTCTGTAAGATTCAAAAGAACACGATTACTAGTTCTTTTGGGCAATTGACAATTAAGGAAGAAGCTCTTGATATTAAAGCCAAGATGGAAGCAAAGGCTAAAATATTTGGGGAATTTATAGATAATAGATCATAATCATTTGAACATAGTGAAGAGGAAACAAAAATCATGGTTAAGGAACATCACAAAACCAATTTGGAGCATGCTAGGCCTACACTTGATGGCACTGGTCCAACAATTGTGAAGCTTCCAATTGAAGTTAACAATTTTGAGATGAAAGGTGTTGTGATTCAACTCTTGTAGCAATATTGTCAATTTCATGGATTATTGGATGAAGATCCACATTTACATATTCAGAAGTTAGAAATTTGTGAAACATTTAAAAATAATGGATTTGCGGATGATGCAGTGCAATTGCAATTGTTTCCTTTTTCATTGAGAGGGAAAGCCATAACTTGGTTGATATCCTTGGGTGTTGGAGCTATTCCTCCATGCAAGATTTCTAAGTTAAGGAATGGCATTTCTTTTTTTGTTCAAAATGATACCGAAACTTTATATGATGCTTGGCAAAGGTGGAAAGAGTTATTAAGACAATATCCATATCATCAATTACCACCATGGATGTAAGTTCAGACATTCTACAATGGGCTCAACATGGCCACGAGACAATTAGTTGATGATGTAGCTGGTGGTGCTTTGAGTTCTAAGACATTGAAGGAGTCCTTGAAACTTTTTAAAGACATGACCAAGAACAATCTTTAATGGGGGAACAACAGAGGCAAGCAAAGAGTAGTTGGATTGTATGAGGTGGATTTCATGACCACTATTGTTGCTAAGATGGATGCACTAAGTAAATAAGTTCCTAGTATCAAGAATGCATCAACACCAATGATCCAATTTAAAGAATCATCTAAAGATCATAGTAACTTCTTTGAACATCAAGAACATGTTGACTATTTGGGCAATCAAAATAGATAACAAAATAATCCTTGTAGCAACACATATAATCTAGGTTGGTGGAATCACCCTAATCTTAGCTAAGACAATTAGAACTGGGAAAGTGGGTCTAACGACTTAACTCGCCCTGACCCGCACTGACTTATGGGTTAAAGCAGGCCAGCTCGCGATGGCCTACACATGATGTGAGTTGAAGAAGTCAGCTCGCCTTGCCTCGCGAGCCAATGCGGGTTGGCCCACCCTACACATAAAATTTTTTATTATAAAAATAGAAAATTAATGTGGTAGATTAATACTTCAAATTGTATCTTTTGATATTCAATTTGAAATGTTTATAATAACAAGTTTAAATCAAATTAGAAGTTTAATATAACTTTAAAAATGTGGCAATACATATTTTGTTAAAAAAAAAATCTATGTGGAGTTGTAAGTCAATTACTTCGTGACCTATAACTGTGGAGCCGTGAGAGTGAGTGAAGGAGGATTGGAGATGGAGAATGGTGAGTAGAGGAAAAATGTGGTCTGGTTCGGTCGAGGTCTTCTAATTCAATTCATTCCTGTTTTTCTTTTTTTAAAAAAGAAATTATATGGGCCAGGTAGGCCAACCTACACCTGTGTTAACATGGTTTACCTTGACCCGCAAGCCACGTGGGGAGAGCTAAAACAGCCCACACATGTTGTGGGCTAAAAGTTTTTGGCCTGCCCCGCATTCCCATCCCTAATGATAATACAAATACTCAAAGAGCTAACTATCTAGCTCAAGGATTTCAAATACCACAATTTCGACCAGCTCGACTATTGCCTTAACTCTTAGCTCTATCACCATTAGAAAAGAAGGCAAGTTTAGAAGATCTTATGACTCAATTCATTTAGAGCTCTAAGGCAAGACATCGAAATCATGAAGTTTATATCCACAACTTTAAGAAACAAATTGGCTAATTTGCTAATATGTTATCTAAGAGACAACTGGGTTTTCTTCCTAGTAATATTGAGCCTAATCCAAGGAAATAAGCAAAAGCTATTATTTTAAGAAGTGGGAAGGAGTTGTAATCTGAGCAACCAAAAGAATAAGACAAAGAAGAAAGTCAAAGGTCTATGGTAAAAGAAGTGATACTTGAAAAGTCAAAGCCTATAAAGAAATCATCATCTCCAGTTGTAAAGGAGTGTAAACCATAGATTCCATACCTATCATGCCTTAATCAAAACAAAGACAAAGTGCAATTTGGTAAATTTCTTGATCTCTTCAAGCAATTGCACATTAACATTCCTTTTATTGAAGCGCTTTCATAGATACCAAAATATGCAAAGTTCTTGAAAGAACTCTTACCTAACAAGCAAAGATTGGAAGATATTTCTATTGTTGAAGTTGCAACTAGTTGTTCATCAATTTTTTAAAACAAGCTCCCTCCAAAGTTAAAGCATACAGGTAGTTTCACAATTCCTTATGTAGTTAGTGATATTACTGTTGATAAAGCTTTGGCTAACTTAGAGGTGGGTATCGATTTGATGCCCTATTCTTTCTTCAAGAAGTTAGGACTTGCTGAACCTAAGCCTACTTGTATGAGTTTACAACTTGCCGACTGCTCTATAAAAATTCCTAAAGGGATCATTGAAGATGTTTTGGTGAAAGTTGGGAATTTCATTTATCCTGTTGATTTTGTGATCTTGGATATGGATGAGGATAGGGATATACCTTCAATTTTATAAAGACCTTTCCTTACAATAGCTAGGGCATTAATTGGTGAAGGAAGGCAAGCTTACTTTGACAGTAGGAGATGAAGAATTGGTCGTAAAAATTGATCTAGCTTTAAAGTATCCAATGAATGTAGATGATTCATGTTATGTAATTGATGTTGTTGATTCTTCAGTAAATGAGCACCTTGAAGAGATACTATGCAAGGATGAGTTAGAATTGATTTTAGTTCACGGAGAAGGAAATGATGTGACAAATTCAAAGGTTGATTCAACTAAGGAAATTACTCCTCAAGGTAGTTTTGAATAATTAAAGGAGGGAAGTGAAGTAAGGCTTAAAACTTCCATTGAAGGCTTATTAGTTTTGAAATTAAAACAACTTCTAGATTATTTGAAGTATACTCTTGTAGCAAAAAATTCAAAGTTTCTGGCCATTGTTGCTTTGGATTTGTCTTCTGAACAAAAACACTAGCTTTTAAAGGTTTTCGAGACACATAAATGAGTCATTGCTTGGAAAATTTCTAATATCAAAAGTATCATGATTCTCACATTCGTTATCTTAAGAAATTTCAAGAAGAGACCAAAGTTGTATTTAGGAGAAGGAATGAAGTATGAAAAATGAGAGAAGTTTAAACTTTAATCACCAGCTTTGTGAGCTAAGAAATTTGTAGAACATCGAGCTAATAATGTTAAAAAAGTGCGCTTAATGAGAGGCAACTCATGTCTAACTTTGATAAGTTGAGTTCCTTTTGTTTTTCTTTTTTTTTTTTTCACTATCCTAAGTCCATTTTTATGTCAAAATTGTAGGTGTTAGGACATTTTTGCTTATTCATGAAATAATGCGAGTTCAATCTTAAGTGTGGGGAGAAACACTTTTTGGTATGATTTAATTTTTAAAGAGAGTGAGGTAAGTTTTCATCCAATCTCTAAGAATTTTGTGCATCTTACATGTTAGATTAATGATGAAAGCTCAAAAATTTTCTACTACAAATTGGCTAATTTGAAACATAACTAATCATTTGAGGATGCAAAAAGAAAAAAATTTGTGATCTAGAGCCACCTCGGCCCTTAGCATGGCCACATAGGAGGGGCTAACTTTTGCACACATTCTGTTTGCAAAACTGCCTCTCCTGCCTGGTTATGTAACAAGGGAGGGCTAACTTCTGCATACATTGTGTTTGTAACACCATCTTTCTACTCGATCATGCTGCTTAGGCCATGTAGAAATTATTTTATTCCCCATTTTAAATTTGATTATGTTTCATGTTTATTTCTTTCTCTTACACTTCCTCTATCTTCTATTATGGTTGCAATTAAGCATCATTTCCATCTTATTTTGAGCATGTATTATTATGATGTTACTTTTGTATTAATTTTTTTTTCTCTCATATTTTGATGTGGGTGAAAAAGAAGATGATGGGAATGCTTGATTTTAATTTTCTATTATTTGCTTCAATATTTTGGTCTATACTTTTGTGCTCCCAACTTAGGAGTAGACTTTCATCTTTACTAGATTCTTGTATATTTAATTGTTTGACTTGGGATAGGCTAATCTTTTGGTTGCTTTTATTTTTGCTGTTTTTGCTTGGTTTTATTTGCAAGTTGGAACTTCTATTTTGGTAAAGTTCACAACCATGATCATTCTACTGTTGGTCTTCATAATTCAAATTTCTCTTTTCTTGTTTTGGTTTAGGAAAATTCTTGCTATTATCTTTGCATGAACTAGGGAAGTTTTTAGTGTCATTTTCTTATATTTCTTTCTTATCCTTTTTTCTTGCTTGTATTTGATCAAGACGACATTTGAAACAATGTCTCATTTAAGTTTAGGGAAGGGATATTCTAGAAATATTTGGGTCTTATTTGAGCTTAATGATGCACTTGTTAATGAAAATTCCCCCATTTATGAGTTTGCAAATAAGCTTTTAAAGTTGGTATATTTGAAGTTTAGAATCTTGAAATTATACTCATATTTTTGTAAGGCTAGCATCCAAAAGATGAAGAATAGTGATTTTGTGTGCCTTACTCACCTATTTTAAACTTGGTATACTTAATCAAAGCTTTATAATAAAATCTAAATGAGTCAAATTTACTTGTCTTTTGATAATTGAATTTAAAGTTGTGAAAGAGGTCAAAGTCCCCATTGTAAAGTTAAATGGTTGTGTTTCTACGCTTGTTAGTGGTATATTTGCTTTTTAACTACTTTGAGAGTTTTTCTAATCTTTTGTAAAAGGGGAATATGAAATCTATCACTTGGTGATTCTTCTCAACTAATCTCTAAATAAAAATAAAAAATAAAAAAAAGAGCAAGCTAAGTCAATATGGGTGGGCTTTGGTCTCGTAGAAGAGCGAAGTTGTGACCTCATTGTTGATTGAGTAAGCATATATATATATGTAAGCTAAGTTGAAAAGAAGTGGGCCAAAACTAGTCAAGAGGAAAAGAAAAGATGGAGGTAAAAACCTTGTCCTCTGAAAGCTAAAAAAAAAAAAATGAAGAGATTTAAAAGGAAGAAAATTTTGGGGAAATGATGGATACCATGTACATTCACTTTACATTGTTGTGCTTAGAGAGGTATTTGAATGGTTTACAAGCTTGCTAGTAAGTGATGAGATGTGACCATGCCCCTTTTACTTTATTTGAATTCGTCTTTCCTTTGTAACTTTGGAAGAAGTTATTAAATGGTGAGATTAATAGTTTAACTTGCTTAGATTAGTCTTAAATTTTTACTATAGTATGCTAAGTATAAGTACAAATATCGAACGTTTGAGTTATAGGCACTAATGAGTTACTTTAGATTGATTGAATCGAAGAATGCTATACTTGATTTGAAATTTTCTGATGAGTATAATTGATGATAGATCTTTTGTCCTTGTTTTGTTTGCTTGAGGACAAGCAAATGGTTAAGTGTGAGGAAATTTGATAAGTGCCAAAAGATCTTTATTATTTGTGCTTATTTGGACACATTTGTTATGTATTTCTTATGATTGATTAAAGAAAAGGATACTTATTTTGTGAAGATTTCATTTTAAGATTTAAAAAGCTCATTTGGAATATTTCATGATGATTAAAGAGAAATTAAGGCAAATTAAACAAGTTTGGATCAATTTTGCAAAGGAATAATTTTTTCTTTTTTAGCCCTTGCATTTAGCATGGCCATGCTGAATGGTAGAATTGACCATAGCAAGCATACAAACTTTATTTTTTTTAACCTTGCCTTAAGTATGGCCATGCAATAGGCCATGTTAGCTTGCGATAGTTCTAGATCATTTTTTTTTCTAAACCCTAGGAGAGAGAATACGAAGAACTTCAAGGGAGAAATTGCTTATACATCATTGGAGATCACAAGACATCGATTATAAGGGTTTTATCTTTACATCATGATTTCTTTTATCTTCTCTAGATCTTTTGTGCTTATTGTAAACTCCATGGAGGGATAAATTTCTCATGTCCTACATTTTGTGAAACCTTAAACCATGTCAATTGAATTGTTGTTTGATTAATGAAAAATTCATGTTTTTGTATTTATTCATGTGATTTCATTTTCTTGTGATTGATTTGTATGCAAATTAATTGCATGTTTGATTCTTATTACATAGATAGATGTTTTATCTAATAGAACATATCTTCATGAATAGAGAAATTACGCATTTCACCTAAAGGTAGGGGAATTTTGATTTTCTATTATAAGAATTTAATTCTTGTCGTAATGATCTTGAACTTTATGCAATCTTATGTAGCGCTAGTGAGGGAGAGGTCTCTACTATCTTATGTATGGTTAGGAATTAATTGACTTGAGAGAGTAATTGATATACTTGATGAGATCTTATGGTGCAAAGCATGAATAATTCATTATTCAATCCATTATCATAAGAATTTTGAGGTTTAAGGTAGATCAAAGTGAGGGGTATGTCTTGTGACTGAGTTCATCTTTTGGAAAGTATACATAATTGACATTAGGGTTACTAGATTAGTTGAATAGTATTTGAATCATAAATCTCACTTCAAAACTTAGGCTAAATAATAGAAAAAAAGTAATAGTAGTACTTATTTTTAAGATCCTTATAGACGACACCCTAAAATATATGTTACATTAGATAGGTACGCTTGCTTAACTCAGATTGTAAATTTAATTAAGTTTATAAATTTAGAATTTGATATGATCGGTAAGCACTCATCATTTATCTTTTCCTCATTTTGTATTTTTCATTATAAATTAAAATTAACAATCCTCGAAATGTTATAAATTATGTTGATTCAATTCATTAGATTAATAATGCAATAAACAAAAGTAATGGATATCAAATAGAATATAAAAAGGTAAGAATATTGAAATTATAAGTTAAAATATGATAATATGATCTAAAAAAATATTAATGGAAAATTTATAAAGGCAAGAGTTTATGAAATTATATTAAACTAGTTAAAGAGCTCATGCAATATGTAAATAAAAGTTTGAATAATGATCGTAATTTAAAAAAAAAATAATGTATGTAAATATAATTTAATTAACAAAAAAAATTATCCAAAGAGATATTTGATGGAATATTTAATCCATTTACTTATGGACATTAATGGAATGTTTAATTCTTTTATTAATGGGATATTTAATTAATTTATAATAGATATTAATGAAAAATTTAATCCATATACTAATAAACATTATAACGTATTATCTAAAAATACAAAAAGATTTATTCTCTTTCTCCCATTATTTTTTTATGTATTTAAGTATAAATGAATAGTATAAATTAGAATACAATTAATACCATAATTAAGATGAGAAAATGAGAATTGAATGTGAGGAAATGTTTCAACATAAATGAGTTAAATTAAAATGTAAATAATATGGGAATATGACTTCAATGAAATTGTTATTGTCAAATTATATACTATACATATAATTTTCATATAATGAATTATTTAAGTTAAATTACTTAGTAATGTCCCATTTTGAAATTATTTAAGCAATTTAAGTGCTTGAAAATTATTGTTGAATAATGTCTTATCATTTGACTATTATTTTCATGGTTTATAAGTAATAAAATGATTGTACATTTAAAAAATATTAAATATAAAAAGAGCTTTATGAAAGTGATAAAACACATTAAGAAATTATTTAAGTAATTTAATTTTTTGAAAATGAACAAATCATTTTATATGATTTGTTGAACATGAAAGGAGAAAAAAATAGTTGATGTAAAAAGTACTTTAATTACTAATTGCTCTTCTTTTTTATCTTCTTATATATTTAGTGAATAACTTGATGTTTGTCTCTAACTTTTTAACATATACTTTCATTTACTTTTCCATGCTTTCTCTTCTCCATTATTTTCACACTATTCTAGGTTTTTCTCACATAGGTCAACCAACTTCTAATCTCCACTCTCATGTTTGATAGTTTTTGTGGATAGTTTTACCTTTTTAAACATTCATAACTTTAACCAGTCACTCATTTTGCAATTTTCCTCATCATTTCTTATTTCCTCTCCATCCATAGATAGAGAGTGAGAGAAGCAAATGTCACAAATACTAGAAAGAAAAAGAATAAATTAATTATACAATGGATAGCTTCAAATTCTTTAAAATGTTAATTAAAAGACTATTTTAAGGAATTTGGCTTCAATGATATACAACTTTTTTTTTTCATAGTTATTTAACATCTTTTAGCACTTGCTTTATGCGTGTACGTCATCTAGTTCCATATTTATTATCTTAGCTATGTTTAGAATCGGCTTTATGTTGATAGAATTTTTTAGGTTTAGACCCCCAAGGTCTATCTTGGCTCACGTAAACTTTCTTTTGAGCTTCACATGCTTAGGTTGACCTCTTTTATGCCATTATAACACAAAACTACCTAAATTCATTTCGCTTGTACTGACTTTTAGCTCAGCTCGATCGTACACATCCTTAAAATGGATAACTATGAAGGTGTGAGACAGATAAAGAAAAGAGTTGGTAAAAAATGCGCCATTCACCAAATTCAGAGAGGATCTTAAGCATTAATACATTTTCTATATGAAAATCGCCTCCAATTCCTATAAATAGGAGTTGGGGGTTACCGGATAAAGGACTTTTGACTCTTCAATCTCTCTCTCCTATACTATAAAATACTTGTGCTAATTTAGCTATTGGATTGATCATGTTGGAGTAAACTCTAACAACCCCCCACCATAGTCCAATTCTTTCTTTTTTGTGGGTGATCTAACTACCTTTAGAAATCTAGCATAACACTTTGCATCCACATCATTATATGTTTTCTTTTTTCTTTTTTCAAATAGCTTATCCCTAAACTGTAGAGAATGATCTTGTAAAGTAGATAGTAAGCATTTGCTTAATAATTCTTTAGTTTAATTATAAAAGCTAAGAACTGCCAAAACTATATATTATAATCATCTCCAACTTTTTGACATATAATTTTATTTACCTTTTTATAAATGCTCTCTATTCTCTATTATTTTCTCATTATTCTAGGTTTCTTTCACATAAACTAACCCACCTTTAATCCCCACTCTCAAATTTGATAGTTTTTATGGATAGTTATACTTTTTTAAACATTCATAACTTTTAACCATTTTGCAATTTTCTCCATTTTTTTTTTCATTTCCTCTCCATCTAATAAAGAAGAGAGAGAAGCAAATATCACAAATAGCACAAAGGAAAAGAATTAAATAATTATACAAAAGATAACTTAAAATTTGGTAAATTGTGAATTTAAAAGATTGTTTTGAGGTATTTGGCTTCTATTTAATATCTTTTGGTACCTACTTTGTGGGTATACACTATCTAGTTCTATATTTATTATCTTATCCATGATTAAAATTGGCCTCGAATCTACATTGTCATTTTTTCCCTCCATTCGAATAGCTTATTCCAAACTCGTGAAGAATGATCTTGTAAAGTAGATGATAAGCATTTACTTAATAATTCTTTGACTTGTTTATAAAAGGTAAGAACTTTTGAAGTTATATATTATAATCATCTCCAACTTTTTAACGTATACTTTTATTTACCTTTTCATAACCACTCTCTCTTCTTTATTATTTTATCACTATTCTAGGTTTTTTTCACATAAACCAACCCACTTACAATCTCCACTCTCACATTTGATAGTTTTTATGGATGGTTTTAACTTTTTAACATTCATAAATTTTAACCACTCAACCATTTTATAATATTCCCCATCTTTTTTCATTTCCTCTCTATTTAAAGAAAGAGAGAGAAGAAGAAAATGTCAAAAATACCACAAAGAAAAAAGAATTAAATAATTATACAAAAGATAACTTTAAACTCTTTAAATCATCAATTTAACAGATTATTTTATGGAATTTAGCTTTTATGATACACACTATTTTTATTTATTTATGTAATATCTTCTAGCAACTATTCTATGGGTGCATGCTATCTAGTTTTATCTTTAATACATTAGTTGCATTTTGGATTTGCTCTTTATTTACATCATCATAATTTTTCTTCTTCCACTTAGATAGCTTGTTCTCAAATTGTGGAGAAAAATATTACAAAGTAGATAAAAGTGTTTGGTAGATAATTCTTTAACTTGATTATAAAATGTAAGAGTTTTTGAAACTAAATATTATAATTGTTTCCTATTATTCTAAGTTTCTCTTATATAGACCAATCCACTTCCAATCTCCACACTCACATGTAGCAGTTTTTTTGGATGGTTTTATCTTTTCTAACATTCATAATTTTAACCACTCACTCATTTTGCAATTTGCCCCACTGTTCTCATTTCTTCTCCATTGAAAAAAGGAGAGAGAAAAGCAAATGTCACAAATACCACAAAGAAAAAGAATAAAATAGTAATACAAAAGATAACTTTGAATTCTTTAAATTATCAATTTAAAAGACTATTTTAAGGAATTTGGCTTCTATGATACACCCTTTTTTATATAATATCTTCTGCCACCTATTTTATAGGTGTGCACCATCTAGTTTCATTTTCATTATCTTAACTGTGTTTTGAATTGACCTTTTATCTACATCATCATAATTTTAGCTTGTCATCAAATTATGGAGAATGATCATATAAAATAGATGGTAAGTGTTTGCTTGATAGTTCTTTAGCTTGATTATAGAAGGCAAGACCACCTTAAACTATATGTTATGGTATGATTTAATAAAAAAATTATGGAAATATATTAATAATGCCCTAAGAAGATGGATTGCAAAAAAAAGGTAAGAATTTTCGACACTAAATACTATAATATGAAATGAGATTATATGAATTGATAAAATATAGAAATACGTTAATGATACTATAAAAAGTTGAAATACATAAAAAGGTAATAACTTTCGAAGCTATATATTTTAATATGATTTGACAAAAAAATTTGTGAAAATACATTAATAGTACAATAAAAACATAGAACATAAAAAAACGAGAGTTTCCAAAACTATATATTATAATATGATTTAACAAAAGAAAATATTGAAATACATTAACAATACATAAAAAATGTTTAACACAAAAAATGTAAGAACTTTTGAAACTATATATTATAATATAACATGTATGTACATAATAGAAATTGAGCATTGAAACTAAACAAGATAATCAGGAATTAGTTTGCGTTGATAGACCATTTTGAACTTGGGCCCAAACCTAGTTGAAGCCCATGATGTTTGCCTTAATGGGCAAAGCTACTAGCCTAGATAGCAGGTCAACCCTTTTCCTCGCTTAATCGCTTGACCCAATCAACTCTAAATAAAAGTCTGAGGGAGACAGTTATGATAATTGTCCACTTCCCCCATGATCTAGATATTTTAAAGGTGCTTAAGGAAACATATCCCACATTCTCAACCTCTAACTGCCTGACACACTTTTCTATAAACACAAAGACCAGTCTATAAGTGAAGGGGACTAAAATCTTAAGCACTTTAGCTCCCTTGTTGCAATAACTCTCCTTATCTTCACTCATTGTAACTTGAGGATCAAAATGGCCATGTTGGATAGCTTGGACACCTCCTTAACCTATCATTTTCTTGATTATTGCAGGTCACAAATATCTCTGGAAATATTCACAAACAACAGGTTGATATTATAATGAAAAATAAAATAAAGTGGCAAAAATGGATGTATGTCATGTATTACATGGAAATTGTTAAGGAAACCTAGGTGAAGTAAAGAATAAATGAGCTTAGTTTTATAGATATAGTAGGTATTTAATTTTATATTTCATTTTTTTCATCTCATTTTGACGAACACGGTGATGCGGATAGGACGGAATATAGATGAATCAAAGGGCCCAAAATACTGGCAAATGTTGAAACGGCAACACATTGGAAAGATAAACGAGTGCAATGTCAGATATTTACCTGTTCCTCTAAATTTTTAATTGAACATATGATTGGAGGATATCCTTGACCCCTTGAGATTCCCACTCCAATGACTCCCACCAATCTCTGTTGCTTATAAATATATTTTTAAGGGAAGATGGAGGAGCCAAAAGTCCATTTGGAAGTTGGGACATTAGGAGTGGAATTCTCTTTATATTCGGGGCTTCGATCACTTCAATAATTTCAATGGAATTGCCAATTGCTATTGCACCGATGCTTCTCAATTCTGGTAGAGAGAGCAGCCTTAACATCCTTAAATTTGGCAAAGGAATTACCGAACACAAATCACCATTAAGCTCATCATACGTGCTGGTTAACTCTTCCAACTGGTTGCACCACACAACCTCTAGAGTCTGGAGATGACAGAGATGTACCAACAATTCATGACTGAGCAACCTCTTGATCATATGGCATCTCCTTATTGAGAGTGAGGTTAGATGAGAGATCATATGTGCGGATACACCAGCAGTCAGGGTCATCGTGGGAGAAGCTGGTTCCGTTATCATCTCCAAATCGGAGCAATAATGGATATCAAGTTCTTCAAGATGCTGAAGATATAGGAAAACTTCAACTGAAAACAAGGTTTTGAAGTTACAGTCCCAGATGTAGATCCTTCTTAAATTTTGCAGGCAAGATAACATTTCGGGCACCACCAATGACATCACATTTCTGCAGGACGATATCGAAATTTTTTCTAGGTGGGGGAAGCCACCAAGAATTGTTGATGGTCCTGCTATAATCCCCTCAAAACATTCACATTCATTTATTATAATTTCCCTAACATTTGGAAACAAATATCCCCTCTCTAATCCTGGACCTAAAAGATATTTGAGTTTGGGACATGAGGCTACTTTTAATTTCTTGAGATTAGGCAAAGGAGATACCTCGGAATTTAATAAAACAAAGCCTTCAATTTGGTCCCCAAAAATCACTCCAAATTTGCAATTATGTATCTCTAGCTCATCAAGGTTTTTAAGTGGTACAGAGTCAGACAGCATGATTCTCTCACTGCTCCAGGAGTCGACGACTAATTTCTGGATATTCTTGGGGAGAGAAATACAATCTCCATGGCTCTCTTCTTCTATGTCTCTACATTCATAAACAAATACAGCTCTTGGACAGTCATCAACCCATATATATTCTCCAAATTCCAGTCTCCCCACATAAATGTTATACTCATTTGGTCCTTCATCCGTTAGGACTTGAGCATATACACTCAACTCCTCCATGCTAGAGAAGCAACAGCATAGTGATTCCAACATATTTAAGCCCACAAGTTCCTCTGCCTTGACATCATTAATCCATAGAAATTGCAATTTTCTTAAATTACTTAATATGCTTCTTGGTAAATTTTCTATGCCTGTTCTGTATAGATTGAGGTGCTTCAGCTTGACCAAATATTCCAACCCGTCGGGTAAGTTTGTCAGACTGCTGCAACAGTAGAGATCCAATTTCATTAACGATGTCAACTTCCCTATGTATGGAATCTGAGCTAATGCACCACAATGTCGAAGCACCAATGCTGTTAGGTTGATCAAGTCTGAGACAGAATGTGGGATTTCTTTTATCATGGATTCACTTAGGTCAAGAATCGTCAGCCCAGATAATGATATTAAGAGTAAGTCTGGTATCATCCCCAAGAAAGATTCATGGTTCGATAACAAAACTGAAATCTTGGAGAAATTTGGTGACCAGTTAGAACTTTCTTCTCTTCCATCAATCACAAAAGACATCTTGTCCAAGCCTTCAAACCACAACTCCTCGTTTAATATATCTTTCAAACCAATGGTAAAATGGGTCACACAAGGAACCTTGTCACTTCTCATATGCAATGCCATATCTATAATTGAATCGTGCATCGTCATATCTCCATCTAGTAAGCAAGCATTTTCAAGTTTGTCTAAAATAGCATGAGCTTTATCAAACAACCTTTGTCTGCTATCCATTCCCCAAATCAATCCCACATCAACTAAAAACTCTACTAGATCTCTTCTACTACCATACCTCCTACTTGCTATATAAAATGCAGAAAATATGAGAGGTTGTTGCAATTGGTAATCATCCAAAGAATCGTAACTAAGCTTTAATATATCATATACATCGTAATTCATTTCCTTGAATCTTTCTTTTGGATCTTTCATTTTTGCCAGCATATCCTTCCAGTCACGCACATTCTTAACTGCCCTCAGTCTTCTTGCAATGGCAGTAATATAAAGAGGCAAACCTTCACAAGTTGATACTATCTGCACAGCAATCTCTTTCATTTCCGATGTGAGTTCTATCCCATGTCCAAGTTTGACCAAAAATAAGTTGAGGTCCTCGCTATTCCAGGAAAGCAACAGAGGGGATATTCTTGTTTGTGCTTGGCATAGCATCATCCGACAGACATCTAACGATCTACTAGTTATAACTAGCTTCAACCCTTTGAAATTCACTGGAATCCCTACATCATAAAACTCAAAATGCCTCCATAAACCATCTAAAATTAACACTGATTTCTTTTTCGATATTAGAAATCGATACAAAATGGCAGCTCTGATCTTCTCATTTTTCTCCTTCCAAAGATCATCTAAATGCACTGCATTTCCAATCACATCTTGTATCTCATAGATGGAAAAATCTTGTGGCGTGGTAGCCCAAAAGACATGGTCAAAACCTTCATTTTCTAGTAGTTTATTATAAATGTGCATGGCTATGTCTGTTTTGCCTACTCCCCCCATACCATATATGCCTACTCTCAAAATGCCATCTTGCAGAAGATAATTCCAGATCTCTGACATCTCACTCTCACGCCCAATGAGCTCTGTGGTAATTAATGGAGGAGGGCTGTTGTCATTGTGTGTAGCACTTGACGATGTTTTTGTCAATAAACCTGGATTTCCAGGCCCTTCCACTTCACTAATCCATATTTCCAATTGGTTAACTTGCTGTATAGAGGGAGGCTTTCCTTCTCTCCATTCCTCTTCCATGCTTCCGTATGCATTTTTTATTTGCTTTATTTTCTTCAGCCAGTGATCAAACTCCTCCACCTTTTCCTCTTTTTCCTTTCTTAGCCTTTTCACTTTTCTTTTAAGAGCACCCAAATGATCATCAAAGTTGCTAGATGTGCTTGGAAAAAGCGTAGTCCCACCTATTGTCAAACAAAATTACATAAGTTAGAAAGTGGGTGAAGTAATCACGTGAAAAGAAGAAACTCTTATGTTGATGAACCAAATCTCTAGAACATCTCTCAAACCATGATGCAGAGGGTACTCTAAAGTGTATTCAGATAATGGATTCTTAGAAAACACGTAAGTTATTTCCTTTTACTTACACACAAAATAATAAATTAGCATTCACACACGTTTTGTCCACTTTCGTTCATAAATTTCTTTGTTATTTGAACTTGGTAACTGGACATTTCAATCGGTACAGATAGATAAACAATCTCATATAATTACTTGAAGTAATCCAAAATTGCAGTGGTTGACCACTCAGTAAAAATGACATTTTTTTGTTTCCATTGTATCTTTGCCTGTTGTTACCAAAAGAAATCTTTGGATCAATTTCTGGTTGTTTTTGCCTATTTTCTCATAGCTTCAAAAAGGAAACAATCAACTAATCAACAAACAGGTTCTACTTTTATAGTCAGTTGACATTTTGCATGATGTCATGTCGTTTCTTCACAGGCACAATAGCACAAATTAAGTGGGAAGTTTCTTATTGACCACACACATAAGGCTTTTCAAGTTTGCACTTTATATGATTAAGCTTTTGACGGATTGATCATGCACCTAAGCCCTTGAACATTTTCAGTTTCTTCAATCATTTTTATTCCACATGCAATGTAATCTCTTCTAATTGAGCTGTGTGCCTAATCAAAGAAATTGGAAAAATTTAAGGAATTCATTCTTCATGAACAGGACTGCAAAGAAGAAATAAAAACTTGGGGCACATTAATTGTGCACAGGCCTTTTTCATCGAAAATTTTCCAGGAGGAGGAAAGAATCAATACCAGCTGGCTGACCTTTCTTATGCCCTCGGACATTGACTATTGGAAGATCCTGTGCTGTGCCTATCACTTTATTTCCTCCATGTTGCTCGATATAGAAATCAGGGAGTAGAACAGCTGATGGAAATTGAGTGTGAAGGGCTGTTGAATTTGTTCCAACATTCTCAAATTCAGTTGAAATTGGTACTGACTGCAACATGGCATTGTGCGGAGCATCTTTAGGTGCATTTTGGTTGTACATGGATGGATTGATATCTTGCAATTCATTAATATTCATCAAAGGTTGTATAGACGGAATATTTTCAGCTAGATCTCCTTGTGTTGTTTCTTCAACCATGTCTTCTTGTCTCTCGGTTGGTTCCAAGTGCAGTGCTTTCAGAGCTTGTGCTCTCACACCATCATCAACTTTATCACAGACTTCAACACCTCGGTTTGTCACTTGACCCAAGTGAGCTTTGACCCTGCAAACACGTCCAGAGTATTCATTACCACAAAACTTGCACATCCAACGATCCTTAGGCCGTTTCTCTACAAAGTGCCAAAAGGGATCCGTCTTCTTTCGAACCATCTTGATCCTATGAAAAATAACATGAATTGCACTTACTGTCATAACTGTTGGCAAAAACCAAATAAGCTGATACACAAGCAAAGATCACACTCATAGATGAAGGACATCTCCTAACAGGGTGTGTTTCTTTTGCGGGACCTGTTATTATTGAAGTACTAAAATTGTAAAATATGATCGCAGTAACCTCAAGAGGTTATGTTTATTCGCTACTTTTAGCAAGAACTGATTGTGAGAGGTAAAGATCACGTTGATGGTCGGTGATGGTGATTAATTACACAGAAAATGTCAATGAAAAAGAGGAGCAATGATTTCCATTTTTGAAAAGAAGAAATTATTTTTATCATTCTCTATTAGATTTTCCATAATTGCTAAGCCTATCACTAGTGGTCGGCCACCGCTGTCCTATTCCACTATCACTTCGTCACAAATTGTTAGTACCTACAATCTCTTGATACTACCACAATAAAAATAATATTTCACAACCACAAACTTTGATTGTCACAAATATCGAAAGAAGTCCAAAATATTTTCCGCAAATAAAAACAAACCCAAACGGAAACATTATTTTTATAATCCTAGACAGGAAAATCAACTTCTCAAAATTCATTTATGGAATCCCTCTTCTTCAGGGTCACGCAAAGTATTTCCTCTACGATAGCAATTTCATTATTTTCCACAATCATCTTTGTAATTTACCAAAAAAAAAAAAAAAAGAAGAAGAAGAAGAAGATGGCTAACAGGAATAAATGGTTTATCTATGTCAACTACGACATGTGTTTTAGCAGGCTAAGTAAGAACTACAAGTTTAGTCAACTATGATATCTTAGTTACCTTGGTGAGATTAAAAAAAAAAAAAAGAACAAGAAGATAGGTAACAGGAATAAATGGTTTATACCTACTCTTCTGCTGCAGCCAAAATAATTGAAGAACACGTTGTACTGAAACCTCAGAGACTATAACCGATCACAGTGCTAGAAGAAGGAAACACCGATCTATGTCAACTACGACATGTGTTTTAGCAGGCTAAGTAAGAACTACAAGTTTAGTCAACTATGATATTTTAGTTACCTTGGTGAGATACCAGGGTTACAGCTTCTCACGATATCGATTTTTTAAACCAAACAACAATCATGTTGGTATTTATTAATTGAACTTCAAAATATTTCCCTTTGCCAGCAAAGAACATATCACACTTCACTTATACTTTACCATTGTCAAACTAATTGCAAAGAGACGTACTGGTTACGGTGTACATTGAGAAGCGAATAAGACCAAATTTGTGGCATTATAAAATGGTCAAATTAAGGAGTGCTCTAGTAATACATCTTTAATTTAATTAAGGAGTGCTCTAGTAATACTTCTTTAATTTATTTAAGAAGAAATATGCAAATTTAAAAACAAACTGTTTAAAGATATAAATATTCTCTTCTTTCGGATTGTAAATAAATGCCAAAATCACAAAAATACTGTTCTACTTGCATTAGATTTAGGAGTTATGGTCCATACATCAATGCAATATGCATGAAGATGCAAAAGCATATAGTAGTTTAACCAATCCTAACCTAAATTATCAATATAAGTAAACATTTATACTCATGATGCAAAAGAAATATTATGTATAAAACTAATCTGCTTATCTTCTACTCACAGGAATTTGCAACTTGATGTATAAATAATCATATCAGTGTGTTTTGCTTGGAAATCTTTATGGTTCTTGTTTGGCCAACCATTATATATATAAAAACTTTGGGAAGGAGAATTAAGCTAATACTTTTGTATTTATACTGTTAGACTATAAATGTTTTTACAGAAATATTTATGATTAAATATCTAATATTCGCATTTTTATAATTTGGTTCTTAAATGTGACCAAAAAACCTCTTCTTAGTTGTTTCCGCATCACAAGACTATACTTGAGACAGGGAATATGCCAAACAAAAATACAAACGGTATATTGAATTGTTAAGAGCATTTCAAAGAGAGACAATTACACAGTTAGTCTATAATCATTGCAAGTCTTCGAAGTGATCAAATTATCGGAACTAACATTTATCTAAAAGCCTCTACAAATACTATCTAATTGGAAACAATTTCTAGTGAAAAAACTAGATTGAAGAGAGTTCAACACCTGGGAAAGATAATCAGTTGAAGAATTAGCCTCTCTGAAGAAGTGAGAGATTGAAGTGTTCAACTTAGTCATCTTCTTCAAAATTTTCTGCACTGTCTAGAAAATATCCCATTTTGGAGCAAACTTATATGCAATCCACTTCAATAACAGTGTTGCACAATTAGCATCTCAAACCAAAGAGTATTCCTGTTTTTTGAAATATTATCTGTATCCATTTGTCCCAGAGTGACAAGCTTCCATTGCTTATCCTGTTTCTCTCGCGTAGCTTGCTGTTGGGCTTGGATCCAACCCATATGGGCCCTTATTAAATAAAGAAAATATTTAAAACGTAAAAGACCTAGTTTGCCATGAACGAATACATGAGAAAAAGGAGAAAGCATGCACCATATATTGAAAACGAAGTAGGCATAGTAAAATCATGAGAAGAGGACGAACAAGCGACTGCGGAATTGAGAAAGATAGGATGAAAAGCACTTAGTATGTTAGACTTGTGAAAGTATGATACAAACTTCGTTAACTTGTGCCGAAACTCGAAATCACGAATTGTATCTAACAACCTATGATTGATCATGAATAAAGGGAAACCGCGAACCATTACTTATAATGAAGCAAAAACTTGGTATAATGGATACCCTACAATTGGGATGGAAATCCAATTGATAAGTAAAGGATGAATGCCACAGGATAATTCCGATAAGTTCAAAGTTCTTCAAAAACTAAAGAAAAAGTGTTTTTTTTTTTTTCAATTTGCCAAAAGTCCTCTACAATGGAGTCATTGGTGACTATTTATAGTCTCCTCAAATAATACTAAAATGACATAGTAACCTTAATGCAACTAAGGAAAAAAAATAATAAAAGTCAGCCTAAAATTGTCTAAAACCAGCGAACATTCTTCTCCTAAGTCAACACTAAAGCTGGTGGCTTTGGTTTTGCTTCTAACCAGCCTTTCTTCTCCTCAACGCTAGCCACTTCGGCCAGTGACTTTAATTCCTACATTGGCGGTTTTCAACTCACAAAGGCCGGCAGCTTTCAAGTTTCCTGAAGCATCTTAAAGTCATCTTTGTTCTGGAGCATCTTGGATTTCAATGATATGGATTAATCTTGGTTCGTTCTTGGTTTGACGTAAGTATTGCTCCTCATCTTGAACTTCTTTGATTAATTCGTTAAGTGCATCCTTAAGTCGTTTAGCTCGAAGTCGTGTCATAGGCCCAACTGGAATCTCAAGAGGATCTGCTATCCATTTCCTAGCTCAATTGTCATCATTCCCTTCCTCTTGAAAAAGATTTTTCCTCAAATCATTGCTTGCATCAAAAGGACTCAAATCAATAACATTAAAAGTAACACTTATAGGATACTCACCCGGTAAATCTAGTTTGTAGGCATTGTTATTGATTCGCTTAAGAACTTGAAAAGGACCATTGCCCTTAAGAAGTAGCTTAGATAGCCGTTGTGCTAGGAAAGGCTCTTTGCATATGTGCAACCAAACCCAATCTCCAGGTTCAAAGATTATTTGCCGACGCCCTTTGTTGGCTTGTTTTGCATATTGCTCCATCCGTCGCTCAATATTAAGCTTGGCTTTCTTGTGAATCTACTTAACAAATTCAACTTTCTTTTTGCCATCTAAATTAACATGTTCAGACACAAGTGAAGGAGTTAAATCTAATGGAGTCAAAGGATTAAACCCATATACAATCTCAAAAGGTGAAAATTTAGTGGCAAAATGTATAGAATGGTTATAAGCAAATTAAAAATGTGGTAAACAATCTCCCCATGCTTTAATGTTCTTTTGAATAATAGCCCTTAGTAAAGTAGATAAAGTTCTATTAACTACTTCTGTTTGTCCATCAGTCTATGGATAATAAGTAGTAGAAAACAATAATTTAGTTCCTAACTTACACCACAAGGTCTTCTAAAAGTAACTCAAGCACTTAGCATCTCTATCAAATACAATTGTTCTAGACATACCATGTAATCGAACAATTTCTCTAAGGAACAAATATGCAACATGTATAGCATTATTAGTTTGGTAGCAAGGAATAAAATGTGCTATTTTTGAAAATCTATCCACAACAACAAAAATGGAATCTCTATCATGTCTAGTCCTAGGTAAGCCTAACACAAAATCTATGGAAATATCAACCCAAGGTTCACTAAGAATAGTAAGTGGTTGGTATAAATCATGGGGTTGCACCCAAGACTTAACTTGTCTACAAGTGATACATCTCTCACAAATTCGCTCAACATCCCACTTTATGTGTGGCCAATAAAAACGTTCTTGCAAAACACCCATAGTTTTAGCCACTCCAAAGTCTCCCATCAACCCTCCATCATGGGACTCCTTGTAATGTCCTGAAAATTTTGAAAAATTATACAAAAATTAAAGAAAATAAGTAGAATAATAAATAATTTTAAGTCAGGGTAGCAAGAATGACAATTTCGCAATATTAAAAATTTTGAAAAATTTATGAAGAAAAATTTAAAACATCGCGATACATTAATATTATTTTAATAATTTACGAATAACAAAAAACTTATGAGAATTAATAATAGGCTTTAAAAATAGAAAGATGAGGAAGACATGAGATCCGTTTGATAAGTATAACAAACAATGAGAAATAGATATTTAAAACAATTGGAAAGAATAACCATATGCAAAGAAAAAGGATAATGAACGTAGCATTTCAAATTTTATGAAATATATTACTAAATAAATTTAGGAAGTGAAGTAATTGAAAAATATCCGTATATAGGTATATAAACAAATAAATAAAAATAATTGTAAGTCCTAATTTTAGTTTTTGTAATTTAAATTAAAAGAATAAATTCCCTAAAACATAAATTTCGAATAATATTGAGTTAAATACTGAAATTAATTGAAACTATAGATTTAGGATTTTCAAATGAAAATTTCAAGTAAATATTTATGTTTAGAATAATCAAATTAGCTTAGATATAAAGTTTCGTAATAAAATACTAAAAATACAAAATTTAAAAATATCGTTGTACATGTATGAAATATTAAAATATAAAATAATATAAATAAATATATATATATATATATATATACATATGATGGTGGGAACAGTAAAAAAAAAAAAGGCGCTATGAAAAGGAAAGAAGGTGCTAGAAGAAATGAGAAGGGAGCATAAAGAGCGAGGGAGAGACCGTGTACAGCGAGAAGAAAGGGGAAAAGAAAAAATTAAACAAAAAAATTCATACCTCACACACCCGACCTCCGATCGATGATCTGTGACCGCCAGCGTATTCCTTGAGATGAGTGCAACTCAACTAGACCAATTTTACACGAGACAGATTTATTTTTCAGAATTTAGATACAATTATCAAATCATATTAAAATTAGTATTTAGCTTAGAAAATTATTAATATAGCTAGAAATATATTAAATAGAAGTATTTTGAGCATAAATAGCATTTAATAGTGTATTTTTCCTTGTATTTTAGGAGAAACCAATTTGTCTAAAATTGTTACATATATATATATATATTATATATGTATATACATAGGATCGGCAAAGAAGATTGGAACGGCCAGCTTCCAACAATGTGATGGTTAGCTCCCAGTAGTGTTCTAGGTGAGAAAAGAAGTGGGGAAAGATATATATATATATATATGTATGTATACAAGTGTACGTTGGACAACGAAGAAGAAGAGGAAAAGAGTAAGGAAAGATGGAGCTTGGTTTGCTGTCGGTATTGGTGGCATGGTTAAAGTAGGGCTAGTCGATGAAAAAAAAAAAAAATGGAGAATTAGAGGGGAGCCAGAGGAATAAGAAGTTGAAGGATGTCTAGGGAGAGAAGGGGCTTGATGTGTGAAGTCACATATGCATGTATGTAAATATAGGTACTGGCTTCCTTCTTCTCATTTGTGTATGTGTGTACCGTAAAATTTATGAAAGGAGAAGCTAGGGGCTAGAATTCCATAGTATTAATCGGTGTGAGAAGATAAATACATATGTTTATATATGTGTTATTATTAGATGTGGAGGTTGGCATGGAAAATATATATATATATATATATATATGTTTATATGTATGTTATATCTGGATAGAGTGTATGTGCTCGTTCATTTCCTTTAATTGTGTGCGTGTGGACTTGAGGAGAAGAGAGGGTTGTGAAGAGCAGCTATATGTGTGTGTGTATGTGTAGGTGTGTGCATCGGTGTATGCGTGGTGTGTGTGGAGTGTGTGTGTGTACGGTGTGTATGTGGTGTTTGGTGTGTAAGAGATACAAAGTAGAAGAGGGAAAAGAATTAGGGAAAATGGATTGGGAAATGAAGAAAAAGAAATGGACAATGGAAGATGTCTAAGAAGAAGAAAAACATGGAAGATTAGAAGGAAAGGTTTGAAATATATACACACATAAATGTAGGCGAAAGAAGAGTGAAAAGAAACAAGAAGAAGAAGTGAGAAATTAGAGAAATCTAAGGGGTGAGGGGAGTTTAACAAGGGAGCAAGGGGGAAGGTTATAGGTAAGGGAGCCAAGAGGAAGAAGAGAATAAGGAGAGAGGAAGAAGAAAAGTTAGAAGATGGAGAAAGCGAGAATTGAAGATGCAAAAGGGTAAGGAAAAGGGAAGAAGAGTTGGAAGATGAAGTCAAGAGAGTATTGATCTTATATGTGTGTATAGGTGAAACTTGTGTGTATGTGTGTGTATGACATTATTACGTTGGAGGTGGGCAGGTGTGTGTGTAAAGGATGGCCGATGTGTGTAGTGATGCAAGTGTGAGTGGGGATGCAGACTAGTAGAGAGGATGAGAAGCCTTGTTGGTGGAGATGTCAACAAAAGAGAGTAGAAGGAATGGGATAGTGAAGCCGGGGAGGAAAAGGGAATTTCATAAAGAAAGCAAGTGTGTCTATATGTGAAATTGAATAGGAAAAGAGGTGTCATCGATGTAGTAGCGGTGGCTTGAGCAGCTTGATTAAGTAATCAAGTTATAGAAAGGAAGTCTTGGAAGTGTATACGTGTCGTCGGTGAAATAATTGTGTATATGAGTGTAGAGAAAAGACATTGGGGAGTTTGAGAAGAGATAGGAGTTAACGAGAGATCAAGAAATCTAATGGAAATTGCGTGGAGTCATTGTAGCTAATTCTTCGATACTATGCTCGGTGAAGAGACCACACATCGGCATCACTTAATGACAATTAGGACTATGAAAATCATAAATAAGTAGTGGGAAACTCTATGATATGCTATAGTATTTTGTTTAATTGTGATATGTTATGCATATGTATACTTTCTTGTTAGGCTGCAGGTGTAGTTGTTGTTGTTGTTGTTATTCAAGAGTTAGAGGTGTGTGAAATGTGAAGTTGTGCTATGGTGTACATGTAGTGTGAGTTATGGTGTGTGTTATTGCTGTCGCTACTGTTATTGTTTCTGTTATTGCTGTTGGTACGGTTGTTATTGCTGCAGTTGCTGTTGCCTTTGCTACTACTACTGCTATGTGGAGGGCTATTGTGAGTGTTTATGTGTGTGTGAAGGTGTTTGCAACAAAGTGGAGGTGATATAGGGTGAAAGGTGTGCTGAAGTTATGTATCTTGTGTATGTACAATTTGGCTTGTGAGTGTAGATATGGTTGTGTCATTGTGAGCTGTTCTAACTATATATGTCTGTGAGTTTGTGTACGGTTGGAGAATGTGTGTGTGCAAGATGGTAAGTGCGTATTAAGAGAATGGAGAAATTTCAAGAAAACTAGGAAAACATATTTTTCAAACTTAACCTTTGACTAAACTAAAAATACATGCATATATCGATAAGTACATAAGTTAGATAATATATTGTTATATATATCTTTATACATGATATATATTGGTTTATGTGAATAGAACTTATGATTTTACATTCTTACAAATTTTGGGATTTGATTATTGAGGATGTTGGAAGAGTACATCCTTAGTTATCTTGTTTAACTCTCGAGCATGTGAAATGAAGCACTCGAGAGGTGAAATGACATAGAGGTGTCACGAAATAATAATTGTGGACCAATCCCAAGTGATCGATTTGACGTTTAAGTGAAATGGCACGGAGGTGTCAAGAAATGAAGACTGTAGCTTAAACCTAAAGGGTTGATTTAACGGTAGATGAGATTGAGCTATATTATGCTCTTATTGATTATTTCATACGACAACTCGTTTAAAAAAATTATTCAATCATGATTTATGTCAGGCTTGACTGACTTTTATTTGGTTAGTTTAATCCTCATGATCACATTTGTGACATGTAATGGTTGATATCACTTGTCATAATGAGTGTAGATGTAAGGTGTAATTGTTTTGCTTGTGTGATTGATTGAGTTCCTAATGTTTGTCATTGGAATTGTATTCCTTAAAGGCTGATAGTTACTTATTACCTTGAATGTGGATTTCTTTGCGATTATATATTATTTGATCACCTCGAACCAATTAATTAAAGAAGTGGACTCGATTAAAATTTGATATGCATTTACATGAGACATTGCATGAAATTGAAGGCTATCATTGCTACAAGGCTCATTGGAAGTACTGTTATGCTAAGTGTGAACTAAGTGATTAGGGGATTGCCGTGCCTTGATGGTTCTGAGTCCGGTCGGTCTTGGAGGGTGTTGCTTAATGCATGAGGTAGGGGAGCGCTCAGTGTATGAGAACACTCAAGCTGATGAAATCAAAGTTAAAAGATATTTAAGTTATCAAAGAGAAGATAATTAAATTGAGTAATGAGACTTGAGCATTGATGGTGGCTTTGGAATCTCGAACCTAAGGTTAAGGGGGGTGTAAACCCTAAACTTTACGCCGGTTATCGAAAGACCGCGTAAGATGCTGCATTCATATGGTTGTTTATGCATAGCATATGATTTGATAACTTCGAAATTGCTTGTGCATGTGTAGCATTGAGAGTATTGCACTTTCATTTATTGAGCTATAGTGTGTTCACCCCTCTACAGACTGTTTTGCAAGCAAAGATTATGAAAGCTCGGGATGGGATAAGATGTAAAGTGTTAAGAGTTTTTGGAAGCTAAGAACGATAAAGTAAGAATTGTGAATGTTAGACTATTTAGATGAAATGTTACTTTTAGGGCCTTGATGTAAAATTTTAATGTACAAGACTTAAGGTTTTATTCCATTTACTGATTGGTAGGGGATTTTGACTCTCTACGATCTTTTGACCATGGGACATGGAATTCATAGTTATATTATATGTAATATGATTAGTCATAAATGTAATTAATTATTTAGAGTTTTATGATCTCTGACTTGTAAGATAATTATCATATAACAGGTGCACATGTGATATGATAATTTTTAGCAGAAACTTCCAAGCCCCCTTTAGGGTGCACATGTGATATGATAATGGAACAGTTTGGAATATAAAGTTTTCTCTCTCTAAACAAGAACCCTTCATGCTTAAAGAATTTCCACTAGCTACCTTTTCACAACATGCAAATTCCTCACGAAAATCTTGGACAAAAGGGTACACCTATTTAATATGTTCAAAACCAAGCAATTTAGCATCAAGAGTTGAGAATAGTAAGTACCTTCTTAAGAGAGCATCCGCAACAACGTTTTCATTACCTTGCTTATATCAGATGACGTATGGAAAGGTCTCAATAAACTCTACCTACCTTGCATGTCTTCTATTCAACTTGTGTTGACTCTTCAAGTGTTTTAAGGACTCATGGTCTATGTGAATCATAAACTCCTCAGGCCAGAGGTAGTGTTGCCAAGTTTCCAAGACCTGAACCAATGTATATAACTCCTTATCATATGTTGGGTACTTCAATGTTGCTCCACTTAGCTTTTTGCTAAAATATGTGATTGGTATTCCTTCTTACATAAGAACAGCTCTAATATCTAAACTTGAAGCATCACATTCAATTTCAAATGTTTTAACAAAGTTAGGTAAAGCAAGTAAAGGAGCATGGGTTAGTTTATCTTTAATTAATTGAAAAGCCTTCTCTTATTCTTTTCCCCACTTGAACCCGACTTTTTTCTTGATGACTTTAGTGATTGGTGCAGCTATGCTACTAAAGTCCCTCACAAATCTTCTATATAAACTCATAAGCCTATGGAAACTACGAACTTCGCTCAAATTTGTTGGACTTGTCCTGTCTTGTATAGCTTAAATTTTCTCATCATCAACTTGGATTCCCTATGAACTAACAACAAAACTAAGAAAAACAAGTCTATTTGTACAAAAGTGCACTTCTTAAGATTAGCAAATAACTTTTCCTTTTACAACACTTCTAAAACATAATTCAATTAAATAAATGATTATCTAAATTCTTGTTATAGATAAGGATATCATCAAAATAGACAACCATAAATTTTCTAATAAAAGTTCACAAAATATGGTTCATTAGTCTCATGAAAGTACTTGGTGCATTAGTTAACCCGAATGGCATAATCAACTATTCATATAAACCATACTCTTTTTTTTTAAACGCAATTTTCCACTCATCTTCTTCTTTCATTCTAATTTGATGATGCCCACTTTTCAGATCAATTTTTGAAAAGATACAAGAGCCATGTAATTCATCTAACATGTCGTCTAATCGAGGAATAGGATGACGATACTTTACCGTTATGTTGTTTGTCGCTCGATAGTCGACACATATTCTCCATGACCCATCCTTCTTAGGAACTAAAATCATGGGAACTGAACATGGGCTCATGCTTTCTCTCACATACCCCTTGTCTAAAAGCTCACTAACCTATTTTTAGAGTTTCTTTGTTTCCTCAAGGTTACTCCTATAAGCAGGTCGGTTTGGAATGGTAACGCCGAGTACAAAATCGATCTGGTACTCAATTCCTCGAACGGGAGTAATCCTTTCAGGATTTCCTTAGGAAAGACATCTTTAAATTTCTGTAATAGAGAAACAACAGAATTAGGCAAAGAAGTGTCAAGTTGGTTAGAGCTAAAAAACACCTCTTTGTATACTAGTACTATCATAGGTCTCTTTGTTCCTAAGAACAAAGCCTTCTTAACCTCACTTGCCCTTGCATAAAAATTTCCTTTTCTCTTTGTTTTTCCCTCACCACTTAATTCTCTCCCTTTCTTTTCACTCTCTTTTTCTTTTGCAGCAACACTCAATCTTTTATTTTCACTTACTCTCTTTTGTTCACTCTTTCTCTATAACCTCAATTGATGTGCTCAAAGGATCTAATTTCAAGTACACAATTGCAATTGAAGAATCAATTAAACAAAAACCCACAATATGGTGTGGTTCTAAGTGCCACAAAAGATGATGTCCTCTGATACCAAATTATGATGTGCTTAAAAATGAATCCAAGCACATGAACTCAATCCAAATGATTAATCAATCTACAAATGCTCAAATGTACATAAAATTGGCGTAAATCAAGGATGGACAAATCTTAATGGCGTGAACCTAAATTGAATGTATTACAAAAAGGATTCCAATACCAATCAAATTACATATAAACACGCAATTCCAATTTTATAAAATTGGAGCAATATGAACCTTAAATTGGCGTGAACAACAAATAGATAAAATAAGCCTATTATCGCTAGATATTATACACTAGTAATAAAAAGGAAGCAACTTAGAAGATCTTGATATTACTCACAAAAACATTCCAAGCCTCACTCACCACAATTTCCTAGAAATTGGTAAGAGTAGATGTTTTAGCAAGAGGAACTCACTTTCTCACGGCAATAAATTATATTTTTACAAATTGATAAAAGCTCCCTAAAAACCTTAGTTAGCAAGTATTTATACTTGTTCTAATTATGGTAAAAATGTTTAAAAAATTACAAATATGCCACTAAGTGGCCAGTTCTAAAATCAAATTATAAGTTCCAAAATGAACAAAAATGGCCAGTTCAAAAATGACAATTACAAGTGCAAAAGATAGTCTTCAAGTGGCCGGTTCTTTACTTCAACTGAACAATTTGTGGGCTATTAGATGTGACTCCAAAAATGTTCCAAAAGTTGAACTTTAGTGCATGTTATTTAGCCATCCTGTAAAATCAATCAATGTACTTGCTAAAGTACAAAATCAAACATTATTAGATAAAAGTGGCTATATGTGGATGTCTAGGCTCATACATCCAAGTTAAGTTCCCCTACTGCTGAAACTGTAGGGTAGATTCCCATCATCACTTGATTCTCATAAACCTCATTGGGAGTTAGAGGACAAAGAGTAATAGGCCTCTGATTGTGTACAAAAGAATACTTGGTAAATTTTTCATGTTTCACATGCCTATCAAATTGCCATAGCCTACCCAACAACAAGTGTGTAGGTTGCATTAGAACTACATCACAAAGAACTTCATCCCTATACTTTCCAATGCTAAAAGAAACCAACATCTATTTTGTGACTCTCACTTCCCTACTATCATTCAGCCATTGCAATTTATAAAGGCGAGGATGTTTACATGTGGGAAGCCCTAATTTCTCCACCATGGTCGTGCTAGCAATATTTGTACAACTCCTACCATCAATAATCACATAACATACCTTGTCCTTCACATGGTATCTAGTATGAATTATGTTCTCCTGTTGCACATTTTCCTCTTCTTTTGTCTGCATGCTCAAAGTCCTCCTGGCTACCAACATCTCCCCTTAAACAACATACTCTTCCCCCTCATCAATTCCCTTTAATGATGGCATGGAATCGTGATCTGATTCATTGTCCATCTCAATCTCTCCATCATCCCACATCACCATGATTCTTTTGTTCGGACATTGACTTGCTATATGACCTTTGCCTTAACATTTAAAACACTTAATATCATGATTCCTATTAGGAAAAGAATCCAGTTTACCTTTATTCCCATGAGATGCCAATTTTGATTTTTGTTCTAGTATTGGTTTAGAGTGGGACTGCTTCTCTTCCTTCTTCCATGTATTAGCTCTCTAGTTAGAGGAACTCAGTGTTGCACATATGGAACTATTACCTTTCCACTTGAGTTGCTTCTCTACCTTAATTGCTATGTGAACCATATCATCCAACTCTATATAATGTTGCAACTCCACCACATTCTATACATCCTATTTAAGCCTACCAAGAACCTAGACATAGTAACTTCCTGGTCCTCCTCAACATTCGCTCTAATCATTGCAACCTCCATCTCCTTATGATATTCCTCTATAGTCCCGTTTCCCTATATAAGATTTTGCAACTTATTGTACAAATCCCTATAGTAATAAGTGGGGATAAATCGCTTCCTCATCACCCTCTTCATCTCTTCCCATGTCTCTATTGGTAGCTCTCTATTCCTCCTCCTACTTGATGACAACTGGCCCCACTAAACTATAGCATAGTCAGAAAATTCTATGGCAGCCAATTTCACCTTCTTAACTTCAGAGTAGTTATGACAGTAAAAAACTAGTTCCACCTTTTTCTTCCACTCAAGATATACATCAAGATCATTCTTCCCTTAGAAGGAAAGAATTTCCATCTTTATGTTCCCTACGTTGCTATCTTCCTCATTCCTAGCTCCTCTACTTTTCCATGCATTCTTCTTAAAACCCATAAATGAATCCTGATCAAATTCAGCTGCAGATCCTTCCTTACCCCATTCATCTTCCTCCATGCGCATTAACCTTCTCAACATTTTATCCCTCCTATGCCTAGCAGAAGCAATCCGAGATTGCTCAAAATTCTGCTCCATCTACTCATGAAATTGATCCATCTCCACCCTAAACACTCTCCTCATCTCAGCAGTTAGAGTTTCCATGATCATTTTTGTGTCAATCCCCCCCATCACACTATCAGGGAAATTTCTATTAGACATATTTTTGCAACAAAAAAAAAAGAAAGAAACAAGATGAGAATAGAAATGAAAAGATCTTCACTAAATCACTCCCTTGCGTGTTTATAGTCAATCAATGAATTCACTCAAATCACTCGTATTTTATTGCTCACAATATTTAATTGGCTTTTATACACTCTAAGGATCTCACCACTCATGCTTGTTTACCTCTCATGATCTCTTCTTCAGTTCTCTTAGAACTATCCAATAAATTAAAGTTTTCCAGCGATTCAAACAAAAATCGTTGTTGTTGGAATCAATAATCAATAGGTAACTATAGTTTCCATAGAAATTCTAACAAATGCAATAAAAAAAAATAATTTCAAGTCTTCAACAACACATTCACCAAGAATCCTAATTTTTTTAACTATTTCAATAAGAATTCAACAAGTGAATCAATGAATGCAGACAGTAATTGCAATAACAAATCTAACAAGATTAATAGCTACACAAAGATTTGAACTTTTCTCTCTCATTTTTTTTTTTGAATTCAAACCGAAACCTTAAATCTAAAAAAAAAAAAGAAAAAACATGAATTTGATTCAAGATAGGCAATTCCTAACCAACCTGGTTTGCTCTAATGTTAAATCTAATACGAACTCCGTTAACCTATGTCGAAGCCCAAAATTACGAATTGCATCTAACAACCTATGGTCAATCACGAACGAAGGGAAGCCATGACTCGTAGCTTATAATGAAGCAAGAACTTTGGTAAAATGGATATGCCACAATTGGGATGGAAATCCGATTGATAAGTAAAAGATGAATGCCAAGGGATAATTCCGATAAGTTTAAAGTTCTTTAAGAACTAAAGAAAAAGTGTTTGTTCTTTTTTTTTTTTTAATTTGCCAAAAGTCCTCTACAATGGAGTCATTGGTGACTATTTATAGTCTCCTCAAATAATACTAAAATGACATAGTAAAACCTAATGCAACTAAGGAAAAAAACAACAAAGGTCGATGGCTTAAAATTGTCTAAAACCGGCCAACATTCTTCTGCTAAGCCAGCACTAAAGCCAACGACTTTGGTTTTGCTTCTAACTGGCCTTTCTTTTCCTCAATGTTGGCCACTTAGGCGAACGGCTTTGATTCTTACACTAGCAGCTTTTAACTTACAATGGCTGGCAACTTTCAAGTTTCCTTAAGTGTCTTCAAGCTGTCTTCGTTCCGGGGTATCTTGGACTTCAATGACATGGATTATTCTTAGTTCGTTCGTAGTTTGATGTAAGTATTGCTCCTCATCTTGAACTTCTTTGATTAACCAGTTAAGTGCATCCTTAAGTCGTTTAGCTCAAAGTCATGTCATAGGCCCTATTGGAATCTCAAGAGGATCCGCTATCCATTTCTTAGCTCGTTTATCATCAAAATAGAGAACTAAGAAATTTTTTTGTTTTGTTTTCATAGTTCACGGAGAAACTTATTCAACGAAGTGACTATAGATCTATAATCAAACAACCTATTCAATCTGGATTGTAATGAAACTTCAACTATTGGATAAATAGTGTGAATAGTCAAATAGCTTGTTCAATCTTGATTATAACGAAACTTCAACTATTGGATTAATAGTGTGAAGCACTACAATATTGTTTTTTTTTTTTTGTTAATCCTTCTCAGTTGTGCCAATTGAATTTATGTTTTCACATACTACAAGAATTTTAATGTTTGGTAACATTTATTAAATATCATTAAAATTAAAGTAAATGTTGCAAAAGATTTTTCATAAAGTTTATTAAATGCCACTATTAGACGTCATGTAAGGTATGTTACAAAAAATAATTTATGACGTTTAAAAGGTAAATGTCATAAATAGTATAAACATCACAAATCATGTAATAATAGTAATGTTTAAACGTAACTAATAAGTTATTTTTTACAATGTTTAAACGTTACTAAACATTAATATTTTATACTAAAATTATTAAAAAGTTACAAAATATAAATTTTTTAGTAACGTTTAAATTTCACAAAAAGAATAATATTTGGTAACGTTTAAATGTTACCTGTAAATGTTAATATGTGACGTTTCAACATAACAAATGAGTAAATATATAACTTACAAATTATTATTAAATATACATTTTGTTACATTTAAATGTGCTAAAAAAAGTTCATTATAATGTGTAAACTTTACTAAATCGAGAAATAGTGACCCTAAAATGTTACTAAATAAAAAATGGTAATGTTTAAATGTTACAAAAAAATGAATATTATAATACGCTAAAGCCGCTTAAACTCTTGGATGTAACAATTTAAACCTGTAGTAAAGGTGTATACATTTGCAAAATAATATAGGCCATAAAAGTTAACATTTGCATATAAGATTATAATTTGATTTATATATAAACACATGCTTTACTATAATAATTGTGAGATTAATATAATAGAAATGTTTTAAATATTCTCTTGAAAACTTTCCTAATGTGCAAAAATTTTCAAGAAAACATAGGCTGCTCTCTTCTCCATTTTCATCATCAACTTTATAAACTTTACAAAAGAAGACCTAGACATATACCAATTAATATTGTCCAAACTTTATAGAAGTTACTACCAAAATAAACTCTATTTATAACCTACTCTCAACCCCACTTTCATAATTAACTAAAAAAAGTGACCAGATAATAAACTTTATTTTGTAAGCTAATTGTTCTCTTTTCTAGTTTGATTATCATCTTCAAAAAAATTAATAGCAAAATAAACTTTCTTTCATAAGCTACTTTCTTTCCCACTTTCATGATCCTCTTTAAAAAATTTTGTAACAAAAAAAACTCTCTTTCATAAGATACCTTCTTCCCTACTTTCATTATCATCACCATGACCAGGGGAAATTGAAGAAGGAATAGACTTCCCATTACTTAGAGATCCTATTACATAAATGTATAAAAGGCTTAATATAACTTATTAATATAACCATATAATAAACATGATTACATTGTTTAATAAATCATCTGAATTAGATGGTAAGTTTGGATAAAACCTTTACAAAGCTTGAAAGAGATTACTCGACTATGAAAAGATTATAATTTAGTAAAAAACTAATCTTATGGAAAAAGAGAGATATACAGTTCCGTTTGGAGATAGATTTGCGATAGTTTTTTAAAATATATGTATAACATTAAAATTTTAACATTTATTGTTATAGTATTAGAGATGAAAATTTTCCATATTTGTAAGGTAAACTTATACTTTTTACATTTAAAGATAGATTTGTAATGAAATTTGAAAATAAATATTATGCCATTTTTTTTTTGTTTTCCACAATAGAATCAGAGATATAATTGTGACAAAATTAAATCCCTCACAAATCTATTGGTAATCTGTCTTTGATTTCGTTGCAATAACTAATAAAATTATAAAAATGCCTTTTTTACATAGTAAAAAATTCGTCCCAAATCCATTCCAAATTTATACTTTTAGAGAGAGTTTTTTGCGATCGCAAAATTTTTATCTCTAAATTCTATTTTTCTTGTATTTGAAATGGCACAATGAATGCAAAATATTGTAAACTACCATTATTAAAAGAAAGCTATAATGATTGGCAATGAATGATGGAGTACCATAGCAATTATCAAATATAATGGTATCATATTCATCAATTTGAAAGATTTTCTTCATGGCTGCTATAGAAAATGTAGACAATGTTATTGAGAAATTTATTGCGAAAATTGACATGATGCAACAAATTTTATATGCCTCATGATGAGAAATGGATCTAATGCAAGTAGATAAGCATATATAATTTACGAAATAAAAAAATGATTAGTTAGTTCATGTAAATGTTAGTGGATGTGAAGTTAGGTGTTAAATAAAAAAGTATCTTTGACAAATAATATCAACCTTGAATAGGTTTTCTAGAATAGGTTCAAATATCCTTACCTCCATGATGCAAGTCATATGATATGCCAATTACAATTAACAATCAACACATTTATAATTATGAGACAATTGGACAATCCCTAAATTGAAAGATCACTTTCCATGTTAACCTTAATTCATGCCAAGAACAAGAAAACAAAGAAGATCCAATTTTTTACTAGATATTACACACTAGTAGAAGAAGGAACAAGCTTGGAATTGTTGATATGACACACAACAATCCTAGCCTTTGACTTGCTACAATCCACAAAAGATTGATAAGAGTGGATGAAGTGAGAAAACCCTCAATTTCACGTGTATTCCCTTTGTGTTTTTTAGTAAATTCAATAATGTCCTTTTGTGTCCCTTTTACAATTATTTATAGTAGTCCCTCATATGGAAACAAATGTAAAGAAAATAAAGGAAAAACAAAAGTAAATGGCTAGTTCCTAAGTAGTCTATGTCGGTTTAAAAGTGAGTCTTGAGTTATCCTCTAATTGACTTGGTCATCATCCCGAAGTACTAATAATTGCATCGATTAAATGTAAAGCAATCATGTAAAATGAATGAAGATACTATGTGAGTATCTTTGGGTTCCATCTAGTCAAATAGGACTCAATGCAAGAGTCTATAGTCCATTAGCTCTAGCTTAGGTAACGGGCCCTGTTACTGAAATGGTTTGATTCCCACCATCTCCTCGGGCCTATAGAAGATTTGCCCTTAAATCTAATCGATCTCATAAAGATCTTCTGATAGGTAAAGCGATAGATCTACAACATTGAATGTAACAAAGACACCGTATTCTCCTAGTAACTCCACCTTATAAGCATTGTTGTTGATGCGCTTCAAAATCTTGAATGGTTTATCTATTTTAGGTGAACGTTTTTGTGATTTCTTGTGAGGAAACCTATCCTTGCTGAGATGAATCCAAACTAAGTCACCTAGATTGTAAATCTTAGCTTTCTTATGTTTGTTGTCCTGAAGTTGCTATTACTCCTGAGTTTTCTTAAGATGTTCAAAAGCTTTTTGATGAAGCTTTTGAATCTCCCCAAAATGCTCCACTCTACTCATACTTTCTTCCTTTGTTGCCATGTTAGCTACTAAATCCAATGGAAGGGTAAGATTATAGCTATACACAACTTCAAAGTGAGACTTACCCGTTGAACTATGAGTTGACCTATTGTAAGCGAACTCAACAATAAGGAGACACAAGTCCCAATTGGTAAGATTCTTGCCAACCATTACTCTTAGTAAGGCACTAAGAGTATGATTGACAACCTCTGTTTGACTATTTATTTGAGGATGACAAGATGTACTATACATGAGTTTAGTACCAATTCACTTCCAAAATGTCTTCTAGAAGAAGCTGAGAAACTTAGTGTCTCCATCAGACACTACGCTATGGATAACACCATATAATCTTACAATTTCTAATACAAAAAGGTTAGTAATAAAAAATACATCATCTGTTTTGTAGTAAGGTAAGAAGTGTGACATTTTATTGAAGCAGTCAAAGACCACCATGATGGAGTCTTTGCCTCTTTGTGTCCTAGGCAGACTTAAGACAAAATCCTAATGTGCTCAAAATCCAAAGCACAAGAACACCAATACAAATGCATGAACAACGAAATTCCTCAATCAAAATGGCTTATCAAAATCACTTCAAATTAGAGTCCAATTCACAAGCTTGTACACTAAATTGATATATGGAACAAACAATTGTATCAATGCCAATAGAAGACAATGGAGAAGAATTAGAATTCAATCTCAAATTGACTTGATGCAAATATGAAAATAAGAGCCCTAATTTACGTGGATATGGATAAGTAACCAACAAATTGCACCTAGATATTACTCAATAGACACAATTTGTAAATCAACAAGAGATAATTGATATTACTCACAATCACTTTAGTTAGTTCTCACTACAATTTCACAAATGAAATTGATAAGAGATCAATTGTAATGGAAGGAAACCCCTCACGGCAACAAGTGTATTTTTTATCAAAAATGTCAAAAGCTCCCTAAAAACCCTAGTTAATAAGTATTTATACTTGTTCCAATTAGGGTAAAAATGTTCAAAAAAATTACACATATGCCACTAAGTGGCTGGTTTTAAAAACAAATTACAAGTTCCAAAAATGAACAAAAATGGCCAGTTCAATAATGACAATTACAAGTGCAAAAGATGGTCTTCAAGTGGCCGGTTCTTCAAGTCAATTGAACAATTTGTGGGCTGTTGGATGTGACTCTAAAAATGTCTCGCAACTTGATCATTAGTGCATGTTATTTGGCTATCTGTAAAATTGATTAATGTACTTGCTAAGTGCAAAACCAAACATTATTAGATAAAAAAGTGGATATATGTGGATGTCTTGGATCATACATCTAAATCAGGTTCCCTCACTACTGGAATCGCATGGTAGATTCCCGTCAAATCCATACTAATATCAGTCCATGGCTATGTGGGTAGTGGTAAAGGCATATGATAAGTGTCAAAAGACCTTTAATTCTAATGCTTATTTGTTATAATTTTATATGGATTTCATGTTATTTGTGAAGAAAATGGTATTTATATGATTAAATTTTAATTTTTGGCATCAATGGAGACAAAAAAAAGGTTTAAGGATGATATGAGCAAAGACGAGGTGAAATTTGGGGAAAATGAAGAAAATTGATTTTTAGTTCAACACAACCTTTAGCATAACCCATGCAGACGCCAGTGCTGGATGTAAAAAATGACCAGTAGCTATGTCAAGGTATGCCCCAGGTTTAGCATAACCCATGTTGATGCTAGTAACGAGAATACAAGTTTGTTTTTTTTTTTTTTCAACCTTGCCTCAAGCATGGCTATGTTGAACTGGGTAGTGAAAATGACGTGTTTTGAAGTCAGCACGACCTTAAGTATGGCCATGCTGACACCCGTGCTAAACCTTGTTTTTGCAAAACTATAAATAAATGCATTATTTTATTTTTTAGAGACTTTTTTTTTTCTTTTGGCTTCATTCTAAAAACCCTAAGGGAGCATTATTATGAACTTCAAGAGGAAAATTGTTTGAACATCGTTGGAGATCACAAAATAACACAGGGGATTACTTTTTTTTTTTATCATGAATCAATTTTACTTCTCTAGATTCTCTATTTTTATTGAAAACTCTATGGAGGAGTAATTCTTTATATCTTTCATCTTGTGAAACCCTAACTGATGTACTGAAATATTGATTGATTAATGAATTGTTTATATCTTTACATCTATTCATGTGTTTCCATTGTTCTTATGATTGATTCATGCGCGCAAATTAATTGCATGTTTGATTTTTATTAGATTGAAAGAGGTTTCGTCTAATAAATTAGATCTTCATGAATAGAGATTACATGTTTTGCCTAGAGATAGGAAAACATTGATTTTCTGTAATTAATCGAAATTTGAGGACTTAATGAGATCTTGCATGACTGTAGTGAGGGAGAGGTCTCTATTATCTTGTGCATGATTAAGAATTGATTAACTCGAGGGAGTAATTGATTTTACTTGAGAATTCCTACAGTGCAAAGTGTAAATTGATTTGTTAATTGATATCTTATTTTAAGAATTTAAAGGTTAGGGTGGAACGAGATGAAGGGTATATTTTGTGATTGAATACATTTTTAAGACAATATCATTTAATTCTAGGGTTACTAGGATTTGTTAATTGTTAATTTAATTTATAATTTCTACATCATAAATTAGACTAGATAGTAGAAAAAGGTAATACTAGTACTTGTTTTCTAGACCCCAAAGGACGACACTTGTTAAATCTATAATATAGTCGATAGGTACATTGCCTAGCTCAAGAATAGATTTTATTAGTTATAAATTTAAAAATTAAAATGATCGGTTAGATTCGAGTGCACCAAATTTTTAGTGCCATTGTTGGGGATCTGACAAGGCAATATTAGGAAAAACCGTAGTATCTACTACTTTAGTCATTTTTCTTATTTATTTTATCTATTTCTCTTCTCTCCATCTTTTGAAAAGTTCTGATTCATACTTGGTTGCCTTTTGCAGTGTATGACAAAGAATCTTCCCTCTAACATTCTTGATCTAGATCCTGAGATTGAGAGAACACTCTACTGACTTCGAAAGAACATAGCTACCGAATCTTTTGGGCAGTTAGTTAGAGAGGAGGGAGAACGCGACATAGCAGTGACAACTGAGATTAAAGAATAGGAGCTAAGTGAGTAACTCCTTGATAGTTTTGAGTCAGAGTCATCTATAAAAAGTGAGTCAAAGGTACAAAAAGTAATGGCTAAGGATCCACCAAAGACAAACATTGAGTATGCAAGGCCTACACTGGACGGCATAGGTCCAACCATTGTTAAGCCTCCCATTGGGGATAATAATTTCGAGATTAAAGGTGTGGTGATTCAACTTCTACAACAATACTATTAGTTCAATGGATTACCTGATGAAGAACCCCATGCTCACATTGAGACATTTTTTGAGATTTGTGAAACTTTCAAGAATAATGGGGTGACAGATGAAGCAGTGCTTTCAAGATTGTTCCCTTTTTTATTAAGAGGGTCATCTAGGGATGAGAAGCCATCCGAATCTGTCTTATGGAAACTAGGACTATCAGAGAGCTAATCTACCACTACTAGGGTATTCAAAGCAACAACTGCTATTTTATTAGCCTTTACCGCTTCCTTCAGCATAGCCACCTTAACAAGAAAAGAAAGGTAACTTGGAAGAGATACTGAGTCAATTCATCTAGAACTCTGATGCAAGGCATCGTAATTATGAGGCCGCAATTCATAATCTTGAGAAGCAAATTGGCCAACTGGCTAAGATGATGTCTGAGAGATAGCTTGGCTCTCTTCCCAATAACATAGAAAACAATCCAAGTGATCAAGTGAAAGCCATTACTTTGAGAAGCAGGAAAGAGTTACCATTTGAGCAATGACATGAAAAGAAGCAAGAAGATAATCAACCTATTAAAAAGGAGAAAAGAACTCCTGAGGAAACACATTTTGGGAGGAGATCACTATTGACTGTCAAAGAATATGTGCCAAAAATCCCTTATCTAGCTTATCTCAACTAGAGTAAAGACAAGGAGTAATTTGGTAAATTCCTTGATCTATTTAAACAGCTGCACATTAACATTCCATTTGTAGAGGCACTTGCGTGTAAGTGCCGAAATATGCTAAGTTCCTAAAGGAGCTTCTATCTAACAAGCGAAGTTGGAGGATTTGTCTACATTAGAAGTTGATGCAAATTGCTCATCTATCATTCAGAATAAACTTCCTCCAAAGCTAAAGGATCTAGGCAGTTTCACAATTTCGTGTGTCATGGGTGACACTTCAGTTGATAAGGTCGTAGTTGATCTTGAGGCCAACATTAATTTACTACCATACTCTTTTTTCAAGAAGTTGGGACTTTCTGACCTAACACCGACTAGGATGAGTTTGCAGCTTGTTGACCACTTTATGATGATTCCTAAGGGGATAATTGAGGATGTCTTGGTAAAGGTAGGGAATTTCATCTACCCTGTCAATTTTGTAGTTCTAGAATTGGATGAGGATGGGGATATCCCTCTGATACTTGGGAGACCATTCCTAGCTACTACCAGGGCAATGGTTGATGTGGAAGGAGGCAAGCTTACTTTGAGAATTGGTGATGAAGAGCTGGTAATCCAAATGGCCACTGCTATGAAACACACTATGTGCATTGATGACTTTTGTTACTTTATTGATGTTGTTGATATGTCAGTAGATGAGCATATGAAGTTTTGAGCAAAGATGAGTTAGAGTTGAGCTTGTCATTAGAAGAGAAGAAGGATATAGATAACCTAGAGGTTGCACTACTCATTGAGCAGCTTAATGCTTCAGAAGGTGTTACACCTCAGCATGGGTTTAAAAAGTTGAGAACAGAAAATGAGGCAAGACTTAAAACTTCTATAGAAGAGCTGCTAGTGTTAGAATTGAAACAATTACCAAAGTATCTAGAATATGCTTTCCTTGTAGAAGACTTCAGCTTGTCGGTTATTATAGCCTTAGATTTATCTCAAGAGCAGAAAGATCAATTACTCACGGTCCTGAGAGCACATAAGCGAGCAATCACTTGGAAAATATCTTATATAAAAGGTATCAACCTCTCCTTTTGTGCTCACAAAATTTTATTACAAGAAGGATTTAAGCCTGTAGTGCAACCATAGGGATGACTAAATCCTAATATGAAGGAGGTGGTTAAGAAGGAGGTGATCAAACTTCTTGACGCTGGACTTATTTACCCCATATCTAATAGTGGTTGGGTTAGTCCAACGCAAGTGGTGTCGAAGAAGGAAGGGATTATTATTATTCCTAATGAAAAGAGTGAGCTCATTCCCATGCGGACCGTCACTAGGTGGTGAGTGTGCATCGATTATTGAAAATTGAATGATGCCACTCGAAAAGATCACTTTCCTCTCCCTTTCATCGATTATTGGAAACGTTAGCTGGACGCATGTATTATTGCTAATTGGATAGAATGTCTGGCTACTTTCAAATACTTATTGCTTCGAAGGACTAAGAGAAAATCACTTTCACATGCCCTTATGGCACATATGGCTACAGGAGGATGTTGTTCAGGTTATGTAATGCACCGACTACGTTTTAGCGGTGTATGTTGGCCATATTTGAAGATCTGGTAGAGAAAATCATGGAAGTCTTCAGGGAGGAATTGGATCTCCAATTGCCAGAGACTTAGTTGAAGAACGTGAAGAGCGTCGAGCCAACGATGTTAAACAAGTGCGCTTCTTGGGAGGCAACCTATGTCTAACTTAGGTACGTAGCATTCTTTTTATTTTCTTTTTGTTGTCACTATCATAAGTCTATTATTTTAGAAATTTGCAGATCTTAAGGGGAGTTTTTGAGCTTATTTGAAGAGAGCGGGAGTAATTTCTAAGTGTAGGGAAGCACCAATGACAAGTAAGGAAGTTTGAATTTTAATCACTAAGTGCACCTGGTAAGTCTTTCTCTACGTTCATTTACACTTTTAGAGGTGCACAATGATCATAGTTGTTGTCTATTGGCTAGGGCAAGTCTTATTTTCCCTCTACTTGTTTTTCAAAGTTTGCACTATCTTGAGCACAACCAGTGCTTAAGACTATGCACAATCTATAGAGGTTCTATGGATTTTTTGAATTCAACACAGCCATGAGCAATGTTATGCTGAAGCCGAGGTTAACTCTATCAAACATTCTATGGAATTTTTGAAGTTAACATGGCCACAAGCATGGCCGTGCTGCAGCTAGGGCGGACTTTCCCTATAAAACATTACCTTTTTTGCTACTTTTGAGGGTCTGCATGACCCCGAGCATGGCCATGCAGCAGCTCATGTTGACAACCCACATATATATATAGTTTCTCTCTCTCCTTCCTTACTCTCTAACTTCACTGTTTATCTAAATTAAGATAGTCTAACTTCTCTTTTTACCCTTAATTTCTTTGTTTTTTTTTTCTTTTTCTAGGATGATGTAGCACAAACTTTGGGTTCCTAGCTTCAATGATGACATGCCATTACTGTTTTGCTCTTATACTTGGTCTTGAACTCTACATGCAATCGTCTGCATATAAAAATAGGGGAAATTCTTAGTGTCCTTTTATTTATATTATTTTTCTTTTTTTTTCCTTTTTCCCTTTTATGTACTTGATTTAGGAAGACATTAGGGACAATGTCTTAAATAAGTGTGGGGAAGGGGTATAATTATTGTGTATTTTAGTAGGTACATTTGTAGGTTTTTACAGGATGGCGAGTAAATTCACTAATGCTTAGTTTGTAGGTTATTCATGGATCTATGTAAATCAAAGAAGAACCGGTCCTACATTGCCCTACGGAATTGAAGGAAATTGGCCACATATGAAGGTTTTACTTGTACTTTCCTTTAGCGTAGAAACCAGACACATTTGTTATTTTTCATTTGTAATTTTCTTTGTTAAATTTGCCCTATTTAGAGCAAGTATAAATATTTGCAAAGTAGGGTTAGAAGGGGACTTTTTGAAGATTATACACTTGAAATTTGTTGCCATGGGAGTGCTCTCTTCATACCACCATACTCTATTAATTTCACTTGTGAAATTGTAGCGAGTTGGCTTAAGGAATTCTTATGAGTCATATCAAGATTTCTTAAGTTGCATCCAATTATTGCTAGTGAGTAATATCTAGTTTATAATTGGTTGAGTTTGTTTGTTCCTTTTACGCTAAATTAGGGTTCTTGTATTTCTAGGTTTTTATGCCAATTGTAAGGATTAGAATTGAATTGTTCATTTGTATTTGATTAGTATTGGAATCCAATTATGGCACATCTTAATTTGGTCCATGCCATTTAGGGTTTTTGGTGCTTGTTTCACACTATTTGGGGGTTATATCTTCTATCTTGTGCACACCATTTTTAATTGGAATTGAATCAATTGTGTTTGATTTGTTGAGTGGTATTGAGACCCCTTAATAGAGCAAATCAAGGACTCTCAATGCAAGACTCTATAGTCCTTTGGCTCTAGCTCAAGTAATGGGTTTTGTTACTAAAATGGTTTGATTCCCATCATGATGTGTTTATGGAGGTTGCCAAAGTCTTCAAGTACTTCAGGAAGGAACTTGGTGCAAGTGTGTGCTTTAGATTGTTTACCATTTCTTGGCTCATTCTTTGACTTATCTTCTCTACCTTTTGAGTCATTTACACATTAAGGCTCACATCAATGCTAATTTACTATTTGGCCATGTGTCCTCCAAAGCAAACAAAGTAGCCCGCCTCTTCTAAAATGGTAAACCCTCCTTTTGTAAGTTAAATGTAAAGGTATTCACGTAATTAAAAGATCATAATACTTCTTTTATGTAGAATTGGGTGCAAAAAAATAATTCCATAATAGCCTTATGATTATTAGGTATTAGAAAAAACAATACTTAATTATAAGCAAGCATATGTCAATTAAAAAAAAAAAATCATCCTCTATCTCCATTGTGTGGAGTGAAATTCATATTAATAGAATGAATTGCTAACATCGTAAGTCAATGCAAATTGCTTTCTCAAATAAGAGAAATAAATCTTTCACTTTGAAGAAATAAAAAGAAATGATCATTAGTACAAGTAATATCAAAATACCAAATCTTCCCTTCATATAACTCTCGCAAAGTAGAATAAGATCTTTGGAAGATTAAAGAAAGAACTTCTTCTCCTATAAGGAATTCTGCTAATAATTCTGAACCTAATCTTTAAAAAGAAAAAAAAACACGTATACAACCTCAAAATAAACAATTAGAATGTTTAATCTGAGAAGATCTATCAAACATGCTTTACAACATATACAAGGAAGGTTTGCTCACTAATACGGCTTCTCCAACAATATTTTGCTCTTGCACGTAAGGAAGGTTGGCTAATGACTAATTACTAATATACTTATTGTTAACAATCTACAAATGGAAAAACTACATACAATATGCAGATGGAAGCAAGTGAAAGAAAGAATTACCTTAAGAAATGTGAAGTACTATTATTGAAGATGAACAAAAAAAACAGACGAATGGAAAGTATGTTTTGTTATTATGTGTAGCGTCTATTACATAATTTTGTTATAAGAAAAAAAAAATATATATATATATACAAATAAGCGCTACTTACATGTGTATAAGTATAGCTACGTGACAAAATAAAATAAAAAAATTAATCCACTAATATTTCTACACTTACCAATGACTAGTTAGGGGAAAAAAAAATCAATTGCTTACTAAAGACACATCAACTACAAGAAAGATCATCCATATGACCTCTAACTAACCATGGACCTAAAAAGGGTTATTGGAGAGGCAAACTATATATATCTCCAACTAAAAAGATAAGGAAAACATGGTTTTGAATATCATTTCTAGACCAAATTCACAAATCTTCCTAGTACAACCCAATAAATGTTTAGCATGAAAAGCTTCAAGAAAAAACCGAGATACGGTCAAATTTGAAAAGGTTGTACATATGATAGCAAATAAGCATCTACCATAAAGAGCTTTGAGTAAAAATTAAGACATAGTAAAATCTATAAGGCAATATATACAAAAGTGAAAATCCCTTAACCTTAAGGATCTAAATCCAATATGATAGTTTGCATTTTTTATCCTTATTGATAGCAAAAAAGGGGAATGTCCAAGTTTTTTAAAGAGAAATAAAAGATTTTGTGGGTAATTTTATTATTGTATTGATATTAGTAATTGCAAAATGTATGAATAGGAATTCTCCAATCAAGCCTTCTCCAATGCTCATACATTTGGTAACCATTTTACACTCTAATTTATTATTTTTTTAGCTAGGTTTTGATACGTTCTAGAGGGGGAGTCTTGGCATTAGGGGCAAATGGCACCAGATTTTGTGGAAGTGGGCCATAAATGAACATAATCTAAGTGGAAAGATAATGGTATTATTTATTGTTACAGATAGAGAGGAAGGTGAAGAAACTTATTTATCTCTACGTTAGTTGTGTAATAGATTGTTGAAATTAGAAAGTTTATATAGGCAATAGCCAACATTGTTCCATAGCAATGCCAACCAAGTAATGGTCTTCTTGTGACCAATGATGTCTCACATGTCAACATTGAAGAAGTAGTACCCTACATTGCACTCTTAAAAAATGATTCATATGTAATATCAACTTATGGTGGAAAGATCTCATTATTTAATATGATGACATTTGAAGTATGTATGCATTTTCTTTCTATCAAGAGTTTCATTTCAAAGTGGCCTTCTTAATAGTTAACCTCTTGTAATTAATTTCTTATTCTACTACATGTAATGTAAACCACCCCCAACTTCAACTTTTCTTACTTTCCATCATCAAGATAATAACATTAGATAATTTCATCTAGTAAGAAAAACTAGCTCAATCATTTTTGAAAAATCAATAGGATTATTTCTCATTAGGAGATAATTGCTCTTGAGGGGAAAACAAAGAAATGTAGTCAACCACTTTTAAAGAAAAAAACTTACTAACACTCCATGATGAAAATCAATATATACATATATATAGTGTTTTATATATTTACATTAGTTGGAGCCAAAAAATCTAAAATAAAAAAAGGAAAAAAATCTCTATCAAACAAGACTTAAATAAATCCAAATATTTAAATAACATAACAACACTAAAGTTTGTTCTTTTATAACACAAGACACTAGATTCCCATACTTTTGAGTCTAAATTATGAGTTTAGAAATCAATTGGCATTCCTATACAAGCTTTTCCACAATTCCTGTAAAATTGCAATAAAAAAAAAACCCACCAAAGGGTTAAACTCAAACATTGAAAGAAGGTATATGAATTGTAGTGTGGAAACACAAACATTAGCATACCTTCTCTAATGGAAGTATCGACAAGGTAGCAAAGCATCGATAGATCTATATCAAAATGCACCAATAAGAGAGAGAGAGAGAGACGATGGAGGACATACTTGAAGTATAGAGAAGTCTCAAGGGTCTATGTGTGCATGCACACGAGAGAGCAGTCATGAGTGGCTTAGAGAGAGAGAGAGATAGAGACAAAGAGGTCATCGATTGGAATATGAGAGTATTGAGATTGAGATTTTAGGATTTCCTTTTAGTTAATTAGGCAGTATCTTTTCGAGGGAAAGAAGGGGTGAAAATTTAAAAGTTTTCACTTTTACCTAAAAGATATTATAGTCAAATCATATTCTTATATATTTCATTTTCAATAATAAGCGTTACTAATATTATATTTTATATTACATTTAATAACGTTATTAAAATATATAGTAATTAGTAGTAATTGTAAAATTTAGAAACATTACTAAATACATAAATTCTTGTAGTGTTATGATTACAATGATTCTTAAATTCACAACATGCAGATAAAAGGATGTCTCTCTCAAACAAAAAAAAAAAAATTATATACATACATACACACACACACAATATTAGGTTCTTTCGTTAAGTTTATATATATATATTTATTTATTTCAAAGTGTTAGAAGGGTAATTTTTTATAGTAAGATTATTTAAAATAATTAAGTGTTTCTATTTTAGAAGTAAGTGTGGATAAATTTTTAAAGAGAGTATTAGGTAAAAATCTAATAGTTTTAGTAATGTTTACCTTTAGAAAATGTTACAAATCAAATTATGTATTTTTATCTTCTAACTTTGGCTACAAACGTCACTAATAATAAGCCTTTTGTGACATTTATTACAAGCTACTCAAACATAGAGTAATTAGTGACGTTTGAAAAATTTGTAAATGTCACTAAATGTAAAAATTCTTGTAGTAATGATTTCGCAAATTGGCTAGTTTTATAATTTTGTCGATATCCACCATTTTGGTAAAATTTGTTCATCTACTAATATAACTAGTGAGGAGATACATTGTAAACTTATTATTTACTGATAGTGGAAGTTTTTTACGCTATAGTTGCACGGTTTTTTCCTCTATTAAGATTTTTCAAGTTAAATACTAATGTTCATTTTATTTAATTATTTTTTGTTTGATTATTATTTTTCATAACAAGTGGTATAAGACTTGAAGGAAGTGAAAATATATATATATTGGTTTTTCTATATTACAAGCATGGTAGGATTATTGGGTATCGTGATAAAATTAAATTTGCCAAATTATTCAATTCGAAAGTTAATGACGGAAGATCTTTTATATTGCAAAGATTTGTATGTATCTTTAGGTGGTGATAGTGCAAAGCCAAAAAAAAAAAAAATGATTAAGATTAGGCAATCACGTATAGAAAAGCTATTAGTTATATCTAGCAATGGATAGATCATTGATACGAAATTGGTTTGCTCGGATTCCTAACTGATACGAACTACGCCAACGTATGACGAAACCCAATACCAATAGGTTTGGAATTCGCTACCTAAGATGCCAAACACACTCAAGTGGAAACCGCGACCCGTTGTCTATAAGTGAGACAAGAACCTTGGTATAATATGAAGACGCCACAATCGGGATGAAAGACCGATTGATAAGTCGGGATGAACGCCACGGAAGAAAAATCCGATAAGTTCTAGATTAGTTCTTTAAAGAACCAAGAGAGGAATTCTTTCAAAAGTGTTTTTCAAACTTTAATGTTGTATATTCTATTTTTTATATGTTCTAAACCCTAGGAGCTTTATATTAGGGTTTACAATTCGTAACAATAAAGCTCCAAAACGACATCACTTCAATAAGTTGCGTAAAAATAACAAAACAAGACATGAAGGCTGGCAGCGTGGGAATGAAGGCCGGCGGCCTTGGAGCCGGCGTTAGAGAAGTACACGATCGGTGTTGGAGATGTACACGACCGTATACTTCTAGTCGTGTATCTTTCTGTGGAAATCTTGACAATGTACACGACCGTGTACTTCTAGTCGTGTATCTTTCTGTGGAAATCTTGACAACATACACGACCGTACCTTTGAACCGTGTATACAACCGTGTATGATTCTGTGTAACCTCAAGACTCCTATACGGCCGTGCCTTGTAAAGACACGCCCTCTTCAACCCGTATCCATTATGACTTGTACAAGAGCAAGGGCATTCCCATGGTTGTTCCAATCCATTCCAGCTTCATGATTGCTCCAATCCTTTCCGACTTCATGGACATCCTTTATCAACCCGTTAAGTGCTTCCTTGAATCGTTTTGCTCGAGTTCTTGTGATAGGTCTAGGTGGCACTTCAAGAGGATCCACATTCCATCTTCTGGCTTGGCTCCCATCATGGTTCTCATCATTCCCCTCCTCTTGAAAAGGATTTGTCCTCAAATCATCACCTGCATCAAAAGGACTCAAATCAGTAACATTAAATGTGGTCCATCACCTCTAGGAAGTAGTTTAGATCGACGCTGCACAAGAAACCGCTCTTTGCCCATGTGAACCCAAACCCAGTCTCCAGGTTCAAAGACAGCTTGTCAACGACCCTTGTTGGCTTGTTTCACATACTGCTCTGTTCGTCGCTCAATGTTTAGCCTTGCCTTCTCATGGATCTGTTTAACAAATTCTGCTTTCTTCTTGCCATCTAGATTAACATACTCAGAAATAGGCAGGGGTGATAAATCCAAAGGAGTTAGTGGATTAAAACCATACACAATTTCAAAAGGAGTAAACTTAGTAGCAGAATGCACTGTACGATTATAGGCAAATTCAACATGCGGCAAACAATCCTCCGAACTTTTAATGTTCTTTTTAATGACAGCCCTCAACAAAGTAGATAAAGTTCGATTTACTACCTTAGTTTGACCATCAGTCTGTGGATGACAAGTAGTATAAAACAATAACTTAGTTCCTAACTTAGCCCACAAGGTCTTCCAGAAGTAGCTTAAGAACTTAGCATCTCTATCCGATACAATTGTTCTAGGCATACCATGCAATCTCACAACTTCCCTAAATAACAAATTAGCAATATTGCAAGCATCATTTGTTTTGTGACAAGGAATGAAATGTGCCATCTTAGAAAATCTATCCACAACTACAAAAATAGAATCTTGACCATGTCTAGACCTAGGTAATCTTAACACAAAATCCATGGAAATATCTACCCAAGGCTCATGAGGAATGACACTAGACCCATATAACCCATCTAATAAGTCATCTAAGCGAGGAATGGGATGACGATACTTTACCGTGATGTTGTTGATGGCGCGGCAGTCAACACACATTCTCCATGACCCATCCTTCTTAGGCACCAAAATCACAGGCAATGCATATGGACTCATGCTTTCTCTCAGGTACCCCTTCTCCATTAATTCATCGACTTGCCTTTGGAGTTCCTTTGTCTCCTTTGGATTGCTCCTATAAGCCGGTTTGTTTGGAATTGATGCTCCGGGTACAAGGTCAATCTGGTGCTCAATACCACGAATAGGTGGTAATCCCTTTGGAATGTCCTCGGGGAAGACATCTTCAAAGTCCTGCACAATAGACACAACTACATTAGGTAAAGAGTTAAATAGTTCGTTAGTATTCAAACAAGTTTCCTTAAAAACCAGCAACAACATAGGTTGCTTCATCACTAACGCTCTCCTCACTACACTCGCTCTTGCGACACAACTCTCCTTTTGCAAGGCTGCACTCTCCTTTTCACTCACCACCAAAGTTGATCCCCCTTCAACTTGGTCTCTCACACTCTTTCTAGCCTTCCTCTCTTTTTCCTTTTGATATAGACTTTTGTGTTCCTTTTCTTTCTCGCTGTCTTTTGCTCTCTCGCTCTCCCTCTGTTTTTCACTCACCTTATATTTTGCAAAAGACTGTTGTAGCTGCAACTGATCCTCATACACCTGTTTAGGTGTTAAAGGTTTAAGATTAAAGCTTTTCCCTTAGTGGACAAGCGTATACTTGTTAGAAAAGCCATAATGAACAACCTTCCTATCAAATTGCCATGGCCTCCCCAACAACACATGACACGCTTGCATTGGCACTACATCGCATAACACCTCATCCTTATACCTACCAATGCGAAAAGCAATCAAGGCTTGCTTACTCACCTTAATCTCGCCACTATCATTCAACCACTGCAATTTATATGGACTAGGGTGTTTAGTAGTCTTGAGTCCAAGCCTTTCGACAATAAAATTACTCACCACATTAGTGCAACTTCCTCCATCAATGATCAAACTGCAAATATGATCACCTAGATAACATCTAGTATGAAAGATATTCTCTCTTTGCACCTCCTCTTCTTCCTTCACCTGCACATTCAAAGCTCTCTTCACTACTGCCACTAACTTCCCTACTGCAGGCTCCTCATCATCACTAGCATCCTCTAATGGAGGCATATCATCCTCTTCACTATCCCCCTCAGTCTCATACTCACCATCATCATGCTGAATCATAACATGCCTATTCGGACATTGACTAGCAATATGGCCTCTACCTTGGCATTTAAAACATCTAATGTCACAATTTCTAGGAGTAGAAGAATCATGTTTACCTTGGTTACCAGGAGTAGAACCCGCTTGCCTCTGCTCTCCTTTTGGTTTGGTGGGTAAAGGCTTTTCTTCCTTCTTCCATTGGTTAGTCTTCCAGGTGGATGAACCAGCACCCTGTTGAAACCGTGCAGTACTACTGCCTTTCCTCCTGTGTTGGTTCTCAACCTTTATAGCCATATGAACCATATCTTCTAATTCTACATAGTGCTGCAGTTCTACGACATTTTGAATTTCTCTATTCAATCCAGCAAGAAACCTAGCCATGGTAGCCTCTCTATCCTCCTTTACATTCGCCCTGATCATCGTAACTTCCATCTCCTTGAAATACTCATCCACACTTTGGCTTCCCTACTTAAGAGTTTGCAATTTGTTGTGCAATTCACAATAGTAATACGCAGGTACAAACCGCTTCTTCATCACCTTCTTCATCTCTTCCCAAGACTCAATAGGTGGTTCGCCATTACTTCTTCTATTCAACATTAGTTGATCCCACCACACTATGGCATAATCCGAAAATTCAATGGCAGCAAGTTTCACTTTCTTTCTCCCACTATAGTTATGACAATCAAACACCATCTCTACCTTCTTCTCCCACTCTAAGTACGCCTCGGGATCATTCTTCCCTTGGAAAGGAGGAATCTTCACCTTTATACTACTTAGTTGATTATCCTCTCTATTCCTATCTCCTCTATCTTCCCAATCCCTAGTTCCTCTATTCCCACCACTATAACCTCTATAATTCCCGACAGAAGGTTCATCAAATTCATCATCAGACATTTCATCTCCACCCCTTTGTACTCTCCTAGAACAACTCTCCCTCTTACGCCCTCGGAAGACGTTTTTAGATTGCTCTAGTCTTTGTTCCATCCTCTCATGAATTTGTTTCGTGCCCTCCTGAAACATCATCTTCATCTCACCGCTCAATGCCTCAATCACTAACCTAGCATCAAACCTTTCCCTCTCACTTTCAGGAGAATGTTGCCTCGACATAGTTCCTGGAGAAAAAGATTAGTACTAACACAAATATATATATAATTAAGCCTCACGATACACTCCCTTACGTGTTTCGCTCAAAGGATGACGTCACACAGTCACTCGTGTATTCTCACAAGCAATGATGATATCAACTCACCAATTCCTCTTCTCAATTCTCTTGGAACTAACTCAAACTACACCAATTCCCTTCCGTAGAATTCAAAACAACTTTAGGGCTCGAAATTTTTTTCCTCTTTTTCTTTCAGATTTTTTTTTGTTGCCTTTGTTTGTTACTCTTGATCACGTTCCTTTTTTTTTTTTGTGATTCTTCCTTTTTTTTTTATCGTAACAAAATTGAGTAGTAGGTACTACACTTTCAATAGACAATTAACACTATGAAATTGATATGAACAATTGATATGAACGATTGGAGTTAGGGTTTTGATGTTACCTTCCTCAAACCGAACTGATGGTTTAACAAACTTAGGCTCTGATACCAAACTGATACAAAATCGGTTTGCTCGGATTCCTAACTGATACGAACCACGCCAACGTGTGACGAAACCCAATACCAATACGTTCGGAATTCGCTACCTAAGATGCCAAACACACTCAAGTGGAAACCGCGACCCGTTGTCTATAAGCGAGACAAGAACCTTAGTATAATATGAAGATGCCACAATCGGGATGAAAGATCGATTGATAAGTTGGGATGAACACCACAGAAGAAAAATCCGATAAGTTCTAGATTAGTTCTTTAAAGAACCAAGAGAGGAATTCTCTCAAAAGTGTTTTTCAAACTTTAATGTTGTATATTCTATTTTTTATATGTTTTAAACCCTAGGAGCTTTATATTAGGGTTTACAATTCGTAACAATAAAGCCCCAAAACGACATCACTTCAATAAGTTGCGTAAAAATAACAAAACATAACATGAAGGCCGGCGGCCTTAGAGCCGGCGTTGGAGATGTACATGACCGTGTACTTCTAGTCGTGTATCTTTTTGTGGAAATCTTGACAATGTACACGACCGTGTACTTCTAGTCGTGTATCTTTCTATGGAAATCTTGACAACATACACGACCGTGCCTTTGAATCGTGTATACGACCGTGTATGATTCTGTGTAACCTCCAAACTCCTACACGGCCGTGCCTTGTAAAGATACGCCCTCTTCAACCCGTATCCATTATGACTTGTACAAGAGCAAGGGCATTCCCATGGTTGTTCCAATCCATTCCAGCTTCATGATTGCTCCAATCCTTTCCGACTTCATGGACATCCTTTATCAACCCGTTAAGTGCTTCCTTGAATCATTTTGCTCGAGTTCTTGTGATAGGTCCAGGATGCACTTCAAGAGGATCCACATTCCATCTTCTGGCTTGGCTCCCACCATGGTTCTCATCAATCATAGTATGTGTCATTATGTTGCTTAGAAAACTAGAGCAAATGCTTTATGGAAGAAATTAGAGCCTATGTGTTGAGAGACAAAGTGCCTTAAACAAAACCACCTTAATTAGTAGAATGGTTAATTTGAAGTATAAGGATGAGTTCAGTTTGTTAGAGCACTTAAATGATATTTAGGGTCTTATGAATCAATTAATTGCCATGAAGTTAGTGCTTGAAGATGAGATACAAGCATTATTATTATTGAGTTTTCTAGTTATTAGTTGGGAAACACTTGTTGTATTGGTTAGTAATTCTGCCACAGAAGGGAAGCTTACCATTGCAATAGTGAAAGATAGTTTGATGAGTGAAGAAGCTAGAAGAGAGTGCAAAATGTAAATTCTGAAACTCGAGCACTAGTTACTAATAATCAAGAAAGATATGGGAGGAGTAAGACTAGAGATTCATTTAATAAATTTGATAAATCTAAGGAAGAGCTAAATCAAGAAGAAGGAATATCAATCATTATTATTGTGACAAGTTAGGATATCTAAAGCAGAAATGTAGAATATTAAAAAGAGAGCAAGCTAAAGGTAAAGGCAATGGGAAACGTAAAGTCGCAACAACAGTAATAGCAGATGGTGAAATAGTTATTGCATGGAATGGTGATTGTGTTAGCCTTTTATTTCATGATAGTGATTGGGTTATTGACTTTGATGCCCCCTTTTATGTGACATTACAAGTTGAGTTCTTCTCAACCAATAGTGCTAGTAATTGTGGTAATGTTAGGATAGGAAATAATGGGACATTGTAAATTGTTGATACTAGAGATATTATTTTAAAGACTAATATTGTGTACATGCTCATTCTTAAAGATGTCGAACACATTCTAGGTATTCTCCTAAACCTTATATTAGCAGGAAAGCTTGATGATGAAAGATACTATAGCTATTTTGGTGAAGGTAAATGGAAACCCACCAATAGCTCTCTTATAGTAGCTAAAGAAAAGAAGAATAACACCCTTTACTTAATGTTAGCAACACTAAGTTAAGAAGAGGTGAACGTGGTTGATGAGTCATCAATAGAACTTTAGTGCAAGCAACTTGGTCACATGAGGGAGAAAAGGCTTCAACTACTTGCCAAGAAGAAACTTCTACCTAATGTGAAAGGTATTCCTCTAAAAACCTGCACTAATTTCCTACTAGTAAGTAGCATAGCATTACATTTCATGGATATCCACCTTCCAGAAAATCTCATGTGCTTGATCTAGTTCATATAGATGTGTGTTACATGAAAGATTAGTCAGGTGGTAGTGCTCTTTATTTTGTAACCTTTATTGATGATCATTTTAGAAAGTTATGTACTTTTGCTTTAAAATCTAAAGATCAAGTTCTAGATGTGTTTAAGCAATTCCACACTAGAGTTAAGAGAGAAACAATCTGATAGTTGAAATGTGTCTAAGCAAATAATGGTGGTGAATATAAAGGTCCTTTTGAAGACTATTGTAAAGCTCATGGAATTGAACTTGAGAAAATAGTGCCAAATACCCCATAATAAAATGGTATTGCATAAAGGATAAATTGCACTATTATAGGGAGGATCAAGTGCATGTTATCTCATGTTAAGCTGCCCAAATCATTTTAGGGTGTAATAATGAGAACAACAATTGACTTGATCAAACTATCTCCCTCATATGCTCTAGATGGCGATACCCCAAAGAGTGTGGATGGGTAAAAACATTTCTTATGAAGATTTGTGAATTTTTGGTTATGTGGGATTTGTGCATATTCCCAATGATGAAAGAGCAAAGCTTGGTGTAAATTTAAGGCAATGTATATTTCTGGCTTATGCACATGGTGAGTATGGATACAAATTATGGGATCTTGTAGAAAAGAAAATATCAAAAGTAGAGATGTAATTTTTCTAGAAGACTAAACCATTAAAGACATAAAAAAGCTAGAGAAGTCTAAATCCTCATGCAAGATCCCTATCAATATAGATCTAGTATCCACACCTAAAAATTCTAGTGATGATGAGGGAGATATGTAAGATTCAATTGAAGAAGATGAAATCGCTAAAGAACTTGGTCAATAGATAGAGTTAAGGAGATCTATAAGAGAGAGAAGACCTTTTATTAGATACACTGAATCCAGAGTGTTATCAAGAAGTTTTGCTACATGAGAAAAAATATAAATGGGTAAAAGCCATGCAAGAAGAGATGAAATTTGTTGGTTCTAATAAGTAATCAAGAAGGGGGTGGTTGAATAGATTACGTTTAAAAAAACTTTTCTAACCAAACAACTTCCTTTAATTACTTGTTAGCTAACATATTATTCAACTTAAATTTTAGTTAGTAGTGGAATTTGTAAACTTAGAACTATAAATAAATTGTAGATACTAATAAATAAATAGTTAAATAAGTAGAAAGTGAGGTTAAGAAAATTAGGTAGCGTTTTATAGTGGTTCCACCTCAGTTTATTTTTCCACCTCCGCTTATTGTAATCTTGGTTGTTTTTGCCAATTCATTCCACTATATGAAAGAAAAATTTAAAGAGTGTTACAATAGTCAATTACTCCAATAGTCACTTCAATATAGTCTCTATTGATGGGTTATTTTGGCTTGTGCCCATGGCCAACTTAATGAAATGGGCATAGGCATGAGCCTAAATGGCAGCTCACCCACTTGTCCTGAATGGCCTTTTGACTCAATTAACACTAGATAAGGCTCATAGTGGGTTGATAACCATCACAACTACCTACTCCTCCATTACCTTGACGCTTCGAGCATGCTTTAGGGGATATGCCTCAATTCTCCACTTTCAATAGTCTAATAGCATCATCTATAAATACCTAAGATTATCTATGGGTAAAGGGAACCTTAAGCTCTCTTACTCTCCTTTAAGCATTTCTTTCCCACATTCATTCTAATACTAACTTGAGCGTTAAAGTGGCCATGTTGGATAGCCTTGACACCCCTTAGCTCATTACTCAATTGTGTTTTGTGGGTCTTTACACCTCTCCTAAATCAACAATTAACATTTGGCATCATCTTTTAGTGAACTACAAAAATGGCTGGCAATACCAAATCCAAATCCAAAGTTACTAAAAATTTACTTAACCAAACACAACATGATGCCCACTCATCTAACCAACAACCATAGAGGCCTTAAGGCGAGGAGAATGGATTGGCTCACCTTGAGCAAATGCTTATCAACCTCTATACTAAAAATACATAGGTTTATACGCAAGTAGGTCAATTGTAATAGCAACAGTAGCACCATTCGCAACATGTACACTCAAGGGAGCATGATGATGATCGTGTGTCTACCCATTTTCCACCACCACCACCCCAACCAGCAACGGCACAAAATGCAACACCACCTGCATCCTTAAAATGGCCTCTTCTTATTGCATCTCATAACTGAGTAGCACCTCCTCTACTTTATCTAAAGCCATCTGAGGTGCACTCCCATCACTCCTTGCATAATGCAGATGTAGGTGAGTGAAAGGCTATGATCAAGAGGCCCTTGTAACCTCTATGACACCAAGAAGTCTAATCGTTGGGATCAATACTCGTTCACCTAATCTTCATTCACTTAGGACATCTAAGATGAGGTGCTCTCCTATATATTCGCATCTCAATGCTTGAATTCTATGATGGAACTACTGACTTAGGGGATCACCTCAACTATTTCATGTCACAAATGCATCTTTTAGGTTGTAGTGACAATCACCTATAAAACGTTTTTAGGCACTCTAAAGAAGTTAGCTTAGACTTGGTACAACCACTTGAAAATGAACTCCATAGCTAGCTTCAAGGACCTTGGCAAACAGTTCTACCAACACTTCTTATCTAGCAAAATGCCAATGAAGTAACCTCTAGTCCTATCCTCATCCGATCGAGGTAAGACGAATATATTTAAGATTATTTGTCTTGATTCATAGCAACCATGCTCAAGATCCTTAATCTCGACATGTAGGCCGCTATCAACATTGCAATAATAGGTGTGTGACCTTCAAGCCACTTCTTCCTCTCTATATAAAAACTTAAGCCAGGGAGTTTAGGTAAATTCCACAAGCAAGTTGCGAAATTCATCACCATGGAAGGCAACATAAAAGTTCACAAGGAAGCTAACTATATCAAGTTAGAAAAGAAAAAGGACAAAAAGGACAAGTTAGAAAAGAAAAAGGACAAAAAGGACTGACCCAACATAAAAGATCACTTTGACCCTAAAAGTGATGAAAGATTATCTTATGGACGAAATAATGACAAGCGTAGTAAAAAGTGTGCCATTCTGTCCTACGTAGACCATACCCCCTTCAACCAATCTAGAGGCCAAATAATCCTTAAGGTTCGTAATAAGGGTATCCTTACATGGCCTAAGAAAATCAAGGGACCCCTTCCTAATGGAACTTTAATAAGTACTGTGAATTCTACATAAATAGAGGACACAACATAGAGGATTATGTCCAATTGAAGAATACCTTAGAGGACATTATCGAATGGGGTTATCTTCATGAGTACATCAATAATTGACCTAAGGACTCCAAAATTCTAACTCAAAGAAGAAGAGCTAAGCTAGACAATTGACAAGGTATATCGACTACTAACAATAGTAGGGTTGTCAAGACCATAGTTGGGGGGCCCTCTTTAAAAGGGTGGTTGAGCTTAAGTAGCAAGGCCTATGCCTAAAGTTAGTAGGTTATGAGCTTGTACAATAAAATATCTAGAGTGGACAACTCTATTTCCTTCTCTAAGAAGGATTTAGAAGGGATTTAAAGTCCACATGACGACATACTCATCATAATAGCTTGGATTGCTAGCTTCAAGGGCCAAAAACGTTGATTGATATTGGAAGCTCAATAGAAATTGTTTTTAAAGCCACCTAAGACAAGATAAAGCCTAAGTTGAAGGCTAAGTTAAAACCATATAACCAAGATCTTTATGGTTTCAATAACTAGCATGTCCAAGTTGCTAGAAGAATTTCTCTCCCCTTGGAGCTTGGCAATGATGGCAACATTGTCAAACAACTCATTGACTTCTTAGTGGTAGACTACTAGTCCCCTTATAATGTTATATTAGGGAGATCTAGCCAAAACACCTTCAGGATTATCTCCTTTATGGAAATTTGAAGATTAAATTCCTAAGCCCTATGGGAGTTAGCATTTGTTGAGGGGACTAACAACTAACATGGTTATGCTATTGATAGGCACTAACTAGAGGGGGAATTCTTACTATTAAGACTAGGTCAAAGAACAAGCTAGGCAACAGTAGGGAATTGGTTGAGGAGACAGACACAATATAGCTTTACAGCAGCCACAAGTAGGCCATATAGTTTAGGAAGTCAACACTTGTGGAATTAAAGTAATGTCCCATTGACTTCCTCTAATCTAACAAAGATGTGTTTGCTTAGTCACTATTTAACATGCTAGGTATTCCCTTAGAGGTAATCACACACCGACTCAATGTCAATCCACCCTATAAGGTCATGAAACAAAAGAAATGCTATTTCATCCATAAAAGGTAGGCAACAATTGAGAAGGATGTATAGAAGTTGCTATAAGTTAGTTTTATGAGGGACGAACCTTATTTAACTTGGTTAGCCGATTGTGTGCTGGTCAAGAAATCTAATGGGAAGAAGCACATGTTCATGGAATTTATAGATCTAAACAAAGCCTGCCCAAAGGACTATTTTTCCTTCTTAATGATCAATCAACTGATTAACTCAACTTCGAGTCATGCACTTTTAAGCTTCATGGATGCCTTTTAAGGCTACAACCACATAAGAATGCATGAACCAAACTAAGTTCACACATTATTCGTCACCAATTTCAACACGTATTTCTACAATGTAATGCCCTTCAATTGAAGAATGCAGGGGTAACTTATCAACATATGGTGATGACAATGTTCAAGTCTTAGGTTAGGTGAAATGTTCAAGTGTATGTAGATGATATGATCGCCAAGAGTAGACAGTTTAATGACCATATTGAGGATCTCTAGGAAACTTTTAACACCCTAAGAGAATATAATATGAAGCTAAAAAAATTCTTGGGTACATGGTCATAGTTCATGGCATCGAGGCAAATCGAGAAAAAAATTGAAGCTATCCTAAACCTGTAACTGCCAAGAACTGTCAAGGACATGCAATGCCTTATAGGATAGATCATCGTGTTAAGTAGGTATGTTTAAGTAAGCCGATAGATCTGTAGAGTTCTTCAAAATTCTAAAGAACCTGCTAAACTTCCAGTGGGCCAAATATTGTTAGATGACATTTGAAGACTTGAAGACATTCTTAACCACTCTACCATTATTGTCTAAATCAATTCCTATAGAAGAATTGTACCTATACTTTTTCGTGAGTGGCCAAGCCTTCTTTAGTGTTATTTCGAGCTCAAGGAAGGTAGCATAAGTTAGCGTACTACATTAGTCACATCCTCTAGGGACCAGAAATTAGGTATTCAAAGGTGGGAAAGTTTGTATTGGCAGTGGTGATCTCTACATGAAAGCTTTGACCCTATTTTAAGGCTCATCAAGTAGTTATCTTGAAAAATCAACCACTATGCTAGATATTATAGAAACCTAATGCCTTTAGAAGAATGGTCAAGTATGCTTTAGAGTTGAGTGCATATAGTATCCTATACTAACTAAGGAAAGTCATCAAAGCATAACCCTTAGCTAATTTTGTGGTAGAGTACACGGCATGAAGGAAAACACCCATCAATGAGGACACGCCGATTTGGACTCTCCACGTCGATGGATCGTCCACTCAAGCGGGGGTAGGATTAATGTTAAGAGGATCACATGGGATAAAGGTTCACTATGTGCTAAAATTTGGATTCCTCACCAACAACAATGAGGTTTAATACAAGGCACTCATTACTAGAATGCAATTGGCAAAAGAGGTAGACATAGAGATGTTGGAGGTATTTTAAACTTACAATCAGTAGTTCAACAAGTTAAGGAAGAGTATACTTGCAAAGATGGTGGTATGATTAGATACCTAGAGGTTGTATAGGCACTTGGAATGAAGTTCTCAGCTTGGAATATTACAAAACTCCTTTGATCTAAAAACTCCAAGGCATTAAGTATCTATAAGATAAGAGTAGTGATAAACCACATCACCACTACCTCAAGCTGCAACTGATTTCAAATGAGCCAAGTTAGATGGATCTATTTATGGCACACTTAAAGAATGGCATTGTCTTGAAGGGTAGGAAGGAGGCATGGAAGTTCCTATATAAATCAACTTGGTATATCCTAATAGGTAACCACTTATACCATTGTGGGTTTAGCCTCCCTTACTTTAGATGTTTGAAACCAAAAGAAGCTCAACATGTCTTGAAAGGGTAACATGCTAGCATATGCAACAACCAAATTAAAAGCTAAGCCCTATATGTGAAGGCTTTTTATCTTAGTTACTATTGGCCTATAATGAAAAAGATGCCAAGGAGTTGGACGAAAAGTGCGTTCATTGCTATAAGCATGTACTTAAAGACCAGCTATAGAGCAGTAATCTTTACCCATCACTAGCTTGTAGCCTTTTGCCCAATTAGGGATTAACATCCTGGTTCCCTTCCCAAAGGCAATAGGCCAACATCAATATATCATCATAGTTGTTGACTATTTCATTAAATGGGTAGAAGCAAAGGCCATAGCCAAGATCACAAAAAAAGAGTGTGGAACATTTTATCTTGAACAACATATTGAGTAAGCTTGATACATTATACCCCTTAATTGCCAACAATAGAATATAGTTTGACAATAGCAAATTCAAAGAATTTTTCTCTAATAAGGAGACTAAAATCCATTACACCGCAGCAGCCCATCCTTAATCCAATGGATAAGCAGTGAATAAGGCTATACGAATAGTCTTAAGAAAAGGGTGGATCATGTAAAAGGCAAGAGGGTAGACTAGCTTCCCTATATCTTGTGGGGATATTAAACCATGTACAAGATAGCAATAGGGGAGATGCCTTTTAAGTTCACCTTCAATTCATAAGTAGTCCTTCTAATGGAATTGGAACTTTTTAATGTATGTACTTAAGCTATAGATGTACTAGTGATTGAGGTTAGTCTACGAGTTAACATAGGCCTAATTGAGGATGTTTGGACTTAACGAGTACTCACATAGTAGCCTACTAGCAGAGGGTAGCATGGTATTATGATAAGAAAATTAAACATAAGATTTTCTAACCAAGCAATTTGGTATGCAAGAAGTTGGAAGCCACTAGATCTAAGGAAGGTTAAGGCAAGCTAGCACTTGATTAGGAAGATCCAATCAAAATATGAGAAGAAATAGGGCATGGTGCATATGGGCTTAAAAGATTAAATGGCCAATTGATTCAAAGGATTTGGAATGCTAGAAATCTTTAATTTTATTTTGAATAAATTCGGAACATAACTACTTTGTACATAATGAAATGTTCCATTATTGTAGGTTAAAGCACTTATGTTTTCAAAATTTACTCCAAGAACAATTAAGCTTAGTTACTTAATTTGTAACTAACGAGCTTTTAGAATGTTAGCTTCATACGCTAAATGTTCCTAACCTCCCTTAAGGTGAGCCAATGGTCAAGTCTCCATAGCTCCCTTTAAGGAAAATGGATGACTACCTTTCCTAACCTTTTTCAAAGAATAGATGACCTAACCTCAAAGGGGTGAATGAGTCGACCTTATGCAAGCACAGGCTGCACTAGTCTCAATAGACCAAGTCTGTTGGAAACACTCAAGCAGATGAAACCTAAAGTACTTTATGGATAAGGCTTAGTCCTAAAGATCCAAAGTACTCCTAATGAGGGTGAGCAATTCTAAATAATGACTTATTTTGACCTACTTACTACAAGCCAAACAAGGTCAGTAATCACACAAATTATGAAAAAAAGAAAGGGGGGACAATAGATAAGTGAAGATAATGGAGAAGAATAAGGGAAAGGAGCATACCATATAGATAGAAAATTACAAGTCTGTCAAGAATAGTTGATAAAAGTCTAATGGTTTACAACTTAGGGTTGGCATACTAACCTAAACAATTACAAAGAGGTTCTTCACAACCTGAATATATATATATATATAAACTAAGCTTGTGGTAAGAAGGAGGAAGATTTGAAGAAGCCTCGACTTTGTGATCATCCACGACTACCTTGGGGAGTTTAGAAGGAGCTTCTTCACTAGAAGTGGTAGGGCCTTCTAGGTGATTAGAGCTTAGAGGTGGAGGAACCTCATTAGTAAGAGTATCCTCTAGGCTAATGTCCACTTCAATAATGCCATCCACAACTCTAGTAAGGGCTTTAGACTCTTCCATAGGGTTGTTCTTATCCTCTAATCCACTGAGGTTAAGGTTAGGATAGCTCTTGAGAACGACTTCCTTGGTCACTTTGAAGTCATCATTATATACTTCTACTTATAGCACCACCCGTTCCTTGTTATTCATTATCTCATTGTGGAACTTCGCCCTTAAAGTTCCATACTCCCACTCAAACTCTTCAACTTAGGCATAATGACATTTGAGGTCGTCTTTAAGACCAACGATCTTGCCCTTCTGGTCCCTCTCCTTGTCATTAAAGGAGCTCTCTAATGGCCTTAAGACAATGGGCACCCCTTTAGCCTCAAATAGTTGTTGAGAAAGATTAGTTGTTTTCTTTGAGAACTCATCCTTGTCCTTTTGAGTATTCTGTAACTCATCTTAGAGAATAGTATTCTTGCTCACAACAACTTTTATTCAGTGACTTTGGCTTAAGCTTGTGTTTGCTTCATGAGCTCCTCTAAAGTAGCTACCTTCTTCTTACACAGGACCTTAGCATTTTCTACATCTTAAGCCCTCTACAAGAGACTCACACTTTGGTTAAAGAATTGTTGTTTCTTTGCCCAAACATTTTTATAGTTAAAGTGAAGAGCACATACTTTCTTCCTTTTCTCCTTGAGAGTGACACAACATTTACACAAACATGTTGGTTTAATATTGCAAATGAAATTGTCAAGAGAAGTAAAAGAAGCAAATACAAAATGAAGAAGTATGGAGGTATATAGACTTCTTAATCTACTTACCTTTCTCAATAAGATCACTTATAGGGTGCTTCTCCTAAGTTGGCTGAGGCTCCTTGATCTTTATCTCCTTTCCTTTGGCTAAGAAGAAGTAGCCTTATCAGCCTGACTAGCCCTCTTTCTTGCATTTAGCTATGACTTTGTTCTAGGTACAAAGCTAAGCCAAGTTTACTTTCTTTGGCTACATCTCTATAAGAAGATAGAAAAAGAATAAAGTTAGAAATTTTGAAAAATTAAAGAAAGACAATGGGAAAGGAAAGTGTATGTCACGTTAAGCACAAGTCGCTAAAAACCTCCTTTCCCCAAAAAGCCACTAGTGTGTAATCCCCTCCAAGTTAGTCCACTTTAGCATTGCAACTAAGGAACAGATAATACCTTTAGCTATCTCTTCTTCTTAGTTATCTTCATCTTCTTTCTCTTTCTCATCTAAAGGCACTTTTCTCCCCCTCTCTTTTAAGATGGTCCCAATTCTAAATTGCACGCTTCTAATCAATTCGACGTTAAAAAATTGCTATGGCTTACCTAGTTACCTCAGAAGGAAGTTTGCTACCCATCTATCATTATGAAGAAGTTATATTAGTCTAATTCTAATCAGCTCAACCCAACCTATTTAAAACTCTAGTTCATCATTAGACCTGACCTTCATGAACTTATCTTTCTACTTGTGGATAGTTGATGTAAGCCCTTCAAATAGCTTCCACTTAGGTCAGCATGTTAGATAGTACCAGCTTATTGCTAACTCGTTCCTCTTGATGGTGTAGAAGTATTGGAAAAGCTTAGGTGTTGGCCTTATTTAGTGGTTTATGTACAAAATCTCAAAGGCCACTAAGATGTAGAATGAGTTTAGGATGAGCTGATGATAGGAATCAGATTCCCATGGACCAATCACCAGAGCCCGAGTTAAGGGTTTACAAAATCTAGCCATGAGGATCCTCCATGAACATCTAAACCTTGAGGATGTTAATTTAGTATCTACGTTTTTATCACATAATTGTTGTGCACTTCGATAGGTACATTTATCGGTTCTACAGGATGGCAAATAGAAACACACTAAGGATCAAATTGGGGACGTTCTTAGACTCACATCCAACAGTCCATAATGTATCCACTTGACTTGAAGAACACCTTTTGCACTTGTAATTGTCATTATTGAACCGACCATTTTTATTAATTTTTTGAACTTGTAATTTGTTTTTTTAAAACTGGCCACTTAGTGGCATATGTGTATTTTTTAAAACATTTTTACCCTAATTGGAGCAAGTATAAATACTTGCTAATTAGGGTTTTTAGGGAGCTTTTAACATTTTGAACAAAAATATACTTTGTTGCAATGAGGAATTCCCTTGCTTGCAATTAATCTCTTATCAATTTCATTTGTGAAATTATGGCGAGAACCAACTAGGGTGATTGTGAGTAATATCAATTATTTCTTGTTGTTTTTACAAATTGTGTTTAGTGAGTAATATCTAAGTGCAATTTGTTGGTTCCTTATCCATATACACATGAATTAGGGTTCTTATTTTCATATTTGACGCTTTTCAATTTGATTGGAATCTTAGTTCATTTCCTTTGTTATCCATTGATATTCATATAATTGTTTGTTCCATATATCAATTTGGCTTTAATTTTTGTGAATTAAGGACTATTTGTGAAGTTGTTGATCAAGCCAATTATTGGTTGTAATTTGTTGTTCACGCCATTTATATTGGTGTTCATGTGCTTTGGAATCTTAAGCACATGATAATTTGGTATTAGAGATTGGTTTTTGAGAAGGGAATTTTGTGATCTTCAATTGAAATTGAGGTTCTTGAATTTTACTTCTTGATTCGAATTGTTGAGGTGGAATTGAAGTACTTAATTTTGATTTTGTTGTGTTAAACTTGTTGATCGTTGAAGTAGAAGTGGAGATCTTATAGTAGTCCCTTTGTTCTTAAACTTTCCATGAAGAGAAGGGAAGTAGGAAGTGCATTTCTTGTGTCATTTTCAAAATTCATCATTTATAGAAGAAGAGTGAATTGTGTGTTGGTGTTTCGGAAAATTGTAATTGTCACTTGTAATTTCCAGGTTTGAATTTGTGTAGAGAATAGGAAATTATTTGAAAGTCAAACACATTCATTAAGTTTGAAGAAGTTATTGAGTGATATTGATTGCATTTTATTTGAATTTGAAATTGATTCTTACCATTTGTGGAGAAGGTTACATCAAAGGTGTAATTTTGATTGTCATGATTGTGTTATGTATGTGTGGAGGTGTAAATGTGTATTGGGTTCAAGGGGTGTTGCAATGTGTGGTTTTGTGAGTGTGTAGTGAAGAAAAATGTAAATTGTTGTGGAGTTGTGTTAAGAAGAGATGCTACACTTGAAGTGTTTTTGTTGTTTGAAAGTGAATTACACAATGAGTTTGTAAGATTGTGTTGCCGTGGTGTGTGTGGTGTAGTATATCAATGGCTTGTTGAAGTTAGTAAGCAATAATGTTAAGTAACTTGTTTTTGTCTATTAATGTACTACGCTAAGCTTTGATTTCTTTTACAACTATTGATGATGAGCAAAGGAAAAATTTGTTTCACACTTCTTGTAGGGTGCAAGGTAACTTATGTGTCATTATTATTGATGCTGGTGGTTGTACTAATGTTGTGGCTACCTCATTAGTAACGAAATTAAAACTTATAACTACCTCGTATCCTAAACCCTACAAATTACATTGGCTAAGTGAATAGGGGAGTCTACATGTGACCCAAAGAGCTAAGGTACCTTTCAGTATAGGGGATAAATACTATGATGAGATTGAATGTGATATTCTTCCTATGTGTGCATCCCATATATTGCTTCGTAAGCCATGGTTATATGATAGGAGGGTCTTACATGATGGTTTCAAGAATACATATGTATTCTAGAAAGAGGGTAAACGTATCATCCTAAACCCAATGTCACCTTCAGAGGTCCAAGAGGTTCAGCAATAGATCAGTAGGCCATCAAAGATCAAAGCAGGTCTAATACAGGCTAAGAAATCAAAAGAAGGTCTTATTGATAGGACAGAGTGAGTTGGAGGAGGCCATAACAAATGAGGGCCCAATATACTTGCTGTAGTTGAGATATGTCCTAGGAATGGAGGGATATCAACATCTACCCTTTGCAATATCCCAGTGATGGGAATCTTCCCGGTGATCTTGATAGACAGGGAACTTGATTTGGGTAATGATCTAAATCATTCATATGCATACATGTTTTTCTTTATCTAATAAACGTTTGAATGATAATCTAGCATATACAACGATCTTTCTTCATGAGATGCTAAATGAACTTCACTATTAGTTAATTAGGGACATCATCGAGTTGTCATCCAATGGCCCGCTGTGATCAACATTGATTCAACGAATCGACTCTTTGAAGATTATTAATTTATGTACTTATAATTATTTCTTTGGACTATTTATTTTGTAAGTTTTTGGGACATTTTTATTTGGTTGTAATTAGTGTTTTTAGGACCGGCCACCTTATAATGGCATAGTTGTAATTTTGTGGACATTTTAACCCTAAAGGGAGCAAGCATAAATACTTGCTTAAGTAAGGTTTTGGAGGGAGAGAGACTTGAAAATTTGTAGCAAACATTTTTCATGAGAGATTAGGGTTTCCTAAGATTTTATAAGACTTTTATCAATTTCAATCCAATTGAAATTGTGGCAAGTTGCAACCTAGTGAATTGTAAGTTATATCAATTCTCTAAGTTGATTTCCTTTTCATCACTAGTGTGTAATATCTAGGGTTGATTAGGTTGGTTCTTATTGATTTGATGTTGGCATCACTTGTGATCCAAAATCCTTTCATGTAATGTTATCTAATTGATTGATTTTATCTCTTAATATTGCCTTTAATTTTATCTTATATTATTTTGTATGGAATTCCCTTGTGTTGAGGAGGAGTTCACAGTTTATGTGTTGGTATTATTGATTGGTATTTTATTGGAAATTGAATTGAGTTCTTGATTCATTTGAGCAATAGCATCATTATGGTTTTAATCATCATTGTTTTCAAAAATCGGATCACCTTCAAATTTTAGGGCTTACGCCAATTGTTCCAATTTGATCCGGTTTTGATCTTATGATTAGGAGTGTTTGAATTGGATTATTTGCATATGCTTAGATTTCCTTTTAAGCATATCATCTTTTAGTATCAAAGCTTATCATACTTGAATATTCAATCTTGATCACATCCTTATTGTGAAATTAGCTTATAAGAATTGAGGATTTATGGCAATTAGAGGACTAGTTTGATTAACATTGTGTAATTGGTCTTCCAATTTGATTTTGTGTACTTAGACTCACTTTTAAGCACATCATCTTTTGGTATCAGAGCTTGTGGTTGTGAGAAGGGGTTAATTGATTTTGAATTTAGAAATTTGGGATTGTTGAGTTAGCACCTTGATCTGAATTGTGAAGTGGAGTTGAGTATTTCATTGTGTTGTTGTAGTTGCTGCTTGTTGTTGTAGACGTGGAGCAATTGTGATCCCCTTATCATCTTGTTGTTTCCGTGATCTTTGAAGGAAATATAAGAAGTGTATTTCCTAGTGTTTGTTATGGAAGTGGAAATACAATATTTGTGGTAAAAAGAGGAGTGAATTGTTGTGTGTTGTTTTCAAAAATTGAGGAGTAGCAATTGTAATTTTCAGATTTGTATTTTCATAATTGAGGTGTGAGTTAAGGAAGCAATTTGAATTTCAAAACACACGTTAAGTGATTGAGTAATTATGTGTTCATTTGAATTTGAAATAGCTCCTTACCATTTGTGGAATGTTGCAATTATTAAACTCAATTTGAATTTGAATTTAAGCTGCCTTGATTATTGAAAATTATGGTTTGATATCTTGTGTGGAAGTGGAAAAGTGCACCGTGACTTGAAGGTGTATGTTTGTGGTATTGTATTTTGTAATGTTAGTAAAGGGTGTGTGCATTTGGCATGGTTTTTGTATGTGTTATATAGAGAAGTGTTGCTAGTGGCTTGAGTGGTGTTGGAACCGTGAGTAAAGGGAAGTTGTGTGGTGGTAAAATTGTGCATTTGTGATTGTGTTAAGGTGCTGAATTTTATGAATTCAAATAGTGTGAAACCAAGGCAAGAAAAGGAAAGTTGAGTAGTAGAATTTGAATTCTAACAAAACAATTAAAGTGTGAAAGTAATTGAACTCATTACTTAAACACTTGTGGTTGAATTTAATTCTTAATTACTTAGAAGTGATTGTGTGTACTTCATTTATTTAACTTTACTTAAAGTACTAAGAATTATCTCCTTGTGTTTTAAGTTCTTGTAACATGGGTTTATTATATTGGTGTAGTTGTCAAACGTCTTCTTGTGAATTGGTGTTGATGAAGGATTGTGCTGTTGTTTGTGGAAGTGTACGTCATCAAATCACAAACATGTCAAACGACAATGTGAATGGGGGAATTGGCAATGAAGCCAATAACTAGGTTGGTGGAGGTTAGGGTCATAACACTACAAGTAGAAGGACTTTGGAAGAACAACTCCAGGATCTTACTACTATTGTTGCTAATTTAGCAACCAGGATTGATAGGAGGACATTGCCACAACCACCAGTGGTAAACCCTCAAGTAACACCTTGGGTAGCTCTACAAAACCTCTAGAGAGAAGGAGTAGTGGGAGGTTGGGCAGAAGGGTGGAGGGAGATCATCACCCCTATAGGGAAGAGAAGGATGATAACTTTGGAGTTAATCCTTACCCAAATAAGGATTTCAAGCCACCTAGGGGATTAGAATATGTGAAGCTGCAGATGCCTTCCTTTGATGGCAGGGTTTCAGTTGATGATTATTTGAACTAGGAAGATAAGGTTGAGGGTCTCTTTGAATGCTATGAGATTGATGACAATACTCGAGTCTGATTGGCTGCTATTTAGTTCATAGGGTATGCCGCCTTATGGTGGAAGAATTTGATTATCAGCAAGCGTAGGGATGGTAAGGCTGAAATACAAACATAGAGGGATAAGAAAAGGGTTTTGAGAAAGAGATTTATTCCTAAGCACTATAGGCAGGAACTGTTTATGCGTCTTTAGACCTTAAGGTAGGGAGGCAAGATAGTTGATGACTATATGCAAAAGTTTAAAACCCTAATGATTAGATGTGGGTCAATTGAGCCTTTAGAGCAAACCCTAGCATGCTTTATCTTAGGACTGAAATATGAGATAGCGTGTGTATTTGAGCTATAGAGGTACGGTACACTTGATGAGGCTATTCAGCTAGCCTTGAAAGTGGAGAGGTAGAGGCGATCAAACTTATTTAGGGTTCCAAATAGCAGGCCCAGTACTACTACCAGGCCCATGGGAGCTGAGGGTCGATCAGGAGGACCAAAGGTAGTAAGTAAGTCAGTGAGGGTAGTGGACAAAGCTACCCTTAGTACAGATAGGGAGAACATGACCTCAAGGAATAGCACTAAATGTTAGGCAGACTGTATCGAAAATGACTAATGGGAAAGTGTGCTAAATTAAATGCTTTAAATGCATAGGATTTAAGCATATGGCGATACAGTGTCCTAATAAGAGGTTATGACTGTTATGGAGGGTGTTGGAGAGGAGGATGAGGATGAGAAGGAACTAGTTTAGCCTACAGATTTATCTATAGCACTATAGGAATATTATGATGATTAGACTATAGAAGCACATGAGGAGGGCACAAGTGAACAATATATACCTATTAATGTGTTACGTAGGGCTTTGACTTTATCTCCTGATGCCAGGGACAAACAGAGGGAGAATATATTCCACACTTCTTGCAGGATCAAAGGTAACCTTTGTGTACTCATCATAGATAGTGGTAGTTGCACAAATGTTATATCTATTGCATTGATAGACCAATTACAATTATTTACTAGCTCATATCCTAACCCTTATAACTTGCATTGGTTAGATAATTGGGGTAGTATGCATGTTACACAAAGGGCAAAGGTGCCAGTGAGTGTTTGGAAGAAATATCATGATGAGATCTTGTGTGATGTGATCCTCATGTGTGCATTTCATTTACTATTGGGTAGGTCCTGAATGTTTGATCGAAAGGTGTTGCATGATGGCTTTAGAAACACCTACATGTTTCAAATGATAAGAAAAATTAAATAACAAAATAATTATGCCTAAATTACCAACAGAATTACAAAATCTAATATCTATTAGATCCCCGGCAACGGCGCCAAAAACTTGATACACTCAGAACATATATATATAATGGGAGCGTAAATTGCAGCAAGTGCACTGGTCGTATCAAGTAATAAAGTGGTGAAAAGTAAGGTTGTCGATCCCTCGAGGAACCAATAGAGTACTAGATCTATGGCAATTCTTATCAATATCTAGGTGATTAAAAAGGGGTTTTGAAATGTCTAATCTAAAAATTTAACTTAAAGCAACAAGGAAAATTTTATGAAGAATCTATCAATTATGAACAAGGGAAATTAGAATTCACCCTAGATTTGTTAATCAAATTGCTACCAAGTTATGTCAACTAGTGGTTATAAGGTTATTCAAGTGAGTTTAGAAAATCCTTTTTATGGATGTTGACCTTAAATCAATTAGTCGGCTTCCGCGTCTCCAATTAACCAAGGAATCAAAATTATGTTCATACACCTCCCGATGCTACAAACAACTAATGCCCTAAATCAATTAACCCTAATCCCTTAGTGATTAATTAACAAGAAACATTGCATTGCGCCCTCCATAAACTCTAATTAAACCAATTATCGCAACTCCCGTATTGATAATCAATCTAATTAAGAATTCCTAACAAATCCTAATCAATTCCCGTATCAAAAGGATTTCTAACAATTATAATCAAAGACTGATTATAATTGAAATCAAAGGAATTGCAATCATGAATAATCCTAATAATTCCTAATTACATAACATGGCTACAATTATCCTTTTAACATTCTAGAGTTTCATCCAATTTCCCACAAGGATGATTTAGAACATTATAGTATGAATTGCATAAAAACAATTGAAATAAATAGATGCAATGGAATTCATATTAAACAACAAGATTAAACTAATAAATGGCATAAAAGAAAATAAAGTAAATGGAACAATTGCTATAATCTTCAAGAGCTTCAATCTTCCAAAATGACTCCTTGAATTCTTCAATTGAAAGCAAACTTCAACAAAATGACATTCTTTCTTCAAACTAAACTTTGGAAAAATCTAAAGTACCTAAGGAAATTCTAATGAGGCTAGAACAAAGAAGAAGAAAAAGAATTCTAAACAAAAGAAAGGATGGATTCTCCAACAAAAAGGGATGCTTCCAAGGTTCACACAAGGGGTCTATTTATAGATCCAAAGAGGAGGGGGATGAGGTGGATCTGATGAGGATTTGAGTCAGCAAATTAATTAGGATACGATTTTGGAGAGATTCTCGCAATGGATATCCGGGGAGTAATGAAGGCCGGCTCAAGGCCGGCGGCCTTGAATGTAGGCCGGCTTAAAGGCCGGCGGCTTTTCTTCTTTTGAGGCCGGTTTAAAGGCCGGCTCAAGGCCGGCGGCTTTGAATGTAGGCCGGCCCAAGGACGGCGGCCTTCAGTGCAATCCTTCGCTCACTTCTTAAATTTTGTGAAAAACTCCTCCAATTAACTTGTAATTTACTTTTGGGTCCTCAAAACCTGTATTTTCACAATAAATACCATTAAGTATCATTTCTTTATATTTTCTTATAATATTAAAATAAATTTAATATAAGTCCAAAAGAAAATATAAGTATAATGTGATCTTATCAACATCCCCACACTTGAACTTTTGCTTGTCCTCAAGCAAAATAATTGATTTAAACAAGAGAAATCCATCATTGAACTTCTGGTGCCCATTGTTCTGACCATACTGAAATTTGTAACTAGTATATCTAGTTGAAATTTAGTAGTTAATCTAAATACAACAGATTTTTAATCCCAGTGTTTAACAATAGAAAACAATACTTAGTCCATAAGGAAAAACATTCATTTAAACTTCATTGGTTATTAGCAAGTATCATCTCCCTCAATTTTACTTCTCTAAACAAGATAACAAGGAGTGAAAGCATATGGTATCCATTTTTTCCTAGAATTTCTCCCCTTTTTTTTTTTTTTTTTTTTTTTTTGTTTTATTTGCCTTGATTGGCAGCGGAGTGAGACTTCACTCTTCTGAGGGACCAAAGCTCGCCCATGTCAACCTGACTTTCATTAAGGTACTAAATTTTTGCCTTTCCGCCCTTCTCGTTATTGTGAGTTCATTGAGTCGGCACATCCTGGGCTCATCGCCTAAGTGACCAGGTTTTAAAGGGACCCCTACGAACTCTTCCTCACACTAACATTTAAGATTGGATACTCTTAACTCACTTTCCTGAGTTATTGGAGTAAAGGCTCTTTTTTTTTTTTTTTTTTTTTTTTTTTTTTTTTTTTTTTTTAAGGGATCACTAAGTAAAATATTTCTTTTACCTCTTTCACTAGGTGTTAAGGTATTCTCAAAGAAATTTCAATAGAGATTTATCCCAACCAATTTTTCCTTGAAGTAAACTTGCTTGTTTTTTCAACTTAAGGACTCAATCTCAAGTTCAAAGGCTCAACATAGGGTAAACCCCGTTCTCTAGAGATTTTACTCTTAAATTTTAACTATGTAAACTAGTCACAACAATTGGCGAGTAGGGCACCAATCTAATTCAATTTCAGGATTTCATTGAAAACACTTAAGGACATAAATAAAGCATGGGATTTGTAAGCTCATGATGTGTGCAATTATACTTCTACATTTATAATCCCTTCCCCACACTTAAATTGGACAATGTCCTCATTGTTCCTAATATATCACAAAATTAAGGAAACGAATGTCAATGCAGAAATTGAAATACTGGTACTTCCCTGGTATAAAATTGTTCATCAGGAAGAAAATTCCTCCTAAAATGTCTGTCATCCTTGGAGTGTCTTGAATGCACCGGCAGCTCTTATCCAGCCTTGAATTAGTTTTTTTTTTTTTTTTTTTTTTTTTTTTTAACGAAACTATTATAGATACTTATTAAGCATGGGCTGCCTCCCATGAAGCGCTTGTTTTATAGTCATCAGCCTGACTATCAGGGTTAGCTTACATCAAGGAGTTTAAACAACTCCTTCAACACCATCGTTTTCAGATTAGGATTCCAAGCTTCCTTCCATGGTATGGTGCCCTTCTTTTCAGCTTCCACCAATGTTTTGTAGGTAGATATCAACAAACTTACCTGCTGGATGTCTGCCCTTGACCATCCCAGGATTTCCCTATGTTCATCCAACTGGCCTTGAATCTGCTGCTGCAATTCTTTTGTCATAGGCGCTTGATTAATGTGAGGCCATGGATTTCCTAAATTCAGACACTTATAACCAAACAATTGATTAGAAAAGACATTAGGTTCAAGTGTCTGCATAGGCATTAGTGTCGGCACTGGTGGCTTCTCATAGTCGTCTGTCTTCTCAAAAGCAACAACATTTTCAGTCTGGGGTACTTGTTCACGACCTTTGTTTTCTTGCTCATCTTCATCCCCCCAATCATCTATCTCATTCAAGACAGCTTCAAGAGTGGTTTGCCCTACATCTTCCTCCACATCATTGTTAGTAATTTCACCCTCAGCAGATATGTCAGAATACATTGCTTTCTCATTAGACAAAAACACAGGATCATACATATCAAATGTTACCTGGTCATCTAGTGCTCTAAGGGTGAGCTTACCTTGTCCTACATCAATTAGAGCTTGACCTGTGGCTAGGAATGGTCTTCCTAAGATCATGGGTACCTCTCTATCTTCTTCCATTTCCAAGACTATAAAGTCAACTGGAAAGATGAATTTGTCCACTTTTACTAGGACATTCTCCACTATACCCTTTGGGTACTTGACACTTCTATCCGCAAGTTGTAAGGTAATGTGCGTCTCCTTACATTCTCCAAGTCCTAGTTTTTTGAAAATGGACAGAGGCATTAAATTTATACTTGCACCAGAATCTATAAGTACTTTATCAAAATTAAAATTACCAATAGTGCAAGGAACAGTAAAACTTCCCTGATCTCTTTGTTTTCTCGGCAAATTGGATAAATTCTTTTGTAAGATCATAGAACATTCCCCTATAAGCATCACTGGTTCATTCCCTTCAATCTTCCTCTTCTTTGTGAGTAAATCCTTCATGAACCTAGCATATGATGGCATCTGCTGAAGTGCCTCTGCAAAAGGAATGTTAATTTGCAATTTTTTAAAGACTTCTAAAAATTTAGCAAATTGTGAATCCAATTGTTGTTGCTTCAGCCTTCCTGGGAAAGGAATAGGAGGAACATATGCTTTCACTTTTGGTGAATTTTGCTTTGGCTCCTCTTCCTTTTGTTTCCCTTTATCTTTCCCCAGGTTAACCTCCTCTTCCTCAAGTTTCTTATCAATCAATTCCTTACCACTTCTTAACATAATAGCATTTACACCCATAGGATTTTGCTCAGTATTGCTAGGTAAAGACCCAGATGGTCTATTACTCAACTGTTGAGACATTTGACTAAGCTGATTTTCAAGATTCCTAATGGTGGCTTGTTGATTTTGCAACATTGTGTCAGTCTTTTGCATATAACTTATCATGAGTTCTTCCATTTTAGACTGACCTTGCTGAGAAGAGGTATTATGATTAGGATATTGTTGATGGGGAGTATTATGATTAGGACCTTGCTTTTGAAATCCAGGGGGTTTAAGTGCGTTGTTATCATTTCTCCATGAGAAATTTGGATGGTTACGCCACCCTGGATTGTAGGTGTTTGAATAGGGTCCTTGATTTCCTCTTTGGAAATTGTTGACAAAATTTACTTGCTCTCCATGGGATGAGGAGGAAAAGTTTCTTGATGGGCACTCAAGAGTTGAGTGTGGTCCTGAGCATAACTCACAACAAGAAAATTGATTAACATTGAAAGAAGGTGCAGAGGTGAGTTTACTTACCTGGGCGGTAAGAGCAGAAATCTGAGCTGTTAAGGTGTCCATATCATTGACAGATGCCACTCTAGACTTACCTCTTTCATGTTGCCAATTATGTGCACTAGAGGCCATTTCATCTATCAAAGCACTAGCCTCATCATATGTCTTACTCATTAATGCACCACCAGAAGCAGCATCTACTAGAGATCTCAATGTGTCATCTAAACTGAGATAGAATATCTCAATAAGGAGATTATCTGGTAATCCATGATGGGGGCATTTTCTAATTGCCTCCTTGAATCTTTCCCATGCTTCATAAAGTGATTCACCACTAAACTTACTGAAGTTTGTGATGTCATTTCTTAACCTAGCAGTTCTAGATGGTGGAAAAAATCTCCTTAAAAATTTAGATGAGAGATCTACCCAAGTGGTTACAGAGTCTTGTGGCAATGAATTGTACCAAGCCCTAGCTTTTTCTCTAAGTGAAAATGGAAAAAGTTGTAGCCTAATTACATCATCAGATACATTATTCATTTTCACTGTATTACAATATTGAAGAAATACTGCAATATGCTCATCAGGACTTTCATTTGGATATCCTCCAAATTGATTTGATTGAACCATTTGAACGAGTGCTGGTTTTAACTCGAAATTATTAGCCTGAATTGTTGGTCTTCTAATTGCAGGACCTGAAACAACAGGTACCGTGTATTCTCGAAGTGCTCTACCAACACCCTGAATCTGATTGTTGTTCTCATCTGCCATGTTCTCTTCTTCCTTTCTTCTCTGCTCTCTTCTAAGTTGTCGCAAGCTGCGTTCTATCTCAAGATTAATTGGTAGAAGTTCAGCACTTCTACTCTTGCGCATAAAAAGAACCTTAAAGAGAATGGAAAACGATCACACAATGATAAGAAAAATTAAATAAAAAAATAATTGTGCCTAAATTACCAACAGAATTACGAAATCTAATATCTATTAGTTCCCCGGCAACGGCGCCAAAAACTTGATACGCTCAGAACGTATATATAAAATGGGAGCGTAAATTGCAGCAAGTGCACTGGTCGTATCAAGTAATAAAGTGGTGAAAAGTAAGGTTGTCGATCCCTCGAGGAACCAATAGAGTACTAGATCTATGGCAATTCTTATCAATATCTAGGTGATTAAAAAGGGGTTTTGAAATGTCTAATCTAAAAATTTAACTTAAAGCAACAAGGAAAATTTTATGAAGAATCTATCAATTATGAACAAGGGAAATTAGAATTCACCCTAGATTTGTTAATCAAATTGCTACCAAGTTATGTCAACTAGTGGTTATAAGGTTATTCAAGTGAGTTTAGAAAATCCTTTTTATGGATGTTGACCTTAAATCAATTAGTCGGCTTCCGCGTCTCCAATTAACCAAGGAATCAAAATTATGTTCATACACCTCCCGATGCTACAAACAACTAATGCCCTAAATCAATTAACCCTAATCCCTTAGTGATTAATTAACAAGAAACATTGCATTGCGCCCTCCATAAACTCTAATTAAACCAATTATCGCAACTCCCGTATTGATAATCAATCTAATTAAGAATTCCTAACAAATCCTAATCAATTCCCGTATCAAAAGGATTTCTAACAATTATAATCAAAGACTGATTATAATTGAAATCAAAGGAATTGCAATCATGAATAATCCTAATAATTCCTAATTACATAACATGGCTACAATTATCCTTTTAACATTTTAGAGTTTCATCCAATTTCCCACAAGGATGATTTAGAACATTATAGTATGAATTGCATAAAAACAATTGAAATAAATAGATGCAATGGAATTCATATTAAACAACAAGATTAAACTAATAAATGGCATAAAAGAAAATAAAGTAAATGGAACAATTGCTATAATCTTCAAGAGCTTCAATCTTCCAAAATGACTCCTTGAATTCTTCAATTGAAAGCAAACTTCAACAAAATGACATTCTTTCTTCAAACTAAACTTTGGAAAAATCTAAAGTACCTAAGGAAATTCTAATGAGGCTAGAACAAAGAAGAAGAAAAAGAATTCTAAACAAAAGAAAGGATGGATTCTCCAACAAAAAGGGATGCTTCCAAGGTTCACACAAGGGGTCTATTTATAGATCCAAAGAGGAGGGGGATGAGGTGGATCTGATGAGGATTTGAGTCAGCAAATTAATTAGGATACGATTTTGGAGAGATTCTCGCAATGGATATCCGGGGAGTAATGAAGGCCGGCTCAAGGCCGGCGGCCTTGAATGTAGGCCGGCTTAAAGGCCGGCGGCTTTTCTTCTTTTTGAGGCCGGTTTAAAGGCCGGCTCAAGGCCGGCGGCTTTGAATGTAGGCCGGCCCAAGGACGGCGGCCTTCAGTGCAATCCTTCGCTCACTTCTTAAATTTTGTGAAAAACTCCTCCAATTAACTTGTAATTTACTTTTGGGTCCTCAAAACCTGTATTTTCACAATAAATACCATTAAGTATCATTTCTTTATATTTTCTTATAATATTAAAATAAATTTAATATAAGTCCAAAAGAAAATATAAGTATAATGTGATCTTATCAATATGCTTAGATTTCCTTTTAAGCATATCATCTTTTAGTATCAAAGCTTATCATACTTGAATATTCAATCTTGATCACATCCTTATTGTGAAATTAGCTTATAAGAATTGAGGATTTATGGCAATTAGAGGACTAGTTTGATTAACATTGTGTAATTGGTCTTCCAATTTGATTTTGTGTACTTAGACTCACTTTTAAGCACATCATCTTTTGGTATCAGAGCTTGTGGTTGTGAGAAGGGGTTAATTGATTTTGAATTTAGAAATTTGGGATTGTTGAGTTAGCACCTTGATCTGAATTGTGAAGTGGAGTTGAGTATTTCATTGTGTTGTTGTAGTTGCTGCTTGTTGTTGTAGACGTGGAGCAATTGTGATCCCCTTATCATCTTGTTGTTTCCGTGATCTTTGAAGGAAATATAAGAAGTGTATTTCCTAGTGTTTGTTATGGAAGTGGAAATACAATATTTGTGGTAAAAAGAGGAGTGAATTGTTGTGTGTTGTTTTCAAAAATTGAGGAGTAGCAATTGTAATTTTCAGATTTGTATTTTCATAATTGAGGTGTGAGTTAAGGAAGCAATTTGAATTTCAAAACACACGTTAAGTGATTGAGTAATTATGTGTTCATTTGAATTTGAAATAGCTCCTTACCATTTGTGGAATGTTGCAATTATTAAACTCAATTTGAATTTGAATTTAAGCTGCCTTGATTATTGAAAATTATGGTTTGATATCTTGTGTGGAAGTGGAAAAGTGCACCGTGACTTGAAGGTGTATGTTTGTGGTATTGTATTTTGTAATGTTAGTAAAGGGTGTGTGCATTTGGCATGGTTTTTGTATGTGTTATATAGAGAAGTGTTGCTAGTGGCTTGAGTGGTGTTGGAACCGTGAGTAAAGGGAAGTTGTGTGGTGGTAAAATTGTGCATTTGTGATTGTGTTAAGGTGCTGAATTTTATGAATTCAAATAGTGTGAAACCAAGGCAAGAAAAGGAAAGTTGAGTAGTAGAATTTGAATTCTAACAAAACAATTAAAGTGTGAAAGTAATTGAACTCATTACTTAAACACTTGTGGTTGAATTTAATTCTTAATTACTTAGAAGTGATTGTGTGTACTTCATTTATTTAACTTTACTTAAAGTACTAAGAATTATCTCCTTGTGTTTTAAGTTCTTGTAACATGGGTTTATTATATTGGTGTAGTTGTCAAACGTCTTCTTGTGAATTGGTGTTGATGAAGGATTGTGCTGTTGTTTGTGGAAGTGTACGTCATCAAATCACAAACATGTCAAACGACAATGTGAATGGGGGAATTGGCAATGAAGCCAATAACTAGGTTGGTGGAGGTTAGGGTCATAACACTACAAGTAGAAGGACTTTGGAAGAACAACTCCAGGATCTTACTACTATTGTTGCTAATTTAGCAACCAGGATTGATAGGAGGACATTGCCACAACCACCAGTGGTAAACCCTCAAGTAACACCTTGGGTAGCTCTACAAAACCTCTAGAGAGAAGGAGTAGTGGGAGGTTGGGCAGAAGGGTGGAGGGAGATCATCACCCCTATAGGGAAGAGAAGGATGATAACTTTGGAGTTAATCCTTACCCAAATAAGGATTTCAAGCCACCTAGGGGATTAGAATATGTGAAGCTGCAGATGCCTTCCTTTGATGGCAGGGTTTCAGTTGATGATTATTTGAACTAGGAAGATAAGGTTGAGGGTCTCTTTGAATGCTATGAGATTGATGACAATACTCGAGTCTGATTGGCTGCTATTTAGTTCATAGGGTATGCCGCCTTATGGTGGAAGAATTTGATTATCAGCAAGCGTAGGGATGGTAAGGCTGAAATACAAACATAGAGGGATAAGAAAAGGGTTTTGAGAAAGAGATTTATTCCTAAGCACTATAGGCAGGAACTGTTTATGCGTCTTTAGACCTTAAGGTAGGGAGGCAAGATAGTTGATGACTATATGCAAAAGTTTAAAACCCTAATGATTAGATGTGGGTCAATTGAGCCTTTAGAGCAAACCCTAGCATGCTTTATCTTAGGACTGAAATATGAGATAGCGTGTGTATTTGAGCTATAGAGGTACGGTACACTTGATGAGGCTATTCAGCTAGCCTTGAAAGTGGAGAGGTAGAGGCGATCAAACTTATTTAGGGTTCCAAATAGCAGGCCCAGTACTACTACCAGGCCCATGGGAGCTGAGGGTCGATCAGGAGGACCAAAGGTAGTAAGTAAGTCAGTGAGGGTAGTGGACAAAGCTACCCTTAGTACAGATAGGGAGAACATGACCTCAAGGAATAGCACTAAATGTTAGGCAGACTGTATCGAAAATGACTAATGGGAAAGTGTGCTAAATTAAATGCTTTAAATGCATAGGATTTAAGCATATGGCGATACAGTGTCCTAATAAGAGGTTATGACTGTTATGGAGGGTGTTGGAGAGGAGGATGAGGATGAGAAGGAACTAGTTTAGCCTACAGATTTATCTATAGCACTATAGGAATATTATGATGATTAGACTATAGAAGCACATGAGGAGGGCACAAGTGAACAATATATACCTATTAATGTGTTACGTAGGGCTTTGACTTTATCTCCTGATGCCAGGGACAAACAGAGGGAGAATATATTCCACACTTCTTGCAGGATCAAAGGTAACCTTTGTGTACTCATCATAGATAGTGGTAGTTGCACAAATGTTATATCTATTGCATTGATAGACCAATTACAATTATTTACTAGCTCATATCCTAACCCTTATAACTTGCATTGGTTAGATAATTGGGGTAGTATGCATGTTACACAAAGGGGAAAGGTGCCAGTGAGTGTTTGGAAGAAATATCATGATGAGATCTTGTGTGATGTGATCCTCATGTGTGCATTTCATTTACTATTGGGTAGGTCCTGAATGTTTGATCGAAAGGTGTTGCATGATGGCTTTAGAAACACCTACATGTTTCAAATGGGAGGGTCTCGAATAGTATTAGTACCTATGTCTCCATCTGAGGTGCACAAATTCCAAGAGCAGGTTAGGACTATTTCAGTTTCATCTACTATTTGGGAAAACAGGACAATAGAGGTATCCGGGTTCAATCCAAGAAGTGACCCTCTAGATTTGAGGGTAAATATTTCAAAGGCCTAAGGAGATGATGGGAATCTTCCCGGCGATCTTGATGGACAGGGAACTTGATTTGGGTGATGATCCAAATCACTCATATGCATACATGTTTTTCTTTATCTAATAAACATTTGAATGATAATCAAGCAGGTACAACGATCTTTCTTCACGGGATGCCAAATGAACTTCACTGTTGGTCAATTAGGAACATCATTGGATTCTTATCCAATGGCCCGCTATGATTAACATTGACTCGACGAATCGGCTCTTTAAAGATTATTAATTTTTTTACTTGTAATTATTTCTTTAGACTATTTATTTTTTTTAAGTTTTTAGGACATTTTTATTTGGTTGTAATTGATGTTTTTAGGACCGGTCACCTTATAGTGGCGTAGTTGTAATTTTGTGGAAATTTTAACCCTAAAAGGAGCAAGTATAAATACTTGCCTAAGTAAGGTTTTGGAGGGGGGAGAGACTTGAAAATTTGCAGAAAACATTTTTCGTGAGAGATTAGGGTTTCCTAAGATTTCATAGGATTCTTATCAATTTCAATCCAATTAGAATTGTGGTGAGTTGCAACCTAGTGAATTGTGAGTCATATCAATTCCCTATGTTGATTTCCTTTTTATCACTAGTGTATAATATCTATGGTTGATTAGGTTGGTTCTTATTGATTTGATTTTGGTGTCACTTGTGATCTAAAATCCTTTTATGTAATGTTATCTAATTAATTGGTTTTATCTCTTGATATTGCCTTCAATTTTATCTTATATTGTTTTGCGTGGAATTCCATTGTGTTGAGGAGGAGTTCACGGTTTATGTGTTGGTGTTATTGGTTGGGATTTTATTGGAAATTGAATTGAGTTCTTGATTCATTTGAGCAATAGCATTATTGTAGTTTTAATCATCATTGTTTTCATAAATCAGATCACCTTCAAATTTTAGCGTTCATGCCAATTGTTCTAATTTGATTTGGTTTTGATCTTACCATTAGGAGTGGTTTAATTGGATTATTTGCATATGCTTAGATCCACTTTTAAGCATATCATCTGTTGGTATCAGAGCTTATCATACTTGGATATTCATTCTTGATCACATTCTTGTTGTGAAATTAGTTTATAAGAATTGAGGATTTATGCAATTGGAGGACTAGTTTGATTGACATTGTGTAATTGGTATTTCAATTTGATTTTGTGTGCTTAGACTCACTTTTAAGCACATCACTCCGGTATTGGATGAGTACAATGACCTTTTTACTGATGATTTGTTAGAAGGTTTACCATCTTTGAGAGGTATAGAGCATGCCATCGACTTCTTGCCTAGGTCAGTCTTGCCAAATTGACCTGCATATCACATGAATCTTGAGGAGGCTAAAGAATTAAAACGTTAGGTGGATGAGCTAGTTGAATGGGTTTTTGTCAAGGAAAGTCTCAGTTCTTGTGTTGTTCCAACCCTTCTTGTTCCTAAGAAGGATGGTACTTGGAAAATGTGCATTGATAGCCGAGCCATCAACAAAATTACCATCAAATACAAGTATCCTATTCTTAGACTTGATGATATGTTGGATGAATTGTATGGTGCACAGGTGTTCTCCAAAGTGGATCCTAAAAGCAGATATCATCAAATTCAAATGAGAGAAGGAGACGAGTGGAAGACCGTTTTTAAAACATGTTATGGACTGTACGAATGGATGGTTATGTCGTTTGGTTTAAGTAATGCTCCTAGCACATTTATGAGATTAATGAATCATGTAATGAAGGAGTTTCTCGGTAAATTTGTTGTTGTTTATTTTGATGATATTTTGATATATAGAAAAAGCTTAGACTATCATGTAGAGCATCTTTAATCAGTATTTTCAGTCTTGAGGATGCAACAGTTGTTTGCAAATCTCCAGAAATGTTCCTTTCACCAAACTGAGGTAACATTTTTAGGTTTTATCATATCTGGTTCTGGTGTCAGGGTTGATGAGGAGAAAGTGAGGGCTATTAGAGAATGGCCAACACTAAAATCAGTCGAGGAGGTAAGGAGTTTCCATGGACTAGCATCATTTTATAGGCACTTTGTCGATAATTTTAGTAGTATTGTCAGTCCACTAACAGAACTGACTAAGAAAAATGTTCTGTTCATTTGAGGTGAGAGGGCTTAAAATTGTTTTGAAAAGGTAAAGGAAAAACTTACTTGTGCTCCAGTATTGACTTTACCTAATTTTGATAAGGTTTTTGAGTTAGAATGTAATGCTTCTAAGATAGGGATTGGTGCTATATTGATGCAGGATAAGAGGCCTATTGCCTACTTTAGTGAAAAGTTGAGTGGTGCAACTTTGAACTATTCCATATATGATAAGGAATTATATTCCTTAGTGAGGGCTTTGATGACATGGCAGCATTATCTCCTTCTGAGAGAATTCATCATCTACACAGATCATGAGTCATTGAAGCATTTCAAGGGTTAGCAAAACCTATCTAAACGCCAAGCCAAATGGGTGGAGTTTCTGGAGAGTTTTGCATATGTGATAAAGTATAAGAAGGGTAACTAGAATATGGTAGCTAACACTTTACCACGTAGGTATGTACTTATCACTTCTCTTCAATCGAAATTGCTTTGTTTTGAATTGGAGAAGGAACAGTATATGCATGATGATTATTTGAGAATAATTATTGAGAAATGTTTTGAGGGAAAGATGTTTGAGGGGTATTACATGATTGAGGGGTTTTTGTATAAAGTTGGAAACTTGTGTATACCTTGTGGGTCTATGACGGAACTATTGGTGCTGAAGCACATGCAGGAGGTTTGTTTGTCATTTGGGTGATAAGAGAACCCCAGCCATGTTGAAAGAAAATTTTTATTGGAAGGGTATGATTAGGGATGTTTATAGGGTGCTAGAAAGGTGTGGAGTTTGCAAAAAAGCAAAAGGAAAGAAAGGCTTTCAGGGTGAATATATGCCATTGCCTATACCTATCAAACCCTGGACTAATATCAGTATGTATTTTGTGTTGGGTTTACCTAGGACACAAAGGGGAAAGGATTCTATCATGGTGGTTGTTGATAGATTCAGCAAAATGTCTCATTTTATGCCTTGTCACAAAACAAATGATGCCCTTTTTATAGCTAACCTTTTGTGCAGGAAATTGTTAAATTGTATGGTGTTCTACATAGTATAGTGTCTAATAGAGACACTAAGTTTCTTAACTTCTTCTAGAAGACACTATGGAGAAGACTTGGTACCAAACTTATGTATAGTACCTCTTGCTATCTACAGACTAACGGCCAGATTGAGGTTGTTGATCGTACTCTTTGTACATTACTAAAAGCAATGGTTGGCAAGAATCTTACTGATTAGGACTTGTGTCTTTTGATTGTTAAGTTCGCTTATAATAGGTCTACTCATAGTTTAACTAGTAAGTCTCCCTTTGAAGTTGTTTATAGCTATAATCCTACTATTCCATTAGATCTTATAGTAGGACCAACAACAAAGGAAGAGAGCCTAAGTGGAGTGGAGCGAGCCAAGGAGATTCAGCAACTTCATGAGAAGACAACTGAACGCTTTCAGAAGATACGAGAGCTATAGAAACTTCAAGGACACAGGCATAGGAAAACCAGCATTTATAATCCAGGTGACGTAGTCTGGATTAATCTTAGCAAAGATAGGTTTCCTCATAAGAAGTTGCAAAAGCTATCACCCAGATCAGATGGACCTTTTAGAGTTGTTAGGCACATCAACAACGCCTACAGAATAGAGTTACCAAGGGAGTATGGTGTATCGGCTACTTTTAATATTGCAGATCTGTCAACATATTTACTAGATGACATTCATGAAGACCTACCAAATTTGAGGGCAAATCTTCCCGAGGCCCGAGGAGAAGATAGGAATCAGATTCCCACAAGACCAATCACTAGAGCCCGAGCTAAAGGTTTACAAAATCTAGCTACAAGAATCTTCCATGAACAACTAACCCTAAGGATGTTAATTTAGTATCTACTTTTGTATCACATACTTGTTATGCATTTCGATAGGTACATTTATTGGTTCTATAGGATGGTGAATAGAAACACACTAAGGATCAAATTGGGGACATTCTTAAACTCACATCCAGCAGTCTACATTGTGTTCACTTGACTTGAAGAACCGGCCACTTGAAGACCATCTTTTACACTTGTAATTGTCATTATTGAATCGGCTATTTTTTGTTAATTTTTTGAACTTGTAATTTGTTTTTTTAAAACTAGCCACTTAGTGGCATATGTGTAATTTTTTTAAAATTTTTACCCTAATTGGAGCCAGTATAAATACTTGCTAGGGAGCTTTTGACATTTTGAAAAAAAATACACTTTGTTGTCATGAGGAATTCCCTTGCTTGCAATTGATCTCTTATTAATTTCATCTGTGAAACCAACTAGAGTGATTATGAGTAATATGAATTATCTCTTGTTGTTTTTACAAATGTGTTTAGTGAGTAATATCTAAGTGCAATTTATTGGTTCCTTATCCATATACACATGAATTAGGGTTCTTATTTCCTTATTTGAAGCTTTTCAATTTGATTGGAATCTTAGTTCATTTCCTTTGTTATCCATTGATATTCATATTATTGTTTGTTCCATATATCAATTTGGCTTTAATTTTTGTGAATTGAGGACTATTTGTGAAGTTGTTAATCAAGCCAATTGTTGGTTGTAATTTGTTGTTCACGCCATTTGTATTGGTGTTCATGTGCTTTGGAATCTTAAGCACATCAATTAACATGGACTGACTCCATAGTAGTTGAAAAATGCTTTTTGAAGCCTTGTACACGGCAATTGGACTCCGAATTGAAAGTACTTGTAGTGTATAAAGAATTCCTAGTTTGGTGCCAAAATAACTTGATTGAATTGGTTTAGCTTTATGATTTGCCAAACTTAAGGCATAGGCTCATAATATAAAAAGATGCTTTCTACATTAGCATTCGATAGCTTGCTTGCCACAACATTTAGTTCATCACAACCAACCACCACATTATCGTACAATGGGATTAGAGGTTTTTTGCTTTTACCATCATCCGTGTATGGGTCCATTAGCAGCTCTTCAACAGCCATTAATCTATTTATCTTAGCTGCCAATGCTATGCTAATAGACCTAGTATCTTCCCCCATCACTTCTTGGGGGGGGGTGGGGGCGATGGGGTTAATCTTCTCGAGGTTCGGTGCTAACACTATGAGGCCTTAATTAGTGAGCGTGTGAGAAGAGCTTGAAGTGATCTTTGACATACCAATGATGAAAAGTGGAAGCTTGAGTTATAAATGAGAGGCGGATGGAAAATCTTCAATAGAAATCACAAGAAAGTGTAGAAGAAATTTTTTCAAATTGAGAGTGTAAATTTGTTTCTCTTTCTCTACCTTGCATATTTATAGATGAGAACAGATATTGAGATAAGTAGAAATAGAAGTGCCGGTTTGCTGAAGCTACACCAAGTGATCAAATTTTAACAAGTGACATTATACTAAAATGAACGCTCCTGATGAGTCCATACATAACCGATGTATTAGAAACAATCTACTTAGTATGTGACATGTGTCTGGCTACCTTTAATGCGCTCAAATTTATGCATGTTTGGATAAATCAAATTGAAACTTCCTTAAGAAACCAATTGACATCTACCTAAAAGGCCCCACTCGCAATCCGTCTATGCTAAACAAGTTGTGCCCCTTTAATCCAACTTGCGCGCGGGGGGGGGGGGGGGGGGGGGGTGGGGGTGGGTGGCAGCAACGGTTTATGCTAAAGAGGTTGTATGCCCTTAGCTCAACTTAGCTGGTGACAATTTTTATCAAAGAGGTTACACCTCCTCATTTCTGCTTAGGGTACAACAATTCCCATTATGGTTTGGCTGTATCAATTGCCTTTATGGATCTAAATCATCAATAGCATAGGGGAATAACCCAGACTCTTTGCCTACTCTGACATGATGTCAAGTCATTGAATGAAGCCTCATAAGTCATCCCATATACACTTAGATGTGTATCTTAATGACTCTTCAAGGCTATTCTCTCTTTACTAGCCAATTAACAAAGAGAGTGGGGGAAAATGTTGGTAGATCATTTTAGTTTGGGTTAAAGCCTAGCTTAATTTAATGGGTATGGCCACGAGCTTAGATGGTAACCTAGCCTCTTATCCTATATGGCCTTTTAACTCAATCAACACCTAATAAGGCTCATAACAAGCTAATAATCTTGACAATTGCCTACTCCTCCATTACCCTAATACTTCGAATGTGCTCCAAGAGACATAGCTCACATTTTCCACTTTCAACCATCTAGTTACATAATCTATAAATACCTAGGACCATCTATAAGTAAAGGGATATGAACCTTGAGCTTTCTTGCTTTCCCTTTTGTCTAGCCTAAATTCTAATTTATTTTGCCTAATTTGATTTACATTAAACCTTATACTCATTTAATGTAAATCCATGACTAAGATTAGGAAAATTTTTTATCAAATTTTAAGAAAAAGGTGTTGCCACCCAATTGAGATTAGACAATGTTAAATTATAACTAATTGAATGGATCAGTCCTAATTTAACTACTAGTCTATGTAAAAATTTTAAATATAAATAAGAGATTTTGGAATATGGGACTACCCTATTAAAACCTTATGAGATCATACACACCTCTTCAAATATCTAGAGTCTAAGATCATCTTGGCCTTCTTCTCCTATGTAGGGTATGACCATTTCTTTATAAATAGCATAATCTTGTTCGGTTAGAATAGTGATAATTTGACCATTAGAAATGAATTTGACCTTTTGGTGGAGGATAGAAGGAATGGCCCATGCTGCATGAATCTAAGGCCTTTCAAGAAGTAAGTTGAAGGGCCTTGGTATGTCCAGAACTTAGAAGGGGATTTTGAATAACTATGGGCTAATTTCTACCATTAAGTTAATTTTCCCTACAATTTCCCTTTTAAAACCATTAAAGGTTCTCACTATGGTAGAACCTAGCTGGATGTTAGCTGTATTAATACCTAATAGGTTAAAAGTAGCCAAAGGGCATACACTAAGGGAGGACCTATTGTTAATGAGGACTCATGAAACAATCATATTGCTGCACTTCATCACTATGAAAAGGGGTTTGGTATGTTGATTACCTTCTTTTCCTAATTCTTTTATTGAAAAGGATATATGATCAATAACAAAAATGGAATTAATAATGTGTCCTAATTTCTTAGTAGACATTCTTTAGGGCACTTTAACTTCCCTCAAAGTTCCGAATAAAGCTTCTTTCCAAGGCTTAGAAGAGAGTACAAGACCTATAAGGGAGATCTGGGTTGGGGTTTTTGATAATTGGTCTATAATTTTATACTCACTAGACTTAATCATCTTTGAAAAAGTTGATAACCCCTTTTCTTCTTTTGCTACTGGTTTTGTGACTTTGTTGCTTTATTCACTGATTTTAGGTTTTTTCATGGGCTCTTCTTTAGTGCTATAGACCTTTTGTAACAAAGTTATTCCTTTAATGATAGAACTTAAGGATTTCTCCTTATTAATTGCTGTATAATTAAATGGGGCATCCTTGTAGTTTTGAAGTGCTAAGGGAATGTGGAAAGTATATTTTTTGGCCTTTATGACTTTTTGCTTTTGTTTAGGTTCTTTGGAATACTTAGGGATCATAGGTTTAAAGTTAGATCCTATCATGTTGATGGTTTAATCATTCTTCTTCTCATTCTAGGGGTTATCTTCTTCTCTGAAATCTAAACCCTGGCCACTCAAGATAGGTTCTTCATGGGTTGGTAGTTGGATAGAATAGTTAACAAAATAATGGAACTTACCTAGAGGTTGCCTTAATAAACCAATCATAAGGTCAACCGCATGCTATCTTTTCTTCAACTCCTTTTAAGTTACCGATTTGTATGGTTTGGGAGCTAACATTTTCCAAATGTAGAATGCTTTAATCTTACCTTCTAATAATAGCTGATAGATGGCAAGCATGGCTTGTGCCCTATTATTTAGGTTAATAGATGATAGGCAATTAGGTTATTACAAGTTCCATGCTACTTGCTCTATTGGTAACTTGTCTAAATCAATCTTTAGTTTAAGTGCTTCTAAAATGATCATGTTAATGGCATGGTTGTGATTGGGAAGTGGTTTGTTGTTGACATTGGGATTGGGTGGCTCAATGATATCTAATTGAACTACGCTAACAATAATTAGGTCCTGGATTTTATTTTCGAGTCTCTAGCATTTGTTTGTAAAATGTTTTACTTACCCTATATGGTATTTACATTTAAGGTCAGGGTCATATGTTCTTAGCTTTTATTGCTTGTTAGGGATTTCAAAACTAATTAGATTGTTAGCCTTAAGGTTAGCCAAAAATTAACTTAGGGGGACTAGGATTTTGGTGAATTGTTTAGGAGGTCTATTGATCTGTGGCATATTGTTTGACTGTGGTTGGATTGAAGTGTTTATGGTTAAGTTTAGTGTTTGGAAGGAAAGGTAAGGGGTTGGTCTACTATTTCTGCTAGAATTAACTACGTAGATTTTGGCTTCTTTTCCTTTGATATTATTCAAAGGCTTAAATGATGTTGCCCTAAAGGTTTCGTTGGCTGGCAATTTTCCAAATGTGATGGCATTTTCGACCTTGCATCTTACAACCACCACTTCTGCAAAACTTGAAGATGTTTGCCTAATCAAGTGGATGAAATGGGGCTTCTCCAATGTATTGATAAAGATGAATATAAGCACTTTCTTAGAGATTGGGGTAATGACCCTTGTAGCCTAAGCCCTCCAACATTGAGCATATTCTTTGAAGGACTCATTGTGTTTATTGTAGATACTCCCAAAGTCCCACACTAAAGGAGTAACCTTAATGTTGAATTTGTATTTCTCATACAATGCCTGAGCTAACTTTTCCCAATTATTGATTTGATTGAGGTTCAATTGTGCATACCAAGCTAGGACAAGTCCTATGAGATTGTATTGGAAAGTTTACACCATTTGGTCATACTATATATTTTTTCCCATTTTTTGAATGTATAATCTAATGTGCATCTTTGGACATCCAATGCCATTGTATTTCTCAAACTCTAGTGCCTTAAAATTTTCAAGATAAGTAATGGCATCACAAATTGTTAAGTCAATGATACCGGATTGCTTGTACCATCCGATCCTTCTAGTCTTCATCTTATCAGTAAATTGTTAGAAAGGTTTTCTTTCCATTTCTTTTTGTCTTTCCTCTAATTTCCTTTGTAGGTCTTTAAGACTATATGAAGTTTGCATTCTTGGTTTTGGTTTAACAAATGTTAGGTTAAACTTGGAGTTAATTTTCACAAGGTGGTGGCAGTGAAATTTCAATTATTTTTTTCCTTTAACCTCTTAAATGGCCTTTTTGAATTGGTTGGGTAGATTAATGATATGCCTTACTAATTGAATAGAAAACACATCAACAAATGGTGTGAACAAAAAATTACAATCCACAATAGGTATGATCACTAATTTACCAAAGATTCTTAATTTACGAGAATTTCAAAAGGCTTGATGCTAAATTAAAATATGGAACAACACAATTGTATAATTATCAATAGATATCAATAGCAATGAACTAGAATTCCACTCAAAATTGAAATGATTTAAATCTAAATTCGAAGAACCCTAATTCACGTGGATAACAAGTCACCAACAAATTGCACCTAGATATAACTCACTAAATACAATCTGAAAACAACAAGATGAAGATTGATATTACTCACAATCCAATCAAGTTGATCTCGCCACAATTTCACTTGTGAAATTGATAAGAAACTATTTGCAAGCAAGGCAACCCTCACGGCAAAGAAAGTGTTTCAATTCAAAATATTCAAAAAGCTCCCTCAAAACCTTACTTAGCAAGTATTTATACTTGCTGCAATTAGGGTAAAAATAATACAAAATTACAAATAAGTCACTTAAATAGCTGGTTCTAAAAGCAACAAATTACAAGTACAAATAATCTTCAAGTGGTCGATTCTTCACTTTAATTGAACATATTGTGGACCGTTGGATGTAATTTCAAGAATGTCCCACAATTTGATCCTTAGTGCAAGTTACTTGGCCATCTTGTAAACATCAATGAATGTACTTGCTAAAATGCATAGATAAAGCATTATTAGATAAAACATGGTAATATGTGGATTTTTAGGCTCATGCATCCAATTTAGGTTTCCCTACTGCTGAAACCATATGGTTGATTCCCATCATCTCCTCGGGGCTCTAAAAGATTTACCCTCAAATCTAAGAGGTCTTCTCTTAGACTAATACCTAGTGTTTATGTTTACTTGTTAGCTTGAGGTATAGAAGAGCCAATGGTGTTTCTAATATGTTCTTGGAAAGAGCGAACCTCAGACGGAGACATAAAACTCAAGACAATCTGTGTACCATCCTTCTAAAACATGTAAGTGTTTCAAAACTCATCATGTAACACCTTTCTATTAAATAACCATGGTCTACCCAACAATATATGAAAGGCGCACATAGGAAGCACATCACAGATAATCTCATCACTATATCTATCTCCTATACTGAATGGTACCATTGCCCTCTGTGTAACATGCAAACTACCTCGGTCGTCCAACCAATGCAATTTATAAGGGTTTAGATGTGAGTTAGTGGCTAGTTGTAAGTTATCAACTAATGTAGCAGATATGACATTAGTGCAACTACCAGCATCAATGAAAAGTGCGCATAGTTTACCTCGAATCCGATAAGGTGTGTAGGATAGGTTCTCCTTCTGTATGTCCCTGACCTCTGAAGATAAGGTCATAACCCTGCGTAACACATTAATAGATAAGTAATTTTCACCCTTTTTGTCCTCATGTGTCTCAGCGTTCTGATCATCATAATACTCCTGTAAGGCTAGGGATAAATCTGTAGGCTTGACAACTTCTTCCTCATCATCTTCTTCATTGCCCTCCATAACAGTCATCACCATTTTATTGGGACATTGTGCAGCCATATGTCCAAATCCCATGCATTTGAAATATTTAATCTAGCGCATCTTCCCACTGGTAGACTTCAGTACTGTCAGCCTAAAATCATATCTAACTACCTTTTTGCCTTTCCCAGAAACATTCTTCTCTTTATCAGTGCTAGGGATAATTTTGTCTATAGCCTTAACATGTTCTCTTGCTCCCTTTGGTCCACCTATCTAACCATCTATCCCCATAGGATTAGTATTAGTACCATACCTATTACTAGTGGCTCGGAATAGATTGGATCGTCTTTGTCTCTCCACTTTCAAGGCTAACTGTATAACCTCATCAAGTGTACTATACCTTTGCAACTCAACAATACAAGCAATCTCATATTTCAACCCAGACATAAATCGTGCTAAGGTTTGCTCAGGAGGCTCCACTAATCCACATCTGGTCATTAGCATCTCAAACTCCTATACGTAGTCATCTACTGTTTTGCCTCTCTACCTCAGTGTTTGGAGATGCATAAACAGTTCCTGCTTGTAATGCTCAGGTATAAACCTTTTCCTTAGAACCTGTTTCATGTCCCTCCAGGTATGTATTTCATCCTCTCCATCCCTTCCCCTGCTGATCACCAGATTCTTCCACCATAAGGCAGCATAAACTATGAATTCCACAGTTGCAAGACAAACCCTAGTGTTATCATCAATTTCATAACACTTGAAAAGACCCTCAACTTTGTCTTCCCAATCTAGGTAATCATCTACTAAACCCCTGCCATCAAATGAAAGCATCTGCAGTTTCACATACTTTAATCCCCGAGGTGGTCTGAAATCCTTATTAGGGTATGGGTTAACCCCAAAATTATCATCTCTTTCCTCCTTAAGAGCATGATAATCTCCTTTCACTCTTCTTCCTATATTACCTCCAACTTTTCCCTCCCTTTGAACGTTTTGAGGGGCTACTCTAGGTAGTGGTGCCGGAGGATTTGCCACTCGGGTTGTGGCATCATCATCTTATCTATCTTTGTTGCTAATGTAGTAACAATGGTGGTAAGGTCCTGAAGCTGTTCCTCCAAAGTTCTTCCACCTATAGTTCGATGACCCTGCCCACCACCAACTTAGCTATTGGCCTCATTGCCAATTCTGCCATTCACACTATCATTCAACATAGTTATGGACTTAATTTGTTGAATTACAAAGACAATTCAAAGCAATGTAATACACCTTACAATCACCCTTTTATGCCAACAGCAACAACACTACTCCAATTAAACTTCACACACTTCCACACTTCGATCACGGCAAGAATAAGTAGAGCAATAATAAACACTTTTCCAAATAGTAAGTTAATGAGTCCAACTAAGTAAAGTGTTCAAAGCATCGATACTTAATAACTTCCACACTTTAATGTTTGCTTTTGAAATTCAAATTTAACAACTACAGTACCCTTCACTTACTGCACATACACACACTTACAACCACGGTGTAGCAACCCTTCACCATAATACAAACTATCTACCACATTGCACCCTTCACCATACAAACTCACTACACCACACATACACTCACTCATGATGCAGCACCCATACACTTTACCCTTCTTCCAATCACAGCAACAATAACACAAATGTAACTCTTAATGAAGCGTCTCTACAAATGGTAAGAAATAATTCAAAATATTCAAATTATATTCAATCAATACTATAAAATAACTCTTCAAACTTAATTATTGTTTTTTATTTCAAGTAGTTTCCAAATCCTCCACGCAAAAGCAAATATGAAAATGTAAATTACACTCCTCAATTCTAAAACAACATTTAAGAAATTACACTTCTCTTCCTTCACAAATAATGTACTTCCAATTCCAAAACACACACAATGAAATACACTTCCTACTCCCCCTTCTTCTCACAACAAGATGAGGATCACAAGGATTACTACAAAATCTCCACTTCCACTTCAACAATAAGTATAACATAACAAAATCACAATTAACTACTTTAATTCCACTTTAACAATTACAATCAAGAAGTAAAATTCAAGAACCCTAATTTCCAATTGAAGTTCATGCAAACCCTACTCCAAAACTTTTGCTCTGGTACCAAAAAAGATTATGTACCTTACTAATTGAATAGCAAACACATCAACAAATGGTGTGAACAACAAATTACAATCCACAATAATTGTGATTACTAATTCACCAAGGATTCCTAATTCACAAGAATTTCAAAAGGCTTGAAGCTAAATTGAAATATGGAATAACACAACTGTATAATTACAAATAACACAAAATACCAAAAAAGTATTTATACTTGTTGCAATTAGGGTAAAAATAAAATTACAAATAAGCCACTTAAGTGGTTGGTTCTTCACTTCAATTGAACATATTGTGGGCCGTTGGATGTGATTTCAAGAATGTCTCAAAATTTGATCCTTAGTACGTTTTATTTGGCCATCCTGTAAAAGCCGATGAATGTACCTACTAAAATGCAAAGGTAAAGCATTATTAGATAAAACATGGTAATATGTGAATTTCTGGGCTCATGCATCCAATTTAGGTTTCACCACTACTATAACCACAAGGTTGATTGCCATCAATTAAAGGAGAGTAAAACTTTCCACTAGGAATTTAACTTGATCATTGAGATTCTACATAATTTGCTTTAACGAAACCATTCTTTGGTCAACAACGTTGTCACTGGTATTGCTATTGTTGTTACTTGACATCTTGGCTCTAAAATGGGTTTAGTATGGATATCTTGTGGGGTTTAATTACTTAGGTGCTATCTTGGGACCTGGACTCAAATCAACACTTTGAAACTTGTTAGTGCCAATTTTATTTATTATTTATTTTAATTTTAATTTTATTATTTTAGAGAATAACAAAAAATGAATGCATGTATGGGAATCGGCAAATAATTGTTAAAGTGGGAATTATTGGAGTTTTATTAAACTTGCAAATTTGAAAGTTTTGGTTACATTGTAGAAAAACTAAAAGCAAGACAACCTAACGTCTAATTTTTCCATCTTTTTCCTTGGCAACTAGATCTTGTAAGAGCTTTTAACTTCCTCTTTTTCTAGTAACTTGACACTAGCTCCTTCTTCTTTTCCTTCCTTTGACTTGTCGGGGCTTTTAACTCTGTACTTCTATTGAGCTACTCTCAATTAAGCTTCTAAAGCTTTATTCTTTTAGTGGGACTCTTTGAATTTGTTCTTCCAAGTACTTACTTTAGCTTCCACACTCTTGAAGTGAACCTCCATTCGAGGTTGCACCTGTTCTATATAGGTTTTCAATTCTAGACATGGGTTACTTGGTGCAAGGTGTGTGATATCGAGAGCTCAATAGATCCTTTTGCTGGTCTTGCATAACTAATTGATGATGAAGTTTTTGATGGCCCAATGTTTTCTAACCTCACCATCAAATTTTCCCAAATCAATGTTGGGGATTTCAATTCAAGATTCCCATAAAGCCTTTATTCTTAACAACCTAGCTACTTTTTCAACTGTTATCATGTTAGTGTCTTGGTACTCGAATGTAATTGATTGTAATGATGGTCCATGGACTATATCCTAAATTAAGCCAAATTGACAAACTACTAAATGCGAATGGTAGCCTATGCACCAATTTAGCCTGATTAGTGGGACTACTTGAAATTCTTTGTACCTTAAGATGATTTTATTACAATTAATCCATCTAACAGTCCATAAGATGTCATCTACACTAAAACTTTCAAGTAACTCGACATAAGTGTAGATGGGAATGTCATTGGGTAACTTCATTTTTTCTTCACAAAACTCGATGAGGTTGATATTATTTCAAAAGATGGCATTCTTTTTCTTCTTTACAAAATTCAAGTTATGAATTTGTTCAACTAAGAGAGTTGGAATATAGGACTTTTCTTCTAAAAGCTAAGCCACTAGTTCAACTACCCTATAATGGATGTAGAAGACCCCATTAGGGAAAAGGAGATTTCTAAGTGCTAGCAGTATATAAGCATAAACCCGATTCTGCTTGAAATTTCTAAGGTCTCTACATAGGACATCCTTTTTATCTTCAACATCATATTGGGCTCTAAACCATGTTTACAAGTTTGTTAGATTGATGCAATGCCCATTACACTTCCCGAATGTTTCATTGATTACTAACTTGTGGATCACTAAGAGCTTATTAAAATGCTAGCTAGCCCTACTTCTAGATTTAGTATGTACACTCCATTGGCAAGTGGAGGGGCTTGAAGAAGTTGCATGCATTCTTGAATTGTTGGTGTGATTTCATGTGGGCCAAGGAAAAATGCGACAAATTTAGGTTTCTAGAAATGCACCATAGCTTGGATTAAGGTAATGTTAGCCTCGATCTTCATGAGGGATAGGATTAACCAATCTTATTGTGGATATAAGGCTGTTATTTGAGATGGTAGAGGGTAAGCTAGTAATCTAGTATAAGCTTTGGGTTAAGAGGCTTCTTAAAACTGGCCATTTGGAATATTACAAGAAAAGATCTAAATTACAACTCAAAATCCGATGCTACAAAAACTCCTGGTTTACACTTTATTTACAAGAAGTAGAAAATACACAAGATTACATTACTAATTACAATATACCTTTTATAGGGAAATCCAATCAAAACTTTGATTTGCAACTTTCATGGAGCCACTTGAGTGATTATTTGTGGATTTAAAATTTCATGTATGCAAAAAAAAAAAAAAAAAAAGAGGTAGGTTCTAAAGGTTCCCAAATTCTATGGCCTCTCGCATTTTCAAAGAAACGGCTCCCACACCACATTAAAGTTTGAGTAAGGTAACCTAATTGGCCCCGAGTGGTGGTCATTCCACTATGCCCAAAACTTATATGATAGGAATCAAAATCCTACAAGACCTATCACTAGGATAAGAGTAAAAGGATTACAAAATTTGGCGATAAGGGACCTCTCTAAACAAACCGACCCTGGAAATATTTGTATACTAACTTCTTTTCTATTACTTTTTTGTTATGCATTCTAATATGCATACTTGTTGGGTTTTACAAGGTAATGGACAAACTTACTAAAACTCAACTTGTGGGTTATTCATGGACCGATATAAATCGAAGATGAACTAGACTAACAAATTATTCACTTGATTCGAAGAACAGGCCATTTGAAGATCATCTTTTGTACTTGTATTTTAATATTGAACCAGTCACTTTGTAATTATTGTTTGGAACATTTTTTATTTGTTTCTATTTTGTTGATTAGAATTGGCCACTTAATGGTATAAGTGTAATTTTTTAGACATTTTAACCATAATTGAAGCAAGTATAAATACTTACTAAGTAGGGTTTATAGGGGACTTTTGAACATTTCACAAATCTGAAATTTTGTACTGTGGAAAGTTACCCCCTTTCACGTCCCCTACTCTTATCAATTTCATCCTTAGAATTGTGGCGAGTGGCTTAAAGATTATTGTGAGTAATATCAATATTTCTTAAGTTATTTTCAATTGTTGCTAGTGTGTTATATCTAGTGTATGATTAGAATTGGTTAATTGTTCTTCAACACGCCATTTAGGGTTCCAATTTTCAATTTAGGGTCACGCTTCAATTGATTGGAATTGGTTCTTATTTGTGCCATCTTTTATAGATATTACAATTACAAGTGAAGCTTATCCACATTTCCGTGGAAGCCCCTTGAGTTTTAGGGATTTTAGTGAGTTTGTTGAAATCACGCATCTTGTAGTTTGTTGTATGATTCTTCATTTGTTATTGTTTAATTACAATCAACAAGTTAAGTACATCATCTTTTTGGTATCAGAGCATCGGTTCTTGAAGAGGGATTTTGTGATTGAGAATTCAGAAATTAGGGTTCTTGAGTTTAGCACCTTGATCCAAATTGTAGAAGTGAAGTGAGTTAATTAATTTTTTTTTTTTGTTGCACTCTATTTGTTGTTGTTGAAGTAGGTGTGGAGTACTTGTAATATTCTTGTCTTCTTGAGCTTGCCGTGAGTGAGTAAAGAGAAGTTCTCATTGTGATCTTTTGAGAAAAGTGAAAATTTGAAGCATTAAAGAGTGTGATTTTGAATTGTTGTAGAGGTTTTCGGAAATTGATAAGTATCTTTGCAATTTTTAGATTGCATTGAGTGGGGAAAGAGGAAGTTATTTGAAATTCAAACCTATTATTTAAATTTGAAGAAAGTCATTGAGTAGCATTAAGGAGTGTTGTTTGAATTTGAATTGTCTTACCTTTTATGGAGAAGGTTGCATTAAGTAGTGTATTTAAATTGTTGCTTGCTGCCTTAATTGTGAATTGCGGTGTAAGGGAGTTGTAGCGTGAAGTGTTGTGGTAAGGAAGTGTTACATTTTGAAGTGTTGTTGTTGTTTGAAGGGTTGCACTATGTGTGTGTGTAGTGTGAGTGGCGGTGTAAATTGTTGTGTGTGTGTAGTGGTGATTGAAGTGGTTGTACTATGAATGTGTGTAGTGTGTGTGGCGATATGGATTTGAAGAGTTGTGCATGGTGTAAGGTGCTACACATTAAGACTAAGTGTGATTGTGAAACCGTGACTAAAAAGGGGAAATTGAATAGTGAAGTTTGAAATTCAAAAACAAGCATTTAAGTGTGAAAGTTATTGAGTTTCACTTGCTTAGTTGAATTCAATAACTTAAGTACTTGGAAGTGTTTAAATGCTGCTTCATTTATTTTACTATAATTAAAGTGTAGAGTAGTATTTGTAGCATTGGTTGCTTAATTGCATTGTGGATGTATAGGAGGTATTGGTGTAGTGTTATTGTATAAGTCTACCGTAGAGTATTTGATTCTTACCATTTAGTGTTTTCTTTGTAGTAGTTATTGTGTAGCTTTAGAGTGAAGTCTTTGTGGAGGTGTGTATTACATCGTGAAAATAGGTATGGTATAAGGTTGAGGTGTGTTGGTAGTGACATGGTGTGAAGTGTCTTGTTGGCTTATCGAAATTAGTAAGCAACCACATCAAATAATTTTTATCCTTCTACTAATTTACTACTTCGAGTTTTGACTTCTTCTCCAACCATTAATGATGGATAGAGAGAAAATTTGTTTCATACTTCTTGTAGGGTACACGGTAACTTATGTGTCATTATCATTAATTGTGGTAGTTGTACTAATGTTATAGCTACCTCATTAGTGTCAAAATTACAACTTGTAACTACCTCACATCCAGAATCCTACACATTACATTGGTTGAATGAGTAGGAGAGTCTTCGTGTGACCCAAAGAGCTAGGGTATCTTTCAGTATAGAGGATAAATACTATGATGAGATTGAATGTGATATTCTACCTATATGCGCATCCCATATATTGCTTGACAGGCCATGGTTGTATGATAAGATGATCTTACATGGTAGGTGTAGAAATACTTATATGTTCCAACAGGATGGTAAACGTATAGTATTAAACCATATGTCACCATCTGAGGTCCAAGAGATGCAAAGACAGATAAATCAACCATCAGAGATTCTTAAGGTTCATAGTCACATGAGTCAACCTTCAAAGGACTAAACTATTCAGAAATAGATGTGTTAACCATCAAAGATTCCTGAGGTTCATAGTCACATGAGCCAACCTTCAAAGGACCAAACCATTCAAAAACAGATATGTCAACCTTTAGAGGTTCCTAAGGTTCATAGTTAGATGAGCCAACCTTTAGAAGACCAAACTATTTAGAGGCAGATGTGTCCACCATCAGAAGTTCCTGAGGTTCATAATCAATTGAGTAAACCATTAGAGGGCTAAGAGGATCAAAGACATACAGGTGAAATAGGAAAGGAGAAAGCAATATTGATAGAACAGTTTGAGATAGGGGAGGTCTTAACGGATGAGGGACCTTTATATGTGCTGCAAATGAGATATATCCTAAAGATGGAGGGGCGAAAGCAACCACCCCCTATAATATTTAGCTATTGGTCTGTATAAAACTTTTAAATAAAAATAAGAGATTTTAGAATTTAGGAGCTATTATATTAAAATCTTATAGTTACCACATTAACATTCTAAGTTTAAATTTATTTATTGAAATACTATATATATATATATATAATTCTATTTACAAAGGAAGAGAAAAAAAAATATTGCTGAGGTCGCTCCATAGGTGCCTACATACCTACTATTTAAAATAAGACCAATCGTAGTCACATTCTGTATCTTTCTAAATTGTTATTATTACTATTATTATAATAATCTTTTTTCATAAAAAAGTTATAAAAGCTAAAATGTCTTTAATTTTTTTTTTAGTAATTTCTTTTTAGGAAAGAAAAATAAGAAAGAAGAACAAAAAAGAAAAGAAAAGAAAAAATAACAAAGAAAACGAACTTGGACTTAGATTTAAATACAAATGTAGGTCGAAGTTAGGTATGGATCAGGTTAATGGATCTAGGTCAAATTCGAATCTAGATTAGGTCGAACAACAAAAACTTATTTCCTAACACGTAACCTACTATGGTAGTTAACTAAAGTAGAAGAAACATCAATTAGGTCTTTCAAAGGTCATTCATTAGCTCGTTGTTAGTGTTGTACTTGGCAGGTCACCGATGGAGATCTTGTTAAAAGAGTGGCTGGTGATGGGAGTCCTAGGTAAAGTTGGTTTTGGTAGTTTTCAATGTGTTTCTGATGGCTTGAAATGGTAGATAAGGTTTTGAAGGTAGCAAGAACTTCAAATATACTCAACTTTGAGCTTGATGTAATGGAAGAGCTTAGTTGAGCTAGAGAGAGAAACTAAAAGCCTAGAGAGAAAAAACTTCGTTTGAAGCTTGTAGGAGGAAGAATGAGTGATGACTGTTGTTGTGTATGTCGAGGAGTAGGGTTCGTATTTATACTTGTCGATCTTAAGTTGAGCATGGTAAGTCTTCAATAGCTTGATTTGTCGTGATCCACTGAGGAAGAGGATGTTGAGGTTTTTCCTTTGATTAAAGGTAAGTAATAAATTTCTAGAGATTTAGGTGAGTTGGGATATGTCGTGTGTGATTTGAATATGAGAAGAAGCTTCGATTTATTCCTTATTGGCTTGGATTTCATAGTTATGGTGGAAGGCTAACATCATAGTTTGATGATTTTTTTCAAATTTCATGATTGATTTTAATACCTTAAAAGAGTGAACCGACCCATGTTCTTGTGTTAAATTCTTATTATCTTATGCAAACCATGCAATTCCACTACAAATTTGGGAGGAATCGTGTGGAAAACACAAAAATGTGTGCTCATCATTAAAGAAAGTGAGAAGAAGGAAGCTAGAGGTAGAAGATAGAAGAATTGTAGGTTAAACCTATGATTTCCATTCTAGCAAAAAAAAAAATTGCACTTATGTGCATTTAAAGACTCGAACTTGGGACTTTTAGACAATAGGTGGATGTGTTTTCCAAATAAGCCACTAACCTGTGCCTTACTCATGTAATGTAAGTTATATGCATTTAAACGTTTAGGTTGGCCTAAACCAGTTTTAAATAAAAAACCCAATTTAAGCCAAACTTGACCTCAAACCATTTATTTTCCTAAAGAGCGTTATTATCATTTTATATTTTATATTTTTATACTTACTATTATTTAAATGAATGTAAGGGCAAAAATGGAGTGTCTAGTGTCTACACTTTTAAACTTATCTTCCCCACATGCATTTCAATACTAACTTAAGCATTGAAGTGGCTATGCTACACAGTCTTGGTACCCCTTCACTCATTGTTTGATTGTTTTTTGTAGGTCTTTACACCTCTCCTAAATCCACAAGCAACGATCTCCAATTACTTCTCCACTTTGTATGACTTAGCCTCTACAATCAAGCTAATACACAAAAACTATAAGGAACCAAATACAATTAATCTTTAGAATAAAGTTTTAGTTTATGAGGATTTAACAAGTATTATGTTCTATAAAATTAGCTCAAGGTCTTAAACAATCAGAATATTAATTTAGGATATATTCGAAGACTTCTCTCAAAAATTGATATTTTAGTTCTTTTTCCTCTACATTATCCTATCCATCTTGCTTTGTATTTATAGATAAAATTCTAATGTTTAAAACTTGATTTTTCTCCTTGATCTGAGCTATCTTTATAATCTTGTTTCTCCTTGAACTAAGCTATCTTTATAATCTTGTCTTTTATTTATTTTTTTAATTTAAATTTATTGTGCTGTAGATCTAGATAACAATTTGTCTTAAATGGTGTTAATCTCCTGTTAATGCTCCAAAATCATTCTTTTTGTCTTTGACTCAATAATTGACATTCCATTTAAAGTAGTCTTTCAAAAAATAAAATGTTATCCTATAATATTTTTGTCTAACTTTAGTGGAACAAGTCAAATATATTATCCAAATATACTTAACCAGTGCAGGTGGGTCTTGACCAATAATAAATTATTTCCTTTTTGTTTTTAGTCTTCATAACTAGTATTTTCTTTAAAGTATTCATTATTCTAGCATTCATCTTCACTAGTTTCTTCTTCGAAATCATTTTGTTTTCTTTTGATTAAGTAGAAGTATAAGTTTCAAACATATACTTTTAACCTCTTGTTTAAGTTGCCTTTTGAAATCAACATTTGATCAAGCATATAAACCTATTTCAAACAACTAAATTTTTGCACAATTAAATAAATAATCAATAATATGCAATAAACTTTTACCTTTCACAAACCTTTGGTATATATTATTCCTATAAAGTTTTTTTTTTCTTTAAGAAACTTGTTTATATCTTTCTAATTATTATTATTTTTAATTTTTTTAGTATCTTTGTTAGTATCAAAACTTATTCTTTTATTTCATATGAAATCCTTGTGTGAGAATTAGACTTATGAATTAGTAGAATTACCTATGGGTAAGAGGCCTCTTAAAAGTAAACGGGTATAAAATTCAAGACTGAAGAGAATAGCTCACAACCGAGGTACAAGGAAAGTTTGGTCATGAAGGGGGTTCAATAAAAAAAAAAAGGCATCGATTTTGATTAAATTTCCTTACTAGTGGTGAAGATTTCTTCCATTTGAGTCGTTCTTGAAATAGCTGCTAGTTTGAATTTGGAGATCAAGTAGTTAGATGTCAAGATGACATTCCTTTATGGTGACTTAGAGGAAGAAATCTACATGGAGTAGCTTAAGGAGTTTAGTATCAAAGGAAAGGAGCATCTAGTTTGTATATTGAAGAAGAGCTTATATGGGCTAAAATGGGCTCCAAGGTAGTGGTATAAAAAGTTTAACTCTTTCATGATTGACTATAGATATACTAAGGCTACATTGAATCATTATGTGTTCATAAAGAAATTCAATAGTGGTGAGTTCATAATTCTTTTATTATATGTTGATGACATGTTTATTGTTGGTCACGACACTAGGCATATTCAAATCTAGAAAATGCTTTGAGTAAGTCTTTTGCCATGAAAGATTTAAGACCTTGTGCACTAGATTCTCAATATGAGAATCGCACATGATAAAAAGAGCCATAGATTGTGGTTATCATAGGAGAGACATCTAGAAATGAAGTTATAAAGATTTAACACGAGTAAAGCAAAACCTATTTGTTCTCTACGTGCAAGTCACTTTAAAATCAATTCTCAATAGTTTCCTAAAGGTAAGGTAGATAAAGAAGAAATGAATAAAATAACATATGCTTTTACTGTTGGTAGTTTAATATATGCTATAGTATGTACTAAATTGAATATTTCTCATGCTATTGGTGTTGTTAGTCACTATCTCTTTAATCCAGGTAAAGAATATTAGGCTACAGTTAAATGAATTCTTAGGTATCTTGGAGGCACTTCCAAATTGTGTTTGTAGTTTATTGGTAGAAAACTAATATTGTAAGGGTTTATAGATGCTAATATGGTAAGAGATCTTGATTTTATAATGTTTACATCAAGTTATTTGATTACCTATGCAGTGGGAGTAATGTTTTGGCAATCTAAATTGCAAAACTGTATTGCATTGTCCACCATTGAAATAGAATATATTCCTTTTACTAAAGCCTACAAGGAAGTCTTATTGATGAAGAAATTTTTAGATGAGATTGGTCAAGAGCAAGAAAATTTAAGCTTGTATTGTGATAGCTAGAGTACAATTATCATACGCGAGCTAATTCTAAGACTGTTACATATAACACTTATGCTCTTTGTAAGGAGGCTAAATTAGCCTTCTAGTCTAAAGCACATGAGACTCGCTTAGGTTAGAGAAAGTCTTAAAGAGTGAGAGATACTCTAGAGTAAGAATTGTGATTGTACTTCTAGATGGATTACAAATGAGGGGGGCTACCCCTTATATCTAAGAGGCCTCCATCATTAGATGACTAAGATCTATTCAACCTAATGACTATCATGTAGTTTTACATAACTTTTCTAACTACCCCCACCAACCAAAGTATCCATACTTTTCTAGAATATTCTTAGAAATAGACTAAGCTTTACTAGTGAGCTTTACATTTAATAGACCTCTATGTATAAACACATAATTAAAGGATGTACTTGGGGATGAACACATGGCATCCCCCCCAACCTAAACCCATGATGTCCCCATCACCTTCTACTCCACTAAATGTCTAAAACGTACACAATTGACAACATTCTCCCAAGTCACTTCACTTGGAGGTAGACCCTTTTCATTTCTTTAAGCACTCCAAGTAAGATTGTTAGCCTGGACCTTGTGTCAAATGCCCTTGTAGGATTTTCTCTACCTCTCCCCTGCCTTCTTGTCTAGTACTTGCAAGAATTTTCCTTCTAGTAGCCATTAAGGTCTCTTCCATCTCTAATTGACAAGCTAAGTAAGCTTCAATGGATACCTCTACATCCTCTATCACTTTCAGCTAATGAAACTTGTCCTCCACCTTAGCTAGTGTTTGGTAGACATTTAGGAGCTTAGGTTTCCTTGGATCATGAAACCGTTCAATGATCTTCCTTCAAAGATCCTTGTGGTTTAGGATATGTATCTTTTATCCTTTCTTATAAAGTAGCTTGTCCTCTATGCAATACTTCTTAGTCTAGCTCCCTTACTCCAACAATAACTTGGTACCTAAAGATCCTATGCTAAGCCAGTCTTGATCACCTTTAGTACTTCTCTAAGCTCTAAGTCCCCTACCCTTTAGACCAAAGTATTATCACTTACTCTTTTAGGCTTATCTTCCTTTAGGTCCACCTTTTCTTAATGTGGATTAGGTTTAGAAAGCTCCTTAGGCTTCTCTTCTTGATCCTTCCCCTTTGACTTAGATACTTCTTGCACCTTCTAGTCTACTACCTTCAAACTGTAAGTTGTGGGCTTCTTCGATCTTGACCCATCAATAGTCTACACTAAACACAAAAGCTTCTTTGCCCAACTAAAGTTATAGTTAACTAAGACCACACATTGTTAACCCCCATCCGTGATCATCAATTAGTTTGTTGATGGATTGATCTAGGCATAGATTCAATTGAAGGAATCCATACCAATGACCAATCCGTAGTCATCTAAGGGTATGACTTCCAATTTCATCTTTTCTCTCCAATGGCCTAATTGAAAGTCAATGTCTTAGACTACCCATGTGGCAAAGACCTTGTTCAAGTTGACTATCTTCAGTCTTCCCCAACCTTTTGGACCTTGAGGCTTAGTTTCCCAACTACCTCCTAAGAAATGAAGATGTCGATAGCTCCTGTGTCTAATAAAGCATTCATCCTTTAGGCTGCAACTAATGGCTCAACATACACTAGACTTTAAAGCTCCTTAGTAGGCATACTCTATGTAGAGTTCAATCTCTTTAAGACCCCCATCTTATAATTGTCTTGAAACCTCTTCTTCTTTGTCCTCCTTTGCAACTAAGGTTGCTAATTGATCTCAAATTGGGCATTCCTTGGTTTTATGTAGCCCTTTGCAAAACAAACAAGAAACAAGATGGCCTCTTCCTAAGTTACTTTGTTACACCCTACGGGCCCCTTAAGACATATAGTTTCGCTCTTCATTATACGGAAATCTAAGGATAAACCCTTTATTATATGGGGATTTGCCTTACAGCATATAAGGCGTACTCACATCCAAATTCCAAATCAAGGTTTAACATTTTCAAGGATATTCAGAGGTAGATAATAAATTAGAGTAAAATAAATATATGGAGTGTCCATAGGTTAATAACATAGTTTAAAGGTTAATAACCTTAATACATATTAGTCTCTACTAAATATTGAATAAGTAAAATATGAACTCAAAAATAAATATAATTGTGATCTCTCCACTCAAATCCTTCACTGTTCCCTTGTTCCCTACACTAAACTTTAGCATATGTCTGCTAGGCTCTAACCATATCTACTCCTGCAACAAGGAAATTCTATGGGGGTGTAAGCTATGACAACTTAATGAGATATATCCTCCTATTGAACTAATAAGCAATAACAAGTGAGTTATTTAATCAAGCATATATTATGCATGAGAAATCACATGAATGCAATAATATATACGGTCTACCGAATAACACATATTACAGAAATTTATCGCCTTATGTTGCTTGGGTTAGGAGATCACGAACTACAAGTTAGCTCTAGGCTCTAGTGATCCTAAGTTATCTTTTAGGATAATTCGTAAAGTTTATATATATATTTGTACTATATTTCAATAGACTTAAAAATATGTATATATGTACTAAGCCTATGTAGGGTATGGATTGTGAAAGGCCCACAGGCTTAACTACTCTTAAGTGATCAATCCCTGGACTAGGTTTTCCTAGGTCTTAAATAGAGGGCAGCATTTCCTAGTTCTACTTAGTTCCCAAAGTTTAAGACAAGATATGCCCATGGAGTACACCTTCATGGGGCATTTTTGTACCACCATGTGATGCCGATGACTTTCTTACATGTGAGATTTTGTGATGCATGACTTATTTGATGCCAATCATTTGGAAATTTATTTGAGACTTTTATTTAGTGTGTGAAGGCTCTGATCTTTTTGAAAGTTTGGAAGTTTTGTTTAAGAATTTTGGATGGTTAGCTCAAGTTTTTGGTTTTGCATTTTTCCACCTATTTCACATCATTTCTATATTTTCTTTCAAGATTTTTGTTTCCAAATTTCTTACTACTAAAGTGGTCTTAATCATTACCTAAAGCTTTCCATAATTAAGGGTGCATGTAATATATAAAAAATATACACTTTTGGCTCTTAAACATGGGCGCCCATAGGTACAATAATTTTTGTAATTCTAATTTCCATTACACGTCTAAAACGCAACATTTACAATACATTTCATGGTGGATATTCACAATTTTGCATCCTAACTTTAGGTTTACATTTCCAACTTGTATCCCAGGCTAAATATATTCTAAATATACACATAAAACTTATAAACATTAGAGTAAAATGGCCTATTCTATTCCAATCATTTGAATTATTACACAAAAAAAAGTAGCAAGAAAAGGGATGGAGTCCTACACATTAGAGCTACTTGGCAATGCTTCAATCTTCACCTTTTTACTCCCTTTTGTTGTAGCCTTTTTCTTCTGATTTTTCTTGAGTCCTTAGCTCTTTCAATGACCTCTTAAATGGTGTGGAACATATTTAGAAATTAGCTTAGGTTGGTGCTATTTAAGGTTGTCTTGTTTGTTAGAAATGGTAGGTGTTTGGCTTGAGTGTAAGGATGCAGTTTAGGTGTTTATCTTGTTTTGAATTTTTGAGAGTTTGTTAGTGTTTTAGAGTGTGCTTTTCCAACAAAAACTTCAAAAAGAAGGAGGCTTCTATCCATGTGCAGATGAAGAGCAATTATAGAAGATTTAGGTAGCTTGCTTAGGAGGTTTTCACGTGGTTTAAAGGCTAAAGTTGTTAGATAATGCTATTGTATGTTGGATAAAAGAATGGATTTGTCAAATCACCTTGCTTGATTCTACACTTGGAGTTATTGATATCAGAATTCTAAGTCCTCTCTTATCATGTGCTCATTCCCTAAATATACTTGCAATCATTAGATTTTATTTAACTCTTTCCCTAGTCTTGTTCTCATCTTAGTTAGCTAGTGTGTAAGGGGTTGATTTGGTTAGTTTGTCTAACTTGTCCCCTTGCAAATGAATGAGAATTAAATAGGGCTTGGTTAGGGGTGTTTTCTAGAATTAATTTGAGCTTTAGTTCATGTCATTTGGTGGGTGAAATTTAGCCCTTTTTGCCTTCCATTCAATGCCACCAATGAAGGTTGTTTAGGGATCATTTTTCCATGTTTTGTTTTGCACAATTTAATTAATTAGTAGAGTTAGATTTTATTAAATTATTGGGTGTTTTTATGTTAATTATGGGGTAATTTATCGTCGTCTCAGTTTTAGTTTTGTTTGGGCTTAAATCTTGGGTTTTCCGAGTTAATGTTGGTTTTCCCAATTCTTAAGATAATTCTAACATCGACAAGTGGTTTTAAGATTTGGAAATCAAATTTAGGCTTTATGTACATCCTAGTTAGATTTAGGGTTTCCTAATGCGATGTTCTATAATCGAGGTTTACTTAGGTTTTGGATATGTTACTCGGTTCGAGTGTTGTAAGGCAAATCCTAATTCGTAGTTAGGGCTTTTATGTTCATTTTTTTTTTTACATATTTCCTAATATTTTCCTTTATACTAATCCTTGAATTTGAAAATTTTTGGGGTTTACATCCTTCCCCCCTTAAAATAAGTTTTGTTCTCAAAAGTTCAAAATGCACCTAGATTCATGAACAAGTGTGGATATCTCTTTTTCACTTCGTCCTCCGCTTCTTAAGTGGCCTCGTCTCTTCCATGGTTTCGCCACAAGACCTTCACATACTTGATCTCTTTATTCCTTAATTTCTAGGTCTTCTAATCCAAGATCTGATCTGGATGTTCCTCATACATCAAGTTCTTCTTTAAGACCACTGATTCCATAGTAGCAATTTGGTTTAGGTTGGGAATATATATGTGCAAGACCAATACATGGAAGGCATTATGAATTTCTAACATATTTAGGGGCAATGCTAAATGGTATTCCAAATTACCAATTCACTTTAATATCTCAAAAGGTCTAATGTAATGTAGGCTTAACTTCCTTTGTATCCTAGCTTAGTGTATGCTTTTGATTGGGCTCACTTGCAGGTACACATAATCTTTTATTTCAAAGTCCAATGGTTGTTGTTTCTGGTTTGCCCAACTCTTTTGTCAATCCTAGGCCTCTTTCATCTTGTTTTTAATAATGGCTACCTTGTCTACAACCTCTTGTACTAAATCTAGCTCTATCAACAATTTTTCTACATTATTTCAAAATAGCAGCAATTGACATTTCCTACCGTATAGAGCTTCATATAGGGGCATCTTAATTGTAAAGTGGTAGCTATTATTGTACGTAAACCCTACTAATGGTAAGTGAACATCCTAACTCCCTTTAAATTCAATTACACAACCTCGTAATATATCCTCCAGCCGTATAGAGCTTCATATAGGGGCATCTTAATTGTAAAGTGGTAGCTATTATTGTACGCAAACCCTACCAATGGTAAGTGAACATCCTAACTCCCTTTAAATTAAATTACACAACCTCATAATATATCCTCTAGAGTTTAGATAGTCCTTTCTGATTGGTCATCAATTTTAAGATGGTAAGCCGTACTAAATTGTAATTTTGTTCTTAATACTTTTTGTAGGCTTCTCCAAATTTTTTACATGAATTGAGGATCTCTATCTGACACGATGCTTGTGGGTACCCCCATGATGCCTTACTATCTCTCTAACATAAATCTTTGCTAATTTCTTCAATGGGTACGTCTTGTTAATGGGAAAAAAATGTGTTGACTTGGTGAGTTTATTCACTATAACCCATATTGCATCATAACTTACCATGGTTCTTAGTAGACCACTTACAAAATTCATTGTGATCTAATCCCATTTTCATTCTAGGATTAATAAGGGTTGAAGTAGACTATCAGGTCTCTAATGCTTTGCCTTTACCCTTTAGCAAGGGTTACATCTCATCACAAATGTAGCAACATCCTACTTCATTCTACTCCACCAACTATTATCTTTAAGATCTTGATACATCTTAGTTCCTCCTAGGTGAATAGCACAACCAGAGTGATGAGCTTTGGTCATGATATCTCTTTTGAGTTCATTGTCATTAGGTACACACAATCTTCCTTTCACTCAGACAACTTTATCATATCGAATTTCAAAGTCCGCATATTTGTCAGCGTATATCCCTTGTTTGATCTGCATCAATGCAAGGTCTTTCTATTGAGCTTCCTTGATTGTTCCTATTAGTATAGGCCTAATGGTCAAACCTGAGAATTCCTAATTCTCATCATGCCACAAAAATTCTAGACTGAGCCTTTCAAATTCTTATAGTAGGTATTGCTGAAAAGTCTTTGACAAATTTTCTATAATATCTCGATAATCCCAAAAAACTGTGTACTTCTATCACTATCTCAAGCCTTTTCCATTCCATTATAGCCTTTATCTTCTCTAGGTCTATAGATATGCCTTGCCTAGAAATTATGTGTCTGAGGAACAAAATTTCTTTCAACTAAAAGTCGCACTTAGACAGTTTAGCATATACCTTATGTTTCCTCAATGTCTAAAGTATGGTTCTTAAGCATTCTTTGTGCTACTCTGGAGTAGCTGAATAAACCAAAATGTCATCGATGATGACAATCACATTTATCTAGTAGTGGTTGGAAAATACTATTCATTAGATCCACAAAAGTAGTTAAGGCATTTGTTAATCTAAACGGCATCATCAAGAACTCGTAATGCATATATCGAGTTCTAAAAGTTATTTTAGGAACATCTTCTAACTTGATTTATAGTTGATGATACCTAAAATGTAAGTTAATTTAGGAGAACACATTGACTCCTTTCAATTGATCAAATAAGTCATCAATCTAGGGTAATGGGTACTTATTCTTTATAGTGACCTTATTCAACTCCTGATAATCGATGCAAAGCCTCATCAAGCTGTCCTTCTTTTTCATAGAGTATAGGTGTTCCCCAAGGTAAAACACTTGGGTAGATAAAACCCTAATCTAATAATTCCATTCCTAGCATCAAATTAATCTCAAAGTCAATTTCCCTCTTAGGTGGTACTCTTGGTAAATCTTTAGGGAATACATTAAGAAATTCATTAGCTACCAAAATATCCTCCAAATCAAGTTTTCCTAGTTAAGCTTTTGTTGCATTCATCAAGCTCTCATTCTTAGAAAATTCTTCATGATTCGTGATCATTTCATAAGAGCTTAACTCTAAGGATCTTGCAAAAGTAGACTCTCCAATGAATTCTGCCTTTTGTCCATCGAAGTCATCAAATGTTACTTTCCCCTTTTGACAGTCCACTATAGCTCGTATAGTTGACATTTAATTCATCCTCAGTATGGCATCATACTCATTCATGTCCAATATGATCAGATTACCACTGGTCTTATATCCTTTAATATCCAGTGAGCAACCTTTAATCATCTCTTTGGTAATTATGACGCTTCCTATAGGTGTGTGCATGCCAAAACTCAAATCCATAGTAGCTTTGGGTAATCTTGCTAGTTCAACCACCTTAGAAGTGACAAAGGAGTAAGTCACTCTTGTGTCAAATAGAGTGAAGGCTGGTTAACTAGCTATTGTGATATGCCTTGAGCTCAAGAGGATAAAACTATAGTTTAAGTATAATTTCTATTCATATGTTCACTAGGGGTTAGATTTTTTTTTTCCTTAAAGCCTTTATGATTTATTTTCATGTTCTTAATGTTTAGTCTTTCAAATAAATAAGAATAGGAGCTTAAGTTCAATTACTTACCCACAACTAGCTTCAGGTCAGCCACATCATCAGCATCTAAGGTTGCAAGCTCTACCTCTTGATAAATCCTATCATCCCAGGCTCCTTCAAGGTTATATACCTGGGCGGTACTAACTATAGGGCTAACATGATTTCCATTATTGTCTTGGCCATCACCATTCTTGCTAGTCGCTTAGCTCCTTGTAACCTGAAGTGGCTTAATTGTTGATGTAGTGGCTTGTTATCTCCTTGGGTAGTTCACTAACAAATGCCTAACTTGCCTACAATAGAAACATGTAGCCATGTTCTTCGTAGGGAAATTGGTGACAAGGTGTGCCCTCTCCACAATAATAGCATTTGTTTCTTAGTAATGGGCATTCTTTGAGGTAATACTTGCCCTTGCATTTCCAGTATGTGACAGAAGAGGTATTTCCAAGCCTCACCCTTGCTTGTAATGAACTTTGGGAGTGTATAAACCTCTTGTTCTTTCCATTATATCCTACCGCCTCAAGTGGTCTTTTTTCTAAAAATATTCACCTTGTTTCTAAAAGTCTCCACCTCTTGCTTCTTGGCGTTTTCCAACACCCTTACTTTCTCCCCCATTTCATTAAAGGTTCTAACTTCAAATTTAGCAAGTTTTCCTTGCATCTTAAGATCTAGTCCCTTTGTAAATACCTACATCTTCAACCTATCACTTATCTAGTACTCGAAGGGTGCAAACTACAACAATCGACTGAACTCATGCTCATATTGATCAATACTTCTCCTCCTTGCCTAAATGACAAATAACTCCTTATTGTACTTATTGTGTAAACTCTTTAGGAAGTAATGTTACAAAAATTCCTATCTGAATGCCTCCCTTTTTTATCGAGGGCGGTATGGTCCTACTTTTCGAATCCCACCATGTTTTGGCCCTTTACCTTAACAAATAAGTGCTAAAGTTTACCCTTTAATGCAATGGCACTTCAAAGGCCTCGAATGATCTTTCAATTTTGGATATCCAATCCTTAGCCTCTTTTGGGTATCCAATATTGCCCTCAAAGTATCTGTTGGACTTAATAAGGTCAAGCGGCATATTTCTCTGGTAACATGGCTCTGGTGGTGCAACCTAAGCAATTTTTGCTAGCGATGGTGGTTATCTTTCTAAGTACAATTGAAACCATTCATTTTGTCTCTGAATGATAGCTACAATCTCATTTATCATGTCATGGGATTGGCTAGGTCCTACTTCATTTTCTCCAATATTATTCACTGGTGGTAGTTATCTATAAGGACCTCGTTGTTTGCAATATTTTCTTAAGTTAGTTTCCAATACATTACTTATGGTGCCAATTTAGATTCTTTACACATACTTTCATTTCATATACATATGTATAAAGTGTTCTTTTCCTTGCATTTCCAATTTCATTCCACTAGTACAATGGCAGCATAAATTGAGATAAGAGTACATACAATTCTCATTGATAAAATAAAACGTATGATTTTCATTACTTTCAATAGCATGATATTACACCTAAAGGTGGTCACTTCTAGTGAGTGAATGTCCACTTGCTAAGTCTAAATACATTAATGTGTGCTTATATTCATTATAATATCAAACTATTAAATATAAAATGATCATCTATGATCCTTAGAGAAAAATCTGAAGCATCTATGATCATGATCCAAAATGGTTACCAGAATCTATAAAATACATCATCATATATATACATATATACATACACACACACATACATACATGTACATATCATCAAAATCCAGAAGTCATTAGTCAAAATAAGATTTCATCCCTCAAAACAGTAAGCTCAAGCATCTATTTACCCAGTAGTTGAGTGGGCTCCAGGGGAATCATCCTCTCGCTTTACCTCCCACTCTGGTGAGTAAGCACTAGTAGAACCTATGTTAGAGGGCATCCTACTAGGCAGTCTCGGAAACTCAAGCCAATCATTTGAGTTTGCTATATCTAGCTCACTAAGTGTCAAGAAATACATGGGATTGGCTCTACAGTCAGCTCATCTAAATCATCATATGCTTACCTCTTGCTAGTATGTTAGTTGTGGATGCTAAGTCGGGGCTAGCTTGGGTAGGAGTTGCATGTACCACCTCTTCCTCTACCCTAGGCATCATTGGAGTGTCCTAAAAATCTAGAGGCACTACCATCACATCGAACTCTGTACCTACTTCATCATCTTGCACCATATCCCAATCTAGTGGAATTGTAGTGACAACTATACTATCCTCGAACCATGCTGAGGGAATACTGAGGGCTCTCTGTTGTGGCTCAGCCACTACCTAGTCCTATCCTACATCCTACACCTCCACTAGGGCTATATCCCCCTGTACCTCCTTTGCTGGAGCTATCTCCCCCTCTCCTATCCTTGGGAAGGGTGAGAACATCAAGTCATTTTCCCTATAGTCCCATAACTCAAAAGGGGCTCCTACTATCTCCTCCCTCTCTTGCCTCAAATGATCATCCCATTTGTCTCTCACAAACACAATCCCTGGTCTAATGGGAGTTCATAAAGTGAAGTTAGCAAATCCTAGCCTACCATAGTCTATGACCACAAAGGCTATCTCATCACCTGGTCCACCCTAGCCTACCTCTTAGGCTCTGCTCTCTAGCACATATATAATCTCAGTCTCAGAATATAGACCTCTCTTTGTCTATTTGGTCTATGTGTAAACAGACATCCAATGTTGTCTTAATTTGGCTCTCCACCACATCAGAATAGGCAGTAGTGAATGGGGTTTGCTGATAAGTGCTAAATCTTCACATAACAACCTCAACTTACATATAGAATCCATCATCTCCCCTTCCCGAAGCTTGAAGGAGATTCATCGATCTAGATCCTCTACTAGACTAATCTATTGCACAAATATAGTATATTTATAATACATGCGATAATTAAATAAGGAAACATACTATATATTTACCTTATCCCGATTCTATCTACACTTTGACTTTCCTTAGATTGGTTCTCTTAAGGTTGCTAAGTTCAAATTGTAGTTCTTTATTTATGCTCCAATGCCACTTAAAACGGTTATGCCCTATAAGCCCCTTCAGACTTACAATTTTAACGTACACTGTATAGAAACCCAAGGATAACCCCTCTATTATCTGATGATTTGCCTTATAGCATACAAGGCATACTTAAATCCAAATTCCCAATGAAGGTTTAGCATTTTCAAGGACATTTAGAGATAGATCATAAACTATAGTAATAATAAATATATTGAGTGTCCATAGGCTAATAACATAGTTTAAAGGTTAATAACCTTAATATATAGTAGTCTCTACTAAATATTGAACAATTAAAATATGAAATCAGAAATAAATATAATTGTGATCTCTACACTCATATCCTTCATTGTCCCCCCCATTCCCTGCATTAGTTTCTAACATCTGTCTACCAAGCTCTAACCATATCTACTTTTATAACAAGGAAATTTTGTAGAGGTGTAAGTTATGATAGCATAGTGAGACATACCCTCCTACTAAACTGACAAGTAATGACAAGCAAATTATTTAATCAAGCATATGCCATGCATGAGCAATCACATGAATGCAACAATATATATGGTCTACCGAATATTATATACAGCATGGATTTATCTCTCTTTGTTGCATGGGTTTGAGAAATCACAAAGTACATGTCGGCTCCAAACAATAGTGACCTTAGGTTGTTTGTTAAGATAAGTCATAAAGTCTATATATATTTGTATTATATTTCAATAGACTTAAAAATATGTATATATGTACTAAGCTCATGTGGGGTATGGATAGTGAAAGGCCCACAAGCTCAATCACCCTTAGCCAAGTATAATTAGCGTAGATTAAAAATCACATTGTAGCATCAAACACACAATTTAAATAACTCGATTACCCTACATACATAATTTTAGTTCAGATAATAAAATTTACATGCGGGTGCACTCAATTACAAGTACAAACAAGGAACAAGAGTCATCGGATTTTACTTACCCAGCCATGTCATCCACAATTGTAATAGTCTAGTGGTAGGTTGTCCTCAAAAGATGTCACTTGATAGGATAACAATAATTCTATAAGTTTAAGTTGAATATCAACCTACATTGGTCTTAGTAAAATATGTCGATTTTCTCAATTTTGAAGGTTTTAGTGATTTAGCCATAACTTTTTTATTTTAAGTCTGTTTTTCACGTACTTATAGTCATTTTAAAGATTTTTGTGTTCTTTCCATTTTTGAAGTCATTTTGATCATTTGAGCTTAAAAAATTTAAGTTATGGTAAGAAAGGTTCAGGTGTGCATTGTCTAGGTTTGTTTTGGAGTTCTTTTTGCCTAATTGGATCTAATACCCTAAAAAACTTAATTCTAATCACTTGGAAATTTATTTGGAACTTTTATTTGGTGTGTGAAGGTTTTGATCTTTCTAGAAGTTTGGAATTTTTGTTCAAGAATTTCATATGGCTTGCTCAAGTTTTTTGGTTTTGCATTTTTCCTCATATTTCACATCATTTCTATATTTTCCTTTAAGATTTTTATTTCCAGAATTTTTCTAATGTTCTTTCATCATCCTTAGGTTCTGGAAATTAAAAAATTTCTAGATGTAAATGGGTTTGGCTATCAGTTGAAGGTTCATGAACCAAACTTGGCATTTTCCAACTTTCCCACTACTAAAGTGGTCTAGATCAATACCTAAAGCATTCCATAATTAGGGGTTTATGTAGTATATAAATATATATATATATAGATATACTCCTTTGGCTCTTAAACAAGGGCATCTAGAAGTACAATGATTTTCCTAATTCAAATTTCCATTACACTTCTCCAAAACTCAACATGTACAATATATTTCATGGTGGATATTCACGATTTTGCATCCTAACTTTAGGTTTACAATTCCAACTTATATCCTAAGCTAAATATATTCTAAATATGGATGTAAAACTTACAAAAATTAGAGTAAAATGACCTATTCTATTTTGATCATTTGAATTATTACATGAAAATAAAAGTAGCAAGAAAAGGGAAGGATTCCTTCATGTTAGAGCTACTTAGGCATGCTTCGATTTTCACCTTCTTACTCCCTTTTGGTGTAGCTCTTTCCTTTGATTTTTCTTAGGTCTTTAGCTCCTTGAATGGCCTCTTAAATGGTGTAGAATATATTTGGAAATTATCTTAGGTTGGTGTTGTTTAAAACTTGTTTTGCTTGTTGGAAATGAGAGGTGTTTGGCTAAAGTGTATGGTTATAGTATAGGTGCTTTTCTTGTTCTGAATTTTTGAGTATGTTGGAGTGTGTTTTTCTAATGGAAACTTTAGAAAGATGGAGGCTTCTATCCACGTGCAGATGAAGAGCAATTATAGAAGACTTAGGGCTTGGGGGGGGGGGGGGGGGGGGGTGTTCCAAAATTAATTCGAGCTTTAGTTCATGTCATTTGTTAGGTGAAATTTGGCCCTTTTTCTCCTCTATTTAAAGCCACCAATGAAGATTGTTCAGGGATTTTCCATGTTTTGTTTTACTTAATTTGATTAATCAATAGAGTTAGATTTAATTAAATTATTGGGTATTCTTATGTTAATTATAGGTTAATTTATCATTGTCTAAGTTTTGGTTTTGTTTAGGGTTAGAGCTTCAGGTTTTTTAGTTTAACTTGGTTTTCCCAATTCTTAAGGTAATTCTAATGTCGGCAAGTGGTTTTAAGATTTAGAAAATGAATTTAGGCTTTATGTACATCCTAGTTAGAGTTTGGGTTTCTTAATGCGACTTCTATGGTCAGGGTTTACTTACATTTTGAATCCCTTAGGTTTTAAATATGCTAGTTGGTTCGAGTGCTGTAAGGCAAATCTTAAGCTTCTCTTGCCTCTTTGCTTAGCTGCTCACTAGGATTAAACTCTCTTAGGCTTTCTCTACACCTCTATAACCCCATCTAGGCCTATTTTTGTAGCCCATCATAGAAAAAGAACATAGTATCCTTATCCCTCATGTTAAGAATCTCCAACAACAGCTCCGAGAACTCCCATACTTACTCCCAAATGGATGCTTTATGTTATAACCACTTTGGTATAGCTCGAGCCTCCCACTTTTCATTGCTTGGGTAGAACTGGGCCCTCATCCTTGCATTAATTTTAAGTCTTAACTGCTGCACCTCCCCACCTAAGTGCATTAGACCATCTCCTCCACCATAAGGTAGCTACATCATTTAGGAATATTGGAGCTGCTTTAAGCCTTAATGCATCATCTAACACCTCGATTGCATCAAAGTGTTGCTTTAAGCTCCAAAGGAAGTTGCCTATCCCCTTTGCATTCTTGGACACGCTAAAACTCTTGAGCTTATGCACCTTTACTCGGGTTGTCACCCGTATATAGGCTAGCCCATATCTAAGCTTAAAGCATTGTTGAACTTAGCTCCCTAACTCCTCCAACTCCTTTCTTAGGTACTTGATCATATTTTTTAAGGTAACATCCTTTCTTTTCAAATCACCTAAGATTCAATTCAGGGCTATTAGCATCTCAATAGGTAACTCCTTCTCTAGCTTCTCTAAGCATTCCTCAATACCTTAAACATGATCCATCATGTCAACCAAGGTTAACTCTACCCTAGATACCCTAGCTTCCACTTAAGCTCTACTTCCTTAAGACCTTCCTTAAGGAGAAAACTCTTTATCCACTAAGGAATCATAAGAGCTCTAGCATACTCAACCAGGATCTCAGACACAAGCTTTCCCTTCATCTCTACCTAGAACTTGCTCTGATACCAAATGTCACATTCAAGTTGATTCTAAGACTATCCCATGCAATATTTAGACTCTTTAGGCTCTCTATAGAGATACTAAGTCAACCTTTTTGTCTAGAGTAAGAATTGTAATTATTGAATGGATTACAAATAAGGGGGATTCCCCTTATATACAAGAGACCTCCATCATTGGACGACCAAAATTTATTCAATCTAACGACAATCATCTAGTTCTACCTAACTATCTTAACTACCCCCACCAACAAAAGAATCTGGACTCTTTTAGAATATTCTTAGCTATAGATCGAGCTTTGCTAGTGGGCTTTATACTTAGTAGACCTCTATGTATAAATACATAATTAAGAATGGACATAGGGATGAGCCTGTGATATGATACATCTCGGGAAAAAGTCCCGCTTTTCATTCTAGATCAAAACTTATTAATGTTAGATATTATTAAATCTAAGATGTATTAGAGGCAAAGCTCTTAAAGTTAGAGAAGATCCATATTGACAACAACGGTTCAAACATGATGACCAATGGTCTACCTAAGAAAAACTTATGTCTTGTTGACAGATAGCCGATGCGATGGAACCACCGTATGAGTTAGAGGGAAATATTATTGGGCTTGGAGTCTAACCTGTATGGACCCATAGTTAAAAAGAACAAAAGAAAAAAACCTTGTTTGCCATTAACAAGTGCAAGGGAAAAAGGACAAAGCGTGCACTACATATTGAAAATGAAGTTGGCATGGTTAAACCGAAGCGGCCGCGGAATTAAGAAAGATTGGACGAGAAGCACTTAGTTCTTCAAAAGTATGGAAATAGAGAACTAGGAATTTTTTTGGTTTCATTTTCATAGTTTACGGTTTCAGATACGAAGAAACTTATTTGACAAAGCGACTTTGGATCCACGGTTGGAAGGCCTATTGGATCTTAATTATGATGAAATTTCAACCATTAGATTCATGGTGAGGAGCACTACTCATATAATGAAAGGAAATCCTAGAATTTCTTATGACAATGTACACTGCCATTAAGAAACACAATGCAATCATAGACAAGAGAAGTGGGTTGAGGACGAGAGGTACATACAGAAGATCACGGTTGAGCCCAAGAGTGATGTGGTAACGATGGAGGAGATGATTGGATGCAAATCGAGCTACACCCATGTGTTGTGATATAGAGCACCAATCCCACCTTTGCAATAGCAATCACATGAGTATGAAGTCTCCTAGGAGTCCAGCAAGGCAAAGTTGTTACTATAGGAGGTGACAGACTTGAAACAACGAATGGTAATAAGCATTGTCATTCTCAGCATGCCATACCGCCTTATGTATGGCCCTTGTATGCTTAGTTGCCTAACGCCTCTTCCCCTTTTAGATAGGCACGACATTAGTCTCCTATCGGAGCGTATTCACGGCTACCCTGTCCATGGTCGTCTTCCAACTATTCCTCGGGTGACCATTCACCATAGCAGTTACCCTATCGAAGCGCATTCATAGCTACTCTATCCTTGGTCACCTTCCAACTATTCCTCGGGTGGCCAATCATAACAGCCGTTACCCTATCGATGCATATTAATATCTACCCTGTCCGTGGTCGCCTTCCAACTCTTCCGAAGGTGGCCAGTCCAGTCACAACAGCAACCTGCCCTCAGATTATTTTCCTATTCCCTATATCCATGGTTGCCGTTTGCCTCTTCCTTATGAGGCCAATCATAGCATCAGGCTACCCTAGGACATGTCCGTAGCCACCCCTTCTTACATCCACAACTTCGCTAGCTGGTCAATTGTCCTAACGGGTATAGCAGTTTCTATGCTATTCCTGGCCACGTCCATACTGTTAAGTCTCCTAAGCTCAGTTTTGATAACAGCAAATCATATGTTAAATTTTTATTATCGAGTTTATTAAATGCACAGGTGAAAAAGATAATTTATGGATACGGATTTATATGAAGAAGACTAAATCGGTATATTTAATTAGTTGAAGATCTAGTCTTACTAGTCAAACATATTTGGATAATATGTTTGATTTCGTGAAGTTGAATTAATCTTTCTGGAGATTAAATATTGAGTGTGGAAAGAAGTTCACAAATCATGGTTACTGGTTAGACAAAGGTCATAGTCGGAAGTGGTATTGACACCATGCACTAAGAATTAGTGCTGACTTCAGAATCGAAAATTGCTTTGGAAATCTCAGAAGGATCGAAAGGAAGTGGAAATGGCAAGTAAATAATTTGGCATGCATAATCGGATCAAGAAGGAATGACAAATATATAAGGATTTGGAAACAACATATGGGAAGGAAGGCCAATATTTGAAAGTTGGTGTTGGGGACTTGGAGTTGACAAGGAAAGGACAAAATCAGAATTTCGAAAGGAAAGGGAAATTTGGAAACAAAGACTATTGAATTGGGAAGGATGAAAAAAAAAAATGGATTCGGATCGGAGATTGACATATTACTGACAACTGGCATTAAGAAGAAATGGCAAATGGAATATAATATTCGAAAGTTTGCCAAAAGCATTTCAGAAACTTATAATTAGAATAGTTTCAGAAAATCGGAAAAGAATTAAATATTGGTTATTAAGGAAAGAGGCTTTGAATGAGAAGATAAGTATTTCACAAAATAGCTAATTCCTTACTAGGATCAAGGAATCTCAAGAATATGGAAATTAGCAACCACAATAGCTATCGGAGAAAATGGAAAGCTCTATTAACATGCAATGGCTACTTCCATGTTAATTCTTTGAAGGATGGCTATATAAAGGAGTAGTACTAGGCAAAAGTGACATGAAAAAAATATACTTAGCTACATTTTACAAATAGTGTTGTTCATTTTATAGTTGTGTTAAAAATATAGAAGATATCCATTTTAATTCATTGATTATATATGTGAGAAGAAATGATTGTTAGATTGTGGAGTACATATTTTTCACTCTAAATCAATAAATAGCTTGTGATTCTTAGATTGTGAGGGTAGTTGGTTAATGTCGTTATCTAGTTGGGAAATGTCTAACACCTTCCAACATGTATTCAAGCAACTGATTTGTGAAGGCAAGGCACATGCAGCATACCTATGACATATGAAATCTAGAGTTCTAATAGTTTAAAGGATCTTTTGCCACATCATCTATCATGCAACACCCCAATCGACATTGGTAACATGATAGTGTACTACATGTCAAGCACACAGGGGAGGCAGGATGGACTTGTCACTTATGATAAGCTCATAACTATTATACTCACGTCTCATGGTTTCAATTTAAACAACCATGCTACTTGCAAAGCAATAGGCTTTATCAATATACATAAGGTGAAGACCAAATTGGGGTTCTACAAGGGTGAAACCACTAGCTAATGGTGAAGGGTTTGTAATGAATAGCCACAACAATAATAGCCTCCACAACAACAGTACTCCTCAATGCAACTCGATGTTAATAACTACTTGCCATGGTAGCAAGAAGATTCACAACAACATTAGCAGGGGGTTGAAACCAGAATGCTAGGCACAGAACATCACTTTAGTGCATTTGACATGTAGCGAATGTTTGAACATCTAGAATGAATATCTTCTACAATGCAACATAATTAAGAGCTTCTCATGGATATAAGTTTTTATTAATCTTGCAAAGATGTAAGGATGGATGCTCTTGACTCGTGCCTTAACCAAATTTGGACACAACAATAGAAGTATTATTGCTATTAGGGTTATCCATCGTTGCCACCACCTTCTCCCAAAGATTAAGGAGGACAACCATCTACATCTACATCTTCCTTCATCCCATTTAACAAAATTTAGGTTTCTTGTTTGCTTAGTCATTATGTTCATATAGTTTGCAATTTCAAATTTGTAATCATTAGCAAGTTAATTAATATAATATCAATTTCTTTTCATTTTTGATGAGGTGGAGGTATTAGCAAACAATATATGGCAAAATGGGACAAATTTCGATTGGTCATGATTTTTTTATTTCTAAACCTTATTTCGAAGGAAACGAGCTAACTCGAAGAAATCAATACCATTGGCACTGAGTTGTGTCATTTTTAGGGTAAATTCCTTCACTTAGTCTTTTAAACAATCAAATTTGCTAGTTTTAATAATTTTTATATTACTTATAACTTTTTATAGTGACTTTTTTTTTTTAGTGTCGTTTATGGTGCTATATTTGTCTTCTAATTTTTCAAGTGTTCTTAAGTTTTAGGCATTTCTATTTTTGGAAAATTTTAAGCGTTTTCATTTTTGAAAAATTTTTATGTTCTATTTTTAACAGCTTTGTGCATATTATTATTTATACGCCTTAGGGCATTGAACAGAGAATTATTGAATATTATCGAAATTTTGAGCTACCATTGCTCTATTTTCCTTCCAAATTCTTAAATTCATAAAATTATCGAATTTGGCTGCTAAATATCAAGGAATTCATAAAATCAATTGATATTTGAAGGTCGCACACTCGGTATTCACAAAATCAACAATTTGTGATAAAAATCCTATTTAATCTTATATGTTACGCTGTATCAGTTTCCCTATTCATTATTGTTATTTCGTTACTTGCTTAACTATTGTCCTTTCTTTTATTATATGCTTATTAAATAAACTAATTAATTAACTACTATAAAACATAAACATCCTTTCTTAGTTATTACATAAACTTACACACACTAATAAAAATGCATATAAATACACATATATATGTAAAAACTAAAAATATGTATGTTTAGTTGCAAATATGTATATAAATACACATATATATACACGTACATATTTATTTACTCATATTTGCATGTATACAAACATATTTGTACACATTTATTCACATGCATCCACGTGCATACAAACTTATATATGTATGTATAAATACATGTTTAAACATATGAATATATAGATACGTGTAAAAATACACAAAGAAAATACATGTATATAGATATACATATATATAAACACATTTACCTATTCACATACACATATACATGTTTAAAAAAAAAACGTAAGAACATGTATATACATTTGTATGTGCATATAATATACATTTATTTACACGTATTCGCATACATAAAAACTCATTTATGTACTTGCAAATATGTGTGCTAATATATGTATATAAATGTGTATAAATATATATATATATATATATATAATATATAAACACATTTACATGTTCATGTATACGTATACAACTTTGCAAAAACATATGGTTTTGTATATACATTATGTACCATTTTATTTACACATATCCATGTACAAAAAACTTATATATATACGTGTAAAAACGTGTGTGAATATATGTATATATAAATATGTGGACAAATACATGCATACTATACATATATTTATATAAATATATAAACTCATATATGTACATATAAATATGTATGTAAATAAATGTATATATAAATACGAATATAAATACATATATATTATATTATATATACATATATATAATATAATTTACATGTTTACATACACATATACATGTTTACAAAAATGTACAAACGCATATATACACTTGCATGCATATACATATATATATATATATATATATATTATATGTGTATAAATATATATTATATGTAAGCATTTTTTACATGTATTTGTGTGTACAAATACACTTGTCTACATAAAAACTAAGAATATGTAAGTATATAAATAAACATATAAATAATTACATATCTAAATATATATATATATATATAAATTAACATTTGAATCGAGCCTATTTAAAAAGTATGTGGACAGCATGTGGATGGATGACACTTGAATAAATGGATACTACACAAGAAAAAACAGGAGCACGTAAGCCGTGGGCCGCAAGCATGCAGACTCGATGGGCCGCAACCACTATAATACACCAAGACGCATAGCCAGACGATTAAAAAAAAAAAAAAGAGGATGATAATGCATATTGCTTGCTAGCAATATCATCAGGTTTTTACAGCTTGTCTTCATACTCGCAAAGAGTGCGAGTCATTCTGCTCCTTCAAACCCTTCTTCCTCTTGCCGATATCGGCTGCAAGTTGTGCTGCTTGAAAACCGGCCTAAAGTGGATCGGCCTCTACGATTCCGTAGAGGTAACTTTTTAGTTAACACATAAATTTTTAAAAGCTAATTTCAATACCCAAGTAAACTTTGCAATGTTACCTAAAATAACTTTGTCTCTCTCTGTTATCTGATGTGGCACTTTGAGCCAATTAATGTGTGACATGTATCATGTCTTATTAAAATAACAATAAAATCATATTTTTAATTAAAAGTTAAGAAAATTATGAAGGAAATCTATGTAAATTGAAAAATTGTACGTGATATGTATTTGTAATAATCAAACAAATTAAATTAGGTGTTTGAATAAAAAAATTTATTCAATTGGTAACCCTAACATCTTGTATTTGCAATAATAAAATAAAAAAATTTCAAAAAAAAAAAAAAACTAGAAATGTCCCATCTTCTTCTCCTGTTGGTAACCAACATATAATCTCAAAAATACTGATAAAAAAAAAAAAAAAAACACCATTTTCTTCTTTGACAATCAACATATAATCTCAAAAAGATGCTATCGGTTAGTCTAAAACTACCTATTTTGACATTTCTACTTCAAGTAGCCATGGAATCTCTCTATCTCTCTTCACTTCAATATCTATTACTTTGCCACCTTTCCTTCCCACACTATTCGTAAGCATAAATGGGAGTTGAAACACTAACTTATGATATGCATCTACCATAAAGATTTCCTTATCCCCGAGGCGAAAAGTTAAAATGAATCTCTTGCATCCTTTTTTTTCTTTTATTTCTCTATTGGATGACAATAGAAGAAAAGCGGTAGACCTAGAAATTACCTAAAGGACATTTAATAAATTAGTGACTCTAGATTGAAAGATATCATCTTTTTGGGGCTAAGTGGTGGTTATTAGTGAAAAAGAGGTATTGTGATGGGTTTCCATGAGTTTCATAATATTGTTGGTGGTGGTGAAGTTTTCACAATGAACTAATGAACTAGAGAAGAGAAGGGTTCTTTCGGTATTCTTGAAGAAGACAAAGGCATGCTATTTGCAACAATCTTCTTGGAAACTTTATTATTTAATTAATTTAATTTATTTTAATTATTATGAATATACATTGATATTTTTTTTAATTGAAAACATGACATTGCAAGTATTGAATGGGGGTTTTATTATTATTTTAATAATAAAGGATACATTTTGTGGACCAATTCGCTTAAAGTGCCACATCTATTGATGGAGGGAGATGGAGTTACTTTAGCTAGTGATGTCAATATCGCAAAGTTTAATTAGGTAGTGATTGTGGTAGTAAAAAAGTCTAGGTGCTTAGTTGAAAAATGATATAAAGTCTAGGTATTAAATGTGATATTGTCTTTTAATTTTTTTATATTTTCTTTTCTTTCTTTTTTTAATTTTTGTATCATTTCAATAATTTTATTTATATTTATTTAGTTAAATAATTTTTCAAAGTAGTAATATATATATATATATATGTTGCTTATATGTCATTAATACCCCTTTATTAAGTAACAAAGCACAGGTAATCTCTTTCGAAATAACTTAAAACACATATTGCCCTTTTATAATTTATCATTTATCATATTCGCATAAATTATTAGTATATATAAATAAAATATGCAATAAAAAAAAAATTGCGCCATCCGTAAATTAAAACCGCACCAAAACCAGCGGTCCGGTCCGCAATCACCATGGAACTGGGTTCCACACGGGGCCAGTAGGTACAACCGCAAAAATCCAAACAGTAGTTTCTAAGCTTGCGCACCTTTAATCGACGACACGCGTTGTCCGACAAAAATAGAATGTGTACGACTTCGTCAAATTTGAGAATATATCCAACACCAACAGCGATTTCGCGAAGTCTACAAATTAAAATATAGACCCAGTCCAAACCTTCTTTCTTCCAGACTTGATCAAACTTTCTTTTCAATTTTCATCAGTCTTCCCCCCTCCACCCCAGTACGAAACCTGGGAAAATAATTTCAAAGTAACTCGATGATTCTTATGTCATAGGTGCTTAATAATCTTCCGCGTGAAATTTCTCTCTTTACCTAAATAAATAAACAATTTAGGAAAGACTAAGTCCACTCAAATGACTGTTAGAAAGGAAAAGCAAAGCAAATATTTTCGTTCTAGAGATGTCGGCAGTCGAAAAGTACGGCGGTGACCAACTGTATGAACACTCAGCCTAAAGAAAATAAAAATAATAATAATAAAAAAAAGAGACTAGCTGTGTACATTGTACACTCGTCTCCACCAAACCGACAAATACTAGACTGCACGTGAGCAAATCTCACCCCCCCCCCAATCACAACGTTACATATTCCTCGCCTCTTCATGCTTCCTACAGGTCGTTGTAATTTTTCTTCAAAAATTACGAACGAGGACACCAGATATGTCATTCAAGGGCCGACATGAAATCAAAGTCGCTGATTGTAAACTTTGTCAAAGTTCAATGAAAGCAATTTACATGTTCATATCAACTATGCCTACTTTAGTTTTAACCCTGTCCTACGTTACCTCTGTCTTTATTACCACGTTATGCTTTCTATCCAAGCCGACATGTTTTTTTTTTTTTTTTCGGACGTATAATCTAGAAGAAATAAGAGGAGGGATTTAAGTCTATCTAAATCAAGTGAGATAACAATGTTGATATTATATATACTAAAAGAGGCTTCGTATCCAAATATCATAAACAAGACATACAAATTATTAAGATGAAATAAAAAAACTACCAACAACATAAACTTCCAGCATACAATAATTCTTAGTTGAACTCTTATATATATATAAGAGTGTGTAGCACTTCTAAAAGAGTGTTTGTGTGTGTAGAACTTTTGTCACTATAGAAGAATCATGGCTTAAATTGGTTTATTGGAACCCTAGTTCCAGGTGGAGTTATGTCTAAATCTAAATTAAAATGATCCAATATGTCAACCAATATAAACTAAATCGTAAATATGCTTTGTATTCTAGTATATCATTTTAAATGAATTTTGTTTATACTTATTAAAATGGTTTAAGTTTGATGTTCATGACCATATTTGTTAATCCAAAGTTTTTGTTCAATCAATAAAACGATTGCAGAGATACAATTAGAATTTCTTCATTGAGTGAAGAGTGTAAGTTGATCAACGATCATGTGATGCAAATGGATATTGTTGCCATTATCTTACGAACAAATTCGAAACTAGGAAAAAATTATAAAAATATTACCTTTGTTTTAATGCTTTTATGAAACTCATAATATGCAATTTTTTCCTTTAACGAAATTAGGACCTCCATTTGGGCTTTTTTTTTTTAATCGTTATTGATGCTGGCAAGACCACTTAGATGATATCTACTGATTGGCTGGTGAGAAGACTATTAGTATTTGCAAACCCAAAAGAGCCCACTGATTAAAAAACAATCATTTGATTTTCTTTTTTGCATTCCCTTAGTAGTGGGAAAGAAAGTCTATCTATTTGCCTAGCTTTTGTAGATTTTTTCTATCACAATCCACAAAAATTCCACGAATCACTTGGTGGTTGAGTCACAGATGACTCAGTAGTAGTGTGGAATTGGCTTTCTCGTCCGATGGATCTGATCTATAGTTAGGGGAGAATGAGTATCCACTTTTGATTGGCAAAAAATAATTCATATAATGAAATAATATTATTACATAAATTTAATTAAATATATAAAAATAAGCAAAAATATAGTAAAGTGAAAAAAAAGAGAGGTTAGTAACCTTAAAAGTTATTTAGTAACTCATAACGTTTTGGATGGTGGCTATGAGCGGTTTTGCATGGTGAGTAGTAGGACTCCTTTAGCTAGTGAGGGGTTACCCACCACTATTAATGGGATGCTTAATATATATAAATGTACTCTTGGCATGTGCATTAAATTAACTGGTTGCCTTATTACACATGCTTCAGTGAGAATTCTAGATACCTCTTATCCATTAATGTACTCTCTTAGGACCTATCATATGCAAGGGTGGAAATATGGGTTAAACGAGTCGGCTCACCTTGACTCACATCGGCCTGTAGGTTGAAGCAAGTTGGCCTGCACCTTATGCAAGTCGAAAATGCCAACTCGACTTGCTTTATGAGCTAATGTTGGTTAAGTAGGTCAACCTGCCAAAAGGTATTAGCAATTCAACCTACCAAAAGGTATTGGCAATCATTACACAAACCTGGAACCCAAACTCCAAACCCTAACGGCTAAACCCCAAAGTCAAACCCTAAAGATCAAATGGCCAAACGATTGAACCCTCAAATCTTAAACCTTAAACTTAAACCCTAAAGCTAAATGGGCAAACTCCTAAACCCTAAATCGGAACCTTAAAGCCAAGTGGCTGAACGACTGAATCCCTAAACCCCAAAACTTAAAGGGCCTAAACCCGAACCCCAAACCCTACACCATAGTCTACATCACATCCTCATTAAATTAAAAAAAAATGCAACTAGAAGAGGAGCAAGAGTGATTGATGACGAGTTGCTGATGAGATGAAGACGGTGATTGTAGTAGACGAGGAGGATGACAAGAGTGATGCTGGCTAGATTTGTGAAGATGCTTGAAGTGAAGATTGGAGAAGTGAGAAGTAAAGGAAGAGGAGTAATGGATGAGGAGATCATTTCACTAGAAGTGGATTGGTGGTTTGTGGTCTCAATTTGTTGTAGTCTCCTAGGCGGTCATGGGTGTGTAATTTTGTAAGTTTAAGTGATTTTGATGTGAGCTTGCTTGTGGCTATGTGTGTAAGTGTAAATCTGTGTGACCATGAGCTAGCTTGCGCATGTTGTCTTGTCTTTTGTTGTCTCATCTATGCTCAATTTTCTTTTTTAATAATTTGATGTGCTAAGTAGGGTAGGCCAGAAAGCCTACAATTCATGCAGGCTAATTGTTTTTTAGCCTAACCCATAAAAAAATTGTGGGTTGGGCAAGCTAGCCTGCTAGGTTCACCCTGCCTTTCTAGCCTTAATCATGTGTCATATGCCACTTTTGCTCTACCTCCTATATCCATATATATATATATATAGTAATTACTACAAACTTATTATTAGGTGTGAGTTGATACATGGTGGATACAGGTATGAGGCCATATTCATAACCTATACTTAGACCTAAATCTAACTTTATAGTACTCTAGAACTACCTTATAACTTAGATACCCTAAAAAACATTTAAATTTTGTCTTTCTTTTTATAAATTTTAAGTTTATATGATATTAAATGAGTAATCTATATAGGATATTATAAGTTCTTCTTATGTAAAACTTATGAAGCATATAGCAAATTCTATGAAATTAATAAAAGTAATTTTTGCTATCTTCATTATTTCAAAAGTATGTGATCTTATTACTTATAAAATGGGAACAAGTATGGGGAAAGAATGGAAAACGTAAAATTGGAGAGGAAAATAAGGAGGAACAAGGAAAATAATGAAAAATATAAAATAAGAAAGGTGGCATTATGTTTAACTGTTTAAAGTTATTAACTTATGAGCTTGAGTTTCTTTTCTTTTTTTTTTTCTTTTTTCTAAAACATTTATTGCTAGAAAAATATAATATTGTTATCTATTATCCATTATTTATAAATTTAAAATAAAGCAAAATACACCAAATTTTTAACTAGTGCATAAACAAGAAATTACCTTAATTTACATGAAAATAAACATATTATGCACTTATATTGTAGAAAAATTGAAAAAATATTCATATTTCTTGCAAACATTTGACTAAATCTTTTATACAATAACAACATACTTGAACCTATGAAGAAAAACATGTAAATTAGAAAGCCAGTAAATAAAAAAATAAAAACGAAAATATGTTATGCACAAGCAAGATCATATACCATTAAATATATACATATTCTAACGAAAATATAGCCAACCAAACCAACATTAAACTTCAACCAATTTGATTAGAAAAAGAAGCACATTTATATACTTAAAGTTAAAAGCATACCTTTAAGAGTGTATGATTTCTTCTCAAATATACGTACTTACAAGAAAAACACGCACATCAGTATTATGTTAAAATGGAAAACAAACACAGTAAAAGAGATTGAGGAATGGTGGAAGGGTGTTCGAATAACAGGATGGCAAGAGAGGAATTACCCTTGAATGATTGTTTTACGGCGATAGAGAAGAAGAGAAGTGAGAGTTTTGTAAGTGTATAGATTGAGAGGCGATTTTTAACTTTAGCTAGCGAAATAAATCGCTAGTGATTCAATTATTGGTGAGCATTCTACCCCTTTTATATTTAAGTAATTGTCCTATGAAGTGACTCGCTGCTTCATTTACCAACTGGCATATTATACAATAAAATGTCACATATATTATTCAAAACTAATGCATACATAAATTCGCTGTATATTCATAATTCTATAATAGTGTAGTAATTTTCACATAAATTCAGGTAATATTTTTTGTATTGTCCTTGCAGGATTTTATTGTAATAGTTAAATGTCATCAAGGTTGAAACAAAAAGGAAAACAATTCGTCAGTTCCACAAGTAAAATAATTAGATTTGATCAAATATCGATTGTTTTGTTATTTAAAAGTACAAGTGAAGGAACAAAGGCATCTTTCTTCCGGTCTCTCCTACAGTCAAAATTCTCCTATTAGTAAACAAATAAATAAGATAGTCAATGTATGACCTAATAAATCGAGTAATTATCCCTAGCATGGCCATATTTTTGAATCTTTCACCCATATCATAGCACTCCACCTTTGGCACATGCCCTAGAGACATGAAATAAATAATGTTGCATCCCCTATATCCCCGAAAAGAAAGAATGTAATTGGCCAGTCACACGTAGTGACATCAAAATTCGCCTGAAAAAAACCTTAAACCAACGAATCGCTAGCCTCATGTTTCTGTTCACATATGCTTTCATCATGAACGACAGCCGTAGCACCAGTCAATTCTTTAGCCCTGTGAGCTTCACGTTTCCAGTCTGTCCTAACCAAAACTAGTAACATGGTCAGGGCGCACGAACCTTGCGCAGCTAATAGACCTAGCCATAGTCCTTTGAATCCCAGACCAGCATAGAACCCCAACCACACTGCCACTGGCATTCCCACCAAATAGAAGCACCCCAAATTGATGTTTGCTCCCAATTTAGGCCTAGCAGTCCCTCTTAGCACACCGCACCCCGTGGTTTGTGGACAGTTCCCCAATTCACAAAGTCCAATTATAGGCAAAACAGTCGAGGTCAACGCGATAATTTCACTATCACTCGTGAACATACTTGCCCATTTGCTCCTAACCGTAAGGGTAAAAAACAGGGCAGTCAAACCCAACATCAAGCTTGAACACATTCCGGTGGTGGTTGCTAGCTTGGCCTTATCTGGTTGGTTCGCCCCGAGCTCGTTCCCGACTCTAGTGGATACTCCGAAACTTAATGAAGATGGGAAAATATATATTAATGCAGTGGTTTGTATTAAAATCCCCATTGATGCAACGGTTGCTCTTGGATTTACGAAGAGGCCACAAAGTAATATCATGATTTCGTACCACCACCATTCTAAGCACACGGAAATGCAACTTGGGATTGCTAGGTTTAGTAGGGACTTAAATTCCTTCAAGCAATCCTTGGAAATACCGCACCAAGTGGTCTTGTACACTCCTGAAATTGAAATATATAGTATTAAAGAGGAGATGAGATTGAAATTAGTGCAGACGGACGCTAGAGCAACACCGCGAATACCGAGATCGAGTATATTAACAAGGAGGTAATTTATGGGAATGTGGAGGAGAATAGAGAATCCGGCGCAATAGGTTAGTGGCAAGGTGATGGATTGTGTTCGGAGGTAGATGCGAATAGGATGCAGGATCGATTGCAAAACGAGGTCAGGAAGGGAATAGAGGATGTAGGATTGAGCCTGTGTGGCCAGTACGGGATCCTGACCACAGAGGATAAGGATATTTTTCATGTGGAGCCACATGAAAGATATCAGGACCGAGGTCAGAAGCAATAGGACGATTGTTCTCAACATGGTAAGGCCTAGGAGCTTGAATCTTTTGGCGCCGAAAGCTTGGCCACATATGGGCTCCATCCCCATTGCGAGTCCGGATAGGATGGAATAACCAGTGATGTTGGCGAATCCGATGGCGAGGGAACCACCGGCTAGGGCAAGGTCACCTAGGCGGCCTAGGAAGAGCATAGAGATCATGGAGCGAGAGTAGAGCAAAAGACCGGTCAGTATCATGGGAACTGAGATGTTTGCTATAGCTTTGGCTTCGGTTAGTACTGAAGATAGATTGGGTGACTTCGTGGGGTTTACGGTAACTTCTTCTTGTTGGTTCTGTTTGTGGCATGTTTGTGTCTGGGGGATCAGAGGAGAAAACATGTCGGGTTTGTACGGCTTGGTAATTGATAGACTGTTAGGTTGGTCTTCTTTGAAAGAGTTAGAAGAAGAAAAATTACACATGTCTGGTTCTTTTATTAATTTCAGAGAGAAATGTTAGGTTTCTGAGAGATAACAAATAGGAGAAGTGAGAAGAGAGAAGAGGAGAGAGAGAGAGAGAGGGAAAGGATTCTTGTTGAGACATGGAAGCGAGACAAGCATGGATATTTATACATGGAAAATCGTAGACACTGCTGCGTATGGCTTGCTAAAGAAAAAGACGTGGAATATATTTCTGTCCAGAAACAAGATTGGTTCACGGATCCAGTTTGTTTAAAATTATTTTCATCTTTCCTTTACTTTTTAATATAGAAAAGTGATAATGAAAATGACTTATAAAGAAATGGACTTTAACCATAGCTTTCTATTTTTTTATCCAACTCTCATTTTACAGCTTTGACAGAAGAAAAATAAAATCTAATTCATTCAATTAAAAGATCATATACATATTATAAATACATGAATAATAATAATGTTTTTACTGTATACAACTCATCCGGGTTACAATGTTTACAGCTTGATAGCAATGCTTGCCCCCGCTTAAGACTGGTCGTCGCAATTGGGGCCAACAAACACGGAGAGAAAAGTGTGTTGTACAGTGTCCCGAGGCGTTTTTTCTTGAAGTTTCATAATCTATCCAAATTTGTCTTTATACCCACTCATTTAAAGTACGGACAACGTTTTTGACCGACTGTATATGCGTTTACATAAGGAAATGCTTTTAATTAAGTGTTTAACACTGAACGTGCCTCGTCTGGTAATATGATGGTTTGTTTTAATATTGTGGTTAATTACCATCGATTTGAATTAATACATACATGTACATAAAATAAAGAAATCAGATATAAAGTAAAAAAAATATTAAAAATAGAGACTATCCTGAGAATTACATTCTTTTCTAATTTCTTCACATTGATTTGTACAAATTTAATCTTATTTTCTAAAGCGGATAACGTGATGTATACCAGTATATAAATTGCAAAAAACAACGAACATAGAAATATAAAACTAGAGGGATTGAATTTGACATATTTAGATCAACATTAAAATTATTTATATGCATTATATATATATAATAATAATATTTTGCAAGTGATTACACTCAAAATACATTTTAGTATTTAATACATGAGTACCTTATAAAACCTATGAAACATTCTATTAAATTTTTACAATATTTAAATTCTACGCTAAATTATCGACAATTTGAACTTATCAATGCTTTTATAACATTATATTCATTCAAATTGCATAAAGGAATACTCTTCACGAGTTTAGATTGATAACATTACAAAATTTACTTCATATAATTTCCTAGACAAAAGTAATATTATAGAACAAAAGTGACAAAATAACACATCAAGGAAAAAGGCATATCTTGTACCTATGCAGAATTTACAATCTATTAGAAAGTTTAACCCATTTACTTAAAATATATCACATCAAATCCATTATAAAAAGTTTATAAGTATAACATTTGATAATTAAAAAAACATAACAGTAAAGGTAAGGTTAGTAGTGGGAAGTGTGAAATCTATAGTTCAATCTTGTATAAATTCGCTAGACTCGCCGTAGAGGTGAGAATAAAGTTTGAGAGCAATAGTATTGTATTAAAAGAGTAAAGTTGTTATTTATAAGTATCAACAAAAGTTATTTATATACAATAGCCTAACTAAACTAACTTGTTAAATTGTGTAACTCAACTACCAAAATTGTGTAACTAAATATATACAATATTCCATGCATGTATAATAAATAAGATAGTCTTCACATAGTTGGTTAAAAGCCTAGCTTGGAATGAAATGCTAAAAGTTTAGCAAAATAAATTGATTTTCTGAGAATCTCTATCGATTGAGTTGATGAAGGAATATACTTTGTCATGAGAAAACCTTTAGCTATATGATCACACAAGGAATAAACATCTATTTCTATGTGCTTAGTTCGGCTATGAAAACAAGGATTGGAAGTAAGCTAAAGGGCTAATTTGTTGTCACAATAGAAGGAAAAGGTGTGGGCACCGAAACATTCAAATGATGTTAGAGGTAAGCAATCCATAAGATTTCCTTGGTAGATGCAGCCATACTATAGTACTTAGCTTCAATTGTAGAAGTGTTAACTGTATGTTGCTTTTTACACTTCCAACAAATAAGAGAGCTTCTAAGAAAGATACAAAATCCAGAAAAAGACTTTTGATCAACCAACAAGAAACCCTAATCAACATCACTATATGCAACTAGATTTAATGTAGTGGAATAAGGATATAGCAATCCAAGAGACAGAGTTCCATTCAAATACTACAAAAGATGTAAAGTAGCTTTCATGTAAAACTCTTGGTTGAGACAAAAATTGATTAAGATGTTGAACACTATCGGCTATGTTAGGACAAGTAATGGTTAAAGTATAATAAACACCCAATGAGACACCTATATTGCAAAGGTTGAACATGCAAGGCACTTTCATCCTTTAACAAACATAAACCAGCCGATAATGGGACATCAGTTGGTTGACAACCACTCATACTAGCATCATTCAAGATATCAACAATAAACTTCTTTTGATTGATTAGAAGTCATTGATCAATTTGACGTAATTCTGGGCTAAGAAAAAAATCTAGCTTCACCTAAGTCTTTAATGGTGAGAGCATGATGTAAAGCTTGTTTAAGATTTGTAATTGCTGTAACATTTGTGTCTATGATCAACAAGTCATCAACATAGACATAACAATAGTAAAGTAAAAGGTTGTAGACCAAACAAATGGAGAATAGTCATTCTTGGACTAATTAAAGCCCTGTGTAACTAAGAATTGTGTAATCTTCTAATTTCATTGTCGAGAAGCTTGTTTAAGGCAATATAATGAACACTTGAGTTTGTAAATTTGACGTGGTTAAGCTTTAGTATATCCTTTAGGAGGCAACATGTAAATTTTTTCATCCAAGAACCTATGAAGGAAAACATTATTAATATCAAGTTGGAAAAGAGGCTAACCTTTAGCAAAGGTTATAGCAAGCAAAAGGCAAACTGTTCCTAGCTTAGCAACAGGTGAAAAGGTATCATGGTAATCAAGTCTTTCAACTTGAGTATACCTTTTAGCAATGAACCTTACTTTATAGCATTCAACACTACAATTAGGTTTATACTTTATCTTATAAATCCACTTAGATCCTTTGACCTTTTTATTAGGAGGAAGAGAAGTAATTCCCATGTATAATTGAGTTCAAGAGCCTCTAACTCTTTGTTCATAGTAGTTACCCAATCACTATTCCTAATTGCTTATGAGTAACAATAAGGTTCTTTTACTATTAACATTAGTTTCATGGATGCAGCAAAACTATGTAGCAGATTAATAAAAGTATGAGCATTGAACAATGGTTAAGGATGAGATGGAAACAAATGAATCAAAACTAGTATACACATTATGAACATAATCATTCAACCATTTAGGGGGCTTAAGGGGCCTATAAGACTTACGTATAGCAAATAGAATAGATGGACATGAGACTTGAGGATCTAAAAATGATGACTCAATTGAGGTTCGAGGATTTGAAAATGATGACTCAACTGAGGTTCAAGGATTAGATGAATGATTAGAAGATAAAGAAGTAGATACATCATCAGAGGAAAAGGTTATGTGAGGAAATAAAGAGGAAGGTAAATCAAAAACAAGAAATGAAATATTAAGCTTGAAAGGAAAAAAGTATTCATGAAATATCACATCTCTACTAACAAGAATTTTTTTGAGCTTCCAAATCAAACACTTTATAAGCCTTATGTCCATGAGCACACCCTAGAAAAATACATTTCAATCCTCTAGATTGAAGCTTATCTATAGGAACCAAGCATTTAGCAACATAACACAAATAACCTATAACCTTTAAATGATAATAAGTAGGTTTTTCTCCAAAAAGCACTTCTTGTGTAGTCTTTCAATCAAGGACAACATGGGCATCTTATTAATCAAATAAGTGCCTATCAAAATGCATTCTACCTAAAAGGATTTTGGAAAATTAGCATGAATTCTCAAGGCTCTAGCAATATCTAGAATATGTCTATGTTTATGCTTCACTCTACCATTTTGCTATAAAGTATATACGGTTGTTCATTGATGAAATATTCTTAAATCATCGAAAAGAGATTGATAATCATATGATAGAAACTTAGTACTATTATCAAATCTAATGAATTTAGGTACAACCACAAAATGATTCAAAATTTACTTATAAAATATAGTAAGAACAATAGGCACTTGAGATTTATTATGTAACAAATAAGTCCATGTACTTTGTAAATGATCATCAAGAATTGTGAAAAAGAATGTAGCTCTTGATATAGATGATACTCTATAAGGACCCCAATGTCCATATGTAACAAATTAAATGGAAAAGGAGAATGATGAATAGAGCGATCAAAGGGTAAACGATGAAATTTAGACTTGGAACATGTTTCACAATGAAAATGATTTGAATCTACTATCTTACAATCAACAATATGTTGTAATTTTGACAAAGAGGAGTGACCTAATCTTACATGAAACTAAACATAAATCTTCATGCTTATTACAAGATAAGCTAAACAAAGAAGAAATTTGTTGTACATAATCTTCGTTGGCACTAACAATATTGTTGCAAAAATGTCGCAACATATATAACCCATTATGAATGTGAGCTGAAGCAACAATCTCCTTAGAGTTCTAGTCTTGAAAGTTTAAGGAGGATGAAGTAATGGTTACCAAAAATTTGTTAGTAAAGGTCACTTTATAGACAAATAGAAGGTTATGAGTGAATTTTGGTATATATAGTACTCTACAAAGTAAAAGATGTGACTTAATGAAGATTTATACTATATGATGAACTACATGTTTGTTACCATTACGTAGACAAAGAAATATAGGTTGGTTTAGTGTTTAAATATCATGAATTTATATGGAGTAATATGATCCATGGCATTAATGTCTGCAAGCTAAGAACACATATTGTTATTCAAAACATTAGGATAAGTGACCAAATTACTTGCAAAATGAACATCATGTATAGCTTTACCATCAATTTCTTGGTCTTCCTAAGTCTTCATTAACTTAACGGCCTCTTAACAAATGGTGTGAATCAATTGCGAATTTGATGCTTAGCTAGTATTCAATTCCTTTGCATCACTAACAAAGTTGTGGAAAGGTGTATTTGGTGAATTAATCTTCTTAGCCTCTACCTCAGCTACCATTCTTAGATGAGACTTCACTATTCTTTTTCCCTTATATGAGTTAGGATACCTAATCAATTGGAAAAAACTTTCAATGGAATGACCTTAGCTTTTATAGTGTTTGCAAATCATCTTGCTTCTCAATGGACTCCTTATTTTCTTTTATCAGATACATTAGTCATATTAGCCAAATGAGCTAAACTATTCACTTTAGAACTGCCAACTCTAGTCATTTGCTTTTGTTTTTATACTTGTTGCACCAAATAAAATGCTTTATTCATAGTAGGCATGGGTTCCATTGATAAAATTTGATTCCATATAGATTCAAATCCTTCATTTAAACCCAAGTTGTATTAATCTTCCTTAAGCTTTAAACAATGCAATTCTCTCTACCAAAGCATAGGTGCAGTATTTAATTCTTCCACACTCACATGAAGGATAACTATTTAAAGCTTGTATCTCATGCCTATACCTTTTAAGTCTATTGTAACACATTCCAACTACTTGATTTCCTCGTCTATAATTTGAAATTTTATGCTAAAGTTGAAAGACAAGAGGCTCGTTGCCATAGCCATACTACTCTCCTACTTCCTTCCATAAATCATAAGTAGGTTTTGCATAAATTTTTTTTTTGAGAAATCTCAATCGTCATGAAATTTAACAACCATCATCTAACCATGTAATCTATCCTAGTCCACTGTATGAAAACAGGAGAATTATTACTAGGTTTAGGAATTGACCCATAAAAAAAACCTAGTTTAAGTTTTGCGCCTAAACCCATTCTAACCACTTGACTCTAAGAAAGATAATTCGAACCATTAAAGGTAATATTTCCAATCATTATAGTAAGATTATCATAATTTGAAAGATATAAAGGATTGGAAAGATTTGAATCACCTTAACCATTGTGACTCACAACAACTGGATTATTCATCTTAAAGGTAACCTCAATACTTCAAAATCAATGAAATGAAAAGTATACATTGATGATGCACCTGAAGTGCTTTGATACCATGTGAAATTTACAGTTCAATCTTATATAAATTCACTAGATTAGCCATGGAGGTGAGAATAAAGTTTGAGAGCAAAAGTATTGTATTGAACGAGTAGAGTTATTATTTTACAAGTCTTAATAGTAACTATTTATATACAATGGTCTAACTAAACTAGCTAGTAAAACTAACTAGTTAAACTGTGTAACAAAACTACCAAAATTTAGTAACTGAATATATACAATATTTTACGTGTGTATAATAAATAAGAGTCTTTATAGGAAGAATTGAGACAAGAGAGAGGTAGATGAAATGAACCAATTTTTTTATAGACCATAGGAGTGGATTATAGCTTATATGTTCATTTTTTATTTTTCATTTTTTGGTAGAACGTAAAAGGTATAAATCTATGATATTATTCTATATTTATTATTATAATTTATTAATTTTTATAAGATAGATATAAGGTACATTGAAATTTGTATTCTTATATCTTAGAATACATGTTTTAGAGTGAGTATTGGATGTGAAGACATTTTACTTGTAACTGTAACTTTAACTGCTCATCTGAAATTATAAAAGGATTTCTTACTTATCCCATGCAAAATCACTAAAAGGCTGCTAATTTTCTATAATAGTTCATTGTTTTTCTTCCGAAGCATAACTTGTGAATTTCCACAAAGCTCGTAATTTTTTTTTTCCTTTTTAAGTTTGTAGCATGTAATGTAGTTTGTAATATTCTAAATTGAATGTCAGTTTCCATTGAATATTTGAACAAGCCTAAAGTTCCTAATTTTGCTCGATAGATTACATTCTGTTTTTCGTAAGGTTGCTTAATCTTGGTATTTCCTTCAAAGTTCTTAACACATTTTTTCTGTAATAACGCACATAATTTGCAATTCTTCTCTGCCTCTCGCAATTAACCATGATGTGCTTCTACGGTGTTTCGAAATTTTATTATAGAATTCCTCATATTCGTTATCCTCCATCCGTTTGTATATGGATTCTTCTTAAACATCTCTCATAACCTCGTAACTATCTTCATGTTCATACTTTTGCTTGAACCAAAAAAAAAAAAAAAAAGAAAAGAAAGTAAAATCCTGTACCGCAATTATCTATGGGCTCGTAACATTTGTGATGACTCATCAATTGAAATTATTTCTAGGCATATTCAAAGTTTAATAATTGCTTAGACTTTCTTAATTTTTCTATCTACTCGAATTTCTCCATAAAAAAGTTCGCAAACTATATCACGAGATTTCATGGTTTTTATAGTTTGTAACTTGAATTTATTTGCTTAAAACATTATAGAAGTTCATAATTATACTATATATTGTAAAGTTTACTTTATGTTCATATATTTACTTTAAATATTCTTAAAACCACTAAAAAATTTCTGATCCTCCGCTAAAGGAGGATAAAAGCTCTCAAATGTGGAATCTATGTTTACTTTATTGATAATAGGAAGGGTAGCTTAATTTTTTTTTTAATATATATCTGTAATGTTCCGTGGAATTTGGACTTAATCTAATAAAATACTTCGTACTACACCCTACCCAAATTGCATGTATGCTGGCCTGTCCCTTTTACATCTTTTATTGAGGACGTAGTTTTTGAAGCCACAAACTTTTTCTAATGTTCAGATCAGGCTGTTATAAATCCACGAAACAATGGTATGAGCTACCTGATTTTTATTACCAGGATTCCTTAGAAAACTTAATTAACTACATATATAAAGCTCTAAATCAAGATTATGTGGTTCTCAGTTTGCTTTAACAAAGCTCAACATTAGTTTAAGTAAGTTCATTGAACCAAGGGGATAAATGTCTCGTACGAGACAGTTCGTAGGTTCTAGTTTTTGCTTTTTCGAGTTCCCATGCATATGCTTTCCAATTTTATTATCATCACTCGACATACCTAAGACAAGGTGAGCCCAACTAATTGGATGGTGATGCCCATTAACACGTAATTAGTGTGATTATTAAAGCAGTGGATTACAGTAAATTACAATTAAGTTGCGGCTCGAATTTAACCAGCCTAGAACGTAAGTTTCTCCCGTGTTGATGATGGGCTAGACGCGACACTTAAGCACCATAAGGTTATATAATTATGCATAGAAAATGCCCTAATGCTCCCAAAATCCCATGACTCAGACGGCGGCTGGTAAGACCGAATGACCTAAGCCCACTTCTGGCGGCTCGAGCTAATCCCGACTTTCGACCTTCGGTTGTCCTCTTCTTTAATGTACACCGTTTCTAAATTTTTCAAAACATGCGCTCCGTTAAATGGCAACAAATAAAACAGAGAATAAAACTACTAGCAACACTTGGATTTATTGTTCTATGCGAATGAGGGAATTCACTTAAACCATATCACGTGCCAAGCTCTGTTCATGCACTCGTTTCGGTAAAAGATTTTTCTAGGTTATCCAATATTTCGAAGCCAATTAGAAGTAACTAATAATCTATAGCATAGTTTTAATCATTTTTCTACTTTGAGCTCTCTGTTTTGGTATATTGTTGATTTGATTTACCATATTGGAGTGCAAAAATTATTATATGAAAAGATAAATGTAAAAAATGAGGATTTGAAGATTTAATCCGATAGAGATATCTTTTTTTTACAAATATTGGGGACATGAATCAGAAAAAATTCTTACAAAACCATGAAATGAAATCATGACTCTACTTGGAAGAAATCTCATATAAGGATGACATATGAAATAAAAAACCATGTATTGAAAAAACCTAGATCTAAAATGAGACTTCGAGGCAATTTTTATTTGTTGATGAAAAGGCGGTTGTAGATGTTTAGATTCAATCAATATAACTTTTTATCATAGTAGTCGCACGGTGGAGATAGCAATAGCACCAAATGATAGACTTGATCAACATGATTTTTTATTGTAGTAGTCGCACTATGGAAATAACGATGGCACCAGATGATCAAGAAGTGGGCGACTAAAATATGATAGTTATATTCTTCCCAAATTTATATTAAATGAAGATTCCTAAAGAGAGGGAGAAGAGCTGCACCTAGATACCGTCACGGTTCCGACTCGACCTACAGTCAGCCTAAAGCCGTCAAGTCATGGGTCGAGAATTAGGGCAACTGTGCCCGAAATCGTATGATTGGTTCATAGGCTGGTTTACAAGAATCGGCTAGTCACGAACTAGTTCTAAATTTATGACTCTTTTTTTCTCCCTTTTTTATTAAAACTTCTAATTTTTTTAATTTTTTAATTTTCTTATTTTATTTTCCTTTTTAGTTTTTCTTAATTTTTTTAGAGTAAAATTCCTCATCCTAAAATTTTCAAATCAAAAAATTAAATTATTATACTAATTACTAATAACTATTTCTTATAATACAATTATTTTATATCAAAAAATGTTAAAATTTAGATTTACATATTTCGTAGTTATAATTAACAAAAGCCCTATACACAAGAGAAGAGAGTCATCCTACAATTTTATTAATATTAAATGAAATGGTGCAAATATTATCCCTATTAAAAGTGTATCTTATTTTTAAATAGTAATAAGTAATATATCTCTCTCTCATGACTTTGGCCTTTTACTATTTCCATTTGTCTACATTTTTTTGTTTGTCATTAGATTCACATCCACTTGTTCCTTTTCTTTCTTTTTCTTCTTTTCCTTCATACTTTGGCTACTTTCTACTCATTTTTTACCCTATTTTTCTTGGTTCACTAGTTGAAACCACCAATTTCAACGATCAGGCAGATCTACCATGGACTCGTGAGATTGGTGATTCCTATATAGGTCATGACTCATGAGTCCTAGTCACAGTTTTGGGCTAGGTCATGGTTCAAACTCAAACCATGATAGTGTCTAGCTGCACCACTACTTGAAGTGCTATTTAGCGAAAGTAGCAATTACCTTAAAGTCAAAATTTGCACATGATGTAGCCTATAGCTCATGCACAAGTTTTGTAAGTGTCGAATCATGTGTATGTGTTATAGGACAATGCGGCCTTGGGCCCTAAGGCCCACCTCATTCAAGCCTAGTGCTAGTTTAGGAAAGTGCCTAAACCGATCAAGACAAATATAGGCAGTAATCTAACTTCCTTAAGGATACACTCTATTAAATCTTTTCTAAAGCATATAGGGTGTTTTTAGGGAAGATTTACTTGTTAAAAATATCACACTACTTCAATACTATAAATAAGAGATTATTTTGATCAGGTAAGGCATTTGATTCTCTTTATAAGCTTGATTATCATGCCATTGTACTACTTCTCTGACTTGAGTGTTAGAATTTAAGTGCTAAAGACACCTTTGATGCTTAATTCGGCCTAAAATCAGCCTATAGCAATAAGTGCAATTAACAATATGGAAGTCATAGGTTACAATCGTAACATAACATTCCATTAATTAAAAGTAAAAAAAAAGAGGCTTGGGGGTAGGGGTTGAAGGAAAATGCAACTGACCCATAATTATAAGAAGTTTCTTTTTATGTGTATTGTCTCCTATGAGGACTACCACCCATCAAAAGTTTATTCACATGGAAGTCGCAAGTTGAGTAAAGAAAGCAACTGCAGCAACACAATTTGATTATTTTAAACTAGAAGATGACTTGTAAGGCCTATAATGTCTTGATTTTTGTAACACTTCAAAATTAGAAATGTTATAACCCATCATGTGTCATTACTATATACTGACATGCTAAGGCTCTTAAACTACTTAAACCATAAGTATTTGTATCTCTCCACATTATAAAATAACTCATATATTTCTCAAAAATCAAATATACATATCTTCTATTTATTTGCTAATACACATAATTCTAAATTTTTTAGATAATCAAATATTGAATCTAATTTTAATCAAAAGTAAACTATAATATCCTAATTTATTACATGTCTCAATACTTTAGCGTTGAACTAGTCCTAAAGACTAATATACTTGAAAAAGAGATTCCTTAAATGGGGTGAGCTAATGCCCACTATGTGAGTACCACAAAAACATACGTGTCACAATGATCACAATATACATGCACATAATGCAACAAATAAATCACAACCAATAGGTTTATTATCATTATTTAAGCCAACAAACATCATAGGGATAGTCATGATCCCTATATATATATATAGGTTAACCTTAAGTTGGGAACCACTACCTCTGACCTCAACATTCTAAATGGTATTGGAAACTGTCACTATAAGCCCTAAGATCCCTAAAATCTATTCTAGATCATTTTGATATAGAACTCCACTAGGGGTAACATTATACATTGATCTTTGGGGTGGTCCCTAGAGATCTACCACCTTCAACTCCTAAGCCGAGCTACACACTACTAGAATGCAAGTCCTTAGTTGAATCATTAATTAGTCTATTCAATTTTTATTATTATCACACACAAACAACAAACACAATAAACATGTACTTGGAATCATGCTATTAGTACCATAAGTAACTTTAACAAATCCAATATTTGGTCAAGATGGCATGAATAACTACTTTAAAAATTTTAGTTAGTTACAAACTAACTTATTTTTATCCTATATTACTTTAGAAGAGCATGGAAAATGCAAGATAAACAAAATTAATTTTTTTTAAAGTATAAAAGGTACACAATTGGAAACTTGGGCATGTTTCTAACTATGTATCTCTTTGTTTCTTAATATGTAGGGCTTAACAGTTGGGAATATAGGGCATGTTCCTAGCCATGTGTCTCTTAGATCAAAAAACATATTTCTTCAACTTGTTTTACCCATCTATGCTTGTGTGTGTGTGTATTATGTATTAAAGGTACACAAATAGGAACATGGCAATGTTCTTGCTCGTGTTCGCCCTTATTCCTCAAAGATGTGTAAAAACCCCTAATTTCTCCTACAACATGTCTCCTTACTTCGATTGAAACATCAATACACTAAATTCATACTATTACTATACAACTTACTTGAGTAGATGATCCAAGGTTGTGTTAAACACTCACAATCCTTTCAATTCTTGTGTATTATGTTAACCTATAAATCTCAAAGCGAAACCTATTCAACTATGACTGAAAAGAAAAAGGGGCTAAGGAGATTCATTATCCTTACCTGGAAAAGTTTTTGTGAGAGAGAGAGAGAGAGAGATTTCTTATAAGAAGTGGAGCTAGTGAAAAGAAAGAAAATGGCAAATGGGGTGTTTTTGAGATATTTATACTTCTCTTGTCAAATAAAAAATCCATAATGCCCTTGTCTTAAAAACCATATTTTTCTGCCCTCATTTTTTTATAATTGTATTATTTATTTATTTATTTACTTATGGATACTATATTATCCTCCCTTTAAAAAACTTTTGTCCTCAAAAGTTTATTTAAATTGCGGAGTAACTTTGAATGCTTGTTCCTCATGTTTCTTTATGAATCCATTGTAAGTTTTTATCTTATTTATCAAGTCTTTCATTGTGCCATTTTGATTATATTTTTTACTCTAATGTTTAAATTATCTTAACGATAACTATTCTCTAATTTCTCTCTAAATCAATATATCTAAGGGCTGTAACAACCTTACTCATTTTCTAATAGTTTTCAATTATCATTCTATTGAATAACTCTCAAGTGATTCCTACATTGTCTCTTTGGATTTTAGAATTGATAAAAATCCCAATCGAGTGATCTAAATTAGCCTTGTTGATACTTATACTCTTGATGCATTGTAATTAGTATTGCAAGAAGTTATCGTTTTTATCATTGTTATTACTATTCTTATTGTTTTACGTATATACACATTATGTTTTTTTAATTACTTATTATAAGTATGTATACAAAGATGTTCTTTTTGTTTGTATATATATATATATTATCCTTAGATTTATTATTGTTAGAGTTATTATTCTTTCATTATATCATTTAATTTTTCATCATTTTTAAGAAATATTACATACGTGTATGTAAAACTTATCATGTACATATTTATTATCTAATTTTCTTTGTAGTTAATTATCGTTAATTTAGATAGTTCTATTTTTCTATTAAATTATTACTTTTCTTAGTATAATAATCAACATTATCAATTGGTAATTGTATTTGTTTCTTCCTTATTTTCCTTTCTTTTTGTTTTTTGAGTCATGTGTATATATTATCCTTTTCCTTTCGGTAATTACAATAAGGAGGATGTATTTGAACTTGGTTCATTCAACTTGAAGAGTAACATTCATGCCACTAAACTACAAAGGTCTTGGCTATGTGTATTTACTATCACTTATGTTTTTGTTAACTAATTGTGTGTACAATTAATTATCATTATTATAGATGGTTCTATTTTTTGTTATTATCATTATCATTTATTGCTCGACTTGGTAAAATTATTGTTATTATATATCGTCACTTTATTTGTTTGCTTACTAAAAGTCTTTTTATTAATTTTTTTTTAAGATGTTGTGATGATGTGATTGTTTAGATATATCTTTATGTATTTTACATGCAAGTAGGCCTATATTTGTATGTGTATATGTACATGTGATGTTATTTTAGATAACAACTATTTTGTATATTACTTATAAATTCGTTCTATATATATAGTTTTAAACTTATATTTATAATCATTTGCACATATAGTATGCATTCGTTTCATAATCTAATATTATATATTAATTATTTTTTTGTCAAATCGTGAGGATCTCTTTTTAATATGTTTCATGTTTTGAGATTTCTATACCTTATTCTCTTCATATGTATAATAATTAAATAAGGTTATTATAAGTTTCTTTTATTAATTTTTATGATATGTTTTTAAGGTTATTTATTATATTTAGATGTATATACATTTGTTATCTTAATATATATTAAATATTATTAATTCCTAAATGTTATTATAAGTTTATTAGGTTTAATGTCGTTACTTTTTTGTTACTTTTAATATTAAGTTCATCGTTATTATTATTGTCGGTACCACTATCGTTTATTATTTGTATAATATACATGGCATATATAAACATATTTTATTTATTTATTTATTTAGTTTTAATAGTGTTTCATGTAACTTTTCATATATATTTATACAAGTAGAAAATACGAATCCAAGAATAGCACATACACTATAACACAACTAAACACGACATAACATAACATGATATGACATGACATGACATGAGGAGACAATGACTTGATACATGATGACACAACTTGACACAAAGTTGATGAGGAGAGAAAACATATGAATTTGCCATTCCTTTCCCATGTATATACATGCCATTAAAATCTTTTAATACCATTTTCTTTTGTTCTATAATTGCTTAGCATAATTAATTATATGCTTCATTTCCTTTCATTTATATGTATTATTACTATAAGCTTATATAATATATAATTGGATCATTTATTTATTTATTACTCTTATTGTGATTATTAACTTGTACATCTCTTTTACTCAATATATGTATTCATATATTTGTTTAGTATTATTATTAACATCATTATCATCATCGGTTATATATATATATATATATTATTGACACAGTTATTAGTATTGTTATTGTTATTATTTCATTAAAGTAGTGTTGTTGTCTTTCGGAGAGTTAGTTAAGATAGCCATTCACTTATTAACAGGTATTCATAATGGATTTTTATTTTTTATTTTTAGCAATTTAATGAATTTATGGATTCACTGAATATTTTAGTCAAATTGAGGAAGACATGATTAACCACTATAGAGGGTTAAATGCAATCTATGGCCTTGTACCCATTAATTAATGGAATTTCTTATCTTCCCCTTTTATCTATCTTTTATTTTTTATTTTTTTAAAGTAAGCATGAAAGGGATAAACGTGCAGTTGGACTAGTAGTCGGATGCAAGTGGCCTAGCGAGCATACATGTTTCATAAGTTTGAAAGCCACCTATTAGTGTTCACAAGGGATTAATGATGTCTAACAATTATTGGGCTAAATTTATCCAACACGGGGAGGTCTTCATTCAATCTTGAAAGAAAAAGAATCAAATAAGCAAGCTTATCACATTGTGGTAGATGTCAAAAAGAATAAGAAGAGAGGGAGAGCTAACATGAATAAATGGCACACTTAATGGGGGTCTTGCTTGCCGTGATTGCAATTCCAATTGCAACCACTTCACTCCTAAACTGAGCTACAAGTTTGTGAGTAATAGAGCATGACACAAATAAGAGCCACGGTCATACAAACTAAAGAGCAACTAGAGACAAAACGATAATGAGTTGAATATCTTAATATCATTGTGGCCATACCACTCATTATAAGTGTAAGCTGAGTTCATTGATGCCTAGTCCTTATCATGATCACAAGTTCCTTAAGTGTTGCCTTCCTTAACCTGTAGAATGAATGAGAATGAAGATGAGGTAAACAAGTTCAAAGCATCTACTCTTACTTCAAAGAAGCTTCCAATATCTCTCAAGACAACCTCTTTTTAAAAGAAGAAGGAAAAAAAAATGACGTTAAGATCTTTGTTGATGCAAAAATAAGTTAGTAAATATAGAGGTGAAGTCAAAGTAGGTGACACTGACAACAATTACAAGTATTTGGTGTGGACTTATAATCAGTGCATGTTCAAGAAGAGGAGGGTTCTTGATGTCATGTATAAGTATTGAAGAAGAATGACATGAATATAAATTGTTTAAGTCTCAACATACATAACTTTCTTTTAAAATATATGAACATATGCCAACATCCAATCAATATGTATGTTACCTACTAAAAAAATCAAAGAGGCATGGCATTCGTGAAGCTCACACGTTACATGCAAACTTAACAATGAATAAATCACCACTACTCTCACCATAAATTTATATGCCTTTGTTCCGTATGCCACCAAGTCTCATTGTGGCTTTAATTGCCAATGAGCCGAGCTCATGAAACTTGTGTAAAAAAAAAAAATGCAAATCAGTAGTGAGAAATTTGAAGCCCGGGATCTAAAATAAAAGACAAGAAGGGGGAAGGCTTACCAAGACTTACTATTGTTTGTTGTGAGCTAGTTCCTACAGGAGGTAGTAAAAGAAATGAAAAACTAAGGTAAAAAAAGAGAGGAAGAGATGAAGTAGAATAAACGCATTGCTTACAGAGCTATATGTTCATATGTAAAGTTAGAAACTAAGGCAAATACATTTATTGCAAGGCCTAATGCAAAACAAAGTATGAACATTGCGATTGGGTAAATTTCTACAAAGTAAAGGGGTCTATTTGTATATGACAAGTATGTAAATAGAAAAAGGTGACAGGCCTAAGGGAAGATCCATACATAAAGAATAATATTTAAAAAAACTAAGAGAGAGAGAGAGAGGAAAAAAAAAGGGAATGGCATCGACCAAATTTAAGGAAACGAAAAAAAAAAAAAAGGAAAAGAAAAAGAGAAGAAGCTGATGGTCACTTGAATGCAAGCCAAAGCCTAACGGAATGCAAAAAAGAAATGTGAGGAAGCATGACAGGTGTACATGAACAGAGTTAAGGATACGTTAGCATCTCAGCACTGATGAAGTCGACTAAGATAGAGGGTCACACATACCTGTTAAAGCCAATGTCACCCCCTTTGTTAAGTGTCTAAACATACATCTATTGTGCTCCTCGTGGACATGACAGATTTGTGCAATATCACCTAATGTACTTACCAAAGAGACGACAAGAGAGATAAATATAAAAAACAAGAGAAGGAAAGTCAGGTCAAGAACTTGAAGTAGTTCTTACCTCTCTTAAATGAGTTTTAATGACGGTTTGTACAAGCCATGGTCTTTCTTTTTACTATTCAGTCTCAAAGCTCTTATCTTTGAAAAAAAAAAAAGAAGGAGCAAAGGAGAAGGAGTCCTTTCTGTTTCTTTTTATGCTCTGGTGGCTCAAAATGTGAAAGGGAAGAGGGCTTCTTTCTTTATCTCTAGGGTGGGAACTATTTTTTACCATGAATTCAGATGAAAAAAAAGGGGTGAGGGGTGGGAGCAGAGGGGGAAGGACAAGGTTTACTTTCCAAGTGTCTCAATTTACGTGGTCAATAGAAATTGTTGTGACCTGCCATGTAAACAAAATGGAAGATAATGAATTATGTGGTCTAGTTCATAACGGGAAAAGGGAGTAAGTATTATGCATATAATTCTTATTCTATTGATAAGAATATTGATGACAGGAAGCATTGATTTCTCATCATTGGACAATGTTGGTTGTAATTAGATATTAGCTCATACTACATAGACAAACTTGACCTCATTTGGATTTGCCCTGACTCATGGTATTGGTTTTGGTGTAGAAGCCTATTGCTAGTCCCACTACGATAAAAAAAAAAAAAAAACCAAGTCATACCAGGGTCTGTTGCTCTCGTATTCCTAAACTACCTCAGTGTATCCCAATATAACTCTTAAACCCCTTGCAAAGGCGGTAAATCACATCATGGACTCCACTTATCACTATATATAAGAGCTAAATACAACTCTTATATTAAAATAATGTCACATATCAAGAACTTAGTTTGATTACATCATTCTTTTGAGTCTTTCATGACACGAACCACACCCACGTGTGACGAAACCCTATACTAATATGTTTACAATTGCAACCCAAGATGCCAAAACAATCAAATGGAACCACGACCTGTTGCCTACAGGTGAGGTAAGAACCTTGGTATATTCTGTTGACACCACAATCGGGATGAAAGACCGATTGATAAGTTAGGTTTGAACGCCATAGAAGAGATTCGATAAGTTCAAGAGAAGTTCTTTGGAGAACTAAGAGAGAAATTCTCTCAAATTATGTTTATCAATGTTGTATGTAAGTTCTATATTCTGTTTTCCAACCCTAGCAGCTTTTAATAAGGTTTACAGCTCATAAAACAAAAGCCTAAAATGACATAACATAATAAAGTTGCGGAAAAATAACAAACAGGCAATGTACGCTGGCGGCGTAATAGGCGGCGTAGTAACCGGTGTAGGATGTACGCCGGGTATATAGGCCAGCAGCGTAGTCCCTCTGTCGCACTCTAATTGCAACGCTGGTTCAAAGCCGGCAGTGTTTAAGCCAGCGTTGTCAAGGCCGGCAGCTTGGATCTCCTTGAATGACTTGTACAAATGCAAGGTCATCCTCATGGTTGCTCCACTCTTTTCTAGCTTCTTGGATATCCTTTATCAACCCGTTAAGTGCTTCCTTGAATCGTTTCACTCGAGTTCTTGTGATCGGTCCAGGTGGCACTTCAAGAGAATCCACATTCCATCTTCTAGCTTGGCTCCCATCATGGCTTTCATCATTCCCCTCCTCTTGATAAGGATTTGTCCTCAAATCATCGCCTACATCAAAATGACTCAGATCAGTAACGTTAAAAGTAGCACTTACTTGATACTCACCTGGCAAATCTAACTTGTAGGCATTATCATTGATGCGCTCAAGAATTTGAAATGGTCCATCGCCTCTAGGTAGTAATTTAGATCGATGCTGTACAGGAAACCGCTCCTTGCGCATGTGAACCCAAACCCAGTCTCTAGGTTCAAAGACAGCTTGTCGACGACACTTGTTGGCTTGTTTCACATGCTGCTCTGTTCTTTGCTTAATGTTTAGCCTTGCCTTCTCATGGATCTGTTTAACAAATTCTACTTTCTTCTTACCATCTAGATTAACATACTCAGAAATAGGAAGAGGTGATAAATCTAAAGGAGTTAGTGGATTAAAACCATACACAATTTCAAAAGAAGTAAACTTAGTAACAGAATGCATTGTGCGATTATAAGCAAATTCAACATGCGGTAAATAATCCTCCCAACTTTTAATGTTCTTTTTAATGACAACCCTTAACAAAGTAGATAAAGTTCGATTTACTACCTCAGTTTGACCATTAGTTTGTAGATGACAAGTAGTAGAGAACAATAACTTAGTTCCTAACTTAGCCCACAGGATCTTCCAGAAGTAGCTCAAGAACTTAGCATCCCGATCCGATACAATTGTTCTAGGCATACCATGCAATCTCACAACTTCCCTAAAGAACAAATTAGCAATATGGCAAGCATCATCTGTTTTGTGGCAAGGAATGAAATGTGCCATCTTAGAAAACCCATCAACGACTACAAAAATAGAGTTTTGTCCATACCTAGACCTTGGTAATCCTAACACAAAATCCATGAAAATACCTAACCAAGGCTCATGAGAAATGGGAAGTGGGGTATAAAGTCCATGAGGTTGGACTCTAGATTTTTCTTGCTTACAAGTGACACATCGCTCACAAATCCTCTCAACATCTCGTTTCATGTGAGGCCAATAGAAGTGTTCCTACAAAACCCTTAAAGTTTTAGCTACTCCAAAATGCCCCATTAAACCTCCTCTATGAGACTCCCTCATTAATAACTCTCTTAAAGAACAATCGGGAATGCAAAGTTTATTTTCCCTAAATAAGAATCCCTCATGCTTATAAAATTTACCATGACCACTCTTCTCACAGTGAGCATACTCTTCACAAAATTCTCGATCAACAGCATACAATTCTTTAATATGCTTAAAACCAAGCAGTCTAGAACTAAGAGTAGAGATAAGAACAAACCTTCGAGAAAGTGCATCAGCAATAACATTTTCTTTACCTTGCTTGTAGTGGATGACATAGGGAAATGTTTCGATAAACTCTACCCAACGAGCATGCCTTTTATTCAGCTTATGTTGTCCCTTCAAGTACTTCAAGGATTCATGATCAGTGTGGATCACGAATTCTTTTGGCCAAAGATAATGTTGCCAAGTCTCCAGAGCTCGAACCAATGCATATAACTCCTTGTCATAAGTAGGGTAGTTCAAGGTTGCCCCACTTAGCTTCTCACAAAAGAATACAATTGGTCTCCTCTCCTGCATGAGAACTACTCCAATACCTATTCCTAAAGCATCACACTCAATTTCAAAAGTTTTAGAGAAATTAGGTAAAGCAAGTAGTGGCGCATGAATCAACTTATTTTTAAGCTTCTGAAAGGCTTTCTCTTGTTGCTCTCCTTAACTGAACCCCACATTCTTCTTGATTACTTCAGTAAGTGGTGTTGCAATGGTGCTGAAATCCTTCACAAACCTTCTATAAAAGCTCGCTAGTCCATGAAAACTTCGAACATTACTTACATTAGTTGGACTAGGCCATTATTGGATCGCACGAATCTTCTCTTCATCAACCTATATTCCTTGTGCACTAATAATAAAACCAAGAAACATAAGTTTGTCTGTGCAAAAAGTGCACTTTTTGAGGTTAGCATATAATTGCTCCTTTCGAAGCACTTCCAAAACATCCCTCAAGTGAGATATATGGTCTTCGAAACTCTTATTGTAAATGAGGATATCATCAAAATAAACGACCACAAATTTGCCAATAAAAGTCTTCAAAACATGGTTCATAAGTCTCATGAAAGTACTAGGTGAGTTAGTTAAACCGAAAGGCATTACTAACCACGTATATAATCCATATTTTGTCTTAAATGCGGTTTTCCATTCATCACCTTATTTCATTCTAATTTGGTGATATCCGCTTTTCAAATCAATTTTGGAAAAGACACTAAACCCATGTAACTCATCTAACATGTCATCTAAGTAAGGAATGGGATGGCGATACTTTACCGTAATGTTGTTGATGGCGCGACAATCAACACATTCTCCATGACCCATCCTTCTTAGGCACCAAAATCATAGGCACTGCACATGGGCTCATGCTTTCTCCCACGTACCCCTTCTCCATTAAGTCAATGACCTGCCTTTGAAGTTCCTTTGTCTCCTCTGGATTGCTCCTATAAGCTAGCTTGTTTGGAATAGATGCTCCGGGAACAAGGTCAATCTGGTGCTCAATACCACGAATAGGTGGTAATCCCTTTGGAATCTCCTCAAGGAAGACATCTTCAAAGTCTTGCATAATAGACACAACCACACTAGGCAAAGAGTTAAGAAGTTCGTTAGTATTCAAACAACTTTCTTTAAAAACCAGCAACAACATAGGTTGATTCATCACTAACGCTCTCCTCACTACACTCGCTCTTGCCACACAACTCGCCTTTTGCAAGGTTGCACTCTCCTTTTCACTCACCACCAAAGTTGATCCCCCCTTAACTTGGCCTCTCACACTCTTTCCAGCCTTCCTTTCTTTTTCCTTTTGATATTGACTTTTGTGTTCCTTTTCTTTTTCTATGTCTTTTGCTCTCTCACTCTCCCTTTATTTTTCACTCACCTTATATTTTGCAAAAGATTGTTGTAGCTGCAACTGATCCCCATACACCTGTTTAGGTATTAAGGGTTTAAGATTATAGCTTTTGCCATGTTGAACAAGTGTATACTTGTTAGAAAAGCTATCATGAACAACTTTCCTGTCAAACTGCCATGGCCTCCCCAACAACACATGACACGCCTGCATCGACACTACATCACATAACACCTCATCCCCATACCTACCGATGCGAAAAGCAATTAAGGCTTACTTACTTACCTTAGTCTCGCCACTATCATTCAGCCACTGCAATTTATATGGGCTAAGGTGTTTAGTGGTCTTGAGCCCCAACCTTTTAACAATGAAAGTACTCACTAAATTAGTGCAACTCCCCCCATCAATGATCAAACTGCAAATATGGTCACCTAGATAACATCTAATATGAAAGATATTCTCTCGTTGCACCTCCTCTTCTTCCTTCACCTGCACATTCAAAGCTCGCTTCACTACTACCACTAACTTCCCTACTGCAGGCTCTTCGTCATCACTAGCATCCTCCAATGGAGGCATATCATCATCTTCACTATCCCCCTCAGTCTCATACTCACCATTATCACGCAGAATCATAACACGTCTATTTGGACATTGACTAGCAATATGGCCTCTGCCTTGGCATTTAAAACATTTAATGTCACGATTTCTAGGAATAGAAGAATCAGGTTTACCTTGATTACTAGGAGTAGACCCCCCTTGCTTTTGCTCTCCTTTTGGCTTGATGGGTAAAGACTTATCTTCCTTCCTCCAATAGTTAGTCCTCCACGTAGATGAACCCGCACCCTATTGGAACCGTGCAGTATTACTACCTTTCCTCCTGTGTTGGTTCTCAACCTTTATAGCCATGTGAACCATATCTTCTAATTCCACATAATGCTGCAATTCTACTACATTTTGAATCTCTCTATTTATCCCAGCAAGAAATCTAGCCATGGTAGCCTCTCTATCCTCCTCAACATTTGCTCTAATCATAGTAACCTCCATCTCCTTGAAATACTCATCCACACTTCGGCTTCCCTGCTTAAGAGTTTGCAATTTGTTGTTTAATTCGCGATAGTAGTAAGCAGGAACAAACCACTTCTTCATCACCCTCTTCATCTCTTCCCAAGACTCAATGGGTGGTTTGCCATTCCTTCTTCTACTCAACATCAGTTGATCCCACCACACTATGGCATAATCTGAAAACTCAATGGCAGCAAGCTTCACTTTCTTTCTCCCACTATAATTGTGACAATCAAACACCATCTCTACCTTCTTCTCCCATTCTAAGTATGCCTTGGGATCGTTCTTCCCTTGGAAAGGAGGAATCTTCATCTTTATACTACTCAATTGATTATCCTCTCTATTCCTATCTCCTCTATCTTCCCAATCCCTAGTTCCTCTATTCCTACCACCATAACCTCTATAACTCCCGATTGAAGGTTCATCAAACTCATCATCAGAATTCTCATCTCCACCCATTTGTCCTCTCTTAGAACAACTCTCTCTCTTATGCCCTTGAAAGACATTTTTAGATTGCTCTAGTTTTTGCTCCACCGTCTCATGAATTTGTTCCATTCCCTCCGGAAACATCCTCTTCATCTCACTCCTCAACGCCTTAATCACTAACCTAACATCCAACCTCCCCCTCTCACCTTCAGGAGAATGTTGCCTCGACATAGTTCCTGCAATGAAAGGTTAGTACTAACACAAATATATAGAATTAAACCTCATGATTTGCTCCCTCACGTGTTTCGCTCAAAGAAGGACATCCCACAATCACTTGTGTATTCTCACAACTAGATATGATATTAACTCACCAATCCCTCTTCTCAATTCTCTTGGAACTAACCTTTCGGCTTGAATTTTTTCCCTTTTTCTTTCTTTTTTTTTTGTCTTTGTTTTTTTTTTCGTCCTTTTGTTTTTCTTTCTTCTTCCTTTTTTTTTTTTTGTTTTCATTCCTTTTTTTTTTTTTTTTGCAACAAGATTGCTAGAATGAAACTACACTACTCAAGAGACAATTAACACTATGAATTTGAGTATGAAGCGAAGGTAATACGAAACTTGATATGAACGATTGAAGTTAGGGTTTTGATGCTACCTTTCTCAAACTGAACTGATGTTTAATAAACCAAGGCTCTGAAACCAAACTGATACGAGCCACGCCCGCGTGTGACGAAACCTTATACCAATACGTTTGGAATTGCAACCTAAGATGCCAAAACAATCAAATGGAACCACGACCCGTTGCCAATAGGTGAGGCAAAAACATTGGTATATTCTGTTGGCGCCACAATGGGGATGAAAGACCGATTGATAAGTCGGGTTTGAATGCTACAGAAGAGATCCAATAAGTTCAAGAGAAGTTCTTTGGAGAACCAAGAGAGGAATTCTCTCAAATTATGTTTATCAATGTTGTATGTAAGTTCTATATTCTGTTTTCCAACCCTAGCAGCTTTTAATAGGGTTTACATCTCATAAAACAAAAGCCCAAAATGACATAACATAATAAAGTTGCGGAAAAATAACAAACAAGCAATGTACGCCGGCGGCGTAGTAGCCGGCGTAGTCCCTCTGTTGCGCTCTAATTTCAACGCCGGTTCAAAGCCGGCAACGTTTAAGCCGACGTTGTCAAGGCCGGCAGCTTGGATCTCCTATGCTTTGATCTCCTTGAATGACTTGTACAAATGCAAGGTCATCCTCATGGTTGCTCTACTCTTTTCCGGCTTCTTGGATATCCTTTATCAACCCGTTAAGTGCTTCCTTGAATCGTTTAACTCGAGTTCTTGTGATCGATCCAGGTGGCACTTCAAGAGTGCCGAGTCTAATTTTTTATTTCCCATTCTTAATCCGATCTATACTAGACCTTATGCTCATCTAATGCAGACCCTCAACTTGAGTTAGGAATTTCGTTTTGTTTTGGAGTCGCTACCCAACTGTGGTTGGAAAAAATTGAATTAGGACTAATTGAGCAGATTAATCCTAATTTAGACCACTAGTCGTCATGATTTCCTTTTTCATTTTTTGTGAAAAGAGAAAAGGGAAAACCAGAGTTTCTGAGTTCAGAGGCTAACCTATTAAAACCCTAAGGTTATCACCCTAAACTCCTAAAATCTAAAACCTCATTTGAAATGTCTTTTATTTATTTATTATTATCTTTTTATTTTGTTTTTGAATAACCTATTATGAGAAAATGATTTTTATTCCTTTTTAGGGCTGCTCCAAATGGGTATCTATATACCTGCTATTCAGTATCAAACGTGTTGTAGTTCGCTTTTTTTGAAAAACTTTAGTGTGTTTGTGAATTTTAATTATGAAATTTCTTTTGATTTATGTTTTTACCATTTTAGTATTTTTCTAAAAAAAATCTAAGCTTAAGCTTGATCATTTGATTTTTTTGAAAAAATAATAATTTTTAGGAAAAAACCAATTTTGGATTTATTTAAGAAAATGATTTTCCTAAGTGATAAAATTTCATTTTTCTATTTTTCAACCCATTTCTAATATTATAAATTTTTATTGATTTTTTATTAATTTTTTATAATTTTTATTAAATTTTATAATTTTTATTGAAAAATTTTCTCTTAGCTTTTATCTATCCTATTCTAAAATCTAAATTATTATTATTATTTTTTCTAATATTTTTATCATTTTCTTTATATATTTTCAGATTTTTATTATTTATTATTATAATTATTTATTCTTATTTTATTATTCATCCTAAATTAAATCCCAAAAAAAAAATCTAAATTCCAACATTTTTTTTATTTTTGAATTAAATGACAAATAATTAAATAAATAAAATAGATAGATAAATAAATAAATAATCAGAAAATCCGACTTACCTGGATCAGGGTCGGTGCGCGGGTTGGGTCGGATCGGGTCGAAGTGGTTCGGGTCGGGTCAATCAGGCACGACGGTTGGGAGTGCTTGTTGACGACGTTCCGACGGCCTTTCGAAGTGATTGAAGTGTCGGTTCCTAGGTTTTCGGGGGTGGGGAACTCAACTGTAGCGATGGATTTCTCTAAAAACGCCTCCTGGGGGTGGTTCGACGCTTGATCGGTGGTCGCGGGTTGAAGAGCTTTGGCGAGGCTTCAATTCTCTCTCTTTTTCTCACTTTTGATCAGTGCTTCTACCTCCCCCCTTCATCCTCTATTTATAGGTGCAAGAAATCGAGCTGGATAAGCTCGGATTTCCACCAATTGAAGCAAATCGGATTTGCGGTTAAAACCCATCTCCGATTTGTGCAAATCCATTGATTTGTTGTGATTTGATTCCAATTGGATGATGTTTATCTTATTTCAGTTGAAGATTTGTTGGATTTGTGCAAAAAAAAAAATCGAATCAAAACGACCAAAATTCGATTTTTTCTCCTCGCCAGCGATCTCGGACCGATGTTGAAGATGATCATGCGCCCGACGCGTGCGCCCACTCCAGCCAATCATCTGCTGACACGTGTCCCAGGCGAAGAAAAAATTTGCAAAACGCGGATTCTGCTTCCCCCGCGTTTCGAACCCTTGACCGAGCCTACTCCCGCGCGCACTAGACCACTGTTCGGACCAGCTGGGCTAGCCTACTTTCGCGATTTTCTTATTTTCGCAATTTGCATATTTGCAATGCGATTTTTTTTTTTTTTGTATTTTTTGAAATTTCAAAAATTTGTAAAAATTATTTAACCCTTTTTATTGCCATTTCTGCAATTATTTTCCAAAATTGATATATTTTTCCTATTTGTGCTAAATTAGAGAAAAAATGGAAAAAATTGGAAACTAATTATGGTTGATTATTATTGATCATTAGGGCAAAAATGGGTTGTTTACAACCGCCCCTTTTTGTAGTAAAGTTTGAAAAACTTAACTATAAAGACAAGAAAGACGCCATTTTTGTCCTCTTGATTGAATGGATAACGCCTTGGTTTGGTTGGTTATCTAGAATTGGGTCTCTAGTAGGAAAATGCTCCATGAGCTAATAATCCCACGAGTATTTTGTGATTGTTGGTATTACTTAGGAAATGGTCCTAAACAACCTGACAATCTAGGGTAATGTATCATCCCAAAAAGTACTCTATGGGCTGACTAATTGGCGATAGGAAACATCTCAAGAATTGTTTAGGAGGGTATTAATGTAAATGGAATAGCTGACGATAGGAAGCGTCTTAACGGACTAGCAACCTTGAAGAGAAGATTGTCTTAGGAAGCGCTCTTATGAGCTGGCCACCTGTTAATAGAAGTGTCTGACTAGACTAGCGACTGTTTGAAGAGAAATACCGCCGAAGAGTGCTCTTATGAGCTGACCAATCGGTTATTGACAATTTGAAAAAGTGCTCCTAAGAGCTGACTAATCGATAGATTCGAAGAGTGCTCCTCTGACCTAACTAATCGATGGATTCAAAAAGTGATTCTTTTGAGTTAATTGATCGATGGGTTCCAAAAGTGCTCGTCTGAGCTAAGTGATTGATTTGGAAAAGTGCTCCTATGAGCTAACTAATCGATAGCTTCAAAAAGTGCTCTTGGGAGCTAACTTTAAGTAAGGGTGTCTAGGAAAGTGCCCCTTTTCAGGCTAACTAACCTATAGCGAGAGGACATGCCTCAAAAGGTGCCCCTGTAGGCTGACATTTTTGAAGGGATGTTTGGGAAAGTGCCCCATTGTGGGCTGACTAACATATGGTGGGAAGTGTCTTCTTAGACTCACGACCCTGGGGAAAAAATATTTCGAAAGGTACCCCTACAGGGTGACCTTAAGAAGAGATGTTTGGGAAAGTGCCCCATTGTGGGCTGACTAACCTATGGGGGGAAACGTCTCAAAAAGTGCCCTTATAGGATAACCCTAAGAGAGAATGTTTAGGGAAGTGCCCTAACGTAGGCTGACTAACCTATGGTAAGAATACATGTCTTGAAAGGTGCCCTAATGTGCTGACCCTACGAGCGGATGTTTAGGGAAGTGCCCTAATGTGGGCTGACTAACCTTATGCTTTTGAACATGCTTCTAATGACTGAGCTAAATGATTTGATGTTTTCATGATATGCGGATGATAGTCACTTATCTTAATATGTTTGCCAATTTATCATGGATATCAACCAAATAACCGAACCTTCATGCTGGTTTGCTCCTCCTTTGCTTACTCTTACTTTAAAACAAGGCTAAAGATCTTGATGTGCTTCCTTTCTTGTGCGCATGGCTCTTTTGACAGTAGTGTTATCCTACTAATGCACCGGGTTTTAATGCTCAAAAGTAGGTAGAATTATATCACAAAATTTATTGAGATTCATTATCATTTCAATGTTTATCGTTCATTGGTGAAGTGATGGGTAATGTGTTTAGGAATGTTTGTTTTAATGAGAATTGGTTGGAATTATCGACCATTCAAAGACATTAACTTTGCTTGTAAAAAAAATGAAAACTGGACTCAACGAAACTTGTATTGAATATTGGCTTTCATAAACATTGGCAAAATTTCAATTCCCTTGCCTAAGGATAGTACATCTTAACAACATCTGCATTAATGGGGTCTCTCAGTTCTGGACCATTCATTTGAGTTAATATCAGAGCACCTCCAGACAATACCTTCTTTACCACATACGGACCCTCATAGTTCAGGGTAAATTTCCCTCTGGAATCTTTGGCATTCGGAAGAACTTTCTTTAGCACCAGATCCCCTTCTCTGAAGCATCGAGGCCTCATTTTCTTGTTAAATACTCGGGCCATCCTTTGTTGGTAACACTGGCCGTGACACAATGTAGTGAGTCTTTTCTCATCAATCAAATTCAATTGATCAAGTCTCTTCTTCACCCAGTCTGATTCAGTTAACTGAGTTTCTAATAGAATTCTGAATGATGGTATTTCGACCTCGACTGGTAGCACTGCCTCAGTGCCATATACCAATGAATATGGGGTAGCTCCAGTAGATGTTCTTATTGAGTTCCTATAAGCCATGAGAGTAAACGGTAACATCTTGTGCCAATCTTTATAAGTGATTGTCATTTTTTCGATGATCTTTTTTGATATTCTTGTTGGCTGCTTCTACTGCCTCGTTCATCTGAGGTCGGTAGGGAGTTGAATTTCTATGGTTTATGTGGAATTATTGACACAAACCTATCATCGATTTGTTATTAAGATTGGTACCGTTGTCGGTGATGATTGACTCAAGAACTCCGTATCGAGCTATTATGTCCCTCTTCAAAAATCAGACTATTACCCCTTTGGTGACATTGGTATATGATGAAGCTTCTACCCACTTGGTGAAGTAATCAATGGCTACCAATATGAACCTGTGGCCATTGGATGCTGTCGGAGTGATTGGGCCGATTATGTCGATTCCCCACATGGAGAAAGGCCATGGTGCTGACAACGAGTGCAACTTGTTAGGTAGAGCATTTATCCGATTTGCATACACTTGACACAAATGACAATGCTTGACATATTTTATGCAATTTGATTCCATAGTTAACCAATAATATCCCAACCTCATGATTTTTCGGGCCAACATTTAGCCGTTCATATGGGGTCCACATACCCCTTCATGTACCTCTTTCATCAGTTCACACGCTTCATTTTTATCCACACATCTTAGCAAGGTGGTATCAGACGATCTTTTGTAAAGTATAGTCCCACTTAATAAGAAATGACTTGCTAATCTCCTGAGTGTTCTTTAGTCATTCTTGCTAGCCATTTCAGGGTATTTGCTTTCTTGGAGAAAAGTTTTGATGTCGTGATACCAGGGCTTGTCATCTTGTACTTTTTCAATTGCTAAATAGTAGGCGGGCCGATTTTCGAAGTCTATTTTCAACGGTTGGACTTCGGCTCCCCCTGTTATCTGGATCATAGATGCTAGTGTGGCGAGTGCATCTGCAAACTGATTCTGAGTTCTTGGGATGTATGTGAAAGTGATTGCCTTGAATTCTTCTATTAGCTTTGTCAAATGTTGATGGTATGGTACTAGCTTGGGGTCTTTAGTCTTATATTCCCCTCTTGTCTGTAATATGATAAGTGATGAATCTCCGTATACTTCTAGTTCGCGGATTTCCATGTGGCAAGCCATTTTGAGGCCGAGGATGTACATCTTATATTCTGCGATATTATTGGTATATGGAAATGTGATTCTTGTTGCTGAAGGGAATTGTGTTCCGTCTGGGAATATCAACACTGCCCCGATCCCACAGCCGAATACATTGGCGGCTCCGTCAAAGAACATTTTCCACTTAGGGTTCTCGTCTATCCCATATTCTTCTATTGATGTACCTTCCACTGCTAATATATTTTCATCAGGGAATTAAACTTGTGGCTCTTGGGAATTTCCCTCGACTGGGTGTTCTGCTAATTGGTCGGCTAAAGATTGCCCTTTCATCGAGTTTTGATTTATGTATGTGATCTCAAACTCTAATAAGAGCATTTGCCATTTAGAGATTCTCCTTATCAAAACGAGCTTCTCTGCCAAATACATTAGAGGATCATGTCTTGTCAGCAGCTCAATATGATAGTAAAGGGTGTATTGCCTTAACCGGTGCATGACCCAAATCAGAGCACAACAAGTCCTCTCTACTTCTGAATACCTCTATTCCCCGTCTGTGAATTTCTTGCTTAGGTAATATATGGAACGCTCTCTTCCCTCTTCATCTTTTTGCCTCAACACGCATCCCATGGATTCAGGGAGTATCGTGAGGTATAAGAATAAGGGCTTCCCTTGCTTCGGGACTATCAAGACTGGAGGTTTTATGAGATAGTCTTTGATCGTCCTGAATGCTTCTTCACATTCGTCGTCCCATTCTACTGCGGTATTCTTTTTCAACAGACGGAATAGTGGCCGGCACTTATCTGTGAGCTGTGAGATGAAACGAGCTATGTAATTCAACCTTCCCAGCAAACCTCTTACTTCTTTGACAGTGTGTGGGGAAGGTAGCTCTAATATAGACTTTACTTTGTCAGGGTCAATTTTAATGCCTTCCCGGCTTATAACAAACCCTAACAATTTGCCCATTGTGACCCCGAAAGTGCACTTCTCTGGGTTTAACTTGAGCTGGAATTTTCTCAATCGTTTAAACAATTTTCTCAGGATATTCGTATGGCTTTTTTCTACTTTAGACTTGGCTATCATGTTGTCGACGTATACTTCGACTTCTTGATACATCATGTCATGAAGTATCGCGACTATAGCTCTCTGGTACGTTGCCCCGGCGTTTTTCAGGCCGAAGGGCATGACTTTGTAACAAAAAGTCTCCCATGTTGTGATGAAAGGCATCTTGGTTTTATCTTCTTCAGCCATTTTTATCTAGTTATATCCTGAGAAACCGTCCATAAACGAGAAAAGATGGTTTTTTGCAGTGTTGTCCACTAGAACATTAATGTGAGGTAGGGGGAAGTTATCCTTTGGTGTAGCTTGGTTTAAGTCCCTGAAGTCTACGCATACGCGTACTTTTCCATTCTTTTTCATAACGGGAACTATATTCGCTACCCATTCTGGGTAATCGGACACATCGATGAACGCTACTTCTAGCAGTTTCTTGACTTCCTCTTTGATCTTTAGTAAGATGTCAGGCCTAAATCTTCTCAATTTTTGTTTTTTAGGTTTGACATCTTCCCTTGTGGGAAGCCTATGAACCACTATTGATTGGTCTAGTCCTGGCATGTCACCATATGACCAGGCGAACACATCTGCATATTCAGTTAACAGCTCGGTCATCTTACGTTTTTGCTTGGCATTTAAATTGGTCCCGATCTTGAGGTTTTTAGGTTTCTCAATGCTTCCTAGATTTATTGTCTCCACCGGCTCGTCGATTGAAATTTCGCTTAGTTCATGTTTTTTTCCAATTTTCTTGTATTATTTCGTGGTCAATGACATCGCCTCTAACAACTGACATAGCAGCGTTGGAAATGATATCAGCGTTTTTATTTTCTACCTGCGCGAAATGTCCCTGATGTTCGATTGTAGGAGATCTGGGTGAACTAAAATGAAATCAGATATTTATAAGTAAGACAAACTATAATTTATTGAAATATAAAGAAGTCTCAATAAAAATTGTTTAACAATTGTTCTCTATCCTTGAGCTGACCTAGCGCTATCAATAGGATAACAGAACCAATTATTGAGAGCTGGATGCTGTTTGGACATGCGAGGGGTTGGACTCCCATTGTTGACATCATCTTCACTTATCCTTGGCTCTCGAATGGTAGTTTCTTGTTTGAATGATTGCTGGAGAGGTGGAATGCGCATTTGGGTGTTGCTTAGCTTCTCTTTCTTCCTGCCTTTGACACCTCTGGCTTGTGCTTCTTCCTGGGCTGTAGGAACGTACCCTAGTCCAAACGTCCCTTGCTGCCCCTCTTTAAACTAATGGCCTTCCTTGTTGGTCACCACATTCACCTCGTTGAATATTTGGAGACCAAGGTCTTCGGAGCCATCATCCCCAATGTATGGTATAGCGGTTTCTTTGTAGATGGCATAATCCTGCTCGCCCAACACAGTAATTATCTGCCCATTTGCAATGAATTTAACCCTTTGATGGAGACTGGAGGCTATGGCTCTAGCGGTATGTATCTAAGGCCTTCCCAAAAGTAGGTTGAAAGATCTTGGGATGTCGAGGACTTGAAAAGATATGTAGAACACTTGCGGGCCAATCTCCATTGGCAAGTTTATCTCCCCTACTATGTCTCTTTTTGACCCGTCAAAAGCCCTGACCATCGTTGAGCTAGGTTTAATATTGCTTGGATCGACCCCCAATAAGTTGAGGGTAGCCAATGGGCACACATTGAGGGACGACCCGTTGTCGATGAGTACTTGAGAGACAATCGTGTCGTTGCACCCTACCACTATGAATAGTGGTTTTGTATGTTGGTCTCCATCTTCTCCTAACTCTTTGGGGGAGAAAGATACCTGGTCCATGGTGAAAATAGAATCCGCCATGTGGCTTATTTTGTCTGTAGCGATGCCTTCTGGTACCTGGATCTGTTTGAGCACTCTGAAGAGTGTTTCCCTGTGGGGCTCGAAGGTTGTAATGAGGCCCATGAGTGATATTTGGGCTGAAACCTTGTTTAGTTGTTCCATGATCTTATATTCACTTGCCTTGACCATTTTTTGTAAATGCAGCGAGCCCCCCTTCTTCTTCCCCTTCTATCTCCGTGTTGGGCTCCTCAGTTGAGATTTTATATTTCGGGTCATAGACTCTCCCAGAGCGGGTGATTCCTCCCACCATAAGGGGTCGCTCTTGCTCGAGGGTTTGATAGTCAAACGGTGCAGCCTTATCTACAGGTATTGGGACATTGAACACATATCTCTTCTTCGGGATTTGTATCTCGGTTGACTGTCCCTCATAGTATTTTATGACTCTTGGCTTTTGATTTAAATTGATCATGTTGCCGACTGTTGGGTCTCTGACTAACCATCTCTTTTTTATATGTAACTTGGAGGTTTTCTCTGGAGTTTGACGGGAATGCCTTTTCTGTTGGTTCGTTGCCTTTTGGTTGGAGGATTCTTTGCGAGCCGACTCTTCAGATATGATCATATTGACGGTGGGCTTATGATTGGGCAACGGATTGGCATTGACATTGGGTGTTACGGTGTTAACAAAATCCAGCTGCACAATCCCGGCGTCGATCAGATCCTGGATTTTGTTTTGGAGCCTCCAGCATCTGTCTGTAGAATGCCCCTCCTGGCCTATATGATAGTCACATTTGAGGCTTGAGTCGAAATTCCTAAGCTTGTACCGGTCGTTTGGGATTTCGAAACTGATCAAATTATCCACCTACAGCCGAGCAAAGACCTGGCTAAGCGGGATCAAAATTGGGGTGAATTGTCTCGGGACTCTAGCAGCCTGGGCGTGATTTGCCATGGAGTGCTGGGCTGAGGCACTCGTGGTTTGGAATGTCACATGAGTCCCAGCTTTGTCCACTTTATTGGAGTTGACTGTGCTAACGGTAGACTCCTTGGCTCTGTTACCTCCCAAGGGCCTTTGTGATGGTGTGACCTTGAAAGGATCCATTGTTTGGAGTCTGCCTGTTGTGATGGCGCTTTCAATCTGGCACCCTGCAGCTACTACTTCTGCAAAACTAGACGATGTCTGGCCCACCAGATGTGAGAAGCAGGTCTTATCCAAAGTGTTGACGAATATGGATGTCAACTTTTTCTTGGGGTTGCTACCCTGGCAGCTTGAGCTCTCCATCGCTGAGCATACTCTTTAAAAGACTCAGCATGTCTCTTTCGAAGACTCCTTAGATCAATCACTGAGGGGGCGACTTCGATATTAAACTTGTATTGGTCATAAAAAGCTCGGGCAAACCTTTCCTAAGTGTTGACTTGATTGAAATCCAGGTGGGCATACCAGACTAATGTAGGACTTGTAAAGCTATCTTGGAAGGTCTGGATCATCAGTTGGTCATATTGAGCATACTTGCTCATCTTCCGGGCGTATAGCCTTGTGTGCATCTTGGGGCATCCAGTACCATCATACTTCTCGAATTCTAGGGTCTTGAATTTATCGGGGTATACCTCCTCCCCATATGCTGGCAAATTAGTGATCCCGACTTGTTCGAAACCGTCAGGCCCCTCTATTGTCTTCATCTTGTTAGCCAGTTGTTGGAATAGTCTTTTTTCCATCTCTTTCCGTCTCTCCTCCATCTCTTTCTTCAAGTCATCAAAGGTTGGACCCTGGTTGATTCTTGGCTCATACTCAAATACCGGGTTGAGGTGGGAATTGATTTTCTCATATTCTGGAGGCTGCCCCTCCACTGCCTTTCCTTTTCTAGCCCCTAAATGTTCTTCTTGAGTCGGCTGGGTGGTGCGAAGGAGGCCAATGCTTTTAGTCAGGAGGTGGACTTGTGCAGCTAACTGCTGGACTGATTGTTCCAAGGATACGATCCTAGAGTCTGAAGCAGCGTCAACACTTGTGTTGTTGCGGTTGTCACCACTGTTTGCCATTTTTGTTCTTGAACGTGTGCAGATTAGGCTTTTGGGAGGGTTCGGTTGTTTGGGAGCTATTTTGATACCTAGCATGAATTTTTTTTCTTTTTTAGTATAATGTATGCATGAAAATGTGATGCATGTGTCACACGGATGCTAAAATAAAAAGGGGCCAACAATTGATTGATGATGTAATACTGAAACTTTATTTTTATTAATATTGGAAACTTTGGAGTTCGATACTTGAAAAAAAAAAAACAAAAGAGTACAATAATAATCTATTTCCTAGCTTTCTTAGTTTTCTGCTACGGAGACTTAGGTTTCCCATTGATGACAGCTTCTAATTCCTTGACTCTGGCTTGGGTCTTCTCCAGCTGAGCTTCCAAGGCTTTGTTTCTTTGGTCGGATTCCTTGAATCGACCTTTCCAGATATCCTTTTTATAATCTGCAACTTCAAAATATACTTCCATCCGGGCCCTGAACTACTCCAAGTAGATTTCCAGCTCCTGATTTACCTTGTCTGGCTTATGTTGGGTGATATCTGGGACCCGGTATGCTCTTTCCCCTGTCTGATATAGCTGGTGGATCACGAACTCCCTGGTGGCTCGATGTTTGCCCACTTCGCCGTCTAGCTCTCCGAGGTCTACATTCGGGTTCTTGATTCGGGCTTCCTAAAGTGCTTTGACCTCTGCCAGCTTAGCAAATTTCTCAGTTACTAGTAAGTTTGGATCTTGGTACTCGAATATGACTGCTTCCAGCGAGGGCCGATAAACTATGTCTTGAATAGTACCGAATTGGCGGACCACTGAGTTGGGATGATAACCTATACATCCGCTGATACCGATCAGAGGCACGGCTTGAAAGTTACTGCAGGTTAAGATAATTTTGTCGCAGTAACTCCATCTGGCTGTCCACAAAATGTCATATGCATTGAAACTTTTAAGCACTTCTACTCAACTATGGCTGGTAAGGTCGTCGGGTAGCTTTATCTTCTCTATGCATGAGTCCATGAGGTCCACTTGTTGAGCCAAAGTTTTTCGAACCAGGTTCAACCTGAAACACTTGAGATGGCTTACAAACCATATCAGGATAAGGTTGATATTTGAGCGGAGGATTCCGTAGCCTTTTTTCTTGACAAAGTTTAAGTTTCGGATCTGTTTAGCCAGTAGAGCCGGGATGTAAGATTTTCCTTCCAGGAATTGGGCCACCAATTCTACAACTCGGTAGTGGACATAGAAAGTTCTGGTGGGGAAGAGTATGGTAGCGAAGGCTATCAGGATGAAAGCACTCACCCTTTTTCTTTTTCTATAAGTCTTGGGGTCCCCACACAATATGTCTTTCCTGTCCCCATTATCTTCTCGTGCGATGAACCAGGCTTCCAACTCATCCATCCGTATGCAGTATCCATTATAATCTGCTAAGGCCTTGTTGATTGCTGTTTTACGGATACCCAGGAGTTTGCTGAAGATACCGGCTGGCTGGGCCTCTAGATCCGGTACATAGACCTGGTTGGTTAGTGCTAGAGCCTATAGAAGTTGGGTGTACTATTCCAAAGTAGGAGTAATCTCATGTGGCCCGATGAAGAAAGTCGCGGGCTCTATTTCCCACAGATGGAGCATGGCCCATACCAAGGGCAAGTTCATCTCCATCTTCATTAGTGAGAGGATGGGCCCTATTTTCTGCTGGATGAAGGCCTGCTCCTCTAGGTTGTACAGAGTGAACCAGTGGTCCAGTACCAATTTCGGGTCCAGCGGTTTGCATACTCGGATCTCTTTGCGGAGGAGGCGATCAAATGTGGAACTAGCTATCTATTACAACAGAAATTTCCTAATTACAACCAGAACTATGATAACATTACAGGGAAATATATTTGAACTCCATGAACAGAACAAAAAATTACATCATCAATTTATTGTCAGCCCATGACGTCGTGTATGCAAATAGGTAGGTTCTAACAGGTCCCCAAGCTCTATGGCCTCCCGCATTCTCGGAGAAATGGATCTCAGGCCATATCGAAACATTGGGTGGGGCAGCCTAATCAGTCCCGAATGTTGATCATATCACTTCGCCCGAAACCTACACAATGGCCCCCCGTCTTAGGGTCCTAAGACGACCCGGGTTTAACTGTATCTATTCACACATTTACATGCATGCAGACTCAACAACTAAAGTAAATAACTAAATCCTAACCTTTAGCTAAATCCCTGAAAGGTTAGCAAAAATATAACAAATCAAAAGACATTTCTTAGAAAGGAGCAATTTGAGGAGATTCAGGTGGCTAGCCTACTAGAGAATGTTCTCCCTAGTGGAGTCGCCATCCTGTCGAGTCTAATTTTTGATTTTCCATTCCTAATCCGACCTATATTAGACCTTATGCTCATCTAATGCAGACCCTCGACTTGAGTTAGGAATTTCGTTTTGTTTTGGAGTCGCCACCCAACTGTGGTTGGGAAAAATTGAATTAGGACTAATTGAGTAGATTAATCCTAATTTAGACCACTAGTCGTTGTGATTTCCTTTTTCATTTTTTGTGAAAAAAGGAAAGGGAAAACCAGGGTTTCTGAGTTCGGAGGCTAACCTATTAAAACCCTAAGGTTACCACCCTAATCTCCTAAAATCTAAAACCTCATTCGAAATGTCTTTTATTTATTTTTTATTTTGTTTTTGAATAACCTATTCTGAGAAAATGATTTTTATTCCTTTTTAGGGTTGCCCCAAATGAGTGCCTACGTACATGCTATTCAGGATCAAACGTGCCGTAGTTCGCTTTCTTGAAAAACTTTAGTGTGTTTGTGAATTTTAATTATGAAATTTATTTTGATTTATGTTTTTACCATTTTAGTATTTTTCTAAAAAAAATCTAAGCCTAAGCTTGATCATTTGATTTTTTTGAAAAAGTAAAATTTTTTAGGAAAAAACCAATTTTAGATTTATTTAAGAAAATGATTTTCCTAAGTGATAAAATTTATTTTTTCTATTTTTCAATCCATTTCTAATATTATAAATTTTTATTGATTTTTTATTAATTTTTATAATTTTTATTAATTTTTTATAATTTTTATTAACTTTTATAATTTTTTATTGAAAAATTTTCTCCTAGATTTTGTCTATCCTATTCTAAAATCTAAATTATTATTATTATTTTTATCATTTTCTTTATATATTTTCACATTTTTATTATTTATTATTATAATTATTTATTCTTATTTTATTATTCGTCCTAAATTAAATCCTAAAAAAAATAATCTAAATTCCAATATTTTTTTATTTTTGAATTAAATGACAAATAAGTAAATAAATAAATTCAAAATAAATAAAATAGATAAATAAGTAAATAATCAAAAAATCCGACTTACCTAGATCCGGGTCGGTGCACGGGTCGGGTCGGTAGGGTCGGATCGAGTCGAAGCGGTTCGAGTTAGGTCAATCAGGCACGGTGGCTGGGAGTGCTTGTTAACAGCGTTTCGACGGCCTTTCGAAGCGGTTGAGGTGTCGGTTCCTAGGTTTTCAGGGGTGGGGAACTCAACTGTGGTGGTGGATTTCTCCAAAAACGCCTCCTGGTGGCGGTTCGACGCTTGATCGGTGGTCGCGGGTTGAAGAGCTTTGGCGAGGCTTCGATTCTCTCTCTTTTCTCTCCTTTTCTCACCTTTGATCTATGCTTCTACCTCCCCCCTTCATCCTCTATTTATAGGTGCAAGAAATCGAGCTGGATAAGCTCGAATTTCCACCGATTGAAGCAAATCGGATTTGCGGTTAAAACCCATCTCCGATTTGTGCAAATCCATTGATTTGTTGCGATTTGATTCCAATTGGATGATGTTTATCCTATTTCAATTGAAGATTTGTTGGATTTGTGCAAAAAAAATCAAATCAAAACAGTCGAAATTTGATTTTTTCTCTTCGCCAGCGATCTCGGACGGAGGTTGAAGATGATCACGCGCCCGGCGTGTGCGTCTGCTCCAGCCAATCATCTGCTGACACGTGTCCCAAGCGAAGAAAAAATTTGCAAAACGAGGATTCTACCTCCCCCGCATTTCGAACCCCTGACCGAGCCCACTCCCGCGCGCACCAGACCACGGTTCGGACCAGCTGGGCTAGCCCACTTTCGCGATTTTCTTATTTTCGCAATTTACATATATGCAATGCGTTTTTTTTTTTGTATTTTTTGAAATTTCAAAAATTTGTAGAAAATATTTAACCATTTTTATTGCCATTTCTGCAATTATTTTCCAAAATTGATATATTTTTCCTATTTATTTTATTTTTTGAATATTTTTCCTATTTTTGCTAAATTAGAGAAAAAATGAAAAAAATTGGAAACTAATTATGGTTGATTATTGTTGATTATTAGGGCAAAAATGGAGTGTTTACAAAGAGGATCCACATTCCATCTTCTAGCTTGACTCCCATCATGGCTTTCATCATTTCAAGTACTCATTGATAGTGTGGAAAATCTCTTATCACAAAGGAAAAGATGATTTAAAGGCTTCAAGTTATCAAATTCGTATCATGGAGATAATGTTTATTCTTGATTGGCTAAAGGTGACACGTGCTATTAAACGGTGTTGCAAACTTATGCACTAAGAAAAAAAAATTTAAATTATATGTCGCATTGGCACTGGGCTCTTGTAATATAAATTGTGTAAACACGTGTATGACCGCAGTGCAACTATTCCACAAGCATACATGCACCAAGTAATCCTCTAACCATTAGAAAGACTTATCTAACGCCTAAACTCCTTTGAGATTTTGGTCAAAACGCAAAATGTAGAGGGTTAAATACAATTCGAAGCCTTATTCCCATTAATTAATTGAATTTGACTCTTCAGGTTAAGGTGATAAGGCCTAGAGAGCCAAGTTTATAACCTTTGGGATGATTAAGAGAGATTTAGCATGGTAGGCTTCAAGTAGGGTTCGTTGAATTAGTTAGTCTAATCTAATATTTCTCAATAAAGCTCATGCATTAAAAGCTTTTAATGGGTCTAGATTCATAAGAGACTCATATGATGGCTCATTCACTCATGATCGTCGATTGCCATCATTATCCAACGAACGAGATTCATAGTCAGATCTTATAAATATTCAAGACAACCTCATTTAAAGGGAGACTTTTAAGAGAAAAAGGCAGTTACTCTACCAAATTACTTTTTCAAAAGATCAGATTGAGAATTTAGTAAAGAATATTTGCTTGTCACGAAGCACTTAAGCTTAATTGAGACTATCTACTCCTCCTCCCCATCCTACTCATCCTTGATTATCCATTTACATGGCATTATACATCGCTTCTCTAGGTTCACATGCTACACAAGGATAACATAGCACGCATGTGACCACATTGCAATCAAACTCACCTACTTACAACCACCTTTATCTTTATAATTTAATATTTGTTTATTTTATTCTCTTGCTATACTATTTTAACTTCTCTCTTTCTTATCTTTTTGTGATTAGTTTATGTTAGTACTTCTATTATTTACTCCCATATTTTAATTAGTATTAATTATATAACTATACAAATATATATGTTGTAATGTTATTTACTAGTCAATAATGTTCATATATATATATATATTATGAGTTTCATATATTTTTCCTTCTATATTATTATTATTGGAATTTCTTTTATAGTTATTTAAGATTATTAAAAAATATATTCTTATTTTATCATTCACATTTATTATCTATTAGTTTTTCAATTTTATTATATGCCATTTAGCTATCTTTTAAGAAAGGTAGTCAATATGGACTTCTTTATTTCTTTATTTCTTTTTTTTTTTTGGAAATTTAGAATAGATTTCGGTTTACTAGGTTGATAATCTTCTTTATATAAGATGGAGTATTTACAAGCACATTGTCGAGTCTAATTTTAAAATTTTATATTATCTCCTAAATCCGATTTATATTAGATCTTATGCTCATTCAATATAAATCTTCGACTTAAACTAGGAAGTTTTTATTTATTTGGAGTCGCCATCTAATTGGAGTTGGGAAAAAAATATGGAATTAGAATTAATTGAGCGGATTAATTCTAATATAAACAACTAGTAGACAAAATCTCCTCTTTTTATTCTTATGAAAGAAAAAGAAGAAGAAAGAAAAAACCAGAGATTCTCAACTCGGAGGTTATCCTATTAAAACCCTAAGTTACCACCTTATCCTTCTGAAATATGAGTTATGTTATGATATCTTTTTTAGCATAAAAGAAAAATATTGGAAAAAAATGATATAAGGATTATACTAATAATGATTAAAAAATATTTTTATTCTTTTTAGAGTTATCCCATAATGGTGCCTACGTACTTGCTATTCGGGATTAAACATGCTATAGTTCACTTTTTATAAAACTTTAGTGTATTAGTTAATTTTAATTATGAAAATATGTCAGGTTTACGTTTATTACCATTTAAATTTATTTAAAGAAATTTCTAAGCCTAAGCTTTATATTATTTTATTTTTTTAAAAAAACTAAAACCTCTAATTTAAAAAAATCAATTGTATTTTTTTTATGAAAAGAAGTTTCCTAAGTGATAAAAATATTTATTATTTTTTATTAATTTTTATTAATTATCTATTAATTATAATAGACATATATATTTATTTTTCTAGAAAACTCTAGACCTGATCCTATTAATACATTCCTAAAAAAACATACATCTTTATAGTTTTTTATTTTCTATTCTATTATTATCATTTTTGTATTTTTATATATATTCTTACTAATAATAATAAATAAATAAAATAAAATAAATAAAAAATGGAGAGATCTGACTAACCTAGATGCGAGTCATGGTTCGGGTCAGATTTGGTCAAATCGTGCAACGGTCGGAGGTTGTCGACAGCAGCTCTTCGATGTTCGTTTTCGTCAGTTGGGAGGTGTTTCCAAAGCTTCTAATGATGAGGAACCCAATGGTGGTGGTGGTTTTCGTAAAAGACCACCTTATGCGGCAAATTGGTGACTACAGTGAAGGTTTGAGAGAGAGAGAGAGAGAGGGGAAACTCCGGTGAAGGCTCAGCTCTTGTATTTCTCTCTCTCTCTCTCTCTCTTTTTTTTTTTTTTTTTTTTTTTTTTTTCTGATTGCCTTTAGCACCTTCTTTTACCGAATCCTATTTATAGGCTCCCAAAATTGAGCTTGATAAGCTTGGATCTTCTTTGCTATTGAGATCCATTCTCATCCTCTCTTTTTTTTTTTTTTTTTTGATTTGTGTTAATCTTTGATTTTTTTTGTTAAAATTGATGTTAACTTAATGATATTTATCCTCTTTTAGTTAAAGATCTACTGGATTTGTGCAAAAAATTGAATCAAAACAGTTGAATTCCGCTCCTCTACATTGATGCCGACCTCGGACGAAGGTAGGAGACGAGCACATGCCAGGCGTGTGCATTCGTGTCGTCTAATCAGCTGCTGACACGTGGCAACTTAGTAAAAAAATTGCAAAATGGCATAAAGCGCCTTCCCCAAAATTTGAACTCGTGACTTGACCCATCCCTACGTGCCCGAGGCCAACGACCGGACCAGCTGAGCTGGCCTATTTCTTAGTTTTTTATTAAACACAAATTGTATATACGTGTGGCAATTTTTATTAATTTTATATTATTTTGAAATTCTAAAATTTTATAAAAATTTCTTAACATCTTTTATTGTTATTTCTACCTTCATTTTCCAAAATTGGTATATTATTCTTATTTATTTATTTTTTTCCTTCATTTTTGAAAAATGGAAGAAAATTGAAAAAAAATGAAAAAAAAAAACATTAATTATGATTGGAGGACAAAAATAGGATGTTTACACACATTAAATATTTTGATTGACCCTTCATACTATTAAGGTTTAAAATTTTACCTATTTTATCTTCTCATTTATTTGTTAGTATCATTTATTTCTTTATTATAATTTATTTGTTTTGCATTTTTTTGGGGCCAAACTTGATTCAATGCATAATTATGCTTTATGTATTTATTTATTTATTTCTATTCTTATTATACATTTATATTTTGATAGTTATTAACTTCTTATTTAAAGTCTATTCTTCTTATCTTTTGAGTTTGGGTATCTTTTTATTTTATTAGCTTTAGTTGTCTATTTTGTTATCTTCTTAGGTTAATTATAATGTTTATTCATTTCCAATTTATTATTTATCAATTAATAATTTCTAGTATTGTCAATTATTAGTCAATCAAGGTTTTATAATTATCTACTAATTAATATTTATTACCTAAGATCTAATAATTCTTTTAATATCAATTCTATTATATTGCTATCCCTTATAGAGATAACGGAGCTTAATTATTCACATTATTCTATTCTACCTCTAATTGTGGATATTTACTTTCTATTTTCATATCTCACATAAATTTAAGCAAAATTAGAATGCACATATATCTATTGTCTCTAAAGTAAGTAAGTAAAACTCCAAAACAAATAACAATACAAAGAAAATTACAAGTTTAAATAGCCGTAATATAAAAACATACAAATTACTCAATAGGTCAAACTTAGCCCACATCTTACCTTCTCTCACCATCTCACCACCCTACTAATCATTTTCTTAAATTTTTCCCTATATATCAAGAACCTAAGCTTTAATACCACTTAAGATCTAGCATCCCAAAACTTAGGACATCACAACCCGCCACATGTCATTATTAAATAATGATATCCTAAGGCTCTTAAACTACTTAAACCACAAGTATTTATATGTCTCCACATTATAAAATAACTCATCAATTACTAAAAAATCAAACATACTTATCTTTTATTTATTTGTTAATATACACAACTCTAAAATTTTCTAGATAATTTAAAATTGAATCTAATTTTAATCAAAAGTAAACTATAACAATCTAACTTATTACATGTCTCGATACTCTAGCGTTGAACCTGGTCCCAAAGTCTAATATACTTGAAAAAGAAGTTCCTTAAATGGGGTGAGCTAATACCTAGTAAGTGAGTACTACGAACATATGCGCATATCACAATGATCACAATATACACACATGTAATGCAGTAGACAAATCACAACAATAGTTTTATTATCTTTATTTAAGCTAACAAACATCATAAAGTACTCATGACCCTACCACATTATATATATATATATCACCCTAAGTTGGAAACTAGCACCTTTGGACCTAACTTTTTAAATAGCATCAAGAACTGCTACTGCATGCTCCAATATTCTCAAAATCTATCTCAGATAATTTTGATATAAAACTCTACTAGGGACAACGCTATATACTGATCATCGAAATGCTGCCTAGAGATCTATAACTACAAGCCCCCAATCAAGCCAAACACAAGCAACACATGTATTTAAATCCAATATTCAAGTAGGTTTATTTAAATTACTAATATAACAATCACAAGCAACAAATACAGTAAACATGTACCTGGAGTTGCATTATTTGTATTGTAATCAACTCTAACTAATCCAACACCTGATTAGAATTGCATGAATAATTGAATTAGAATCCTAACTAGTGATAATCTATCCTATTATTGTCCTAGCATAGATTGGAAAAGTGTTTAAAAAGCATTGGAAGACAAAGAATATAAGAAAATGCTATTTTGAAAAAGCAATGAGATTCATGGTCAAGTTTATGGGTGTGAATAAGGTTCACCCGCATGACCATGGGCATGAACCTCTCTATAATGAAAAGAGAAGAGTTTAAGATCATGGGTGTGTTCATGGGCATGAACCGAATTCATGGGTAGGATCACGGGTGTGATCATGACTGTGAAACTCTTGGGTAAATCCATATTTTAAAGTGTGTTATGCATTCTGGAAAAACATAGGCAAGATCACAACTATGATCTTGCTCGTAATCACCTCGATTTCCCAAAAATCATACGAAAAACCCTAAGTTTTTTCTACAACCTCATTCTTCAATGGTCTAAGCACTCAAAACAAGAAATTCCCACAAGGATTTTACAACTTACTTGTTTAGTTCTTTCAAAGAATGGTAAATTACACCCAAATTCCTTTATAGCGTTGTGCCACTTTTGCAACAATTTCTATCAATCTATAACAATACTCTACATAAGTTTCAATACTCTTTAGAACAAGAAGGCACATGATAAGTTAGTTGAATCTAGAACTTACCTCATGGAGTTTGCATTGAGTTGAGTGGATTGTTACTAGGAAACCATGAGAAAGAGAGAGATATCTATTCTTCTCATGTGGAATGATAGCGAAAAAAGGAAAAGAGTGCAAAGTAGGTGTAAAAGGAGTTTAAATATCATCGCAGCACAATGATCATAAAGCTCTTATCATTAACTCTTTATTTTTTTTTTCTTAATCGTTTTCATTTTTTCCTTTCCATTTCCGGGCATTACACCATTCCATTAACTAAAAGTAAAGAGAAGAGGGAAAAAAAAAAAGAAAAAAAAAAGGAGGGAAGAAAAACGCACGCACTTGACCCATAGTTATAAGATGTTCCATTTTACGTGTACTGCTGTTTCCAGTGAGGACCACCTCCCATCAAAAGTTCATTCACACGGAAGTTGTAAGTTGAGTAAAGAAAGCAACTGCAGCAACACGTTTTGATTATTTTAAACCGGAAAAGGACCTGCAAGGCCTATAATGTCTTGATTTCATTGGCCCTAAAGTATCTGGCCACTTTCCTAGTGTGGTAAATACTAAATGTGACCAGAAGACATAATGCCAAGTTACATGTCTCCTGCACTCATTCACAATGTTCTTTAGCAGACCAACAGTTATGCAAGCTATATTAGCTGGGACCCATCGACCAGATTCAATGTATGTTTTGTTCCATATAGTATACATAGACCATAAACGTTATCCAAATAATCTATAGATAGGTGACGCATTAAAACAAAATGTATTGTCCGTTCCTGTTTAGTTTTCGTGGTTGGACTTTTTGCCACATCGTGGAACATATCATCCAGAATCACCACCCATACGTGTTAGAACGAACCCTAGTAGTCTACCTAATCAATTTATCTCCATAAATCGAGAAGATCTTGTTTCGTCCATATGCATTGTCTTATCATATTAATTAATTTATAAGGTTCTTTTCCCTGTTCCTCATCAACATTAAATATGAGAGAAATTTGTTTATTGATGGAAGAGGATTTGAAAAAATGAATTTTCTTCTCTTAAATATACAATCGTTGACGTAGACAAAGAGGGGTAACAAAATGCCATGTACACTATTTGATAGGGTAGGAAAAATGATCAAACCAAATTAAACAGTAGTGGAACCAAATTTTTTTTTTTTTTTCCTTACGTCAGTTCATTTTCAATAATAGATTGTGGTTCATGCTCAATTTATGATCTAAAAAAACTGAGCCGTAAAGTAGGATTGGATTCATTTCAATTTGGATATTGATTCAACCCATAAATTTTTCAATTAAATTGAATAAATCCAATCCAAACCAAGTAAAATAAGAATATATTTCAAAGATTCAGTTTCAATTGGGTTTAGAGTAAGGTTTGTGGTTCGAAATAATCAAATCCTTATAATAAACAAATTAAAACGAACCACGTCCATCTCTAAGGGCTTGGTTGGACTAACATTTTGAGTTCAATTTTGATCTTTTGTACTCAGTATTCATTTAAAAGGCAGCAGTGAAATAAAGGTACGAATTCACATATATCTTATCAAATAGAATACCTATATATATATATACCCTTAAAAGTGAACTAATTTACCCTTTTTTTAATTTAGAAAAATAAAAGATAATTCCCCTTTTCAAATGCCCTATCTTTCAAGACTTTTCATCTGAAAAGAACAAAAATAAAAATAAAAAAGAAAAAAAAAGAAAATTTTATATTTCTGGTCAATTCTATTATATAGTCCCCAAATTAGCATAATTTTGCAGTATGCTTCAATATCTTCTTTTAAGTGATATTGTTATGTTAAATTAGCTAACATAAGACGGCTTATAATAATATATTTACAACCTAAACAAATTAGATATGGTTTAACTACTTTTTCCAAATATCGAATTTCAAAACAAATTTGATGCAGATATATGTGATAAGATACGTACACAATCCTGCTTGACCTGAACTGTTCCCAAGGAGTATGGGCGTAGAATCGTGATACATGCACCGTTGCATTTGAGCCATGCGTCTTGCGGAATAAATATCCTGGATGACGTTTAACACGAGTATTGTTCTAGAGTTTTCTTGTGTTTTCCTTTTTTTTGTTCCCTCCAATCAATTAAGGAGACTAAGTAGTTTCAGAAGACCGTTTAATCTGGCTCATCACCGGAATTGAAATTGTAATGTTAAGTCAACATACAATGTCGTAATGTGAAGTGTGAAACACTACACTGGAGAGAGAATAATTTGGGATATTAATAAAAATTAATAATCATGTTTAACTAATATTTATAGACTAGAAATCTTAAAATTAATAAATAAATGAATAAAAGGAACTAAACCACTCAAAAATAAATTATAACTTGATGACCCGTATTAAAAGTCTTAAGTATTATATGCTTATCTGCTACAAAAGTCTTATCTCGATCCAAATATCCCGCTAACCCACCTCCATATTATTCCTCGATCACTTGTTCATGTAGGGATACCTTAGGCAAGCATATCTGATTTTTATATATCAAGTATCCAATTATGTGCATCAAATCCATCCACTGGCTGAAAATTAGAAGCTTTTCTCCAAATATTAATAAGTTCTTTACATGCTTGTACTCTCTTTTAACTTGTTCAAATCTCAGTACTCAATGTAAGTAATAAAGATGCTCGTCTACTTAAAACATAAACAATTCTATTCTAAACACCTGATTTATAGAAATGTTGTTCCCCATAACATATCTTATGAAAGCAAATTCTGAAAAATTGGGACCGGATTCTATCATTTGACATTCAATGGCCTCTAGAAATATACCTAATCAGGCAAAATGGAGTAAGTATTAAGTTTCGGTAGATTAGCCATTGACCTTACTCCATACAGTTGCCGGGTAATCTCAGGCGTTTGAAATAATTGTTTGGTATGATCATCTAAATCTTCCACATTTCCTCTATTTTCGAATTCCCGCAATCCTATAATCCAAGTAAACGTGCAACCCCAAGCACAAATGGTCTATATTCTGATGGAGTCAACCAATAGGGAAGCAAACGAACTGCAAATAGTCATTTAAAACGCGTAAACTATCGACCCTTGGGGACGATGCTTCGTTGGCCCTGGAAATGTCTCACAACGTCAATTCATTTGACCACAAATACGGTCTACAAGATGGAAACATTTCGTTGAATTTCTCTTCTGAACAATCCATCATGGAAGTTGCAGGAACTTCACGTTATTAAGAGAGATATGGCAGTCGCCATTGCCGGAGAGGGAGACAAAACCGTAAATGTGCTCCGATGTCAACGTCACTGTCTTATTAAACGTATAAAGACCGTAGTCATGGTGCAGACGTTGCTATTTTCGGACTAGTAGCAGCATGGGATGGTTGAATTTTCTCATCCTATACCTCTAGGTTTTAAATATTTGGAATTGCAATTTTCTATAATCTGTATTACGTAAAATTTATTGTGTCTCAAGTTTTCTTTTGATAATTTTTAATTAAAAAATAATTATTCATTCTGAAAACCATAATATTCAATTTTTCAGTTAATACCATATTTATCGTCTATTATAATATATAATTTAAAAACTTTTTCTTATCATACTTTTTTTTGGTATGATTTATTTATTTTTTTACCATGCCTCTTAAATATGCTTTGTTTTTTTTATACTTTTTTTCTACAGTCACCACTCATTATATATATTAACTGCCATAAAAGTTCACTATATATATATTTTCCCTTCATATTGTCTTCTGGGGACCAATTCCACTCCTCAATTCCTTTATGCTTTTGTATTCTCTGAGCCTACCACTATTTATATAAAGTAATTGTTATAAATCCGTTTGTTTCTCTCCTTTTTCCCCCCTTTTTTTCATTCTTTCTTGAATACCGGTTTCCTTCCTCCTTTTTCTATGCTTTTATGTTTAATATGTAGATTTACCTTTTAGACTCTTCCCAATTTAATCTTAGCAATTAAATGTTCATCTGCTTTTCATGATATGCTTATTAAGTTTACAACAATATTTATCAATTGGATTGTGCTAATAACAATTTTGTAATCTTATGTGAGAAATTTTACCTACATAAATTATTAATATTTTTACTAACACATACGCTAGCCATAATATTTTCATCCATCAATTTTGCATTATGCTTTGTATAAAATTTGTGTAGGGAATCTTTTACCGTAAGAATGTCTTCTATAAGAATTGGATACTCAAAGTCTTTTCTAAATTTTCTAAATCTTCTATTTTTCTAATAGTTTTAAATGAAAATAAAAAAAATATTTGTGATTGCACCTCTCTTTACATTCAATGAAAACTTGAAAAGTTAGGTAGTAGTTTAACATTTCACAGTTTTAAATGAAAGCCTATATATGTGTGTATATATATATATATATATGTATGATTAATTATTTTTTCTTTTTATTAAATGTAAACAAAATGTGATGAAAAGTGTGTGTGAGTGGTTAATCAAAACACGTATTCATCAAAATATTGGAAGTATGCAAGACAATTTCAACTATTATTATATATACTATAAAAAGTAGTAATTTGTGTAAGAGAAATAGGCATGTATATTGGATAACAAAAAGAAAAAAATGAAATCCGGGAAATTTAAAGAAGATTAATCATCATGATAGTTGTACTACCACTTACGCAGGATAAGAGATCCATGGTTCAATTAATTCCCCAAAAATATAAAGAAGAAAAGAGGGGAAAAAAAGGAGAAAAAATATAGATTGATAAAATGTTGTCCACTTATACACAGAATTGCTAAATTATGCAGTCAACCATATTCAATAACATATTTACAAACTGTCATCTTTTAATGATTTTAATTAACTATTTAGATTCAACAATTCTCAAAAACATTTCCATTCAATAATACATTATCTATGATCTTCCAAGCGAATACATTTAGTAATGAACATAACTGTTTGTACGAAATTCTTAAACACAATCTATATAATGTGTTATTTTCATTTTAGCATTTTTATCAATTTTTAAGATTCTCTTATGTTTTGTTATGAGATAAAAGTACATAATCTTGATTATGGAATTTCAAAGAATCTAAGTTACATGTTACATTGGATCTTTTATGTGATTTGTTATTACAATTAGAAACTATTCATTAAGATATAATTTGTAATAGTCCATATAAAGTACAAAAGATTGTTTGCCCTTTCACATTTTTATTAAAGAACGGTGTAGTGTTTTTTTTTTTTTTAATCATATCTTAATTTGACTATGTAAATATAATCTTTTTTTTTTAATTTTCATGTAGTTTTAAATTATGGATGTGGATTGCTCTTTTACTATTGCTAAGTGTACATAAATATTCCACTTATTTTAATTTTAGAATTTACCTCTTATGTAATATCTTTTTAAATTTTTTTTCCCGTTTATGCATAACATCATTAGATTCTCAACCAATGAGATGTATGTGTAGCCCCTATTTATAAGCAAACCTTATATGCAAACATGATTGGAAATAACTAATCAAAATTTTTAAATAATATATTAAAAAATTTTCTCTATAAAATGTATATATTGAATTGCCTTTTCATTTTGTTTTCTATTTTGCCAATTTTAATATAATGTCAATTTATGTTTTTTTTTAATATAGTTAAATTCAAATCCTAAGTTTTTGTGGTTAAGAAAAAAAGGTTAGTCGCAATGGATCTTTCACATTTTCATTATTATTTCACAAGCCTTTATCTTGTTTTTTAATTGCAATTTTTCATTTTATACTTTTAAAAATACAAAGGAAACTCCACTCCCAACCAGGGGGCGATCTTTGATTTCAATAATTGCATAACCGAATGCAATCTCATTGAGCTTCCAACCGTGGGGAACGAGTTCACATGGCAAGGAGCGAGATCCAATGGAACGGTATTCAAGAAACTCGACCGCTTGCTCTTTTCAACAGATTGGATCTCCTCGATTCAGGTAAACTCCATTCAACACTTGAATAGAGCTTCTTCAGACCACTGCCCTATCTTGTTTCAATGCCAAAAGGAAGCATCATCCAAACCAAGCCTATTTCGATTCCAGAAGATGTGGCTTAGAAGACAGGAAATATTCGAAATCATTAAGGAGAATTGGTCTCAGCCAACAGACTCTTATGGCATGCTAGCTTTCTCACTTAAACTTCGGAGACTCAAGTCTAGGCTTAAGGATTGGAATAAAAAACAATTTGGGGACGTTTTCAAAAATCTGAAGAACGCGGAAGCCCAAGTCTCTAATCTAGAACAGCTGTACGAAGCGACTGGAGAAGTCGAAGACAGACTCAACCTAGAGAAGTCCAAATCCAACCTATTCTCACGCCTCAGGGAACACACGGACTATATACAACAGAAATCCAAGATGAGATGGTTCAGAGAGGGAGATGGAAATTCAACTCTCTTTCATTCTTTTATTGCAAACCGTAGGACCAAAATGATGATTCATAAAGTCAGAAATGGAAGAGGTGATTGGATATCATCCCCTGCTGAACTAGAAGAAGAAGCCATCCAATTCTTCACCCACCTTTTACGGCAACAGCCAGTTGATGATGATGCTGGAGCCGAGAATAGGCTGCTTGCTAACATCCCGAACTTGATTACTATTGAAGACAATAGGGCATTGCTGCGTCCCATCATGGGCCCAGAGCTAAAACAAGCTGTTTTTGGATTAGATGAGGAAAGTTCACCTGGCGCGGATGGATACGGAGGTTTCTTCTACCGCTCCTACTGGGATATAATTGAACAAGATCTCTTAGCTGCAATTCGAGATTTTATGGCTGGTACTCCAATTCCCAGATCGGTAGCAAGCACTCTGATTGTCCTTCTACCTAAAAAGCACTCCACAACATCATTTGCGGATTATAGACCGATAAGCCTCTGCAATTTTTTGAACAAAATTTTCACAAAAGGTACTAACCGAAAGGTTGAAGCTAGTTCTACCATCCATAATCTCACCGGAGCAGTCAGCCTTCCTAAAAGGTCGCGACATCACAGAAAACATACTCCTTGCTAAAGATCTCGCCCAATTCCTAAATCATCCCTCAAGAGGCGGAAACCTGATAATCAAGATGGATATGATGAAAGCTTTTGATCGGGTATCATGGTCCTTCCTCCAGAACTTAATGATCAAATTTGGATTCGCACACCATTTTGTATCACTTATCCTGAGCAATCTCAGAGCAGCCTGGTTTTCAATTATATTAAACGGAGGTCCAGTTGGTTTCTTCCAAGCATCTAGGGGTATCAAACAAGGGGATCCACTATCTCCATATCTCTTCTTGCTAGCTTCGGAAGCCTTATCTCGCGGACTAAAACACCTTCAAGAGACAGGGCAAATACTTCCATTTCACACTCCCCCATCAAACTCAGCCAAAATAACGCACCTAAGTTTTGCAAATGATGTCTTGATTTTCACTCGTGGTGACAAAAGGTCCTTGCAGCATCTCAACAGATTTCTTTCGGATTATGAGCTAGGTTCTGGACAAAAAATCAATAAGGACAAGAGTTTTTTCATCCCCCCCCCCCCAGCAACCGCCCCCAATCTACATCCAACAAGTCTTGACTTCTCTTGGAATTCCGGATAGCTCATTTCCGTTCCAATATCTAGGATGCCAACTCTACATGGGTAGAGTACGAGAATGTTATTTCTCACACTTAATCGACAATTATGAAAGGAAGCTAAGCCATTGGTCCACCAAGATCCTATCAACTGGAGGTAGAGTAATACTCATCTGTCATGTGTTGCAAGCAATTCCACTTCACACGCTCACAGCAATTCAAACCCCCAAATCAGTGATAAAGAAGCTTGAGCACAAATGTCAACAATTCCTATGGGGATCCTCAGACAATGGTAACAACAAACATTGGAGGGCTTGGCATAGAATCACTTTTCCATTAGATGAAAATGGACTTGGCATCCGAGATTTTTCCTCCTTGATTAAAGCTGCATCACTAAAGCTATGGTGGAAGTTTAAGCAAGGCAAGAGTCTTTGGGCAAATTTTATTAGCTCATTGTCTGAATCATAAAGGAAACGTACTTCATGGCGACGTCTTCAACTTATACAAAATATAGCAGAACAGAATACCTGTATACAAGGTAACAAACGCATATGGATGCCATCCGTCACCGGTGCGTTTAGCTATAAGTCAGCATATGAAGTGGTTAGGCCGAGGCAACAACCCATTCAATTTTTTGAAAAAATTAAACATCGTTTTCTTCCTCTTCGGATTCGCATATTCATGTGGAGATTATTCAATAAACTATATGCCTTTCCGGAAGTTCTTTGCAGTTTTGGATTCACCCAGAACCCCTCTCGATGCCCATTGTGTCTAAGTGAAATAGAGTCCATACAACACCTTTTCCTCCAATGCAAAGTGGCTACTGATCTATGGTTTCTTATGGCTACCTGGCTAGACATCCATATCCCTCCGGTCGCCGGCTTGTGGAATATGATACAAAATTGGTTCCAAGCGCATCCAAAGGGCACAGTGTTTAGCTTAATATGTCAGCTAACACCAGCCTTCATTTGCTGGGAACTATGGAAGGCGAGGAACATAATGATCTTCGAAGGTCGCACAACATCAGTTGGAGCACTCTATCACAGGGTCAAAGACCAGCTAACCCTAACGCTCAGTTCCTACTCCCCCAAAGTACATACCGCGCAAGAAGCTGCAGCTATCAAAAACCATTTCGCAACCATCTTGGAGGTAAGGGGGAAAACAAGAAAAACCATCAAATGGTTGAGACCCTCATCAGGTTATGTCATTAACTCCGCTGTTTCAAAAAATACGGAGAGAGCGGCTTGGGCTTACACTTTGCGACGGAACAATGGTTCGTTTATACATTCAAACATGAAATGTGTAATGGACACATCAGTGACAATATCTATAGAACTGGAGGGTATCCTCTTCGGCCTACACTCATGTGCTACCAACAATATCTCCCCAATACAGATCCAAACTAGCAACAAGTCACTAGTATCCTATCTTCAAGAAGGTATAGAGTGTCCGTGGCAACTATCCCTTAAAATAACGGAAGCAAAAAACCTGATGCAGCTACTATCAGCATCTGTTGTCAATGTATACAGCGAAACAAATGCTCTAGCGGCAGGCCTTTCTCACCATGCAACTCAACTTGATAGTACCACTATTGTGCGCTGGCAGGATCTCCCCGGAAAGCTCAAAGGCATCTACCTTCTAGATATTGCTGGATGTCCATACATTAGAACTAGATAGCTACCATCACAAGCTAACCTACTGTTCCTTTGTTTACTTCCTCCAGTTAGAGGAATGTCTTTTTTTTTTGTACAGTATTACTAAATACTGCTCAACTGTAAGGTCTTTTTGAAGGAATCAATAAAAGGAACAGCCATACTGGCTTTAAAAAAAAAAAAAAAATCTCTCTTTAGAAACCGCATTAGTATTTTTATAATTTTTTTTAAATAATACCCTTTCAATATTTTCTTTTTCGTTTTTAGGTTATTATAACTTTTTCTTTTATTTAACCTTTTTAAAAATAGTACCTCTTATGAAACCACCATTAGTTGTTTCACATTTTGTTTTTTCTAAAGGGGTATTGATTTTTAAAAAGATTAAATCAAAACGGTAAAATAAAATAAATTTCAAAGGCCATTTTTCATACCTCTTTAGTATTACTTTTTTATTTTAGTTCTTCACTATTACTTTTTTTTTTCATCCTTAGTATTACTTTTTCATTAAATGGCTTTTTGATATTGCAAGTTAAAGACTTTTTCCCATTGATAAATAAAAGAGAATGGAAAGAAAATTGCTACAATCCCACTTCAATTAGAAAAGTTGTGTGGGGTTCTAGGAAATACTTCGATGTGGCCACTTTTATGTCTAAGTTAATACAAGTATATTTGAAGAATAAGAATGAATAATAAGCTTAAGGTATGTAAAGTTCGGATGATTTACCATATAGTTTCATCCCTTATTTGTAGGGAATGAGACCAAACTATTTTTAAAAGAAATCTTTGACTGGGATCTTTTCTTATTTATTGAGCAACTATTCTTCATTTCTTATCTAAACATCCAGTGAAATTTGACCTACCAGACCATAGGGCTCGAGTAATAGGAAAAGTGTGAACATCTAAGTTCCTTTAGATCACTTCACTTTCAAGATGGGCTAGTGTAACTCACTCTTACTCAAACTGACTTCTATTGGTTATGTTTTTTTCTCAAGAGGGTTGGTTAGGATCCATGAGCTTAGAGTTGATCTCTAGAGTCTAGCCTTAAGCTTAGGTAGGTTAGAGTGGGCCTTAACGGGCTAAGTCCAAAAAGACTTATTAACAAATAGCAATTAAATATTTTTACCATTTCTTTTAAAGAATTATCAACATAAATTCTAAAATTAGCAACAAAATATTTGTTTTCATATCTTCTGATGTTATTTATAACAACTTAGTCCAAAAACTCTAACTTAATATTTATTCTCATTTCCATGATTTGTCTCTTCAAACTCTATTCTACTATTTCAATTCTAATTTAAGTTTTGCTCATGGATTTAATAGTTTTCATGTAGAATAATTGAATGAATTTATTATTTATGTAATGTTTTATTGTTCACTCAAAAGTACTAAATCCAATCTTAGGTATGCAATTATTAGAGGCTTCAATCTCTTAGCCATCATTCCCATTTTACAATCGAGTGAGCTCTTGCACAGTTTTTTTTTTCTTTTTTAATTCTTTTTAACATTTGATTGTTGCCATTTAGTATTTTTGAAATGGTATAACTTTCCTTGCATTATAATGTGCCAATTACTTATTGTCTTCACCAAGTGCAATATTACAATTTCTTCTTCTTATTATTTAAAAAACAATTATGTCCACTTGAAAAATTGTGTTCTACCATTCATTTCATTGCGCGTCAATTAGATCACACTCAATCTTTCACCATATAATTTTTTCAGCCCATATCTCCCATGATTGCATACCTTACTATATGGGAAAAAAAAAAAAAAAGCACAACAACTGAATATATTTTAAAGAAATCTGGGCACTGTTTGGGCATAAAACTAGTTAAATGTAATTATAAAGGATATAAACATAAAGAATATCATAAAAACAAAACAATAACAAACATAAGATACACAAACCAACTCAATTAGAGATTTTGAGATAAAGTCAATCACTGGACGTAGAGCTTGCTTATAATAAGGTGTCATAAGCTAGGGCAGCATGGTGGTTTTTATTATATGTTTGTTGTATTGAATTATATATTATAGTAGTATTGTACAGGCTGAGTGCACAGTACTTATGTATATTGAGAAATTACATGGTAGCAAAGTTGGCTTATAATAATGTTTTATAAGTTAGGGTAGCATAGTTTGATTTTTATTATATTTGTCAAATTGAGATATATGTATATATTAACAATATTGTAGAGGGTGAGTTCGTGGCAGCACATATATTTATAAAACCTGTCATATTTAGTGGATATAGGGCATTATCCAATAATACATGTTCTGAATAATTATATACTGAACCTATTCGACTTTATAAAATAAAATACAACAGATTCTCATGTTTGATATATTCCGGTGCTCAGATAAACTCACAGACTACTTGAGGAAACTTTTTTATATCAATTTGGCTAGAAAGTAAGCGTCGCCACTCATTAGTATGAGCTTCCCTTTGAAAATGGGCAGGAAGAAAAAATGTTCGGAAGCCGAAAAGTTGGGTATAAAGGCGAAATTGAGATCACAAATACCGGTCCTCACCATCTTTTTCAGTTCACCAACCATGTCCTTGTCTTGCCGCCATCTTTATGTATTAAGTCCTTCGGTTACACACCGCAGCTTTTTTTTTCTTTCTTCCCCTTTCTTTCCGTCTAAATGGAATATGTCAAAGTCAGTTCGCCTTTTTTTCTTTTTTTCCACCACATGATATAACTTTAAAAAGTAGAGAAATTAAAATCCGATTCATCCCGTTTAAAAATCACTGTTTTATACCGTTAACACATAGTATTTTTGTTTTTTCCTAAACTAAAACTTTTTCATCCATGAGTTTATGGTAATTAAGAAGTCAGATTCGCCTCGAGTAGCACAACTAAAGGGATGGATGAGCACAGCGAAGGATATATGGTGCCTCATCGATCATCAACTACCACATATATTTATTATCTCCATGGTCAAAGTGTTAGATTACAATTGGTGAAAACATCATTAAAAATGATAAAGTGGGACAATTGATAGGAATATATAGCCAATAATTCCACAACCTCGGACTCATCCTATTTAAATTTTTCAAGTTCATCCGATGTGCACAAGAGTATGTCTTACTAATTATTTATTTATTATTATTATTTTTTGGCCAATACAAGTAAAACTTTAACTTCAAGAAATTTATATAGAAGAAACTGTTGACCATGTTATTAATTGCAAGTTGTTTGTTTAAGCGATCAAATACTTGACCGTTGCAAGAAAGTTATTGTGTCTGGAAGCTCAGAAACATACACGATCAGAAGGTACGACCGTGTATTGTGTTAGGTAGCTTCCAGAAACATACACGACCTGATACACGGCCAGAAAGCACGGCCGTGTGTTGTGTCAGGAAGCTCCCAGAAACATACACGGCCTATTACACGGCCGTAAATATTGAGAATTTGTTCTGTGATTTATTTTGTAAATATGACATGTATATTTTGTATTTTATTTTTTGGTAGAGGAAGATTTGTTTTTCTAGTTTGTAGGATTTGGTTTTATTTTCTTAGTTTGTAAGATTTAGTTGCTTGGAAAAGATATGGAAAGATATCTCCCTGATATATATATATATTTAGACATGAGTTATGGAAAAGATCAATGAGAGAAAAAGAGTCTTCTAATTCCATTGTTGATTATTTTTTCATGGTATCAGAGCCATTGTAAACACAAAACAATGGTTGGATCACAAACAAGTGAGGTCAAGGAAGAAATCCTTCCTCAAAGAAAAACATTCTCTCCTAACGATATTACCTCACTAGATAATCCAAGATTGGTGATTACTCAAGTACAGTTGAGAGGAGAAAACTATGATGAATGGGCATGGTTTGTGATAACGGCTCTACGAGCTCGGAAAAAATATGGTTTTCTTGATGGTACAATAAAAAAAACCTGATGATAATTCATCTGATCTTGAAGATTAGTGGATGATTAATTCTCTATTGATATCATGGATTCGTAATACAACCGAATCCTCACTTCGGTCTACTATTTCTCACAAAGAAATAGCTGAACATTTATGGAACGACATTAGGGACAGGTTCTCAATAGATAATGGTCCACGCATTCAACAACTGCGAAGTGAATTGGCAGAATACAAACAAAGGGGGATGACTTTGGTGAATTATTTTGGAAAATTGAAGCAAATATGGGATGAACTAGCAAACAATGATTAGATTCCGTCATGTAAGTGCGGTATGTGTACGTGCAATCTCGCAGCAGAATTTGAAAAGAAAAGAGAGGAAGAACGAGTTCATGCTCTGCTCATGGGGTTGGACGGAAATATCTATGGCACAGTGAGGAGCAATATCTTCGCCCAAGATCCACTTCCTAATGTTAATCGGGCATATTCCATGCTGATTGCTGAGGAAAGGGTTAAGACCATAACTCGAACTAAAGAGGAGAGGCAAGATGTCATGGTGTTTGCAATAAGAGGAAAAGGAGAAACAAGAAACAAAAGTGGGCTGTATTGTACCCACTGCAAACGTACAGGACACAAAGCAGATAGTTGCTTCTCTCTCCTCGGATATCCTGAGTGGTAGGGTGATCGACCAAAGGGAAATGGAAAGAGTATAGGACGAGGACGAGGCTTCAACAGCACTCAACAGCGCCAAAATCAAGCAAGCTTTGGACAAAGGTGTGAAACAGCAAAGGTAAATAACGTGTCTAGCAGTGGCACTTGCGTGAAGGACAAATGACTTGCAGTAACAGCAGCAGTTGGGAATGATTTAAAGACAAGTCTCGGTCTCGATCAGGAGCAATGGACCTCGTTGATGAAGCTAATCAATAGTTAGAAAAACACTACTGAAACACTGAGTGGTAAGCTCTCTAATTGGATAATTGATACAGGGGCTTCGCATCACATGATGGGAAGTATGCACGGAATGAAGAAAGTGCGAAATATCGATCCATGTTCTGTTGGACTTCTGGATGGGAGCAAGACTGTGGCAACGAAGGAAGGACAACTTGTCCTTGATGGAGATTTGTGTATCACGAATGTTCTCTTTGTTCCTAAACTAGAATGCAATTTGATTTCGGTATCACAACTTGTTGATTCATCTAAATGTATTGTTTATTTCACCAATTCCATGTGTGTAATGTAGGACCCCACTTCGAGGATGCTGATTGGTGCGAGTGAAAGACGGGATGGACTCTACTACTACAAGGGCGTGCCACGAGCTCAAGCAATGAAGATTGAAAGTGAAGGGAGTTTGGAGATATGGCATTAGCGGTTGGGACATCCGTCATTAAAAGTGACCAAGTTAGTGTCTAGTGTGAGTCATAATAAATATAGTGATAGCAAGAATAAATGTTGCGATATTTTTCTATGAGCAAAACAATCTAGAGATCCATTTCCTATTAGTCATCATCGTGCTTCTAATATATTTGAACTTGTACACTGCGATTTGTGGGGTCCTTACCGGATTTTGTCCTCATGCGGTGCTTCATATTTTTTGACCGTAGTAGATGATTTTTCCTGTACTGTTTGGATATTTCTATTGATTGACAAAACTGAGGCAACTCAAACTCTAAGGAACTTCTTTGCTATGGTGGAAACACAATTTAACAAAAGAGTTAAAATTGTGAGGAGTGATAATGGAATGGAGTTTCAAAAATTAAAAAATTATTTCTGTGAAAAGGGTGTTATTTTTCAAACTTCATGCGTTGGTACCCCTTAACAAAATGGATAGGTCGAGAGAAAACACCAACACATTCTCAATGTGGCTAGAGCTTTGCGTTTTCAAGGACACTTGCCCATTGAGTTTTGGGGAGAATGTGTGCTAATCGCAGGATATTTGATTAATAGAACACCTTCTAGTGTTTTAGAAGGAAAGACGCCTTATCATGTGTTGTATGGACAAACTCCAAATTATGATCACCTAAAAGTTTTTAGGTCTTTATGCTATGCCTACAAGCAAGGACGATTGGGAGATAAATTTGAAAGTAGAAGTCGAAAATGTGTTTTCATGGGTTATCCATATGGACAAAAAGGATGGCGATTATATGATCTTGAAAAACATGTTTTTTTTCATGTCTAGAGATGTAAAATTTTTTGAGAATGAGTTTCCTTTTCAAACGTTGTCTTCATCATAAAACCCAGTAGAATCTAAGTTTACATGGGATGTAGACCTCACTAATGATGCCTTTGGTATCCAAGAGGGTTTGACCGAAAGAAGGGAGATTGTAGACAACTCTCCTTCTAGACCCCATGATCAAGAAACTACAACCATTTCTCCCAATGTTGAAACTGTGCCAGTTGAGCAAAGTGATAGGACAGCAGTATTAACATCTCTCTCTTCTACAACTGACGATGGAAGTAAGGAAAACAATGTCCCTAGTGATGAAGACTTGTTGGGACGCGGTCACCGGAATCGTAAGACTTCAGTACTGCTACGAGACTTTGTTACTCATATGGTTCGCAAATTGAGTACATCCCTACCGGATCCCGCAACACAGCATGCCTTAGGTAACCCCTATCCCATTGCACACTATGTGAATTGTGATAGATTTTCTGTGCGGCACAAAGCTTTTCTTACAGCTCTACATGATGAACAGGAACCTACTAGTTATTCTCAAGTAGTTCGACATAAAAAATGGAGGATTATGATGCAGCAAGAAATTGATGCCCTTGAAAACAATGCAACATGGTGTATTACTGATCTACTACCTAATAAGAAGGCCTTGGGGTGTAAATGGGTATACAAAGTCAAATATCAATCTGATGGTATGGTGGAACACTATAAAGCACGTTTGGTTATACTTGGAAATCACCAGAAGGAAGGAGTAGACTATATAGAGACATTTGCCCCTGTTGCAAAGATGGTTACTGTTCGTGTTTTCTTGGCCGTTTGCTGCAATTAAGAATTGGGAAGTTCACCAGATGGATGTCCACAATGCATTTCTCCATGGAGATCTACAAGAGGATGTGTATATGCAGTTACCCCCTGGTTTTCGAGTTGCAAGATGAGATAAGGTGTGCAAATTGCAGAAGTCCTTGTACGGGCTTAAACAAGCCCCTCGGTGTTGGTTCGCAAAACTATTTGCTGCTTTAAAAATCTATGGTTTCACACAATCCTATGCGGACTACTCTTTGTTTACTCTGCAACAAGGCGAGGTACGACTAAACATCTTGGTTTATGTTGATGACTTGATTGTTTCTAGGAATGATAGTGCAGCAATTCAAAAGTTTAAGGATTACCTGAGCACCTGTTTTTCCATGAAAGATCTGGGTGTTCTTAAATATTTTCTTGGAGTGGAAGTGGCTCGTAGTCTCGACGGGTTCTTCTCATGTCAGCGTAAATATGCCCTAGATATTATTTTAGAAGTAGGTTTGATAGGGGCAAAGCCCGTGGGAGTTCCGATGGAGCAACACCATCGACTGGCGTTGTCAACTAGCCCTTTGTCGGATAATCCAGAGCCTTATTGACGTCTTATTGGCCGATTGATTTATCTATGTTTTACCAGGCTCGAATTGTCTTATTATGTACATGTCTTGTCTCAATTTATGTAGCAGCCACGGAAAGATCACTGGGATGCAGCATTACACATTGTTCGGTATCTCAAATCCAAACCAGGTTAGGATATTTTATTGCGTAGTACGGGCGATCTCACTTTGACTGGTTGGTGTGATGCAGATTGGGCAGGATGTCCATTGACTCGTCGTTCTCTTACTGGATGGTTGGTGTTTTTAGGTTTGTCTCCCATCTCATGGAAGACAAAGAAACAGCATATTGTGTCTTGATCATCTGTCGAAGCAGAATACCATTCAATGGCCATGACCACTTGTGAAGTCAAGTGGTTGAAGAGTGTTTTATCTGATCTTGGCGTTATTCATCTGCAGCCAGCAACACTATTTTGTGATAGTCAAGCTGCTCTTCATATGTCTCAAAATCCCGTATTTCATGAGCGTACCAAACACATCGAAGTGGATTGTCACTTCATTCAAGATGCATTACTTGATGGGACGATTTATCCTACTTTTGTTCCTACAATGAGATAACTTGTTGATATTTTTACCAAAGCATTAGGGAAACGCGAGTATGATATACTCTTATGCAAGTTGGGCATTTGTAATCTCCATGCTCCAACTTGAGTGGGGGTGTTGTGTCTGGAAGCTCAGAAACATACACAGCCGGATACACGACCAGAAGGCACGGTCGTGTATTGTGTCAGGTAGCTTCCAGAAACATACACGGCCAGAAGGCTCAGCTGTGTATTGTGTCAGGAAGCTCTCAGAAACATACACGGCCTATTACACGGCCGTAAATATTGAGATATTTGTTCTGTGATTTATTTTGTAAATATGGCATGTATATTTTGTATTTTATTTTTTGGTAGAGGAAGATTTATTTTCCTAGTTTGTAGGATTTGGTTTTGTTTTCCTAGTTTGTAAGATTTAGTTGCTTGGAAAAGATATGGAAAGATATCCCCCTGATGTATATATATTTAGACATGAGTTATGGAAAAGATCAAAGAGAGAAAAAGAGTCTTCTGATTCCATTGTTGATTATTTTTTCAAAAGTCATTAGCTTGATAAATCATTATCTTGATAAAATGTCTTCATTTAAGATCTCCAATATCTAAGAGACTTTTGTAAAAGAAAAAGATTGTAACAAGCACTGTCCTAGTTTCAACGACAAAATATTCTCTTGTTGCTAATTGAGTTTATTAATGTTTGCAATAATCTTTATAGGCGAATTAATATTGAAGACCCATTTTACAAAATGAGTCATATTTAACTATAAGAATTATCTTACGATCCAATCTTGTAAAAAAAGAGTTATCTACAAAAACTTGGACAAATTCTGTAACAAAGTTTGTGGCAAGTTCTAAATGCAACTTCAACGTGCAAATCCTATCGTTATTTGGACATCTCTAATTCAAAGTACGCCATTTAAAGTTTTTAGGTACTACATTTGCACCTTAAGAACCTTCCCTTTTCAAAGGTTTTTTTACATTATCCCCTGGTCCTCCTTAATGAGAGTTTTTAGGTGCTACTTTAGATTTTAGAGGAGAGTTCTTAAATGTCACCCTAAATCTTTGAGGAGAATTCATAGATGACACTTATTAAATAAAGTTAGGATAATAATTTGGGCTATTTTTTTACACTTATAAAAAAAAGTAAGGACCTCTCTTCATTTCTTAAGAACACTAAAAAGTAGGTCATTGATCATAAAATTGCTATCAAGAACGAGAGATGGAAATGCTGTCATGAAGAGTATAATCAACAAGGGATATTGATAATTTTTTAAAATCCAAAATTCTATTATCCATATTTAAATAAAGAAAACTAACTTTAATTGAATTTTAAAGAAAGAAAATAAGAATTTTGCATCAAAATAAATTATTTCTTCGAGACAATTTCCTTATTTGAAAGATTCTATCTAACTTTAAATAAGCTTAGTTAATTTCTTTTTTTTTTTTTGAATACGATAATGGCATTATTTCAAAATAAAGCTTGTATTTTATTTCAAGGATCTAAGGCAAACATAAATTATAAGTTTTACTTACAAATTTGATGTAGAATAGGAGAAGCTAGTGTATCTTATTTTATTTAACGTCATTTAGACTAGTCTTCATCATGCTAGCTCTTTCATAGGATTCGTCGACCCAGCTCATCGTTAATTTAAGTCGGTCCATGGATAACCCACAAGTTGAGTCTTAGTGAGTTTGTCCATCGCCCTGTAAAGCATGATAAGTATGCCTGTTGGAATATACAATACATGAATAAGAGAAAAGAGGTTAGTAAACAAATAATTCCGGGGTTGATGTGCTCAAAATGGGCCATCATCATCAAGATTTAAAATCCTTTGGCTCTTGCCTTAATGATAGGTCTTGACGGATTTTGATTCCTATCATCTCCTTGAGCTTCAAAAAGATTTGTCCTCAAATCTGATATATCAAATGCAGTATAGACTCTGTTTCCTCCTAGCAAGCCACTTGAAGAAGTATCACTGTAGAATCTCAATATCTAAAATATCATAGGGGGTGATTGTTTTCTCTCCTCCATTTTTAGGATGTATCTCATCTACAACACAAATAATGACCCATTATCCACTGAGGTCTCCCTTGTCTCAACCCGTTCCACTGAAATTGTTTTCTCCTTCTCTAGCTCATCTGTATGGCGTTGACCCCCATGGCCCTCTAATGGTTGGTTCGACTGCTCACAGCCCTCTGAAACCTCTGAAGGTGAACACAATTGTCTTTGAACAGTCTGGCTCTCTAATGATGGGCTCATCTGACTCTGACCCTCAGAATTCTCCAATGGCTTACTCAATTGCTCATGAGCCTCTAGTACCTCTGAAGGTTGGCCTGTCTGCTTCTGCACAATGTACCCTCTGAAGGTTGGTTCATGTGGTCGTGATTCTCAAGAATCACTGATGGTCTACAAATCTGTTGCTGAACCTTTCAGACCTTTGAAGGCGACATCGGATTCAAAATAATACGTTTTCCCTCCTAAAATACATAAATATTCCTGAAGCCATCATGTAAGATCCTCTTGTCATATAACTAAAGTCTACCAAGCAATATATGAGATGCACACATAGGTAGAATATCACACTCAATTTCATCATAGTATTTATTCCCTACATTGAAGGGTACCCTAGCCCTTTGGGTCACATGAAAACTCCCTTAATCACTAAGCCAATGCAATTTATATGGTTCAGGATGTGGAGTAATGGCAAGTTTTAGTTTTGATACTAACGATGTTGCTACCACATTGGTAAAATTACCACCATCAACTATAAGGACACATAAATTTCCTTATACCCTACAAGAAGTATAGAACAAGTTTTCCCTTTGTTCATCATCCTTAGTAATAAATGTAGTCAATGTCCGACACAATATATTAGCATAATGAAACATTTCACTAGACATTGTTGTGTGTAAATCCAACAACACAATAATGATCCTTATACTTCCACGTTCAAGTACAAAACCAAGCTACAAGTGAAGTACACTCAACTACTTTCAAGTAGATAGAATTAAATTCAACTACAAGTGTTTAAGTAATTAGTTCAATTACTTTCACACTTTAATGACTTGTTTGAATTTCAAATTCTACTACTCAACTTTCCTTTCTTGCCTTGGCTTCTCACCACTTAAATACACAATTGGTAGTAAGGAAAACACATACATAACACACCATTCACTGCTACACAAATTCCCCTTATGCTCACGGTTCACAATGTTTCACGCCATTAGCATCAATGATCTTGATAACATATACAATAACCAACACCAAATGTACATACCCTTAACTAAGTTTATAAAAATACAACACTACATACACTCCACAAACCATGTCAATACACACTCATACACCTACAGTACACAAATAACCATTGCAACACACACCCTTAACCATGGTACAACATTTATCCTCACTTCAATTATGGTAAAATAAAGGAAGAAATAGTTAAACACTTCCAAGCAGTTAAGATATTGAATTCAACTAAGTAAGTGTTTAAGTAATAATACTCAATAACTTTCACACTTAAATGCTTATTTTTTGAATTTCAAACTTCACGACTTAGCTTTCTTTCTTAGCCACGGTTCACACTCACGCTTGATCTTAATGTGCAGCACCTTACACTACACTTAAATCCAAAATTCATAAATGGCAATTCCCTCACTCAACACATAAACACAAAGCTACACACACTACACTCACACACGACAAGTCACACCGCCACTCTACTTCCCCTTGCCTCACGGTTGCAAACACTCTCCACCACCTCTTACATAACTTGCAATCCCTTTACTCAACACATACACACACTTCTAAATATACAATCTTTCACCACTACAAAACACAATGCAAACTGTAACTCACACATAAAAGGCAGCAATAATTCAAATTTCAATTTCAAATTACTTCACTAATTGCAACCTTTCCACAATTGGTAAGAAGCAATTTTCAAATTCAAATGACCATACAATAACTTCTTCAACTTAATGTTTTTTTTGAAAATCAAATAATTTCCAAATCTTCCACGAAACTCAAATTTGGAAATGTTCAATTATACTCCCTATTTTCGAAACAAACAAGCAAGGATCACATATCTTCTTTCTTCACAAATTGAGATACTTCCTAATTCTAAGTTTAGTTCAAGAAATGTACTACTTTCTTCCCTTCCCTTCACGGTGAATTCAACAATAAAGGAGCTACAACAAGACCTCAAATTCTACTTCAACATACAACAATTACAACTCCTCAACAATACTTTCACGCAATTCAATCCTCAACACACACAATTTCGGATCAAAGTGAAGAACCTTAATTAATAATGAGGATCACGAAAATTCCCTTCTCTTAACCTATGCTTCGATACCAAATTATGATGTGCCTAAAACCAAGATTAAGCACATGCAAATGAACCAATTTATATGCCCTAAATGACAAGATCAAAAATTGATTCAATGGATAACAAATTGCGTAACCACTTATGATCTAAGATAAGTCGAATGTTATGATTTTCAAGGGAACAATACTACAATGATGAAATCCTCAATTGCAACACTAAAAACATTTGAAATCCCACGTGAATAATACACAAAAAACAACAAGACAAATCCATGATCTACTTCCCACACAAAATGATCCACGGTTCAAGTGTATCTAAATTGAAGGTTAAAAACCAAGGCTAAAAACCAATCAATTAAGCAATAATAATTTGATTACAAATGCAATCAAATCTAACCAAGAAACATCTAATCCAACCCTAGATATAACTCACTAGTGATGAAAAGGAAATACAACAAAAAGGAATTGATATTACTCACAATTACTCCTTATTGCACTCGCCACAATTCCAATTATTGGGATTGAAATTGATAAGAGCAATTGAACTAAGGAATGAACCCTAATTCTCTCACATAAAAGGTGAAGTCTTTTCTGAAAAATTCTCCCCCAAAATGCTACTCAAGCAAGTATTTATACTTGCTCCCTTTAGGGTTAAAAAGTCCACAAAATTACAACTATGCCACTTTTAGGGTGGTCGGTCCTAAAACTCAATTACAATCAAATAAAAAGTGTCCTAAAAGAAAGATTACAATATAAATAGTCCAAAGAAATAATTATAAATAAAAATGGTCTTCATAATGCTAGCTCTTCCATAGGATTCATTGGCCTAGCTCATTGCTAGTTTAGGTCGGTCCATGGATAATCCACAAGCTGAGTCTTAGTGAGTTTGTCCATTAACATGTAAAGCATGATAAGTGTGCCTATTGGAATATACAATACATGAATAAGAGAAAAGATATTAATAAACAGATAATTCCGGGGTCGATGTGCTCAAAATGAGCCATTATCGCCAAGATTTGAAATCCTTTGGCTCTGGCCCTGATGATAGGTTTTGACGAGTTTTGATTTCTATCATGGTATGAGATGATCATTTAGATATGACGATGTAAATATACTAGATATATCTTTCTTGGTTTATAGTTTATTTTCATTATGAAAACATTATATTTTATTTATTTCTTAATATAATTAATATAATTATTATTTAGATTACCATTCCCTAGTTAATTTCTACATATTTCTGCAATTTTAACATCTTCATAAATTTTTTACTTCCTTTGTCCTTTGTCAATTTTGGCATTAGAGCCTAACTATAATGTTTTTTTAGAGCCTATGTTGTATTCCTTTTGGAACATGACTTTAATGTTTAATTCTTGTACTAAAATTTTCTTCTAATTGTTTTAGAAAATCTCTTTAACAAGTTTTTCTAAGTGAGAAGTAATTTTGTCTATATTAGTTGAAATCAATTACTAACTCGAAACCATTGAATGTCGCTTTTGATGACATATGGAAACATAGAGCATAATTTCCTTGAGATTGAGTTAAAATATGGAAATACACAAAATAATGCTTATGACGATGAAGTAGAAGAGAAAGCTTAGAAGTCATTTGATTTTGTTCTTATAACATCCCATATAAAAAATAGCTAATACCCAAGTGAACAAACACCAATGAGCCTTTTTAACCACTTTACTCAAAAGTTTCTATATAAACTAATACCAATCATCTCCTACAATTTGTGTAAGACTATATTTCACATAGGGTATTATAATCTTCCCCCCTAAAACATGCAATGTCTTCTTTGTAAAACCTTGCAATTAGCCCTAATTCCTCCCCTTTTCCAAGACATGATCATTTTAACTTCTTTTAATAAAACCTTAATCAAACATCTTCTAGAGTCACAATTTGATTAACTAAAACAAGAATCATCACTTAAACAACACTAAACCAGTTTCCATACTTGTGGTGTAATTAACATCATCATGATTCATGAATCATCCAAATTTCAAATTCTATCAACAATTAAGCACTCTATGAATATCATATCATCATAACAACCATCAAATCATCAACTTAAATTAAACTCCTTAAATACGACTATAGGTGGCATAAACACCATGAAACACTACTAAACCCACTTAAATTCATCTAATAACTAAATATAGCTTGTAAACATCAATTCATCACATAAGTCATCACTTCAATACTCAAATTAACATAACACTTAGAGAAACTTACCTTGAATGTAGATCAAATTGTTCAAAATCTTCACTTAAGCTCCTAAATGTGTTTCTAAACTCCTCAACTCCAATTTGCTTGCAATAAACACAATTGAACACCTAATCGATGCTCCCAATTTATAGATCTAAGAGATTGTATCTAACATATCTTATATCTAGGTTCAAATTAATTAAGCAATTAAATTAAACTCCTTCTTACCACACTATGCTCCATATATAGGATATTAGAGTGGCTAGTAATCTACTTACTCTTCTCCAATTTCACAATAATCCTAGATATAATATTGTTGGCATTATAGATCTCAATCTAACTAAAATTGAAAATCAATTAAATGGAATGAAATGAATCAAATACTCATCAAATTGTTCTAATTCCCTTAATTAAAAGCTCCTCAAATACATCGTTATTATTGAATTTTATTAGATGGAGCTAAAATTGAAATGGAAAAATAGAATTGAAGGAGAGAGAGAGTGATGAGTTAGGTGTAGAGGTTTAGAAAGGGTTTTGCTGATATTTTAGATTTTTTTAACTTTAATTGAAATGTGACTAATAGTTAAGTGGTATATAGTTAAGTGGTCTATCCCCCGCAACCCCCCTCTTATGCCAATTAAAGACTTTCTTGACTATAAAAGGGCTAGACCATCTTGATTTCAACTTTTCGGGAAAAAGTTTCAACTGAGAATTAAACAAAATCACTTGGTCTCCTTCCTTAAACTTCCTTGAATGGCAGATGTGTTTGTCATGATAGTCCTTCATCCTCTCCTTATATATCTTCATATTCTCATATGCTTGCCTTCTCCACTCATCAGGTTTGTTTAGTTGTAGTCTCCTCTTCAATCTAGCAACTTCTAAGTCAAAATTAGCCAACTTAATTGCCTAATATGCCTTGTGTTCAATCTCTACCAAGAGGTGGCATGACTTCCCATAAACTAGCCTATAGGGAGTAGTCTCTAAATGTGTTTTGTAGGCTATTCTATATGCCCACAAGCAATCATTAAGCTTTTTTTCCCAATCTCTTCTATTATGTTGTACCATTTTTTCTAGAATTCTTTTCAGTTCATGATTGGAAACTTCTACCCGTTAGCTCGTCTAGGGGTGGGAAGGTGTAGCAATTTGATGTGTCACACCATATTTCCTTTACGTCTTCTCCAATTGTATATTACAAAAGTGTGTTCTCTTATTACTTATAATGGCTCTAGGGGTTCCAAAATAGGAGAAACACTTCTTAAAGAACTTCACAACTACTCGAGCATCATTTGTTAACAAAGCCTATACCTCAACCCATTTAGCTACATAGTCTACCACCACCAAAATGTACTTATTCTTAGAAGAAGTAGGGAATGGTTGTACGAAGTCAATGCCCTATAAGTCAAAGACCTCGCATTCTACAGTAAAGTTTTGTAGCATCTCATCTCCTCACAATGTGTTCCCTACCTGCTGACATCTATCACATGTGACATACTAATGGAGTGCATCTTTAAATATTGTAGGCTAATAGAAACCAGCCTCCAAGACTTTATGTGCAGTCTTGTTGGCTAAGTAATGACCACTGGTAGGGTTGGAGTGACAATCATCGAGGATTTGCCATCCTTCTTCACATGAGACACATCTCCTTGTTATGTGATCTCCATAAACCTGAAAAAGAAAGGGGTCCTCCCAATAGTAGCATTTAAGTTTTGAAAAATACTTCTTTCTTGCATGATAACTAAGGTCATTGGGGAGAACTTTTACTACTAGATAGTTTACAAAGTCTGCAAACTAAGGAGTTTTCATGTTCATAAGTTGAAAAACTGAATATAATTTTTCTTCAGGAAAGGATTATTAATATCTTCCTCTTTAAGCTCCTCTAAACAAGGGCACTCAAGCCTTTAAAGATGATCCACTATTAGATTCTCTACCCCTTTTTTATCGCGAATCTCTAAATCAAATTCTTGTAAGAGTATAATCCACTGAATAAGTCTAAGCTTCGCATTTATTTTTGTCAACAAAAATCTTAAGGTAGAGTGGTCAGTGTAGAATTAAATACGACCTAAATTTATCAAACTCAAACACTATGGCCAGTAATTCCTTCTCTATGGTAGTGTAATTCACTTAAGCATGATTAAGAGTTCTATAGATGTAGTAGATAGGTTGGAAGCGTTTGTCTTGCCTTTGTAGCAAAACAGCCTTAACTATGTAATCACTCACATCACATATGAGTTCAAAGGGTGAGTTCCAATTAGAAGCTATCATGATAGGTGCATTTGTCAATCTTGCCTTGAGAACATCGAAGGTATGCTGACATTCAAGAGTGAAGTTGCAAGGTAAATCATTTTCCAATAGTCTAGTAAGTGGTCAGGTTATTTTAGAGAAGTCCTTTATGAAGTGTCTATAAAAACTAGTGTGGTTTAAGAAACTTCTTATAGCCTTGATTAAATTTGGTGGTGGAAGCTTTTCGATCACATTGACCTTTGCTCGATCAACATCAATACCCCTATGTGAAACTTTATGGCCAAGTACAATGCCCTCCTTGCTCATAAAGTGCAATTTCTCCCAGTTCAATATAAGATTGGTCTCTTTGTAGTGAATAAGCACCTTTTTCTAAATTCTCTAAATAGTTGGAGAAAGAATTACCATAGACAAAAAAGTCGTCCATGAAGACCTCCATAGTTTTCTTTATCAAATCATCAAATATAGCCAATATACACCCTGAAATGTAGCCAGTGTATTATATAACCCAAATAACATTCTCTTATAAGTGTATGTGCCATAGGGGCAAGTGAAGGTAGTTTTCTCTTGGTCTTCTAGAGCTATTAGTATTTGGAAGTATCCTGACATCCCATCTAAGTAACAATAGTATATATGTCTAGCCAACCTTTCTAGTATCTAATCTATAAAGGGAAGTGGGAAATGTTCCTTTCTAGTGGCATAATTCAATTTTCGATAATCTATATAAGCACGCCATCCAATGATGGTATGCATTAGTATAAGTTCACTCTTCTCATTGGGGACCACAATCATCCCTCCTTTTTTTGGCACCACTTGTGTTGGATTAACCCAAGGACTCTCGAAGAGCTTTATAACTTCCTTCTTGACCACCTCTTTCATATTGGGATCTAGCCTTCATTGTGGTTGCACTATAGGCTTAAATCCTTTTTCTAGTAATATCTTATGTGTATAGAAAGAGGGTTGATACCTTTGATATATGCAATATTCTAAGCAATGGCTCATTTGTGTGCTCTCAAAACTGTGAGCAATTAATCTTTTTACTCTTTAGATAAATTAGAGGCTATGATAATCGGTAGCTTAGAGTCTTCTGCTAGGAAGGTCTACTCCAAATAATTTGGAAGTTTTTTTAATTCCAACACTAGTGGTTCTTTGATAGAAGTTCTAAGTCTTGCCTCACTGCTTTTATTTAATTCTTCAAATCCTCCTTAAGGTGTAACTTCTTCTACAGCATTAAGCTACTTAATGAATGCTACAACCTTAGGGTTATCCATGTCTTCTTCCTCTCCTCTAGTCAAGCTTAACTCTAACTTATTCTTACATAAGATCTCATCAATATGCTCATCTACTGAGGAATCAACAATATCAATGGAATAGCAAGAATCATCTAAACAGATTGAGTGTTTCATGGCGATAGCCATTTTGATCACCAACTCTTCATCCATTATTCTTAATGTAAGCTTGTTATTCCCCACATCGATCACTGCCCTAGTAGTGTGATGTGCTTTAAGAATGAATCCAAGCACATAAAAACTAATTGAAAAGACTAATTAAAGCAATCTCCAAAATGGCATGAAGAACAAATTGCCAAGTGACCCTAATTTGCATGAAACAACATGCTCTAAAAGATGATGTGCTTAAATGACCAAAGCACATACACACAACAAATTGAAATAATATCAATCAAGAACCAAGTTCACAAATGGTGTGAACCCTAATCCCTTAAGAATCTGAATTTGTAAAACAAGTTGCTCAAAGATCCAATTACAAGTGCACAATTGCAATTGAGAATTCAATTACATAATACACAATCAAAAGGGTATGAAATCAAAATTGAATTATAACCCTAAAAATTACATGAATGAGATAATAAGAAAGATAAACTAATTCCTCACCAGATATTACTCACTAGTTGGGCATTATGATGGATTTGACGTTGTTGATATTACACACAACAAGGATCAAATCCCATTCGCCACACTTCAATCAAGAAATGATAAGAGTTCTTGAAAAGGAGGTGTCCCTCATGGTTTCAAATCAGAAAAATATGGTTCAAAAAGCTCCTTACAAACCTTACTTAGCAAGTATTTATACTAGCTCCAATTAGGGTTAAAATGTCTAAAGATTTACGCTCTATGTCACTAATGTGGCCGGTTCTAATTCAACTAAAATACAAACAAATCAAAATGTCCCAAAAAATGATTACAAAGTGACCGGTTCAAAAAGAAAAATAACAAATACGAAGATGGTTTTCAAAGGGCCGGTTCTTCAAGTCAATTGAGTTCATCGCGGGCCATTAGATGTGAGTCCGATGATGCTCCCAATTTGATGAATAGTATAGGTTATTTGGCATCCTGTAAAAACTGATCATTGTACCTGCTATAATACAATTCAAACATTATTAGATAAGGAAATGGATACATGTGAGCAATTTGGATCATACATCTAAATCAAGTTCCCTAACTATTGGGATCGCAGGGTATATTTCTATCATCTTCTTGGGCCTCTAAAAGATTTGCCCTTAAATCTAGAGGGTCATTTCTTAGACTAAACCCAAATGCCTTTGTAGCCTTATTTGCCCGACTATTAGAAGAAACAAAATAGTCTTAATTTGCTCTTAGAAATTGTGCACTTCTGATGGAGACATAAGTGTTAATACTATTCGAGACCCTCCCTTTCGAAACATGTAAGTGTTTCTGAATCCATCATGTAACAACTTCTGATGTGCCTAAAACTAAGTTTAAGCACATACAAAACCACTTGGAAAGACAATCATACAATGTCAATCAACTAGTTCAACAATTGCGCTAATCCTCAATGTTTATGAACCAATTCTTTAAATGTGACGTGATCAATATTGAATACCCAAGTGTGAATAGCTCTGATACCAAAAAATGATATGCTTGAAAGGGGATCTAAGCATATGCAAATAATCAAATTGGAACAATTGGCATGAACCTTAAAAATTTGAAGGTGATCCAATTTATGAAAACAATGATGATTAAAACCACAATGATGCTATTGCTCAAATGAATCAAGAAATCAATTCAATTTCCAATAAAATTTCAATCAATAATACCAACACATAAACCATGAACTCCTTTTGAACACAATGGAATTCCACACAAAACAATATAAGATGAAATTGAAGGTAATATCAAGAGATAAAACTAATCAATTAGATAACATTAAATGAAAGGATTTTAGATCACAAGTGACGCCAAAATCAGATCAATAAGAACTGACCTAATCAACCCTAGATATTACACACTAGTGATGAAAAGGAAATCAACTTAGGGAATTGATATAACTCACAATTCACTAGGTTGTAACTCGCCATAATTCTAATTGGATTGAAATTGATAAGTCCTATGAAATCTTAGGAAACCCTAATCTCTCACAAAAAAATGTTTGCTACAAAATTTTCAAGTGTCCTCTAAAAACCCTACTTAAGCAAGTATTTATACTTGCTCTCTTTAAGGTTAAAATGTCCACAAAATTACAACTATGCCACTATAGGGTGGCCGATCCTAAAAATACCAATTACAACCAAATAAAAATGTCCCAAAAACTTACAACATAAATAGTTCAAAGAAAAATAACAAAATACAAAAATAGTCTTCTCAAGTCGATTCTTCAAATCAATTTGTTAATCCAGCTCATCTTCAGTTTAGGTCGGTCCATGGATAACCTACAAGCTGAGTCTTAGTGAGTTTATCTATTGCCCTATAAAGCCAGATAAGTGTGCTTGCTAGAATACACAGTACATAAGTAATAGAAAAGAGGTTAGTATATAAATAATTCCGGGGTCGATTTGCTAAAAAAGGACCATCATCGCTAAGATTTGAAATCCTTTGGCTCTTGCCCTAATGATAGGTCTTGTAGGATTTTGATTCCTATCACCTTCTTATTAAACATCCATGGTCTACCCAATAGCGAATGAAAGGCACACATAGGATTCACATCATAAAGGATCTCATCATGATATTTCTTTCCCACACTCACTAGCACCTTTTCCCTTTGTGTAACATGCATACTATCTCAATTATCCAACCAATGCAAATTATAAGGATTAAGATGTGGACTAGTGGATAGTTGTAAGTTTTCTACTAATGCAGTAGATATGACATTAGTGCAACTACTACTACCAATGATTAGTACACAAAGGTTATCTTTGATCCTGTAAAAAGTGTGGAATATGTTCTCCCTCTGTTTGTCCCTAGCATCAGGAGATATAGTCAGAACTCTATGCAACACATTAATAGGTAAATACTATTCACCTGTTTCATCTTCATGTGTCTCAGCGTTTTGATTGTTATAGTATTCTTGTAATGCTATAGATAGGTCTGTAGGCTCGACAAGTTCTTTTTCATCCTCTTCTTCTTTTGCAATACCTTCCATAACTGTCATGACTCTCATTAGGACACTGTGTAGCCATATGCTCAAATCCCATGCATTTAAAGCATTTAACTTAGTGCATTTTCTCACTAGTTGTTCCCAGTACAGTCTACCTAACATTAGGTCCTATTAATTCTTTACTCTTCCCAGAAGTCATTTTCTCTCTATTTGTGCTAGGGGTAACTCTATCCACTACCTTGACAGGTTTACTTACTCCTTTTGGCCTACCTAACTAACCATCAGCTCCTATGGGCCTAGTAGTAGCATTGGGCTTGCTACTAGTAACCCTGAATAGATAGGATCACCTCTACCTTTCCACTTTCAAGGCTAACTGTATAGCCTCATCAAGTGTACTATGTCTCTATAGCTTAACTACACATGCAATCTCATATTTTAACATAGATACAAAGTGTGCTACGGTTTGCTCTGAAGGCTCTACTGACCCACATCTGATCATCAGGGTTTCAAATTCCTACATATCAGGGTTTCAAATTCCTGCATATAATCATCTATTTTTTTGCCTCCTTGTCTCAAGGTTTGAAGACACATAAACAGTTTCTGCCTATAATGTTCAGGAATGAATCTCTTCCTCAACCCTTTTCATATCTCTCTAGGTATGAATTTTAGCCTCTCTATCCATCCGCCTGCTAATCACCAAATTTTTCCACCACAAGGTGGCATACCCTATGAATTCAATAGCAACAAGTTGAACTTGAGTGTTATCATCTATCTCATAATATTCAAAAAGGCCCTCAACCTTATCCTCCCAATCCAGATAGTCATTTGCTAAACCTCTACCATCAAATGAAGGCATCTGCAGCTTTACATACTCCAAGCCCCTAGGTGGCTTGAAATCTCTGTTTGGGTAAGGATTGACCCTAAAGTTATCATCCCTCTCCTCCCTATAGGGATGATGATCTCCTTCCATTCTTCTTCCCATGCTTCTTGCTCCTATAGCTCCCTCTCTCTAGATGTTTTGTGGAGCTACTCTTAGTAGTGCCTAAGAATTTTCCACTGGTGGTTGTAGCATTGCGATCCTGTCAATCCTTGTTGCTAATGTAGCAACATTGGTAGTAAGGTCTTGAAGTTGTTCTTCCAAGGTTCTTCTACCTATAGTATGATGACCTTATCCTCCACCAACCTGGCTATTGACCTCATTGTCAATCCCCCCCCCCATTTACATTATCATTCGACATGCTTGTGGATGTGATTTGTTGAAGTATAATCTCACAATTTGTAGCACACTCCCTTCACAACACCACATCACAATAACACATTTAGACAACAACACACACACACACTTGTACACCCACGATGTAACAAGTTACACAAAACAATAAATACTTCTTAACACCTCAAGTATAATCAAATAAATGAAGCACAAATAAATACTTCCAAGTTGTTAAAATATTAAATTCAACTAAGCAAGTGTTTAAGTAATGAGTCTCATTAACCTTTACAGTTAAATGCTTTTTTTTTTTTTTTGAATTTAAACTTCACTACTCAACTTCCCTTTCTTGGTCACGGTTTCACACTTACACTTAGTGCTAATGTGCAGCACCTTACACCACATACAATCCTTCAAAACCACACTGCCACACACACTACTACACACATGGTGCAACCACTACAATCACCACTACACATACAACAATCTATACCGCCACTTACACTACATAAACACACGGTGCAACCTTTAAAACAACAACATAACACCTCAAAATATAACACTTCCTTGCCACAACACTTCACGTTGCAACTCACACCGCAATCCACATACAAAGGCAGCAAACAACTATTTAAATAACTCCACTAAATGCAACCTTGTCCATAAAAGGCAAGACAATTCAAACTCAAACAACACTCCTTAATGCTATTCAATAACTACTTCAAGTTGATGGATGTTTGAATTCAAATGATTTCCTTTTTCCCACACAATGCAATATGAAAATTGCAAACACATTACACAATTTCAGAAATCCTCTACACAATTCAAAATCACACTCTTTTAGGCTTCAAATTTCACTTCCCTCAAATGATCACAATGTTCACTTCCCCTTAATCACTCACGACCAACTTAAGGAGACAAGGAATATTGCAAGTACTCCACGTCTACAACAACAAGCAACAAGTATAACACCTCAACAACACAATCAAATAATTCAATTTCCAATTCCACAATTCAGATCAAGTTACTAAAGTCAAGAACCTTAATTTCCGAAATCACACTTACACAAATCCCTACTTACAACCAAAGCTCTGATACCAAAAAGATGATATGCTTTAAGAATGAATCCAAGCACATAAAAACTAATTGAAAAGACCAATTAAACCAATCTCCAAAATGGTGTGAAGAATAAATTGCCAAATGACCCTAATTTGCATGAAACAACATGCTCCAAAAGATGATGTGCTTAAATGACCAAAGCACATACACACAATAAATTGAAATAATATCAATCAAGAACCAAGTTCACAAATGGTGTGAACCCTAATCCCTTATGAATTTGAATTTGTAAAACAAGTTGCTTAAAGATCCAATTACAAGTACACAATCAAAAGGATATGAAATCAAAATTGAATTATAACCCTAAAAATTGTGTGAATGAGATAATAAGGAGGATAAACTATTTCCTTACTAGATATTACTCACTAGTTGGGAATTAGGATGGATTTGATGTTGTTGATATTACACACAATAAGGATCAAATCCCACTCGCCACACTTTAATTAAGAAATGATAAGAGTTCGTGAAAAGGAGGTGTCCCTCACAGTTTCAAATCAGAAAAATATGGTTCAAAAAGCTCCTTACAAACCTTACTTAGCAAGTATTTATATTTGCTCCAATTAGGGTTAAAATGTCCAAAGATTTACACCCTATGCCATTGATGTAGTCGGTTCTAATTCAACCAAAATACAAACAAATCAAAATGTCCCAAAAAAATGATTACAAAGTGACTGGTTCAAAAAGAAAAATAACAAATACAAAGATGGTCTTCAAAGAGCTAGTTCTTCAAGTTAATTGAGTTCATCGTGGGCCATTGGATGTGAGTCCGATGATGTTCCCAATTTGATGAATAGTGTAGGTTATTTAGCATCCTGTAATGACTGATCACTGTACCTGCTATAATACAATTCAAACATTATTAGATAAGGAAATGGATACATGTGAGCAATTTGGATCATACATCCAAATCAGGTTCCTTGACTATCAGGATCGCAGGGTAGATTCCCATTATAGTGGCAAAGAATGGTCTTCTAAGGATTAAAGGTATATCCCTGTCCTCATCCATGTCAAAAATTACAAAGTTAATAAGGTATATGAAATTTCCTACTTTTACCAAGACATCTTCAATGCTCTCATTGGGGATTTTCATGAATCGGTTAGTAAGCTGCAAACTCATTCTAATGGGCTTTCGGTTAGCTAACACCAATTTCTTAAAGAAAAAGTATGGCATGAAGTTAATATTTGCCCCAAGATCAGCCGGGCTTTATCAACTGAGATGTCCCCAACCAAACATGGAATAGTGAAGCTGTCTAGATCCTTTAGCTTTAGAGGGAGTTTGTTCTAAATGATGAATGAACAATTTGCTCCTACTTCTACTGTAGAAACACCCTCTAACTTCCACTTATTGGATAGGAATTCCTTTAGGAACTTAGCATATTTTGGCATCTACAAAAGCACCACAACAAATGGAATATTAATGTGCAGCTATTTAAAGAGTTCAAGAAATTTACTAATTGCTCCTTGTCTTTGCTTTGATTGACGTGAGCTGGATATGGAATTTTTGGGACGTATTTCTTGACAGTCGGTGGTGATTGTTTCTCAAGTTCCACCTTTTCCTTTTCAAAAGTTTAACCACCCTCTAGCTTTTTTCTCAAATCTCTTTCAATTTGCAGTTCCTTCTCACTCCTCAAGAATATGGCTTTCGCCCGTTCCCTTAGATTGTTTTCATTATTACTAAGGAGGGAACCTGGTTGCCTTTCAAACACATCTTAGCCAATTGGCTAATTTGCTTCTCAAGGTTATGAATAGAAGTCTCTTAGTTCTGATATCTTGCCTCAAAATGTTGAATGAATTGGCTTAGTAAATCCTCCAAATTGGTTTTCTTTTAGTACTATAGTGGCTAGAATGATGGGTGGGGCATAGGTTAGTAAGGTAGCATTTGTTGCTTTTGGAATCCTAATGGCAGGAAGTTAGATCTCTAGGCATTTTAATTGCCATAAGAGAGTTTAGGTTGGTTTCTCATGCCAGGATTGTAAGTGTTACTATACGGGTTATACTATTGCCTATTTTGATTCCCAAGATAGTCTACTTGCTCATACTGCTCGTAGAAGTCCATATTCTCACTAGCATTGTGATCATTGGGAATTCTTAAGGGTAGAAACCTGGTGACTGAGAGCCTCCATCTTCACCACCAAAGTAGTTATGAGATCTACTTCATACTTGCTTGCCACTTTTTACTTGCCCTTATTGTTGCCCCATTGATAATTATTTTTTGTCATATCAGCAAAAAGTTTCAAATATTCTTCTAGGGTCTTGGAATTTAATGTATCGCCAGTTATGGTATCTATCAATTAATGAGTGGTCAGGTTAAGCCCATTCAAAAAGGTCTAAACTTGCATCCATGTGGGTAGCTGATGGTGTAGGCACTTTCTTAAGAATTCTGTCCATCTTTACCGAGCATTATACATAGCCTCACCATCTTGTTATATGAGTGATGCAATGTCACTCTGGAGCTTGGCTATTTTACAAGGGGGGGAAGTAATTATCTAAAAATTGCTTGATTGTATCATCCCATATAGTAAAAGCTCTAGGACCTAATGATTGAAGCTAGTTTTTAGATTTCCCCCTCAGTGAGAAAGGGAATAATCTAGTACGCACCACTTCATCAATCACATCGTTATTCATGAAGGTCTCATAGATTTCTAAGAACATTTGAATATGGGCATAGGGGTCCTCATTTGGTAATCCTTCGAATTGACATTATTGCTACAAGAGTTGAATCACTGCACCCTTGATTTTGAAATTGTTAGCCCCAATGGGGGCTTCATATTAGTTGTCCCTATTCCATCTAAGGTAGGCCTTGCATAATCTAGATTGGTATTAGGTGGATCCTCAACCATGGCCTTTTGTGTTTCCTCTTTAATATTCTTCAATAATCCTATCCTACTACCTACAAATTCTTCAATTGATTCCTCTTCCTTTGCTACTGTTGTAACTCTTATAATAGACATTTCTTCCTCGATTGTCGATTGCCCAGAAGATTTAGCAATTGTATTTTTGCGAATCTTGCAAAGTGTTCTCTCAATCTTAAGGTCTATATTAAGAATATTAGAAGGGAGAGTCCTTGTCATGCACTACAAAAGAAATAGTCACGAGTTAGAACATTCAAAAGATAAGGGGAGTAGAAAGAAATAAAATAAATGACTAGGGTAGCAAATAATAAGGTTTTTTCCTAATATTGTTTCACTAGATCCTTGGCAATAATACCAAAAACTTGATGGGTCGCTTTTTTGATTGTATCAAATTATAAATTTATAAACCCAAAAAAATCTAACGACCTAGTTAGGCAAGTGTACCTATCTAATGTAGTATAAATTGCAATAAGTGTTGTTCTCAAGGATCTTAAAAACAAGTACTAGTATTACCATTTTTCCTACTATCTAGTCTAAATCTTAATGTGAGATTAATAAATTAAATTACTAATTAAATAATCTAATAACCCTAAGATTAATTATAATTGCTTCAATAAATAAATTCAATCACAAAAACATACATTTAATCTTAATCCACTATAAGCCCTAACTTTCTTATAATAATATATTGATTAACAATTTGTTTATGCTTTACACTGTAGAAATTCTCAATTAAACTAATTACTACTTTGAGTTAATTAATTAATAACCTTATATGGAATAATGTAGAGCTCTCCCTCACTATCGCCCTATAAGATTTCATTAAGTTCATAATTCCTAAATAAAGATTTAATCTTTGTGCATAAAATCGAAGTTTCCCTACATTTAGGTAAAACATGCAATCTTTCTATTCATGAAGATCCATCCTATTAGATGAGACCTCTCTCTATCTAACAAGAATCAGACATGCAATCAATTTGCACGCATAAGTTAATCATATAGCAATTAAAATAGATTAATAGATACAAAGGTATAAACTTTTCATTAATCAATAAACAATTCAATCATATGGTTTAGAGTTTCACAAGATGCAGGGTATATAAATCTACTACTCCATAGAATTTATAATAATCACGAGAAATCTAAAGAAGTGATAAGAATTCATGATGAAAAGAATAAACCTTTGTAGATGTTTTTGTGATTTCCAATGATGCTCTAGTGATTTCTCCCTCCAGATTCATAATTTTGTTATCGTAGGGTTTTTAGAATGGCTGTGAGAAATAATAAATTTAGATCTCCAATTTTCTTAGTAAAGTGAGTATTTATAGTATAAGAAATAAGGTAGCATGTACGACCTAGTGCATGCCTGTGCTCAAGGCCGTGTACTATAATAAAGTGAAATTCTGGCATTTAGGGTTTTGCATAGCCTCCTACATGATCGTACTTGGGGTTATGCAATCTGGAATTCCTTCATTTTCTTCTCTAGGCAAATTTCTTCCTTTAGCATTACCCTTACATAGCTTGTGTAGCAACCAGGGTAGAATTTCACAATGCATTCTGATCATTTTTTGCTCTCTAGTACTGGTGTCAACATAGGCATGCTAAAGGTTGTGTACACATGAAAATCACCCTTTTCTTATATTTTGCCAAATTTCGCATCGTTTTCGCTTAAACCTTCTTGAAATCTTTAAATTGGAGTCTTTAAACCCTGAAATTAAATATTAAGAACTTAAGTGTTTTTTTCTTAATAAACTCTCACAAAATTCATAAAAAATCATATTCAATAAATATTAGAAATAAGTTTCTTTCAACACTTATCAGTTATCAAAAGAGAATGATGTGATCCTTTTACAAGAAACTACACCTTAGAACCCTTAAAGTAGGTGACTTGGTGCTTAAGAAGATATTGCTAAATGTTCATGATCCTTGAGGAAAGTTCACTAAAATATGAAGGCCCATATGTAATAAAGAAAGTGTTATCGAGAGGTTCCTTAATTTTGTCAAAGATAGATGGTCATGAGATTAAGGATCCAATTAACTCAGATGTTATCAAGTTGTACTTTCCTTAAATATCAATGGAATATTTTATCGCTGTTCAATGAAATTTTTGGAATTTTTAGAAATCTTGCAAGCTTGACTCTCATCATTTTGCAAGCAAGGTTGATACTAATAGGAATCAAAATCCTACAAGACCTATCATTAGGGCAAGAACCAAAGGATTTCAAATCTTGGCAATGAGGGTCTTCTTGGAACAAATCGATCCCAGAATTATTTATATACTAACCTCTTTTCTATTACTTATGTATTGTATATTCCAGTAGGCACACTTATCTGGCCTTACGGAGCGATGGACAAACTCACTAAGACTCAGCTTATGAGTTATCCATGGACCGACCTAAACCAAAGATGAGTTGGACAAACTAAATGATTTAATGAACCGACGTGTGAAGACTATTTTTGTATTTTGTTATTTTTCTTTGAATCATTTATTTTGTAAGTTTTTGGAACATTTTATTTGGTTATATTTTGTGTTTTAGGACCGGCCACCCTTTAGTGGCATAGTTGTAATTGTTTAGCCATTTTAACTCTAAAGGGAGCAAGTATAAATACTTGCTTAAGTAAGTTTTAGAGGAAGAGAGAGAGTATACACATTTTGGTTGCAAATTTCGTGAGAATTAGGGTTCATCCCAAATTTTCATAAGGACTCTTATCAATTTCTTCAAGAAATTATGGCGAGTTACAACTAAAGGAATTATGAGTAATATCTTTTCTTTGTTGAATTTCCTTTTCATACTAGTGTGTAATATCTAGTGTTGATTAGGATTGGTTCATTTTCTTCTTGATTTTCATGTCAATTGTAGGTTCAATTTCCATCATTATATTGCTATCAATTTAGTGGAATTAGTTCCTATTTTGTCTTGTTGATTGTAAGTTTTCAATTGCTTGTAGAATTGCTAGTTTGCCTGGAGTCTATTCACATAAGGGATTCACGCCATTTAGCAATCTTGGTAATTAGAATTTCATTTGATCTTATGTTGTGTGCTTAATCCCATTGAGCACATTATCATTTGGTGTTGAGATTAATTGATCAACAAATTGGATTACAAAGATTATTAAGGTTCACGCCAAAAGTAGGATTGTGACTGGATTTGAATAGAAGTTGTATCAATTGTTTGAATGCATATTCTTTAATTAATTTAAGGCATATCATCTTTTGGTATCAGAGAAATTTTTTCCATGCAAATTAGGGTCACTTGGCAATTTGATCTTCACGCCATTTTGAGATTGGTGTAATTGGTCCTTCAATTGGTTTTGTGTGCTTATACTTGGTTTTAAGCACATCATCTTTTGGTATCAGAGCACAAGTTAAGAGAAGGGATTAGTGTTGGTTGATTTCGTGATCTTCATTGTCAATTAGGGGTTTTCATTTCTTATGATCTGAAATTGTATGTGTGTTGAGGATTGAGATTGTGTAATTATCTTGTTGAGAAAGTTGAATTTGCTGCTTATTGAAGTGGAATTTGAGGTCTTGTTGTAGCTCATTTGTTGTTGAGACCACTGCGAGTGAAGGATGTGTGTGTGTGTATGTGTGTGTGTTGATTAAAGGAGTTGCAACATGGTGTCCTTGAGCTTGCCATGAGGAAGAGTAGTGTTTCTTTGTGATCATTTGTGATCACTTGGAAAAAGTGGAAAAGTTGAAAACAAAGATGAGCAAATAGAGAGTTGATGATTTCATAATTGTAGTTTGAATTTTGAAAGCAAAAGAGAGTGAATGGAGTGTTGATGATTTTGGAATTGTGGTTGTCTTTTACCATTTCCAGATTTGAAGAGTGTGGAGAAAAGGAAATTATTTCAAATTCAAACATCATTTTTAAGTTGAAGAAGTTATTGTGTGATAGTTGAGTAAATGACTATTTGAATTTAAATTTGCTTCTTACTATTTGTAGAAGAGGTTGCATTTAAAGTGGAATTTGAATTTGTTGTTGCCTTTTTTTGTAAGTGGCGGTGTGAAGTAAGTTGTTGTGAGTGGCCAATTGGAGTTGTATTATGAAGGAGTGTTGCAACGTGAAGTGTGAGTGTGTTAAGGTAAAGATATTGTACGTGAAGTAAGTTGTTGTGAAGTTAGTACACCATAAGTGAATTGTTGCTTGTGTGTGTATATGTGGCGGTGTGAATGTGTAAGTGAGGGAATTGCCACTTGTGAATTTGTGCATTTATGTGTGGTGAGGTGCTGTACATTGTGATTTATTGTAGTGTGAAACCGTGGCAAGAAAGGAAGTTTTGAGTAGTAGAATTTGAATTCAAAAACAAACATTAAAGTGTGAAAATAATTGAACTTATTACTTAAACACTTGTTGGTTGAATTTAATTTCTTAACTACTTGGAAATATTTATTTGTGCTTCAATTATTTTACTTGACTTGATGTGACAATAAGCATTTCTTATATTGGTTGTATGTATGCACCGTGGGTGTATAAGGGTGTGTTGTTATGGTGTGTGTAGTGAAGTGTATTGTTAACTTGTTGAAGTTAGTTAATGATAGGAATCAAAATTTGACAAAACCTATCATTAGGGTAAGAGCCAAAGGATTTTAAATCTTGGCAATGAGGGCCCATTTTGAGCAAATCAACCTAAGAATTATTTGTTTACTAACCTCTTTTCTCTTATTCATGTATTGTATATTCCAACAGGTATACTTATCATGCTTTATAGAGCGATGGACAAACTCACTAAGACTCAACTTGTGGGTTATCCATGGACTAACCAAAACCGGTGATGAGCTGAGCCAACAAATCTTATAGAAGAGCTAGCATGATGAAGACTATTTTTATTTGTAATTATTTCTTTAGACTATTTATGTGTAAGTGATGTGCTCAAAACCAAGATTAAGCACATGCAAATGATTCAAAGAAACAACTTCAATTCACAAGATCAAATCCGGTTCAACAAGCTAGGAAATTGCGTGAATCAAAGGTGAAAATGCAATAAATTCCGAATGCTCAATTGTTGCAATTACAATTCCACAAAGATAATTTCTTCAATATACAATAATCATAAATGAATTCCACGTGAAATACACCAAGATGAACAAGAACCAATTCCGAAAGCCTCCCTTCCCACAATATCCAATTCACGTCACAAAATGATTAAAAAATTAATGATGATAACAAATGCTAAAACCATTCAATCTTATAACATGATAATTGATAACAAATGCAATCAAAATCTGACTAAGAACATCCAATTCAACCCTAGATATGACTCACTAGTGATGAAAAGGAAACACAACAAAGAAGGAATTGATATTACTCACAATTTTCCTTTGTTGCACTCGCCACAATCTCAACTCTTGAGAATTGAAATTGATAAGAGAAAATGGAACTAGGGAAACCCTAAGCCCTCTCACGAAAATGTGATGTCCAATTCTGAAAATTTTCGATCTCCTCAAACCCTACTATAAGAAAATATTTATACTTGCTACCTTTAGGGTTAGAAAATGCACAAAAATTACAACTATGCCACTTTTAAGGTGGCTGGTCCTAAATGGAAATTATAATAAAAAATGAAAGTGTCCCCAAAAGAAAATACACCACAAAATAGTCCATATAAAGGAGAAATATATAAAAGAAATGAGTCTTCATGATGTCGGTTTTCAAGGTACTTTTGAATTAAGCCCCGTTGAGAATCCCGATCGCTCAAAGATGTTCACAAAGATAAGGTGTGATTTTGGATATCCTAAATTGGGTTTCTCATAAGTGACCTACAAAACTCAAATTAAAATTAGTCAGGATGTGATAAATTATTAGCTTCCTAAATTCCTGGTCTTCTGAAGATTCTCAAATCTGAATTTATGATGTCACTCTGCAAGTTGGTGATAGATCCATAATAGGGTCTGATTCCATCTCTCCTGGACTTCGATAGCATTTGCTACATTTGATAGCTCATGATGTCCATCTGAACTGAGGAGAAGATCTGTGACATTTAATGTGTGATAACCATATCCCTGCTAAATTATCGATAGTCATTGTTTTAAGATGACTTTCCCTAAGGGTCGTTTACTTGGGATTCTTGACTCTATGTGGAAACTATCCCTGAAAGTTAATCATGACTAATCACTGGATTATAAAGTATGAACTTCCATTCGTTTCCCTGGATTCTCTCTTTTCCCTGGGTCTTCTGAAGTCAGTGTTCTATATGGATGTTGATGTTGCTGATAATCCACAATTCTCCTGCGCCGTCATATAAACATGGATAAAGGATTATAGCCATAAAAAACTTCAAAGGGAGACTTACTGGTTGAACTATGAATGGATCTATTGTAAGCGAACTCAACAATAGGAAGACACAAGTCCCAATCAGTAAGATTCTTGCCAACTGTTGCTCTGAGTAGATTCCCAAGCGTGCAGTTGACAACTTCTGTTTGCTCGTCTATCTGTGGATGGCAAGAGATACTGTACATAATTTTAATACCTAGTCTTTTCCATAATGTCTTCCAAAAGAAACTAAGACACTTAATATCTCTGTCTAACACTATGCTGTGTGGAACTTTATGTAATTTGACAATTTCCTGCACAAAAAAGTTAGCAATAAAAAGAGCATCATCTATTTTGTGATAAGGTATAAAGTGTGACATTTTGCCGAATCGATCAACAACCACCATAATAGAATCTTTTCCCCTCTGTGTTCTAGGTAATCCCAACACAAAATCCATACTGATGTCAGTCTAGGGTTTATTTGGTATAGGTAAAGGCATATACTCACCCTATGCACCTTTCTTCCCTTTAGCTCTCTTACAAATACCATACCATTCTAATACCCTATGGACATCATTTATCATACCCTTCCAATAGAAATTCTCCCTCAATATGGCTAGGGTTCTCTTCTCACCAAAATGTCCTGACAATCCACCTACATGTGCTTCCCTCACCAATAATTCCCTCACAGATCTAGATGGAATACATAGTTTTCCTGATCTATACAGAAACCCCTCTATCACACAATATCCATCATACATCTTGCCCCCCACAACACCTCTCCATAATAGTCTTGAATTCCTCATCACAAATATATTGTTCTTTCAATAATTTTAAACCCAACAGTTTTGACAGAAGAGAAGTAATAAGTACATATTGTCGTGATAAAGCATCAGCAACAATATTTTGATTACCCTTTTTGTATTTTATCACATAAGCAAAACCCTCCAGAAACTCCACCCACTTAGCTTGGCACTTAGACAAATGATGATGTCCCTTAAAATGTTTCAAAGATTCATGATCTATATAAATAATAAACTCTTTTGGGAGGAGATAATGCTGCCACATCATGAGAGCTCTCACTAAGGAATAAAATTCCTTATCATATATAGAATAGTTTAAAGTTGCACCACTCAACTTCTCACTAAAATATGCTATAGGTCTCTTTTCCTGCATTAGTACAGCACCAATTCCAATCCTAAAAGCATCACATTCCAACTTAAAAACTTTGTCAAAATTAGGTAAAGCCAGTAATGGAGCACAAGTGAGTTTTTCTTTTATCTCTTCAAAACTCCTTTGCGCCTTTTCACTCCAAACAAAAGGTACATTCTTTTTAGTTAGTTCTATGAGAGGACTGACAATACCACTGAAATTTTGGACAAAGCGTCTATAAAAGGATGCAAGTCCATGAAAACTTCTTACCTCAGTAACTGAAGTAGGTGTTGGCCATTCCTTAATTGCCCTCACTTTCTCCTCATCCACCCTAACACTTGAACTAGATACAACAAAACCCAAAAATGTTACCTCAGTTTGGTAAAAAGAACACTTTTGGATATTTGCAAATAGCTATTGCATCCTCAATACTAAAAATACTGCTCGAAGATGCTCCACATGTTGTTATAGGTTTTTGCTGTAGTTCAGAATATCATCAAAATAAACAATAACAAATTTTCCTAGAAATTCTTTCAACACATGATTCATCAACCGCATAAAGGTACTAGGAGCATTACTCAAACCAAAGGGCATAACCAACCACTCATACAGTCCATGACGTGTTTTAAAAGTGATCTTCCATTCATCCCCTTCTCTCATCCGAATCTGGTGATATCTGCTTTTAAGATCCACTTTAGAGAAGACCTGTGAACTATGCAGCTCATCTAACATATCATCAAGTCTAGGAATAGGATACCTGTATTTGATGGTGATTTTGTTGATGGCTCTACTATCGATACACATTTTCCAAGCACCATCCTTCTTAGGAACAAGGAGGGTGAGGACAGCGCATGGGCAGAGACTCTCTCTAACAAACCCCCGTTCAACCAATTCATCTACTTGGTGCTTCAATTCCTTAGCCTCCTCGGGATTCATGCGATATGCAGGTTGGTTTGGTAACACTGAACCGGGCATAAGATCAATAGCATGCTCTATCCCTCTCAAAGGTGGTAAACCTGCTGGTAAATCATCAGGAAAAACATCAGTATGCTCATTCAATACCTGAGAAACTGCTAAAGGTAGAGATTGTGGCTCCTGTAACCCTAATACACATCTCAATTGAAGCAAATATGTTGGAGCCTCTTCTGTAATTAACCTCTCCATTTCACCTTGTCCCATCAATAATACCTTCTTTTCCTTAGAATCATCACACTGTTTTAAAGCCCTTTTAACCTCTGATGGTCGACTGATCTGTTACTGAACATTTTAGACCTCTGAAGGTGACATTGGATTCGGAATAACTCGTTTGCATTCCTTCTGGAACACATAAATATTTTTGAAGACATCATGTAAGACCTTCCTGTCATATGACCAAGGCCTGCCAAGCAATATATGGGATGCACGCATAGGCAAAATATCACACTCAATCTCATCACAATATTTATCCCCTACACTGAATGGTACCTTAGCTCTTGGGGTCACATACAAACTTCCTTGATCACTAAGCTAATGCAATTTATATAGTTTAGGATGTGGAATAGTTGTAAGTCTTAGCTTCGATACTAACGAGGTGGCTACTACATTGGTACAACTACCACCATCAATTATAAGGACACACAAATTTCCTTATATCCTACAAGAAGTATGGAACAAGTTTTCCTTTTGTTTTTCATCCTTATTAGCAAATGTAGTCAATGTTTGGCGCAACACATTAGCATATTGAAACATTTCACTAGACATTGTTGTATTTAAATTCAATCACCACAACAATAATATTCTCCACTCCTCTCAAATCACGGTGCAACAACCAATCACCATAACAATAATATTCTCCACTCCTCTCAAATCATGGTGCAACAACCTTCCTAAATTCAACCCAATTTCACGCCAAAATTACTCACACCACCACTTACACAATACACACAATGCACTTAATTCAAACAAACTATAATATGTTGCAATCCTTCACTACACACAACACTAATAATCATGGTTTAGCTCTTCACTTCCACGGCAACAACAACAAAATGGAACCAAATATGGATACTTCTCCAAATGGCAAGCAATTGATTCCAACTAGTTAATGTGCAATTAAAGTGATTAATACACAATAACTCTATAACTAATGATTGATTTGAATTCAAAATAGTTTCCTAATTCTCTACATAAATTGAAAAAATCTACCAAAGAAAATGACCCTTCCAATTCCGCAATGTCAAGGTAACAACATACACTAATTAACAATGCTTCAACTATTTGAACCCCAAATGATGGAATTCAATTCAAGAACTTCTCCTTCTTCCTCAAACAAATAACTCACAGCAAGGATGAAGAAAACAACTCAATTTCTGAAATTCAATTCAATTCAAGAACTTCCCCATTCTTCCTCAACAAATAACTTACGGCAAAGATGAAGGTAACAAAAATCAATTTCCGAAATTCCACTTTCCTCAACTAATCACAATGATCATTTCCCTTTAATCAACCATGATCAACTCAAGAGGAAAAAGAAATTACAAATGCTCCACGTCTACATCAACAAGCAACAATCATAACACCTTAACAACATGATCAATTACTTCAATTTCCACTTCTACAATTCAGTTCAAGGTGGTAATACAACAACTCTTAATTTCCAAATTTCAATTGACAAATCCCTCCTCTTAAACCTCAAGCTCTGATACCAAAAGATGATGTGCTCAAAACCAAGATTAAGCACATGCAAATGATTCAAAGAAACAACTTCAATTCACAAGATCAAATCCAATTCAACAAGCTAGGAAATTATGTGAATCCATGGTGAAAATGCAATAAGTTCTGAATGCTCAATTGTTGCAATTACAATTCCACAAAGATAATTTCTTCAATATACAATAATCATAAATGAATTCCACGTGAAATACACCAAGATGAACAAGAACCAATTCTGAAAACCTCCTTTCCCACAATATCCAATTCATGTTACAAAATGATTAAAAAATTAATGACGATAACAAATGCTAAAACCATTCAATCTTATAACATGATAATTGATTACAAATGCAATCAAAATCTGACAAAGAACATCCAATTCAACCCTAGATATGACTCACTAGTGATGAAAAGGAAACACAACAAAGAAGGAATTGATATTACTCACAATTTTCCTTTGTTGCACTTGCTACAATCTCAACTCTTGGGAATTGAAATTGATAAGAGAAAATGGAACTAGGAAAACCCTAAGCCCTCTCACGAAAATGTGATGTTCAATTCTGAAAATTTTCGGCCTCCTCAAACCCTATTATAAGTAAGAATTTATACTTGCTACCTTTAGGGTTAGAAAATGCACAAAAATTACAATTATGCCACTTTTAAGATGGCCAGTCCTAAATGGAAATTACAATAAAAAATGAAAGTGTCCCAAAGGAAAATACAACATAAAATAGTCCATACAAAGGAGAAATATATAAAAAGAAATGAGTCTTCATGATGCCAGTCTTTAAGGTACTTTTGAATTAAGCCCCGTTGAGAATCCCGACTTGCTCAAAAGTATAGGTGATTTGGTATTCTGTAGGACTGATAAGTGAGCCTGCTGAAATGCACTACAATTAAAATGTAGAGATGTAGAAAATAGATTAGCTTCCTCAAGATTAGGTTTTTCACGCAAGATTCTCAAAACTAAATTATAGAGAACCTTAGCTCGGGCTCTGGTGATAAGTCCTATAGGAGTTTGATTCCTATCAGTAAGCTTTTAGGACACTTTTTTTTCTTTGGTTGTAATTAAGTTTAGAATCGGCTACCTTAAGAGTGGCATAGTTGTAATTTTGTGAACTTTTTAACCCTGAAAGGAGCAAGTATAAATACTTGCTTAAGTAAGGTTTTGAGGGACTTTTGCTAAATTTTCAGAAATAGAACAAACACTTCATGTGTTTAGGGTTAGGGTTTCTTAATTCCAAAATTGCTCTTATCAATTTCAATCCCAAAATTGAGATTGTGGCGAGTGGCCTCAAAGTGAATTTGTAAGTAAAATCAAGTTCTCTTTGTTGTAATTTCCTTTGAGGTTTGTACTTTATTCCAATTACATGTGCTTAACACCTATTTTAAGCACATCATATTTGGTATCAAAGCAATCAAACTTGGATACTTAAGATTGATCACATCCTTGTTTGAAGAATTGGTTATAAACATTGAGAATTAATGCCATTTGGAAGCTAGTTTGATTGATATTGTTTGATTGTTTTTTTCAAATTGGTTTTACATGTGCTTAATCTTTGTTTTAGGCACATCATAATTTGGTACCAGAGCTTGTGGTTGTGAGAAGGGGTTGTTTGAATTTTGATTTTGGAAATTTAGGGTTCTTGAGCTTACATCTTGATTCCGAAATTGAAAGTGAAAAATTGATTTGTTTGATGTTGTTGCTTGAAGTAGCATAATTATCTTGCTTGAGGAGTTGAACTTGCTGCTTGTTGAAGAGAGTTTTGAGGTCTTGTTGAAGCTCCATTTGATTGATAATTTCGTGAAGAAAGAAAAAGAGTAGTAGCACATCTTATGATTCAAAAGTTATAACTTGAAGTTGCCTCAATTGTGAAGTAGTAGAGGTGTATTTTTGCTTGGAGTGATTCGGACATAAGGGGGGCTTAGTGATGTGCTTAAAACTAAGATTAAGCACATACAAAACCAAATTGAATGACAATCAAACAATGTTAATCAAACTAGTAATCAAATGGCACAAACTTCTTCTAATTATGAACCGATTCCACTAACAAGGATGTATTCAATCTTAAATCCAAGTATGATATAGCTCTGATACCAAAAAGATGATGTGCTTAAAGGGGATTAAGCACAATCAAATGGAACAAAAACCAACCTTAAATGCACTCAAACAATTCTGATTTAATAAGCTAGGAATTTGCGTGATTCCTAATGGGTGCAAAGAGATCCAAAGTCAATAAATAATGAACTAATCCACCACAATGAATCAAATCCCTCAATATACACTAATCAAACTTGAAATATCATGTGAATTCAAGAATAACCAGCAAAGGCAATATTGTGATCCCCCTTTATAGAAAATGCAATTCACGTTAACAATGATAAGCAATTGTTGATGAATAACAACTATGATAAGTACTCAAACAAGCTCACTAATTTGAATCAAAACTTAATCAAATCTAACTAAGAAATGTTCCAATTCAACCCTAGATATTACACACTAGAGAAGAAAAGAAAACACAACAATTTGAAATTGATATGACTCACAATTTCAAGTGTTGCACTCGCTACAATCTCAACACTTGGGATTAAAATTGATAATAGGAAATTGAACTAGGAAACCCTACATTCTCTCACATGAAAGTGAAGTGTTTTTTTTGAAAATTGGCTTCCTCAAAACCCTACTTAAGCAAGTATTTATACTTGCTTCCTTTAGAGTTAGAAAGTCCACAAAATTACAACTATGCCACTTTTAAGGTAGCTGGTCCTAAAAGATAATTACAAGCAAATGAAAGTATCCCAAAAGAAAGATTACAACATAAATAGTCAAAAGAAATAATTATTAATAAAAATAGTCTTCATCATGCTAGCTCTTCCATAGGATTCGCCGACCTATGCATAACCCATAAGTTAAGTCTTAGTGAGTTTGTCCATCGCCCTATAAAGTATGATAAGTGTGCCTATTGGAATATACAATATAAGAATAAGAGAAAAGAGGTTAGTAAACAAATAATTCCGGCATCGATGTGGTCAAAATCGGCCCCCATTGCCAATATTTGAAATCCTTTGGCTCTTACCCTAATGATAGGTCTTGACGGATTTTGATTCCTATCATCTCCTCGGGCCTCAAAAAGATTTGTCCTCAAATCTAACAGATCAAATGCAGTAGAGACTTTGTTTCCTCCTAGTAAGCCACTTGAAGAAGTATCACTGTAGAATCCCAATTTCTGAAATACCATAGGAGGTGATTGTTTTCTCTCCTCCATTTCTAAGATGTATCTCATCTGCAACACAAATAATGATCTATTATTCACTGAGGTCTCCCCTATCTCAACCCGTTCCACTGATATTATTTCCTCCTTTTCTAACTCATCTATATGGCGCTAATCTTCATAGTCCTCTAATGGTTGGCCCAACTGCTCACTACCCTCTGAAACCTCTAAAGGTGAACACAACTATCCCTGAACAATTTGGTTCTCTAGTAGTCTGCTCATCTGACTATGATCATCAGGATCCTCTAAAGGTTAGCACATCCGTATCTGACAAATTTTATGCTATAAAGGTTAGCTCAACCACTCATGGCCCTCTGATGGTCTACTGATTTGTTGCTGAACCATTTAAACCTCTAAAGGTGACATCGGATTCAAAATAATTCGTTTTCTCTCCTTATAAAATATATAAGTATTCCTGAAGCCGTCATGTAAGACCCTCATGTCATATAACCAAGGCCTGCCAAACAATATATAGGATGTACACATTAGCAAAATATCACACTCAATCTCATCAAAGTATTTATCCCCTACACTGAATGGTACCTTAGCTCTTTAGGTCACATGTAAACTCCCCTGATCACTAAGCCAATGATTATAGCCACATGATCAAACCTTCAAAGGACCAAATTGTGCAGAAGCAGATATACCAACCTTCAAAGGTTCTTGAGGTTCCTAATTACATGAGCCAACCTACAGAGGGCAAAACTTGTTAGACATAGATATGCCTACCTTCAGAGGTTCTTGATGTTCTTCGTTACATGAGCTAACCTATAGAGGACAAAACTTGTCAAACACAAATGTACCAACCTTTAGAGGATCCTAAGGGTTAGAGTCAAATGAGCCAACCACCTGAGGACCAAACTATTCAGAGACAGTTGTGTCTACCTTCAGAGGTTTCAGAGGGCCATGAGCAGTTGAGCAAACCGTTGCAGGGCCACGAAGGTAAAAAACATACAGGTGAATAAGGAAAAGAGGCAACAATATTAATGGAACGGGTTGAAACAGGAGAGTCCTTAGTGGATAATGGACCATTATATGTGTTGCAGATGAGATATATCCTAGAAATGGAGGAGAGAATGCAATCACCCTTTATGGTATTTCAGATATTGGGATTCTGCAATTATACTTCTTCAGATGACTTGCTAGGAGGATACAGAGTCTTTACTACATTTGATCTGTCAGATTTGACGATAAATCTTTTTGAAGCCCAATGAGATGATAGGAATCAAAATCCTACAAGACCTATCATTAGGGTAAGAACCAAAGGATTTCAAATCGTAACGATGAGGGTCTTCTTGGAACAAACCGATCTCAAAATTATTTATAGAATAACATCTTTTCTATTACTTATGTATTTTATATTCCAGTAGGCACACTTATTGGGCCTTATAGGGCGATGGACAAACTCACTAAGACTCAGCTTGTGGGTTATCCATGGACTGAACTAAACCGAAGATGAGCTGGATAGATGAATTGATTTAAAGAATCGGCTTGTGAAGACTATTTTTGTATTTTTTTTATTTTTCTTTGAACCATTTATTTTGTGAGTGTTTTTGGACATTTTATTTGGTTGTATTTTGTGTTTTAGGACCGGCCACCCTTTAGTGGCATAGTTTTAATTGTTTAGCCATTTTAACCCTAAAGAGAGCAAGTATAAATACTTGCTTAAGTAGGGTTTAGAGGAAGAGAGAGAGTATACACATTTTGGCAGCAAATTTCATGAGAATTAGGGTTCATCCCAAATTCTCATAAGGACTCTTATCAATTTCTTCAAGAAATTGTGGCGAGTTGCAACTAAAGGAATTGTGAGTAATATCATTCTTTGGTTGATTTTCCTTTTTATACTAGTGTGTAATATCTAGTGTTGATTAGGATTGGTCCATTTTGTTCTTGGTTTTTTATAGAGCCATTTTATACTCAATCCTTATAGTATAAATTGTGTTAAATTATTATTGATTTTATAGAAATCATAAGGAAATGGTACTTAATTCTAATCATGGTGATAAATCAGGTTAAATGGAGTTGAGGATGCTAATTCAAGTATATTAGAGAAGTCATCTACATCTTGGATCAAGACAACGAATTACACCACCAGAGGAAAGCACATGAGCATGTATCCCCCAAAGCATCAGCACGGTTTGAGGCACGGCGAAGGTTCCAACCGTGTTACACACTGTACAAGAAGGAGACAATATGGACTTTCAACAGAGAGAGACACGTCTTAGGGCACGGCCGTGGTGGAGGCCGTGGGAGAACTCGTACTTGGAGCCGTGGTGGAAGCTAGGCGTGTCAAGGAGAAGAATTTGTGGAACTTTGACAGAGGAAGGCACGGCCTAGGATCTAGCCGTGTGTGGAGCCGTGCTACACACTGGACACGAAATGAAGATTTGTAGATTATGCACAGATGGAGGCACGGATGGAAATCTGGCCGTATACGTAACCGTGGTATACACTGGGCGTGGATGAAAACTTGAAGAATATGCACAGAGGATGGCACGGCTTTACCCACGGCCGTGTTGTAGGGCGTGCCAAGCGGACGAATCTTCACTTCTCGAAATCTACTTGGAAAAGGAAAGATATCTTCGTATCTTGCTAGCAAAAGATCACATGCCATCCCTCAAACATTATAAATAGAACCAACCCTAGAGGGTTAAGATAATCTTTAATTTTTCTTTCAAACTTTTTACCTTTGATCTGGGAAACAAGAAGGGAGGCCGGAGGCAGAGCAAGCTATCCGGGTTCATTATGTCTTTATTTTTTATTTTCGTTTTTCTTATGAACATGAGTGGCTAAGCTACTTTTCTAGACAAAGGGTCATAGATGTTTAATTCTCCACGAATTGTGAGGTCTAATTGACTTGTATTTATTCTATTCTTTGTTTTTGGGTATTCATATATCTTCTGATTGTTTTGTCATTATTATTTTGTTGATTGGTATGAATAGAGCTCTTCTACTTAATTAGCAAGATAATATATTGTCAACTAGCACGTCAAATCTGTAATTGTTTGATTGTTCTAGTCTTAGTGACACAATAGCATGTTCAGTTATAAGAATAGATGATCAAATTCATGTTATGGAGGTGTATGATCATGTTTAAATAGGTTATCTTATAATCTACTGGCATGAATTGGTGGTCTCTCTAGATTTTAATGCTATTGATAGATTAAATCCTAAGCGCTTGTCTGAGGGATTGTCTAATCAATAAGGGAAATAATTCGAAGCGTTTGTTGGAGGTTATCGAGAAAGTAAGGAGAGATAGGTTGTTAGAGCTTGTTAATAACCATAACCAATTTATCTAGAACTAAGGATAGGTGATATTTGCATCGATGATCAATTCCTAGAATTAAACTATCTTGATTCCTTTGGCTAGGCTTTTTATCAGTATTTGATTTTCTTACCTTGCTTTACTTTATTTGATTCATAAACAAAACCCCCCATTTTTCTTTTCTTTATTGTTGTATTTGAATAGAAATATCTTTACCAATCTCTGTGGATTCGACCCTACTCACCACTATATGCAAATCATATAATTGTCTAGGAGTAGGTTTTATTTTTGTTGGACTCGACACACATCAAATTTTGGCGCTGTTGCCGGGGATTGGTGTCAAATTTATTTCTATTCTTGTATGACTCGTTCTTCTCAGATAGGTGAACTAACGTATAATCCGGAGATTGAGAAGACTCTAAAAAAGTTACGACAAGAAGCTAGATCATCCTCTAGACAGAACTTTGCATCGGATTTATCTGATTCATCCCTTGATTCATCAGAAGAAGACGAAATGGCTAATCTCGAGAGGACATTGCCAGAACTGGCTGCACTGGATGTGAATCAACAACCACTTTGCATACATTATCCCGAATTAGCCGTTGAATTCGAATTGAAATCTGGATTGATACATCTGCTACCCACCTTTCATGGTCTTGAAAATGAAGATCCTCATAAGCATTTAAAAGAGTTTCATATAGTGTGTTCTAGCATGAGGCCGCATGGAATAACCGACGATCAAATCAAGTTACGTGCTTTTCCATTTTCTCTAAGTACTAAAGCTAAAGATTGGTTGTTTTATTTGCCTCCAGGTTCTATAACCACGTGGACGGACATGGTCAGACTCTTCTTGGACAAATTCTTTCCCGCATCCAGAGCCGCTGGTATAAGAAGAGAAATTTGTAGTATCAAACAAAGGGACACCGAGACTCTTCATGAGTATTGGGAGAGATTCAAGCAATTGTGCGCCAGCTGCCCACAACATGGAATATCTGAGCAACTTCTCATCCAATACTTCTATGAAGGCTTGCTTCCGATGGAAAGGAAGATGATGGATGCTGCAAGTGGAGGCGCCATAGTAAACAAAACCCCCGGTCAAGCTAGGGAATTGATCTCCATCATGGCTGCCAATTCACAACAATTTGGGTATAGGCATGATATATCTTCAAGGAAGGTAAATGAGGTAAATGTGTCTAACCTTGAACATCAAATTTCTAATCTTACCTCTCTTGTGCAGTAGTTGGCTCTTGGAAAAACGCAGCAGGTAAAGGCTTGTGGAATTTGCGCTGCTCCTAATCATCCGACCGACATGTGCCCCACATTGCAAGATGACAACTACGAGCATGCTAATGCTGTAGGCGGATTCCCAGGACAGCCACAAAGGAAGTATGATCCCTATTTAAATACTTACAATCCCGGATGGAGGGATCATCCTAACTTCAAATATGGCAACAATCCTCAACATGTCCAACAATTCCAGCCTATGCCATCACACCAAGTGCCCCAAGCTCCTTCCACTTCAGGTATGCCTCTTGAGGATATTGTTAAGTCTCTAGCTATTAATACCAAACAATTTCAGGAGGAAACAAAGCAGAGCATTCAGAACTTGGAGAATCAGGTAAGCCAACTTGCTTCTGCTATCAATAGGTTAGAAACTCAAGGTAAGTTGCCTTCTCAAACTATCACAAATCCAAAGCAAAGCGTTAATGCAATTACCTTGAGAAGTGGAACAGAATTGCAGGGGTCAGATGAAAAAGGACACCTATCTGATCCTGAGGAAGGGACTGAGAAAGAGACTCCAACTCCGAGCCAGCAGGACAACCAGATTAGAAGGTCCCTAGTCGAGCCATCAAAGGTCACATCGATACCACCTCCTTTCCCCTCCAGATTGGCGAAATCCAAAAACGAAGCGGAAGAAAAAGAGAGTCTGGAAACGTTTCGCAAAGTCGAGGTAAATATTCCTTTACTTGATGCAATTAAGCAAATACCGCGCTATGCTAGATTCCTCAAGGACTTGTGCACTAACAAAAGGAAGCTGAAAGGCAATGAAAAGATTAGTGTGAGTGAAAATGTTTTAGCTATTATCCAGAAGAAGCTTCCTCCTAAATGTAAGGATCCGGGTATGTTCACCATTCCTTGCAAAATAGGTAGTCTTGAAATCGCTAAAGCCATGTGTGATCTAGGAGCTTCTATTAATGTCATGCCTTTGTCGGTTTATCAACGTTTAAATATTGGTCCTTTGAAGGAAACAGGTATTATTGTTCAACTTGCTGATAGGTCCAATGTTTATCCTGAGGGAGTTTTAGAGGATGTTTTAGTTCAAGTCAATGGGTTGGTTTTTCTTGCCGATTTTTATGTGCTTGACATGGACGATAGTGATTCAAATCCTTCATCACTGACATTATTAGGGCGACCATTCCTTAAGACTTCTAAAACGAAAATTGATGTAAATGATGGCACCCTCACTATGGAATTTGATGGTGAAGTGATTAAATTTAACATTTATGATGCCATGAAACATCCTAGCAATACCTCTCATGTTTTTGTTGCGGATGTTATTAACCCATTACCACAGGCACCCAAGCTGGAATCAAGGTCCTCATCCGAACATCTGGCCTGGAATGTCTAGCCAAAGACGTTAAAGAAAGGCGCTTCATGGGAGGCAACCCATGTCAAAAAAAAAAAAAAAAGAAAAGAAAAAAGAAGTGTTTTAGTTTTGTTTTGCTTTAATTTTGGTTTGTTTTAGTTTTGTTTTGATTTTAGTGTAGTTTTGAAATCTTCGGATCAGCTGCAGCAAAGATACATGTACGTAGATGCCACTTTCCAGAGCTTAAGGGGAGAACTCCAATACTAGGGAAGTACCAGTATTTCCTTTCTCTTATTCTCTAATGTGCCTTGTGTTGTTAATTCCTCTTCAATTGTGTTGAATTAGAAACAGTGAGGACACTGTTTAAGCTAAGTGTGGGGGAGAGGATAATAAACTATAGAGAGTAGAGAATTACTCCATACTTTGTTTGTTTGTCCTTAAGCAATTTTAAGCCAAATGTTTTCAAAATTATCATGAAATCTGGAGATTGTACTAAATGTTGTAATAAGCATCTACAAAAATGGGAAATTGACTTGTTCAAATGCTTTGCTCACCCACTGATGTGATTAGAATACTTGGTTAAAATTAAGTAGTGAAATCTTTAAGAAACAAATTTACCTTGTATTTAGCTTTAGAATTGGAAGTCTAAGAGTAAGTTGAGTCCCTAAGTGAAAAATAAACAAGTTTACTTCTAGGTTATATTAGCTACTGTATAGTCTTTAAAGTTGCTTGTTATAACACTTAGTGAAAAAAATAATAATAAAAAAATCAAGCATAGCCATTACTCCAATGATTCAACTAATTGAGTTAAGAGTATTCAAACTTGAATGTTAGAGTGAGGAAGAGTCCGTAGGGGTATTTCAAAACCCGGTCACTTGAGTGACGAGCTCGGGATGTGCCGACTCAATGAACTCACTATAACGATAAGGGAGAAAAGGTGAAAGTTCATGAAAAGAAGCGGGCAAAAACCCGTCAAAATAGATGCTTGAATAAATCAAAAGAACATGAATGCAAACATTCATTGAATAAAACAAGACTTATAATAGAAAAGGGAGAAAATCTAAGCAAAGTGCTTATACAATATGCTTTTACTTTATGTTGCAAGGATTATATGTTTGCTAATGTCCAATGAAGTTTAATTGGGTGTTTTTACTTAATGGATTAAGAATTTACTTTTGGAATAAAAATTCTTTTGCTAAACATGAGGATTAAAGTTTGTTTTGTTTAGATTAGCTATTAAATTTTGACCATGGTAATTTGATCACAAGAAACCAGTTTGGTTGAAGTAGTAGACATTAAAGTTTCAAGTCATGAACTACAAATGAATGGATGCTTGGAATGATGAAAAGAAAGTTTGTATACTCTATGATAGATTTCTCAATTGATCCGATGCAATTGCTTGAGGACAAGCAAGAGTTTAAGTGTGGGGGAATTTGATAGAGCCATTTTATACTCAATCCTTATAGTATAAATTGTGTTAAATTATTATTGATTTTATAGAAATCATAAGGAAATGGTACTTAATTCTAATCATGGTGATAAATCAGGTTAAATGGAGTTGAGGATGCTAATTCAAGTATATTAGAGAAGTCATCTACATCTTGGATCAAGACAACGAATTACACCACCGGAGGAAAGCACATGAGCATGTATCCACCAAAGCATCAGCACGGTTTGAGGCACGACGAAGGTTCCAACCGTGTTACACACTGTACAAGAAGGAGACAATATGGACTTTCAACAGAGAGAGACACGTCTTAGGGCACGGCCGTAGTGGAGGCCGTGGGAGAACTCGTACTTGGAGCCGTGGTGGAAGCTAGGCGTGTCAAGGAGAAGAATTTGTGGAACTTTGACAGAGGAAGGCACGACCTAGGATCTAGCCGTGTGTGGAGCCGTGCTACACACTGGACACGGAATGAAGATTTGTAGATTATGCACAGATGGAGGCACGGATGGAAATCTGGCCGTATACGTGACCGTAGTATACACTGGGCATGGATGAAAACTTGAAGAATATGCACAGAGGATGGCACGGCTTTACCCACGGCCGTGTTGTAGGGCGTGCCAAGCGGACGAATCTTCACTTCTCGAAATCTACTTGGAAAAGGAAAGATATCTTCGTATCTTGCTAGCAAAAGATCACATGCCATCCCTCAAACATTATAAATAGAACCAACCCTAGAGGGTTAAGACAATCTTTAATTTTTCTTTCAAACTTTTTACCTTTGATCTGGGAAACAAGAAGGGAGGCCGGAGGCAGAGCAAGCTATCCGGGTTCATTATGTCTTTATTTTTTTTTTTCGTTTTTCTTATGAACATGAGTGGCTAAGCTACTTTTCTAGCCAAAGGGTCATAGATGTTTAATTCTCCACGAATTGTGAGGTCTAATTGACTTGTATTTATTCTATTCTTTGTTTTTGGGTATTCATATATCTTCTGATTGTTTTGTCATTATTATTTTGTTGATTGGTATGAATAGAGCTCTTCTACTCAATTAGCAAGTTAATATATTGTCAACTAGCACGTCAAATCTGTAATTGTTTGATTGTTCTAGTCTTAGTGACACGATAGCAGGTTCGGTTATAAGAATAGATGATCGAATTCATGTTATGGAGGTGTATGATCATGTTTAAATAGGTTATCTTATAATCTACTGGCATGAATTGGTGGTCTCTCTAGATTTTAATGCTATTGATAGATTAAATCCTAAGCGCTTGTCTGAGGGATTGTCTAATCAATAAGGGAAATAATTCGAAGCGCTTGTTGGAGGTTATCGAGAAAGTAAGGAGAGATAGGTTGTTAGAGCTTGTTAATAACCATAACCAATTTATCTAGAACTAAGGATAGGTGATATTTGCATCGATGATCAATTCCTAGAATTAAACTATCTTGATTCCTTTGGCTAGGCTTTTTATCAGTATTTGATTTTCTTACTTTGCTTTACTTTATTTGATTCATAAACAAAACCCCCCATTTTTCTTTTCTTTATTGTTGTATTTGAATAGAAATATCTTTACCAATCTCTGTGGATTCGACCCTACTCACCACTATATGCAAATCATATAATTGTCTAGGAGTAGGTTTTATTTTTGTTGGACTCGACACCCATCAAAAGTAGGATTATGATCTGATAGAGCCATTTTATACTCAATCTTTATAGTATAAATTGTGTTAAATTATTATTGATTTTATAGAAATCATAAGGAAATGGTACTTTAATTCCATCATCGTGATAAATCAGGTTAAATGGAGTCAAGGATGCTAATTCAAGTAAATTAGAGAAGTCATCTACAACTTGGTTCAAAGACAAGGATTTACACCGCCGGAGGGAAGTACATGGGCGTGTAATTGAAGTACACGGCCGTGTACTTGGTTTTGAATCTACAGGAAGATACACGGTTGAAGTACACGGTCGTGTATCGGAAGCACGGTTTGAGGCACGGCTATGGCGAAAACCGTGTTACACACTGGACAAGAAGACGGAAATGTGGACTTTGAACAGAGAGAGACACGGCTTAGGGCACGGCCGTGGTGGAAGCCGTGGGAGAAACCGTGCTTGGAGCCGTGGTGGAAGCTAAGTGTGCCAAGGAGAAGAAAGTGTGGAACATCAACCAGATTAAGTCATGGCTTGAAATCTAGTCGTGGGTGTAACCGTGGTACACACTGGATACGGATGAAGACTTGTAGATTATGCAAAGATGAAGGCACGGCTTGAAATCTGGCCGTGTGTGTAACTGTGGTACACACTGGGCGTGGATGAAGACTTGAAGAATATGCACAGAGGATGGCACGGCTTGACCCACGGCCGTGTGTTAGGGCATGCCAGGCGGACGAACATTTACTTCTCGAAATCTACTTGGAAAAGGAAAGATATTTTCGTATCTTGCTAGCAAAAGATCACATGCCATCTCCCTAACAATATAAATAGAACCAATCCTAGAGGGTTAAGACAACTTTTAATCTTTGGGAATCTGGAATCACCTTGGAGACAAGAAGGAAACGAGGAGGCAGAGCAGGCAACCGGGTTCATTATGTTTTTATTTTTATTTTTCGTTTTATTAATGAACATGAGTAGCTAAGCTACTTTTCTAGCCAAAGGGTCATAGATGTTTAATTCTCCACGAATTGTGAGGTCTAATTGACTTGTATTTATTCTATTCTTTGCTTCCGGGTATTCATATATCTTCTGATCGTTTTGTCATTATTATATTTGTTGATTGGTATGAATAGAGCTCTTCTACTCAATTAGCAAGTTAATATATTGTCAACTAGCACGTCAAATCCGTAATTGTTTGATTGTTCTAGTCTTAGTGACACAATAACATGCTTGGTTATAAAAGAGATGATCGAATTCATGTTATGGAGGTGTATGATCATGTTTAAATAGGTTATCTTATAATCTACTGGCATGAATTGGTGGTCTCTCTAGATTTTAATGCTATTGATAGATTAAATCCTAAGCGCTTGTCTAGGGTTGTTTAATCAATAAGAGAAATAATTCAAAGCGCTTGTCTAAGGTTATCCAGGAAGTAATGAGAGATAGGTTGTTAGAGCTTGTTAATAACCATAACCAGTTTATCTAGGAACAAGGATAGAGAACATTTGTATCGATGATCAATTCCTTGAATTAAACTATCTTGATTCCTTTGGCTAGGCTTTTATCAATATTCGATTTTCTTACCTTGTTTTACTTTATTTTGATTCACAAACAAAACCCCCCATTTTCCTTTTTCCCTGTTATTATCCTTGAATAGAAATAAGTTTAACCAATCTCTGTGGATTCGACCCTACTCACCACTATATGCAAATCATATAATTGTCTAGGAGTAGGTTTTATTTTTGTTGGATTCGACACCCATCAAATTTTGGCGCTGTTGCCGGGGATTGGTGTCAATTTTATTTCTATTCTTGTATGACTCGTTCTTCTCAGACAGGTGAACTAATTTATAATCTGGAGATTGAGAAGACTCTAAAGAGACTACGACAAGAAGCTAAATCATCCACTAGACAGAACTTAGCATCGGATTTGTCTGATTTATTCCTTGATTCAGAAAAAGAAGACGATATGGCAAATCCCGAGAGAACATTAAGGGAGTTGGCTGCACCGGATGTGAATCAGCAACCACTTTGTATTCACTATCCCGAACTAGCTGTGGAATTCGAATTGAAATCCGAGTTGATACATCTGCTACTTACATTTCATGGTCTTGAGAATGAAGATCCTCATAAGCATTTGAAAGAGTTCCATATAGTGTGTTCTACTATGAGGCCGCAAGGAATAACCGACGATCAAATCAAGCTACGTGCTTTTCCATTTTCTTTAAGTACTAAAGCTAAAGATTGGTTGTTTTATTTGCCTCCAGGTTCTATCACCACTTGGACAGATATGGTAAGACTCTTCTTGGACAAATTCTTCCCCGCATCCAGAGCCGCTGGTATAAGAAGAGAAATTTGTGGTATAAAACAAAGGGACACCGAGACTCTTCATGAGTATTGGGAGAGGTTCAGCAATTGTGTGCAAGCTGCCCACAACATGGGATATCTGAACAACTCCTTATCTAATACTTCTATGAGGGCCTACTTCCGATGGAAAGAAAGATGATGGATGCTGCAAGTGGAGGCGCCATAGTAAACAAAACCCCTAGTCAAGCTAGGGAATTGATCTCCATTATGGCTGCCAATTCGCAACAATTTGGGTATAGGCATGATACGTCTTCAAGGAAGGTAAATGAGGTAAATGTGTCTAACCTTGAACATCAAATTTCTAATCTTACCTCCCTTGTGCAGCAGCTAGCTCTTGGAAATACCCAATAGGTGAAAGCTTGTGGAATTTGTGCTGCTCCTTGTCATCCGACCGACATGTGCCCCACATTGCAAGATGACAATCATGAACACGCCAACGCTGTAAGAGGATTCCCAGGACAGCCACAAAGGAAGTATGACCCCTACTCGAATACTTACAATCCTGGATGGAGGGATCATCCTAACTTCCGATATGGCAATAACCCTCAACATGTCCAACAATTCCAGCCAAAGCCATCACACCACGTACCCCAAGCTCCTTCCACTTCAGGTATGCCCCTTGAGGATATTGTTAAGTCTCTAGCTGTGAATACCAAACAATTTTAGGAGGAAACAAAGCAAAGCATTCAAAACTTGGAGAATCAGGTAAGCCAACTTGCTTTAGCCGTAAACAGGTTAGAAACTCAAGGTAAGTTACCTTCTCAAACTATTACAAACCCGAAGCAAAGCGTTAATTCAATTACCTTGAGAAGTGGAACAGAATTGCAGGGATCAAATAAGAAAGGACATCCGTCTAATCTTGAGGAAGAGACTAAGAAAGAGATTTCGACTCCGAGCCAGCAAGGCGTCCAGATTAGCAAGTCTCTAGTTGAGCCATCGAAGGTCACATTGATACCACCTCCTTTCCCCTCTAGATTAGCGAAATCCAAGAATGAAGCGGAAGAAAAAGAGATTCTGGACACTTTTCGCAAAGTCGAGGTAAATATTCCTTTACTTGATGCAATTAAGCAAATACCGCGCTATGCTAGATTTCTCAAAGACTTGTGCACTAACAAAAGAAAGCTGAAAGGTAATGAAAAGATTAGTGTGAGTGAAAATGTTTCAGCTATTATTCAGAAGAAGCTTCCTCCCAAATGTAAGGATCCAAGTATGTTCACCATTCCTTGCAAAATAGGTAATCTTGGAATCGTTAAAGCCATGTGTGATCTAGGAGCTTCTATCAATGTCATGCCTTTGTCTGTTTATCAACATTTAAATGTTGGTCCTTTAAAGGAAACGGGTATTATTGTTCAACTTGCTGATAGGTCCAATGTTTATCCTGAAGGAGTTCTAGAGGATGTTTTAGTTCAAGTCAATGGGTTGGTTTTTCCTGCTGATTTTTATGTGCTTGACATGGACGATAGTGATTCTCATACTTCATCACTGATATTATTAGGGCGACCATTCCTTAAGACTTCTAAAACGAAAAATCGATGTAAATGATGGCACCCTCACTATGGAATTTGATGGTGAAGTGATTAAATTTAACATTTATGATGCCATGAAACATCCTAACGATATCTCTCCTATTTTTGTTACGGATGTTGTTAACCCATCACCACAGGCACCAAGGCTGGAATCAAAATCCTTATCCGAATATTTAGCCAGGAACGTCTAGCCAAAGACGTTAAAGAAAGGCGCTTCATGGGAGGCAACCCATGTAAAAAAAAAAGAGTTTTGTTTTGCATTAGTTTTGGTTTGTTTTAGTTTTGTTTTATTTTAGTTTAGTTTGTTTTGATTTTAGTGTAGTTTTGAACTCTTTGGATGAGCTGCAGCAAGGATACACATAATCAGATGACACTTTCCAGAGCTTAAGGGGAAAACTCCAATACCAGGGAAGTACCAGTATTTCCTTTCTCTTATTCTCTAATGTTCCTTGAGTTGTTAATTCCTTTTCAATTGTGCTAAATTAGGAACAGTGAGGACACTGTTCAAGCTAAGTGTGAGGGAGAGGATAATAAATTATAGAGAATAGATAATTGATCCATACTTTGAATGTTTGTCCTTAAGCAATTTTAAGCCAAATTTTTTCAAAATTATCATGAAATCTAGAGATTGTACTAAATGTTGCAATAAGCATCTACAAAATATGAAATTGACTTGTTCAAATGTTTTACTCACCCACTGCTGTGATTAGAATACATGGTTAAAATTAAGTAGTGAAATCTTTAAGAAACAAATTTACCTTGTATTTAGCTTTAGAATTGGAAGTCTAAGAGTAAGTCGAGTCCCTAAGTGAAAAATAAACAAGTTTACTTCTAGGTTATATTAGCTACTGTATACTCTTTGAAGTTGTTTGTAAAGCAATCATAACACTTAAAAAAAAAAAAATCAAGCGTAGCCATTACTCCAATGATTCAAATAATTGAGTTAAGAGTATTCAAACTTGAATGTTAGAGTGAGGAAGAGTCTGTAGGGGTATCTCAAAACCCGGTCACTTGAGTGATGAGCTCGGGATGTTGCCGACTCAATGAACTCACTATAACGATAAGGGCGAAAAAGGCAAAAGTTCATGAAAAAAAGCGGGCAAAAACCCGTCAAAATAGATGCTTGAATAAATCAAAAGAACATGAATGTGAACATTCATTGAATAAAACAAAGATGTATAAAAGGGAGAATATCTAGCAAAGAGCTTATACCATATGCTTTTACTTTATACTGCAAGGATTATATGCTTGATAATATCCAATGAAGTTTAATTGGGTGTTTTTCCTTAGTGGATTAAGTATTTACTTTTGGAATAAAAATTCTTTTGCTAAACATGAGGATTAAAGTTTGTTTTATTTAAATTAGCTATTGAATTTTGTCCATAGTAATTTGATCATAGGAAACCAGTTTGGTTGAAGTAGTAGCCGTTAAAATTACAAGTCATGAATTACAAATGAATAGATGCTTGGAATGATGAAAAGAAAGTTTGTATAATCTATGACAGATTTCTCAATTGATTTGATGCAATTGCTTGAGGACAAGCAAGAGTTCAAGTGTGGGGGAATTTGATAGAGCCATTTTATACTCAATCTTTATAGTATAAATTGTGTTAAATTATTATTGATTTTATAGAAATCATAAGGAAATGGTACTTTAATTCTATCATCGTGATAAATTTGGTTAAATGGAGTCAAGGATGCTAATTCAAGTAAATTAGAGAAGTCATCTACAACTTGGTTCAAAGACAAGGATTTACACCGCCGGAGGGAAGTACATGGGCGTGTAATTGAAGTACACGGCCGTGTACTTGGTTTTGAATCAACAGGAAGATACACGGTTGAAGTACACGGTCGTGTATCGGAAGCACGGTTTGAGGCACGGCCATGGCGAAAACCGTGTTACACACTGGACAAGAAGACGGAAATGTGGACTTTGAACAGAGAGAGACACGGCTTAGGGCACGGCCGTGGTGGAAGCCGTGGGAGAAACCGTGCTTGGAGCCGTGGTGGAAGCTAGGTGTGCCAAGGAGAAGAAAGTAGAACATCAACCAGATTAAGGCACGGCTTGAAATCTAGCCGTGGGTGTAACCATGGTACACACTAGGCACGGATGAAGACTTATAGATTATTCACAGACGAAGGCACGGCTTGAAATCTGGCCATGTGTGTAACTGTGGTACACACTAGGCGCGGATGAAGACTTGAAGAATATGCATAGAGGATGGCACGGCTTGACCCACGGCCGTGTGTTAGGGCGTGCCAGGCGGACGAACATTTACTTCTCGAAATCTACTTGGAAAAGGAAAGATATTTTCGTATCTTGCTAGCAAAAGATCACATGCCATCTCCCTAACAATATAAATAGAACCAACCCTAGAGGGTTAAGACAACTTTTAATCTTTGGGAATTTGGAATTACCTTGGAGACAAGAAGGAAACAAGGAGGCAGAGCAGGCAATCGGGTTCATTATGTTTTTATTTTTATTTTTCGTTTTATTGATGAACATGAGTAGCTAAGCTACTTTTCTAGCCAAAGGGTCATAGATGTTTAATTCTCCACGAATTGTGAGGTCTAATTGACTTGTATTTATTCTATTCTTTGCTTCCGGGTATTCATATATCTTCTGATCGTTTTGTCATTATTATCTTTGTTGATTGGTATGAATAGAGCTCTTCTACTCAATTAGCAAGTTAATATATTGTCAACTAGCACGTCAAATCCGTAATTGTTTGATTGTTCTAGTCTTAGTGGCGCAATAACATGTTTGGTTATAAAAGAGATGATCGAATTCATGTTATGGAGGTGTATGATCATGTTTAAATAGGTTATCTTATAATCTACTGGCATGAATTGGTGGTCTCTCTAGATTTTAATGCTATTGATAGATTAAATCCTAAGCGCTTGTCTAGGGTTGTTTAATCAATAAGAGAAATAATTCAAAGCGCTTGTCTGAGGTTATCCAGGAAGTAAGGATAGAGAACATTTGCATCGATGATCAATTCCTTGAATTAAACTATCTTGATTCCTTTGGCTAGGCTTTTATCAATATTCGATTTTCTTACCTTGTTTTACTTTATTTTGATTCACAAACAAAACCCCCCATTTTCCTTTTTCCCTGTTATTATCCTTGAATAAAAATAAGTTTAACCAATCTCTGTAGATTCGACCCTACTCACCACTATATGCAAATCATATAATTGTCTAGGAGTAGGTTTTATTTTTGTTGGATTCTACACCCATCATGATCGGATTTGAATAGAAGTTGTATCAATTGTTTGAATGCATATGCTTTAATCAATTTAAGGCATATCATCTTTTGGTATCAGAACAATTTGTTCCATGCAACTTAAGGTCACTTGGCAATTTGATCTTCACGCCATTTTGAGATTTGTGTAATTGGTCCTTCAATTAGTTTTGTGTGCTTATACTTGGTTTTCAGCACATCAGATACCCTTGGTCATTGTCAAACATTAGATTGGTCATAGACCACTCTCCTTTGCTAATGCATACCTACTCACAAACCTAAACATATAAACACTAAATCTCAACAAGTAATGCTCCATTATAATTGAAGCCATCTTAAAAAGGAGGCTATTACTATTAAGAAAAAACTAACCTAAAACTGCAAAAAAAATATTTTGAGTAAAAGGCTCTCGATCAAAGATTTGAAGCCAAAACAAGAAGAAGTGAATCAACAAGAAGCATTACTACTAAGAAGAAGAGAGTACAACTTCTTCAACATAGTCAAAATTTCAGCCAATCGAAGTAAGCGAGTAAGTGAGAATGAATGTAGATCATTTAAATGACTATTTGGTTGCAATCTTCAAACTACGGTAATTCCTTTAAGATGCTCTATATTAATAACACTTTGATATGTCACTTAGTCCCCCCTAATCCCATTAGTAACTAGCACTCTTTGATGTCTAGGTCCATTTAGGTTACCTAGCGCCTTAAGCCCAATCTTATCAACAACTGGCACTCTTCGATGACTAGGTCCATTTAAGTGACATGGCCCCTTAAGCCTTGTCTCATCAATATCTGGCACTCTTCGATGTCAAAGGCTATTTAGGTTATCTGTGGTCTCATTAGTATCTAGCACCCTTTAATGTCTAGATCCATTTAGGTCACTTGGTTTATTATGCCAAAACTTGTCAATATCTAGCACCTTCGATGTCCAAGTCCAGTTAAGTCAATTGGCCCATTTTTTAAGCCTAATCTCATCAGTAGCTACCGCTCTTTGATGTTCATGTTCATTTAGGTCACTAGGCCCCTTAGGCTTAAACTTGTCAAAATCTAATACCTTCGATGTCTAAGCCCATTTAAGTCACCTACCCTTCTTTTAAGCCCTACCTCAATAGTAGTGGGTAATTTAGATAATCAGCAATTCTTCTCTAAACCTATTCTCATTAGTAGTTGGCACATTCTTGCACCCATAACCCTATTCTTACGACAAGTAAAAATGGGCAATCTCTTTTGTCTTTTTGGTAAAGTTTTCATCAAGCTTTACCACAAAGAGGAGCAACTATAAACACTTAATTTTTACTCCATTGAATTTATTTTTATTTAATTTATCTTAAATTTATTTTTTATTTTTATTTATTTATTAGGCTCAAATATAATTAATCCTTTCAAGTAAAGTTGGCCCAAAATAGATATAACAAAATTTGTTGCAATACATGACAAGAAACCAACTACAGCTTAGTTAGTTGGATGTATGTCTAAAGCTTAGAGGTCACATGCTCAATTCCTAAGGGGTATCGTGCCCCTTTTAATTTGAAATAGGTGCATGCATTATGCATGCATAGAGGAGCATTACATGTGCCTAGCACATGACGACATGACTGCATCTTCTTCCTCAGCTTGTTGAGCAACTGAAAAGGAAAGAAAAAAGAAAACCTATCCAATCGTCCTTTTTTAGACTTGATTTCATTCATTTTTTAGCCAAATAAAAACAAACAAAAAATGGAAATTAAATATACACTTAGAGTACTACCATTGTACTCCAAATTCAAATTTTACAATAAAGGAAAGTGCCCTAAAAATAAACATGAAAATTATAAAAAAAAATGAAATATACACATATTACATCCGATTTTTAAGGGAATATTATTAGTTAAATCAACTTGTAAATCATGAATCAAACACATAGATTAGTCAAATAAAGCCTATAGAATACATTTGCATCTTTAATTTTGAAAGATTTCCACAAAAATCATGATAAATTTAGCCAAAAATATTCAAGAACTGGAAATACCCATTCTTGCAAAAGTTCAATTTTTCTTCATAGTTAGGATTTCTTGAACACTATTCATCACTTGTTGGTATAAATAGGAGTCCCTAGAAGTCATTCCAAGGAAGAAAAAAATTAATAAGCTCGTATCATTGACTTTCTCACACTTGGAATAATACCTGTAGCCACCTTTTCTCTCTGGTCAATTTTTCTCATTTTGAGTGTAAATTGAAGTGAACTAAAGCCATAGAATCATTCCATTTCATCATTAGAGTAAAGCTCAACCTTTAATTTCCTTCAATAACTTGGAAATTGCCCCCAATTTAATCAAGAATTGAAGTTTGGGTTTACAAGCTTGAAGAACGAGTTCAAGTGAAATTGACTAAGATACAAGCTTTCAATCTTAAAATTGATTGAGGAATTTGCTTTATCAGTAAAGCAGGAGTCCAACGAACCTTGAACCACTACCACCAACTACTAAAAGCCCTTGAATCAACCTAAACCGCTCGCACATAAGGTAAGTTTTAATTTTTAATTTTTTTTTGTTTTTCTTTATTTTTTTTCTGAAATTGATATAAAAAAAATTCAAAAAAAATACAAACAAGTTTTGATGATATTTAGCTTGACTTAAGTGGAATTTGGTATGTTTTAGCAAGAAGAATGTCTTAGAATATTTTTAGAAAAATAAAATAAAAATTATGTTTTTTTATTTTTTATTTTACTAGTTTTATGTTTATTTGATGCATTTTAGTATAATATTAGTCTATAGATAATTTTTAAACATGAATAATACCTTTTTCATAATGTCTACAATATGGAAAAAGTATATAACAATAAAAATCCGAATTTGATAAGATATTTATTGCTTTTATTTGTGTTACTAGTGTAATTGTTCCCATGATGTATGCTTTTAATTTTTCATAAATAAAGGTTCTTTTTCATTAAGGAGATTTTTAATAAGAGTTTCTTTTAAATCTTTTTCTTAATTTTTTTTACTTAAAAAAGTCGTTTTTTTTTTTTAAAATAAAAACTTTCAATTGACCTTTTTCCAATAAAATTAGACTTTTTAGGTTTTTTTATAGGATACAAAAAAAAAAAAACTAGAAAAAAGAAAAGAAATACTTAGGGCTTTAGAAAATATTTATAAGAAAAAAGAAAAAAAAAGTAAGATGGTTAAAAATGTAAAGTCAATATTTTAAAATAAATAAATAAACCAACAAACTAAAGTTTTTACAAATAAATAAAAAAAGAACTATGTGGGCTTGATCTTGACTAACGGATATATAGGCACTTCAAGGGGCATTAAAAATTAAAATTTTTGTTTTTTTGTTATATATATTTTTTAAAAAGAAACTCTTTTATGAAAAATTTTCAAGAAGAAGAAACCTTAAAGGTTTTTTAATTATTTTTAGAAACTCTCTTATGGAAGCTTTAAAAGTTTTAATAAGATAGTCTCCAAGTCCATAATCTCTGGTTTTCATTTTTTTTTTTTTGAAAATTATTTTAGGGAAAAATAAAACGTAGACGAGTGGCTAAAATTAAGGTCTCTACCCATAAGCCTTAATTTTACAATTTTTCTTTACATAAGTTGGGTGGTGACTCCATTTTTAATTTTTTTAACAGCAAAACTTTTCTGTAATTTGGTCAAGAGACTTATGTTGAATGGGCTAGGCTTAATGTAAGCCTGTTTAAGGAAAAGGGAAACCAAAATTAAGGCTTGACATACATAACAAACATTGTCATGACAGATAACAATAACAAGCCACTATAGACTCTTCATGTTGATGGCTTGTCCACTTGAGGGCATGAACCTCTTAGGGCAAAAGTGTCTCATGCTTTCAAATTTAGGTTCCTAGCAAGTAACAATGAAGCAAAGTATGAGGCCCTAATTGGAAGTCGTAGGCTAGCAAAGGAAATAGGTGCTAAGAAGATAGAGATATATTTAGATTCCTAACTTGTCATCCAACAAGTAATGGAGAATATATTCTCAAGGATGAAGCGATGAGTGACTACCTTAGGGTCGTCAAAGATCTCACCTCAGAATTTCTCTATTGGAGCATTACTAAAGTTCCTTAAGCTGAGAATTCCAAGAATGATAAGCTATCAAAGTTAGCACCAACAAGTATTCCTTGCCCAAACAAGCTAATGAAGAAGGTCTTTAATGAGTACCTTCTAGATAAGAGCATTAAAAAGAAATTGACTTAAGTCATGAAAATTCATCCTACATCAGTCAAATCGCGCTGGATAGACCCCATTATGGATTACCTAAACAGTGGTACCTTTCGGCAAGACAAAAAAAAAGGCATGGAAGCTCATGTATAAGGCCATAAATTACACTATTCTTGACGAGCTTCTTTATAGAAGAGGCTTGAGCATGTCTCCCCTTAAATGTAGTTGGCTAGTGGTTGTTGGAAGAATTACATGGGGGCATATACAACAACCATATCAAAACTAGAGCCCCTTTATATTAGAGTACTTAGGCTTAGCTATTATTGGCCTACCATAAGGGAAGATTTGAAATGGTTCATAAAGAAATGTATACAATGTCAAAAGCATACACTTGTTGAGCATGCACTGAGCAATTACCTATAGTCCCTCATCTATCCTTAGCCTTTTGCTTAATGGGGATTAGACATTCTAGGACTTTTCCCCAAAGCATCAAGATAGTGATAGCTCATCATTATCACCATAGATTACTTCACCAAATGGGTGGAGCTCAAAGTTGTAGCTAAGATTACCCAGAGAAATGTTGAACCTTTAATGACATCTTTAATAGATTCGTTGTTCCATACAAGTTGAAAACAGAAAATGGGACTCAATTCAATAACCATAGGCTTAGAAAATTTTGCAACGACAATCATATCAAAATTCATTACACCTTAGTAGCAAATCTTCAATCCAATGGACAATTTGAGGTAGTGAACAAGATCATCCTCAATAGCATTAAAAAGAGGGTGGATTAGGCTAAAGGTAGGTAGGTAGATGAACTCACAACCATCTTGTAAGGGTACTAAACTACTCATCGGATCTCCATAAGGAAAACGCCATTCAAGCTCGCCTTCGAATTTGATGCCATCTACCCCATTAAACTAGAGCTTCTAAATATAAAAATGTAGAATATTAACTTAGCGACCAACCAACAAGGGTTACAAGCTAACCTCGACACTATAGAGGAAATTCATGACATTGCTTAGATTAATGTAGTTGCATATAAACACTAAGCTACTCACTACTATGACAAGAAGGTTAAACATAGCGTCTTCCGACATTGTACCTTAGTTTGTAGAAAGTTAGAAGCAACGGAATCCTAAAAAGGTCAAGAAAAGCTTGCACTAAATTAGGAGGATTCAGTTTAAATTATTAAGGACTTAGGCAATGGGGCATACAAGCTAGAATAATTAGATGGTCAAACTAATCCTCACACTTGAAATTCTAACAACCTTATGTCTTACTTGAATTAAAATTTCGTTTGTTTATATATTCAACCATTTCAATAATGAGTAAAATTTTTGCACACTATACATTTGATTATGTTTCTACACACTATCCTAACCTTTCCTGAGGTAAACAGACTTAGTAAACTCATCAAGTCTTAGCCTATATAAGGTGAAAAGACTCTTGATTGCAATTGGTCCTGACCTTACCACGATTAATAGACTACTAACAATATCAAGTCCATACTTTAAAGTCGACAAACAAACAAAAAAAATCTTAATGTCCTAATGCCCCTATCCCTCGAAGATTAGATAGATTTTCTAGCTCTTAGACTTTCGTCAAACAATCATAGCATTCGTTCTCATAGGTCTTCTTACAGATGCTCTTGGGAAACTTATCAATAGGACTTAATGTCTAGACATCCAAAGACACCCACAAGCAAAACATAAAAGCAATAAAAAATGAGCACATTTTATTCAAATTTAAAATTGTGAAAGTCTATCAAATTATATATCTTAAAAGTCAGTATATCGACTTAGTAAATAACAAATCAAAAAGTAAAAATTTCCTTTCATTGCTTAGGGGAAGGGATTATGAGAGCCTCAATTATCTCATCTACCTTAGTTGCATAAATCTTCTCGAAGGGGTGTAGCTCCGAAGGTAAAGGTGGAACTTATAGAGGGCCAAAGCTTGGAGGGGGTAGATGAGTAGTATCTTTAGATTTCTCCTAACTTGGTGCCTAGTCTTAGTCCTGCTCTAGATCACCTTAAGGGAGTTGCTCTTAAGGAGGATCCTCAAGCACTCCCCTATCACCTTGATCAATCTCTTCAGTTGCCTCCTCTAAGACACTTTCTTGAAGTTCGTTGTAGAAAGAAAGATAATTGTGATCACATTCTGGGTGTACTTTGAGGATTTTTTTACTAATTCATCTATGTGCCCTTGATAATTTTACAATCTTGTAGGTCTTCCTACTCTTTTCTATTCTTGATCTTGTCAAAGGCCTCCTTCTCTATGGTAGCTCAATTTACTTGGTCGGTGGCACAAGCCTTTAAGTTTAATAGGAAAACCCTATCATGATCAATCTCAAGTCGAAGCTACTTGATCTCATCCCAGAGTTCTTATTCAACCTTGACTTACCTATCTTCCCTCTCCTTGTGTACACCATATGCTTCATAAAGTCAAGCAGTTGATTTTTTTGTTTTATTCATGTAGGCTCACATTGGATTGATTAGCTTCCCCCATCCTCAAGAAAAGTTCAACATTAACTTCCGCTTTAAGCTCCACCTAAGCTCTCAAGGTCATCAACTTTGCTTCTATACACAACTTTAGATTTTGAAGCATTGTTGCTTGACATAGAGATTCCTCTTGAGTTGTGCGAGCTTCAGCCTCTACATCCTTAACTTTGTACGATAATACATAGATTTCGTTAGATAATTTGAGATACCCTTCATATAACCTCCAATTCTTTGAGATAAAGAGCTTGTGCTTAGATCTGATGTCCTCTACCTGTTTAAGCTCGGCACCTTACAACTCAAATATCTTCACTAGGTGTAATGAGAATTGAAAAAAAAAAAGAAAAAAGAAGATAGAGATTAGATTACTTGTTTATTGCATTCTGAAATGACTACAAGCATATCTCTATGGATAAAAGACTTATTGTAAATACCCGAATGAAATAATTATTGAATATTTATTATAACAAAAAGCTAAGGCCAAGAGAGGGGAATTTATAAAACATGGGGAGCAAATTGGACTTTTCCTTGCAAAATTATTTTAGTCAAATTAACCTAGTGTCCTTCCTTTTTCACCTTCTTATAGTAACAACTGACAAGGAAGAGGAAAAATGCCCTCGAAAGCATAAGATGACCTACTGAACCATATGGACAAATACAAGTGATAAGGGTTATAATATACTAATTATTTATATAAATTAAAATAACATTTTATTTAATTTTATTACATTTTAAATGAATATTACACTTAATCACCTTATATTTTAATTTTTAGAGTTTTAAATTATAATTTATGAATTAATAAAAAACTTCTATGAAAGATTGAAGAGAAAATATAATTTCTATAAGATGAAAATCTAAAATGTGAATTAACATCAATTTGCCCAATAATGAAAAATAAATCATGTCCAAATTATGAGTTAAGCTAAGGAAAAAAGGAAATCTAAGCAACAACACGAAAGCAAACACGCCGGTGCTGGTGGGCGTTTTGAAAATGGACGTTGCACAGAATTATACACAAGATTGGACATGCTCGTGTTGAAATGTTGAAGACCTCACTGTGCTAAATTAAGCTCACTGGAATCACACAAGGATTGAAGAAATGCGAGTAACAATAAATATTCCTCGCCGGAAAATGCGTAGAGGAAATCAGCCGAGAAATATGCGAGGAAGAATACATGGATACGCTCGCTGGAAAACACGACAGGATACAGCTCGACCGGAAAAGCAGCAGACGGAAACCACGAACGCCAGATTAGAACACCGGAGATTTCGGCCACAAAACACGTTGTCCGAGGTATATATATATATATATACAAAGAACGTCCAGAAGAAAGGAAGCACGCCCATATTGCACCAGAAGAATCTGACCATGCCATTTGCAAACAAATCAAATTAGAGATCAAATTATCCAAATGACAACAGAATCAGAATTTAAACAACTAGATTTGGATGACAATGAGAATAGCTATGGGAAGATATAATAAAGATTAGATTTAAAGATTAGAACAGAACCAGGCAAGGATGACAAGAAGGTTGAATCAGAAATTCCACAATAGATCATATTAGTTTGAGAATGAGAAGATACGCCAAAAGGTACAAGGTACATCATATCGTCCAAGATTCTAACCGTGCCAACTCCATCATATATATATATATATATAGAGTTCTAGATAAGAGCAGTAGTCCAGTAGAGTATAGATAGGAAAATAGTTTTAGTTTTAGTTTTTTTTTTTTTTTTTTTACCGTAGGAAAAATTAGAATAAGAAAATAGAATTGGAAAATTAAGATTAAATTTTAATGTTTTTATTTATACTTTCTTTTATTATCATTGTTTTTAGATTTAATATGTGTTAAGTTCTCTAATTTGGTTCTAATTTAGTTTTGATGATAACAAAAGATGTTTAACATATTTTGAATGTTTATGTTTGTCAGAAGCTGTTTCAGAAGTTTCGAAATATATCGATATTTTTCTTATTAATCGATCAGAAGCATTTTCAGAACCTTTGTGAAAGAAGATAGAAGTCGATATTTTTCTTATTAATCGATCAGAAGTATTTTCAGAACCTTTGTGGAAAAATGATAGAATATAGTTTTTTTGTCAGAAGCTTTCTCAAAACCTTCATGTTTGTCACGAAATTTTTTTGTCACAAAGTTTTTTTTAAGCTTAGTAAAAAATGATTTTAAAGGAATCAAGACCCAGCTTCATGTGTCAAGTATATTTGCGTAATATACTTGATGTGTTTCACTTAAGTTGGATTTTATATCATGGGGATGATTTTTTTTTTTATAATGATTTTTTATACAAGGATCACGTCAGACTTAATTTTTTATTTTTGAGGATCACGTCAAAATTAGATCTTATCTTTAAAACAAGATTACGTCAAAAGCGATTTTTATCTTTAAAAGAGATTACTTCATACCAATTTTATCCGGAGGAGATCAAGGCAAAAACGTTTTCTTTGATATTTATATCTATCGGAAGATTACCTCAAAAAATCTGGGAGACTCCGAAGCATCAGAGATATTTTTGTTGAACAAATCTTTTTGAATTTGAAAAAGAAACATAACCGTTATCATCCGAGAGTTTCTCAACAAGGAAGCTGATATATATCCAAAGGAAGAAGAAGATGAAGACAGAGAACAGCAAGCGAACACGTCTGAGTTTTTAAGCAATTAGCTTTTGTTGTGCGAAGGAAAAAAAAAAGTCCTTACGTTTATTGAAAAAGGAGACTTAATATTTTTGTTGTTTCACTTCTTATATGAGGAATTGAGAGTAGTTTCATGACTGTAGTTTGAGTGATTAGCTTAGTGAAGAAGCTAGAGAGACTCAGCAGCGAGACTTTGTATTGAAGAGACTTGTTTTGTATACTCTCTTATCCTTTGATATAGTGAAACACAATCGGTAAAGACAATTGGGATCCGGGCTTAAAGCTGGAAGAGAGGATTGACGCTCGAGGCGGAACCTCTATAAATCTCTAAGCACTTTCTCTTCTCTACTCTTTTAATTATTGCATGTTATTGTTTTCATTCGTTATTATTCACATTCTTTTATCAAGAGATTTTTGATAGAATTGTTAAATTTTGAAATTTTAAGATACTAATCAATTCACCCCCCTCTTGATTAATATATTTGGGACCAACAATATGTTTATGACTTAATTTCTTTTATATTTGGATATGATGAACTCTAGAATGAACATGCAATTTTTATGATTATTATTCAATGATTTATTTATCATTCTTGTTATTTAATTATATGTTATTTATTATTTTCAATTTAATATTGCTAGCATATTAGTTAAAATTTGATTTCTTATATAAAAATAAAGAGATTTTATATAAGAATAGATCTATTATAATTGAAAAGAGTTGCATGTAATCCTAGAGATAGGATGACATAAATCTTCTAGATTAAGATCAAACTTAATAGCGGAATTCATAAATCGACTGTAATGCAATTTTAGGGGTTTTAATTAGGAAGAGATTCTAATTAATCAACCTAGAATTAGGAATTAGTGTGGCTCGAGAAAGCTTTTAGTTCAATATAGGAATTCCCACGGTCCAAGAATAAAATAAGAATTTAAATAATAATTAATTAATTACATTAGTAATTCTAGGGGGATTTAATACCCGAATACATTTTTATTAATTATTACTTTCTTTAATTTATTCATTATTTATTTTATTTACTCATTTATTTAATTCTTATTGATTAGATAATCAGAAAAAAGGTAATCACTAGTACTCATAATCCATGTGGGATCGACACTCAATGTCTTTATCCATTATAATAAATAATCAATTGGTGCATTTGCCTATAGGTTTAAAGTTATATAGTAGGAAAACTAGTATCAATGAGCCAATGGGATAAGAAGTGTCATGAATTAATGAGTATTGTCCATAGAGAATTTATGAATAAATCAATTTCTATTATTTTATTTACTAGAATCTAAATCAAGGAGTGGAACGTGAACAATATGGAAAATCAACCCATCTAAGGATTCAATTCACGAAAACTTAAAAGTAAGCATGCTAATCTATGTAAAATAATTGAAAATTTTCATGTTTTAGAGTTAATTTAAATCTAGGAGTAATAGATTTAGATTTATCATGAATTAGTAAGAGAGAAATTAGGGTTCGCAAAACTATATCGAAAGATACATGACCTCTTAACATAGTCGTGTTTTAGTTGTATTAAACCTAGATGTAACAAAGATACACGGCCTCCCAACACAGTCGTGTCATGCTCATGTCGAGCTCAGACCTTATAGAAAGATACATATCATCTTAACACGGTCGTATCATGACCATGTCAAACCTAGATTTTATAAAAAGAAACACAACCTCCCAACACAGTTATGTCTCGTTCCCATTAAAACTAGACTGTCCCATGTTGAGATATACGGCCTCTAACATGGCTGTGTTGAGTGAAGCATAACCTAATTGTATACTTATTTAACTTCTAATTAAGCTAATTTCCACATAACCTAGATTGCTAGTAAGACCTTAGAAAATTTAGTGGATTAAGAGAGTTAAGAGATTATATCATTCTTAGATTAGTACTAAAAAGGACATATTGATGTTGTACAAATTTCAACTTAACTTAAGTTCAGGACTTGACTTGCTTAAGGCTAGGATTTAAAGTATGTGTAGCTTGTGTATTTCTTATGTTTGCTTAAGTTAGAATATATTGTTGAAATGGATTAAGTAAATGATTGGTTAAGTGTTCAAGTGTATGTTGTATGTGTTTAGCTCGACCTGAGGGCCCGTAGTGGCAAATCCCTAGGGAGCATCCTAGTGATCCTTGTGTGATATTATCCCTAGTGGAGACATGCTTGGAAATGATCTGGGTTGGTTTAAGTATTTAAGTGACCAAGGGTGTAGAACCCATAGTAGCAATTCCCATCACCAAGTTTAAGTGGTTTAAGTGACCATAGGTGTCGAGCCTGTAGTGGTAGTTCCCATCACCAAGTTTAAGTGGATAAGTGATCATGGGTGTAGAGCCTGTAGTAGCAGTTCCCACTACCAAGTTTAAGTGCTTTAGGAGATCATGGGTGTAGGGCTCATAGTGACAATTCTCATCACCATGTTTAAGTGTTTAAAGGATCATGGGTGTGGGGCTCGTAGTTGTAGTTCCCATCACCAATTCATGTTCCAATGCCTTTAAGTGTATTAAGTGAGTTATGAATACCCTGGTGTTACTTGTGGGCTTAAATAATATCATGAAATGGTTGTTGTTGTTTAAGTACTGTATAATGCATGTGATACATGTTCATGTTTATTCATGCGTTTGTGATTGTGTTATACGTACTAAGCATTAGCTCACTCTTTGGAGAATATTATTTTTAGATGCAAGTATGGAAAGAGATGATAACCCTGAAGATAACTTCGGATTGAATGAACCATAAAGAGAGGAAGAAGATAGCTACCATTATTACTATGGCGATTAGAATTTAGACAAGATTATATTATTAGGATATAATAGTTAGTAGTATCTAGAGAATATTAATTTAGAGTCTTATAGACTTTTGCTATATTAGATATTGAATATGGATTCATGTTAAACTGGTTTTAGGGTTTGAAGAATAGATTAAAATGTTTTTATATCATAATGGTATTATTATAGACAATGAATGGTAATTTACAAAAAATTTTGAATGCACGGTATCAATGTAGTCTTAGAGCCTTAACATGTTCTTATGTGATAAGGACACGTGGCGAGTAGTAGCACGACCCGTAATTTCAAGGCATTACAGCTAAGATAGTATCATAGCATAGGTTTATGATCTTTAAAGACTTAAGTTTGGATCTATAGAGAAAAAGTTGATGATCTATAGTAATTAGGTTTTGATCTACAGAGCATTGGTTGATGACTCTAAAGAACTTAGGTTTGTTGATCCTTAAAAAATTAAGTATTAATCATTAAACATAAGTTTCAAGTTGTAGAGCATAGGATATGATCTTTAGAGAAAATTAAGTATTTGATCCATAAGATGGTGAGACATGAAGAGAGTGGGAAAAATATGCGACATTTATTTAATTAATTATTTTCTTATATTATTATTTCACTTGCCTTCTTTTAATTGCTAAGTTATATATATGAGTAAACATTATGTGTACTGCTGTATGTGTATATACCTATACACCATGAAACTAACATGGAATTATATTAACTTAAGTACATCCAATTACCTCTTCTTAAATAGAATGGCTCTAAAAAGAATCATTAGATCAAGGGTTAGAAAGGGTGCTAGACATGGCAACCCAATGAGGAAGAAATCCAAAATCAACAACTATAAGGGGGAAGGGGTCAGATTACTAAAGAGACAATCTAACTATTACATACTGTGAATCACTTGGTGGGATTGTTAGCACAACACTAAGCCCCCAATGTTCTACGGCATAGGAATGTCAATGAACCCCTTAGCTTTAATAGGTTCATTAGAGTGGCTAAAGAATTCAACCCGAAAATGGATGACCCAATTGAGGTTGAGGATTGGGTATAAGAAATTGAGAAGACATTTGTTATCTTTCAGATACCATAAGATAGAGGGTCAATTATGCTGCATTCATGTTGAAGGGAATTGTAGCAAACGGCGGGCCTCAATTCTTAGACTTGTAGGGGAATGCATGAATTAGACTGTGTTTAAGGAGTTATTTTATCGGAGGTACTTCCCTAATAGCTTTAGAGACGGGATGGAAAATGAATACTACAATTGTGAACAAGGGGACCAAACAGTTAAAGAATATGAGGCAGAACTAAACCGCCTTATTCAATTCCTTCCTAAGAATGTATGTAATGATGATAGGTCTTAAGCTAGGAGGTTTTTAAGAGGCTTGGATTTAAACCTACAACTTGTAGTGGGGGGGCTTTCAACTAAATACCTATGTTAAAATGGTTGCTAAGGCCAAGTATCTCAAGAAAAGCAGGAAAAGTATAGAGGAATAGAAGAGCCACAAAGTAGTAATAACTTTGGGAAAAAGACTTGCCTCAAGTGGAATGGGGGCAAGACAAGGGCAAAAGACATCATGTACAGTAAGGTAGAACATAGAGTATTGCAGCTCCTCTTTTATAAATTAGACAAGTGCCTTTGACACTTCCTATAGTAGGCCCACTTGTTAAATTTACTAGATGCTATAGACCTCATGACTTGAGAGAGTACAGATGGCTAGAGGGGGCATGCTTCTCATGTGGAGAGACAGGACATATTAGTAGACACTGCACCAAGAGGTCAGTTTGGGGAACATAAAGCAATCAACTGTCTTCAAGGACAAGCAAGAAATTAGGTAGGCTTAATCCAACAAGTAGCCAAACCTCCAGTACCTTCAGTGAGAGGATAGGGTAGCAAACCATAAGTAGGGGGTCCCAAACAAATAGTTCCTACTAAGGTATTTGCTATACACTAGTAACAGCACTAGGATATCCCTGACATATACAACATTGTAGGTATGCTTCTAGTATACTCCTACAATGCTTATGTGTTGTTTGATATCGATACATCTATATCCTGTATGTCTAAGAATTTTATATATACATGTGCATTAGATATTGAAAACTTGAATGACCGTCTAGCTATTAATACTCCCATGGGAGTAGGAGGAAGAACAAGTAAAATATACAGAGAAGCGGAAATAGAAATACAAGGTAGGTTAATGCTAACAGACCTCCTAATATTAGAAATGATAGAGTTTGACATTATTCTAGGTGTCAACTGGTTGTCAAGATATCATGCCACCATTGACTGTCACAACATGGTAGTGCATTTTAATATACCAGAGGAGTACTTTGAATATAATTTAGAAGTGTAAAGATCCACTAGATTACCTACTTATGAGATGTGGGGAAAGAATGTACTAGCAACTATATATGCTAAAGCTAGTGAAAAAGCCAAGATGGAAATGGCACTTGTAGTGAAGGAATTTCCAAATATGTTTCCAGACTTTCTTAGTTTACCTCCAATTAGGAAGATAGAACTTAACATTCACTTGGTATATGATACAGTACCTATATCAAAACCATTCTCCAAGATGGTACTAGTGGAATTGGAAGAACTAAGGAAATAGTTACAAGATCTATAGGATAAGAGTTTCATTAGACCCAATGTCTCTCCCTAGGGTACACCAGCCTTGTTTATCAAGAAGAAAGACGGAAGCATGAGACTTTGTATAGACTATAGAGAATTGAACAAAGTTACTATCAAGAACAAATATCCTCTCGCTATGATAGATGACTTGTTTAATTAATTGCAAGGAGCTCAGGTGATGAGGATCCGCTAGCATCTAAAAGAAAGGAACCAAAATCTCATGAATCCCATGATCCATTACATGGTATTGGAGGCCCGATGACTCAAGCTAGAGCTAAGAGGATGAACGAAGCTCTATAAGGATTAGTCATAGACTTACAAGCCAAGGAATCAAGCTACACTAAAGGAGACACAACACTTGTCAACTTGATTCACGTGACCATGGAGGGAAGTGATGATTTAGAGGCCTTAGAATAGTTTATTAAACCAACAAAACAAAGAAACACATTCAGTTTATTTTGGTTTTTATTTGTTTGGTTTGTAATTTATATTATTTAGTTGCTTTACTCGGTCACATGAGGATAAGGATAAATTAGGCAACTTAGGTTTTCCATAGTGTTATTTGTAAACTATATATGCCATGAAAGGGCCCGCCATGGAGAAGATATCATTGAATTAAAAACACCAAATTTCCGTGAACACAAAAACCCTCTCTTTTGTTCTTTGCAAAAGAACTCTTCCTTAGGAATTCTTAACCGAATTGCCAGGAAACCCTTTTGATAACTTAGGTTTCAGTCAACAAGTGTGATTGGGGTCTAGTTATGCCATACTTGTTCGAGACAGTCCTCGAGGTAATTGATTTAAATAATGATGTCAGGTTCTAGGTTTGAAATACCTAAGGTTCACGCATAATTTGGTATCAGAGCTTCAGCTTCTTGAATCAAGTGAATTTTATCTCTTTTTCGTTATTCATCTATTGTTATTTTCCATACTCATATCTGGAAATTCGTATATAAAAAAAAAAAATCTTGTTCAGTCACAAAATCTTAGAGACCGACGACATCTAGGTGTAGTTAGTCTTTGAAAATTCAATTGTTGTTCAATTCATAGTTCATCTTAAAAAGCATACGTACAAAAAAAAAAAAAAAAGAAGAGAGAAATCAATTTAGTTAAAAAAAAATCAAGAACCGAAATCTACTGAGAGAAAATCTAGTTTTGGCAAGTTTCAATTCAATTGCCAAATTCACTTTCCAATTCCAAAATTCAAGAATCGTAGCATATATCTTTGCCTTCCAAATTGTGCATCTGAATTACATTAATATTTCTTGATATATTCGATGCAATTTGTGTGTCCATTTAAATTGCATGATAAGGACTTGTTTTGAATTGTTCCAAAATTAGTAGAAGAGATTGTTCATATCTATTAGAATTCTCACTTGTTCTTCATTGCACTGTGACTTGGAACCAACTAGTGATCATTAGGTGTTAACTTAGTGGTTGGTATTGAGGAGTCCCAATCCGAGTTCCTAGTAAAGGACTATAAAAGTAGGTTATGAGGATATAATTGTGAGAGACATATATGAGTGTAATTATGAGCAATATACGAGTGGGTATGAGGAACATATTCTTTTACTATTTATAATCTTACTCTATTGATAACTTTAGAATTATGTCGGGACAGAACATGAATGAGGGTGAAAATATGGTGATGTTTAAGGAGTTGATGGGGGAAATGAAGAGAATCTTGATGGGTGAACTTGAGCAAATCCATGAAAGAATGGATAGGATGGAGAGGAGTAGGGAACCATTTAGCAATACCATTGTTAGGCGAGGAGTAAGTAGACCGAATAAGGGAGGAGCTAGGATAGAAGAAGGTAAGGAGTCTGATTTTAGAGATTATCACCACGTTAGGACAAAGGGAACACCTAGAGGCATGATAGTAACCTAGGTAGTATTAAGTTGAAAATCCCAACATTTCAAGGAAAGAATGATCCGGAGTTGTATTTAGAGTGGGAGAGGAAAATGGATTATGTGTTTGAATGCCATAACTACATTGAGGAGAAAAAGATAAAACTGGCTACAGTAGAGTTTTTAGATTACACCAGTGTATGGTGGGATCAGCTAATGCGTAATAGGCATAGGTATGGAGAGAGACCTATTAACATTTGGGATGAGATGAAGATGATTATGCAGAAACAGTTCATTCCTAGTCACTACCATAAGGACTTACTTAGGAAAGTCCAGGGATTGACATAAGGAACCAAAAGTATAAAAGGTTATTACAAGGAGTTGGAGATAACCTTGATTAGGGCTAGAGTTGAGGAGGATGATGAGGCCACTATGGCTAAATTCATCAATGGGTTGAATAGGGAAATAGCTGATGTAGTGGATATGGAAGAACTAATGCATAGAGTAATTAAAGTAGAGCGGCAATTAAAATATAGGAGTGAACAGAGGACTGGTTCGACTTCAAAATCTCCATGGAAGTCTAATTGGAAGAGGAACTCTACATATTCAAAGCCTAAGGAGCACGTGAAGGATAAGAATCTAGTTGCTGCACCTAAGGGAAAAACTGACACTACACCCTCTTCCATGAGTAGAGATATTAAGTGTTTTAGGTGTCAAGGGTTTAGGTACATTGCATCCCAATGTCCAAATCAAAGAGCCATGATTATCTATGATAATGGGGATGTGGAGAGTGTGAACTCTGAGGAGGAGGAGGAATCACCATCATAGGAGTATGAGGATGTTAACTTGGAGGGACCCGTGAGTGGTGAGTTGTATGTCACGAGGGGAGTACTTAGTGTACAACCTTAGGAGGATGGTGAGGGGATCCAGTGTGAACATATTTTTCATATACGATATCATGTGCAAAGTAAAGTTTGTAGCTTGATAATCGACAATGGCAGCTGCACTAATGTTGATAGCACCTTACTGATAGATAAGATGCAATTGCAAGTTGTGAAACATCTGAAACCATATCAATTATAGTAGTTGAATGAATGTAGGGAGGTTAAGGTGACCAAGCAGGTTCTTATAGCCTTTTCCATAAGGAGCTACAAAGATGAGGTTATGTGTGATGTGGTACCTATGCAGGCTAGCCACATACTGTTAGGGAGACCCTGGCAATTCGATAGGAAGATTACATATGACGGGTACAAGAATCAGCATTTCTTTGTATTAAACCAAAGGAAAGTGGTTCCCATGCCACAGAAACCATGGGAAGTTAGTGAGGATCAGATGTGAATTGCAAAGGAGTTTAAAGAAAAACACTTGAGTGCACAAGAGAAAAGTGAAGAGAAAAAGAAAACGAGTGAAAAGCAAACATTGGTAAGTATAGAGGGGAAAAGATACTCAAACATAGAGAGTAGAGAGTCTGGCGAGAAAGAGTGAGGTTAAGAGTACAGTGCTGGCCAAACAATAATTACTTGTACTTACGTACAAGGATTTATATTTTTCTACTACTGACCTTAACTCCGTTGTGCCTAGTGTTGTTGTGTCTTTATTGTAGGAATACAAGGACTTGCTCCCTGAAGAAGTGCCACAAGGCCTACCCCCTCTGTGAAGGATAGAGCACCATATTGATTTCATGCTGGGCGCTTCCATTCTAAACTAGCTAGCATACAGAACCAATCCTGAGGAGGCCATGGAAACACAAAGACAAGTGGATGGGCTGATGGAGAAAGGATTCGTGCGAAAGAGTTTGAGCCCATGCTTGGTTCCAGTGATACTAGTTCCTAAGAAGGATGAGATGTGACGTATGTGCGTGGATTGTAGGGCCATCAACAAAATTACAATTAAGTACAGACATCCTATCCCTAGGTTAGATGACATGCTAGATGAGTTGCATGGTGCATGTTTATTTTCGAAAATTAACCTTAAAAATAGATATTACTAAATTCGTATGAAAGAGGGTGATGAGTGGAAAACTGCTTTTAAAACCAAACATGGACTATACGAATGGATGGCAATGCCTTTTGGGTTAACAAATGCACCTAGTACTTTCGTGAGATTAATGAATCATGTTTTGCGTCAATTCTTAGGAAAATTTGTTGTCATCTATTTTGATGATATCCTTATTTATATCAGAACATTGGATGATCATGTACAACATCTGCAAAGAGTGTTTACTGTTTTAAGGGAAAACCCATTGTATGCCAACTTGAAAAGGTGCACGTTTTGTATAGAGTCTATGGTTTTTCTTGGTTTTATTGTAGGTGCAGATGGAATAGCTATAGATGAGGAGAAGGTGAAGGCAATTCAAGATTAGCCAACACCAAAGAATGCCAATGATGTCAGGAGCTTCCACGATCTAGCCAGCTTCTATAGACGATTGGTGAGAGATTTTAGCTCCATTGCTACTCTAGTGAATGATCTTGTGAAAATGAATGCCAAATTCAGATGGACCAAAATACGTGAGTAGACATTCTAGACTTTGAAAGGTAAGTTAACTAATACTCCTTTGTTAGTATTACCTAATTTTGATAAAGATTTTGAGATCGAATGTGATGCTTTCGAAAAGGGTATTGGTGTTGTGTTAATGCAGGATTCCAAACCAATAGCCTACTTCAGTGAGAAACTCCATGGTGCTGCTCTGAACTATCCAGCGTATGACAAGGAGTTATATGCCCTTATGAGTACTTTGCAAACATGGCAGCATTATCTATGGCCCAAGGAGTTCATCATCCATTCTGATCATGAAAGTTTGAAGTACTTGAAGACATAGGGAAAGCTAAACAAGAGGCATGCCAAATGGTTAGAGTTTATTGAAACCTTTCCATACGTCATCAAATATAAGCAGGGCAAGGAAAATGTAATGGCTGACGCACTATCTAGGAGGTATTCTCTATTAACCTGTTTACATACTAAGATGCTTGGGTTTTAAAGTATGAAAGATTTATATGAACATGATGTTGATTTTAGTCAGATTTAGGCTGCTTATTCTGAAAGTGGGTATGCGAACTACTATAGGCATGAGGGATATTTATTTAAGAAAGATAGATTGTGTGTGCCTAAGAGTTCCATACGAGAGTTGTTAGTGAGAGAGACGCATGGGGGCAGTCTCATGGGACATTTTGGTGTGAAGAAAAATTTGGATATTTTGCATGAACACTTTTATTGGCCTAGGATGAGAGATGATGTGCAAACTATGTGTGACAAATGCATTGCATGTAAGAAGGCTAAATCAAAAGTTATGCCCTATGGAGAGTATCTCCCATTGCCTGTGCCTAGTCATCCTTGGACTAACATTTCCATGGATTTCATATTAGGTTTACCTAGGTCCTAAAATGGTAAAGATAGCATATTTGTTGTCGTCGATAGGTTTAGTAAAATGGCTCATTTTATTTCCTGTTCTAAATCTAATGATGCACGACATATAGCTGATTTATTATTTAGGGAGATCGTTCGATTACATGGTTTACCAAACTCTATCATGAGTAATAGAGATATGAAGTTTTTAAGCCACTTTTGGCACACTTTATGGAATAGGCTAGGTACTAAACTACTATTTTCCACTATGGCACATCCTCAAACAGATGGACAAACAAAGGTAGTTAATAAAACACTTTCCACATTGCTACGTGCTATGCTTGATAAAAATTTGAAGTAATGGGAAACATGTTTCCCTCATGTAGAGTTTGCATATAATAAGACTATACATTCTACTACATCTTACTCTCCATTTAAGGTTGTGTATGGTTTCAATCCCTTAACACCATTAAATATATTGCCTTTACCTACTAATGAGTTTATTGATCTTGATGGCATAAAGAAGGTAAAATTTGTTAAGGATTTACATACTCAGGTATAGGCTAACATTGAAAAGAAGAATAAATATTACGCCCGTCAAGCCAATAAAGGATGAATCAAAGCTATATTCCATCTAGGTGATTGATTTTGGGTACATTTAAGGAATGAATGTTTTGCTGAACAACGTAAATCCAAGTTGCATCCAAGGGGTGATAAACCTTTCCAAGTGGTGGAGCGCATAAATGACAATGCCTACAAGATAGATTTGGCAAGCCACTATGGTAATGTAAGTGCTACATTTAATATTTCTGATCTTACTCCTTACGATGCAAGTGATTCGAGGACAAATCTTTTCGAGGAAAGAGGGAATGATGAGGATCAGCTAGCATCTAAAAGGAAGGAACCAAAATCCCATGAATCCTATGATCCATTACATGGTATTGGAGGCCCATTGACCCGAGCTAAAGTTAAGAGGATGAATGAAGCTCTACGACAATTAGTCATGGACTTTCAAGCCAAGGAATCAAGCTACAGTAAAGAAGACACAACACTTGTCAACTTGATTCACGTGACCATAGAGGAAAGTGATGATTTAGAGGCCTTAGAATAATTTATTGAACCGACAAAACAAAGAAGCACATTTGATTTATTTTGGTTTTTATTTGTTTGGTTTGTAATTTATATTATTTAGTTGCTCTACTCAGTCACATGAGGATAAGGATAGATTAGGCAACTTAGGTTTTCCATTATTGTTATTTGTACACGATATATGTCATGCAAGGGGCCGGCTTTGGAGAGGATATCATTAAATTAAAAACAACCAATTTTCGTGAACACGAAAACCCTCTCTTTTGTTCTTTGCAAAAGGACTCTTCCTTAGGAATTCTTTATCGAATTGCTAGGAAACCCTTTTGATAACTTAGGTTTCGGTCAACAAGTGTGATTGGGGTCTAGTTATGTCATACTTGTTCAAGATAGTCCTTAGGGTAATTGATTCAAATAGCAACATCGGGTTCTAGGTTTGAAATACCTAGGGTTCACGCATCATCAAGTGTTCTCAAAAGTAGATCTAAGATCAAACAACCATCAATTAAGGAATAATGAAGAAGACATTAGAAGATAGCATTCAAGACCAAATATAGGCACTACGAGTTTTTTATGATGCCCTTTGAACTAATGAATACACCAACTACATTTATAGACTTAATGAACAAAATATTTAGGGATTTTTTTGATAAATTTGTAATCGTCTTCATAGATGATATTCTAATATACTCTAAAAGTACTGAAGAGTATGAAGAGCACTTAAGGCTAGTAATGGGAAATTTACAAAAAGAAAAGTTATATGCCAAGTTTAGTAAATGTGAATTCTAGCTGGAACAAGTAGTCTTCCTAAGTCATGTGGTTAATAATGATGGGATATTTGTGGATCCAAAAAAGGTGAGAGTAGTAGTGGATTGGCACAAACCAAGGACAATTACAGAGGTAAGAAGCTTCTTAGGTCTAGTGGGCTACTATAGGAAATTTGTAAAGGGATTTTCGAAAATAGCAACTCCTCTCATTGAACTGACATAGAAGAATGTAAGATTTGAGTAGGATGATAGTTGTAAAGCCAGCTTTTAGATGCTCAAAGAGAAACTTGTGTCAACTCCAATTTTGACATTACCCAAGAGTGGAGAAGAATTTACAGTATATATTGATGCATCAATTCAAGGGTTGGGGTGAGTGTAGATGCAAAGGTGGTCAAGTAATAGCTTATGGATCCTGCCAATTTTAGTCATATGAGAAGAACTAACTAACTCATGACTTAGAGTTAGTAGCTATGTTACTAGCCTTGAAGTTTTAGGGGTATTATTTATATGGAGAGAAGTATAGGATCTTCACTGATCACAAGAGCCTGAAGTATATCTTTACACAGAAAGAGCTGAACATGAGACAAAGGAGATGGTTGGAATTGATCAAGGATTGTCACTTAGAGATATAATACCATCTAGGAAAGGCCAATGTGGTGGCAGATGCATTCGGTAGAAAGAAACAGGGTAATGTAGCCACTCTTATCACTTCACAAAAAGATATATTCTGTGCAAGTTGAAATTGGAGATTCTAACTCAAGAAGTGGGAGAAAAAATAGCGACCTTAGGGATATAACCAACCATAATAGATAGAATTAAAGTTAGTTTGAAAAAAGATAAAGACTTTCTAGAGATCAAAAGTAGAATGGAATAAGGTAAAGCTTTGGAATTCAACTTATATGCAAAGGGAATCTTAATATAAAATGAGACTGTGTGCCAAAGGATGCATAATTGAAGAGAGAGGTAATGAAAAAGGCACATTACTTAGCCTATACAATATACCTTAGAAGCACCGAAATGTACAAAGACTTGAAGAGTCGCTACTAATGATAAAAAACATAAAGTGAGAGATATTTGAGTATGAAACCAAATGTCTTACATGTCAGCAAATCAGAATAGAACATCAGAGACTGGCTAGATAATTACAGCCTCTTCTAGTATCAAAATGGAAATGAGAGCATGTGACAATGGACTTTATTACAACCCTCTCGAACACTAAGGAGAAATAGGATGCAATTTGGGAAATAGTAGATAAGTTGACTAAGTCTACTAATTTTATACCTATCAAAGTGGGATACAAGTTAGAGAAACTGGCTCAAATATACACAGGAGATAGTTAGATTACATAGGGTGCTAGTGACCATCATTTTTTATAGAGACACCAGGTTTGTAAGTAGATTTTGGAGTAGCTTACATAAAGTATTGGGCACCAAATTGCAGTTCAGCATGGCGTTCCACCCTCAAATAGATGGTTGGTCTAAGAGGAATATATAGATACTAGATGATTTACTTAGAGCACGTGCATTGGATTTTGGAGGTAATTGGAATGAGCACATACCTTTGGTGGAATTTGCCTATAATAACAAGGTAACCATCTAGATGACTCCTTATGAGGCTCTTTATGGAAGAAAGTGCATATCCCCACTACATCAAGATGAAGTGGGAGAAAAGCAAATGATGGGACCAGAATTAATCCAAGAGGTAATGGACGAGGTGAATCTAATTAGGCAAAAAATACAAATAGCTCAATCTAGATAAAAGAGTTATGTAGACAAGAGAAGATGCCCCTTGGAATTTCAAGTGGGAGACAAGGTCCTATTGAGAATTTCTCTAACCAAATGAGTAATCATATTTGATTTGAGAGGGAAGTTGAACTCGAAGTATGTAGGCCCATCTAAGATCTTGGAAAGAAAGGTGCAATGACTTACAAGTTGGCTCTTCTACCAAGTTTGGCTAAGGTACATGATGTATTCTATGTATCTATGTTAAGGAAATAGATACTCAACCCAAATCAAATAGTGGCTTTAGAGCTATTAAATGTATAGCCAAACCTGACATCTGTGGAAAGATCATTTAGAATGGTGGATACTAAATAACAAGTACTAAGATGGAGAATGATTCCATATGTCAAAGTACAATGGACAAATCAGACTAAATGAAAGTGATGTGGGAACTAGAAGAAGAGATAAGAAAGAAGTATGCAGAACTCCTCTAGAAGTAGGTAACTTTCAAGGATGAAAATTTTTATAAGGGGGGAATATAAATATCCGAATGAAATAATTATTTAATATTTAATGTAACAAAAAGCTAAGGCTAAAGGAGGGAAATTTTATAAAACATGGGAGGCAAATTAACCTAGTTTCCCTCCTTTTTCACCTTCTTACAATAACAACTCACAAGGAAAAGGAAAAACACTCTCCAACGCACAAGCCAACCTAGCAAACCATAATGATATAATTAGTATTGTGCATAGAGAATTTATGAATAAATCAATTTCTATTGTTTTATTCACTAGATACCAGATTAAGGGGTGGAATGTGAAGAATATGGAAAATCAACCTATCTAAGAATCCAATTCACAAAAACTTAAAAGTAAGTATTCTAATCCATGTAAAATAATTAGAATTTTCATGTTTTGGAGTTAATTTAAATCTAGGAGCAAAAGATTTAGAATTATGAAGAATTAATAAGAGAGAAATTAGGGTTTGTGAAACTGTACCAAGAGATATATGGCCTCCCAACATGGCTGTGTTTTGACCATGTTAAACCCAAACGTATCGAGAGATACATAGCCTCCCAACATGGTCATGTCATACTCATGTTGAACTCAGACATTACAGAAAGATACACAGCCTCTCAACACAGTCGTGTCATGATCATGTTGAACCCGGATTTAACAGAAAGATATATAGCCTTCCAACATAGTTGTATCTCGTTCAAGTTAAACTTAGACCTTATAGAAAAGAACAAGGCCTCCCAACATGGCCATGTCTCACATTGCGTAAAAATTATATCCTACATAGAAAGGTACATAGCCTTTAGCATAACCATCTACTATCTTATGTTGAGATACATGGCCTCTAACATGGCCTTGTTGAGTGAAACATAACCTAATTGTATACTTATTTAACTTTTAATTAAGCTAATTTCCATATAGCTAGTAAGACCATAGAAAATTTAATAGATTAAGAAATTTAAGAGATTATATCATTCTTATATTAGTATTAAGTTATTGTTGTTGTACAGATTTCAGCTTAGCTTAAGTTCAAGACCAAACACGCTTAAGGTTAGGATTCAAAGTATGTGTAACTTGTGTGTTTCTTGTGTTTGCTTAAGTTCGAATATATTATTGAAATGGATTAAATAAATGATTGGTTAAGTGTTTAAGCGTATGTTGTATGTGCTTAGCTTGGCTTAGGGGCCTATAGTCGTAGATCCCTAAGGAGCACCCGAATGATCCTTATGTGATGTTGTCCCTAGTAAAGTCATGCTTGAAAATGATCTAGGTTAGTTTAAGGTTTAAGTGTTTAAGTAACCATGAGTATAGGGCTCGTAATGGCAATTCCCATCACCAAGTTTAAGTGATTTAAGATATCATGGATCAAGGGCCTACAGTAGCAGTTCTCATCACCAAGTTTAAGTGGTTTAAATGATCATGGGTGTGGGGCCCATAGTAGCAATTCCCAAGTTTAAGTGATTTAAGAGATCATAGGTTAAAGGCTTATAGTGGTAGTTCTCATCACCAAGTTCAAGTGGTTTAAGTGACCATAGGTGTGAGGTTTATAGTGCTAGTTCCATCACCAAGTTTAAGTGGTTAAGCGATCATGGGTATAAGGCTCATAATGGCAGTTCCCATCACCATGTTTATGTATTTAAAGGACCATAGGACTGGGGCCCGTAGTGACAATTCTCATCACCAATTCAAGTTCCAACATTTTTAAGTGTTTTAAGTGGGTCATAAGTACCCTATTGTTGCTTTTAGGCTTAAATAATATCATAAAATGGTTGTTGCTATTTAAGTACTACATAATGTATGTGATACATGTTCATATTGTTCATGTGTATGTGTTTGTGTTATATATACTAAGCATTAGTTCACCTTTAGGGGAATTTTTTTTTTAGATGTAGGTATTGTGGGAGATGATAAACTAAGATTAGGTGAACCATATCGAGAGGAAGAAGATGGTTATCATTAATACTATAGCGATTAGAATTTAGAAAGAATTCTATTATTGGGATGTAATAGCTAGTAATATTTGGAGAATATTAATTTAGAGTTTTATAGACTTTCGCTGCATTAGATGTTGAATATGGATTCATGATAAATTGGTTTTAAGGTTTGATGGATGGATTAAAATATTTTTATATCATAATCGTATTATTGTAGACAATGAATGGTAATTTATAGGAATTGTTGAATTGCATGGTATCAGAGTAGTCTTAGAGCCTTAACATGTTCTTATGTAATAAGGACATGTGGTGAGCAGTAGCGTGACTTATGGCTTCAAGGCATTACACTTACATCATGAAGCTTTGAATAAAGCATCCCCATTAATGCAACCTTAGGCATGCCTTGTAAGCTTCTCTGCAAGGCAGTAGCATCCTTTAGTAGGATACATCCCTGTAGTAGCTCCTTACTTCATCTTATGTCCCCTAGACCCCTATTAAAGCTATACACCTCCCACTATGGTTGGAAAATGTGACCACCCAAAGGAGGAGATGGAAGATCGACTGCAGACATGCTCTTCCTATTGCTTTGAAGAAAAATTAAAGGCCTTATGCTACAACATTGAATTGCCAGCTTTATAGTGTCCGACTCAGTGTGGAGGTGGACGATCACACTTAATGCAGTTATAGGAGGCCTCTCCCCAAAAACCTCAATGTATGGCCTTTTCCTGACCTAATGAGATATCCCCTCCTCGACCTTTCCCTTCACTTTTTCTCTAGCTATGGGATCTTACACAGGTCAGAGAGGTGGCATCTATCTTTCTTTACCCCTAATAGTAAGGGGACTTTACGTTGCCTTTACACAGGTGCCCTTCGAGGCTTAGTTGTGCCAAGAGGAGCCCTTTTTACCTTCTTAGCGGCTTAGGCCACCCTTTTCCATGCAAGCATTTTTGTAAAGGTGTAGTCTCTAAACTACATATTTGATAGAAGAAAATGTAGTAATTATAATGAAAGAAAATAATTAGGTGAGGAAATAAAAATGTCATGCCAAGCAAGGAGCTTATAAGGAGAGGTATTCCCTTAAAGACTAAGCTAAATATGATTCCCCACTATAGCTTATCACAGCATGACTAAGAAGATGGATGTACCCCCTTCCCCTTCTAAAGTAACATTGCTCGTCAATTTTCGATCATAGAGGTGTTCATCGACCACCTTTAATGCATTCTACAGACCATCCATCCTTTTATGAAGCTTGACTAATATTCGATCACAGCAGCCTTGTTCGCTTGGTCCTAACGAATGGATGGCTAAGGTGCAGATTAGCTTAATCCACTATGTCCAAAAGTCTAGATTTGCCTTATACACCATGATAAGAAACTTGTTCTTCTAACCATACAAGGATGATTTTAAGCTAACTAGCAACTTCTTGCTAGGATGGCTAGTAAGGTAATTATCATGCCCCTAACTTGAGGCCTAGAAGTTCCTATTAAAAGTTACCATGACACGTATACACTCATTACATAATAACCGTCTTACGAGTTAAAGATCGTAAGACTCTAAATAATTAATTACATTGGTGACTAATCATATTACATATAATTATATAATAAAATATAACTATGGATTTCATACCCTACAGTCAACCAAGATTGCAAAGAGTCGGTATCCCCTACCAACTAGTAAAATGGAATAAAACCTTACATTAGGGCCCTAAAATAACATTTTATCTAGAAAGCCTATCAATCAATTTCTTACTTTATCGTTTTAGGCTTCTAAGAACACTCAACATTTCACATCTCATCCCATCCTATGCTTTTACAATTTTTACTTGCAAAACAGTTTGTGGAAGGGTGAGTACACTATAGCTCAGTGAATGGAGTGCAATACTCTCAATGCTACACACGCACAAGCAATTTCAATCAAGTTATCAAATCATATGCTATACATAAACAACCATATGAATGCAACATCTCTCGTGGTCTTCTAGTAACCGATGTGAAGTCTAGAGTTTATGTGTCTAGGGTTTTACGCTCCCCTTGACCTTGGGTTAGGGATTCTGAAGCCACCATCAGTGCCCAGTTATTATTACCCGGTTTAATTATCTTATCACTTTTATATTTATAATATCTTTACTTTAATAATGAACACTCCCCTGCCTTTAGCATCGGTCAGGCCAACATTCCCGTGTCTTGACATCAGTCAAAGTAACGCTCCTGTGTCTTGACATTAGTCGGAGCAACACCCTCAAGGAATATACCGAACTAGGAACCAACAAGTTGCTAACAATCCCCTAATCCCTTAGTTCTCATAAGATAGCTCGGTAATATCACAATTACTTCCAGATGTCCTGTAGTAGTGATGGCTTTCAAATTTATGCAATGTCTCGTGCAATGCATTTCTCATTTAAATTAAGTCCTATCCTTTAATTATTTAATATAAGGTGATGAATCAATATACAATAGCAAGCCAATCTACATAAAAAAAAAATAAAGCAATCTATTGGCCATTCAAGAAATACTATTCTACAATAAGTACCAACAATCAATTCAAATTTCTTAATCAACCCATTAAGTTTCACACCCTTAAACCATTTTCCATTGCGTATACATGCATCTCATATATGAATCCAATACCAATTTCCTCATATATTCCAACACATACTCCTTTCCATTAATACATGTACACATAAATACGCATATAAATGCACGCACGAACGCATGCGTGTATATACAACGCATACTCCCATACACAAACACACATGCATCCACGTACATACATATACATCTACATGCACATACACATATTGATATGATTCCAAGAGCTAAGATACGAGCACCAAAGAAATCCAAGTCAATCTGAGCTTTAGGTAGCAGTATGGGATCCAAAAAAAGAGGACATAGGCATCGGGAGGACCCAAGGGGAAGTTCGGCCAGCCTTAAGCTGGTTTTGAATAAGGGCCGACCAAATTATTTCCAAGGTCCCCAGCCTTAGTGCCGGCCTATGTATTTAGGCCGCTAGCCTTGAATGGCCTCGCACAATTGTTTTTAGGATGATATAAATAATCGTCTTTAGGGTTTATTCGAAACGAGAATGTTATTTTTGGTTGTAAGCAAACACTTTGAGCATGTGTGTGAATCCTCTTTAGGATTCTTGAATATTGAGAATTGATTTTCACTTTATTCTTATTGTTCTTATCAAATTCTTGGTTCCTATAGAATTTGTGGCGAGCATTGTTATTGAATTCTTGGAATTCTTTAACCTTAGTGATTGATTTATAGAATGTGGTCTCTATCGTTCTATGATTTGATTGTGAATTAGTTTAATTTTATCAATCTTGGCATCTATAGATTGGAATTTTATCCATATCCTTGTTTTATTCCGTTAGTACCAAAATCCAGAAAACCCTAAAAAAATTTGTAACATTTGATTGTTATTGACGATTTGATTTGTGTGAAAAGGATTCGATTCAATTTCGTATCATTTGGTATCAGAGCACACTCAAATTCCATATCATTTGGTATCAGAGCATTTCCATTCCGTAACATTTGGTATCAGAGCAAAGGTTGGATTCGTAAGGATTCAGAGCATAAGGTGAATCGACGTGGGCTATATCAAAGCAAAAGTTGGTGGATTTGTGAATCAACGTGGGTTAAATCAGTAAGGCTGTTGAATCTCAACTCAATTGTAGTTTTAATTCAATACTGCCATTGGTTCGAAAATTTGGGAATTTATTTTGATAAGTATTGCTGTGAATTCGATTGTTGGGTTTTGAATTGGTGTTTGGGCTGTTGTTGAGAAATTGGGGTTTTGTGAATATCTTTACTGAATTCAATTGTTAGGTGTTGAATTGCTGTGAATTGGTGTTTGGGGCTGTTGTTGAGAATTGGGTTGTTGGTGAATTTCTATTGCTGACTATTGAAGGGTAGAGATGTCGTCGCAAGGAAGTGTTTATAACAACAACAATGGGAATGATGCTAATAATGGGGGTGAGGTTATGACTAGGGTTGAGTTCAATCAAATCCAAGAAAATATTAGATTGATTATGGAGAGATTGGAGGTTAGGGATAGAAGAAGCCATAGTGGTGCAGGAATTAGGAGGAGACATTCTAGTGGTGAATCTGATGCTGGTAGTGAAAGGAGTAGGAGAGGAAACAATGATGACAGGCGTAAGGGGATTGAAAACATCAAGCTGAAAATTCCACCTTTCACTGGTAGTACTAAACTAGAGGAATTCTTAGACTAGGTGCCACGGGTTGAGAAGGTGTTTAACTGCTATGAGTGGGATGAGTGCATGAAGGTGAAGATGGCATCTTTAGCATTCTCTTAATATGCTAGTCTGTGGTGGGATAAACTACAAACTGAGAGACGTAGGGCGAATGAGGAGAAAGTGAGTTCATGGGCTTTGATGAAAAGGTTGATGAGACGCAGATTTATGCTAGATTACTATAAACAAGAGATGCTGATGGAGTTGCAATCTTTGAGGCAGGGTAAGAGAAGCATAGAAGAGTATGTGAAGGAGTTTGAGACACTAATGACAAGGTGTGATATTAGGGAATCATCAGATGAATCCATAGCTCATTTCATCAATGGGTTGAAGGTGGACATTGCCAATGTAGTGGAACTCCGGCATTATCAGACTCTTGAGGATGTGATTAAATTAGCCAGTCGGGTTGAGCGGCATCAACGCAGGCGAGATCAGAAATGGCAGGATCAGAAATCATATCACCACCATAAGTCAGATGATGGTGAAAGTGAGAAGGAAAGGAAGGAAAAAGGAAAGGCAATCGCTAGTGATGCTATTGACCAAACACAACAAAAGAAGAGCAGGGATATAAAATGTTTTAAGTGTTTAGGACTTGGCCATATTGCTTCTCAATGTCCTAATAAAAGGGTTATGGTCGTAAAGGGGGACAAAGTTGAGAGTGAGGAAGAAGGATAGAAGAGTACTGAGGCAGAAGAGGAAGATGAAGACATTATAGCGAATCCAGTACAGGGAGACTTGCTAATGGTTAAGCAGGATGAAGCTGTTCCTAATCAGAGAGCCAATTTATTTCATATCCAAGGCATGGTGTAGAGGAAGACTTGTTTGATTGTGGTTGACACAAGCAGTTGCACTAATGTTGCTTCAACAAGCTAGGTTACTAAGTTGGGTTTACAGGTGGAGCAGCATCTAAGACCTTATGCACTTCATTAGTTGAGTCCACAGGGAGCTGTTCATGTACACAAATAGGTTCGTGTTCCATTACTTATTGGTGATTATACTGACGAGATTGTTTGTGATATAGTTCCCATGGAAGCTACACATTTGATCCTTGGAAGACCTTGGCAGTATGACCTCAGAGCCAAGTATGATGGATACACCAATGAGTATACCATTCAGCAACAGGGCAAGGTAAACAAGCTTCTTCCTATGAGTCCAATTGAGGTACAACAAACAAGGTTGATTTGCCTTAAGAAGCCTAAGGGAAAGAGGAGTCTGTTTATGTGGTCTAACAGGATGGACGATACAGATTCGAGGTTGAATCTTTTTCAACATGGAGGGAATGATACGATTCCAAGAGCTAAGATACGAGCAATAAAGAAATCCAAGTCAATCTGAGCTTTAGGTGGCGGTACGGGATCCAAAAAAAGAGGACATAGGCGTCAGGAAGACTCAAGGTGAAGTTCGGCCAGCCTTAAGCCAGCCTTGAATAAAGGCCAGCCAAATTAGTTCTAAGGCTGCTGGCCTTAGTGCCGGCCTAAATGTAGGCCGCTGGCTTTTGGTGTCGACTTATGTATTTAGGCCACCGGCCTTGAATGGCCTCGCACAATTGTTTTTAGGATGATATAAATAGTCATCTTTAGGGTTTATTCGAAAGGAGAATGTTATTTTTGGTTGTAAGGAAACACTTTGAGCGTGTGTGAAAATCCTCTTTGGGATTCTTGAATATTGAGAATTTACTTTCACTTTATTCTTATTGTTCTTATCAAATTCTTGGTTTCTATAAAATTTGTAGCGAGCATTATTATTGAATTTTTGGAATTCTTTAACCTTAGTGATTGATTTATAGAATGTGGTCTCTATCGTTCTATGATTTGATTGCGAATTAGTTTAATTTTATCAATCTTGGCATCTATAGATTGGTAATTTTATCCATATCCTTGTTTTATTCCGTTAGTACTAAAATCCAGAAAACCCTAAAAAATTTTGTAACATTTGATTTTTATTGACGATTTGATTTGTGTGAAAAGGATTCGATTCAATTTCATATCATTTGGTATGAGAGCATACTCAAATTTCGTATCATTTGGTATCAGAGCATTTCTGTTCCGTAACACATATACACATCAACACCTTCAATATACAAATACACATATACTAACATATCCAAATCAAATACAATATATCAAATCAATCACAACATTGTAGCATATCATGGAGTTTCCCACTTATTTGTTTATGGTCGTCTTAGTCCTAACTGTCATCAAGTGATTCCGACATGTAATCCTTTTACCTAATGATAAGATAAAATAAAATAAGGTAAATGTCTAGAATCTAAGCTGAGCCTTAATTTAGTTAAAGGTGTTAAGTAAGGTTCATTTATATTTTACTTATACCTAATTTAGAATTTTAGTATAATTTCTTTGTTTTGCGTTAGTACTTCATAATTTTATAATTACATATCATCTCTACACTTACTCGTACACATAATCGTTTCATTGACGACACGCATGTATTTCCAAGACTTCCTTTTATAACTTGATTACTTGGTCAAGCTACTTGAGCCACCATTTCTATACCAATAATATCTCTTCTTTTCCACTCAATTCCACATACATACACACTTGCTTCCTTCCTTTCCTAGACTTCTCTACCCTAACTTCTCTTCTTTCGCCTCTTCCTTTCCATTCCTTCTTTCCATTTTTTCCAATTCTTTTTTTTCCTCTTACTCTTTGCTACATACTTGCACTTCGAATATCACACACTCCACATACATACTCTCATGTACCTTCATGTTTTCCATACACCTACACACCACACATTTGCCCACACATACACACATTTCCACATTTACACACACTAGCACACACACATCACAACCCCTTTATGAACACACACCAACACATGCACACATATGTGTACACGCACATACACACACACACTTACCCTTCACACTCATACACTAGCACACACACACACACAATCCAACACACACACACACATACACGCATACTCTCCTCTTGTACACACTTACACACATGCACTTACACATGTACTCCACATACTCATGCATACACATCAACACACACACACCTACACACCACACATTCACGCACACACACATACTTACGCACACATGACACCTACACCACACTCCTCACGCACACACACCATGCACATACACAATGCACACTCACACAGACATACACACACATACACTGCACACACTCACACACAGACATCACACATACTCACACACATACACTTTCACACACACACACACACTCCAACACTTCCATGCCACACACCAACACACCCATACACAATTTCACACACCGGATTACCTCCCCATCCCCATACATACCGTAAGATCTCCACTGCTAAGCTTCGCTTTTCTTGGTTTTACAAAAAAAATTGGGTATATTTTTAAATAATTTTCCTCACTTAAAACATAAATAAAAATACACTATTATATATTATTCGAACTCAGGATACTCATATCTATGGTATTTCTAACTAATACGACTAATTTCTAGGTTAAATACTAAAATTTTTACATATTTGACATTGGTACCTATACTAAAAAAATAATTATGTTTTGCATAAACTTAGTCTTATTGAGTTATACTTACCTCAAGGAACACATTGGTGGTCTCGGATCGTAAATCTTACACATGAGATACAAATTTTTTTATTCATTTTTCCTTTTTTCCTTTCTTTTTCTTTTTTTTTCTCTCTTGTTCTCTCCTCTCCCCTACTCTCTCTCTCACTGTCCTCTATTTCTCTTGTGCATTCTCAATCCTTCTAGCGTCTTCTTTTCCTCCTTTTATAAGGTCTTTTTTTTCTACTATTCACACTATCATATATATATATATATATATATAATATATATATATTATATTTTATATTATAATTATTTATATTTTAATATTCAACGCACGTATGATGTTATTTTTAAATTTTGTATTTTTAGTATTTTATTATGAAACTTTACGTCTAAGTTAATTTGATTATTCCGAACATAAATATTTACTCTAAATTTTCATTTGAAATTCCTAAATCTATAATTTCAATTAATTTCATTATTTAACCTAATATTGTTCATAATTTATGTTTTGAGAAATTTATTCTTTTATTTTAAATTGCACGAACTGAAATTAGAACTTACAATTGTTTTTATTTATATTTATACTTTTTTGTTTATATACCTATATATAGATATATTTCAATTACTTCATTTCCTAAATTCATTTAGTAATATATTTCACATAATTTGAAATTCTACGCTCGGTATCCTTTTCCTTTGCATACGATAATTCTTTCCAATTTTTTTTAAATATCTATTTCTTATTGTTTATTATACTTATCAAACGAATTTCATTTCTTCCTCATTTTTTTATTTTAAAGCCTATTATTATTTCTCATAAGTTTTTAGTTAATCGTAAATTATTAAAATAATATTAATGTATCGCGATGTTTTAAATTTTTCATCATAAGTTTCTCAAAATTTTAATATTGCAAAATTGTCATTCTCGCTACCCCAGCCTATAAGTATCTATTATTCCATTTATTTTCTTTAATTTTTATATAGTTTTTCAAAATTTTCGGGATATTACAATAATACCAACCATCATTCGATCTTTTTAGCTCATAGAAGTACCGAAGCGACTATGGTGTAGCTCACATGAGGAAGTGTTTGCATAGCGCTTTGAATACAATTAGGAGCTTATATGTGTTCAATACTAATTGGGTCAATGACACCTGATGGTAGGTGAAGAGTTCCTTCTAGAACTCATTGAATGAAGCTCGTAACCCAAACTTCATGTGCTTCAAATAAAGGTAGATTCGACAACCAACTATAAGGGTAACACGGTCATCGGCCTAGGGCCTTTTAATCTTCTAACCACGACCTTGCGACTAGAAGTACTTCCTCACCTCCATCAATTTTTCATATGACATGAGGCTATGGACACCATTTATTGTGTTTACCTCCTCAATTGATGAATAAAGTAGTAGCACCGATAATCTCTCTACATCGTCATCAAGATACACATCTTTTAGGATGTGTGCGATCGCTACTACAACATCAATATCCCTATCAAGATTCTTTGTTAAATCTTCAATCATGTTGAAACTATGCCAAAAAACTCTTCCATTGCTGTTTGGGGGGAATACCACTCCCCTCTTAGTTGGTGTGGGTATGAGAGGAAGATGAAGAAACCACACTCACTTAGTGATTTACGTGGTTGCATGTGGTTGCATGTGGAATGATTTACGTAGTAATTATATTATACTAAGTGGCCTTAATTCAATTGCTTTAGCAATTAAAAATGTACATTTATCATTTCGGTTCTTGCTTGGCGTAAGTAGATCCATCCATGAGTCATAACTCTTTGAAAACGATTCACGTTAGGATCGAAAAGGTAAAGGATGATCAAAAGTATTTAATATAATGCTGATGGTACCGACGAATGTTTTTTCTAGTTTTTGCCAAAGTATCTGGCGTTTTGAAAATAATCCTTGAACTGGTTAGATAAGTCAATAATGCTCTTATAGTATAACTCCTACTTTTTCTTCTTCTTTTGTTTTTTCCTTCTTTTATTTTATAAAAAAAATAATAATTTCCGGTGATAAAAGACAACTCAATTACTTGTCAATAAAAAACATAGAAAAACATAAAATATAACATCCTAGCCGAATCCAGTCTCTTAGGATCACAGCAAAAACAGCATCAAGCCTAATCTGGTTTCATGGGGCTGCCCAGCCCCAATATCATTCGCCTAAAACAGTCCAAAACAAAATGGTGGAAAACAGAATGGGAATATTATCATGAAAGGGAACATTTTCGGAATACACTTTCTTTTTTATTTTAACTAGTTAAAACCCCACAATACATCGATTTTAACTTTAAAAGAATTATAATTTTTTTTTAATTTATAAATAAAATATTATTTGATGTGAAAAGTTATTTTTTATATTAAATTATATAAAAGTTATAACTATCCAAAAAATATATTAGGTCAAAAGAAACATTGTGTTATTTTATATTAAACTGTGTAAAATTGTATCTATTTAAAAAATACATAAAAAGACATTTTTTTTTATAAATTATATATTATAATAGAGATTCAAGTACTTGATGGAAAGGGGAGGTCTGCCATTGGCTTTAAAATCCATCCTATATTTTCAGTTTGCTTTTAAATCTATCCTATATTTTTATTTCGATAAATTTCACCAACATGTGACCAATCCATATTTAAAAATGCAACACGTGTATAGTTGTCTACAGATAAATACTTGTAAAGCCATGCCAGATTTAGTTTCCAACTCAATGCTTATGCAACGAAATCCAAAATACTTCAATCAACTACCTGTTCCTTGAGATCCCATATCAATTTTACTAACCAACTTCCTGTCTTCTTGATCTCCAAATCGCAGCCAAGTTCTTTTATTTACTCTTTGAAGATTGTAAAATCAAGCCAATGTAATCGCCCTAAACACAAAATACACTTCATCCTTTACCCTTAGCTCTGTTCCACTGTTAGGTTGGTAGATAGTGGTCCTTTTATTTACGAATGTAGGTTTTGTTTTAATATCTTGGAGGTGTCTTGGTGAAAGTAGGGGTAAGAGATTGATTATTTCCGCTGACCTTAATGCAGCAATTCTCATTCTCTCAGTGTGTCTTCTGTTATCAATGTGGCGTATGAAATCTCCCATTTTGCTTCCTCGCTGGCATCAGGCAATAGGCATGTGCCTTGTATTGCCTTGCTCTGGACTTTCTTTGATGGATCGTGACTTGTTTAACGGCTGAACCGGATTGCTTCAAACGTCGGCTGTTACTCTTGTTTTTCTTCCTTCATGTGGATGGATTTTGAGAAGTCACAATCATGAGCTTTTGATTACTTTTACTTCTCCTCGCACTCGCAGGTTGTAAATGTGGGGTTTCAAATTTACTGACCGATAGACTTAATTGCTGGCGTGGATTCCTTATGCTAGACGTGATGGGCATGGGCTGCCTTGGCGTTAAATGGAAATGTGATTGGGCTGTACAATTGTTGGACGGCTGGCCTTGCTGGAGATGAGGCTTGTAAAATGTAATTGTTCCTAATGTGGTCCGTCTCCCGATTCTTGTCCGATTTCCATATCATTCTCACACTTAAAATATCTTATATTTTCCAAATCCACCTTTTTTTTCTTTTTTTTTTTCACACGTAAATGTAACATAAAATTGGGATAAATATATATAAGTTTACAACTTGTCAAAGATCCAATTCAATCGATGTAATTGGGCACTCCGATGGGTTACCTAGTCAATCATGCAGTTGACCAATTGACTAGCTTCCTATTGTGCTCCTAGATTAGTCTAGGTCAACTGGGTTTACGCTTTAGGTTAATCTTACCTAAACCTAGGTAGATAATTTGGTTTTTTCTTACATAAAAATTTAAACATTTTGCTTAAATACCTCACTAGATTGAATTAACAAATCCATTATCGAAATCCACCTATTACATCATGAGCTTATTGTTTTCCCAACAAACATTATCAGTTTCCTAATCAACTATCAAGATCAAGTCCTCAAGGAGCTCCATTAAGCAATTTGTTTTAAAACTTATCTAGGTTGGGCTTTTAGACTATTCTAACAGAATAGAAGTTTAGAAGATTACCTTAGGGCTTAGAGCAACTTAGCAAATCCCAATGAATCCATTGCTTTCTGACTTTCCAATGACTTCCCTTCCTAAATTGTACCTTTAATACAATGATAAAGTGGTTAAGAATCTCTTACTACAATTAGAGATGATTAAGGAGCCACTTTTACCTTTCTTATCCGTTAATCTCTTAATCTATCCTTCCACATTTATGATCTTGCAATGGAAGGGAGATTCAAATTAGATTCGTTAATGATGTAATTAAGAAGTAGGGAAATAGATTGAATCGAATGAAAGAGATTATTAATAATAAATGAATAAATGAAATTTATTCATTATTTATTTATTCATACTTTTGTTCTTTTCATTAAAAATAGAAATAGTAAAAAAGGAGAAAAAAATCAAATACATAGTGTAACATGGCAGATGCAACAAGGAATACTATTGACTATATGATATTAACTTAATCTCCACAATCTTCAAACTAATAATATCAATAGACATGATATGTGGTGGTGGAAACATAATATAAATAGGAATGATAGCAAATACCAAGATCTAGTATTAGTATTGGTAGATTCGCAAATATTAAAATTAATAGTGTTAGATCCACATATTTAAGGTGGTGAATGATGGAAAGAAATTAAGAAAGAATAGTAGCTGGGATTTATTAAGAAGCTTTAAGAGAGAGGATTTGTTATAGCATATATTATGTAGAATGCAAATTTCTAGTAACCTATATACTTACTTTATTTTATGTTAGAAAAAAAAACTTGTTATTTTGTTGTACTAGTAATTACAAATTTAAATATATAATACAATTTATCATTATAAAGTTGTTATTTGAGTTGCTTGTTAAGAATTGACACCTTAGGAAACACGTGAATGCTATCTAAGAACACCTACAACATAATACTCAGCCACCTAGTGAGTACCAGGATGATAGCATATCACTAGTTAAATGTGCCACAATAACAAAATCAACCTTTAGCTTCACATGGTGAAGCCAATTAAGCTACTAAACGACCTAATTAATCAAAGGCTTAGTCATTCCAATCCTTAGCTAACCTAAGCATCGATGAGATTAATGATATGATCAAGCACTTAAATGACCTCAAAGAATTGAAGAAGAATGACCTTAGGATATGTTTATGATTGTCCAATCTCCTTTCATGAGGGAGATTAGAGTGAAGCCCCTTTCCTAAACATGTTTACATCCTATAAATGGAATTTCATGATAAAATGACTGACCATTAAAGCATCTGAGTTACTACATAACACAGATGAACCTCTTGGGTATCTCTAACACCATAGCATGTAAAGCCTTCCCTAGCACACTGAAGAAGGTAGCTTATACTTAGTATAAGGGTTTGAAACCGAACTCCATTTCAAGCTTCAAGGAGCTTGGATTGCAGTTGTATCGACATTTTCTTACTAGCAAGATGCTAAGAAAAAAACTCCTCTACCCTTAATCCCATTCATCAATAGTAAAACGAGACACTTTGCAAGTATATCTCTAAGTTCCATAAAGTGATGCTCAAAATCCCTAAAGTAGACATGAGCATTGCCTTGAATGCAACCATATATGGAGTAAAGGACTGTAGTCAATTCTTTTACTCCTTGATAAAGAAGAAACCAAAGGATTTCAAGGATTTCCAAAAATAGGTAGTCTCATACATTACCCAAAAAGATGTTATTTTGGCCAAAAGACAAGTTAAGCAAAGATCCTAAGAAAAGAAGGGGAATAAAGACTTACCTTAAGAAAGGATAGGCTTAGTCTAAAAGTTGATAGTAGTTGTTTCACTTAAAATGGTGATAAGAGTGCCTCATCAAAAAAATAGGCTATCATTTTCTGTGAGCAACATACCTAACTAAACAAGCCTTGGGTTGGCATATTCCTAGAAATTAGGGATAGGGATATCTTGACTTAGCTTGAGTGTATGTGAAGCAATCCATCTAGGAGGAACTTTGAGAAATATTATGAGTTCTATAGAGAGAAGGGTTGTATAATAAAAAGTTGTATTTAGTTAAAAAAAAACATCCTTGAAGACATTATGGTGCAATTATCTTAAAGAATATATAGTAGAGGAAGAACAGCCTTAGAAGTGAGGCTACTATGCTGACAAAGAAAAGATCAAGTACCTAGTGCTAAACCAACCCATAACATAACAAACACAATTGTGGGTGGTCCAATAGTAGAAAGGTGGTCGAACTCTCAAAGCATGGCCTATGCTCACTCGAAGCAATACCAGCATGATCTAAATTTGCAAAACAAAAGATTGAGAATAGATATCACCATCTCATTCTCAAAGGAAGATATGGAATGAGCTAACATACCTCATGACGATGTTTTCGTAATCTAAGCATGGATTGGAGACTTCGATGTCCACAAGATTTTCATAGAAAATGGCAACTCTATAGACATCATATTTAAGAAGGCTTTTGACCAAATGAAGAATAAATTTAGGGTGAAACTGAAGCCTTATGCCTAAATCTAAATGGCTTCAACAACCAACCATTCGAGCCTAAAGGCATCATAACCCTCTTATTAGAGCTTAGCAATGGCAATCACACCACCAAGGTATTAGTCAACTTCCTCGAGATCAATTCCTGGTTGCTATATAATTCCATTTTAGGTTAACTTTCATAGAATGCCCTAGGAATGATTACATCCATAAAGCACCTAACAACCAAATTCCCAACTCCTACAGGTATTAAAGTAATCTAAGGTAACCAATAATTAGCTTATACCAGCTACCTTCGGGCATTGTCTCAATAGGAGCTCCTCACTATAGAGATGGGACTAGAGGAAAAGAAAGAACCATGAGGGAACTAGTAGAGGAAAAAGAGGTTATACAAAAAAAAAAAAATACTCCAACATGAGCCACATAAATTGGAACATTTATCTCCATGGTGTTGAGGCAACAATTGATCTATTTCCTTCGGTTTAACATTGATGTCTTTACCTAGTCTACTTTTGATATGCTAGGTATTCTTCCAAAAGTCATAACTCACAACTTAAATATAGATCTAGCCACATGGGTAGTCAAGTAAAAATGGAGACACTTTGCCCCATAACAGTAAGCAGTAATTGAAGAGGAAGTGCTAAAGTTGTTAAAGGTAGATTTTATGAGGAATGAGGCATATGTGACTTGGTTAGCAAATTGCATGCTAGTAAAAAAGTCTTATGGGAAGTGGTGAATCTGAATTGATTATACTGACCTTAATAAAGCCTACCGAAAATACTATTTCTCCTTCCTTAGGATTAATTAATTAGTCAACTCAACCTCACGTCATGCACTCTTGAGTTTTATGAATGCCTTCTCAAGTTATAACCAGTTTCGAATGCATGAAGTTAATTAGGTCCACATATCCTTTATCACAAATTTTGGGATATATTGCTATAAGGTCATGCCCTTCAATCTCAAAAATGCTAAGGTAACATGCTAAAGTCATGCGATGAAGATGTTCAAGCCATAAATTAGGTAGAATGTTGAAGTATACATAGATGACATGATAATGAAGAGTAAATAGCTCAAAGAACACTTAGCAGACCTTGAAGAAACTTTCCAAGAATTGAGGAAATATAGCATGAAGTTGAACTCCAAAAGTGTGTATTTTGGGCAAAATTTACAAAGTTTATTGGTTACATGGTCACATTACATAGTATTAAGACGAACCCAAAGAAAATATGAGTCACACTGAGCATGCAACCCCTTAGACGATGAATGATGTTCAATGGTTAATTAGTAGATTCGCTACACTAAGTAGGTTCATCCCCCCCCCCCCCCCCCCCCCTACCCACTAACTAGCTACTAAGATAAAGATTACACAAGCTTGATGCATTAGGATAGATGGCTAAGTATGCCTTGGAGCTCAATGCATATGGCATCTAGTACTAACCACATAAGGTGATTAAAGCACAAGTCCTAGTGGACTTCATCATAGAATCAACCATAGAAGAGGAGTCATTAAGCAATGACAAAAAACTAGTTTGGAATCTCCATATAGATAGCTCATCCACTTGAGGGTAGAGTAGAGTGAGACTTGTGTTGCAAAGATCGCATGGGGTAGAGGTATAATACATGCTGAAGTTTAGATTCCCGACCAGTAATAATGAAGCTAAATATAAAGCTCTCATTGTAGGAATAAAAATGACAAAGGAGGTTAGAGTAGAAAAAATCAAAATCTTCTTCAATTCCCAATTGATTATCCAATAGGTAAGAGGAGAGTATGCTATTAAGGATAAAGGGGATAACTAGATATTTTAAGGTAGAAAAGGCATTTTTTTAGATTTCCTGTTATGGAAAATTACCAAAATTCCTTAAGCAAAAAAATCTAAGGCAAATGGCCTTTTGAAGTTAGCCTTAATAAGCCCTCCAACCTAGACAAATGAGTATTTGATGGGAATCTACCCTGTAGTTCCAGCAGTGAGGGAACCTGACTTGGATGTATAAGCCCAGACATCTACATATGGCCACTTTTATCTAATAATGTTTGATTTTGCACTTTAGCAGGTACATTGATCGATTTACAGGATAGCTAAATAACATGCACTAAGGATCAACTTGCGAGGCATTTTTGGAGTCACGTCCAATGGCCTACAAATTGTTCAATTGAAGTAAAGAACCAGCCACTTGAAGACCATCTTTTGCACTTGAAATTGTCATTTTTAAACTGGCCATTTTTGTTCATTTTACAACTTGATATTTGATTTTAGAACTAGCTACTTAGTGGCATATTTCTAATTTTTTTTGTATGATAAGAGGGTCTTACATGATGGCTTCAGAAATACATATGTATTCCAAAAAGAGGGTAAACGTATAGTATTGAACCTTATGTCACCATTAAAGATCCAAGAGGTGCAAAGACAGATAAGTCAACCATCAGAGGTCCCTGAGGTTTATAGTCAGATAAGTCAACCTTCAGAGGACCAAGTTGTTCAGAGGTCCAAAAGGTTCAAGGGTAGATGAGTAAACCATCAGAGGGCTAAGAGGTTCAAAGACATATAAGTGAAACAAGGAAGAAGAAGACATTATTGGTAAGACAGTTTAAGTTAAGGGAGGTCATAGTAGATGATAGACCACTATATGTGTTGCAGATGAGATATATCGTAGAGATGGACGGGCGAGAGCAACTACCTCTTATGGTATCTCAAGTACTGGGAGACTACAATGATAATTTTATAGATAACTTGCTAGGAGAATACAGAATCTCTACTACATTTTACCTATCAAATTTGAGGACAAATCTTCTTGAGGCTCAAGGAGATATAGGAATCAAAATCTTATAGGACCTATCATTGGGGCAAGAGCCAAAGGGTTACAAAATTTGGTGATGAGGGTCCTCTTTGAACAAATCGACCCCAAAAATATTTATAGATTAACTTCTTTTCTATTACTTATTTGTCGTGTATTCCAGCAGGTATACTTGTCGGTTTAGATAGGGCGATGGATAAACTCACTAAAGCTCAACTTGTGGGTTATTCATAGACCGACATAAACCAAAGAAGAACTGATCTAACAAATTGATGATGAGAATCTACCCTGTAGTTCCAATAGTGGGGGAACCTAACTTGGATGTATGAGCCTAGACATCCACATATGGCCACTTTTATCTAATAATGTTTGATTTTGCACTTTAGCAAGTACATTGATTGATTTTACAGGATGGCCAAATAACATGCCCACAAATTGTTCAATTGAAGTGAAGAACCGGCCACTTGAAGACCATCTTTTGCACTTGTAATTGTCATTTTTGAACCGGCCATTTTTGTTCATTTTGGAACTTATAATTTGATTTTAGAACCGGCCACTTAATGCCATATTTGTAATTTTTTTAACATTTTTACCCTAATTAGAGCAAGTATAAATACTTCCTAACTAAGGTTTTTAGGGAGCTTTTGTCAATTTTGAAAAACAAACACTCTTTGAGCCGTGAAGGAGAGCCTTGCAAATAAAAAATCTTTTATCAATTTCTTAGGAAATTGTGGCGAGATTCAACAAGAGGAGATTGTGAGTCATATCAATCTTGCTTTTGTTGTTAACAAATTGTATTTAGTGAGTCATACCTAGGTGCAATTTGTGGTTACTTTTATTCACGTGATTTAGATGGGTCATTTCAATTTTGAAATTGCTTCCTAGTGTAATTGCATGATTTCCCATTGAACATTCACATACTTATTAGTTCAAATTTCATTTAGTCATTTACTTAAGTGGAATTCAATTTCATCACGCCACTTTGTGGATTTTGTCTTATTGAATTCTCCAATTGGATTGTGTTCATGTGCTTGAATTATTTAGGCACATTAATATTCATCAAGTATTAACTAAAGAAGAGTATAAAGTCTTGACATGAGTGCCTTCTCAATGAAACATAGCCTTCCCCACCTGAGCCATGTTGGATAGAGCCCATTATTGCCTACTTAAGAGATGGCACACTACCTAAGGAAGGAAGAAGGCAAAAATACTAATGTACAAAGCGACTCAACACACCCTGATAGATGGGTAGCTTTATCGAAGAGTCTATAGCTTGCCTTTTCTCAAGTGTCTATGCCCTGTAGAAGCTAAGCATCTATTAGAAAAGCTACGCGTAGGGGTTTATAGCAACCACATCATGAGACACACCCTATTGATCAAGGCACTCTAACTTAGGTAGTATTGGCCCATAATGAAGTAAGATGCAAAAATAGTCACATAAAGATGTGACAAATTCTAAAATCACACTCCAATCGATAAGTAACCGAGCAACAATCTCTTACCCATCATGACCCATTGGCTTTTTGCCTAGTAGGGGCTCAACATCGAAGAGCCATTTGCCATGTGATGAGAATCAAGCTTTGAATCAAATTTCAACAATAGGAAGACCTATGACTCAAGCAAGAACAAAAGGTTTTGTTAGTCCCAAAGAGCAACCAAGAGGTGAGGCGAATTGGTTAAAAAATAATTAACTTTCTTAAAAATCTAATCACGTCCTCAATTAGTTGCTTGTAAATTATGGCTTTGATTTATAGAGGTTCGTCCTCAAGCACACATCCTCTCTTTCAGCTCTAAGTTGAGGACCCGATATTCCACACCCATATGTCCCACTATATCCAACCACAAAATGAGATTTAAAAATAATGATGATAATTCATTCTGTCAGACTTCAAGCCATCATTTAGTTATCTCTAAACTCAAACCCTATTTGTAATCTAGCTCTTACAAAAATTGTCAAAATCAATGAGGAATAAAGAAAATGTAATCCTCACTAAGCTCGATACAAAATAAAAAATGAAATGTAATAGAATTGTTTTCACAGAGAATGTTGAGTATTTTTTCTTCATGTTTTGTTTTGCTCCATTCTTTTTGGAAGTTAAGGATATATCACTTCTAATCATATAACGGCTATAAAAGGATATACTGGATGTTGAAGATAAAATTTTTTCTGGATATTTTTCTGGAGATCATAACTCATCTCAAATTCAAAAATTAGTTCCATATTGTTAGTGAAGTGCATGGATAATTTCTCCAAAACATTGGTTGACTTCATATCCCTTAAAAATATAAATGTATCTTGGTTGTTATCCTTTTTGAATATTTTCTACTCCTTAAGCGTTGTTTTGAATTTTGAAAAATATAAGTCTTCATCAAACATACTTTACTTCTTCAAGTCTAGTCTAACTTTAATTTTAATCTTTAAACTGATTATAATTTCAAATCCCTTAGATATATTAACCAACTTTGTGGAACGTTTTGAATTTATTACCCAAATACATTCAATTATGGAGCCGAGCCTTCAAGTTGATTAAATCTTCAAATATAAACTCATCCTATAACATGCTATTCGTCTCTTCTAACAAAAAGCTTAAAAGGAAAACTTTTCTTTTGAGTGATTAAACTAAATTGCGTGTATATTATTCATCTACACAATTAATAACTTAGTTAGTAATCTCTTAGCTTTTTGTTATCATCAAAACTATTATCACGAGAATTTAACATTCTCTTCTTCCTTTTATGATAGCAAAACCCTTTGTAAACAAAAATTTTAAAAAAATTCAAATTCCTTTTTCTTTATCAATACTTAGAGTTTTTGTTTATTTTTCACAAATATTTCTCCCCCTTTTTTATAGCAAAAAAAAAAAAAGAAAATTAATATAACAAACATTAACATCTAAGAATGTAGTAGCAATATAAAGTAGATTCTTCATTAAATGCAAATGCAACAATAAAATAGATAACAAGATAGTCTTAATAGTACAATTATCAACTAATTTTTTTAATAGTTTTCTTAATAGATTTTCTAGCACATCTTTTAAATCTTTCAAACTTTTCTTGGAGCAGGAGCATCTTCAAGTTGTTAAGATTAGAATTTGTTGAAATTTAAAGGTTGATAAAAAATAATTTGTATATTTGGTGCTGATTCATCTAGATTCTTTAGAGAAACAATTTGGGGGATGATCCTACTCCACATTAGTTTGTGAAGTAGCAGGACTCTATCTAGGAGAGGATGGTCTAACTGGTTCAGGGGATGATGATGAAAGATCAGTTTCAGGATTTTTTGGATTAGATTTTTCAAAACCTTTTAGTGCAGCTAGTACTAATTTTTGAAGGTCCTTCCTCATTTTAGCAAACCTTTTCTCTATCAAATCAAGAAAGTCAACATTGAGGCTAAGTCTTGAAGATTCTTTAGGTAGTTTACCAGGAACACCTTCTGAGTCACTTTCTGACTCATCATCTTCAGGAACCTCCTTTCCTTCATTGATTTCAAATTTCCCTCTAGTTCTAGCATTAAACTTTTTCTTCTTCTTCTTCTTCTTCATAACTTCCCTGCTAGCTCTCTTAAGGGGTATGTTTACCTCCTTTCCGAATTCTTTAGAAAATTTTAAACCACTTTCTGAGTTCAACGAAAACTCCCCCTAAGCAATTGACTTCACCTTCTTCCAATCAAACTTAACCTTACTAAATTTTAGATGTCTATACTATGCTTCATCTTTTGAAAGCCAAAGCATTTTTTTTTTTTTTACTAAAATGTTCATATTTTCAAATTTGTTTCACCCATCCTTTTCAATCTGATTGATGACTCAGTCTTCTTTCTTGAAACTAAACATTTTCATCAAAACGTTTCCATATGGTCTATATCCTCTTATCCACCACATGTGTTTCAATATCTAACTTAGCATATCAATTTTCAACTTCTTTTTAATTGCTAGGATTACTATTGCCTCTTCTTTAAAAATCGTTGTTTTACTTCCATTCTTTAACAATATGCAATCCATAACAACTTTATGCCAAAGTCTTACCAACAATTCAAATTCTATAAAAAATATATCTTTTTCTACAAAATTTCCTATTCCATCATTGATCTCCTTAAAAACCTCATTTTTAGTAGGATTGATCAACTTTTCATCATCCTTGTCATCCTTCATATTAAAGCATTCAATGAGATTTTTCTTACTAATCTTCACAGACTTTCTTGAAATCCATGATTTTAAAACTAAACCTTCTAACATTTCCAAATTATTATAAAACTCTCTCACTAAATCTCCATCCACACTATCAGTTAGATTACATAGATCTTTACATTCTATCCGATCCAACCAATGATCCCAATAAAAGCCATTATTTCTAAAAAGAATTTAAGTACACAAAAGAACATTCCAATACCATGTTTGAAGTTCATTTCATTTTCTTTAGTTAAAACATGTCAGATTTTGATTTGGAAGAGGATTTTCTCTTCTTCATTCTTTCCTTCTTTTCCAGTTCTGGTTCTTTCTCTTCAAATTCTTCAAAGTTACTTTTAGTATCAGAGTCCAATTTCGTGTCATCATTCTTAGAACTATTTTCAACATACTCATTTCACTAGCCATTTCTTCATTCTCACTTTCCTCCTTGTCAAACATCTCCTTAACATAGTCATACAATTTTTTTGACCTTATTTCTATCTTTTTCTGGTTACTTCCATCTAAACACACCATTTTCTCATAATCAGGCAATTCATCCTTAATAGTGATGGTTTCTTTGTTTTTCTTAGACTTGAAACCCTTAGACGCTATTCTAGAGGAATTTCTTAGAGCTATTTTAGGGTTTGGAATTTTGAAATTGAACAATGTTTGAGTTTCCTTTATGAAAATCAATTGTGAGGAAGCCACGAGTTTGATTGATTTCAAGATATGGTTGCTGTGAGATAGAAGGGTTACTCTCTGAATTAGTTTTTGATTTGAAAGGACTGAGAAGAGTGCTTCAAAGGCTATAAAGATCTTTTAATTTCCTTATTTTCCAAAAATAACATTTTTTATTTATTGTTATTTATATTTAAAACACTTGTAGAAAAATATAAAATAAATTCATTAAAAGGAATTACACATACCAATTTCATTCATAAAATATTCAAATATATTTTTATCTAAAGGTTTTGTAAAAATATCTGAATATTGATTTCAGTAGAAACAAATTCAATATTAATATTTCCATTTGAAACATGATCCCTAATAAAATTATGTCTAATTTCTATATGTTTTGATCTTGAATGATGCATGGGATTTTTTGTCAAATTTATAACACTTGTATTATCACATCTTATCAGAATATTTTTATAAATTAATCCATAATCTTATAATTGCTATTTTATCCAAAGAATTTGTACACAATAATTTCCAATTGAGACATATTCAACTTCTAATATAGATAGAGCAACCAAATTTTGTTTCTTTGATGACCAAAAAATCAATTTATTTCTTAAGAATTGACAAGTACCAAAAGTATTTTTTTCTATCCACTTTGCATTCTACATAATTAGCATTTGAGTATCCAATTAACTCAAAACTTTGATTTTTGGGCGACTAGATTCCTAATTTTGCAGTGCATGCAATGTACTTGAAAATTCTTTTAACAGCTTTTAAATGTGTTTTAGTTGGATTACTTTGAAATCTTACACAAATATAAACAAAAAATAGAATATCTGGTCTAGATGCAATCAAATACAAAAGTAAATGAATTAAACGTCTATATAATTTTTTATTGATTTTTTTACCATGAGAATCAAGATCTAAACTGATAGATGAACTCATCAGGATAGCTACTTTCTTTGAATTTTCGTATCCAAACTTTTTCAATATCTGCCTAGTATACTTTTCTTGGTGAATGAAAATTCCTTCTTTTGTTTGCCCAATTTTTAAACCTAGGAAGAAGTTCATCTCACCCATCATTGACATTTTAAATTTTTCTCGCATAAGCTTTGCAAAGTCTTGACAATATTTTTCATTAGTTGATCCAAATATTATGTCATCTACATAGATCTATACAATTAATATATCATTAGCATTGTATTTAAGAATAAAGTTCTGTCAATCGTATCTTTTTTATAACCACTAGAGATTAGATGCTCATTGAGTCTCTCATACTAAGCTCTTAGTGCTTGTTTAAGTCCATACAAAGCTTTTCTTAACTTAAAAACATACTTAGGCTTAAAAGGATCCTCAAATATAGGAGGTTGTTCAACATACACTCCTTTAATATAACCATTCAAGAAAGCACTTTTCACATCCATTTGGAACAACTTAAAGTCTTTAAAACAAACATAGGCAAGAAAAAGTCATATAGCTTTAAGTTTAATAGTAGGAGCATAAGTTTCATCACAATCTATGCCTTCCTCCTGTGAATATCCTTTAGCTACAAGGCTAGCTTTATTTCTGATAATCTTTCCATTTTCATCTAGTTTATTTTTAAAAACCCATTTAGTCCCTATTATCAACTTATTTTGTGGTCTAGATACTAGACTCCAAACATTATTTCTTTAGAATTGACTTAATTCTTCCTACATTGTATTGATCCAGTTACTATCATTTAATGCTTCATCAATATTATTTGGCTCAAATTCAGACAACAAAGAAAAATAATTTTCAAGTTCTTGCAACTTAGATCTAGTTTCCATCCATGATTCTATATTACTAATAATTAAATTAGGAAGATGAGATGATTTACATTTCCAGGTTTTTAAACTTTCAAGATTTCCTTCTGGATTACATTTTGATTTACCTTTTGCTTTAATCTTTGAGTTACTAGATTTTAAAATTTCATCAAATGGTTCTTCCTTTTTATTTATATTAGATTTAGATTTATTGGTCTTATCTTCCTTCACAAGCATAAATACTTCATCATCATCAGAATCATCTTTCACTTCATCAAGAAAATATACATTGATGGATTCTTCAACTACTTTTGTAGTTTTATTGAAAACACAATATGCTTTACTATTTTGTGAATATCCTAAAAAGATTACTTCATCTGATCTTTCATTAATCTTACCAAGATAATTTGCATTCTTTTTCACAAAACATATACATCCAAACACATGAAAATATGAAACTAATGGTCTTCTACCACGGAATAGTTCATATGAAGTTTTCATAGTACTAAGTCGAACATAAACTCTATTCATTATATAGCAAGCAGTTGTAATAGCCTCTACCCAAAAGTATTTAGCTATTCTACTTTCGTTTAACATAGAATGTATCATTTTTTGTATTGTTCTATTTTTTCTTTCAACTACTCTATTTTGTTAAGGTGTACAAGGTGTTGAAAAATTATGATTTATTCCATTTTCTTCAAAAAATATTACAAACAAAGCATTGTCAAATTCTTTGCCATGATCGGTTCTTAAAGAAACAATAGAATATTCTTTTTCATTTTGTATTTGTTTAGCAAAAATTTTAAACATATCAAAAGTATCAAACTTATATTTTAGAAAGAATACCTATGTGTATCTTGAAAAATCATCAACAATCACAAGTCTACATTTATGTCCTCCTAGACTTAAAGTTCTTATAGGTTGAAATAGATCAAGGTATAACAATTCAAGTGGTCTTTTTGTAGAAATTGTATTTTTACTTTTATGTATAATTGAAACCATTTTGTTCTTTAGACAAGTTGTACATTTAATATCATGCTTTATGCTAATTCTAGGAAGACCAACAACAAGATTCTTTTTAAAAAGCTTTTCTAGTTGATTAAAATTCACATGACCAAGCTTTTTATGCTAGACTTGTATATTTTCATTCATGATTAGAAAGCAACACTCATTATTCATATCAGAGGGTGTAACTAAACATATATTCCTTTTCCTAAATCCTTCAAACAATTTTACTCATTCAGTATTATAAGCATAACATTTACTCTTTTCAAAGATTATTCTATCACCTCTATCACATAATTTACATTTGCTTAATAGATTATGTTTTAGTTCTTTCACTAAGGAAACATTTTCAATTGAATATGGAGGATGACCAATTGCACCTGTTCCTATAATTTTACCTATGTTATCATCTCCAAATCTTACATGTCCTTTTTCTTTCCACATTATGCTAATGAACAAGGACGCATCTCTTGTCATATGGCCTGGACATCCACTATCCAAATACCAGGTGCCTTTTATTTTTGTTCCTTGTCCCTACAATCATACAAAAAGGTGATTAAACCCTTTTAGGAACCCAAACCAACTTGGGTCCTTTGATAAGTTAGGCTTGTCTTTTCTTGTTTCTTAACTTGATGTGTACTAAGCTTGTTTCTTTTATAAAAGCAATACTTTTCCACATGGCCTACTCTATTGCAAAAGAAATACGTATAAGAAGATGTATCATACCTTTGATTTATCTAATAGGGATAGTTTTTCCTTGGATATCATTTATCATATCTATACCTATAGTCTCCGAGGTATCCTCTAAGTGGATACTTATGTTGTTGAGGGTACCTTCTAAAGTATCCTCTACTACTACTATTTGAGTTCTTTTTAATAGGTTCTTTATTTTTAATAAGTTAAGCATTCATAGATTCACTTCCTTTAATAAACATAGTCTTTTTCATATCATTAGATGAGCTAAAATGTTCAAAACCAAATCCATGTTTAATACTCACAGGTCTTTGACTACTTATGATCATGTTTAGTTTTTTGTCACTTTCATTAAATTTATTAAAGGTGTTTTTTTTTATTGTTTATGATAGATCTTTGATTCTAACTTTTAATTCTTTAATTTCATCCTTGAAAACACCATTTTCTTTCCTTAACACATCAGAACTAACATGTATTTTTTTCATTATCATTCAACAAGATGTCATTTTCTTCTACAAGTAGTTTGTTTGTTTGACTTAATACATCCTTTTCATTTTTCAAAGCCTTATTTTCTTATTCTAACTTAGATATCTTTATGTCTACCCTTTTAAGAGCTTTTAACAACTTTTTCATCCCAGCATACATTTCATTATCTAATATGTCAGCTTTAAATTCGACATTTACCTCATATGAAACCATTAAGCATAGATTAGCTTATTCCTCATCTTCACTTGTAGCTTCTAAATTAGCTTTTGACTCATCTAGGTCACTCTAAGTTGCCATCATTGCTTAGCTTTTCTTCTTGAATTTTTCCATCTTTATAAGAATTGGGCACTCGTATTTGGTATGTCCAAGTTTCTTACATTCACAGCATGTGATCTCTTTCTTCTCCTTAAAGTTCTTTCTTGTATCATATTTGTTATATTTGCTAAAGTTTTTAAATTTCTTACCTTTCCTTTTCATTGGCCTGTTGAATCTTTTTGTAAGCATACTGATGTTCATATGGGACTCATATGCCATCTGCTTCTCTCTTAATTAATTAAGAGTAAGCTTGTTTAGATCTTGTGCTTCTTCTATAGTAGTTTTCTTAGCATCTCATGACTTTGGTAAGATCCACAATACTTTCCTAACAAAGTTAGGATCTTCTATTTTCTTTCTAAAAGAGGTCAGTTCATTAGTTATAGTAATAAAATGATTGAAAGCTTCTTTAATTTTCTCATCAAATTTAATTTTAATTAAGTCATATCTCTACAGTAAACATTTTTTTCTTTAATTTTATTCGTTCCTTCATATGTTTTAGACAATTTATCCCATATTTCTTAAATTGTTTCGCATGAAGAAATCAAGTAAAATTCAAATGGTGCTATAGTAGTGAGAAGCATGTTCCTAGCCTTATTATTTTGCTCGATGAGCTTTAGTTTAGCCTCAATGAACTCAACATCATTTGTTCTTCTCACTTGATTGTCTCAAATATCTATCACCTACCATGAAGCATAGTCATTAGCCTTAATATAAGTGGACATGCACATTTTTCAGTACAAGTAATTCATGCGATCAAAGTATAGAGCTTGATTGATTGCAATGTTATTCTCAACAATAATAAAATGGATCAATCAATTTAATAGAAGAGACTTGCGTTAATACCAATTTAACGTCCCCAATTAGTTGCTTGTAAATTATGGCTTTGAATTTCCTTTGCAATCAAAATAGATATTTAAATGCATGAAAATAAAAGAGTAGAGTAAGAATAGTTTACATAATGATTTATAGAGGTTTCGCCTCAAAAGTACGTTCTCTTTTCTAGCTCCAAGCTAAGGACCTGGTATTCCACACTGGTATGTTCCACTATATCCAGTCATGAAATGAGATTTACAAATAGTGATCATAATTCACTCCGTCAGACTTCAAGCTATCACTTAGCTATCTCTAAACATAAAGTTTATTTGTAATCTAGCTCTCATAAAAATTATCAAAATCAATGAGGAATAAAGAAACTATAATCCTCATTATGTTTGATACAAAATAAAAAATGAAATGTAACAAAAAAAAATCATAGGGAATGGTGAGTATTTTTTCTTCATGTTTTGTTCTATTCTGTTCTTCTTGGATGCTAAGGATATATCACTTTTGATCATATAATGGCTACAAAAGGATAAGCTAGACATTGAAGATAAAATCTATTTCGGATATTTTGTTAGACATCATAACTCATCTCAAATTCAAAGATTAGTTCCATGTTGTTAGTGAAGTGCATGGATAATTTCTCCAAAACAATGGTTGGCGTCATATCCCTTAAAAATATAAATGTATCCCGGTTGTTATCCTTTTTGAATTTTTTTTCTCCCTAAGCATGGTTTTGAATTTTGAAAACTATAAGTCTTCATCAAACATACTTTGCTTCGCTAGGTCTAGACCAAATTTAATTTTAATCTTTAAACTGATTACAATTTCAAATCCCCTGGATATATTAACCAACTTTATAGAATTTTTTGAATGTATTACCCAAATACATTCAACTTTGGAGTTGAGTCTTTAAGCTAATTAAATCTTCAAATATAAAGTCATCTTGTAACATGCTATTTGTTTCTTCTAACTAATGAAGAAACATGTGGAGTTCAAGTGGAGTGAAAAGGGATAGAGAAGTTTTGAGGAAGTAAAATAGAGACTTATTTCTACTCCCATATTAGTTCTTCTTAATTTTAAAACGATCTTTAAGTTAGAGTGTGATGCATCCAGGGTTGGTGTTGGGGCTATTTTAATGCAAAAGTAACAACCTATTACTTACTTTAGCAAGAAGTTAAGTGGAGCACTTACCTATACATGATAAAGAACTATATTCTTTAATTAGAGCTCTTATTGTTTGGTAGCATTATTTACTTCTGAAAGAGTTCATTATTTATACTAATCATAAATCTCTAGAGTATTAGAAAGGCTAGTAGAAATTATCTCAATGGCAAACAAAGCAGGTTAAGTTTTTAGAGAGCTTTACCTATGTTATTGAGTGCAAGAAGGGAAGTGCAAATGTTGTTGTAGATGCATTGTCATGAAGGCATGTGCTGATTAATGCTATGTAAATGAAATTACTATTTACTCATGATATAATGTTGATGATTGATTCTTTAGCTCTATAGTGGCCAAATGATGTGATAAGCATTATTTGAACCACTTATACGCTTGTGCACTATCACTTGAGTTGCTAAGTTGTTAAGTCACTAATAGAAATTCTTTGTGATGTTCTTGGTGATGGCCTCATCTAAATGATAAGATTTTGGTGCCATAAAACGAAGTCGCTAGATTTTCCATAACTCGCCAAATAATCAAATTGATAAGAATCTAATTAAACACAAATCGCCACACTAGAATTAGTGATAACAAATGTGTTCATGTCAAAAGTTCACTTAAGGAAGTGTTTCTCTCTCTCACTTAGGCAAAATTCTAGGAAAAGAAGTGTTTTACCCTCATAAACATGCACTACCTGATAAAAACTAAGTGTTTCCAAATATTTATACTTTTGAAAAAAAAAAAAGTATTTATACTTAGATCTCAAGTTACAACACTCTTAACATGGAAAGTCACCACTCTAGCATAATTCCTAAGACTAGTGATTGTTAAAATAAGACTAAAGAACATAAAATTACATTACAAAGTATTCTGGAATGAAATAAAATGAGAAATAAACAATTTATGACTTTTCAACTATAAACTAGGACGATTACAGAAATTTAAAGAAAAATGATCAAGACCATTTCAAAAAGTTTTAGACCCTTTTGCAATTTCCTACACTACAATTCTTCTTACCAAGGGATGATCTAGAACATGCACAAAAGGGTCCAAACCTTTCTTAAAACTATAGAGCTCCCCCATAATATCAAAACTACTAAGATCCCAAACTCCTTCAACTTCAGTCTCCATAACACACTTCCTATAACTTCTAACACCTAACTTAGCCCATCTTCCAAAAGTAATGAACTACAAAACGCACCACTCAACCTAACTACTCCCTAATCCGACTTAATAACTCCACCTGCCTTTAATATGTCCTTTAAAGACTAGGATTGAGCTCCAGCAGTGAGTCCTTGATGCTTACCTCTAGATTTAGAGATAGAGTAGTAGTGGATGATCATTATTTAATAGAGTGCTATTTATTTTGAAAGGGGAAGTTATGCATTCCTATAGGTTCGATGAGAGAATCATTGATGAAAGAGGCACATCAAGGCACTTTGTAGAGAAAAGAACTTATGAGTTGCTAAAAGAGTATTTTTATTGGCTTAATATGATGAAGGATGTGCATAATGTTGTCCAAAAGTGTGTAGCATGTAGGAAGGCTAAAAGTAGGCAAAAGGCTTTTGGAGTTTACATACCTTTACCAATATCATCTAAGCCATAGGTGAATATTAGCATGAATTTTTTTTTTTTTTTTTTTTGTTTACTAGGAACTATTAGGGGAAAGGATTCTATTTTGGTGATGGTGGATAAATTCACTAAAATGGCACATTTCATTTCATGCCATAAGACAAATAATTCGTTATGTATTTTTAATTTTTTTTTTCCAAGAAGTTGTCAAGTTACATGAAATTCCCAACAATATAGTGTTAGATAGGGATGTTAAGTTTCTTAGCTTCTTTTGGAAGACTTTACGGAAGAGATTGAAAACTAAACTAATGTTTAGTATTATTTGTCATCCTCAAAATGATGGATAAATCAAAGTAGTTAATCAAACTTTAGGAGCAGTATTAAGAGCAATTGTGGGCAAGAATTCAACAATCAGGATGAATTAGAGATAGTAGAAGTTAGCACCTAGAGCTAATGAATCATTCAAAGTTCTTAAGAAGATAAATGATAATACTTATTAGTTAGAATTGCCTAGTACGTTTGAAGGTATTATTGCTACATTTAATATTGCAGATTTATCAACTTATGTGTTAGACCAAGATGAAGTTTCAATACAAGACACAACACATTTGGGAGAAAATCTCCATTAGCCTTGGATAAGTGATAGGAATCAAGCTTTAAATTAGATTTTGACACTAAAAAGACCCATCACTCAAGTAACAACAAAAGGGTAAAACCACTTAATGGAAAGAGTGTTGCAAGGGATAATTAACCACTTAGTGAATGAAAGAGTTTATAGGAATCCAACCTTTAGAGCACTCACAAAAGCTAGGCTCCAAGGACTATAGAACTTGGCGCACTGGACCTTAGGCAGCTAACCCACTAAGGACAAGGTAACCATTATCCATAGCTATGGTCTGCATCATCTGCCAAGTTGTTACAATCTTCTTACCATCTTCCGAACTAGAGAAGCTAGGCAATTTAATTTAGGAAGATGTGATAACACATGCTTAGTACAGCCAACCTCAATATCCTTTGACCGGTCCAAATCTTCACCATGCTATTCTCCAATCTATTCTCTTCCATGCCATTAACCACCAGCTCAACAACCCTTGTATAGTTTGTTCTCTCCTACTTAGGACACCTTTAGTGCCTAGATGACATGTGTCCCTAATTCCTAACAATTGCATGTGCTTCCAAAAACTTTTGTTTCTTTACACTTTTATCCTTTCTATAATCACCTAGGAAGAATAATTTAGGATGTACTCTTTAAACTTTCTATGTTTATCCATGTAGCCCCATAGGGCATAATATAAATAGTCCCTTATTGTGTAAATTGCATATCATTATTATCAAATACATTTTAGTCTCTTATTCTTGTGAGATCATACACTAGGTTCATTTCTTACTCTTATCAATCCCTTTAGTAAGGATTGTGGTGAGTAACTCTTGATTATTACTGGTAGATAATATCAAGTAGTGATTAGATCATGTAGTGTTTGGGTGGTAAGTAATATCTATCAAATATCTCATATTTCTACCAAAAGCCTAATTAAACCTTCAATTACCTTCTTCGATATCTTGAAGAACCATTTTTTGTTCCAACCCCCCAGTTTATGTCTTAGTGAAACTCAGCTTATAGGCACATCATATTTATTCTTGTATTAAAGCAATTGGTTCCGATGAGGGAATGCATTTATGTAAGTTCTAGTTAGTGTAGTATTGCTCTTTTTACTATGTTTGTTAAGTAGTGTGGTTTGTCATTGTCTTGATCATGATGTCAAATCCTAGTGTTTATGGAGTAATAGGAGATTATGAGAGTAATGCTCATGGATGGGGAAGGCATGCTCAACAAGCTATGAGGATTATTGATGAGCAAATCTAGGAACTAACTACTATAGTCCCTAATCTTGTAGGTGATGGACGAACACATAATGCTCAAGAACAAGTGAACCTATCTTAGAATGTTTGAAATGGTGGAGAATTAAGAAGAGACAAAGGAGCGAGGAGGCAAGTGGAGATAGAGGAGATAGAAGAGAAAAAAGGGGATAACTTTGATGAGGAGTATAGAGTAAGCAGTGTGTGTGCTCCTAGGGGATTCCACAATTTTAAGATCCAATTACCTGCTTTCATAGGTAGTGGAGATGTAGATGACTACTTAAGTTAGGAAGATAAAGTAAATGCACTGTTTGAATATCAAGAATACTATGAAGCTATGAATGTGTGCTTAGTTTCCTTGGAGTTTTGAGGATATACTGCTCTATAATGGAAGAACTTATTGAATGCTTGAAGATAAGTTAGAGAGAAAGAGATTTAGTCATGCACTAGGATAAAGGGGATTTCAAGAAGAAGATGCATCCCTAAATATTATACACAAGAGGCTTTTAAGAAGTTGCAGACTTTGAGACAAGGAGGAATGTGTATTGATGATTATTTAAAGGAGTTTCAAATGTTGATGATACCATGTGAAGTGGAAGAGCTTAAAGATAGAACTATAGCTTAGCTCATAGCTGGGTTGAAGTATGAGATTGTGTGCAGCTGAGTTGTAGTGTTTGATTACTCTAGGCAATTCCATTTGATTAGCTTAGAGGGTCAAGTGATAGATGCGTAATATGCCAAATAGGGCACTCATGTCAAGACTAGTACCTCCAACCGACTTATCAATAGACAACCTAAAGGTACAGCAATTCGAGATGTTAATTGACATGATGTCTGTGATAAATGAAAGTATAACCAATGTAGAAAAGCAACTGTTACCACTTTTGAACCTAAGAAGGGGATTGGACAAAGCGTAAGTTGAAAAACAAGCTAAATTAAGTGTTTTAAGTGCTTAGGCTTCGAACACATTGCTTCTTAATGCCCAATCCAATGAGCTATGATGTCGAAAGGAGATTAACCACAATATGAAGTTGAGAGCATTGATGAAGGGGTGGTTGAAGAGAAATTGGGAACTATAGAAAAGGCTTTGCAATGTATACTGATGATGAGGAAGCTACCATATATACTAAGTGAAGCTAGTATGTAAGTATGGTTACAAACAAAGTACTAAGTGCAACCCCATTTAAAGAGAACAAATAGAGAGAAAACTTATTTGTATTGGATATAAGGTGAAAGGGAACTTGTGCACATTAATTATTGATAGAAGAAGATATACTAATGTGGTCACATCATCTTTAGTCAACCAACTAAAGTTGTCTACAATTAAGCATCCTTAACCATATGAATTGCATTGACTGCATAAGAAGGGAGCCTTCCAAGTTACATAGTAAGTATAGGTGCTAATTGAAATTAGGGATAGGTACCAAGATAAGATCCTTTGCAATGTTCTACACATGCGCACTTCATATATAATGTTGTATACTATATGATAGGTATCACAATACTTATGCATTTCAAAAGGATGGCATGAAGTTAGTCTTACATGTTATAATTCCTAGAGAGGTACAAGAAGCTCAAAGCCAAATCTCTTAAGCTTAGGAGAAGACTTTGTTCATGGGGAAAAGTGAGCTGGAACAAATGATGAGCTCCATTGAAACAATGTACTTATTCTTTATAAAGCAGTTGTTGGAAGCTACTAATCTAAACACCATGCCTAGAGAGGTGAAGGGACCTACCTATTGCATTAACCTAATGAACTTAAGCACTAAGTTGATGAGCTTAATGAGAAAGGCTATGTAAGAGAGAGTGTCAGCTCTAGCGCTTTGCCCACATTGTTAGTATTAAAGAAGGATGGTATGTGGAAAATGTGCATTGACAGTCAAGCTATCAATAGGATCACCATTAAGTATCAATACTCGATACCATAATTAGATAACAAGCTAAATGAGCTACATGGAGCTCAAATTTTTTCAAAGATTAACTTGAAGAGTGGTTACCACTAGATCCGTATGAAACTAGGGTATTAATGAAATATGGCCTTTAAGACATGTCATGGTTTATATAAATGGACCGTCATGCCTTTTGGGTTGACTAATGTACCAAGTACATTCATGAGGCTTATGAATCATGTTCTATGCAACCTATTAGGAAAGGGTGTGGTGGCTTACTTTGATGACATTCTAGTCTACATTCAAGATATGGTTGACCATGTTGATCATTTGAGAGCTATGTTTAAGCTACTAAACTGAAAGGTTGTATCATAACTTGAAGAAGTGTATGTTCTATCGACTTGAGGTAATATTTTTTGGGATTTAAAGTATCAAGGTTAGAGTTTAGGTGGATGAAGAGAAGATAACAATGATAGTTAGTTGTTTGACCCCATAGAGTGTGACCAAGGTCAAAAGATTTCATGGGCTTGCTTCTTTTTATAGGTGATTTATCCACAACTTTGGCACTATAGTGGCCTTACTAACTGAACTTACTAAGAAAGTTGAGGAGTTTATGTGGATTAAGTGAGCTTAGAGGAGCTTTGAAGATGTTAAGGAGAAACTCATTACCACCCTAGTACTTACCTTGCTAAACTTTGAAAAGGTGTTTAAGTTAAAGTGTGACATGTTGGGAGTCGGGATAAGAGCCATTCTTATGAAAGAATGATAACTTGCTGCTTACTTCAGTGAAAAGCTTAGTGGTGTCACATTAAATTACTTAGCTTACAATGAGCTTGACCCCTTAGTGCAAGCACTTACTATGAAACAACACTACCTTTTACCTCACGAATTTATAATCATTACTAACAATAAGTGGCTAAAATACTTAGAAGGTCAACAAAAGTTGTCACAACGGCAAATCAAGTGGGTCCAGTTCTTGGAGACCTTTTTGTTGGTGATCAAGTAAAAGAAAGGAAGTTCCAACATTGTGGCTAATGCCATGTCTAGAAGACATATATTGATCACTACAATGTAAACCAAGATTCTAGGTTTTAGATTCTTAACTGAGCAATACAAGTGGGATGATTATTTTAGGCCTATTGTGGCTAAGTACAAACTAGGAACAATAATTGATGAGTTCTATATTGATACGAGATATTTTCTTTTTCAAAAAGGGCGACTGTATAAACCAACCAGCTCTATGAGAGAGTTATTGGTTCATGATGCCCATGCTGGAGGGCTAGTAGGAAATTTCAGGGAAAAGAGGAAGTACGAACTATTGAAGAAGCACTTCTTTTAACCAGAGACAATGAAAGATGTTCATAAGGTGTTGGAAAGGTATGTTGTGTGTAAGACAGCTATAGAGAAAAAGGAACCCTATGGGGAATACACACCTCTATCCATCCTAAATCAGCCATGGACCGTCCTTAGCGTGGACTTTGTCTTAAGGTTACCTAAAATAACATAGAGAAATGACTTTATTATGGTGGTTGTAGATCGATTCAACAAGATGGCCTATTTTATTCTATGCCATAAGATCGTGTGCTTACACGAAGTTCCTTATAGCGTTGTATCGGATTGAGACACCAAGTTCACTAGCTTCTTTTAGAAGAATTTATGGAGGAGACTCGACATAAAGTTGATGTTCAACACATCCTACCACCCCCAAATTGATTGCTAGATAGAGGTCATTAACCAAACCTTGGGTACCTTCCTTTGAGCTACAGTTAGTAAGAACCTAACTAATTAGGACTTGTGTTTACCTATTATTGATTTTAGTTACAATAGGTTGACATATAGATTGATCGATAAGTCTTTGTTTAAGGTCGTTTATGGTAATATTCCAACTTTACCCATGGGGATGATCTTTGTTCCAACCCTAAAGGTGGAAAGTTCAAGTGGTGTTGATAGAGCATAGGGGATCTAAAAGCTACAATAAAAGGTATCTGAGTAACTCATTAAGATAGTAGTTAAGCAATAGGAGCTTAAAAATTGAGGAAAGAAACCTATAGACCACAAGCCATGAGACTTAGTGTGGATTCACCTAAGTAAGGAAAAACTTCCTAACCTCTAGACCACTCACAAGAGCTAAGCTTTGAGGATTGTATGACCTAACACATCATATCTTAAGTAGCCAGCTTGCTAAAGATGTGGTAACTACAATGACCTACCTCCTATGGTTTTTACTTACCTAACTGGTGCTTGAGAGATGGTTCATTATCACCATCCCTAATTTGAGGATACGACTATACTTGTCCAAGCAACCAAGCAAACTTAACAAACACACATATCCTTTGAAACCTCTTTTTTATTAATATAAGAAATCACAGTAGAGTTTTACAAAACTTAGCTTCCATATTGAGCATAATAGCTCCTTTATCCTTAACATCAAATGACATAGCATTCATATTTGCTACAATAGAACTCTCCAAATGTAACATAGTGATCTCTAGAATAAGCAAATTACTTCAAAGCATTAGAGTAATCTCCATTACAACATATCATTAGGTTCTTAGATATCATCTTCCGACTTAGCTTACAATTTACAATCACCAACTTGGTTGTGACAATTGATACAACTTTAGAAGTGCCTTTAGTTGCATCTAAATCCTAATGTAAAAGTCTACTATGAGTGCTATCATAGCTCAAACCCCAACTTTAAGATCTTTGCTTCCTTGTCTCTATTACTTGAGGTTAAATAAGCTAACCCCTTAACTTAGGTTTTAAACTAAGTGAGTATAATCTAAAGCTAGAATAAACATAACCAAACAAGACTACAATTACTCATATTGAATTCAATAGGCCCATGTATATAAGCTCCAATCAAAACACAAGTGCATACATAAGAAACATGCACTAGTACTAGTATCTTAGCCTAGCCCAGTCTAGTCATCTAGCTAGTCAACATTATCAAGCATCTAGATTAACAATCGAGGAATCTAGTGGTTATTGGGAATAGCTAGAGAGTAGGACCCCCAAAAACCTAGCATGTAGCTGGCCTAGCTAAAACCTCAAGGATTGGCTAGAAGTGGAACTTTCACATTGATTAAGCAATTTAGTTCTATATGCTTGAAACCTAACTTGGTAAATCACAATTTTTGAAAAGTTGACCACGCAGATCTTTTTTTGTGCAATTCCATGAAAGCACTAAGCAAAATATATAAGTGATCTTAGCACATATCAAAGCGTGATCAACCAAAATAAACTTTCCTCACCATTTTATCAACTTATCCTAGAAAGAAATATAAGATTTCACCTCTTGAATTCTTATTAAGTTAAACCATCTCTTAGGAATTTTCAAGTCTTAGGCATGGCATTAATAATCATAGGCAATACATATCTAACAAAGGAACATTTCTACAATCAATAAGTAAAAATTCATAAATAGTATCTGATGGGTGTCGAATCCAACAAAAATAAAACCTACTCCTAGACAATTATATGATTTGCATATAGTGGTGAGTAGGGTCGAATCCACAGGGATTGGTTAAAGATATTTCTATTCAAAGGGCATAAAGAGGAAAAGAAAACGAGGGGGGTATTGTTTATGAATCAAAATAAAGTCGAAACAAGATAATAGAATCGTATATTGATAAAAAGCCTAGCCAAAGGAATCAAGATAGTTTAATTTAAGGAATTGATCATCGATGCAAATGTTTTCTATTCTTATTCCTAGATAAACTGGTTATGGTTATTAACAATCTCTAACAACCTATCTCTCCGTACTTCCTCGATAACCAAGAGAAGCTCTTTGATTATTTCTCTTATCGATTAGACAACCCCAGACAAGCTCTTAAGATTTAATCTACCAATAGCATTAAAAACTAGAGAGACCACCAATTCATGCCAGTAGATTATAAGATAACCTATTTAAACATGATCATACACCTCCATAACATGAATTCGATCATCTCTTTTATAACCAAACATGTTATTGTGTCACTAAGACTAGAACAATCAAACAATTACGGATTTGACGTGCTAGTTGACAATATATTAACTTGCTAATTGAGTAGAAGAGCTCTAATTCATACCAATCAACAAAGATAATAATGACAAAACGATTAAAAGATATATGAATATCCAAAAAAAAGAATAGAATAAATACAAGTCAATTAGACCTCACAATTCGTGGAGAATTAAACATCTATAACCCTTTGGCTAGAAAAGTAGCTTAGCTTCTCATGTTCATCAACAAAACGAAAAATAAAAATAAAAACATAACAAGCCTTTGTTTTCGGCTGCCTGCTCTGCCTCCTCCTTTCCTTCTTGTTTCTAAGATGAACCAAGATTCCCCGATCGCCCTAACCCTCTAGGGTTGGCTCTATTTATATTGTTAGGGGGATGGCATGTGATCTTTTGCTAGCAAGATACGGAAATATCTTTCCTTTTCCAAGTAGATTTCGAGAAGTGAATATTCATCCGCCTGGCACGGCTTACACCACGGCTAGATTTCCAACCGTGCCTTCCTCTGTGCATAATCTACAAGTCTTCATCCGTTTCCAGTGTGTACCACGATTACACCCATGGCCAGATTTCAAGCCGTGCCTTCATCTGTGCATAATCTAAAATTCTTCATCCATGTCCAGTGTGTGCCACGGCTTCAACCACGGCTAGATCTCAAGCCATACCATCCTCTGGTTGATGCTACACAATTTCTTCTCCTTGGCACGTCTAGCTTCCACCACGGTTCCAAGCACGGTTGCTCCCACGGCTTCCACCACGACCATGCCCTAAGCCGTGTCTCTCTCTTCCTCATGTAATGTATAGCACGGTTTACCACAAGGCCAGATCTCAAACCGTGCCTCCTTCTAGACAGATACTTGCTCATGTGCTTTCCTCCGGTGGTGTAACTCCTTGTCTTGATCCAAGTTGTAGATGACTTCTCTAATTTACTTGAATTAGCATCCTTGACTCCATTTAACCTGATCTATCACCATAATAGAATTAAGTACCATTTCCTTATGATTTCTATAAAATCAATAATAATTTAACGCAATTTATACTATAAAGATTGAGTATAAAATGACTCTATCAAATTCCCCCACACTTAAACTCTCGCTTGTCCTCAAGCAATTGAATCAAATCAATTGAGAAATCTGTCATAGATTATACAAACTTTCTTTTCATCATTCCATGCATCTATTCATTTGTAATTCATGACTTGTAGTTTTAATGTCTACTACTCCAATCAAACTGGTTTCCTGTGATCAAATTACCTTGGACAAAATTTAATAGCTAATCTAAACAAAACAAACTTTAATCCTCATGTTTAGCAAAAGAATTTTTATTCCAAAAGTAAATACTTAATCCACTAAGGAAAAACACCCAATTAAACTTCATTGGATATTAGCATATAATCCTTATAGTATAAAGTAAAAGCATATGGTATAAGCTCTTTGCTAGATATTCTCCCTTTTATACGTCTTGTTTTATTCAATGAATGTTTACATTCATGTTCTTTTGATCTATTCAAGCATCTATTTTGACGAGTTTTTGCCCGCTTCTTTTCATGAACTTTCGCCTTTTTCGCCCTTATCGTTATAGTGAGTTCATTGAGTCGGCAACATCCCGAGCTCATCACTCAAGTGACCGGGTTTTGAGATACCCCTACGGACTCTTCCTCACTCTAACATTCAAGTTTGAATACTCTTAACTCAATTAGTTGAATCATTGGAGTAATGGCTATGCTTGATTCTTCTTTTTTTTTTTTCACTAAGTGTTATGATTGCTTTACAAACAACTTCAAAGAGTATATAGTAACTAATATAACCTAGAAGTAAACTTGTTTATTTTTCACTTAAGGACTCGACTTACTCTTAGAATTCCAATTCTAAAGCTAAATACAAGGTAAATTTGTTTCTTAAAAATTTCACTACTTAATTTTAACCAAGTATTCTAATCACAGCAGTGGGTGAGTAAAGCATTTGAACAAGTCAATTTCACATGTTGTAGATGCTTATTACAACATTTAGTACAATCTCTAGATGTCATGATAATTTTGAAAAATTTTAGCTTAAAATTGCTTAAGGACAAACATTTAGAGTATAAGTTAGTTCTCTATTCTCTATATTTTATTATCCTCTCCCCCACACTTAGCTTGAACAGTATCCTCACTGTTTCTAATTCAGCACAATTGAAGAGGAATTAACAACTCAAGGAACATTAGAGGATAAGAGAAAGGAAATACTGGTACTTCCCTGGTATTGGAGTTCTCCCCTTAAGCTCTGGAAAGTGTCATCTGATTATATGTATCCTTGCTGCAATTAATCCAAAGAAATTCAAGGCAACATTAGAATCAAAACAAAACAAAACTAAAGCAAAACAAAACTAATATTGAGTTTTTTTTTTTTTTTTTGACATGGGTTGCCTCCCATGAAGCGCCTTTCTTTAACGTCTTTGGCTAGACGTTCCTGGCTAGATGTTCGGATAAGGACTTTGATTCCAGCTTTGGTGCCTGTGGTGATGGGTTAATAACATCCGCAACAAAAACAATGGAGATATCGCTAGGATGTTTCATGGCATCATAAATGTTAAATTTAATCACTTCACCATCAAATTCCATAATGAGGGTACCATCATTTACATCAATTTTCGTCTTGGATGTCTTAAGGAATGGTCGCCCTAATAATATTAGTGATGAAGTATGAGAATCACTATCATCCATGTCAAGCACATAAAAATCAGCAGGAAAAACCAACCCATTGACTTGAACTAAAACATCCTCTAGAACTCCCTCAGGATAAACATTGGACCTATCAGCAAGTTAAACTATAACACCCGTTTCCTTTAAAGGACCAACATTTAAACGTTGATAAACAGACAAAGGCATGACATTGATAGAAGCTCCTAGATCACACATGGCTTTAGCGATTCCAAGATTACCTATTTTGCAAGGAATGGTAAACATACCTGGATCCTTACATTTAGGAGGCAGCTTCTTCTGAATAATAGCTGAAACATTTTCACTCACACTAATCTTTTCATTGCCTTTCAGCTTCCTTTTGTTAGTGCACAAGTCTTTGAGAAATCTAGCATAGCGCGGTATTTGCTTAATTGCATCAAGCAAAGGAATATTTACCTCGACTTTGCGAAAATTTTCCAGAATCTCTTTTTCTTCCGCTTCATTCTTAGATTTCGCTAATCTGGGGGGGAAAGGAGGTGGTATCAATGTGACCTTTGATGGCTCAACTAGAGACTTGCTAATCTGGTTACCCTGCTGGCTCGGAATTGAAATTTCTTGCTTAGTCTCTTCCCCAAGAGTAGATGAGTGTCCTTTCTTACTTGATCCCTGCAATTCTATTCCACTTCTCAAGGTAATTGCATTAACGCTTTGTTTCGGATTTGTAATAGTCTAAGAAGGTAACTTACCTTGAGTTTCTAACCTATTCACAGCAGAAGCAAGCTGGCTTACCTGATTCTCCAAGTTTTGAATGCTTTGCTTTGTTTCCTCCTGAAATTGTTTGGTATTAACAGCGAGAGACTTAACAATGTCCTCAAGAGACATACCTGAGGTGGAAGGAGCTTGGGGTACTAGGTGTGATGGCTTAGGATGGAATTGTTGGAAATGTTGAGGGTTATTGCCATATCAGAAGTTAGGATGATCCCTCCATCCAGGATTGTAAGTATTCGAGTAGGGGTCATACTTCCTTTGTGGTTGTCCTGGGAATCCTCCTACAGCATTGGCGTGTTCATGATTGTCATCTTGTAATGTGGGGCACATGTCGGTAGGATGATTAGGAGCAGCACAAATTCCACAAGCCTTCACCTGCTGAGTGTTTCCAAGAGTTAGCTGCTGCATAAGGGAGGTTAGATTAGAAATTTGATGTTCAAGGTTAGACACACTTACCTCATTTACCTTCCTTGAAGATGTATCATGCCTATTCCCAAATTGTTGCGAATTGGCAGCCATAATGGAGATCAATTTCCTAGCTTGACCAGGGGTTTTGTTTACTATGACGCCTCCACTTGCAGCATCCATCATCTTTCTTTCCATCAGAAGTAGGCCTTCGTAGAAATATTGGATGAGAAGTTATTCAGATATCCAATGTTGTGGGCAGCTTGAACAAAGTTGCTTGAATCTCTCCCAATGCTCATGAAGAGTCTCGGTGTCCCTCTGTTTTACACCACAAATTTCTCTTCTTATACCAGCGGCTCTGGATGCGGGGAAGAATTTATCCAAGAAGAGTCTCACCATATCAGTCCATGTGGTTATAGAACCTGGAGGCAAATAAAACAACCAATCTTTAGCTTTAGTACTTAAGGAAAACGGAAAAGCACGTAGCTTGATTTGATCATCGGTTATTCCTTGCGGCCTCATACTAGAACACACTATATGAAACTCTTTCAAATGCTTATGAGGATCTTCATTCTCAAGACCATGAAAGGTGGGTAGCAGATGTATCAACCCAGATTTTAACTCGAATTCCACGGCTAGTTCGGGGTAGTGAATACAAAGTGGTTGTTGATTCACATCCGGTGCAGCCAACTCCCTTAATGCTCTCTCGGGATTTGCCATATCGTCTTCTTTTTCTGAATCAAGGGATGAATCAGACAAATCCGATGCTAAGTTTAGTCTAGTGGATGATCTAGCTTCTTGTCGCAGCCTCTTTAGAGTCTTCTCAATCTCCGGATATAAGTTAGTTCACCTGTCTGAGAAGAACGAGTCATACAAGAATAGAAATAAATTTGACACCAATCCCCGGCAGTGGTGCCAAAATTTGATGGGTGTCGAATCCAACAAAAATAAAACCTACTCCTAGACAATTATATGATTTGCATATAGTGGTGAGTAGGGTCGAATCCACAGGGATTGGTTAAAGATATTTCTATTCAAAGGGCATAAAGAGGAAAAGAAAATGAGGGGGGGAGGGGGGTATTGTTTATGAATCAAAATAAAGTCGAAACAAGATAATAGAATCGTATATTGATAAAAAGCCTAGCCAAAGGAATCAAGATAGTTTAATTTAAGGAATTAATCATCGATGCAAATGTTTTCTATTCTTATTCCTAGATAAACTAGTTATGGTTATTAACAAGCTCTAACAACCTATCTCTCTATACTTCCTCGATAACCAAGAGAAGCTCTTTGATTATTTCTCTTATCGATTAGACAACCCCAGACAAGCGCTTAAGATTTAATCTACCAATAGCATTAAAAACTAGAGAGACCACCAATTCATGCCAGTAGATTATAAGATAACCTATTTAAACATGATCATACACCTCCATAACATGAATTCGATCATCTCTTTTATAACCAAACATGTTATTGTGTCACTAAGACTAGAAAAATCAAACAAAATACGGATTTGACGTGCTAGTTGACAATATATTAACTTGCTAATTGAGTAGAAGAGCTCTAATTCATACCAATCAACAAAGATTATAATGACAAAACGATTAGAAGATATATGAATATCCAAAAACAAAGAATATAATAAATACAAGTCAATTAGACCTCACAATTCGTGGAGAATTAAACATCTATAACCCTTTGGCTAGAAAAGTAGCTTAGCTACTCATGTTCATCAACAAAACGAAAAATAAAAATAAAAACATAACAAGCCTTTGTTTTTGGCTGCCTGCTCTGCCTCCTCCTTTCCTTCTTGTTTCTAAGATGAACCAAGATTCCCCGATCGCCCTAACCCTCTAGGGTTGGCTCTATTTATATTGTTAGGGGGATGGCATGTGATCTTTTGCTAGCAAGATACGGAAATATCTTTCCTTTTCCAAGTAGATTTCGAGAAGTGAATATTCGTCCGCCTAGCACGGCTTACACCACGGCTAGATTTCTAACCGTGCCTTCCTCTGTGCATAATCTACAAGTCTTCATCCGTGTCCAGTGTGTACCACGGTTACACCCACGGCCAGATTTCAAGTCGTGCCTTCATCTGTGCATAATCTAAAATTCTTCATCCATGTCCAGTGTGTGCCACGGCTTCAACCATGGCTAGATCTCAAGCCGTGCCATCCTCTGGTTGATGCTACACAATTTCTTCTCCTTGACACGTCTAGCTTCCACCACGGTTCCAAGCACGGTTGCTCCCACGGCTTCCACCACGGCCGTGCCTTAAGCCGTGTCTCTCTCTTCCTCATGTAATGTATAGCACGGTTTACCACATGGCCAGATCTCAAATCGTGCCTCCTTCTAGACAGATACTTGCTCATGTGCTTTCCTCCGGTAGTGTAACTCCTTGTCTTGATCCAAGTTGTAGATGACTTCTCTAATTTACTTGAATTAGCATCCTTGACTCCATTTAACCTGATCTATCACCATAATAGAATTAAGTACCATTTCCTTATGATTTCTATAAAATCAATAATAATTTAACGCAATTTATACTATAAAGATTGAGTATAAAATGACTCTATCAGTATCTCATATCACAACAACAATAGACATTGGTCTACAATTAGCTAAACCCAATCATTATGTAGCAAACATACCAAATCTCACTAAATTTTTATACTAGCTAGATATAACACAAAATAACATACAATATCTATACATCAAGTTCTCAATCAATAGTACATAAGCTAAGCATTTCACTTAAGTGAAGTTCGAGACTTTTCATAGAACAAATGAGCAACCTACCTACTCTTGACCACTACGTAAACATAAGGTAGCAAGTAAGGGGATACTCACCTAGGCCAATGCTTCCTTGGTAAATCTATCTTCACTTATTACATTCATATAGACAAATGATAATTGTAGATAATCCATTTTTACCCTATTAAGATAATTAATTAGAAATGGGTTAGGTTAAAAATAAAATAATAATACAATCCATAAAATAAAATAAAATAAAATAAAAAATGGTGACAAAATATATGATAATAAAAATAATGATAGAAGCAAACATAAAACAAAGTAAAAAAGGAATTACAAAATAATTAACAATAAAAATAAATAAAATGAAGTTAAAAAAAAGTATTGGAAAATAATTAACAATAAAAATGGAAAAAACATGTAAAAACAATGAAATTAGAAAAATAGTAAAAGAAAATAGAAAAAATTTAATTTTTGATCAAATAAATGAAATTTAGAATATACATTTAGTCCATTAAATTGAGCCAAAGTCTAATTTTATTAAATATTTATTGGCCTAGGATATATTATAGGGTTAAATTAATATTGAGTGCAATATAAAATGAGAAAAAGATCTAGTCCAGTTGGCTAAAGCCTAAGCCTTACATGCATAGGATAAGCCTAGGTTGTGAGCTCGAGTCTTCCAAGCAAAGTTTTAGGACATGTATATTTTGAGACAATCTATCACGTGGTAACTATAGATTGGAGGAAATAGTCACATTCTAAATTAATTTGTTTTTATCTAATTTTTGGTATAAATTAATAGATTAACACATGGAGATTTAGTATATTTTAAAGATTTACATAAATATTTAAATAAAAATGAATTATATTTAAAAAGATAAAATTAAAGTTTTTATTCTCGAATTACTTCAAAACTTATCAAGATCACTCTAATAGCAAATAGAAATAGGATATAGCACTGCTAACTCAAAATACACATTAAAAATAGGCATTAGGCACTTAGAAGCTTCAAATCGTAGCTTTCTCTCTCTATGTCGATGCCAGTGACCTTACTTTCTCTCAGTAGGGTATTTCAAGCCACACTTAATGCTGAGTTGTCATCAAGGTATCGGTGCATTCCCAGTAATCTCTTGGCTTAGAAAAGGGAACCTCGGCTGACGTCCTACGGACGCTCTAGCAAGCTTCAATCACACGCAACAGGACATCGGAAGTTTCTGGTTGTGTTTGCTGCCTTTAATCCAAACCCGACTAGTGACCCGATCCGTAGCTTAGCTTCGATTCAATTTCTATTAATAAAATAGGTTTAATAAATGAAATGGGTCTAATTAATAGAATAAGTTAATTAATAAAAAAATTAATTAATTCAAGTTTGAAACAAGTTAAGTTTAATTAACAGAATATGCTAATAAGTAGATATAATTAATAAAATAACTTTAATTAATAAAGTAGATTTATGATAAAATAGAACAAATTTAGTTAGAAAATTAGATTTATAAGTGAAGTAGGTTAATAAGGTAGATTTATGAATAAAATAAATTTATTAAATAGGTCAATTAATAAAGTAGATTTATGTTAATGAAATAGATTTAATTAACAACATTAGTTTAATTAATAACATAGTTTTAGTTAGTTTAATAGATCTAATAACATAAGTTTAATTAATAAGATAAGCTTAGTTAATAAAAATAAATTTAATAGGATTAATCAATAAAATAGGTTTAATTAATTAAATGGATTTATTAATAAAACAGATTTAGTAATATATATATATAAGATTTAATGTAAAGCGCATCTAATAAAAATATATTTAATAAAAATAAAAATAAATAGTAATAATAGTTATGAGTAAAAGATTAGAAAAAGTTGATTATTTTCAATTTAATAACTTTAAATAGTGTTTTAAAATATTTTTATGATTAATTCAATTACTTAATGTGTTTGCTTAAATTATTGTTTAGATCTAATAAATTAAATTTTTAGGACTTTGATAGATTCAATAATAGGAATAATTAAAAATAATAATAAATAATCAAGAGGGAACCATTGTGTAGGTTTTAAGTGTTTTAGTGTAACTGTCGCTTAGGGTCAATTATGTTCCTAAGTAGTTAAATGTTCAATAATAATAATAAAATGCAAAGTAAATAAAATTAAAAAATAATAATAATAAAATAAAATAAATAATAAAAATAAAAAGTATGATTTGCTATTCAAAATAAAATTGTTTCAGTAAACATCTTTTAATAAATATGAAAATGTTTTATGAAAAATTATTTTATCACCTAGAAAAATGGTTTTTATAAAATAAAAATCTAAATTGGTTTATTCAAAATTAGGACTTTAGGTTTTTATTTAAAAAAATGTAGAATAAAAATTTAGGCATTAGAATTTTTCTTAATGAAACTAAAATGATAAAAAAAAAATTGTAAACCTAACCCTTTGTCATAAATAAAGCCAACCAACATGCTAAAGCTTTTATAAAGATAAAACTATATTGATTTGATCTCAACTAACAAATACGTAGGCACCTTCAAGACAACCATAAAAAATGCAAAAACTTTTTTTTTTTCAAATTCCTTTTTAATAAATGAAAACTAGAAAAAAAAATTAAAAAAAAAAGAAAATTCGTAATAAAAATGGAATAAAAATTTTCAATGCTACATTGATTCATTTCATGCTTTATTTACATGAAAAATGCTATGTCTTTTATGTATAATTGTGAAGGGAATTTGAATAAGGCCTTTAATTTATTTTCTTGAAAAATAATAAGTGCTAATCGTTTAGGTTTTAATAAGTAAGCTCCTGATCCTAAAATATCTGGTTAATGTTTTTTCTAAAAATCATTTTTTAAAAAGCCCACAAACTAGTTGTTGGAACTTGAGTTTAATCCACCTAGTTAAACTTAATTTCCTATTTTTCCAACTCTGGTTGGTAGTGACTCCAATTTTGTAATGTTTTTAAAAAGGTTTAATTTTTCTTGATTTTTACTATCAAGTAATTTATGTTAAGTGAGCTTAGCATAGGTTAAATTAAGGAAAAATCTAAAATTAAGCTCGACAATAATTATTTGTCTTATTGAGCAATAGTTATAACAACAATTGTATACTCTACTAATGTTATGTATTGAGTCTTCAAATAATCTTAACTTTTGTAATTTTTATTATATTTAAATACACTCGATACCCTTTGTAACCATTATTTAGGGTATTATTCATGTTTTATCCAAGCTTATAAAGTCTAGAGTTGCCATTATTATGTTTCTGTTTTGATCTCAAAGATAGCATACCCATATAATTAATCCTAATAGGATTTAGTTAATTGGCCGATTTATCATAAAATATTGAATATATCAATAAGACATTCTTACTAGAATAAAGTTTCATTTTTTGAAAACATGAAGTTTGAATTATATAAATATGTAAACATTTTCAATTTATTTACCATTTATCAATGAAGTTAACATATATGACCAAATGCAAGTTATTTACATAATAAATAGCATACAAATTCAAATAAGTCTCATAGACTCACAAAAACACATACTTTTAGGTTTACTAGTTTAAAAATAATAAAATAGCATATTTCATATAATTCACATATCACCCTTTAGCCCCTAAAATTTAGAATAATTAGAGATTAATAAGAAATATGATAAAATAGAAGATATTTGTCATCTCAGATATCATTAGAAATCATATAAATTTTTTTGACGATTTTAGGATCCCTAAAACTGTTATTTTCCAATTTATTATTAAAACTAGAAATTTAGACATAATTCAGCCTAAACATAGGAAAAATATAAAAAAAATACTTAATTAATTCCAATAAAAGTACACTATAAATACAATAGCATGATAGACTTACCTGAAAAAAATTAGATAAAAAAAAAAAAACAAGAAATGAAGCCTACAAAATTCCCATACCGATCCAACCACCACATGCTAGCACACCACCTTACAGCCACTACCATCAACCAAACACCTTGTCGTTTCGCTAGAGGGGCATATGGAAGTGCTCCAAAATTTTTGTTGTGAATTTAGGAGGCTTAGATAAGCATGGAGAAAATTTACAAGGGCAAGGCGAGTATATATAGGCTTTTAACCAACTTTAGAAATTAGTATTTAACTCTACACGTGTCTAAAAATTCTGAAAAAAGTTCAGACGGCTTTCTTGCATGATGTTGCGTGTCTAGTTAAAGTTTCATTCATTTTGGATAAGAGTGCTATTTTTTATATATTTTTTAATTAGAATCTAGAATATTCTTTGACTTATTTTGAATTTTGAAATATCTTATTAATTATTTTTATTTTTATTTTAACTTCTTTTGGAAGTTTTGTGATATGTATATCTATTATTTTATCACATCTAGTTGACTTGATAATTATTTGGTAATTTAGAGTGATTTTATGAAATATTTTGCATATTAAAGCTTATTTTATTATACGTCATGTATTTAATAGCATTATTTACCAAAAGCTATTTTTCACTTAATATTGACACTCATAATGATGTTTCTAATATTTTATCTTATTTATTATTTTATTATTAAGGCAAAATAGTAATTTTTCCTTTTTTTTGAAACTATTTAGTAAATCAATATCAATTTTGAGAGGAAAATATTCATTTTGCCTCTTTTTAAACCTTTTACTAATTTATTATTATTATGGAGGGTGGAATGGTCATTTCCCCTCATTAGACCTATTTCTTTTTATATTCTAAACCAATATCTTATTTTAACAGCTATATTGTGAAGTCCGAAAATTTTTCAAAAATCATTTAAAAAATTAAAGGAAAATAAATAGAATAATAAATATTATTTTATTCTAAATTTGTGATAATAATAGGTTTTAAAAATTTAAACAATTAGAAAGAACGACTTTCGTAAGAAAGATAAGATGATGAACTTAATAAATTGAATTTTATGAAATATATTACTGAATAAAATTTAGGAAGTGACGTAATTGAAAATATCTGAATATAGAAATATAAACGGATAAATGAAAATAATTGTAAAATTTAACTTTATTCGGGTAAATTAAATTAAAAGAATAAATCATCTGAAATATAATTTTTAAACAATATTAGGTTAAGTAATGAAATTAATGTAAATTATAAATCTAGAAATTTCAAATTAAAATTTAGAGTAAATATTTATCTTCGGAATAATCAAATTAATATAGATGTTGAAATTCTTAGTAAATTTCCAAAAATACAAAATTTAAACGTATTCCCATATGCGTATGAAATATAAAAATAGAGACAAGTATAATATATAATATAATATATAAATATATATAACTAAAAAAAAAAAGGTTAGATCGCGTCTGACCGGACTCGACATCAGCCAGCCCCCATCACATCGGTTGCTCCGATCACGTCAGGCATCATTACCATTTCCTCCTGCCCCGTTCTTCTTCTACCCTTCCTTCCCTCCTCTTTCTTCTTCTTCTTTTTCTTTTCTTTCTCCTTCTTCTCTTCTTCCCTTCTCTTCTTTTACCACGTCTTCGCCAACAGTTTCCAGCGGTTGCAACAATGATGGCGACGACAGCGATCTCTGCAGTGATAGGGGACGACGATGATGAGGAAGACGATGACTGCAGCAACCATGATAGCAGCAACCCCACTCCAGCGGTAGCAACAACGTCCCAACAGCCGCAACAATGGCGACAACAACCATAGCAACAATGGTGGCAGCGATGACACAACGACGACAACAATGGTGAACGGTAGCAACAACTTCAACCTCAATGATGACAGCCACCACAATAGCAGCAATGGTGTCCTCGACTGCAGCTTGGCGTCGTGTTTCCTCGTCTCCTTTCCCGACGAAGGCAAGCGATGATGATGATAACAACCCAGCGGCAGTAGCGGCCATAACGTCCGACGACAACTCCGGTGGCAACAACCTTCGACAACAGCAACGATGGTGGATGGTTGAGTGTGTGAATGTGTCTGAAAGGGAATGATCACCGTAACAACGATGACCGAAATGACAATGAGCCCGACGACAGCAACGGCAACTACATGGATAGCCTTAAACAGCAGTGATAGCAGCCCCTAACCGCGACGACCACCCCAACTGCAACGGCAACAACTAAGACAACTTTGACCTAGCAACTCTAGCAGCAATAGCAACAGTGACAACAACAACAACCACCCAACGACGGTGGTCGTGACGGCTACAGCAATGGCAGCAACAATGACGGTCCCAATGATGACAATAACCACGACCCTCAACAGCAACAACAATGGCAATGGATGGTGTGTGTGAGGGTGTGTTTATGTGTGCGTGAAGAAGTGTGTGTGTGCAAGTGAAGGAAGTGTGTGGGTGTCCATGGAGGGAGGCCGTAAGAGTGTGTGCATGTGAGTGTGTGTGGATGAAGAGGAGGTGTAAGTGTAGTGTGTGTGTGGTTGTGTGCGTGTGGGTGCGCGAAGGAAGAGGATCGCAATAGTGGCGGCAACAGTAACCACGCCAGCGGCCATGATGACAGCCACGGCAACACCAACAACGACCCCCATAGCAACTGTAATAACGATGCCAACAACGGCAATAACAATCACGACGACAGCCATGGCAGCACCAACAATGACCCCCATAGCAATTGTAACGACAATGCCAACGACAATAACAATCACGATGGCAAATACAGCAGCAACAACAAATGGACAGCAAGTACAAAAGCATGCGAGGGAAGAGGAAGAGGAAAGAATGTGTGTGTACGTGAGTGAAGGGTATGTGTATGTGAAAGGGAGAAGGAAGAGCCGAGGGTGTATGTGTGTATGTGTGATTGAAGGTGTGTGAGGTGTGTACGGATGCATGAGGATGCGTGTGTGCAAGTGAGGGCTTTATGTGTGTGAGAGTGTATGTGTGTGGGTGAATGGAGGTGTGTATGTGTATGTGGATGAAGGAGGATGTGTATATGAGTATGTATGTATGAGGATGTGCATTTGGAATGTATGTGTGTAAAATGATATGCGACATGTGTGGAGGAAATGTAGGCACATGGATGGCATGCGGTATGTGCGGTTTGTGTAAGTATGTAGATTGCCACGAGGCGTGTAAGGGTGTCTATGTAAGTGTGTGTGGGGGGGGTGTGCTGAATGTAAGAGAATGTATGTGTGCGTATGTGTGGTGATGCGTGATGTGCGATGTGCATAAGATTGTGTATGTATGAGGATGCACATGGTATGTATGTAGGAATGTGTGTGTGTAAACGAGGAGGTGATGTAGTGTATACGAAATGTGTGTGTGTGAATGAAGTGTGTATGTGTGTATATGTTGGTAATGATGTGTGATGTGTGTAAGGGTGTGGTGTATGCGAAATGCATTTGTAGAATGATATGTGGTGTGTGCGAGAAGAATGTATGCATATGGATGGTGTGGGATGTGCGAAGTGTGTGTATATGTATGAAAGGTGTGGGGTGCGTGGTACTAGTGTGTATATGGATGGTGTGTGAAGTATGTAACATGTGTGTATATGTATGGAAGACATGTGGTGTGTGGAAATGTATATATGTATAAGGAAGAAGTAGTGTATGTGGGAGGTGCGGAGTATGAGTATAAGAGATGATGTGTGGAGTATGAATATGTATGCATGGGTATGGAAGGCAAATGTGGTGTATGCAAATTATGTGGGTGTGTGTATTGGTGGTGCAAGGTGTAAATGGAGTATGTAAGTAGGTATATGAGATAATGCATGGTGTGGGTATGTGTGAGTATGGATACGGAAGGTGTGTAATATGTGTAGAGTAAATGGATAAGAATATGTATATGTTGGTGTGCATGCGGTGTGTGGAAAACGTTAGTGTATGTATGGTAATAGAAGCGATGATTCGTTGAAAAATATTAAAGACAATTAAATAAATGAAAGGTTCAAAGATGCTTCATGGACAAGAGAAGCGTCTATGATGGTGTAACTGGTGAAGGGAATGATTCAAGCAATATCCAAGATGATAGCCTGGAAGATATTTAGAATCAGATGGATTTTACAATGGAATGTTCAAAGGGCGTTGAGGAAGATCATTCTTGGCCAAATACCCTAATGCAAGATCTTCAGTTGTCATTTTCAAGGATATCTTGCATATGTAGAAGAAAGAATTCTAAATTTAGCAAGCCGAAGACATTTCATTGCTCGACTTCTACATAAGGAAAGCAGACAGTCGATCCCAACGACTTGAGGTGTTGGAAGCACAAATTTGAAGGAAGTTTAACATTCGAATCTTGTACGTCCAAAGTTCCATAAGGAGGAAACTTTACACCTTATCATCAACCATAAGATGAGCAGAGTACATATATCGAGTGTTAGAAGACTACCAAAGTCAGGTGGAGATGCAGCTTTATGATTGGGTTGAGGAAGCATTGCAGAAGGATACTGATTTCAAGAGAAACACAAAGGAGTTATTCGCTGGAATCGCTCGACTCCAGCTAAGACTACGACAACCCTAAACAAGTGAGTGGGAAACTTAATGATATGCTACTATGTTATGTTGTATGTTGAATGCTATGCATGTGAAATTGATGTTTGTTGTGTTGCTATTTGATAGGATTGTTGTTGAGTTAAGTTATACAGTAGAAAATAACGAGTTAGGTAAGAAGACATGAAGAATATAGGGGGATGAATGGTCTAAGAGTTTAGATGTCATGACCTTAATGATAGCACCTAGCGCCATATCGCTAGTGCTATAACCATAAGCCTAACCCATGTTTTATAAATCATTTTCTTTCAAAACAAACTAGGACATAGAAACTTAGCTTTTCCTTTTATAGCTACCGAGTAGGTAAGCTTAGTTGGAATAGGGTATATAGGTATCATTATGTATACATGTCAGAGCTGGTTCCTGAATGTGTATACGTATACTTAAACAAACTTATTTTCATATTATATTTACGAAATATACTCATGGACCCAATCATACCAATCATGAGTGCAACCTTGGATTTTACAACTCAACGACCATATTTCCTTACTTCTTAGGTACGTAAGGAACGTGTCTAGTAAATTTTCCTTAATTAAGGAGAGGTCACAAACATATTTATGTATAGATATGTATATATGTATATTATACACAAGTGTCTTGAAGACATTAAAAGGCAAATGCTAGACGACCTTACTAGTTCTCGAAAATGTGAGAATAATAAAGCACTTGAGAAGTGCGATGGCACAGAGGTGTCAAAGATGATTAATGTAAATCAACCTCGAGTGGTTGGTTTGACATGTGAGATAAATGACACAGAGGTGTCAGAAATGATCATAAGTCAATCCGAGTGGTTTTAAATTTAAAAGAAATGGCATAGAGAGGTGCCGAGATAATTTAATCCATTGTAAAACTGGATAGGTCCATGTCCACGGGGTTTGGGTTTAGTGTCGATGTTGTGTAACAAGAAATGCATAATCCTTGCTTGTGATGAGTGAAATGAAATATTCGATGTTTACTTATGTGGTATGATTGATTGTGATTGTAAATGTTATTTGATCACTTTAAATAAATCAATTAAAGTATGAATTGGACGATATCAAAACTTGACATGCATTTTCACGAGACATTGCATGAGATTGAAGGTCATCATTGCTATAGGATGCGTCAGAAGTGATCAAGAGGATCGTTGTTCCGCCAAGTGAGAACTAAGTAATTAGAGGATTGTCGCGCCTTGATGGTTCCGAGTCCGGCCTATCCTTGAGAGTTTTGCTTCGTTTGGTGTAGAGAGGCATGGGAGCATTCACTGTTGAGATAAGAAAACATCATAATTAACAAGTGATAAAATAAATAATCCAGGTAATGACCTGGGCACTGATGGTGGCTTCGGAATCCCCAACCCAAGGTCAAGGGGGGGTGTAAACCCTAGACTTTACGTCAATTATCGGAAGACCACATGAGATGTTGCATTCACATGGTTGTTCATGCATAGCATACGTTTAATATTTTAAATTGAATTTGCTTGCTTATGCGCATATAATAGGTTTAATAACTTGATGTGAATTTTCTTATGTATGTATATAGCATATTTCTAATATTTGATTTAAGTTTGTTTGTGGGTGTACGTAGCATTGAAAGTGTTACCATCCCATTCACTGAGCTATGGTGTGCTCATCCCCTCATAGACTTTATGTAGGTGACGATAGTGAAAGCGCGAGATGGGCTAAGATGTGAAGTGTTGAGAGTTTTAGAAGACCAAAACAATGAAGTAAAATTTGTGAATGATAGATTTACTTAGATGAAATGTTAGGACCCCTATATGAATAGATTTTGAAGTTGAGAACTTAGGATTTATCCTATTTTATTGATTGGTAGGGGATACCGATTCTCTACGATCATGGTTGACCGTAGGGTATGGGATCCATAGTTGTGTTTTATTATCTAATTATATATATTATAACTTGTTGTAGATGTAATTATTTACTTAGAGTCTTATGATCTCTAACTCGTAAGACGATTATCATGTAACAGGTGCACACATGCCATGATAATTTTAGTAGAGGTTTCTAAGCCCCCTTTCGAGGAGTGACATATATTGACTCTAATATTAGTATTTACTTTACTTAATTACTTTCTTATACATATTTCATATACCAAAAATATAGCTTGAGTCCAACTTTAGGTTCTAAGTTACTCAAATCCTTGCTTAAAGTCCTAAAATTAATAGCTAGGGTGTAGGGTGTTATAGCAACCATTTTCCATAGCTATTGTTTGCATCATCTACCAAGTTATTGTAGTCTTCTTATTGTCATCTAAGCTAAAGAGGCACCATCTTAACTTAGGAAGATGTGATGGCCCATGCTTAGAGCTTATACAACTTAGTATAGCTAGCTTTGATATCCTTCGATCAATTTAGATCCTACCATGCTCTAGTCCATTCTCTTCTAAGCCTTTGCCCACTAGCTCAACAGCCCCCGTACAGTTTGTTCACTTCTAGTAAAGAAACCTCTAGTGCTTAGATGACATGTGTTCGTAATTCCTAACAACTACATTTGTTTTCAAAAGCTTTCTTTTTATTTCTTTACATTTTTACCCTTTTTGTAATCACCTAAGAAGAATAATTTGGAATATACTCTTTAGACTTCCTACTTTTATCCATGTAGCCCAATCAAGCATGAATTTTGGTTTCCCTTTTCCTTAATTTAACTTTGAATTAAGCTTGGTCCACTCAATTAAAGTTACTCAATCAAATTAAGGAAAAGTTTTATTTTTGGAAAATATCTTTTTTTTCGAAATTGAGTTACCATCTGACCGAAAATTGGGAAAAAGTATGAAATTAGGGTTTATGGGTGAATAAGCCCTAATTTTAGCAACTAGTTTATAGGTTTCTAAACAAATAAAAATTTTAGAATAAATGGAAATCAAAGCATGACTAGGCTTGGAGGCTATCTTCTTAAAACTTTATGGTCCCATAGAGAACTTTCCATAAATAAATCGAAAAAAGCCTTGAGTATTTTTCTCTTTTCCATATTAACGAAATACTTTTTGAAAGGGTAGTTTTCCTAAGAAACTCTTTTCTTTTTCTAAAAAACAGCTTTTTTAAGAAAAGATTTGTTTTTAATCACTAGGGAAAAAAATTATTTGAAAATGGGAAAAAAATTTCATTTTTAAGGTCACCTGAAACACCTACATACTTGCTAACTTGGATCCAATCTACTTAGTTCTTATTATCTTTGAAAGACTTTAGTTTGTCGTTTTTTTTTTTTAACTTTTTAAAAAACATTTCACTATACAATTGTTATTAGTTAATTATTTTTAAGAAAAAAAAATTGTTCTCTTTTTGAAAGCACTACTAAAAACCTATTTTTAAGGAAAAAAATGTCAATTGATGTTTTTCATTCAAGAAAACATTTTTCTAAGGGTGGCAGAGAATTTTTTTTTTAGTTTAAGAAAGAGGACATTCTCTTGAGAAAAAAAAGCACATTTTTTAAAGATTTTTTTAAGAGGAAAAGAAACCCCTTTTATTAGAAATATTTCCTTTTAGAAGGAAAAATAGAATATTTCATTTTATAGAAAAATAAAAAAAAATCCTACAAACATAAGTTAAAAATATTAACAACAACAAGCAATGCTATTAAGCTGTAAAAAATACTAATAATTAACACGAATAATTATTAAATTAAAAAAAATCCTACAAACATAAGTTAAAAATGTTAACAACAACAAGCAATGCTATTAAGCTGTAAAAAATACTAATAATTAACACGAATAATTATTTGGTGATTTGTAAGTTAAAAAAAAAAATCTAATTAACTCTCTTAAAATTTGGGCATATTATATGTATATTTATTTTTCTGAATTTTGAGTTAATTTTTATAGTACACCTCTTAACTTTTTTGTTCGAATTTGAAGTATTTTAGATAGTACTCTATGTCTAGCATTAATTTTCACTTTTTTTAATTAATTTAACTAAAAAATGAGAGAAATCGGATAAAAAATGCAAATAGTTGCGTTATATCTTTAGTTGCTAAAACTCGTTTCGTCAAGCTGACGGAGAAGAAGATATACAGTAGCACCATCGCCCAATAGCAAGGCGAAACGTGGCACAACTGAAAAAGAAACGCTTTACTGGGATCAAACTTTCGACCTTTAAGCTTTGCATACGTGGCCGACCGACTGAACCACACTTGGCTTGGCTAATATGCTGCACAAATAAATATTTGATCTGTTTTGGGCACATTTTTAATGAGACGCCCAAAGTTAATTACCCCGTGGATCCCAAAAATGAGCATTTCTTCATGTCTAATAGATAAGTTTAGCATGCATATTTATTCTCTCAGCTTTCTCCTTTCTAATTCCTTTTGCTCAATAAAGTCAAAAGGAGAGATGTTGGGAGTAGGCATAGAGCATTTGACTTCCTCCATTCACTTTTGTAGTGTAGATATCCTTTTGAATGTTTCATCAATTATTTTTTCTATAAAGGAAAGTCTTAAATGCATACTCTTACATTACTTCCAATATTTCTTAACATTTGGTTTTATGCTAGAGCATTGTTAGTCTACCAGTAGAGAAAAGCTTTTGCTATTATGCTCTTCTTTTTAATGCCATGGGAACCCTTTCAATTGGATTCCTAATTTTGGGGGTATGCTTGTACTTATCACATTTGTATTCTTCTAGAAGAGGAAATACATCTTCCTTCTAGCTCCGTCGAATCATGCAAATTCTCCCTAGTGAAGTTCCTAGTTTACTATCCTCTTCTTTTGGTGCGAAGCCAATGTTGAAGACATCTTGAACAAGCTCTCCAGTGTTTCCTTCCTCTTTAGAGAAAGTTTTTAAGGATAAATCCATAGGAGCCCATCTATCAGCAAACATGGATATTGATTAGGTAAACACGAATGGATTAGATGAAGAAGCTTCTAATGAGGAAGCTTCCCCTTTTTTCTTTTTAAGTATCCAAATCCTTTTTGGTACCTTTGGCATCCAAATCATTGAGTAGGTTGTATCATGAGTATGGTCGAGAAGATGGATGGTGTCCTTCTTTCCTTCTCTTCATACTTCTTAAGCTGATAGTGATAATGCCATCCCTTTTCTTAATGAAAGTTAGACTAGTGGATTAGATAGGAATAGTTTTCTAATATAATTTTTCATAGCTTGTTACCAATGTTTTAGGTATGAGCTTAAAGAGTTCTCTTCTCTTGAGTTGCCTTCGAGCATGTACCACTATTGGTACATGATTGGTGTCTAAAGAGATGAAAAGGGCATGCCTTCCTTCCTCCAATAAGGCCAAATCCTTTACACGATTTTGAATCCTATAAGCTATCTGATAATGAAGTGTGGTTAATAAGGATCCATTCATCATTGGTGCACTAAGTATCTAGGCTTGAACCTTCAACATTTCCAACAACCTTTTTTCCTTCAAAGGAATGTAGTAATTAGGAAACAGTGCTACACACTGTTCCTGAAGTCAATGTTGACTCTACTATCCCTATGCATGCTTACTTATATCTCAAGTATCATGAGTATAAAAGGGCAATTCAAGCAACTACATACATACCCCTTCGACCATGAAAGGTTAGAGCCAGTTTCACAACTCTAAAGTGGAGGTGAGTGTATCCTTGCTCAAGCCACTGAGTAGGTAACTCAAGAGGAATTTGTAGAGTGACAAATTGCTTCTCCTTCGTAGCCCTCAAAAGGAATTGATCAAACTTTGTCGATTTGATATATTCTTTAACTCTAGAAGACTGGGGTCTAATGAATGATTTTATGGATGAGAAGACATTTTGATGTGGTTTAGTAAAGGTTAAGTACAGATTTACAAGGGGTAACAAGATACTATTTTTTCTCTTATCCTTAAGGTAGTTTATTTCGTATAGGCTATCTATTTTACTGGCATGAAAGATTCTAAATGAACTATCATGGCTTAGATTGAGGTGGCTATTTGGTGGTTTAGTGTATTTAAGCTATTGATGTTGCTTGTAATGTTTTCTTGATTGTTTATGGTTATAATGTACTCTCATCTCCTACTAAAGAAAAGAAATTAAAAATATTACACGAATTTGGTTGGGGAAAAAGATATTACGCGAATAGGATTTGCATTGAAAACTCATGCACTTCATGCGTTTTAGTACAAAAAAATTTTCTTGCATGTATTTTTAGGATTTTTTTTTTATAGAAAACTCATGCACTACTTATATTTTTTATACTTTATTCGCGTAATATTTTTTCCTCCAATCCTATTTGTATAATACTTTTAAAAGTTGCATTATTCATGTATTTTGCCCACATGTACGAATCCTAAGCTTATTCAGCAAAAGGAAACCAACCTAGTCTTCTATGTCCATGACTATCTTACGGGGGATCATTCTTCCGTAGTCACTGTTGCATGAGAAATCGGTCCCAAATCAGATATTCTAAAATTGGGGACGATGGTAGCAGTCGATGACCCGGTGACCGAAGGCCCAAACAGAGCATCTAGAGAGATTGGTAGGGCACAAGGTATATACATCAACTCACAGTTGGATGGGAAAGCCATTTTTATGGCCTTTTCAGTTATTTTTTGTGATGGAGAATATGCAGGAAGTACTTTAAAGATCCAAGGAACTGAAAATTTTTTAACTCCAGAGAGAGAGTTTGGGGTTGTTTCTGGTACAGGTCATTTTCGATTTGTTAAAGAATATGGTGTTATAGAGACTCACTTCATGGATCTCACGACTTTAAGAGCTCTTCTCAAACTTACTGTAAAAGTAAAACATCATTGACAACGTCTCTCGTCTCTCGTGTCTTGTGATCAATAAGAAGAATGTGCTTTGCTTAAGTGAAAGTAATAAAAATTGCTCGTGTGTTAAGGTCGGTTGCTATTATTTTATGATACTTAACTTGATAAAATCTTTAATTCTTTGTTTCGTTTGCTTAAAAAACTAAATTATTAAATGAAAGGAATAAAACTAAAAAAATTTATATTACATATCTTATGATACAAGAATAATAAACATATTCCCAAAACCTAAAAAATAACTTTGCATTATCATTATTCATTTTATTGTTCTATCTATATTAAAACTTTTTTAATAAATTCTTATATTGATATAAAAAATAATTATATATCATTACAAAATTACTGTCCTCTATATATATATATATATAGATGCACTATTTTACGAAAAAGGAGGGCAAATGGACCACGGCATTTGTTAAGAAGGGAAGAACACGAAAAAAAGAAAAAAGAAAAGAAAATCTCAACTTTTTATATACTTACATTTTTGTAAAATATATATAATCAATTTTAAAATAAATGAAAAGTTTCTTCTAAACTCTTAATGAATACTTCAAAGTAACCATTAACATGATCCTCTTATTATATACATGTGTATACATGTTTGCAAACTTAATTATTAGGAAAACCACAAAAGTTGTCATACGTCTTTTGTTGCTTTCCCATAGGTCATTTGTTGTTTTAATTTGGTACTGTTCTATTTGAAACTTTTATGTTGTAATTATTTTATTTTCCTTCATCTTTCTTAAAACGACTTGAAAAAATCGCTTTGCCATATGCTATAATGATTCTATTTAAATTGCTGATAGGGACTTGTTTAGATATGGCCCCTGCTAGATCTGAACTAGACTCCAGACTTGGCCCATCATGACTGAGTCCCGACCCACATGCGAACCGCCAAGGACAAGTCCCGGCATTTCGAACCGCTAGACTCTTCAAACCCGACGGTTCCATCCCATCCAAAAAAGTAAAAAACACAAGCTGTGGCTGGTCATTACATGACCATGGGAGGCAGCAATGCTCGGGTAAAATTCATAGACAGATAGAAGACGAGAGAGAAAAAGTTTGTTGGGGTGGAGAGAGAGAGGGAGAGAGGACAGATTAATAGAGACAGAGGGAAACAAAATTTCAAAAGTTTCAGATAGAAATAGAAATGTAGAGTAAAGATATAGGCAGAGAGTAGAGTTAGGAGAGATGAGAAGAATTCGAATTGTAGGAGAACGTTTTGAAACATTAACAAGTCAATGCTATATGTAATATATATATATATATATATAGCCATCTGCTTAAAAAATGCTTCATTCTTTGCTGTTAACAATTCTTTTGCACATACTCATTTGTTCGCACATACGCATTTGTTTTGCTTTATACCAAGCTCTAAAAAATCATCTCCGCAGTGAATATATCAAATCAACTTTTTTGTAGTCTTATATATACTTGCAGTCAAAAACTTGATATTCGTAGCGACTGTTATGTATAGATAACAATAGTTTTGTTACAATAATGTGATAATGTAACATGGTACCCAAATAATATACTAAGAGATATGTGGATAATTCAGTTTTTTTATGAAGCATATGCTATTTTTATATATGTGTTTCCAAGTTGATTGTAAGAGAAAGTAAAAATGTTAATAGGAGAATCTAGTAAAATTGGATTACAAGACCTAACACTTACCGATTAAGTGTATTTGGGTATTATATTTAGACTGAAAATTAAATTGTATATTCTTTGTTATTACAATGATAAAATCTTATAAAAATAATTTTATAAAAAAGAGATAATTTTTTTTTGAAGTTATCACATTAAAAGGTGTTGGAAGCTAAGTTATCAAAAGTAGTTTTCATAAGCAAAAGGTTTATAGAAAGGAGACTTATTTGCCAAAATGTTTTTTCTACAAAAGGTGTTTTAAAAAATATAAGGAAACTATTCCAAATATTTTTTGTGATTTTATTGAGAATATCTCCTCATAAGGAAGTAAATAAGTTAAAAATGGAAAGTGCACTTGTGAGCATCAAATGTCCATTGTTTCATTTCAAAGCTCCAACTAAAAGAGTTTTTACATAACTTATATTTTCTTATTTTATTTAGCCGTTAAATGTTTGGAATTAAAAAAGATTATAAAATTTTAATTTTACTGTTGGATACAAAGACTCATTCTATAAAAAATATGTGGAGCTTAACCTTATAAATAGAAGACCACAAAGCTTTGAGGATATATATGTTATGTACATGGTGGAGTATTGCTAGCAAGAAATATTTTTGTGAGAATTGAGATTTTAAGACATTTTTATTTTTACTAATAGGTTAGCTTTTGAGAATTTTCACTTGTGTTTTCCAAAGGAGCATTAAGGGTGGTATTTGTTGTAATTGTGGATGTTTTCATAATTTTAGTGTAGAGAAGTGAAGGAATTGTGGGTGAGTGTGAAAGTTGTTAGGGGTTAGGCTAGTGAAGCAATAATAGCTTTTGCTAGGTTTCAATGGAGTTATCACAATCACAAAATCGTCCTATACTCTTATTTGCAATACTATAATAGATTCTCAACGATTGAATTAGTAGTGTTGGTAGTGAGGTTGTGCACACTTCTCTCCCTCTTAACTCGTTTCATTTATACACAAATAGTTTCATTGGTTGTTTATTTCTAATATTCAACTTCTATTCAAATTTTTTATTTAAGATAAAAATAGGCAAACATGCATAACTCTAATACAATAGAAAGTGTTTCCGCAATATATTCTAAATTAAGGGTTAATTGGACTTGAGCTTAAAAGTTATTTGATAACCATTTCACCTTTCCTCTTATTTGCCACTCTAGACCTACAAGATATAAATACAATCAAGAGGACATATGTTTATCTTCAAGCACAAGTAAAGACAATCTTTAATTAATTTAAAATAAAAATAAATGTTATAATATGTTTTGTGTATAAAAAAATATATGTTTACCCTGGAGTTTAAGTAGAGGTGTAACTTTAAAAAAGGTGGGAGATATTAAAAACGTATGCTTTCCTGCAAATGCAATTATAATAGAAAGTTAATTATATCCTGGATATGATTAAAATAAAATTATTGCCTATATATGTGCTACATGTTCTAAGTAAAATTTAGTCTTACTATGTTCCACTTAATAACATATATCCTCTAGTGCTCAAGTCCACTATATCCTCTTCGAAGGTGAAGGTATGTACTCCCTATTGTAATAGTTCTGACTAATAAAACTACTCTACAATTTATATATAATAATGTGTGTGTATGTATTATGTTACATTGATATCACCATACAGTGATATGCTACATCTAAATCCTTTCTTGTGTAGCTACGATACTTCTATTATAACTTGAACAATGTACTGTGACTGTGAGTCTGACCAAAAAGAATAATATATTGAGGTCCTCCAAGGGAAAGTGAAAACAAGCACGAACGCTGCATAGAAGGGAAAGGCAGCAACCAGGTTTCAATCATTAAAACCAACTTTTCTTTCAAACTTCTCCTAATCCTTATTCAAAGACCCTACAAGAACAAATGCTGGAAAAAGTTTTCCTCATGCCCTAAACTCATATAAGAGGGTAAAATATAACTAAAAATAAAAATGAAATAAAAAAATGAAAAAAAATGAAAATTTATTATCAATATGATATAAATACAAACACAAAAATTATATTTCCAAATTTCAAAATTTTAAGACTCCAATAGTAAATATATAATAAAGAGATATTGGTATTCAAAAATATATCCTATGATAAAAATAATTTTTCCAGTAGTATATGTAGGCATTCCATAAATCATCTCAAGTCCACTTTTAAAATTTAATTGATTTTTTTTTAATTTAAAAAAAAAAAAACATGAAGAAGGAAAGAAAGAAAGAAAGGAGCTGGAAATGGACAAGTTAGCCCATACGCTTGAAGGAAATGCCATTGCCAATGCCACTCTTACTGCCCAAGGATCTGTCTTTTTATTTTTATATTTGGATCATTTAAAGTTATTTTTTTTAAGTTTTTTAAAATTACAAATTAATTAATAAAATTCTTTAAAATTTTTAAATATTTTGTAACATCATTATAACATAATCCTTTTTCTTTCTTTCTTTTTTTTTTTTATGATTTCATCCATTAATTATACCTAACTAGGAAAAGTAACAATTTCCTTTATTTTTTCTCTCCTTTCCCCCTCTTAAATCTCCAAAACTTCCGTCTAAGAATACTCCAACATGCTACACCATTTCACTTAATTTTCCCTCATAAATGTTCACGAAACATACTAAATTCTTTCAAACTTTCCTTCACTTTGTTCAATTTCTTCACTTTTGTTCCAAGAAACCAAGTTCACTTTTCTCAAGGTAAGGAATCAAGAATACTGATAGAAAGGAGGAATCCAACTTCAACTTGTCAACAAAGGGAACTGATTTAATTGGGAGGCTATATTATGAGAGAAGGATATATGTTAGTGTATCTTGATTTAAAACCAAGTTCACTTATTTCAAATCAACTTATACTTGTTTGTTTCCATTTCAAGGTGTGGCATCAGTATTCACACAAGTGCTATTATAAATCAATTAAACCAAGGTACAACATAATGGTCGGGCAGAGAAAAAACTAACGCACAGTAAAAGCATTTTATACGAAAGATGTGACTAACCTTGACCTTTTTGTCTGCCAACCATGAAGAGAAATGTTTCAATCGTGGCGAAATTCCCAGAAACGATTGGTAGTATGCAAGCATAAATCAATGTATAGCAGTATTGTTTTTGGGAATACTACAAGTAAAAATTTGACATAGATAATTTTTTTTAAACCCTTTTAGACATCGTTAGACTCACAACCTTCATTGAAATATTTTTATTTTCCTTGGATGTTTCATCAACCTTTTAATTTACTAGGTTGGAATCCGAGCTATGCCATATTAAAACATACTCATTGATAACAGCGATAAATTTACTTAAAAAGATTATTAAAATCAATATGTTAACAATATATAATCATAAGTTGTTATAAATATACAATAAATACTATTATTTAATTATATAAAAAGTGATATATTTACATGTAATATTTTTCCATAAAATAATGTCCATCATTTGAAAAGAGTAGTACTATTTTAAAGTAAAGAACTAAAACATAGTAAATACAAAAAGTTGTGTTATTTTACATCAATTTATGCAAAAGTTACAAGGATGCATTTCTCTCTCTCTCTATATATAAGCAACTAGAATTATTACTATTATTATTTTTTTCTTCCGATCCAAGTAAAACTTACAAGATTTTGGGATTTAATGAAGCAGATTCAAGTATCTCCTCATCTTTTTCAAATATAGACGTGATATCTTCACTCAAAGTCAACCAAACTTCTATTCCATCTCTGCCTTTAGTGTCTACCAGGACCAAACTGTTTTTCATCTCTGAATTTCCTCAAGTGAACCAGGTTGGTGTTCCCCAACCAAAATCAAACTCATAAAAAGAAAATTTACGCCAACTTGTGCAGCTATAAAGCTGCATCTTTTCATTGTTTGCATAGTCTCCCACCCGTTTAAATGCATCATATATTATGGAAAAAAAAATTTCTCCTTGAAGTTTCTCCATGACTTGTTTGTGATAGTCTTCACGCCCTTTTCTTGAACTGGCAACCAAGGTTTGGAAGTCGAAATCAACCTCATACTCATCGACTTCAGCCGAAAAGAACAGGCCTACTTGGTTTCCTGTCAGATTCTCTGGTAGTGTTGGACTAAATCGTTTTCGCAGGCTCATGGTTTGCACCATCACAGAGGGTTGGTTTCTAGACTGGGAGTTAATTGTTCTAAAAGCTGTTTTAGCACATTTACAGAAGACTCGTCACGACTTCCACGGCAGTCGGATGCAGTACGGTCTTGCTTGCAGCTTTTTTCTTAAGGATCTCAATTGCAGAGGGACCAATTACATACCTGTTTTTATGTAATTGAAAACAAAAAAAAAAAAAAACCTGTAATTACTTGCATGCTGCCAGTTGTTTTCCTTTATAGTTAGATTTTAAATTTTATTAGATTTGAATCTCCTAAAGTTCTTTATTATAAGAAAATTATCGGTTGAGAGTGAAGAAAAAAAATGATATTATACGATAATATCATAAAATATTTAAATAATTTAAATAATTAAATTTTATAATTTTATCTAAAATATTTAGAGATTCATTTCTAAATTTATAGCATTTGCTGATCTTCTTTCTATCTGTAATGAGATGCTCATTGACATCGTGTTTACACTTGGACTATTTTCGCTTTCCAAATCCTCCACCCAAAACTATTATAGTATTAAATAAAGAAAATATATAGAAGTTGCCATTAAAATTCTTAGTTATTTACCATATTTTGAGAATCTCTGACGCAGATATCTTCCTCTTACATCATGAAAGTATTACAAACATACATATCGATTTATTCTCTTTATTGTTTGACTTTCGGATTTAATGGTTCGCTATGTGAATAAATAAATACAAGTTTTACTACATAACAAGGAAGGAAAAACCTTAATTATTTGCATCCACACAATACCATATTTATTTGTTATTAGAGATAACCGCAATACAATTACCTAAAAAGATATAAAATATTCACATAATAAAAAGTTAACTATTTAGTTTCTTATTATTTATTATAAAAAAAATTGTTTTCCTTTTCAAGTGATAATTTACAAAATTAAATAAAAAATAATAAATTTATTTAACCCTTGAGGAAAAATCGTCAACTCAATAATATTATACGTATCATACAAGTAACTCATCCAAGTAATATATAGATACAGATATATATAGTGTTTTAATAACTTTTTATAAAATCATTTACGTCTTATATTTACCTCCGTGCAGCGTAATCACGTGCCTTCATCTCTATAGCAGTCGCCGTCGTCGTCTTAGGACGAGCAAGTACATCGAGAGGCGGAAACATGGAGGCCGTGACGAATACTGACAGCAAGGCAGCGTCGGGAGATCCACGCGCCACTGCAGCCCACACATTCAAGAAAGTGCTCAAGGTGGCTGCGTCGGCCAATTTGTGACTCATGCAAATACCTATTGCAATCCCCCCACATTTAAAAAAATTAGCTTGAACTAGCAACAAGAACCCTGCGACAGCTTCAGGGGACAAAATGTCTATCGGAGGAAACTCTTTCAGCTGTAGCGCTTTCGGCTTTTCAAGGACTTGCGAGAGGTCGGCATTGACGGTTGTCTCCACCAACTCCACTCCTTGATCGTTGCATTCGATAGAAATGTCGTTGCGAATTCTCCCAGCAAAGGGATAAAAATGTTTGAGCGTTTCGGATAGAGATGTTTTTAACCTCGAGGACTTGAATTCTCTGTCGTCGCTGCTGTCTCCGTTCCTGGCGTAAAAGAGAAGAAATGGAGTATAGACAGTTGGGATGATCTGATCAAGCTTAGAGAGCTTGAAATCTCGGAGTTCGATGGGAGTTGGAGAAGATGGTTTGATGATTTCTCTCTTCACGGTTTTTATCTCAATCTCCATGTTCCGTTATTTGCTGTGTTTCTGGTTTTGACCATTAGAGCTAATTGTCCATATAGAGGCGGGGTTTTTATTTTATTTCCACTTCCCCACCAAACCCCAGCGCCGCCGCCCCCCCTCCCGGGGGCACCTCAATCCAAAATTGTATTATTTCTTCATTTTGTATACCTGTTTTTCATTTCTTCTTTTTTTCCAAATATCTTTCCCATAGGAAGAGCAACGTTAATTCTACATTATATAGCGTAAATAAATAATAATAATAATAATAATAATGATTTCTATGATTAAATTTTTAGTTTTACCAATAAAAAGCAGTTGTAGAATATTTTTTTTCAAGGAATAGCTTTGGACGGCCGGCCACGACCTGTTCTAGAATCCATTTTTTTTTTCTTCTCATGATGCGCGCTTACACAGGTATATATTTATTGGAACGATTATGTGGTGTTGGTGGTCAATCACTATTTCACGTGCAATTATTTGATATATATGTCATTAATAAAATGATTTATTACATAATCATTTTGTGCTAATGTTAGATTTGTGCCCTATATAAAACTAACATCTTATCTATTTAGATGGGTATAATTTGATTAGTATGATTTGATAATTTTAAAGTTTAATTATAACAATATAGTTTAACTTATAAAATTTTTAATCTAAAAAATCAGTTCAATTCAATCGGTTCATAGTTCAAACCACAAAATTAATAAGAAACGATTGAAAATTTTCCAAAATTTTGCAACCTATTCAAATTATTTATGCAAATAACTATCCAAAATTGCAACCTGCTCAAGAAACTATCTGAAGCCCAACTAGTACTAAATTATTTATCCTATTCAAAATTTGCAACCTGTTCAAATGCTACAACCTACCTCAACCAACTTAGAAAAATAAGGTATTCTCATGTTAATATTTCTAAACCTCTAGTTTTCTATTATGTTTTATTTCTTTATACTTCTCCACAGTGAAAATTCTATATTGCATTTAGTATTCATTCACAGCAAAATGTAAAAAGCACCGGTCCCCACCATACTAGTACCCATCAAGTTGACCACATTGAGGGTAGGGGAATGAATTCGCAAACAGAGGCAGGCAAGATATTTGTAGAACCGTGTGAACGCAGTTCGAATAGGACTTTGTTACTATCAAGCCCGAGTCAAATGGATGTAGTTCAACTAACAAAACAGAACCACAAAGACAGTTTATAATTACTTTTAGAAATTGTAATTACTAACTAGAGTAGGTGCATGTAAATGATAGATCTGTAGATTGTAAGCAGAAAATAGAGATTGTAATTAACTGATTTGCCTAAATCCTTGGAAAGAAATTATACACAATCGTGGAATTTGTAGCAAATAAAAACATGTCCTTTTTTATATATTCTGGATTTAATTGATAAAAAAGGAATGATTTTTATGGCATTTTTGTGTTTTAATGAGAATGAAGTAAAAATAAAATATATGGATGAAATCAATAATTGAATATAACACACCAACTATGAATACAAATTAGATTTATGATTAAAACACAAGATTCGATATGATTCAAGAATTTCTATAATTAATCAATATGTTCGCTAATCAAGTTTGTCAAATTTGTGATTTTATTTAAAGTTACCAAAAGATCTGTAAAATCATAACATAGAATTTAATCGTAAAAATATAAGTTTCTATGATCTATGTAAATTAGTAATAAGAAACCATAAATATGCTTATAGAAGCCATGAAAACTTAGAATACATGATATAAATAAAGAAATTTAATATAAATTTTGATCATAATGTAGGTTATAGTATAAATTATTAATTATAAATCATTATACTAATACATAAAATTGAAAAATAAATATTAGTATTGATAAAAATTATACTACAATATGAATTATCATGATAAAAAAGTTAAACTAAAAACAAATTATTAATCATCAATTACCCAAAATTATCAAAACTGTTACAAGCTCACCCAACTATAATTATTATCAACTTTATTATTATTTTTATAGTTAATATCGTTATTTTACTATCACCAATAATATCAATATTTTCTTATTTTGATTCTTTCGAATTACTCATTTGTATTTAGTTTTCAATAGCATTAATATTATGAATCTTTAAAACATCTTAATTTCAACTCTTAGGCCATAACTCTCCAAATTTATAAGTGCACCAATTTCCTCCATAATATTGTTTTTATTTTTTCCTTACCCCTTTCACTTAAAATGATACATAATCAATTATCATTTAATAAATCAAATATCTTCTTCCTCAATTACCCATTCATCATCAATGAAAGGTTTTTAATAGTGAAACTAGTAATCAAATCAATTTAGGCTAAAGAAGCAAATGCAACATTATTTCACTCATAATTTGATAACTTTGATTTTAAATTTTAGAAATTCGTCTTTCTTTTCCTTAGTTTTGATAGTCTATTAGATTTAAATCAAGTATAATCACATAAAATTGTATATAATCATGTAGATTCACATGAAATTGATGGAATTGTAAACTCGTAAAATTGTACACCTAAATTTATGATTCTACAACGAGCTTACACCAAAACGATTTTATATGTGATTCAACTTGGAAAAATCTCATAAGAACATAAGCTTGTAGAATCATACAAATAGAATCATAATTTTGGCAATGGTGTCACTAATATCTATGAATTAGATTGATAAGAACTAAAAGAATAATTAAAGAGTAAAACAATGTGAAATAATTAATCTGCAATAAAGAAAGGGTTTCATAATTCTTAAAATAATTCATTGTGTTACATAGTATATCCTATTTATAGGCAAAGGAAAGTAAACCTACTAACTAAGGAATATCATGGAATCTACTTCTAGAAGCACAATGTAAGCAATCAAAAGCTTTGATCCATCACAAATTCATAAACAAAATAAAAAAACACATTTAGAAAAAAAAAATCAGAACTTATAAGAATTCTCTTAGACTAATTACTTGAACTTTTGCATTGAGTTTTTCTACGATTCAAAACTTAGCATTCAATGGCTTGTCTTTTGCAATCACAATCACAATCATCCCCTTGCGAGCCTAACTTCTTCTATGACCTTCTCAAATCATATTTGGAATTTTAATTCCTTAAACCAATTCAACTAGAGAAGTATAAAAAGGAAAAAAGATACATCTCGAAGCACTTGAACCCTAAAAAATCCTATTGCATAAGGATACTTTGGCACTCGAAGTCTAGAAGTATCTTCTTTGTTGGTACCAGACACACAAACACAAACACAAACCCCAATAGTTATTTAGTGAGATTATTTCCTTAATAAACCTTATCAAAATACTTACAATAGTCATATCCCTAAGAATAATATAGATTTTGATCAAACCTTTTCATTAATCTAGTTTTGTTTCATCTCATATTCAAACTCTAACTCTCAAACCCTAGAAAGCAACGGAAATGAAAGAGTAGAAAGAGAACGTACCTTCTAAAATGAAATGACTTTCTTATGACACTTACTTTTGAAAGGAACTCATTTTAGGAATTTGTTAGACATCATCATATAGAGGAATTATTGTGACAAATACTATTAGATTAGGCTAAGCCTCCCTTTTGTAGGCCTAATATTGGTCCTTTCATTGATTTCACAAATATTGACAATAGCAAACACTAGAGGCTTTACACGACTACAAGAAGAGGTAAATTTACATGTAAGTATGCTTAATGTACTTAATGAACATATAGATAGAATTGATGCATGTAATGATCATATGGAAACTTTACTCCATAAGAATATGAAAAATGTCATGCCATCCTTTAGATAACATTTAGAGAATAAAATATACTATTAAGTAGAAAAACATTATGAACAATTCATCATCCTCTCATGATAGTTCTATGGAGTCATAATCAAATATTCGTAGCATAAAGAAGGATTTGCCTAAGTTTTAAGTCAAGATCTAACTTTTTAGATCATTAAAGCCAATCATTTTTTTTTTAATTTCCATGAAGTTCCTGAATCTAATATGTTGAAAATGGTTTCTTTTGCCATGGAAGATGAGGCATTGATAAGTTGAATTTGATCTATGGAAAGCTCCTTTGTAAACATATAAGCTAATTTGAACTTAGCTCCCTACATGAATAAGTAGAATCAGTCCTTGAATAACATTAGAACAAAAAAATGGAGATCCATTTTGTTGTGTTAGAATTTTAAAGGTGGTTGGATCACCTACAAGAGAGAAAGAAAGTAGGCTAGGGGAGTGCTTGAGATTGCTCCGGCGTAGTCTCTTCGATGTCTTAGTTAGCTTAAGTGATTGATAATGTATGTTAAGGAGAGTAAAGAGTCAAAAAAGGTCCTTTACTTGGTAGTCCCTAATCCCTATTTATAGGGATTGGAGATGATTTTTATATGGAAAGTGAATTAATGCTTGAAATCCTCTCCAAATATTATAGAAGGTATATATTTGACTAGCTCTTTTCCTTATTTGTATTACACATTCGTACTTATCCATTTGAGACATATGGATTGAATATGAATAAATTTGTATTGAAGTGATTTAGAAGAGGATGGACTAAATATGTAGAGCTCAAGAGAAGGTCTAAGTGAGTGAAAATGGACTTTGAGGGTTCATGCCCAAAACATTCCAATCAACACTTGCACACTTAACAGCCCCCCCCCCCCCCCCCCCCCCCCTTAAATATATGGACATCTAAGGCCTTGGAGGTGAGTTATAGCACTTCATTTCTAGGTGGCCAAGCAAGCTAGTGACCTAAGTTAAGTCTCCTTATGCTAAATATTATAAAGGACACATAATGTGCTGAGGAGATTCAAGCAATTAACTTGAGGGTGGTAACAGTTAGGAAGCACATCAAACATTGTTAAAACTTATTGTACCAACCCAATATAAAAGGTTATGGAGCTTCAAAAACCAGTTCCATGAAAGGTTTCAATCAAATGGCATAGCATACGAAGGTTGATCCCTTGAGCAAGCATTAATTTAATTTGTCTTCTAGCGTGTAAATACAAGTGCATTTAATGTGAAATACAGTTGTCGATGCCTTGTTGAATGAGATAGGTAGGAAATTGCACGCTAGCTTGATCCTAACCATTGATTTTAATTGTGGGCCAAATGTCAAAATCAAGTTGGAGGACGTCTCAACGAATCCTTTCAGTAGCCATCACTTTGTTTCTTGTACCTAAGCCTATATATATTGGCTGTCTTTGCCATTACAACACTTTTGCCATTCATTTGAAGTTGCTGAGTCCGTTTACACAAAATCCATCACTCCATTTCCTCTAAACCTTCACTTCTTTTAAATCTTTATAAACTCAATCCTAATTTCATTACGTAGCCAAGTGAGTATGACTTATTTATCTTCTTCTCGCACTTAATCTAATCAAGAGGGGAGGCATACTCCCTCCTCAATGATAGTAGAAAAGACTCTCTAACATGGCTTCGGCACAACTAGTGACTCTAAGGGTAGTTTAGAGAGGGAAATTGATGTTGTGGCTGCCATCATCCAAATACTAAGGGATGTATATGTGGGTAATGGTGAAGAGAGACAATCGATGCAACCACTATAATCAGTAATCAAAGAGGGAAACACACTTGATGGGATCCAAAGCACTCTCTCATAAGAGGAGCTAGTGAAAGTGAGGAAGATTTCTAAGCATGCCTTCAAGGGTGAAAATTTGAGAAACCTTAAGCCAATAACCAAGTTGCTCTGACAGTTGGTCGTTGGTCTTGTCTTTACATGAAACATATGAAGTTTGGCTTTAAGCTCCCTTTATCGAGTTTTAAAGGGAGTTTTCAACTATTAATGAATTTCACTAACCTAACTCATGCCAAACACTCATAAATTGTTAATCGCATTCGAAGCATTGTGTGAGTACTTCATCCTCTAAGCTACCCTATAACTCCTCTATTTTTTTTACAGCTGAAGAGGTCAAATGATGGTTGGTACTACCTGACCAATCGTTCAAGGAAAAAGCTATTTATCGGACTAAACTCATTTATCCACGAGTGGAAGAGCTAATACTTGGTGGTAACATGCAATACCGACCTAAGCATTTGTATGAGCTAGGATAAACCAATCAAAATGTTGGCTATTCAAGCTCTAGTCCCAAGCGACAAGGCTACAATGGAATGTTTGCTAGCCAAGCTTCAAAGTAAGTTAGATCGGTTGTGGAATGCCTTGAAGGTGGTGGATGAGTATCTATACAACAGTAAACTCACTATGAGTGTAGCCTATGATGGTAAGGAAGGTTTTAAGCTTATGTTATTAGCCATGCTAAAGTAGGCTACAATGGGGAGGATGTTTGCCTATTTTCACTAGGGGAATTGGTCTCCTTTTAAGCTCTTTATTTGATATAATAACCTTTTATCCATTTTCTTACACCCTCTTATTGTTCTTTGTTTTTTACAAGTCTGTAACTTTGAGAGGACACTGCTATTGACCTTATTGCTAGAAGGTAGGTTGCTATGATAGCAAAGAGGTCCCAAAGAGCACCTCTAGTGTCAACCAAGTAGAGGAAGGCACCACTTCGCAACCTTAAGAAGTTCCCTTCACCATTGGGGAAGGGAGGGGGGTGACAAGTGTTAGTCACCAATAGGAGCACCAGGTGGCCATGTAGGGGACAAAGGAAAGGTTCCTAAAGAAGTTGCACAACAACCCCAAAAGTGGTATCGTGTTGATGCGGCATAAACTAGGCATGAGGGAGTTTAGGGTTGAACTCACGAAGACATCATGCAACTTGACATCTTATCCGCTTAGTAGAGTAGCTCATTCGGCATCACGGTATAGGCCTCGCTTTGCTAGCTGAGGAGAGGGTTAAGGAGACCACTTATTTAACTTCGAGGCTTTCATCTCCTTTGGATGAAGGCTAAATCAATCGCCCCCTTTAGTCGATGTATAACTTAGATATTGGATAAAGTGTTGGAAAAGTTAGTTGTGAGATCTTGAGAAGGAACATACTGTTAAGGGATGGAGCTATAATTAAAGACAACCTCTATGGGATGTCTAAAGATAGTATTGAAAGGCTTATCAGTGCAAAGCTTCACGATATAAGTGCCTCTATTTCAACACCCTTTACTTTGCATTAATATGCTTTACTTTAACCCTTGTGTACTATCTTGCAATTCATTAAGCTTCTCATGAAGCCTTTCGGTCTCTAGGGTGCTGAACTCAAGCAGGTAGGAGAACTTTGAATCGAATATGAAACTTTTTAGTCTCCTAGCACCAGCGACTATATGGAGGCTATAAAAAACTCTCTAATGACGTATGTAATATGTTACAGAAAGCAAAGGATTCCAAGAAGGCAACCGGGAAGGTTCAAGAGGAGGCTTATTGTCAACTCACTTAAATAGGGGAACTTTATATGACAGCTAAGGTAGAAGTCAACATATTAAGGATGCATGTGGAAACGGAGGTCAAAGCCAACATAGATCTTGTGACCAAGGTCACTAAGCTCAAGAGATGTAGTAGAGACCTTATAGTTAAGGTGAAGAAGCTTTCTAACTAGCTTAACAGTGCTAACAAACAATCGGAGAGTGCAAGCAAACAACTTGAGACCAAGGGGTAGCCTACACAAAGAGGGAAGACAATCTCCCTGTTGAAATTCATTAGCTGTGTGAGGATGCCAATTGAGATAAAGCTCACCTACTAGAGTTAGAGAGTGTTAATGCTGCTATGGCGAATCGAGCAACCTTAGAGAAGAAAATATTTGACAAGATAATGGCTAGTAAAGAGTGGTTTAAGCTTTAAGAATGAAAACTAATGGAATGCATACAATCTGTTGAGGCTTAGATCTTAAAAGCGCATCTTAATTACGATCTCAGTTGCTTAGACTATTATGATGATCCAGTGGAGGTCAATTTAAGTCTTGAGGGAACAATGGTCGATGATGAACCTACAGTAAGGGAAGCAGTAGAGGGCTAAAATCTATCCCAAGGCAATGAGTAAGGTTACACTGAGGAATAAGGCCATGCTAAGGAAGCAAGTCATGAGAGGAGGTCAGGCCACAGTTAAAGGATGTTCCCCTACCCCCTTCGAGTTTAGATCTTCCCAAAGATTCACTGCCCCCTTTAGATCCACACCTTATGGAGAGGATTGCCACTACCAATGTTGATGAAATCATAGAAGCTTTAATCATCCTCCCCCTAGAGAACCAAGAGATTTTTCCTCTTTATTTCACAAACTCTTATTTTTTCCAAGTTAGTATGCCTACTTGCAAATTGCAACTTTTGATGGGCCTTGTTACTTGCTTATGAGAATGTTAATATCTACTCTTAATACACTTTTATTACTCTACACTTATTGTGGCATGCCTATTACTACTTGAAAGAGTTCTTTATTTAGTTGTAGTAAATGTTTAATTGGTTAGTTTCCTTGTATACTCTATTTGCACCTGATTTTCCTTAGTTTGATTTGATTATTGTATTGTTATCAATGATGAATTGTGCTTTTAGGGGGTCCTTAGATGTTGAACATCTAAACTTAAGTCCTATTGATGAGTTTCTAGTGAATGCTTTAAATGGACCCCAAGGGGTTAGGTACTTTGACTGCTCTATAATAGTCTAGGAGCCAAAAATTATGCTCACCTCTTAAGGGGTTAGGACACACAGTCATCAAGACTCTATTTGCTTGTATGTGTGAGAGCTTGGACTTGATGTGAATTAGATTTTGTTAACCATAACAAGGCTAGGATTAAGCACGATCAAGAGTCCATTCACCTTGAATAGGTTTAGACTTGATAAGTATAAGGAGTCCATTCACCTCAAGTAAGCTGAGACTACATCAGTTTGATCAAACCTAAGTAAATAAATATTCAACATGTCACAATTGAACTTTGTGAAATGTAAGAATGTCATCCATTAGTCAATATTTAAGTTTACAAATGGTTAAACACTAATTTAGTCAAACTTAGACCTAAGGTTATTGGAATTGCAAGTCTGGGGAATAGGTTGACCATCCAATCTCTGTAGCCTCTATACTCCGTCACCTAGGTCCTCAACAACTCTTTCTAAAACTTCCTAATTTAACCTCCATGAGATTTAGTGGCCTCTAATTTTCTACAGACTAGGTCCCCTCATAGGAAGACCTTGTTTCTAACCTTTTTATCGTAGTACTGAGCAGCTCGGTGCTGATATGTCACTACTTGAATCCATGTAGTGTCCTAAAAACGTTCTATAGTGTCAAGGTTAGCTTTAAGTTAGACTTAGTTAACTAACGAGTCCATACTTTGAGTTCTAATGTTAGGGAGCTCCAAGTCAACTAAGTAGATGACTTTTGAGCCAAAGGCGGGTTTGAATGGTGCTTTACCTATAGAGGTCTTGTGAGTGGTTTTGTACCCCCTGCAAGCAAGTCAAAAACCCATCTGCCCCTTTAACATTGGGCTATTTTACTCTCTTCTTAAAACTATTGAGCACTATCTTGTTCATAACTTCAACTTGCCCATTTAACCAAAGATGTGCCACCAAGGTGTAATGAACTTTGATGTCATGCTCGTTGCAGAACATTCTACATTTTTTTGTTGTTGAATTGTGTGCCATTGCTTATTATTAGTATGTATGAAACTCTGTATCTACTGAGGATATTATTAAGAATGATGGCTTCAATGTTCCTCTCGGTGATCTTAGCCACTGACCTTAGCCTCTATCTACTTAGTAAAATAGTCAACAACAACAATAATAAACTACTGCTAACCTAAAGCTAGGAGGAAAGGACTTAAAATTTCTAAGCCCCATTAGGTAAAAGGCTAGGGGCTAGTGAGGGAGTGTAAGTCGTTGCTTAGAGTGTGCTCTATTGGTGTATGCTTTTGGCATTGTGTACACCTTCTTACAAGTTGCTTCAAATCTTCCCTCATGATAGGCCAATAGTAACTAAGTCTAAGCATCCTAATGTATAAAGCTCAGCTTTTGATATGATTGTTAAATACTCTAACATATAGCTCCTCCAACAAATTTTAGCCTTCTTTAAGTCAAACACATATGAGGAGTGGCATGCTTAAGCCCTTCTTATAGAGGAGGTCATCGATGATAGTATAATTTGTAGATTTATACATGAGCTTCTTAGCTTCCTTCCTATCTTGTGGGAGCGTACCATTCTTTCAAAAAGTCAGTGATTGAATCCATCTAGCATGGCTTAGTTGGCATAGGATACATCTCCATAACTTGAGCCTATTTCTTATTAATACTCTTATTTGGAAGGTACTCAATGAAAACTTTCTTCTCCCATTTATCTAAGTCAAGAATGCTTGTAAACGTAAGTTTTGACATCTTGTCAACTTCGGAATTCTCCACTCGAGAAACTTTGGTGATGTTTTAAGAGGGAAACTCTAAGGTAAGATTCCATATAACTTAGAGGTAGCTAGTCATTACTTCATCTTTAATAGTGTATTCTACTTTCACCTATTGGACAACAAGCTAGTAATTTGAATATATTTCTAGTTTCTTGACACCTATTTCCTTTGCCGGTTAGAGACTTGAAAGTAGAGATTCATATTCCTCTTTATTGTTGCTTGTTGAGAATCTGAAGTTTAGTGCATATGACACTTTCGCTCCATGTGGTCTATGTAACACCTCATCCCAAGTGGATGAGTCATCAATGTGGAGAGTCTATAGTGATTTGTCATTATTGTCTAATATTTCATCATTTGCTATGTACTCCACTATGAAGTCTGCAATGACTTAAGGCTTTATCACTTCTTGTGGTCGGTATTGTACCTTAAAAACATTAAGCTCTAAGGTGTACTTCATCATTTGACCTAATGTGTCCAACTTGTGTAATACGTTTCACAATTGCTGATTAATCAAGACTATTACTCAATGAGCTTTAAAGTATGACCATAGTCTTTTGGCTGAGATCATCACTATAAAGGCAAACTTTTCCACCTTTGCATACCTCGCCTTAAGTCCTTGGACAACATGGTTGACATAGTAAACCAATTTATGCTCTCTCCCTTCAACTCGTACTAGCACCAAAGAAAGAGCTTGGTCACTAACTAAGAGGTATAAGAATAGGTCTTCTTCAAGTACTAGTTTTGAGAGTATTAGTGGAGTTGTCAAGAATTCTTTCAACTAATCAAAGGCAGTCTAACATTGATTATTCCATTGAAAATTAGCTAGGTTCTTCAAAATTTTGAAGAACTTAAAGCATTTGTCTCCACTCCTAAACATGAATCTATTTAATGTGACAATGTGTCCTTTGAACTGTTGTACATCCTTGATTGATTTGGAGGCTACATTTCGTAGACAACTTGTCTCTTCTCAAGGTTTGCCTTGATGTTGCACTAGGTGACCGTATATCTAAGGAACTTACTTGAGTTTGTCCCAAAGATGTACTTTTAAGGGTTAAGTTTCATATTATATTATCTCAAATATCAAATGTTTCTTGCAAGTCCTAGTTATGGTCTTCAGGCTACATGCTTTTAATAATATATTGTTGATGTACACTTTGATATTCCACCTAATATGTTACTCATACATTTTTGTCACCAACCTCTAGTATTTAGCCTCAACATTTTTTAAGCTAAAAGGTATGACTTTGTAGCAATACGTGCCTAAGTTGGTGACAAATGAAGTGTGTACTTCATCTTCCTGCTTCATCTTAATTTAGTTGTACTTAGAAAATGCATCCATAAAGTTGAGCAAGGTATGGCTAGAGGTAAAATCAACTAGTTGGTTGATTTGAAATAGGGAAAAACAATCCTTTAGGTAGGCCTTGTTGAGGTTTGTGTAGTCTATACACATCCACCATTTCTCATTGGATTTCTTAACTATCACACAATTACCTAGTCAAGTCGAGTAATGTCCCCCCTTTATGAATCTTGTTTTGAATAGCTTTTGCACCTTTTCCTCGATAGTTGCATATTGTTTTAGAGTGAAATATATATATATATATTCTATTTGATGACCTTGGCATTGCAGTCAATAATGAGGCAATGCATCATCACTTTAGGGAGAAGCCTAGCATGTTCGATGGAAACTAGGTGAATACGTCATTATTGGACTTAAGGAAGTTGACAAGTTATTGTTTAAGCTTAACGGGCATTGACATTCCTACCTACATAGTCTGCTCAACGTTGCTGTTGAGTTAAATTTCTTCTATCTCCTTAGCCAGTTCTTCCCTTGATCCTGGCTTCTTCTCAAATCTAACCTCTACATTAAAGACCTCCTCTCATTTTAGAGCCTTCAGATGCAATGTGCATGCCAACTCTTAATCTCCTCAACATACACCTACTCCATCAAGAATTGGAAAATTTTCCTTTAAGTGTGGCATTAAAGAGACCATTCTAAAGGTGTTCTAACTTGGCCACCCTAATATTACATTGTAAGGCGACCAACAATCTACCATAAGGAATTTTATATTTTGTTAGGCTACGAAATTATTATCCCCTATAGCAGCATTTACATTAAAGACCTCCTCCTATCTTAAGGCCTTTAAATATAATGTGTGCACCAACTCTTGATCTCTTCAACATACACCTGCTCCATTTAGCATTAGAAATGTTGCCTTTAGGTGTGGCATTAAAGAGACCATTCTAAAGGTGTTCTAACTCGACCACCCCTATATCACATTATAGGGCAATCAGCAATCTACCACAAGGAATTCTATATTTTGTTAGGAAACAATATCATCATCCCTTAACTCCATTGCGAGGGTAACAATGGTTATAACCTGTATGGGTTGGTTATTAAACCTATAGAAGTCATGCTTATAGGGCTTCATCTTGGTTTTGAGCTTGGGTTGTATCTAGTTGTAAGTATATTTGAAGATGATGTTTACTGAATTGCTTATGACAATCAGGATCTTCCTGACTTTGAATTTGGTGATCCTTACATTGACCTCTAAGGCAATGTCATGGGGGCTTTTACACCCCCTTAAGGTTTTCACCTAAGAAGGAGATGGATGTGTCTACCCTTGGTCTTTTGCCATGTAAGCTCATCACTTTTTGGTTGGTTGGGGTGTTAACTAAGCTTAAGGAGCTCAATTGGCCTCCCTTCTAAGGTCCCCCAATGATGGTGCTAATCACACCATTAAAGGCTTAGTTAGGGCGATTGTTGTTATCCAACTCATTGCGACCTTACTAGTTTGTGAAAAACACCTATGTTGCAAACTTCCATGGAAATATCCCCCTCTAGCTTGTTCAATGGGGTATATGTTGTGAAACTCAAAATAGTGCACTTCCTATCTCTTGCACCGTTATTCGAAGATGACTCCTTACCTTGCTTGAGGCCTAAACAATCCTTGATAGACCCTTTGCTATCTTTTTTTTTTTTTTGTTCAATCTATTTTAGTTGAACTACTTCCTCACAAGGATAAAATCCTTTTGCTGGATATACTTTCTAGCCTTCTTTGTAAATTCATCAAAATTGGCCAACTTGTTTTTTGCTAGGGATTTAAAGAAGTCATTAGTAGGCTTAACACCCTAGATTACTATATTAAAGGTGACGCCCTTATCAATGTTGGAAATTTCCAACACTATTGCATTGAACCAAGCAAGATGATCATATCCTTATTTGATTAAGTTTAGGGTGGATGAGTCCTTCACAAGAGGCTTGGTAGCCAAGAAATGTTATTAAAACTAATTGGCCAACTAATGAAAGGAGGAGATGGAGTTAGGTGATAAATGTACTGCATTCGAGTAACCTTACATAAGATGCTTACAAAAGCTTTATAGGCAGCTACATCAATGAGGTCATACAAGTTCATCATCATCTAGAAGTGGCATAAGTGATCATTTGGATCAGTAATTCCATTATAGGTGTCAAGTTGTGGAAGGTGGACATTTAGAGGTAAAGACTCTTCTTGGATTGCCTGTGTGAATGGGAATGGGGTTATATTAATAGAGAATTAGGTAAAGGGGTCAACCTTCTTACTCTCCTTAGAATTAGAGAGTCATTTGATGTAATCATCAATTTGGTCGATATCCATATCATCAACTTGTCTGTTAGCTTGAGTGCGAGCAATAGATGGCTCGAGTCTATTATTCCTAGATAGATCACCATTATAGCTATGTAATGCAGCTGACAAGATTAGGTAGGGGTAAGCTCTTCCCTACAATGCGACAGGCAGAATTGGGTTAGCAGGGGCATGGTTGCAATGTTCCATAAACTTTGCTTGCTAATTTGCTTATTAAGTGTGTGCCATTAGTGGCGACGATGTTAGGTGGCTTTGTAGTAGTTCTGGTGAATGGGTAATAACATTTTCTAGCTCTAGCATATTATTGAGTTACTCCAATTCTGCCACATGGGCTTAGAGCCTCCCATTATCGTTGCAAATGGCTTCATTTTAAGCCACCAATGTTTTGTAGAGATTCTCCAAATCAAGAAAAAGTTCGGGACCGATTTGCTGTGGATTGGTGTTTGTGTTTTAAACAAATTGCTGGGATGTTGTGGCTTGGACATTTTGGTCTACCACTATGGCATCCATAGTTTCCTTAGATTTAGTTGTTTTTCATCTAGGTGCCATTAATTCAATCATGAGTAAGATCATGAAAATGGCACCAAATGTTGTGCTAGATTTCTAAAGGTAGCTGGATCATCTATAATAGAGAAAGAAATTAGGTTGTAGGGGGTGTCGAAGGTTGCTTTGGCATGGTCACTCTAACACCTAAGTCAGCATAAGCATTTAATAATGTATGCTAAAGAGAGTAAGAAGTAAAAAAAAAAAAAAGTCCTTTACGTAGTAGTCCCTAATCCTTATTTATAGGAATTAGAGGTGATCCTCATATGGAAAGTGAATTAATGCCCAAGATCCTCTCTGGATAATGTAGAGGGTGTATGCTTTACTAGCTCCTTTCCTTATCCATATCACGCCTTTGTACTTATTCATTTTAAGGATAAGCACAATCGAATTGATGTGCCTAAAACCAATATTAAGCACATACAAAAACCAATTTGAAAGACAAACAAACAATGTCAATCAAACTAGTCTCAATCTTATGAACAAAGGTGTCAATTTCCAATGAATGTAACCAATTCTTCAATTAGGATGTAATCAATCTTAGATCCAAATATGATATAGCTCTGATACCAAAAAGATGATGTGCCTAAATCCACTTAGAAGCACAATTAAAAGACTTAAGAAAAAGCAATCTCAAGTCAAGGTAAAACCGGATCCACAAGGGCAAAATTCACATGAACACTAGTGAAGATGTAAAGAATTCCAAATGCTCAAAGATATAATTGTAATGCCACAATGATAATCTCTTCTAATAACACCCTAATCTCATATAATCCACGAAAATATTCCACAAATTAAAAGAAAAACCTCAATTCCAAGAACTCCTTTCCAATAGTGAAGAACACGTTTTCAAGGGAATTCTTCAATGAAGATTCGAATTCAATTGCAAAGTACCTTAAGTAAAATCAAGAATTCGACAATAATAAGAAGTAATTCTGACCAAGAACTATCTCAATTCAACCCTAGATATGACACACTAGAGAAGAAAAGAAATCACAACAAATTGAAATTGATACAACTCACAATTTCAAGGTGTTGCACTCGCCACAATTTCAACTTCTTGGGATTGAAATTGATAAGAGAATTTGGAATTAGGAAAACCCTAAGCCCTCTCACGAAATGTGAAGTGTTTGTTCTGCAAAACAATAAGCCTCCTCAAACCCTCTCTTAAGCAAGTATTTATACTTGCTACTCCTAGGGTTAAAAAGTGCTCAAAATTACAAGTTTGCTACTTTTAAGGTGGCTAACCCTAAATGAAAATTACAAGGAAATAAAAGTGTCCCAAAACTAAAATACAACCAAAATAGTTCATAAAAGGAGAAATATATAAAAGAAATGGTCTTCAAGATGCTGGTCTTTTATAAGATCCATTGGCCTAGCTCATCGCCGGTTCAGGTCGGTCTATGGATAACCCATAAGCTGAGTCTGAGGGAGTTTGTCCATTGTTCTATAAAATATGATAAGTGTACCTATTGGAAAACACAATACAAGAATAATAGAAAAGAGGTTAATATATAAATAATTCCGGGGTCGATCTGCTCAAAATAGGCCTTCAACGCCAAGATTTGAAATCTTTCAGTTCTTGCCCTAATGATAGGTCTTGTCGGATTTTTATTCCTATCATGAATTGATCTAAAGCTCAGGATATACAGATTGAATTTAGGCAATTCTATGCTGAAGCAGTTTGGAAGAGGTTGGTCTAATCATGTAGAGCTTAGGAGAAGGTCTAAGTGGGCTAAAATGGGCCTTGAGAGTCCATGCTTACAAAAATCTATCAACACATGTCAAGATGTTTTCTCTACTCATGAAAAACTAGATTTCCTTCAATGTGAAGTGCATATTAGTTATCACAAAACAAATGTATCGTTGATGCATGTTTAACATTAAGCTAAAGTACAAGATACAATAGTTTACTTTTGTTGACTTTCAATTGATAAGTGAATTACCAAGAAACACACAAAACCTAATTGTCGATCTTTTTGGATAAGGGTAGTTATCCTAACCGCCATCACTATAAGCCTAAAGAATTAAATTTGATTTGCTAGAGAAAAACAATCCTTGACTAGCTATTGCTTTATGTACTTTAGCAGTCTTTCTAATGCTAGCTAATGTGAATGCTTAGGATTGTCCATAAATTGACTAAGAACACAGACTATATATGCAATATCTAGTCTTATGATGGACAAATGCAATAATTCTCAACTACTTATATGCAAAATGTAACATCAACCAATGAAGATTCATCTTCATGACAAAGTTTATGATTTACTACTATAGGTGTCATTGATGATTTAGCTCTAAGAAACCCTTCTTTAGCCAACAAATCTAGTTAAAACTTCCTTTGATTCAAAACCAATCTTGCAATTGATTGAGTTAATTTAAAGCCAACAAAACACTTTAACAGTCCCAAATTCTTCACCTTAAATTGAGTATTTAAAAACTACTTAAACTCCATAATGACTTCAATTCATTTACTTATAAGAGCTAGATCATCAACATATACAAGAATAGCTATAAAATCATCTTCACTTCCTTTAGTGAAAAAAGCATAACCACTATATGATTGTCTAAAACCATTAGCTAAAAGACAAGAAGATGATTTGGCTTTCCATTGCCGTGAATCTTGTTTTAAATCATACAGTGATTTATTAAGTTTGCAAACTAATTTACCATTACCATCACTCCCCCTTAATGTCTAAACCTAGTCGTATATCCATATACACTTCTTCAAACAAATCACCATTTAAAAATGCATTATGAACATCCATTTTATGAATATGCTAGCTAAAAACAACAGCAAGAGGAAAGAACAACCTCATAGTGGTATGCTTGATGACTAAGATAAGAGTCTCATTATAGTTAAATCCCTCCTTTTGACTATATCCCTTAGCAACTAAGCATGCTTTGTAACAATTAATACTAACATCAACCTCATTTTCAACTTATAGGCCTACTTAAATCAAATTGTATGTTTACCTTTTGGTAGAGAAACATTGGTCCAATTACTATTGTTTTTCAAAGCATAAAGCTCTCCATTCATTGCTTTGCTCTATGTTTCAAAATTTACAACTTGATTATAATAAGAAGTTTTAAAATGCTTGGAAAGTTAAACTATGATTGTATAAAAAGGTAAGAGTGAATTATATAACAAAACTCATAGAAGTGGAGGACAAGTGAAACAAAAATTAGATGAAGTGGAAGTGTTAGAAGGATTAACCAAGACATGACTTATATTGTGATGATAATCTACTAAGTAAGATGGCATACAATTTGATCTTATACTATAATGTAAAGGGATAGATTGGGTTTCAAGAAGAATAAAACTATAACGACCAAATTGATCATTAGAAGAAACTTCAATAGTTGTATGCTTGACTACATTATGCTGTAATGAGGAGATGAAACTTGTAATTTAGATATAGTTGCAAACTCTGTAAATTTTAATTGTATAGCATCATATCGAGAAAAGAGATGATCTATAAAGGAGGTAGAAATATTAAACAACATGAGGTCATTCCATCTAAAGTTTCCACTATTTGAAGAAAATCAAGATAAGGTCAATAGTTCCCATGATCTTATCATAGCTTACAATCCTTCCTCATAAATAACAAAAGGCTACAAGATCTCCCTCACTATTCTTTCAAATAGTAGCTACTAAGTTTAAAAAGATTAGTAACTTTGCTAAATATAATATTACAATGGATTTCCTCATAGTTTAGCTCAATTATCTCAATATACTCTACTAATACACTTTTTCACAATTGTCTCTCTTCTTGTTCTATTCTTTGTCCTTAACATATCTCAAATTTTAAATGATATAATCTTGGTAAGAGTTGTTGAGTCTTCAATTGAAAAATATCTTCCTTCTTCTAATAGAAGATATCTTTAGTTTTCTTTAGTCTTCTTCTAAAAATATATCTTTGAATTTTTTTTTTTTAATTCCTCAGATCTTGACATATGGCAAAAATACATTTATGACCTTTGTATTTTATTTTCCTTGTTCCCTTGAATATACATGACTTGATATATTACCTAAATATATCTAATTCTTATTACTAGGTCTTGACCTATAAAGCTTTTATATCAAATTTGATTTTGAACGATATTTATCTTATTAGTAGGGGGGGGGGGGGGTTAGATTGGGGGTAAATTAAGTATTCTCACAAATTTAGCCAAGTTTTCTTAATTAATAAATTTAATAAGCAATGATAAATATAGAGCAAGTAATGTAATAAACAATGTATAGAAAAATACAATAGATAGTGATAAAGAATTTAAGCTTGAGTGTATTGTGGAGTTTAGACCACCTCCTACTCTCTACAATCTCACATTCACCTCTCAACCAAGGACTTCACAAACTTTTATTAAGATACAAACCATGATAACTTCAAGAGCTTACATAAGATTTTCACACTCTTAATTACAAGTACAGTGCTTCTCTCTAAAGAATTTGCAAGTAAAAAGCACCTTGCACTATACTATGGTTTACAAGATATTTGCAATTATAAAGTACAAGACAAATTGAATGATAAGCAAGAGAACAAAGAAACTAATAGTAGTTTGTAGCTCTAAAGACTGTCTTCTATCTATCTCTTAACTTGTATTTAAAGGCCTCTTGAGAAAAATTGTCATTACTCCACTTCAAGCATACATTAAATGCTTCCAACAACTAGTTTCTATTTAAACCAACCAAATGGTTCATTTAAATAGTTTAACCAACCAAATGATTCCAAAGGAACCAGCCTATTGGTAGATTCGCTACCAGAAGACAGAATGCTCATTACCACTAGCTGAACAGTTTAATATATAACTAGTGGGTTGGTTAGTAGCAAAATAGCAAAGTCACTTTGAGATAGTGAACATCAAACACACTCACACTTTAACTAAATTAAAAGCAATTTCAAGAAACACTTAAGGATGGAAGTATAACACTTGGACAATTTCAACATCTTAACTTCTAATTTTATGAATTAATCATGTTTTGATGATTTGCCAAATTAAGCTCATAGTTATGATTAATTCAATTTCTTAACACACATAGTTTTGCTCTCATCAAAATCACATATAAACTTTTTGGTTCAACAATCTCCTCCTTTTGATGAGGATAAAACTTTGCAAGTATGTTCTCCCACAACTTAGTACTCTCCCTCAATTAAAAATTTGGTATTAAAAAGAAATTTTAAGTTTTAAGATCAAGCATTGGTGCTTAACTTACGGAGAATTCCAATCTTTCCAAGAGAGGGGAAAAAAAAAAGGATTAAGGCACATTGAAGCTACCAATCTTTCTCCCCCTTTATCCTCTCAAAAAAGAAAAAATGATAAGAGAAATGCTAGGCGATTAAGGAAAAGAGAGAATAGGGTAGAAAAGGAGCATAATGCTAGCTTAAGTTGAGACATAAGCCCCCTACAAGAAGTAAAAATTCCAATTACCATCAATGACAATAACTACCTATCAAAGCTAAATAAAGCAAAAGAAGCACACTCCATCAAAATAACAATAAATCAAACCACCACAACTAAAACCATCAAATAATGGTAACCTGGCACAAGGAGATGATAACAACAACTCACATAATCTACAAGAGTAATAATAATAGTAGCAAAAGAAGCATAAAATGAGAAATCATCAAAGGAAGGCCATAGGCCAAGTCAACATAAAGATTATTCAGACAAAGTTAATGTTAAACAAATACAAAGGAAGCATAAAAGATATGAAGAGGCCAAAATGGCTAAGTTTAATTACATCAAAAAAATAAAAGTCAATAAACAAAAGTAGACAAATCACTCATCAGCTAGAGGAGGTAGGGGGAGGTGGAAGATAAGGATAGGTAATTCTAAGATGAGAGCAAATGGCATGGTAGACAACATAAAACTTAGGGGCTAACATCTAAGGGAAGGTAAGGTAAGGTACTTTGATGACTAAGGAGCTCATCCTATCTAGTGCCAGTTGTAAGCTCATCTACATGACATCCACTAGCCTCTCTCACTAGCTTGATATCATGCTTACTATCATCTAAGTTTGAGTCACCCTTAATAGCTTGGCCAAAGCTATGAAAAGGAGAAAAAAGCATCTTGCTATCCTAACCCCTTCCTTTAATAGATTTCCAACCACATTTTTAATGTGACTCAGTATGAAAGGCTTAACTTAAGGTATGATGGAAGTCTGCTCAAAGTGGATGCCTTTACACTAGAGGAGAAGAGTAATCAATTGTCTACATCCAAGAAATGCTTGTTTAGGCTTATTTGTGATCTTTTTAAAGCAATGAAACACTAAGTCAAAATAATCAATCTTCTCATTGTAAAGGATATTTACTAAAATCCATAAATCACCCACTTAGAGGGCAATAGTTGTGATATATAAACAAATGGAGGATCCCATATTTGAGAGCTAATCTAAGTGCCTTAAGAACATGCTTATTATTCTAATATGTATCCCCAATACCTCTCACTCTAAAAAGATTCTCATAAAAAGATATACTTATAAAACTCTCCATATTTGAAAAACCATCAACACCAATACTAAGAATACTACAAATATCTTCAAGGGTGATCTCAATTCTTTTACCAAAAACAAAACTATATAGGCAAAGACATCAATAATCACCTGAATCCATTCCAACATACAAGTTTCCATGCCTATCAATATCATCAATTAAGTTGCTATAGAAATATCTAACGGTATCCTCATTCACAACATTGGGTTAATTCATAGTATGGAAAATTATATTAGTCACAACATCAAGCAAACTAGAAATCTCAAAGCAATCTATAACTTCATCATCAACATTCCAACCATAATAAATTTTTAACAATTTGAATTGGTCACACCTTTGAGCATGGTGTTGTGTAGGGAAGAGATGTCAATTAAAGGCGGTGCTAGTCTCAAGTCGCTTGCCTCTACCTTTACCTCACATAGTTAACTATCCTCTACCTTAAGAAGATGTCATTACTAGTGAAAATACAAAGATTTCACAAGGTGAGATTAGGGTCTTAGTGGAAGGGAGTAGTGGGTAAGTAGTAATGTGGGGAGTCAAAGAGAGAGATGAGAGGGGGGGGGGGGGGGGGGGGGGGGGGGGTGGGTTTGTAACTGAGTGAAAGTAAAGTGGATTAGTAGGAAAAAGGGAGGGTTTTGGTGGTGTAAATGAGTGTTTGTGAGAGCTACTCAAAGAGGAAGAGAGATGGGGCTTGGTTGGTGAAGAAGAAAGAAAAGGGAAATGAGGAGAGAGAGAAAGAAAAGAAAATTTAAAAGGCAGACTTCACAATCGGCTAATTGTGTACAAAATTATTGTACAGAATGCTATATTCAACTAGCCAGCTGATACGAACCCTAACAACCAAATGGTTAATGCAACCAGTCGAATGGTAGGGGTTTTACCATCCAAATGGTTGCATGTAGCATTCTATATAAAATACAAGCATTAACCAGGCAAATGTTATGAAGCTACCAGCCTACTAGTTTCCATAAATATACAACAACCCTTTTAAAACACAAGCAACATATTATATAAGAAACACGCAAGGTAAAATAATACTTTAAGCAAACTTCAATCAATCTAAAACATCATCTTCTAATTGAATTTGAGCTCAATTTTCACAAGATCTCGAAATTGCTACTTTGATTCCTTTTAAAGCAAGTTTTAGCTTAAAGTTAAGCATCATGAACTCACAAACTTACATTAACTCACAATTCTAGCAATTTGTCAATCAAATCAAGATCCATAAGTATAATATAGTAGCTTGGAGGTATAAACAATACTTGAAATACACAAAAACTCAAATTAGGTAGTTGAGTTCCTCAAAAATATTTAATTAAGTAGATGATTACAATAGGCTCAAGACTAAAATTGCTTACCAAATTGGCATTAACACAATCCAATGCTTTAAACAAATTTCAATAACATATTCAAGTCATATGAAAGCAAGATCAAGGCATAGAATGTCAAATTTTGCAAAAACACCATATTAGCTCTTTTAAAGCATTTCTATAGGATCATTCGGTCTTGGCAAGTCAAAATTGCATAAAATCAAAATTAATCAAATTAACTAATCAAACATCATCTAATATCATATTGAGCATACAAGAATATATATTGGAAAAATAGCATAAAGGAGCATTTTGGAACCAAAAATAGCATAAAGGAGCTAGAAAAGAAATGTATAAGCATAAAGTATGTCAAAAACATCAAGTTATACCATGAAAACTATGTAACCATGTTGCTTGTACCTAATATCATGTTGTAAGCTGATTTATGTGTTGAAAAACTTGATTTTTTACAAAAATCACTATATTGGTTCATTGACTCTTGGCATTCATCTTGAATGATCATTCCTAATTCTTTTCTTAAAGTGCAAAAGCAATCACCACTTAAGGATTTAGTAAAAATATCCACAATTTGACTACTAGTATCAACAAACTCTAAGCATATATCATTATTTTAATCATGAGCACATATGAAGTGATGTCTTATCTCAATATGATTAATCCTTAAGTGTTAGATTGGATTTTTGGTCAAATTGATTGCAGTTGTCTTATCACATCGGATTGGGAGTTTTTTAATGTTTAAACCATAATCATGCAAGGTTTGTTTTATCCATAAAATTTGAGTACAATAACAATTGATGGCCTCATATTTGGCTTAGACAGTTAATAGTGATACCAGATTTTGTTTCTTAGAATACCAAAATACTAATAAATTGCCAAGAAAGCAACATGTGTTGCTTCTGCTTTTCCAATAAACTTTACAATTGACAAAATCAGCATCATAGTATCTTACTAGATTGAAAGAAGTAAACTTAGGATACCACAAGATAATTTCAATAATGCCAAGAAGATACTTAAAGATGTGTTTTACCACACTCAAGTAAGATTCTTTAGGGTAAGATTGAAATCGTACACATAGACGCATGGTAAACATGATATCGGGTATAAAAGCAATTAAATACAACAAACTACCTATCATGCCTCTATATAACTCTTCACACACCAATTTTCTATATTCATCTTTATTTATCTTAAGTATAGTGCTCATAGGGGTATGCCTAACTTTACAATTATCCATTTTAAACCTTTTTAGGAGCTATCTAATATATTTAGTTTGATTAATAAAGCTTCCATTATCAATTTGTTCAACTTGGCCTTATCATTCTCATTTCAAATTCCTTTTTCATTTATTCTACAAATATATCAACTAAGCTCATGCTAGTAGCACCAAATACAATGTCATCTACAGAGATTTAAATAATTAATGTATTTAACTTGTAACTCTTGATAAACAATATTATATCAAGTTTTCCTCTAAAAAAGCCATTGTTTATTAAGAAGTTACTTAAACTCTCATACCAAGCTCATGAAGTTTGTTTGAGTCCATAGAATGCTTTGTTAAGTTGGAAAACATGATCAAGGAGTTCATTGTTTTCAAAACCGGGTGGTTACTCAACATAAACTTCCTCCCTAATGAAGCCATTCAAGAATACACTTTTGATATCTATTTGAAAAGTTTGAAGTCCTTAAAAGTAGCAAATGCTAAAAGAATTCTTACGGTTTTTAACCTAACAACTGAGGCAAAGGTCTCATCAAAATCAATCCCTTCCTCTTAGTTCTAACCTTTAGCCACTAAGTGTGCCTTGTTCCTAGTTACTATTCCATTGTCATCTAACTTGTATCTATAAACCCATTTAGTTCCAATTATCACTCTATTACTAAGCTTAGGCACTGGATCACAAACTTTATTTCCTATGAATTGATTAAGCTCTTCTTACACAGCTTGTATCCAAAACTCATCTTTTAAGACTTCATCAATATTTTTAGACTCTGTTGGGGATAGGAACACTAGATTGCTCATGTTTCTAAGAGAAGCTCTAGTTAGTACCCTATTAGATGGTTCTTTGATTATTAGATCCTTTAGGTAATTTTTAGCAAATCACTATTCTCTAAGGAGGTCAAGATTATTTAATTGATTTAAATTATCATCTTCCCTAGAAACTTCCTTATTAAGTACGTTAGATTGAGCATTGTTAAGATTAAACCTATCTAATTGAGCACATAAACCACCAATATCATCATTTGTATCTTTACATGGTAAAGCATCATCAAACACAACATGCATAGCTAAGAAAAATACCTTCATCAGCTTTGGAATCGAATTTGCCAATTTGCTTCTTTCCATTATTCAAAATATAGCATTTGGTTTTGAATGGGAGAAAATATGATATGTTAAGTCTCTTGCCTTTGCAAAGCTCTTTGGGGGTTTTCTTTATAATCGGCTTTATGAAAACTCAATTTATAATATAACAAGTAGTATTAATAGCTTCAACCTAAAAAAATATATATTTTCATAATTTATTTTCACAAAGCATAGTCTTAGCCATTTAATTAAAATCCTTTTTTTTTTCTTTCAACGACTCCATTTTGTTGTGGACTTCTAGGTGTCAAAAAGGTATGTTCTATACTTTTTATTTACCAAAATCTTCCATTTCAAAATTTTCAAACTCTCCCCTATAATCACTTCTAATGGTGGCAATTGTAAAATCTTTTTTATTTTTGACCTTCTTACAATATCTAAAGAACACGCAATTGGATTTGTCCTTGTTTGTAAGAAAGAAGGCCTATGTGTACTAAGCAAATTATGTTTCAAGTTATCAACAAGTCATACATTCTTAATTATAAGATCCTTATTGATAAGAATGGTACCTTCACCTAAGATAGTTGCTTTTTTATTGTCTCTAAAGGTAACACACTTTTCTTCCTTCAAGGTTAATGTTTTCAACTTGAATGCATCCCCTATTCTTATGTCTTGAGCATTCCCTATCTAAGAACCATGGGTTACTCTACCTTGGAGGCTCTTACAAAAGTAGGAAATTATTTCTTTGGTACCCATTGAAGGTTGTGTCCTTTAGGGTTAGTAACAACATTATATACCTGTTCCTTAAAGATCCAAACCATCTTGCTTTTAAGACTCACATTCGAGTTTCTCCTTATTGCATAAATGTGTGCAATATGGCCAAACCTCTCACAAAAGTTGCAAGTCTTGCTTATAGCTTTTACAAAATAACTTTTGGACTTGTACCTATTGTTTCTACCATAGCCAATTCTACTCTTATCTAATCCTAACCTTTGTTGGCCTAAAAGCATTTTTAAGTTCTTTTCACCTTCAATGAACTTTTCTATAATTTCCTTTGAGTTTTCTAAGCTACATTTTAAGATCATATTCTCTATCTCAAGCTCCTCTAGCTTATCAACAATCACACCTTCATCTTTTAATTGATTGCATTCATTTTTCAAGTTGTTGCGCATCTCTTTTGAAATTTCATTATATCTATTTAATTCCTCATTCTTTTTAAATAACTCTTCTTTTATTTTTCATTTTCCAGTTTTTCATTCTCTAATCTCAAATGCTCATCATCTTCCATTAGGCTTTCATCCTTAACTTTATTATATTCATTCTTAAACACATCTAGCTCATTTCCTAATTCCTTCATCACCTTTTCAAAATACTATTCTTCTTTTGCATTTTAACCATTTGTTGATAGAATTAATCATACGTGCTCATTAATTCATCAATGGAAATATTTGAAGAACTAGAGGAAACCTTATCATCAAGAGCCATGAAGCACACTTCCTCATCCAAGTCTAAAATATCCTAAAATCGACAAAAAAATAATTATTATTATAAATAAAAATAAAAATAAAAAATATTAATTATATTAAAAGGAATTAATTAAGTGGAATTAGGAGGTTAAATAAAATTTTGAAAGTGTAAACGTAATATTATTTAGCATGAGTAGAATAGTGATTAGTATAGGCTCAATATTTTAAGGTCAATTGTTTAAATTACCCAAGTACTAAAAAGTGATGGAAGTATATAAGGGTCATTAACATTAATCAATACTTGCAACTAATAAGATTTAGTATTTAAGGGTAAATACTTTCTTGAAATCTCATTTTTTTTCCTCTCATTTTCTCTCTCTTCCATTCAATCTCTCTCATTACCCTCTCAACTCTCCTTATCTCTCTCTTGTTTTCACCCTCTCTCTCCCTTTCTCTTTTCTCTCTTTATTTCTCTATCTTAAACTCTCTCAAATCAATACTCTTGTTCACTATACTACATCTATACATCATTAAAAGGTGAAATTGAGCTCAATTCAAGTGAAATTAAATCTTATTTAGGTAAGTAATTGATTTAGATTAAGTTGAATTTTGATTTAAAAGCTCAAGTGGTCTAATATTAAGTTAATTATAGATTTATGCAAGAAATTGAATCAAGAAGTTGAAGAATCAAGTGGAGTCCCATTACAAGCTTGGTCAAAACATACATAGTGATAATAGTTTGAATTTGAATGTAGATTTTAGATATGTCAGTTAGAATCTTTTGATCTATAAGTTAGAATGTTAATTTAGGCATTTAATTATTATTTATTAAGGTGGAAGTCCTATTAGAATGCTAAAATTCAAGTGTGCAAGGTAATGATATTTGGGATTAAGATATTTTATAAAGTATCAATTGATTTATAAGATTTATAAAGATGTTAATAGCTAATTTTGGGTTTATAAAGGTGAATTTGGTATTAGAAATTCAATCTTGAAGTTTAAGAGATATTAAAAGATTACAAGAGTTAAGGAGTAATGTAAGTACTTAATTACTTGAAGTTTGAAGTGTGATTGGTGAATAATTGAAGTGAAATTGGGTATAGGTGCAAGTATGTATGGCATAGATGTATGAGTGTCTGTGAGGAATGTTTGATTTGGAGAACTATTATATTTTGCTATTAAGAATAATTAATTGAAGTTGTGGTGGAAGTAGATTAATGTTTATATTTTTTATTTGATGGATATAGAGAACACATGATTTCGTGGAGTTTAATTGTGTATTTGATTAATTTTGATGAATTAATGATAAGAAATGTATAATTGATGTTTGATAGGAAGTATAGTTAATTAGAATGTGTTATTGAAAAAGAATGGATGAATGGGATATGATTCTTGTGTTGACCAAATTGTGTATGGTTAAATGGGTATTTGGAATGTTAAAAATAATAATTTGATGATTTAGAATGAGTGTTAATTGATGATGATTGGTAAAGTAATGGGTAAGAAATGGATGAGTTGAGGTTTAATTCATTTCTAGAATGTAATATGAAAAATGGGTTGTTAATCTAATGCTAAATAAATTTTAAGTATTGATTTTAAAAGAGGTAGAGATTTAGTAAATTTTGGTTTTGGTTTGAAGTGATTTGAAGTTTAAATGAATAAGATATGACATTTTGAAGTTTTAATTCGTAATTGGATTTTGCTAGTAGTTAAAGGATGTGTAATCTAGATAAAATTTGGAAATTCCTAAAGAAATGGATACAGGGATGAATTAGAAATCAAATGGCTTTTGTTTGACATGATTTGGAGTTAAAATGAGTAAGCGATACTTGTTTTAGTGAAGCATGTGCATGGAAATTGAAATCTAGAATTTTGTTAATGAATACTAAATTGTAATTGATTTGATAAAGTTTGAATGTTAAGTAATGTGAATGATAATTTTGTAAATTTTGCAATTTAAATTCATCTTTTGGTATCTTTGATGTGTAATCGTGATTGACTCATTAATGGAAATTATTTAAGCAAGTTGACTCGCTGCTTGACTCACCAAGTTATATTTGAATGACTTAAATGTGTTCTTATGTTCTTCATGATATTCAAACCGTTTTTAGTGAAGTTTAAGCTTGATCTAAATTCTTTGACTAAAATCATTAAAAATGCATTTTCCAATGAGTTTTGAGATAATTACTTTTCTAGGTAAAGTTTTACTCCAACATTAGATTTCCACAAAGTGTTTTATCAAATTCAAATTCATTTTCACCTAACAAGTGATTATAGTTTTAGATCAAAATAGTTTCAAGAATGTATTCTATCTTTATGAACATGTTGATCAATGTTAAAATGTGTTTATTAACTTAATTAAGAAAATGGGCTTAAGTTATAATATCGGGCTTTAAAATTAAATACACTTAATAAACATATAGGCCTTTTAATGAATAGTATACTTAGAAATTAATAAATAGGTTTTAGGCTATCCCTTTGAGAGGACCAAACTGGTCTAAATCTAGTTCACTTGAGCTAAATTAGTTCCCTTTTGACCAGTTCACCTAGGCTAGTCCAAATTTAAAAATTAATAAAAATAAAAAAAAAAGTTAAAATTAAAAATTCAATAATAGAAAAAATAAAATAAAATAGATTAGGACCAAACCCCTAAAAGATAAACTGGATCTAAATTATTCCTAATTGGTTCAATCTTATTCTAATCAGTTCACAATCTCTAAACCAATACAATTGATAAGTTGATTCACTAATTAATTAAAGAAAATATAGGATTAATATCAAACTAAAATAGTGAACTTAGCTAAAATCTTATTTAAACATTAATTGCTATGGGCCCCTCTTATTGCACTGAATGACCGATCACATGGGGTGGATCTACTAATGCAATGTTTTCTCCGATCCGACAAGCACATGAGTCAAGTTACTCGCACAGGTAAGCAAAAAGGGCTGCTATCAGACTAGCGAGGAGGAAGGAACAGATAAATCGCTAGCACTTGTCCCTTTCGCCTGGTCCTTGTCCTTCTCTTCTTAAGGAAACTGATTCAACAACAGCACACTTCTAAAACAAGACTTGGTAAAAGCGCCTCTTTCGCGAGGTGAATGTACTAAGTTTATACCCATGGGCTTAAATAGTAGTAAATATGGTTGAATCAATAATTATGTTAATTAAATTAATTAAACACTAATACTAATCAATAATTATGTTTTAATTGCATAGTATCTTCTAATTGAATTAGAGGTTCAACTAATCAAAGATTATCCTATGACTCTCCCTTTTCAAGTATGAAATAGTTGCATGCTACATGTTCGATATAGAATAACTAAAATAAATTAATACTGAAACTCGACCTAAGTTTCTACCTAAGTGGAATACATGGTTGGTTATTATTTCCCTTAAGGTTTTAGGGCGTGATGGAGTCACTTGAATTATCATCACTCCAAGTGGCAACCGTGGCTTCCCTTCGTCATAGTTTGCTGACCTTTTTAAGCATTTGGCAATATTGTTGGTTGTAGCCTAGCTTGTGACATTTATAGCAAGTAAGAACTTCTTTCTTCTCCCTTTATGATTTAGATGAGCTTTTGGTATCCTCTTTCCTTAACTTCTTATTGAATTTCCTCGCCAACATCACCAACTCTTCATCATCATCACTTGTACTTAGCATCAAGGCCTTAAAAGCTATTGTCTTCTTCTTGGATTCTCCTCCTTTGACATCTTATCAAGATCACAAGCCTCTTCAATGGTGGTCCTTTTTGCCTCCCAATCTTTTAGTAATGAACTAAGAATTTTGGAACCGATTTCCACATCAGTAAAGTTCTCACCAAGAGCACTCAAAGGATTTATGATGTCGATGAATCTATTATGTATTTCACCAATTGTTTCTTTAGGTTTCATTTTGAAAATTTCAAATTGTCTACAAAGTAAGCTGACTTTTATATCTCTAACACGAGAAGTTCCTTCATATGTACATTGTAGCTCGTCTCAAACTCTTTAGCACTCTTGCAAGTGCATGTTCTATTAAAATCATTTTCATTAATAACACAATGTAGTATGTTCATAGCAAAATCATTTAATTAAACCTTTTTCCAAGCATCATCATCACAATATTTTTCCTATTTATTTTCAATTTTAATTGGTCCATTTTCTATGGCATTTCAAAGTGATCTATTTTGTACTTTAGTGAAAATCTTCATCCTACATTTCCAATATAAATAGTTATTGCCGATTAGAAGAGGTAGCCTATTTATAGCTTCACCTTTTAGAAAGCCCAATGCTTTTGTTGCCATGATCTTTACTCTAAGATACGACTAAGCACATAGATAAACTTAGAGACCGACTCTTATAACAAATGAAATATTAAGCTAATACTCGAGAGGGGAGGTGTTTGAATTGAGTATTCTTGCAAATTTAGCCAAATTTTCTTAATTAATCAAGTTAATAAGCAATGATAAATATAGAGTAAGTAATATAATAAACAATGTATAGAAAGAAATATAAGAGATAGGGATAGAGAATTCAAACCTAGATTTAACATGGAGTTCGGACACCCCCTACAAGCGCCTCTTAATCTCTACGATCATACAATTGCCTCCAAGTGCTTCACACACTTTTATTAGGTCACAAACTACCATGGCTTCAAGTGCCTATACAAGATTTTCACACTCTCAATTACAAATAAAGTGCCTCTCTCTAAAGAATTTGCAAGTAAAGAGCACCTTGCACTATGTTATGGTTTACATGATATTTGCAACTATAAAGTACAAGAAAATTGAATGACCCAATAGGGGGGACTAGTAGAATTAACTAAAACCGTCATGTTATGTGTACACCATTACATGATAATTGCCTTGTGAATCAAAACTTGCAAGACTACATAAATATTTAGTCATTACATTTAATCATATTTATATATCATTATATAATAGGAAAATAATTATGGAATTCAATATTCCACAATTCAAGACTTAAAAAGTCATAATTCCCTACCAAGTAATAAAATGGTAGTCACTAAAATAGTCCTAGATTTTAAGGAAATTTTATTTCTATTTGAGTTCTAAAAAATAAGAAAATAAGTTATATAATTAAATAATCTTCTATGATACTTCTTACACCATATGTCTTGAAGAAGGTAACTCCCTTTCACACAAGGTCTTAACCCATCCTATCCTTTTAGTATTACCTACAAAAGTAATCTATTGAGAGGTGAATACACACTACAACTCATTGATGGAAGTGCAATATTCTTCTTACTGTAGAAGTACAAGTAGGGACAAGCAAGTTTTGAACTATATGCTATTCATAAACAACCACATGTAATGTAAACAACACACACGATCTCTTGGTAATTAGCGTGAAGTCTAAAGTATAAGCCTTTACTTAACCTTAGTTTAGGGATCCAATCACCAACATCAATGCTTGGGAATCATTCAAAGTATTTCTCAAAGTATTCAAATAACTCTAATTAATCAATTAATGATTTCCCTAAGCGTAACTTTTCACAAGAAACCCATAAACCCTAAATGACAGAGTGGGAACATCTAGCCAAATTAATTGTATGGCAATCCCTATTTTACTTAGTTCACGAATGCTAAAACCAAATTTCTCCTTTTTAAGTAAATTCTCTTTACCTACTAGTGCATTGATGGCCTTCAAGTTGATGCAAATGTCTCGTGCTATACATGTTAAATTTTAATTTAGCCAAATATCTTCAATTCAATTTACTTTTAGGTAGCCGACCAGTATTATACAAAAATCCCCTTTTTGCATTAAGCTAATAAGACACAATTCAATTCAATCAATGAAAATTACCCAATCAATTATGTATCACAATTCACATCATCACACTACTCACAACTCATCATTTTAATTCCTTTACTCATCATTTTGGCATTATAAATAAATCTTTTACAAGTTCAAAGAATTGATGAACCATAAGATTGAGTAATCCTTTTTGGAAAAGTGGAGGCACATGGTGTGACAATGTTAAACTTATGGGGTACACCTTGTTAACATTACTTTTAAGTAACAAAGGCTCTAAAAAATCTTCCAAGGATTAGTGGAATATACAAGGGTTAATATTAAATAGGGTGGATAGGTGACATATGGGATCATAAGGAAGCAAAATTTTAAGAAAAAAGGGGGATAAGCCCTTACCACCTAACAACTTGCTTCGCACCGTCTAGTCAGTGCTAAAAGGGCAGCGATTGGCCGATTTGCTTTCTATCATTTAGATGGTAGGTTCCATCAACCTTGGATTTTCTACAAAAACATCTCTCAATAATCTCCACTTTTAACATAAAAATAATTAACCAAGCTTCAAGTAACACATCAATATGCTATGGAGCAATCATAATCAATAACACGCACTGTAGTAATTAATCGAATTTCCTACTCATAATGTGATGGGAAAAATTCTGGCACTGTCAACCTCTTCAGAACCCAATTTGGATGATTAACCAAATTGCTCATATTTTATCTTATGTCTTTGTTTCTAATAAACTTTGAGAATAATCTTACAGGTACAATTACATATCTCCATGGGATGCCAAAATGTCCTACAACTTCAGTTGGACACAGAAACATTTTTCTGGATAACAATCAAAGGCCCGTTGCGATTGTTCTTTATTCTGAGGCATTGGATCATGAAGATTTATGTTATTTTGTATCTTGTAAATGTTTATTGAACTATTTTGGTTGTATTTTGGTTTTGGGACACTTTTATTTCTTTGTAACTTTCATTTAGGGTTAGCCACCTTAAAAGTGGCAAACATGTAATTTTGAGCACTTTTTTAACCCTAGAAGTAGCAAGTATAAATACTTGCTTAAGAGAGGGTTTAGGGGAGATTATTTTTGCAGAACATACACCTCTTTTCACGTGTGAATTAGGGTTCATACCTTGGTTCCAACTCTTATCAATTTCAATTCCAAGACTTGAAATTGTGGCGAGTGCAACATCTTGAAATTGTGAGTTATATCAATTTCATTTTGTTGTGATTTCTTTTCTTCTCTAGTGTGTTGTATCTAGGGTTGATTAGAGATAGTTCTTGGTCAATTTACATCTTATTGTACACGAATTCTTGTGATTATTTGAAGTACTTATCATTTGATTTGGATCATCATTGAAAAGTTTCCTTGAAAACGTGAATTTCACCATTGGGAAAGGAATCTTACTTTATGGTTTTCTTTGTCAAATTGAGGCTTAATTTGCGTGGATTATATGACATTAGAGTGTTATTAGAAGGCATTTTCTTTGGGGTATTCTGATTATATTATTAGTTGATTGAATTTCATCATTTCAACATTAGGGTTCATTTGAAAAGTGCCATTTTTGGATCCGATTTTGCCTAGACTTGAGATATCTTTTCTTAAGTCTTTTGGATGTGCTTTTGAGAGTGGTTAGGCACATCATCTTTTTGGTATCAGAGCTATCTAACTTGGATACTTAAGATTTATCACATCCTCATTGGAAGAATTGGTTATAAACATTGAGAATTGACACCATTGTTCATGTGATTGAGACTAGTTTGATTGACATTGTTTCTTTGTCTTTCAAATTGGTTTTTATATGTGCTTAATCTTGGATTTGAGCACATCATAATGGCCTAAAGTTTAAGTCGAAATAATCTTCACATGGTTGTGCTAAGTAGAAAAAATTGCCTATATTCAATAAGAGGCATACCCTCAATAAGTTCCTATAAGTGTATGGCTCCTGATGCAACAATCATGTGGGTGCTACATGCAAACACACTACACTTGGCTAAAGGAGAAAAGCAACATGTAGGAATGATCAGGAATCAATAAGATAGGAAAGAAGAATAGGTAATCTCAATTAGGCTCAAACATTTTATGAAAAGTAAATATTCTTCAATAAGTTGTTAATTTAATCTTTTGAGAAAGTAATTTGGCAAAGTAACAATGTTTTTCCCAAAAGTTCTCTCCCTTAAATGATGATGCCTTGAGTATTTATAGGTTTAGTCATCAATCTCATCCATCGAATGGTAATAGCGATCAACAATTGTAATGTACAGATCCTCACATGGACTCCTTATGAGCTTAAGCCCATTGAAAGCCTTCTTTAGTACATGAAAGGTTTATTTAGACCGATTGATCCAATAAGTCTTACTCTAAGCCCATTATGTCAAATCTCTCCTGATTATCCCAATTTCGTAGGCTTGACTTGTTAGGCCTTGTTACTTTAGCTTAAGGAGTTAAATCTAGTTGATTAAGGGGCTCAATACTCAAAATAGGATTTAGTCCTATACATTTTACTCCCTAACCAAAGTCCTTCAGGGTTTGGGTATCAATTAAGCCTTTCATATGGCTTAAGCACTGCTCGGTACATCTGTACTTATATAACAACTATACTACTATCAAGTGCACTTACATAGTTAAAAATTTTATTTCTTTGCAATTCATAGTATAGCTTATAATGCTAAAAGTAATTTAAGCTTTTCTTAGTATGTGGATATGCAACACCATTCAATTACGTGTACTACTTTGGCTAATTAAAATTGTATTGCCTCCAAGAAAATATTCAGTGAAATCCCAACCAAGAACTTGAATTTCCTTTTGGCAATAGCCTTGAGCCATAACTAATGGATGGTTCGATGAAAAATTGGTTTCCTCATATTAAATGCCAAGTAAAATGCTACTTTGACTTAAGGTTACGTTGCTCTTTAACCCCAGCACTTGCCATAGTCTTGATCCTTTCTAAGAAAATGATTAATCCATGTCTTAACATTGACTGTCCACAAGACAATAAGTTGAATAAATCTCTAACAAATATCCTTCTTGATTTTGTTAATGCGAAATCTCTATGTCTTTGAATCGACTTTGCTTGTATGAAGTTTTTTTTTCTTTTTTTTACTTGCTAAGTTGATATTCGCATATTAATTATGTGTTCTTATGTGTCCATACTCTTGGTTTATCTGATGATGAGAACTCATGGCTAATGATGAGAATTCATGGTAAAATTTCAGCTTTTGAGAAATCAGCTAATCACTGGTAATTCATGAAGTAGAGATATATGTCTCCAAGGCCTCGACCAAATACCGTTGTGAGAGGTCATTTTAGCATGCCGTTTAGCTCTTCCATCCAAGCTCCAGTCATTCTTCCCAAATTTTCTTCTAAAAAATAAATAAATAAATAAATAATTAAAAAAAAAAACCAATTTATCAATTAAGGAGGCCAATAACATTGTAAAATATGCAATTTGCACCATTTAGGAATTGAAAGCATGCAATCTCCATGCTTCACATGCAATATGAATTGATGAAGCTTCCATTCGCAATATTACATAATTTCTTCTATCCAAATATTAACTGAAGATTAATCCATTGATATTATACAAGCCCATTTTCAACTATAAGTTTCTGAATTATCTATACAATTCACCTTCAATGCTCCCCAACAACAGGACAAGGATAAGATTATTCTTCTTTATATGTTGCAAATTTACACCTGGTACTAAGAATGACCCTCCCATTATTTTGAGGCTTCCATAAACAAATTTGTACATTCCATATTCTAAATCATTGACCCATATCCACTGTGTTATTGTGACATTAGTATCCATGACTTAATACTTGTCCACTATACTACAACATAGATATATGATCGGCATCAACAAATACTATTACCATGCATGACAACAATGACTAAGCCACATGCTATTGCAACGTGATTTCTTTAGCTTCATTAGCGACGTCATTCTTTCCCCTAGTTAGCTGCTTATCAGGATAAGCACCAAATACACACAACAAAGTAAATTTATCACACAAGCATGTGACAAAAAGATGAGATGTCACACTCTAATGGCTACATTGTACAATGAGGTAGTATATCCGTTATTCCCACCCCACTACACATGGCTAGATCTCCTTTTATTTTCTTGTCGCTTATTTTTAGTGATTGCCAAGGATAGGGAGGGAAGGAGAAGAAGCAATGGACTACAAAACTTGTTGAAGAAGTTAGGAAAACCCCTTGGAAAGAGGAAGGAGGAACTAGTAGCTGACATGACGACAATGGAGCCATGGCAGATTGAAGATTGGCAGAACTATTAGCTACAAAGATGGTGGAACCAGTAGCTGTGAAGACGATGAAACCGTTCGTGTGAAGACGACGGAGCCATTTGTGAGAAGACGGTGGAACCCGTAACTGCGAAGACGACAAAATCGTTCATGTGATGACGGTAGAATCGTTCGTGTGAAGATGGTGAAACCAAGAGCGGTAGAAAATTAGAGAAGAATCAAGAAAGAGGAAGCCTGAAGTAGAAGGACCATAGAGAGGTATTGACGACCGGTAAAATTCCACCAAAGCTCAATAGAGACCGAAAGAAATTTACTGCATTCATGAAGTATTGACGCAGCGTGAAAGCGTAAGGTAAACGAAAATCAATTCACCGGTTGATTTCTAACACACAAATTTCAGCATGCAAATTCAATTGGAGAAAGCCTCTCAATATTTGTTGTAAAATCTCATAGAATAAAGCCTGCCCCCTCATAAGAAACCCTAAGAGGTATTTATAGTCCCACAAAGTTACATTGAAAAATAAATAAAGAGGAAAATCGCGAAACTAAAAGCTGGTGGTGAAGGCCGGCCTAAAGCTGGCGGCCTTGAATGTAAGCCGGCCAAAAGGCCAGCGGCTTTAAAAGAAAGCCGGCTCAAGGCCGGCGGCTTAAAAAGAAAGCCTACCCAAGGCCGACGGTGTAGGATTAAAACCCGGCAGCGTTGGATATCTACTGCGGCTTCTTAGCTTGTTTCCCCTTCTCCCGCTTATCCAATTAGTCTTTAGCTATTCTATCCGCATCAGTGTCCACATCATTCTCCCCCACCAGAGAAGAGCTCGACCCCGAGTTCTCTTCAGGATACAATGGTGTGTCATCTGGATGGAAGAGAGATAAATCTGCTACATTGAAAGTGACACGAGATGTTCATATCATCTAGGAGCTTCACGATATATGTGTTGTCATTGATCTTGCGCATGACTTCATAAGGACCATACTTCTTTGGCTGTAATTTCCCATATCTACTCACAGGAAAACGTTCTTTCCGAAGATATACCATCACCTGATCGCCAACTTCAAATAGCTTCTTCCTTCTGTGTTTATCAACAACCCCTTTATACCTGGCATTAGCTTCTTCAATTTTCCTTTTGACTTCTTCTGTGAAGGCTTGGCACTGTTCCGCCATATTCTTAGCAGCAATGTTACCTTCCACTCCCTTGGGTAACTTGATCAAGTCCAGCGTATGTTGTGGCGTTTTGGTACTACCAAAAACGGTGATCTTCCAATAGTTCTATGGACAGAACTATTGTAAGCGAACTCAGCTTGAGCCAACACTTGATCCCACTGCCCTGGCTTCTCGCGGCAAATGCTTCTAATTAAATTCCCGAGGGTCCAGTTGGTCACTTTTGTCTGACCGTCAGTTTGAGGGTGAGTTGTTGTTGATTGATGATCGCAATCACTCAAATTAAAAATCCCTTTCTATGACTCTCTGTTACGATCAAGTAGGCAAGTGCACTATCGATTATAATAGTATAGAGTTGAGTTCGGGTATCATCTCCTCAAGGATCAGCAAGTACTAATACTAACTCTAAACCAACTATCTAACCGCACAAATTCAAGAGGTTTCAGATTAAATTAAGAATACTTAACAAAACCTTTAGCAATTAAAAATAATACTATAACTTGATTATTAATTTGATAACTAAGAATATACCCTACCCTTATTACTCCTCTAATTGTCATGTAACTTTGCCCTTTCAATAAACTAGTTAACAAGCAATGGTTATCTCTAAACCGCGGAGTATCTAACACTAAGCTAATGTTCTTCCCAGAATCACTAGCTCCTAACCCTAATCGCTTTGATAAAGATCCCTCTTCTATCAAAATCAATTAGAATTGCATTAACACTCTTGAACCCTCAATTAGATCAAATTATCTAATTTAACCTAATACGGAAAATTCACGTTCTCTATCCCTATATTACATACGAATTCCTTTATTCATGTAAGATCTATTCAAACAAGAGATTTCCCAATCATCTTCTAAGAATTCAATGCAAACTCAATGTTGGCCATATATCAAATTAGCAGCACTACACGAACAACATGAATAAATTCAGAGAATTCCAATATTCATTAACTATGCAATCAATCCCATATTACATGACAATTAGAATTCATAAGGTTCGGGAATGAAACAACTAGCCACTAAGGATTTTCAAGATATAACTCAATGAAATAGAATGAAAAAGAAATAGAAAACCCATGTACATGAGTCCTTAGTGTCGTCTTCTTCCTTTCTCATCCTTTTCATCTTTTCTTTTCTGTCCCTTTGGCCTCCTCGGCCTCCTCGGCCTTTTTGCCTCTTGGCCTCCTCTTTTGAAAACTCTCCTTCCTCTCCTTGTTTTTCTCTCTCTCAAGACGACTATTTATACTTAGGGTAGCTTCCTCTCTGGCGTGTATGAGATATCCTTCAAATATGGACGAAAGATTTAAAATCGATTTGAAGATATCTTTCCTTCGATAGACACACGATCATACTACACGGGCGTGTAGATAAACCGTGTATCTCTCTGAGTCAGTGAACTCTAGGCGTGTATATCCCACACGACCGTTTGTAATAGCCGTTTATTCTTCTGTCTTCTTTGTTCTTCATACACGATTGATTACACGGGTGTGTATTCCAACCATGTACTGGTCTGTCCTGAAAACTCTTCTTCCATGCTGATACACGGTTGGATACACGGGCATGTATGCGAATCGTGTAGTCTCCTGATTCCTTCACACGGCCGTTTGTAAAACCGTGTGACTTCCTTTAACTTCAAAGCATTCCCTTTTTACTTGCTTTTATCTCCAATTCGTCTTGAATTTAAATACGTTTCATCAAATCCTCCTTTTCCACACCTGAACATGAAATATAAATCAATTAAGCATCATAATCTTATATTTTCATTCCCAATTATCTCAAAAATTGACTTAACCATCTCCAATTATAAGAGTAAAAATAGATTTATCAAATTTCCCCACACTTAAGAATTTGCTTGTCCTCAAGCAAATTACACATATGGAAGTCTCAATTCTCAGAATTCTTAAAACTCAGGAAGAAATTCAATCATTAACCCCACTTTATACCAGGATAGCCACCATTTTCCACAATTCGCCTTTCTTATCACTCAATCTTATTAAGCACTTGTATTCAAAATACCAATAGTCGATTTCCAGTATTAATCCAAGTAAGTGAAACTTTTACCCTTTATCATTTAACCAAAAATCTCAAGGTTAAGATCAGACTTACAATCATAGAACTCAAGCATATACATCCACTTATTTCCTGGATCTTTTTCCCCTTTTTGGATTGGGAATTCAACCTTTTAGTACCTTTTCTTAGTTAATTAACCCATGTAACGAACTTTTAATCGATAATCCCGGGCTCGTCACCCATGTTAACAGACGTTATCCCCTCAAGCATAGAGGGCATCCCTCGGATTTACTTGTTCGGATTGAATTAACTAATCAATCCCCTTTCTTTCTTTTTTTTTTTTAGTGAATAAGAGCGGTTTCCTTGGCCAGTAAGTCCCAGACCAGACGATCTTAAGCTACTAGGTTTTAAGATACCCCTTTGAACCTCTACCACTCGAATCCAAATATTCTAATTTAAGGCCTCATTTAGTTCAGTTTTCTCGGATTTTACTCATAACCCTTGTAGGGAGCTTTCAGCCAATGATCCCGAGTTCATCACCCAAGTCAATAGATGTTATTCCCCAGAAAGGGTACCCCTCGGACTTAATTACTCGAGTCAATGAGATCCACTTCTGAACTATTTGTTATTGTTCATCATTTTTTTAATTTTTTTATTTTTTTTTAAATTCATCAAATTACTCCCAATTTGTGTTCTATTCCATTATTTTTGTAAGGGAAAGTCATCAAGCTATAAGTATCACTTGTTCCTTCATTCAAGATCGCAAAATCAAATCCTAAATCTGAAATGAAAGCCTAAATAACAAGTAAGTCTCCCTCACATGGATACCATACTATAACTCTAAAAAGGATAAAGAGAATACAAAATAAGAGAATAATGCAAAATTCGAAAAATTTTCCATGAAATAGCTGCCTATACAAGTGGAATTTTATGTTTCCTGAGCAACTATTTCTCATCATCATTAAGCTTCCAAATGTTACTTAAACAAGGGAAATTGAGCATTTAAAAGTCCATAAGTTCATTACTCTTGTGATATCTTTCTGTTCTTTCTATTCCCTTTCCCACACTTAAAATCAGACATTGTCCCCAATGTCTGCCCACAAAGTACACGAAAGAAGGAAGAGAATGGAAATAAAAGGAAAAGAGAAACAAGACTCCCCTGGATCGATATCAGAATCGCGCATCTAGCATCCACTTTTGCAGAAGCACTCCATTCAATAGCATTCATGTGCATAGGACCAGGAGTTCTTGAAAAGAAATCCCAACATGTAATATCCCCGACCTTCTCATGACTAAAGTCATGTACTCCACACATCTAACAGAATCTCTGAAATGAAATAAAGAGTAATTGAATGGATTAAAGAAATAAAAGCTTACCTAAAGAAATGCATTTGTTAAAGTAGTTAGCGTTGAGCTTTCTTAATATTGTCGATCCCCGGCAACGGCGTCAAAAACTTGTTGATTGATGATCACAATCACTCAAATTAAAAATCCCTTTCTATGACTCTCTGTTACGATCAAGTAGGCAAGTGCACCTATTGATTATAATAGTATAGAGTTGATTTCGGGTATCATCTCCTCAAGGATCAGCAAGTACTAATACTAACTCTAAACCAACTATCTAACCGCACAAATTCGAGAGGTTTCAGATTAAATTAAGAATACTTAACAAAACCTTTAGCAATTAAAAATAATACTATAACTTGATTATTAATCTGATAACTAAGAATATACCTTACCCTTACTACTCCTCTAATTGTCATGTAACTTTGCCCTTTCAATAAACTAGTTAACAAGCAATGGTTATCTCTAAACCGCGGAGTATCTAACACTAAGCTAATGTTCTTCCTAGAATCACTAGCTCCTAACCCTAATCGCTTTGATAAAGATCCCTCTTCTATCAAAATCAATTAGAATTGCATTAACACTCTTGAACCCTCAATTAGATCAAATTATCTAATTTAACCTAATACGGAAAATTCACGTTCTCTATCCCTAGATTACATACGAATTCCTTTATTCATGTAAGATCTATTCAAACAAGAGATTTCCCAATCATCTTCTAAGAAATCAATGCAAACTCAATGTTGGCCATACATCAAATTAGCAACACTACACAAACAACATGAATAAATTCATAGAATTCCAATATTCATTAACTATGCAATCAATCCCATATTACATGACAATTAGAATTCATAAGGTTCGGGAATGAAACAACTAGCCACTAAGGATTTTCAAGATATAACTCAATGAAATAGAATGAAAAAGAAATAGAAAACCCCTATGCATGAGTCCTTCAATGTCGTCTTCTTCCTTTCTCATCCTTTCATCTTTTCTTTTCTGTCCCTTTGGCCTCCTCGGCCTTTCTGCCTCTTGGCCTCCTCTTTTGAAAACTCTCCTTCCTCTCCTTGTTTTTCTCTCTCTCAAGACGACTATTTATACCTAGGGTAGCTTCCTCTTTGGCGTGTATGAGATATCCTTCAAATATGGACGAAAGATTTAAAATCGATTTGAAGATATCTTTCCTTCGATAGACACACGGTCATACTACACGGGCGTGTAGATAAACCGTGTATCTCTCTGAGTCAGTGAACTCTGGGCGTGTATATCCCACACGACCGTTTGTAATAGCCGTGTATTCCTCTGTCTTCTTTGTTCTTCATACACGGTTGATTACACGGGTGTGTATTCCAACCGTGTACTGGTCTGTCCTGAAAACGCTTCTTCCACGCTGATACACGGTTGGATACACGGGCGTGTATCCGAACCGTGTAGTCTCCTGATTCCTTCACACGGCCGTTTGTAAAACCGTGTGACTTCCTTTAACTTCAAAGCATTCCCTTTTTACTTGCTTTTATCTCCAATTCGTCTTGAATTTAAATACGTTTCATCAAATCCTCCTTTTCCACACCTGAACATGAAATATAAATCAATTAAGCATCATAATCTTATATTTTCACTCCCAATTATCTCAAAAATTGACTTAATCATCTCCAATTATAAGAGTAAAAATAGATTTATCAGCTGTACTGTTGAAATTCAGGGATGAGTCAAACATGTACCAAAGAATCCTCCAAAAGTAACTGAGGAACTTGCTATCTCTGTCGGAGGTGATGGATTGTGGAACACCATGTAGACGAACTACTTCCTTAAAGAATAGTCGTGCAATGGCCCGTGTGTCAGCGGTTTTCTTGCAAGGGATAAAGTGCGCCATCTTGGAGAACCTGTTAACTACAACAAAAACAGAGTCAGCACCTCATTGGGTACGAGGAAAACCAAGTACAAAATCCATCGACAGATCCTCCTAAATGTTCTCAAGCACCGGTAGGGGAGTATATAAGCCAGTGTTTTGAGACTGCCCTTTCGACACTTGGCAGATATAACACCTCTCCACAATCCTATGAACATCCCTCCTTAACCGAGGCCAAAAGTACCTCTCGACAACTGCAGCTAAGGTTTTGTCTCTGCCCAGATGTCCTGCCAACCCACCACCATGCAGGTCTCGAATAAGTTTCTCCCTTAAGGAAGACTCAGGAATACATAACTGGTTCCCTTTCAGTAAATATCCCTTGTGAATATGATAATCATCACAAGGCTCCCTGTTGGCACACTTACTCTACATCTCCTTAAAATCTCCATCCCCCTCGTATAACTCCTTCAACCTTTCAAAACCGACAACCTTCGCACTCAAAGTGAGTAGTACATCGGCCCTCCTATTCAAGGCATTAGCTACTCTGTTCTGCACACCAGACTTGTGCATCATTCTAAAGGGGAATCTCTATAGGAACTCAATCCACCTCGCATGCATATCTTTACTTATCCGAGTCTGACTACTCAAGTGTTTTAAAGCCCCACAATCCGAATACAGTATGAATTCCTTTCCGACCAAATAATGCTCCCACACTTTTAGAGCTCTTACAACAGCATAGAACTCTTTATCATATGTCAACCAACTCCTCCTGGCCTCACACAACTTTTCGCTATAAAACGCTATTGGCCTCTTCTCTTGCGACAACACTACACCAATTCCAACTCCACTGGCGTCACAATCCACTTTAAACAACCTGTTAAAATCTGGTAGTGCCAATACAGGGGCACTACATAACCGCCTTTTCAGGTCTACAAAGCTAGCCTCAGCCTCTTCGCCCCATCGAAATTTCCCTTTCTTTAAACATTCAGTCAATGGAGCAGCGACTGTACTGAAATGTTTAATAAACCTCCTATAAAAACTGGCCAGGCCCAAAAAACTCCTCAGCTCAGTGACAGCTTTTGGAGTAGGCCACTCCCTAATCACCTTCACTTTCTCATCATCCACCATCACCCCCTCACTGCTGACTATAAACCCAAGAAACAACAGTTACCTCGACAAAAATATGCATTTTCTCAAATTAGCATGCAATTTATTTTCTCTCAAAACAGACATAACACACTTTAAATGTTCAAGGTGTTCTTCCTCAGACTTACTGAACACCAGGATATCATCAAAATACACTACAACGAAGCAACCATTAAAGGGTTTCGGTACCTGGTTCATCACACGCATGAAGGTGCTTGGCGCGTTACTAAGACCAAACGGCATCACCAACCATTCATACAACCCCTCCTTGGTTTTGAATGTCGTCTTCCATTCGTCTCTAGGGCGAATTCGAATTTGATGGTATCTGCTCCTCAGATCTATCTTGGAGCAAATAGTAGCCCCGCTCAACCTGTCCAACATGTCCTCCATGCGTGGTATGGGAAATTTGTAACCTATGGTGATCTTTTTGATATCCCTGCTATCAACACACATTCTCCAGCTCCTATCTTTCTTGGGAGTTAATAATGCAAGTACCGCACATGGGCTTAGGCTGTCCCGAATAAATCCCTTGTCCAATAGTTCTTAGACCTTCTCCTGAAGGATTTCAGTCTCCTTAGAGCTCATCCTATAGTGTGGCAAATTGGGAAGACTTGCCCCAGGCACCAAATCTATCTGATGCTGAATATCCCTCAAAGGCGGTAGACCCTTAGGTAGGTCATCAGGAGCCACCTCCCTATATTCCTCCAGCAAACTCTTCACTGCCTCAGGAACTTCCACACTCACCTCATCTCCTCCACTCGTAACATTCTTCACTATCAAAGCGTGAACCATCCATGATTCTTTTAAGTCATCTACTAAGTCCTTCCCTGACTAGGTGATAGTCAAGAAAGAACGGCTCTCCACTCTCTTCTCCCTCGAACATCCCCCCTTCCTTAATGGCATCAAAGTATACTTCACACCCTCTTTTTCCAGCCTGTACACGTTCTCCTTTCCAGCGTGTTGTGCATTCACATCAAATTGCTATAGTCTGCCAAATAGAACATGACATGCATCCATGTCCACTATGTCGCAGAAAGCCTCATCGCGGTACTTCCCTATTGAGAACAGTACTCTGCACCTTTCCTTCACCTCGATCTTCTCTACAGCTTTGATCCACCTATGGATTTGGGCGTTTTTCAACAGGTAGCTGCAACTGCTTAACAACCTCACTCCCAATAATATTTTCACAGCTTCCACTATCTACTATCAAATCAAACACCTTCCCACCAATGGCACACCTAGTGCGAAACAACTAGTGTCGTTGGGTAATCTCCTCCTACTTCGGTGTCAGCATCATTCGCCTAATCACATAGGTCGGTTCTACCACTTCTTCCTCCTCCTCATAATAATCATCCTCCCCATCAGGCTCACAGCATACTTCATCTTTGTCTCCTCTATCAAGAATATTAACACTTCTCTTAGCAGGGCACTCATTCGACTTATGACCAGGCTGATTACAACGAAAACACTTTCCCAAAATCGGCTTGGCATACAGGTTGCTTTGTTTCTGGGTCCCCCTAGGCTCAATAGGTCTCTTCCCCTCACTTTTGTCTTCCCTCTTGGTGTTTTCTTCACTAGGCTTGTTTACAACACCTCTGCTCTTCTTAATCCCTAACTTACTACTACTGCCAACAACATCATTGACATAACCCTTTCTTCCACCTCCATACCTACTACTCTACTCCTGCAACATTAATTCAGCCCGTAGGGCCATGTTCTTCGCTTCAACCAAATTTCTCACCACTGTGACCCCTATTTTATCCTTAATCTGGAGTTTTAGCCCTTCTACGTACCGTGCGACTTGTTGGCCTTCACTCTCCCTCAAGTCGTTCTGTTCGGCCAATCTCATGAATTCCGTGGTATATTCGTGCACGGTTCGCTGTCCCTAACGACACCGCTGATATTGTTGGAGCAATATCTGCTCATAGTCTAGAGGAAGGAAATCGTGTTGCAATAGTTGTTTCATACGATACCACGTCCTCACTGGATGCCTACCCTCTCTCTGTCTTCTGTTCTAGAGTCTTTCCCACCAAGTCGAGGCTCCACCCTTCAGTCTACATGCCACTATTCTAACCCGGCGGTCTTCAGGAATCTCCATATAATCGAAGAATCGATTAACCTTAGCAATCTAATCCAGAAAACCCTCGATATTAAGACTGCCATCAAACCATGGGATATCGACCTTCAGGCGGTAATCTCCCCCATCTCCTTGGTCATACCCGTAACGATTTCTCCGATAACCACCATCCCTCTTATTGTCCCCATATTGATTTTGGCGATAACCACCACCGTTACCACCTTGTCCTCGTTGTCGTCTACCTCCATACAGGACCTCGTATTCATTGCCAGAATCATCATATTCTTCCCTTCCCCACCTGTTTTCGACAACAGGTTGAACGATCTGACCACCATAGATATCAGCTGCCTGCGGTTGACTTCTACTAACACCCCTAACCCTATTGGAATCTATTGTTATAGCGTCGAAACGCTCGATCAATTCCTCAAGGCGCCATTCCATACGCCCGATTCTTTGATTCATAGCATCAAACTCCACCCTCGGAACCCAGTAATTGGCTCCTTGTGATCTCACATCTTGAACACCGTCAAGAACACGACCGCCGTCATCACCCTGATTAGTTGACATCTTCGCAGGAATTCGCCTTGCTCTGATACCAATCTAACGCAGCGTGAAAGCGTAAGGTAAATAGAAATCAATTCACCGGTTGATTTCTAACACACAAATTTCAGGATGCAAATTCAATTGGAGAAAGCCTCTCAATATTTGTCGTAAAATCTCATAGAATAAAGCCTGCCCCCTCATAAGAAACCTTAGGAGGTATTTATAGTCCCACAAAGTTACATTGAAAAATAAATAAAGAGGAAAATCGCGGAACTAAAAGCTAGCGGTGAAGGCCGGCCTAAAGTAAGCCGGCCCAAGGCCGGCGGTGTAGGATTAAAACCCAGCGGCGTTAGATGTCTACCGCGGCTTCTTAGCTTGTTTCCCTTTCTCCCGCTTATCCAAGTAGTCTTCGGCTATTCGATCCGCATCAGTGTCCGCATCAAGTATTGATAGTGAAAAGGAGATCAGAGTTACGTAAAGAAAGCAGCTTTAAGTTCCAAGCTTTTTATGAAGTCCTCATCCTTGTCTCTCTTTTTTTATTCTGATTTTTATCATTTACCACTAACGGAACGTTGTTGTTACCACTGCAGGTTATATCTTTTTCAATTGTGATTGAAGTCGTCGAAAACAAAGTTCCCGTTGAAGTTGTTGACACAAATGTCGAAGCTTAAAGAGATAACCAAAACTTGAATCCCAAGAGTAGTTGTGAACTCATCATCATACTATCACACAAGTGACATTGCTAAGTTATGCTCTGTGTTCTTATTGGGCATGTCGTCTGTAACATGTGATAACCATATTCAATAGCCTCATGAGCTCCTTCGAATTTATCCTCTTAAATGCTTATTGTAATTCCTTTCCAAAGGTATTATTTCTTGATTACTGCTGCTTGATTCTTTGCTCGGCTTTCTAGTGCATGCTTTCCAATATTATTTATTCCCTTGCAATTGGATGACTTGGTTTTGATATTATTTATAACCTAGAAAGACTCGGACGGGCTTTGTGCGTATGTGACTTGGTTTTGATTTTTATTGACCCTATTTTCTCACAAACAATTACTAACTTTGATAATTAAATGATAACTAGAGTCTTATCACTTGACACACTGATTTTAGATAACAAACTGCTAACTCCTCTATATATATTGGTCTTCAAGCACTGCCACTGCCATCGTATAATTGCTAATTTTCTTATTAGGACTTCAAACCACAGATCCAACTGTACGCTTTATATCTTGTCTTTGTTATTCTATCTTATCATTCATGTTGCTTTCCGATTGTGGTGCCCTTGTACCTCTGACTTGGTTTTACACCTTCTTTTTTTTTATCTACAATTCCTAAACACTTTCATAACCTTCTTAGATGACCTTCTGTTCTTATTGCTTGATGGTCATTTATAACCTGGATTCCAACTACTTTTACCAATATTCTTAAAGGAAACTGAAATTCAGAGGTGTATAAATCTATCACTTGCATTTCTGTAGTACGCTTTCGACTTCTTCAAATATTTGCCTCTCTTCACCCTTTTCTATCTAAACCGTATGTGTGTGTCGTGTGCCTCCATTTCTTTTTATTCTAAACCTGCCTTCTTTTTGCTTTTTTTATTTTTCTTTTTCTAAAAGATGGAAATTTATCCTCTATATTCTTTCTTCAAGTCCTCACTCAGCTCTTGCAATATCAATCAATCCTACTATCCTAAGACTTTTCGGTAAATGCACTTATCAAGCTTATAGTATTGTAGATATTAATATCAAGTATCAATCTTATAGAAATTATAAGTATTAATAATTACCCTTCTCCTATTATCTAATTGCTAAAATCAAATGAAAAAATTAGTAAATGAAATTTAAGAAAACAACTACCACTAAAAATGTATCCAGATATTGAATCTTCATAAAATTACTAATATAATTAACTATTTTTTCTTCGGTTCTACTATTGTGTTATTCGACTATGTGCATCCCTACATTGAACTAATAACTTTCTTGAATCTACTAATTTCTAATTCCAAGTTGATTAATCAAAATCTTTCTAATTAAAACCCCTAAAATCACATTACTTTCTCTTTGTAAATTCCATTATTAAGTTTAACCCTAATATGAAATATTTACATCGTCCTATCTATAAGATTGCATGCAACTTATTCTAGTTATGCTAGATCTAATCAAATATAGGATCTTTTGATTTCTATATAAAAAATAAAATATCAAATTAATACACCGGTACTATGAATTTGAAAACAAAAAAGAATATATAATTAGATCAAAAGAATATCAATAGCTTCATTGAATAACAAACCAAAAAAATTACATGCTAATTCTAGGGTTTATCATACCTAGGTACAAAAGAAAATTAAGTTAGCATCATAATGAAATTAAAAACAAAACTATAAGAATAATGCATAAAGAAAAAAATCAATAAAGTAAGAATAATAGTAAAAATCTATAACTATCCTATTATTACTCTAAAACTCTATATCTCCCAAAGCTTAAACTCTATCCCTTTTTATATTGATTAGACACCTCCCATCTAGGAAAGTTGTAGTTTCTTTGAGTAGAATCAAAGACTTCATAAACAAGGGAATAATGCTCCAATAGGTAGGAATTACATCTTCAAGGAATAGGAAACTTAGCTCTTCCAAAAAGGGAATCAAATCTCCATGATGAATCCTTTTTTAGGAAAGTGAAATTCGGCTTAAGTAATAGATTTGGAAAATGAAATCTTTACTTGATACGATTATGGTACAATCATATAGATACTCATGTATTTCTTGAAAATCACTAAAAAATTAGCTTCAGCATCCCCTCTGACACGGCATGTTAGTGACCATGTAGCATGGCACAACCTCTAATACTACTGCTCCTTTAAGCCTTTTTCTTGCATTGTTTTGGTACGACCTCTAACACAATCATGCTACAAATTGTATTTGATCTCCCATTCTTGTAATTTTGACATTTGTGCTTCCATTCACATATAGCTACACAACTTTGTTTCATTTCATCAAAAGTCAAAATTCAAGGCCCAAAAATCAAAATAAAGGCTAACTAAGTGTAACATGCTTCTAAAATATTCCAAAATTAAATGGAAGGCTATATAAAATTACAAATAATAAGTGTTTTATCACACTTATCAAACTCCCCCATACTTAAGCCTTTGATTGTCTTCAAGCAAAAATAAACATTAAAGATCAAGGACAAATTTACTTCACCAATTAATTTTCAATAAACAATAATTATTAAATTTGCACTTAAACAAATTACATTGGTCATAAAAATTTATCAATCCTTAAATATATTCCTTACCCATTCATGTCTATTGTGCTACAAACACTAAATATTAGAGTTTAAAAGCTAATCCATGTAATATTAAAGTTCATTATGGCATTTAGACAAAGTTTTATAAACCTAGAACTATACTAAACATCATCCAATCAAGAAATGTTTATTCAAAGTTTTTTCCGCTTAGCTAAAATGTATATTTCCTCTTTCTCATCTCTCTAAATACCATGATGTCAAGCAAAAGCTTACTTCATCTATCTCTTGAAAGTCTTTTCTAATTTTTATATTAACTAGGTGTATGTGTCTATGTGTATGTGTATGTTTTCAAGTAGTATGGAGTGATTTCAATTGTCAATAAGTCCTAGATTAGACAAACTTAAACTACTAAGTTTTAAGATACCCCTTCGAATCTCTATTAACTCCATTACTTATTTTTATTCAATTCAGTTTTCTTAGAATTTTCTCTCACCACATGTAGCAAGGTTTAGGTTGATGATCTCGAGCTTGTCACTCAAGTCAACAAGTATTATCCCCTAAAGAGCACTTTACAAGCTTAATTGCTTAAGTTAACAAGGTTCACTACTAAACTTTATTTTTATTTTATTAATCTCCCAACTTTTACTTGGTTGGAAGAATCTTCAGAAGACAAATTTCGTTAGTTTACTTATTTGAGATCATAGTATTTATAAAAACTTCTAAGAGATAAGCATTCATCAAAGTAAGTTTAAAAAACTTGAATTCCCAATTCTTGATTAGCAACATTATTCCAATTCAAAGTTTATAAATTCCAAGCCCCAATAACATGTAACTCTAATTTACAAGGATTCCACAATTTAACTCTAATCAAGTGTTATAAGACCATTAATGAAAAGGCAAGAATACATCAAGGATTCGAAAAAGAAAAAATCCACAAAATTATGCAACTTATGAAAGTAATTTATTCAATTAGTACTACTAAAAGCAATTAATGATCATGTAATAATTCTTAAAAAGGCTTTTTATGTTATTCCCCTTCTCTACAATTAAAATTATGCATTATCCCCAAATGTACACAATAATAAAACAAAATAATCATGAAAAGTAAAAGAATAGGATCGAAGGAAGAGAAATAAGGAAAAAAATGTACTCCCTAGATTTTTGAAGACTTAAAGAAAAGCTTGAAGCTAAGTTCTTGAATTTAAGAAGAAAGGTTCCCTATACAAAAGAATAAAATGTAACCATATAAAAAATATAAAGAAAAACAAAAAGAAAAGAAAATAATTACACCTTGTTACCGTGATCGAGTATACAAGTCTTTACAATATTATAGACTAAAATAGAAAATTTAGAAAAAGAAAACTATAAATCAACCTCAAGCCTCTACCCCATCATCCTCATCATCCATCTCTATAGGAATATATACATTGTCATCAACAAACTCCTTAGGAGGTGGAATCTAAATCCCACTATGTGCAGATAAGAGCTCTACATGTGTTTCAATCCTATTTACCTTCATCTCCATTCTCCCAAAATTCCTCTTGAACTCTTTACAATACTTAACCCATGTGTGCCACATAGTCCTATACATACTCATCACCCGATGCATTATGCACAATATACTAGCAATATCATCATAATGAGCTACGAATGAGCTACCTAGACTTGATGGTGGCAATATAGCATATTCCCCCTCTTCTTCCTATCTTGCTATGGGTAGTGTAACTAAGGCATCTCTGACTATCATCCCCATGGCTTTCAATCACTCAGCTATGGGGGGTAATCTATTGAATATGCCTACTTACTTGATTAATCTCTTAATATACAAGCTAACATATCCATAAATCATGAGACTAATGCTTAAGAAATCTTGCTATGGTAGCCCCTAAATGAATGGGTTGCCTTTCAATCATTCTATGCAAATAATAAATGTTAGTAGTACCTACAACTTCAAAATTGTGTCCTTTCCCACTAAGTGTATGTGCAATTAACCAATGAAGATACCTATAGGCCAAGTTATGTAGTATAGATGCCTTTAATCATTTTGACGTATAAAGACCTTTGATACTAATCTGATGCTAGTATCTACTCTCTGTGAATCCCTAAGCCATATTAGTTGGCAAGGTAGCATATTCCTCGGTATAGGTAAAGTCCTTGCCATATAGATCCTTCAAGATGGAAAATCGACTAACACTCATGGGATAAGTGTTATCATCAACTTGAAACTGGATCCCATCATCATTGCTCCAAGAAGTAGATTCTAAGGCCAATTTAAAAGTTAACATATGCTGTTTTGTAGTTGCTAAAGAGTCTATCCTAACCCTTAAAACTAATCAAGCCTTAACCTGATCCACTAACCTTACCTACTTCGAAACACTCTAATTGATGTAGCAAGATTGCTAGAAAGGCCTACTTTTGATAAGATCATGCCTCTTCTTATGGGTTGAGCTATGGAATTGCAATATAAGGTATGTAGTGGTATAGCTTGCCTATTGTGAGCTCATGCTAACAGCCTCAATGCATTGGTTCTTCTAGGTACGTTTGAGCAACATTATCATGGAAAAATGTTACTCAAGTACAATGTAACATGTAAACTTCCCTTTATGCTATGTAAAAGTTGTACCAACTCCCATGATATAAAAGAAACAACCTAACTACTTCAAGTTTGCTCTAATGGCATCTTTATTACCTAAATATTGTCCTAAGAAACTGCAACTTGCTCATAATGGACAAACCATAGCAATTGCAATAGCTTATCATGCCTAAAACAATTTAATCGTAGTAGATCTAACATCATAACATGAAATCTTGCTTCTAGATCATAAAATCCTATGTAAAAACTCATTAAAATCATATATTTAGCAACTTCAACAAAGGATTTGAGTAAGAACAAATAATATCTAACAAGAACAAGCATAAACACCATAGATTTTCAGTTCTAGAGAGAGTAAGAAGAGGAAACGTACCTGGTCTAAGCTAAAATTATAAGATAAAGCACAAGAAAAAGCTTAGGAATGTCATGTGTGCTTAGGAAAGTATGTGCACGCAATAGAAATTGAAGGAATGAGGATGAGAGGGAGAAGAAAAACTTAGATTTAAAGTGCACAATGGGCGACACTACCACCAACATGGGTATATACTCGGGCATGTTGCCCTTTGATACAATTAAGATCGTGTTTAGTGCACTATTGTTGTCACGCCCCACTATAAAGGCTCCTCGTGACAACCCGCCATAATTGCTCAACCCCCCGTTAAGCAACCGCGAAGCGTCTCATCTTCAGTATTGTGCTTGTTAGTCATAATAATAACATTCCCTATTCACAAAGCAATCAATTACAATATTATCACTAGGCCTCAAATGGGTCCCATTACACCACTACAGGTACATCCAAGATCCTATTGGATCACTTAAATACATTTACATCAATTACAAAACCCATTCTAATGATGTCTATCTCAATCTGATCCTCACATTCTTCCCACAAACATGCCCTTAGTCAGGCGACGAGTACTCACCTTGGTTTGTCAATTCATCAAGAAGTTTAGGTAGTCTCGACCTATAAGGCAAAATCTATGGGAGGGTAAGCCAAACCTTAGTGAGATAGGGTGCAATATCTTAATGTTGCAACAACACAAACAATTTCAAGCAAGTTATCAAACAAATGCTATGCATGAACAATCACATGAATGCAGCATCTCACGTGGTCTTCCGGTAATTGACGTGAAGTTTAGGGTTTACGCCCCCCTTGACCTTGGGTTAGGGATTCTGAAGCCACCATCAGAGCCTGGTTCTTACACATAATTTAATTATTCTTGTCACTTATTATAACAGTATCTTAGCTTTAGTGATCTAGGCTCAGGTGCCTTTTATACACCAAGCATTTAAACCCTCAAGTGACAGGTCGGACTCGAAACCAACAAGGCGCAACAATCTCCTAATCACATAGTTTGCACTTGGTAGAATAGTGATCCTCTGATCACTTTCGGTGCATCTTGTAGCTGTGATGGCCTTGAACAATCCAATGTTGGTGCAATGCATGCCAGGTTTTTACTTAAATCTCATAATTAGTTAGAGTTTTAAGGTGATCATCCAAGATCAAGCACATATGCAATTGGCAATCAAGTCAACAATCTATTCACAACACATTTAATCATTTCAAGGAGCGAGACACAAACATAAAAACGGAATGTAAAAACATAAGTTTCTACAACTTATGAAAAATAACTTCCAAATATTGTAAATTTACTTATAATAGTTATAAAAAATATAATGGATAATAGAAATAAGGAAATTCAGCATTTATTTTGACCATGAATTGCAAATTCGCGATAAAAGTCATAATATAAATAATCAAGCATAAGTTGTATAATATAGATATTTTATTTCTAAAATGATAAATTGTGTATAAAACGAGTTTCACCTAGTTATATATACAAAAGCTAAAAGATAATAAATAAAATTTAAAAATCAGTTGTGACTTTAAGAAATTACTAATAAATAAAACTTGATAACGAAGATATACCATTAGAAATGAGTAATATAAAAAAAAATGACAAATAAACACTAACCAAAAGTAAATAATAGAAAAGGTACTATAACAAGAAAAGCATTCAAAATTATATATTACTAGGTAAATTTTTACACTATTCGTGATTATTAATTCAAAATATATTTACTTAATAATATATATTTAAAAGTATTATAACTATGATATATTGAAAAGATAGAAATATAAATACATTTATACTTTTCCTATAAAATTAAAATCTAAAAAATTCTTATAAAGTTAAAGTTATCTATCCTTTATTTTATTTACTACTACAAAAATATTAATTAAAATAAGAAAAGTTGTAACAATCAAACATGAGTGCTTAACGCGAACATAATCACAAACAGGAACAGGAAGACTGATAATCGACGAACACAAACACGAAGACTTCAACGCAACGCAACACACCGACAAGCGACGAGTGACGACTGATGAACATACAACAACAATAGCAGCAACTCCTGAAGGTTGACATTTACCCCACACAAGATCGACACTCAAGATTCAAGATTAGAAAAAAAAAATACTATTTGAAGTTTCAAGTTTCTACTAAACAAAAGGAACCAATGGGAAAAATTAATAATAGAAAGTTAGAAATAGTATACATACATATCGTGAGACCTGATGTAATTGAAGAATGAAAGCTATAACCTACAAATTTACTTAAATTTTGGGATAAGCTAGGCTTTTCTAGGCTGCACGTCTTTAACTAGGTCGAGCTACTTCCTCTTCACTCCTTCCACTGATGGAAAATAAGACTTTGTAGTAAAAACGTAGAAATGCTAGTGGATTAGCGATTTTATCGATTCCATGTGTGGAATCGCAATTCTACTACGATTTTACCTCAAAAACGTTTTTACATGCGAGTTGACTAGAAATGTGCTCACTAACTCATAAAATTGTAGAAACGTGCGAGTTAAATCTTAATTTTGACAACTATGTTTACAATCTTCTCATCAATCTCAACAATCGTCAACAATGATCATGTCATTATGTCTCTCTTTACTCCTACTAGTAATACCACACAAGCTCACTAAGGAGGAGATCCAATAACTATATGCCCATACATGTTTCTTGTATCCTTGTTCATGGATTTCCACCCTCCTTCAAAATTCCCAACGTACAAGCTCACAAGACAACTAATACACTATAATCCCAACTCCCACTTCCATTTCATCTTATATATCACATTCTAAAGTTGAACCTCTATTCCTACTCTCATTATACCACATATACACATGTACATATATATATACGTTTGCAAACCACACATTCGTAATTGAGGACAAGTCCAGTACATGAACTTACACTTATACATATACATACCTATATACGGTGTATACTATACCGCCACCCCACTTCCTATTTCGTCCAATCTTCCCCGTCTCGCAATCACCTGTCCCACGTACACACAAGCTATTTTCAGAGGCATTTCTACGTCCAGCAACATGTCTAGGAGCATAGATACATATATGTATATATAATAACTAGTAGAGCATCACAAGATTGAGCAAAACAAACAATGTTGCAAATCAATCACGCTATTGCAAGGAAGGAAGGACACAAGAACAATATATATATATATATATATATATCATCTAGCAAGACACCATATAGCATTTGATTCCTAACTTATCCGTTCTCATCAGCCAGCTCAATCACGCCATTTTACAAAGGAAATCCACCCCAGTGCACTCCTCTACAGATGAATCCCACTCGCCCAGCTCAATCACCACGCCACCTTCCACGCATATATATTGATATATATGTACATATGAGTCACTTGCTGTAGGCAGCAAAGGGAATGTTTCCATTCACACGCATAGCAGGGGATCGCCACTCGCCCAGTTCCGTCGCACGTCAAGACATATACATATATATATGTGATTCCTTCCCAATGAGAATTGGAGATCAGCTTCTTCCACCTAGCATTCCATGCACATATATATACATATATACATATAATTACGGCAGCCACGACGTATAGAGCACACACGATCACGACTAAATTTGAAACCCTCACCGCATTTAAAACACACGTACTACAACAATAATACACACAATATAACATGTCATGAAGTTCTACTCACCTTGGTCTTATTTTCCTAAGATTTAATCAAAATAATCTTCGGGTATCTCCGAGCCAAAATTCTCTTCACCTAAAAAACTTAAGGAAAAGTATATTATTACGTGCTACACATGGTTTAGATCACTCCACCTAGTGTTTCTCTATCTATTACAATTAGTTTTAATTGAAATACTAATTTTTACACCTATTTGTTCTTTGTACATAACTTTTAGAAATTAACTCCATTTTTCAATAAATTGGTCTAATTGAGTTACACTCACCTTGAGGAACACTTTGGTGGTCTCAGATCGTCAATTGAAAGTTGTTTATGTGAGAAATGATTTTTTTTGTTCAACTTTCCCTTTTTCCTCGTCGCTTTCATCCTGCTTCTGTCTCTCGTCCCTTTCCTTTTGTCCCTTTTTCTTTCTTTTACTTTTTGTTTGTCTCTTTTGAGTGGTCGTTGGTCCTCCACACCGTCTCTAACATATATATATATATATATATATATATTAATGTCATACTATTAATATTATTATTATAATTAGGGTTTAGGAATTTTTTTTTTTAGATTTCGCATGCAATGGCACTGATAAAATTTAAGATTTTAGTATTTTATTATGAAATTTTATGCTTAAGCTAATTTGATTGTTTTGATCATAAATATTTACTTGGAATTCTTATTTGACAATCCTAAGCCTACAATTTTAATTTATTTTATCATTTAGTCAATAATTTCTCATGGTTTGCTCTTCGTGTGATTATTTCTTTTAATATAGTTTTATGCGGGGTATGTTTAAGGCTTTTAATGCAATCTTTTAATCATTCCAATATTATACGCGACTAAAATTTTGTAGATTTTACAACTGTGCTAGTAGGTGTGTCAATTTAAATTGTATTAGGCACAGCAATCGGCATAGGCATGTCAATTGGCCATGTGTCTCTTTATGCATTTTTGTACTTACCAAGCATAATTATCAACACGTGTGTCATTGCCCATGTATCTTTTTATGCATTTTTTCTCAAGTTAACATGACCAAGTACACAACTGTCCACTTAGGCATGTATCTCTCATAAATTATTTTCTTCTTTTTTTCTTTGATATGGTCGTACCTAGGTTGTGCCATTAGATATGCTATTTGACACGGCCACTAACATGAGCATACTATTAGGCATGTCATCCTTATTTTTATAGGGACAGTCATGTGTTGAGTCGTACATGGCAACACGACCTTATGCACGGCCGTGCTTGCAACTATGCAACTCCTTTCTTCCCTTGTTTCTCTTTTCTGTTGTTGTTTAACTCATCATCCTGCACATATCCTTTCCCGAGACAAAGATCAAGTGTAATTTTACAAGTAACTAAGTGTAAAACAAAAGTAAATCAAACAAACTAAACTAAACTATACTAAGCTAATCTAAACTAGATCAAGTAAAACTAAACTTAGGTTGTCTCTTAAGAAGCGCTTTTCATTAATGTCATTAGCTTGATAGATGTTACCTTAATTATGGATTAGTGGGATGTAGAGAGTAAATGTCTCCTAGTTTTCTTAGTCAAACTCACCTCCCAAATAAATTTTTAATCTCTAGCCATTGACCTTGAACATACCTTTCTCTAGGTGTCAAACCTCGACTACCCCATAGAAGTAAATCTTAGTGATGGTAAATGGCTTGAACCACCTAAATTTATGCTTTTTAAGGAATAATTGAAGATGGGAGCTATATAACAGCAATTGATCACCTTCCTAGAATTTCTTGTCTTGTTTAATTCTTTGATTATGGTATAGCTGGGTCCATTCCTTATAAATATTAAAGTTCTTTTACACCATCACCCACCATTTGTCTAATTCAACCAACTGGAGCTTTCTCTTTTTACTTGCAAAATCAAGGTCAAAATCCACAACTTTAAGTGCTCAATAAGCTTTATGTTCAATTTTGACTCAAAGGTGACAAGCTTTCCTATACACTAGCCTATAAGGTATAGTGCCTAAGTAGGGTTTGTGAGCTATCCTATAAGCCCAAAGTGCTTCATCCAATTTTACTAGTGAGTCCTTATGATTGGATGGCACTATCTTTTCCAAAAGCCTTTTTAAGTCCCTATTAATTACTTCCACTTGGCCACTTGTCTGAGGATGATAAGGGATAGCTATTCCATGGGTAACCCCATACTTATAAAGTACTTTTTCAATTTGTTGATTGCAAAAGTGTGTACCTCTATCACTTATTATCTCTCTAGATGTGCCAAAACCTATTTAAAAACATAATCGATTGCCACTAGAATATATTTTTTACAAAAGGAACACAAAAAAGGTCCCACAAAGTTAATCCACCAAATATCAAATGCCTCACAAATTATGATGAAATTCTAAGGCATCTCATTACATCAAGATACATTAAATTTGTTAAATCCAGTGAATCTACGAATTCATTAAATTACCCAAAAAAAATTATTATAAATACCTATTAAAAAGTAGACGGCTATCTTGACTAATTCTTCAAAAGACGACGATGTTACCTTAATGAAATAATAATAATAACAATAACAATACCAATAATGGTATTAATAATAGTTATAGAATAGTTTTAAACATAAAATAATTGTCTCACTACACCTTCATAGTGAAATGAATCGTCAATAATGAAAGAGTAACCATACACAATAATAACACATAATGATGGCAAATAATTGAAAAAAAAAAAAGTGTTTAACCTTAGCAACCTTAAGTTAACTAAAATGTCTATGTATTAGCAAAGTCAATACATTATAGAAATAAAATTTAAATTTTCCATAAATGAATAAAAATTCATCTTGATCGCCTTTCTTAACAAAATGCTATCCTAACAAAATAATAATAACAAATAACATTACCAACCTATCATAGACAAAATACTTATTGAGTATCTTCAAAAGTAAAATGACTATCTCACTACACTCATGGTGAGAGAAGCAAAATAATAAGGAATTACAGCATACCATGACAACTAACAAAGATAATAAATAATAGTAACAATAGCAATAATAATAGTAAACATAAATGAATAAAAAAAGAAAAAAAAACGATTGAACAAACTAATGATAACAGTAATAGTTATAAATAAAAGGTAAAATGATTATATATGAAATATAAACTTACAGTTATAATATGTATAAAAGAAAGGAAATGAAACATAGAATTAATTAGGACATGCAAGTAAAAACAAAAAAAAGAAAAGAAAAGATTTTGCTTCCAATAACATAGACATGTATAAATACAAGACAGAAATGGCGAATTCATGTTTCTATTCACATAAATGCTATGTCATCTCGTGTCTAGTTATCCCATCTCACATTGTGTCGAGTTGTGTCTTATTAAGTCAAGTCTTTAATCATGTCATGTCAAGTCTAAATTCACCACCTCTACTTATATAAATATACGTACAAATTTTTGTAAACAACTATGATAAAATTTAACATGATACATTATATTGTCATATATCTAACAACAAAAATAACAATAAAATTTAATAATAATAAAATAATAACAATGATGATGATGATAACAACCTAGTAAGAAACTAGTAATATACTGTCATAACAAAACAATGAGCATATATACATTTAAATACAATAAATAACTATAAGGACATATGAAAAAAAAACGGATAATCAACACATTGTACATCCAAAATGAATAGAACTAGGGAAAAGAAAGAGAGAGATCCTTATGATTTGATGGAAATAAATAACATATGATATTAGATTATAAAATAACTACATACAATATGTATAAATGATTATAAGAGTCTATTGATGAAATTGTATATATAGAATGAAATTTATAAGCAATATATAAAATAGTAATTACGTAAAATAACATAACATATCCATGTACACATGTATAAGTATACACCTACCAACATGTAAAAGACATAATGCAATATGTATAATTAGTTACATCTTTATAACTTTGAAATAAGTGAATAGCAATTAATAAGCGGCATCTAATAAAGAAACAAATTAAATTACTAATAGATAATGACAACTATTATATTAAGGTGAGTAACAATTCAATGGAAAAATAGAACTATCTACGATAATAATAATTCACTGCAAAGACAAATAGAAAATAAGTACACAAATGATAATATATACATAAACGAATGTAACATTCCTTAAAATAGAAAAAAAAAAGTAACTAATATTGTTAAAGCTATAATAATTCCAATAACAATAAATCTAAGAATATTATTTCAAAAAGAGTGAACATATTTATAATTATCAGTTACCTACATAAATTATTAATACACTAAAAGTTATAATAGTAATAATATCAACAACAACAATAAATCTAATGATAGTATGTATATATAAAAAGAAATTGAACATTTTTGTATACGTATTTATAATAAGTAATTAATGAAACGAAATAAGTATATACTTAAAGTAAAGACAATGACAATAACAATGACTTCTCAAGACACCAAGTACAATGCATTAAGAATATGAGTTGCAATAAGACTAGTTTAACCAATCTTGAGATTTGAAGTTGGTATTGGATAAAGTTTCCCAAACACATACACACATAGAAGGAAAAGATAATGAGGGCATTAGGAAATAAGTAAAGTTATCAAAGCCTTGAGTATGCTAATGTGAGAAGAATTTAGAGATAATCTTAAGGAGAATTAAAATGCATAGAAGAGTAATTAGAAGTGTGATTGGAGAAGGGATGCTAGAGGATTGAATTTTCAATTATGGATTGCAAGATATATGAAAGGGCAATTTGCAAGTTATTAGATAGTAGAATGAATATATAAATTTTGATTAGGGACTGATACCAATCTTCCTATTATCTAACTTACTTATAGGCAAGTGCATCTATCGACTCTATAGTATAGTGGATAAAGATATCGAGTGTCAATCCCATAGGGATTACAAGTACTAGTAATTACCTTTTCTTTAATTATCTAATTGACAAAATTAATTAAATGAGTAAATAAAATAAATAATGAATAAATCAAAGAAAACAATAATCAATAAAACTAATATATTTAGGTATTGGATCCCCTTAGAATTACTAATGTAATTAATTAATTATTATTCAAATTCTTATTTTATTCTTGTACTGTAGGAATTCCTAAATTGAACTAATAGCTCTCTCGAATCATATTAATTCCTAATTCTATGTTGATTAATTGGAATCTCTTCCTAATTAAAACCCCTAAAATTGCATTACATTCAATTTATGAATTCTGCTATTAGGCTTAACCCTAATTCGGAATATTTATGCTATCATATCTCTAAGTTTGCATGCAACTCTTTTCAATTATGCTAGATCTATTCATATATAAAATCTCTCAATTTTTATATAAGAAATCAAATTTCAACTAATATGTCGACTATATTAAATTGAAAATAATAAAAACACATAATTGAATCACAAGAATAATAAATAAATCATTGAATAATAATCATAAAAATTACATGTTCATTCTAGGGTTCATCATATCCTGAATATAAAATGAATTAAGTCATAAACATATTTGTAAACACCCCATTTTTGCCCTAAGAATGAATAATAATCAATAATAATCAATTTTCAATTTTTTCCAATTTTTTCCAATCTTTCCATAATTTAGCATAAATAATTAAAAATATTCAAAAAATAAAAATAAATAGGAAAACACATCAATTTTGAAAAATGATTTCAGAAATGGCAATATTAAATAATAAACAATTTTTTAAAAATTTTGAAATTTCAAAAAATACAAAAAAATAAAAAAATTGCATTGCATATGTACAATTTGCGATATAAAGAAAATCAGGAAATTGGGCCAGCTCAGCTGGCTCGTGTGTGCACATGGGGAGCGTGTGGAGGCCAGAGGTCGCGAGTTCGAATCCTCCCCCGAGCACTCTGTGCAATTATTTTTGTCTTTCGCCTGGAGCTGCCATGTGGCAGCGTGTGATTGGTCGAGGGAAGTCACGCGTGTCGCGCGTGATCGTCTTCTTCGCAAGCTCAGCCGGAGAAAAATCCGGCAGAAGATCGATAAGGTTGCAATTGCTGGATTTCTTCGAATCTTTTTGGATTTCAATAAATCTAAAACCGAATTATCCAGATAAATCACAAGATTACAACAAATCAGCATCAAATTGGTTGGATAAAATCAAATCTAAAAAACGGAAAAATATGGGTTTATCTAAATCGCCGGATTTGAGCTTATCCAGAGTCGATTCGAAGTGCCTATAAATAGAGGAGGAGTAGAGGAAGCCAAAACACATATCACAATTGGGAGAAAGTGAGAAAAGAGGGCAAATCAGAGAGCATCGGAGGAAAACCAAAGCTGCGACCGCCGATCGGAGTTGAACCACCACCAGGAGATGATCTAGGAGCAAACCACCGCCACCATTGGATTCAGCACCCTCAAGAAGCTAGGATTCGACACCTCACCCGTTGCAAAAGATCACCGGAACGCCGTGAACGAGCCCTCTCCGCCGCCGTGTCCGACCGATCCGACCCGACCCACGCACCGACCCAGATCCAGATAAGTTGGATTTTCCGGATTTTCTATTTTTTTTTAATTTTGTTTATTTATTTATTTGTATTTATTTGATTTATTATTTGGTAAATTTTTTATTAATGTGTTGGTTATTTATTTATTTATTTAGTTATGTTTTATTTTCAATAAATAGGAAAATGATAGAAATTAGATTTTTCTAGGATTTAATAATGTAGAAAATAAATAAAAATAATATAAAAAAAAGAAAAGAAATAATAATAATAATAATGTAGAAAAGTAATAAAAATATTAGGAAAATAATAATTCGAAGTGCCTATAAATAGAGGAGGAGTAGAGGAAGCCAAAACACATATCACAATTGGGAGAAAGTGAGAAAAGAGGGCAAATCAGAGAGCATCGGAGGAAAACCAAAGCTGCGACCGCCGATCGGAGTTGAACCACCACTAGGAGATGATCTGGGAGCAAACCACCGCCACCATTGGATTCAGCACCCTCAAGAAGCTAGGATTCGACACCTCACCCGTTGCAAAAGATCACGGGAACGCCATGAACGAGCCCTCTCCGCCGCCGTGTCCGACCGATCCGACTCAACCCATGCACCGACCCAGATCCAGATAAGTTGGATTTTCCGGATTTTCTATTTTTTTTTTAATTTTGTTTATTTATTTATTTGTATTTATTTGATTTATTATTTGGTAAATTTTTTATTAATGTGTTGGTTATTTATTTATTTATTTAGTTATGTTTTATTTTCAATAAATAGGAAAATGATAGAAATTAGATTTTTCTAGGATTTAATAATGTAGAAAATAAATAAAAATAATATAAAAAAAAAGAAAGAAATAATAATAATAAAAATGTAGAAAAGTAATAAAAATATTAGGAAAATAATAATTCGAAGTGCCTATAAATAGAGGAGGAGTAGAGGAAGCCAAAACACATATCACAATTGGGAGAAAGTGAGAAAAGAGGGCAAATCAGAGAGCATCGGAGGAAAACCAAAGCTGCGACCGCCGATCGGAGTTGAACCACCACCAGGAGATGATCTGGGAGCAAACCACCGCCACCATTGGATTCAGCACCCTCAAGAAGCAAGGATTCGACACCTCACCCGTTGTAAAAGATCACCGGAACGCCGTGAACGAGCCCTCTCCGCCGCCGTGTCCGACCGATCCGACCCGACCCACGCACCGACCCAGATCCAGATAAGTTGGATTTTCCGGATTTTCTATTTTTTTTTATTTTGTTTATTTATTTATTTGTATTTATTTGATTTATTATTTGGTAAATTTTTTATTAATGTGTTGGTTATTTATTTATTTATTTAGTTATGTTTTATTTTCAATAAATAGGAAAATGATAGAAATTAGATTTTTCTAGGATTTAATAATGTAGAAAATAAATAAAAATAATATAAAAAAAGAAAAGAAATAATAATAATAAAAATGTAGAAAAGTAATAAAAATATTAGGAAAATAATAATAAAATTTTAGATTTCAAAATAGGATAGATAATAACTTAGGATAAAATTTTTAGCACAAAAATCACAAAAACTTAGAAAAACCATAAAAATCATAAAAATCATAAAAAAAATCATAAAAAATCATGAAGAGTCATAAAAATTAATAAAAATTCAAAAAATGAGTTTTGGCACTTAGAAAAAAAAAACCATTTTTCTCAAATAAATCCAAAATTGATGTTTTCCCTAAAAATCATTTTCAAAAATCAAATTAAAGCTTAGGCTTAGATTTTTTGGAAAAAATCCCAAAAATGTTAAAAAACATAAATCGAAAGAGATTTTAAAATTAAAATTCACAAACAAACTTAAAGTTTTCAGAAAAGCGAACTACGGCTTGTTTAATCCTTGCTAGCAGGTACGTAGGCACCCATTCGGGTCAACCCATAAAAATGAATGAAAAATCATTTTCTTGAAATACTTCAAAAACATAATAAAGTAACAGAAACACAATAAAACAAATTTCTAAATAAGAACAATTTTAGGAGATTAGGTGGTAACCGTAAGGTTTTAATAGGTTAGCCTCCGGACTTAGAAACTCTGGTTTTCCCTTTTTCTCTTTTCAAAAACGAGAAGGGGAAATAACGACGACTAGTGGTCCAAATTAAGACTAATCCGCTCCTTTAGTCTTAATTCAATATTTCCCAACAACAGTTGGGTGGCGACTCCAAAATTAAACGAAGTTCCTAACTCAAGTCGAGGATCTATATTAGATGAGCATAGGGTCTAGTCTAGATCGGATTAGGAATGGGAAAATTCAAAAATTAGACTCGATAGGATGGCGACTCCACGGGGGACCCATGCCAGTAGGCTAGCCACCTGAATCTCTTTGAATTGTTCTCTTTAAGAAATGTGTTTCAATCATTATTCTATTACTAACGTTTCAGGGATTAGTTAGATTTTCAGTTTTTGTGGGGGTTTGCATGCATAATGTTTGTGTGAATAAATGTAGTCGAACCCGGACCGTCCTAGAAACCTAAGATGGGGAGCCATTGTGTAGGTTTCGGGCGAAGTGAGTTGATTCACCGTTCGGGACCAATTAGGCTACCCCACCCAATGCTTCGATATGGCCCGAGATCCATTTCTCCGAGAATGCGGGAGGCCATAGAGCTCGGGGCCCAGTTAGAACCAACCTGCTTGCATACATAACACCATAGGGTTGACAATTGGTGACAATGTAATGGTTTGTTATTTTGTTCATGGAGTTCAAATTTATTTCCCTGTAATGTTTTCATAGTTCTGTTTGTATTTAGGCAATTTCTTATTGTAATAGATGGCTAGCACCGCAGTCGACCACCTCCTCCGCAAAGAAATTCGGGTGTACAAACCTTTGGACCCAAAGTTGGTACTGGACCATTGGTTTACCTTGTACAACCCAGAGGAGCAGGCCTTTGTCCGGCAAAAGATAGGCCCATCCTCTCACTAACAAAGATAGAGGTGAATTTGCCTTTGGTACAGACTATGCTCCACCTATGATAAATAGAGCCTGCGGCTTTCTTCATTGGGCCACGCGAGATCACTCCCACTCAAGACCAAAGCCAGGGTTGAAGAATTAGAAGCCGTCATCAACAAGAAGCCTGAGTCTCCACAACAGAAGACCAAGAGAGATAGGAAATAGATTATCATTGTAATCTTTTATTTGTTTTCTTTGAGTATCAAGCTCCAAAAATTCTCAATATTAATAAAAGTGAAGTTTCAATATTAGATTGTCAATCAATTGTCAACCCTTTTTATTTTTAGCATCTGCGTGACACATGCATATCATTTTGCATACATCACACTAAAAAAAAAACAAAATGCACGCCCTGGTATCAAGATAGCTCCCAAGCAACTGAACCCTCCCAGAAGCCCAATTTGCACACGTTCAAGACCAAAATGGCAAATAGCGGCAACAACACTAGCATTGAGTACGTTCTAATAGCCGAAGAAGAAGCACAAGCAAGAAAAATGAAGGAGAAGCCAATCAACGCCCAAATGTGCATTCCACCTCTCCAACAATCTTTCAGAAAAGCAAATATCATGCAAGAGCCTCGAATAAACGAAGGTGACGTCAGCAATGGGAAACTAACCCCCTGTACGTCCAACTAGCATCCGGCTCTGAACAATTGGTTTTGTTATCCTATCAGTAGCACTAGGTTAGCTTGAAAGTAGAGAAAAATTATTAAGCAAATTTTATTGAGACTCTTTATCAAATTCAATTACAGTTTGTTTTCGTCTTATATATATACTTTCACTTTTATGTTATTCAGATCTCCTACCATCGAACATCAGGGGTATTTCGCGCAGGTAGAAAATAAAAACGCTAATATCGTTTCCAACGCTGCTGGGTCAGTTGTTGAAGGCGATATCCTAGACCACGAAATAATACAAGAAAATTGGCTAAAACATGAACAAAGTAGAATCTCGATCGACGAGCTTGTTGAGACAGTAAATCTAGGAAGCATGGAAAACCCTAAGAACCTCAAAATCGGGACTAGTTTGAGTGCCAAGCAAAAACGCGAGATAACCGAGCTATTAACGGAATATGCAGATGTGTTTGCCTGGTCATATGGTGACATGCCAGGGCTAGACCAGTCAATAGTAGTTCACAGGCTTCCCACAAGGGAAGATGTCAAATCTAAAAAACAAAAATTGAGAAGATTTAGGCATGACATCTTACTAAAAATCAAAGAAGAAGTCCAGAAACTGCTAGAAGTAGGGCTCATTGAAGTATCCGACTACCCAGAATGGGTAGCAAATATAGTCCCCGTCATGAAAAAGAACGGAAAAGTACGCATATGCGTAGACTTCCCGGACTTAAACCAAGCTATGCCAAAGGATAACTTCCCCCTACCTCACATTGATGTTCTAGTAGACAACACTGCGGGAAACCATCTCTTCTCATTCATGGACGGTTTCTCAGGATATAATCAAATAAAAATGGCTGAAGAAGATAAAACCAAAACAACTTTCATCATAACATGGGGAACTTTCTGTTACAAAGTCATGCCTTTCGGTTTGAGAAACGTCGGGGCAACGTATCAGAGAGCCATGGTCGCAATACTTTACGACATGATGCATCGAGAGGTTGAAGTATATGTCAACAACATGATAGCCAAATCCAAAGAAGGAGAAAGCCATATAGATATCTTGAGAAAATTGTTTAAACGACTGAGAAAATTTCAGCTCAAGTTAAACCCAAAAAAATGTACTTTCGAGGTCACAACGGTGAAATTATTAGGGTTTGTCATAAGCCAGGAGGGCATTAAAATCGACTCTAACAAGGTAAAGTCCATATTAGAATTACCTTCCCCACGATCTGTTAAAGAAGTAAGAAGCTTATTAGGAAGATTAAATTATATAGCTCGATTTATCTCACAACTCACCGACAAATGCCGGCTACTATTCCGTCTATTGAAGAAGAACGCCACAATAGAATGGGACGATGAATGTGAAGAAGCATTCAGGGCAATCAAAGACTACCTTATAAAACCTCCAGTCTTGATAGTCCCGAAACAAGGAAAGCCCTTATTCTTATACCTCACTATACTCCCTGAATCCATGGGATGTGTGCTCGGGTAGAAAGATGAAGAGGGAAGAGAGCGTTCCATATATTATCTGAGCAAGAAGTTCATAGATGGAGAACAGAGGTACTCAGAGGTGGAGAAGACGTGTTGTGCTCTAATTTGGGTCATGCATCGACTAAGGCAATACACCTTTTACTACCATATTGAGCTGCTGACAAAGCATGATCCCTTGAAATACTTGGCAGAGAAACCAGCCTTGATAGGGAGAATCTCTAAGTGGCAAATGCTCCTATCCGAGTTCGATATCACATACATAAATCAGAACTCGATGAAAGGGCAAGCCTTAGCCGATCAATTGGCGGAAACACCCTGTCGAGACAGATTCCCAAGAACTACAGGCCCAATTTCCGGATGAGAATATATTGACAGTGGAAGATAGGCCGGTAGAAGACTTTGGGATAGAGCAGAACCCGAAATGGAAACTGTTTTTCGATGGAGCTGCCAATGTATTCGATTGTGGGGTTGGGGCAGTATTGATATCCCCGGACGGCACTCAATTCCCTGGAGCAATGAGACTTACATTTCCCTATACCAATAACATCGCAGAATATGAAGCATGTATTCTCGGCCTCAAAATGGCCTGCCAAATGGGAATCCGCGAGTTAGAAGTATATGGAGATTCGTCGCTCATCATACTACAGACAAGAGGGGAATACAAGACTAAAGACCCCAAACTGGTACCGTACCATCAACACTTGACAGAGCTAATTGAAGAATTCAAGGCAATCACTTTCACATACATCCCGAGAACTCAGAATCAGTTCGCAGATGCACTAGCCACACTAGCATCTATGATCCAGATAACAGGGGGAGCCGAAGTTCGACCGATGAAAATAGACATCGAAAGTCGGCTCGCCTACTGTTTAACCGTTGAGAAAGTACAAGATGACAAGCCCCGGTATCACGACATCAAGACCTTTCTCCAAGAAGGTAAATACCCCGAAATGGCTAGCAAGAATGACCAAAGAACACTCAGAAGGTTAGCAAGTCATTTCCTATTAAGTGGGTCCGTACTTTACAAGAGATCATTTGATACCACCTTGTTGAGATGTGTGAACAAAAATGAAGCATGCGAACTGATGAAGGAAGTACACGAGGGAGTATGTGGACCTCATATGAATGGCTACATGTTGGCCCGAAAAATCATGAGGTTAGGATATTATTGGTTAACCATGGAATCAGATTGCATAAAATATGTCAAGCACTGTCATCTGTGTCAAGTCTACGCAAACCGGATAAATGCTCCGTCCAACGAGCTACACTTGTTATCAGCACCATGGCCTTTCTCCATGTGGGGAATCGACATAATAGGCCTGATCACTCCAATAGCATCTAACGGCCACAGATTCATACTAGTAGCGATTGATTATTTCACCAAATGGGTAGAAGCATCATCCTATACCAATGTTACAAAGGGGGTAATAATCCGCTTCTTAAAAAGGGACATAATAGCCAGATATGGAGTTCCTGAGTCCATCATCACCGACAACGGTACCAATCTCAACAACAAATCGATGACAGGTTTATGTCAACAATTCCACATAAACCACAGAAATTCAACTCCCTACTGACCTCAAATGAACGGGGCAGTAGAAGCAGCTAACAAAAATATCAAAAAGATCATCGAGAAAATGACAACAACTTACAAAGATTGGCACGAAATGCTACCGTTTGCTCTCATGGCTTATAGGACTTCAATAAGAACATCTACGGGAGCTACCCCTTACTCATTGGTATATGGTACTGAAGCAGTGCTACCAATTGAAGTTGAAATACCATCATTCAAAATCATGTTAGAAACTCAGTTAACCGAATCAGATTGGGTAAAGAAGAGGCTTGATCAACTGAATCTGATTGATGAAAGAAGGCTTACCGCACTATGTCATGGCCAGTGTTACCAACAAAGAATGGCCCGAGCATTTAACAAGAAGATGAGACCTCGATACTTCAAGGAGGGGGATCTAGTGTTAAGGAAGGTTCTCCCGAATGCCCAAGACTCCAGAGGAAAATTCACCCCAAACTACGAAGGCCCTTATGTAGTGAAACAGGTTTTGTCAGGAGGTGCTTTGATATTAACTCAGATGGATGGTCCAGAATTGAGAGACCCCATTAACACAGATGCTGTAAAGATGTACTATCCTTAGGCAAGGGAATTGAAATTTTGCCAATGTTTATGAAAGCCAATATTCGATATAAATTTCGTTGAGTCGAGTTTTTACTTTTTACAAACAAAGTTAATATTCCTGAATGGTCGATAATCCAAATCAATTCCCATCACCACAAAAATTCCTAAACACATTACTCACCACTTCACCAATGAAAGATAAACACTAAAATGATAATGAATCTTAATATATTTTGTGATATAATTCTATTTACTTTTGAGCATTAGAACTGAATGCATTAGTAAGATAACATTACCATCAAAAGAGCCATGTGCATAAAGAAAGGGAGCACAACAAAATTTTCAACCCCGTGCCAAGATAAGAAGAAATGAAGCAGAAGCAAACCAGCCCGAGGGTTCGGTTGTTTGGTTACTATCCACGATAAAACTGGCAAGCACAATGAAAAAATAAATAACTATCATCATATCATGAAAGGTATCACATCATTTAGCTCAGTCAGTAGAAAGCATATTCAAAAGCTTAAGATGAGTCAGCCCATAGTTGGGCACTTTTCTAAACATTCCTTTTAATAGGTTAGTCAGCCCAATATGGGCACTTTCCTAAAAAGTTGTTCTCAAGGTCAGCTCATAAGGGCACTTTTTGAGACAACTCTATCCTAGGTTAGTCAGCCCAAGATAGGCACTTTCCTAAAAATCTGTTCTCAAGGTCAGCTCATAGGGGCACTTTTTGAGATAGTTCAATCAATTTTATCATAGGTTAGTCAGCCCAAGATGGGCACTGTCCTAAAAAGTTGTTCTCAAGGTCAGCTCATAAGGGCACTTTTTGAGACAACTCTATCCTAGGTTAGTCAGCCCAAGTGGGCACTTTCCTAAAAATCTGTTCTCAAGGTCAGCTCATAAGGGCACTTTTTGAGACAGTTCAATCAATTTTATCATACATTAGTCAGCCCAATATGGGCACTTTCCTAAAAAGTTGTTCTCAAGGTCAGCTCATAAGGGCACTTTTTGAGACAACTCTATCCTAGGTTAGTCAGCCCAAGATGGGCACTTTCCTAAAAATCCGTTCTCAAGGTCAGCTCATAAGGGCACCTTTTGAGACACTCTACCATAGGTTAGTCAGCCCAAGATGGGCACTTTCCTAAAAATCTATCTTAAGGTTAGTCAACCTATGAGGGGCACTTTCCTAGATTCTCCCGATTAGTCAGCTCTTAGGGCACTTTTAGGAAATATTCTTCCAAACAGTTGCTAGTCTAACAAGATGCTTCTGTTGATAGGTAGCCAGCTCATAAGGGCGCTTCCTAAGTAAATTTTCTTTCCAAGGTTGCTAGTCTGATAAGACGCTTCCTACCATCATTTCTTCCACACAATGCTTGAGGTGTTTCCTATCACCAATTAGTCAGCCCATACAGCACTTTTTGGGGAGGGAACATGACTCTAAATTGTTAGGACCGTATTATCTATTCAAGAGGCCAAAAATGGTGTCTTCCTTTTAATCTTTGTAGTTAAGTTTTTCAAACTTTACTACAAAGAGGGGTAGCTGTAAACACTCCATTTTTGCCCTAAGAATGAATAATAATTAATTTCCAATTTTTTCCAATTTTCCCTAATTTAGCATAAATAATTAAAAATATTCAAAAAATAAAAATAAATAGGAAAACACATCAATTTTGAAAAATGATTTCAGAAATGGCAATATTAAATAATAAACAATTTTTACAAATTTTTGAAATTTCAAAAAATACAAAAAAATAAAAAAATTGCATCGCATATGTACAATTTGCGATATAAAGAAAATCAAGAAATTGGGCCAGCTCAGCTGGCTCGTGTGTACGCATGGGGAGCGTGTGGAGGCCAGAGGTCGCGAGTTCGAGTCCTCCCTCGAGCACTCTGTGCAATTTTTTTTGTCTTTCGCTTGGAGCTGCCACGTGGCAGCGTGTGATTGGCCGAGGGAAGTCGCGCGTTATCGTCTTCTTCGCAAGCCCAGCCAGAGAAAAATCTGGCAGAAGACCGATAAGGTTGAAATTGCTGGATTTTTCGAATCTTTTTGGATTTCAATAAATCTAAAACCGAATTATCCAGATAAATCACAAGATTACAACAAATCGGCATCAAATAGGTTGGATAAAATCAAATCTAAAAAACGGAAAAATATGGGTTTATCTAAATCGCCGGATTTGAGCTTATCCGGAGTCGATTCAAAGTGCTTTTAAATAGAGGAGGAGTGGAGGAAGCCAAAACACATATCACAATTGGGAGAAAGTGAGAAAAGAGGGCAAATTAGAGAGCATCGGAGGAAAACTAAAGCCGCGACCGCCGATCGGAGTTGAACCACCACCAGGAGGCGATCTAGGAGCAAACCACCGCCACCATTAGATTCAGCACCCTCAAGAAGCTAGGATTCGACACCTCACCCGTTGCAAAAGATCGCCGAAACGCCGTGAACGAGCCCTCTCCGCCGCCGTGTTCGACCGATCCGACCCGACCCGACCGACCCGACCCGCGCACCGACCCGGATCCAGGTAAGTTGGATTTTCCAGATTTTCTATTTTTTTTTCGAATTTTTTTATTTATTTATTTGTATTTATTTGATTTATTATTTGGTAAATTGTTTATTAATGTGTTGGTTATTTATTTATTTATTTAGTTATGTTTTATTTTCAATAAATAGGCAAATGATAGAAATTAGATTTTTCTAGGATTTAATAATGTAGAAAATAAATAAAAATAATAATAATAAAAAGAAAAGAAATAATAATAATAAAAATGTAGAAAAGTAGTAAAAATATTAGGAAAATAATAATAAAATTTTAGATTTCAAAATAGGATAGATAATAACTTAGGATAAAAATTTTAGCACAAAAATCACAAAAACTTGGAAAAACCATAAAAATCATAAAAATCATAAAAAAATCATAAAAAATCATAAAAATCATGAAGATTCATAAAAATTAATAAAAATTCAAAAAATGTGTTTTGGCACTTAGAAAAATACCATTTTTCTCAAATAAATCCAAAATTGATGTTTTCCCTAAAAATCATTTTCAAAAATCAAATTAAAGCTTAGGCTTAGATTTTTTGGAAAAAATCCCAAAAATGTTAAAAAACATAAATCGAAAGAGTTTTTAAAATTAAAATTCACAAACAAACTTAAAGTTTTCAGAAAAGCAAACTACGGCTTGTTTAATCCTGACTAGCAGGTACGTAGGCACCCATTCGGGTCAACCCATAAAAATGAATGAAAAATCATTTTCTTGAAAAAATTCAAAAACATAATAAAGTAACAGAAACACAATAAAACACATTTCTAAATAAGAACAATTTTAGGAGATTAGGTAGTAACCGTAAGGTTTTAATAGGTTAGCCTCCGGACTTAGAAACTCTGGTTTTCCCTTTTCCTCTTTTCAAAAACGAGAAGAGGAAATAACGACGACTAGTGGTCCAAATTAAGACTAATCCGCTCCTTTAGTCTTAATTCAATATTTCCCAACAACAGTTGGATGGCGACTCCAAAATTAAACGAAGTTCCTAACTCAAGTCGAAGATCTATATTAGATGAGCATAGGGTCTAGTCTAAATCGGATTAGGAATGGGAAAATTCAAAAATTAAATTCGACAATATTAAATCTAAAAACAATGATAATAAAAGAAAGCATAAATAAAAGCACTAAAATTAAAATATAAAAATCTACTCTAATCTCTTAATCTAATTATAATCTTAATCTTCTAATTCTATTTTCCTAATCTAATTTTTCCTATGGTTTTAAAAAGTAAAACTAATCTGTTCTGCTCTACTCTACTCCACTCTACCACCTCCGTCGTTGGCTATATATATATGTTGGATGCAATTGGATATCTTGGAGGATTTCTTTAAATTTGATCCAGCTTTATCTGATTTCCTTCTCCTTCTTCCTATTATATATATATATCAGATTTGGAGCTTAGCAAATCTTCCTCTCATTTTTCGGTTGATAATTTTGGCACATTTCTCGATGACTTTTCCAGCAAATTCTTCCTTGCATTTTTCCGATTGCTGCTTAGATTTATCTCGACTTAACTCACAATTTAGACACAATTTGTTTTCCATTATTAGATATGTCAATGTTGATTCACGTGTTGGACTTTCATATTATAGAAATTATATTTTCTTCTTTAATTTTCATGTAATTTTTCCATTAATTCATAAATTATAATTTAAAGACTTTGAAATTAAAATAAAGATTAATTAAGTGCATTATTTATACAAAATGTAAGAAAAATAAATAAAAGGTATTATAATTTATATAAATAATTAGTACATTATAACCCTTATTAGGGACACAAAAAGATAAAGCATAATTGAGGAAAGAATCTTTAGGATTTAATCATAGTCTAAAATTTCACATGTGCCAAAAAAACAAGTATGAGTTAGATGGAAGTATATTTATAAATTTTATTTTGAGAGATAATAGTTATAACATAATAGTATTAAGAAAATGATCCAAATAAACTTGAGCTTTTTCAATTGAGTGAAACAAAGGGTAAAAGTGACACAAGTAATGTTATGATTGAAGAATGGTCTTTAGAAATCTAATAATCTTAATTAAATGAACATGTAGAATCTAAATGGTGAAGAAATCTTGGAGACTTGAATTTTAAATGGAGATTTTACTAAATAAATGAATGAGGATAATGGAGGAAACTTTTGTGGACAAAAGTTTGATGAAAACATATAATTATACAATTATTTCTAAGAGATATGAGTTAATTTAGTGATATTAGGAAAGTGATCCAAGTTGAGGTATATAACTTCATCATAGATTAAGGGATCAAAGTGGCATAAAGTTAGTGTAATTGGAGAATAGTTATAGATAAATAATTTGAACTTTAGAGCTAAAGATATAATCAAACTAGCACGGTGCAAGACAAGATAAAGGAAAAGCCTTAAGTAATTAAGGAATCTATGAAAAATAATGGGAGACTTAAATTGGTGGGAATCAAACCTCTGGATCCGGCATTGGGAAGCCTACTTGAACCAAATGGAACCCAAACATTCACATTTTTTTGTGTTTATTTATTTTATAATTATTTTACATTTTAACAGGTACATTTTTGCCAGTTTTTACAAGAAGATGACCAAGCACAATAGCAACTGGTTTGAGAATGAGATCACAATCCATTATGAACCAAATTGAACCAAAGGAGAACCGATCTTATGTTACCTCATTGTGACGTGATTGGAGCTTGAAGTGACCAACCATGTGTGCTATTTTATTTAGGTTATTTTTCCATAATTGTAATAGGGTATAAATACTTGTTATGTAGGTTTTGTAAGGGACTTTTTGGAACACAAATTTTAGATATTTGTTGCCATGGAAAGCTTCCTTTCATGCCCCCTTACTCTTATCAAATTCTCCTAGAATTTGTGGTGAGTGGATTTTGATTGTGTTGTGCATAATATCAACAACAACATCAAAATCAAACCTAATTCCAACTAGTGCGTAACATCTAGTAAGGAATTAGATCCTTTTATTTATCTCTTGTTCATGCCAATTAGGTTCCAATTTTAATTTAGGGTTCATGCCCCAATTGATTAGAAATTGGCTCCTTGTTGTGTCATCCTATATATATATATATATATATTACAAATCAACAATTGTTCTTCTTCTCTCTTGTTTAACGTTAGGAATTAGGGTTCATAAGGAATAGGGGTTTCATGCTATTTTGATTGCTTGTTGTCAAGTGAATCTTCAATTGCATTGTGAACTTGTAATTAGTCTTGAGCACATCATAAATGGACAACAAGAAGGCATATGTTCAAAAGATTGAGAACAAATTAGGAATAAACTAAGAACAAGATAGACAATGGGATGCAAAAGAGCAAATTTTAAGGAGAATAAGTAATTAACTATGTCAAAGCTCGATTGAGCAACTGCTGGATGAGGAGGAAGATATGTAAGACTTATGGGAAGACATGAAGAACAAAGATCTAAGGCTATTTAATGAATCAAGTAACCTTTAAAAACAAACGTTTTTGTAAGAGAGGAGAATGTAAAATATTGAAAAGATACAAAATAAAATAAGTTTCATAGAATAGATTGCTAATGTAATAACATATTTATAAGAGGGGTATTCCAATCTTTTAGATAGCAAGCTACATAAACCTTATGAAAACCTTATTGGCATTTTCCCTTCTACTATTAAAGTAAGTCTCTCTCTATGCATTATAAAACCCTAACTAATACTAAGCCATGCTCTAGTGATGTAAGGACTATCGATTCAGTACGCAGTCATAAAGGTGAGTATTTCTAGTCAATTTTTTTTTTCACGAGTTCTCTTCTTTACTGAGAAGGTGGTTGAGATTTGGAATTTGTGCCAATTTAGGGGTTTTGGTGCCATAGCATTGACACCAAGTATACCGATTTAAATGAATTAAACACTTTTGAATCGATTTTAAAATGAGTAAGTTCTTCAATTATGTTTAAAATTTTGTATTAGATGGTTTGCTATGGTGATTTTGGGATGTTGTAATAGTGATTAGTTGTTGGAAGGATAAGGGGGATGATTTGGGAAGAGAATAGGAGGAGATCGTATATCCCGAGGGTATACATCTAGGTACACCGGTGTATACTTGCCCGTATTGAGGTACATAGCTAAGTACACAACCATGTACTTAGGCATGTTGAGAGGCCTTTTCGCATAAAAAGGTACACGATCATATGCACAACCATGTTTCTACCCATGCTTTTCGACACGACCATGTACAAAGTCATGTTTCCTTGAAACTTTCATAAATTTCTCTTTTCTTCCTTTTTCTTGGTTTTTCAATGGTTCTAAGCTAGTCTAAGATAGTCAAGAAGTAGAATATTACTAGTTAGGGTTTCTAGAGTAATAATTTATGTACATTAAGTAAATTCAGTTGCCAAGCATGTAGCAGGATACCAAGTATTTGTTTACCATGCTTGTTCATTATGTTTAATAACTATAGTAACTGAATGAACTTAAAGCATATTTAGTAATTAACCAGTTTGCTGCTTATGTGTGACTTGGCCTAGGGGCTAGAGGTGGCATATCCTTAAGGGGTACCCTAATAATCGGTATATAGTATAGTTCTTAGTAGAGTTCTATACTAAAATAATCTATGATAGATTTTAGGGATATTGGGGGCTATAGTAATAGCTCATGATACCATTTGGAAAGTTGGGGCAAGAGGTAGCAGTTCTCAACCTATATATATATATATATATATATATATAGAGAGAGAGAGAGAGAGAGAGAGAGAGAGAGAGAGAGAGAGTTAGGATCATGAGTACTCTTGTATTGGTCACTAACTAATTCAAAGATAAGTAATAAATTGGTTGTGAATCATTTATTGCATTATATGTGTGTGTATACTATGAATGTTATGACATGCGCATATGTTGGCTATTTACGTACTAGCTTAGGCTCCTTCCTTAACATTTTCAGTTACTAGACTTTGGGAGCAGGTTCATCACTAGCACATCAAGACATAAATAAAATAGGTTGCTATAAGTTCACTTTTAATTAAATTAGGCTAGATTTTAAATTATCTAGAAAGTTTTAGAATTATGTATATTATCAAATAAATAGAAGATATTTCAATGTGATATTTGAGAAACTAATGATCTATTTTATTGTGTGGAGACATAAAAATATTTATGGGTTTAAATAGATTAAAAGCCTTAGCATGCAATTATTTAGTAATGACACATGATAAATACGGCATCCTAAGTTCTGAGGCATTTCATAATGTTTTAGATCACAAAAGAATTTCTTCTTTTGCTAATAAAAAGGTCCTTTTAGCAAGATTTTAATAGCTAAATAATTTGCAAGGTTAGTAAACCAAGGAAGTTCAAATTCCCTTACCTATGTGAAGTTGGTAAAGTTGCTCTTCTAGGAATTCATCTTTGATGTCCTTATCATCTAATTATTCTAAATTTGGATTTTCTAAATGTAATAGGTGATCTATTGCCAAATTTTCAACTCCTTTCTTGTCTCATATTTCCACATCAAAATCCCACAACAACAGTATCCACCTTACAAGATGAAGTTTAACATATGATTTCTTCAAAAGATATAGTAAATCAGAATGATCAGTATAAACAATAACTTTTGACAATACTAAATAAGACCAAAATTTTTCAAAAGTAAAGACTACGGCAAGCAATTCTTTTTTTCATAGTGATGTAATTTTCTTGAGTGTCTATTAAATTTTTGCTAGTGCAGTAAATTGATTAAAATTACTTATCCTTTCATTGTCCTAGAACTGCTCTAACTACATAATCACCAGCATCACACATTAGTTCAAACAAGAGAGTCCAATCAGGTGTGACTACAATTAGGGCATTAGTTAATTTTTTGTTTAATAAGTTGAATGCTTTTAGGAACTCCTAAGTAAAACTAAAAAGCACATCTTTTTCAAGTAACTTGGTTAAAGGCCTAACAATTTTAGAAAAGTCCTTAATGAACCTTTTATAAAAACATGCATGTCCTAAAATGCTTCTAATAGCCTTCACCAAAGTAGGGGGTGGTAATTTTTCAATTGTGTCAATTTTTGTATTATCAACTTCAATTCCCTTATAAAAAAGTTTGTGCCTAAGTACTATGCTCTCTTGTACCATAAAATGGCACTTTTCCCATTTTCGCACTAAATCTATCTCTTCACACCTTTGTTGAGCTCTTTCTAAATTGTGGAGATATTCTTCAAAAGAATCTCCAAAAAGAGAAAAAAAAATCCATAAATACCTTCATAATGTCCTCTACAAGACTCTTAAAAAAAGCCATCATGTACCATTGAAAAGCTGCAAGTGCATTACAAAGGCTAAAAGGCATCTGGTGATAAGAAAATGTATTGCAGGGACATATAAAAGTAGTCTTCTCTTGATCTTTGGGAGCAATAGGAATTTGGAAATAACCTAACAAACCATCAAGGAAGCAATAGTATATGTATCCTGCAAGCCTCTCTAACATTTGATCAACAAACAAAATTGGAAAATGGTATTTTCTTGTTGCATCATTCAATCTCCTATAGTCAATGCATACTCCCTACCCAATTACCATCCTCATCAAGATGTGCTCATTTTTCTCGTTGAGTACCATAGTTATCCCTCATTTTTTTGGTATGACTTGTATAAAACTAACCCATGAACTATTAGATATATGATAGATCATATCTACATCAAGAAGCTTAGTGACCTCAGTTTTCATTACCTCCTTCATGTTTAGATTTAGTTTTCTTTGTGGTTGCACTACTGCGTTAGAATTTTATTCTAGCAAAATCATGTGAGTGTAAAAAGATGAACTAATCCCACAGATGTTAGAAACTTTCCAAGCTATTGCATGCTTGTGCTTCTACAGTACATTTAGTAGCTTCTCTTTTTGTGTAGCATTCAAATTTAAAGCAATGATTATCAAAAGCTTTAAGTCTTTTTCCAAGAATGGGTACTCTAAATAATTAGGCAGTTGTTCCAACTTTAGGACTAAGGGTCATCAATAGATGGTTTCAATCTCACCTTTTTTTCTTTAATCAATTTCTTCAAAATCTTTTTGCCGCAACAATTGTCCATCACCCTCCTTTTTCTATGCCAAGCAAATATCTAAAGAATATCCTTATAAAATTTCCTACACATGTTCAAAAATAATCAAATCAACTTTATGCAAAAAGTAACATGTAGCATCTTATGCAAGAGAGTGTTATATAGCTTCTATAATTTAAAAACTAATTCTTCCTCACCAACCCTTAATATTAATTTCCTGTCTCCTACATCAATGATTGCTCTAACTATGGCTAAAAAGGACCTTCCCAGGATTAGTGGTACTTCAATATCTTCATCCATATCAAGAATTACAAAATCTACTGAGAAAATAAAAGTACCGACTTTTAACAACACATATTCAATTATGCCTCTAGGAAATTTTGCAAACCTATTGACAAGTTGTAAACTCATCCTGGTTAGTTTAGGTTCTCTTAATCCTAAACATTTGAATAATTAATATGGCATCAAATTTATACTAGCCCTTAAATCAACTAAAGCTTTTTCTATAAATAAGTCACAATTAAACAAGGAAAAGTAAAACTCTTTAGATTCTTCAATTTCTTTAGTAACTTGTTTTGTAAGATTGCAGAACACTCTTCACTAAAGGTAACCATGAGACTTCCTCCAGTTTCCTTTTATTGGAAAGCAAATCCTTCAAGAACTTTGCACACTTTAGCATCTACGAAAAAGCCTCAATAAAAGGTAAATTTATGTGAAGCCATTTGAAAAGTTCCAAAAACTTATTATAATTCTCATCTAAGTGTTTTTTCTTTAGTCATTCAAGGTAAGGAATTTTTGGAACATACTCCTTCACCTTTAAGGTTTTCTCAACATTCATCTCTTGCTTATTGCTCTTTTTCGCATCGTCTTTTTTGTTAGATTTTTTCTTAAACTACAATTTATTTTAATTGCTCTTTAAGGTAATTACTTTAACCTATTCTCTAGAATTAGTTTCAATGCTACCTAGCAATATACCTTGTGGTTTTTCATAAACCATCTTTGCAATCTACCTAATTTGATTTTCAAGATTCCAAATTGAAGCTTCTTGATTTCTTAACAATGCTTTTATGGCTTGGAAGTGTGTTTCTAAGGTATAGATAAATAGATCTTCCAAATTTGGCTTCTTTTCTATTGGTAGATGTGCTTGTTGGAATCCAGGTAGAATATTCCTTTGTTAATTCCCCTAAGAAAAATTGGGGTGATTTTTCCATCCTAGATTATAGGTATTGCTATAGAGATTATTCTACTACCTATTTTGGTTCCCTACAAAATCAACATGTTCATTAAAATTAGTAATAAATCTGACTTACCTAATTAATGCACCATGGACATTCCATCAATATTTTTACTCAATGCTTCAACTTGTGATGCTAATGTAGTAACAACATCCACATCATAAACTCTTACTACCCTTTATCGTCATACCTTTGTAGAGTCCCACTGATAACTATTTGTGACCATATTCTCAATTAAATTTTGGGCCCCCTTAGGTGTTTTATTATTTAGTGTATCTTCAGCTACCGCATCAATCATTTACCTTGTGGTTTGAATTAATTCTATAAAAAAAAAATTAAAAGTCTAGATTTACATCCATAATGGAAGATCATGGTGTGAACATCTTCTTAGTAGACCTTTATATCTCTCCCTTGTATCGCATAGTATCTTTGACTCTATCTGAGTATAGGAGCAAATATCAATTCGCATTTTCACAATCTAGGGTGGTGGAAAATATTTTGTCGAAAATTTCTCCACCATCTACTCCTACATAGTAATTGAACCACTAGGAAGAGAGTTGAACCACCATTTTGCTCTGTTTCATATAAAGGAAGGGAAGTCTTAACCTAATGGTGTCATTCATGGACCCATTGATTTTGAAGGTATCATAAATCTCTAAGGTAGCGTTTGGTTGGCATTGAAATTCGGTACTTGACTGGACAAAATTTTTTGTCCCTCGTTTGGTTGCCACACATGAAGGAAGTACTGGACTAAAGACCAATTACGTACTGGACAAAATCAGAAATTTTAGTACCACATGTAATTCGGTACTAAAAATTAGGTACTGGACTAAATATAATTTTTCTGAAATTCCGGATTTGCCCTTCATACTTACCTTGAAAGAAAATAAAAATAGTAAGTATAATAATAAATGATAAAAATGTAAAAATTTATAAAAAAAAATAATAAAAATATTAGAAAAATAAAAATAAAGATTTAGATTTTGAAATAGGATAGATGAAAATCTAAGAGAAAATTTTTCAATAAAAATTTAATAAAATTATAAAAATTTAATAAAAATTATGAAAATTAATAAAAGTTAATAAAAATTATAAAAATCATAATAAATTAAGTAAAAAAGCAATAAAAATTTATAATAGTATAAATGAGTTGAAAAATAAAAAAAAAATGAATTTTTATCACTTAGAAAAATCATTTTCTTAAATAAATCCAAAATTGGTGTTTTTCCTTAAAATTATCATTTTCAAAAAAAATCAAATTATCAAGCCTAGGTTTAGATTTTTTAGAAAAATCCTAAAATGGTAAAAACATAAATTAAAAGAAATTTCATAATTAAAATTCACAAACACACTAAAGTTTTTCAAGAAAAGCGAACTACAGTTTATTTGATCTTGAATAGCAGGTATGTAGGCACCATTTGGGACAACCCTAAAAAAGGAATAAAAAATATTTTCCTAGCATAATTCACTTAAAAAAAAAATAAAAGACGACAAAAATAAAATAAAAGATATTTTGAGATAAAGTAAATTTTAGGAGATTATGTGGTAACCTTAGGGTTTTAATAGGTTAGCCTCTAAACTTAGAAACTCCAGTTTTCCCCTTTCCTCTTTTCACAAAAAAACGAGAAGAGGAAATCACGACGACTAATGGTCCAAATTAGGACTAATCCGCTCCATTAGTCTTAATTCAATCTTTCCCAACAACAGTTAGGTGTCGACTCCAAAAATAAAACGAAATTCTTTTTCCTATAATATTTAATATAATATATTAAACCTTCAAGTCATTTTTTTTATAATAATATCAAATATATATAAATAACTATGATATAAATAAAAGGGAAAAATTATCAATTTTACTCTGTCCAGTTCAGTACTTTGTAATTTCAAACACTACATAACACAAAAGCCTTCTCTAGTAATTAAAAAGGGCAAAACTGTCAAATTTACTATGTCCAGTCCAGTACTTTGCAATCCAAACACTAGACAGCACAAAAATCCTTGTCCAGTACTAAACAAACCAAACATGGTACAAAAATATTTTTTGTCCAGTCCTTTTTTTTTAATACTGTCCAGTACTCTTGTTCTGTCCAGTACCAGTAACCAAACGGTACCTAAGAAACTTGCAATATGTACTTTTAGATCTTCATCCTACAAACCACCAAATTGGATAACTTTTTGGACCTAGGTTTAATTTCAAAATTATTGGCTGCAATTGCAAGCCTAACAAAACTTGAATTTGATCCTGCTAGTGATGGTCTTCCATAATCAAACATCATTCTATCATCTTCTTCATCAGCTATGCTGGTAAATTAATTATTGTTAGATTCTTGAGCCAGAAACTAATATCTTTGATTTGCTCTACATCATCCCCTTAGCATAAACAAAAGAAGAAAATTAGAAATTATGAAAAATAAAATTGAAAGAAAGTAAGCAATAAAAGAAATAATGATTAGATTAATAAGATATAGGTGTTCCTAGTATCCTAATCCCCAGCAATGATGCCAAAAACTTGATATTGATCTATCCTACTATCCTAAAACCTTTAGGCAAGTGCACCTATTGAGCTTATAGTATAGTGGATATTAACATCGAGTGTAAATCCTACAAAGACTATAAGTACTAGCAATTACCCTTCTCCTATCATCTAATCACCAAAATCAAATGAGAAGATTACCAAATAATATTTAAGAAAATAAATATCACTAAAAGTGTACTTAGATATTGAATCATCCTAAAATTACTAATACAATTAACTAATTATTATTCAATTCCACTATTGTATTCATGGATCGTGGGAATTCCTAAATTAAACTAATAACTCTTTTAAGTCTACTAATTTCTAACTCTAAGTTGATTAATTGGAATCTTTTTCTAATTAAAATCCCTAGAACTGCATTACTTTTGCTCTATGAATTCCACTGTTAAGTTTGACCTTATTCCGAAATATTTATGTCATCCTATCTCTAGGATTGCATGCAACTTCTTCCAATTATGGTAAATCTATTCAAACATAAAATCTCTTGATTTCTATGTAAGAAATCAAATATCAAATTAATACATCGGTAATGATAATTTGAAAATAAAGAAGAACACATAGTTAGATCATAAGAATATCAATAGCTTCATTGAATAATAAATCAAAAAATTACATGTTCATTATAAAGTTCATAAACAAGAGTACAAAAGAAAATTAAGTTAGCATCATAATTAAATTAAAAACAAAACTATAAGAATAATGCATAAAGAAGAACATCAATAAAGCAAGAATAACAGTAAAAATCTACAACTACCTTATTACTACTCTAAAACTCTATAGCTGCTAGAGCTTAAACTTTGCCCTTTTTATATTGATCAGATGCCTGCCTTCTAAGAAAATTGTAATTTCCTATAGTAGAATCAAAACCTTCATAAACAAGGAAATAATGCTACAATATGCACGAATTACATCTTCAAGGAATAGGAAACTAAGCTCTTTAGAAAGGGAATCAAATCTCCATGATGAATCCTTCTTTAGGAAAGTAAGATTCAACTTAAATAATAGATTTGGATAGTGAGATCTTTGCTTAACATGTTATGGCATGATTGTGTAGATGTCTGTGTATCTTTGATCTTGAAATTTCTCAAAAATCTCCAAAAATTGGCTTCGACACGCCCTTTGATATGAACATGTTAGTGACTATGTAGCATAGCACGGCTTCTAGCACAACTACTCCTTTAAGCCTTTTTCTAGCACTATTTTGGCTCGACCTCCAACACGACCATGCTATAAACCATGTCTAAACCCCTAATCTTGTAATTTTGACATTTGTGTTCCAATTTGCATAATGACTACACAAATTTGTTTCATTTTATCAAAAGTCACAATTCAAAGCCTTAAACTGAAAACAAAGGCTAACTAAGTGTAATATCCTTCTAAAATATTGCAAAATTAAACCAAAGGCTATATAAAAATTACAAATAATAAGTGTTTCAAAACACTTATCATCTTGAAGATAGGAAATCTCTCTTATTCTTCAATAATGATGCATAATTTATTTATAGTGCTTTTACTTTTGCCTTACAATGACCATGTAGAATTGCGCTATAAGTACAAAATTTTTATTGAAATGCCTTTCACCACATCTCATGAAGAAACTCATTAGCCAGTTGAACTATTACTTAGTCTGAATACTAGAAATAGTGTGCAATTTGTTATCTTCAAATGTCTTCAAGAATCATTTCCTTAACCATACACCCGTTGATAAAATAGTGCTCCTTCCCACATATTATTTTTTATATAATACTGCTTCATGAGAAAATTGTACACACTATAATATCATATCATATCCTTATCTAATATTCACCTTAGTGGTGACTTGAGCTACTCTGAACTTTTTAGCTCAAAGTTGTATCCCATACTTCCAACAATTGGTTTCCTCTTAGCTAAACATTAGGTACTTTAAGGATCTCTTCCAAGTTCAGCTATATAACCTCTACTGTATGATTTCTTTGTGTGTACATTTCTTTCTTTTCAAGATTGGTTGCAAAATTCCTAAACCTTATCAATGCTTCAACTGATGATGAACTTTACTTTCCTTGAACTTAGGTTGATTGTTAATTAATGATATATGCACCCTTCTCTATTCTGGCTTTTACACTATTGAGCTTATGCAATCTAATTCCTTCCTCCTTATCTTGCATCTTCTTAATTCTTTTTAACCATAATGCTACCATACATTCATTACTTGAGTATACGCCTTCAGTTGTTGTTCTCATTATTATTATAATTACTATTTTAATGTGGATGGCTCAACTACTCTTCTTCCATTCTTGTACTTTGATTCAACCATATTTGTTTTACTCATGCTATTGAGAATGTTCCATTGGGCTCTTTCATTTCCTTTTTTTTTTCATATCGGTTACTCTATGACCTTTTCTTTGAAATAAAAGAGGCTAACCTATCAAGATTTTTTTTTTACGAGGCTTTCCCTAATGAGCCATTCTAGAGTTAGCATTGGCTTATCTTCGATCATTGGAGTAAATTTCTTATAATTCATGCACTCGATTTTTTTAATATGTTGCATCCATCTACATGTGTTGCCTTCATCCAAGTAAGCTATATGCACTTGATTTTTTGAATAAGTTGCATTCATCCACATGTGTTACCTTCATCCAAGTAAGCTATAGCTTGTAATCTTGTAATTACTTGAAATATAAATAAAATTAATCTTCCAATTCTTGGTTTAGCACCATATTCATGCACTTAAATTAACCACCATGTACTTTTTTGAGATTTCCACATATTTTTCTTAATGAGTGAAATTTTCATGAAATATCATTAACTTTAGTATTCTCGCCCATTTCCTCATAAAACTAACTTGTTTTGAATTTCTCATATTTTGCAAGTAGTGAGTTAAGCTTCACCTCTATTTCCTCTCCTAAGTGGTAATGACTACATTTAGTCTTTACTACCACTTCATACAGATTCTCACTACTTCATATTGACAAATGAGAAAAGATTCTAGAAAAAGTCATTCTCATAACAGCAACAGTTTTAAGAAGAAAGGAAATGGACGTGTACTAATAGAAATCAGATTCCCACAGGACCAATCACTAGAGCTCGAGCCAAAGGTTTACAAAATCTAGCTATGAGGATCCTCCATGAACAACTAAACCCTGAGGATGTTAATTTAGTATCTACTTTTGTATCACATAATTGTTATGCATTCTGACAAGTACATTTATCGGTTCTACAGAATGGCGAATAGAAACACACTAAGGATCAGGGACATTCTTGGACTCACATCCAACGGTCCGCAATGTGTCTACTTGACTTGAAGAACCAACCACTTGAAGACCATCTTTTGCACTTGCAATTGTCATTATTGAACCAGCCATTTTTGTTCGTTTTTGGAACTTGTAATTTATTTTTTAGAACTGGCCACTTAGTGGCATATGTGTAATTTTTTGAACATTTTTACCTTAATTGGAGCAAGCATAAATACTTGCTAAGTAGGGTTTTTAAGGAGCTTTTGACATTTTGGACAAAAATACACTTTGTTTCCGTGAGGAATTCCCTTGCTTGAACTTGATCTTTTATCAATTTCATTTGTGAAATTATAGCGAGAACCAACTAGAGTGATTGTGAGTAATACCAATTATCTCTTGTTGTTTTTACAAATTGTGTTTAGCGAGTAATATCTAAGTGCAATTTATTGGTTCCTTATCCATATACACGTGAATTAGGGTTCTTATTTTCATATTTGAAGCTTTTCAATTTGGTTAGAATCTTAGTTCATTTCCTTTGTTATCCATTGATATTCATATAATTGTTTGTTCCATATATCAATTTAGTTTCAATTTTCATGAATTAAGGACTATTTGTGAAGTTGTTGATTAAGCCAATTGTTAGTTGTAATTTGTTGTTCATGTCATTTATATTGGTGTCTATGTGCTTTGGAATCTTAAGCACATCATAATTTGGTATCAGAGCATTAGTTTTTAAGAAGGGAGTTTCATGATCTTCAATTGAAATTAGGGTTCTTGAATTTTACTTCTTGATCTGAATTGTTGAGGTAGAATTGAAGTACCTAATTTCGATTTTGTTGTGTTAAACTTGTTGATTGTTGAAGTAGAAGTGGAGATCTTGTAGTAGTTCCTCTGATCTTGAATTTTCCGTGAAGAGAAGGGAAGTAGAAGAGCATTTCTTATGTCATTTTCAAAGTTGAGGGTACATCATTTGTGGAAGAAGAGTGAATTATGTGTTGGTGTTTCAAAAAATTGTCATTGTCACTTGAAATTTCCAGGTTTAAATTTCCATGGAGAATAGGAAATTATTTCAATTCAAATACATCCATTAAGTTTGAAGAAGTTATTGAGTGTTATTGATTGCAATCAATTTGAATTTGAAATTTATTCTTACCATTTGTGGAGAAGGTTGCATTAAGGGTGTAATATTTTGAATTGTTGCCATGACTGTGTTTGTGTAGATGTGTGGCGATGTAAGTGTGTATTGAGTTGAAGGGGTTGCAACGTGTGGCGTTGTGTGTGTTGAGGCAAGGAGGTGCTACACTTGAAGTGTTGTTGTTTTTTGAAAGTGAATTACACCGCGAGTGTGTAGGATTGTGTTGCTGTGGTGTGTGTGGTGTAGTGTATCATTGGCTTATTGAAGTTAGTAAGCAACAATGTCAAGTGAATTTTTTTGCTTACTAATGTACCGCACCGGGCTTTGACTTCTTTTACAACTATTGATGATGAGCAAAGGGAAATTTTGTTTCACACTTCCTATAGGGTCCAAGGTAACTTATGTGTCATTATTATTGATGGTGGTAGTTGTACTAATATAGTGGCTACCTCATTAGTAACAAAATTAAAAATTGTAACTACCCTGCATCCTAAACCCTATAAATTACATTGGCTAAGTGAATAAGGGAGTCTACATGTGACCTAAAGAGCTAGGGTACCTTTTAGTATATTGAATAAATACTATGATGAGATTGAATGTGATATTCTTCCTATGTGTACATCCCATAAATTGCTTGGCAGGCCATGGTTATATGACAGGAGGGTCTTACATGATGGTTTCAGGAATACATATGTATTCCAAAAAGAGGGTAAACATATCCTCCTGAACCCAATGTCACCTTAAGAGGTCCAAGAGGTTCAGCAACAGATCAGTAGACCATCAGAGATCAAAGCAGGTCCAATACAGGCTAAGAAATCTGGGGAAAAGAAGGTTTTATTGATGGGACAGAGTGAGTTGGAGAAGGGCATAATAGATGAGGGCCTAGTATACTTGTTGCAGTTGAGATATGTCCCAGGAATGGAGGGACATCAGCATCTACTCTCTATAGTGTCTCAAGTATTGGATTAGTACAATGACCTTTTATTGATGATTTGCCAAAAAGTTTACCACCTTTGAGAGGTATAGAGCATGCCATCGACTTCTTGCCTAGGTTAGCCTTGCCAAATCGACCTACATATCACATGAATCCTAAGGAGGCTAAGGAATTAAAACATTAGGTGGATGAGCTAGTCAAACGGGGTTTTTTCAGGAAAAGTCTCAGTCCTTGTGCTATTCCAACCCTTCTTGTTCCTAAGAAGGATAGTACTTGGAGAATGTGCATTAATAGCCAAGCCATCAATAAAATTACCATCAAATACAGGTACCCTATTCCTAGACTTGATGATATGTTGGATGGATTATATGGTGTATAGGTGTTCTCTAAGGTGGATCTTAAAAGTGAATATCATCAAATTCGGATGATAGAAAGAGACGAGAGGAAGATTGCTTTTAAAACACGCCATAGACTGTACGAATGGATGGTTATGCCGTTTGGTTTAAGTAACGCTCCTAACACATTTATGAGATTAATGAATCATGTAATGAAGGAGTTTCTAGGTAAATTTGTTGTTTATTTTGATGATATTCTGATATACAGCAAAAGCCTAGAAAATCATGTGGAGCATCTTCAAGAGGTATTTTCAGTCTTGAGGGCACAACAGCTGTTTGCAAATCTCCAAAAATGTTCCTTCTACCAAACTAAGGTAACATTTTTGGGTTTTATTGTATCCGGTTCTAGTGTCAGGGTTGATGAGGAGAAAGTGAAGGCTATTAGAGAATGGCTAGAACACCAAAATCAGTCACGAAGGTAAGGAGTTTCCATGGACTAGCATCATTTTATAGGCGCTTTGTCCATAATTTTAGTAGTATTGTCAGTCCACTAACAGAATTGACTAAGAAAAATGTTTCTTTCATTTGGGGTGAGAGGACCCAAAAGAGTTTTGGAGGTAAAGGAAAAACTTACTTATGCTCCAATATTGGCTTTACCTAATTTTGATAAGGTTTTTGAGTTAGAATGTGATGCTTCTAGGATAAGGATTGGTGCTATATTGATGTAGGATAAGAGGCCTATTGCCTACTTTAGTGAAAAGTTGAGTGGTGCAACTTTTCACTATTCTATATATGATACGAAATTCTATTCCTTAGTGAGGGCTTTGATGATGTGGTAGCAGTATCTCCTTCTGAGGGAATTCATCATCTACATAGATAATGAGTCACTAAAGCATTTCAAGGGTCAACAAAACCTGTCTAAACGCTGAGTCAAATGGGTGGAGAGTCTGGAGAGTTTTACATATGTGAAAAAGTACAAGAAGGGTAACCAAAATATGGTAGCTGACACTTTATCATGCAGGTATGTAATTATCACTTCTCTTCAATCGAAATTGCTAGGTTTTGAATTGTTGAAGGAACAATATATGCATGATGATTATTTGAGAATAATTATTAAGAAATGTTATGAGGGAAAGATGTTTAAGGGGTATTACATGATTGAGGGGTTTTTGTATAAAGCTGGAAATTTGTATATACCTTGTGGGTCTGTGAGGGAACTGTTGGTGTGGGAAGCACATGTAGAAGGTTTGTCTGGTCATTTTGGTGAGAAGAGAACCCTAGCCATGTTGAAAGAAATTTTTTATTGGAAGGGTATGATAAAGGATGTTTATAGGGTGCTAGAAAGGTGTGGGACGATCTGATCATTCTAACAAGTTAAATCCTATACTCAATCTTAGATTACGATCAGTTCTCAAGCAAGTGTACCTATCAATTAGCAGTATAGCATAGGAGTACAGGTATCGATCCCACGAAGACTTATAAGTACTAGTACTAACGATTATTCTACTATTTAACTTCTCACTATTGATGATCTCAATTATCCTAATTACTGCTTAAATCTGAAAGGAGCGAATAAAATGATCAAAGTAAATATATTCAAACACTCTCTTAATTAATTCAATGATCTAAACATACCCTACCCAAGATCCACCCCTAATTCTCATGCAATTTTTATTCAATTACAAACTTTCCAATGATTAATACACAACATCACTGATCTGCGGAGTTTCTTACACTAGATTAAGGTCTTTCTCAAGATCAATAATCCCTAATCCTAATTAAGTCAATTAAGATCTCTCTTTAATTAGCATGATTAAGATTGCAATAAAATCCTAGGACTCTCAATTGAATCAGACCACCATGACCTCATTCAATATAGAAAACCTCCTATAACCTATTTCTAGGATTACAAGTGGTCTTTTTATTCATGCCAGATCTACTCTATTAAACGATTTCTCAATCTTAATAATAGAGATCTAATTCGATCCCAATACTACGCACATATCAAGATGAACAAACTATAATTGCAACATGAATAAACTCAAAGATTAGGATTAATTATTGAAATATCAACAAATCCGTTACATGACAATTAGGGGTTTCTCAAGGGACCAGGTATAAAATAATTAGTTACTCATGAATCTAATAAAAAGAACAAAACAGAAAATAATTGAATCCATAAAGAAATCCAAATACAAATATCTTGGCTTTAATTCCGAAAACTCTTCTAACTTCTCGTCTCTAGGGTTTCTCTTGTGCCGCCTCTCTCCCCTTTCTCTCCCTAGAGTTGTTCAATTTATACTTTCTAGGAAATGGTAGAGGATCTTCAGCTGGAAAGATACGAATGTATCTTTCCTTTTCCGAGTGAATCTCGAAAAGTGAATAACATTCGCCTGACACGCCCACCAACATGGCCAAATTTTGAATCGTGTCTCCCTCTGGTCGATAATCCGCAATTCCTCATTCGTGTTCAGTGTGTGGCATGGCTAGAAACACGACTAGATTATAAACCGTGCCATGTTCTGGATTTTTCCACTTCTCAGCAGCGTCTACCACGGCTTCAAGCACACCCATATCACAAGCCGTGCTTCCTTTCCAAGTGACAACTTTCATCCTCAGGTGTGCACACAGTTCATGACACGGGCGTGGCTTTCCCTATGCTGTCCATAAGTAGCTTTAACTTGATCTTTTAAGCTTCAATCATGCTCCTTTTGTTATCTTTCGACTTCTTTTTAGTATTATACCCTGAAATTGATATATTTATCTGTTAAGTACCGAATCCGCATTGATGTTATTCAAAAGACTACATAAATTCATCATTAACGCCCATGATTTATAAGGGTTAATTTACTCTTATCAAGTTTGCAAAAGGGCAAAAGGAAAGAAAGGCTTTCAGGGTGAATATATGCCTTTGCTTATACCTACCAAATCGTAGACTGATATAAGTATGGATTTTGTGTTGGGTCTACCCAAAATGTAAAGGGGAAAGGATTCTATCATGGTGGTTGTTGATAGATTCAGCAAAATGTCCCATTTTGTTTCTTGTCACAAAACAGATGATGCCCTTTTTATAGCTAACCTTTTTGTACAGGAGATTGTTAAATTGCATGGTGTTCTACATAGTATAGTGTCTGATAGAGACACTAAGTTTCTTGGCTTCTTTTGGAAGACACTATGGAGAAAACTTGGTACTAAGCTTAACAACCTCATGCCATCCATAAACTGACGGCCAGATTGAGGTTGTTAACCATACTCTTGGCACATTACTAAGAGCAACAGTTAGCAAGAATCTTACTGATTGGGACTTGTGTTTTCCTATTGTTGAGTTCTCATAGGTCTATTCATAGTTCAACCAGTAAGTCTCCCTTTAAAGTTATGTATGGCTATAATCCTACTGTTTCATTGGATCTTATAGTAGGACCAGCAACAAAAGAAGAGAGCCTAAGTGGAGTGGAGTGAACCAAGGAGATTCAACAACTTTATGAGAAGACAGTTGAATGCCTTTAGAAGACATAGGAGCAATAGAAACTTCAGGGAAACAGGCACAGGAAAACTAACATTTATAATCCATTTGACTTAGTTTGGATTAATCTTAGTAAAGACAGGTTTCTACATAAGAAGTCGTAGAAGCTATCACCTAAATCAGATGCACCTTTCAAAGTTGTCAGGCGCATCAACAACAATGCTTACAGAATAGAGTTACCAAGGGAGTATGGTATATCAACTACTTTTAATATTGCGGATCTATCACCATATTTACCGGATGACATTCATGAAGACCTATCAAATTTGAGGGCAAATCTTCCTCAGGCTTGAGAAGATGATAGGAATCAAATTCCCACATGACCAATCACTAGAGCCTGAGCTAAGGGTTTACAAAATCTAGCTATGAGGATCCTCCATAAATAACTAAACCCTAAGGATGTTAATTTAGTATCTAGTTTTGTATCACATAATTGTTGTGTATTCCGATAGGTACATTTATCGGTTCTACAGAATGGCGAATAGAAACACACTAAGGATCAAATTGGGGATATCTTAGACTTACATCCAACGGTCCACAATGTGTCTACTTGACTTAAAGAACCGGCCACTTGAAGACCATCTTTTACACTTGTAATTGTCATTATTAAACTAGCCATTTTTTGAACTTGTAATTTGATTTTTAGAATCGGCCACTCAATGGCATATGTGTAATTTTTTAAACATTTTTACCCTAATTAGAGCAAATATAAATACTTGCTAACTGGGGTTTTTAGGGAGCTTTTGACATTTTGAACAAAAATACACTTTGTTGCCGTGAGGAATTCTCTTGCTTGCAATTGATCTCTTATCAATTTCATTTGTGAAATTGTGACGAGAACCAACTAGAGTGATTCTAGGTAATATCAATTATCTCTTGTTGTTTTTACAAATTGTGTTTAGTAAGTAATATCTAAGTGCAATTTGTTGGTTCCTTATCCATATACACGTGAATTAGGGTTCTTATTTTCATATTTGAAGCTTTTCAATTTGGTTGGAATCTTAGTTCATTTCCTTTGTTATCCATTGATATTCATATAATTGTTTGTTCCATATATCAATTTGGCTTCAATTTTCGTGAATTAAGGACTATTTGTGAAGTTGTTGATCAAGCCAATTGTTGGTTGTAATTTGTTGTTCACGCCATTTGTATTGGCGTTCATGTGCTTTAGAATCTTAAGCACATCATGTACCAAAGGTTCCTTTGCCCCAAAATGAACGGCCTAATGAAACAATTTCAAAGGATTTCTTTTAAAGTGAAGCAAGGAAATGGAAGTCACACGTAAATAAACACACAATCACTCTATTATACTTCATAAAGAATGAACTAAGGTTGCAAGAAAAAGTAAACATTGATGGAAATTCTATGTTAAGATTCAAAAATGAGAGGAAAGAGCTTCCCCTTTCTAAAAGCCAATTCACTTTTCCTCAATGGACAATACTGAGGTGGTGTTTATAGGTGATTTATATTATGAAGAATTTGACATTTATAGATATCTTAGAAAACGTTTATGTTTATTTTCCTGTGTTAATCTCTTCACAATTGAACTTCACTTACCCAATTGACCTACAATTGTGGAGAAACATTAGTATTGGAACATATTAAAAGTCATAAAGCTTACACGGACTTGCGACATATTGGAGAATGACTTGGCACTACACCTGCTTCAAGTGATTGTTAAAGGAGAATGAGGGATGCTTTAGGCTCATGTTCTCCAAATGTTACTATAAATTCCGATTCAGTAAGTCAAGATTCACAATATTCGGTCAAAATAGCATCTTGCTTCGAATTTATTAGAAGGAAACTAGCCTATAATTGAATAATCTATTATTTACGGCTTAAGGTTACACTTAAGAGAAAGATTAAAGTCTTGGCTCACCCTTCATCAAACGCTGCTTCAAGAAAGAGTCAATGTGCTAATTGAGTTAAAACACATCATCCATGTTCACTCGTCATCGGAGGACATTCTAGTTATTAGAGTAGGCTTTTGTCTGCTAGAGTGCATTATCTCCATATACCTCTAATCTTCACTCTTTTACTATTAGACATTTTTAACCTTCATTTAACTATCATTCATTATGTGATGAGGGAGAGTGAACTAGGGTTTCCTGGAGAAGGTTCGAGAGGGATTACGGATGGGACAGATTGAGAAAGTGAAGAGTAAAGTGAATTGAGTCTGTTTGAGCTGAGAGAATGCGTGTGTGTGTGAAGGTGCTACCTGTTCTGGTGGGAGTGCATGTGTGTGGACCTGTTTGTCCTGAGTTGCGGGAAGTGTGTGTGTGTGTGAGGGTGCTGCCAGGCCGGGTGGGGGGTACGTGGTGCGGGCTCTGTCTGGGTCGGGCCGGATAATAAATGGTGATGGATATGGGCTGGTTAAAGGCCTATATACGGAAGCCAGTGATATTAACAAGGCTTAACTAAAGCCCATCCACTAAAGTAGATTCCAGAAATGCTAACCACTCACATGGGTTGTTAGACTATTCTAACAACCAAAATCATATAAAATATTACCCCTGTAACAAAGGAAAAACTATGAATGAAATTGCATATTTTTTCGAATTCTGATTAAACACAAGCTAATTTGCATACGAATTGCTTGCCTGTATTAATCCATGTTACAATTGGTATCAGAGCAGGTTGTTGCCATGGAGACTCATGAATCCAAGAAGCTTGATGATGCTGTGCGTAATGCTGTGAAGGAGCACACTAAAGAAGCCCTTAAACCCATCCACGATACACTCAAGAGAATGCAAGAGCTTATGGATCAACAAATACTGACCATTGCCGAATTGAAGACAAGTAAATCTGACAATTTGGAAGCATCTAACTCCACGGCAATAGATTCTAGTAAGTTACCTGAAACCGATAATAGACATGGGTTAGCGCTAGCTCACGCTGTAGCTGTAGAGAACCATTTGCAAACACAAGCACCTAGGGTAGATTTTCCATCTTTTGATGGCAATGACATTAAGGACTGGTTATATAAGGCACAGCAATACTTTGAAATTGATTCAACTCCGAAGGATTGGAAGATTAGGGTAGCTGCCATGTATTTAGAGGGAAAGCCTTTGAAGTGGTATCATTCTTACATTCAGACCTTAGAGAATCACCATATTGTCACTTGGAATGAGTTGGTTAAGGCACTACAAGCCAGATTTAGGAAGAAGGCGTATGAAGATCCGATGGCAGAACTTAAGGAATTACACCAAGATGGAACTCTACAAGATTACCTAAAAGAATTTGAACACTTAGTGACTCAGGTCAAGCTACCTAAGGGCCACCTGATAAGCTATTTCTTGAGTGGATTACACCCTTCCATACAATACCCTATACGCATGTTTAATCCCCAAACACTACAAGAGACCTATTCCTTAGCCAAATTGCAAGAAGCAAACCTCCTCTCCATTAAACAATACCTTAAAACACCCCGCCTAAATTCAACACCCAACCCATCCAATTCTTACACACCATTTCCATCTAATCGAACACCAACTTACACCAAAAACATACCAATCACTACCGCTAACCTTAAGAACCCTCAAACACACAGCAACACTCCTAAACCATCAAACCCCACCAACCCACAAACACAACTTACCAAAAGACTTACCCCTGAGGAACTAGAAGAAAAGAGAAGGAAGAAGCAGTGTTTTGGGTGTGATGAACCTTTTGGTCCAGGTCATAGGTGCAAGAAAAGGTTGAATATGTTGTTGGTAGAGGCCGAAGATGGGAGGGATAGTGTAGAGGAGGAAGACACTCCACCGAAGGAAGTAGAGGCTGACTTCGCTAAGCTCACCCTCAATGTCTTAAACCAGGATCAAGGACACTGCTTAAGCAGTATGAAGGTGAGTGGATATTACAAGAAAAGAAAGCTAAGCATACTTGTTGACACCGGCAGCTCACTGAATTTTATTGATGAATCTTGGAAAAAGGGCTTAGTTGCCCTTTCTCTGATGTACCTTCCCTTAAGGTAACATTAGCATATGGTATTGGCTTATCTAACACTAGCAAGATTTGCAAGTTTACTTGGGAAATGCAGGGGCATGAATTCACAGCAGAGGTGTACTTGCTAACCTTATCTGGTTGTGACATGATTCTGGGAGTGCCATGGTTGAGGTCATTGGGCACAATCCTCTGGAATTTCCAAAACCTGACCATGAGTTTTAATTGGAATGGCCGTGAGTGCGAATTGACAACGGATAAGGAGCGACTTAAGGTTGTTAGAGCAAGCGAGCTATCCAAGATATTTGAAGGGAATGGAGCGCCACATTACCAATGTTGGATAGTCTGAGCTCTGAATGAGGAGGATGAAAGAAAGAAGCACTAGAAATTGCAGCCAGAACTGTTAGATCTACTGGAGGAATTCCACGACCTTTTTGAAGAGCCACATGAGTTACCACCACATAGGGATTTTGATCATAGAATTCCCTTGCAGGAAGACTCAAGGATTGTCAATATTCGACCCTATAGACACTCTTCCATGCAGAAGACTGTCTTAGAAGATATGGTAAAGGAAATGCTCTTGAGTGGGATAATCAGGCACAGCTACGGCCCTTTTTCCTCGCCGGTTGTTTTGGTGAAGAAAAAGGATAACACTTAGTGAATGTGTGTGGACTACCGCGAATTAAACAACCAGACTATCAAGGATAGGTTTCCAATTCCTATAATAGAGGATCTATTTGATGAACTAAGTGGGGTTGCTTACTTTAGCAAATTGGATTTGAGGTCGGGGTATCACCAAATCAGGATGCACCCTGAAGATGTGTACAAGACCGCATTTAAGACACACGAGGGACATTATGAATTCTTGGTTATGCCTTTTGGCTTAACCAATGCCCCTTCCACATTCCAAGGCCTTATGAATCAGGTTTTTAAAGCCTATTTAAGGAAGTTTGTCTAGTATTTTTTTATGACATATTAGTCTATAGCAAGAGTTTAGAGGAGCATGGGGAACACTTGAAGGTAGTATTTAAGGTTTTGAAGCGGGAGAAACTTTACTTGAAAAGATCCAAGTGCACTTTTGGGGCTACTAAGGTAGAGTACTTAGGACACATCATCACTAGGGAAGCAGTGACTACAGACCCAAGGAAAATAGAGTCCATTGTCAACTGGACTGTCCCAAAGAATTTAAGGCAATTGAGGGGATTCTTGGGACTATCGGGCTATTATAGACAATTCATTAAGGGATATAGTGTCATCACTAGGCCACTCACATTATTGTTGAAGAAAGATAATTTTAAATGGAATGATGATTGTCATATTGCTTTTGGCAGGCTTAAGGTTGCCTTATCAAGTTCCCCAGTTTTAAGGCTCCCTAATTATAGTAAAGAGTTTGTGGTGGAAACGGATGTGAGTGGAGAAGGAGTGGGAGCTGTTTTGATGCAAGAGCATCACCCCATAGCCTATCTTAGCAAACCTTGAGCAGTAGGCAGCAAGGAATGTCTGTGTATGAGAAGGAACTCTTAGCCCTGGTTTATGCAGTTGAGAGGTGGAGACACTACTTAATGGGAAGACACTTTGTCATCAAGACAGATCATCAAAGTTTAAAGCACCTGCTGGAGCAGAGGTTGGTTACTTCTAGCCAACACAAATGGCTAACCAAGCTGTTGGGCATGGATTATGAGATAAGGTACAAAAGTGGTAGAACTAATCAAGCAACTAACGCCTTGTCCAGAATGGGACAGTTGGAGCTAAATGCGATAGCAGTCACTGCCACCACCCCAGAATTGGTGGAGGAATTAAGGAACAGTTAGCATCTCCCTAGGGGTTATCAAAACACACTGGATCGCCTTAAGAAGGGAGAAGAGTGCAGGCATTTCACCTTAGATTAAGGGCTCTTAAGAAGGAAGGGCAAGTGTGTAATGGGGCCATCTGTGGAACTTAGAAGGAAACTACTAAAGATGTACCATGATTGAGTATTAGGAGGACACTCAAGGGCTCATACTACCTATGAGAAGATAAATTCTATCTTCTATTGGCCCAAGTTAGAGCGTGATGTGAGGCAATATGTAAGGGAGTGCGAGGTTTGCCAAAGACACAAGTTTGAACACGTGGTCCTACCAGGACTGTTACAACCGCTGCCAATACCAAATACTTGTTGGGTAGAGGTAACCATGGACTTCATTGAGGGACTGCCTAAGTCTAATGGACAAGAGGTGATCATGGTGACAATGGACTGCCTGAGTAAGTATGCCCATTTCATGTTCCTTCCACATCCTTACTCAACTCCACAAGTGGCACGACTATATCTGGATTATGTGTACAAATTGCATGGAATGCCCGAAAGCATCACCAGTGATAGAGATCCCGTGTTTGTTAGCCAATTTTGGAAGGAATTCTTTAAGTTGCAAGGAGTTGAGCTGAATTTGTCAATGGCATATCATCCTCAAACGGATAGCCAGACAGAAAGAGTTAATAGGTGCTTGGAGACCTACTTGAGATGCATGACAAGTGACAACCCTAAGAGATGGGGACAGTACCTATCCTTAGCTGAATTCTGGTATAACACTAACTACCATGTTAGTGCTAAGAAGACACCCTTTGAGATCCTATACGGATATCCACCTCCACTACACCTCCCTTACATTCCTAAGGATTCTAGAAACGCCACTGTTGATAGTATGCTAACTGGAAGGGAAGACACTATACGCATACTGAAGTTCCACCTAACAAGAGCTCAAAATCGGATAAAGCAACAGGCTGACAGGAAGAGAACCGAAAGGGAGTTCAACATAGGGGATTGGGTATTATTAAAATTACAACCCTATAAACAGATAAGTGTAAGAAAGATACCTAATCAGAAGCTATCACCCTAGTTCTACGGACCATACAAGGTAATAGACAAGATTGGTAAAGTGGCTTACCATTTAGATCTTCTGAGCGAGGCAAATATCCACCCCACCTTCCATATCTCGCAACTCAACTCTTCCATGGCCAGAGAAAGGACTGCTTGCCATTGCTACCTGTCACAAGGGAAGAAGAAAAGTTAGAACCCCTTCAAATCTTGGAAAGAAAAATGATCAAAAGGGGAAACCAAGCAGACACCATGGGACTTACCCTGTGGAAAGATCGGCCGCTTTCGGATGCAACGTGGGAATTCCTAGCAGATCTGAAGCTCAGGTTTCCTCATGCACCCTTGTGGACAAGGGAAATTTCAGACGAAGGGACTGTGACGAGGGAGAGTGAACTAGGGTTTCCTGGAGAAGGTTCGAGAGGGATTACGGATGGGACAGATTGAGAAAGTGAAGAGTAAAGTGAACTAGGTTTGTTTGAGTTGAGAGAATGCGTATGTGTGAGGGTGCTACCTGTTCTGGTGGGAGTGTGCGTGTGTGGACCTGTTTGTCCTGAGTTGCGGGAAGTGTGTGTGTGTGTGAAGGTGTTGCCAGGTCGGGTGGGGGGTACGTCGTGCGGGCTCTATCTGGGTCGGGCCGGATAATAAATGGTGATGGATATGGGCTGGTTGAAGGCCTATATACGGAAGCCAGTGATATTAACAAGGCCTAACTAAAGCCCATCCACTAGAGTAGATTCCAGAAATGCTAACCACTCACATGGGTTGTTAGACTATTCTAACAACCAGAATCATATAAAATATTACCCCTGTAACAAAGGAAAAACTATGAATGAAATTGCATATTTTTCCAAATTCTGATTAAACACAAGCTAATTTGCATACGAATTGCTTGCCTGTATTAATCCCTGTTACACATTCACCCTCATTTATTCGTTCTTATTTTTCTTTCATTGATTTTCATCCTTACCATTAGGACCAAGATATCAAGACCAAGACCAGAACTTGAAGACCATCGAAGAAGAACAATGCTGCGAAACTCGAAGACCAAAGCTGTGGAGCCTAAAGACAGAAGAACCAGCAGAACATCATAACTATTGAAGTCCATTATAGTTATCGAAGAACAAAATGCCATTCACGAAGTCCGAGCTACTATCAAAGGAAAAAGACACTGAAGAAAGGTCATTGGAGACCAGCATTGAAGAAGACCAAAGCTACTACAATTTATGGTTTACTAAAGTGATTGCAAGGAACCAACAAGAAAGTAGCCTTAACAAGGAAGTAGCAAGTAACATTGCATTTGAAGAAGCCATCATTAAAGCTATCAAAACGAAAACAAAGCCTGTGGCTATCAAAGAATGAGGCTACCACCAAAGAATACCAAAGCAGAGAAGATTAAAACAGTGCTGATAGCTAAAGTCAAACGCATTCAAAAGAAACACCATAAGTCTCCTTCACCCCTTCCCTTTTTTTTCTTTTTTTCTTTTTTTTTGTTCTTTTACGTTTGTGGTCCTTCAGTTTTGATTTTTGATATCCATTTTCCTATTGCTATTTGACAAGAATAATCAAGACTGACTATCAAAGCAAATACCAAGAAATCACACCTCAATTGCTATCTAGCCTGTTGCTTAATAATATATTCTATGCTTAAGTTTTGCTTGAATTTTCTCAATACTTGTAAAGTAGTCCCTTTAAAATAATTTTTTTGGATTGTAGTTGATAAGAAATTTATATATTTCCTATCGACAAATGTTTCCTCACTAATAATAGCTCAATATCAACAGATTCCAAGTCACGATACCCAACTCGATCCCTTAATCTCACATCCTACCAACCAACTGCACCACTTTCTTGTTCTCATAACGCATATTGCATAAATCTCTATCCATCTTCTTACTTTATAAGACACCATGTTCTCGCATATTACGAAATACTCGAATGCCAGCCTTACTGATTAAAAACCTCTTTTTTCCCCTTTTTTTAGACCCTCATTGGAAGTTCATCTGGCCAGAGAAGGGAGTTTGAACACAAGTATTACATATTTTCCCTTTTTCCTCATTTTTGTGCGTGTATTTTTTTTTTCTCTTCATGGTCCGTTACCAAATTATTGGACTTCATTGATGGAAATCAATGAACAAAATCCACATGAATTGTAATGCACTGAAAATTTTGAAAAATTATACAAAAATTAATGAAAATAAGCAGAATAATATATACTCCTAGGTCGGGGTAGCAAGAATAATAATTTTGCAATATTAAAGATTTTGAGAAATTTATAATGAAAATTTTAAAGCACCGTGATACATCAATATTATTTTAATAATGTACATATAACAAAAAACTTATGATAAATAATAATAAGCTTTAAATAGAAAAATGAGGAAAAAGGTGGACTCCATTAGATAAATATAACAAATAATGAGAATTAGATAGAGAACAATCGGAGAGAATAATTGTATGCGAGAAAAAAGGATAACAAGCTTAGAATTACAAATTATATAAAACATATTACTAAATAAATTTAGGAAATGAAGTAAGTTGGAAAATACTTACATATAGGTATATAAAAAAATAAATAAATATATAAATAAAAAAATTGCAAGCCCTAATTTTAGTTCGTGCAATTTAAATTAAAAGAATAAATTCCTTAAAACATAAATCACAAACAATATTAGGTTAAATAATGAAATTAATTGAAATCATAGATTTAGGATTTTCAAATGAAAATTTCGAGTAAATATTGACATTCAAAATAGTTAAATTTGCTTAGACATAAAGTTTTGTAATAAAATACTAAAGTTACAAAACTTACAAATATCGTCGTACGCACGGAGTTAAGTTTAAAACCCTAAATTATAAAATATATATATGCATTAAAGAGGAATAGAGGAGAGAGAGAGAGAGAGAGAACACAAATCAAAAGACGTAATTAAGGTTTGCTTTTTGGTTTTCTTCCCTTCCAAAACACTAAGACGATGATTACAACTCTCATCGATGTCTTATATCACTAAAAAGAGGAAGCAGGGGCTAATTTTGCAGTTCATGATGAATATTCCTATCAATAAGTTGGTCATCTGGCCACTATTCTTGATGCTAATGCAAATCTTCAACTATAAATCCTACGCCTCCAAATCTTGTTTCTTGCTCTTCAAGTATTAATTCTATGAATAAAGCAATGGCTGATCTTGGTCCCCTTCCAAAGGAGAAGATTTGTTTCAATCGCCTTGAAAATGTGGAGCAAAGTTCATCTAGTCATAGTGCTATTAAATCTTTGTGTGAACTTTTACACCCTATTGGGAGCATATAACGAATCTTTATTGCAACATTCACCAGTGATATTGCATGGTTTCTATCCTATTGTTAGATTCCATGTCTTTTACCTATAACTATAACATGTCATGATGCTGATATTTGTTAGAGTTCAAGCCCCAATCTAAGGACCATTGTGCCTTATCTAGAATTTCCAAATGTAGTTGTTGTGTATCCTCTCTTTCTCGAGATTGTAGTTTTTGGTGGGGATCAAAAGAAACAAGGGATTTCTTATCATCATCTGAAGCTTTTTTTTTTTTTTGTGTGCAGAGGGGGGATAGTATATATGTTGTTGTTACTTTTGCAAACTTGGTTGTTAAACAGGTGAAGGAAATTTCAACTCGGAAATACCTAAAGACTACTTCGACTAAAACTGAGGAAAAAGAGACCTAAGTGAGTAGGACTCCGTGACGTGTTGTATTATGTGTATTATTATTGTATTACATGTGTTTGTTATGAATGTATGTTCATTTTCTATGTTCTAATTGCGTTAAGGGTTTTAAATTTTAGGTTGTGTTAATGTATGCCTCTATACGTTGTTATGGCTGGCTAGCACAAATATATATATGTATATATGAGTGGAATGTTAGGCGTTGAAGAGGCTAGACTCCAAAATTTTGTCGGAAGAGAAATATATATACCGTAAGTGTGCCTACTGTAGTAAACATATATATGTATGTATTAGTTTGGAATGCTGGGACATGCTTGCTCTTCTGCCATGATGGGAGCATATGCATATGTATAATTCATTTTAGATTATTGGGACGCCTTGCTATTCTACCATGAATAAGTAGACATATATATATGTATCGATATGCTGCAAGGGAGTATGTTGTAAAATATAGATATATATGTACAGGTAGATGCGTGCATAGGGGTGGGCTTCCATTGTGATTGTGGCATTGTTTTCTTTCCTTCCTTTTTGTTGGCTATTGTATACATAAATATATATCTATATAGAACATAGTAGGTTGCTGGTCTTCTTTTTTTCTTCCATGTGCATGGGTGGGTAACGGTTTCATTACTAGCTATGTGGTTTGTAAACATATATATATGTATATGCTAAGGATATTGCTGGGAAATGGGAAGAAAGGAACCCCCCGGAGTCTTGTGCAGGTTATAAAAAGATATGTATATGTACATGATGTTTAGAGGTCGGAAACAAACTACTAAGAAGTGGAAGCTGGCATGGAAACATTATGTGTATATGTTGTATGTGCACCTTGTTGGATTAAGAGGCTAGTTGGGAATGTTGTATATGTAAATGTTTATATATGGTATGATGAAAGTGGAAATGGAGGTTCAACTTAAGTATTTGGGCTATAAGATGAAATGGAGGGGGAGTTGGTATTATATTGATGTGATCTTTTTATGAGCTTATGTGTTAAAGGATTTGGAAGGAGGGTGGAAATCTATGATTGAGGATGTGAAATAACATTTATATATACATATATTAGCACATAGGTGTTGGATCTCTTTTCCTTAGTGAGTGGGTGTGGTTTCACTAGTAGGAATAATGAGAGATGACATGGTATGTGCATTGTTGTCGATTGTGGAGATTGATGAGAAGATTATAGACACGTGTTGACATGGACGTTGTTGGAAGCGTAGGCTAGAAAGAAGGGAGTCTAAGGAGCTAACCTAAACCATGGGTAGATGCATACACCACAAGTCAAGAAGGAGGAGTTAAGTTGCCAATAACCTAAGCCCTTACAATCATAGTCATATATGCTAAGGGTAAGTGAGATAGAAGAATAGGATTTCGGAATGGGCATAAACTGTAGTCGTATAGGGTATATAAGACTAAAGGAAAAAGGCACTCGTAATCAACCATAAACCACAACCCTATGTCCTTACATCGCACTATGGAATGATAAAAGGTAGATGGGAGTCTAACTTGAACCTTGTACGTCATAAGTATATATGTATATATCTAAGGACAAGACATGTAACTATAATCATGAGTAGGAGTCCCTTGCTTGATAACTTTTGTTTGATTCTATGGATGTGCCTTGCTATGTGAAATGATTGTGTGTATTCTGAATGGACTGTATGTTGACATGGTTATCGCTTATATATGCGCTTAACTCTTGAATATGTGAAATGGAGCACTTGAGAAGTGCCATGACACAGAGGTGTCAAGGAATGATAATTGTAAATCAATCTCGAGTGGGGGATTGGATGGTTGAGGTGATTTGGATTATATTATACTATTATTTAACTAAAAATTGGTGTCTAGCTTGATCGATTCTATCCAGTTGGTCTAACCTTCCATGTTTTATCCGTGATGTGAAATGCACGATCTCTTCTTGTTGTGGTGAATGGGAATATGAGGTGTAACGGTTCTACTTGTGAGATTGATTAGGTTCCTATTGCTTGTCCTTGGAATTGTACTCTTGAATGCTCGATAGTTATCTTATTTTATTTTACTTTATTGCCTTGAACATGGATTAGCCTGTGGATTTATATTGTTTGATCACCCCGAACCAACTAATTAAAGGACTGGACTCAAATAAAACTGGACATGCATTGCATGAGAACTTACATGAAATTGAAGGCCATCACTGCTACAGGGCTCACCGGAAGTAATCAGAGAATTACTGTTCCACTAAGTGCAAACTAAGTCACTAAGGGATTGTCGTGCCTTGATGATTCCAAGTCCGGTCGGTCCTTGAGGGTGTCGCTCAGTGCCTGAGGCACAGGAGCGCTCAGTTTATGAGAACACTCGAGCTTATAATATTAAAGTTAAAAGATATTTAATTATCAAAGAGATAAGAGAAATTGAATTAGCTATAGAGACCCGGGCACTGATGGTGGCTCCAAAATCCCTAACCTAAGTTTAAGGGAGGCGTAAACCCTAGACTTTACGTCGATTACCGAAAGACCACGTGAGATGCTACATTCATATGATTGCTCATGTATAGCATTTATTTTGACAACTTGCTTGAAATTGTTTATGTTTGTTACAACATTAAGAGATTGCACTCCTATATCACTAAGCTATTATCTCACCCCTCTGCATACTGCTTTGTAAGTAAAAATCTTAAAAGCTTAGGATAGGATAAGATGTGAAGTGTCGAGAGTTTTTAAAAGCCAAGAACGATAAAGTAAGAATTGTGAATAGTATACTATTTAGATGAAATGTTATTTTAGGGCCTTGATGTAAAATTTGAATTTGTGAGACTTAGGGTTTTATTCCATTTTACTAATTGGTAGGGGATTCCGATTCTCTACGATCTTGGTCAACCACGGAACATGGAATCCATAGTTATATTCTTATTGTATGACTTTATGTAATATGATTAGTTATATTTTTTAATTAATTATTTAGAGTCTTACGACCTCTGACTTGTAAGACAATTATCATGTGACGGGTACACACGTGACATGATAACTTTTAGTGGAAACTCCCAAGCCCCTTTAAGGTGTGACATGAATCATTCCATAACCATAGATTACAAACTTCCAAAGCAATCAAGCTCGCAATGTGATCGAAAGATGTTTTGTTGTGTTGAAAATAAGATAAACAATTTTTAGGAGTCCATCATTTTATTCAGTTAGAATTCACAATCAAGTTATACTCACTTATTGTCTTCTCCATAACTTCTTCAAGAGGGAAATGGCATATGATCCACTCAAGGATCAACTAGATGAAAATGAAGGGAATGCTAATGAAAGTGAAAATGATGACATTAGGGAACTATGATGGTTGGAATAATTGGAGGCAATAGTTGGCTAATGATATGTTTGATCAATGGCAGGGATCAAGACACAACCATCATCGATGTTTTTTCTTTCCTTTATGTTATGTGACAAGTTACTATTGTGTTATTTTGTTATTTGCTACCTACTAGTTTGTACTTGTAATCATTGCTATAACAATGGAATATTTTTATTTCATATTAATGTTCTTACATATTTGATATGTTGATCCCTTTCTATGGTTAATGGAATGTCAAATTTTTTGTTATATTATAAGTAGATATGGAGGGAACTTAGCCATCAGTGACCCCTATCAATCAAACAACAGAGGGGAGTGTAACGCCCTAGAACCTAAAGCATCACAGCCCACCATGTAACACTAATATAAAAAAAACACGCTAAAGCTCTAAAACTTCATAAAAATTCAAAAACTAATCATTTAAATTATCCATCATACTACTATAGTTTCAATCAAATAAAGGACTCTCAGAGGAGTCATTCAAAGTCTTTTACAACAATTCTCAAGATAACAATTATCTTCATAACTTTAATTTAACTAAATAAACTTCAATTTCCAAAAAACTCTTCCTCTACATAATAATAATGTTCTCTTCCCATCTCATCCATGTAATGTTCCACTAGGTTCCCATTTTCATCATGCTCTAATTGCTCGTCATTATCACCTGCAGCTAAAAATATATATATAGGAAGGGGGGTGAGCCTAAGCTCAGTACGTGACCACCATACTCACATGCACAAGACATACCACAATAATAGCATATGCATATATGCAACATTTATTTGCAACACATCCACATTTTAACTTACACTCAAATATCAAACTAAACTATACCACATAAGGGTACTCATGACTCCGGTACACATAACATTTGTCCTAGTGGGAACTATCACTGTAGGCCTCATCTAACCTTAATCTACCTCAAATCATTTTGATATACAGCTCCATTAAGGACAACACAGCATACCAATCATCAAGGTGCCCCCTAAGGATCTACTACTACAGACTCTTAAATCGAGCTAAGCACAAGCAACGTATCTCATTCAATTCCTACAACACTTTAAAATTTCATTATTTCACATAAAATTCATTAAATACCTACCTAGCAATCATATATAGTAAACAAGATAAACACGTACCTAAGATCTTAGCCTTAAGCACATCTAGTCCTAAACTTAAGCTATGTTGATATTTGTACAATCATCAATACATCTTTCCTAGTATTAAATCTAAGAATAATATAACTCTCTTAGTTTTCCTTAATCTATTAGGTCATCTAAATCTTTACTAATTATCTCGATTGTGTGAAAAATTGTCTAATTTGGAATTAAATAGATATACAATGATATTGTTTTTTACTCAACACGGCCATGTTAGAGGTCGTGTAGCTCAACACGGCTAGTACACAACTATGTCAAAAGCTCGTGTATCTCTCGGTGAGTTTAGGTTCAACACGGTCAAAACATGACCGTGTAGATAGGCCATGTATCTCTCAATTTCAACACAGTCAGAAGATGACTGTGCAGACAGGCCGCGTATCTCTCAATTTATCCGTTGTGTTCAACACGGGAGTAACACGGCCGTGTTGGGAGGTCATAAATATCTCAATATTTCTTTGGTGATCAACACAACCGTGTTAGATGTTCGTGCATCTCTCTAGTTTATACGGTCGAAACACGACCATATTGGGAGGTCGTGTATCTCTCGATAAGGTCCTACGAAACCTAATTTTCTATATTAATTCCTCCTAAATCCTAATTGCTATGTTTCTTAATTTAACTTATCATTATATTAACCATATCTAATCTAAAGTTAGGTTATAGTATACTCACTTGGCTCGAATTTGCACTTGGAGCTTAAATTAAGTTGATTCCCCACTCATTTCACCCGTTCTTCAATTCAATACCTATAAAGAACCAAACTAATTTCGTGATTAAGTCTCTATTGATCGAATAGGTCTTGTAATAATTTCAAATAATTACCTTTTTGTTACGCCGCGATGTCTCCTTATTTTGCTTTAGGTTTTCCTAAAGGGCTCTCTCTCTCTTTTTGTTGCTTTACCTCTCTAGGCTACTGTGAATGGTAATAGTGTGAAAAAGGACAAAACCCTAGGTTTGTTTCACATTATAGTTTAAACAGGAAAAGACGAAATTACCCCTATTCCATTGTCCTCTTTACGACATTGCCATTTGTCAAAGATATATTATTCACTTATTTTATAATACTATTTTTATGACATATATATTTATATGTTTATTTAAAAATTGTTATTACATTCTCCCCCCCCCCCCCCCCTTATTAAAACTTCCATCCTCGAAAGTTACTTGGAATTAAGAAGAGTTCTTGATGCTTTTTCTTCATTTCTTCTTTCCCATGTCGTCTCCCATTCTATTTAATTTGTCCATTGTACTTTGACATAAGGAATCCTTCTTCTTCTTAATACCTGTTCCTTTGTACCCACTATTCTCACAGGTCTCTCTCTATAAAGGATAAGCCTGGCTATACCTTTAATGGTTCCAAGGCTACCACTGGATTTAGGTTCGGTATATATTTTCTTAATATCGATACATAAAACACATCATGTACCCCAACCAAAATTGGCGGTAAGGCCAACCTATATGCAATCATCTCAACTCTTTTTAGAATTTCAAAGGGACCCACATATCTTGGATTCAACTTACCCCGCAGTCCAAACCTTATTACCCCTTTAGTTGGAGATATCTTCAATAGGACTTTATCCCCAGCTTGAAATTCTAGAGGGCATCGCCATTTGTCTACATAACTTTTCTAACGACTCTAGGCTGATAGAATTCGTTACCTTATTACTTTAACCTTGTTTACTATTTCTTATACTATCTCTGACCCTAGTGTCCATCTTTCTCTGACCCTAGTGTCCATCTTTCTCCGACTTCATCCTAATGTAAGGGAGATCTACACTTCTTGCAATACAATGCTTTATAAAGAGCCATCTATATAGTAGCCCGGTAACTGTTGTTATAAGCAAATTCTACTAAAGGTAAATGATCACTCTAGTTACCCCCTTAATCTAATATACAAGCTCGTAGTAAATCTTCCAAAATTTGAATAATTCTTTTAAACTACCCATCTATTTGAGGATGAAATGTTGTACTAAACTGGAGTTTGGTTCCCAAGGCTTGATGTAAACTTTTCTAAAATCTACTCATAAATCAAGTATCCCTATCATATGTAATGGTGACCAGTACCCTGTATAATCTAACAATCTCTCTAATGTACATTTGAGTAAGCTTTTCTAGTCTGTAGTCTACCTTAATTGGAAAGAAATGAGCAAACTTGGTCAATCTATCTACTATCACCCAAATTATGTCATATTTCTCCTTGGTTCTTAAGAGTACTATGACAAAGTCTATAGTTACATGTTCCTACTTCCATTCAGGCATAGGAAGAGGTTGTAACTCACTAAATGGTCTTTGGTGCTCAATCCTTATTTGTTGACATGTGAGACACCTGAACACATATTATGCTATCTCTCATTTCATACTTTTCCACCAATAAGTGTTCTTAAGATCCTTATACATCTTGATGCTTCTTAGGTGCACTGTATACCCTGAGTAATGGGATTCCTTCATAATCTTCTTCTTTAATTCTATATTATTTGGAACACACCACTTGTTACCATACTTGACTACCCCTTTAGTGTTCAACACAAATTCCGTAGCTTTACCCTGTTCTAATTTGTTCCTTATCTTCTGAATTTTAGGATCTTCTATTTATGAAGTTTTAATTTGATCTATAAGATTGGGTTAGATACTAAGTATAGCTAACCTATTTCCTACTTCTTGTGTCACCATCTCCAATTTCAACTTATACATGTCTTCTAGTATTTTTCTCTGAGATGTGATTAACACTGCAATATTTGTGTGTTTCATCCTGCTTAAAGCATCTATAACCATATTTGCTTTTCCAGGACGATAATGAATTTCCACATTGTAATCATTCATTAGTTCTAGCCACCTCCTCTACCACATATTCAATTCTTTCTGGGTAAACAGATACTTCAAACTTTTATGATTTGTAAATATTTTACACTTCTCTCCATAAAGATAGTGTCTCCACAATTTCAGTGCCAAGATTATAGTAGCTAATTCCAAGTCATAGATGGGGTAATTCTTCTCATCCTATTTCAGCTGGCGGGAAGCATATGCAATGACTCTCACATTCTACATAAGCACACACCCCAAACTTTGATTTAATGCATCACTAAATACTTCAAATTCTTCTCCCATCTTCAGTAGGGCCAACACTAAAGCTTCATTAATTTATTCTTCGATGTCGTGAAGTTGCTCTCTCATTCATCACTCTATATGAACTTGGCCTTTTTTTTTTTTTGTCAATTGAGTCAAGGGAGTTGCTAACCGAGAGAACCCTTCTACGAAGCATCTATAATACCCAGCTAATCCAAGAAAACTCCTTACTTCTATTATAGTTCTTGGTCTTGGCCAATCACTTACTACCTTTACCTTCTCAAGGTTTACTGATATTCCATTTTTATTCACCACATGTCCTAAGAAGGATACCTATTCCAACCAAAATTCGTACTTACTAAATTTCGCATAAAGTTTTTCTTCCCTAAGTCTCTCCAATGCAGTTTTGAGATAAGCTTCATGTTCTTCTCTACTTTTGGAACAGATGAGGATATCATCTATGAAAAGTATTACAAATTAGTCTAACTAGTCTCTGAGCACTCTGTTCATGAGGTCCATGAAAGCTGTTGGAGCATTTGTCAAACTAAAAGGCATCACCCGAAACTCGTAATGCCTATACCAAATCCTAAAAGTAGTCTTCTATATGTCTTCCTCCTTGATTCATAACTAATGATACCTTAATCTCAAGTCAATTTTGGAGAAGACTTGAGCTCCCTGTAATTGATCAAATAGGTCATCAATCCTAGGGATAGGGTATTTGTTCTTGATTGTGACTCAGTTTAGTTCCCTATAATTTATATACAGCCTCATACTCCCATCCTTGTTTTTAACAAATAGTACTAGAACATCGTATAGTGAGACACTTGGTCTAATAAACCCATTATCTTGAAGCTCTTGAAGTTGAGTCTTCAATTCAGATAGTTCAATAGGTGCCATTCTATATGGTGCTTTAGATATGGGTTTCATTCCCAATACAAGATCAATAAAAAATTCTATTTCTTTGGCTAGTGGTAAACCCGGTAAATTCTCGAGGAAAACGTCTGCATACTCATTCACTACATACACCTTTCCTAATTCCTTAAACTATATTATCTCTACTAATAGGGCTAATAGTCTTCCTTTATTCCATAACTTGTATGTTGGAAGAGTTGTAGGCTTCTGTGGATCTAACTTGAATATAATTTGTTCCTCATCAGGGAAATCAAACCTAACCACTAAATTGTGACAATCTATATTAACATTGTACTTAGACAACCAGTTCACTCCTAAAATTAGATCAAACTTTATCATCTCCAATATAAACAAGTCAACTAGTATTTTCTTGCCATATATTACAATCTCCACATCTTTACACATTTGATCTTATTTCCCTCCTACTCTAAAAGGAGTATTTACAATCATAGCATCCTCTAATACAACAGGTTTTAATCTACATACATTTATAAACATAGGTGATGCATAAGAATGTGTTGCACCCGTGTTAAACAATACATAAACAGTATTTGAGTTTATGAGCAGTATACCTGTTATGGTATCATGATCATGGGCATCCTGTTGCTGCTACTATTGCAATGCAAACACCCTACCAAGTGCCCTCAATCTTGGTCCCACATTCTGATTTCTATCTAGTGGTCCTCCAGGTGCAAGTCTTATAACTTATTGGGCTTATGGGGGTGCAGTCGCCTAAGTGTGATGAGCACCACACTCGAATGATCTGTGCCCTCTCTACTTACAAGTGTAGTAGAAGGTCCTTTCAGTGCAACTCCCACTAGTGTGTAATGTTTTGCCACAGGAGAAGCATGCCCCTTCTAGACAATTACACTACTGTAGATCATGAGGTCCTAAGCATCTAGGACACCTCATACCCTAACCTACCTGTGGTGGGAGAGGTAGTGCTAGAGATGCAGACCTAGTTTGAAGAGGTCTAGGCACATAAGCCATAGGTCTGGCTTGATATACAACTGGCCTATTCCCTTTGTCTACGTAAGGTATGTTGGAAACAGGCCTTTTCCCCAGAACTAATCCTAATCTATAAGATAGTTCCTCTATTCTCTTTTTGCTCTGCTCTAAGTATTTTGCTTTATCAACTACTTCTACATAGTTAATCAACCGAAAAGCTTCCACTTCATGTTGCAAGGTAGGCTCTAGTCCCCTTAAAAATCTTCTAGCTGGGGAGGTCTCATCTCCTCTCATCACCTCTAGCAAAAATTTTCTTAAGTGGTTCAACTCCACTTTATGTGCCTCCATAGATCTATTGCCCTACTAGCAGGTATAATAATCAGCTTCCATTTTATTTCCAATGCTGCTAAGGAAGTACTTTTCATAGAAGCTTTCCTTAAACATCTACCATTAGTTAGGAGTTCCTACCAATTTGGACATACTGGTTCACTAATCTGTAGCTACTTCCTTCAGCATATAAGTAGCATATCTCACTTTCCTGTCTTCTAAGACCATAAAAGCTTCAAAGGTCCTTTCAATCTCAATGATCCAATATTCAACCTCTATTAGATCATCAACCTTTGGGTGGAACTCTTTAGCTAGTCTTACAGATTTATCTAACCCACAAGGTTCCTCTACAGGCTTGATAGGTCTCACAACCTGTTGTTGTTGTTGTTGTGCCAACATTCCTACTAGAGCATTTACAGTCTCTAGCAACTAAGTAACTATAACATTAGTTTACTTTGGGGTTCCGTACTAAGGTAGTCTTTGAGGGTTCCTATCCTCTAGGGCATCTCTACCTTATCCAACACTAGATGAACCCCGCACGATACTTCTTCTTGGACACATTCTATGTAAAATGAGATAGTAGAATGATCCCGGAGTTAGAATTTATAAGGGGAGTTAGTGACAGTATACATCTATGTATACTCAAGCTCAAACATATGTATATACCTATACGTAATTAAATAGGAATATACACCAAAGTAAAATTACAAAAAAAAAAAAAAACATTTGGACTAACATCACGTAATAGTTATCCTTTAATTTATCCACTCTCTTCATTCTTACGGTTCTATAAATTACATACTTAGTCTTCTAATGATTTCAACTTAACTTCTACTGATTGAATCCCACACCTTTTTTTATCATTACTTAATTCTAGGAGTCATTGACTTAATCTTTATGTCATCATATCATAAATTCTAAATATCCCCAAAACCTAGCTCTGATACCACTTAAGCTGTAACGTTCTAGAACCTAGAGCATCATAGCCTACCATGTGTCACTACTATAAAGCGACACACTAAGGCTCTAAACACCATAAAACTTCAAAACCTAATCACTTACATTATCCATCATACTACTGTAGCTTCAATCAAATAAATGACTCTCAGATGAGTCATTCCAAGTCTCTTTATTCAATAACAACAATTCTTAAGATAATGATCACTATGAACTGTATATATAAAATAGTAGTGAATTCTCTAGCAAGTATACTAGGTCGGAATCAAGTGATATATAGGTGAGTAGAGTGTCGATCCCTCAAGGACTAAAGAGATTACTAAACTTATAATAACTTTTATTGATATCTAGGCAATTGAAAGAAAGATCCTTTTAACTCCTTAATTAAAAACTGAAACAAAATCTACTCAAACAAGAACTATGAGAATATTATAAAGTAAACCTTTCAATTGAGAAGGTGGGAATTAAAAATTCGCCTTAGACACACTAATCAAATTACCATCATGTTATTTAGAATAACCTATGTATAGTTATTCAAATGGGTTTATAACCATAAACCTTCAATTAATTAGTCAACTTCCGTATCTCTAATTAACAAAGGATTCTAAATTACATCCATACACTTCCCAGTGCTATGATTGCCTATTGCCCTAATGCAATTATCCCTAATTCCTTAGTGGATAATTAATTAGAACATTGCTTTAAACTCCAGATAAACCATAATTCAACTAATTAACACCGCTTCCACTTTGTTATACTAATCCAATTAAGAATCCCTAACAAATTCTATCTCAATTCCCGTATTGATAAAATTTCTAACAATTAAAACCTTTAAGAATTTCAATTGAAATTATAGGAATTGCAAATATGAATAATCCACAAATACCTTAATCTAATAACATGACTACAATTATCACTTTAGGAATCTAGGGTTTCATTCTTCTTCCCACCAATTAAATCTAGCCAGCCATAGATTTAACAATGAATGCACAAGTTACAATGGAATATTTGATAGAATTCATGAATAATATAAACACAAATCACAAAATTGCATAAATAAATAAAGATCAGAAATCACCAATTTTGTGATAAAGTTGGAGAGAATTCAAACACAAAACTCCAGAGACCACTTCCCAAGGCTAACTACCAATACTTCTCAATTGATCACAAGGAAAACTTGTTTCAATCTCTTGTTCTTGTTATCAAAATGAAATACTCTCTCAAAGAACAAAAGTCTAAAAACTGAAAATTGCCAAAAGTCCTCTGGTAAGTCGCAAAATACCCTTATCTAGAGTAATGAAATTGTGCTTTATTGTTGAATTTTTAGATGATTTGTTGAAGAAAAGGATGCCTACTGGAATGAATATCAATTTCAGGATTTTCTAGAGTATTTTGAAGCTAAGGGAAGGAGTTTTGAAGAGTCGGATCAAGTTTAGAAGGAATTGGATACAATACATGTGAAGAAAAGAATTCTGAAAAGTACACAAGCGAGATACACGCCCATGTACTTTGCTTGTGTATACTGAAGTGGATGTCTGGAAAGTACACGAGCAAAGTACACGCCCATGTACTTTGCTTGTGTATCTAAGTTTTGCTGTTGTGCAACGATGTTTCAAATACACGACCAATGTACACTCCCACGTACTTACTCGTGTATATTCACATAAGGACGCTTGGAAGAAAGCACGAGATACACTACTCGTGTATCCGCTCGTGTATGTATCCAACCCGGGTACATGTATAAATAGACCGTTAGTTGCCCTAGAGAGGAGTTTTACGAATTTGGTACTTGCTCTGACTCTCATAACAGCAGGGGAAAGAAGATTCCATCAATTCAAAAGGAGATTGAAGACCCACGAAGAAGAAGATTCTATCTTTAAGGGCTGTGACTATGAATTTTATTTATTCTTCCAGTAATTATATTTCGTTTGTCCAATTTATGGAGGAGTAGACTCTAAATCTAGATTTTATTCGAAACTTCTCTGTCATGTGATGAAGATTCGGTTTTTAATGCGAAGTTGTTGACTTTCTTATGATTAATTGCATGCCCTTCAATTGTTTATTAGATTCATAGATCCGGAATATGAATTTATGCATGATATCATATTAGTTAATTGAGAAATTGCTTTTATGATTAGATTTAATGCAATTAATGAGATTTGATTGTTCTTCTAGAGATAGGAAACAAGAGTCTTCTGTTTACATCGATTATTTTGATGCGAATTCATGTGCTTTATGCAATTCTAGGTTGCTATTAATTAAGGAGAGATCCTATTTGATAAACCTAGGATTAGATAGGTTAATATACTTGAGAAAGTAGTTAACTTGACTAGGGAATTCGACAGTATAAGAAGTCAATTACGTCAATCTTCATAAATCTAATGAATTACATGATAGAGAAGGAGTAGAATAAGATCTAGGTTGCTTTTGTTAATTGATAAATCTTCCGAACCATTGCGTTATTAGTTTTAAGATTAGAGTAATTAAGTTTCAACCAACATATTTAAGCGTCGGTTAGATAATAGGAACGGAGTTAGTACTAGTAGTTAGTGTATCTCTATGGGACGATCCTGTACTTGACACTATATTACGTCCACGGTAGGTACACTTGCCTATTGCAACGTAGTTAGAATTAGGAACAAGCATTATAAATATTAAAACTACGATTGGCAACGATCATCCTCCTTTACGTTTCTTCTCAAAGGAATATATAAAAACAGTCAGGAAATTAAAAAGTTTCATTTTTCGCAGGTGTTCCACCACGTAAGGCACGGTCGTATGATAAGTGGTGTTTCCACCACCACATGAGGCATGATCGTGGTCTCACCTCATAGGCTCCTCAGTATCTTTCGCAGATGTTCCACCACATGAGGCACGGTCGTATGATAAGTGGTGTTTCCACCACCACTTGAGGCATGGCCGTATGATAAGTGGTGTTTCCACCACCACTTGAGGCATGGTCGTGGTCTCACCCCATAGGCTCTTCAGTATCTTTCGCAGATGTTCCACCACATGAGGCACGGCCATGTGATCACCCCATAGGCTCCTCGGTATCTTTCACAGATGTTTCACCACATGAGGCACGGCCGTATGATAACCCTTGCCTACTGATTTTCTTCATTTCTTCATGTTTTTCAGCTCTTAATGCACTCTTTTCCTGTCTAAGTCCATTGATTCCTAAAATATCAAAATACAAGCACTTCAGTATCTTTATCTTGGTGATTTGTTTTCAAATTTAACAATAACAACCTCCAAATCACAAGATAAATCATGAGATAATATGTTGTTATCAACTCCCCCACACTTGAACTTTCGCTTGTCCCTAAGTGAAAGAAAATCAATGTAATAATCTGTCATTGAAAGTATAAAATTTCCTTCTTTCAACAACTCATTCATTCTTTCTTTCATGATTAGTGACTTGAATGGTTAGTGCATACCACTCTAACTAATACGGGAAAATGTAACTAATGTACCATAGTTATAATTGAGTAGTTAATCTAGAAAGAATAATCTTCCAATCCTAGTGTTTAACAATAGAATTCTTATTTCCGAGAGTAAATTCTCAGTTTAACAAGGCAAAGTACTCAATTAGACTTCACTAGCAACTAGCAAATATATAATCTCTCTAATTACTTATCTAAATAAGTTAACACACAATGAAAGCATATGGTATCCATTCTTTCCCTAAATTTTCTCTCTTTTTCAAGTCTCATTTTGCTCTTTGACTTGATTAGTCAAGTTTATTTAAATTACCAAAATTAACAGCGGAGTCAGACTTCACTCTTCTGAGGGACTAAAGCCCGCCCATATCAACTTGGTTTCTATTCAAGTACTTAAATTTAGCCTTTCCACTCTTCTCGTTATTGTGAGTTCATTGAGTCGGCATATCCCGGGCTCATCACCTAAGTAATTAGGTTTTAAAGGGACCCCTACGAACTCTTCCTCATTGGAGTAAAGGCTTTGAATTTCCCTAATTTTTTTTTTTAAGTGATCACTCAGAAAAGAATTTCTTTTACCTCTTTCACTGTATGTTAAAATACTCTCAAAGCAATTCAAAAGAAAATGTACTAGCTAAATTCACCTAGAAGTAAACTTGCTTATTTTGCACAAGTGGACTCAACCTACTCTTAGACTTCAAATTCAAAAGCTAAACATAAGGAAAAATTAGTCCTTAAAGATTTTACTGTTTAATTTCAACTAAGTAAATCAGTTACAACAGTTAGTGAGTAAGGTACCTCAACAATTCAAGTTCTTCTCCCTTTTTTTTTTTATAGTACTCTCTCCAGAAAAAAAAAAAATAATTAGTTCTAGATAGAGAAGTTATTAAACAATCCATAACATAACAAGCATCTTATTATCAAAACATCAGTCTAGAATTACTCCCCCACATTTAACTTAGACAATGTCCCAATTGTCTATCTGATATGCACAAAAGGAGAGTAAAAACTAACAAAAGTAAATTGGGAAAAACGGAACTTCCCTGAAATTGAAGTGCTTCGGAACAAGTGAGTTCAAATGCGAGTTCCAAATCCTTAGAGCACCGAATCTTTATTTGCTTAAGCATGGGCTGCCTCCCATGGAGCGCTTAGTTTAAAGTCTCTAGCCCGACTTTCCTTTTTCTTACCTTGGGGAAGTAAGATCCACAATGGTGGTATCTTTATCAAGATTTTCCCTATCGTGGTAATGCTTTAGAAGATGGCCATTCACCTTGAAAGTTCGATTGTCTTCTACTTTCAATTCCACTATTCCATAAGGAAAAATTTGTGAAATAATAAATGGTCCAGACCATCGAGATCTTAATTTACCTAGGAACAATTTTAATCAAGAGTTATATAATAAAACTTTCTAGCCTGGAAGAAACTCTCGTTTTAATATGTTCCTATCATGCCATCGCTTAGTCCATTCCTTGTATATCCTAGCATTCTCATATGCTTCATCTCTCATTTCCGCCAATTGATTCAACTGGAGCAATCACTTTTTACCTGCAGCTTGTAAATCAAAGTTAAGGAATTTTATGGCCCAATATGCCTTGTGCTCTAGCTCTACTGGGAGATGACATGATTTACCAAAGATTATCTTGTATGGGGACATTCCTATAGGGGTTTTAAAAGCAGTTCTGTAAGCCCACAATGCATCATCAAGTTTTAAAGACCAATCTTTTCTAGATGCATTGACTATTTTCTCTATAATACGCTTAATCTCCCTATTGGATATCTCGACTTGACCTGAAGTCTGTGGATGATAAGGGGTGGCAATTTTATGAGTTACCCCATATTTTGACAAAAGTTTTTCAAATTGCCTATTGCAAAAATGTGATCCCCTATCACTAATAATAGCTCTAGGTACCCCAAATCTTGAAAATATGTTCTTTTTCAAAAATCTAACCACAACTCTAGTGTCATTACTTTGTAGAGCAACAGCTTCTACCCATTTTGAAACATAGTCGATAGCCAAGAGAATGTATTTGTTTGAAAAAGAGGAAGGAAAAGGACCCATAAAGTCTATCCCCACACATCAAAGAGCTCTATTACAAGAATGTTGTTCTGTGGCAATTCATGTCTCCTAGAAATGTTACCAGTCTTCTGGCATTGAGCACATGACATAATGTAGTTCCTACAATCATGAAACAACCTGGGCCAATAAAATCCACAAGATAAAATCTTTGCTGCAGTTCTTTCCACCCCAAAATGACCTCCTGCTTCTTTTGAATGACAATGCTGAATGACGCTAAGCTGTTCATTTTCTCGGACATATCGCGTAATTATTTGATCAGCACAATATTTGAATAGATATGGTTCATCCCAAAAATAAAATTTCACATCATGCAAAAACTTCTTTTTCTGTTGATAGTATAAACCATACGGTGTGATTTTACTAACCAAATAATTTACAATGTCAGCATACCAAGGTAGTCCTTTGATTTCTACTGCATACAATTGTTCATCGGGGAACTTTTCATTAATGGGTGAATCTGAACATTCAGATTCCAACCAGGATAAGTGATCAGCTAAAACATTCTCAGTTCCCTTTTTGTCTTTGATTTCCAAATCAAATTCTTATAACAGTAAAATCCAATGGATCAACCTTGGCTTAACATCAGCTTTAGCAAACAAATATTTAAGAGCTGCATGATCTGTATATACTATGATCTTAGAACCTATCAAATAAAGCCGAAACTTGTCACAAGCAAATATAATAGCTAAAAGCTCTTTCTCAGTGGTGGCATAGTTTCGCTGGGCCTCATTTAAAGTTCTACTAGCATAATATATTACATGAAATATCTTACCTTTTCTCTGCCCAAGCACCACTCCTACAGCAAAATCGCTAGCATCGCACATAAGCTCGAATGGAAGCTCCCATTAGGTGCTGCAATCACAAGTGCAGAAGTGAGCTTCTCCTTCAATAGGTTAAATGCCTGCAAACAATTATCATTAAAATTAAACGCAGCATCTTTTTCAAGTAAATTGCAAAGGGGTTTAGAGATTTTAGAGAAGTCCTTGATAAATCTTCGATAGAAGCCAGCATGTCTAAGGAAACTTCTAACTCCTTTGACTGAAGTGGGTGGTGGCAACTTCTCAATCACTTCCACTTTCACTCGATCAACTTCAATCCCTTTTCCTAATACCTTATGACCTAAGACTATTCCCTCTCCTACCATAAAATGACATTTCTCCCAGTTCAAAAGTAGATTAGACTCCTCACATCTCTTGAGCACATCTACAAAGAGAAAAGAAGACCAAATCCAATAAAATGCGCCTAAATTACCAACAATGTTAAGAAGTCTAATATCTAATAGTCCCCGGCAACGGCGCCAAAAACTTAATCACTGTGAACTGTATATATAAAATAGTAGTGAATTCTCTAGCAAGTATACTAGGTCGGAATCAAGTAATATATAGGTGAGTAGAGTGTCGATCCCTCAAGGACTAAAGAGATTACTAAACCTATAATAACTTTTATTGATATCTAGGCAATTCAAAGAAAGATCCTTTTAACTCCTTAATTAAAAACTAAAACAAAATCTACTCAAACAAGAACTATGAGAATATTATAAAGTAAACCTTTCAATTGAGAAGGTGGGAATTAAAAATTCACCCTAGACACGCTAATCAAATTACCATCATGTTATTTAGAATAACCTATGTATAGTTATTCAAATGGGTTTATAACCATAAACCTTCAATTAATTAGTTAACTTCCATATCTCTAATTAACAAAGGATTCTAAATTACATCCATACACTTCCCAGTGCTATGATTGCCTAATGCCCTAATGCAATTATCCCTAATTCCTTAGTGGATAATTAATTAGAACATTGCTTTAAACTCCAGATAAACCCTAATTCAACTAATTAACACCGCTTCCACTTTGTTATACTAATCCAATTAAGAATCCCTAACAAATTCTATCTCAACTCCCATATTGATAAAATTTCTAACAATTAAAACCTTTAAGAATTTCAATTGAAATTATAAGAATTGCAAATATGAATAATCCACAAATACCTTAATCTAATAACATGACTACAATTATCACTTTAGGAATCTAGGGTTTCATTCTTCTTCCCACCAATTAAATCTAGCCAGCTATAGATTTAACAATGAATGCACAAGTTACAATGGAATATTTGATAGAATTCATGAATAATATAAACACAAATCACAAAATTGCATAAAGAAATAAATATCAGAAATCACCAATTTTGTGATAAAGTTGGAGAGAATTCAAACACAAAACTCCAGAGACCACTTCCTAAGGCCAACTACCAATACTTCTCAATTGATCACAAGGAAAACTTGTTCCAATCTCTTGTTCTTGTTATCAAAATGAAATATTCTCTCAAAGAACAAAAATCTAAAAACTGAAAATTGCCAAAAGTCCTCCTTTACGTTTCTTCTCAAAGGAATATATAAAAACAGTCAGAAAAATGAAAAGTCACATTTTTCACAGGTGTTCCACCACATGAGGCACGGTCGTATGATAAGTGGTGTTTCCACCACCAATTGAGGCATGGTCGTATGATAAGTGGTGTTTCCACCACCACTTGAGGCATGGCCGTGGTCTCACCCCATAGGCTCCTCGGTATCTTTCGCAGTTGTTCCACCACATGAGGCACAATCGTATGATAACCCTTGCATACTGATTTTCTTCATTTCTTCATGTTTTTCAGCTCTTAATGCACACTTTTCCTGTCTGAGTCCATCGATTCCTAAAATATCAAAATACAAGCACTTCAGTATCTTTATCTTGGTGATTTGTTTTCAAATTTAATAATAACAACCTCCAAATCACAAGATAAATCATGAGATAATATGCTGTTATCAGATAACAATTATCTTCATAACTTTAATTTAACTAAATAAACTTCAATTTACAAAAAAAAAAAAAAAACTCTTCCTCTACATAATAATAATGTTCTCTTCCCATCTCATTCATGTAATATCCCATCAAGTTTCCATTTTCATCATACTCTAATTGTTCATCATTATCACTTGCAGCTAAAATATATATATATATATAAGAAGGGGGCTAAGCCTAAGCTCAGTACATGAGTACCACACTCATATGTGCATGACACACCACAATAATAGCACATGCATATATGCAGCATTTATTTGCAATACATCCACATTTTAGCTTACACACAAATATCAAACTATATTATACCACATAGGGGTACTCATGACCTCGGTACACACAATATTTATCCTAGTGGGAACTACCACTACAAGCCTCATCTAACCCTAATGGGAATTGCCACTACGGGCCCCATCTAACCCTAATCTACCTTAGATCATTTCAATATACGTCTCCACTAGGGACAATGTGGCATACCAATCATCAAGGTGCCCCTTAGGGATCTGCCACTGTAGGCCCCTAGGTCGAGCCAAGCACAAGCAACATATCTCATTCAATTCATAAAACACTTTAACATTTCATTATTTCACATAAAATTTATTAAATAGCTACCTAGCAATCACATATAACAAAAAAGATAAACACGTATCTAGGATCCTAGCCTTAAGTACATCTGGTCCCAAACTTAAGCTATTTTGATATCTATACAATCATCAATACATCCTTCTTAGTACTAAATCTAATAATAGTATAACTCTCTTAATTTCCTTTAATCTATTAGTTTATCTAAGATCTTACTAATTATCTCAGTTATCTAAAAATTGGTTCAATTTAGAGTTAAATAGATTTATAATGATATTGTTTTTTACTCAACATGGTCATTTTAGAGGTCATGTAGCTCAACACAGCTAGTACGAGACCATGTCAAAAGGTCGTATATCTCTCAATGGGTTAGGGTTTAACACGGTTGAAACACGACCGTGTAGACAGGTCGTGTATCTCTCTATTTCAATACAATCGGAACACAACTATGTAGATAGGCCGTGTACCTCTCAGTGTATCCGTTGTATTCGACACGGGAGTAACTTGACTGTATTGGGGGTTATATATCTCTTAGTATATCTTTTGTGATCAACACAGAAGCAATACGATCGTGTTGGATAGTCGTGTATCTCTCTAGTTTATACGGTCGAAACACAGTCATGTTAGGAGGTCGTGTGTCTTTCGGTAAGGTCCTACAAAACCAAATTTTCTATACTAATTCCTCTTAAATCCTAATTGCTATGTTTCTTAATCTAACTTATCGTTACATTAACCATATCTAATTTAAAGTTAGGTTTTAATATACTCACTTAGCTCGAATTAGCACTTAGCCTAAATTTGGTTAATTCCTCGCTCAATTCACCCATTCTTCAATTCGATCCCTATAAACAACCAAATTGATTCCATGATTGAGTCTCCATTGATAGAATAGGTCTTGTAATAATTTCAAATAATTACCTTTTTTTTGTGCTACAATGTCTCCTTATATCACTTTAGGTTTTCCTAAAGGGCTCTCTCTCTCTCTTTGTGTCGCTCTGCATCTTTAGGCTGTTGTGAATGGTAAAAGTGTGAAAAAGGACGAAACCCTAGGTTTGTTTCACTTTTATAGTTCAACTAGGAAAAGACAAAATTTTCCCCATTCCATTGTCCTCTTTACGACATTTCCATTTGTCAAATATATGTTATTTACTTTTTTTATAATACCATTTTTATGATGTATATATTTACATGTTTATTTAAAAATCGTGTATTATAGGGAGAGAGAAAATGGACATCCATTGAGGATAACGCATCGGTGGCTTGTATGGTAAAACTACATAATCTAGGGACACACAATTTTGATACAGGTTTCAAAACTAGATTTCTTAAGGAACTAGAACAAATGTTAAGTGCCAAGCTCCCTAGTTGTGATTTAAAAGATAGACCACACATTGAGTCATATACAAAGACTTTAAAGAAAGGATTGGAGTATCATCTATGATATGATTTATGGAAATTGCACCAATGGCTTTGAATGGGATTTAGCAGTGAAGATGGTTATTGCTAAAGATCAAGTTTGGGAGTCATATTTGTCTATAAGTAAATAAATATGTCGTTATATGATTATATTTGTTTTTGAAATGAATCTTATTATATATTTCTTTTTTGCAAAGTCAAAAGGAAGCAACTCCATTTAAGATCAAAAGCTTTCCTTATTTTGATGAGTTGTCATTAATCTATATTAAGGATCGTGCTAAAGCAAGATACACAAACAACTAATGATGTTGTCAAGGAGCTAGATAGGGAGGAGGAACCAATAACTGATGCACTAGATGAGATATAACCACCTTTTGATATGGAAGAGATCTCTCAAACTACTCATACTTTCCTTAGAAGAGGGAGAAATAAAGTCAACAAGCACTCTTCTATAGAGGTATTATTTGTTATTAAAAACCCTGATAAAGGAATGGATTTAATGGGTGAGGCTTTCAAGGATGCAATGAGTAATACCAACAATAAATGACAAAGAAGTTAGAAAATTTGAATAGCTTTATGCAAACAATCCAAGGATTAAATGCAATGGAGAAAAGTGATGCTTTATATAAGTTCCCTAAAAAGCTTGAACAAATTATTATACTTTTCAATCTCTCCTTGCTCCAATTAGATTATGTAAGGAAGGTTATAGAAGCACCAAGGAATATTTGAAGCTTTGGAGAAGCTTATCAACTTTTTTATTTTTATTTTTGGAATAATATCTATATGCTCTACCTTGTAGTTTTGTTTCTATTCCCATGTTTGGTGAATTATCAAGGTAGAAGACCCGTTACTTTGTAATGTTTGATATTTTAAGTTATTAATGTTTAATGTTTGAAGAAACAATTTAGTTATTTTACTTAACAAGTTACATGGATAAAGTTTGTTACTTTTGCAATGATAAATAGGTTATTTGCGAAGTTTGACATTTTAATTTATATGAAACAAATTAGTTATATAAGGAATATATAATGTACTTACAAGGAATATTCAACGGATAGAGTGTTACTTTTGCAATAATGGACAAACAAGCTATTTTATTTAGCAAGTTATAAAATTTATCATAATAAAAATATCATTTAACCAATAATATATTATATTTAACAGGTTGTGTTTATCCTTATCAACAATAAGCTATCTACTTTCATTAATTCTACACATTAATGATGAATAAATGAAAGCAGATTGATTTTATTGCAATATTTGATATTTTAATTTATTAATGATTGATGAAACCTACTTTTTATAAAATAAAGATTTATAATATAGTTGCAATGACTATTAAATAAGTCGAATAGGTTATGCATTGTACACATACGTATACATATATATATATATATATAGTGTTAAGAATATATTTTTATTTTACTAATTTAATTACATGTATATATATTCACATATACTCTACAAATTCATTTTTATTTTACTAAAAGAATATAAAGATTATAATAAATTATATATATAAAAAAAAAAAAAACATTTTAGTACTTTCATTAGCTATTCAACTTTTATTCATCAAAATCATTATGCTAATGAATAAAAGAAATAATGATTATATTCTATATAAAATAGCCATTTCAGTTTAATTTCCGCCCTATTCTATTATCATGGAATTGCAATTCTACTCCACTCTTATCCTTTACCGGTAACCAAAAATACTGAAAAAGCGAATAGATTTCTAATGTATTAAATTATCAATATATAATAAAGAGGAAAAGAAGATTTGAAAGGAAAAGGAAAAGGAAAAATGACTTTTAGAAAAAAGAAAATGAAAAATAGGAAATGAAAAGATAGCTTTTAGAAGAGAAGAAATAAAGGAAAAGAAAAGGCATATAAAGGAAAAAAAGGGGGGAATAAAAGGGAAGAAATAGACAGACCATTTGATGAAAGCATTTTAACTTGCTCAATTTACCAAATAATATTGATTTCTTCATAAACTACAAAAATACGCATAGACACTGATCACAGCTACTCTTTTAAAGCCGCCCAAGACATTAGTGTAACCCACTACTCCTTTTGGAGGAGATATTCAAAGCAACACATTAAATTAATGAAATAAAGGGAAAATCACTAGCTTTGCTGTTCCCTACGATATGGCATGTATCTGTGATCTTTTGCAGCATTCTTCCTCCTCTTTTTCTCCATAAAAGCCTCCAGCTTTCCTGATGCCTGATCACAACCACGTGATACTTCATTAATTTTTATCATTCAAGAATGCTACCAGGAATATATTGTTCCGAAAATAAACAACATACCTTAAGGCTATTATATTTTCCAACCAGCCTTTGCTTTCGGATTTCCGCTGAAACAAACAAATAAAAACTGCAGCTCAACATATTGCAAGCTGAATCGTTTAAATAATACAGGAAAAACATTCTCCGTTTCAAGTAGCTATGAAAGCACCTAGTCTCAAAAGAAAAAGCTAGTTACTGCTGCCCTGTGTGTTTTTATTTGAAAAGAACAAAAAAGAAAAATTAGTGTACTGTTCCGCTCTTTTTTCTTTTAAGGGCTACCTCTTCTACTTGAGCAAACACAAAAGAACATTTGACAGAAGTCACAGCCAAAAAGAAACTAGGTGCATATCTGAAGGCACCACCTACACACTGCAAGGTGGACTTGATTGGTCCATAGATCTTATAGAGCGGTTGTGATTCATCTCAAACTGAAAGGGGATAGCTAGTCCAACCATGTCTTACATCAAGGTTTTAACTGGTGCATGAGTCTCGTAAATATAGTTCATGTACCCCAACTCATGATGCGGTAGTTCCACTTATGGCTATACACATATACATACATAAATATATCCATACATACATATATAGTTCCATTCGCTTCCAGGACTAGCACTACTACTCTGTTCAAAGGCAAGCGACAATTTCCAATTGATGGAATCTTGCATCCTACCTACTTCAACATTTATTATTAAAAAATAAAAAGTACACTATTGAGGCTACAGCTGCTAACTCTTAAATCCTTTTCTCCTTTCCCCTCAGTGGTCCATCCGCTTGTTCTTTGCTATGGGGGTGGGGGTGGTGTTGGGTGGGTGTGGGTGGGTTTGGAAAGAGAGAGAGAGAGAGAGAGCTTACATTTTTTAAGATAAAAGGGCCGTTTCCCTTGTTTTGCCGCTTCTCTCATTTTCTTCTTGTGCTCAGCCAAAATTTTTGCATCAGTGTGCTTTGCTGAGTCTGACTTCAACTGCTTGTCCTGTTCAGGTAATGGGAAGTAATTGTTCTGTAATACTCATGTGAAACTTATTGCCAGCATAAGATTATAATTACAAGAAATCTCACTGCAGTTAGTAGATCAACTTACAATCCAGGACAGTCGAGTCTTCATTTCATCGATAACTTTTGGATCGTTAGTTTCATTTAACCGCTTCTTTAATTGCTGAAAGACAAAAAAGGAGTAAATAAATCAAGGTCATAAAATTAACAATACCTGATTTTAGATTAGATATATACCTCTCTTTCAGCAGGAAGATTGTTCTCATATAAAAAATTGAATCTCTTCCGGAACCTATAATATTCAAGAATACACAACTTCAGTTCCTAATGCAATGTGAGAATATATAACAAATTTCATTTTTCTTAGTTCCTAACAAATCAATACTCCGTGTTGTGTGGCGTTAGTGTTGTTCATTATTTCTTTTTTTCTGGGTATTTAGTTTCAATAAAGGCTGATGGCAAGGTTATTTAAAGAGCCACTTCTTTAGGGTCATGACAACAAAAAACGAAAGCATAGCCAAAGGAGAAAGATTCCTAGGCAAAACATTAAAAACAAACAAACAGCCTATATGCTAGGTTCTAGAGCGATGACTACTCTTTTTCTTCTTCTTGATATGTGATATTCCAGATTTCAGCTTTCGAGAGCCATTCCTGAGGATCTTGGTACAATCAAGGAAGTCAACTAGTATCATGTCAAGAGAAGGATCTAACTCTGAAGGCTCTTTGACAATAACTCACCCAAGCTTTGGCCACTAGCAAAGTCAACTATAGAAGCATTTGCTACTACTTGGCCTTCAAAAGCAAGCATAGTGGCACTACCTTCAACTGAGACTTCAAGAATAGCAAAGGGTACAATAGCAGATCAACCTGAGTAGCGGCCACAATAGCCTCTTCACCCAAAGATTCTATCACAATCATAGGGGAGGGAGCCACATGCATCATCAAGCAAAGGCCCTTTGCCTTCAACGAACACACAGCCAAAGTATGGCTAAAAACCGAGCAACTAGGGGGCCTCCCACTATCATTCAACCTCTACAAGAATCTTTTCACCATCAATACATGTAACCCCAAGACATGTTTATAGAATCACAATTAAAACTCATATCAATGCAAAAACAAGTAAAACCCTCTCCATCCTATTCAGCTATAATAGAGTCGACAACCAAAGTCCTTTCTAACCAACTTGTTATATAACCGATGCCTTGCTTATGGAAAAACTTTATAGGCATAATCCAAAGCTTGACCCAAATAGGTAAAGAAGGAAAGCCTCCTATTGGAAAAGACATGCCCATTTGCCACCGTTTAAGAATAAGAAAACAACTCAACAAAACACCAAGAAGTTTCAAATTTTTCTCATAATTTGCTTATTATTTCCAAATTTGAAAAAGAAAGTACCCTTCTCATTGCTCAATACTTTAGTCAAACCAAGATGGCCCCACAACACATGAGCAATCTTTTCAACAAGATAGGAAATACTCTTACTAAGAGAATGACCTACTAGAGTATTTCTCCACATGGAGCCACCACAGAATCATCTCCTTCCAAGATAAGAGAACAATCAAGCTCTGGTTCCATAGAAGGGATGGGCCTAGGTGCCCTAGAAGGAGCAAACTCCAAAGGGTGGGGGGGAGGAGGAGAGAAGGGGAAGAGACTAAAGGTTTTTTAGCTGGAAGAGAAGGCAAGAAGCGGTCAAAGAGGGAGAGGAAGAGGGCCAAGGAGAGAGGGTGAGGTGCTAGCAAGGGAGGAGGAAGGTTAGGAGAAAAGGGAGAGAGTTTTGAAGGAAAGGATAGGAAAACTTCATATGACAAGGCACCAGAGATAGGCACAACCAACAACGGAGGATTAGGAGGAGATTTAGAAGAACCCCTAAGCTCTCGCCAATGCTTCACCAAACAAAATCCCTTTTCCTTTAAATCCATAGCACAAGCATTAAGGATTTATTATAGTCACTATTTAAGTGTATTAAAACTCCTCTATGTTTTTAAGTGAGTCATAATCCACTATATTTATTCCAAAATTCAATCAAGCCTATATATTTTCAGTAAGTCATTTAACTATTTATATTTATCGCTCCAACTAATTCCCTTAGTACCTCTTATTGGAGAAACAGACAAAATAGAGGACATAAATGGCTCACTTAAAACATAAAGACTTGACTGAATTTGGACAAAAACATTGAGGAATTACATGACACTTAAAATATAGAGGACCGGATTGAATTTTGGCACAAGTAGAGTATCTCTAGTGTATTTACTCCTTAACCCCTTAGACCCAAAGGATAACCAGAAAGCAGCTAATACAATCATCCCCAAGGAGTCCCACTACTTTCCACTAAACTCAAGAAAACCGATTGTGATGCTCTCCTAGAAAGAATTGCCCCATGTCAACTCCTAGACCTCAAAATTTTTATCTTATGCAGGGAGGTTGCAACTAATCAAATCAGTCCCGTTCTCTATGCAGACCTTTTGAAGCTCAATCTTTTTGCTACCTAAAGCAATTACGTGAATGATAGATCAATAGTTAAGGAATTTCCTATGAAGTGGAAGGCCAAATACCTTCTCTAAGGCTAAGGTTCATTGGGATAACGTACACAAGCCACTGAATTGCAGGGGTCTAGGGATACCAAAGATACACATATGGAACAAGGCCGTTTAAATCAAGCACATTTGAAATCTATGTAAGGATGGCCTCAAGAGTCTATGGCCAAAATAGATGCATTCCACCTTACTAAAAGGAAACAACTTCTGGGCAACAAAAATGCATACTACATGCTCCTGGACAGGAAACTCTTAAAGCTAAGGAATGCAGTACGCAACAGCGTTCGCTAGGAGCCTAATGATGGGACTAGCAATTTCATTATTGGCTGATTTCTAGCTACCAATAGGACCATTAGACACAATATACCTGTGAGATGAGAAGCACAAGTCTACCCCGAACTACCAAGTTATGTTCCTTAATGGAAGAGAACACATGGTCCCTTCCGAATAACCTATTTTGGTCAAACATCCACATCTCGCCATCTCTCAAACCTGATGCCTTGCTACTGGACCGACTCTATTGGATCCACACAAACTCAAGAGAATACACAATCAAAAGTAGCTATAACTTTCTAAACCCGTAGAGTTCCACAATACCCTAGCACAAAGTGGCTTAGAACAAATCTTCCTTACCTAAGCACTCCTTCATATTGTGGCTAGCTTGGCTCGACAAATCATCTACCTTAGACAAACTGGTAACTTGGGAAATTGCACCATTTACAATTTGCTTCCTATGTCAACAAGGAGTGGAGGATTAACCCCATCTATTCTTCACATGTCCCTATACAACTTACATTTGGGGTTTGCATTGCAACCAACTCCCTTACCAGCTTCCTTTAGAAACTGGCAAGGCACCATAGATTTGTTAGTAGCAACTACAAACTCCTCATCTCCAACCTTACAGAAATGGAGGGCTACACTTGCTGCTGCGATCTACTACATATGGAGAGTGCGTAACAAAGTTAAGCTAGGGGTAGTCTTCCTCAAGTGGATTCTATTGTAAACCAAATTACAACTTATGCCAAATCCTTATAATATTGGGCAATCATTTCACTTGTGTATTTTACATAAAGCTTCTCTGTTGTAAATCATCTATCTTTTGACAATTGTATACCTTTTGAATCAATAAAATTTCAATTATCCAAAAAAAAATCATCCCCAAAATGAGTTGTACCAAGGAAAATCAACCTAGCTTTGAGACCAGAAATCTGTGGTAATGAGTAGCCAGCAGTAACAATTAAAAAGAAATATTGAAATATCTCATGCTGTGGGTGTTTCCATATCACTATAGCAACTAGATAAAGAATGATAACACGCTTCTCTTAGAAGTTAGACTTCTTTCCCAGACAAGATGGACTCTATTTATTTATTAAAATAAAATAAACATACAAACAACCAGAGGATGGACTCTGTTGAAAGAGATTTGCTGTATTTCTGTTAGCTGGTAAGCAGGATCATACCAGGGACTTATTTCCTGTGAAGAATAATTTAAAGGAAATATAAGAAAGCCGTTTTTCCCAAGATAGAAAGATTAGCCACTTGTTTTGCAGTCACTGTAGAAACTACTATTGCACAAAAATTGGAAGAGCAGCAAAATTTCAATGTTCAATGTTCAACAGCAAAAAGCAGAAAGTTCAACCTCCAAACCACTAAACCATGTTTGAGGATACAAAGAAAAGGAAATAAAGGGTTCTCTCAGAAAAATAAAGGAGACGTGGCATCCTATGCATTTAGCAGGTAGCACAAACCAAAGCACGTATTGATAATGTCAAAAACAAGAGGGGTGAAAATAAAAGGTATTAACATCGGTGACCAATATGAATTCAAGCTTGTTCAACAAGGCAGAGGAAATATTAAGCCAACTAGCACAACAATTTTTATAGAAAATATAATCACGTATGCCCAGAATCTCTTTTGGTTTCATAGCATTGTTCAAAAATCTAAAAAGTATTGTCACAGATAACTAGAATGCAGTTATCCTTGTTTCTAGGCATCTAATTACTGCACCCAAGAAAGCTCTCATGAAGCTTTTTACTGCAAGGATATAACACAAGCTGGCAAAATGTAATCGTTAACATGTCATGAGATGCTGTTTAGCATCAAGTACTGTTTAAAGAAGTCTCTGGCCTATAGATAACTCTATTTATCTATCTATAAATTTCTATAATTTCAGTAACCAATAAATGGATCAGCAAATTCTTCCCCCATCATAGTGGAATTCCCCGAAGAGAACCAAAGGAAGCAATGTCGTATATATCTTCCCTTTTCCAATAAAACGTTCAGTAACTCCTGACTAGATAATGAAATCCTCTTACTTAAGATTAGGGATCAAAATTTTCGCATTATATCATCCAAAACAAAAGATGAAACCATCCAGTTTACCAAAGCATACAGAGAGATAAAAGAGGTTGAACTGGTGCACAAAGCACATAGATAGATAATTAAAACAAACTAAAAGAGAGACAACGAGAGAGGCTTACCCATCAACGTCCAGCTTACCACACAAACTTTCAAAACGAGGATCGCGTACAACCTGAACATAGCAAGCACAATCAAAACAAAGTGCAAATGCTTTTACAAAGGAAAAATAAATAAATAAATAAATAACTCTCCTACTTTCAGCAATAAAGTATGCTTCGAATGCAAGCCAACAACAAAAGGTTCTATACCAATTCATTGCATACACTATCATCAATCAGAAGAAAAACACACTTTGCTTAAACACAGTCAAACACCATCACCAAAACTTCGATTGAATACTTGCACAAAAGTCTCTTAAGCTAAGACAACAGTGGACTTCTATAATGAAATGATAACTTAAATGGAAATTATGATGAGAGACATTCTCTATCTCGAAGTAAAATTCCAAACTGAAACTAATTATCAGACACAAAACATTGGTTGTTCCAGCAGCAAAAATCTAATTTGTATGACTTATTCCAAAATATATCTATACATATATATCCCGTTTGCACAAGGCAGAGCAATCAAAACCCTGAAGAGAAAATTGATTACTCTATTTACAGTCATTTAAAAAAGTTCCAAGCCATTTTCCACATAGAAAAGTATTGGTGCTCAAAAGCACAATGAATCTTAAGAGATCTCTTGAACAAGATCTTACCTTTTTAGGCGCCTGAACAACATCCCTAAATCTACTAACTGGCTTCTTATAGCTGGCTTCCATAGGCCTATGAAATAAAAAGAGCAAGTCACCTAATATGAGCAAGGGGAAAAGATTGGAAAATACTTGTTCGTAATAATACTGAACAATTATTTATCCAAAAAAAATAATACTGAACAATTGGCAAAGACCTATTCTTATTAGCACGCTTTGGTTTATTTTCTTCTTTAGATGCCTGGTACACAGAATGAGACCCATCAGATCTTGCCCTCTGTAACTCCTCAAAAGTGACATCTGCCAACTCCTGTTTTATCTCCTCCTCCTGATTATAATCAAGAGAATGTCAAATTCAAATAGACACAGTAATAACATATGCTTTTAACTTCTGCAAAAAGTGTCTAGCTTCTTGTGCATGTTCACTGCATCTGTGGTGTGCAACTTTCATGTACTAACATCTTCTGAGGAGGACAATTCACTTTCATCACTGTCTTCAAACTTTATTTTGCTTGACATTCCCACCTCAGGATTGGGTTTCTTCATTTATTCTCTATCCCCTTTATCCTAAAGAGTCAAATGCAACATGTAACATGGTTAGCATAAATGTGCTGCCAAAAAAGATATCACACTGAGGTCTAATTTGAGGGATCAATCACAAAATTTCAACATCCAAGCCTGTTAATAGGCCAGGTAATGCACTGACTTGATATTCATCCAACATTGAATAGCCATCACTAGTATAGTCAGAGAACAGAAGTTAACAGATCCCATAATGCAGACACTATGACAAGTTAACATGGAGTTGATTCATGAATATACCCGTGACATAGGATCATCATAGAAATATAGCAAAGTTTCACAGTACACATATAACGAAATAAACTACGTAAATAAATCACTTTTAACATATAGGGAAATATGTTCAGTTCAGTACCCAAGATTAGCAAGTTTATAACAGTTAAACACCTCATGAGATATAATTCTTGTTTATCTTTATTTTCTTTAATCAATTGGACAATTCAGACTTCAATATCGCAGTACAGCCCTTGATGCCACAACAAAGAAAAAGACCACAAAGTTTGGACATATGACAAAATCCATGGAAAAAGAGCAGCTCTTAGACCCAGCCATATTCCAAGCATAAGATAATATCATTGACAAAAAGGATCCGATTCAAATGATTCCTTTACAAAACCAAACTAATTTTCAAACTCAACAAGAAATGGCAGACAAACATCAAACATCAAAATCAAATGAATATGAAGTTCATATGTTATGATCCAAGAGCAGGTTTAACCCATGGTATTAGCATATTAGATGGAATCATGAGATGCACAAAGAAAATATATTAGTTTTTAGCAATATTAATTACTAATCAGAAAATTAGTTTGTTCCTTCACCAACTTAATTAGATTTTTAAAAAGTTACTATGCTATTGACTAAAAGTATCAATAGCCTTTCATTGCAAGTTCATTCATTCATGAAAATAAAAAAATCAAGGCAGATTCTCTCTATTCTCTCTAATTCTTGGAGTTAGTCTTGCCTGAATAAAGTAGATCGCTTTCTTTCATTTCTTTTCACATTTTGATTTCTAAAAAACTTCTAACAACATCCGTTATCAAAACAGAGTTCATCAAAACCCAAATCAGAGGACACCTGACTGAGAATGAAAGGGGCACAGCATAAGCAAGAAGAAGAAGGGCACAAGAAAAGAAGTGTAATCAATTCTTCAGAACTCAATTCCTATGTGTCTGGGAGTTACTTCTTAATAAACCGATTCACTTGCTTCAATGGGTTTGGTTCTTTGTTTTTTTCTTTTTTATTTCACTAGAAAAATATGAGAAAATTAGGTAATTACATCATAATAACTATATATATCAAGAATGCACTTAAGACCATTTGTTTTAGTGCTTTTTTGTTTAGCGTATAATTCTTCTATGAGTCAACCTAAATCTCATGTAAGCATTTCAGATACCATGTTGATATGGATCAACTATTAAGATTTCTATTAGCTCAAGTTTGAAATTAAGGATTCTCTACTTGGAATTGATATCATTGGTACAAGCAACAAACAGGAAAGTGAACAATGCACTAATAGGACCTTAACTTGGCTACTTTTTAATTAAACCAAAAAATGTGGGCTACTTTTTTAGTTTTAGAACCACTACTTTTCCATATAGAAAGTGGCAAAAGCACCACTAAGCTCAGCCTATGAATAGCCTTTATTAAAGCATTTTGAATAATTCTCACTTCCCTAACAAAAACTTAGAAATCCTTTGCCAAACTTTCAAGCAGTGTCTCCATACAAGGTTATACATCCTACCTATCCAAAGACAGTTTCTTAAAACTACCGACCTATACTCCTTTGATAAGAAGAATAGGGGTATCCTTATAACGGAACATGGAAGGCAAAAGGCAAAAGTGATTCTTTACTATTTATCAAAAAGAGAACAGGAGATTCATCGACAGAATCACATGAATGCTAATATCAAAATTAATTGATTGATTATGTCACAATTATATAAACCCTAAAAAACAAATTTTAGTCCGTGAGTCAAGTGTTTAGTTGAAAGAGTATCAGACATTGCCAAACACAATTTCATCAAACTAAACAGGAGTTAAAACGAACTTGCAATTCCGTTCAAAAATTAGGAAATTTTTGCTTATGGGGAGCGAGAGAGAGAGATCGGGTGAAACCTGTCGACGGCTCCAGTCGTGGGCGTAGTGGACTCTAGCTGCGACCACAGCAAGGTGAATAAGTGTGCGTACGCGTGAGAGAGAGAGAGAGACGTAGTGTCGCAGCGGCTCCGCCTCCGCCGGTGAGTGTCGCCCTAAGCAATAAGAGTGTGTTGGATTCCAACAGCTAGATCTGTCGAGAATTGCTTATCCTATCTATTCCACCTGCATATATCTGTTTCCATGTATCTATATTATTTAAGTGCACCACTTTGGCTACCTCACTCTTTCTTCATAAAATTCCATCAAATATTCCTAAAACATTAATATATTATTTATTTCCATAAAAATAATCGACTATATTATTATAAATTTTATACAAACCACTTAACCCTATCTCTCCTATCTCCTATTTTTTGGCACTATAGTGTTACATTCACGGCATCACTGTAAAAAAATAACAGTTATAATAATCATGATAAATTTTTTACTACCTTTAATTAGTAATTAATAAGATTTGCCTCTACAATTATTATTATCTTGTCGTTTTCTTCTCAATATGTGCTATTGGGATATAATGTAAGCTAAAGAAACCACAATCAAAAGTGGAGGTAAAATTGTGTATCATGCTAGAATGTTTTAACTTAAAAAGTGCATACTTGTTTACTAATATATTATTTAAAACAACAAATGTAGTACAATAAAAAAAAAAATCACCAATAGCCGAAAGGCACCTAAATTTCTAATTAGTGTTTAATCTAACCGTTCATACTTTACTCATATTTTTTTTTCCTTTTTTTCTATATTTTCTGTTTAAAATGTTTAACAACATAAAATATTAGAGGACAAAATAGGATTTATGAATATACCAAGATTACAAATATATTAAAACTACCATTTATATACTTGTGATGCATGTATAAAAATTAAAGATATATATTTGGAATGTAATAAAATTATTAAATGTAATTGTATATATGACCAATAATTTAAAAAAGAAAATAAATAACAATTGAAGTAGAAATAAATGTCATATTTGTATGTGTTGATTGAATAAATTTTAGTATGATTAAAATTTAAATATTTGAAATTTATATGACTTAACTATATGCTTATAGAGTAACCATAAAAGGGAAGAACAACATAAAACTTGTTATTGATTTTATAAGAAATTCAAAATATACTTAAAGATGCTATTTTATTTTGTTTTAATAAACTCCTTAGCTCATCCAATAAAACAATTTACAATAACTAAAACTTAAATTTTTTTTTTTAATTTGGAATTTCAGCAATCTTAAGCCTCCAAAATAGAAAGTTCGATTTTAGGTTTAACTTAGTCTTGCTTTTTGGCTTCTTGTACCATTATCCTCAATTATACTTCTTAACAAGTAAAATAACCAAATGAATTTCAAATTTAGTTATATAGAATCATTAAACTTAAAATAGGAAATCATTAGCACACTTAACTGTTGTATAAATATTTTATTCATTTACCTTATGAATATTATACAAACCATAATGCTTAAAAATAAATAAATTTTTCATTACAATACGCATACTATAAAAATTGCCACAAATTCACTCATCAAACATAAAGGAAAGCAACAATAATAAATCCCAAAACTAAAATCTACGGAGACATTTGGAAGTTACGGAAAAGGAATTCTCTTTTGTATATTCATATGAAAATTTTCCTTTAAATCCTTCACTTTTGAAAGTATATCCAAAACCGACATTATTCTTTCCTTTAAATAAATTACATCCATAAATATTTACTTATAAGTTAAGGCATATGAAATATGATCCAAAATTCCATAGATAATAGATGAACATAACAATAATTTAGGTTCACCCGTTTACAAAAAAAATGAAAATCATAGCCCTAATGGACAATTCATAATTAATTGAAAAAGTAGTCCATTTATGTTTATAATTAGATACAATATAAATTTCCACTAACATATAGGTAAATCTTGCATGTTTTATTCCTTTACAATGATGACTTGCAACTTGTTGTATGCCCATACTGGCTTATGGGCCAAGGCCCATGTTACTTTAGCTAAACTATAAAATGGGAAAGTATGTAAAGCTGATTGGGATAAAATAGGAAAGTAATCTAAACCTTTTAAAGAACATGTTTAAAGCAAGTATTTCCTATTATAAGTAAGATGTTTTCATAAAAGATTTACTTGCTTAAAACATAACTTTCTTAACATTATAAAAAGTATTTCCTCCATTTATGTAAAATCACCTAATACTCTCCACACACTTTCATTGTCTTACCCTTACATTGTTTATCTAACTTGAGTGTCAGAGTTCAATGTCAAAAACACCTTCAATGTACCCAATAACTCATATTTATCCATCTTACAAGTTGAATTTCACTAAGCCTAAAAGTGCGATTTCAGCCTAAGACTATGTCCAAGCAGTAGAGTAATCAACAATTGCTACCCACTATGTCAAGGCCAACTACAACTATAGTTGGCATAAGATCAAAAAGGAATTTAGGCAAGAACGTCCCTGATGACCATAATCCACCAACAACTACAAATAACAATCCTCCAATGCCCTCAGTTGTACCACTTGCGATGTAGGGAGATAAAGATAAGATTATGTGACTCGAAAGATAACCTGTTGATTTATTGGCTAAGAACCATCACTTGAGAGATTAGGTTAATGAAATCAACAATCACTCCCAATGATAATCTCAATCTCGAAGTAAGTGGAATGGTGATAGTGTTTTACAACACTGCGGGAACACACCACCAAACTCAAACTGAGTCATAAACCAAAGGGGTGGCCAGAACAATAACTGCAACAATAATTCTAAAGCATAATCTACAGGATCTCTAACTAATTAGTCTATAGATAATATAAACAATATGATCAAATACCTCAACAAGTTGAAAGATGCCAAGAAACTTAACTTATGGGACATATTTATCATCAGTAACTCCCCTTTTATTTAAGAAATCCAACATAAATAGCTTCCCGCACATGTGAGAATTCTATAGCTCAAATTTATTATGGGACAATTAATGTAACTAAGCATCTTAATTATTACACCACTCAAATGAACTTCCTTGGTGTCTATGATGCAATTGCTTTCAAAGCTTTCACAAGAACTTTAAAGAAGGTAACAAGAACATGGTTCCGAGGCTTGAAGCCGAATTTTATCTCTAATTTTCATGACCTTGCCATATAGTTCTACTAACACTTTTTGATGAGCAAGATGCCCAAATAAGATTCCTCAACTTTAACCTTATCCAACAAAAGCAAGACAAGACACTAAGAGATTATATCTCCATGTTCAACAAAGCAATGCTTAAAATCCCTATTGTTGACATAAGTGTAGCTCCCAATGTAGTAGTTAATGGAGTAAAAGACTAATCTCAATTTTTCTATTCTCTTACATTGCATAAGCTAAAGAACTTTAGAGAGCTTCAAGAATGAGCAGCGGATTATATTGCACAAGAAGATGCCATACTAGCAAGAAGACAAGTTGTGCAAGACTCCTCCGACAAGAAGAAAAATGGCAAAGAATGGACTTTGACAAATGATAGACTCAATCTCACCTTAGAAGGTAATGGGTCTACTCAAAATGGTAACAGCAGTAAGAAATGTGCCATCCCTTTCCACAAGTAGTACACCCAACTTAATAAACCCCATGCTAATATGTTCATGGAAATACAAGACTACGGCATTATCACCTAGGCCGATAAGATGAGGAGCAACCCGGCTAGAAGAAATTCTAACAAATACTATAACTTTCACAAAGATAAGGCCACTCCACCGAGAATTGTACATAGCTCAAGAATGCCCTCAAGGACCTCATCAACCGAAGCTACTTACGAGAATTTATTATAAATGGTGACAAACCCCCTAAGAAACCAAAAAGGGAGGAGGGGGAAGACATAGATCAGGAACAACAAGATTGCCCCACTCGAGGCTCATTAATGCCATCATTGGTGGACTAGATGCAAGGGGACACTTCATCTCGTAGTGCAAGGCATATGACCACTCAAGGAACTATCAAAATGTCCTCATCACCCAATCAAAGCACCCTAAAGTAAACACTGTAATCACTTTTTCTAATGATGACCTTGAGGGCATAATATTTCCTCACGATGATGCCCTTGGTAATATAAGCTCGAATTGTTGATTTTGATATTCGTAAGATCCTCATCGACAATGATAGCTCCATAGAAATCATATACAAAAATGCTTTTGACTGGATGAAAGACTAGGTCAAAGTGAAGCTAAAATCCTAGGATAACAAGCTTATTGGTTTAATAACCAATTGTTAAAACCCAAAGGCATTATCACTCTCCCTAAAGAACTTGGGGATGAATTGCACAAGACACAGATCCTAGTTAACTTCCTTGCCGTTAATTCATGGTCCCCCTATAATGTTATCCTTGGGCAACTATCGCAAAATACTGTAGGAATGATAGCCTTAACAAAACACCCGAAAGGTAAATTCATAACTCCTACAAGGGTTAGCATCTACTATGGCGACTAGTAAACTTCCAAAAATTTGCATCTCCAAGCCCTCTCTCAATGAGAAGTCCTTATAGTCAAATCTACTATAAAGGAAAAACCTGAATCAAGTAGAGAAACCTTTAAGAAAACAAATGATGTCCAAATAGGCAACTCGCTTAAACAAATCACAAAAATTGGTTCAATGGTATCACTCAAACTATGCTAATAGATAATTGATTTCCTCTAAGCCAATGTAGATGTCTTTGCAAGGTCACCATTTGACATGCCTAGGATCCCCATAGAAAGTATTCTCTCACAGGAAAAACATCAACTCAATATGAATGTGGTCAAGCAAAAAAAGAGGCATTTTGCCCCAGTCCTATAAGCAACCATTAAAGAGGAGATGCAAAAACTCCTGAAGGTCGATTTTTTCCAAGAGGAGCCATATCCCACATGATTGGCTAATTGTATGCTAGTAAAGAAGTCCAACGATAAGTGACACATGTACATTAACTACACTAACCTTAATAAAATCTACCTAATGGATTGCTTCCCACTACCACACATTGATAAATCAGTTGATTCCACTGCAAGTCATGCCCTGCTGAGCTTTATAGATGCCTTTATAAGATATAATCAGATCAAGATGCATGAGCTAGACTAGGTACACACATCTTTTGTTACTAACTTTAGAACGTACTATTATAAGGTAATGCCTTTTGGACTCAAGAACATTGGAGCAACGTATTAGGGATTAGTGACAAATATGTTCAAACATCAAACCAAACGAAATGTTAAGGTTTATGTTAACAACATGATAATGAAAAGTAAGAAGCCTCACCTGTACCTAGCCAACCTAAAGGAGACATTCCAAATGTTACGGTAATATAATATGAAGCTAAACCCCCAAAAGTGTAACTTTAAGGCTATGTTTGGAAAATTCCTTATATTTGTGTCATCTCTCAAGGGATTAAAGCCAATCATGAGAAGATCTAGGTTATTTTAGACATGCGACCTCCGAGGATAGTTAAAGAGGTCTAAAGGTTAATAAGGCGCATCACCGCACTAAGTAGGTTTAACTTTAGACCTACAGACAAATGTACCCCATTCTTTAAAATCTTGAAGAATCCCACCAATTTCTAATGGGCTAACGATTGTTAGGAGGCATTTGATGAGCTAAAGAGCTTTCTCATAATGCTACTGGTCCTATTTAAACTAGTCATTGGAAAGGAACTTTATCTTTACCTTACCGTATCTAGCTAAACTCTATCCTTCATACTAATATAAGTAGACGTAAGAGAGTATTGTCCAGTATATTATGTGAGCTACATCCTTTAAGGCTTTGAGTGCAAGTACTAGAAGGTAGAGAAATTTGCCCTAGTTGTAGTTATATTAGCACAAAAGCTATGACCATACCTTGAAGCTTACCTTATTATCATCCTCACTAACTAACCTTTGAGACAAACGCTTCATAAGCTGGATGTGTCAAGCTGGATGGTTCGATATGCCTTAAAACTTAGTGCATATGATGTTTAGTATAGGCTGCACGGCGCCATTAAATCTTAAGTATTGGCCAACTTTATAGCAAAGTCAATGGTCGAGGAGGAAACCCTAGTTAGTGATCATGGAAAGCTCACTTGGACACTTCATGTTGATGGATCATCCATAAAAGGGGGAAGTGGAACCAAGCTTGTTCTATGTGGCCTACATGGTGTAGAAATCTAATACGCCTTAAAGTTTGAATTTCTAGTTAGAAATAACAAGGTAGAATATGAAACTCTCATTCTTGGGTTGAAAGTTAGTTAAGGAAGTAGGAGTAGATAAGGTAGAAATTTTCTCTAATTCCTAACTAATAATCCATTAGGCTAATGGGGAATATGTAGTTAAAGACGGGAGTATGACCAAATATTTAAAGGTAGTGAAGTCTTTAGGTTTTGACTTCATTGCTTAAAGTATCACAAAGATTCCACGAACCTAGAACACCAAAGCAAATGGCTTGTCCAAACTGGTTTCAATGTGCCTCTCCGACCTAGACAAGAAAGTGTTTATCAAATACATCCCGCAAAAGAGCATCAACAAGCCCCGGCCAAAATACTTTGTCAATAAGACTCAAGCTCCACACAAAATCGTATTGAATGGACCCGATTATCAATTACTTTCTAATGGAGGTTATCCCCAGCGATAACAATAAGGCAAAGGCTTTAAGACAAAAACAACCCAATACATGTTACTTGATGGGCAATTGTATGGAAGGGCGTATAGTTTGCCATTGCTCAAATGTCTTCGACTGTCTAAAGCAGAACAGTTAATAGTCAAGCTTCATGTAAGGGTATGCAATAATCACATTATGGGGCATGTACTGTCCATCAAAGCACTCCATGTAAGGTATTATTGGCCTACTATGAAGAAGGAAGCCAAGGGATTGTGCAATGATGTGATAAGTGCTAAAAACACACCCCAATGGATAGATAGCTGAGTAGCACTCTAATGCCAATAATGAGCCCATAGCCTTTTGCCCAATAGGGGTTTGATATCTTTAGGCCTTTCCCTAAAGCCATTGGTTAGCATTAATACATCATCGTGGCCATGGAATACTTTACTAAGTGGGTTGAAATCAAGGCAGTCACAAAGATTACTGAGCATAGTATCAGAGATTTTATCTCCTACTATATACTTTACTGATTCAAGATCCCTAATGCCATCGTAATTGATAATTACAATCAATTTAATAGTGCCAAACTCTGAGAGTTTTATGCGAAGTACAAGATTAAGATTCATTTTACCTCAGTCGCTCACCTACAATTTAACGAACAAGTTGAGGCAACTAATAAGGTCATTTCATGGAACTTGAAGAAAAGAGTTGACTAGGCAAAGCGGAAGTGGGCAGATGAGCTTCCATACATCCTCTAGGGACACTAAAAGATGCCATAGATGGCGACTAGAGAAAGCCTATTTAAATTGGCCTTTGGTACCAAGGTCGTCTTATCTGTTGAATTATAACTCTAGAATCTCCACACTTAGGGATTTAATTCCTAAGTAAACAAGATCAGCCTCTAAGCTAACCTCGATTTCCTCAAAGAACTTCGAGACCAAGCCACTTATCGAGTAGCAACCTATTAGCAACATATGGCAAGATATTATGATAAGAAGGTTAAACAAAGGGTCTTTTAACTTAAAGACTTAGTCTTCTGGAAACTCGAAGCTATAGGATCAAGAGAAGGGCAGGGTAAGTTCACACTAAATTGGGAAGATCTTATCTGAGTCAGGCAAATGGTTGAACATGGTGCTTATAAACTCAAAAGATTGAATAGCCATCCCATCCCGCGAACTTAGAATGCGGACAGTTGACGCCCTTATTTTGAGTAGCTTTTAGCATTTTAAAGCCAAACATTAGAAGCCTTATTAATGATTGTACACATTCCTATTATGAAATGGAATTACAATTAATGCAGATGTTTTATAAGCTTTCATTAAGACTTAATCTCAGCAAAGTGATTAACGAGTAAAGTAAAAGAGGAAGCCTCAAAGAAAAGTTATTCAAGACTTATACCTTGGTAAGTCATATGGAGAAGAAAGAGTGAAGATCTAAAGCTGACATTCTTATTGCCAAGACCTTTACTTCATCTCTCTCCTAAGGGCTTCGAATTCGCTCAAACAAGTCTTGCTAACATGTTCTCCCTTCCAATTCCTGCACCATGATAGGAAATAAGGCACTAAAATGTGAGGGGTCGAGAGGCTACGAGAGATTGCTACTTCCCTAGTGCTCCTCCAATGGTAGCTGGACGTTGTGGCAATGTTTTTGTCAGTAATCTACAATTGTATCTATGTTCCCCTTAGAGGTAACAGACTGAGTTTCTATGCCATCTAAGATAGAAATCAATTCCTTAGAATGACCACACTTTGAAGTTTCCACATCACCCCACTCTAAGGTTTACTATGGTCACCCAAGGTCACTTGCTGGAGATCGTCTCCTCCCCTCATGTGTAGCTGGGGTTAGGCTGATTTATCAAGAAGCCTTAGTGCCTTAGATCACAATCCCACCCCTAGAGGGTCTCTTAGTACTAAGGGTCATTGCTTAGACCCTCCCTTCCTTTTAGGGCACAAGTTTGCTACGCCTTACATGGCGAGCAGCAATGTCTAAAAGATGAACCCTTATGATGGTGCCATTTCTATAAGGAAAAACACCTAGTTAGTAAAATAGAAAACTAAATTAAAACTTACCATATAAATCTCATAAAGAACAAGCTTCCAAGTTGCAGCCCATGAGTTCACCCTCAAGCTAACCCCACCTCAGACTTCGACCCTTACCTTCACCTTAATTCTCTTTAGCATTCCCACTAACATCGCCTTCGAGGCTTAAGGCATAGGGTGTTTTTGTACCTATGCTCTATAATACTTGCATTAAGTTGGGAGTATCAAATGGCCTCCCATTTTTCTCAAGAGCCCAAAGAAAGACCTCAGATTAGTGATTATCAAATGACATCAACTTGATGGGTTTGGTGTGGATTAAATTCACCCAACAAACCAGGAAATCCAGTGCCTCGAGCATCTCAACAACAATGAATTTTTCCTACCAATCGTACACTAAAGACACTAACCCATCCATTAACTTCACCCTAAGTCGACCGAACAAGTAGAACCACCCCTTAGACTACTCAGATCTCTTTACCCCTTAGAAAAACTAGAACAACTATAGGGTGGACTAGATGTCATATAACTTATAAAGGCTCTTGAATACCACCAATAGAGTATAAGCATTGGGTACAAGCTAGCAAGAGTTAACATGGTGGTAGTTGAAAAACTCCTTTTGAAAGTCGCTGAAAGGCAATTGCAACATGAACTCGAGAAACCTCTAGTAGATCTAAAAGCAATTACTTGACATTAAAGCAACACGACTATCTTCATGAGTAGCTTATATGACCCAGCTTTTCGAAAGTGGCTTACAATACAAGGCGATTGCATCCGCATTGATCTCATCAATAAAGCTCCTTACTCCTACAAGTACCTTGATGATGATAGCTAATCATAGCTTAAGTAAATAAACTTTTGTTCCTCCCCATTATTAAGATAAATATTAAGGGCCAGCACTACTGTAAACTTCTTCACTACCTTCCTCTTTAAACAACCTAAGGATCACACTATCCACCTCTTCCTCCATCACTGTTATCGTGTAAAGTCGGCTTAAGGGATCTAGCTTGTGGCTTGCTACATTGGAGATGATCTTCTGAATAACACCAAAAAGCATATGAGAAAAAGAACTCAACATACCTAATGTTTAGGTGAGTGTGGAAAAATTAAAGAAGGATAGTGAGAGAGATCAAGTGAATATGCAAAATGCTAAAGGTTGCAAGAATGTGAAGGTAGCGAACGGTATGAGAATGAATGTTTCCATGCTTTATATAGGCAGTAGGAAAAGGCATGTGCATTTTCCCATATGTTCTGAGATCGCACCACATGTCACCCAGTAATATGGAAGATTGAGATTATTTCACCCTTGAAAATAATTTAAACCCCATCACCTAAAACTTGCTATATTAAATGCATAGGTTGGCGCATGTAGTCATAATTTAAAAAAAATGAAAGATGAAAGGAAAAGGCCATCCACAGCAAGTCTTTTCACCTTCCTTGGAATTTAAGTTGACTCTTGGAGTGAAGATTATCCACTGTGGCTTAGCTTATCTAATTTAACCTTGCATCATTGTCGCAACATGAATATCCTACTCATCTCAAGTGACTTGTATGAGTTATCTCAAAACTTGGTGAATGTTGTGGCTTTTAACCTTGGAACATCGAGGTCGGCTAGTTCATTCCATAGGTTGGATAGGTCCTCCTTGGCCTAAGATAAGCTTAGTCAAAACATCTACACCTTCACCTTGGTAAATAAACAAAGCCCAGAACTCTAGTCTCATTCGTTCTATGACACCAATGAGAGTAGGGGGCAAGTGTTATATGCCCATATTGACTTAGGGCTCAAGGCCTATGTTACTTTAACCTAACTACATAATGGGAAAGTGCCTAGAGTTGGTTGGGATAAAATAAGAAAATAATCTACCCCCTTTGAAAAACGTGCCTAAAGTAAGTATTTTCTAACTAAGGTGTCTTCAAGAAAGATTTACTTACCTAAAACAAAGCTTCCCTAACATTATAAAGGGTATTTCCTCTATTTAGGTAAAATCTCCTAATACTCCCCACATACTTTGATTGCCTTACCCTTACATTGCTTTTTTGACTCAAACATTGGAGTTTAACTGCCAAAGGCACCTCTGGTGTACCTAATAGCTCACATTTGTCCATCTTACAAGTTGAATTTCACCAAGCCCAAGAGTGTAATTTTAGCCCAAAACCGTGTTCAAGTAATAGGAGCAATCAACACAACCAATTGACATTTCAATTAAAATTGTAATACTTCATAAGTAAGAAAGTGTAGAAACTAAATATGTAATGAAGTTAAAAAAAAAAAAAAGTTCACGAAAAGTAAAACCACATAGTTAACAATTTTTTTAGAGTGATTATATGTTACTAATACAACAAATGATCATTTGCTATTGTTTAGGAAATAATTTAGACAAAAAAGGGGTGTTTTGAAGGAGTTTATGCTTGGTAAAATGCTACACAAACACTATATTATACAAATTCGTATCAATTCATCAATTAAGATCACAAAATAATATATCAAGCATCTTTTAAAAATTTCACTATCTTAGTGATGTGTTTCACCATAATCATCTTTCAATTTGGTAATTTTGCCTTTTCATAATTTCTTTTGCAATGCTCCTCTAATATACGTCAAAGGCAATATATATTCCAACTTTTTATGAAAAAACATTAATCTAATAGACCATTGTTATTTCCTTAATTTTGAAACAAATATTGGTATTTAGGAGAAAAAAAGGTATATTTTTGAGCCAAATGGTAAAGGACTTATATTCTAGATGCTTTAAGATGGTGTAAGTTGAAACCATGGATTTGGATTTCAAGGGCTTAGGTTGTATGCACAATATCTTGTACCTAATTTTGTAAAACAAAATGTTATCAAACAAAAGATTGTCACTGTAAATGGAGAGTTGAAACTTACAATATTATGTTAATCAATAGATTAAGATTACAAAATACTATATATAATACCTTTTAAAAGTTTCACCATCTTGGTAATGTGTTTCCTAATAACTGTCTTTTAGTTTAGTCTTTGCATGGTTTCTTCTACAATGCTCCTTTGATCTACATCAAAGGTAATATATATTTTAATCTTTCATAGAAAAATTAATTTAAGAGAACATCATTATTTCCTTCATTTAAAACCAAATGTAAACCCCTAAATTAGCAATTTTGGCAATTGTACCTAAATTTAGGGTTTTCACAAGAGTTCTTTGATTTGGCTTAAAATTTGTGACAATGCTAGAAAAGTTAGTACAAGTGATTTGGTGAATTTGAATTTGAAAATGAATTAATAAAATACCAAATTTGTTATGAACTTAAACTATTCAATATAAAATATAACGAGACTCTAAAGATAAGTTATTTAACCTATAAAGACAATAGTATGACATAAAATAATAATTAAATTATATATGTCATACCCTTGATTCTCTACGATGACTAAGGTTATCAAAATCACGATTTTACGTAGAATCGTTAAGGAGTCCGTAAAATTGGAACATAGAAACGAAATGTAGAAATGTAAGTTTTTACAACCTTTGTAAAATAAATTCCAAATATTGCAAATTTATTGAAATAGTTATTAAAAAATATAATGGATAGTAGAAATAAAGAAATTCAACATATATTTTGGTCATAAATCGCAATAAAAGTTATAATATATATAATCAAGCACAAATTGTGTAATATAGATAATCAACCACAAATTTCAATAAAAGTTATGAATTCATAAATCATAATACAAAACAAATAAAATAAATCATCATAATTTCCACCATCTCTCTCATCCATGTCACCATCATCATCTACATCTTTATTATCTTCTTCTTCACCAATGTCAACATCATCATGAGATGTACTGCTACCAATGATTTCCATATCCTCTAATTCCAAATCTTTTGAAGTTCCCATTTACATTTTAGCTTCAATATCATGAATGTCTAAATCATCTAGGATTGGGGACTTACTTTCAAGACTCTCCAAATTCACACAAGCATCAATTTCCTTCTCCTCATCACCATCTTTTTCTTCACCCCTTGGACTTGGAAGGATATGTAACACACCCTCATTCTCATTTGATGAGTTAACCACATTTTCTTCTTCAACTATCCATTCATCATCAGATGAGAGAACTTTAACAGTAAAAGTACAAGTATCAGCAATGCATCTTTCTTTCCTATTTCTTAATTTCAAGTTATGCATTACAAACACTAAATCATTCATCTTTTGTTGATGCAACCTATTCCTTTTTTTGGTATGGACCTGAAAATGAAAAATGTTATATATAAATATAACTTTATAAGATTCATAATTCTAATAATAACACATAAAATCAAATAAAAGAACTATTTGTATCGTATCATTTCAAATGCACTCTAGTTACGCTCATAACTTGAAGAACTACAAATTAAACTTAAAACACGAATAACAAACTTTTGTAGCTCTAGGCATTCATCTCCATATGAATCCCACCATTTAGCTAGAGCTTTTTTGTCTCTTGCTACCTTGTAGCTTCAATACAAAATAGTCCATTAGCATCCTCAAATCTTTCAAGCTGTATATCAATTTTACACCTTTCAGTTATATTAGAAACCATACGCTCTATGCAACCATATAATCTAATCTTAATATCAGCATCAACTCTAAAATCAGAACTATAATGGTAATGGGTATTCAAATAATAAGCTGCAACATGCAATGGTCTATGAAGTTGAAGCTCCCATCTCTTATCAATAATCTTGAAGATAAGTCCATAACTACATTTAATAAATATGATTTCAATTTACAAATGAAACATTAAAACAAACACTAAAGCAAAAAATATATATAGAGCTAATAAGTTTAAATATTACCTTTTCTTCACATTGTTGAAATTTGTTTTAATTTTTTCCTTGTCACGATCCATTTTTGGATAAATGAAACCTATAGCTAGTTGCTCATCAAAATCCACTAATCTAAGCACTTTAATAAGGGGAAATGCTGCTTTAAGGCAAGTAATAACATTCTTCCAAAATCTACTATCTAAAACCAATTGTTGAATCTGCTTTCCATCACTTGTAGTCAAGTACTTACATGATTTCCAGTGATTTGAAGTGAACATCATCATCAATGCACCATTTAACTCACTAAGGCAACCTAATGTCAAGTAGGAAGTGGCAAAATGAGTTGCATCAAGTTTAATCAAGTCCCTTCCTTTAGTGTATCTCCTCAAGATTGAGATAAGTATAGTTCTGGAATAAATATATGTAGTAATTCGCCTCCCTTTTGCAATTGTCCCCTGATGGATCTTCTAATTCTTCTTAAAGTCTTCCAAGATCAAATCAATGCAATGTGCTGCACAAGGTGTCCAATATAAGCACTTTCTTTTCTCCATTAATTTCCCCCCTACCGCTTTATAATTTGTAGCATTATCTGTGATTACTTGTACAACATTCTCCTCTCCAACCTTCTCCACAATATCATCTAACATTGCAAAAACTTTGTCAGTTGTCTTAGATACATCAGAAGCATCTATAGATGACAAGAATATTGTTCCTTTGGGTCTATTCACCAGGAAATTGCATATAGAACACCTCTTTCTATCAGTCCATGCATTAGACATAATGGAGTAACCTGTTTTTTTCCATTTTGCTTTGTAGCCTTCAAGTAATTTCACTGTTTGAGCTACTTCTTTCTTTAAACAAGTGACCCTTAGCTCATGATGGGAAGGAAGTTTAATACCACAACCATATCTACTAACTATGTGAAGCATCTTAGTAAACTCTAGATTTTTTACACAATTAAATGGAATTGCACTAGTATAGAAAAAATGAGCAATTTGTTGGCAACATTCTTCTCTCAAATCTTTCTTCATAAATTGATTAATTGTACCTTAGCTTGCCCGTGTTCCACTTCCACCAATTTGTAATTTTTTTTTCTTTGAAAAGAAATCCATGTAATTCCTTTCTTTTTTTTCTTTTTAGAAGTCTGCTCCACCTCATCATCATCATCATCAGAATCCTTAATGCCATGAATTTGCCTTCTTTTCATTTCTGATATTTTTGCTGCTTTCAACAACATTGTTAACATTTCCTTTTTGACATCATCTAGGACACTGCTACATGCCTCTACATCTTTACGCATACAACCTAAGTGATTCTTAAATCTATAAATGCCCCCACTAACAATTTTACTATGATATTTGCATTTTCCTTCTTCCCATTGTTTTCTACATCGATTTCATGCTCCCAACCAACATCAGATCTACTTCCAAGTGCATTCTTCCTTTTAGAACTCTCTTTAGATGATTTAGAAGATGACATTTGAACTCAACCAATACTTAAAATCTTATAAGAAAATAAAAAAAGAAAGAGCAAGTACACAGTATAAAACCAATTAAACTTTCTTAACTACTTAAATAAAACCAATTATGAATAGACATCTTTCTTAACTACTACAATGCAGGTGCACATTTTGCTAGTGAACTGTGGTATATGATTTATTGCTCTATTGAACTTATTATATCCCCATAAGACATCAACATGCTAGTCTTGAGTGTTTTTGTGGCATTTGATTTTAAGGCCCTTCATGTGAGGAGTGAAGGAACACTCTTGTGCAAATAAACATATAGCTATTAGCCTTTTACTAAACTCATCCAAAAATGTAACCAATTTATGGCTTAAATTAGATCCAGTATGGAGTTAATGGAGTTGAACACATGGAGTGACAATTCTAACTTTCTAAGTAGTATTTCAAGGACTTGATCCTATCTTATCAACTACAACATCCACCTCCTACAGCAACAGGCCACAACACAAGATTCCTTAGAAAAAAGAAAGGAGCCCTTGAAAGCCCTAAGAAACATCCTAAAGTCGTCTAAAGTGTGGTTATACACAGCAGTAGACCACTTCGATTCAACTCTCAACTTCTCCCATATAACTTTGATGAAGTCCACTTAAAAAACAAATGTCAACATATTTCTTCCCGCTTGTTCCATATCAAACACACATTTTTTTGCACAATTGTCCAAATAGATAGCCTACCCATGGTATCAAGTCCTAGATAAGCTACAAGCTAGAAAGAAAAAGAGTGCCTAAGAATGTAGCTTCTATGCCAGACTAAACGATGCTAGGGGATTTTAGCTACTAGAATCTTTATAAACACACAATGTACGCCAATCTGCTTTCCACTAAGCCTTCTTGAGTTTCTTTCAAGCCACATGGTAGCAAGTAGTAGACCACTCAATTCTACTTCCAACCAAACAAGGAATCACTAAATTAAATCATGAATCAATAGTACACTCAAACATAAAATACCCACAACAACAGAAAATAACTACCCGAAATTGATAAAACTTGATTACCTGAAAGGCTAAAGCAGATGCAAACCACAAAGGCGAACAATAGTACATTACAATTCTATCACTGTGAAGATCGATCGTGCTAGATTGTTGGTGCTATGACAGTAAGTGGAGAGGCGATTTACTCAATGGTAATTTGCTGCTATGTGAAAAGAATTGAGAAAGATTGACAATTTGAATGAAGATGCAATTTGCTAGTGCTGCTTGTGATTGTGAACACTTGAATATGAAGAGTAGAGAGCCAAAGACGCCTCAGTTCTTCGTGAATGCCTGATTGAAACAAAAATCGAAGGAAAGGATGAAGAGTAGAGAGCTAGAGACACTTTGTTACAGACAGAAATAGAATATTAGACATGTAGCAGGTCATGACTTATGGGCAAAAGTGAAAACGCTCCTTTGATGACTTAGGCTGGGCTTAATTCAAACTAGGTGGCCCATTATAGCTATGGGCTTGGACTGAAATGGTGCACGATTTTACAATATACTTAAACTTGGTTGAAACGCTATTTCACTCGCGTTTTTTACATTTCCACCATCAGACTCGTGATTTTATAAACGATTTCACTTTCAAACTAATATTGTATACAAGTTGACAATGAGTATGCTCACAAACTTGTAAACTCGTACAAACATATGAGTCAACTCACGATTTTGATAACCATGACAGTGACAACAGTTCACCATGTATTCTACCTAAATAAAATATATAATTCTACAATCAGTAAGTGAGTTTCTAAATTAGTTTTAAGGCTTTGAAATTGTTTAATTAAATTTTAAAAACATTTGACAGTTCATTTGATTTTGAAAAACATTATGGAGGCTTGTCAAGTTTGGAAAACATAGTGGATAATATGGAAAACTGCAAAAATAATAAATAAGTTCATTGGGAATAAAAAGGTAAACATTTGGAATTTATTAAGAAGGATTTAAAAGTTGGAAAATCAAACTTTATCAAAAAGGATCTTTTTGCCCTTGACACCAATTTTATAGAAATTAGACCTAAAATTGCTTAAGGACATTAAATATAGCTCTAAGACCTTAATTAGATGAATAAAATCAATTACAAAATATTTGAAGATAATTGAAAAATAAAATTTTTGAAGGTCAATTGGGTAATATAACCAAAATGCCCTCAAGCTTATTTTGTTAAAGGGTAGTTGATTAATTGAGTTTGCAAGGGCATTTTAGAGAAAAAGGAAGTGACACATTCAATTGGAATAAGTGGTATACATTGAGGGAAAATAAATAAGAAAATGGGCTAAATTGGTAAACATATGTCACTTCTTAGCTAAATCCACTAAACCCCTTGTGGTCCTCTTACTTTATCCCCTTAAACCCTAACTAAAACTCCCTAAATACCCCTTATGCCCATCAAAATTAGCAACACCCATATCCTCCTCATTTTTGAAAATTGAAGGTAAGAAAAACCCACAAAACAAGCTTAAACCCTAAACATCTCTTCTAGCTCAAAATTCACCTTATCTAGTTACTAATTCTAGTTCTTTTTCATGTGAGTTTTAGGTTAAGAAGCAAGTGAAAATCTAATTTAAGGAAGCTCTCTCAACACATGAATTTGGGTTTGAAAGGTAAGTGAAATGAATTAATTTAAGTGAACTTAAGCTTATTGATTGTAGATTTAAGTAGGATATGATGTTTCATGTGACGAAAAATCAATTGGGAATTGAGAAAAAACAATTTAGAGCTTTGCTAAGGACCACTTTAAGAGGCATTGAGGATTAATTTGGATCTCTAACAAGGTAAGTCCAAAATCTTAGTGAAATTGATGATTTAGTATAGTTAGAAGTGATTAAACTTGGTGATTTAGTGATTTCTTGCATGTTGATTATGTATTGTGATAAAACCCATGTTGTTGCCACTAGGATGGAAGTAACTTAAGTATGATTAGATGGATAGAGTATAGATCTATGTTAGGACATGATAATTGTGGTGTTGGACATTGGATTTGTAGAAAGAAATCAAGTTTGATGCATGCTCATGGAAGATATGTTGAAGTTGAATTGATGATTGGAGTATGAACATATATTTTTTGAAATGATTTAGGTAATTACTTTAGTGTAGATAACATGTTAGAAGTTGGAATGGATGAAATGATTGAATAAGTGGATGAATAAGTTAATTTGGTTACTAAATTGTGGGTTTCTATCATGTTATAATGTTTGTAAAGTGTTAAATTTGATGAAAATTTGATATGCCACTCCAATTGTAATCAACAATCCTAATTGATGAAACAATTGAACAATTGTTTTCAAAATAGTATAGATCCCCTTTTTGAACGTAGAACCCTTATTTCCATAGAACAAGAACAAAAATGAAATTCCAAAATTCTTACTAGATATTACTCACTAGTAGAATGAGGAAACAACTTGCAATTGTTGATTTTACACACAGCAATCCAAGCCTCCACTCGCCATAACCTTTAAAAGGAATTGATAAGAGTGTATGAAATAAGAGAGAAAATTCCCTTTCTTTCACGTGATGCTTTTCCAAGATATGACAAAAGTGTCTTTTTGTTGTCCTCCTTACAAGTTTTTATAGTAGTTCCTAAATATAGAAAAACAAGCATAAGAAAATAAAGAAAATAGCATAGTACATGGCCGACTCTCTATGTCCATTTCGGTTCTTGTGATTTGATTCCCATCATCTCCTTGGACCTATGGAAGATTTGCCCTCAAATCTTATGGTTCTTCTGTTTTAGATGAAAATTTCTAAAAGTCACCTAGATTGAAAATCTTGATCTGCATATGCCTATTACCCTGAAGTCGTGATTGCCTTAGAGTCTTCTTGAGATGTTCAGAACTCTTTTAATAAAGCTTTTGAATTTCCTGTGACTATTTCACTCTACTCAAGTTGTCTTCTAGTTCCTTCTACTATAATAATAAAGACTTCTTTCTAGTAGTTTTATTGATCTATTCTTGGAATTCGTGTACCTCAGTTGGTGACATAGGAGTCAAAATAACCTGTTCACCATATGTTTGAAACACATAGGTGTTTCTAAACCCATCATGAAGCACTCTCCTGTTAAATAACCAAGGTCTACCCAGTAGTATATGTGATGCGCACATAGGAAAAACATCACAAAAAATTTCATCCTGGTATTTTTTTTTTCCTATGTTGATTGGAAACTTAGCCCTTTAAGTGAAATACAAATTGTCTTGTTCACTCAACCAATGTAATTTATAGGGATTAAGATGTTGGATAGTGACTAGTTGCAATCTATTTACTATTGCAGCAGCTTTGACATTTGTGCAACTACCACCATCAATAAGAAGAGCACAAAGATTACCTTGAACCTTATAAGGAATATGGAATAGGTTTTCCCTCTGTACGTCCTCAACATCTAGAGGTGTAGTCATTAGCTTGCGCAGCACGTTAATAGCCAGATATTGATCATTTCCCTTATCTTCCTGTACCTCAGCATCTAGATCATCGTAATACTCCTTTAGCACTATTGACAAATCTATTGGCTTAAGTATCTTTTCCTTGCCATCCTTACTTTCCACCTCTATAGCAGTCATCACCCTTTTGTTAGGGCATTAAGTAGCCAAGTGTCGAATAGTAGTCAGGTCCTGCAATTGTTCTTCTAAAGTTCTTATTCCACCTACAGCATAATGACCCTGACCTCCTCCTCCAACTTGACTATTGGCCTCATTCCCAATTCCTCCATTCATGCTATCATTTGACATAGTTGTTGAATTAATGCTTTGACAATTTTTTTTTTATATCTCACAATCACACCTTCACAACACAAGTCCTCCAATTTCTAATCATACACTCATGGCACAATTTCTTCAATTCATAAACACACTCCACAGCACAAAATTTCTCCAACACTTAAACATACACTTCACACCACTAATTTCTCCACATTTAAACACACACCCATAGCAACAACACTTCTTCCATGGCACAAATTTTCTAATACACTCAAACACACACTCATGGGAACAACACTTCCTCCACAGCACAAATTTTCAATTATGCTCAAACACACACTCACGACAACAACACTTCCTCCACGGCACAAATTTTCAAATACAATCAAACACACACTCATGACAACAACACTTCCTCTAAGGCACAAATTCCTTTAACTTAAGTCAATAGTGCATTCAAAGCAATTTAATGCACAATTGCTATTCAATTACATACCAATGGAATCAATTATAGTGATTCCTCAATTTCATCCATGGCAAGGAATCCTAAAGCAATCCTTCCTTCGAATTCAACCTATAATGACAATTAGATCACGACACAATTCATGTAACATACACAATTTCAACTTAAAATCAATAATTGAACAAGTGCATGACATAAACCCTAAATTCCCAATTCAAAATCAAGACTCCTCACATGCAATTCCCTTCTCAACTGTGGCTTTGATACCAAAAGATGATATGCCACTCCAATTGTAATCAACAATCCTAATTGATGAAACAATTGAACAATTGTTTTAAAAATAGCATGGATTCCCTTTTTGAACGTAGAACCCTAATTTCCATAGAACAAGAATAAAAATGAAATTCCAAAATTCTTACCAGATATTACTCACTAGTAGAATGAGGAAACAACTTGTAATTGTTGATTTTACACACAACAACCCAAGCCTCCATTCATCATAACCCTAAAAAGGAATTGATAAAAGTGTATGAAATAAGAGAGAAAATCCCCTTTCTTTCACATGTTGCTTTTCCAAGATATGACAAAAGTGTCTTTTTGTTGTCCCCCTTACAAGTATCTATAGTAGTCCCTAAATATGGAAAAACAAGCATAAGAAAATAAAGAAAATAGCGTAGTACATGGCCGACTCTCTATGTCCATTTCAGTTCAAATAACATAACACATGGTCGACTCATCTTTGTCCATTTTGGTTCTTGTGATTTGATTCCTTTATCAAACGAATTTGTAACGGTTATGATTTGATTCCCATCAAAATTGAAATTACATGATAAATGTTGAGTTTGCAATGTTTAAGAATGAATCACGTTGAATTAAAGGATTGTATGAACTTGAATTTATGATTTTCTTGCATGACTTAGTACTATGTTTAATTCTAGAAAAATTGTGATATATTATGTTTATTTTGAGTAAATTTGGTGGAACTATAATTAGCTAATGAATAGGAGTTGAATTTGATATAAAATAAGGCCTAGAAGTGAAAATATATTGAATTGGATGAGTAAGAATGTTTTGGGGCATGGTTTGCTTTGTTTTCTCTGTTTTAGTGATGTATTAATCTTAGAAATAAAAATAAACAAATGATATTTTGGACTCTAAAAAGGAATAGTAACAAGTGAGCTTTTGTTTAAAGTGATTTGGACCTAAATTGGATAAGATATAGGTTTGTAAAGTTGAAATTTCATAACTTTGCTTAGCTAGTAGTCTAAGGGCTCTAAAATGAATAAAATAAGGTTTTTGTTATTAAAATGGGTAGTGGAAGTGATAAGGAATCAAATGAATTTGATTTCACTTGATTTGAGTTTGTATTGAATAAATTATGGCCCTTTAAAATTAAAGCATTTAATTGCGATAAATTAGAATTAAATTAATTGTTAACTTAATTGAATTGAGTTAAGGCCAGCTCAACCTCAAGTCAACCAAACTAAATAGACTTAAGAACCACCCTCTTTCCCTCTCTTTGGGTGTCTCATATAATTAAACATAACTTAATTAATTGAGCTTAGTTAACTTAACTATCCTAATTGGACCAAAATAAGAATAGACTTAATAATGTGAACCTAAATAACCAATGGGCCCAAGATCTAAATTCAAAACATAATGAAGCTCATTTCTTTCTAGGGCTCATACCTTAAATGGGCTTTATCACAATAAGTAACTCAAACCGAGACTTAAACCATTTTGAGGCTAAATTGAATTAAACAATTAAAATAAACTAGACTTAGGCTCAAAAAATAAAATAGGTTTACATGATTATAATAAAACCTAAATGGACCCAAAATTCAAAAGCCTACTTGAATCCCTTAAGCTTTAAGGCCTATATCCTAAATGGGCTCTAATAAATAAATCAAACCGAAATGAGTCTTTAACCCTATAAGACTCCAAATTAATTAAAGGTTTAAATTAAAATTAAAACTGGACTTAAGACATAAGAAATATGGCTAATTAAACATATTAGGTCTAAGTTAATTAAAATAGATGGAAGTAATCTAATTGGACTTAATATTACTAATTGAACCTAAGTACTCTAAATATGGCTAGTGGGCTTAATTTCAAACAGAATTGGGTCTACTATTCTTTAAGAGCCCAAATACCCTATTTGGACTTTAGGTACAACTAGACTTAAAATTAAAATAACCTAGTAGAATTAAGTGATTAAACCCTAATTGGATTTTGCCAAAATTAGTTAAAAGCTAATTGCACCTATGTAATCCTAAATGGGCTTGTAACTGGTATGGGCCTTAAGTATTTAACTTTAGAATAAAATTCAATCACTTAGAATAGTCAACTAACCTAAGTTTCTCTTTTGATGCATAAAATCAAATCAATTAACTCAATTTGAACTTGAATTGCGATTTAGGAATTGTTGACCTTCTCAGGTACATAGTAACATGCTTGTTGCTTGCTTAGTTAGAACAATAAACTGAATTAATAATCAACCCAAATAAGTAACTACTTGTTGCTTATTTGTGGTTATTAAAGCCAGCAAGTGACAAAACTTAAATCAAGATCAAGGCTATGGTCATATATCCAAAATGACATGGTAGTTAAACATTTAGGCAATCAAGATACAACTCAATGGATAACTGATACGTGAAATTACATTTTATAATGGACACTGTGAATAGAGAGAATGTATATCAAGAGTCATCTAGGGATTATGGGTCTAGGCAAGCGATACGATATAGCTAGACTACAATTAGTGAGGCTGCATAATGGTAAGGTCATTTAGACGAGACTACTTTTGATTTTAGTTTCAATTTTGGTGATGTAGAGTATGGTTGCTCTCATTAACCCTTGTTGTCCACTATGGTAAAATCACCCTAGTTCACCCATCGTGATGTTCGGAGTTATGAGTACTCCTAAGGTGGATGTTTAAATAAGATAATTAAATGAATTGTTTCAATTGGTTACTACATTAGTGTATAGATCTATATAACAACCTTGTATGTGTTTGTATTACTGTGTACCGGGCCCTTATGGCTCACTCCCCTTTTTTCTTTTTCAAGTGAGGATGTTTTTGATCTATTATATGATTCGATAGGATATAGCTCCAAGGAAGAGTAGTGGGATGAGACCATAGACCTAGATTACATTGTCTATGATTGCAATTGATTTTTCTCACTTTTTTTTTTTAGACTTTGTTTTCGTGTTTTAGTTTTGTACTTAGGCCACATTAGGAGATGCCTATGGCATCTGGTTGGTTGTATTTTGTGAGCCCTATAAGCCTTAAGACTTAGACTATCTTTCATGCTTATCCACACATTTTCTTGACAAACAAACCATAAAATATTTTCAAAAATCTAAAATTTTTTCAAAAACTAATTAATGATTTTAGGGTACTAAAACTAGTTTAGAAATTCATTTAGTAACTATAGTTTTATGTATCCTTAAATAGGTTACTTGGAAAATAGCTATTGTTATGGTGAATTACAAGCATGACATAATATGAGATAGATAATTAAGTCTTAAGGCTTAAAGGGCCCATAAAATACAGGCATAGGGTAAACAGACCATAAAGATATAGATGGCTCCTATAATAGGTTTAATTCGGTATCAAAACATTAAAATCTAAGTATGTGAAAAAAACATGAAGTTAAAATTAATCTTTATAATCTAGGTCCTTATACTCATCCCTATACCTCTACTTGGAACCAAAACCCAGCAAATTGTAAAGTGGATCTATCAAATAGTCCTCACCTAAAAAAGAAAAATAAGCCAAAAGACCTAATACACAGTAATGCAAAAACACACAAATGTTAAAGAGACCTATGTACTAATGCAACAAACAATCATGCAACTTATTTTATCTTAATTAAAGTGAACAATTAGTAGAAAATACTCATGACTTTAGACAACATGATGAGGGACCTAAGGTTCTATTTCACCATAGTGGCAATTGGGAGTTGATGAGAGTAGTTAGATTCCACGTTGCAAAACTGAAATTCTAGTGGCCTCATCTAAGTGACCTCACTAATATATGGTCCAAGTTGATCACAATCTAACTATATCATATCACTCATTAGGACCTATAACCCTGAGCAACTACTAGTATACTTTCTTTCCATTTATAGTGTTTGTTATCCAATGCAATTTCACTTATTAACTACTTGTCGAGCCATTCCTTAATGACCTAAGCACTTAATCTATCATGTCATTTCAGGGTATATGATCATAGTCGTAATCCTAATCTAAGGGTGTTACTTGTTAACTTAAGTGACAAAGCACACACAGCATGCAACTCATTTAGTCAAGTTTAATTATTAATTCGGTTAATTAAATTTTACCTTAGCATGTAACATGCATGTCATCATGTACTTGGAAAGGTTGGAGGATCCCAAGTTGAAGTCCAATTTTCCATTAAGTTGAACTAATTTTATACATTAAAAGAGAAAAACTCAAGTTAGTTAGTTATTCTAATTGTTTGAGTATTATTTTAGGGTTGGGTTTAGACTATTTTGAGGTCCATATTAGTTGCAAGCCAATTAGAGGTTGAGAAGGCCTAATTAATTTTTTAGCTAATTTAGCTTGAATCATTTAGGATTTATTCACTTAGACCTATCATATCATTTAAGTTTAAGTTTAAATGTGACTAAGGCCCAACTAGGATATTTAGGTTCTTAAAGAATAGTAAACTCAATTATATTTAGAATTGGGCCCATTAGCCTTAATTAATTAATTAATCATATTATTAGAAGTGATTTATCTAATTGGGACTTAAGTAATTTAATTTACCTACTTAGGTTTATTATACCCTAATTTAGGTATTTAGGCCCATCTAAATCCATTTAAACCCAATGATACTATTTAAGTCTAATTATTATTCTTAAGCCCATTTTAAGTCCAATTAGTTTATTTTAATCTTTTATAATTAACCTAGCCTATTTTATCTACTTGATCATATTTATTATGTCTTAAGCTCAGTTTTGTTTATTATGCCTAATTTTAACTTCCATTTAAGTCCTTAGTTAATTTAGGGTCTTATAGGGTGTAAGGTCTATTTGGATTATCTTAAGTTGTTAAAACCCATTTAGAATATGAGTTGTAAAAATGGGACCAAATTAAATTTGGGTTTTGGGCCTATTGGATTCTTTTACGTTCATTTAAGCCTAACTAAAATTCATTCACTAAGTTAAGTTTTAAGTTGGTCTAAATTGATTTTTTTTTAAAGTTATTTAAGCCTAATTAATTTAATTATGTATTTACATACGAATCACCCATGGGGAAAGGTATAGGGTTAGTTCATGAGCCTATATGGATGTGTTAGTTTAGAATTGGTCTAACCTTGACTAAAATTATTTTAGTTATTTAATTCCTAATTTAAATTCGTCATTTTTTAGGCTTCCTATTTCAAAGGGGCATAAGTTATTTATTTCAAGCCCAAATTGTGTCAAACCAAAGCTATTTTAACCCTTATCACTTCCTCTACCTATTTTAACCTAAAAAGTTTCATTTTAATTAGTTTAAGCCTCTTAAATTTCCAGACCAAATAAAGCCACAAACTTACACTTTAAAAGCCCATATCTCATTTATCAATCTCATCAATCCCAACATATAAATCACTTCATACACAACAATCATTACCTAAACTACTTAACACACAATCATCATGTAAAATCATCCATGTAACACTTACTCACGCCTAATTTAGATCTTAAAATAGAAAATTAATCCCAACTACTCCTCATATATGGCAAAAATAAACATGTGATTCCATTTTGCGACTTTTGTGTTCAAGCTTAATGTCAACCACTCAAACTTATATCTAACATTATATTTAGCATGTTAAAACATCAATCATCATCTAAAAGCATCACATAGCATCTAGAATGGTATTAAAGGTGGTGGTTTATATAGATTATTACATTATCTAAGCTCAACTTTGCTAAGCATTCAATTAGGAATCTTCATCACTCATTAAGTTAACTTAGTTAAGTTCTCATACCTTGTTTAAGCACACACAAACTCTTCTTGAAACAAGTTGGCCACCACTTCTAATCCTTTAGAATAGAGTATTTTTCTATCTCAACTCAATCCCTTGCATCAAAATAAACTACTTAGCACTAAAACTTGAGATTAGTATACTTAAATCAACCTAATCTTCACAAATCATCAACTTACCCAAAGAATGAAGTTCATGTCCCACTTAAGTTGTAGTCCCCTTGATTTTTTTGTCTTGATTACTGCCTAAATCACTCAAGAAAATAAACTAGATTAGTAACCTAATTGAAGTTTAACTAGAGTAAGCTTAAGGGTTTAAGGTTTTACGAGGGTTTCATGTTTTATTTACCTTAGAAGCTTGACAAATAAAGAGAAGGGGGCAAATTTTCTGCACCAAAGAGGGTTTAAAAGGGTTTCTGAAACTCTAGGGTTTGTGGGGAGCAAGGGGCCAAATTTCCACAAATTGCCAAGTGCCACTTATTTTTTGCATATAAGGTATTTTTCTTCTATTTTATTCCCACTTTATCTTAGCTAAGATTATTTTATACTAAGTCTCCAAATTAAATTAATTATCTAAAAAATTTAGTAATTTCTTAATAAAATTGACTTTATGAGCATTTTGGTCATTTTTGACAATTTTTCTCCAAACTTCAAGAGATCGCTCCCAATGACTTAAAATGGCTCCAAATAACTTCAATTAAATTGTTTAGTGATTTCAATTGACTTTAATGACTTTAAAACTAATATAGGGGCAAAATGGTCATTTTGCAAAATTGATCTCCAAAATTTATTTTATTTTTTTTCCAATTGGCTCCATATAGCGCTTTAATGATTCTATTCACCTAATTAGAGTTTTGGAATTTTATTTAGGGTCACTAAGGTATCTTGGAGCTATTTTTGATAAAACCAAGTTTAGGGGCAAAAAGGTTATTTTAAAAAAAATTACCCTTAAATTTTGTAAATCCTTAATCAATTTCAATTTTTTTACCTTTTAATTTTCATTAACTTTATTTATTAATTCAAGGTTTTTCAAGACATATACTCACCTAATATACCCAGTAAGTAATTATTGTAGCCGTAAATTAACTTAAAATCCCCAATTATGGATAATTACACCATAAATACTCAAATTTTCTATTAAAAAAATGAAAATAAGAATGGATGAAACTAGTTGAAATTTGCCATGGCAATGCATAACTTGGAAAGCAAGTAACTTTATCAGATGAAATAAGAACGGCCACCTTATGCTTGTAATTTCTATATATTATTGTGCAAAAAGAGAAAAGAAAAAAAAATGTTGGCCATCAAGGAAATTAACCAACCCCAGTCCTATAAATATTCCCAAACACTACAATTTGATCCATTTAGCAACATAGGAACCAAAAGAAAAATCAAGATAAATAATTAGAAATTAGGAAAAATTAAAGAAATATAGGAGAACATTACTAACCTAAGGAGTTCAAGGACCAAATCTTAACCTAGGTATTTTAGGTCTAGTGTCATGTAATATTTTTGTTTTGATGAAATAATTGATTTTTATAGTACTTGCTTAAGAGTGTTCCAATGAATTTTCAACCTAATTTTTAATTATATAAATGATGTTGTTTCTTGCTCAATAATTTACTATAGACTTCTTACTATGTCTAGTTTACATAAATGTAAATATTTTTTTTTTATGATTGGTATGTTTAATAGTTATTATATTTTTACTTTTAAAAATGGTTAAATATGGAATTTTATAAAATAAATTGATTTTTGTAAATTAATTGATGAATTTTGAGATATAATGACTCCTACAAGGTTTTATTGAGGTATGGAATGATTGGTATTGATTTTACATGTAGATACAGTTATTTACTTAGTTAATCATAAATTTAGGGGTAAAAGCATAATTTTATATATATATATAGGCAATAACCTCTTTGAGATGCAATGAATGGCTAATTAAAATCTATATATTTTTCTAAGTATATAGAAATTTTTATCAACTTTTTTTTTTCCTAATTGGAGCTATTTATAATGAAATTTTAACATAAAATGGCTTAATTTACTCTTAGGGGCAAATTTCCATTAATACTTTATTGAGGGATGTTGATAAAATGGTGTTTTACATGTTTCATATAATCGTCAAACTTGATGAGGTGTAGTTTATGATGCCTTGTTGTAATATTCTAGGCCTATGATATGATATTTACTAATTAGGGGTAATGTAGATAGGCATACTTCAAGACCTTGCTATAATAATTATATTTATTTACATTAATTTTAGTGTCTTAAATATTATGTTTATCTCTTTCTTTTTTTTCTTATTAATCTCTCTCTATCTTACTTGCAATGATATTTCTACCATTTTAAATTGTTTCAAGAATGAGATTGGATCATAAGCATCCTTTTTCAAAATTCCCAATTTAGCATCAATCCTATTCAATTCTTCAATCTAATGCAGCCGCTATGCAATCAATGCAAACTTACCATGTTGATGATAAAACAAATCAACAACCTTTTCCTTTCTTATTCTAGGTTATGGTTAGAGGTGAACGGATAACCCTATTGTATAGGGTACCTAGTCGTACTCTACTCGATCAAATAGATTTTGAGTAGGTACTAAAGGCTATAAGATAGGTTCTATGTATAAAATTTTCAATACCTATTCCTATAGGATAGGTACAAGTATGAGATCTTCCTACCATATATCTACTTTAGTACTTATACTTTAAGATACACAAAGTATAAGTTTCAAGATACCCTTACTTACCTTATAAAATGTTATTAAATGATAGTATTATAATTATTTTTTGTAATAAATTTTTTAGTAAAAAGAAAAAAAAAGTCTAAATCCATATATTAATAACTCTAAAAAGTTAAGCTTAATGCTACCTCTCTTTCTTTTCTTTTCTTTTCTTTTTTTATTCTTTTATATTTTCCACTTTAATTTTAGGTTTTCTATACTTTTGTCTTACTCTTTCTTATTTACCAAGTAGTAAAATCGTAAAATTTGAAGTAATTAAGGTAAAAAAATTACCTTTTTTATTTTAATTTAACATATTTTGTCCCAAGTTCCACAAATTTTATATATTAAGAATTTATAATTTATATATAGATTACTTTTTTAATATCATATAAACTTGAAATTTATAGGAAAAAAAAAAGATAAAATTTACATGTTCTATAAGGTACCATGTATCCTATAAGTTTTACAACATACAAGGTATAAGGAGGTTCAAGGGTTTTAAAGGATAAGTTCTAGTTCAAAAAATTAAGAATTTGTACCTTAGGGTAAGGCATGGGTAGGTTCTCATACCCTACCCATCCTATACTTACTTACCCTTAATTACAGTAATTTTTTTTTTTTAAATCTTAACAACAAGTGGTTTAAGGCTGTCAATCATAGTAATGGATGCAAGCCTTCACTTTCGAAATCTCCAATTTAGCTCCAATCCTGTAAAGCCATTCAGTTGAATACAACGTCTATGCAATTGCTGTGTTGATTATAGAGTAGATTCCCTTTTTTTTTTCAATCTTATATTATGAAGCAAATTAATAAATTTTTTCTTTTATCTTTTTGTTATGGTACTACTTTGTTTTTTTTTTTTTTTTTGTCTTTAAACAATTGAATTCAACTTAAAGTTAAAGTTGCTCCATTTTTTTTTTTTTTGGTTTCTTCTACTAGATTTATTCTCAACTATATCATCAATTGAGAAGGCATAACTAATAGATAAGTACGATTATGCTATGTGTATTTCCTAATGTGAAAATACTTTTAATATTTATAAAATCTTCCTTTTCTTCTTCAACAATTTCTTTAATTTTTTTTTTCATGGTTTAATTTATCAATATCAAGTCATTGTATAGTATAAAGTAGTAAGTGAAATAATGTGAATATCAAGATTTCAATTGTGTATATGCTTCAATAGGATAAATTTTTGTTAAGGTTTGTAAAATGATTTCTCGATGAGTACAATTTATTTAATCACTTTATAATGGCATTTGTGCTAATTTGTATTTATCATGTTTTAATATGTTAGTTTACTTTTCTTTGACATTTCATTTAAGTTATGTATTCACATAACCTTTTTACTATAATAGCAATTATGCATCTCAATCCTACTTCTACACATTACTTAATCTATTAAAATAACTATATAACAATTTAAGACTCCATGAATTTAGCAAAACGAAAGAAATTAATCTTACCCTATTACCAACCTTAACCCTACATCTAAATCTATCTATGTTATTTAAGCAGTTAAAACCACTTTTGATATCTAACTTTTTCTCCATGAAACTCCATCAAATATCTTTATTCATATTATTTACTACCATAAATATAACCTATATATTATAGTAAATTTTATACAAACTTCTTAATCCTATCCTTCTATCTCTTATCTATTATTTTTCCATGCAATTACTATAGTTTTACATCCACAAAACCATGATGAAAAAAAGAACAATATTATGATCATCGTAAAGTTATTATTGTCTTTAGTTAGTGATTAGTGAGTTTTGCCTTTATGGTTATTATCTTATCATTTTCTCCTCAATATGTACAATTGGAGTACAATGTGAGCTGAAGGAATCGCTATCCAAAAAGTGGAGGCAAAATTGCACTACGTCATAATGTTTTAACTTATAAAGTGCAAACTACAATTTTAGGTGTGTGTAATTTCTTAATTAAGAAAGAAGTTGTATAAGCAAAACTTAATCAAATTAAATCATATTTTCATGTAAGTCGGAGAAGATGAATTATTCATACTAAGAAGTTAAATGGTTAACAACTTAATCATAATAGTAGACAAAGATAAATGATTCTTTTTTACTCTTCCCTTAATTTATGCAAGAAAAATGTTCATATTCCAAATCAAAATGCTTGTTGCAAAATCTATGACTGAGGTTAATGCACAAAATGATAAAAAGCACCAAGAGTATGTGTTAATTGCCATTACAAGGAGAGGGCATACCATTTGCTCATTAAATTCATCTAGAAAATAATGCAATAGGGACATCATAGTAAATTGCTCTTGAAAATTATTATTAATGCTTTTGCTACTTTCTGCTTTTTCAATTTGCCTATTAATCCGATTCACTCCCTATGCTTTGAGTAAATTGCAGTATTACCAATTCCCTATCAAATGCATTTTGTTGTATATATATTTATTTGTGAATGGATTTCTAGTGATTACTCGAGGAAAAAAAATCCTTATTGATTATAGAATGCTATTGAAGTTAGATTCCCAATTATTCACAAATAAAAGAAAAAATAAAAATAAAGATTAAAATTTCAATGTGCTTTTTTGGTCATCTAGAAATGTAATTATCTTTACACCTACAACGTAGATGCGTTGCTTGCTAGTATTTATATGATGCCATTTGCTACCTAATTATATGTATAATGTCACGCCCCAAAGGGGGGCCTGGAAGTTTCCACTAAAAATTATCATGGCACATGTGCACCCATTACATGATAATCTTCTTACAAGCTAAATATCGTAAGATTCTAAATAATTAATTAGATTTACGACTAATCATAGTACATAAAGTTACATAATAAAATATAACTATGGATTCCGTACCCTACGGTAAACCATGATCGTAGATAATCGGAATCCCCTACCAACTAGTGAAACGGAATAAAATCCTAAGTTTCAAAAATTCAATTTTATTTACATAGGGGTCCTAACATTTCATCTAAATAATTTATCTTTCACAATTCTTACTTTACTGTTCTTGTCTTCCAAAAACTCTCAACACTTCACATCTTATCCCATCCCGACCTTTCGCAATCTCTACCTGCAAAATGGTCTGTGGAGGGGTGAGCACACTACGACTCAGTGAATGGGAGGGTAATACTTTCAATGCTACACACGCACAAGCAATTTCAAATCAAGTTATCAAATCATATGCTATGCATGAACAATTATATGAATGCAAAATCTCACGGGGTCTTCTAGTAACCGACATGAAGTCTAGGGTTTACGCCCCCCTTGACCTTAGGTTGGGGATTTTGAAGTCACCATCAGCGCTCGGGTCTTACACATAATTTAATTACTCTTATCACTTTATTATATTTGTGTCTCAGCTTTAATGATCTAAGCTTAGGTGCCTCAATATACCGAGCATTACACCCTTAAGAGACAGCCAGACTTTGAACCGTCAAAGCGCGACAATCCCCTAATCACTTAGTTCGCACTTGGCAGAACAACGATCCTCCGATCACTTCCAACGTGTCCTGTAGTAGTGATGGCCTTCAATCCCATGCAATGTCTAGTGTAAATGCATGTCAAGTTTTAATTGAGTCCACTTCTTTAATTAATTGATTTGAGGTGACCAAACAATATACAGTCGCAACTAATTCCCATTCTAGGCAATAAGGAAAACTACCAAGCATTAAAGACTACCACTCCACGAACAATCAATAGGAACCCAATGAAGTCCCATAAACAAATCCACTACGTCTCATATTCACATTTACACAACAAGAAGAGATCATGCATTTCACATCATAGGTAAAGCAAGGAAACCAAACCAAGCGGATGGAAACAATCCAGCTATACATAAGATTTTAGTTAACTTGATACCTCTATGCCATTGACTTAAATGTCAAATCAACCCTTTAGGTTTGAACTACAGTTCTCATTTCTCGACACCTTTGTGCCCTCTCACTTAAATGTCGAATCAATCACTAGGGATTGATTTACGATTATCATTTTGTGACACCTCTGTATCATTTCACCCCTCGAGGGCTTAGTTTCATGCATTCCCAAATGTCACTTAGGGTAGCCACAGGTGTATATGTCCCTTCCAAATCCTCAAGTATCATATATATATGATAACAGTATATACATAATTATAGGTTTAAAGCTTGTTCTTAACTAAAGGATGATCTGCTAAATGCTTTTCCCTCATGTACTCAAGAGAAGCAAGGGGATATAACTATTTCATTGAAAATAAGGGTTTTCATCTATGATTTATATAATTATATGCATAAATGCATTCTATAAATATAATAGGAAAATAATGTTGTCTAAACATATATACATATCCAGAAGTAAATTCTAATATGTGTATATAATGATATACATATAATATATTCCAATTATGCATACGTACTCAGTAGCTATAGAGGGAAAAGTTAGGTTTATATATTTTGGTTTAGTTTGAAGAAAACAATTTTGAATCGTGGTATTAGGCCTATAGTAATAACACTGGCAAGATGGTGCAAAGTGCTATTATTAAGATAATGATATCTAAACCCTCAGTCTATTCTATCCTCTGCATCATTAAAACATTATTCATCTATAACTTACCTAATTACCGATTTCTTCTTAACCTCTTTCCTAAACTCATTTAACCCCACTATATAACTAAAAATTAATAAAATCACATCCAATTGCAACTACAACCAAGTAAGTGAATTCACATACATAGCATATCAACACATAACACAACATTATAGCATATCATTAAGTTTCCCACTCACCTGTCTAGGGTTGTCATAGTTCTAACCAGAATTGAGTGATTCCAGCGGGTAATCCCTTTACTTTCTTCTTGAAATTAGTGTCCTTCTATAATGCTTTCTTAACTAAGCCATAGAAAGCAGCATCTCCACTTGACTTTAGTAGTTTCCTAGCACCTGATGTGTGTACTCTACTCACTATGCATTTGATAGCAAAGTGTGAAGTCTCCTATTTAAGAAACTTTGGGGGAACATGATTCAAAACGTTGAACATTTCTTCAACGTGATTCCGATACAAGGTTCTAGAAGGAACGACCTCCCTAGGAATCATTGCTTCCAACACCTTAAGTTGCCGTGATCGACTGTCTGCTTTCCTTATGTAGAAGTCGAGCAATGGAACATTTTCGACCTGCCAAATCTGAAATTCCTTCTTCTGTGTAAGCAAGATACCTTTGGAAAGGACAACTAAAGGTCTTGCATTAGGGTATTTGGCCAAAAATGATCTTCCTCAACATCCTTTGAACATTCCATTGCGAAATTCATTTCATCCTAAATATCCCCTAAGCCATCATCTTAGGCATTCCTCAAATCATTCCCTTTACCATCCACACCAACATAAACGCCTCTCCTTTACATAAAGCATCTTTGAACCTTTCATTTATCAATTTGTCTTTAATATCTTCCAACGAACTACTTATAAAACAACCCGTAGAATTAATGGTCACTAAAGGTTTTGTATCACCTTTTTTCTTCTCTCCTTTATTGACATCCCCACCTACAGGGTTTCTCGTCCTTTCTATTGGTTTTCATCCTCATTCACGCTTCCATCACCATACATACATTAGCCACTCTTTATACACATACATGCTCACCTCCATCATAATAACGTCATACGCACATGTACACATAAGTTTTACCTATGCACATACTCAAGATCAATTCCCCCTTACCCTAATTTTCTGGCTCTTCTTCTCTTTTCCTCACCCTTTTTCCGTCTTCAATTCTCACTTTCACCTTCTTCCAATTTTTCGTCTCCCTTTCTCCTTATTCTCTTCTTCCTCTTGGCTCTCTTAACCATAACTTCTCTCATTATTTCCTTACTAGACCTTCTTCACCCTTCGAACTTCTCCACTTTCTTACTTCCTTTTCTCATTTCTCTTCACTCTTCCCTAAGCCACCTTTAGGAGTGTACATATTTCAAATCTTTCCATTTAACTCTCTATGTTTTTCCTTCTTCCTAGACATCTTCCATTTCCCTTCTCTTCTTCCTTTTCTACTTCTTATCTCCTACTCATCGAACCTCACCTACACATCGTACACACACCTTGCACATACACCAGCACATTCCCGCCTATACTCATACAAGCACATTTCGCACACACCACGTACACACACCAGCACACTCCTATCCATACACACGCACACCAGCACATATGTACGCACATGCTCCACACACCACTAGCATGTACATACACGCATACTCTACATACACCACATACCACCAACGCATACTTACACACGCTCACGCACACACCACACACACCTACTCATATACATATATCTTGCTCTTCCTCCCATTTCCCCCTTCTTTCCTCCTCCGGAACACTACTGTTACAGTTGTTGATGGTCGCTGTTGCTGTTCCTGTCGTGGCTGCTATTGCTATTGTCGTCGTAGATGCCATCGCTGTTGTAGTTTCGGTCACTATTTCCACCGTTGCTATTACTGCTGTTATTGCCCTCCCCCCTCGCACACATACGTACACACACACATACGGTTGCAACAAGGCAACCCTTCCACTTCACGCACATAGACATACACCTCACAAGCACTAAACACATCTCTCTCGCGCTGGAACATTACTCCTTACACACACATCACCTTCATGCTTGCATTGAAGTAAGAGACTAAACACAGCAACCGCCACTCACGGATTTCTTCTCAGACGTTACTCATGGGATGTTGCTGCCATTTATCCAACCAATCTAGTACCGACAACCTTGGCTTTTACGCCAGCTATAAATGGCAGGCGAAAGTCAATAGCAGTTGAAGACTTATAAACAACATTCAATACCCTTGTACGCTCAACTTGATCTCGTATGGATTATGGACGATGGATGGTCGAGATTTCCTTATCACTTATGGCAAGATTCAATTATATATGGTGAGAAGAGGATTGCATACACACATAGCTTTGAGGATCGTTAGTGGCCACTACCTTGTCGGCTGGCCTCCTTTTAGGCTCAAACTTCAACCCCTCAAGTGGCTTTGCAGCAAACCACTCTTAGCTCCCCAAACCTCGCCTGCTTCATCCTCATCGGTGGAAGTAGATGGAGCCACAACGGGTGTAAGAGGAGAAACAAGGAGGCCAACTTAGGTGAACTGGGTTAGGTGATTTTGATTTGGGAATGGTGCGGTCACGGGAAGAGGGAGTTCCATTGGGGTCTAGGAGGGGCGAGAGAAGAGAAGAAGGAAAGAGGGAAAGAGGAAGGACTGAAGAAGAAGGGAAGAAAGTGGGTGGTTGCATCTTGGCTAGGAAGGAAGGGTGCCACCTGAAGACGAGGAAGAAGAAGATGGGAAAGAAAAGGAAGAAGGAAGAAGCGAAGGACGAAGGTGCAGCGGGGACAAATGATGCAACCAGGGAAGAAGAAGAAGAGAGGAAGAAGAAGAAGAAGGAAAAGAAAAAGAAAAGAAAAGGGAGAGGGGTGGGATGGAGACGAGACGGCTCCGAGTCTGCTACTATTGCAGTTGCTGTCTGACGCAAGTGGGACAGGACGGATGGGGCGTTGTAAAATGCAGCAGATTTTTATTTTTTTTTTTACAATTATGATGTATATTATATTATATTATAATTATTTCGATTTTTTTTTTAATTTTACGCACATGTACACTAATATCTTTAAATTTTATATTTTTAGCAATTTATTACGAAAGTTTACGTTTAAGCTAATTTGATTATTATGAGCGTCAATATTCACTTGAAATTTTCATTTGAATTTCCTAAATCTATAATTTCAATTAATTTCCTTATTTAACCCAATATCGTTTGAAATTTATGTTTTGGAGAATTTATTCTTTTAATTTAAATTATCCAAACTGAAGTTAGGACTTACAATTATTTTTATTTATTTTTTTATATACCTATATACAGATTTTTTTTAATTACTTTACTTCCTAAATTTATTTAGTAATATATTTCATAAAATTCAAAATGTTACGTTCATTAGCCTTTTTCTTTGCAATGGTTGTTCTTTCCAATCGTTCTATTTTTAAAACCTATTATTATCACAAATTATTAAAAATTATTCATGCGTCACGATGTTTGAATTTTCGTCATAAATTTCTCAAAATTTTTAATATAGCGAGATTATCATTCTTGCTATCCCGACCTAAAGTATTTTTTTATTTTGCTTATTTTCTTTAAATTTTTATATGGTCTTTTCGAAATTTTTAGGACATCACATATAGAGTTATGGTATATGTATGTATGTATGTATGTGCACGCATGTATGTATAAAACAATGATATAGGATTGATAAAATAAACAAAATCTTAATATTTTTGTAACTTATACAAAAACTAAACGTATATTTTGATATATAGGATTCCATATCAACGAGGTACCTAAAGTCACAAAGCATTTCAAGTAAGCAACAACTCTAAGGAAGTGAGATAAATGCTATACTATATTTTGGAGACTAGAGTATATACTTGCTTGTGGTTGTAAGTAGTTGGTTGTGTGCATCCAATGCTTGTGATTGGACGCTGAAGTGCAAATTTAGTAACTGAGTTACATTTTGTGTTGTGCTACTATAAATTGAACTTGAACTAAAATTCAAAATTGACATGCATTGCAACCCAATGGGAGATGAATAGGGCTCCCTTGCCAAATACACCCTTCTAGGAGACAACATTAATTGGTATTTCCCCACCCTCAAGGCTAAATTAAGTGACAAGAGAGCAGGTTGTGGTGAGATTGGAGGCTTGTTCAAAGAATGTCATGAGAGGAGTCATTTTTCCACTGTACAAGCTTAGGTTTGGCCTTCATTTTTGCATTGTGTTAAAACTCCTTTGCCCAAATTAAAGTAGGCTTATTTTCTTTAGTCTCATGATAAATTGAACAACAACGTGCAAATAACATTTGTTTTGTTGCATTGCATTTACTAAATTGATTTGACAATCCTATTTGTACCAAACAACAAGGGACTTAGATTTTAAATGCTTTAAGATGTCATACGATTGCAACCGTGGATATGGATTTTGAAGGTTGAGATTTGTGGGCTCAATATCTTATACCTAATTTTGCAAAACAAAATGTTATTAACAAAACAATGTCATCATAAATGGAAATAAAAGATATTAGTTGACATCATAGGTTAGTTGGTGTAATGAAATCAAGAACATTGTTTCTTCTATGAATAGAAATCTACCTTATTGTGATCATGTTGAGAAAGAAAAATATAAAATTATAAAATTTTCTACTTTTGTAGAAGAAACTAGAGTAATGTACAAAAAGGTAGAAGATGGAGAGAGATGGAGAGAGAAAGGCTCTTATGTTTTGTATTAACATATATCAATATATATTATTATTATTTGACTGTATAGGCATATTAGTGTACATGAATGGGTAATATTGTTATTTGATTGTAGAATGAGGCTTCGTTTTAAAACTTTGTAAGTGGGAATAAGAAAATTATTTAAAAATTCTTAACAACCTATTGAGGAAAAAAGATAGTTGGTAGCTATTCTAAAATGTTTAAAGTTATGGTTCTTGGTTTTTGGTTCTGTATGAAATTCTACATTTGCCTTATTTCATGTGTACAACCAGTTTAAAAGAAGTAATTGAATGTACCATTCCAAAAGAAGATAATATGCTCCTTGCCTCATTATCAAATTAAATAACATAATTTAGAAAGTAAATAAATAAATAACATGATTTTTTTCCCTCCTACTTTATACTATGTTATGTACTCTATAGCTTGTAATACATGACATGAAATATGTATTATATTAAAATGTATGTATTTTCGTCATACATTAAAAGCTATATTATTGTACAACACACACACACGCACGCACGCACACACACACACATTCATACATACATATAATAGAATAGAATAGAACCCTATCCAATAAGTAGAGTACCTCATTTGTCGTGGTTGATTAATGAAGAACTAGATCAAGACTCAATTGTAGGGAAGAGGAAATCTTAGTGCCATGGGTTCAAAAATTACTTAGAAAGATAAAACCAAATGTGCATAGGTATGTTCAAACCAAGGAAATAGTCAGTCTCACCATAGAACTATATGTATACAAATATACATAAAGCTAACATTTAATAGATGTAACATATATTATATATATTATATGTGTATGCATAATAGCAATACCACAACCTTATTATGTCTACATCATATATGTCATGCCTTGTGCACAAGATTCAACTACATCACCACGTTTATACACCTTAGCATAAAAAACACCAAAACTAAATTGTTAAATACCATAATCTCTAAATTATTAATTATAAAAAATCTCTAAATTGCATTGTTCAATTATCACTTGAAAACTAAATTTCTCCAAGTACAATTACAAAAGCTATAGAAACCATTATCCCCATCCTATTTGAATTTACTTATGAATATTCAACTCCATTATTGTCACTCCCTTCCCAATTCAAAAGTCTAAGTCAAACAAATATTAGGAATTTAAAATCCTAATGGGGTGAGTTATGAAACCTAGTACAAGTTATTGCACAAATGCACAAATATTCACCACTTGCACATGAGCATATAAACTAGAATTATCTCAAATTTCATTCACATATTTAATGATTTGTAACTCATAATATCGATAAATAGTTAGACCATAGCCTAGGATATGATGATATCCAGCACCAAAATATTAGTGAATAAGAATTAGTTGGACTATAGCCTATAATAAATCGAACTATAGCTCAATAATTGATAATCTCATCAGCACAAACATCGTAACAATTTATTAGTTCAAATATTCATTAATTAGGTTTATCTACCCTAACACACACAATCATGAAACAACAACAATATGTACCTATAGTATGTCTAAAACCTTGATAATACCATGTATTACACCTAATCAATATAACATAGAGGTCAATACTTAATGTATCCAAAGATTATATACTTAGTCTTAAACCTATTTTCCTCATTTATCTAAGTGATTAAAAGCCTATTGAGTCTAGGATTAGATCTCCACCCTTAATCATGATTAAGCCTAAAGGATCCGATTACCAACTTTGAAAGAGGTCAAAGCAGGATAGTGAAGGGGAAGGATAGTCAATTACCACTGGTTGGCTAAGGCCGATAGACTGTTGGTCAAGGTTAGTTTATCGAAAAAAGATTAATTAGTTAATATGGTCATGTATTATGTACATATAAATAACAATAAAATTTTAACACATGTGATGGTAAAATGATTAGTTTTTAAAACAAAAATAACTTATGTTTTACATAATTTATACATGTCAAAATCCAATTAGTATTTATACATCATGTGTACACATAACATGTGGTGTATATCAACCAATGAAGTTTTTCTCTAATTTGCCAAGAATCTTGCTAGTCATCTCTCTCCTCTCAAAAATCTTGCAAAAGCCATCTTTTTTTATGTTCTTTTTGTAAGGTTTCAAGCTAAACCTTTTTCATGAATTTTTGGGTTTCTCAAACATTTGATCTTTTAACAAAATCCACTTTTATTCATAAGAATCAAATCCTTATCAAAAACTCTTATCTTAAATCAAGTTTCACACTTTACTTCCATCAAAATCATGATTAGATTGACTCTTAGGATTTCTAGGTTAAGGTGTTGGAGAAAAAGTATAGATTTTAATTTTCTTACCTTGAATCCCTTTAGAAATGAGAATCCTTAAAGAGAAGAATCGGTAACTATTGGCTTTGTTTCTTGAATTTTTGCCTAAGATGGAGATTCGATTAATTTTTATGAAAAAGAAGAAATCTTTGATAACGATTAGCAGCAACTTACTTTTATGTTGATTGTTTTGGTCATAGATCCAATTTTTAATCTCTAGTGTGTTAGGAATAGGAAAAGATTAAAATCTATTAATGGAAGGAAATCGATAGAATTAAAAGGGGAGAGAGGAGCTTAACTAGATGCCATGAATCCTTTTTGCTTTACTACCGACATGAAACCCTATCGTGAGAAAGAGTCTAGGATTTTTGCATTGTCAATAGCCATGGGGTGAGAATGAAAGATCTCTATGTTTATATATGGCTCAGCTGCAAACCATATGCACATATAAGGTGCAATTACCATCTTACCCCTATTTTTAAAATAATTTCGGGGGCGTTTCATCTACACCTTAAAAAGAATTTTGTCCCTGAGATTCCCTTGCTGTTGTCTGGATGTCTATCTTGTGTATTCATGTCCACATGAGGAATTCATTTTCCTTGAGCATCTTAATCTCCATACCAAGTCTTCATGTTTAGGATCGAAGTTTCCTTTTCATCAGTTAGTCTATCTTGCATACTCACTCCGATTCTTGAATCAAACATAAATAATTATTGAATTGAACTGTACACATGATCAATGTCAAATAAAAAAGGAAAAATTATATATAAATGATCCTTAAAATGCAATAAAGGAAAAGAAATATACACCTATAGTAATATATTATAAATATATGGTAAAATATAATAAAAATGATTAATCACGTTTAAGTTACTTCATAAAAAAATCGCCAATGTACCTAAGAAAAAATAATAAAGGAGATATTAGTAAATGAATGTGGTCAAAGCAATGTAAACCTGTGCATCAAGTTAAGGATAAATTTTTTAATCCTAAAAAACTATAAGAATAAAAGATATCTATAATAATATGGAATAGGAAAAGAAATAATAATTTGCGAAAACCATTACAAGGTAAGAGTGAATGGAAGTTTAAAATGTGTTATGTCTTCATCCAATATATATAGTTCGATTCGATGTGTAATGCTGTATTTAATTTTTACTCACACGGGTACGATATAACTTTTTAACTTTTACAACACTCCTTATAATATTGTCTCTAATACAACCTTATTCCTCTTCCCTCCATTGTATTGTATTATTGTACGACATTTAATACCATTTTGCTTGGATTTTTTAATCCAATGATTAGTACCAAGCACTATTAAATATTATTTTTTATACTATTCAATCTCTTATTATACGATCTACCAAAAATTTTATTTTACTTAAAATATTCATATTAAGACTTCTCATTTCAGGATGATAATTTGTGGAACTATATAATGATATAGAAATACAATCACAGTGATACTGAAATTACATGATATATTTAAAATAAACTAGTCATCTTTTCTTTTAAGAATATAGAAGCAAAAAAAGGAAAAATGAATAGAAATATCACAAAATTAAAATGCTCATTTTAGAAATATTTTGGACAATGTCATGGAAATGGGAGAACAACAAAATAAAGAAACCATCCTCGGATGCATGCAAACCCAAATTTTAACGGAGAAGGAGACAACCGCATGAATGATGAAGGAAAAATAATGTGCTGTTGGAATGCTACAAGTTTTTTGGCCAAAAAGAAAAAGAATGCTTTAAATTTTCATAAGAAATAGATAATCTTTAACCATAATATTTGAAAAAAGGAATGGAAAATTAAAAAATAAAAAATAAAATCAACTGTTGTAAATAATACATGGAGTGGCATTTAAGAATGAAACCTCCCAAATCACCCTATTATTTGTTAAACTCCTGGTTCTTCTTCTTCTCTTTCTTTTATCCTTTTAATTAGAACTACCAAATAACCTCAATTGTGTTAATATGGCCACATTTCCTACTTGTGGGGGGAAAAAAGGTTTAATAACTTTATAATAGCAAGAGGGAGCCCAACGGTTACGTATTGACTTGATATATAGAAAGATGTACTGTGTGGGTCCTCAAACTATTATAACACAATTCTATTCAGAATCTATTCTATTATTATAAGTACAATTGAAATTTAGAGGGGCTTATTTTGAAGGAGAAGGGGAAGAGAGAGAATATTGGTAGAAAAACTAGGGGGAAAAGAGAACAAAATGAAGAATTAAGGTGGGTAGAGATATGAATAACCACTTCTAACAATTCCTATCATTAGAATCTTGATTCATCAACAAAATGGATTCAATGGTCCATCTTCCAACATATGAACGGATTATTCTTACATGACAAGAGTTTTGTAGAAGGATTTTCTAAAATTAAGTATATAATTTTATGATCTCTCGATTTTTTTCCTACAAACCCTCTTCTACTTGTATTTGGTCATCCCTACCTGAACTAAGTCTTCATTTCCTCCTCTCTTTGGCACATTGTTCTACCCTTAAAGTTGAGAGTTTATCGACTCAAATAGGTTGAAACTCAAGCTTTGTTAAAAAGCTACTCAAATAGCTTAAACTTAATTTGAATTGAGTAAGTAAATTGAACTTGAGTGTACTCAACTAGTTAGTTTGAATTATTTACATCATTATCCATTACCAATGGTAAAACCTATCCAATCATGCAGTGTCTTATAGATTAAGATCTAGTAAGTTCCAATGAAGTCCTTTCTTTTAGGTCCAATAAGAAATATTAGATGTTAGATATTAAGAAGTTTCAATAAGGATCCATTTATTTGCAGCAAATAGAAAGGGAATAGAATAATTATTTTTAAAATACTTTATATTACCTCATTTACTCATAAATTGATCCAAAATTTTTATTTTAAGTAGTTTTTTTTTTCTACTCTACAAAATTAGTTATTACCTTTTGTAAAGTGATATTGTTCATTCCCTCACGACAAGAAATAAAAAATTTAATAAGCAAAGAGACAATCATACCCTCACTAAATAACTATTGGCTATATTTTATAATGACCAAATGTGGACATATTAGTATTTTCCATCATATTTCTAATTTAATGCCACAATTAATGAGGTAGAGTGAAAATTAGAATAAATATTATACATCATAAAAATTTATATAAAATAAATATTGGAATGTAAATTTTTATTTTATTATAGATAAGAGTCATTTTTAAAGAATAACTATTTATAGACCCTGCGCAATGCATAAATAAAAGTTTGAATAATAATTGTAAATTTTTTATTTAAAAAAAATGTAAATATAATTTAATGTTTTATGTATTACAAAAAATATTATCCATTGAAATATTTAATTCATTTATTAATGAACATTATAACATATTATCTAAAAACACAAAAAAAAAAAACTCTCTCTCTCTTTCTCCCTCATTCAATTGTATTTACATATTTAACTATATGAAGAAGTAATTACATATAAAATAATGAATTAGAATGTAATTAATACCATAATTAAAACGAAAAATAAAGAGTTTAGTGTGATTGAATGTTTCAATATAAATGGCTTAAATTAAAATGTAAGTGATATAAGAATGTGACTTTAATATAGTTGTTATTATATATATATATATATAATTTTTAGATAATGAATGATCTAAGATGTCTCATTCTAAAATTATTTAAGCAATTTTAGTTATTTGAAGTGAATGATTTATAATATCTTATCATTTAATTATTATTTCTATGGTTTATAAATAATAAAACGATTATATATTAAAAAAATTTAAATATATGAAGAGTTTTATAAAAGGGATAAAACACATTTAGAAATTATTTAAGCAATTTAGCATCATAAAATGGATGACTTGCTATCTATGATTTATTGAACATTCAACCGGAGGAAAAAGATGTAAAAGTATTTCTAATAATAATGACTCATTCTATCTTTATTATCTTAGCAATCTTTTGAATTGGCTTTTCATATACATTATCATAATTTTTCTTCATCTGTTCAAACAGTTTGTCCTCAAACTTTGGATAATGATTTTGCAAAGTAGATAGTGAGTGTTTTACTTTGATAGCTGTTTAACTTTATTATAAGAGGTAAGAGCTTCTGAAATTACATTAAATTTGATAAAATTTTTTATGAAAATGCATTAATGATATCATAAAAAGGTAGAATAAAAAAAAAAGATAATAGCTTTGAAAACATATATTATGATATGATTTTTTTTTATTCCTCACGATTTTGTTGCCCGTTTGCTTCTCTTTATCAAACAAGTGATTCAATGTACATGAAAGTATATTGCAATTCTCGGAATATCACGGTGGGTGAAAAATGAAGGAGTCGTCCTACCAAAGCACTTTGGGAGGAAAAAGTTGGAAACGTCTATTGTTTGGAGTCTGTTGAGTATTTTATGTCTTTTCCTTCGTATCTGTCTTATTTATGCTCTTTTATTGTACTATTTTATCGTAATATAAACCCCCCCACCCCCACCCCTTTTTTTGTTATTTAGTATATGGAATGTGTAGGTCAGCTACGTACTTCCCTGTGCTATCCAAGCCGACATTGTGCACGCAGTTTCCATGACATTTACCAAGAATTTGTTTATTATGCGCAGGACTTTTTTATTTTTTACAATAATCAGAATTTTAGAAATGCCAAATGTGAACTTACTAATCTCAATGGTGAATTATTAGTAGCAACTTTTAGTGATAAGTGATAGTGGAAAGTAAAGATTATTCTATAATAAAAAATGCTAATAGAGAATAGGGAAAATGATTCTACTATCACTAGTGGCTGGTGACTGCTGTTGTCTTCCACAACTGCTTACCACAAAAAGTCATTAAACAGTGTAACACTCGACAAACTTAGAACTTTCACCGTAACAGAGAAAAGCTCACAAAACATTTTCAATGAATATATAACCCAAGCACAAACACAATGGCATAGTGAGATAGGAATGGGGTGGTTTCCTGAGAATGGTGCTGGATGGTAGTGTTTAACAACATTATGCCGGACATAAAATATTTTCAGAAAAAGCAATAGTCTCAGGCCTGTCTATGCGAAAGTAGAGTGATGAAAATGGTAGAAATTGCCGCGTAAAAAGCAAGTTAGCATGGGGAATTTGGGAGGAACATCATATATCGCAATGATCAATATGATCGGTGACATGCTCATTTCAAAACGATTTTGCCTATTTTAAGGATAAGAATGTGGATGGAGGGATGAAAAATCTAGTAAGAGAGATAATGGTGAGATAAGTGCTATACCAAATATATCTGAATCTTACCCAATTCTAAGTGGATTGGACCTTCAGTGTCTGAACAAGAGAGCAAAGAACGTGATAAAAAAAAGAAGAGAAAATCAAGCTATGGAGCACAAATTGGATTCCCTAAAATTCTGATTGAAAACAGATCCACGGATGAAAAAGTCAACCAGCTCTTCGGGGGGTAAAGCCTGAATTATTTCTCTAAAATCCTCAGAGACCAACATAGTCTACTATGAACGATATTTTAGTGTGATTTCCAAACATGATAAGCAGGTGACAAATATGAGTCGCGAAATCAATAGCTTCCGGATTACTCTCATTTTGGTCCGACAATGACACGAAAGGGAACGATAATCTTACGCGTTCAATTAATTTCCAACACTTTCGGTTTGACAGAACTAATGAAAGATCAGTATCCATGAAGAAAGTCAGAGAAGAACTTGAAAGAGAAGCTGGTCAGCACGCACTTCAAGAATAAAAAAATTCAAGATAATCTTGGGTGTTCAATTGATTTCCAACACTTTCAGTTTGACAGAGCTAATTAAAGATCAGTATCCATGAAAAATGTCAAAGAAGAACTTGAAAGAGAAGCTGGCCAGCACGCACTTCAAGAATCCAAACCCGCATATGCTTATGCAACTACAAACCTGTGTTCAAAGAGGCCCCTCGGAGACGACAGCCTCCAAGCTTGTGTCTCCTTCCTCACTGTGCTTCTGAGTCATGCGAGGTATCAAGCTACAACATCGGGATAGACCCTTGCTAAGTCAGCAAGGTTCTTGGATTTTATAGGAACCAACTTGAATTCCCAACATTTGGCGGAAGGAGAATTTGTCTCAGATTACCAATGGCTGATCCCTTCTCTTTGGGATAGACCCTTGCTAAGTAAGAGAGGTTCTTGGATTTTATAGGAACCAACTCTGAATTCTCGCCATTTGGTGGGAGGAGAAGCAACTTCCCTTGATAGTTGCTTCTCTACTTCATATCTTTGAGCGGGAACTCCCAGATGGAAATAGTCCAAACGAAATGGATATTGGCTGAGAAGTTAGCCGCCACATTGCAGAAATCATAGGCCCTACTTTTCATTCTTAAAAGCTAGAAAAATTCAGATTTCCATGATTTGCAGTTATTTAAATATGGTCTATGACTAAGAGTCACAACTTATGTGAATGATCCTGTGCAGTTTTCCACGAACTCTGTAAGATCACATAATGAATGACAGGGAGGCTTAGTGTGGAATATATATTTTCTTTTCCAGGTTTATCAAGTAATTCTAATTCATAACAAGCTAGAAGTACCGGGCACAGGTCTGAAGTAAATCATAGTTGCTACCAAGTTTGCAGATGAGCAGAAACACACGAAAGATATCCAAAATGATGCAATCAATTCATTAAAAATAATTCAACTTCCAATTACAAATTTTGACTCTCTATCCATGATAAAAAGAATTAAAGAATGAAAACATAATGACTCGTACATACTAGCCCTTGGAATCTCGGTATCTAACCCTTTGAGAACTTTAATCAGTGTTCATACTGTACTCAAAATGAATGTTTACCACCTATTGACTGACAAATTTTATCTGCAACCGAAAGAATGAAAGAATTGTGACAGCTTTTTCTACCTACAAAGAATTTTGTAAAGAATGAAAATAAATTTTGTGTAGCAGAAAATAAACTTCGTTGATCATCAACATGGCTGAGAAAAGGATGATGAACTGCCTGCAAGATCAACAGGTATCCATGCAGAGACGGTGTAAAGATTCTGATCTTCCCAACTAAGAGTAAGCCCTGCTTGATCCTGCCCCTGCACTTGGATGCGGAAACTGTCCTTGTCATACATTTTCAACAGCATCTGGCTCTGAAGTCTCTCCCTCTCGGTGATCCCTGCACAGCGAAACGCCCCTTGCTCCATCAGCTTCCTCCAGTTGTCAAAACTTTCATGCCTTTCAAACCTGTCACTCCCTTCACATGCTACTATATTTCTGATTTCCCGGGCAAACATCTCCTCTATCTTAATCCTGGTGGTACTTTCCAATGGAAGGCTAGAATCAATCGAGTCAAATAAGGCTGAGTAATATCTCAATGAGCTCATCAGTCTAGTTCCCAAGTTGGAGCTGTTATGTCTAGCTTCCTGTTCTGCCATTACAAGAACCATGGGATTTGTGCTGCGAACTAGTCCCAAGAAGTCCCTAAGTGCTCCTCCACTCCTATCATAAAGTGTCTTGTGCAATTGGAAAGTACAATTCACAGCCACACTTTCTCCTTCCTTCACATGAAGCATCCAAAGCCTAACGTCTTCAAGCCTATCGACGACAGGGTGGAACTCAAAAGGCAAATTCAGGTCCTCAGCGAAACCTGAAAGCCTCTCTCCCGTCTCAATCAACTCTTGCTTAGACTCCCCTATGCCAGTAATTCTTACGTGGCTAGGAGGGTTAGTTCTAAGCGCCAAACTCTGAAAGAAACTAGGCCATTGAAGCCCTTGCTTGATGTCGAAATCTATTACGTGAACCCTGTCTTTCCCTTCAAAAGCCCTCAGAAGCATCTCATTTGATGTAAAATGAATGAACTTTGGAATTGGACTTACCTGATTGAGAAGCCTCAACGATGTACCAATGTCATCCTCCATCCTATCAAATTCCCGAGGAGGAGTAATATGAAAAATTTGAGGCCAAAGCCTTGTAACACGGAGGGCTAAAGCTTCAGTATAGTAGGCCACAAGGCGGCTTATGGTAGAACCTCTTGGAGATGCAAGATCTCCCAACCTAGCTATGTAGTAGTTAATGGCAGGGATAGCACTCGTGCTAATTGCTTCAACACAAGCCGTAAGTATGCTCACAAGTTCAAATCCACGTCTCTCTTCTTGGTTTTCTTGTTCGACAGCCTCCGAACCAATCCCTTCATGATGATGAGGATTTCTAGAACCATTTCCCACGTCATGTTCTGAGGCATTCTCATTCAGCTTCAAGACCAAGCTCTGACTCTCCGAAGAAGCACTGGAACCTGACACTTCTTTCCCTGGTCCTTGGCTAGTCTCAACATCCTTTTCTCCAAGGTCAGTGATCTCTGTCACCACCGATTCCACCCAAGGATTGTTTGACAAAGGCAATGGAGGAGAAATTAATTCGCTTGGCACGAAACAAACCTTCTCTTCCTCTCCTGAACATGTGATTGAGAAAGGCATTGGAGGGGCACTGAAATTGGGTTGAAACCAAAAGTTGCCACTACCCAATTGGCCTAAACTCAAACCGTCACTTTCTTCATCTTCATCCTTTTCATTCCCCACGCTGTTGCTCCTTTTCCTCTTCGCCCTACTAATACTAGACTCATCAACTGAACCTTGCTCCGCAAGCCTCTTCAAACTCTTTCCTCGCTCCCAAAACTCCCCTCCTTTTAGCTCTCTCCTAGCACTAGTAGTGGCGACCGTTGTTGCAAGCGGTGGGAGCCTAATATGCTGCTTGAGAGACGACCTAGCCGTAGCCTTAGCTTCAATTGGTTTCTCAACTGAAAGTGCAGCAGGCCTAATTGGCTGAGGCCGCGAAGCATCTTTCCGTGAAAAACTACATGGTAAATCCAATCTCTGTGTGTTCATTGAAGGTAACTGAAAATGACAAGCTTGAAACTGTGCAGATGATTCACTCCTTAATCTATGCCTAGGTGACAGCAGGGTGGAACTAGAACACCCAGCCAACATCCTCTAAAAACTTTCCAATTTTCGGTATGCTTCGATTAACACCAAATCCACCCACCCTACGTTTACTTCTTTTTCCTATCTCTCTATTCAGAATATTTATCAAGTTCTGCTTTTGTTTTACGTACAACCAAACTCTTCAAATAATGCTCCTATGTGTGAATAATATGAGAGACAGTCTTCGTATTTGTCAAATGTGTGTGTGGAACTTTTTCGAAAACAATACAAAAGAGGAATCCGATGAGTAATAATAAAAAACGAACAATGTGTGAGGTCTTTTCAAGTGTGCCTATGTCAACAAATGAAACAAATTTGCACTAAACAATGAATAAAAATCAATAAATGAATATCAACACAAGAATCAATAAATAAGAATTTCCGTTATCAAACCCCCCCAAAAGAATCAAAGAATTTTGAAACAAATAACAAAACCTACCAGAAAACTATCATCGGATTCCAAAAACTCTCATTCGAAAATGCTTCGGTTTTCCTTCGAACTCTCTCCATAAACAGAGACAAAGCAACAAACTTGATGAGAACCGGAGCTGTAATCCATCAAAATTTGAATTCCCATTTCTTCATTTGAAACAAAAACCAACTCCATGACTCAGGAACCCCGAAGAAAAAAACCCTAAAAAGCCCAACTCTCAAAACGTCACAGACATCACACAAGAACACTCACTCACAACACTACCCAAAGAAACCATAAACCATAAAAGCCTGTGTTTTTATATACTAAACACGTGTTCCTGTTCCTATTCCTATTCCATTACCATTTTTTTCCCTCTCGGCTGTTTTGTTATGATTACTGATGGTGATGTTGTTCTTGTCTTGGTTCTCAGTGAGACTGATATGATTTACCACCACTGAGAAAGTAATAGAGGAGGAGACAAGTAAAAAAAAAAGAAAGAAAGAAAGAAAAAAAGTAGGTATTCGAGAAGACAAGAGAATTTTGTTTCTAGGCCGTTGGATATTGATCTGACGGCTGAGATTGGCAATTGAAGTGACCGTTGCATGCGGTCGGTGAAATATGACCGTTGGGGGGGAAGTAAGGGAGCTGCTGTACGTACATTGGTGTTTGGTTTGTATTTCAGTGCAAGCACGTTCCGCGCACGTGACTGACTCCTCAATAAGCGCGACCCGTTCACTTGACCGTTGTGTGTTAAAAATGGTAAAATACGAATGGATTCAACCTTTGTTTTTTTTTTTTTTTGGATTGATTGTGCAGGTGCAATACTATCTAGGGACAAACAATTATTATTAGTGTGACATACTTTTTTGAACTTTATTATCTTTTACTTTTCAAGAATTTTGTACTTCTTTTAATTATAAAACTTTTGGGTAGCCTCCTATAAATATTTAAACAAATTGTAAACCAAATATGGATACTATTAAAATATAAGAGATTTATTTTTGTATTAACTCTGTCAAGAAATTAATTTTTCAACAACAAATTCCTTTTTGGCAAAATAAATAAATAAATAAAACACACCAAAGTTCTTTAATAATGAAAAATCACAAACAACTGAAATTTACTTTCAATAATATAATTATAATTGTTTTTTTGGTAATTTTTACTTTTTTATATACTATATTCAGTACTTTAGATAAGAAAACCAAAATCCAACAAATTAGAGCATGGAAATAAAAAAATTTGTAATAGTCATGATAGTTTCTATTTTTAATATAAATTAGGTTATCTCTTTTATTTTAGATACATGCATTATGAATATGTATTTATTTGGTATATTCTAAATCGCAAAAATTTATTTTAATATTGCTATAGTTTGTAAAAATATGTATGTAATCTGATAATGATGAAGCGATAGTTTAGAGTATATGTACATATTTTTTAATGTAATCAAGAAATTAAGGCATATTTTGTAAGTAAGCGCTAAAGTAAATATATTATAATGGTATAAATATTGATTTCTTGATGGAATGAACCGGTTTCAATTTGCTTCTTTTTCGGTAATTATAATATAAATAATAAAAGGCATCTATTTGCACATAACAGATAATTACAGAAGTGTATTTACAATAATTTTTTAAATATAATAAATACAAAGAAACCAAACAAATGCGGATGCTTCTGTCAAATTCCATTACAACGGGCTCCATAGAATCCTCTTGTCCCAGTGTCTTCAACCTTTAGCATATGCTCCAATGAACTTGAGTGTCAGCATCGATATAAAATTCTATATTCAGGTGCAAACATAGCAAGGAAGTTTCAGAGCTGATCCCTTGTATTTTACTAAGAATTGGACCCGGCTCCTAATGTCCCAAAAAGTGTCTCGTCCCTATACATAGTTTTGGACGAATTAGGTTGCTGAGCAGTCAAACATCTAAGGTGAATCGGATAAATCCATGACATCTCCTAGATGTACAAATTCATATAAACCATCCAGTAGCTCAACGGTCATGGAACTTATACTCACTACAGTATCATTTTGTAGAATTATTACGAAGCATCCTAAGAAAAACCTGTTCACTCTGGAGAAGCACCTTGATGGCACTTTAGTAGGGGTCAGTATCAAACTTTCTCTATGATGGAATATGTTTTAGATGAGTATTGAGTAAGTTTTTGAAATTAAAACTTATATGTTAAGTACATGTATAATATTTTTATATTTTGTATCCATTATGGAAAATATATTCTTAAATACAAGTTTCAAGTTATTCTATGATTTCCTTATAAAAAATTTTAATTAATAATATTACACATAATAAAATATAATATTTTTCTAAGGTATGAGACCAAACCTTATTCGCTCATTATAAAAATACCTAAAATATATTATATCCTTCAACCATTTTGCAACATTTTATTTTTTTTAAAGTGCTATTATTGACCTTATTTTTATTTCCTTTATCACCTTTTATTTTATTTTGTAATATTGACTCTCTTTTTTCATTGTTAGTTAGTGTTTCAATTTTTCTTTTTTACTATTTCAAATATCCATCCCTTATCTATTGTTAAATTATATTAGCTTATCTTTAAGTACATTCGTACTAAATTTGTTCAACATAGTAAACCATTAGGAGCAAATCGTTTTCCCTTTCCAAACAAATGAAAATAAAACTCATCTAAATATTTTTGTGACCTTGGGTCTAAGTCTATACAACTATTAATTATCAAATCAATTTAAAATTAAAAGTTTATGTGAAAAAAATTGATATATTACCAATTCTAAATGGTAGCCTATATCTTATAGTTTCTATAAATATATTTCTGATCATAAGTTTTAATTACAAGTATTTAAAATTTATAATTATGCCAGCCTGATAGGGACTCAACCTATACTTCTATACCATCTCTTTTGTTCTAAAATTTCCCGTTCAAGTGTAAAGTACGAGGTACTGTTTTGGGGAGAGAAAAAAAAAGATTAGGAGACACTGTTATTTCGATAAGACCAAACATAGATACTGTCGCACTCCAACTAATACAAGAAAATCATGGTCTACATCAACCTTCGAAGAATAAAATAACATTTGGGCCACCATGATTGGCCCACAAAAATTTGAGTCAAAGTCTAAAATTAACACATCTCTATAGAACTGACTGTAGATTTAGATAGCCCATAAATTTCCAAATAGGTACTTCCACACAATAAGAGCCTATCGTGACCTAAATTAAGAAAAATAATTTCAAAATCGAGCACGAATTGAAAGATACTTTCACGTGTATTAGATAAATAAGATATCATAATGATACCAGTGATATTCACAATGTAAAGTCATGTCCTAAAAAAAAAAACATAAATACACAATGTGATGATGTACTTGAGCAAGCAATGCTATATATATTAACTAAATACACTTTATTTTAAACTCTACACCCCTTTAAACATTTTTACAACATTAAATTTAAATTTTCAATCTTTCTTTTTTATTTATTTACATTTTACTAATGAGAGTTTTTTTTATCAACCTATATTATTGTTAAAAAACTAATAAATTTTTTATTGTATGGCAATATTTCATCAACTTATAAAAAAAAAATTCTTTTTTATTATACTAATATCAGGGTTATTTTTATCATATTATTCATATTTTAATTTTTTAAGCATATGTATCATAGGTTTATGTTCTCACTAGTACTAATTGCACAAGATTCATAAAATTTCAATTAAATCATATCCATGTCATGGGGTCGATGAGGCCTTATAAATTAAATTAGACGCAAGACATCTATAATAAATTATAAAAGCATCATATAATTAAGAGTATTTATTTTTTTCATTTTTCAAACAAGTTTAAGATGAGAAATTAAAGTGTGAAAACTCAAAATTTTCTTCCAAAGTTGAAATTATGAAAAAAAAAATTTATTACATAACTACTTAAAAGAAGAGCTTACTCCATTTTAAGGAAATTGAGCAAATTGGGTACACTCAAGTGCTTACAAAAACCTTTTATTATTCCTTAAATAATATAAATATAAACCCTATATAGTATAACATAAGATGAATATGAATGCACTTAGAGCAAGTCTTGACTGGGTTTTTAAGAACATGAACCTAAGTCGATACCTTATAGGATTTTTCCAAATAAAAAAAAAGAAGAAGAAGAAGAAGAAAGAAAGAAGTGTGGGTGTAGAGGTTCGAGTGCAAGGGTCATGTATATACTACATAAGAATACACTACATGTGATCAAATAAGAGAAGCAATACATATGAAAATGATTAAGGGTAAATGAGATGGCGAAGAAGAGTAAGCAGTCCTAAGTAGGCTTAAGCATTTCGGTGACAAGTGGCTATTTTTTAATATATTGTGGTTTTGATCTTTTGAGAGAAAAATCTAGCAGAATAAGGATGTTTCTCTAAATTCTCTTCCTTTAATTGAGAGACTTATGGGTATTTATAAAATTTTGATCTTACATCTTGCTTCTAACAAGCTTAGGCCTATTGAAAACTTTTCATGCGTGAGTCTAATTGAGAAAGATTAGATTAAACCTTATTTTAAGCTCGTAATATCAAATCTCTCATGATTATTCCAAAATACATGGGTTTGACTTTTTTTTATCATTTTAGTTTAAAGAGTTAAATCTATTTAATTATTAGGTTGGAAGCTCATAAATCAAATTTAAACTTATACAAAAAGAGAAGAAAAAACTTTAGGGCATTTTGTTCTATACCATACTTATCCCAATAAGGATCATGATGAATCCAAAATGCAGCTTGACTCAACCAATTAATTACTAATTTTCTAAAAACATTTTATAATTTAATTTTAAACAAAATTAAGGAAAATAAAAGCATAATATCATTAATTTTACCGACAAAGAACTTATTAATTTTTACCATGATGTTTTAAGTTGTATTGAGATGTACTATAGGTATTGTTAAATTTTATTTTATTATATTTCATTAGGTTTGGGTCCATTGACTTCTACTTTAGTCTTGAAACTTAGTCCAATCTTGTAAAGTTTTAAAATAAAACAAAAAACTCATCTTAAAACTATATAGAAAATTATAGTATAAGATAATTGTTGGGTGAGATGACTTAAGTATCTTATAAGGATTCGTCAGCTTCTAAGCTAAATATATTTTTTTTAAAGTCTTAAATTAACTGTTAAATTAAAGATTTTTATACTATTAATTGAAAACGGCTCGTTTAAAGCTCTTTTCTAGATAAATCATAGTGATGCAAATTAAGTCATATTTAGCTAATGTGGTTACTTTATGTATGGAAGGGATCAAGATTTTTGAAATTGTGGAGATGAGAAAAAAGGGTAGAGATTATAAAAACGTGTCTAAGTGGCTTAAGCCTACTAAGAGATAGCATTTGTTGGAGTTCCACCAAGAGATCTACTCAGTTCGTTTGGAACGAGAGAAACCTAGGCTATGTACGTATGGGTCTAGCCCACACTAGCTTTGTTGTTAGATACTGGATGTCTATTCGAGCCCATCGATTTGCTGATTTCCTTTCAATATTATGAAATTTTATGAGTGTGCCTAAAAGAAAGAAAAGGACAATCAAATAATAATACCCAATAGGTTAAGATTGAGGAAAGGTTTTTAGTTAATTGAAAAACAAATTTTCTTTACAATTTCATAAAATTTTCAAATTAATCAATGACCTTAGATGCTATTATGATACATACAAATACATATTCAAGATATCCAATCATAACTTAATATATTTTTAAAATATCCGAAAGTAATCCTTTTTAAATAAGTAAAAATATATTCATGAAATTTAATTTTAAAAGTCTCATAAAAATCAAGATACCCACCGCTTGGCCCTCTCTCCCACCAAAACTATAACGTGAAAGAAACCCAAACAACTATTTTCCTACTTTTTTTTTTTTCTAACTATTATATATAATATACTTCTGAAGGTAAGAGGAATTGAACATAATCCTCATTTTAGGAAGTTTATTATTTATACCATTAAGCTAAAACAGACCATTTTCCTACTTTAAAATTTTGGTTATAACAACCATATTGCCATGCGATGACCATGGGCACCTTGCCATGTTCCTCACCACCATCCTTGTCTAACCCAATGGCCAGGCCAGATTCGAACCGACCCCGAACCCAGGAAAAGCTGCATTAATGTCCCCGCTGTGGCTAATTTTTGCCAACTTCCAGCTAACCACTTTTGACGGTTTCGACCATTTTCGGTTTCCCAAAGCATTGTCCAATATCCGTCTAGCTCAATCATAGCCCATTACCCTCCAAGTTTAGTAAGAAAGCTCCCCCCAAAAGTTATTGAAAAGTATAGTTAAATAGTTGAATTAGTTTGGTTAGATTTTAATATAAGTTTCACCAGAACAACCTGTTCCACCCGAATTTCTAATTTCTAGAATACTTTTTTCATTTTCTTCTTTCAAGGAACTTAAATCCAAGTTTATATACCACCAAATTGTAATTCGAGCATTACGATCGAAGTCATATATAATACATCAATATACGATTTAAAACCTAGTTATTTAAAAAATTGAGGATCGAGAATGTTATTGGAGAAGTTCACTCGTATTAGTTACTTAGTCTAAGAATTTTGTGCCTAATTAAATAATTAGTCTATATCGATTTGAGTGATTGAGCCATGATTGAGGCGGATGAAAATTTCTTTGAATTGGGACAGTGGATAATTGATTAAATAATGTCACGTTTAATCAGGTCAGGTGCTATTTTTCTGCCCGAGGTTAATCTATATAGCTACACAATTACCTGGATTTACCGTTGCATGTTGATGATGCGGTATGAGGCCAAAACTAGATTAATTCCATTGTATTGTTGGGCTTCATGAGGGCTTTGAGATACTTTTGGTTTATTTTATTTTTATTCATTTAGTATTTATTTTATATTTATTTTTATATAAATATTTGGCTAAAATCAAATAAAAAAATAAAGATATAATTATACATATACCTTTATTGGAAAAACCAAATCGTTAAACATTATTTTTAAAAATAATTGAATCAAATACAAATAAGATATTTTATCCAAACATCAGTTTTCAAATAGATATAGATAAGATATATATTAAATAAAGATTAAATGCAGATCATATATATAAATAAAATACAAATAAAAAATAAAATAATTCAAACATGCTTTTAATCTACTTTGAAGAAATTTGTTTAGTGTGCTTTCCTTTAAAATCTAGATGTTTCTTAGGCAAATATATAATTCGATGAATCATTAAGTCCGTACGGAAAATCATATTTATATATATGTATGTATACATATATAGACATATGTACATATATTTAAGAATATGATTATATAGTATAGGTATTTTATAATATTAAAGTATAATTATTATTGTTGTTGTTGTCATTATTATTCAATTTATGATTATTATAAATATATGTTAACTTCATAAAACTCACAATAACTAAATTAGCATAATAACAATTTTGTTAGATGATATAGTTTGAAGAACAGTTAAGTTCATATGGAAAATCATATATTAATAATCAATTTTAGTTTTCTTATTATCTTATTTATAAATATAGACATATAAAATTTATGTGTATGTATTTTATAATGTATAAATACATTAAGAAATGAAGAATATATGACCTTTCGAAAATGGATAATAAGTAAACAATAAATCATGTTTAATTTATGAAACAAATGTGTCAGATACAAATTGACTATAAAGTTTAAATATGCTAGGTGAACATGAACCCATGCATTGAGGAGTAAGTTTTGAGTAGGAAAGTAGATTTGCATGTTTTGTAGTAGACTTGTGTTTACTTGAGATTTGATGTTACTATATGTATTTATTGGAAAAAGATGACTTTTGGCTTGCTTGATCTTATTTGTAGTTTCATGCCTTATTTGTGAAAATATTATGAATACTTATGGCTTGAAAGGATTTTTGAGAGCATGTTAACGTAACAAAATTTCACTTAAGTGAATTCCAATACCAAGTCAAATATTTGAAACAATGACTCTAAGAGCCTATACAAAGATTATACACTCTCAAATACAACTATAATGCCTCTCTTTAAAGAATTTGTAACTAAGAACTTCTTTGCACTATACTAGGATTTACAAGATAATTGCAAGAATTAAGTACAAAAGACAATTCAAGTAATAAGTAAGATAATAAGAGAATTAATTGCAAATTGGGGCTCAAAAGTTGTCTTTGTCTACCCTTTGTCTTGTATTTAAAGCCTTATTGAAAACTCTTCCCGTTGCACCTCTTCAAGTTTGCATTAAATGCTCCCAATAGTTAGCTCTTGTTCAAACTAGTCGAATGGTTCATAAGGAATCAGCCGGATGGTTCACTCAAAAGTGCTAACCTGTTGAACGGTTCCTCAAGAATTAGCCAGCTAGTAGCTTCACCAATAGGGCATAGAACACTTGTTGCTACTACTTAGACAATTCACTATGCAACTAGCTAACTGGTTAGCAACATAATAGCAAAGCCATTTTTTGTGATTACAACTCATTACAAAACATATTTTTGCTTCACATCTTACTTCAACTAAATTAGAAGTTATTTCACACAACATGTAAATACTTAAACAATCATAACATGTTAATTTCTATTGAATTAATCATCTTTTGATGTATCACAAAATTAAGCTCAAGGTTATGATTAATTCAGACTCTTAATTTGGTTAGTTTTGTTCTCATCAAAATCACATATAGTCCTTTTGGTTCAACACATTCATGGTATGGCTTGAAAATGGATTTAAGCATTAGATTTTACTTAAGAAAAATGAGATTTTAGGAAAAGTAAAGGACATAGTTTTAAAAGTTGGGATTTAAGCATAAGTGCATTGAATTAAGAGCTTATCTTTCAATTATAGCGACCACACTAAGCCAATTTTGCTGGGTTTTGTTTAGCTAGATAATTGGGTGGAAGTTTTGCTTTCGATCCTAATTGTAGGCATGGGCTAGTTTTGCTAGGCTAGCTTACTAGGTTTTGGGGGTCCTATACTTAGGTAGCTTTGTTGCTCTTAGTTCCCAAACTTTGCATATGGATGCTTGGTGATGTCAACTAGTCGAATGAGGATTATGATACTAGCTAGTACATATTACATACATTAAATTAGCATGCACCTGCTACATGGTTGTTTTGATATATAATATTCTATTTGGTAATTATGTGTATGTTTGTTTATGTATCAGTTCAACAATAAGCTATGAGTATGCTTCTTTATCCTTAGGTATGAAAGAAGATAAGGGGCACAACCATAGAAAAGGGATTTAGAGAGCAGATTCAATTGCAACTATTTGAAGTATTTTTCTAACTATATTCTTGCATTAAAAAAAGTGAGACATCTATGCATGCTTATTTATATTCAACTGTAACTTGAATGTATTAACCCCTTCTACTTATGAATGGTAATCATCTCTTTTTTTGGTTGGGGCCTATTCCTATGTTAGGCCTTAACAATTAGATAGCCTCCATCTTATTTGTTTCTCTTGACATATTACTTTGATTATAGTTTAGGCTACATTTGAACCTTTTTTGTTACTATACACACTTGATAAACAAGTTAGTAAATTGTTATCATCAAAACATAGAGAAATTAACATAATCTATTAACCACAATAAATATAGAATCACATCCCCTTTTTGACCTTGTCAAACCTAAAATAAAATACATTGATATATTAACCAATGATTCACTAGGTAGAGGTAAAGGTGTGTGTAAACACCCCATTTTTGCCCTAGGAATCCACAATAATCAATAATAATCAATTTCCAATTTTTTTCAAATTTTTCCAATTTTTCCCTAATTTAGCATAAATAATTAAAAATATTCAAAAAATAAAAATAAATAGGAAAAAACATCAATTTTGAAAAATGATTTCAGAAATGGCAATAATGAATAATAAATAATTTTTACAAATTTTTGAAATTTCAAAAAAATACAAAAAAATAAAAAAATCGCATTGCATATATGCAATTTGCGAATAAAAGAAAATCAGGAAAATGGGCTAGCCCAGCTAGTCCGGACCATGGCTAAGGCGCGCGTAGGGGGGCTCGGTCACGGGTTCGAAACGCGGGGGAAGCAATTTCTGCGTTTTGCGAATTTTTCATTTACCCAGGACACGTGGCAGCATCTGATTGGCTGGAGGAAGCGCACGCGCCGGGCGCGTGATCGTCTCCTACCTCGAGCCCGAGATCGCCGGCGGAAGGAAAAATTCGTATTTCGGCCGTTTCGATTCGATTTTTTGCACAAATCCAACAGATCTTCAACAGAAATAAGATAAACATTATCTAATTGGAATCAAATCGCAACAAATCGATGGATAGACACAAATCGGAGTTGGTTTTTTTAACCGAAAATCCGATTAGCTTCGATCGGAGGAAATCCGAGCTTATCCAGCTCGGTTTCAAGTGCCTATAAATAGAGGAGGAGGTGAGGAAGCCAAAACACGAATCACAAATGAGAGAAAGAGAGAGAAAGGAGCGAATCGGAGTACGCCGGAGAAGCTTGAAGCCGAAACCACCAACCGGAGCTAGAGCCACCGCAAGGAGATGTTCTGGGAGCAAACCACCGTCACCATTGGATTCAGCAACCTCGAGAAGCTAGGATTCGACACCTCACCCACTGCAAAAGGCCACCGGAACGCCGTGAACGAGCCTTCCCCGCCGCCGTGTCCGATCGACCCGACCGACCCGACCCGCGCATCGACCCGGATCCAGGTAAGTCGGATTTTCCGGATTTTTTTTATTTAATTAATTTTATTTATTTATTCTGAATTAATTAATTAATTAATTATTTGTTATTTAGTTATTTATTTATTTGTTTATGTTTTATTTTTAATAAATAGGAAAATGTAGAAATTAGATTTTTCTAGAATTTAATAATGTAGAAAAATAATAATAAATAGATAAATAAAAAAATAAAAAAATATAGAAAAATAATAAAAAACATTAGGAAAATAATAATAAAATTTTAGATGTCAAAATAGGATAGATAATAAACCAAAAATCACAAAAATTCCCAAAAATCACGAAAATCAACAAAAATTCCCAAAAATCACAAAAAATCCACAAAATTCTCAGAAATCACAAAAATAACAAAAAAAAATCATAAAAATCATAAAAAAATTCAAAAATTATAAAAGAATCATAAAAAATGAGTTTTAGCACTTAGAAAAAACATTTTCCTTCAAATAAATCCAAAATTGATGTTTTTCCCTAAAATCATTTTCAAAATAAAATCAAAGCTTAGGCTTAGAAGTTTTTTTAGAAAAAAATCCCAAAAATGATAAAAACATAAAACTAAAAGAGGTTTCATAAATTAAAATTCACCAACAAACTTAAAGTTTTCAGAAAAGCGAACTACGGCTTGTTTGATCCTGAATAGCAGGTACGTAGGCACCCATTCAGGTCAACTCATAAAAATGAATGAAAAATCATTTTCTTGAAATAATTCAAAAGCACAATAAAAAGTAACAGAAATACAATGAAACACACTTCTAAAGAGGAACAATTTTAGGATATTAGGTGGTAACCGTAAAGGTTTTAATAGGTTAGCCTCCGGACTTAGAAACTCTGGTTTTCCCTTTTCCTCTTTTCACAAAAACGAAAAGAGGAAATAACTTCGACTAGTGGTCCAAATTAAGACTAATCCGCTCCTTTAGTCTTAATTCAATATTTCCCAACAACAGTTGGGTGGCGACTCCAAAAATCAAACGAAATTCTTAACTCAAGTCGAGGATCTATATTAGATGAGCATAGGATCTAGTCTAGATCGGATTAGGAATGAGAATTCAAAAATTTGACTCGACAGTGTGTATGACTTATTTGGTAAAACTATAGATTTATCTTTCTTATAAATAATGTGTAGACTACAAACTCTCTTAACATCTTATGTATATGTGGCTAATATAAATGTTTTGCCAATTTATAAGTGTTGAAAAACATTTACAATTAATTAATTTTATTTCGTTTCGGTCTATTTTATAAGCACGTTTGATTAGATATTATACTTAATTAACTTATATTTTGATTTCAAGTCATTGAAAGCAACTTTAGATAAAATGAAGCAATTTCGCATAAGTTTCATGTGAATCAAAAGGAAAACAATCAAGTTGTGAAATTGGAATGGATGCATAGTCACCAACATGATCATATTAGGAGTTATGTTAAGCACAATTTGAAATGCTTGAAGTATGATTATGTTAGAAGCTATGTCATGTTGACACAGGCACAGACACAACCATATCTAAAATTGTGTTGAAGCTAAGTTGCAGTTTTTTGAAGAAATTCTTTGGCAAGAGTTACATGAACACTTACATGACCATGCTAATAGTATGTCACATGGGAATGTTACTTTCTAAATCAATTGCGGTTGTTGAAGATTACCTTTCGAAGCATGATTAATCTAGAAGATTCAATTTTTTGTTTATGGAAGCCAACTTTCCTAAATTATGTAGATCTCAATTCTACTTTAGGAAACTATCATTTTCCTAAATGAGAGTTACCAAATTAATATAAAAGGGATAGAGTCCAAGCTTTTGGAGATATAGAGTTAGAATTATAGTAGTCATGGAATTTTACTTTACTACTGCAATTGAATTTTTGATGTTTTTCTTTTTGCTTTATTTTTACACATTTGCTTTAATTTTAAGATGTTGCTAGCTTAAGTTTCCTTCTGTACTTGAGTATGATGAACCTTGTAATGAAAGTGTGATTGATGATTGTTTATTCAATGAAATTATTAATATTCTTATGATCCAATTATGTGTATTTTATTGTTTTCAAATTAATATTATTGATATATTAGTTTAAAGTCTAATTTCATACATAGAGATCGATGGATCATATGTTTGAATAGATCAACATAATTGGAAGGAGTTGTACGCAATCTTAAAGATAAAATGATGTAAATCTTTTGAATTGAGGTCAAACCTAATAGTAGAATTCACAAAACAAAAGTAATGCAATTCTAGTGGTTTAATTAGAAAGAGATTCCAATTAATCAACCTAGGGTTAGGAATTAGTAGACTCGAGAGGGCTATTAGATTAATTTAGGAATTCTCACAATCTAAGAATATAATAATGGAATTGAATTATAATTAGTTAATTGCATTAGTAATTCTAGGAGAATTTAATAGTTAGGTATACTTTCATAGATTATTATTTTATTAATTTAATTGCTAATTTTATCTCTCAAATTTGATGATTAGATAATAGGAGAAAAGGTTAATATTACTACTTATAGTCTCTACGGGATCGACACTCTATATTTTTATTTGCAATATTATAAAATCGATAAGTACACCTGCTTATAGGCATAGGATAAAGATAGATCGATATCTAGTTTTTGGCACCATTACTAGGGTCAAAGATATTAAGAACATTTGTATTTTATTAATCTAATCATTATTTCTCTTGTTACTTATTTTTCAATAAATTTTATTTTCTGACTTGAGATTTTTTCTCTTGGTTTGTTTACGCCTAGAGGACATTGCAAAGCAAATCAAAGGTATTTAGTTCTTGCTCAAGAATCTAATGACAAACAATCTACAAACATGGCCAACAAAGAAGAAAGAATGATGTTTGAATATGTAACGCCATTGCTCATTGGAGCTAAGTCCAGCATTGTTAAGTGAGCAATTGTAGCCATTGACTTTGAAATCAAGTTGAATATTATCTAGATGCTTAGCAACTCATTCAATTTTATGGGTTACAAGATGAAGACCTAAATGTGCATATTGCAAGTTTCTTAGAGATTTGTGATGCCTTTAAAATCAATGGGGCTATAGATGATGCTATCAGGTTAAGACTTTTTCCTTTCTTCCTCAGAAATCATGTGAAACAATGGTTGGACTCTCTTCTTAGAGGTTCAATTATTACACAAGAGCAGATCGTAGAGAAGTTCTTGGAAAAATACTTCCCACTAGCAAAAACTATAAAGTGTAGAAATGATATTTCCTCCTATGCTCAAATAAAGTCAGAAACATTATATGACACATGGAAGAGATTCAAGGATTTGTTGAGAAGGAGTTCATACCATGGACTTCCATTATGGATGCAAATCCAAACTTTTTATGGTGGGTTAGATTAGAATATCGGGGATGATAGATGTAGAGACTAGAGGTATGTTAAATAATAAAACAATTGAGGAGGCCTAGAGTTTAGTTGAAAACATGGCCATGAACACCTATTAGTGGAATTCAACGAAGGCAAGACAACCAAGGGTAGCAAAGGTATACAATGTTGATGTTGTTACTACATTAACAACATAAGTTGAAGCTCTAAGTAAGAAAATTGATAGAATATCCATGGCATAACCCTTAGGTTAGTTAAGTTCTTTTAATAATTTTAATGAACATATGGATTTTGCAGGGAACCCAAATAAGTAGTAGAACAATCCCTAACACATGACTTATAATCTAGGATGGCAGAATTACCCTAATGTTCCTTAGGGAAATCAATAAAGGAATATTCCACTTGGATTTCAACAACTACATCCACCATTGAAAAAGAAGCAAAATTTAGAATACTTATTAATAAAATTCATCCGTACCTTTGAAACTTGCTTCTAAGCCACATAAGCACAATTGAGGAACTAGGAAGCTTCAATCTAGAACTTAGAATATCAAATCGAGTAAATCGCAAAGATGGTTTTTGAAACATCACAAAATATGTTGCTAGGTAACACTAAAGTTAATTATAGAGAATAGGTTAAAGCAATTACCTTGAGAAGTGAGAGAATTGCAATATGAACAAAATCTAGTAAAAAAGGAGGATGTGAAAGAAGATGGCAAGTAAGAGAAGACTCCAAAAGTGAAGGAGTTTGTTTCAAAATTCTTTATTATGCATGTTTAAAGAAATAGCGCGTAGATGAGTAGTACAGTAAGTTTTTGGAATTTTTAAAAACAACTTTAGATAAATTTACCTTTTGTTGACACTTTGTCACAAATGTTAAAGTATGCAAAGTTTTTTAGGGATTTGCTTTCCAACAAAAGGGAATTGGAGGAAGTATCAATAGTTTCCATTAGTGAAGAGTGCTATGCAATCCTATAGAATAAGTTACTAAAGAAATTAAAAGATCTAAGGAGTTTTACTTTACCTTGTTTAATTGGCGACCTATCTATAGAAAAAGTTTTGGCAGATTTTGGTGCTCTTATAAATTTGATACCATATAAATTATTTAAAAGATTAGGACCAAGAGAACCTAAGCAAATAAGAATGAGTTTATAATTTATTGATAGGTCTGTAAAATTTCCTAGATACATAATTGAAGATGTGTTGGTAAAAGTAAGTACTTTTATTTTTTCAATTGACTTTGTGATTTTTGACATGGATGAAGATATTAAAATACTTCTAATCCTAGGAAAACCCTTTTTAGCTATAACATTGACAATTAGATAATAGGAGAAAGGTTAATATTAATAATTATAGTCTTTAAAGGATTAACACTCAATATTAATATCCATTATATTATAAATTGATAAGTGCACTTGTTTATAGGTCTTATGATAGTAGGATAAACCAATATCATGTTTTTTGATGCTATTGTCGGGGACTGGGATATTAAGAACACCCATATCTTATTAATCTAGTCACTATTTCTTTTATTGCTTACTTTTCATTAAATTTTATTTTCCATATTTTCTGACTTTTCTTTTAGGTTTATACATGCCTAAGGGATGTTGTAGAGTGAATAAAAGATATTAGGTTCTTGCCTAGGAATCTTGATGATAATCAATCTACAAACATGGCTAGTGAAGATGAAAGAACAATGTTTAAAGATGTAAGACTATCACTCACTAGACTAGATTCAAGTGTTGTCAGGCCACCAATTGCGGCCAATAACTTTAAAATTAAAATAAATACTATACAGATGGTCCAACAATTTGTTTAGTTTGGTGTTTTGTAGGATGAAGACCTAAGTGCATGTATTGTAAGATTTTTGGAAATTTGTGAAATGTTCAAGATCACGAGGTTATAGATCATGCTATAAGGTTAGGACTTTTCCCTTTCTCCCTTAGTAATTGTGTGAAACAATGGTTGAACTTTCTTCCTAGAGGTTTAATTACTACATGGGAGTAGACGGTAGAAGAGCTTTTAGCAATATATTTCCAACCAACAAAAACTTCAAAGCTATAAAACTGCATCTCCTCAAATGCTTAGATAGAGTTAGAAATACTATATGAAATGTGAGAGATATAAGGATCTACTAAGAAGGTGCTCACACCATAGTCTTCCATTATGGATGCAAATCCAAACTATTATGAAAGGTTAAATCAAAACACCAGGCAAATGATTGATGTAGTGGCTGGAGGTACATTAAAGAATAAAACACCTAAGGAGGCACAGCATTTGATTGAAAATATGGCAATGAATAGTTGTTGGTGGAATTCAATATAAGTGAGACAATAAAGGGCAATAGAAGTTTATGATGTTGATGCTGTTGCTATACTAGTAACATAGGTCAAAGTGTTAAGCAAGAAGACTGATGGAATGTTGATAGCATAACAATAGGTTAGTTAGATTCTTTTAACAATTTTAATGAACATGATGATTTTGTAGGGAACCCAAATAGGTAGCAGAATAATCCCTATAGCAATACTTATAACTCGAGATGGAGGATTCACCCCAATTTTTCATGAGGAAGTCAACAAAGGAATATTCCATTAGATTCCAACAAGCACATCCACCATCGGAAAAGAAGCTAAACTTGGAAGATCTTTTGAAAAAAATTATCCACACCTTAGAAACCTACTTCTAAGCGCATTATTAAGGAATCAAGAAGCTTCAATCCACAATTTAGAAAATCAAATTAGGTAGATTGCAAAGATGATTTATGAAAGGCTACAAGATACATTGCTAGGTAACATTGAAACTAATCTTAGAGAATAGGTTAAAGAAATTATCTTGAGAAGTGGGAAAGAGTAGCAATTTGAATAAAAATCTAGTGAAAAAGATATTGTGAAAAAAAAAAAAATGACAAGTAAGAGAACGATGTTGAGAAGACTCTAAAGGTGAAGGAGTATGTTTCAAAAATTTCCTACCCATGTCTAAAGAAAGAATACTTAGATGAGTAGTAAGGTAAGTTTTTGGAACTTTTCAAATACGTTCACATAAATTTATCTTTTGTTGAGACTTTTTCATAGATTTTGAAATACATGAAGTTTTGAAGGATTTGTTATCCAATGAAAGGAAATTAGAGGAAGTATCAACGGTTACCCTCAGTGAAGAATGCTCTACAATCTTACAAAATAAGTTACTAAAGAAATTAAAAGATTCAGGGAGTTTTACTTTACCCTATTTAATTAGTGACTTATCTATAGAAAAAACTTTGGTAGATTTAAGGGCTACTATAAATTTGATGTCATATAAATTATTCAAAAGACTAGGAATAGGAAAACCTAAACCAATTAGGATGGGCTTGCAACTTGCTTATAGGTCTATAAAATTTCCTAGCAACATAATTGAAGATGTGTTGCTAAAAGATGGATAAAGTGGCGAGATTGAAACTGTTCATTGTAGAGCCTCCAATCCTAGAGCTGAAACAATTATGTAATTACTTGGAGTACACATTCCTAGAAAAAGATTCAAATTTTTGGTAATTATTTCTTCAAATTTAAATGCTACACAAAAGGAGAAGTTGTTGAATGTACTTTGAGAACACAAGTGAGTAATATCTTGGAAAATTTCTGACATTTGTGGGATTAGTCCATCTTTTTGTACTCACAATATTTTATTTTTAGAAAATTCCTAACCAGTAGTGCAAACCACAAAGAAGACTAAATCTAAACACGAAGGTAGTGAAAGCTAAGGTCATCAAGCTCCTTAATGCAAGTATGATCTATCTTATATCTAACAGTTCATAAGTTAGTCTTATATAGGCTATACTAAAGAAATGAGGCATGCCTGTAGTATCCAAGGAGAAAAACAAGCTCATTTTGATGAGGACAGTGACTAGATGGAGAGTGTGTATTGATTATAGGAAATTGAATGATGCCACAAGAAAAGATCTCTTTCCACTCTTGTTTGTAGATCAAATGTTGAAGAGACTTGTACGACACATGTATTATTACTTCCTTGATAGATTTTCAAATTATTTTCAAATTCCTATTGCTCCTGAAGATCAAGAGAAAAGCACTTTTACATATCCTTACAGTACTTTTGCTTATCACTGAATGCTTTTTGGCCTTTGTAATGTACCCATGACTTTTCAGCGAATCATGATGGCTATCTTTGAGGATCTTGTAGAGGATATCATGGAGGCATTTATTGGTGATTTTTTTTTTGGAAATTCTTTTGATGAATGCCTCCATAATTTGAAAAAAGTCTTACAAAGGTGCAAAGAGACAAATTTAGTGCTAAATTGGAAAAAAGTATCATTTTATGGTACAAGAGGATAGTACTTGGGCACACAATTTCTTATAGTAGAATTGAGGTTGATAACGCAAAAATTGATACTATTGTTAACCTAACTTTGGTTAAGGCTATTAGAAGTTGGTTTTTATAAAAGGTTCATTAAGGACTTTTCTAAAATTGTTAGGCCTTTAACTAAATTGTTTGAAAAAGATGTGCCTTTTGTTCACTTAAGAGAGCTCGAAGCATTCAATACATTAAAACTAATGCCCCAATTATAGTTGCACATGATTAGACTCTCTCATTTGAAGTGTAATGCTAGTGATTATATAATTGCAGCAGTTGTAGGGCGAAAGAAGGATAAACACTTTCAGTCAATTTACTATGCCAGCGGGACTTTGATAGATGCTCAAGAAAATTATATTACTACAGAAAAAGAATTGCTAGTAGCAGTCTTGCTTTTGAGAAATTTTTGTCTTATTTGGTCTTTTCTAAAGTTATTGTTTAAACTGATCATTTTGCTTTGCGATATCTTTTAAAGAAATCAAATGCTAAGCCTTATCTTGTTAGGTGGAGTTTGTTATTTTAGGAATTTGATTTGGAAATAAGAGATAAGAAAGGAGCAAAAAACCCAGTAGCAAACCACTTATCATGCTTAGAGAATCCAAACTTGGAGGAGTTAGACAAAAAGAACATTAATGATGAGTTTTAAAAGAGTGACTCTACTAACTTCAAGAGGTAAGGGAATATGAACTTCTTTGGTTTGTTGACTTTGCAAATTATTTGGCTATGAAAATCCAACCAAAAGGGCTTTCTTATAAACAAAAGAAGGAATTCTTTTCTAATATAAAATATTACTTTTAGGAAGAATCGTACTTGTTTTGAGTGTGTGTAGATTAAATAATTAAGATATGTTTCCTACATCAAAAGATGGTAGATTCTAGGACATTGCTATGTAGGAACGATCGGAGGACACTGCAATGTAAATAGGACCGCCTCAAAGGTCCTAGAATTAGGTTTTCATTGGTTCACTATGTGATGTGCCTAAATGATCAAATTCAAGCACATGAAACCAATTGAAGAACCACTTCAACAAATCCAAAAAATGGCATGAAGAACAATTTCCAAATGAACCCTAATTGTATGAATAACTTGCTTTGATACCAAAAGATGATATGCTTAATTGACAAAAGTATATACACACAACAAATGAATCAATTTCGATCAACACCAACTCCACAAGTGGTGTGAACCCTAAATCCCTTATGAATCCAATTTGTAAATCAAATAACCTTAATACCAAATGATGATGTGCTCAATAAGATCAAGCACACAATACAAGATCAAATGGAAATCCAATGATCAAGACTACTAAAATGGCATGAATCCTTTAAGCAAAGGCTTCCACGCAAAATTAGCAAATTCCATTAGAATTGAATAATTCACAATGACATTACAATTTAGGATCTAATTCCACTAAATTGCAAGCAATCCAAGGATAGAAAATGACCCTAAAATGATGTGATAATGAAGAATAAAATAAGACACAATCCAAATCACAACTAGATATGACACACTAGTATGAAATGGAATTAACTAAAGAATTTGATATAACTCACAAATCCTTAAGTTGCCATTCGCCACAATCCTTGAAGAATTGATAAGAGTCTTATGAAAATTTGGAGTATGAACCCTAATTCTCACGAAAAGAGGCAGCAATTTGTTTTATCTCTCACCTCCTACAAACCCTACTTAAGCAAGTATTTATATTTGCTTCATTTAGGGTTAAAATGACTAAACAATTACATCTATGCCATTAAAGGTGTTCGATCCTAAACCTATAATTACATCCAAATAAAATGTTTCAAAAGCTTACAAAATAAATGGTTCAAAAATAAATTACAACTACAAAGGATAATAATCTTCAAAGAGCCGGTTCGTCGAGTCAATGTTGATCACGACAGGCCATTGGATGTAAATCCAATGATGTCCCTAATTTGACCAACAATGTAGTTTATGTGGCATCCCATGAAGAATGATCATTGTACTTGCTAGATTCCCATTCAAACTTTATTAGATAAAGAAAAAAAAATGTATGCATGCAAGTGATTTGGATCATCATCCAAATCAAGTTCCCTGACCATCAAGATCGCAGGGTAGATTCCCATCACTATGTTTAAGGATACCCATAGGTGTGTTCAATTGTGCCACAACTGTTAAAGAATAGGTAATGTATCTTGACAAGATGAGATAACTCAGAACTTCACCTTAGTCTGTGAGGTATTTGATATTTGGGGGATTGACTTTATGAGACCTTTTTTGAGTTACTTTAGTATCAAATACATTCTAATGGTAGTGGACTATGTTTTTAATTGGGTTAAGGCTTAAGCCTTAGCCATAAATGATACTAGAGTAGTTACCAAGTTCTTAAAGAAATTATTTTTACGATTCAACATACCAAAAGCAATAATTAGTGATAGGAGTGCACGCTTTTGCAACTAGAAATTTGAAAAAGTCCTTCACAAGTATGGTGTCACCTATAGAATAGTTACCCCTTACCACCCTCAAATGAGTGGCTAAGTAGAAGTTACTAGTGGGAACCTAAAAAGATTTTGGAAAAGGCAATTGCATACAATAGAAAGGGCTAGTCGGTGAAACTGAATGATGCACTCACGACTTATTGGATAGCGTATAAACCCCCCTTAGGCACTACACTTTATAAGCTAGTGTACAGGAAAGCCTACCATCTTTCAATTAAAATTGAACGTAAAACTTATTGGGTACTTAAACTCGTCAATTTTGACCTTGATTCTATAGATGAAAGAGGAAGTTCTAGTTGAATGAATTAGATGAATGATGAGTGATTTGACCTTGATTCTATAGATGAAAGTGGAAGTTCTAGTTGAATGAATTAGATGAATAATGAGTGATGGCATATGAGAACTATAGAATTTACATAGAGCGGACTAAGATATATCAAGATTAAAGAATCAAATTGCATAAGCAATTTGTTGCTACACAAATCTTGCCTTCTATTGTTTCTTAGAAGGCTTAAATGTAGATGGTCTAAGCCATTCACTGTCATAAGGATTTATCCTTATAGGGTAATAGAGGTCTCACACCTAGAAAAAGGTATGTTCAAGGTCAATGGCTAGAGATTAATAATTTGTTTAGGAGGTGAGTTTGACCAAGGAAACTAATAGGAGTTTACTCTCTACAGTCTACACTATTAAGCCATAATCAAGGTAACATCCATTGAGCTAATAACTTTAAACAAAAGCGCTTCTTGGGAGGCAACCCAACTTTAGTTTAGTTTTGATTTACTTTCATTTGCTTACTATTGCTTTTGATTTTTAGTTTTACACATGGTTAATTGTGATTATTATACTTGATTTTAGTTTTGGGAAGAGTATTTGTTGTAGGAGCAAAATTAGTGTGATGAAAGATGGGAAACAAGGTGAGATAAGAGTTACATCACCACAAACACGTCTGTGTAATAGGTTGTGCTCACCTGTACACCTAAAAATACCTGCGTGCCAAGAGAAACTAGGTTGACATGCCCATTAACACAATCGTGTTGAAGGCTATGTCAACAGAAACACCCATGGCATGCATCTAACATGCTTATGTTCTAAGAAAAGGAGAAGAAATTGTTTTACAAGAGATATATGGTCAAGTAAATGGTTGTGTGCCTAGCCGTGTTAACCTAAGAGAAAATTTCGATAAGAGAAATGAAGGCATAGACATCTATGTCAATGCATGTGCCAAGTAAGCTCAAATTTCCTTAAAATAGATATATGATCATAGATATGCCTATGCTTATAGCTATGCCATGCAAACTAAGGTTGACATGCTTAACAGTATGACCATGCTATATGCCATGTTAACCCACCTAATATAACTTGTTGTATCAAAGGGTGATACACTTAAGTATATGCTCGTGTTAGGGGGCCGTGTCACCCTTCCTATACTTTAAAATATGCCTTTTCTTCTCTTGTCTTTTCATTTCACTCCCTCCTCTCATGAAAACTCTCTCTCCCTAAGCAAGAGCAATCATTCCTTTGCACTTTCATGCTTTTGTTTCTTTGATTTTTAGTGCAAACTAGGCATGTTCACTCTCTTTTCTCTCTTTAGCACTTGAAGTTTTGATTTTTATGGATAGGTTTAGTTTGAAATTTACAAATGTTGCTAGTTCTCCTCTTGAAAGTGTTAAAAATTGGATTTTTATGTGTTCCTTAGCAAGATATTTAGGAGATGAACCACATGTTATGATGTCTAATTTGTTGATTTTAGGCTCCTATGAGACAATATGTTAATGCAATAGCTACTTGCAAGTTTCTTAGCGGTTGTGGATTTCTAGGAGTGCCATGTAGTGAGGAGGATGTTTTTGCATGTTTTACTAGTTGATCTACTCACTATAGAGGTTGATTTTATAATGTCATAGCATGTCTATTATGTTAGTTGCAACTTATTTCTTGTAGGACATAGTGCTTCTCAAATGTTCCTAATAAAAGAAATAACGTGTTAAGGCTACTAGCACTAGCACACAACAAAGGGAAAACCTGACAGCAAGTTATGCTCACCACTAGATGCTAAGGTTCTATAACTCAGCCCACAAGAAGCATTATGACAACATAAAACTAAGCCTTTCCATCCCACTTGCTGCATAGATTAGGAGGTCTTGGAGCAAGCTGGTTTGGTGGACCAGGTTAGGGAGTTAATTGGTTTTGGGGGTAATGATAGATTCTTTAGTGTCGAGGAGCTAGCTTATATTGAGTTATCACATGAGTTTTTGCTGACATTTTGTTAGATAAGGATCTTGTTTCATAGGCTAATGATAATAGGATAAGGTTTTGAGTTGATGGCAATATGTATCACATGAGCATGACTCAATTCTTGATATTAATAGGATTATATGACGAGACATTCACCCACACTGAGGCCTATTTAGCACTTTGGATTAACATGCTTCGAGGACTCACAGATGGTAGTTACATGCCAAAGAGGTCTAAGGTGTCTACACTGTGTAACCCAACCTACGAGTATTTAAATTGGTTACTTGCTCATACACTTAGTGAAGAGGGACATAACTTCAGGGTAGTGTATTGCTGACATATACTACCTATATAGTATGATTAAGAGACAACCTATTCACCTCAGGGTTGCACTAGTGAGTTTCTTCTAATGTCAATCTCATGATTCGCGGGTTGGTTCCATTTGCATTAGCCCGCATATCATGAGACTGATTAGGTAGGTAGGTATATTTAGTAGGTTACCATGCATTTAGATTGGAAGCTAAATGATCCCTATATAAGTTGAATCATTACGAGCCATGGGAATGTTGCCCAAAGATACCCCTGTTGTCCCATCAGCAGTAGGTTTAGAGGAGGAAGAGGATTAGGACATACCTCTACCACCACCTGCAGCTAGCTCATCCATAGCTTCGATAGATGATATGTCTAGTCTCTCGCACATGATGCATCAAATGATGAGTATTTAAAGGACCATGAAACACTCATAGGATGAGTATTGTATGAAGTTTAGGAAAAATTTTAGGATGATGGAGACTAAGGTGAATAGGATTAAGACGTGTGTAGAGCTTCTTTCTACACACAATTAGATTTAGATTTCACTTCTTGAGAAGTCTGATGATGATGATGATGTGTATGGTCTTAGTGACTCAATATGTTTTCCTTATTTGCCTTTTCTACTATAATTACTATTTTGTTTTCTATGTTTGTTCTTTAAAGCATACATCAGGACAATGTACAACTTTAAGCATAGGGAAGGGAAATAACATAAAAAACTCTTTCATAACTTTACCAAGTATTTTCTATAAGATAATTAATCACTTTTAGTAGCACCACTGAAATAAATTGCTTGTACAATTTAAGTAATTCTATCGATTTTTTTTTTATCCTTGACATTATTTTTTCCTATTCATTAACGGACTTATAACACTTGCTTAAAGTTGAATTGTGGAATCCATGTGAATTAGAGTTACATGTTATTTAGGCTTGACATTTAGAAACTTCGGATTGGAATGATATCACTAATTAGGAATTAGGAATTTGGGTTTTTAAGCTTATTTTGATGTATGCTTATCTCTTAGAAGTTTTTATGAGTATTACAATCTTCAATAATTGAACTAATGAAAATTGTCTCTTAAAGGTTTTTTCAACAAAATAAAAAAGTTGGGAGATAAAAATAAATAAATAAATAAATGAAGATCAATAGTGGGCCTTGTTGACTACATTTTGAGCCTATGAGGTGCTCTTCGAGAGGTAACACCTATTAACTTGAGTGACAAGCTTAAGATTATCGGCATAAAACTTGCTACATGAATCAAGAGAAAAGTTTGAGAAAACCAAACTTAATAATAAGAAAAAAAGCAATGGGGTCAATGGATATTCAAAAAGGTATTTTAAAACCTAATAGTCTAAGGTTGTCTAGTTTGTGACTTATTGATTGATGAAATTGTAGGTCCCGACATGGCATATAAGAGGGGAGAAATTGTTTGTTAAATTTTTTTACCAATTTTAATTAAATGATCACTTTTTAAATTTCTTTTTCTAATGAAAAATGTACATGATAAGAAAATAGAAAATAATAGAAAACAATGTGTAATGAAATTAAAAAAGGTTGCGATGTATAGAGGTTCCTCCTATTGAGTATGTCCTCTCTTCCATCTATGTTGCTACGGATTTGGTCTTCTACACCGGTTGTTTTACTAATCTAATAACTAAGAAATGTTATAAAAACCAATAGCTCTTGCTCTGTCTTTCTAGCCTTTCACTTAACTAATCATAGACTATAAGACTCTTGTAACCTCACTTTCCAAGCTAAACTTTACATGAAAAAGTAAATAAAATTTATACAAGAATGAAAAAAATATAAAATCTCTAATTTAAGCTCAAGAGAACAAAGAATTGTAATTTTTTATTTTGTTCTATTTTTTCGTCTCTTCACGTGTTGTTTGCCTGTTTTTTAATTTAAACTTGAACTCTTTAGCTTATATATTCTTCTTCGTTGATAAAAACCTTCCAATGTTCATAAAGTCTTCTAGCATTCATAGATAATATCCTTACGTTTGTGAAAATTTGAAAAATCTTATTTGAAATTCAAATTTGAATTCCTTAATCATGTAATTGATTCTGCTCAAAATTGAATTTGCCGATGTTTATCTTCATATGCCTCTTTAACAACCTTGTATGCGTAAGCCTCAACTTGAAAACAAAAGATCCCTCTTTATATGGATGAGCTTCAATTGATAACCATATTTGTTATTCTTATCCTTATCTTGTTCTTCTCTGAATGATATTTAGTTAAAATAACTCTTAAACTAATTGGATCCGTTATATTAAAAAAAGCTTCACTAGAACTTGTAAACCAAACTTGTATTGAATATAGATACGAATTGTATAAGCATACATTCTTCAAACCAAATTTTACAAACTAAAGTATCAAATTGTCTATTTAAATGTCTGCTAAAACATCTAATAGTCTGTATCAAATCGTCTGTTTAAGTGTCTACTGAAATGTCTAACAGATTGTCTGTATTAAACTGTCTATTTAAGTATCTATTGAAACGTCTAACAGATTGTTTGTAAAAATGAATACTTTTGTTCTACACACTTAAAACCTATCTATTAGATATTTTACCCACTAATGACCTTTTTGTTATCATTAAAACTTACTTTAGAGAACTCAACATTCCCCCCCTTAAAACTCTCTTAAGTGATAAACTTATATACTATATTAAGTAATAAAGTACACACTTGTGAAATAGGTTTATCACTAACTTACTATACCTTCTCCTCTTTTTTGTTATTAGACAAGTAAAATATAATACTCCCCCTTAACATATGATATAAATTTGAAGCATGAATTAATAATCAACAATTAGTAACGGAATTATCAAAAGCATAAAGCATCATTTCAAATTGAAACTATACAGACCAGCAACAATTATAAACTATGATTAGGATGAGTCTTTAAAAGTAAAACAATTAACAATGATTAGAAATAGTCTTTAAAAAAGTTAACAAACATAAAAAAATATCAATTCTTCTTCTTCTTTGGTGGCTTGACGACTATCCTAGTAGTTGTCTTGGCTCTTTTCCTTAGTCTTTTTGGAATTTGGGCTTCTTTAGATTTCTTTTCGATGTGATCAAGATTGGTTTTGGTTGGAGCTAGAGCTTGAGCTGGTTGTGTTTTAGTTGGTTTAGCAGGAGGAGATGGTTGAACATATTATTCAGTAGGGGGTTCATTTTGAGTGGTTTGGACTAGTTTAGAAGCAGGTTGAGGATTAGGTTCTTGAGCAACTTCATGTATAGAATCAATTTCAGGATTGATTTCAGTAGTTTCTTACTCAGTTTGATCTAAGATCTTTGTCCCACCACTTGGATGAATTCCTTACTATGCATGTAGAGTCTCCAAGTTTTGTTTGTGCATTGAAATAGTGTCTTAAGCCTCATCATTAAGATCTTGTTGATCTTCTTGAATAAGAGTCTTTGGAGAACCATTTCTAGTCCTAGCGGGAGTTGGTGGAAGTTGTTCCTCAAATTTCTCTTCATTAGGTTTAATAATGACTGACTCCATTATAGACTTCATCTCCGTAAAGCTTTTCTTTACAAAATTTTCTAAATCTAAAATCTTACTTTTCAGATTTATCACCTCATTGCTACTTCCAGCTTCAAAATCATTTTTCATTGGAGTAGGGGGTTTTAAGATAGCTTCTACTGAACCATCTGCAGAAGTGTCTATTTTAACTAAAGGTTTATCCCTAATCTCTAAGTTTCCCTTACCAACCTTCCTTCTTGTCTTCCTTTCTTTTTCAACGGCCTTTTCCTTTACTTTTCTTTTCCTACCTTTTTTCAGAAGTTCCTCTTCATCAATTTTCTTTTGCTCTTTAAAGATTGCTTCTCTTTTTTACATTAGAAATCCATTCAGGAATATCCGTTCTTATATGCCTATGATCCATGTATACAACATAATCTCCAAAGAACCAAACTTTTCTTCAAACTTGTATGTTCATATGATGAAGAATCTCTCCAGTAATTTTCTTGACAAAAAATCTAGTATAGTTCTCTTTTGAGAACCTTATCCTTTTCTCTTTTAAGAGAAACATGATCAGATTTCCATAAGGTCTCTTCCCTTTATTCTCAAACAAAAATTTCAAAATTTTGTCTGCTACATCTACACTTTTCCCTTTAGTAATACCTAAAATAATTTTTGCCTCATCTATTGAAATGTATGTTTTGCACCTAATCCTTGGCTGAACACATGAACTCACTATCTTATGTGACATTTTAACTAATAGAGAAAATTACATAATGAACATATCTCATTGTGATGCAATTTCAAAGCCATCATTTAGATATTGAAATAACACCAATCTATTCATATTTAATATGTCTTCATCATTGCTTTCATTTTTGAGTTCTAAACATTAAATTAGATCATTTTATTAATCTCAATATCTTGAGTACAAACATTTGATTCAATTTATCCTTTCTCCTTGAATCTAGATTTTCATAAAATTATGCAACTACTTCTCTAAATACCGTATATCTCAAATTACACAGTTTCTTGCAGCCTATTTTATCTAACATCTCGTCTATGTGGAAACCATTCTTGATAAGATATTTAGAGTCCAAAGACATGTAATCCATTATTTCCCTTTTAATGGAACAAATTTCCAAGCGAATTGATGTCTAAGATTGACCTTTTTCTTCCATTTCAGTGTGTTTGGAGGAATGTCTTACTCAATTTCTATATTACTATCTGCAATAACCTCTTCCAAACTACTATTGTCATCAGGTTTCCTTTGTTCCTTGCTATGGACAATTTCTTGGGATTTTTCTTGGCTAAGGTATTTCAAGAAGGATGATTCCTTGTCTTCAATCTCAATAGTGTTTTTGTCTTTCTTCCTGGCTTTAGAAAGCATTGTGGTAGTTTGGGTTGATTTTCATGGTGCCATTGTTGTGAATAAAGATTAAGGTTCTTAACAGAGTATAAGAGAGAGAGAGTGTCTAGGGTCAAGAGAGAGTGAGTGAGAGAGAGAGAGAGAGAAGAGGGAGTTTTGAATATTTAATTTTTGAAATAGAGTTTTTAAGGAAGTAGTTTTTGCACGCATGGATTAATCTAACGACTATAAAGATATGACGCCTCTTTCTTTCATTTTAGTTTATCCAAAATAATTAAATAAAATTATTATTTTTATAAAGGAAAACACACACCTAATTCATTTATAATAAATTTTGTAAATACATTAGCTAATTGAAATTCAACATTAAGAAAATCAAGATTAATATCTCAATTATTAACATGGTCTCTTATAAGATGGTGTTTTACTTCAATATGTTTGGATCTAGAATGATGAATTGGATTTTTTGTAAGATTAATAGTACTTGTATTATCACATTTTATTGGAATATTTTTACACATAAGTCCATAGTCACACAATTGAAGTTTAATCTATAGAACTTGAGTACAACAATTCCCTATTGAAACATATTCTGCTTCAGCTGTTGATAGGGTAATAGAATTTTGTTTCTTGCATGACCAAGATATAAGTTTATCGCCTCAAAATTGACAAGTTCCTGAAGTACCTTTTTTTTTTTTTTTTATCAATCTTGCGACTTGCATAGTTAGCATCTAAATATCCTATTAAATCAATATTTTGATTTTTAGGATGCAAAATTCCTAATTTTGTAGTGTAAGATATATATTTGAATTTTTTTTAATAGTTGTTAAATGTGTTTTAGTTAGATTTGTTTGAAATCTAGCATATACACAAACGACAAACAATATGCCTGATCTAGAAACAGTTAAATATAACAAGGATCTAATAAAGCTTCTATAAAGTTTTTCATGTATCTTTTTACTAGTGATGTTAAGATCTAACCTTATTAAAGTTGACATAGGAGTAGTAGATCCCTTAACATTTTCAAATTCAAATTTTATGAGCATTTGCTTAGCATACTTTTCTTGGTGAATAAATATTTCTTGAGGGGTTTGCTTAATTTGCAATCCAAGAAAGAAGTTTAGTTCTCCCATCAAGGACATCTCGAATTCAACCTGTATTAACTTTAAAAATTCCTTGCAATATACTTCATTAGCAAAACAAAAAATAATATCATCTACATAAATTTGTACCACTAAAATATCTTTGTCAAAATGTTTTATAAAAAGAGTTGTGTCAACTTTTCCTCTTGAAAAATTGTTTTTGATTAGAAAATCACTTAACCTTTCATACCAAGCTCTAGGAGCTTGTTTCAAACCATAAAGAGCCTTTTGTAATTTAAAAGTAATCTTCTTTTTATGGATCTTTAAATCTTAGGAGTTGTTTTACAAATACTTCTTTTTTGATATATCTATTTAAAAAGCACTTTTAACATCCATTTGAAATAATTTGAAATCTTTGTAACATGAATAAACTAATAATAATTTAATAGCTTCTAATATGGCAACATGGGCATAAGTTTCATCATAATCACCTTCTTCTTATGAATATCCTTTCGCCATAAGCCTTAATTTATTTCTAACTATCTTACTTTGCTCATCAAGCTTAGTTTTGAGCACCCATTTTGTTCCAATAATGGATTTATCCTTTGGTTTAGGAGCTAGTGTCCATACTTGATTTCTTTGGAATTGTGCTAATTCCTCTTACATGGCATTGATTCAGCTACTATCCATCAAAGCCTCATTCACATTGTTAGGTTTAATTTCTAGATAATAAAGCAAATTGATTTTCTATATCTTGTAACTTTGATATATTTTTGACTCCATAATCTATTTTCCCAAGGACTCATTCTAGTGGATGAAATGACTTAAATCTCTAAGGTTTAGAATACTCGATTATAGTCTATTTAGGTTCAGTAGTACCTTCTGGTAAACTGCCTAAGTGATTGTCTAACGTACCATCTATTGAAGTGTCTGTTAGATCATCTACTCAACTGTCTAACTTACCTTCTATTTTAGGTTTGATAGGTATTCTAGTAGTATCCCGTAAACTTTGTTGATGATTTAAATATTCATACCTATTTTTTTTATTTATTACATCATCACTATCATCCATGATTGGGTTACTGATAAACTTGACATTAATAGATTCCTCTAGTAATCTAGTTACTTGATTAAAAATACGAAAAGCCTTACTAGTCGTTGAATAACTAAGAAAGATTCCTTCATTAACTCTTTCATCAAATTCACTAAGATTTTGCTTGGATTTCTTGATGAAGCATTTAGTTCCAAATATGTGAAAATGTGACACATTCGACTTCCTACCTTTATACATTTCATAAGCTGTTTTCTATGTTAAGGGTCTCACATAAACATGATTAGAAATATAACAAGATGTAAAGATTACTTCAACCCATAAATATTCAAGTGCATTACTTTATGCCATTTCTTGTAAAACTCTATTTTTGCTTTAACCACTCCATTTTGTTGTGGAGTATATGGAGTAGAAAAATAATGTTTTATCCCATTTTTCTCACAAATCTCCATAAAATTTTCATTTTCAAATTCTCTACCAGGATCAGTTCTTAAACTTATAATTGAAAAACCTTTTTTTATTTGAACTTTTTTTGAAAAAGTTTTAAAGGCATCAAATGTATCACTCTTGTTTTTAAGAAATAAAACCCATGTAAAACATGAAAAATCATCAATTATCACTAAACCATATTTATTACCTCGTAAGCTCTAAGTTCTTGTTCGACCAAAAAGATCAAGATGTAGAAGTTCTAAAGGTCTTATTGTTGAAATAACTTTTTAGACTTATGAGATATTGAAATCATTTTATTTTTCAAGTAAGTATCACATTTAATATCTTTAGTAGAAGAAATTTTTGGGAATCAAATAACAAGTTTATTTTTCGAGAGTATTTCTAGTTGTGAAAAATTAAAATGTCCAAGCTTTTTATGCCAAATAGAGCAATTATCATTTAATGTTAAGAAACATCTTTCAACATTTACTCTTGAAGGTTCAACCATGTAAATATTTCTTTTTTGAAATCCTTGAAACAATTTTTCTCCATTTTGATCATAAGCTTCTACTTTGTCTTTTCCAAAAATCATTTTGTAACCTTTGCCACAGAGTTGACTAACACTTAAGAGATTGTGTTTTATAACTCTTACCAAAGAAACATTTTCAATTGTATTAGAGGGGAAGCTTGCTATAAAAGTTGCTATTATCTTTCCTCTACTATCATCATCGAACTTGACATAACCTCCATTTTTCCATTCTAGATTTGTGAACAATGAAACATCTCCTGACAAGTGTTGTGAGCACCCACTATCTAGGTACCATAATCCTTTTAATATTGTTTCATGTTCTTGCATACACAAAAGAAGTGATTAAACCCTTTTAGGAACCTAGACTAGCTTGGGTCTACCGAAATTCAAGCTCGTGTTGTTTTGTTTTTTTACTTGTTGTTGGCTAAGCTTGTTATTTTTGTAATAACAAAATTTTTCTATACGTCCAAACTTGTTGCAAAAATAGTACACATAAATGTTAGATCTTACCAGGCTTTTCCAATATTGATTCGGTCTCCATATATATTGATATGAACTTACCATTCTCGGATGATAATTATATGATCCGGTATAGCCTCCATAATAGCTTTTGTAATTTCTTCTATAATACTATATATAGTTCTATTTGTAGTTCTGTCTAAAGTGTTGTTTGGAATACTTTCTAATATTTTTTTTCATTTGTTTAGCAAACTTCTTTTCTTTCATATTTATACCTTTATTTTCCTTCTTATTTGTATCAACATCATCTTTAATGATTAGATCTTTTCCTTTAACAAAAAATAGTTTCCTTCTCTCGGTTTGAGGACTCAACCTTATTATATCCTAATCCTTCTTTTGAGTTACTTATTCACTGAGATGATTTTACCTTTGTAGTTTTTCATCACTTTCAATAAACTTAGTAAACATAGAACTCAAAAATTTTGAAACTTTATTGATTCTTACATTAAGCTCTTCAATTTCTTTTCTTAATGTATTATTTTCATTTGATAACATGTCTTGTACTTCTCGTAAGCTTTTATTATCCATATGTAAAATTTTCGTGTCATTTTTAAGAATATCATTTTCATTAAGCAAAAACATATTAGTCTGACGTACGACTTCTTTTTCATTTTTCAACATTTCAATATTTTCATTTTCTTTAGATAACGCCTTTAATAGTTGTTTAACTTATTTTTTAAAGCTAATAGGCATTGTCAGATCATTATTGTCTTCCTCACTATTTGATTCTTCGTCTATGTTAATGTTTTGTTTTGTAGTCTTGAATGCTATAGACTTTTTGACTTTCTCTTGATCATTCATATGCTTTAGTTTTGATTCATATGCCTGAAGCTTTCTTGAAGTTGACTCAAGGTTAGTTTGTTTAAGTTATGAGCTTCTTCAATTGCATTTGTCTCGAATCCCAAGAACTTGGCAAGACTCGTAAGATTTTCTTTACAAGCTCACTGTCATCAAACTTTATACCAAGTAAAGCAAGTTTGTTAGTAATTAAAGTAAATCTATTAAATCCATCAGATATACTTTCACTATATTGAAATCTAAACAATTCATATTCCTATAAGAGTGCTCTTCTCTTAGTGTCTTTGATCATTGCAGCACCTTCATAGTTTTTGCACAATTTGTCACATATTCCCTTGGTAAATTCACATGATGAAATCATTGTGAACACAGTCTAAGTGATGCTCATCGGAAGCAGATTCTTTATCGTGTTGTTTACTTTAGCCTTTTTCTTTTCTTCATCAGCTAGAATTAAACTGTTAGTGAGAATGATTTCTTGATCTCCATGATGTATGATTTCCCATGAAGCAAAATTAGTTGCTTTAATATAAGTTTCCATCCTATATATCCAATAAGGAAAGTTAGTGCCATTAAAGAATGGTATATGGTTAGATGCAATTGTGATTGTATTGTTAGCCATTGATCAACTCTTGTATGCAAAAGAGCCACTGCTTTGATACCAAATGTAGGTCTTGAAATATCAATCAGGGAAGAGAGGGGGGTGAGGGGATAGTGAATTGTTTATTAAATTTTTTTACTAATTTTAATTAAATGATAACTTTATAAATTCCTTTTTCTAATGAAGAATGTGTGTGATGAGTAAATAGAAAATAATATAAAATGATGTATAATGAAATTAAAGAAGGCTACGATGTATAGAGGTTCTTCTTATTGAGTACATCCTCTCTTTCAACTATGCTGTTAGGGATCCAATTTTCCGCATCGATTGTTCCACTAATCTAATAGCCAAGAAACGTTACAAACATCAATAGCTCTTGCTTTGTCTTTCTTGCCTTTCACTCGACTAACCACATATTACAAGACTCTTGTAACCTCACTTTTTAAGTTAAAATTTACACGAAAAAGTAAATAAAATTTATACAAGAATGGAAAAATATAAATTGTCTAGTTTAAGCTCAAGAGACTAGAGAATTGTAACTTTTTATTCTATTCTGTTTTTTTTTTGTCTCTTCATGTGTTTGTTAGTTTTTTAATTTGAACTTGAAATCTTCAGTTTATATATTCTTCTTTGTTGATAGAAGCCTTCCAACATTCGCAAAGCCTTCTAACGTTTATAGATAATATCCTTGCATTTGTGGAATTTTGAAAAATCTTATTTGAAATTCAAATTCGAATATTTTAATCATGTAATCAATTCTACTCAGAATTGAATTTGTTGATGTTTATCTTCATTCGCCTCTTCAACAACCATGTATAAATAAGCCTCAATTTGAAAATAGAAGATCTCTCTTTATGCGGATGGGCTTCAATTGATAACCATATTTGTTATTCTTATCCTTATCTTGTTCTTCTTTGGAAGATATTTAATTAAAATAAATCTTAAACTAACTTGATCCATTATATTAAAATAAACTTGGCTGACATGATCTCTAACACAATTGTGTTGGGAATTGTGTCACGCATAATTTGGAAAAAGACTTGTAAGAAACTCATGTTAGAGCCTTGAAGAGGTATATGGGTAGTGACACACTTGTGTCAGAGGCCATGTTGAGGCTATTTTTTTAGAGTTTTTCAAGTAATTTCAAGAAAAGAATTACACAGGCATTTGCATGACTATACTATGATTGTGTCACATGAAGAAGTCACTTTACAAATCAATCCCAAGAGATAAATATTACCTTTCCAAAGTGTGATTATTTTAGAAGATTCAATTTCCTTCTTTTGAAGCTAAGTTTCCTAATCCATGAAGAGATAATTTCCTATCTACTGAAGCTTATGTTCCTCATTTATGAATATTTTAATTTTACTATAGGAAACTACAACTTTCCTAGACATGAGGCGCTTGATTAATATAAATAGGAGCAAAGTTCAAGGCTTTAAATATAGAATTTTAGAGTTAATACTGGAGTAATTATAAAACTTTACTAGTGTTATTGGGTTATTGATGTTTTTCTTTATGTATCATTTTTATAGTTTTTCTTTTAATTTCAATATGATACTAATTTAATTTTCTTTTGCAGTTTCTTAGAATGAATATGTAACGGTTAATTCTATTATTTAATGAAGTTATTGATATTCTTGTTATACAATTATGTATGCTTTATTATTTTCAAATTAATATTACCAATATATTAGTTTGAAGTTTGATTTCCTTTATAGAGATCAAGAGATTATATGTTTGAATAGACTTTGCATAATTGAAAGGAGGTTTACATAATCTTAGGGCTAGGACAACGTAAATCTTCCATATTAGAGTCAAACTTAATAGGTTCTAGAGGTTTTAATTACAAAGAGATTCCAATTAACTAACATAGAGTTAGGAATTAGTAAACTTGGAAGATAAATTAGTTTAATTTATACATTGTTATTTTCTTAATTTACTTGCTAATTTTCTCATTTAGTTTTGACAATTAAATAATAGGAGAAAGTTTAATACTAGTAATCATAATCTTTGTGGGATTGACACTTGATATTAACATCCATTATACTATAAAATCAATAGGTACACTTGCCTATAGATCTTAAGATAGTAGGATAGATCAATATCAATTGTCAAGAAACCCCTACTAGCTCAACCTACTAGATCCACACTCCTTAGGGATTGATTAGAGGTACCCTAGATGCTATGGCCCATAGAAACTTAGAAAATGTAAATGGAATTCTGAAGCCATCTTTGCATGTAGATAAGAGTGTCATAGGATTTTAGAGTGTCTAAACCCTACGTTGAAGCCAATATTCTACTATCATTGTAAGTAGACAAGACATATGACTACAGATTGTAAGGAGAAGTGGAAAGGAAATGGGGCTAAGACAGTTGAGAAAGGAAAGTCAAGTGCTAGAGTTTTTACTTTACAACATGAAGAGATTGCTGAGATTGATACCTTTGTAGGTATGCTCTAAATTTCCATTCGATGTTTGTATGTCTTGATTGATACTGGAGTGTCTCATTCTTGTATTTTTGAGGATTTCGTGATGACTTGTGGATTGCCTATTGATGTATTACCTAATGAATTATGTGTGAGTTCTCCTTTAGGTGTTAGATCATTATTGAATAGAAATTGTAAAAATGTTGATGTATACGTGGCTAATAGACATATTATTGTCAATATGCTTTAATGAATATGACTGATTTTGATGTAATTTTGAAAATAAATTGGTTGACATGATACCATGTAGTTGTTGACTGTCGTAATGAGATCTTGAGTTTTGGGTTAGGAGATTGTGAGTTCAGTTTTCATTTGGAGACACATCAACCTTCTGATTTATTAACAATGAAGTTGCGAGAGAAATGTACCATGGTGTCTTTGGTGGTTATTAAGAAACCTGAACCAAATGTTGATGATGTTGCAATTGTATGTGAATATGGAGACGTATTTCTTAAAGAACAACCAAGGTTACCACTAGATCAAGTGGTCTAGTTTAGATTTGATGTTGTGCTAGGTACTGCCTTAATATCAAAAGCCCTTTATTAGATGGCACCAAATGAATTGAAGGAATTGAAAGAGCAAATTTAGGACTTGTGGAACAAAGGATTTATTCAACTGAATGTGTCACCTTAGAGTGCTTTGGTGCTTTTCATGAAGAAAAAGGATGGGAGAATGAAGTTATGTATTGACTATCAAGACTTGAATCAAGTGACAATAAAGAACAAATATCTTTTGCCACAAATAGACGATTTGTTTGACTAATTGTGTCATGCAACTGTATTTTCTAAGATCGATTTGAGATTGGGATGTTATCAATTGAAGATTAAGCCACAAGATGTGCTTAAGACTGCTTTCTATACTAGGTTTGAAGTTAAATTACCTTAAGACCTTAAGTAGGAAGTGTTATGTAAGTGGTAGGTACAAGCACTATGAGTTTCTTGTGATGCCTTTCAGACTCACAAATGCGCTTAAACCTTTCATGGATCTTATGAATCAGCTGTTCCAAGATTATCTAAACAGGTTTTTTATTGTATTCATTGATGATATTTTGATGTATTCTGGTAGTTATGAGAGCATGAGTAGCATTTATGTATGATATTGCAGAGATTAAGGGATCGAGAGTTGTATTCTAAGTTCAGTAAATGTAAATTTTAGGAAGGGAAGAAGTGGCATTCTTAGGCTACATAATGACCAAAGAAGGAGTATCGATTGATTTAGAAAAGGTAAACCCTAGTACAAATTGGCAAAGATCAAGGAATGTGACTGAGATCCATAGTTTTGTTAGATTGGTAGGTTATTACCATAGATTTGTGGAGGAGTATTCAAAACTATTAGTACCTATTACTCACTTCACCCAAAAGAATGTCAAGTTTAAGTGGAATGACAAATGTGAGTAAAGTTTTCAAGATTTGAAGAAGAGGTTGGTTTTAGCGCCTGTATTGGCTTAACCAGTGAGTGGAAAGGAGTTTATTGTATATAATGATGCCTTGAAACATAGACTTGAATGTGTTTTGATGCAAGAAGGTAAGGTGATTGCATATGCCTCATGTTAGTTAAAGTCGTATGAGAAGAATTACCTAGTACATGATTTGTAACTAGTTGCAGTAGTGTTAGCATTGAAATTTAGAGACATGTACGGTGAAAAGTGCAAGATATACATGAATTACAAAAGCTTGAAATACATCTTTACCTAGAAAGAGCTGAATATGAGGTAAAGACTATAGCTTGAATTGATAAAAGACTACAACTTAGAGATCTTATATCACCTAGGGAAAGCAAATGTAGTGGTTGATGCTCTTAGTAGAAAAAGGTAGATAAGTTAAAAGGAGATCTAAGAAGATTTAAGGAGGTTGGATGTAGAAATCACTGTCAAAAGAGTTGAAGTGATGTTGGCCAGTTTGAGGATATAACCTACCCTAATTGATAAAGAAAAATGAGTTCAAATTAAGAATCTGAAAGGAAAAGAGTTAGAGATTTTAGTAGTGGGAAGAAAGCCTAAACTTAAGGTAGGTGATGATAAGGTGATTAGATATTAGAATTGACCTTAGGTGCCAAATGATCCTAATGTTAAGAAAGAGATTTTAAAGGAAGCCTATTCCTTAGACTATTTAATCCACCCAAGTAACACATAGATGTATAAGGATCTAAAAAAGCATTTCTAGTGGAATAACTTGAGAAAGTAAATTTCTAAATACTCATCTAAGTTCTTAACAAGCCAATAGATTTGAATCAAACATCAAAGGCTAGTAGGTGAGTTATAGCCTTTACCCATTCTAGAGTGGAAGTGGGACAATATAACTATGGACTTTTGAGACAACCTTATGTAGGGCACGAGCTAGATATAAGGTGGTGTAGGTGATTGTAGATTGACTAAGAAAATTAGTTCATTTCATACCTTTACAGGTTGGATGTTCGATGAAGAGATTACACCATAGATTTTAGAGGTAAATGAGATGATCACTTACCACTTGCAAAGTTTGCATATGATAATAGCTATTAAGCTACTGTACATATGTTACCATATGAGGCTTTACATGGATGAAAGTGTAAATCCCAAATCCAGTAGGATGAAGTTGGTGAGAGAGCTCTTTTAAGATTTAATTTGGTCTAGTAGGCTATAGAGAAAACATAAGTGATAAAGGAAAGAATGAAAGCAGCTTAAGATCAATATAAGAGTTATGCTAAATAGAGTAGGTGACCATTGGAATTTGAGGTAGGAGTTCATGTATTTCTTAAAGTGTCACTAATTAAAGGAGTTGTTCGATTTGGAGTGAAAGGAAAAATAAATCCAAGACACATAGGTCCCTATGAGATTCTAGAGAGGATTAGACTAGTGGCATATAGATTGACCTTGCAGTAGAGCTTATAAGGAGTTCATGATGTTTTCCACATGTCCTAGCTCAAGAAATGTATTTCAGATTTTGATGTAGTAGTTAAGATGAATCAACAAAAAATTTAGCATAATTTGACTCATGTTAAGTACCCAATCTAAATCACAGACAGAAAGGAAAGAGTATTGAGTAATAAGGTGATCAATAATGTTTGAGTACAGTGAAGTGGCTACACAAAGCATGAGGCTACATGGGAGTTGGAGGGCATGATGAGGATAAAATACCTTAAGCTCTTCGAGTCATTAGGTAAATTTCGAGGATTTTTTTTTTAAGGGAGGGAGGATGAAAAATCCCAAAATAATAAATGAGGTTAATGGAATTAAAAAGGAAATTTTTGAAGTCTATTAAGAAGGATTTACAAAGTTTAAGATCAAATTTTTCCAAGAGAGGTCTTTTGCCTTTGAATTTGCTTTTATTTAATTTAACGCTGAATTAGTTTAGAGACCCTAAATATAGCTCCATGACCCTAATTAAGTAAATAAAATTATTATTAAATTATTTGGAGACAACTGGAAAAGGAAAATTGAAAATTGGAAATCAATTTAATAAAATAACTAAAATGCCTCTAAGTTGGTATTAGTTAGGGATGGTTAATTTTTCCCATTAGTGGGCCAATTTAGAGACTTGGAATGAAGTATTTTTCAGCTAAAATGAAGCAAAAATAAAATTGGAAGAAAGAATACTTTATATGCCAAAATAAGAGACGCATGGAAACTTTATAAAATATAGCATAAACCTAAGTAGACCCCCTTCCTTTCCTTTAAACCCAACCCCCCCCCTCCAAAGAAACATGGCCTTCCCTTGTCCCCATCTTCATTTTGTTTATCATCTAAAAGGGTAAGAAACCCAAAACCTCTCCTAAACCCTACACCTTGTTGCCATTTTAATCTTCACAAAGGGTAAGTGTATTTTCTTTGCTTTGATGATTTATGGTTCATTTTATGATAAAACCATCTAGAATAAGAGTTGATACAAGCTTCTATGTCACATTTTAGTTTGGAAAACCATTCTTAGGGACACTTTGGATTTGTAACCAGTTTGGAGACTTAAGTGGATTTGAAGATTTTTCAAAGTTGAGTTCATGAACTAGACTTGAAGGTTAAGTTATGATAAAAGGATGATGGGTGTGATTATTTGTGGATTAGAAGATAAATTAGGTGATGATTTAAACATATATGGTGATTTACAAGTTAAAATGAATTAGGATTGATAAATTAAGAGATAGAACCCAATTGTCTAGCATGTTACAAAATATTTGAAGTGGAAGATTTCATTGAATTTGAAGCTGTATAATGAATATGAAGTTTAGAAAAATTATGGTATGATTTATGGTGAAAAATTGAGTATTTAATTTTGAGAATTGTAATCACAATTGCTTGTTATGTTGCTATGATTAATTATAGAAATTTCTGGATTTATATGTTTAATTTGAGTTAATTTAAGTGTAACATGTTTAGTTGGTGAATGGAAGTTTTTTTGGATGTGAAATCAAGCCTATAGATTAAGTTGTAATGAAATTGAGCTAATTAAGGAAGTTTTTTTTTTTCCTGATGTTTTTAGTTTTTTTGGGCTGTTCTAAAATATTCTTGGGCTGGAATATGAGGTTTAAATGATGTTTTAAACACTAGGAGTGAGTAAGAAGAAGTGAGCTTTGGTTTGGAGTGATTTGAGCTTGAATTGAGTAGGATATAGGCTTTTAAAGTGTAGATTCATGACTTTGCTTGGTCTGGAAATTTTAGGGTTCTACAATGAATAAAATGATGTCTTATTTGATAAAATAAGTAGAGGAAGTGATAAGGGTTTAAATAGCTTTGATTTGACTTAATTTAAGCATAACATGAATAAGTTATATCCCTTTAAAGTTAAGGCCTTCTGAAATAACGAATTTAAAAATTCGCTTGGATAATTTAAATAATTTGGGCTAAGGCTTACCTAATTCCAAGCTAGCCCATCCATAAAGGTCTATGGACCAATATTATACCTATAAAGTCCTAAAAATTTTGAAAAACTATATTGATGTGCTAAAAAATCCAAGCACATGTACACAATCATAATTGTAGAACCAATTAAACAAATTCCATAGATATGGGGTGATTCCACTTGCCATGTGACCCTAATTTGCATGAAACAAATTGCTTTGATACTAAATTATGATGTGCTCAAAAATCCAAGCACATGTATACAATTGCAATTGTAGAACCAATTAAACAAATTCCACAAATATGGGGTGATTCCAATTGCAAGTGATTGCAATTTACATGAAACAAATTGCTTTAATACCAAAATATGATGTGCTTAAAAGTGAATCCAAAGCATATGAACACCAATACAAATGATCAATCAATCTCAAATGCATAATTGGACTTACAATTGGTGTGATGCCTAGTAAAACATAAACCTAAATTGCGTGAATCAATTAGAAAATAACATAAAGGACTTTAATACCAATCGAATTAAATATAACATGCAATTCCAATCTATTAAAATTGGAGCAATATGAACCTTAATTGGCATGAACAACAAATGATGGAAAATAACCTATTATCACTAGATATTACACACTAGTAATAAAAAGGAAGTAACTTAGATGTTCTTGATACTACTCACAAGAAATTCTAAGCCTCACTTGCCACAATTTCCTATAAATTAATAAGAGTGTGTGTATTAGCAAGAGGACTCACTCTCTCTCATGGCAATAAGATGTTCTTGTTCAAAATGTCAAAAGCTCTCTAAAAACCTTAGTTAGCAAGTATTATACTTGCTCCAATTAGGATAAAAACAACATGAAAATTACAAATAAGCCACTTAGGTAGCTAGTTCCAAGAAAAGAAACTACAATTGCTAAATGAAATGGCCGGTTCTTAAAATAACAATTACAAGTACAATGTTTTTCAAGTGACCAGTTCTTCGATTCAAGTGAATGATTTGTTGGACCAGTTCTTCCTTCGGTTTATGTCGGCCCATGAATAACCCATAAGCTGAGCTTTAGCGAGTTTATCCATCGCCTTGTAAAAACCTACCAGTATACTTGCTGGAATGCACAACAAATAAGTAATAGAAAAGAAGTTAGTATATAAATATTTTTGGGGTCGATTTGTTTAAAGAGGACCCTTATCGCCAAAAATTTTGTAACCCTTTGGCTCTTGCCATAATGATAGGTCCTATAGGATTTTGATTCCTATCATCTCTTCGGGCCTTAAGAAGATTTGTCCTCAAATCTGATAGGTGAAACGCAGTAGCGACTTTGTATCCTCCTAGTCAAGTTATTTGTAAAATTGTCACTATAGTCTCCTAGTACTTGAGATACCACAGGAGGTAGTTGCTCTCGCTCCTTCATCTCTTGGATATATCTCATCTGCAACATATATAATGGTCTATCATCCACTATGACCTCCTCTAACTCAAACTGTCCCACCAATAATGTCTTCTTTTTCCCTATTTCACTTATACGTCTTTGAACTTCTTAGCCCTCTAATGGTTTACTCATCTGCCCTTGAACCTTTTGGACCTCTAATGGTTGACATATCTGCTTTTGAACCACTTGGTCCTCTAAAGGTTGACTCATCTGATTATGAACCTTTGGAATCTCTAATGGTTTACTCATTTGCCCCTAAACCTGTTGGACCTCTAATGGTTGATACATCTACTTTTGAACCGCTTGGTCCTTTGAAGGTTGACTCATCTAACTATGAACCTCAAGGACCTCTGATGGTTGACTTATCTGTCTTTGCACTTCTTAGACCTCTGATGGTGACATAGGGCTCAATACTATACGTTTACCATCCTGTTGGAACATATAAGTATTTCTATAGCCATCATGTAAAACCCTCCTATCATATAACCATGGCCTATCAAGCAATATATGGGATGCACACATGGGAAGAATATCACATTTAATCTCATCATAGTATTTATCCCTTATATTGAAAGGTACCCTAGCTCTTTGGGTCACATGGAGACTCCCTGCTCACTCAACCAATGTAATGTGTAGGGTTTTGGATGTGGGGTAGTCATAAGTTGTAATTTTGATACTAATGAGGCAGCCACAACATTAGTATAGCTATCACCATTAATAATAATAACACACAAATTACCTTGCACCCGACAAGAAGTGTGAAATAAATTCTCTCTCTACCCATCATCAATGGTTAGAGAAGAAGTCAAGGCTCAACGTAGTACATTAGTAAACAAAAACAAGTCACTTGACATGGTTGCTTACTACTTCAACAAACCAATAATACACTACTAAAGAAAACACCAAATCCCCTTGAGGCTTCACACATCCATGGCAACACATACGACCATGGTGCAACACTTCTCCAATTACAATACACACAATAAACCATGTTGCAACCCTCACTACAACACTCACTACACCACACAACAATCACTTACTCACCCACGTTGCAACATACACTTCAACATACACTCTTAATAACGGTAGCAAACAACAATTTGAAACAATTAATGATGCTTCTCCAAATGGTAAGTAAACAGTTCAAAATAGTCAAAGTGTGCTATGATTAATAATACACAATAACTCTTTCAACTTAATAATTGCTTTTGAATTTCAAATTGTTTCCAAATCCTCCATGCAATTGAAAGAAAAATTTAGAAATGAAGGTAAGTTTACTTTTGAAATTCCTTAAAAAAAAATGCAATTCCCTTCTTTCTCAAACAAAGCAACTCATGGCACATACACACCTTTACTTCCACGTGTAGCACTTTTTACTTCAACACACAACTCACAATAAATTGCAATTCCCTCCACAACACACTCACATCGCTACACACACAACACAAATACGGTGCACCCTTCAAACAACAACACCACTTCAAGTGCAGCACCTCCTTGCCTTCAACACACACAACACCACACGTTGTAACCCTTCAACTCAATACACACTTAACACCACCACACACAACTCCCTCCAAAGATCATGGCAACAAAAGACAAATGAAAGCAAATATGGACACTAACTCCATACGGCAAGCAATTCGATGAGGATTAGCTAGCATCTAAAAGGAAGGAACCAAAATTACCAAAATCCTATGATCCATTATATGGTATGGGAGGCCTGATGACTCGAGCTAGAGCTAAGAAGATGAACGAAGCTCTATAAGGATTAGTTATGGACTTAAGAGCCAATGAATCAAGCTACAATAAATGAGAACCAACACTTGTCAATTTGATTCACGTGGCCATGGAGGGATGTGATGATTTAGAGGCATTAGAATAAATTAATTTTATTGAACCGAAAAGGGAGAAGCACATTCGGTTTTGTTATTTGTTATGTTTTTGTTTTATTTGTTTGGTTTGTAATTCATATTATTTAGTTGCTTATTCGGTTACATGAGAATAAGGAAACAAATAGATTAGGCAACTTAGGTTTTTTATATTGTTGTATATACACTATATAAAGTCGTGTAAGGGGCTGGCCATGAAAAAAAATTATTATTGAATCAAAAACACAATTTCATGAGATTACGAAAACCCTCTTTTTGTTCTTTTGCTAAAAGAACTCTTCCATAGGAATTTTTAACCGAATTGCTTGGAATTCTTTTTTATAACTTAGGTTTCAGTCAACAGGTGTGATTAGGGTCTAGTTACGCAATACTTGTTCGAGACGATCCTCAGGGTAATCAATTCAAATAACGTCGTCGGGGTTCTAGGTTTAATATACCTAGGGTTTCTCACATCACAATTCAAAATGTTACACCTTTAATGCAACCTTCTCCACAAATGGTAAGAGTTAATTTCAAATTCAAATGAAATGCAATCAATACCACTCAATAACTTCTTCAAACTTAATAGATGTGTTTGAATTCAATGATTTCCTATTCTCCACACAAATTCAAATATGAAAATGTACACTTCCACTTCCGAATGCAAAAGGAAAACACATGGCACACTCTACAACTACTTTAAATGGAATTCAAATTCAAATAACTTCCCCTTCTTCCACACATAAAGGAGCTTACAGTAAGATGATGATCACAAAGGACTAAATATGAAATTCCACTTCCAATTTTGCAAACAACAAGTATGTCACGGTACAATCACACACAATTACTTCAATTTCTCTTCAAATAACTTCAAGTATCAAATGGAAGAACAAGAACCCTAAATCCCCAAATCAACAAACACAAAATTCCCTTCTCAAAACCATACTCTGATACCAAATTATGATGTGCTCAAAAATCCAAGCACATGTACACAATTGCAATTGTAGAACAAATTAAACAAATTCCACAAATATGGGATGATTCTAATTACCATGTGACCCTAATTTGCATGAAACAAATTGCTTTGATACCAAATTATGATGTGCTCAAAAAGTGAATCTAAAGCACATGAACACTAATACAAATGATCAATTAATCTCAAATGCACAATTAGACTTACAATTGGCGTGATGCCTAGTAAAACATAAACCCAAATTACGTGAATCAATTAGAAAATAACATAAAGGACTTCAATACCAATCGAATTACATATAATATGCAATTCTAATATATTAAAAGAGTAATATGAACCCTAATTGGCGTGAACAACAAATGATGGAAAACAACCTATTATCACTAGATATTACATACTAGTAATAAAAAGGAAGAAACTTAGAAGTTCTTGATATTACTTACAAGAAATTCCAAGCTTCACTCACCACAATTTCCTAGAAATTGATAAGAGTTTGTACGATATGTGAACCTTAAGTATTTCAAACCTAGAACCTGACATTGCTATTTGAATCAATTACCCCAGGAACCGTCTTGAGTAAGTAGCACGTAACTAGACCCCGATTACACCTGTTGACTAAAACCTAAGTTATCAATAAGGATATCCTATAGCAATTCGGTTAAGGAATTCCTATGGACGAGTTCTTTTGCAAAGAACAAAAGAGAGGGTTTTCGTGTTCACAAAAATGTGTTTTCTATTTAATCATAAGATGATCTTGTGCCGGCCTCCTTACATGTTTATATAGTGTATACATGTATCAATATGAAAAATTAACTTTCCTATTCTAATTTACTTCCTTATCCTCACGTGGACCAAGTAAGTAACTAAATATTCCAAATTACAAACCAAAAATAAATAACAACAAAACCCATAAGTCTCTTTCCTTGTTTCGATTCAACATTCAACATTTATGCTAGGACTTCAATTCCCTATATTCTTTCATGGAAACGTGAATTACATTAATAGGTGTTGGTTTTCCTTTCATGTAATTTGATTCCTTGGTTTGTAGGTCCATGACCAGTCCTTGTAGGCATCATTCATCCTCTTTGCTCTAGCTCGGGTCATTGGTCCTCCAATTCCTTGCAATAGATATTGAGTTCTTGGTTCTGTCTTCTTAGGTGCTAGATGCTCCTCATAAGCGTGTATTAGCAAGAGGACTCACTCTCTCTCACAGCAACAAGATGTTTTTGTTCAAAATGTCAAAAGCTTTTTAAAAACCCTAGTTAGCAAGTATTTATACTTGCTTTAATTAGGGTAAAAACAACATGAAAATTACAAATAAGCCACTTAGGTGTCCAGTTCCAAGAAAAGAAACTACAATTGCTAAATGAAATGGTCGGTTCTCAAAACAACAATTACAAATACAATGTTCTTCAAGTGACCGGTTCTTCGATTCAAGCGAACGATTTGTTGGATCGGTTCTTCTTTGCTTTATGTCGGCCTATGAATAACCTATAAGCTGAGCTTTAGCAAGTTTATCCATCACCCTATAAAAACCCACCAGTATACTTGTTGGAATGCACAACAAATAAGTAATAGAAAAGAAGTTAGTATATAAATATTTTTAGGGTCGGTTTGTTCAAAGAGGACCCTTATCACCAAATTTTGTAACCTTTTGGCTCTTGCCCTAGTGATAGGCCTTGTAGGATTTTAATTCCTATCATATATAAAAATTTAAGAAAATAGGTAGAATAATAAATACTTTTAGGTTGGGATAGCGAGAGGGATAATTTCACACTATTAAAAACTTTGAGAAATGTATGACAAAAAAAATTCAAATAATGCTACGCATAAATATTATTTTAATAATTTGTGATAAAAATAGGTTTTAAAAAGAAAACAATTAGAAAGAATGACTTTTGCAAGGAAAAGAAGATAATGAACGTAATAAATTAAATTATATGAAATATATTATTGAATAAATTTAGGAAATGAAGTAATTGAAAAATATCTGAATATAGACATATAAATGGATAAATAAAAATAATCGTAAGTCCTAACTTTAGTTCGAGTAAGTTAAATTAAAAGAATAAAATTCTCCAAAACACAAATTTCAAACAATATTAGGTTAAATAATGAAATTAATTTAAATTATAGATCTAGGAATTTTAAATGAAAATTTAGAGTAAATATTTATGTTCGGAATAATCAAATTAACCTAGACGTAAGCTTTCGTAATAAAATGCTAAGAATGTAAAATTTAAAGATATCTTTGTATGCGTGCGATATACAAAAATAGAATTTTTTTTTAATATGAAATATAATATAAATATATATATATACATAACTGTAAAAAACAAAATCTAGAAATTCTGCCATCGTTTCATCCATCCATCACGATGTCAAGTGGTAGTAGCATAGCAGCTGCAGCACAACTCCCAACCGTCCTGTCTTGCCCCTTGACCATCATTTCCTTTTCTTTTCTTTTCCTTCTTCTTCTTCCCTTCTTCTTCCTTTCTTCTTCTTCTTCTTCTCCCAGATCGCGTCTTCTTCCCCTGCCCTTCCCCTGTTCGTGTTTCCCCTCCTTCTCTTCAGATAACTATGCCATTGATGATGACGAAGATGACCATGGCAGTGAGAAGACAATAGAAGAGAATGATTAGGAAGAAACAGAAGGAGGAGCCGTACATGGAGGTTAGGACGGTGTGCATGGCCACGTGCTTCTAACGACAACCACAACGAATGACAACAGCAACGACGATGACAGCAGCATCCAGCTGAAGGAGAAGAGTGGAGATGCGTGTGTGTAGATATGGTGTTTGATGTGTGGGTGCATGGGTGTGCGGGGAAGGGGGACAACGACTGATAGCCACCTAATGACGGCAGCAACGATGACAACCACGACCACAACAACAGCGACAACAGCAGCAACGGCGACCCCGACTAGGGTAGTAGTAGTGACCACGATCCCAATAACAGTAGCATCCACAAGAGCAACAACAACAACGACAACATCCACAAAAATAGCAATAGCAACGACAACCACAATGACGGTAACAACGACAGAAACCACAAGCACGACAGCTACGACCGCAACGATGACAGCAACGTCCAAGCCTCCATGGTGATTTGGTTTTCGACGTAAGTGGATGACGGACCAATGGAGAAGGGAGGGTTACGAGGTGCAACGATGTGTTTGTATGTGTGTGAGGTAGAGGAGCCGCCCTATTGCAACCGTGTGTGTGTGTGTGTGTATGTTAAGGGGAAGAAGGAGCCGAGTGTGTAGTGTGTGTGAGTAGGTACGTATGTGCATGAGGTAACGTGCGGTGTATGTGTATGTGTATGTGATGGTGTGTGGTGTGTGCGAGAATGTGTGTATGTGTATGTGTATGTGATGGTGTATGGTGTGTGAAAAGATGTGTGTATGTATATGTGATGGTGTGTGGTGTGTGAGGATGTGTGTGTATATGTAGGGAAGGAGGAGCCGAGTGTGTAGTGTGTATGAGTATGTGTATATGTGCATGAGGTGATGAGGGGTGTGCGATGTGTGTGTATATGGATGGTGTGTGGTGTGTGAGGGTGTGTGTGTACGTGTATGGAAGGAATGTGATGTGTGGAGTATGTGTATAGGTGTATGGAAGGTGTGTGATGCGTGGAGTATGTGTATGCGTACGGAAGGTGTGTGGTGAGTGTGGATATGTGTGTATATATAAGGAAGGTGTGGTGTGTGTCGATATTTGTGTATGTGTATGAAATGGTGTGTGGTGTGTGGACATGTGTATGTGGGTATGGAAGGTCAGTGTGGTTTATGTGGGTATGTGTGTATGTGTATGGAAGATGTGTGTAATGTGAGCGGAGTATGTAGATATGTATGTATTGGTGATGTAAGGTGAATGTGGAGTATGTGCGCATATGTGTGTCGGTGGTGTGAGACGTGTGTGGAATATGTGTGTATGTATGCACTAGTGGTGTGTGTGTGTGCATGTGGACTTGAGGAGAAAAGAAGATTGCAAAGTGCTGTTGGGTATGCATGTAAGTAGGTGTATAGTATGATTGTGTATATGTATGTGTAGGTGCGTGCGAAGTGTGTATGTGTATGGATAGGAGTATGTTGGTGTGTGTACATGATGTTTGGGAATGGTTGGTGTATGTATGGTAACGACAGCGTGAGTGAGGATGAAAACCAGTAGAGAGGATGAGAAACCCTGTAGGTAGAGATGTCAACAAAGGAGAGAAGAAAGAATGGAAAGTTGAAACCGAGGAGGAAGAGGAAATTGCGTGAAGGAGGTGAATGTGTCTATGTGTGAAAGTAAATGGGAAGAAGAGGTGTTTATGTTGGTATAGTAATGATTCGAGCAACGTCCAAGATGATGGCTTGGGAGATATTTGGAATGAAATAGATTTTGTAATGAAATGTTCAAAAGATGTTGCGGAAGATCATTTTTGGCCAAATACCCTAATGCAAGACCTTTAGTTGTCCTCTCTAAGGGTATCTTGCATACACAAAAGAAGGAATTCCAAATTTGGTAGGTCGAAGACGTTTCATTGCTCAACTTCTACACAAGGAAAGCAGACAGTCAATCACAGCAACTTAGGGTGTTAGGAGTGATGATTCATAGGAAGGTCGTTCCTTTTGGAACCCTATATTGAAATCACGTTGAAGAAGTGTTCGACATTTCGAATATTGTTCTCCCAAAGTTTCTTAAGGAGGAGACTTCATGCCTTACCATCAAACACAAGATGAGCAGAGTACACATATCAGGTGCTAGGAACTACCAAAGTCAAGTGGAGATGCTGCCTTCCATGGTTTGGTTGAGGAAGCATTATAGAAGGACACTGATTTCAAGAGGGAAGTAAATGGGTTACCTGCTGGAATCGCTCGACTTCAGCTAGGACTATGACGACCCTAAATAGGTGAGTGAGAAACTTAATGATATGTTACGATGTTGTATTGTGTGTTGATATGCTATGCATGTGAATTCCTTTACTGTGTTGTAGTTGCGTTTGAATGTGATTCGTGTTAAGTTGAGTTATATAGTGGGGTTAATTGAGTTTAGGAAAGAAGTATAAAGAAATTGGTAGTTAGATAGGTCAAAGACGAATATTTTTTAAAGGATGTAGAGGATAGAATGAACTGAGGGTTTAGATGTCATCACCTTAGTGATAGCACTTCGCACCATATTGCTAGTGCTATTACCATAGGCCTAACCTATGATTCAAAATTGTTTTCTTCAAATTAAACCAAAATATAGAAACTTAGCTTTTCCTTCTATAGCTATCGAGTGGGTGTGCATAGCTAGAATAAGATATATAAATATCATTATGTATACATATCAGAGTTTACTTTTGAATGTATACATCTGCTTAGGCAAACTTATTTTCCTATTATATCTATAGAATATACTCATGAACATAACCATACAAATCATGAGTGTAACTTTGATTTTTACAACTTAACAATCTTATTTTCTTGCCCTCTCTCTCTTATATATATATTATACATAGATGTATTGAGGAATTAGAAGGGATATACCAGACGACCTTGTTGGCTTTTGGCCGTGTGTATAACTGTGCACTTGAGAAGTGCGATGACATAAAGGTGTCAAGGAATAATAGTCGTAAATCAATCCCGAGTGGTTGATTTGACACTAAGTCAAATGGCACGAAGGTGTCAAGTAACCAAGACCTTGGGTATAGCTAGATAGTTTACATCTGCTTGGTCTGATTTCCTTATTTGTTCTGTGATGTGAAATGCATGATCTTGTTTGTTGTGATAGACATGAAAATGAAATGTAGTAGATTGTTTATGGGACTCCACTGGGTTCCTATTAATTGTTCTTAGAATGGTAGACTTGAAATGCTTGGTAGTTACTTCATTACCTTGAATGAGAATTAGATGCGATTATATATGTTGTTTAGTCACGACAAATCAATTAATTAAAGAAGTGGACTTGATTAAAACTTGACATGCATTCCCACGAGACATTGCATGAGATTGAAGGCCATCATTGCTAGAGGACACACTAGAAGTGATCAAAGAATCGTTGTTAAGCCAAGTGTGAGCTAAGTGATTAGGGGATTATCACACCTTGACGGTTCCAAGTCCGGCCTGTCTCTGGAGGGTGTAATGCTCAGTGTATTGAGGCACCTAAGCCTAAAACATTAAAATTAAGACATAGTATAAATAAGTGATAAGAGTAATGAAGATGTGAGTAAGACTCGAGCACTAATGGTGGCTTCAGAATCCCTAACCCAAGGTCAAAGGGGGGGGGGGGGGGAGGCGTAAACCTTAGACTTCATGTCAGTTTTCGGAAGACTACGTAAGATGCTACATTCATATGGTTGTTCATGTATAGCATATGTTTTGATAACTTGATTTGAAATTGCTTATGTGTATGTAGCATTGAAAGTGTTACCATCTCATTCACTGAGCCATAGTGTGCTCACCCCACCACACTCTTTTTTGCAGGTAGTGACTTCGAAAGCTCGGGATGGGATAAGATATGAAGTGTCGAGAGTTTTGGAAGACCAGAACGATAGAGTAAGAATTGTGAATGATAGATTATTTAGATGAAATGTTAGGATCTTATGTAAATTAGAATTGAAGTTGTGAAACCTAGGATTTTTATCCTATTTTACTAATTGGTAGGGGATACTGATTCTCTGCGATCATGGTTGACCGTAGGAGACGAGATCCATAGTTATAGTTTATTATCTAATTATATGTATTATGATTAGTCGTAAATGTAATTAAACACTTAAAGTCTTATGATCTTTGGCTCGTAAGACGATTATCATGTAATGGGTGCACATGTACTATGATGATTTTAGTGAAAACTTCTAGGCCCCCTTTTGGGGCATGACAATACCCATCCCTATGGATGGTCCTCGTGGAAATGCATAATTTAATTTATCGAGCCTAAACAACTTAAGAAAACCAATTTGAGATAATTTAGGAGTTAACTTGATATATGAATCTAAGGGGGCTTAAATAAACCTAAAAGAACCCAAATGGGCCCAAGATTGAAAAATTAAGTTGGGTCCATTTCATCTTTAGGGCCTATACCTGAAATTGGCCTCAACAAGTCAAAAGAACCTAAATGGGTCTTAAATCTAAAAAGGCCCTAAATCAACTAAAGACATAAAATAGAATTAAAATTAGGTATAATAATGAAATTGAACAAAAAACATACTAAATATGACCAAATAGATACAATGAGCTTAGGATAATTATAATAGATTAAAATAACTTAATTGAACCTAAGAATAACAATTGAACCTAAATATCATAATTAGGCTTAAATGTATTTGAATGGGCTTAGATAACTAAATTAAGACATAAAAAACCTAAAAGAGCAAATTAAATAAATTAAGTACAAATTTGATAGATCAATTCAAATAATAGGATTAATTAAATTAGTTAATGCTAATAGGTCCAATTTCAAATATAATCGAGCCTACTATTTTGTAAGGGTAAAAAATACCCTTGTTAGGTCTTAGGCATATCTAAACTCAAACTTAAACTACACAGTAGGCCTATGTGAATAAATCTTAAATGGTTTTGACCAAATTAATCAAAAGGCTAATTTGGTCTTTGTAACCCCTATTGGGCCCATAACTAGCATGGACCTTAAATAACCTAAACCTAGTCTTACAATAGTATTAAGATACTTAGAATAATTATCTTACTAAAGTTTTCTTTTTTAATGCATAAAATCGATTCAACCTACTTAACAAAAAAATGGACTTCAACTCAAGAACCATTGACCTTTCTAAATATGCAATAACATGCATGTTGCTTACTAGGCTAAAAAACATAAATTGGACTAATAGTCAACTCTGTTAAATATTTGCTTATTGCTTATGCTTTGTTACTTTAACCAACAAGTAATAACTTTGGATCAGGATTACGACTACGGTCATATACTTCAAAATGATACAATGGATTAAGCACTTAGTCCATTGAGGAATAGCTTGGCAGGTAACTGATAAGTGAAATTACGTCAAATAATGGGCACTACAAATGGAGAGAAGGTATATCGGGAGTCACCTAGGGTTATGAGTCTTAACAGATGATATGATATAGCTAAACTATAATTAGTGAAGACCGCTTATTGGTGATGTCACTTTAATGAGGTTACTAGATTTTCGATTTCGTGATGTAGAATCTATTTGCTCCTATTAACCCCCAATTGCCATTGTAGTGGAATTAGACCCGAAGTTCCCAATTGTGTTGTCTAAATTCATGAGTGCTCTTATACTGATTGCTTACTTTAAAATAAATAAATAAGCTACATGAATGTTTGTTGCATTAGTATGTAGGCTAGTTTGACATTTGTGTATGTGTTTATGTTACTGTGTACTAGGTCTTTTGGCTTACTTTCCATTTTCAAATGAGGCCTTTTTGATGGATCTCCTATATGATTTTATGAGTTTTGACTCTAAGGAGGAGGATGAAGACTTAGATCTCAAGAACTATGATTACTACTAATTTCCATTTTTAGACTTAGTGTTTACGCTTTGATACTGTATTTAGACTTATTATAGGAGTCACTTATGGCTCCATGGTTTATTTACCTATGTCTATATTTTTGCCCCCCTTAGGCCTTAGGACTTAGATAACTATCATGTTTTATTCATTACGCTTTTACAAAATTGACGAACCTTCAAATGTTTTAAAAATCAATGGATCATCAAATATATTTTCAAAGTTTAATTAAAGATTTCATTGTTCTAAAACTAGTTTAGAAACCTATTTAGTAATTATAACCTTACTTATTCTACTTAAGTAAGTTAGGTGGCGAATAGTCGTCACCATAGTGAATTAGGGGTATGATAGCTAACCTTGTTTTATAAGCTAGTTCTTGATTGAAATCGAATATAACAGGTGATAATCCATTTGATAAGCATGGATATTTGTAAATTAGAGTATAGGTTGAATGTACATAGTGTGCAACTTATTATGAGTACTTCTAGATGGGAATGTGATATTGTTGATTGTAAAAAGCAGGTTAGGTTCAAAATGGAACTAAGTTGAATGTGAAAGACAAGTATAAGTTGGAGGTCTTACTTAGCTTAATTCCTATTTCAAGGATGGCTTAATGATTTGTCTCCTAGGTACCAGGTTCATTTGTGCTAGTTTATTTACAAGTTGACTAGAGACCTAAAAGGCAAGTTGTTACATTTTACATTTATAAAATAATGAATGATATAACAATATATGACTATACACTTAAGGAAAGTACAACGTGTTTATGGAATTATATATTCAATAAATTATGGAATAATATGAATAAGCAAGATGTAGGTTTTAAAGAATTACTATTCTTTAATCATGATGTTATCTATACATTTGAAACTTGAATTTAAAACATAGTGTGAAATCATTCCATTAGTCCAAAGTTGTCTAAAATATTACATTCTATATTATATGTGCATTTTTTTCTTGTGTAATGACATCTTAAAAACTAAAGTGTATATAAATATAGAAGATAAATTTAACTCAAACATGAAGACAAAATAGTACATTGATAAAAAAAATTCAATTGCAATTTGAAATTAAAAAAAGTTGAAACTACATCTATAAGCTCCTATATCAATCTTTGAGCTTATTTCATTTTGATCTAAATCGCTTTCCTATTTTATCTTCATATTACATAAATTCATTTCTTGATCATCACCTATATAAGAAATAAAAATAAATGTTAGCTAAAAACAAAAGAAAGAAATCAAAATAAAAAGTGGAAGTATATACATAAACAAAGTAATGCCATACCATAATAAAACAAGTAAAATTGAAATTACCAACTTGAATAAGGCAATACATCAACCCATCATCTTGCAATGGAACTTGTCCAGCTCTAATATTTACATACCTATAAAAGTCCATGAACTTATTTATATGATCCAAAAATAAAAATAATGCATTTTAAAGATCTACCAACTGCTTTGTGGAGCGTAAAACATCGGTTCAAAAAATTAAAAGAGCTCTTATGAGAGAAGAAGTAGAAGAAAATAAAAAGGGAGAGAATATGGAATTATTTATAGTGATAGATGATTTAAAATTCTCTCATATCAATCTTTTAACTTCTATAGTTTCCATTTTTTGATTATCACGTACATAATAAGTAAATATAAAGGTTAGTCAAGAAAAAGTAATCATAGTAAAAGGTGGAAACAAACAAACAAATAAAATAAAATAAAACCATAATGTGAATGAAATAAACTTAAAAAAAAAAAGAATCTAAGGAAATCCTATACAAAAATTATTTAAGTGAAGTTGCTCTAATTGTTATCTAAGTATATTACTTATATACAATCATTGTAAAAAGTTGGGTTTTATAATCTAGGTTTACTATATTCTCTTATGATTTGTTTACTTAGAGATAATAGAAATGGAATAATTATTTTATTTTCTCTCAATTGTCTATTATTATATTTACTTGAAAAATAAAGAGAGAATTTTAATTCTTGTGACTTGTTTACTTTCTGGAGTGGAATAGATTGAGAATATAAAAGTTATGTCATAAGAATAACTATTACAAAAATTAAGTTAGGAAGTTTTATTACAATATTTACTTCATATAATTTTCTATTGTAGGGAATACTCATTATAGTATTTATTTTATCTTATAATTGTAGTATACTGATAAAATTACTACTTTGCCCATATTTAGTCATTAATTGCAGTATTAATAAGAGTATAATGGATATAACATTTGAACTTTTTATTCCTATTGTAGATTGAATAAAAAATTTTACTTTTTCTTAGGTAATATCTATTTCCAATATAATAGGAATAGAAAAACCCTAAGAATTAAAATTCTCTTCTCATTTTTTCAAGTAAATAAGGTAATAAACAACTGATAGGGAATAACTATTATATTCTCTTTCTATTACCTCCAAGTAAACATGCTGTTGGAGTTTTTTTTTATTTCCACTCCATTGAGTGTAGATGTTACAAAGGTAGAATTTTTTATTCCCTCTTCTTTGCTTGTCCTCAAGCAAAATAAACTTTAAAGATTAATGACAAATTTCTTAATTAGTAGTTAAACAAATTACATTCATAATAAAGTTATTTTTCCTTAACATTCTTTTTTCTTCACTTAATCATGTTTAATGTACTATAGATACTAATATTAGAGTTCAAGAGTTAATCTATAAAATATCAAAATTTATCATGCTATTTAAACAAAAAATTACAAACCCATAATCGTATTAGACATTACTTAATCAAGAATAAAGTTTTCAAAATTTTGTCAACTTAATTAAGGTATATACTTCCCCCTTTTCATCCCTTTAAGTACTATGATGTCCAAAAAAGCTTTTTTTTTTTTATTATTATTATTATGGAGCAATTGCATGGGTCAATAAGTCCCAAACTAGATGATCTTAGGATACTAGGTTTTAAGATACCCTTTCGGATCTCTATTAACTCTATTACGTATTTCAATTAGTAGTTTAGTTTTCTTAGACTTTTCTCTTGACCTATATAGTGAGCTTTAGGCTGATGATCCCAAGTTCATCACTTAAGTCAATAGGTATTATCCCTCAAAAGGCACCTCACAGGCTTAATTACTCGAGTCAATGAGGCCCACTACTGAACTTTATTTATATATTTCTATATATATATTTTTCAATTTAATTATTTTGAGGTCAAAGTACTCGTAAGGATTTATAAGAGATATGTATATATCAAAATAAGTTTAAAAAATCAAATTCCTAATTCTTAATTAGTAATATCCTTTTAATCTAGAGTTTTTAAATTTTAAGCCTAAATAACATATAACTTTTGATTTACTAAGATTTTACAATTTAACTCTAATATAGTATTCTAAGTTCAATAATGAAAAAAGTAAAAATATATCAAGGAAAAAAATTTCAATAAATTATTGAATTATGAATGCAATTTATAAGCAGGCTTATTATGTTATGTTATTCCCCCCACACTTAAATGGTATATTGTCCTCAATGTATAAAATAAAATAGAATAATAAATGGGGAAAAATTAACATAAGACTTCCCTAATAATGCTTGATAGACATGAAGCGCAATTTTTGCTTTCTATAAGAGAGTTCCTAACACGGATGATGAATGCGGGTGTATAGACTCCCGTTAGCTTTCTTCTTTTACTTCTTATCTCCTAAAATCATGCCTTACAATACAAAGATCAAGGAAATTTGTTATTTATTTATTTATTATTATTATTATTATTATTTATGAAATAACAAAGTGTAACTAAAAAAATTTAAATCAAAAGGTTACCTCCCAAAAGCACTGTTGTTTAACACTGTTAGCTTGACGTTGTTACCTCATTTATTTAATTGGGGGGGGGGGGGGGGGGGGGGGGGGGGGGAGCACTTGTCATGCCCCAAAGGGGTCTTGGAAGTTTCTGCTAAAAGCTATCATGCCATGTGTACACTCGTTACGTGGTAACCATCTTACGAGTCAGAGATCGTAAGACTTTAAGTAATAAATTAAACAATTATAGCTATTCATATTTCATAAATCATATAATGAGAATATAACTATGGATTCCATGTCCCATGGTCAACCAAGATTGCAGAGAGTCGGAATCCCCTACCAACTAGTAAAATGGAATAAAACCTTAGGTTTTACAAATTCAAACCTTACGTTAAGGCCTTAAAATAACATTTTATCTAGAAAGCCTATCAATTAATTTCTTACTTTATCATTCTAGGCTTCCAAGAACACTCGACATTTCACATCCCATCCAATCCTAAGCTTTTAAGATCTTTACCTACAAAATAGTCTGTGGAGGGGTGAGTACACTACGACTCAGTGAATGGGAGTGCAATATTCTCAATGCTACACATGCACAAGCAATTTCAATTCAAGCTATCAAATCATAAGCTATGTATGAATAATCATATGAATACAACATCTTACGCGGTCTTCTGGTAACCGACGTGAAGTCTAGGGTTTATGCCCCCTTGACCTTGGGTTAGGGATTCTAGAGCCACCATCAGTGCTCAAGTCTCATTACTTGGTTTAATTATCTTATCTCTTTGATAATTTAAATATCTTTTAACTTTGATATCATAAGCTTGAGTGTTCTCATACACTGAGCGATCCTATGCCTCATGCATTGAGCAACACCCTCAAGGACTGGCCGAACTCGAAACTATCAAGGCGCGACAATCCCCTAGTCACTTAGTTTACACTTGGTGGAACAGTAATCCTCTAATTACTTCTGGCGAGCCTTGTAGCAGTGATGGCCTTTAATTTCATGTAATGTCTTGTGCAATGCATGTCGAATTCTTATTAAGAGAATGTCATTATGTCAATTTGGATTTAATCAATCAATCAGATAAAACAAATTAGATAAAGCAAACCACTTACAAGGAATTAAAATTTCACAACAAAGCAACGTGCAAAAAAAAAAAAAAAAACCAGGTCGATAGTAGCATATTACAACTAATGTCATCAATCACGCCACCACTCAGACTATCGGACATCAAGTTCCTATTTCCATAACAAAACAGAAGCAATCAATTATTATTCCACTTCGAGAAATTCTTGGTTCATCACAATCCAATTAACCAAGATTGATATACTGTTCTTATTCTCTGGCAACAACTGAATCATTCCATTACTCAATCCTCAACCTCTGAAATTTGTAAAAATAAGACCACCAATATACATTACATAATTACCAATCACAGATACTAATCCCACATTGTTACAATCCACTCTCTAATTCATGACTTCATTGTCTTAATCTAACGGTTTCTCTATTATTATTAATTTATAACAGTCAACAATATATAAATAATAATTTCACAATCATAAATATATATACGTGAAAATATATGTATTTATTATTTAACCTTATTTATATATGTACTTATATTTTTAATTTAGCTAGAGGGATAAGTTTGCAAAACATGGTTACTTTACAAGTGTGTAAAGGGTGGAGGAAATTATCTATTGGCTTCAAAAGATGGAAATTTATACTGGTGACTATATATAATTATATTTATAAATGTAAGTGTACATTTGGGGTGAAAATAGTTTTATTCAATCATCATATATATATGTATGTATGTATATATATATACCTTCATAATTAGGTTCCCATTTATGTGTAAAATGATATAGTTTGCCTCATAATATGCATACATATGCATTAATTTATACAAGGGAAAGATTAGGTTTATATATTAATTTAGTTTGAAGAAAATAAGGTTGAATTTGTAGCATCAAGTCAGTGTTGATAATATTAGTGTAATGGCGCTAAGTGCCACTGTTAAAATTGTGACATCTAAACTTTTAAACCCTTTTGTTTCCCCTACCATTATGACATTCCCAACCCATCTTATGCTACTTCTAATTTCAAAATATTAACAACCACAACAACTATAACATCAACCAAATAAGAAAATACACATATACACAGCATCACACAAGTAAACATAACACTGTAGCATATCATAAAATTTCCCACTCACCTGTTTATGGTTGTCTTAGTCCTAGTTGTCGTCGAGTGGTTTCAACATGTAATCCCTTTACCTAATGATCAGATAAAATAAAATAAGTTAAATGTCTAAAATCTAAGCCAAGCCTTAATTTAGTTAAAGGTACTAAGTAAGGTTCATTTATATTTTACTCATACCTAATTTAGTATTTTAGTATAATTTCTTCATTTTGCATTAGTACTTCATAATTTTATAATTACATATCCTCTCCACACTCACCCGTACACATAATCATTTCATCGATGGCACATACGCATTTCCAAGACTTTCTTTTATAACTTGATCACTTGGTCAAGCTACTTGAGCCACCGTTTCTATACCAATAATATCTCTTCTTTTCCGTTCAATTCCACATACATACACACTTGCTCCCTTCCTTTTCTAGACTTCTTCACCTTAGCTTCTCTTCTTCCGCTTCTTCCTTTCCGTTCCTTCTTTCCCCTTTTTCTAATTCTTTTCCCTCTTATTCTTTGCTACATACTTGCACTTCGAATATCACACATATACACCGTACACACACTCCACACATATACTCTCATGCACCTTCATGTTTCCCATACACCTACACACCACACATTTGCCTACACATACACACATTTCCACATTTACACACACGAGCACACACACATCACACCCCCTTTACGTATACACACTAACACATGCACACATACGCATACACACACTTACACTAACACACATACACGCACGATCTAGCGCACACATGTGTAGGCACATACACACACCTACATACCAGCATGCACACACATTCATGCACTCATTTACACATACACCAACATACACACACACGCGCGCGCGTGTATACATTCACACACTCACATACACCCACTATGTACACAACAACACACACTTACACATACGCATTTCACGTAGACACACATACACACATACTCATGCACATATATACACCTACACCACACTCCTCACACACACACACCACGCACATACACAACGCACACTCACACACACATACACTGCATACACTCACACACATACACTGCACATACATAAACATATACTCACACACATATACACCCACACATACATCTCACGTACACACACGCACATACACACCATGCACATACACACACAAATATACCTTTTACCACTACGCTATACATACTAACACAATTCACGCATCGGATTACCTATCATGCCCCAAAGGGGGAACTAGAAGTTTTGTTGGTCCCAATTAGATTAATCAAGAGGGGGGGGTGAATTGATTAATTACTTAAAATTTCACTTTTTTCGCGAATCAACTAAAACTCTTGACTAATAAAATCACGTGAATAACAATAATGTACAGTAAATAAAAGTAGAGAAGAATAGAATGCTTAGATATTTATAGAGGTTCCGCATCGAGCGTCAGTTCTCTCTTCCAGCTCCACGCCGGGGTCCCGGTTGTCTATACCGGTTGTGTTTCACTATATCAACAAATCGAAGATATACAACACAAGTCTCTTTAAGGCAAAGTCTCACTGTTGAGTCTTTCTAGCTTCTTCACTAAGCTAATCACTCAACTACAGTGATGAAACAACAAACAATTCCCTTTCCACGAAAGGAATCTCAACAACAACAACAATGAGGAATAACAAATTTCCTCTAGATCACATATATATGTAAAGATATTTGCTTGAAGATGTATGAGTCTTTTCTTCTCGTGTGTAATTTTTCTTTCAACAACGTTCTTTCTTCTGGTGTTTCAACGTTCTCCCCCTTTTTTTCATTTGAATTAAACACTTTATATATGGAGAAAATATAACGGCTACTTTCCACGTGATAATCTTGAATTTATTTTTGAATTTTCAATTCAAAAATAAGTTGGATCTGTTGAGGAAGATCTACATTCGTGATATTCTTGTTGAGGATAAGCTTGGATAATTAGTTTGACCGAGATCTTCTTTGGATATATCTCTTGGATCAAGTTTGTTGAAGATATCCCTCACATTGTGGAACCATATCTTGATATAACAACCATATCTCTTATCCTTATCTTTGTAACTGCTGGATCTCCCAAAATATAGTACAAATATCCAATTTTAAATCTGGATAAAACTTGTAAATCCTATATGATCTCACTTTATCATAAAATGAAATCTTTGAATAAAATCTTGTAAAACTTTATGTAAATTAAAAAACCTTTGATATAAAATTCAACTTTAGTAAAACATATCAAGTATGTTACCCAAAAATACTTGACACGTGGAGCTAAGCCTTGAAATTTATTAAAACTATCGATATAAAATTTAGAACGTAATCTGGAAAAATTCGTAACAGACATGAAAGGTTCTGAAAGTGCTTCTGAAGCAAACCTGTTAACTGTCCTGAAGGTTCTGAAAGTGCTTCTGAAACAAACCTGTCAACTGTTCTCCTGTTATGAAGGTTTTGAAAATGCTTCTGAAAGGTTACCACGATAACTACGGATACACTACACAACTTCTGAAACACCTTCTGTCAGAACAAAAATAGTCTTTATAACACTTTTGAAGGTTCTGAACAAGCTTTTGTCTCCTCGTTCAACTTTAGAAAAAATTACGTGCTATCTTAAACATTCATTACACTCATTCCTCTTTTGTTAACATCAAAACTAAATTAGAGAACTTATCATTCTCCCCCTAACATCAACATTCTCCCCCTTTTTGATGATAACAAAACATCATTAGATAATCAAAATATACACAACTTTCATGTTTAAGCATATATTCCTATAACAGAATCTTAAGCACAATCATGTTATTATAAACACATTGATCATAAGCACTCATAAGCAATATAGAATCATTATAAGAAGCATTGATAGATATAATAGAATAGATATAATAGAATCATTCTTCTCCTAACATCAACATTTACCATTCTCCCCCTTTTTGTTAACAGCAAAAGGGATATCTCCCCCTTAAACGATGCATAAAAGATAACAAAAGTCTTTTACAACTTGATTCGAAAACAAAATTTAAAAGAACAAAGATTTTCTAGATCTTGTGACTCGAGAGGTAGAGGGAGTGGTGGAATGTTTGGTTGACGAAGGTTTCTCTGGTGAAGTATCCAAGTCGATGATGTGAGCGCCAGAGCGAACATAATCTGGAAATTTGTTGGATAAGAAGAGCTTTATTTCACCATGAAGACTTGTGACAGATTGGGATGTTTTATCCGTCTTGGAGTCCAAAATCTTGAAGGAGTTAGTAACTGAATCTCCAATCTTCCTCACTTGAGAGACAAATTTATCAAACGTAATCACATTATTAGATAAATCTTGTTTGACTCTCGCACTAAATTCATCATAGAGAATCCTATAGTGATGGAGATCGGTAATCATCTTCTCAGAATTCTTCTTGATATCAGAAAGAATATCAGAAGTTTGTTTAACTTGTAACTCCATTGATTCAAGTCTCCTCAGATCAGATCGTTGTAGAACTTCATCTGTCAAAGTTGTCTTAACCAAATCCGATAGTTCATGTTTCAAACTTTCTCGAACAACATTCTTTATTTGTTCTAGATCAACATTGGATATAACTTCTTTTGTTCCACTCTTCCCAGCCTCTTCACCATATGATTTCTTCCCATGATTTGTTTCAACCTCTGTTCTAGGTTCTGAACTAGGTTCTGAACCTCCTTCTTGAATAGATATTCCAAAAGGAACTATTCTTTTCATATGCTTTTGATGGACAAAATGTGCACCATCATTCGCATACCACAAACAATCCTTAACAAAGATGGACATATGATGAAAAACTTCTTTACCTATCCTCTTTAATTTAATAGGTTCAGATGAACTGGTAGGCAAAACTATCCCTTTAAACACAAACAATCGCATTAGTATATTCCCAAACACTAAACTTTCTTTATTCCTCCAAATTTGATCAATGACTCTAGAAGCCATGTCCACATTCCTTTTGTTAATCATTGCATAGATAATTTGAGCATGTTCTATGGACATTGAAGTATAACTGCCCTTCCTTGGACATAGACACTCAACAATTATCTTATGAATGATTCGAGCAAACAACTCAAAATCAATGACCATTGCTTCTTTTCCATAATCCATTTGCAACCCTCCATTTATAGCAACAAACAGATCATTCCTAAGCATGTTCGTAATCTCTACATCATCATTTACTTCATGTAGATGTAGACATTTAATCACATCTTCCCTAAAAATTGAAATGTCTTGATCACATACTCTAGAAACTAAAACATTCCCTTCCGCAAGACTTAAACTTCCATAAAATTCTTTGACACATTCGCCATAAACTAGAACTTGAGTAGAGCAAAGTTCCATGCATCCTATGGGTTCTAACAGTTCATTCCAGTAAAATCCATTACTAGTAAAGAAATTAAAATCCACAAAACTACAAGAACACACCTCATTTTTCTTCTTTCGAAGAGATTTTGAATTTGAGGGTTTCAGAGTTAGTACATTCTCTTGTTTCGTTTGCTTCTTGGATGCTTTCTTGAGCGGAGAGATTTCTTGAATAGCTTTTCCTTTTCCTTGTGAAGACGATGCAGCTCGTTTTCTTTTGGAAATCTTCTTGGAACCTATGATAGATTCGGAATCAGGGGAACTCGGATTCTCCTCTATGGAAGGTTCTTGATATTTTTCTGAAGAGTTTGAAGATTCATCATGAATCACTAAAGGCTTGTTTGATGATTTTGTTTTGAATGATTTTTGTTTGAGGCGTTCTGATGTTTTAGGCGCCGTTGGAGTTGCAATGAGAGAGAAGGAAAATAGAGAGAGAGAAAAAGAACATATTTCGAAGGAAGAGAATTAGAGAAGAAAGAAAACGAATGAAAAGAAAAAATATTTTAAATGAATAAAGATTTTTCAATATTTTCGGGGGAAAAAAAAATCAAAAGGGGTTACAAATTCCTAATTCATTTCTAATAAATTCAAATTTTACCTTTTCAAGAGGTTTAGTAAAAATATCTGCAAATTGATTATCGGTTGACACAAATTCAACATTTATATCTCCATTATGCACATGATCTCTAATAAAATGATGTATAATTTCTATATGTTTTGACCTAGAATGATGTACTGGATTCTTTGTCAAATTTATTGCACTCGTGTTATCACATTTAATTGGCACATTTTAAAATTTATTCCATAATCATTCAATTGTTGTTTTATCCATAAAACTTGTGCACAACAATTTCCAATAGAAACATATTCAGCTTTAGCTGTGGATAGAGCAACAGAATTTTGTTTTTTAGAAGATCAAGAAATTAATTTATCACCTAGGAATTGACAAGTACCGGATGTGCTTTTTCTATCAATTTTACATCCAGCATAATCTGCATCAGAATATCCTATTAGATCAAAATTCTGATTTTTAGGATACCATATGCCTAAATTAGAAGTATTAACCAGATATTTGAAAATTCGCTTTACAGCTGATAAATGAATTTCTGTTGGTGTAGCTTGAAATCTAGCACACAAACACACACTGAACAAATATTCGGTCTAGATGCAGTCAAATACAATAAAGAACCTATAAGACTCCTATAAAGTTTTTCACTTACCTTCTTTCCATTTAAGTCAGAGTCTAACCTTGATGAAGTACTCATAGGTGTTGTAACCTTTTTGCATCCATCATATCCAAATTTCTTCAATATTTGTTTTGTGTATTTTTCTTGATGAACAAAAATTCCTTCCTTTGTTTTTTTTTATTTGAAGTCCCAAAAAGAATGTCAACTCTCCCATCATTGACATTTCAAATTCTGCCTGCATGGTCTCAGCAAATTCTTGACACAACAATTCTTTAGTAGATCCAAAGATAATATCATCCACATATATTTGTACAACTAAGATATCATTATCAAAAGTTTTTAAGAATAAAGTAGTATCCACTTTTCCTCTATGAAAACCTTTAGAGATAAAAAACATACTCAATCTTTCATACCAAGCTCTTAGAGCTTGTTTCAAACCATATAGTGCTTTATTTAATTTAAAAACATAGTCTGATTTGAAAGGATCTTCAAAACCAGGTGGTTGTTCCACATAAACTTCTTCCTTTATAAAACTATTTAAAAATGCACTTTTTACGTCCATTTGAAAAACTTTAAAATCCTTATAAGATGCATATGCAAGCATTAACCGTATTGCTTCTAGTCTAGCAACAGGTGCATATGTTTCATCAAAATCTATTCCTTCTTCTTGTGAATAACCTTTATCACATAACTGACTAATACTAAGTAAATTATGTTTTAAACCTTGCACAAGAGATACATTTTCAATAAGAAACGTAGGCATACCAATCGTTCCAGTGGCAATTATTTAACCTCTACTATCATCTCCAAACTTTACATACCCTTTTTCTTCCCAAGTTATGCTATTGAATAATGAAGCATCTCCAGTCATATGTCTAGAACATCCACTATCCAAATACCAAGTTCCTCTTATTTTAGCTTCATGTCCCTACACAAATGGAAAGAATTAAGTCCTTTTAGGAACCCAAGTAAGTTTGGGCCCTTTAAAAGATAAGCTCATTTGATTTCTTCGATTTACTTGTTGACTACTGGGCTTATTTCTTTTATAATAGCAAAGTTTCTCAATATGACCAAATTTATTACAGAAGAAGCATGCATAAGAATTAACATTCCTATACCTGTCATTTACCTGTTTCTAGAAATTCTGGTTTGTATAACTTCTGTTATACCTTCTGGTATTGCTTCTGTAGTACCCATTGTGTGGATACTTCTTGTCAGAATAACTTTTGTAACAGCCTCTGGTATTTCCTCTTTTAACAATATTTGTATTCGAAATGTACTCTTTACTTTTGAATTTATCAGTTAAGACTTGCTTAGCTTTAACAAAAATTGTATTTTGATTCGATTTTGAACTCGAACCATGCTCATATCCTAACCCATGTTTTTCATTTGAAACCCTTTGTGAAGAAATTAACATGGTCAATTTCTTATCACTTTCATCAAATTTCTTAAAGGTAGTTTTCAACGAACTTGACAGTTCATCAATCTTTACCTTCATGTTACTTGTTTCTGCTTCAAGTAGTTGATTTTCTATTCTTAGTTTCTCTATACTCACATGCATGGATTCATTTTCTTGTTTCAAGATATCATTTTCATCCGCAAGTAACGAATTTGTTTGCTTTACTACCTCCTTTTCATTCTTAAGAGCGTTTATTTCATTTTCATACTTAGCTAATTTTGTATCAGCCCTTTTTAGTGCCTTTAGTAGCTTACTCATTTCTACTAGCATGTCAGTTTCAGTTACATCTTCATCAGATTCAGAATGTACCTCAGAACTAGCCATTAAGCACAAATTTGCCTCATCCTCTTCTTCTTCTGAATCCTCTGAATTTGTCTCTGTATCCTCTAAATCACTCCATGTTGCTAGCATTGCTCGACTTTTCTTTTTATAATTTTCCATTTTCTTGATCAGTGTTGGACATCCGTATTTGATGTGTCCTGGCTTTTTGCATTCATAACATTGAATCTCCCTTTTCTCTTTCTTCTTTTCTTTCTCCTTGTACGCTTTTCCTGCATCATTATGCTTATATTGAGTACTTTTCTTGAAAACATTAAACTTCTTACCTCTTTTCTTCTTGAGTAGCCTGTTAAGTCTACGTACTAGAAGACTGATGTCCTCTTCTTTCTCATCGTCGCTATCATCTATTTCAGTTTCATTTTGCTTTATTTCCTTGACTTTAAACGCAATTCCTTTGGTACCGTCTTCTCCTCTTTGTGTGGTCTTTATGTGTGACTCATATGCCATGAGCTTTTCTTTCAATTGACTGAGAGTTAGCTTGTTTAGGTCTTGAGCTTCCTCTATAGCATTTTTCTTTGCATCCCAAGATGGTGGCAATATCCTCAACATTTTCCTCACAAGATCTGGATCTGGAAGTTTCTTTCCAAGTGATGCAAGCTCATTTGTGATAGTTGTAAACCTGTTAAAAGCATCTTTGACATCTTTATTAGATTTAAACTTAAATAATTCATACTGTTGAATTAAAGCATTTATCTTAGTTTCCTTGATGGTATCAGTCCCTTCATATGTGTCGGGTAGGATATCCCAAATCTCCTTTACACTAGCACACGATGATATTAAATAGAACTCTGATGGAGCAATAGTAGTCAGTAATAAATTTTTTGCTTTGTTGTTCTTCTCGATAATTTTCTTCTCCGAATCTGACAAGGTTGAATCTCCGTTCAAGGTGATCAAACTGTCTCAATGTGAAATGACCTGCCATGAATCATAATCATTAGCTTTGATGTAAGTTTCCATACGCATCTTCCAATATGAGAAGTTTGAGCCATTGAAGTAGGGAGCTCGATTAATTGCAACATTATTTTCAACCATTTTGGATCACTCAAAATAGATGAGTCCTGCTCTGATACCAATTGTTGGTCCCAATTAGATTAATCAAGAGGGGGGTGAATTGATTAATTACTTAAAATTTCACTTTTTCGCGAATCAACTAAAACTCTTGATTAATAAAATCACGTGAATAACAATAATGAAGAACAATAATGTGCAGTAAATAAAAGTAGAGAAGAATAGAATGCTCAGATATTTATAGAGGTTCCGCCTTGAGCGTCAGTCATCTCTTCCAGCTCCACGCCAGGGTCCCGGTTGTCTATACCGGTTGTGTTTCACTATATCAACAAATGGAAGATATACAACACAAGCCTCTTTAAGGCAAAGTCTCACTGTTGAGACTTTCTAGCTTCTTCACTAAGCTAATCACTCAACTACAGTGATGAAACAACAAACAATTCCCTTTCCACGAAAGGAATCTCAACAACAACAACAATGAGGAATAACAAATTTCCTCTAGATCACATATATATGTAAAGATATTTGCTTGAAGATGTATGAGTCTTTTCTTCTCGTGTGTAATTTTTCTTTCAACAACGTTCTTTCTTCTGGTGTTTCAACGTTCTCCCCCTTTTTTTCATTTGAATTAAACACTTTATATATGGAGAAATTATAACGGCTACTTTCCACGTGATAATCTTGAATTTATTTTTGAATTTTCAATTCAAAAATAAGTTGGATCTGTTGAGGAAGATCTGCATTCGTGATATTCTTGTTGAGGATAAGCTTGGATAATTAGTTTGACCGAGATCTTCTTTGGATATATCTCTTGGATCAAGTTTGTTGAAGATATCCCTCACATTGTGGAACCATATGTTGATATAACAACCATATCTCTTATCCTTATCTTTGTAACTGCTAGATCTCCCAAAATATAGTACAAATATCCAATTTTAAATCTGGATAAAACTTGTAAATCCTATATGATCTCACTTTATCATAAAATGAAATCTTTGAATAAAATCTTGTAAAACTTTATGTAAATTAAAAAACCTTTGATATAAAATTCAACTTTAGTAAAACACATCAAGTATGTTACCAAAAAATACTTGACACGTGGAGCTAGGCCTTGAAATTTATTAAAACTATCGATATAAAATTTAGAATGTAATCTGGAAATTTCGTAACAGACATGAAAGGTTCTGAAAGTGCTTCTGAAGCAAACCTGTTAACTGTCATGAAGGTTCTGAAAGTGCTTCTGAAACAAACCTGTCAACTGTTCTCCTGTTATGAAGGTTTTGAAAATGCTTCTGAAAGGTTACCACGATAACTACGGATACACTACACAACTTCTGAAACACCTTCTGTCAGAACAAAAATAGTCTTTATAACACTTTTGAAGGTTCTGAACAAGCTTCTGTCTCCTCGTTCAACTTTAGAAAAAATTACGTGCTATCTTAAACATTCATTATACTCATTCCTCTTTTGTTAACATCAAAACTAAATTAGAGAACTTAACAAGTTTCCACTAAAATCATCATGGCACGTATGCACCCGTTATATGATAATCGTCTTATGAGCTAGAGATCGTAAGACTCTAAGTAAATAATTACAATTACGACTAATCATAGTACATATAATTAGATAATAAGATATAACTATGGATCCCGTATCACACGGTCAACCATGATCGCAGAGAATTGGTATCCCTTACTAACCAGTAAATTAGGATAAATCCTAAGTTTCATAAATTCAATTTTATTTATATAAGGGTCCTAACATTTCATCTAAATAATTTATCCTTCAAAATTATTACTTTGTAGTTTTGGTCATCTAAAAACTCTCGACACTTCACATCTTATCCCATCCCAAGCTTTCTTAATCACTACCTGCAAAAGGGGTCTGTAGTGGGGTGAGCACACTATGGCTCAATGAATGGGATGGTAATACTTTTAATGCTACACACACAAGAAATTTCAAATCAAGTTATCAAATCATATGCTATGCATGAATAATCACATGAATGCAGCATCCCACGTAGTCTTCTGGTAACTGACATGAAGCTAGGGTTTACGCCCCCTTTGACCTTGGATTGGGGATTTCGAAGCCACCATCAGTGCCCGGGTCTTACACACATCTTCATTACTCTTATCCCTTATTTATACTATGTCTTAGCTTTAATGTTTTAGGCTTAGGTGCCATAATACACCGAGCAATTACACCTTCAAGAGACAAGTTAGACTTGAAACCGTTAAGGTGCGACAATCCCCTAATCACTTAGTTCGCACTTGGCGGAACAACGATCCTTTAATCACTTTCGGCACGTCCTATAGTAGTGATGGCCTTCAATCTCATGCGATGTCTCATGGAAATGCATGCTAAGTTTTTCTCGAGTCCACTTCTTTAATTAATTGATTCGAGGTGATCAAACAATATATCTAGTCGCAACAAATTCCCATTCAAAGTAATGAAGTAAACTACCAAGCATTTAAAGTTTACCACTTTAAGAACAATCAATAGGAACCCAGACCAAGCAGATGGAAACAATCCAGCTATACACAAGGTTCTAGTTAACTTGACACCTCTGTGCCATTTGTCTTAAACGTCAAATCAACCACTCGGGATTGATTTACAATTATCATTCGTGACATCTCTATGTCATCGCACTTCTCAAGTGCTCTGTTATATACACATTCAAAAGTTAACAAATAGCCACATATACATCCTTCCCATGTCCTCAAATACCTATGTATATAATATATATATATATACATATACATAGGTTTATAACATAGCTTTAACTAAAGGACAATTTACTGGATACCTCCCCACACTTACTTAAGAGGGTAAGAATATATAATTGTTAAGTTGCAAAATCGAAGTTACACTCATGATTTGTATAGTTATGTGCATGAGTGTATTCTATAGATATAATAGGAAAATAAATTTGCCTAAGCATATATTCATGTTCGGAGGTAAACTTTGATAGGTATACATAATTATATTTATATATCCTATTCCAACAATGCATACCTACTCGGTAACTATAGAGGGAAAGGTTAGGTTTGTATATTTTGGTTTAGTTTGAAGAAACAATTTTGAATCGTGGGTTAGGCCTGTAGTAATAGCACTAGCAAAATGGTGCAAAGTGCTATCGTTAAGGTAATGATATTTAAACCCTCAATCCATTCTATCCTTTACATTCTTTAAACAATATTCATCTATAACCTATCTAACTACCAATTTCTTTATAACTTCCTTCCTAAACTCATTTAAACACACTATACATCTCAAAATTTTAAAAATCACATTCAATTACAACTACAACAAAGAAAAATAATTCACTCACATAGCATATCAACACCAACACAACATTGTAGCATATCATTAAGTTTCCCACTCACCTATTTAAGGTCGCCATAATTCCAACTAAAATCAAGTGATTTTATGGAGTCGAAATTGAGGCATAGCTCCATCACTCCATCTCTTGGTCAAGTAATGAGCTTGGAAACATTTTATGCTTAAGCAGCAAGAGACGAAATACATCATGTACTTAATCTCTTACCAAGATGGTAAGGAGATGCTGAGCCTAAGGATCCATACAATGGCCTCCTCACCAATGGATGATTTAAAAGCTGAGTAGCAGTTAGCTGATCATTGGGATTAACTTGTACATAATTGGGTTAACTCTGTCTACTACCTTGACATGCTCGCTTGCTCCCTTCAGTCTACCCAATTGACCATCACCCTTATGGGCTTAGTAGTAGTACTAGGCCTGTTACTAGTAACCTGAAATGGGTTGGATCGCTTCTACCTTTCCACTTTCAAGGCTAACTATATAGCCTCATCAAGTGTACTGTACCTTTGTAACTCAACGACACAGGCTATCTCATACTTTAACCTAGACACAAAACGTGCTAGGGTTTGCTTAGGAAGCTCTACTGTCCTACATCTAATCATTAAAATTTCAAACTCCTGAACATAGTCATCTACTATTTTGCCTCCTTGTCTCAATGTCTGTGGACGCATAAACAGTTCCTACTTATAGTGCTCAGGAATGGACCTCTTCCTCAGGACCCTTTTCATGTCTCTCCATGTGTGAATTTCAACTTCCCCATCCCTTCGCCTGCTGATCACCAAATTCTTCCACTACAAGGCAACATACCCATGAGCTCAACAACAGCAAGGATGAACTCTGGTGTTATCATCTATCTCATAACACTCAAAAAAGCCCTCAACCTTATCCTCCCAATCCAGGTAGTCATTTGCTAAACCCTTGCCATTGAATGAAGGCATCTGCAGCTTCACATATTCTAGACCCTTAGGTGGCCTGAAATCCTGATTGGGTAAGGATTAACCCCAAAATTATCATCCCTCTCTTCCCTAAAGGCATGATGATCTCCTTCCACTCTCCTTCCCAAGTTTCCTCCTCCTCCTGGTCCTTCCCTTTGAATGTTTTGAGGAGCTACTCTAAGTGGTGTGCATGAAGATTCACCATTAGCGGTTGTGGCATTGTCATCTTGTTAATCCTCGTTACTTGTGTAGCAATAATAGTGGTAAGGTCCTGAAGCTGTTCCTCCAAAGTTCTCTCACCTGCAGTACGATGACCTTGTCCTCCACCAACTTAGCTATTGGCCTTATTGCCAATTCCCCCATTCACACTGTCATTCGACATAGTTATGGATTTGATTTGTTGAAATTCAATTATAGTCTAAAACAATTGTAGCACAGTCCCTTCACTACAATAACACTTCACCCATCACAATAATCAAATCACCTACAAAATAAGCACAAATCTATTTAACTTCACACACCATGACAACACACACACACTTGTACACCTACGGTGTAATTAAGCAACCAATATAACACACTCTTCCTACACTTCAAGTATGGCAACTATAAGTTGAAGTAATAATTAAACACTTCCAAGTAGTAAGTTATTGAATCCAACTAAGTAAGTGTTTAAGTATCAATATTCAATAACTTCCACACTTTAATGCTTGTGTTGAAATTCAAATGTTACCACTATATTTCCCTTTATAATCATGGTACAAACACAATCTTATACTCCATGTTCAACACCTTCTTCTCAACACAACTCCACAACAATTTACAACTTTCTTCACTACACACTCACACCGCTACACATATAACACAAACATGGTATAATTCACTTTTAAACCTCAACACCACTTTAAGTACATCACTTCCTTACCTCAACACACACAACACCACACGTTGGAACCTCTTCAACTCAATACACACTTACACCGCCACACATACACAACACAATCACGGCAACAATTCAAAAATACACCCTTAATGCAACCTTCTCCACAAATGAAAAGAGGCAAATTCAAATTCAAATACAATACTACTCAATGAATTGCTTCAAACTTAAAGATGTGTTTGAATTTTCAAATATTTTCCTTATCTCCACATAATGTAAATCTGGAATTTGTAAATGACAAATACAATTTCCTGAAATTAACAACACAATTCACTCTCTTATGTTTCAAATTTTCACTTTTCCAAAGTGATCAACAAGGATCACTCCTCCTTACTCATGGTAAACTCAAGGAAAGCAAGCTACCACAAGTTTTCCATGTCTCCTTCAATCAACAACAACAAGAATAAAATAAACTCCACAAGCACTACTACAATTCACTTCAAGAATTTGGATCACGAAATTAACTCCACGAACCTTAATTTTCAAATGATTATCACACAAATCCCTTCCTCAAATCCTATGCTCTAATACCAAATTATGATGTGCTTAAAAATGAATCCAAGCACATGAACTCAATCCAAATGATTAATCAATCTACAAGTGCTCAATTCTACATAAAATTGGTATGAATCAAGGATGAACAAATCTCAATGGCATGAACCCAAATTGGATGTATTACAAAAAGGATTCTAATACCAATCAAATTACATATAAACACGCAATTCCAATCTTATAAAATTGGAGCAATATGAACCCTAAATTGGTGTGAACAACAAATAGATAAAATCAACCTATTATCACTAGATATTACACACTAGTAATAAAAAGGAAGCAACTTGGAAGATCTTGATATTACTCACAAGAAATTCCAAGCCACACTCGCCACAATTTTCTAGAAATTGATAAGAGTGGATGTTTTAGCAAGAGGAACTCACTCTCTCACGGAAACAAAGTATATTTTTCAAAATGACAAAAAGCTCCCTAAAAACCCTAGTTAGCAAATATTTATACTTACTCCAATTAGGGTAAAAATATTAAAAAAAATTACTCATATGCCATTAAGTGGCTAGTTCTTCAAATGACAATTACAAGTGCAAAAGATGATTTCCAAGTGGCCGGTTCTTCAAGTCAAGTGGACACATTGCTGGACCATTAGATGTGAGTCCAAGAATGTCCCGTAAGTTGATGCTTAGTGCATGTTATTTAGCCATCCTATAAAATCGATCAATGTACCTACTAAAGTGCAAAAATCAAACATTATTAGATAAAAATGGCCATATGTGAATGTCTGGGCTCATACATCCAAGTCAGGTTCCCCCACAGTTGGAACTGTAGGGTAGATTCCCATCAAATGCCCACTAGCATGGTCGTCGTCGACTGTCATGTTCTCTTCGCATGCTGCAATCACAATTAGACACAATTTGTTTTCTGTTGTTGGATATATCGATGTTGATTCACATGTTGGATTTTATCTTGTAGAAATTATATTTTCTTCTTTAATTTTCATATAATTTTTCTATTAAACCATAATTTATAATTTAAGGACTCTGAAATTAAAATAAAGATTAATTAAGTGCATTATTTATACAAAATATAAGAAAATTAAATAAAAGGTTATTCTAATTTATATAAATAATTAGTATTTTATAACCCTTATCACCTCTGTAGAGGGGATAAAAAGTTTAAACATTGTGATCGTTATATTCTCATTAATATTGAATTAATGACTAAATAGAAATAAACTGATAATTTTATTATATTTATAACTTAATACTATCATTAATAAGGTGAAATACATATTGAAATAAGTATTCCTAACAATAAAAATTTTTAAGAAATAAATATTAAAAATAGAAAATTCCTAACCTATTCATGATAATAATCATTTTTAAAACATAATTTTTCTATTCCCTATTTATTTCATTTGAAAATGTAGATGGGCAAGCTTGTGATAAGTAATAGATGATATTTGTTCGTTTAAAGTATTTTGTCGACCATTAGAGAACGAGTAGTTTTAATTGGATCAATGGCCCAACATTTATAGTTTTTTTTTTTCAATATATCTGTCATAAGATGTAAATATTTTGATTTCACTACTTAGTCGCATTTATTTTTATATTCACATTGATATATAATATATCTTTTATAGATCCTAAGGAAGTCAAAATAATTTTTAAGTACTTCCAGCTTGATCAAAAATAAATATTATAACGTAATATTTAAAGGTGTTATGCTAATATTGAGTTTCAAAATTCTTACTCTCAAATTTCTTAGGTTCAGATTTTCGACTCAAAATTAAATATTATAATGTAATATTTAAAGGCGTTATGTTAATATCGAGTTTCAAAATTCTTACTCTCAAATTTCTTAGGTTAAGATTTTTGATAAAATTAACATTTATTAACATCTTATGTATTAAAGTTGAAGGTACTTATAGCTTTTAAAAGAAATGTTAGCTATATCTATGCTAGCATACCAAATTGCAGGGCATTAAATTTTCGTAATAATGCTCATAATTCATAATTCTTCTTTTGTTGCTCACAATTGTCCTTGCAACTAAAAAATGACTTAGAAGTTCATAATACTCTGTCATATTATTTAACTTTATTGTAATATTTGCAAATCGAGTCATGTTTGTAATCCATCTTTTCTCCGTACCTTTTTTCCCCCACAACATCCACTTAACACTTCCTTCACTCCTACTTATGTTAATAGATTTCCTTGTAAACACCTAATATAAAATTAATATAACCGAAAAATTTGTAACATCAATTTTTTTATGAACCATTAAGAATGTTTACTTTGTAATAAAATATGGATTTTTAACACCAACGACACAGAAATGAACTTAGATGAGATATAAATATAAAAATTTGTTACCCACTCAAACTGTCTAATTAGATTATTGATCTAATATTTAGATTACATGTTGTGATGTCTTATATGTGGTATTCTCCTTTTCCTGAAGAATAATATTCATGTGTTCCATTAATTAGATTATTGATCTAATATTCATGTCTTATATGGTGTGGGCTCATGGGTTCGTGCATCTGATCGGTAGATATGTGAGCATTGTACTGTTTAGTTACACAGCCCACACCCACACCAATTCATTGCTAGCATTGTCAAGAATTTACGTATATCAAGGACCATCCTCCTTCCAGAATTGTCTCATTGTATTTTCTCAAAAGAAATACAACGAGTGCTCTTAATCTTCGTTCCACATTTTATCGTATTTGTGCATTCATAAAATATTTTATCAATTTTCGAGAAATACGACATCTATTCATTTAACATCTTATTGTACCTTTCTCTCCCCTTTTCCTTTCTTTTCCAAAAGCAAAAACAAAATCCTAACCCCATCCATCAATCCTAGAGATGGCTTTCTTCTTGCTTGCCCACCCCCATTACCCTCTACACCTAATGTTGTGCTAAGAATTTTCGGGTAGTTAAGTTACTTACAAAAGAAGAAAAATGGGCTATGGGGTGTCAGAGATTGCTCTAACATAGCTACTCCGATGTCTAAGTCAGCACAAGGATTGTAAGATAATAAAATGCATAAAGGGTATGATAGCCAATAGAATCTAGATCCTTACCAAGTAGTCTCAATCCTTATTTATAGGGGTTAGGATCAATTTTCATTAGATAAGTGTATTCATGTCCAAGAGTGTATATCTTTGATTGACTTCTTTCCTTATCTATTTAGAGCATTTCTTCCTTATCCAGTTCTAAGATGTGTACAACCAATCCGAGTTGGAGTTCAAGGCATGTTGGCTAGTTTTGATGCTTCTAGTGCTAAGGCGATCTACTGGAGGTCGGTTTTGGGCATAAAAGCTTAGATAATGGCCCAAACAGGTCGGATTGATCTTGAGGGTCTATGTCAAAAACACTCTACAAGCATCTAACTATTTTCTTTTACACCTTGTGTTCAATTATTTTTTCCTCTTCATCCTCTTGAAGCCCAACAAGATCTACCTCTTTCCACCATTTCCACAATCACCATTTTTGGAGGTTATACACATCAAGCTTCGCAGTCTCCATATCTACTCCATATCCACTCCATTTTTAGTAGATGCACAAATGAAGCTTCTCCCTTTTTCATTTTCTTTTTCCATTTAGTTTTCAAAATCTATCCCTATATGGGTATCTTCCTAGGTCAGAGGATCTATTCTTTAATCTCTTAGTAGAATTGTTCTTGTCAAAGTTGGTCTAGTGCCCATCTTTGTTATAGGAGATTTTGTCACACTTTATAGGGAACCTTAGTCATAACAACCCTAGCCATAACAATCCACTACAAATGCCTCACCACATGTAAAGCTTGTGCGAAGCATCTAAAATAATTAAAAGAACATTGTTTTCGATATATAAAAGGATAATTATTTACATATAGTTCATGGTACATAATCTTGATGATTGGATAGCTAGATAACTTCAAAGGGTAATTTGTACATTTTAGGCGCATATCAAAAGAAAGTAACAAAATAGAAATTTGCAAGATGTTTCAAAAGACATATGTCACTAGATGGCTCTATCTCTATTGACTTAACCTCACTTCTTTAGTTCCAAAACCTACAAATCTAGATGCTTACCTTAGTGGTCCTCCTAGTATTCATGTGGACAAAAGGCCTACACAATAAATCACAGAATAAGAGAAGGAGAAACCATTACTCAATGAGATGAGATTGCAATATTCTCATTACTATATAAAACAAACAATTACAATTAAGTTATTAATCATATACTATGCATGAGTAACCATATGCAATGTAAGTATCGCATATGGTCTTCAACTAATCAATATGAAGTTTAGGATATAAGCCTCCCCTCAGCTTGGGGTTGGGGATTCACATACACAATTATACTCAAGACTACTTAACTAAATACAATTCCCTTAAGTACCTCAAGGTGCCTTAAATGTCACACTCTAAAACCTAAAAGGTGACGATAGCCCACCATGTGTTTCACTTATGCAAAACACTTAAGGTTTATAATTAACTAAGCAGGTTTCTAATCTAGTTTTAGAACCTTAAAATCGTTTCAATTAATTTTGTAAAGCATTTTATTATTGGTGAGCTTTGGTAGATTGGTGCTTATATCAATTTTAAAATTTAGAAAACAATTAAAGATTCTAAGGCCTATTAGGCTGAAAATAATATAAAAGTTCACAAAGTTCAATATAGTCCTTACAACAATCCTCTTAACCAAAGTTTAATACTATTTACAAATTCAAGGACTAAAAACAATCTAATGAATAGTCTTCATTGTTAGCTACATCCCTCACATGTGCCTAAAGTTCATCCTCAAATTTGTATCCCATGAAGTCGTAAAGAAGTTTCACAAAAGAGTTATCTTCACTTGAAAAAGAAAGGTAGTGAGCTACAAGTGTCTAGTACACAGTAATTCAAGCACAAGTAAATGTCACATAAGCTTACATTCTAATGCGACAAACAATTATTCAATTTATAATTTTATTTATTAATGTAAATAAACAATACGAGAGTACTTATGACTCTAGACAACATGATGGGAGACTTGGAATTTGATTCTACCATAGTAGTAAGTGGGGCTTGATGGGACCAACCGGACTTCACATCATGAAACCAAAACTAAGTAGCCTCATCAAAGTATCATTACTATTATGCAATCATCACTTATCATACTCTAGTTATATCATATTATTCGTTGAGATGCATAATCCTAAATAACTCTTAATATATCTTCTCTCCGCTAACAATACTCATTATCCATTGCGATTCCACCTATCAACTACTTGCTAAGTCATTCCTCGATAGCCTAAACACCTAACTACCAACTGAACTAAGACCATAGCCTCAGTCGGGCATAAGGTGTCGCTCGTTGACTCAAGATGACCATGCACAAGCAATACTTAGATACTTAGTTAAGTTTGATTATTAGTCCAATTTAAGTTTCCTATTTTAACAAGTGACATGCATGTCATAGCATACATGGAAAGTCAATGGTTTCTTAAGGCCAAAATCGAATCTCGACGATCGCAATCATTTAATTATTATGCAATTGAAAAAAAGAAGTTATAAGTTAGTCATTTATACTTAAATAATGAATTATTATTAGTATTATTATGGGTTTAGGTTAATGAGCTTCTAAATATTGAAGGCTTATACTGGTTATGGGCTAAAAAGAGGTATGAAGCCCAATTAGTTTTTAACAATGATTAAGCCCATTCATTATTTAAGGCTTATCAATTTAATTAATTCATAATATTATTCTTGTTAGTTATCAACTTAATTATTTAATCTCTATTAATCCTTAATTTAACTTAGATCTTACTTATTTAGATTCTTTATAGTTAAGCCATTAGGCTTTAGCCCATTTTACTTTTAAGTTTCTTATAATCTTTTAATCTATATCTATATGTTTTATTATGGTTTAATTAGGATATTGGGCCTCAAAAGAAAGAGAGCTCAATTAATTTGGAATTGAGCCTACTAAAGCAATTGTTGATTAATTAAGTTAATTAACCCAATTAATTAAGGTAATCATGTCAACTAACTAATTTAATTACCTAAGTTAATTATTTAGTTACTTTAGGTCCAATAAATTTAATATATTATTTTAAACCCATGTCTTGTTATTTTTAACCTAGGCTCATATAGGTTATGTGCCCAAGAAAAGGGAATGGGTTTAACTATTTTGGATAGGGTTAAACCCACTATAACCATAATGATTTATTACTCAATTCAATTTACCTATTACCTATATTAATTTATTTAGGCCTAAACTATAAATCTAACTCCATCTAATTAACTATTTAATTTATTAAATCTAATTAAGTTAGTCCAATTGAGTCTAAAATATTTTAGTTCATCAACTTGGGCCAATTTAAATTTTCTAAGTCCAATTTTTTAATGTAAGCCCAATTGATTATTTTAGGCCCACAAGGCTTGGTTATTCATCATTTAGGCCCATATTGCCATTATACTTATTTTAAACATACTAAGATTTCATTATGTTTAACTTATCCAACCTAAACCCATTATATCTCATTTTATCCAACTTCAGCCCATTATATCTAAACTATCTTATTTAAGTCTATTACTCTGTATTTTCAATTAAGACTTAAGTAAGGTATTGGACCCCAAAGATATGGTGTCCAATACCCCCAAAGAGATGGGTGTCACATCTTAAGTTCCAAAATTTACCACTTTTCTATTTCTAATTCCATTTTTAACCTACTAAGCATTGTCTAATCCTTAATTTATCAATTGAACTTAATTTAAACTTAAACACATTCATATTCTTAGGTCGTCAATGCTAAGAATTCCAAAATATAACATCCAAGAATCCATTTTTACATAAAACCTCTAAATTGCATCAAAATCACCATCTACAACACTTTCCTTTTATCAATTGTCACCTAGTTAACCATTGATCATGTAATTAGTATGCAAAAAATAAAATCAACATTACAATAGCTTGTAATCATCCTAAATTTCCAAAAATTTAATTAAAATTCATCAAGGGTGGTAGCATTAACCAAAAGTCATCCAAGCTTGCAACTTTATCTTCTAAACTTTCCTCCAATAATTCAAACTCACTCCTAACATCAAATTTAACTCATTTAATCATCATTCAACATTTGAAATCATCAAAGATCATCTAACTGAAGCTTTAATGGTGGCAACACAACCAAGGTTATCAAACAAACATACTAACCATTCATAACATCCACTTAATGATTCTAATCATTTCAAATCATTACCAAACACCCAATATAAGTTAGTTAGTGCCCTTACCTCTCTAAAGAACCACAAATCATCCTCTTCTAAATTTGGTATCACTTCCTAAGAGTCTCAAGGATAGATTTTTCCACTTCAAGGCTACTTCTAGCATAAAAAGTCATTCATTATTGCTTAAATATATGATTAGCACACTAAAACTTACTTAAGCTAATCAAATCTTCATCTTACCTCCTTGAAAAGTCACATCTCAACTTGGTTAGAGCCTTCTTAATGCTCCTTGCCTTGATTTGAACCTAAACCATTGAAGGAATACATTAGATTAGTAGTTTAATTAAGATAGGATTAGGATTAAGCTTAAGGTTTTAGGCTTTTGAGAGAATTTTAACAGGTTTTTACCTTGTGAAAGTTTAAGAAAAAGGAATGAGGGGGGTTGCTTTTTTTTTTTTTTAAGCATAAGGTGTTTTAAAAGGGTCTCTAAAACTGTAGGGTTTATGGGGTGTAAGGAGGGCATGGGGGACCACAAGTGTCGATGCTAAAACACCTAAAGTTGCCAAGTTTCCTCACTTTTATCATGTGAAGCATTTTCCTTCTATTTTCTTCTGGCTTAATTTTAGCTAAAATTATTTCATCATAAGTCTCCAAATTAAATTACTCATCTAAAAAATTTGGTCACTTCTTAGTAATACCAAGCTTAGGGACATTTTGGTCATTTTCCAAAATTGATCTCTAAAGTCTAAAGTCTACTTTTTCTTTTCTAATTGATTCCACATAACTCTTTAATGATTTCATTCACCCAATTAGAGTCTTGGAACTTTATTTAGGGTTACTAGGCTATTTTGGAGCTATTATCAATAAAATTGAATTTAAGTGCAGAAAAAATCATTTTGGAAAAATTTAGCCTTAATTGACCACAAATTTTTCCTTTTTAATATCATCAACCTTATTTATTAATTTGGGGGTTGTCATTAAATACAATCTTGTAGCATAAATAACCTAAAATAATAGGTAAGACCCTAAATAGGCTCCATCAAACATACAAGGAGTCACTTTGTTTGCAAATGGTGGAGCAAAATCTTTAAATGATTACTTTTCGCAAGTCTTGTAGTAGTAATGACCTTCAAACTATGTAGGATTTCATGTAATGCATGTCATGTTTTAACTTAGCCAAATATTTTTAGTTCGTTTACTTATAGTTAACTAACCAATTATTATACAACAATCCACATTTCCCATGTCTCTAGAAAGTAAATGGAAGGTACAAACATATAATTCAATCAAATCAATAGTAGCCAATCAATCACATGATTCATTTGATAGAAATCACATTAAATTCTAGAATTGACCTGAAAAGTCAAGTGGAATTTGAGTTTATAAAAGTTGGGGTGCTTAGGGGCCATTAGTTAACTTTAACATTTAATTATAGAAAATTAGTTATAAGTAAGGTTATTGGTAAGAGTCTAATTGGTTATAGCATTTAAAGTCATTTTTTTAGTTACTTAGGTTTAATAAAAAGATTTCCTAAGTTTTTGCAATATGTAGAGTATAGTAGGGGTAATTTCTTATATTAGAAAATGGCATTGAAAGTTGGGTTACATTAGCTTTAACATGGTTTGCTCAATTCCTAGAACTAGGAAGGGATCATAGCACATGGGTTAGTGTGGGCATACTTAGACAAAGAGAAAGGAAGGGAGGTCAACAATAATTGCATTGGCTAGCTGGTCTATGAATCGGCATTCCACTAGTGTATTAGTCAATAGTAGGATAGTATTGTAGTAATTCATCAAATTTTCACCCACCATAATGGGTAGATCTTGTACCATCATGATGGTAAGCTTTGTTAACCTTGCGTAAGTTACTGTATTATTCCAAAATTCATGAAACCTTCACTAAACTTCTTTTGTATCATATTTTCAGTCAACCAAGCTTTAAACAAAGCAACGAGAAGCTAAATTTATCAAACAATCACAATTAATAACATGCATTATAGTAATTCATTGAATTTCCCACCTACCTTAATCTCATAGCTTAAGGCTCGTCGTAATCTTCCAAAGCTTTGAAAGATCGAGTTCTTCATCTAGAATCAAAGAATGACAAGATTACTATTGTATCTAGTGACTAAACTTATTGAAACTTAGATGGAATCAAGTTTTGAATCATTTTTTTATGAAACCCTCAAAACTAAATATTTTACATTCATTTTCGATTTGAGTTGAAACTCAAACTAAACCTTTACATGTCAAAATTAGTATATATATGAAGTACTCTTGACAATGATAGTAATGCAAGTTGCAATTTTCAATTTCATTGAGATTTAGAGAGGTTATGAGCAATTGACGTGATGGGATATAATAAACTTTAGTAGTAAGTTTATGAGAGAGAGAGAGAGAGAGTTATGATGGTGATTCGAGGAGAGAGGGAAATGATAATTTGTCTGTAAAATACCTTATTCACGAAGTAAGGTTAAGGTTGGTTAAAAAAATATCCTATATTGATTTAACTAACATGCGAAATAATGTTCTATTTTAATTATTTAAATTGTACTATTTTTACACGAAATTTTTCTTATAGCTTAAATATAATATATTAAATATGAATATACACTTAAAATCTTTAATTTATTATTTTAAATCCATAATTTTATTTTCTTTTATCTATTTTTTATAAATCACCTAACAAGTCCAGTTTCTCTTAGTTTTTGTGTTTAAAATTTACTATAGTTATCATCTCTTGGATTTTATGTAGTAGTCATATTCTATTAATGGAAATGTTATTTTTTTTCTTGAAAAAAAAATCTTATTAAGCATTTAGCAATATCTACTTACAAGATTCAATTATGATTAACACATCTTCCTATGAATGCAAAATCTTGCATCTTCCTTCAAAGAAAAGTCTTAATAATACTAATTGTCATGCCCTGAAAGGGGGACCTAGAAGTCTCTATTAAATTATCATGGCACGTGTGCACCCATTACATGATAATCGTCTTACGAGTCAGGGATCGTAAGACTCTATATAAATAATTACATTTACAAGAAGTTACAGTACATATAATTAGATAATAAAATATATTATGCAACTCGAATCCCACAGTTAACCATGATCGCAGAGAATCGGTATTCCCTATCAATTAGTAAAATAGGATAATCCCTAGGTTCTCGATTTCAAATTCTATTTACGTTGGGGTCCTAACATTTCGTCTAAACAATCTATCATCCATAATTTTTACTTTGTCATTCTAGTTTTCTAAAAACCCTCGACACTTCATATCTTATCCCATCCCGAGCTTTCGTATCGCTACCCACAAAAAGTCTATGAGGGGGTAAGTACACTATGGCTCAATGAATGTGATGGTAACACTTTCAATGCTACATACACACACAAGCGAATTCACATCAAGTTATTAAACCTATGCTATGTACACAAGCAAACAAATTCAATTTAAAATATTAAATGTATGCCATGCATGAACAACCATATGAATGCAGTATCTCACATGGTCTTCTGGTAATTGACATGAAGTCTAGGGTTTACACCCCCCTTGACCTTAGGTTGGGGATTCTGAAGCCACCATTAGTGCTCAGGTCATTACCCAATTTATTTATCTTATCACTTTGTTAATTATGATGTTTTCTTAACTCAACAGTGAACGCTCTCGTGCCTCTCTACACTAGATGGAGCAAAACCCTCAAGGACTGACCGCTTGGAACCATCAAGGCGCGACAATCCCCTAATCACTTAGTTTGCACTTAGCGAAACAGTAATCCTCTTGATTACCCTGACGAGCCCTGTAGCAATGATGGCCTTCAATCTCATGCAATGTCTCGTGAAAATGTATGTCTAGTTTTAATATCGTCTAATTCGTACTTTAATTGATTTATTTAAAGTGATCAAACAACATATAAATCAATTCAATTCTCAATCATACCATAGAGGCAAACATCAAACATTCTAATTCACACTCATCATAACAAGCACAAATCATGTCTTTTCTTATCACTCAAGATAGACACTGAACCCAAAACCCATAGACATAGACTTATATAGTCTTATAGTAGATTAAATTATCTCAGCACCTCTCTGTGTCATTTCCTTTTAAATGACAAACCGCTCGAGTTGACTTATAAATATTATTTTGACACCTTTGTGTCATTTGTCTTACATGTCAAACCAACCACTAGGGGTTAATTTACATTCATCATCTTTGACACCTTTATGTCATCGCACTTCTTAAGTACTCTATCACTTTCACTTCCTAGAGCCAATAAGGTCAGCTCGTTTTCTCTTTCGATGTCCTCAAGACATTTGCATATGATATATATATATATATATGTAGTATGTATGTATTGATATGTATATGTATATGTATATACATATTCGTGACACATCTTTACTTAAGGAAACTTTTCTAAACACTTTCCCCTAAGGTTACACTCATGATTTATATAATTGAGTTCATGAGTTTATTTTGTAAATATAATATGAAAATAAGTTTGGTTAAGTATATGTATACACATTTAGGAACTAGCTTTGACATGTATATATAATGATACCTATACACCTTATTCCAACTAAGCATACCTACTCGGTAACTATAGAAGGAAAGCTAAATTTCTATGTCCTGGTTTGTTTTGGAAGAAAACAATTTTTAAAACATGGATTAGGCTTATGTTTATAGCATTAGCGATATGGCGCTAGGTGCTATTACTAAGGTAATAACACCTATACCCTCGAACCCTTCATTCCTCTACACTCTTCACGACTTCTTTCCTACTCATTATTCCTTATTGCATAACTAATCCAACAATAATAATATCAAATAGCAACATAACAAATAGCAGTTCTACATGCATAACATTCAACATACAACACAACATAGTAGCATATTATTAAGTTTCCCACTCACTTATTTAGGGTTGTCGCAGTTCTAGCCGGTGTCAAGTGATTCCAGTGGGTAACTCCTTTGCGTTCCTCTTGAAGTCGGTATCGTTTTGCAATGCTTCCTCAACCCAATAGTAGAAAGTTGCATCTACACTTGATTTTGATAGTCTTCTAGCACCCGATATGTGTACTTTGCTCATCTTGTGGTTGATGACAAGGCGTGAAGTTTCCTCCTTATGGAACTTTAGGCTAACAAGATTCGAATGTTGAACTTCCTTCGAATCTGTGCTTCCAACACCCCAAGTTGCTGTGATCGACTGTCTGCTTTCCTTTTGTAGAAGTCGAGCAATGGAATGTCTTCGACTTGCCAAATTTGGAATTCCTTCTTCTACATATGCAAGATACCCTTGGAAGGGACAACCGAAGATCTTGCATTAGGGTATTTGGCCAAGAATGATCTTCCTCAACATCCTTTGAACATTCCATTGTGAAATCCATTTCATTCCAAATATTCCCCCAAGCCATCATCTTGGATTTTGCTCGAATCATTCTCTTCACCATCTACACCATCATAGACATTTCTCTTGTCCATAAAGTATCTTTGAACCTTTCATTTATCCAATTGTCTTTAATATCTTCCTACGAATCATTGCTTCCATTACCATACATACACCAACCTTTCCCACACACCACATGCACACCAACATACACATATTCTTATCCATTTACATACACACTTCACACACCACACACGCACCTATACATACATACATACCTACTTCTTTCACCTTCCACACCACTATCACACACATATGCATACATACCCTACATATACTTCACACCACCAATACATACACACCTACATACTTTGCACACACTATATTCACCTTCCATACCCACACATACATGTTCACACTCCGCACATCATTTCATACTCAGACATACATATCCCACATACATTATCCTCAACTTCCATATTTACACATACATATGTCCATACACCCTACACTCTTTCACACACATACATACACACCCACACACACCACTCCCTCCTTATACATATATACATACCCACACACCACATGTCTTCCATACATATACACACATGCTACATACTCCACACACCATCCATATGCATACACTCTCTTTACATATGCCACATATCATCCTACACACACACATTCCGCATACACACACCCTTATACACACACATGCCATATACCTACATACACATACCACACACCCTACATCACTTTATGCACCTACGCGCATACTCAAAAGCATTACACACTCAGCTCCTCCTTTACACATACATACGTTCACACACCATACATCATCACCAACATACACACACATATTTACATACACTACTCACCATCACCTACACATATATGTATCTCCGTATGCATCATACCTACCATCACATACACAATAACTACTCACTTTCATTCCCACACATATATGCATCCTCCATTCACACACACACACACACACACACATCTTCATCCCCGCACACATCCATACACCTCCTCCTTTACGCACACACATACATACACATTCCTACACACACACCATTTGCATCCTCATACATACACATTCTTACACACATTACGCATCACCGCATATACACACACATATATCCTCCTACATTCTGCACACCACCACACACACTTACATACATACCCTTACACCCTGCACACTTTCACCCACACCTACATGCATCCTTACACAACTCACACACCTTCAATCACACATACAAATCTTCCTCCACACACATACACACCCTCATCCATGCACACTGCCGCACATAGCCACACACACTCACACGTTCACACGTATACGGCCTCCATTCATGCACACCCACACACTCTCACACACCCCTACTTCCTTCACATACATACACACATCCTTTACCACACACCCTTTCAATACACATATGTACATACACACACCCATATATGTACACACTTACGGCCTCCATCCACGTGCACCCACACACTCTCACACACACCCTTCACCGTCGCATACACATACACACACCTTTGCTCCTTCTCCCCCTTCCCATCACAACAGCCCATTGCTATTGTTAGGATCGCCGCCATTGCTATTATTGTTCGCCCCGCACACACTATGCACCTCGGCTCCTTCTCTCCTTTTCTCATTTTTCTTTTCCTCCTCCACCCGCTACTGTCGCCGTCACCTTGTCATCAAGGAAGGAGACGAGACAGACTTGACTTGGAAAACCACTATCACTATTGTTGCCGTCATCGTTGCTGTGGTGGTCACTGCGACTGCTGGCGTGGCAGCTGCTACCGCTTAAGTTGTCGTTGCTATTCCGTTGCCATCACCATTGCTATTGCCGTTAGGCTTTCATCGCTACTACCGCTGCTGTGGTCGTCACTACTACCGTCGTTGGGTGGCTGTCGGCCGTCGTTGTTGTTGTTATTATGGCCGTCATAGTCGTCGTCGTTACTGGAAGCTGCTGGTGTGGTTCACTGTGGTCATCGTTGCTATGTCGAAGTGGGAATGGTCGTCACCGTTGCTACGGTTGTTGTCGCCACTGTTGTCGTAGCCGTGGTTGTCGCAGCTACTGTTCGTTACCACAGTTGCCATCATCATCGTCGCTTGCCATCGTTGGGAAAGGAGATGAGGCAACACAATGCCAAGCCGCTATCGCAGATGCCATTGCTGCCATTGTGGTGGTTGTTGTTGCTGGGTCGCCATTTGTTGTTGCTGCTGTTGTTGTTGTAGTTAGGGTTGTCATCGCGGTTGGGGGCTATCGCTGTTGCTATTGAAGGTTGTGGTTGTCACGGTTGCTATCATCGTGGATGCTGCAGTTGTTACTACAATCGTTGTCAGGGTCGCCATTGTGGTCGTCGTCGTTGTTGTTCGCTGTTGCCGTCGCTGCTATTATCGAGGGCTCTCTGTGTAGCTGCCATTACTGTTACTATTGAGGGCCGTCCTTGTTGTTTCCATTATCACGGTTGTTGCGGTTGTCGTTGGGTGGTTGTTGTTGTAGTTGCTGTAGGGGTCGCCATTGGTGCTGCTGTGGCTGTCGTTGTCGTGCAGTTGTCGTAATTGTTATCGTTATTGTGGTCATTGCTGCTGCGGTTCACTGTGGTCGTTGCTGTTGCGGTTCGTTTTGATCGCTGTCGTTGCCACCACTGTTGAGGTTATTGTGGTTGCTGTCTAAAGTCGTGAGTGATGGGTCGGACTGACGCGACTCAGAGTTGTTAGAGGAAACACAACTAAGACTGAAAAGAAGAAGAAAGAAAAGAACAGAAGAAGAAGAAGAAAAAGAGGAAGGGCATAAACGGGAAGAGAGAGGGAGTAGGGGGGCTGGACAGGACGTCATGTGACGGCGATGTGATAGCCAGTTACATCGTTGCTGTGGCTGCCGCTTTTTTTTTTTTACGTGTATATATATATATATTTATATTATTTTACATATTATTACGTCTCTCTGTTAATAATTGGCTCACATACGAGATCTTTAAATTTCATATTTTTAGCATTTTATTACGAAATTTTACGTCTAAGTTAATTTGATTATTCCAAACATACATTTTTACTCTAAATTTCCATTTAAAATTCCTAGATTTATAATTTAAATTAATTTTATTATTTAACCTAATATTGTTTAAAAATTATGTTTTGAATGATTTATTCTTCTATTTATTTTCTCTAATTGTTTATAAATTTTTCGAAATTTTAGGATTTTACGCTAACATTCCATGGAATCCCTACTAGTTCTTATACTAGAGCTCCCCTTTCCATTACTATTTCTACTTTCACCACAAATGTAATTATAAATGGAATGGTCACTAGAATTGTCTCTACCACTTAAAATGGAACTCTCAATAGAGATTTGAGAACGAAAATAAGAGTAAATGCAAGTATTAATGTGATTATTCCAACTGTATTTACTCTCATATAGGGAAAGATCATAGTGGGAATCATCCTTCGTCGATCCATTCTTCATATAACAATAATTCCAATAACTAAAAAAGGAACTTTCTAGTTCACTTGGTAAAGAAGGATCATTGTCAATCTCAAAAATTTGCTTTTCAATATCAAAATATAGAGAATAAATATCCCTATTACTATCTCTAACTAAAAAGGTGTCATTAGAGATAAAATTACAAATGTCCCAAATGCCTACGGAATGATCAACATTATTGTAAATAGAACTATGAATTTTTTTTAATCTATATTGTTTATAACTAGATCTTCACTTATGCTGGTATTTTCAATAGGACCAAGCCTATCGATTGATTTACTTAGCTCACACCTATATTCTAATTTATCCTTAGACAACGTCGAATTAAACTAACATTTTTTCATAGAACTTTCTTGCCCCTATTTTTTTTATACATGAAAATACAAAAATGAATAGTCATTCAATGAAAAATTATTAAATATTTTATTTGCTATCAGAATAAGCCAATAGTTAGGATTATTAACTAATAAAATAAAGAAAAGAATGAGTATTGGAAAAAAAAAAGTGATTGGAGTTGATTCTCTTTTATAAAATTTTATGAAAATCTGTGGATATCTTATTGGCAAGTAAGTGCCAATAAAGTTATACCACCAATGATATGAATAGTAGTTTTTTAAAACTTATCTACTGTCATTAGTATATATTTAAATATATTATTAATATTTATCTACTACTCATAAATTCATCATGTATCAGTACCAAAGATTTTTTTTCCTCCATCCTTCCTGTAGTTTCACTAGAATCCCATTTCTCTATTGCTTTTGCCATTCGAAATGATTGCAAAAGCGAGGACCATTCTCATAAGCTACATGCATTCATGTCCTACTAGGGTCAATTAAGACTGCATCAGTATTGTTCCTCTTCATCATGTGCCTGGACCATTTAAGATCAAACACACACATTAATGGTCGTTCACAAAAAGCCTAAATTCTTTGCTCCACCGAAGGCTTGGGAATTAAGAAATCACTAGGCTAAGGTACCTGATAAGACCATAAATTAATAATAACAATAATAGTCTTCGTATAGGTCATTGATGACATCTGGGTGCTTTCTTCCGGGAATATTAGTTATCTAATATAATACTCACATGACATCCATAAGTGAGTGATATGGAAGTTCGCTGATTAGGGGTGGCGGGCTCTCCACATAAATTAGCTTAGCTAAAGGAATTAATAATCGCAGTCATTCTAAATAGAATAATTACAGCGCAGAGACGTACGTTTGCTTTTAAGTTAAAAATATATTGTACACTTTTACTTGATGCAAACTGACTAGATTTTATTACTTAGAACATATGGTGCATATCAGATATGTTATTAACTTCTTTTTTAAATTGTACTTCTTTTGTTATAATTAAGTATATTTTTTATTTGCACAAGTATTTTGAATGCATCACTTGTTATAATTTTTATTTTCTATTTAAACTTATCATGAAATGTATACTTCACTATCTGTATTACATGTTTAACTTTTACTTTCGGTTTACATCCCCCAAAGAATACACCTTTTATTTATACTTAAAAACGTTATCTCTATTGAATCATCCCAATTGTAAATTGTTATCCTTGTTCATTTTCTCCCCTCAAATTTATTGTCTTCTTGAGTCGTTTTAAGCTATCATTCGTCACATCTTCAACAGCATTGCTAAATCCAAGAAGGACTTTTGGACTGTCTTGTAGTCTTCTCAGCTCTGAGCTGTCTTTTTAAATTTTTTTAATAGCTAGAGGAATCATGAACTCATTTCGTATTTTATATCCCATCTCTTTGAATGTCCAACAATTGTCTGCTACTAGAGGCTCCTTTAAAGAAGGATTTCACTCCTTGGTCGGTTGTGCTGCAGATATGAACATTTCTTGGCTTATTATCCGATTTCGCAATTTAATATTTGGCATGTGACCATTTTCATCATCCACCATTTCTAAATAGGTTAAAATGTCTGTGTGTTTTGAGAAAGAAGCCTTTTCGGGTGTTATATTTTATGAAAAAAAAAAAAAATCATTGGTGCTAACATATTGATAATGATTTACTATCTTTTGATCCTGTTGCTTATTTATGCTTGTAGGTGGTTGTTCTTTTGTTAATGTATTTTTTAAAAAATCTTACTTTATTGTTTCCAAGTTGATTGTATTTTATGATAATAGATGTATTAGTGTCACTATAGTAGGGGCTAAATTGTGCTAGTCATTGATTATTGAGGCCATTGACCTCTCAGGCTAGGAAGTTGGACGGGCATAGACAGAGTAAGGAGGATGAACCAATGGAGGCTTTGCACTGTTGAACGAGATTGATTAAACGACTGCTAAATTATTGGTAGATTGATGTGACATGTCTTCCCTGCACCTGGGGATGGTAAGTGTTGCTAGAAATTTCGGAACAAGGAACAATAGCAGATGAAACGAGTCATAACATTCCTTAAGAGTTAAAAAATTATTTAGCCATACTCTCTCAAGATAAGAATTAAAGAATAATTTAGCCATACTCTCTCAAGATACAACTAGGTCTGGAGGACATAATAAACAAACTAGAACCTTCAAATGGCACTTAAAATTTATAAGAAAGTATCGGTTTTCTTTTTTCTTTTTTTTTTCCTTAAGTGGGAGGGATGGATTGTTATTTTTTTAGAAAAAAACTAAAATATTACTCACAAATGAGTAGAACCAGAGATAAATGCATAGTGCTCAAGCGTACCTATTCATCTTGAATCATCTCTTTTGATTTAATTATGAGGCAACCTTGCATGACTAAGATGTTAACACATCTTTTCAAGTATAGCAGACACTTATTATGAGATAGAAACACTAAAGGTGCTTTTACTTTCAATTCATCACAACTTGTGAAATAAACTTTTTTCTTTTTAATTTTTATACTTAAGTTTTAATTGCATTTCAATATTATATGTTTTTGTACTTTAGTATTTGTACTTTATGCCTAATTGCATTTTAATGTGAAAATCAAAAGAAAATTCTTTTTAGACCTAAAATTCAATTGTGTATGACTTTTTATGTATGATGTTCGATTTTAACAAACTTTATGTTATTGAAAAGCTCATGATACTTGCTTTTATTTAAAAATAAGATATATTATGTGTTCCAAGACTATCTAGACTAGGTTATTGTCATAACTTGCAAACAAAGTGTTGCTTGGTCATTTTCCTTTTCAACTACTATTACACCTGGAGGAGTGGAGAATTGAGCTTGACTAATCTAGCAAGGAGACTAGTATTTATGCTATTAGGCTATAAAGCCTTATCAAGTGCCACTTGGTCGTGAAACATGAATTTTTAGACTTAGTAAGTAACACTCTTTCATATAATATAATATGTGTTATATCTCCCTTAGTGTTGGGGGCAATGATTTTTTAAATTTTCATTTCTTAGAACTTGCAAATTAAATGTCATATGATCGTAAGCCCATGGCCATTGAAAGCTTGTGGTACAAGCTAAATTATATACTTAGACATCACCCTTCTTTAGCTTTTATATCATTAAAAAAAAGGAAACCTTGAAATATTATGAAAAATACATGAGAGTTCAAAAGATAAAAAAAGGAGAATCACAAGAACAAATGACTACTACAGGAGAGAAAAATTACGAAAGTTTCTATGTTTTCTGTAACTATTTTCTTTTTCCTCTAATAAGGGTCTCATATTTTTAAAAGTATTAAGGAATATACACGTGTATGCATACACATACAAGCTAAATTATATACTTAAACATCACCCTTGATAAGAATCAAAATCCGACAAGACCTATAATTAGGGCAAGAGCCAAATGATTTCAAATCTTAGCAATGATAGCCCATTCTGAGTAAATCAACCCCGAAATTATTTGTTTAATAATCTCTTTTCTATTACTCATATATTATATATTCCAACAGGCACACTTATCAGGCTTTACAGGGTGATGGACAAACTCACTAAGACTCAGCTTGTGGGTTATCTATGGACCGACTTAAGCCGGCGATGAGCTGGGCCGACGAATCCTATTGAAGAATTAGCATGTTGAAGACTATTTTCACTTGTAATTTATTTATTTGAATCATTTATGTTGTGAGTTTTTGAGACACTTTTATTTAGTTGTATAGGCGCTTTTAAGACCGACCACCTTAAAGTGGCATTGTTGTAATTTTGTGGACTTTTTAACCCTAAAAAGAGTAAGTATAAATACTTGTTTAAGTAGGGTTTTGGGGGAGCTTTTGAAATTTACAGCAAACATATTTTCATGTGAAGGTTAGGGTTCTTCCTAATTCCATTGGCTCTTATCAATTTCAATAAAAAAATTGGAATTGTGGCAAGTTGCAACAAAGAGAATTGTAAGTAATATCAATTCCCTATGTTGTGTTTTCCTTTTCATCACTAGTGAGTCATGTCTAGAGTTGATTAGGTTAGTTCTTTGATCTGAATTTGGTATCAATTGTATCCTCTTTTGTAATGAAATAAGATTGATTGGTTTTAGCACTTATTATTACCATCAATTTTGCTTTACACTTTGTGGCGTGGAATTGTCCTTACTGTGAGGAGGGTCACGGCTTTAATTTGTGTATTGTTGATTGGAATTCTCTTGGAACTTAAGTTGATTAAGTGATTCAATTGAGACTTATCATCTTTATGGTTTTCATCTCCTTGATTTTATCATTCAGATCATCTTCCATCAATTAGGGTTCATGCAAATTGTCTCACTTTTGAACCGAATTTGATCTTGTCCTTTAGGAATTGTAATTGGTTCATTTGCATGTGCTTAAACCCCATTTTAAGCACATCATCTTTTGGTTCAGAGTAATCACATTTGGATATTTAAGATTGAACACGTCAACATTTGAAGAATTGGTTCATAAACATTGAGGATTTGACACCATTTGGAAGCTAGTTTGATTGTCTTTCAAATTAGTTTTGCATGTGCTTAAACTCCCTTTTAGGCACATCAACCCTTCTTTAGTTTTTATATCATTGAAAAACATGGAAACCTTGGACTATTATGAAAAATACATGAGAGTCCAAAAGATAAAAAAAAAGGAGAATCACAAGAACAAATGACTACTATAGGAGAGAAAAATTACGAAAGTTTCTATGTTTTCCCTAACTATTTTCTTTTTTTTCCTCTAATAAGGGTCTCATATTTTTAAAAGTATCAAGGAATATAAACACGCATATGCATACACATGAGCTTTCAAACAACTATGATTTTGTAGTCAAATGATGTCCAATTTGGGAGTTATGGCCAACATTGTGAAGTTATATCAATATATTATAATACATGGAAGCGTATAATTTGGTGAATTAAAAAATTTGTGCTTCATGGTCACTTAACACCTAATTTCCAAGTCATAAACATTTTATAATTTTACCTAGTTTGAGTAATTGTAAGACACGTGATAACTCATATTTAAATAAAAGCATATGTTACAAACTTTCCAACCATATAAAATTTACTAAAATCAAACAATGTGAGCAAAATTTATGCACAATTAAAATTTTCAGCATAGAAGTAATCTTCTCCTAATTTTCAATACTAATTAAGAAATTTGAAAAGATTCATTTTTAACAAATTGATGAGTGATTGGACACTAAAATGCAATTAAAACTAAAGTATAGATAATAACCACTAGCTTCCCTACTAATGGAGATATTAAAGTGTAATAAAAACTAGAGTATAAACACTAAAATATAAAAATAAAAAATATAATAATAATAAATTTTATCTAGTAAATTGCAAAAAATTAATGGTAAACAAATCTTTGATGCATTTATTCCCACTCATTGCATAAGGATTTGAAGACTTGATTCTCTCCTTAGATCCCATCTTGGTGGTAGCTCAAAACTAATACATGTAAAAGTTAAATGTTTATAGATAAATATGGTTTTATATGTCTCTTAGCATTAGTAGTAAAAGAGAAAAATGATTATCCATCCCCATTTTTATTAATATATTTTTTATAATTTCATAACCACCTCCATAAGTTGTTAGCTACTAATGTGACTCTCCACTACCAAATGACATTAGTTTTTGTAAGTAGCGGTCTTAGACTTGATATATACTTGAGTTTAATTTGACCAAAAATAAAGTCAAAGCTTAGTCTTGAGCTACTTAACTAACTTATTGAGCTAAGTTCAAGTTTTAACCTATCCAGCTTAATAAACTTGTAAGTTAAACCAGACTAGAATCGAATTTAAGTACCTATTAAACTTTGTTGAATTTGATTGGAGTTTTAAGTTTTAATATAAATTTCATTAGGAGTAACATAGTTTTTTAAACTGCAAAGTTTAGTTGGGAATAATTAAGTGAGCTTGAACTCATTCGATGACATTTTAAATCAAGCATAAACTCAAATCTAAGCTTGAACTTTAAAATTTCAAGTCAAGATCAATTTAGCTTCATTTGATTTGCTTTCATTGTTTCTTTTTTTTCTTGATTAAAAGAGGGAATGCATTAAGTAGATAATACTACACATGATTTAGTCTATGAGAGCTCTATGCTCTCTAGCATAGGTTATATACATATCATTCAAAAGACTAAATAAAGCATCTTCATGAGGAACAAAAAGGAGCATATCTTGCGTCTTTGCAAAATTAGCTTTAGCTGCAAGTTGATATGCTAGTGCATTCCCTTCCTTATACGTAAATTCCAAATGCATATCTTCAAATAAACACAGCTTTTCCTTGCAAACATTAACAACATGAGCATATTTGTTAAGAGGGGTACATTCTTGTTTGATTAGCATGCCTACATTCTTTAAGTCTAAGTTGATTTCAAGTTTTTTAATTCTTAAGCTAAAGTAGTCTAATTCCCTAAAAGAGGCCCCATAACTGTACATGCAATGTGTCCAGTTTGCCTAGCTTTTTGTAGAAACCTAAGATCCAATGGCCACATTCATCACATAGAATGCCTCTAACAGTTATGCAAGATAAAGAGTTAGCTAACGCATTCGTGTTTAATTTAGCCCAACCCTTTTTGGGAGGTTGTCATTTGAAGTGAAACTAATTGATTGCATATATTTTTAAGTTTTTTCTCATGTAAGCCTAAAACTCATGTGCTTGCCACCATGCTTTTGTTTCTATTGGCTGGAGCTTTCTATTGCTCAAAAAAATTTGTTGATTCATGTTGTTCCAAATTTTCCATGAAGAGAAGCTAAAGGGGACAAGGGGGTGATGGCAGAAAGCTCTTTCCTCTTCAAGACACTATTTTCTCGTATCTAATGGGGCAATGGCTATTATTCATCGAAAGGAGAGTAGTTAAGCCAGATCCTACTCATATTTGCCTTGCCTATGGGTAAGAACTTAAAGTGTGGTCTATATCTTCATCAAGACTATTACATTTAGGACATTTAGCCTCTATGGTAGGGAAGATGGCATTAAGTTTAGCACTAGTAGGAAAATTGTTTGAGCATCATCTCCATAGGAATAACTTTAACCTTGGATGCAGCACCGAAGTCCATATCCAATGCAGGTCTAGTTTTACTCTAGCTTGATTTGGCTTAAGGTGGATATAGATGTCTTTTAATCTTAGATTCATTTTTAGCATTTGGTGAGAGGCTAATCACATCTATGTTTTCACCCTTTAGGAAGGAATTTGGCCCAATGTGGTTAGAAATCTACTTGGAAATGGGGTAAGATATCATGTTTTCCCTCCACTTAGATATGTCTTCCCAACATTCTCTTACTTTAGGTGCTCAAATGTTGGTAAAAGAGCGTTGTGGAAGAGTTTTAACAGTGGCCCTAAATGTAACCATGAGTCATGTTAGAATCTAGTTTTTCTTCCATTCCCTAAGATGTGGTAATTGCAATTGGAAAACCATTGGTGGCTTAAGATGACCACTTTCCATAAGTGAGAGATACTTGATGAGGGTTGCAAATAGGTGTTAGTGATTCTTTTCCTATACTTTTACTAGCATATGTTTGCCCAAGAGACTTTGCCTAAATGAAAATCCCAAAACCTTTTAATTGCCCATGCTTTGTTTCTCCTCTGAAGGCTATCCAATCCGAGCCCACCTTGCTCCTTAGAGCTAGTATTTGTTCCTAACTGCACTAGTGAATTTTTTCCCTAACGTTGGTACCATTCTAAACAAAAGCCCTTACAATATTATCAGGGACTTCTATTGTTTTAGTAGGAAGCGGGAAAGCTTGCATATAGTAAGAGGGAATTACTTAAAGGATAGTTTTGGTGAGAAGCAATCACCCAACTATGAAGTCCAAAAAATTTCAAAAATTTATATAAACAATTACAGAAAATAAATAGAATAATAAATATTATTTTATTCTAAATTTGTGATAATAATAGGTTTTAAAAATTTAAACAATTAGAAAGAACGACTTTCGTAAGAAAGATAAGATGATGAACGTAATAAATTGAATTTTATGAAATATGTTACCAAATAAATTTAGGAAGCGGCGTACTTGAAAATATCCGAATATAAAAATATAAACGAATAAATGAAAATAATTGTAAAAATTTAACTTTAGTTCGGGTAAATTAAATTAAAAGAATAAACATTCGAAACATAATTTTTAAACAATATTAGGTTAAGTAATGAAATTAATGTAAATTATAAATCTAGGAATTTCAAATTAAAATTTAGAGTAAACATTTATGTTCGAAATAATCAAATTAACATAGATGTAGAAATTCGTAGTAAATTTCCAAAAATACAAAATTTAAATGTATTCTTGTACTTGTATGAAATATAAAAATAGAGACAAGTATAATATATAATATAATATAATATATAAATATATATAATTTAAAAAAAAGGTCAGATTGCGTATGACCAAGCATGACATCAGCCGGCCCCCATCACATTGGCTGCTCCAGTCACATCAGGCGTCCTTGCCATTTCCCCTGCCCCATTCTTCTTTTGCCCTTCCTTCCTCCTCCTCCTTTTTCTTCTTTTTCTTTTCTTTCTCCTTCTTTTCTTCTTCCCTTCTCTTCTTTTACCACGTCTTTGCCAATTGCTTCCAACGGTTGCAACAACGATGGCAACAGTGAATAGCAGCGACGACTTCGACCTTAGTGACGATAGCCACCACAACAGCAGCAATGGTGTCCATGACCGCGACTTGGAGTTGTGTTACGTCATCTCCTTTTTTGACGACGGCAAGCGACAATGATGACAACAACTCCGGCGGCAATAGCCCTCGACAGTAGCAACGGCAGTGGATGGTTGAGTGTGTGAGTGTACGTGAGAGGGAATGATCACTGCAACAACGATGACCAGAATGACGATGAGCCCGACAACAGCAACGGTAGCTGCATGGACAACCTTCAACAGCAGCGATAGTTGCCTCTAACTGTGACAACCACCCCAGTTGCAACGGCAACCATGGCGACGACAGCAATTGAGACGACTAACAACCCAGCAACTCCGGCGAAAATAGCAACGGTGACAACAACAATTTAGTAGCTGCAACAACAACAACAACAGCCACCCAACAACGGTGGCCGTGACAGCCACAGCAACGGTAGCAGCAATGACGGTCCCAATCACGACAACAACCACAACCCTTAACAGCGACAGCAATGGCGATGGATGGTGTGTGTGAGGGTGTGTTTGTGTGTGCGTGAAGAAGTGTATGTGTGCAGATGAAGGAAGTGTGTGGGTATCCGTGGAGGGAGGCCGTAAGAGTGTGTACATGTGAGTGTGTGTAGATGAAGAGGAGGTGTAAGTGTAGTATGTGTGTGGTTGTGTGCGTGTCTGTACACGAAGGAAGAGGACTACAATAGCAACGGCAACAGTAACCACGCCGACGGCCACGATGATAGCCACAGCAGCACTAACAACGACCCCCATAGCAACTGCAACGATGATCCTAACAACGGCAATAACGATATGCTACTATGTTGTGTTATATGTCGAATGCTATGCATATGAAATTGATGTTTGTTGTGTTGCTATTTAATATGATTGTTGTTGAGTTAAGTTATGTAGTAGAGAATAACGAGTTAGGTAAGAAGTAAAGAATATAGGGGAATGAATGGTCCGAGAGTTTAGATGTCATTACCTTAATGATAGCACCTAGCGCCATATCGCTAATGCTATAACCATAAGCCTAACCCATGTTTTACAAATTGTTTTCTTCCAAATCAAACCAAAATACAGAAACTTAGCTTTTCGTTCTACGGTTACTGAGAAGGTATGCTTAATTGGAATAGGGTGTATAGGTATCAACATGTATACATGTCAGAGCTAGTTCTTGAATGTGTATACCTATACTTAACGAACTTATTTTCATATTATATTTACGAAATATACTCATGAACCCAACCATACCAATCGTGAGTGTAACCTTGGTTTTTACAACTTAATGACCATATTTTCTTACCCTCTTAAGTACGTAAGGAGAGATGTCTAGCAAATTGTCCTTATTTAAGGAAAGGTCCCAAACATATATATGTATAGATATGTATATATGTATATTATGCACAAGTGACCTGAAAACATTAAAAAGGAAGATGCGAGATGACTTTGTTAGCTCTCGAAAGTGTGAGAATGATAAAGCACTTGAGAAGTGCGATGGCACAGAAGTGTCAAAGATGATTAATGTAAATCAACCCCGAGTGGTTGGTTTAACATGTGATATAAATGACACAGAGGTGTCAGAAATGATTATAAGCCAACCCGAGTGGTTCGATATTTGAGAAAAAGGGCACAAAGGTGCTAGATTTGATGATCGTAAGTCGACCCAAGTGGTTTGACATTTAAAAGAATGGCACAGAAAGGTGTCGAGATAATTTAATCCATTATAAACTGGATAGGTTTATGTCTATGGGGATTTGGGTTCAGTATCAATTGTGTGTGATAACCCATGCATAATCCTTGCTTGAGATGAGTGAAATGGAATGTTTGATGTTTACTTCTATGGTATAATTGATTGTGATTGTAAATGTTGTTTGATCACTCTAAATAAATTAATTAGGAAATGTTGTTTAATCACCCTAAATAAATTAATTAAGGAAGAGGACCGATTTAAAAACTTGACATGCATTTTCATGAGACATTGTATGAGATTGAAGGCCATCACTGTCACAGGATGCGTCGGAAGTGATCAAGAGGATCGTTGTTCCGCCAAGTGTGAACTAAGTGATTAGGGGATTATCGCACCTTGACGGTTCTGAGTCCGGCCTGTCCTTGAGGGTTTTGCTCCGTTTGGTGCAGAGAGGCACGGGAGTGTTCACTGTTGAGTTAATAAGATATCATAATTAGCCAAGTGATAAGATAAATAAATCGGGTAATGACTTGGGCACTAATGTTGGCTTTGGAATCCCCAACCCAAGGTTAAGGGAGGCGTAAACCCTAAAATTCACGTCAATTATCGGAAGACCACATAAGATGTTGCATTCATATGGTTGTTCATGCATAGCATATGTTTAATATTTTAAATTGAATTTGCTTGCTTATGTATGTATATAGCATATGTCTAATGTTTGATTTGAGTTTGTTTGTATGTGTGTAAGTGGCATTGAAAGTGTTACCATCCCATTCACTGGGCCATGGTGTGCTCACCCTCTCATAAGCTTTATGTAGGTGAAGACAGCGAAAGCGCGGGATGGGCTAAGATGTGAAGTGTTGAGAGTTTTAGAAGACCAAAACAACGAAGTAAGATTTGTGAAGGATAGATTTACTTAGATGAAATGTTAGGACCCCATGTGAATAGATTTTGAAGTGGAGAACCTAGGATTTATCCTATTTTACTAATTGGTAGGGGATACGATTCTCTGTGATCATGGTTAACCGTAGGGTACGGGATCCATAGTTGTATTTTATTTTCTAATTATATGTACTATAACTTGTTGTAGATGTAATTATTTACTTAGAGTCTTACGATCTCTGACTCGTAAAACAATTATCATGTAACGGGTGCACACATGCCATGATATTTTAGTAGAGGCTTCTAGGCCCCCTTTTGGGGCGTGACACCAACCATGCTTAATGATCAAGCCTTCCATCCTACTAATTTCTTCTAGACCTTTTCTATGATTTAGGTAAATTGTATGGCCTTAGGTTTGAGGCCAATTTCTAGTGAGAACCCAAGATATTTGCTAAAGGTAGAAGTGGTTGTCAACCCAAGGTTGGTTTGCATGTCATGCCTTATTTGAGAGAGAGAGAGAGGGAACTTTTGATTTAAAGGGCTTGAATTAGAGCTCTAGCCATTTCTTGAAGATGGCTAAAGTTTCAAGAATTGTTTTGGATGATTTTTTTGTAGCTTCGACCATTAAGATAATGTAATTAGCAAAAAGTAAGTGTAAGAAGCTAATATTCACTCCTCTTACCTTAATGGGCTCCTAATTACTAAATGCAACTTGCTAATATATTTATCTACTTAGGATTTCCATTCCTAAAATAAATAGGCAAGGGGAGTGATAGATACAAATTAAATATGTATATTAAGTGAGCATTAAAGCATTTTCCCTAATTTTGGTGTGTTTTTGAAGGATTTTATTTTTAACTTGAGTAATATTTTGATTTCGAGGCTTTGATGAATTATTGAATTAAAAAGGAGTAAAAGAAATCAAATTTTACTCATTTTGAGTTAAATAGAAGAAGTTATAAATTTTTTAAGACAGACACAAGTAGCAAACACGACCATGCTGGAATCATGTTGAAATGAAGTTTGAAGAAATAAATTACGAGAGTTAAATAGGGGTGAGACACAATTGTATCTATTGGTCATGTGTTTCTTAGAAGTAATTATTTTCAAGTGTGACTTAGACACAACCTTTAGACATGACTGTGTCTAGACCTTGTCAATTGTAGATTCAACTTTCTAGAAATTTTGTTCGACAATTTTGACACAACTCGAAGCACGACTGTGTTGAATACGTGTTGGCATTAAAGTATAGTTTTAGACACTTGCTATATAAATAACTTTGAGAAGATGTTTTAATAGGTTTTAGGGATCTTTTAGAAGTAAAGAAGATCATATTCTTTTACTTCAAGAATTAGAATTTTTCTTTAGAATTCTTTAACGATGCATACATTCTCATCATTGAGGGATTCTAATTTCATTATGATTAGAGTTCAAACTTCTTAATATCTAGACTTTTGGATCCTAGGATTGTTATGTAATTGGGTTTATTGCTACTTCAATGAAATCTTTAATTTCTTGATTAATCATATATTCTTGATTTTATTTAGATTAATATTTCTAAGGTATTATTCTAATTATTTGATATTATGCATTATGATTGAGAAATTTAATATGTAATTAGATCTCACATGATCTAAAGGAATTTGTTTAATCTTATAGATAAGTTGCATGATTCTTCAGGAATTGATTCAATTGTTCTTTTAAAGAATTCTTTGTTCTTAATGCAATCTTAGAAATATGCTATTATAAAAAAAATTCAAATAGGTATTTTTGAGATTAGGATTGATAAACTTGATAAAGTTATTGATCTAATTTAAGAATTCTCCTATTTAATGAATTTAAAGATGAATTTGAATAATTTTTTTGATGTTAGATAATAAATCCTAAAGGAAGTAAAGTCTAAATACTTGTCTTGCCATCTTAAAGTTAATTGTAATTTTTTTTACTCTTCTTTCTTCCAAATGAGTTTTAGTTTAGTAGATAGTTATTAGATGTAATTTTTAAATTAATTAATCTTTATAATTTATCAGTTAGATAATAGGGTGTAGGTTAGTATTAGTACTTATAACCTTTGCTGGACAACATCCGTCACTATATTACAAAATTTGATAAGTATACTTATATTGCATTAAGTTTTGGCATTGTTGCTGGGGATTGCAATATCAAAAATACTGACCACTTTATTAATTTAACCATTTATTAGTTTTTTTTTCGTAGTGTATGGCCTAAAGTACTCCAATAGATGTGCTAATATTTGACCCAAAGATCAAAAAGACAGCTAAATGTATAAGGAAGACTGTTCAATAGACAGTGGAAGAAATAAATCAAGATTCTTCTCTAAAAATTAAAGTAGAAGAGGAAGAGGATGATTTGGAAATTATGGGTGACGAAACCAAAACCAACATTAGATTATGCACGATTACTCCAAACCTTCTTTAGTTGGAGCTAACTCTAGTATTGTTAGGCCACCTATTACTGCCAATAATTTTTATACTCAACCACATATCATATAAATGGTGCAACAGTTTATGCAATTTGATAGGCTATAAGTTAAGGACTCTAATTCTCACATATTAAATTTTTAGGAAATTTGTGACACTTTTAAGATTAATGGGGCTTCTCATAATGCAATTAAGTTGTGACTCTTTCCTTTCTCATTAAGAGGTCAACCAAAACAACGGTTGAATTCACTTCCAAGGGGATCCATTACTACATGGAATGATATGGCAAAAAATTTCCTCGGAAAATATTTCCCCCCTACTAAAACAATCAAGCTTCGGAAAGACATATTGTCATATGCTTAAACCTTGTATGATACTTTAGAAAGATATAAGGAGTTATTGAGGTGATGTCCATATCATGGCCTTCCTCCTTAGATGTAAATCTAAACCTTTTATAATGGTCCCAATTTATCAACCAGGCAAATGAAAGATGTCATTACTAAAGGAACACACTAAAACTCCTAAAGAAACAGGGCTATAGGAATCTATGAGTTAGATGTTGTGACAACTTTAGCTAACAAGGTTGATGCAATTTGTAGGAAATTAGATGTACTCTATGTAAATCTCCAACATAATTAGGGAGAAGCAAGTGTAGAGGGATTTAAGACATAAAACCAATGGGAGCAAGTAGATTTTTTAGGAAACCTCTCTAGACTGCAAAACAACCCATATAATAACACCTACAATCCGTGCTAGAGGAATCATCCAAACTTCTCTTGGAGTAATCAAAATCCAAATTAGCAAATTATGAATTTGCCTCCACTAGGATTCTAGCAGCCCCCACCACAAGAGAAGAAATTAGGTTTGGAAGAGCTTTTAACTAAATATATTCAAACTAATAAGGCTAGATTGCAAAATATTAACATTTCTTTGAGAAATCAAGACCACAAGAGAAGAAATTAGGTTTGGAAGAGCTTTTAACTAAATATATTCAAACTAATAAGGCTAGATTGCAAAATATTAACATTTCTTTGAGAAATCAAGAAGCCTCTAATCAAAACTTGGAAAACAAAGTGGGTTAACTTGTAAAAATGATGGCCAAAGGACAGCAAAGGACATTGCCAAGAATCACCAAGACTAATCCTAAGGAGCATGTGAGAGTAATAACCTTTATAAGTGGAAAGGAATTTGCAAGTTGAATAAAAAATTAGTGGGGAGTTAGAAAAGAAAGAAGAGGAAGTTAAAGAAAAAGAGAATATTGAGTCACAAAAAGTGAAGGAGTATAGACCACCAATACTTTATCCTCAATGCCTTAAGAAAGACAGCTTTGATGAGCAATTTAGTAAGTTCCTTGATCTTTTTAAGCAATTACATATCAGCTTACCTCTTGTTGATGCTTTATTGTAGATGCCAAAATATACAAAGTTCCTAAAGAACTTGTATCTAACAAAAGAAAGTTGGAGGAGCTTTCAACTATTACATTAAGTGAGGAATGTTTGGTGATCCTTTAGAACAAGCTACCTAAGAAATTGAAAGGTTTAGGGAGTTTTACTATTCTTTATTTAATTGTTAACTTAGAAAATTTAGGACCAAGTATTAATCTTTTACCATACAAATTATTTCAAAAACTAGGGTTAAGAGAGCCAAAACCCACATGTATGAGTTTGCAACTAGCTATTAGATTTGTCATACACCTTAGGGGAATTATAGCGAATGTGCTCATCCAAGTGGGAAAGTTTATTTTTTTGTAGATTTTGTTATACTTGATATAGAGGAGGATATAGAAGTACCTCTTATCCTAGATAGATCTTTCTTGGCTACAACTAGGGCTATTATCGATGTCAATGGTGGTAAACTCATTTTAAGGGTAGGAGACAAAGAGCTAATTTTTAAGGTGCTTGAAATTATGAAAAAAAATCTGCTAACCAAGATGATACATGTTATCGCTTGGATGCTATCGATTTCTCTATTGTTGATTATGCGCAAGAGATGTTATCTAAGGATCCCTTGGAATGCTGCTTACAAAAAGGGGTAGAAGAAAAAGTAGAAAACCCTGAATGTGTTGAAGTTGTAACCTAGTTAGAGGCTAACAATTCCATTATTGGGAAGAAGGGGTTTAAGCAAATCAATATGGAGAAGGAAATTGAGCTAAAACCATCCACTAAAGATCCACTAGTAGTAGAATTGAAGTAACTTCTAGATTATCTAGAGTATGCCTTTTTAGAGAAGAATTCTAAGCTACTAGTGATCATAACATCCAATTTAAAAACATATCAAAAGGAGAAATTGCTAAAGATACTCTGAAAACATAAGAAGGCTATTATATGGAATTTCTCATAAATAAAGAGGATTAGTCCTTTATTTTACACCCACAAAATTTTAAGGGAGGAAGATTTCAAACGAATGGTGCAACCTTAAAGAAGACTGAATCCTAATATGAAAGAAGTAGTCAAAGCTGAGGTGATCAAGCTGTTAGACACAATTGTGATTTATCCAATTTTTGACAGCTCATGGGTTAGTCCTATGTTGATAGTGCCTAAGAAGGGAGGGATGATAAATGTTATAGGGTACTCAATAATTGTAATATTTATAATAGTCTTTTGTTTAATTTTTTTATATTTTGGATGGATATTACACTTAATCACTCTTTATTTTGATTTTAGAGGTTTGAAATGTAATTTATGATTTAACAGAAGAATTATGTGAAATTTGAAGCAAAAATATCAATTTTACATGATATGGTGAAGAGCATGACCATATCTAAGGCCATGTAGAACAAAACAAGATAGAGCATTTTAAAGTAGCCATGTAGGCAACCATGTAGAAGTACACGAGCAAGAACATGGCCGTGTTAAAGGGTGTATTGAAGGCAATTTTTGGATATCTCTGAAACAAAATGGTACATGGGCAATAGCGCAACCATGTTGTCACCGTGTAAAGCCAAAATTTTAATTTTCCAAATTTAATTTCTAAGCTCAATTTTACTTTCCAAAAGTGTAATTCATCTTGAAGATTTGATTTCCTTTTAAAAGTAGCTGAGTTTCCTAAAATATGGAGAAGTCGTTACTGCTTATTGAAGTAATATTTCCTAATTTATGAAGAGTTTGGGGTTTTTATAGAAAATTTAAACTTTCCTAGCTAGGCAATGATTGATGGCTATATAAGGAGTATAAATTTCTAGCTAAAGGGAGAGAGTTTTAAAGTGATAACAGCATAGTGATAGATTTTAGTATTGTTGTTTATTTGATGTTTTTCTTTATGCACTCTTTATATTGTCACTGTAAACACCCCATTTTTGCCCTAATGATCAATAATAATCAATCATAATTAGTTTCCATTTTTTTCTATTTTTTCTCTAATTTAGCAAAAATAGGAAAGATATTCAAAAAATAAAATAAATAGGAAAAATACATCAATTTTGGAAAATAATTGCAGAAATGGCAATAAAAAGGGTTAAATAATTTTTACAAATTTTTGAAATTTCAAAAAAATACAAAAAAATAAAAAAAATCGCATTGCATATATGCAAATTGCGAAAATAAGAAATCGCAAAAGTAAGCTAGCCCAGTTGGTCCAAACCTTGGTCTGGTGCGCGCAGGAGTGGGCTCGGTCAGGGGTTCGAAACGCGGGGGAGGCAGATTCCGTGTTTTGTAAATTTTTTCTTCGCTTGGGACACGTGTCAGCAGATGATTGGCTGGAGTAAACGCATGCGCCGGGCGCGTGATCATCTTCAACCTCCGTCCGAGATCGCCGGCGAGGAGAAAAATTTGAATTTCAACCGTTTTAATTCGATTTTTTGCACAAGTCCAACAAATCTTCAACTGAAATAAGATAAACATCATCCAATTGGAATCAAATCGCAACAAATCAATGGATTTGCACAAATCGGAGATGGGTTTTAACCGCAAATCCGATTTGCTTCAATCGATGGAAATCCGAGCTTATCCAGCTTGATTTCTTGCACCTATAAATAGAGGATGAAGGGGAGAGGCAGAAGCACGATTGTCTCCCGAGTACTCATCGACAACGGGTCATCCTTCAATGTGTGCCCATTGGCTACCCTCAACTTATTGGGGGTCGATCCAAGCAATATTAAACCCAACTCGATGGTGGTCAGGGCTTTTGACGGGTCAAAAAGAGACATAGTAAGGGAGATAAACTTGCCAGCCCGCAAGTGTTCTACATATCCTTTCAAGTCCTCGACATCCCAAGATCTTTCAACCTACATTTGGGAAGGCCTTGGATACATACTGCTGGAGCCATACCCTTCGATCTCCATCAGAGGGCCAAATTCATTACAAATGGGCAGATAGTCACTGTGCTGGGCAAGCAGGATTATGCCATCTACAAAGAAACCGCCATACCATACATTGGGCATGTTGGTTTCGAAGACCTTGGTCTCCAGATATTCAACGAGGTGAATGTGGTGACCAGCAAGGAATGCCATCAGTTTAAGGAAGGGTAGCAAGGGACGTTTGGACTAGGGTACGTTCCTATAGCCTAGGAAGAAGCACAAGCCAGAGGTGTCAAAGGCAGGAAGAAAGAGAAGCCAAGCAACACCTAGATGCGCATTCTACCCCTCCAGCAATCTTTCAGACAAGCAACTACCATTCAAGAGCCAAGGATAAGCGAAGATGACGTCAGTAATGGGAGTCCAACCCCTCGCATGTCCAAACCGCATCTAGCTCTCAATAATATGTTCTGTTATCCTATTGATAGCGCTAGGTCAGCTCAAGGATAGGGAACAATTGTTAAAAAAATTTATTGAAACTTCTTTATAATAAATTACAGTTTGTCTTACTTATATATGTCTGCTTTCATTTTACTTCACCCAGATCTCCTACCATCGAACATCAGGAGCATTTCGCGCAGGTAGAAAATAAAAACGCTGATATCGTTCCCAACGCTGCTGGGTCAGTTGTTGGAGGCGATATCCTTGACCACGAAATAATACAAGAAAATTGGCAAAAATATGAACAAAGTGGAATTTCAATCGACGAGCCGGTGGAGACAGTAAATCTAGGAAGCATTGAGAAACCTAAAAACCTCAAGATCGGGACCAGTTTAAATGCCGAGAAAAAACGTAAGATGATCGAGCTGTTAACTGAATATGCAAATGTGTTCGCCTGGTCATATGTTGACATGCCAGGACTAGACCAATCAATAGTGGTTCATAGGCTTCTCACGAGGAAAGATGTCAAACCTAAAAAACAGAAATTGAGAAGATTTAGGCCTAACATCTTACTAAAGATTAAAGAGGAAGTCAAGAAACTGCTAGAAGTAGGGTTCATCGAAGTGTCTGATTACCTAGAATGGGTAGCGAGTATAGTCCCTGTTATGAAAAAGAATGCAAAAGTACTCGTATGCGTAGACTTCCGGGACTTAAACCAAGCTACGCCAAAGGATAACTTCCCCCTACCTCACATTGATGTTCTAGTGGACAACACTGCAGGAAACCATCTTTTCTCATTTATGGACGGTTTCTTAGGATATAATCAAATAAAAATGGCCGAAGAAGATAAAACCAAGACTACTTTCATCACAACATGGGGGACTTTCTATTACAAAGTCATGCCCTTCAGTTTGAAAAACGCCGAGGCAACGTATCAGAGAGCCATGGTCGCGATACTTCATGACATGATGCATCGAGAAGTCGAAGTATACGTCGACGACATGATAGCCAAGTCTAAAGAAGAAGAAAGCCATACAGATATCCTAAGAAAGTTGTTTAAGCGATTGAGAAAGTTCCAGCTCAAGTTGAATCCAGAGAAGTGCACTTTTGGGGTCACAACGGGTAAGTTGTTAGGGTTTGTCATAAGCCGGGAAGGCATTAAAATCGACCCTGACAAAGTAAAATCTATATTAGAGCTACCTTCCCCATGCATTGTCAAAGAAGTAAGAGGTTTGCTGGGAAGGTTAAATTACATAGCTCATTTTATCTCACAGCTCACAAAAGTGCCGTCCACTATTCCATCTGTTGAAAAAGAATGCCGCAGTAGAATGGGACGACGAATGTGAAGAAGCATTTAGGACGATCAAAGACTATCTCATAAAGCCTCTGGTCTTGATAGTCCCGAAGCAAGGGAAGCCCCTATTCTTATACCTCACGATACTCCTTGAGTCCATGGGATGCGTGTTGGGGCAAAAAGATGAAAAGGGAAGAGAGCATTCCATATATTACCTAAGTAAGAAATTCACAGATGGGGAACAGAGGTATTCAGAAGTAGAGAGGACTTGCTGTGCTCTGATTTGGGTCATGCACCGGTTAAGGCAATACACCCTTTACTATCATATTGGGCTGCTGACAAGACATGATCCTCTAAAGTACTTGGCAGAGAAGCCCATTTTGATAGGGAGAATCTCTAAATGGAAAATGCTCTTATCGGAGTTTGATATCACATACATAAATCAAAACTCGATGAAAGGGCAATCTTTAGTCGACCAATTGGCAAATCACCCAGTTGAGGGAAATTCCCAAAAACTACAAGCCCAATTCCCTGATGAAAATATATCAACAATGGAAGGCATACCAGTAGAAGATTGTGGAATAGAGTAGAACCCTAAGTGGAAGATGTTCTTCGACGGAGCTGCAAATGTATTCGGTTGTGGGATCGGGGCAGTGTTGATATCCCCAGATGGAACACAATTCCCTTCAGCAACAAGGCTCACATTTCCATATACCAATAATATCGTGGAATATGAGGCATGCATCTTTAGCCTCAAAATGGCTTGCCAAATGGAAATCCGTGAATTAAAAGGATACGAAGATTCATCACTTATCATATTACAGACAAGAGGGGAATATAAGGCTAAAGACCCCAAACTGGTACCACACCATCAACATTTGACAGAGCTAATCGAAGAATTTGAGGCAATCACTTTCACATACGTCCCGAGAACTCAGAATCAGTTTGCAGATGCACTCGCCACACTAGCATCTATGATTCAGATAACAGGGGGAGCCGAAGTCCAACCAATGAAAATAGACATCGAAAATCGGCCCGCTGATAAAGGCATATTTTACTCATAATTCATTAAGCAATTTGCAAGTATTCATTATTGATTTTAGAGAAATCACAAAGAAATGGTACTTAATCATGTTTATTTTTACATTTCAGATGTTGGAGGACTTTGAGTTCAAAGCTTAATCAATTTGGAGAGATTGCATACAAATTGAAGCATGAAAAGATTGAAGGATGGCAAAGGAAAAATCAAAGCCACCGACCTTTATGGCCGGCTTTCCATGCAACACCGCCGGCCTTTATGGTCGGCTTAAATGAAGGCCGGCCTTGGGCCGGTCTTATTTTAATTGCATCTCATCGTCTCCCCTTGCATATATATAGGTCCTATGTCGATTTGTAGAGGATTTTTTTGGTCAATTTTTCTTGTTCTCAAAGTAGTTTTAACCTAGTTTTAAGGGAGAATTGTGGAGATCAAATCTTGGAGAAAACTTTGTGATTTTGGTGGAGATTATCATCCTTTGTGAAGGATTTGTGGAGTTCCTTGCAATTAAGGTTTTATTTGTATTGTTGAATTGGTGATTTCTAAACTTTATCTCTTATATGCAATTCAAGTATTTGATCCAACTATTGAATATTATTTCTTTTGCACGAATCTCCTTGAATCATAATCATGTCTTTATCTCCATGAATTGCTAAGTCTTTTCCTTAGGAAATTGGATGAAACCTTAGAATGTTAAAAGGATAATTGTAGCCATGTTATATGATTAGGAGTTATTAGGATTATTCATGATTGCAATTCCTTTGATTTCAATTATAATTGGTCTTTGATTATAATTGTTAGAAATCCTTTTGATACGGGAGTTGATTAGGATTTGTTAGGAATTCTTAATTAGACTGATTGTCAATACGGGAGTTGAGATAATTGGTTTAATTAGAGTTTATGGAGGGCGCAATGCAATGTTTCTTGTTAATTAGTCACTAAGGGATTAGGGTTAATTGATTTAGGGCATTAGTTGTTTGTAGCATCGGGAGGTGTATGAACATAATTTTGATTCCTTGGTTAATTGGAGATGCGGAAGTCGACTAATTGATTTAAGGTTAATTTCCCTAAAAAGGATTTTCTAAACTCACTTGAATAACCTTATAACCACTAGTTGATATAATATGGTAGCAGTTTGATTAACGAATCTAGGGTGAATTCTAATTTCCCTCGTTCATAATTGATAGATTCTTCATAAAATTCTCCTTGTTTGCTTTAAGTTAAATTTTTAGCTTAGACATTTCAAAACCTCTTTTTAATCACTTAGATATTGATAAGAATTGCCATAGGTCTAGTACTCTATTGGTTCCTCGAGGGATCGACAACTTTACTTTTCACCACTCTATTACTTGATATGACCAGTGCACTTGCTGCTATTGCGCTTTTATTTTATATACATTCTGAGCGTATCAAGTTTTTGGCACCGTTGCCAAGGAACTAATAGATGTTAGATTTCATAGTTTTGTTGGTAGTCTAGGTGCAATTTTACGTTTTTCTTGGCTTTTGGTCTCTTTGCAGGTGTTACATGTGCAGGAGTAGGAGTGCTGATCTCCTACCATTCGATATTGAGATTGAGCGTACTCTACATCAGATTAGAAGAGACAAAAGCAGAGAGAACAAGTAGAAGAGAGGGCGAATGAGGATAATCACCAGATTCAGGGTGTTCAGCAAGCACTTAGAGATTTCTTTGTTCCTAACGTTCAGGAACCACCCATTGTTAGGCCAGCTATACAAGCCAACAATTTTGAGCTTAAACCAGCACTCATTCAGATGGTGTAATCGAGTCAGTTTAGAGGGTATTCGAATGAGAGCCCTAATGATCATCTTGCCGGGTTCCTTCAATACACCAACACTGTCAAGCAGAATGGTGTCACTGATGATGCCATAAGACTACAACTTTTCCCTTTCTCATTGAGGGATAAAGCTAAAGCTTGGTTTTATTCATTGCCCTAGGGATCTGTCACTACCTGGGAAGACCTATCAACCAAGTTCTTGAGGAGATTCTTCCCACCAGCTAGGACCGCTAAACTAAGAAGTGACATCACTATGAGACATTGAGGTCTCTTGTGGATGCTGCAGCTGGGGTGCACTAATGGGAAAAACTTACGTAGAGGCCAGTGCATTGATAGAAGAGATGGCCTCTACTGCACACAATTGGCAAAATGAGAGAAGTGGTACTAGAGTGGCTTCATTGAATGACAATTTCGCTATAGCTTAGTTGACTGCTCAGATAGCTGCCCTCATCACTCAGGTAAGTAGACTCGCCTCTTCAAATTCTTTTAATGCTAATCCATCTTCTAGTTGTGAAATTTGCTCAGGACCTCACTCAGCTAGTGAGTACATGGCTGGAAAGTCGTCAGCTCCATCTAGTAGAGAGCAGGTAAACTTTGTAGGCAACCTCCAGAGAGGTACTCAAGGACCATATTCGAATACATACAATCCTGGGTGGCACAATCATCCAAACTTCTCATGGAGGAATGAGAATCAAGCACTTAACCCCCACCACCCACCCCCCCCTGGATTTCCCAAACAAGCCTCTGCTCAGAATGCCTATTCTCAACAGCAACCCACTCAGATGGAAGAGCTCATGAGGAGCTACATGCAAAAGATTGACACCCTCCTGCAAAACAACAAGCTTCTATCAGAAACTTGGAGGGTCAGCTCGGTCAAATTGCACAACAGCTAAGTACTAGATCCTCAGGGTCTTTGCCTAGCAAAACTGAGGAGAACACCCATCATGTCAATGCCATCATGCTAAGGAGTGGTAAGGAGGTGAAGAAAGCTGAAAGGTAGGTAAAAATTCAAGAGAAAGATCTAGAGAAAGGTAAGCAGAAGGAGGAGGAACTCACATCCAAAGCACCAGTGTTGCAGCCTTATGTTCCACCTATCCCCTTCGCAGGAAGACTCAAGCAGAGGGAGTTGGAAGCCTAGTTTGCCAGGTTTTGTGACATATTTAAGGGGCTTCAAATCAATATACCTCTTGATACGCTCAGAACGTATATATAAAATGAATAGAGTACTAGACCTATGGCAATTCTTAACAATATTGAGATGATTAAAAAGGGGTTTTGAAATGTCTAAGCTAAAAATTTAACTTAAAGCAAACAAGGATAATTTTATGCAGAATCTATTAATTATGAACGAGGGAAATTAGAATTCACCCTAGATTCATTAATCAAACTGCTACCATGTTATATCAACTAGTGGTTATAAGGTTATTCAAGTGAGTTTAAAAAATCCTTTTTAGGGATGTTAACCTTAAATCAATTAGTCGGCTTCCGCGTCTCTAATTAACCAAGGAATCAAAATTATTTTCATACTCCTCCCGATGTTACAAACAACTAATGCCCTAAATCAATTAACCCTAATCCCTTAGTGATTAATTAACAAGAAACATTGCATTGCGCCCTCCATAAACTCTAATTAAACCAATTATCGCAACTCCCGTATTGACAATCAGTTTAATTAAGAATTCCTAACAAATCCTAATCAACTCCCGTATCAAAAGGATTTCTAACAATTATAATCAAAGACCAATTATAATTGAAATCAAAGGAATTGCAATCATGAATAATCCTAATAACTCCTAATCATATAACATGGCTATAATTATACTTTTAACATTCTAGGGTTTCATCCAATTTCCCAAGGAAAAGACTTAGCACTTCATGGAGATAAAGACATGATTATGATTCAAGGAGATTCGTGCAAAAGAAATAATATTCAATAGTTGGATCAAATACTTGAATTGCATATAAGAGATAAAGTTCATAAATCACCAATTCAACAATACAAATAAAACCTTAATTGCAAGGAACTCCACAAATCCTTCACAAAGGATGATAATCTCCACCAAAATCACAAAGTTTTCTCCAAGATTTGATCTCCACAATTCTCCCTTAAAACTAGGTTAAAACTACTTTGAGAACAAGAAAAATTGACCAAAAAAATCCTCTACAAATCGACATAGGACCTATATATATGCAAGGGGAGATGAGGAGATGCAATTAAAACAAGACTGGCCCAAGGCCGGCTCAAGGCTGGCAGCCTTCATTTAAGCCGGCCATAAAGGTCGGCGGTGTTACATGGAAAGCCGGCCATAAAAGCCGACGGCTTTGATTTTTCCTTTACCATCCTTCAATCTTTTCATGCTTCAATTTATATACAATCTCTCCAAATTGATTAAGCTTTGAACTAAAAGTCCTCCAACATCTGAAATGTAAAAATAAACATGATTAAGTACCATTTCCTTGTGATTTCTCTAAAATCAATAATGAATACTTGCAAATTGCTTAATGAATTATGAGTAAAATATGCCTTTATCACCTCTCTTAGAGGCCTTGAAGAAAATTCCATCCTATGCCAAATTCATGAAGGAGCTGCTCTCTAACAAAAGATCCATGGAGAGTGTTGAGAAAGTAATGCTTCTTGGCGAGAGTTTAGTTGTCATAGAGAAGAAATCTGCTCAGCTACCTAGAAAGCTGAAAGATCAGGGAAGTTTCAGTATCCCTTGCACCATTGGTAATATTGATTTTGAGAATGTTTTGATTGATTCTGGTGCAAGTATTAATTTAATGCCACTTTCAGTTTTTAGGAAGCTTGGAATAGAGCCACAAAAGTGCAAGAGGAGACCAATCCCTGTGCAGCTAGCTGATAATAGCTCAAGGTTTTCTAAGGGTACAGTGGAGGATGTCTTAGTCAAGGTCGATAAATTCATATTTCTAGTGGACTTTGTCATACTGGATGTGGAAGAAGATGAGGACATTCCACTCATTCTGGGTAGACCATTCCTAGCCACAGGTCAAGCTCTAATTGATGTAGGACAAGGTAAGCTCACCCTTCGAGTACTAGATGACCAGGTAACATTTGATATGCATGATCTTGTGTTTTTGTCTAATGAGAAAGCAATGTATTCTGACATATCTGTTGAGGGTGAATTACTAACAAGGATGTGGAGGAAGATGTAGGGCAAACCACTCTTGAAGTTGTCTTGAATGAGATAGATGATTAGGGGGATGAGGATGAGTAAGAAAACAAAGGTTGTGAGCAAGTAACCCAGACTGAAAATGTTGTTGCTTTCGAGAAGATGGACCACTATGAGAAGCCACCAGTGCCAACACTAATGCCTATCCAGACACTTGAACCTAATGTCTTTTCTAATCAATTGTTTGATTATGAGTGTCTGAATTTAGGAAATCCATGGCCTCACATTAATCCAACGCCTATGATAATAGAATTGCAGCAGCAGATTTAAGGCCAGTTGGATGAACATAGGGAAATCCTGGGGTGGTCAAGGGCAGACATCCAGCAGGTAAGTTTGTTGATATCCACCTACAAAACATTGGTGGAAGTTGAAAAGAAGGGCACCATATCATGGAAGGAAGCTTGGAATCCTAATCTGAAGACGATGGTGTTGGAGGAGTTGTTTAAACTCCTTGATTTAAGCTAAGATGACAAACCCTAATAGTCAGGCTGATGACTATAAAACAAGCGCTCTATGGGAGGCAGCCCATATTTACGTTTACTTTATTGTGTTTCATTGGTTTTCTTTTAATTGTTTTTAGGAAAATGCAAGGTGAATGTTCACAAGGACCAATCTCTCCAAGTTCAACTTTGATGGGATTTAAATATGGCTTCTACATGTTATACTAGGGGAGTACCAGTTCCTTTTTTCTTATTTCCTTCCTATTTTGTTATTTGCATTGATGTGAGACAGTGTAGACACTGTCTATTCTTAAGTGTGGGGAAGGGAATGCAGGTATTAAAGTTGAGATTAGTATTGCCTGTTCTGTGCTTTAATGATCATACTCTTCCATTATCTTGAACTGTATTTGTCCCTAAGTTATCTGACAATTTTTAGGCCAATTTTTTAAAAAAAATTTGATGGAAATCTAGAGATTATACCAAAAAAAAAAAAAACCAATAGCCTTTTGCATCTGTTTATGATTTATTAAAAATAATAACTCATTATTATGCCCTACTCACCACTGTTGTGATTCTTTACTTAGTTAAAATTAATGAATAAAATCTTTAGAAATCAAATTTACCTAGTTTTTAGCCTTATAATTTGAAGTTTAAGAGTCTATTGAGTCCTCTTGTGAAAGATAAACAGGTCTACTTCGAGTCTCTTCTCTAGCTAGTATATCTTCTTGAAAGTTGCTTTGAAAGCTTTTCAACATCTAATGAAAAAGGTAAGGGAAACTACTCACTTAGTGATCCCTTATAAAAAAAGTCTTAATTATGTATAGCATTCAAATGAAATAAGTTGCCTTACTCAAATGACTCAGGTAATTGAGTTAAGAGTATCCAAACTTGAATGCTAGAGTGAGGGAGAGTTCGATGGGGTCCCTTTAAAACCTGGTCACTTGGGTGATGAGCCCGGGATGTGCCGAATAGTGATCTCACTATAGCGATAAGGGCGGAGAAGCAAAAGTTCAATATACGAACTTATTTTATAGTAAAAAAAAAAAGAGTAGAGTTTTAGTGAATGCTCATCAATAAGTTACATTGGACTTATAATAAAAAGGGAGAAAATCTAGGAAAGGAATTGATACCATATGCTTTCATTTTATGTTGACCTGTTTAAAGAAGTGATGGGAAGGATCATATGCTTGCTAATTGCCAGTGAAGTTTAAATTGGTGTTTTTCCTTTAGGATTGAATATCTACTTTTGGAATAAGAATTCTTAGGTTAAACGCTTGGATTAAAGTTTGTTTTCTCTAGATTAGTTGGTTAATTTTGAGTATAGTACTCTAATCACATATTCCTAGTTTGGTTTGAGTGGTGGGCATCACAAAGTAGTGAGTCAGAAGTAGAGATGATAGATGTTCAAGTTTGTATGATAATGAAAAATTTTGTACTTTCTAGGATGGATTTCTTTCTGGTTTTATTTTGCTTGAGGACAAGCAAAAGTTTAAGTGTGGGGGAGTTGATAAAGGCATACTTTACTCATAATTCATTAAGCAATTTACAAGTATTCATTATTGATTTTAGAGAAATCACAAGGAAATGGTACTTAATCATGTTTATTTTTACATTTCAGATGTTGGAGGACTTTGAGTTCAAAGCTTAATCAATTTGGAGAGATTGCATACAAATTGAAGCATGAAAAGATTGAAGAATGGCAAAGGAAAAATCAAAGCCGTCGGCTTTTATGGCCGGCTTTCCATGCAACACCGCCGGCCTTTATGGCCGGCTTAAATGAAGGCCGGCCTTGGGCCGGTCTTGTTTTAATTGCATCTCCTCGTCTCCCCTTGCATATATATAGGTCCTATGTCGATTTGTAGAGGATTTGTTTGGTCAATTTTTCTTGTTCTCAAAGTAGTTTTAACCTAGTTTTAAGGGAGAATTGTGGAGATCAAATCTTGGAGAAAACTTTGTGATTTTGGTGGAGATTATCATCCTTTGTGAAGGATTTGTGGAGTTCCTTGCAATTAAGGTTTTATTTGTATTGTTGAATTGGTGATTTCTGAACTTTATCTCTTATATGCAATTCAAGTATTTCATCTAATTATTTAATATTATTTCTTTTGCACGGATCTCCTTGAATCATAATCATGTCTTTATCTCCATGAATTGCTAAGTCTTTTCCTTGGGAAATTGGATGAAACCCTAGAATGTTAAAAGGATAATTATAACCATGTTATATGATTAGGAGTTATTAGGATTATTCATGATTTCAATTATAATTGGTCTTTGATTATAATTGTTAGAAATCCTTTTGATACGGGAGTTGATTAGGATTTGTTAGGAATTCTTAATTAGACTGATTGTCAATACGGGAGTTGCGATAATTGGTTTAATTAGAGTTTACGGAGGGCGCAATGCAATGTTTCTTGTTAATTAATCACTAAGGGATTAGGGTTAATTGATTTAGGGCATTAGTTGTTTGTAGCATCGGGAGGTGTATGAACATAATTTTGATTTCTTGGTTAATTGGAGACGCGGAAGCCTACTAATTGATTTAAGGTTAATTTCCCTAAAAAGGATTTTTTAAACTCACTTGAATAACCTCATAACCACTAGTTGATATAACATGGTAGCAGTTTGATTAACGAATCTAGGGTGAATTCTAATTTCCCTCGTTCATAATTGATAGATTCTTCATAAAATTCTCCTTGTTTGCTTTAAGTTAAATTTTTAGCTTAGACATTTCAAAACCTCTTTTTAATCACCTAGATATTGATAAGAATTGCCATAGGTCTAGTACTCTATTGGTTCCTCGAGGGATTGACAACCTTACTTTTCACCACTCTATTACTTGATACGACCAGTGCACTTGCATCTATTGCGCTTTTATTTTATATACATTCTGAGCGTATCACCCGCCTACTGTTTAGCAATTGAAAAAGCACAAGATGATAAGCCCTGATATCACGACATCAAAACTTTCCTCCAAGAAAGCAAATACCCTGAAATGGCTAGCAAGAATGACCAAAGGACACTTAGAAGGTTAGCAAGTCATTTCTTATTAAATGGGTCTGTGCTTTACAAAAGATCGCCTGATACCACCTTGCTATGATGTGTGGATAAAAATGAAGCGTGTGAACTGATGAAAGAAGTACATGAAGGGGTATGTGGACCTCATATGAATGGCTACATGTTAGCCAGAAAATCATGAGGTTGGGATACTATTGGTTAACCATAGAATCAGATTGCATAAGATATGTCAAGCATTGTCATTTGTGTCAAGTGTACGCAAACCGGATAAATGCTCCATCCAACGAGTTGCACTCGTTGTCAGCACCATGGCCTTTCTCCATGTGGGGAATCAACATAATCGGCCCAATCACTCCAACAACATCCAATGGCCACAGGTTCATATTGGTAGCCATTGATTACTTCACTAAGTGGGTAGAAGCTTCATCATATGCCAATGTCACCAAAGGGGTAATAGTCCGTTTCTTGAAAAGGGACATAATAGCTCGATATGGAGTTCCTGAGTCCATCATCACCGACAACGGTACCAATCTTAATAACAAGTCGATGACAGGTTTATGTCAACAATTCCACATAAACCATAGAAATTCAACTCCCTACCGACCTCAGATAAACGGGGCAGTAGAAGCAACCAACAAGAATATCAAAAAGATCATCGAAAAAATGACAACTACTTACAAAGATTGGCACGAGATGTTATCGTTTGCTCTCATGGCTTATAAGACCTCAATTAGAACATCTACTGGAGCTACCCTATATTCATTGGTATATGGCATTGAGGCAGTCTTGCCAGTCGAGGTTGAAATACCATCATTCTGAATTCTGTTAGAAACTCAGTTAACTGAATCAGACCGGGTGAAGAAGAGACTTAATCAATTGAATTTGATTGATGAGAAAATACTCACTACATTATGTCACGACCAGTGTTACCAACAGAGGATGGCCCGAGCATTTAACAAGAAAATGAGGCCTCGATGCTTCAAGGAAGGAGATCTGGTGCTAAAGAAAATTCTCTCGAATGCCCAAGATTCCAGAGGGAAATTTACCCTAAACTATGAGGGTCCCTATGTGGTAAAGAAGGTATTGTCTGGAGGCGCTCTGATATTGACTCAAATGGATGGTCCAGAATTAAGAGACCCCATTAATGCAGATGCTGTTAAGATGTACTATCCTTAGGCGAGGGAATTGAAATTTTGCCAATGTTTATGAAAACCAATATTCAATACAAGTTTCATTGAGTCTAGTTTTTATTTTTTACAAGCAAAGTTAATGTCTCTGAATGGTCAATAATTCCAACCAATATTCCTAAACACATTACCCATCACTTCACCAATGAATAATAAACATTGAAAATGAATCTCAATAAATTTTGTGATATAATTCTACCTACTTTTGAGCATTGAACCTGGTGCATTAGTAGGATAACACTACCGTCAAAAGAGCCATACGCACAAGAAAGGAAGCGCATCAAAACCTTCAACCCTGTGTTAAAGCAAGAGTAAGCAAAGCAAGAGCAAACCAACACGAAAGTTCGATTGTTTAGTTGCTATCCACGATAAATTGGCGAACATATTAAAATGAATAACTATCATCCACATATCATGACAACATCAAATCATTTAGCTCAGTCAGTAGAAGCATGTTCAAAAGCATAAGATTAGTCAGCTCGCAATAGGACACTTATCTAAAAATCCCCTTGAAAAAGTCAGCCCACATTGGGGCACTTCCCTAAACATTCTCTCTTAGGGCTAGCCTATAAGGGCACTTTTTGGGACGTTTCTCCTTATAGGTTAGTCAGCCCACAATGGGACACTTTCCTAAACATCTCTTCCTAAGGTCAGCCTGTGGGGGTACCTTTCGAAACATTTCTTCCCCAGGGTCGTGAGTCTAAGAAGACACTTCCCACCATATGTTAGTCAGCCCACAATGGGGCACTTTCCCAAACATTAAAAAACGTTAGCCTATAGGAGCACCTTTTGAGGCATGTTCTCTCGCTATAGGTTAGTTAGCCTACGAAAGGGCACTTTCTTAGACACCTTTTCTTGAAGTTAGCTCACAGGAGTACTTTTTGAAGCTATCGATTAGTTAGCTCATAGGAGCACTTTTTAAATCAATTAGTTAGCTTAGACAAGAACTTTTTGAACCCATCGATCAGTTAGCTCAAAAAAAGCACTTTTCGAATCCATTGATTAGTTAGCTCAGAGGAGCACTTTTCGAATCTATCAATTAGTCAACTCATAGGAGCACTTTTTCAAATTGTCGATAACCGATTAGTCATCTCATAAGAGCACTCTTCGAAGGTATTTCTCCTCAAACAGTCGCTAGTCTAGCCAGACGCTTCTGTTGACAAGTAGCTAGCTTATAAGAGCGCTTCCTAAGTCAATCTTCTCTTCAAGGTTACTAGTCCGTTAAGACGCTTTCTATCATCAACTATTCCACCTACAATAACACACTCCTAAACAATTCTTAAAATGGTTCCTATCATCAATTAGTCAGCCCATAGAGCACTTTTTGGGAGGATACATTATTCTAGATTATTAGGTTGTTTCCTAAGCAGTACCAACCATCACGAAACACTTGTGGGATTATTAGCTCATGGAGTATTTTCCTACTAGAGACCAAATTCCAAATAACCAGCCAAACCAAGGCGTTATCCATTCAATCAAGAGGCCAAAAATGGCATCTTTCTTGTCTTTGTAGTTAAGTTTTTCAAACTTTACTACAAAGAAGGGCAGTTGTAAACACCCCATTTTTGCCCTAATGATCAATAATAATCAATCATAATTAGTTTCCAATTTTTTCCATTTTTTCTCTAAGTTAGCAAAAATAGAAAAAATATTCAAAAAATAAAATAAATAGGAAAAATACATCAATTTTGGAAAATAATTGCAGAAATGGCAATAAAAAGGGTTAAATAATTTTTACAAATTTTTGAAATTTCAAAAAAATACAAAAAAATAAAAAAATCGCATTACATATATGCAAATTGCGAAAATAAGAAAATCGCGAAAGTGGTCTAGCCCAGCTGGTCTGAACTTTGGTCTAGTGCGCACGGGAGTGGGCTCGATCAGGGGTTCGAAACGCGGGGGAGGCAGATTCCGCGTTTTGCAAATTTTTTCTTCGCTTGGGACATATGTCAGTAGATGATTGGCTGGAGCGAACGCACGCGCCGAGCACGTGATCATCTTCAACCTCCGTCCGAGATCACCGGCAAGGAGAAAAATTCGAATTTCGGCCTTTTTGATTCGATTTTTTGCACAAATCCAACAAATCTTCAACTGAAATAAGATAAACATCATCCAATTGGAATCAAATCGCACCAAATCGATGGATTTGCACAACTCGGAGATTGGTTTTAACCGCAAATCCGATTTGCTTCAATCGATGGAAATCCGAGCTTATCCAGCTTGATTTCTTGCACCTATAAATAGAGGATGAAGGGGAGAGGCAGAAGCACGGATCAAAAGTGAGAAAAAGAGAGAAAAAAGAGATAATCGAAGTCTCGCCGGAATTCTTCAACCCACGACTGTCGATCGAGCTCAAAACCACCACTTGGAAGCGATCTTGAAGAAAACCACCGCCACTGTTGAGTTCCCCATCCCTTAAAAGCTCAGAAGCCACCTTTAAACGCCACAGAAAGCCGCCGGAGCACCGTCAACGAGCACTCCTAGCCGCCGTGCCCAATCGACCCGACCGACTCGAATCCAGGTAAGTTGGATTTTCTGATTTTTATTTATTTATTTGTTTATCTATTTTATTTATTTCGAATTTATTTATTTACTTATTTGTTATTTAATTCAAAAATGAAAAAAAATGTTAGAAATTAGATTATTTTTTTAGGATTTAATTTAGGATGAATAATAAAATAAAAATAATAATTATAATAATAAATAATAAAAATGTGAAAATTTATAAAGAAAATGATAAAAATATTAGAAAAAAATAATAATAAAAATTTAGATTTTAGAATAGGATAGATAAAAAATCTAGGAGAAAATTTTTCAATAAAAAGTAATAAAAAAATTATGACAATTAATAAAAATTAATAAAAAATTATGAAAATTAATAAAAATTATAAAAATTAATAAAAATTTATAATATTAGAAATGGGTCGAAAAATAGAAAAATGAAATTTTTTATTACTTAGAAAAATCATTTTCTTAAATAAATCCAAAATTGGTTTTCCCTTAAAATAATTTTTATTTTCAAAAAAATCAAATTATCAAGCTTAGGCTTAGATTTTTTTAGAAAAATCCTAAAATAATAAAAACGCAAATCAAAAGAAATTTCATAATTAAAATTCACAAACACACTAAAGTTTTTTTCAGAAAAAAGCAAACTACTGCATGTTTGATCCTGAATAACAGGTACGTAGGCACCCATTTTGGGCAACTCTAAAAAGGAATAAAAATCATTTTCTCAAAATAGGTTATTCAAAAACAAAATAAAAAGATAATAAAAAAAACAATTAAAAGACATTCTAGATAGAGTAGATTTTAGGAGATTAGGGTGGTAACTTTATGATTTTAATAGGTTAGCCTCCGAACTCAAAAACTCTGGTTTTCCCCTTTCCTCTTTTCACAAAAAACGAGAAGAGGAAATCACGACACTAGTGGTCCAAATTAGGACTAATCTGCTCAATTAATCCTAATTCAATCTTTCCGAACAACAGTTGGGTGGCAACTCCAAAACAAAACGAAATTCCTAACTCAAGTCGAGGATCTACATTAGATGAGCATAGGGTCTAGTATAGATCAGATTAGGAATGGGAAATAAAAAAATTAGACTCGACAGTCACTTTTAAATTCGATATGTTGCTAGCTTAAATTTTCTTTTATACTTAAGTATGATGAACCCTAGTTAATGTGATTTTCTAGATTATTATTCAATGAAATTATTGTTATTCTTGTGATCGAATTATGTATTCTTCATTGTTTTCAAATTAATATTAACGGTATATTAGTTTGAAGTTGATTTCTTATATAGAGATCAAGAAATCCTATATTAGAATAAATCTAGCATAATTAGAAGGAGTTACACGCAATCTTAGAGATAGGACGATGTAAATCTTCCAGATTAGGGTCAAACCTAATAGTGGAGTTCACAAATCGAATGTAATGCTACTCTAGGGGTTTTAATTAGGAAAAAATTCCAATTAATCAACTAGGAATTAAGAATTAATAGACTTGAGAGAGCTATTAGTTTAAATTAAGAATCCCCATGGTCTAAGAATACAATAATGAAATTGAATAATAATTAGTTAATTGAATTAGTAGTTCTAGGGGGATTCAATATCCAAGTATACTTTTAATGATTGTTGTTGTCTTTTAAATACTTGTTTTTTTATTTCACTTACTTCACTTGATTTTTCAAGTTAGATCGTAAGAGAAAAGGTAATTACTAGTAATTATAGTCCTTATGGGATCAACACTCGATATTAATATCCACTATACTATAGAATTGATAGGTGCACTTGCTCATAAGTCTAAGGTAGTAGGATAGATCAATATCAAGGGATGACGATAGTCCCCAGTGAGAAGAACAAATTGATTCCCATGCATATAGTTACAAGCTAGAGAGTATGCATTAACTATAAAAAAATTAAATGATGCCATGTGTAAGGACCATTTTCCCCTCCCTTTTGTTGACCAAATGTTGGAGCATTTAATAGGTCATATGTATTATTATTTCTTAGATGGTTTATCTAGCTACTTTCAAATATCGATTGCATCAAAAGACTAAGAAAAGACGACATTTACCTGTCTTTATGGCACCTTCACATATATGCGCCAATAACATTTCAAAAGTGCATGATGGCCATATTTGAATAATACATAAAAGGCATCATGGAAGTTTTATGGATGATTTTTCAATTTTTGGTAATTCTTTTGATAGTTGGTTACTTAATTTAGAGAAAGTGTTGTGCAGGTGTGAAGAAACCAACCTTATGCTAAATTGGGAGACGTGCTATTTTATGGCACAAGAAAGAATTGTCCTCAGACATAAAATCTCACATAGGGATATTGAAGTAGATAGTGCCAAGATTGACACTTGCAAAACATCTACTCCCTAACTTCAGTTAATGTAATAAGAAGCTTTTTAGGACATGTAGGATTTTATCGATAATTTATAAAGTACTTTTCTAAAATAGCTAGACCTCTAACCAAGTTATTAGAGAAAGATATGCCTTTTGTCTTCTCAAAGGAATGCTTAGATGCATTTAGTTTATTAAAGGATAAACTAACAAAGGCTTCCATCATGGCTACACTTAACTAGAATTTTCCCTTTGAACTAATGTGTGATGTAAGTGACTTTGTAGTTGGCGCAATCCTTAGACAAAGAAAGGACAAACACTTTCAACCAATTTACTATACTAGCAAGACTCTTATTGATGCATAAGAGAATTACATAACTACAAAAAAAAAAAGAGCTTTTGGCTATAGTTTTTGCATTTGATAAATTCTGCTCTTATTTAATTCTTTCAAAGGTTCTTATGTAGATTGACTATTCTAGTTTGAGGTATTTTCAAACTAAAATAGATGCAAAGCCAGGATTAATTAGATGGAATCTCTTACTACAAGAATTTGACTTAGAAATTAAGGATAAAAAGGGTGTTGAAAACTTAAGAACGGACCATCTATCAAGATTGGAAAATTCCAACCTAGAGAAGTTAGAGGAACAAGATATCAATGATGAGTTTCCAAAGGAACAATTATATGCAATAGCCTAGGTAAGGGAACAAGAAACTTCATGTTTTGTAGATATTACTAATTATGTCGTGGCTAACATCCTTCCAAAGATATCAATGATGAGTTTCCAAAGGAACAATTATATGCAATAGCCTAGGTAAGGGAACAAGAAACTTCATGTTTTGTAGATATTACTAATTATGTTGTGGCTAACATCCTTCCAAAAGGACTGTCACATCAACAAAAAAAAAAAGAAACTCTTTTTTTTTTTATGTGAAGTACTACTTTTGGGAGGATTCGTTTTTGTTTAAGGTTTATGCTGACCAGGTTATTCAAAGATGTGTGCCCCATGAAGAAGGATGCAAATCCTAAGCCATTGTCACTCCGGACCAATTAGAGGACATCATAGTGCCAATAAGACCACTCTTAAGGTCCTAAAGTCGGGATTACACTTTTCAAGGATGCCTAGAGGTATGTAAAGCTTTGTGATAGTTGTCAATGAGCAGGAAACATATCTTGTAGGGACAAGATGCCACAAAACCCCATCTTGGTATGTGAAGCATTTGATATCTGGGACATAAATTTCATGGGGCCATTTTCCAATTCTAATGGGAATAAATACATTTTAGTAGCCATTAATTATGTATTTAAATGGGTCAAGGCTTAGGCTTTACCCACCAACGATGCTAGGGTAGTAAAGTGGTTCCTTAAAACTTTAATTTCCCAATTTGGTGCTCTTAAAGCAATTGTTAGCAATAAAGGAACACATTTTTGTAATGTTCAACTTGAAAGTGTTTAAATGTATGGCGTTACTTATAGACTAGCTACCCTAGAAGTCGCCAATAGAGACCTTAAGCAAATTTTAGAAAAGACTATAGACCATCATAGGAGGAGTTAGTCCGATAAGTTGGATGACGCCTTATGAGCATATAAGGTAGCTTACAAGACACTTATAGGAACTACTCCCTACAAACTTGTTTCTAGGAAAACTTGCCATTTACTTATGGAAATTGAAAACAAAGCCTTTTATGCCAGTGAATTAGCTAATCAGGATCTTAAGTGTGTAGGTACTGATAGGAAACTCCAATTAAATGAGCTTAATGAATGACATGTGATAACATATGAGAATTAAAAGCTCTATAAGGGGAGAACTAAGAAATACCATGACTAGAGATTAAAGCAAGGGTGACAATTTTAAAAGGTGACCACGTCTTACTATACAACTCTTGCCTACGTTTATTCTCAAGAAAACTAAAGTCTTAATGGTCCATTCCTTTCACAATGAATCATGTCCTTCCTTATGGAGCGATAGAGGTCACACAACTTAAAAAAGTCACTTTTAAAGTAGATGGTCAGAGGTTAAAGCTCTATTTGGGAGGAGAATTTGCATCAACTAAAAGGGAGGAGTTTCATCTCCACCTTATGCTGGGTTTGTAAATTTGAGTGGAATTTTTCAAGCTAATGACGTAAAGCAAAAGCGCTTCATGAGAGGAAACCCAAATATTAAGTAGCTTAGTGTAGTTCTAATCAATAAAAAAAAAAAGCAAGCCAAATTTTCTCAAGCTTGACATGACCACTAGACACGGCTGTGTCAAGACCTTGTTAAGTGTAATGACGTTCTCTAGATTTAGCATGACCATTAGACATGGACATGTTAAGGTTGTGTTTATGTCAAGGTTGTTTTTCAAAATTTATTATTTACAAGAGTCATATGATTTTTTAACATGGTTATGTTTAGATTGTGTCAAAGGGGATTTTGAATTTTAATTATTTATGAGAGATACTTGACCTATTGACATGATCATGTCAAGGTCATGTCCAAAGCATTTAGAGAATGTTAATTAATTACGAGAGTTACATGACCTTTAGACATTGTCATGTTTGAGGTCTTATTAAGTGTGCCTTATTATTAATTATATATGAGAGTTACATGGTCCCTAGACATGGTTGTGTCTAGGTCGTGTTAACCTTAAATCCTTTATTTTATTTTTCTAGGCATGGGTACAAGCTAGACATAGACATGCTCGTGTCAACCCAGCATTTCACCCTTTGTATAAAAGGGTCAAACATACACACCAGCATTACCCTTCACAGTACACATTCACATAGCTTGTTTCCTCTCAACACAAACATGAGAAGCACAAACACGCATGCTATAGTGTCACCTTACACTCCTTTTTTTTTTTTTTTCTAGATCTTCCATCAATCTCTTGCTCACATGAGGTATATCTCCTTCTCTTACTACTCATGTGTTTATTTTTTTTTCTTTCTTTTCAAACTCGTAGAACCAGCATTGAATTAAGGTTTAAGGTTTGATGACTCTTTTCTATTTTTAGCGATATTTGTTAGTTTTAGTAGGGTTTTTTTTTTTTTGAGTAAAATTCAAGTAGAAATATTTAGTAGCATGTATAGAAAGGTCAAAATTATGAAATCCCTCTATTTGAGTTTTACAATTAGACATGAGGTAGACATGACCATTTCTATTCTAGGATAGGTTATATTCTCTATGTTCAACATTAGTCAATAAATCTATTGCTTTTGTGAAAATTTACCTCATGCAAGCTTAACGTACAATTTATGATTTATATTAAAGATGATTTAATACTCAGATTCGCATAATTATGATAATTAATCTTAGTCTGCTTAAAACCAACCTAAATTGAATCATTTAGTGTTGTTAAACTATGACGCAGCGCGGAAAGCGTAAACGACACGAGTCCAATTCTAGGATTGGTCCCGCAACAAGTAAAGAATAAATGTGAATTATCATTTGGAAAAACCTCAATTGCGCACAATCGATAAAGCAAAGAAACTTTTCTCTAAAAGTGTATATTGAATATTGAGTAATGCGTAACCCTAAAATGACCTAGCAACTATATATACTCCTCTGGAAAATACGTAAAAAAGGAAATATAGATGTACACATGGGAATAAATATAAGTATACACGTCCATCATTTGTCGTATACACGGCCGTGCCTGAAAGCCGTGTATGCTTCTAGGAATATTTCTGGCGTAATACACGGTCATGTCTCCTGGCCGTGCATGCAGCCGTGTATGCTTCTGGGAGAGATCCTGACAGAACACATGGTCGTGCCTCCTGGCCGTGTAAGAGGCCGTGTATGTTTTTGGGAATCATCCTGGTATATTACACGGCTGTGCTTCCTGGCCGTGTATGAAGCCGTGTGTGTTTCTGGAAGTTCCCTAACATGATACACGACCGTGTATCAACCCGTGTTTGCATCATTCTCTCCCACCAATGAAGAACTCGACCCCGAGTTCTCTTCAGGATATAACGGTGTGTCATCGGGGTGGAAAAGAGATAAATCCACCACATTAAAAGTGCAGGAGATGTTCATATCTTCAGGAAGCTGTACAATGTACGCATTGTCATTTATCTTGCGCACTACTTCATAAGGCCCATATTTCTTTGGTTGGAGTTTCCCATATCTGCCCGCAGGGAAACGCTTTTTCCGAAGATAAACCATTACCTGATCACCCACGTCAAACAGTGTCTTCCGTCTATGCTTATCCGCAGCACCTTTATATCGGTTATTGGCTTCTTCTATTTTCCGTCTGACTTCCACTGTGGTGGTTTGGCATTGTTCTGCCATATGCTTAGCAGCGACGTCACCCACCATACCCTTGGGTAACTTGATTAGGTCCAGCGTGTGTTGTGGCGTTTTGGTATACACCACTGAGAACGGTGATCTTCCAATAGTTCAATGGACGGAACTATTGTAAGCGAATTCAGCTTGAGCCAACACTTGATCCCACTACCTTGGTTTCTCACGGCAAATGCTTCTAATGAGGTTTCCGAGGGTCCGGTTGGTTACTTCCGTTTGACCATCGGTTTGAGGATGAGCTGTGCTGCTGTAATTCAGAGATGAGTCAAACATGTACCAAAGAGTCCTCCAAAAATGGCTAAGGAACTTGCTATCTCTACCGGAGGTAATGGACTTTAGGACCCCATGTAGACGCACCACTTCCTTAAAGAATAGCCGTGTGATTGCCCGTGGATCAGCGGTCTTCCTACAGGGAATAAAGTGCGCCATCTTGGAAAACTTATCAACTACAACAAAAATAGAGTCAGCACCTCGTTGGGTAAGAGGCAAACCAAGTACAAAGTCCATCGACAGGTCCTCCCAAATGTTCGCCGGCACAAGGAGAGGAGTATACAGGCTAGTGTTTTGGGATTGCCCCTTCGACACTTGGCAAATATAACACCTTTCCACAATTCTATACACGTCCCTCCTTAACCGAAGCCAAAAATACCTTTCAGCAACTGCAGTTAGGGTCTTATCTCTACCCATACGTCCTGCCAATCCACCACCGTGCAGGTCTCGGATAAGTTTTTCCTGTAAGGATGACTTAGGGATATACAGCTGATTCCCTTTCATTAAGTATCTGTCGTGAATATAGTAGTCATCACAAGGTTCCCTGTTGGCACATTTATTCCACTTTTCTTTAAAATCTCTATCCCCTTCGTACAGCTCCTTTAGTCTTTCAAATCTGACAATGTCCGCACTCAGAGTGAGTAGGACATCAGCTCTTCTACTCTGGGCGTCCGCTACCTTGTTTTGTACACCTGACTTGTGCATCAATCTGAAAGGAAATCTTTGTAAGAACTCAATCCACCTTGCATGCATGTCCTTACTTATCCAGGTTTGGCCGCTTAGGTGTTTAAGAGCCCCGCAATCCGAGTACAAGATGAACTCCTTTCCAACCAAATAGTGTTCCCATACTTTAAGAGCTCTTACCACGGCATAGAACTCCTTGTCATATGTAGACCAACTCCTCCTGACTTCACACAACTTCTCGCTATAGAATGCTATTGGTCTTTTCTCTTGTGATAGCACCGCCCTGACCCCAACTCCACTAGCGTCGCAATCTACCTCAAATAACCTGTAAAAATCTGGTAGCTCTAATACAGGGGCGCTACACAATCGTCTCTTCAGGTCTATAAAACTTGCTTCAGCCTCTTTGTCCCATCGGAATTTCCCTTTTTTCAAACATTCAGTTAAGGGAGCAGCGACTGTACTGAAGTGTTTAATAAACCTCCTATAGAAGCTAGCCAAGCCGAGAAAACTTCTCAACTCAGTAACGACTTTTGGAGTAGGCCACTCTCTAATCACTTTCACTTTCTCATCATCCACCATCACACCTTCACTGTTGACTATGAACCCAAGGAACAATAGTCGCTTTGACAAGAATGTGCATTTCTTTAGATTGGCGAACAGTTTATTCTCTTTCAGTACAAACATAACACATATCAAATGTTCAAGATGTTCCTCCTCAAATTTACTAAACACCAAGATATCATCAAAATATACGACAATGAAGCGACCATTAAAGGGTTTTAATGCCTGGTTCATCACTCGCATGAAAGTACTCGGTGCGTTACTGAGACCAAAGGGCATCACCAACCATTCATATAGCCCCTCCTTTATCTTGAATGCCGTCTTCCATTCATCTCCAGGGTGGATCCGAATCTGATGGTATCTACTCCTCAAATCTATTTTAGAGAAGATAGTGGCTCCACTCAACCTGTCCAACATATCCTCGAGGCGTGGAATGGGAAATTTGTATCCTATGGTGATCTTATTAATAGCCCTGCTATCAACACACATCCTCCAGCTCCCATCTTTCTTGGGAGTCAACAATGCTGGGACCACACACGGACTCAGGCTGTCCCGGATAAACCCCTTGTCCAATAGCTTTTGGACCTTATCTTATAAGATCTCAGTTTCCTTAGGGCTCATTCTATAGTGTGGTAAGTTTGGGAGACTTGCTCTAGGCACCAGGTCTATCTGATGTTGGATGTCTCTTAGAGGCGGTAGACCCTTAGGTAGGTCATCAGGAACTACCTCCTTAAACTCCTCCAGTAGACTCTTTACTGCTTCGGGTATTTCCACACTAGCTTCACTTTCTCCAGCCGCCACATCTTTTACTATCAAAGCATGGACCACTCGTAACTCCTTTAAATCTTCCACCAAGTCTTTCTCCGATTGGGTGAAGGTTAAGAAAGAATGACTTTCTGCCCTCTTCTCCTTCAAGCGTCCTTCCTTCTTCAACGGCAACAATGTGTATCTCACACCCCCTTTCTCCAATCTGTGCACATTCTCCTTTCCCGCGTGTTGTGCGTTGATAAGGATAAATTAACACTTATATTTTGTATCAGTTTGAGTTGCTTTTGAAGTAAGTTAATTATGTTTTAAAAGACTTTGGTACTTAAAGGAGAGCTATTTGAGTTTTAGGAAACTAAAGGACCTATCAAGGAAGAATGATCAACATTTGCAAGAGTTAGAGCGGATTACATGAAGAAAAGTGTCCAAAAGTGCAGCAAGAGAGATACACGGGCGTGTATCACAGGGGCACGGGCATGTATTGTATTTGATACACTCACAGAAGGTTACACGACCATAATACACGGTCATGTGTTGAGTTGGAATTGTCCACAGAAAGATACACGGCCGTGTATGACAGCCGTGTAGTTGATGCGACTCCGCGTTTTACAAGTTTCTTCCAAGATTTTGGTATCTTTGGACAAGAGGAAGGGAGAACATCAGGGGGCAGAGTGGAGAAAAGGAAAGGACACCTGAAGCAGATAGAAAGGGATGAAAAAAGAAAAGAAAAAAAGAAGAAGAGAGAAAACAGAGCAAGAACCACGAAAGAAGAGAGGAAGACGGGGAAAAAGCTTACGGAGGGAAAAGCAACTTCAACGGATTCATCCTTATCTTGTGAAATGTTTATGCACATGGGTTCTTCATCTTTATTGAATTGTATCTTGAAAATCATGAGTGGCTAGTTTATTTCATACCCGAGCCTTACGAATTCTAGTTGTCATGTAATATGGGATTGATTGCATAGTTAGTGAATAGTGGAATTCTCTGAATTTATTCATGTTGTTTATGTAGTGTTGCTAATTTGATGTATGGCCAGCATTGAATTTGCATTGATTTCTTAGAAGTTGATTGGAAAATCTCTTGTTTGAATAGATCATGCATGAATAAAGGAATTTGTATGTAATCTAGGGATAGAGAACGTGAATTTTCCGTATTAGATTAATTTAGATAATTTGATCTAATTGAGGGTTCAAGAGTGTTAATGCAATTCTAATTGATTTTTGATAGAAGAGGGATCTTTATCAAAGCGATTGGGAGTAGGAGCTAATGAATCTGGGAAGAACATTAGCTTAGTGTTAGAAACTCCGCAGTTTAGAGATAACTATTGCTCGTTAACTAATTTATTGAAAGGGTGAAGTTACATGACAATTAGAGGAGTAGTAAGGGTACGGTATGTTCTTAGTTATCGGATTTAGTAATCAAGTTATTGTGTTATTTTTAATTGCTATAGGTTTTGTTAAGTATTTTAAATTTAAAACTAAACCTCTCAAATTTGTGCAATTAGATAGTCGGATTAGAGTTATTACTGGTACTTACTGATCCCTGAGGATACGATACCCGAACATAGTTCTATACTATTACAATCGATAGGTGCACTTGCCTATTTGATCATAACAGAGAGTCATAGAAAGGGATTTTTAAACTTGTGTGATTACGATCATCATCATGCGTTCACATCAAACTGCCATGGCCTACCAAATAAGATATGACAGGCATCCATGTTTACAATGTTACAATAGGCTTCATTGTGGCATTTCCCTATTGAGAATGGTACCCTACATCTTTCCTTTACTTCGATTCTCTCTACAGCTTTGATCCACCCTATAGTGTACGGATTTGGGTGTTTTTCGATAGGTAGCTGCAATTGCTTCACAACGTCACTTCCTATGATATTTTCACAACTCCCACTATCTACTATTAGTTCAAACACCTTCCCACTAACAGTACACCTCGTGCGAAACAACTGGTGTCACTGTGTGATCTCTTCCTGTTTTGGGGTTAGCATCATCCGCCTAATCACATAGGTTGGTTCTGCCACCTCTTCCTCCTCCTCATAGTAATCTTCCTCTCCATCAGGCTCACAGCATATCTCATCCTCATCCCCCCTATCAAGAATGTTAACACTTCTCCTAGTAGGACATTCATTTGACCTATGACCAGGTTGATTACATTAGAAAAACTTACCCAAAATAGGCTTGGCATACAGGTTACTCTGCCTCTGGGTTCCCTTAGGTTCCATCGGTTTCTTTCCCTCAATCTTTTCTTCTTTCTTGGCGCTGTCCTCACTAGGTTTGTATGCAGCACCTTTGTTTTTCTCAAATCCCGACTTACTACCGCTGCCTACAGCTTCACTAACATATCCCTTTCTTCCACCTCGTACCTACTACTCTGCTCCTACAACATTAATTCAGCCGAAGGGCCAAGTTCTTCGCTTCAACCAGGTTCCTCACCATTGTGACCCCTATTTTGTCCTTGATCTAGAGCTTTAGGCCTTCTACGTATCGTGCTACTTGCTGGCCTTCACTCTCCCTCAAGTCATTCCGTTCGGCCAGTCTCATGAACTCGGCGGTATACTCGTGCACTGACCGCTGTCCCTGACGGCACCACTAATATTGTTGGAACAATATCTGCTCATAATCCGGCGGGAGAAAATCGTGTTGCAACAATTGCTTCATGCGATACCACGTTCTCACCAAATGCTTACCCTCTCTCTGCCTCCTATTTTGCAGCCTCTCCCACCATGTCGAGGCTCCACTCTTCAGTCTACACGCCACCAATCTCACCCGACGGTCTTCTGGAATTTCCATGTAGTCGAAGAACCGATCCACTTCGACAATCCAATCCAGGAAACCTTCGATATTAAGGCTACCATCAAACCATGGAATGTCGACCTTCAGGCAGTAATCTCCTCTGTCTCCTTGATCATACCCGCCACGATTTCTCCAGTAATCACCGTCTCTATGATTGTTTCCATACCGAGTTAGTCGATAGCCACCACCGTTACCACCGCGCCCTCACTGTGGTCTACCCCCATACGGGTCATCGTTCTCATCGCTGGAGTCTTCATCCTCTACCCATCCCTACCTGTTCTCGACGACAGGTCGGACCATCTGTCCACCGTAGACATCAGCTACCCGTGGTGGATTCCTCCCAACACCCCCAACCCTATTGGGGTCTACTGCTATGGCGTCGAAACGCTCGATCAGTTCATCAAGGCGCCGTTCCATACGCCCGACCTTCTGATGCATAGCGTCAAACTCTGCCCTTGGAACCCATTGATGGGCTCCTTGTGATCTCACATCTTGAACATCGTCAAGAACACGACCGCCGTCATCGCCTTGATGAGTTGATATCTCCATAGGAAATTACCTTGCTTTGATACCAACTGACGCAGCGCGGAAAGCGTAAACGACACGAGTCCAATTTTAGGATTGGTCCCGCAACAAGCAAAGAATAAATGTGAATTATCCTTTAGGAAAACCTCAATTGCGCACAACCGATAAAGCAAAGAAACTTTTCTCTAAAAGTATATATTGAATATTGAGTAATGCGTAACCCTAAAATGACCTAGCAACTATATATACTCCTCTAGAAAATACTTAAAAAAGGAAATATAGATGTACACATGGGAATAAATATAAGTATACACGTCTGTCATCTGTCGTATACACGGCCGTGCCTGAAAGCCGTGTATGCTTTTGGGAATATTTTTGGCGCAATACACGACCGTGTCTCCTGGCCGTGCATGCAGCCGTGTATGCTTCTGGGAGAGATCCTGACAGAACACACAGCCGTGCTTCCTGGCCGTGTAAGTTTTTGGGAATCATCCTGGTATATTACACGGCCGTGCCTCCTGGCCGTATATGAAGCCATGTGTGTTTCTAGAAGTTCCCTGACATGATACATGACCGTGTATCAACTCGTGTCCGCATCAAACTAGATAGTTGAGCTATATCTATAAGTCCATTTCATTATTTATCTTGTATTACATGTGTATCATGGATGAAATATTATGACTAGTAAGTGCATTTTTGCATATGTTGAAGGGTTTCTTTTATAGGAAAATGGCTCCTAAACAAAGTTGAGTTAGGTAGCTAATTCAACACAAAAATCAACTAGGAGCATCTACCTCCTCAATAGAGACTTTAATTTCAACTGCTCCAATAGCCTTACCACCACCCCTAAATCATCCTATGCTAGAGTTTACCAAGATGACCCATTTGGATAGATACAAAATGCTAAAGAAGAAGACATTTAGTTAAAAACTTTACATCGATTGGGATGTTATCTAAAGGCTTCAAATGGAAGAAAAGATTAAAGGGCTAGTAGGAGTGGGAGTATGGGAGAGGCTATTTTCCTTGAGGGCCTTAGTTTACAAAGAATTAACCTTGGAGTTCTTGACCACATACAAATTGGATCATGAAGGAATGTCTTAGGGGCTATAAAATTTCTTGAACTTTAGCATCAAAGGCCAACCTTACTGCATTTTTATAGACAAGTTTGGTATCTATCTAGGATTATATTATGCTAACTACTGAGGAGTTTGTAGCTTTACCTTACCAATTGCCAAGAGGGGCTGCCTACTGATCCTACTAGGGAAGGATAAGTGATCAATATATATATAATCTAAAGTCTTTAAAAGCTTCCCACTTACGCAACCCTATCCATAGAGTAGTCAATTGGTTATCATCTCACACTATCAGTGGAAGGGGAAAGAATATAGGCATAGTATCTACTAATGACATTCTATCCCTATAGCAAGATTGAGAGGTACTTAATTAATTTAGCTATTCTATTAGCATTTTTTATATGTTGACAAACTATAGATTCTAGAGTAGAGAATATTTGCTATGGACCTTATATTATGATCTTGGTAAAGGCGATGGGAGTATTGAATAATCCCCCTCTTATGACCTCTCTAAAAGAAGTAAATCCCGATCAAATTAACTTCTTTTAGATAGATACATATACTCCTTGAGGCAGAGAAATATCAAGGAGAAGGGTCAAGTCGATTTGCTAATGTTAGTAGAGGCCCAAGGTCTCAACTAGATAGGATTGAATATAAAGTAGACAAAATGAACAAGAAGTTCGGAAAAGCTTTAGATCTACAACATCGTTATAACATAGATCTTGTAAAGGTATTTAGAAGAAAAAACCCTGTAATTAAATATTGAATTTCCAACTAACACATATACAAATGAGTAGATTCCTAGTTTATATGATCATGAAAAGAGAGGAGATGGAAGAAGAGGAAGAGGGAGAGGGAGATGGAGATGGAGATGGAGATAGTGAGGATGATAAAGAAATGGTAGATGCTGAAGTAGGGAATGAGGATGAAGGAGATGAAAAAGGAGAGGAAGAGGAGTCTGATTATGATTTTTTTTACTAATTTCTCTCATATTTGTTTTCTTTAATGAATCCAACTAAACTAATATAGCTTGCTGAACCAAATTATACTATTACTTTTCTTTTAATTGCTGTTTACATTTTTTGTTTGGTTTTCTTTTTCCCCTTTTACATTTTTATAGCTTCCTACAAGCATAGAGCATCCAAGACCAAGAACATGACATGCCAAAATTGTTTTGGAATGGACATGCTAAAACATTCAGGGGAGTATTAGTTCTTTTCCACATTACCTTCCTCATTTATGTTTGATTTTTTTTTCTAGTTTTTCTTTTTGTTAGTACATTGAGGATAATGCATGGTTCTAAGTATTAGGAAGGGAGTTAACAAATTTGTTGTTATTTAAGAAATTAAATCTGTTTATTTAACCTAGAAATCACTAAATTAATTTGTAATTCGACATATGATAACTCTTTGGATAGCAGTAAATATTTGATCAATAAATGTTTTAATGATACCTCATTAGAATTGAACAATAAAATCTTTGTAGAGTAAAGTTCATATTATTTAGCTTTGGATTTTAAGATTAAAAATTAGAATGACATCATTAGTTAAGAATTAGTCATGGATTTCTTTTAAACTTACTTTGATGTATACTTTCTCCCTTTGATTTTTTAGAGCCTTGTAATCCTTGTTAAGTGAATAGTTAATACTTGTCCTTTGAAAATTCCTTAAAAAATAAATATAATTGGAAGTGAAATAAATAAAAAGAATAAATTAATTGAATCAAAGTTTAGATATGAGCCTTGTTGACTCAAGTAAATAAGCCCGAAGGGTACCTCTCTTATGTAGCCTCTCTTATGTAGAATAACACTTGTTAATTTGAGTGACGACCTTAGGATTATCAGCTAAAAGCTCACTAAAAAGGTTAAGAGAAAAATCCATGTGAAGTCTAAACTCAAGTAAATAAGCTCTGTTAAATAAAGATAGTGAATGGTTTGAAGGGATATTTTAAAACATAATAGCCTAAAATCGTTTAGTTGGAGTCTTACTAACTAATGAAACTACTTTTAAATTGAGAAAAAAAAAAGAAAAAAAAACTTCCAACAAAGAAATGTACTAGAGGGATGATTAAGAGGTAAGTGAATGTACTATATATTTATCCTAGATTAGGGTGTTTGACAAAAATAAAGAGAGAGGTGTATACATCTTAATTAAGTCAGTAAAGTTTTTATAACTTTTCCTTGACTAAGAAGGTGATAATTTGAGTTTTGATTCTTAGAAATCCTCTATTAAGTGATATGAATAAACTTTAATTTGCATTGATTAATTGTTGAATTTGAGTTATTTAGTATCTTTAAGACATTAGAAAATTGGTTAAGTGAAAAGTATAAGAGTTGTCGTTTGTTTTCTTTTCAAATTGCCAATTAATTAAGAGTTTGTTTGTTGAGTTATTAAGGTGTTAAATAAGATCTCTTTTGAATGATTTCTTGATTAGTAATAATTTTGATTAAGTATTCCTTATCCTACTATTTGATTTGATTAATTTGCTTGAGGATAAGCAAATTCTTAAGTATGGGGAAATTTGACAGATACATAATCAGATATGTATATTAAGTGAGAATTAAAGTATTTTCCCCTAATTTTGGTGTGTTTTTGAAAAAAATTATTTTTAACTTGAGTGATATTTTGATTTTAGGGCTTTAATGAATTATTGAATTAAGAAGGAAGAAAAGGAATCAAATTTTACTTAATTTGAAGCTAAAATGAAGAAGTTATGAATTTTTTAGAGCAGATACACACAAAAAACACAACCATGCTAGAATCGTATTGAAGTGAAGTTTGAAGAATTAAATTATGAGGGTTACACGGGGGAAAAACACGACGATGTCTATTGGTCATGTATCTCTTGAAAATAATTATTTTCAAGTGTGACTTAAACACAACCTCTTGACACGATCATATCTAGACCATGTTAACTGTAGATTCTAGTTTCTAGAAATTTTTTTCAACAATTTCAACATGACTCGAAGCATAATCATGTTGAACAATGTGTTAGCATTAAAATAGAGTTTTGGATGCCTGCTATATAAAGGAAAAGAGGGAATCAAGTTCATAACTTTGAGAAAAATGTTTTCACAGGTTTTAAGGTTCTTTTAGAGGCAGAGAAGAGCATATTCTTTTACTTCAAGAATTAGGATTTTTCTTTTGAATTCTTTAATGATGCATGTATTCTCATCATTGAAGAACTTTGATTTCACTATGATTTGAGCTTAAACTTCTTAATATTTAGACTTGTAGATTTTAAGATTATTATGTGATTAGGTTTATTGCTATTTCAATGAAATCTTTAGTTTCTTGATTCAATCATGTGTTCTTAATTTTGTTTAGATTAATATTTCTAGGGTATTATTCTAATAATTGATATTATATATTATGATTGAGAAATCTGATGTATAATTAGATTTAACATAATTGAAAGAAATTTTTGTAATCTTAGAGATAAGTTATATAATTCTTCCGGAATTGATTCAAATTTTTTTTTTAGAGAATTCATTATTCTTAATGCAATCTTGAAAATATGTTGTTATGAAGAGATTCAAATAGGTATTTTTAATATTAGGGTTGATAAACTTGAGAAAGTTATTGATCTAATTTAGGAATACTCCTAGTTAGTGAAATTAAAGATGAATTATTTTTTTATGTCATATAATAAATACTAGAGAAAATAATGTCTAAATACTTGTCTAGCCATCTTGAAGTTAATTACAATCTATTTTACTCTTCTTTCTTTCAATTGAGTCTTTAGTTTAGTAGATAATAATTAGTGATAGCTTTTAAATTAATTAATATTTATAATTTATTAGTTAGATAATAGGGTTTAGGTTAGTATTAGTACTTATAATCTCTATGGGACGATATCCGTATTCAATTTATGATATTATAAAATTTGATAGGCATACTTGACTTACATCCTTATCAAATGTCTCTTGAAGATGGAAAGCTTTAGGGTTTATTCCATTAAGTAGAATTTCTATGGAGGTAGTGGAAATGCAAGATGTAATGAGTTTGATTCACCAATTAGGAAAGTTGAGTGAAGTTCATATCTACCTAATGAAGCCCTATTCAATTTTATCAAAAGCCTTTTAAATGTTGACTTTGATGACAAGTAACCATATTTGCCCTTTTTCCTTTTAGCACTATGGAGAAATTCATCTAAGAGTAAAAAAGTTTTTGCTTCCTTCCTTTTTAGTATAATTCTAGCTTAGCTCAAGTGTATCAAGTCATATAAGAAAGTATAAAGGAAATTGACCACAAAAATTTGTGATTATCTTGTAGATGGTGTTGCGTAACCCAATAGGCCAAAATTGGGTAATTTGATGGCACCTGAGCTTTTAGGAATTAAAGCTAGTAGAGTCTGGTTTATCTCTATAGGAAGGAATTAAGTTGAAAATATTTCCTTGATGACACTAACAACTAAACGCTCAATGGTTTGCTAAAAGACCTTAAAGAAATAAGCATGTAGCCTATCGTTTCTAAGGCCTTCCAAGATCCTATGGAGAGAAGGGATTGTCGAATTTCTTCAATGGATATTAGGTTCTATAGATGTAGCATTTAGAATTTAATAAGCCCTCATGAAGATTTTTAAGAATTAAATTTGTAAGGGGACACAAGACTTTGTCAAAGTGAAGATTTGTGTGAAGTGTTAGGGAATATGCTCTTACAAAAGGTTAAGATCAGAGATCTACTTGCCAATAGTCCTATAGGTACATGATCTGGTTCTTGCTATGTCCCTATAGAGCTGTGGCATGATAAAACTTAGTGTCCCTATCGCCATCTGTTATCCATTTGTACCTCATCTTCATTTTCCATAAGAGGACCACTTTATCTAGAATATGGCTAAGTTCATCTCACAAGGTTTATTCTAACTTAGTGAGAGAGGGGTTGGGGTTTTTTCAACTCCTAAAAGTTTAGCTAAGACTCTTCTTTTCGTAGCCAATGTGACCAAAGACATTTTTTTTCCATGACTAAGATTTGATAGCAAATTTGTTGGTTGCTGAGATGAAGTCTTAGTTGCTTTCAATCCAAATGTAGTTGACTAAGTGTGGGGAAAGTTGGGTGTGTTAGCCACATGGATTCAAGGTAAGAGTGTAATGGTGGTTAATAATAGAAGGGTGTTTAGAAATGCATTTGGATAGGTGAAAGACTGTGGTTTGTAGGAATAGTTCTTTCCAAGCTCAATTCCTCCTTGCTTTATCAATTCTAGTTTGAACTAATGTAGGTAACTCATGCTAATTAGATGAAGAGAATCTAGACTTTACATATCCTAGGTCCATGAGCTCATAAACCAACATACACTCTGCATAAGTTGCTACACAAGAGTGGCATATTCTATTCTAAGGTCACTTTTCATAATTGCTAAGTATGTTGCTAAAATTTCCTATGACACACCAAGGTCATCCATTAATGTTACATGCAAAAGATTGAAGGGTATTCCATAATTGTAATTGATAATTCCAATCAGGAGTGGCATAGACACTGATTATGAAAAAAGGAGTAGTTGTGGCAACCGACCTAGGTCATAACATGGATTTCCTAAGAGGAGTGTTTGACAAGGTTGACATCAAGGAAGTTCAAATTCCAGAGCATCATGATTCAAACCCTTTACCCATTAGCATTAGAGCACACAAAACCATCATAAGTTAACTGGTAGTAGAGTGAGTAGGCAATTGAGCTATCTAGCTTTGTCTTAAGAAGGATAAGCATGTTAGGGTTGTATTGGTTAACTACTTGCTAAATCACTTTAGCCCTGTTTAGAGAGTTTACACCCCCTAACATTCTAAACTAGTATTAGGCCATAGGGAAAGGAAGGAGAGTGGCTATTATCTAAAACTAGAGAGTACTAGTTGGAGGCCCATTAGCTATCCTAGTGATCTCCATAGCATTCTGACAAGGTGATGAATGAGTTGTCACTAAAGCTTGAGTCTCATCTCAATTCTGGATTAAGAAAGGTAGTTTTGTTCTTTTAGAGGGAATAGGCTATTAGGTATGGTGTTGGAGTGATGGTCACTCTTCCGATCATATCAAATTATAAATTTATAAACCCAAAGAAATCTAACGACCGAGCTAAGCAAGTGTACCTATCTAATATAGTATAGATTGCAATGGGTGTCGTCCTCAAAGATCTTAAAAACAACTACTAGTATTACCGATTTTCTACTATTTAGTCTAAATCTTAATATGAGATTAATAAATTAAACTAATGATTAATTAATCTAACAACCCTACGAGTAACTATAATTTCTTTAATAAATTAATTCAATCACAAAAACATACCTTTCATTTTGATCCACTCTAAATCCTAACTTTCTTATAATAAGATGTTGATTAATAAATTGTTTATGCTTTACACTGCAATAATTCTTAATTAAACTAATTACTCTCTTGAGTTAATTATTCTTTACCCTACATGAAATAGTGAAGACCTCTCCCTCATTATCACCATATAAGATTTCATTAAAGTTCATAATTCCCAAATAAAGATTTAATCTTTATGTAGAAAATCGAAGTTTTCCTATCTCTAGGCAAAACATGTAATTTTTCTATTCATGAAAATCTATCATATTAGATAAGACCTCTCTCTATTTAACAAGAATCATACATGTAATTAATTTGCATGCATAAATTAATCACAAAATAATCAAAATACATGAATAGATACAAAGGCATAAACTTTTTATTAATCAATAAACAATTTAATTACATGGTCTAGAGTTTCACAAGATGCAGGGTATATGAATCTACTCCTCCATGGAATTTACGATAACCACAAAGAATTTGGAAGAATAATAAGTAATCATGATGAAAAGAATAAACCCTTGTAGATGTTTTGTGATCTCCAATGACACTGTAACGATTTCTCTCTTCAAATTCGTAACTTTGCTCTCTCAGGGTTTTTAGAGTGACTTCAAATGACAAAAAGCCAGAATCTCTAATTTTTGAAATAAAGTGAGTATTTATAATCTAAGAAACAGGCTAGCATGCACAACCTAGTGTACGCCTATGCTCAAGGTCATGTACTCTGAAACAAAGTGAAATTCTGGCGTTTAAGGTTCTACATGGTAGTGCTCAAGGTTGTGCACTCTGAAATTCCTTCATTTTTTTTCTCTAGTCAAACTTCTTCCTTCAGCACTACTCTCTACACAGCTTGTGCAGCAGCCAAGGCATAATTTCAAGATGTATTCTGATCACATTTTGCCTTCCAGCACTAGTGTCTACATGGCCATACTAAAGGTTGTGTATACGTAAAAATCATCTGTTTTTATATTTTGCCAAATTTCACCTCGTTTTTGCCCGAACCTTCTTTAAATCCTTCAATTGCACTCTTCAAACCCTTAATTCAAATATTAAGCACTTAAGTGTCTTTTTTCTTGATAAATTCACATAAAATTCATATAAAATTATATTCAATAAATACTAGAAATAAAGTTCTTTCAACACTTATCATAGAGGAATCTTCTTTCGTGGCCTTTACACAATCATTTCTACAATTTCTTTACTAGTCTATTCCCGAATTTTTGCTAAAACTCCCAAGAGGTAGAACATTCCCTAAATTGTTGCTACAATGACAATGATGAATTTATTGAGAATTTGCACATGCACCCTCATCCTCTTTTGTAAGGGTAGACCATGGTCTTGTATCATTCAAATTATTGTGTTAAGGACTAGATAGATTAGCCACTAAGCATTCTCCACTATGACAATTTTGGTGAGAGTTGCCACTACACATGCTCAACTGTCTTATAAGGGAATGTAAAATAGCTTGCACCTTAGGCTTAGCTATAGGATGTTAGATTTTGGGTGAAGGAGCTTGACATTGTAAGATAGCATGGTCTAAAGCTTACATTTCTTGCTACTCGCTTGAATTGGGAGAATCTTGTGTGTAGGGTATGTATGGTTGTATTTGTATTGAACATGAAGGAAGCGTTCACAACTTGAGATTTATCAGCAAAGGATTATCTTGTGCTTCGTTGAACATTACGCATTTATTGATTACCTATAACATTAAAGCTAGTCTAGTTTAAGTTGCTATTATTGCAATTTGTTCCCTATCCCTTTGGAGAATGCATTAAGAAGCCCTTGTTTGTCATAATAGAGTATAACTTGTCCTCATATCTCTTTTGTGGTTTATTACTGTTTGTGGCATCTCCCATTAAATGTGGGTAGTTGAGCAAGATTTTCTTTTTTTCCTTTCCTCAACCAAAATTCAATTGTCATAATTAGTATAATTTGAGTTTGTTTGGCAGGAATCATTACATTATGCTATCATTTCCTCTTGACTAAGATCATGAATCTCAGTGTGTAAATACACTTCTCTAGGAGCAGTTAGATATGGATTGCCATAGTTTTGATCTCCTCCTTAAAAGTTGTTTATGTTTAATGCTAGTGATTTATTAGCATCTAACCTTGAGTCATTACTTGTTTTTGCTGAGTTTATCTTATGCTCATCGTCCTTTGTGCATTAACGATTAATTGAGTTGTAGCCCAAGTAACCGAAGGTAAAGCAAAAGATTTTTAGGCCTTCATACCGTAGGGGAAAGCTTTCATCATCCATCTATATGGTATGCACCAATGGTTTGTTTAAATTTACTTGGACACATAATCACATTTCTACAATATCTGTATACGAGTCAATTCGTAACACTAGGCTAATGTCACTACCAATTTTTATCAAAGCATTAAGGTCATAATATTCTAGGGGTATTTCATAAATTTGAACCTATACTGCTACTAAGTTATATGTAATAGTAGATGCTTTAAAGTTGGGCTCCCATTTCCTTAGCATAAGGAATAATTCGTTATTGAACCATAAACCTTCTTTGATTACTTGGTTGAGATCCTCTAGTGATTGAAAGTAAACTGTGTAATAGCCTTTGCCATTACTGATCATGGAAAAATCAATAGCAAACTTCCATAGGCCTCTAAGTTTTATGAGTAATTTATAGCCGAAGGAAAGGTCATACAATTTAATCATCAAGGTGGATCTCTAGGGTCTTCTAAGGTTTTGCTTCACTTTTTGAGAAATTAACTATTAAATAGGAAAGTCACCTTCATTTCCATATTTGTACTTTTTAGGGTCTTCATCTATCTCATCTTCTTTCATTAGTTCATCTACATTGTCTTCAGTGTGGGTGAAGGAGTGAGCATAGGCATTAAGGATGTTAATATTTCTTATGACAACATTCTTATAGGGAGTGGCCTTCTTAGCTTTGTTTGTTGTTGTGGGAGGTCTTGATGAGGCTAAAGCATGGGGCTTTCAATGCTAGGGGACTCTTGACTAATCTGTTAACATGGTGTATTTTTACATTCCAATAAGGGGACAATTGGGTTGTTGATGTGCCTATGAGGAAAAATAACTAGGACATCAACTTCATTAGCTCTAAGAAGAATGGGTCCTTTTGAATATAGAAGAAATTGATAATGAATAAGGGGACTTATTTGTAATGTATATTGTCCATGTGGATATTACGCACCATGAAAAAGAAGGACACAACCTTATCACTACTTTAATTTGACTCACAAAGTAAGTAGCTAGGATTTCTCACCATAACCTTTGCCAAGTGTTGATAAGAGAAGATAAAATTGAGAGAAGAATTCACAATTTTGGAGAAGTATTCTCTATATATTCTTAACGATGTTTCCAATAGCTTACAAAGGACTATTTATAGTAACTCCGCTAGGGTTAAGGCTAAAATAGGAAAACAAAAAGTAGTACATCCCAAAAAGGTAATTACATAAATATAATATTAGCTAAAAGGGGTAAAATAGCAAAGACAATCCAAAGGAATAATTTAGAATCTACTATTAACAATCGTCAAGACAGACACATGTCATTACACAATTGATAAGCATTTTAGCAAATGAAGAAAAAAAATGTATAGGTAAGTTAAGGCCCAAGTCTTCTAGTCAATTCAATTGATCCATTAAAGAGCTCGCCTCAACTCTATCATTAGCTAATATAATATCTGGTGAGCTGGATTAGGGTAGGTTGATTATGAGACATAGATTGGAACTAATAGGTTAAACTTTAGACCAAGTTAGCCATTGTTGCTTTGGAGGCCCTGGAAGCTACTCATTAGTTAGTTTTAGGTTATCCCAATCAAGTTATCCATGACCTAGGTGACTATTAAAAGAGCACCTTAATTGGATAGGCAATGTAGCCCGTAAGATTGTACGAAGGCAACTTCATCTCTAGCTAGCTAGTCAAACAAAATCCTCCATGTGAGGTTTTGGAGTCTATGCACTCTATCACTTATGATAGGGCCAAGGTCGAATTCATATCATCCCCTCGGGGTTGTTGAAGATTTGCCCTCAAATCAAGTGAGTCTTCAAGCTCATCTTCTTTAAGAATGTAAGGAGTTAGTTTACTAATGTTAAAGCTTGGAGAAATGCCATAGACTTTAGGTAGTTCAAGCTCATAGGCATTGTTGTTGATCTTCCAAAGAACTTTGAATGGTCCATCAACTCAAGAGGACAACTTATGAGCTTTATGGCTAGGAAACCTTTCTTTACTTAGGTGAATCAACACTAAGCCTCCAAGGTTAAAACATATGGCCTTCTAACCTTGATTTCCTTATTGTTGTTGCTTGGCAACAACCTTAAAGAGGTGCTTAAAAACCTTATGGCGTAGCTTCTAAATCTCCTAGGCTTTATCGACACCACTTAAGCCTTCCTCTTTTGAGGTAGTTACAGAGATCATATCTATAGGTAAGGTTAGATTGTTACTTTATAAGACCTCAAATGGAGACTTACTAGCTAACCTATGTGTTGATCTATTGTAAGCAAACTCAATAATAGGTAAGCACAAAACCTAATTAGTAAGGTTCTTGCTAACTATAGCTTAAAGTAGGGTACCTAGAGTTTGGTTGGCAAACTCAGTCTAGGCATCAATTTGGCCATCAATCTGGGGGTAGCGGAAAGTGCTAAGCATCAACTTTGTACCAAATCTCTTCCATAGTGTTCTTTAAAAGAAACTCGAAAACTTCAAGTCCCAATTCAATACAATATTGTATGGAACTCCATGTAATCACATGATCTCCTACATTAAGAGGTTAGCAATAAACAAGGCATCATACATCTTGTAGCAAAGAATGAAGTATGCCATTTTGCTAAATTGATCTAGTGCCACCATGATCAAGTCTCTTCCTTTGGTTGTCCTGAGTATTCCTAAGATAAATTCCATGCTAGATTGGTCCATAGCTAAGTAGGTCTAGGTAGTGGCATATATTTTCAAAAAGCTTCATTTCTCCCCTTATCCTTTACATACCATACATCTCTATAGCACTCAATGCACATCCTTCATTACCGTTAGCCAAAAGAAATGCTCTTTAAACACCTCATAGGTCCTCTTCTCCCCAAAGTGTCTTCATAGACCTCCAACATGCGCTTCTTAGACTAATAGTTCTCATATTAAGCTAACTAGGATGCACAACCTTCCCTTCTTGAACAAATATCCTTTAATTGTATAGAACCTTCCATAGTCATACCAAACTTACACCTCACCATAATGGTTCCAAAGTAAGAATCTTACTTATATTACTTAGTAAGTAGTTCAAAGTTGAACATCTTAGGCTATAATGTAGTGATTAGCACATTTCTCTAAGATAATGCGTTGACTACAACATTTGTACTCCTCTTCTTGTACTTAATCATGTAGGAAAAATTCTCCAAAAATTCAACCCACTTAGTCTGTCTTCTTGATAACTTCTATTAACCTCTCAAGTACTTTAGCGAATCATGGTCAATATAGATGATGAATTCTTGGAGTAATAGATAGTGTTGCCACATAATGAGTGCCTTAATTAGTGAATAAAATTCCATGTCATAGGTCGAGTAATTTAAGGTGACTCCATGGAGCTTCTCACTGAAGTAGGCTCTAGGTCTTCCTTCTTGCATCAAGACAACCCTTATTCCGACATCCAATGCATCACATTCTAGCTTAAAGATCTTCTCAAGTCTTGTAAGAGTATAAGAGTGGTAGTTTGCTTCTCTTTAACCTCTTTAAAGCTCTCCTAAGCTTGACCTATCCATCTAAACTCTTCTCCTTTCTTAGTCAGTTTGGTTGGTAAGGCTAAAATTATGCTAAATTTTCCATTAAATCACTTACAAAAAGATACAAGTCCATGAAAGCTTTTAACCTTGGCAATGTTTTGTGGGGTTGGCCAATTAACTATTGCTTTGATCTTCTCTTCATCCACCTAGACTCCATCTCCACTAACTACAAATCCCAAAAATATTACCTTAGGTTGGTAGAATATACATTTCTTCAAATTACCATACAGCTTCTCAACTCTTAAAAGCTCAAACACCGACCTTACATGGATGACATGGTCATGTATGCTCCTACAAATGACCAATATATTATTAAAGTATACAACTATGCATTTTCCTAACAAGTCGCACAATATATGTTTCATGAGCCTCATAAGTATGCTAGAGGCATTAGTCAATCTAAAAAGCATGACATTCTATTCACATAGTCCATAGTACGTCTTAAAGGCCTTCATCTCCTAGCCTCATGCAGATTTGGTGGTAATTACTCTTCAAGTTGGTCTTGAAAAAGATCCAAGCCCTATGCAAATTGTCTAACATGTCATTAGGGAACCAGATATTGATATTTAATGGTAATCTTATTTATGGCTCAACTATCAATGCACATTCTCCACAAAGCATCTTTCTTAGGCACTAACTATGTGGGCATGGCACAAGGGCTTATGCTCTCTCTTATATATCCCCTCTCAATCAACTCATCCACTTGGTGTTTCAACTCTTTAGCCTCCTCTAAATTCATGCGATAAGTAGGTTAATATAATGCTCAATCCCTTGCAAGGGTAGTAATCCACTTGGAAACACCTCAAGAACCAAGTCCTAGAATTTTTGCAATAGATCCTTCACCTCTCTAGGCAATATGTTTATGTTAATAACTTCCAGCAATTGCTTGATCAAGAGCGAGTACTTTAGCTTACCCATGGTTGTGGTCCATTTTGGCTCACTCCTCTTATGAATAAGTCTTCTTCTGTGCTCAAGTTATCTGTATGTAAGTCTCCTGGACTTCTTTAGGTGTCATAGAATGCAAGACTACCTTCTTGTCATCCTTCTAGAATGCATAGGTGATAAATGTATAACTATACTCAATGTTATTTGGTTTTTATATAGTCTTGATTTATTTTATGAATTGTTTTTATTAAATGTTACACTGATTTTGCTCATATTTTGATTTTAGGTCCTTTAAAGTAATTTGGGATTAAAGCAAAAAAAATTACACAAGTTTCACATGATTTGAAGCTCATATAAACAAGTTATGTAATTTGGAAAACTATATGGTCAAGTATATGGTCATGTACATGACCATGTTGATGTAGTTTATAAGAAAGCTTTAACATGGTCACCAACATGACCATGTTAGTGCCCATGTATCTATAAAAATGGAATTTATTAACAAATCAGGATATATGATCATGCAAGAAGCCATATTGAGGCCATATCACATACAATTTCCACTTTCCTATTCTATCACGGCTTTTGAAGATTACTTTCTCAGTTAATAAACAACATTGAAGATGTGATCTCCTACTTGTTGAAGATAACTTTCCTATTTTATGAAAATTCAACTTTTCATTCCATGATGATATAACTTTCCTTTTCAAGATACATTTAATCACTATAAAAAGATTACAAAGTCCAAGCTATAGAGAGAAATTTTTAGATTAACAATAGTGTAGTTATAGATTTTACTGTTATTTCTATCCTATTGATATTCTTCTCTATACATTGTTTTTATATTTTTGTTTTCAATTTTAATATGATGCTAATGTAATTTTCCTTTATACTTAGGTGTGATAAACCCTAGAATGAACATGTGATTTTTTGGTTTATTATTCAATGAAATTATTGTTATTCTTATGATGCAATTATGTGTTCTTCATTATTTTCAAATTAATATTACTGATGTATTAGTTTGAAGTCTAATTTCATTTATAGAGATTAAGAGATCCTATACTTGAATAGACCTAACATAATTTGAAGGAGTTGCATGCAATCTTAGAGATAATATAACATAAATCTTCTAGATTATGGTCAAATCTAATAATAGAATTCATAGAATGAAGATAATGCAATTCTAAAGGTTTTAATTAGGAAGAGGTTCTAATTAATCAAATTGGAATTAAGAATCAATAGACTTAAAAAAATTATTAGTTCAAATTAGGAATTCTCATGGTCCAAGAATATAATAGTTGAATTGAATAATAATTAGTTAATTATATTAGTAATTCTATGAGGATTCAATATCCGAGTACACTTTTAATTATTGTTGTTTTCTTTAAATTACTTTTTTTTTAATTACTTCACTCAATTTTGCAAATTAAATAATAAGAGAAGGGCTGATATTAGTAATCATAGTCCCTATGAGATCGACACTCAATATTAATATCTACTATACTTAGGATAGTTAGATAGAGTAATATTAGTCGGCATTATCACACCCATCATGCGGTATGTATTGATCAAACATTTAGGATTGGCCAAGTAGAAGAATAGAAGTGCACATGGGTAGCACATCACAAAATAACTTATCTTGGTACCTATCCCTAACTACTATTGGGACTTGCACTTACTGCATAACATGTAGGTCTCCCTTCTCATGTAACTAATGCAACTTACACAGTCAGGGATGCTTGACGGTTAGTAACTTCAACTGGTTAACCAAAGACAACACAACCACACTAGTGCAACTCCCTCCATCAATAATAAGTGCACACAAGTGTCCTTTTATGTTGTATCCAATATGGAACAAGTTTTCTCAATGCCTATCCTCTTCTGATGGGGTCACACCCAGAGCTCTCCTTATCACCATACTCAAATACCGGTCCTACTTAGTGTATACCATGGCATTTTTATACCATTATACTTTACAAGAGCCTCTTCTATACTTTCCAATTTCTCCTCAACTTCCTTTTCATTAGCACTCTCAACCCCGTAATATAGTCCTTCACCCTTAAAGATCATAGTTCATCAATTTAGACATTGAGAAGTAATGTATCTAAGACCTAAATATTTGAAACATCTGATTTAGCTCATCTTCTAACTTGAGTTTTGCCTAATCTCCTTCTTTCGCTCGGAACTAATGACAATCGCTTTCCCATGTTGGTCATCTTTCCATTCATTATAGTTTTAAACATTAGTGTTACATCTATCACCATCTCTAATTGCCACTCCTTCAAATCGTCCAATGATAGGTCAAGTCAATGGTCTTGACCTCAATATTAACACCATGTTTAAGTTATTGCGCCTCTATCGCTCAACCCTTTGAGCTAACCAAATGGAATCATCCAAACTATTTAAGCACTGCAACTCAACCTCATACTTTAACCTAGCTATAAACCAAGCTATAATTCTATCTTCAAGCTCCTCCTCTTCACATCATATCATTCTTTTACATAATCATCCACATAGATTCCTCTTTATCTCAAGGTTTGCAATTTCTTAAGGGCTTCCTAGGTGTAGTATTCAAGGACAATTCTCCTCCTCAAAATCCTCTTCATATTAATCCATAATCGAATTTCATGTTCCTTAACTCTTCTTCAGCTATTCAATAAGTTCTTCTACCATATGGTGGCATACCTAGAAAATTTAAGGGCGGCTAATTGCACCTTCACAACTTCATATTTATGGCATTCAAATAGTTTGTCTACTTTATCTTCCTAATTTAGGTCGTCCATATCTCCATTCCCTACAAAAGTAGGTATTTGCATTTAACATTGTCTAGTCCTCTAAGTGCTCTCACTTCCCTTACACCATACTCCTCATTAAAATTATCCTCTACTTCTTTATCAATCTCCTCTATCTCTACTTGTCTCCTCACTCCTCGATCTCACCTCATTCCTCCACCATTACAAAGATTCTAAGTTGGGTTCACTTTAGCTTCATCATTATGAGCTCATTCGTTTCTTGATAAGCACAAATAGGTTGGTTATCTAACAAACATTGCACAATGACTATAAGGTTAACTGCTATAATGGCCAATTCCTAGACCTACTCATCAGTTACCTCTTCGATGGATAAGCATTCCTTCCACATTTGTATGCGTAATTCTCATAATCTCCTATTCCACCATGAACACTAAGATTCGACATCTTTAATGACACAAGACTAATCACATATCAACAAACACAGTAACAAGGTTAGATGCCAAGCCAACCATAACTTACAAAAACATACTCCCTTGTTGGAACCTATTGCTCTAATATTAGAATTTAAAAGATGATATGTCTACGAGGATAAATCACTAAGACATCAACTTCACTAACTCTAAGAAGATTAGATCTTTCCAAATATAAAAGAAATCAATAATGAATAGGGGGATTTAGCTATTATGTGTACTATCTACAGGGATATTACACACCACAAAGAATAAGGGCACGACCTAATCCCTACTTTGATATGACTTACGAAGTAAGCAACTAAGATTTCTCACAACCATTGCTAAGGGTTGATAAGAGAAGATAAACTTGAGAGAAGAACACACAATTTTGGAGAAGTATATTCTATAAATTCTTAATGATGATTCAAGTGGCTGACATAGGACTATTTATAGTAAGTCCATTAAGGTTAAGGTTAAAATAAAAAAAGTACATCCTAAAAGGGTAATTACATAAACATAGTATCAGCTAAAAAGGGTAAAACAATAAAGACAATTGAAAAGAATCATCTGGAATCTACGATTGGAAATTGTCAGGATGGACACATGTTGCTACATAATTGGCAAGCATTTTGATAAATGAAGACAAAATTGTATACGCAAGGCAAGGTCAAAGTCTTCCAATCAACTCAGCTTGTCTATTGAAGAGTTCACCTTAGCTCTTTCAATAGTTAGCCTAACTAAACCCTAGCTTAAATGACTAGTGGGCTGGAGTAAGGTAGTTTAGTTACAAGACGTAGGTTAAAACTAATAGGTCAGACTCTAGACCAACTCAACCATCATTATGATAGGAATCAAAATCTGTCAAGACCTATCATTAGGGTAAGAGCCAAAGGATTTCAAATCTTGGCGATGAGGACCCATTTTGAGCAAATTGACCCCGGAATTATTTATAAATTAACTTCTTTTCTATTATTCTTGTATTGTGTTTTCCAACAGGCACACTTATTTGCTTTACAAGGCGATGGACAAACTCACTAAGAATCAGCTTGTAGGTTATCTATGGACCGACCTAAAAACCGAAGATGACCTAAATCGATAAATTCCATTGTAGAGCTAGCTTATTGAAGATTATTTTTGTATTTGTAATTTATTTTTGAACTATTTATTTTGTAAGCTTTGTGAAATTTTATTTGGTTGTAATTTGTCTTTTAGGACCAGCCACCCTAAAAGTGACATAGTTGTAATTTTGTGAACTTTTTAACCCTAAGGGAGCAAATATAAATACTTGCTTAAGTAGGGTTTTAGGGAGCTTTTGAACATTTTGAGAAAACACACTTTTGTTGCCATGAGGTTCATCCTTGCAAGCAATCCATCTCTTATCAATTCCATCCTTGAAATTATGGCGAGAACCAACTTGAAATCGATTATGAGTAATATCAATCATTTCTTGTTGCTATAAATTGTACTTAGTGAGTCATATCTAGGTGCTATTTGTTGTTTCCTTTTGGTTCACATGAATTTAGGGTTCTATTTTCATATTTAGAACTTTTCAATTTGAATTGGAATCTTAGTTCATTTCCTATTATTCATCATTGAAATCTAGCAATTGATTGTTCTATATATCCTTTTGATTTCCATCTTCATAAATTAAGATTAATTTGTGAAGGAGTTGATCAAACCAAGTGATATTGATTGTTAGTATATTCATGCCTATTGTAGAGTTTATTTCATTGGATTATGTTACATGCTTGAATCATTTAAGCATAGCTCCTTTTGGTATCACATCTTGCTCGGTTTTAACATCCAAATTTCATGAGGAATTAAGGGCTTAACCTTCTTGTGTGATGTGGGTGTTGATTGGAGTTCATCATTTGTTATTTGATTGTGCTTAGTCGTTTTTAGGCACATCATATTTGGTATCAAAGCTAAATATATTTGGTTCATTCAATCTTGATCACATTGGTGTTATGGAATTGGTTTAATAGTAGAAGAAGTTCACGTAATTGGAAGCTAGTTTAATTGACATTGTATGATTGTCTTTCAAATTGGTTTTGCATGTGCTTGAACTTGGTTTTAGGCACATCATGTTACTTTAGAGGAGCTAAAAGTTGCTTAGTAATTTGTTCCAAGTTGGCCCATCTAGGTCGTCCATGACCTAAGTGACTACCAAAAGGTTGCCTCGACTACATAGGCAATGCAACTCGAAGGATTGTACGGGGGGTAGCTTTCTCCAGCTAGTTGGTTGAACAAAATCCTCCAATGAGGTTTTGGAGTCTACACGCTCTAACTCTTATGATGGGGCAAAGATAGGGTTCTTATCAGTTGTCATTAAGTGAGTCTTTTTGCTCTTGAGCTAAGTTAGCATCTATGTTTGGGCTATCTAGTTTAATCGCTTTTTGCTTTTACAAGGGTGATTTATGTGCTTTATTGTTAGGAGGGATAAAGGAAAATTTAGAAGCTTTGGTCTCAAGACTTCCTTATTTACTTTCATTGTTGATGTCCCCATAAAGTTCTCTTTTTATCCTTTGAGATGTTACTACATCCTAAGATGGTTGGTGTTTTTAGCCAACTATATTTACCTAAGAATCCACTTCGAAACCTTAAATAGCAATATCTTGTTCTTTATAGAGGCACTATAATCTAGTGAGCATAAGTTCTATGCCTTTTCAAAGGTGTTGTTATCTAGCAAAATACCTTAGCAACCATCACTTCCCTCAGACGATACTATTGAATCATGATGCCCCATTTTAGTGTTAGACAGATAAAATAATAACATATCATATATTATAAGGTTGTATAGTATCAAATATAACCTAATGAAAGAATGTATGAAACTTGACATGTACAATTTCATAATATATATTTGAAGAGATAAATTATGATGATAATCCTCTATGTTTATACTAAAATTTATTCAACTTCAAAATCAAATAAATAATCTATATTTTAAGTAAGTGATTTATGTTTTTTATATTTGTATTATTATAATGAGCTTTATTAGTTTTATAAAACCCAAGAAAAATAATTTAAGAATAAAATAACAAAAAGGGTCGAGGTAAATAAAAGTAATAAGGATTTAAGATAAGGGGCAATTTAGTCATTTCATGAGAGAGGTATAAAAGGGACAAACCTTAGTCAATCTGACCCCTTTTCATTTTCTATATTACAGCACCAATAGTGTAACGGCAAAACCTAAGAAAGAAAGGTAATAGCTACACCCTGCAATCTAATGAAGTACCCAAGGTAAGTGAACCGATCAATGACTCTTGATCGCCATTTACATATGTGTGATCTGACGTAGTGTTAATTTCATTGGATTTCACTACAAAACAATTGTGAGAAAAGGTTTAGAATGGGACTTTGATCATTGCAATGATCCAAACTGATAAGTTGTTTAATTAAACTAAATTAATGTTATAATGCTAGAAACAATGTATAATTAGGCTAAGTAGTGTTAAGTGGAATTTAACGAATTTGGCTCATGTACCTACTCGTGTTGTGTAGAAATGAAAAAGAGTGAGTTGGGAAGTTCATGATTAGGTATACACTTGTGTACCTACCCGTGTAATTGTATACAGCCACAATATACACCCATGTACTTGGGCATGTCAAATTATGAAAGTGTATTAAAAGATACATGATTACAATACACGACTATGTATCTTACCATGCTCATGAACAAAACCTAATACACGGTCATGTATCTTAAGAAAGTTCTTTATTTGATTTCTTTTATTATTCGAACTTCGTTAACCCTAAACACCTAGTATAACCCTAGAAATTTTACTAGAGTAAAAGAAGTGATCCAATAACAACTAAGCGATAAAAATTAGGTAACTTGGATGATCCCTTAAAGTAGTACTAAGATTGATTGCTCTACATTTTGATAGATTTTAATGTAACTGCTAGACAAGGACAAGTCGTGTTTAAGATAACTCTTTTAGGTACATGTAATCTTGCTTGTTACTTGTATTTGTTAGGATAGTTTAAGAGCTAGAATAATTGGTATATCGAATTAGATTAAGTTGTTTGTTGGTTATACTTGGCTTGGCTTAGGAGCCCATAATGGTAGATTCCTATGGGGCATCCTGATGATCTTTGTGTGACATTGTTCCTAGTGGAATGTGCATTGAAATGATCTAGATAGATTTAAGGACTCATGGGTATTGGGACCCATAGTGGCAGTTCCTAACACTATACTGTGTGTATATATATATATATATATATGGTTTAGCAAGATCATGAGTACCCTTCTATTATTTGAGAACTAAACGAAATAATAACCTACTGTTTAACTATTGTATTATTGCATTGATGTATGTGACTTAAGTCATGCTTGATCATGCACATGTGTTTGTAGGTTATACAAACTAAGCATTAACTCATCCTTCAGGGATCATTTTTTCTTTTAGTTGTAGATACAAATGAATACACCCCCTATGACGAAGACCTAGGGTCATATGCATAGGATAGGAGCAATGTAGATTACTATTACTAGTATGATGACTAGGAGAAGAAAGAAAATAAAGTTTTTAATATTGCTGACATGGTGACTTCTGTTGGAGTAGGCTAGATTAGTTAATTACTAGAAGTTCAACTATCTCTTGATTTCTATTAGAATGGTGTACCAAGACTATCTTAAAAGCAGTGTATGGTTTGTATTGAATCACCATGAATGACGTTAGATGAATTATTTCAATTGTGTTTATCAGTTATTATATGTTACATAGTGTTAATGAGTTAAAAGCATTAATGTGTCTTTATCCTGTAAGAACACGTGGCGAGTTATACATCCTGAGTTTTGGGGCATTACATGTTTTTTTTTTTATAATATAGGTCATAAATATACAGAATTTAAATAATCATACATTAAAATCATAAAAGACTTGACTGAATTGAGTATAAATATAGCAAATCGAATGGTTTACTTGAAAACTTTGTTACATACATGGAGAAGTAATAGTATAAGAAACCAAAATAAACTTTACGAGAATTATAAATTAGATCGAAAACAAAAGCAAGTTAAGATTGTTATTTGTGTAAAGAATCATCATTCGGATAGGATGGGTGAAAATTTGAGATTCAAGTTCTTTCGTATAAATGGTTCACATTTTGACTCCTCTCTCTCTTCCTTTGAATGTCATTATCTTCTGCATTCAATTGATAATGTAAAGTTCGATAGCTGGACCACTGGAAACCAAATCTACGCCACCGTGAACATCTAATTTTGGGATTATGTAATAGCATTTTATCTATCAAAATCTAACCTGGTTCAATTTTGACTGGTTTTACATCCTTAAGTATCCATTTAACTAAATAAAGCCCCCGATATGCACGGTGGTTAGATAAAATATATCCATGTTAAGCAAAATATTAGATTTATGTAAAAAGTTATTACAATTAAACATTGTATTGAACGTGGAGAGAGTACTGTTATTTGATACATATTAACAAAAATAATAAATTTACTTATTAAATTTATTAGTGAGCAGCCAATCCTACTATATACAAAGTTATCATTCATACTCTACTCAACCAAATAAATTCTAGATGGATATTAAAGACTATAGAATAGGTTTCAACCGGCAATTTTTCCTAAACCTATTTTCACAAGGTAGGATAGAGATATAATGTCTTCATTCCCTATACCAACCCTTTTAATGTATACAAAGTATACATTCTAGAGTATCCTGTACTTACCCTATAGAACTTTTTAATTATATAATATATATTATTGAATAAAAAATAACCTTATATTTTTTTTTTTGTGAAGGAAAGAATAAATTTAATATTATATTTATGTTAAAAAGAAACAATATTAGCCCAATACAAACTTTAAATCTAAAACTTGCTACCTCTCTCTAAACTTGAAATTTATCAAAAAATAGGAAAAATTTATAAGTTCCACATGTTATCCTATACCCTATAGATTTTAAAATATAAATTTTAAGATAGTTCTAATATGTTACCAGGTATGTCTCTATACCCTATCACTCTGTACCCACTCACCCCTATTGACTTGGCATGATTAACATATTGACAATGTTTTGCTCATAAATTCACTTAACTATGATGTGCACACTCTTACATATAATATAGTAAGTAAGCATCACAGATGGTTTATTATATGATCTTTGTTTGGCCTTTGGATATTTTATATCAAATGAGTTACAACTCTTTAAGTTGTGGGGATGTAATACTATGTATTAAGAGCCCCATAATTTTGATCAAATGAAATTTTTTGTTGGCAAAAAAGAAAAAGAAAAACATATTTGGAAAAAAAATAACTTATTAATGTCAAAACAAAAATCAGTAATTTGAAGTTAAAAATAATAAATAACCAAAAGATGAGTAAATATTAGTAATCAAAAGTTATAAGTGAGAAAAAAAATTGTAATGGCAAAAATGTATTGCTGATGAAAATCTACAAGTCACAAAAGCTTTCAAAAGTAAAACTTTTAAATGTTTGGATATTTTGGTATTTAAAAAATAAAAAATAAAAAGTGAAGTCGAAACTTTTAAAGTAGAAGTTGGGTTTAAGTGAGAACAATTTAATCTTACCAGCTTCATATATTAAAATCTTTGTAATATAAAAATCTTCTAACCAGCAAATTAAGGCAATTACCTCAAGTTGATAAATGTAAGATGAAACTCCTCTTATTTATGCAACATTTTTAAGGATCTTCACTGATCACAAATTTTGATACCCTTAAAAAAAAAAAAAAAAAGCAAATTAGGGCTTTTGATTTGCCACTAAATAATCACCAAAACGGTTTGGGTCCTTATCTTGGTGAAAAATGAAATCCTAATGCCTCACAAATTGATTGTGCCACCACCAAAAGTGCAAACCACTTTCAATAGCTTCGAATCCATGCAATAACAATCAATTGGAGTTTAATTCCATTGTGAAACCGAAATTCAAAGGGAAGCTATCTTACTTTTTTGCAATATTCTCTTTATTTTTAAAAGAGACAAAAGAACAAAGGTTGAAAAGCTAGAATATCTTATTACGAGAAAATTAATTATAAAAATAAATAAAATTAAATTAAAATATCAAATGTGTAATATTTATTTTAATTTATTAGGGATATTTGAAAGAATTATATATCTTACATTTTAATAATATAGATATAATATTATATAATATGGGAAGAATGAATTAATAAATTATCCTATTAAATAGGAAAAGGCCTTCGAGGTGCCAGAGCATCCGTGTTCCTTCACAAGCATAAGTGAATTATTATTTTCAAATTGAAACTATCTCTTACCTTCAATCTATCCTTAGTCTATATATTCTTTTAATTCTTAACGAAAAAACAAAAATCCTAATATCTTAATTTATTCTTTTTTTTCCCTATAATTACAACAAAAATAAAATAACTCAAATCTAACCATCCCATTACCATCACCAATACTATTAGAATACAAGCTTAGCAAAATCTTAATCTATTGGGTTCTTGGAGATGAAGGAAGAAACGGTGTCCAAACTGTCCCCCCCCCATGATTTATTATAAAATTGAATGTCCAATCGCTGGCGAACGTCGTGGAAGTTACTCCGAATGAAATGTGATGTTATTAGTCAACGTCCTCCCGTGAGTTTATAGAGAGAAAGCGTGGGTCAAGGGTTCGTACACACTGTAAATTTATGTTTTTTTTTTTTTTTAATCCTATTTGTCTCCCTTCAACTCCATTTTTGTTTTTCTTTCCCCCCTTTTTTAAGTTATTAATTGATTGTTGGACAAGAAATTAACGACAAACCGATGAATTCGCTGGGCAAACTGGAAATACTCTAGATTCTCTCATAAAAAGAAAGATATATATATATAAGAGATACATAAATAAATAAAACTTGCATGTAAAAAAGCTTTTATTAAATGGAGTTATTACAGTTGGAATGGTCACAAAACTATCTACATATTTTCAACTTCCCTCTCCGTGAAATGACAACCTTTCCATATGACTGTTCATTATATTTCTAGGGAAAATAAGTGCGTAAAGACTTGCTAAGAAAATCTTTTTTTTCTTTTTCCCTAATCTACGGGCATTTCTATTGGGGTGTGCAATCTTCTCCAATTAAGATGAAATATGTACGGTTTCTGTTTCGATCTCAATAAAATATTAAGTTGGCAGAGAAAAAAAAAGAAAAGAAAAGACAACTATAAATTTCTGAATTTAGCATGTTATGCATGGCATGGATCGAGTCAAATAGACGTGCCTCTTTTATAAGTAAGTTCACACATTTCGTTATTTGTACGCAGAGAATGGCCATTAAATTATCCTTTGCTCCGGTTGAATGGGAGGTCCTAGAGCATTTGATTATGAGGCGTGTGGCAAAATCATATGCGAAAGCTCATCTTTAGAGACGTGAAATCACATTCATGAGCTTATTATTCTATTTGATAACTTAGAAGTCACTTTAATATTTATTTTGGACTATTCGTTTACGAAATAGTTTGGACTGCCTTAATATGTAGGAGAATTTCAGTTGTGAGTTGTGAGTTATTGCCTACCCATCTTCAACAAACCTACTGCCCCCACCTCAATAAAGAAAGAGGATATAGTTTTCAAATTTTAAGATTGGATTTGTTATATTAAAGATTTGGGATCCTTTGTTTATTTGTCTAGATTTGTCATGTTCGGTAATAAAGATTTGGCATTGACTTTGCGACATACAATTCCCATAAAGAAGGATGATCTATGATCTATGATCTATATCCTAGTCTTGGAGTTAGATACATGGTATTGTTGGAAGTCAAACGATAAATTTAGTGGTTAACCACTAAATATGATATGTTAATGTATCATGTTCACAAATAGAAAATGGATTTTCTTAATTTACTTTTTTTCAATTTCTCCATTCAAGATATTATCGTGCCTAAATAAATTTAAACAATCTCAATCATTAATTTACAACTTCAAAAAAATAAAAAAACAAAATTGAGAGGATACAAATCCCCTATTTACTTATCCTAATGGGGCAATAAATGTCCATCTCTATCTTGAAAAGAAATAATTATTTACAAATCCATCCCAAAGTTTTTTAGCACATACAACTTCACTTATTAATGATCTGTTTATTTAAAGGTAATAGAGAGGAAATAAAATATTTTTTCCCACTCAACTGCCTATCACCTTTTATACTTGCAAAAATGAAAAAAAAAAATTAACTCTTAGGTAGCGTTTGATTACTGATACTGGACAGTACAAAATAAGAAGAACTGGACAAAAAAAAATTTTGTACCACATTTGGTTTGTTTAGTACTGGACAAAGATTTTTGTACTGTCCAGTGTTTGGAATTGCAAAGTACTGGACTGAACATAGTAAATTTGACAATTATACCCTTTTAATTATATCATGGTTATTTATACATATTTGATATTATTATAAGAAAATACAATTTGAAGAGATTATAAATTATATAAAATAATTCGTGTAAATACATTAATTGAAAAAATTTAATAATTCATATTATAAATTACAATAATTTATGTTATATTTAATAAAATAACACATTACTTACTTTTCTTTATCTTAAAAATGATGTTCCGATATAGTATATATAAATGATAAATAATATACAATATAAAAGAATCTTGACTTGAAATTAGCAATAAACATGGTTTAAAAAAAAAACTTATGTTATATTATTTTTCTCATGCTGTGTAATTTTCTTTGTTCTTATCGTACTGGAAATCAAAACATGAGTTTAGAATCAAGTTGGGACACGTGATGATCTATTTATACACCACCAGTCCCATTTCAACAGACATCTAAACGCACAGCGACAACTAAACGGAGAGCATGCGATGAAGATAGAAAAGCAAGCGAGGGAAATCTAAACGGACGACGACAACCACAGGTAGAGCATGTGGGGAACATAGAAAAGCAAGTAAGAATGTGAGAAAGAACGGAAGGATACGAACCTGATAGTGACTTTTGGCATGATGACAGTGACATTCGAATAGCAATCGATTGCACGATGAATCCCGTTGTTGGATCGACGCTGATGGGTTTTCCTACTACACTTAAAGGGCAAGCTAGTGCGGCGTGGATGGGTTCGAATGAAAAGGGTTTGGGGAGGTAAGGTTTGTTTGTAAAGAGAAAAATATGAAGGGCAAGTTAGGGATTTCAAAAAAAATGAATTTTTGTCCAATATCAGATTTTTTATACCTAATTACATGTGGTACAAAAATTTGCCATTTTGTCCAATACCACATTGAATTTTTGTCCAATACTTTTTTCATGAATGGCAACCAAATGCAAGGACAAAAAAATTTGTCCTATCCAGTACCACATTTTTGTGGCACCCAAACGCTACCTTAGGATTTTCTATTCTCACTCCATTGGAAATAAATATTGTATTATAATATATAGTTTCAGAAGCACTTATCTTCTTTTATTCTCCTTTTTATGGTTTCATTATTATAAGTCCTTTTTTTGTCAAATCTATATTATAAGTCCTTTTTTTGTCAAATCTACTTATTTGCTCCCCTTTTCCCCTTTCATCTTTTGTATTTCAAAATGCATCACCATTCATTAAATATCTTAAGTCATTCATTATATGAACATTATATATATAATATATTATATTATGACAACTACATTGAAGGTACATTAATGAATTAGTTATATTTTAATTTAATCCATTTATATTCAAATATTCTATAATATTTAATTCCCATATATGAGAGAGAGACAAAGAGAAAGTTTTGTGTGTGTTTTCAGATATTATGTTATAATGTTAGTGGAAGAATTAAACACTTCATTAAAATTTCATTGGGTAAATATTAGGAGAAAAGGTAAAAACAGGAAAGGTTTATACTCACTATTTCTTTTAGACATACTTCAAATTGCAATATTTTATTCTTATCACGAAATAAATGAAATAGTGGTATAAGATCCCTGTAAGAAATTAAATAGAATGTACTGATCTTATTATAATATGAGATACTATTTGAACAAAATTAAATAAAGTTAATATAAAATGTATTGAATTGAATGGGATAGGACCAATAGAATAATTTCACATTTCTTTTGAGATTTAAGTTTCAAACAAAGAGATAATATCATGATGAAAAATATTAATTCTTTGAAATCTAAATTATACTTATGCATGCTACATCTTAAATTATTCAAACACAAAATTCTATAAGCATATTCGATAATTTTATATTCATATAACAATCTTTTCTCTTATGAAAAGTTGAAAAATTATGTATAGTATATATTATCCTAAAGATCATGACTTAATACAAATGAAAATAATTACATTTTATTATGGCTAGAAAGTTATTTTCTAAGAAATTAAAAAAAAAAAAGATTTATAGCATTATACTATAATTAAAGAATGCCTGTTTATCCACATTAATGCATATATGGTAAGTATAATGGTTATATTGACTTTTATTTGAAAGTAAATATATTACATTAAACATTTTGCTTCAAACAATTCATTAATGAGAAACTATGAACAATATACTTATTATAAAAAATATTTGAAGTAATTATGTAAGTATTAGAAGAAGAAGAAGAAAGGATAGTGGGGTGGGGGTGGGTAGGCAGCTGTTTTAACCTCACAACTTTTTATTTATCATTCTGAAATATGAAACTCATGTGTTATGAGATCAATTATATTCTTTTACTTTTTTTTTCTATATTTAAAATTTTTTATTTTAATAAAGCTATTATAGAAGGTGTTCTACCTTTTCAAATACCTTGATAATGTTCAATCAATAAATGAATTAAACATTTCATTAATATTCATTAGAAATTAATTAAATATTTTATTAATAAAAATTATTAAATATTTCATTAGCTTCTATTAGTAAATGAATTAAATATTTAATTAAATAAATTTTTTATAATATACAAAAATATTAAATTATATTTACATTTTTAGTTTAAAATATATATATATAATCATTATTCAAACTATTATCCGTGCATTACATGGACTCTTTAATTAGTTACCTAAGAAAAAATATAATTGTTTATTCCCTTTGCAAAGAGAATAAAAAAATTCAAATATTATGATCATTATACCCCATTAATATTGCAATTAATCACCAAATAAATATAGAGAGAATAAAAAAAATAAATATTATGGCTATTATACCCTCATTATTACTGCAATTAATCACTAAATAGAGATAAGCAAGTAAATTTATTGTATTCCCAACTTAATAATGCAATTAACGAGATGAAATTAAACATTGACGTAAATATTCCTTACAATAAAAAAATTACACAAATAAACGCTAGAATGGAAATTTCTAACTTATTTCTAATAATAATCATCTCATGGCATAATTTTTCTATTTCCTATCTATTTTGTTTTAGAAAGTAAACAAACCATAAGTTTCTAAAATAATTTCACTTTGAAAAATTAACAATTGGCATCATGTTTTGGATACATATGTTCTACAAAACTAAAAAGGGGGGGAACAAAAAGTTTTGAAGATTTTTACCACCAAAATCATGACTACTATAGAACTGGAGTAAAAACTTCTATAACTATCAACTTTTGATGATACATTTGATTTATGGAATAGAATAAAATAGGAATAGAATTGTAATTCTTAAGGAATAGAGTAAATAATAGAATAGAGAAGTAATAATTATTCCTTATAATTCATTTGAGATCTCATGAGTAAATTTGAAAATACGCGGAAAAAGACTAAAGAATAACAATTCCTTTGGTCCTGTAAAAAGAATAACAATTCCTTATTTTGTAATAATAATAATTCTATGAAATAACTATTCTACAACCAAATATTGCAATAGATATAAAGGAGAGGAATAGTTATTCTTCTCTACCTTATAAAGTCGATCAACCATTAAGCTTTAGCTAGTGCAATTGTATCATGTGTGTTCATAATAATTTTGGTTCCATAATAAATAAGCCATAATGAAGTAACATTGCGATTGGTTTAATATAATAGAATCTTCATTTAGCTATTATTATTTGTGCAATAGCAATACCATTATTTGGTTTACATAAAGTATAAAATATAATGTTTACTCCACATAATATGGAACAAATAAGGAATTGTTGTTCCTTCATTTGATCGAAGGAATTGCTATCCTACATGGATGTGATTTTATTCCAAAAATATCTTTGATAATAAAACAAAATAACACTAAAGAAATTACTATTTATTTTTTAGCTTATTTGATTCAACAAACCACATTTAATGTAAGTGTCCATCTATCTAAGTTGAGGTACCCTACTAAACAAACAGTCTTCCCTTTTTCTTATGTCAATGTCCAAGCAAACTTTGATTGTCTAAAAATTGACCAAACCTTAATTTCCTTATCCCTAATTGACCATCCCCTCTTGTTTATCTTTATTATCTTTCCCCCTTCATGATAAGGGACCATCCATTGCACATTTAACCCATTTTCTAGAAAACAATGAAAAGTATTTATAGAGGGTAAATTTTTCAAACTAATATATTGGGCTAAGCACACCTCAAACTTAAGTTTAACTCCTTGGGTTAGGTGATAAGGTCAAAAGAGTCTAGTCTATAATTGGGATGGGTTAAGGATGTTTAATTTGGTGAGCCTAAAATAGAGATTATTAGATATGTCTATCTACTCTCGACCTCTTTCAGGTAGACTCACATGCTTAATAAGATAGGCTATTAACCTTGAGCCCATTGAAAACTCATCAAGGTTGCCCTGAATGAGTAAATTTAATCTCATTCATTGATCATTAATAAAATCTAATGATTGTCATTTAGTCTAAAAGTCTATAAATATTTAGTCATATCTCTTCATTAGAGGACATTAAAAGCTTTAGAGGTCAAAGGAACAATACAATCCTATGAGCCTCTACTCTAAAAAAATCAAATAAAAAATGAGGCAACACTCAATTAGGACTAGTGACGTTGATCCTCGATTGTTCCCTTACCTATTACAAGTGTGTTTGAGACATTAAGACTACTCATTCCTCTTCTCAACCATTTCCTCTTAAGTCCTCTCTTTAAGTGTCATTCATGTGTTACTCCTATAAGATTACTTGCAACGTGAGACTCATGTAGCAATTGACATAACAATGTTACTAGAATCCCACCACTATAGTATTTAAGAAGTCTAAAACCTTTTGCGGTAAATAAAACCAAGTCCTAAAACTTTCATTTGTAGAGATCAAAATCCTAAAACATTATAACATCGTGCAATTAAGACTTCAATATGTTTTAATACTTTCTAGTCATGTGGTTGCCACATCATCACCTTGATATACCACTACATCAATCAAATTAATTTTTTTTTCTATTAAGCAACTTAAAGTACAAATGGAAGATTAAAAAAAAGATGAAAATTTAAAAAGAAAAAGAAGAAAAGCACAAGTTAAACCTAATGGAGATGGGCTAGTCACCATAGGAGGGTAGCTTCACTAGCTAGGCTTAAACATGGATTGGATTGATTCAATTTTTCCTCTGAATCAAACCAAACCATAAAAATGAGATTTGATTTTTCATTGCTTCAAACCAAACCATAGGATTCGATTTCAAATTTTTTTTAAACCATAAAATTTCGATTTTGTTTTATTTGGTTTACGAATTAAATAATATTTTGTTTTCTACTAAAGTTTATTTGCTTAATATACAATCTCATATGAGTAATACTAAATTCATTTCATAAGAACATATATTTTTATCATATAAAAGATTGAGAAAATCAATATTCAAGTAGCTAAAAAAATTTTAATGTATAATACAATTAATTTATTCCTCAACGTAGTATATAATATAAATTTTGAATCATCCTATATACATATTTACTAAATTATGATCATAAAATTTAAATACATATACCTTTTAGTAAATGTAAATTATAAATTCTTTTAAATGTTATGTTACAATGAAAAAAATATTTTTTGTTACAAGTAAAATGTTATTATATTTTTTAAAAAATGGTTTAGTTTAGTTTTGCAATTTGATTTAGATTACTCTTCCAAACCAATCATAAATTTTTAGTTTAGTTCAGATTAAAAATGTTTTAAGCCAAATTGCTATATATATATATATATATATATTCGGTTTGGTTTAGTTTGGTTTGTGGATTGGTTCTATTTAGTTAGTTTTTTATCCACCCCTACTACTAGCCACCATCTTTGGTAGATCTTAAGACTACCTCAAATGATGAGTCAAGTGGCACAAGATTAATGATGGGTGACAACATTACCTACCTAGTGGTAGCTTGAACCACCATATTGAATTCAAATAAAAAGAAAAGAGAGAGAAAGAACTCGCATGTCATGTGTAGTTGATATGTGACTGATATCCCTTTTTTTTTTTTTTTTTTGAGGTGGTGGTCTACAACCTACTAGTTAAAGTAGGCGACAACCACTATTAGTGGGTTACATTACCATCTATGCCTAAACTCAGTCACCCAATCAACCTTACCTTTTAAATGTAGGGGGGTTAATAGCATTCGTATGGAGGTGATGCTAATGTTACGCTAGGTGGCCAGCCCCCATTAGGCTAAATTAGCTTTTCTCTTAATCTATCTCCTATTTTAATGAAATATTCCCTCACTTATTTTTCTAAATCGATATTAAATTTTTTATTAAAAATTTTTGTTAACCTAGCATGCTATGCTGACACCATTTGACATGCCACATGGAAAGATCAATATTATATTATGTTTACCTTCTAAGGGCCATGTAAGACTTAAATGCATAATACTTTAAAGTTTAGTAGTTAATTCTTACAATTGAAAGTTTTTTTAGAATTCACCTAAACTTACCCTCATCACCATCACCAACAACACCACCACCCCCATGCACCCTCCCATGCCCCCCACCCAAACCAACCTTGGGCTTTGTGTATGTGTGTGTGTGAAATATAATATAATAAGTTCATAGAAATTTCCAAATCTCACCTAATTGCCCTACATCTACACCAACACTAATAGTCAAACCTATGGTAAGCCATAATAAGAGCAATCCATATAAATGGTAAAGAGGCATTTGCCACCTACTCAAATATTACATAACCAAATCAAAGTCTCTAAATAATGAGCTATCTTTCTCTCTTATCTCACATGCCATCATCTTTCCCATTCCATCACAGAATGACCTTCGGAATTTGTCGGTCAAGCTTAAGCCATATCGGTTACTACAAAATCGAAACACTATAGGGGCTATAAGCTATATCTAACTTAGTGAACACTATCTTCATATTACACTTTCACACAAGTTATTAGACAAACATATAAATAAGACATGCATATAAATGCATCAACCCAAATGATCTTTTGGTAACCATATATAGCACAAAGTTTCGCCCTCCATTGCTTAAGTTGAGAAACAATTCCTAACACAACAACTCTAAGTTCCAATCACCCTAAGCTCTCACATGCCTCACTTATATACTTTACTTAGTATAAAATGTAAGTAACCTAATGTCACTCAATTTTTTGAAAATTCATTTGTTATTAATTATATATGTATACTCTTGTGCCTAAAGGGTGTAGATGTGAACGACACACTCAATCCTACTCACCCCTAAGCAGTAAATCTCCAAATAAGACCTCAATCAAAGGGTGGCATTTTCTAGTACATGATAGTCCTTAAAGGTTAAGGCAAGTTTACATATGAAGAATTACCTGCATACGACTTCTCTGTACCATTGCAAGATGCTAACAGCTTTCTTCATGTAAGTCATGCTAATACATGTCCACTTTATTAATGTCATGATATAATAGAGTCTAGTTAATTTAGGTGATCAATCAATTATCAATAGACACTCATCAATTCTAACATTTAGTACACATCATATCAACCAAGGGGTTCGAATATATTAAAGTTTCTTATCACAAGAATCAAGCACATGCAATTTCTCGAGCCCTAAACATAATTTCCATTTATCACATATTAATAATAGTTCACTATATCACATTCACAAACAATGTAATAATTATAAGATGGAGACTCACTTCACCATGACACCTATAGGCCATCTTAATAGTCTTTGGGAAACTCCAAAGTGTACTCATAGTCTCTTAGTAAATAGAAAATGAAGTACTATGTAAGTTTATATAGTCTAAATTATCCTAATTATTCTACTAAATTTACTATATTTCCCAGTTTTGTATGTTTTCTTGTTTTTACCATTATTTTTTTCATTTAAGGTCTATATTTAGTGTCTTTACAATCGATTTAAAGGTTTTCAAGTGTACTTTCAAGTGATAAGGTCAAAATGACTAAAATGGGTGCACAAAATTTGGAATTGGCTAATTAAGTTCATTAGGTTGCTTTTGGGCTTGAACTTGGAGTTTTGGGCTCCAATTAAGCTTATCCCTTGTTGTAATCTTCCCCACTTGATCCTCAAACCCAATTAAGCATTTTGGTTAATGATTTAGGCTATAAATTTTGTTAATGGGTTTATTATGTACCAAGAACTCTTCTTAGCCCAATTTAAGGTTGTTGGGCCTTCTTGTTGTTATGTTCAGTTTTACAGGTTAATCCCTAGAATGCACATCCAATTAATGCATATTGGTTCTTAACTCTTATTGATTGTATTTTATTGCCTTTGTGGGCTCAATTAGAGGAAGAGAGACTTTGTGTCTTCCACATTATGTATTAGCACTTAAATCACAATTTATTAACTTCAATTCTTTCATTGCTCTTAAGCTTTCACAATCATTTAACCAAGATTGAGAATTTACCCTACAATCTCACTACACTATGCATTGGCCATGATGGTTTAGGGTCTCCAATTACACTTTTACAATTCAACTTGTACAATTTTACCCTAAACTTTCTTAATTCTAAATCTAATTGTTGAATCTAGCTTAAATCCATATAATTGGATTCTTCATCTCTCGTTCAAATCTCGTCCAACACTAGAAAAGGGGGGGTTTCATTGGCAATTCCCGCCTAATATATCCCAATTAAGCTAAATTGGATGTTATTAGGGCTTTTCATCAAAATTTTGTGTTTCTACTAGCATTTTTCATGTAAATTTACATTCACCTCTAATGGCAGAGCATCACATATGTAGAACATTGCATTTCATTTGCATATGTACACTCATGTATAGCTAAGTTAAGGGTTTATATTTAACTTTTCCATGTGAAACTTGTACACTATTGTTTGCTACAAAAATAAACTTAGTAAAAGAAGAGCTCTACTATACTTGATGGAGACCACAACTTTCAATTTCGAGCTCATCTTCCTCCCTTTATTCTCGACCAAACCCTCCCTTAACCCTTATGCTCCACTTCACACCTAACAACCTTCCTTTTTCGTCCTAAAATGAAATATGGTCACAATCCTTTCAAGATACAAATGAATATTAAGTGTAGAGAGGTCACAATTTTACATTGAAATGAAGTGATGATGTTGCTTCTATATTCCTCTTCACTTGTGTGAGAAAGACTGATGGAATGGAGTGAAGTGAAGTGATGTGGAAGAAAATGTATGTGCATGTGCATGTGGGTGGAACCAGTGGTGCTGGTGATTTAAAAGGGGATTAGGTTGCCCTTGCTTAGCATTTTCAAGTGGGTGATTGAGAGAGTTTTTGGAGTGTAAAGTGAAAGGGAAATGGGGTAGGGAACCGATAGTAAAGGGAAGTCAAAGAGAGAGAAATTGTTTGCTTATGTAGGTTGGTTTATGTGTTAGATAAAAAGGTGAGTTAGTTAATTCCATGTTTAAGTAGTTGAAGGAAATATCCTAAGTTTAGTCAATTACTACTTATGGATGTAACCAATCACATTTTGTCACCATTCTTTACTTTTTGTTGATGTGATTTCTTTGTCTAATGGATAATTCCTTGTAGTTGGTCAAAAGTTTTACCTAGTGATTTAGGGTAATTCCAAAGTTATGTCAACTTACCAACTTTAGTAAGTTTCCATTTTGCATTGTGTCACTTGACACTTATCACTTTAACTCTTTTCTAGATAAAATCTCAACCATTAGATCATGAAGGCATGTAGATTAGGTGTGCACTTCTTTTATCCATTAGGTGTGCACTTTTGTCCGTTAGTCAATTTATATGTCTTAATTAACTAAGCTAATTAATATAAATTAAGATTAATTGAGTCGATTTAGTTAATTGGCAACTCATAGGATGTGAATGCCCTAGGGTTAGCACCAATGAGGGTGAGTTTATCGATTCGATTAATCGATAGTGTTCAATATTTATTAGTACTCAATGTTACAATTTGATGTGCATTAGGGCATGTTAGGGTTGATGATCCCTTTAGGGTTTCACAATCCTAATTAGGATTTTAGCTATCTGATTTGAGGTTTGCAACCTTTTTAAGGTTTCAATTAATCATTTTAGGGTTTTAGGGTTTTTGAGTTGATTTAGGGTTTCAATTCCAACTTTAGGGTTCCTATCTTAATTTAGGGTTTTAAATAGTAACGTAAGGTTTTCAAGTGGATTACCTAAACATTCTTAGGATTTCGATTCAAATCATACTAAAATTTGGCGGGGTTTACAATATTATCATTACATAATAATACCGATTTTTTATTCCTCATTTGGTTAAGATTTTCATCCATTGTTACAAATTAATTAAGATCGATTTTAGCTATTACAACAATCGAAGCTTGAAATTATGGTTGAGGGGTTTTGTTGAGCATTACTTAAAGCACCACTAATGCAACCTTAGCTACCATCAGTCGTAGTAAGCCACCTAAGAAATTATGACAAATAAGTGTAAAGTGTAATGCCTTACCTGTCGAGGCTTTTACTTAACTTATATAAAAACCTTAGTGCTTAGGAGATGGCTCATTATATTATCCCCAAGTTGAGGATAAAGTTAACTTAAAACTGAGCATTTAACTAAACTCCATAAAATATTACAAAATAATGATCTCATTTGAATTTTCAATCATCAAATACATTACAACAAAAATATAAAATCATAGTACATGTCATTTTATAACCTGAAATACACTTTTCATTTAAATACTTTACATTATAGTTCGCATAACATAACACGACAACTTTTGTAAAATCCTTAATTTCTAACGTTCAATGAAATTAAAAACGGGAAATTTGAAGTCAATTAAGAAAGGATTTACAAAAGTTAGACCAAAATTTTCTAAAATGACTATTTTGCCCTTCAACTTATCATTTTTTGGAATTAGCTTCAAAATAGGCTAGTAACCCTAAATAAAATTTCAAAACCCTAATTAGGTTAATAAAATTATTAAGGAATTATTTGGAGTCAATTGGAAAAGGGAAAATCAAAATTTGTAGATCAATTTTCCAAAAATGACCATTTTGCCCCTAAACCTGATTTAGAGTCATTGAAGTTGGTTTAAATCACTAAAAAACTTAATTAGAGTCATTTAGAATCATTTTAAGTTATTGGGAGTGATCTCTTAAAGTTTGAAGATAACTCGTCAAAAATGACCCTTTTACTCTTGAAAAGGGTTTTAACAAATTTAAACTTGGATTAGTTTAAAGACCCTAAATATAGCTCCAATATCTTAATTAGGTGAATAAAATCATTTTCAAGTTAATTGGAAAGATTGAAAAAGGAAATTTTAAATTCGAAGGTCAAATGAGTAAAATGACCCAAATACCCCTAAGCTTGGTTTGATTAAATAGTGAATAAATTCTTGATTTCCTAAGGGAAATTTGGGGAAAAGAATGAGTTGTTTTTCAGCTGGAATGGAGTGGAAAATAAGAAAAATAGAAATGCCGAATATACCAAAAGTGAAGACACATGGCAAGGAATGAGACCCCAACTAAAACCCTTAATGGTCCCCACCCATAAACCCTTAAACCCTAGCAAAACACCCCCTTAAAAACCCCACAACTTGACTATGAATGCAGCCCCCCTCCCCCCCCCCAACCTCTCTTCTTTCTTCACCAATTCTCAAAGGTAAAGACTACTCCTCACTTCTAAAACCCTAAACCTCTTAACAAGCCATAAGTACTTCTTAATCCTCTTGCTAATCTAGTGCTTTTCTTTAAATTTTAGGTACAAATCAAGAAAAAGAACACTAGGAAAAGAGGGGAGCCAAGATGAACTGAGCAAGATAAAGGGGTAAGTAAGTTGTTAAGCAAAAGTAATGAAGCAATTAATGTTTCAATCTGAAGATTATGTGATGATAAGTATCTTTTATTATAGGAGACTGATAAAGTTGTGAGGAAACTTCATTTTTAGGCACTAAAAGGGACAACAAGAGGAGAAGTATGAGAGTTGGGATTTAATCTCCTTGAGGTAAGCTCAAAACCACTTTCTAATGGGTGATTTAGGATGCTTAAACATGTATGAATTGTTGTTTAGTGGTGTTTAGTGGAGAACTTAATAAATTGGAAGAGACTCATGTTGAACCACCATTTGTGATGTGTGATTTAGTATAATTTTGTCCAATTACCAGACTATGATGGTGATAAATATGTTAAATTGATGATTGATTAAGGTTTGATAAGTTGGAATTGAGATTTAAGGGAAAAAAAAAAAACATATGCATAATGAATGGGAACTTATTGATGCCACCTATATGTAAATGTTGGAGATGATTCTTGCTTTCAATTTTTTATTTTGCTTATCAAAGATGGTGATTTGATGATTGAAGTATCAGTATGTGGATTTAGGAGTACTTTGGATGATGAATTTAATGAACATGGCAAGTTAGAAGTTAAGATTGTTGATTTTGATGAATTGATGAATAAATTAGTTGACTTGATTAACAATCCATGAATTTCCAACATGCTAACATGTATTTGAAGTGATAAATCAAGTTGAATTTAAAGTTATAAGTATGGCAAGGTTTAGGAGTGATTTATGATGAAATTGTGAATGATTGATCCTAAGATTATGATTTTTCTTGCTTGATTGAATCAATATGTTCAATTCTGAAAGTCCATCGATTATTATGTTTAATTTGAGTTAATTTAGGTGAAATGTATTTATTTGATAAGTAAGAGCTTGTTGAGATGTAAAATGAGGCCTAGAAATTAAGTTGTGTTGTAAATGAGCTCATTGGAATGGATTTGGATGTGTTGGTGTGTTTTGGAATTCTAAGTTTAGTAGGTGGTTTATTGGACTTAAATCTAAAATAAAAATGATGTTTTGGATACTAGAGAAGAATAGGAACAAGTAGACTCTAATTTGGAGTAAATTGGACCTAAATTGAACAAGTTATGGGCTTTTAAAGGTATAAACCCGTAACTTGATATAATCTAAAAATTTAAGAGCCTTAAAATGAATAAAATTATGCTTTTTACGATAAAATAGATAGCATAAATAATAAGGGTCCAAGTTGCTTTGGTTACACTTAATTTTAGCACAAAATGAATAAGTTATGATCTATTAAAATTAAGACCTTCAAATGTAATGAGCTTAAACTTGATATTAATTGGTTTAATTAACTCAAACCAAATTAGGCCCAATTTTAAGTCTACCCATTCATATTGGTCCAAAGATCACCCTTCAACTCTACCTTATAAGTGATCTATATGATTAAACATACCTAAATTGATTGGGCTTAAATTGACTTGACTATCTTACATGAACCAAGATAAGAATTAATTTAGTAAAATGGACTCAAATAACCATTGGCCCAAAATCTAAAATCCAATTGAGAACATTCTTCTTTTTAGGCTCATACCCTAAATGAGCCTTATAAAAAATAAGGAATCCAAATTGAGCCTTAAACCATATTAAGACCCAAATGAAATTAAATACCTAAAATGATCTCAACTTAAATAAATAAAATGAAATAGGCTTACATGACTCTAAAAACCCCTAATAGGCCCACGACCTAAAACTTACTTAGACCAATTAATCTTCAAAGCCCATACCTTAAATGAGCCCCAAGAAATCAATTAAACCTAAATGGGCATTAAACCTAATAAGGCCTAAATTAACTAAAGACATTAAATGAAATTAAAATTGGATTTAATAGTCAATTGGGCCTAAAACATAACAAATATGACTAATTGAACATAATGAGTCTAAGTTAATTGAAATAGATTAAAGTAACCTAATTAGACTTAAAAAGGACTCAATATTAATAATTGGACTTAAATAATTCAATTAGGGCTAATGGACCTAATTTCAAACATAATTGGGCTTATTATTCTTTAAGAGCCCAAGTACCCTACTTAGGCCCTTGGCACATCTAGACTCAATTCTAAATAACTTGATGAGCTTAAGTGAATAAACCTTAAATGGATTGAGCCAAATTAGCTAAAAGACTAATTGGATCTATGTAACCCTTAATAAGCCCATAACTAGTATAGGTCTTAAGTAGTCAAACCTAACCTTAGAATAGGATTCAAATGCGTAGAATAACTAACTAACTTAAATTTTCTCTTTTAATGCATAAAATCAATTTAACCTACTCAATGGAAACTTTGACTACAATTCAAGAATCTTCAACCCTTTTAGGTGCGTAGTAACATGTTTGTTGCTTGTTGGGTTAGAAAAATTAACTAGACTAATAATCAACCTGATTAAGTATCTACTTGCTACTTGTGTTTGATCACATAAGCTAATAAGTGACAACCCATGGATTTGGATTACAATTGCAATCATATAGCCTAAAACGATATGGTAATTAGGCACTTAGGCCATCGAGTGATGGCTTGATGGATAATTGATAAGTGAGATTACGTTAGATAACAAGTACTATAAGCGAAAAGAAGGTATATCAAGAGTCATCCAGGGTTATGAGACTCAGTAGGTGATACGATATAGTTGAAGTATAATCGGTGAGAACTGCATAACGATGAGATTACTCAAAAAGCCTACTTTGGTTTCAGTTTTAGTGACATTGAGTTTGGCTACTCTTGTCAACCCCCAATTGCTAATAAATAAAAATAATAAAAATAAAATATATAAAAAATCTATATATTATTTTTTTAAGAAAAACTAAAAAAAGAGGGCCTCTAAATTAAACCCAGGCACTTCAATTAGTAAAGGATCAACCCAACAAGTCAAATAATATACAAATTGATTGCAATAAAAAAGAAAACGGGAAAATAGCCAGCCTAGCTAGTTCGTGTCCACGCTTAGGGTTGGTACGTGGTGTGCAAATCATGGGTTCAAATTCATTAAGAGGCACTGTATGCCATTTTCATTTTTTTTCCCTGCAACTGCCACATGGTAGCATGCAATTAGCTAAACAAAGATCATGTGCCTCACACATGATCATCTTTAACCTCCAGCCGAGAACGTTGGAAAGGGGATGAGGGCAAATCTAGCCATTCCAACATAATTTTTCAACATAAATCCACCAATATTTAGCTAAAAACTAATAAACACCGCCACATTAATGTAAATTTGAAAAAAAAAAAAAAAGAATCAAATCGAATCGTGCACAAGGGGGGGTGGGGGGGGGGGGGTTTGGGTGGTGGAGGTTACACATTTTGATCCAAAAGTTGATTCAATGCAATCTAATATCCTCTAAGCTTGTTAATGGTGCTTATAAATAAAATAAGACATCAGAATCTAAAAAAAGGGACCAAAAAATCACTAAAAAGCACTAAAAAAAGCCAATTTGCAATTTTCTACCTAAGACCCATTTACCCACCACTTGCTACATTCTCCCTTGGAAAACTCTGTAAACACCACCATAAACCCCCATTTAGGTGCTAATATAACCCCAATAGCCTCTAATTCTAGGAAAACCAAGCCCTTAGTCTAAGGCTTTCACCACCTCATAAAATAAAATAAAAAAACCCATAAACACCCTTCGGCACCCTTTCGATCACCACCCTAGGAGCCCTTTCACACAAAAACAACCTCAAATTCGAGCCCTATACCCTTAAAAACCTAAAAGAACCCTCCTCAATCGCTTCCAATCTCCATTGGAGCACCACCAACAAGAACCTCTAATCGCCATTTTTCATTGCGTTCGACCCCATACATGATCCAACTCAAACCCGACTCGCGATCCAATCCAAGAACCCAACCTATGTGAGAGGCTAACCCACCTAACCCAAATCCGACCCAAACATGCTTGGTTAACATATTCCTATTTTATAATTTTCTTTTTTATATTTATTTAGCTTATGAATAGTATAAAATAAAATAAAAAATTAAAGATTAGTAAATAATAACAATAATAATAATAAAAATGATAATAGGCAATAAATATAAAAAGCTTTGTTTTATTTTTTTAACTAGGAATGAGTACCCATCCAGTTGTCAAGGAGTATACCATCTATCAATAGCAAATAATTTTAATAATAATAAAATAAAATAAAAATATATAATAATAAAATTAAGTAAAATAATAAAAATCTTTAGTATAAGTAAGAATTTTAAGAATAAAAATATAGAAAAATTAAATTAAATTAAATAGTAAAAATCTTTAGTATGAATAAAAATTGTAGGAATAAAAATATAATAAATAATAATAAAATAATAAAAATATATAAAAATTTAAGAGATGAAATGAAATATAATAAAGTTTTTAGTACGAATAAAAATACAAATATAAACAAAATAATAGTAATAATAATAAATATGATAAAATATGAAGAAAAAAAAACTTTTATCAAAATTTAGTATTTTAGGGTTTTATCACATAGAGTGTTTTCTAAAAATAAAATCTAATATGATTTTTTTTTCAAACTTAGGTCATCTTAGGGTTTTTTTAAACCACGACATAACAACCTAAGTCACTTAGGTATTTTCTTAATAAAAACCAATTTGGTTAAATAACATAAACCTAGCATTTTTCATTAAATAAAATCGATCAACAAATTAAGTTTTTCATAAAAGAAAAGTGAACTACGAATGGTTTGATTTTGGCTAGCAAGTACGTAGGCACCTTTAAGGCTACCATGATAAAATAAAAATGTTAGGTTTTTTTTTTAGGCAAAATTAGCATAAGTACATAATCTTATGAGAAAATATAATAATAATGATAATGATAAATAGTATAATAACAAAACAGTAATAAGCACACGGAAAATATAAAATAGAAATATGAAAGTCTTTTAGTATAAATTCTTGAAAAATTTTACATGGTAACAATTTATGTTTTAATAAGTTATCTCCCAAATTCAGCATTTTTTGTTAAATATTTTTGTAAAATATTTTTTAGAAAAATTCACAGACTAGTAGCTAGTTAAGATTAATCCATCTAATTAGCCTTAATTTATTTTTATTTTCCAACATTAGGTTGGTGGCAACTCCTTTTCAAATTTTTTTTTTTAATTTAGTCAAGTAATCTATATTAAATTGGTAGAATTTATTATAGATTAAAATTAAGAAAAATGGTTAAAAACTAGACTCAACAATACTATAGTGGAATCAGACCACCAAGTCCCCCATCATGTTGTCCGGAGTCATAAGTACGTTCGTACTAATTATTTACTTAAATAAGATAATAAATAAATTATATGATTGTGTATTGCATTATGTGTGTGTTTGCATTGCTGTGTATTTATTTTTTTTTCAAGTGAAAACTATCTAATGGATCTACGTTATGCATTTTTTGGTTTTAACTTCAAGAAAGAGTATAGGGATGAGTTTGTGAGCATATATTATGAAGACTATTTTTTATTTCTTGCCTTGTCACTAACTTAATTGTTTATGTTTCGGTACTATATTTATACTTTATAGGAATCACTTGTGGCTCCATGACTTGTTCACCTATATCTATAATTCTATAGGCCCTTTAGACCCTAAGACTCAAATATTTATTACACTCTATCTGTTATGTTTTCTTAAATTGACGAACCTTCAAATACTTTCAAGATCAATAAACTATCAAATATTTTCAAATGTAATTAACAATTTTAAGTACCTAAATTGGTTTAGAAACTCACTTAGTAATTGTAATCTTACATATTCTACTTAAGTATGGTATATGGTGAATTGTCATAGCCATAGTGAATTAGGAGAGTGACAACTTCCATCAGGCCATATCTATAGCCTTGATGCAAAAAGCAACTTCATGATTCCATTGCACTCTGTCTCTAGAACCTGAGGTTAAATAAGCTAACATGTCACCTCACATTTGAGCTAAGAGAGTAAAACATAATTAAAATAGAATATAATGTGTCATAGCAAACAATAATATAATACCTATAGGTTTAGGAGAAAGATAGGAAAACTGCAAATTGCATTCTATGAGTCTTATTGAGGTTAGAGAAACTTACCATGAGAAACATGGGAGAAAGAAAAAAGAATTTATTAAGATAGGAAAACTATGAAACTGCATTCTATGAATCTTATTGAGATTATAGAAACTTACCATGAGATGCATGTCAGAAAGAAAAAAGAATTTATTGATGAAACAAAAGGATACATCGGATGATTTTTTTGAACTTAACTACAAGGGGCATAGGAATTCTAGTGTTGTTGTGGAAGTTGGCAATCATAGGATTAATAAGGCTAATTTTTATCTGTTATGGGAGTTACTAAAGAAGAGAGGTTATGTAGATGAATGGTTATAGAGTTCATCGCTTAAGGAGTGTAATACAGGTGGCTATATTGCCTAGACCTAGATTATTTAGGAGTTTTTACTCAAAAAAATTTTAGCTTATTATTTATAGGTATCCATACAAACATGTTATTATTGATCCAAGCAACTATCTTATTCTAGATTTAAGGGTAAATCTTTGAGAGCCAGTGTAATTGTTGGGGTCAAATTCTTGAATCTAGAGGTCTATTTTACTTAGCGACTTATTAAGGATCTTAGAATTTGATTGCATGTTACATGGCTCAAATATTGCCTTTGCATGGTTGGTCATGATTGGCATGTGCATGGCACCATATGACAAGATTTAGGCGTGGGATGTAGAGTAAAAAGACTTCAATTATATTATTTTATTGAAGTCATTTAGTTATCATATATTATTTTTATTTATTAGTTATTAGTTATTGGGGTTTTATGCTAGGTTTATGGTTTTTCTATTATGTCCTTGTTAGTTGTTGTTTTACTTTCATATTCATAACCGTTAATAAGGCTAGTAGTCTATAAACAAGATATTCAATTCTAGACATTATTGAAACCCCAAGAAAGTTCTCTCATAATACTATTCTTGTGAATTTTTATTCAAAATTGTGGAAAACAAGCCATTTGATCTAATTATAGATCATATCAATTAGATTAAATATAGTTCAACTTTCTTTAGTACATTATATCCAAGCAGTGCTAATAATATATTTTCTTTTGTTAGTCTCTAAAACCCTAAAAACCTAAAAATACAAAAATGATCAAATCTTTATTTTTCTTTTCTTTTCTTTTTTTTTTTTTTGCATATTCTTTAAGTGCAACACGTGGGATATGGAATCTATCCATATCAAACTGGGAATGAGAGTGGCACTAATGCATCTAATATTTATGGATTATAAGTGGTATTAGATTATATTTAGATTATTGGTTGTTTTAGATAGTTTGTATTTATTTTTTGAAAGACATATTTAGATAATTATAGATTTACTAACATATTGTGAGCCTTGCATATTCCTATTGAGGTAGGAGTATGCAATGAGCTGAACACATTTTGCAATTTTGTGCATGGTAACTAATATTGATGGAATTCCACCAATATTCTTTGGTTGGATCTAATATTTTAGTCAAGGGCAAATTATTACTTTTAAAAGAAGCTTGTGAGTGAATTATGATAAATCTAATATTTATATGAGATATGAAAATTGTCTAATAGAAATACAGTCTAGATTTTTAGAACCTACCATATAGGAATTATAGGGTTTAGGATTAGGGCTGGGTAACAAAACCTACTAGATCATAGAAGTTGTTATCCTTACATGGTTTGTCAAGTTCCAAGGTGAATATTATATGTCCTAAAGTAGGTTCTAGTTCCAAATCTTTAAGACCTACATTCATAAGGTATGGTACAAGATGCAACCCGATAAACACCATAACTTGTATTGAGCTTATACCATGCATGGCTATCATGTACACCACCTGTAAAATATCGTTAATAAATATAAATAAATTTTCAAAATTAAAAAACCAAATTAGCTTTACTCATAACCTACTATTTTAGATTAATACTCAATCAAATGATTAAATATATATCATATCTCTAATTTAAGTCAATACCTAATATGTGTGTACATTTAATTTATTACATTCACATCATTTAAGATATGCATTTAAAAGCAACATCAATTTTCAATTTGAATATCCTGTTGGGTATAAATAGCTACACTATTTCAAATGGAAAAAACAATTTAAAAAAGTATAAATTTCAAAAAATACCTTAAATCCTATAAATATTAAATGATATAGATTTTAAGATGGTTTAAAAAATATCACAAAAGCTTTTATTCCAAATTTCCGAAACTCATGCTTACAAATTCAAATGGGGGGTTTAACTTATATATTCTACATCTACTTACTCCTAGATAGAACCTCCTTTCCATATATCCTATAGTATGGTTTCCAAGATTTTAAACAAAAAAACTACCCAATTCGACCACTTTAGAATACAAAGCTTATAGGTTACAGAAACCATATAGTACATGTGCATTGATTTATTTGTTTATTTTATAATATATCCATATCATTATATGTTTTGAATAATTTAAAAAACAAAAATAAACAGATACACAAATATAAGTGCCGCTTTATCCTAAAATGAGTAATATTTATAATGTAGGTTCAAAATTAATTAAAAATAAATTAAAACTTAGATTTTATCAACCATGTATTATCAACGTTCATTATACGATTTATTCCTTCATTATTTAGACTAGTGAGCTACTACGAGCTAACTATTAGTTATTTAGTAGGTGTTTAAATGTATTTATTAAAAATATCTTATAAGATGTGTATACTAAATACTAGTTAAAATAATAAAATAGAAAAAAGATATATAAAAAAGGATGGACGTTTATGTTGAAAGAAAAATTCTTTAATATTATCTAACCAAATGATCCAACTTTAAATCAAAATTACAGGTTGTAAGCAAATTTTCAGGGAAAAAACCGTGACCCAACTACTATTCTTCATCTTCATGAAGTAAATCTCTGGTAAGTTAAATTGTTGTCAAGTGGTTATCTTTCAACAGCATCGACATGTATTATGCCAAATTCTGAGGAGCATAAAATAGTAAATTGCCGTTCAAAAATTTTGAAGCCCATGACAAACGATCTTCTTCTTCCTTTTACCAAAATCAATTTTCATTATTCATTGACAATGACGTCGACTTTAATGGCAAAGAAAAACAAATTCTAGCTAAATTTTAAGACATCAAAACTAACATTGACCTAGCAATGATGTAAAGCGTATTTGTTGTCTAAAAGATGCGAGACAACATTTTTTTTTCCATATCTAGGTAAGATTTTGAATTTAAAAAAAAATTAATGAGAAATAAATGTTGGATTTCGAGTTCCATACGTAGGAATTGAAACAAAAATATTCCATTAACTTTGACGTATGGTCACTCCACGTGTAGTGTCACCTAAATAGGCTAGTTCTCAGATGGTCGGTACGGTTGCAAACACTTGTAAACTGAACCAGTCGGTCTAAGTAACTTTGTCCCCATCCTTAAAAGGAAGAAAAAAGTTGTGCCGGAGAGCCATTAGATTAAGCTGACGGGTTTGATAAACCTAAAATCTTGCTCCTTTTAAGCACGTCTTATGTCGAAAGGCTTTCATGGTTGCGTTGGAAACCTAAACCCTCCATACGCGGATGTCCACCATAGCGATTTTGGCAATGTACAGGCAGGACATGTAGGGCCCTAATTGTAGCTCTCCCACAGAAAGTACCATTCTTTTTGCGACTCCAAATACCATATTTTCTGGGTCTAGAGAAGAGAAACTTGACTAACCCACTTTCCAAAAATAGACGATTAAGAAATCTAGACTAGTTAGTTGACTGAAGAATTTTCATGACAAATAATTGAGGGTGATAGTTAGTATGAATCACACCGAGACGACTACTTTAGATAAAAATTCTACTATTAATGTTAGATTATAGTACTCATATTGCATTAAAATAAAAGTTTATAATCTAATGACGTGATAAGTGTTATATTGCTTATTCCTATCAAAAATGAAAAGAGACAAGGGATTGTTTCAAGTATATCAATAAACATATCACTATTTTTTGCTTTTAATAAAATACAATTTTAACATGAAGATTTATAGTTAAATGATATAAAAAACGTTGTATTATTGTTTCTCTATTTTGGAAATAAAAAGAAGTTAGAATTCCAAAACCTTTTTTTAAAATCAAATGTATACATATGCCTGTTTTATGTCCTAATAGGATTTATATCCATTAAATCCAGCTAAGAAAAATCGGGGAGCCCAGCAGTGAGCTAACTGCCTGAGTGAACTTTGAGAAAACCCTTCTTTCTTATGTAAGGTATAGTACATTTTAGGCTAACATTTAATACCGAAACAGCACTATGTAGGTGTAAATAAAGCTGATCGTTGTTGCTTTTTCATTGCATTTGACAGCTATAGCATATAGTACAGGTGACATAAAAATAAAATATAATATAATATAATGTACGGAACTGAATGTTTAATGCAAATATTCTTCACTTACTAACCCCCTACATATGGTATGGACGGTTCCCTGTCTCAAAATTTCTTAACCAGCCGCCCTAATACCTTTTGTTTGTCTGTTATTTTTAGGAAAAGAACACAAATAAAGGATGTGATCGTTTCATGAAATCGTTTCTCAATATATTTCTCTTACTTGGCCAAAAAAAACCAAAAAACATTTTTACGTTTTCCATAGTTCAATATTTACTATTATGATATGTGAGGACTTACTCTATGCCGGCAAGAGGTAAGTGTAGTGTAACATGTTGACCAAAGATTAGATAAGCATATTCAAGTTTTAGATACTTATGTTTTATTGTGTTATGTATTGAAAAAATGGTTGGAATCATAAACCGTATTGAATTTAATTGTTCTATTTAGATTTGAAAATTTTTAAACCAAGTAATATAATTAGCTTGGAATTTAGAATAAGGACCAAATTATAATATACAATTTAGTTCGATTTAAAGAGATAAATCATTCCAAACTGATTCATGTTTATACTTCGCAATCATGAATTTATGATCTCTTAAATAGGAAATAAACTAATGTAGCCTTGTCTCTTCACTATCATTTGCAAGCTCTATGGGTCATATTTAATGACTAACTTTATAATAACTTATGGAGAAATTACATTTTACGAGAAATAAAGCATCACCATCTATGCACCAAATGTACAACAATCTCAACTCTAAATATTTATCATACTGTTTTACATGGAAAAGAAACAATGATGCATGAATGTGGTATTCCCATAACTTTATATTCTTCCAATAACCTATTAGCTCGGCTTCCTTGTGTATATCTTTCCTAAACCATGTTCCTGGATGAATGTGTATGACCTAGGATTAACATGGATGATTATTTCATACTCATATCCCCTCTAGGCACTCACTCAATTATGAACATTTCAAAAAGTAATGCAATATTGACAAACCCTAATGAATGTCCTTTGTAGAGGGTCATTTTGGTCATTAAGTTTTAACCCAATTTAATGCTATGTATCAATTTCTTATGCTAGTACCAAGCTCCATTAAGGATATTTTAGGAAGATCTAACTTGATGTTCTCATAACAAATATTGTTAAACCGTTTTTTTCACTCTTAACCTTACTCAATTATCTTGTGCACAAAAACAAAATCGAAAAATGGGCTTTTTAAGTTCCTTTGGATTTCATTTGGCTTAGATGGGCCTTAGAAAGGCTTAAATAAGCCTTAAGCTTATTTATATAACATGTGTCTTAGCACTAATATGTACACACCAACAAACTCTCACTTGCACTCTAATGTTTAGTACCTATGACTCTATGTCTTATACCCTTTATATGTTGGTCATGTTTCTACTAAGAGAAGGCCTTAGTGGGTGGATCAAAGACTTCATCCCTGGTTGCTTCTTTGTATACACTATTGTCACCCTTTTATATGATTTCTCATAAGACATGATATTTCCACAACACATATTCCAATAAAAAAAAAAAAGCTATATCACTAAGGTTTTAGATGCATTTAAATTGACCTATGAGGCTCATATACCTTCTAAGTATCCCCAACTTATGTCTCCTGACTTTCTTTAGGCTCGACAATAAGCTCCTTAGGTCCTAAACCACTCTAAAAATCGCCAACCTCATAGGTACCTATTTCACTCCCACTATACTCCACTAAGTCTCATGCTAGGAAGGTACATGCTTTGCTACAAAAATTTTGTGCCCACTTGATAGATAGAAATTGTATCTCGTTGTCTCCTTACAATGCACTATGAACCTGTACTTAATTTCTTAAATGTAAGCTTATCAAAGCTTTCACTCTTGAAGAAGATCCTTAAGAAGGATAGTTTGTACTTACACTCACACCACTACTCATAAGGAGTCTTATTCATAGCCTTAGTTGAAAATTGGTTAAGTATGTGGATGACTATTCTGAAGTGCATAACCTTAAAAGGAGTTAAGAAGAAATGCTTGACTCATTAATGAACAACCATCCCTAAGAGAGTATAGTTTCTCCATTCAAACATGTTTCAGTCAATTGTTCTAAGGGGTGAAGGTTATGAGGCCATACAACACTCAATATATATTTGATGAACCCATGGCTTAATTACTGTTTTTGCCAACAATCAAGTTGTAAAACTTTGAATTTCAAGGATCACAACTTTCCTAAAACTTACTATGCCTCCACTAAAAGCTATGCCTCTACAACACTTGGCCTCTCTCTCTTTCCCCCACTCTCCCCCTCTCTCTGCCCTTCACTCTCCCTCTCTCCATATATTATATTTTTGATGAAGTGTATAAATTGAGTTTTGAACTCAACATCTCCAACACTATCCTCACCAAATTCCTCCTCTAACATTAGCCTCTTTGTGATTGGTTCTTCCCTTATAATCCCATTATGTAATTTCACTTCCCCGTTTAGTGCCGAGATAGTAAAATCTTCTACATTCTTAAATGGGAGATCATGAGGTGAGCTTTTGCCTTCAATAAAACCACAATTGTTGGTGGTAGAATCACCATTAGAAACACAATTTATACACTTCATCAAAGTACATAACAAGAACAAAGAAAAAAAAAGTCTAGCAACGACATGTGTAAAGGTAGTTGTGATGGCTAGTTTAGTGGTTGGCAAGGTTAGGTATCCACTAGTGGTTGGTTCATTTCTTCATTTTCTCTCAAGAAAATATTATATTTGGTACCTAAACTTTATCTATTTTTACAATTGCCTACCTAAAGTTTAAAAGTACCAATTTAATACCTACTAATTTTGAGATGCCATTTATAGTATTTACTATCTAAACAGGATAGTTAATTGAAAAAATAAACAAAGTTATGTTAGTTAATTGCAAAATTGGATAAAATTTTAGTTAATTATAAAAACATTTAAAGTTCAGGTAGTAAATTTCAAATAATTAATTATAAAAATGGATAAAGTTTATGTATTAAATATGACAATCACCCTTTTCTTCTTTATTAACAAATTTGATTTTCTTTTTAACATTTGTATTCTTTTTTTTTTATACTTAAACTATTGGATTGGTGAAGCAATATTTGACTTGTTGCCAAGTGAGCTACAAGATTCATAAAATTTATGAACCCCACTCAATTAGAGGAAAAAAAGTACTCAATTTCAGAATTGGTGATACCTTGTTTAATAAGTTTCCAACAATGTTTGGGGTCATTTACCTTGATAATTTTTTGTTAAAATTAACTAATTTATAAAATTTTGAGACTGGATGCATAGTTTTAAAAAGTCACAGGATTTGATTACTGAAAATGAAAGTCATATGGCTATATTACAAATGACCAAGTTGACATGTTTTAATAGATTGGGGTAGGATTGAAAAAATACTCAAAATTTGCGCACTAAAACAAAGGGAGAAAGAGAGAGAGATCTCGTATACTTCTGGAGGCCTTTCGTCCAACTTATATCAAAATAAACTCCTAAAAAAGGAGAATACTGTCGTGAAATAAATACATGAAGAATACATTCCCGATTAGCCCTTTCGTTTTTCTTTTCCTAATTACCAGTGCCTCTAATCAGCATAACCTTTTGAGACAATTAGTGTAATTTATAACTATAAAAGTATAACAGATACCAAAGTTTGAAAAAATATTTTCCAAAAGGCAGTGGGGATGGCCAACACCATCCAGATATTGGAACGATGGCCATTATTCTCATATCAAGCAACAACCAATTTCAAATTTCACATAGTATCTTTTTAAAAGTTGTTATTAAACTTCATAAAATAAAATCGTATATAGAAATATGATAACATTTCTTTTTCTAATACTTAAAAAAATTCCCAAACACCCACTCGGTCATATATATATATATATATATATATTTATTTATCATCATTTGTAAGTTGTCAATTGAAAAAACCACAAAAGAAATAGTCAACCCGTAGAAAATGGATCCTTCAAAATTGAGTATCAGTCTTGGCTTTATTTTTGGTTTATGAAGGAATCTTCCCCCAAATTGGTAATGACGAAAAGTCGTAATCAGATAAAAGAAACCATGTAGGTGGGTCATGAAGGCACAGTAACCTACCTACTTTTTCGTACACATTTCTTGCTGTTCAAGTCCGTGGCTCAATGGTTGCTGCTCTAAGCTCTATGCATGAAAATTGAAATCGGGTTAAAATTTGCTAAGAAACTTTTTGTCGCGTAAAGTGTGTTTTGCTTTTTGATCCTTGTTACAACCAAATCGAATATTATTGTGATAGTTTTAAGATATTGTAAGTTTTATAGTAGGAAGTAATCCTTGGATCAATATCAAATATGTAGATACTGAAGAATTTAGCAGAGATACTTAAAAGATTTTGAGAAAGTTGGTGGAAACTAATAAAATAAGATTGTTTAAACTATTTGTCTAAAGAAGCTTATTGGTTTGGTCATACACTTAGAGGGCTTATTTCTGCTTTAAAATCTAGGGAATTTGCATGAATTCTGCCTTTCTGATTCTTCCCTTTGGGTTAAACAGACTGTTAGCCTCGAACCCAAAAAAGCACCAACCAGGGAAGAGAGAGTGTAAACACAGATTTTAGGTATGCTTCGATCTTTGTATATCCTTGGGTATACTCAGATCCATTCCAATAAACCAAGATCATCTTTTATATTTTATTTTAATAATGATACGTATAAATATAAAAGTAAATAAATAAATATCTAAGAAAAATATAATCTAATAATATGAATACTGATTTTTATATTAGATTAATTAGATTCAAATCTTCTCTTTTGTTATTGTAATCATTAAAAAAATTTAAAATTATCTTCTCTTTTGTTATTGTAATCATACAACAACACAGTATATATATCAATCCTTAACAGGATACAAATATATCTGTAAAAGGTAATAGAAAAAACTTATTTATACAAAGTGAAAACATGTCAAACTCGGACAGGAAACATCCAGTAAGGTTCATATATTGTCAAGTGAGGCTTCTTATAAAATTATAATAATAACAATATGAATAAAATAAAATGAAAAAGGCTATATTCAAGGCGTTGACAAAGGATAATGGGGTAGTCTCTTGGACAGAATCATTTGCATATTTTCTATTCCAACTGCAACTACTTGTACAGCTTTGTGAGCAACCAACTTCACAGGAGAGAGAGAGGAATATATATATATTAATAATCAAGAAAATCTTAATAAGTATCCCGAATACTTATTAAGCACTAAAAGAAAAAGGCGGTTAGACACGTTTATATAATTGTTTTTTTTTGTAAAATATATAATTATTTTTAAAAATATAAAAAGTTTTTTTTTTTGCGCTTCTTAACTAGTGGTAGAGACTTGTAAACGAAACACTCAATAATCATTTAAGAAACAGTTAGGAGCTCAGGAATGCCTATATAACCGGTTTGTTTTCTCTCGTTAACTTGAAATACATGAACTTGCCAGCGATTTTCTTAAACTATCCTTTCCACGTTTGCTAGTCCTATTACTTCTCTTCTCTGATTCGCCAGCAATCTTATCCTATCACCATTTTCCATTTCATTTACACCACTAAACATCCTACTTCACAAAACCTCTTTATTACATTCCAGGAGTCTCTAGACCTGTTTCTTTAAAGTATATCAGCAAAATGTGGCTACTGTACATTATTGCTCTCGTTATCATAAGCATCGCACGGTGGATTTATTCCTGGAGGAATCCCAAATGCATAGGGAAACTTCCTCCAGGATCAATGGGTTTGCCACTACTCGGCGAGACCCTTCAGTTCTTTGCTCCCTCCACTACTCATGATATTCATCGATTCGTCAAGGAGAGGATGAAAAAGTAAGTACTATTATGGACATATCAACCATGTTCTGGTTCTAGGTCGGTCCTGTCTTTGTTTCCCTAATGCTAGTTTCATTGTTTCAGGCATGGGCCGATATTTAAGACCAGTCTGGTGGGGAGGCCAGTTATAGTTTCGACAGACCCGGAACTCAATTATTATGTCTTCCAACAGGAAGGGCAATTGTTCCAGAGCTGGTATCCAGATACCTTCACAGAGATCTTTGGCCGGCAGAATGTTGGATCGCTGCACGGTTTTATGTACAAGTACTTGAAAAATATGGTACTCAATCTCTTTGGCCCTGGAAGTCTCCAGAAGATGCTTCCTGAAGTTGAGAAGGTGGCAAACAACAGAATAAAACATTGGTCAAATTTGGATGAAGTCGAAGTAAAAGATGCGACTGCACAGGTAATTCTAGGAAATCCCTTTTCCTTTTTCTGATCATTAATCTCATTAGAGACTGTTTCTTCAGACTAATCCATTGCATCTGTGGCCTTGCAGATGATATTTGATCTGACAGCCAAAAAGTTGATAAGCTATGATTCTGAAAATTCTTCAGAGAACCTCCGAGACAACTTTCTTGCGTTTATCCAGGGATTGATTTCATTCCCTTTGAACCTTCCTGGAACAGCCTATCACAAATGCTTAAAGGTAAACAGAAACCAGAACTCAGCTGAAGCATCCTTCATCCAATTTCCGATTCGGTATATCAAAACTAACCCGTCATACCTCGTATGTGATTTGCTGTCTTTGAACAGGGGAGGAAAAATGCGATGGGGATGCTAAAGAAATTGCTACAAGAAAGGAGGACTATGCCTAGGAAGCACGCGAGCGATTTTTTTGATTACGTAATTGAAGAGCTTCAGAAAGAGGGAACAATTCTTACAGAAGGGATTGCTCTAGACTTAATGTTTGTGCTACTCTTTGCCAGCTTCGAAACTACTTCCTTGGCTCTAACCCTGGCAATAAAGTTCCTGACGGATCATCCTTTGGTGCAGAAGCAATTGACAGTATGTCGTTCTCTTCCCCCAACCACCCCACCACAAACCACCCTCCCTCTCTTTTTAAATTTGCAAATACGCTGTCAAAACTATTGGTCAATTGCGGATAGATTCACTAAACTTGAAAATTATAGCTTTGCAGGAAAATATGTACTTATCTCCCCAGTTGTTACTAAAGCCTCAAAGCCATGCTATTTATAGGCTTTAATGTGAGCTAGATAGATTAGTGCATATTGGTAAAAATAGTTTCGGAAAGTTAGACACGTTTCGGAAGTCTAGGAACTATCCGCGTTTCAGAAATTTATGCGTCTTATGGGCTCAAGAATTGATAATTTCCTGCAGGAAGAGCATGAGACTATCATAAGGAAAAGGGAAGATGCTAATTCTGAACTTACATGGAAAGAATACAAATCAATGACATTCACATTTCAGGTGATGCAAGCACCAGCACCTAACTGAAAATAATCACTATAATATGCCCTTGCTCACAATTTGTAGTGCTTATGAATAACTCTGAAATCCAACTATGCAGTTCATAAATGAAACAGTCAGGCTCGCAAATATAGTACCAGGTATCTTCCGCAAAGCTCTGAGAGACATCCAGTTTAAGGGTTAGTGTCATACCTATAGCACTCTTCTACATCTCAGACTTACGCAAATAAATGAAACAGCTTATGCCACAGACAGAACCTGCTTTTTTGGTGGTTATGATACTATTTCAGCTGTAATACAGGATATACTATACCCGCCGGTTGGGGAGTAATGGTGTGTCCTCCAGCGGTACACTTGAATCCATCAAAATACGAAGATCCTCTATCATTCAATCCATGGAGATGGAAGGTTAGGACACTTCTGAGCACGCTATTTTTCTCAAGACAAGTTTGGGAGATAACCGTTCCAAATGAGGAATATGATTTTCTCTCTAGCAAGAGTAACCTTAGGATATAAGGGCGAACGAAATAGATTCTAATTCCAAAATAAAGGAGAGACATTAAAAATTAATCAATCCTTAAGCACATGCATTTGATCCATACTCTTTAAACCACCCTTTAGTAGGAAATGACTTTAAATATCGACTAAGATGTTTTAAGAAATTCATCCTTGATCCGAGAGCACTTTGCTATTCTCGTTGGTCCTCATGAAGTATCGGCTTGATTCGTGTAATCCTAAAAACCAAGATGTTTGTACAGGGAGTAGAGTTACATGGAGCATCTAAGCATTTCATGGCATTTGGTGGGGGAATGAGATTCTGCGTCGGGACGGACTTCACAAAGGTGCAGATGGCTGTCTTTCTCCACTGCTTAGTGACAAAACACAGGTAACAGGATCATAATTCAGGAGATATAGGAACACAAATTACAATGGAGAAAGAGACCATCCTGCTAACCTGCTTCATACTGAAACATTTCAGGTGGCAAGCAATTAGAGGAGGCAACATTATTCGCACCCCTGGGCTGCAATTTCCCAACGGTTATTACATTCATATTAAAGCAAAAGATGAACAAAAGGGAGGAAGTACAGTTCCATTTAGATGAAACAGAAAATATATCTATCAGATGGAACTTTCTTGTATGGCTTTTACAACACAGCCAAACTGTCATGCTCGAGCCGCAAGAATGGTCCCAATTAGATGGACAAATCTAGCAGGCAAAAGGCATGTCTCCTCAAACAAATTCAAGCTAGAAAGCAGCTAGAGGGTGACAATAGAATTTTATTCTGTCTCATCTTGATCAACCTTTCCCTGGCATTTGAGCAAAACTAATGCAATTGTCTTGCTCATCTCATCCTTTTTGACATCGGTGGCTCAGATGGTTTGTTACTGATAAAAGTAATTAATAGTTATTAATACAATCTGTGAACTTCATGCAATTCAAAACATCCGCCTATCGTTGCTAAACTAAGTGGATTTTGATTATATTGATAAATGATACCTAAAATGCTATCACGTCTATGCGGTATAGCCATCATTTCCATGGCTAAGTGCTCTTGCAATGGGGCAAATTTCATTATGAAAAGGATCTTTCCACCTACTAAGAATGACACCGTAACTATCTCATCTAAAAATTTAAACTTATAGATTTGATGTAGGTTTCTAACACCACCATTCAATAAAGATGCCTAGAAGCACCTTTGAGCTTTGTGATTTGAATAGTGTTGATATGCTAGGGTAGCCTCCTAAGCTAGCTAATCGACATGTTTATGATTAATTGAAATAAATATGAAAAGTAACTATTCTATAATATACTCCATTATATCTTTAACATTACAACTTTTACACACTATAATACAAAATAACAGAATTCGTAGCACATAATGGAGTGTGCAAGCAGAAAGGTATTGAGGATCATAGAGTAAGTTTTGAATACATATTTTTCAAAACCTACTCCTTCAACGTAAAGTACGAATATGAGGTCCTCCTACAATATACTCATTCTAAAACCTATTCTCTAAGACATACACGGTATAAGATCAAGATATTTTGTATTCACCCTATAAAAAATTATTAAATAAAATTAATAAATGATAATGTTATATTTTTTAGCCAATAAATGTTTTAATAAAAAAAAAAAGAGAAAAAGAGCTAAGCTCATAAGTTAATAACGGTAAGTGACTAAACCTAATGTAACCTCTCTCACTTTATATTTTTTATTATTTCTCCTTATTCTTTCCCATTTGCTAAATAATAACATCAAATAAACTAGAAATAATAATAGTAGAAAATTTTACTTTTTTCTTAATTTTATATATTTTGCTACAAGTTTCATTGGTTTTATATATGAATACTAGTAATATCATATATAAATTAATTTTTTAATATAACATAAACGTAAAATTTATAAGTTAAAAAATAAACTTGCTGCTCCACAAGGTATTATATATCTTACAAGTTTTACAAGATACAAATTCTAAAGTGATTCTAAGATACTACAAAGTAGGTTCTAAATCCAAAATTTGGGAAAACCTATACCTTACAAGGTTGAGTAAAGATAGAGTCTTATATCCTATCTATCATGTACCTGCTCACCTCTCCACATGATGTTGTATTTTCATAATTTGAAAACTTATAGCTCTTTTTAAATGACTTGACATGGGATAAAGTATGCAAGTTCATACGCTAAGGGGAATAGGCCAGTGAGAGGTTATGCTTTTATGAATTTTCTAGACAAGCATTAAGTATGAACTTGTTACCTTTCACTCGTCATGACTAGTTGTCTATCATTCCTCTCCAGTCCAACCACCAAAAATAAGATTATAAAAAAAATTATAAATGACATATCATTTTATATAAATATAAAAAATACTATCAATAATCATGTAAAACCAACACATAATATGTATTTATGTAGTTTAACTATAGTATTCATATTATATATATAACTATCATACATTATTAAAATGTTAATTATGATAACTTTTTTTAAATAAATTTATTATTTTATTTAATATTGCATATATTTTAAAATAAAATGCATGCATCGCGTGGAGCTAATTTAGGATTAGAATCCGAGAATGTGGGAAGGGATTATTGTTCATAATAAGCTTTGCTGTTTCCAAACACAATGCAAATTAAATATGCACTAAAAACATATACTGAAACCCCATCTGTGCATAAAATGTTGGAAACATAAAACAATTTCTTGAAACAAGTATGTATTCATAAAAAAAAAAAAAACAAAATGATCGATTTGAAAAATAATTTTAGATATCTCAAAGGGTGAATAGAATACGTGTATCATCTCCTAGACAGTCCATGCACCACGGGCATCGGATATGAGCATGCCTACGTCTACTGTAGAAGAGGGACAACTCATCCCCAAAAAGGTCTTTAGTCCATGCAGGATGTGAAATGGGGTAATCATGGTAGCAGGTATATCACTGGCAAAGATGTTTCAGAGACAGAAGGGTGGCTAATGAGAATGAATAAGTTTGAAAGCAATCCTACTTCTTTAAAAAGAATAGTAATAATAAGGGTAACTTGCACCAATTATAGTATAAATTACATTGACACTTTCAATTTTTAAATTTTTTTCACATATTATGCCCTACCTCATATGTTGTATCATGAGGGTATGGATATACAATTAAAAAAAATTGGAGTATCAATATAATTTTAAAAGTTTTCAAAAATAGTAAACATAAATCCCACTAATAAATAAGGGATTCTAGTATTGCTATTTGTAAAATGAAAGAGAAAAAGTTAAAGTAACTCAAAAATTAATTTAAAATCTAGAGATAAAGAGGCCTTTTCTATAAATAAACTGCTAACTCTTCTTACTTTTGCACAAATTCCTAAAGCACTTACTCCCATTTCTTCCCACCTCTCTCTCCTTATGCCAAATCCCCATGCATAAATGGATTAATAGTATGCAAGCATTAATAGAATTTTAACACTTAAAAAATATAAATAGTAGTTTTTCTTAAAATGACCAATTAAGACATCTTCATCTATGGTTCTTATTATCAAATCCATGACAAAGAATCTACTTTTTAGGGTTCTTGAGCTAGGGCAGATGCAGAAACATGAAAGTTATGAGGGAGTGCCTACTTACCGTATTTAAATTGAAATTACAATATGCATGTTATATACATACATACATATATATATATATATATATATATTTTATAAGTAATACAACAGTTTCTAATATTTAATAAAAATTATTATCAATGGAAATATAGTATAAAAACATTTAAATAAAAAAATTATAAGTAGAGTTAAAAGAACAACATGATACAAATATAAGTATTCTTTTTTTTTTAGACCTCTACAAAATTATATCATTACTAATCCTACAAAAATTATCAATTTCATATGATTAATTACATAATCAATTATTAAATAATCCACATTTATTTTCATGATATTTTTGTAAGAAAAATACATCAAATGATATCATTGTTATTATTTACTAATATTTTATAGAATAAAACTGAAGTATTTATAGTATTAATGTAATTGTTATTTATAATATACTACTAATAAATAAATAGTAACTTAAGATAATTTAATTAGTTTATTATAATTTAATGATAAATGAAATTTATACTATTAGTTATTGTGAATGAAATAATAAAAGAAAATAGTAAAAAGATAGTGTCATTAAAGTAATAAATGTAACTTGAAAAACTAAAATGGCCATCATGTGAGTTGAACCCATGACATTTAATGTAAAAACTTTTATATTTACTGCTAAACTATACACTATATTTTGTTAATAATTGCTTTTAAAATATACATATCATATATATAATTTTTATTTTTAAAAAATTCATAATTAATTATAATTAATTTTTTTCGAACTCCCCCTCCCTCACCCATTCTTGAGGGATGGAAAAAGGTTCTTATACTTTTTTGAGTCATTCATAAATAACCCTAAAAAGTAACTCATTTTTTTATTATTTCAACTTTTTTCTAATAAGTGTCACTTAAGAACTCTCCTCAAGAACCTAACTTTGGATAATACCTACGAACTCTCCTTAAGGATCTACGGATAAAGTGAAGAGGTCCTTAAGGAAGAAAGGTTTTTAAGATACTAATGTGGAAACTTTAAATGATTTACTTAAGATTGGAGATGCACTTATCACTATCATGAATTAAAATTTTATTGGTACTTACACGTCATTAATCCTAACATGTAATATATTAATACCAATGAATCTTTTTTTCCTAGAAGAGTAAACAAGGGATCTCATTATGTAGTATGTTTATTTCATCTTTTTCTATATTTTTATTTCTTTTTGGAAATCATTCAAACGGTATATTTGTAAAGAATAAAATAACAAAAAGAAAAAAATACCCCTCTTATAATTTTAAAATCTTAACAAATTTCTATAAAATTTGACTTTTCTACTCTTTAGTTTATTTATTTTTACAAATATAGCAATTAAATTTACCTTCTTCAATACATAAAATATATTTTTTAAATCTTTTCTCTTAAAAGTACATAAATTTTAACCTTCCAATCACTACATTCATCATACTTATAAAAACAAAAACAGATAAGATACTAATAAAATAGTTTTTGAAATGTTGTATTTTAAATAGATATAAACCATATATAAAACATATACAAATCAAATATAGAGAAAATAAAAATAAAAATAAAAATAAATAAATAAATAGGCCTCTAAAGTAAATGCTTAAATCCCTTGCGATTCCTCTAATGCTATTCAAATTATCAATTAGAACAATCAATAAGTCTAACATGATTATCTAGTTTCAATGCAAAGATTTTTAATGTAGTGTAAAGCGAGAACCACACACAATTTGTGTAAAAAGTAATTTGTAATAATGATAAAAAATTTTATATCTACTTTAGCAATATTGTTTAACAAGTATTTATAGAATAAGAATCCTAAAACTAATAAGAAAATTGAATAAAAATAAAATAGGAAACTATATCAATGAAAATAGACTTTTCTAATTTAAACACGTTATGAATTCTAAGTATTTTGATCATGTTTCTTGCACCAACCAGCAAAGTGGCCTATTTTAAGTCAAAGTAAACTCAAATTAGTCTCTATCAATATATTATGAGCTTTGTAACTCCATAAGAAAAAAGTTATGAAACTTTAAAGTTGAACTTCCAAAATTAAGGTTGTTTCTTGGAACACTCGATTCCAATAGTTTCTAATATGTTCGAAATAATATTTCCAAACGTTTATTAACTTAAGTAGATCTAGATTGTCTCTTCTTAAATAGAATGTTTCTAAGAAGAATCACTGAATCAGGAGCTAAAAGGGGTGTTAGACGTGACAACCCCAATGAGGAAGAAATCTAGAATCCACAGCCATAAGGGGAAAGAGGTCAGATGGCTGAAGAGACAATTCAATTACTTCATACGGTGAATCACTTGGTGGGACTTCTAGCATAACAGCACCAAGCCCCCAATGTCCCACAACATAAAAATGTCAATGAACCCATCATCTTTGATAGGTTCATTAGAGTAGCTAAAGAGTTTAACCCCAAAATGGATGACCCAATCGAGGCTCAAGATTAGGTACAGGAAATTGAGAAAACCTTTTTGCCTTTCAGATACCAGAAGATAGGAAGGCAAATTATGCTACATTCATGTTGAAGGGAACTATAGCAAAATGGTAAGTCTTGGTTCCTAGACTTATAGGGGAATGCACAAACTGGATAGTGTTTAAGAAATTATTTTATTAAAGGTACTTCCCTAGCAGCTCTAGAGACAAGATGGAGAATAAATACTACAATTGTAAATAAGGGGACCGAACAGTTAAAGAATATGAGGCAGAGTTGAACCACCTCATCCAATTCCTTCTTGAAAATGTGCATAATGATGATAGGTCCCAAGTCAGGAGATTCCTAAGAGGCTTAAACTGACTTACAACTTGCAATGGGGGGCTTTCAGCTAAATACATATGCTGAAATGGTTGATAAAGCTAAGTACCTCGAGTAAAATAAGAAGATTATTGAAAAACAGAAGAGCCGCAGAGTAGCAATAGCTTTGGGAAAAAGACCTGTCTCTAGTGGAATGGGGTAAGCTAAGGGCAAAAAACATCATGTGCAACAGAGCAGAACATGGTATTGTAGCCCCTCCTCTACAGATCAGACAAGTGCCCTTAACACTTCCTATAGCAAACCCAAATATTAAATGTACCAAATGCTATAGGCCTCATGAGTTGAGAGAGTGTAGATGGCTAGAGGGGACATGTTTCTCTTGTGGAAAAACTAGACACACTAGCAGGCATTACATTGAGAGGTCAATTCCCCTAATTTTTGGTCATGTGTGCATTAGAGGGGACACGAGCTAATCAATTGTCTTCAGGGATAAATAAGAAATCAGACAGGCCTAGTTCAACAGGCAGCTAAACCTCCAGTGAGAGGACAGGGAAGTAAACCACAAGTAAGGGCTCCTAAATAAAGAGTTCCTACTAGGGTGTTTGCTATTCACCAACAGTAGCACCGGGACATCCCTAACATAGACAACATTGCACGTATGCTTCCAATACGCTCCTGCAATGCATATGTACTGTTTGACACTGGTGTGTCTGTATCCTGTATGTTTGAGAATTTTGTATGCGCATGTGCATTGAATATTGAAAACATGAATGACTGTCTGGCTGTTAGTACTCCCTTGGGAGTAAAAGGAAGAATAAGTTATGTAGAAGAGTAGGAATAGAAACACATGGTAGGGTGATGCTAATAAATCTTCTAATATTGGAGATGGTAGAGTTTAACATTATTCTAGGTGTCAACTGGCTATCAAAATATCATGTCACCATTGATTGTCACAACATGGTGATGCAGTTTAATATACTAAGGGAGAAATACTTTAAATATAAGTTAGAAGTACAAAGACCCACTAGATTACTCACTTATGAGATGTAGGGAAAAAGTGTGCTGGCGACTATATCTGTTAAAGCCAGTGAAGAAACCAAAATGGAAGGAGTACCGGTAGTGAGGAAGTTTCTCGATGTGTTTCTAGAAGACATTCTTAGTTTACCCCCAGCCAAGGAGATAGAATTTAACATTGACTTAGTATAAGGTTCAGTACCCATATTAAAACCAGTCTATAGGATGGCATAAGTGGAATTGGAAGAAATAAGGAAACAGTTACAGGAACTACAGGATAAGGGTTTCATAAGACCCAGTGTCTCTCCTTGGGGTGCACCAATCATGTTTGTGAAGAAGAAAGATGGAAGCATGAGACTTTGTATAGACTACAAAGAGTTAAACAAGGTCACAATAAAGAATAAATATCCTCTTCCCATAATAAATGACATGTTTGACTAGTTGCAGGGAGCTCAGGTGTTCCCAAAGTAGATCTAAGATCAGGCTACCATCAGTTAAGAATTAAAAAAGAAGACATTCAAAAAATAGCATTTAAGACTAGATATAGGCACTATGGGTTTTTGGTGATGCCCTTTGAACTAACGAATGCCTTAGCCGCATGCATGGACTTAATAAATAGAGTATTCAGGGATTTTCTGGGTGAGTTTGTAATCATCTTCATAGACAATATCCTGATATACTCCAAAAGTACTAAAGAGCATGAAGAGCACTTAAGGCTAGTATTGGGTAGGTTACAAGAAGAAAAGTTATATGCTAAATTCAGTAAATGTGAATTATGGCCAGAACAAATAGTCTTCTTAGGTCATGTGGTTAATAGAGATGGGATATCTATGGACCTAGAAAAGGTGATAGCAGTAGTGAACTAGCACAGACCAAAGACAGTTATAGAGGTAAGAAGCTTCTTAGGTCTAGCAAGCTACTATAAGAGATTTGTATATGGGTTTTCCAAAATATCAACTCTTCTCACCAAACTGACAAAGAAGAATGTGAGATTTGAATGGGATGATAGATGTGAAGCCAGCTTTTAGATGCTCAAAGAGAAACTTATGTCGGTGCCAGTCTTAACCTTACCCAAGAGTGGAGAAGAGTTTACAATGTATAATAATGCCTCAGTTCAAGGGTTGGGGTGTGTGTTGATGCAAGGTGGTCAAGTAACAGCTTATGCATCCCATTAATTGAAGTTGTATAAGAACAACTACCTAACTCATGACTTGGAGTTGGTAGCCATGGTAATAACTTTGAAGCTATGGAGGCATTACTTGTATGGAGAGAAGTATAGAATCTTTATGGATCACCAGAGCTTGAAGTATATCTTCACTTAAAAGGAGTTGAATATGAGACAAAGAAAATAGTTGGAGCTGATCAAGATTTTGATAGATACAATACCATCCAGGAAAGGCCAATGTAGTAGCAAATGCCCTTAGTAGAAAGAAACAAGGTAATATAGCCAATCTCATCACTTCACAGAAAGAACTATTGGAAGACATGCATAAATTGGAACCAGAAATCTTAACACAAAAAGTGGGATAAAAAATGGCTACCTTAAGAATACAGCCAACCATAATGAACAAAATTAAAATTATTTAGATAGAAGATAAAGATATTTAAGAGATCAAGAGTAGAATGGAACAAAGCAAAGCTTCAGAATTGAACTTAGATGCAGAGGGGATCTTAAAGTATAAAATGAGACTATATGTGCCAAATGATGTAGAATTGAAGAGGTAGATAATGAAAGAGGCACATTACTCCACCTACATAATACACCTTGGAAGTACCAAAATGTATAAGGACTTGAAGAGTCATTATTGGTAGAGAAATATGAAAAGAGAGATAGCTGAGTATGTAGCCAGATGCTTCACATGCCAACAGATCAAAATATAATACCATAGACTAGTTGGAGAATTACAGCCTCTTCCAACACCAAAGTGAAAATGGGAGCATGTGACAATGGACTTTGTTACAGCCCTCCCCGAATACTAGGAGAAGCAGGATGTAGTTTGGGTTATAATGGTAGAAATTTTGTATTGAAAATAGAATGCGAATTTAACAATTTTAAAAAGATGTCTACAATTTTGTATTGAAAATTATTTAAGTTGCATTCCATTTTCAATACAAAATTTCTACCATGCCTTATTTATAAAAGAATGGTCAATTAAAAGCCAACTAGTTATCTTACTAAGGACATCTTAAAATCTAAACAATTCATACCATTCTTGATACAAAGATTTAAAATATGGCAAGCACATCGTATGTGAAAAAAAGTCCCACCTAGCGTGGGTTGACATAACGCTTGAAGTTCATCAATGTATATTGTGTTAGCGGACGCATTGTTAAAGCCAATTGAAAATATTTTTTTGTCAAAAAGTATTTACCTAAAATAATAATTATTATACGAAAAATATTTTACACCGCATGGCATTCATTGAAAATCCTAAGCATTATTAGTCTCTTTTGTACCTACCATGTATCATTTATCTAGTGATGGTTAATTCTCATGTATGAATCTTCTTACCATGGATCAATCTATATATCCATGCAAATAGAAAGATGTGTGTCAAGAGAATTAAAAAGAGTAGCTAATTCATGTTTACCATTGTGATACAACTTCACAATGGTTCATTGTATCATTTTTAAGTTGTAACTTTGTGAGCTTTGATTCAAAGCTTCTTGCTTGTACTCCGACTAGTGCTTAGAAGATGCATAACTTCATGACAGGTTACATTTGGCTAAGTATGCTGTGAGGGAAACTTGTTGTCTCTCAATAGAATACTAAAATAGGCCTGCTAATTGTAATATACCTGATTGGGAAATTTGTTGTTGCGACTTATCTATGCTGAACTTTGTGGGGTGCTTTGATTGCATGTGCCTATTCAAAGTCCTGTAGCCCTTTCTCTTCTTCCACACGTAACTTGATCGATAATAGTTGCAATATGCATAGGTGCTCCTATCTTTCCCAACAATGTTACAACAATATTTAGTAAAAATGTCAAATTTAAGTGATTTAGGTAGCTTACTTGTGGAGTCAGATGGGCTACGTATGTGGCTTGGTACTTCTTCCTCTAGCACTTCTTATACATCGTCTTCCTCTTTTTCTTCTGCCTCCTCCTTGCTACCCTCTCGAGGCAATGGTTGACTATGTATGCCGGGAGTCGTATGCTCAAAGCCCGGGGGTTGCATCATCAAATCATTCTACTGCTCATTGGTAAAGTTGTAGATATCATAATCCTCTACTTTAAAAAATTGCTCGAGTATAAGTTGCACAAATTTTCCCTTATCACCTTTTCCAAAACTCCCATTTTTACTAGAAGATGAACTATAGAAGAAACTTGTCATTTTTTCAAATTAGTATAAAAAGAAAATACTTATATAGGCTAATGAGAGCGCAAAAAATATTGAAGAGTTCGCAAGCTATATAACAAAAAATATTGAAGAGCACGGAAACTATTGATGAGAGCATAGAAAATATTGATTGCACAAGAGATTAAGTGTAAATTTCTTTTCATAGAGAATTCCCGTTAATGCAAAGGTATGAATTTATACAACATCCCCATACCATTTAAATTTTTCTACTCTTGCAACGTTCAAATTTGAAACATTTAATGCGTACACCTACACCTACAATCCTATAACTCTCGTGAAATTTTTTCGAACCACTGTTAATCTTTTGCAGACATTTGTCTACATGAATTGTCTTTTAATTTTTTTTTTCTCCATTGAAACCTTGTGTTGTTGGTCACCACCTACAATCCTATAACTCTACCTATTCATTTTTTTGAAACCGCAGTTTAAATTTTGCAAACATTTGTCTGTTTCCACTATTTTCATCCACTAACTTATCTTGCTTTCTTTTTTTTTTCTTTTCCAACGGTTGCAAACATTTGTCTTTTCTAACTTATCTTGCTTCCACTATTTTCTTGGTCTTTCTTTTTTTTTTTTTTCTTTTCTAACATGTAGAGTTGTGGCCTTTAACTTCTTCTTTTTTTATAATTATGGCGGGCCAAATGGAAAGTGTTTGGCAAAAATGATTATGTCATAACCACTAAGGAGAAGGACATACCTATCATTGACAGGTTAATGACATTAAAATTACTAAACAATGATTCCATTCGAAAATATGGACAAGAATGGAATTATATGCATATAAGTTTAGTCTAAGTAGGAGCTAAACCTCTTACTAAACTAGGATTAGATACTTCAGTTTTAATGGTCCTTAAAGATGCTAGGGAACTGGAGTATAAAAGATCAATTCATGCTTCAATAGAGACTAATCCCAGTATTGGTCCAATCTAATTTGAATGTCACCCAAATGTAACCATAAGTCTTAGAGATAAGACCATCATGAGCTCTTTGATCCTCCAAATCAAAACCCATAACTATAAAATGATTGAAGGTGTACTGCCTATGGTAGTCATCTATAGAATTTATTTCAAATTAATGAAAACTGCTTTTGGATCTAAAGTGTACAAAATTGACAAAAGGGGTCAAACGCTTTTAATCCAAACTGACTTAACCAAGTCAAATGTGAATATCCCAAAAATGATAAAATGGGATCAAGTAAACCTACCTGACCACTGGGAAGTAGAAAATCCTGCTCCCAGAAAAACAATATATAATGTTGAACCATCTAATGTAATGCAACATCCAGATGGTAAGGTAACACTTCAATTCTTTAGGAGATCCTTTGATTATCCTATAAATATAGATATTAGATCAATGTCCTCAACGTCATCCTCTAGGAAATCTATAAATTTACCTAGACCTATAGTTAATGAACCTAAAAATATTCCTGATAGTCCAAAAGTCAAGATTAATCCTTCAATCAACGGTTTAGTTAATAAATCGGTAGGAATAACCTAACCGATCTATCAAAATTTTAATGACTTAGAGTATGAAGAACCTTCTGCTTCAAAAGCAAGAAATCCTGAACTAAATGTTATAGAAAAACCCTTCGAACCAGATAGAGTTTTCCTAAATAATGACTTTAATTCTCCTAAAAATAAGAAGATTAGAGAATGGTAATTTAAAACTTTTGATAAATTTAAAGTACAAATCAAGGAGGATTATTATAATTTTATGGAAGAATTAGGAGCTCAAATCTTATTTTTTTATTGGCTCGAAAAATATTATTTGAAGCTTAGACAAATTAATGTCATTAACAAATGTGTCAAATGGAGACTAAGTGATTGTCATATTGTCGAATCAAATCATCCACCACTTAGCAATATTCGATATTCCCATAAGGATACTAAAATCAAACTTGCACCCTTTAAGAATGTTATAGAAGCTGAAGGGTCAGGTATTAAGAAAATTATTGACCAAAATAATTATACAAACAAACATCTTCATACAATGGGCCAACAATTGGACAGAATAGAAGATGTAGTTAGTAATGAGGTCAATAACAATATTAGGATTGAAAAATTGGTTAATAAGAAACCACTTTTCAAACCATTTGAAATGCCTAACAGTCCCAGCAATGATTTTCTTCAAGCCTTAAATGAGAAAAAGCGGTTAATTAAGAATAAAATAAAAATGGAACCGATGAAATCTTTAAGATTAGATACTCCTAAATTCAGGAATTTAGTCATCCAAGATACTCCATCAGAGAAAATTAATGTCATTAATGAATCTAATAATGATTCTGATTCCAATTCAAACATTTCATTAAAAGACTTAAGTCTTAATGATTCAAATGGTGAGAAAGTTAATAAAATTACATGGAAAGAATCTCAAAAGTTATATTATTAGCAAGCGTCCCCTCCTAATATTATGTTTAAGGAAAAACTAAACAATTTCCAGAGTATTCTACAGGAACCACATATGAATAGAACATAGATGGAGCCTCAGAACAAATGATTCTAAATGTTCTTAATCAGATGATCATGTTCTCGAATACAAACAAAAGTATTCAGAGCATATCTGATTATCAGATTGCTATACTTTTAATTGTCGATTTTACTGGACAATTAAAGGGTTGGTGAGATAATTATCTCACTGAAGAACAGTGAATGAACATTCTAACTACCATTAAAAAGGATGAAAGTGGAATTAAAATCCTTAGTGAAAATAATGAACCAATTCAAGATGTTGTCAATACTTTAATGTATTATAATATAGTCAATACAAGGATATTTTCCTTCAAAGAGTCTTACTACGTGATAACTGTAATCAACCTTTTTGGAAAGAAAAATTCTTAGCCGGTTTACCAAAATTATAGGTGAACAAGTTAGGGGTAAAATCCGGGAGAAATTCCTTATAATGCACTATCCTATGATGAATTAACTTCTTATGTCTATAAGATAGGAACTCAATTATGTAACACAATTAGGTTGCAAAAGCAGCTTAAAAATGAAAAGAAGATGAAGAAACAAAGTCTTAGTGATTTTTGTTCTCAGTATGATCCATCCTTTGTTTAAGGAAATCTAAAAAAATGTTCGGAATGTAAAAGAAAACCTAAGAGAAATTTCAAGAGAAAAAAGGAAAATTTCTCTAAAAAAATTAATGAAAAACTTTATGTAAGCTCTTCCAAAAAGGATAAAAAGAAGAAACCTTGGAAAAGAATTAAATGTTATAAGTGTAGAAAGTATGGTCATACTGCTGATAAATGCAAAATTAGCAAAAAACTTGATGCACTAAATTTAGACGAGCATGTTATGGAAGATATTCTACAAGTATTTGCAGAAGAAGGATATCCTTCTAATAACATTTCATCATCCTCTGAAGAAGATGGAATTCAAGCCAATGATATCGAATTATCATCTTCTAGTAATGAGATAAACGTTCTAACTAAGGAAGAAGAAGAATTTCTTCTTAAGTTAGATCAAATGCCAGATAATGAAGAAAAATTGAGGTGGTTGGAAAAGGTCAAACCAACCACTTCAATTTCTAATAATTTAACATATAATCTTAATGACATCCTCAATAAAAGGAAATCAAAAGATCATAGACCGGTAAATGATCTTCATAATGAAATCAAAATTCAAAAACAAGAAATAAAAGAACTAAAATTAATGTAGCATAAACTACAGAATGAATTTTTTGAAATAAAAAATCAAATGATAAATGATGAATGTTCAAAGTATTTCGAACATGGAAATTCAAAATCTAATAACAATTTAGTTAATTCAGATTATTTAATGCAACTAGTAGAAGTAACTACTAGAAAATATATTATTAATGTTACAATTAGGATTAACAATGAATTTGTCCTAGAAGCCACTGCATTATTTGATACTGGTGCAAATTTAAATTGCATTAGAGAAGGGTTAATTCCAACAAAATATTTTGAAAAAACAGCACAATCTCTAAGTTCTGCTTCAAGTAACAAATTACATATTAATTTTAAATTATCCAATGCTGAAGTAATAAAAGGAAATGTGTCCTATAAAACTGCTTTTATTCTTGTGAAAAATCTTAAGTAGAATGTTATTTTAAGAATTCCTTTTATTAATCTTATTCAACTGTTTAAGGTTAATAATGAAGGGATTGAAACAAGTTATCTCAGAAATAAAATCTGTTTTAATTTCCTTTCAAGACCCCAGACTAAAATGATAAATGAACTCAAACATAATTTAATTTCCGAATTAAAGTATTTGATTAAATGTAAAGAGAGTCAAATTTTTTTTTTTAATAATGATTTGAATCTTCATAGGATTGAAGATCAAATTGCTAGAAATCCTATCAAGCAAAGAATTTCTAATCTAGAAAATGAAATTAGGAAGACAATTTGTTCTACCTTACCAAATGCGTTTTGGGATAGGAAATATCGTATCGTAGAATTACCTTACAAAGATAATTTCAATGAGAAAGATATCCCAATGAAGGCCAAACCTTCACAAATGAATAGTAATGTCTTAAGACATTGCCAAAACGAAATAAATGATTTATCAACTAAAGGGCTAATCCGCAAATCCAAGTCACCTTGGAGTTGTTCAGCTTTTTACGTTAATAAAAATGCAGAAATAGAAAGAGGCATACCTAGGCTAGTAATTAAATACAAGCCTCTTAACAATGTATTAAAATGGATTAGGTATCCCATACCTAATAAAAGAGATATACTCGATAGAATACACAATGCAAATGCATTCTCTAAGTTTGATATGAAATCTAGATTTTGGCAAATTCGGATTAAAGAATGCGATAGGTATAAAATAACATTCACTGTCCCATTTGGACAATATGAATGGAATGTTATGCTTTTTGGTTTAAAAAATGCTCCATCTGAATTTCAAAGGATGATGAATGAAATCATTAATGATTATTCAAAATTTATTATTATATACATTGATGATGTGTTGATATTTTCCCCAAATATAGACCAACACTTCAAACATATTAAAGCTTTTATAAAAAAAAAAAAAAAGCTAAGCAAAATGGCCTAATAGTATCACCTACTAAGATATCCCTTTTTCAAACCAGGATTAGGTTCTTAGAATTTGATATTTACGATGGCACAATTACACCAATAAGAAGGTCAATAGAATTTGCTTCCAAGTTCCTTGACGAAATCCTAGACAAAACCCAACTCCAACGTTTCTTAAGTAGTTTGAATTATGTAGCAGATTTCTTCAAAAACCTTAATGTTTTATGCAAACCTTTACACCAAAGGTTAAAGAAGAATCCTCCAAAATGGTCTGACACACACACCAATGTAGTCAAACAAATTAAGGAAAAGAATAAGAAAATCCCATGCATCCATATAGCAGATCCAAATCTACCCAAGATAGTAGAAACAGATGCATCTGATATAGGATTTGGTAGTCCTTAAGCAAAAAGTAAATGAAAATGAATGCATAGTCCAATTTGTATCTAAACATTGGAACGAATGTTAAATAAATTATTCTACAATTAAAAAAGAAATTTTAGCAATTGTTTTAACAATTTCCAAATTCCAAAGAGATTTGTTAAATTAAAAATTTCTTTTAAGAATTGACTGCAAGGTAGCCAAAAATGTTTTACAAAAGGATGTTCAAAATTTGGCCTTAAGACAGATCTTTGCCAAATGGTAATCAATTTTATCTGTTTTTGATTTCGAAATTAAGCATATTAATGGTTCATCTAATTCCCTTCCTAACTTCCTTACCTATGAATTCTTGTAAGGAGATGCCTCCCAAAAAGGACAAAGGAAAGGGGAAAGAGGTCCTTCCAAAAAAGGGCCTTACTAATGTCCGATCTTGGCTTGTTGCCACAACCCCTAAAAATCATAATGCTCCTTTAATGATAAAAGATGAGCCATCTTCCGGTTCATCCAAAACCAATGAATCCCCTAATGAAAGCAATATGAGGAGACTTGACGAGGGTTCAAACACAAATGTAATGATAACTCCGGAATTAATTAAGGCTATTACATCAACTTTAAATGTTCCTATAAAACAAGAAAAGAATGAGGAGATTTCTGAAAAGAAGTCTCACCAAAATGTTCAGATAACTGAGGTAGCTTCTTCCTTTGAGAAGAAAATTGTCTCTCAAAATGTTTTTAAAATCAAAATTTTGTGTTAAGGGCAATTTCAAATATGTCTTCTCTGTAGAGAAAGGAATATTTGAAAATGATCCTTATATATCTGCTCAGAAAATATTTTCTGAAAAGTTTAATTATATCCCTTATGATACACTAAAAACAATGGAATTTTATGAAAGGATTTTAAGTGAAACAAAATCTGTTTCATTTAAACACTTTCAAAATAATGATATAATTTGTTATTCTACTGTCAGGATTCATAAGGTCATAAACCTTAATGAATGGCTTAGACATCCTACACAATGCCAACTATTCCAAATGAACCCATTAATGCCACAACCACCATATCTCCATGCTTATAATTATTTTGATTACAAGCAAGCATGGTGGAATGCCTTTTTCAGAATGAACCAAAAAAGATCTCATAACTAGTTAATCTTTTTTGAAAAATATTCTTAAAAAAACCTACCCTACTGGTTTGCACACTGGTGGGATGATTTTGGAGCCAACAATGAGATCATTCATGAGAGAGCCTGAAAGGGATATGATCTTTTCATGAAGACCTATACACTAAACCCACATGAACATGTGTTTGACAAAACAATGCTATTATATATGCATATCAGCGTATCATAGGTAACGACCTGATTCTACGAATACAGGAAAGCCAATGACACCAAGACCACCATTCTAGCCAGAAGATTCAAGATCAAATGGTGAGACGGTTTCAAAATATGGGACAAGGTTAAAGAAAATGCGATCTTTGGATGGATCGACAAATCAACCCATGTTTTGAAGACCCAAGAAGTGGCACAAGTTCCCTTCCTACATGATAGAGGATTCCTCATATCCTCAATGGCTAAGGCAAACACTCCAGAATCAATGAAACTGTTACTCGAACAAGCCTTAGCAAGCCTCAATGAATCAACCAATGAAGACTCCACTCAGTCTGGATCAGCTTACAGTGGAGAAAGCAATGAAGACAACTATTACGGGATCGACCTTGTAGAACCATAGGAAAACCAATGTAAGTATTTTGCTGTTTTTGAATTGTTATTTTATTTTTCGTGGCATAGTAAAGTTTCTAATGAAAATTATCAATATTAAAAATACATATGATATATGGCTACAATTTGGTATTTTCCTAATTTGAATAAAGTGGAAAAAGGTAGTATAACTATCCAACAATTACCTAATATTATCATTAAATAGGTAATCATTTTAAGCTGAAGATATTTGTCAATTACTTAATATTATAATTAAATAAGTGATAGTTTAACTTGAAGGCATTTATCAACAATAAAGATATACTTGGATTTTTTTTTAATATTTTCTGCTATTAGAATATTTTGTAGTAATGAATTTATCAAACTGCAAAATCTTTATCTAAGGCCACATCTTAATGGAAAAAAAAAGTAATTGAAGAGGAAATTCCATTTTATAAAATAAAATATTTTAATTGTTTAGAAATAAGTTTAAGAAAGATTATATCTCATAAAGCTTTGAAATTAGTTGAAGAAGCGCTAGAATCTTCTTAGAAAATGGAAATAAAAGAATGGTTCTAAGTTTCAATTTTTAAGAAATAAGAGTCAACTCAAAAGAAAGCAATTTAACAAAGAGTAGAAAATATAAGAAGTAGAAAAGGAAATATGCCTTGAACTGTAGATTGTGGCGTAAACTTTCTGTAAAAAGAATATGTGTCCATTATTATAATTGTCTCTACTCAACCAATAATTGTTTTGCAATAAGGGATATAATGGTAATTTAATAAAGATAATTAATTTTTAAGTAGGTGTGGGGTTGAATAAAAGGATATTTTAGATATTAAAGATAGATAGATAAAAATTAATAAAAATAGAAATTCAGATCTAATTTCTGGATAAGTAAGATAATAGCAAGTTCATGAAAATATGATGTGAATCATAACATTATGAAAATATAATGCGAAAAAACACGTTTACGGAACATTTGCAATGGAGTTAATGTAACATAGAAAAAAATATGTAGAATACTTATTCTAATACAATATTGCTGTACCTGTTTTACTTATAATTTTCATTTTAATTGTTTTCTGCCATATATATTACAGAAGTTTTAATTATTAATATCAGGTCACTTGGTTTTGGTTGGGAGAGTGGGACCGAACCGAACCCCTAAACCCTAACGCTTTCCGGCCGTTATTGCCACCAATCTCTCTCTCTCCGCACATCAACTCCATTAACAGCAATGAGTAGTGATGGAACAGACTCATGGCAAATCATCTACGTGCCACCCAAACCACCCGTTGACCCCAGTCGGCAACCCACCGGTAATTTACTCTCACTTTCAATTTCCACTGTTAATCTTCAAACAACTTACTGTACTTCTTCTTTTGGTTTTTTTTTTTCTTTTTCTTTTTCGTCTCCATTCTGTATGAATAGATAACTAGAGCTTAGGTACTGACATAATTCATTTATTTATATTCAGCGAATGTTTTTGCGTCAGAAGTCGAACCCAAGTTTGCAAATACACTTGTCAGGTGACTCCCACTTCAGTTTCTTGTTACCTCCCTCAAAGTTCAAGTCTTTTTTTGTTCGTGTTTTTTGTTTGTATTACATTGCAAATAAGTAAAGCTCGGGTGGATGTGTAGTGATAGTGAGATTAAAATTTAGTATTTTGGGATGGTCTTTTTAGGTAACTTTGGATTGAAAAGGATTTTGGATTGGGTACCGAGTTTGGGGCTTGGGTTGGAATTTACGAATGTGACTTTGGATTGAGTAACGTGCACTCTTAGGCCTTTTCTATTATAAATCTTTCAAAAAGCTTCCATTCGGTGCATGTGATGTCGCTGTTATGCTATGTGCAGACTGCAGGGAAAGCCACATGAGCTTATTCAAGAGATTTTAAAAGGGTACTTTGTGTTATGGATTGACTCATACTAAGAAAATGGAAGATCAAAAATTAAATAAAAATTGCCATAGCACAGTTTATACTTTTATTCTATCATGAGGCTATATACTTCTGGGTGACTAATCACCATTAGTTACGTAAGGGAGTGCTGAAATGAAATCCCTATCAGGAGTGAAATAGAAGTTGAAACCATAAGCTTCCAAGCAGTGGGAGAGGATCAGGACTCTAGTGTGTGCCTGCTGAAGAAAGAGCTGACAGCTCATAGGCAGTGGCTTGCTTAAGGGAACCTACCCAAGCGGTAACAAAAGCAAGTCTTCATAAGGCAATTGTCACTGCTTATGAGCACAAACTTGATTGATTTATCTATGATTGAGATAAAGTTTGGGTGAAAATAAGTAGAGGTTCAAACAGACTGATGTTGAAGAATTAGCAAATAAGTTGTGGTTAGGGGTGAAATGCCACTCAAACCTAGAACTAGATGGTTCTCTCTGAAATGCGTTGAGGTGCAGCAGTTGACTAGAGTGATTGAGCTCAGCTAGTGGTAAATTGGAGAGTCCAAAATGGAATCAAGTTTGATTGCAGAAGTCAATTAGACTCAGCCAATATCACATGCTGTTTGAGTATTTGAGCTTGATTTGATAATTTCTCTGAGTGCTTGATTTATTTGGAATGTAAAGAATTGGAATTCAAAGTAGATTTGAGTTTGAGTAGTCTGGCTTATTTTGCAAGGATCTTAAGGTCAGAAGATAGACTACTACTAATCGAACCACTCATGTGAGGAAGCTACCTTCATATTGGCTCTCAACAGATTGGACAAGGCTCAAATTTGAGTAGAATAGGGCTGTAACTTGTCTTTGAAATACTACTGGCTTTACAGTTTAGATGTAGAGGTTCATTGCATTTAGTCACAGGTCTAGGCTTCAAACCCTGGTCCCGCCTTGCTTGTATTAAGAAAAGGAAAAGGTTTTGAAGACGAAGCAAGAATATGTTATGTTCTCACCCAAAGAAAAGAGTATGTTAAGCTGGATTGTGCTTGGTATAGTCAAATTAAATCATTCTTCAAAAGCATATGTTAACTTGAAGTCATGAGGAGTTTTGATGTTTTTTCTCGATTTGACATGTGTTGAACATTTTAAAGGAAGCTCATGCTTGCTATAATGGCTGATGTCTGATGTTAGCAGTTCTGTGACAATAGCATCATGAGTGCTTTTGAATCTGCAATGGATGTTTAATATGATGGCTGGAGTAAAAGTCTCATGTTCTGTCCTTTATATGCAGCAGGTTGTTATTGCATAGCTACAATGATTAACATATTTTGATTTCCTTGTCAGGCGTCTGAATCAAATAGCTCCATTGGAGGATCTCCGCCATGTAAAACGGGTGCAGAAAGAGTGTAACGAAGAAGGTATAGCTCTGAACTATTTGTATAAGTATTTGTTTTATTGTAAATTTTTCTAATTTGTATTTGTCTCCTAGTTTTTCCAAGACATGTTTGTTGTCATGAGTTATTCAGTGCTCAGCTTGCTCTTGCTAGATGTATTACATCAAGGAAAATTACCAAAACATGACCTATGGTTGGACTTTGCCAACAGGATTTTATCATTTTTTCTCTAAACCAAACCACCCCCACCACCCACGCCCTCCCAAGTGGGTTTGGTGGCTGGCCACTGCCAGACCATGGAGTGGCTGACAAAGCATTCTAAGGGTTTGAATTTTTTTTTTTCTGTAATTTTTCAATGGAAACACTATCATTAAATATATTTAGTAATATTATTTTATTAAATTAATTATTACGACCAATGACAAATTGGCACATATTCCTCAACCAGTCAAAGGCTTTTTAATTACGCATGCCAAAGCTTGAAACATGGAACAAGGTGGCACAAACCAAACTTCTCTGGAACCTTTGTAAGGCTGGCCCTAGGAGTACTTAGGTGGAATGGGTTCACTCTGCCCTTAAAGGCAATAGCTTCTGGATTGCTAGGAACCTGGCCTCTTGCTCTTATAACTGGTGAACATTGCTGAGGTTGTTGGCTCTAGCTCGTCCTTGGTTCCTTTGGAAACTCTTGTATTAGATTAGAGTTGCTGGCTGTTTTCTGCTCTGAGTGATTGCATATGACTTCCTCTTTGATATAATACATTTTTTATTTATCAAAAAAAAAATAGTTATATGCGTTTGTCAAAATAAACATAGATCATGAGTTTGCATAAGCCCAAATTACAGGTCATGTTTTTAGGATTTTCCCATTATGTTAGTCATTCACTTTATTAGATGTCCATATGCCTTATCTTGACTATCATATGGGATAAGTAGAAAATAACAATGTATCTTGATTCTTATTTTTCATTCATGGTCATTTTGTTTTGCTTCATTCTTATGATTTACATAATTATTGGAAACTATGTCATTCTTATGGTAGGGAAAACTCGGCTATCGGTGATATTATGTTTAGCCTCTGAAGATGGAAATTTAGACGAAGTACCGCACAATGTGCAAGAAGTGGTCAATTCGTACCAGTTGACTCTTTTTGTTACAAAAGTAGGTTAGCAGGTAGTATGTGCTTTTTCTTCTGTTTTGGATCTTCAGTTGTTGCTAAGCAAGCAATTTGTAATGTTTGCAATTTTATCTTTTATCAGTTTAAAGATATTTGGAATGCTGCTTTTGTAGATATAGAAAAATAAACAAAATAAATGATGCTATGATGAAAACCTCCATAATTGTTTTTTAGTAGCTATCACCCTGCAGTTTACCACTGATTCCTGTTTGCCCATTGATGAAAGCAGATTAATTTTTGGATTCATTGGGTTATTTCATTCATATAGGAGGTGGAGAAATTATTCTTCTGTTGAAACCCAAAAAAAGATATATATTTTTCTGTTTCATGCTACTTATTTTGATATTGGATAACCTAGGTTTGCAAATACGCCGCACTGACAAAGGAAGAGTGGGAAGAGCAGTGCAAGTTATGGCCTACATCATACCATCCACCAACCTAGTAAGTTTCGCTTTTCCTTTTGTAATAGTTCATATAGGTAAGTTCCTATAATGTGCATAAAGTATATGGATTCAACTGTAAAGAATTTTAAATATGTTGAATGTTGTTTCCATGTTAATTCTCTTTGGAAATTTCTTTACTATAAAGCTCTTCCTAAACTGGCTCCTCAAGGATCTGGTTAACTCCTCTAAAATGTGCATCAAGTGCCACCTCAACAGTGCAATGTAACAATATGAAATAAACAATGGAATAGTTACTTTTTGTGGTGGAGATTCATGGGAAGTAAACAATGGAATATGGTAATAGTTATCTCAAAGAAATAGTTTTTTCTGTTCCCTCCCATTTCCATTCCTCAAAATAAATGGGCACTAAGAACAATATCCCCTCCACCCCTCCCAAAAAAAAAATTTATGTTTTTCTGCTATGGACAGCAACATTGATGGCATTACTGGATTTGGTGAAGATGAATCAAGAACAATATTCAGCTATATGAAATATGCCATTAACTTGGCAAAATCTGGTGATAATTCGGTAAGAATTTCAATCTTTTGGATTTGTTTTAGATAAAAGAGTGATTTTTTTTTAAGTGTACTGTGTTTTGGTGTTGTACTGTCTTTTCAGGCCAATATTGGTACTGTACTTAGGTTATTTGATTGCTTCTCTACTGTTCTACAATTTTTATGGACAGAAATTACTTCATGTGAGAACTTTTATGCACTGAAATAAGAGCGTCATATTGGCAATCCCATGTAGTGCACAAGCTTCCCAATGCACTTAATAACATAAGCTTTGAAATAGGGCAGCAGGCAGTATTTATTTATTATTTTTGTGGGCCAAGTAAGCTGCAAATATATTTTGGAATTGGCATGCTTGATAAATAGCTTCTTCATGTCAGATGGTGGTGCCACCTCCTACTAGACAGGTGATGGCTATATCATAAGTAGTGCAGATCACTCTCTTAATCAATAAATCAACCATGAGAAGTTGTCCCTTGCTCTTCTCCTTAGACAGGTGTGAAATGTTACAGATTGGGGAATGCTTCACTAATGCGGCTATTATAGTTGAAAAGCATCAGACAATAAAACGGATCTCGTGAAGACCACAAGAAAAATTTCTTTGATATGCATTCATTTTTGTTGTCATAATCGGATGAGAATGCTATGGTTGCAAAATTCACTATCTGTTCAGCTCTTTTGATTTGCTGGTTCATCTGTCTAAGCAAAATTGTTCCATGCTTTCGTATGGCTACTTGTCTCTTTATGGCCACTTTGCTATACGTGCTGTCCAGCTTGAAAATTACAAGCTTGTTTAATTAACTGTTTCTCCTCCATCTTCAGGTATTCAATGCCGCTGTTATAGTAGATCCTGTATTGAACCAAGTGGTTGCAAGTGCAAGTGATCAAATTTATAACATTGATCCAACTGGCAGAACAACCACTGAAGCCAATTCTGTCAGACAGGATGAAGCCAGTGCCACCAGTTCCTGTCCAAATATTAATGGACAGAAAAACCATGAATACTTTCATACAAATGGTTCCATAGTAAGAGCAAAGAAAGTGAAACATATTGCTTGCCTGTACCCTTGGGAGTGGGAGGAACAGTGCCGTACATCAAACTTTTGTTTGCAGAACCCATTGCGGCATGCTGCTATTGTAGCTATTGACTCGTCTGCAATCAGAGATAGATGCTTATTTCCAAGCTCAGATCATTGTGAAGATACAATGGATTCTAGCAAGAGCATAATTGCAGGCTCTCCAGTCATAAGACAGAAACTGGATTTTTCTAATGTGAGCTATCTTTCTAGTTGTGTATTGAATAATTTTGGTGTATCCTCATTGTTCTCTTCATCACTATAGCAAGGCACAATTTACACCTGCTGATGGATCAATTGCACCACATTTTTCTTTTTATTTGAACTGCATGATTTTTAGTTGGCCTCACCAAGCTTTTTTCCAAGCTTCAATACCGTTTTGTCATCCATGTCTTGGACCCCATTTGTTGTCATTGGATCAAATGCATTTGCCTAGTTGCATGTTCTCTGCATTTGTTGTTCAGTTTATTATGCATGCTGCTGTTTTCACTTCCTAGATTCTGCTACATCTTGCTGCTTGTATCTTAACTGTGGGCTGTGTTATGGAAAGTCTAGGTTACCAGTGACAAAAAAGAAGACATCCGTTCATCAGATGGTTCATCGGATGTTTGTTCAGCAGATTGTTCTTCTACCCGACCTTACTTGTGCACTGGTTATGACGTCTACCTAGTCTGGGAGCCTTGTCCTATGTAAGTTATATTAAATACATTTTCAAAAGTTGTGAATGTCTTGACCCAGAGAAAAAAGAATGTTGTGAATGCATAGGCACACATGCAATCGCAAAGGGAAAGCAAACGCTTTTCTATCTCATAAAATTAAATTTCATGGCCACAGTAGACCTCATATGTCATCATGCTTATCTCATCAAAACGAAGCTGGTTCCAGTTCCGGTTCCGGTTCCAGGATATTGCTTCTTCAATGTCTCATGAACAATTTCAAGAGAATATTGCTAGCATGCATGACTTCCACGCATTGTATCACTAGTGTGGGATTAAAATCTGAAGTAACAAAATTTGTGATGTTTTCCATTTGTAAGGTGTGCAATGGCGCTTGTCCACCAGCGATTGAAGCGTATATTTTTTGCTTTTCCAAACCCTAGAGCTGGAGCTTTAGGCAGCGTTCACAGACTACAAGGGGAAAAGAGCTTGAATCATCACTATGCTGTTTTTAGAGTCCTAATACCAGAAAATGTCTTGGAAATTGGCGATCGGCAGTCAACAATCTTAGCTACCAGAAGTTAAGGCTGATAACGGTTCCTTCATGACAACACGTGATGTTTACCCACTACATGGCTGAATATTTGGCTCAACCAGCTTGAACTGATCGACAATGTTTGATTTAGTTATCCACAGATTCACATGTCCATGTAGTGGGTTTCCTTAGTGATTCTTATTGAACATTTAAAAGCAATAATAGTTGTATCCTTAGCGCTGATGTCCTATTCAAAGAGTCAAGCTGTAATTGGGCAAAGAAAAATAGGGCGTGTACACTTACACGATCTACAATTGTTTACCTGTTGTACATTTATCTTAAAATATTCATGTGATGTGAACTAAATCACATTCTCATACGTCATGTTATATGACCATACACTTTGAAAAGGAAATAATCAAAGTTGCCTTGTAACTGACCAGATAAACAAATTAGAAGAACAACCGAAGGAACCTTATAAAAAAACTCCCAAAGAGACATGAAACCATCACCTTCTCCTCTTCTGATGCAATACTAACCCTGTGTCATCCCTTGGATCATGGCTGTGCCTGTTATGTTCATGCCGCTTGTTCTCTCCATGCCGTGTAAGTGTAGATTGATCCTTTGAAGTCCTTTCTTTCCTGTGTTTATGATGTTCTATACTGTCATCTTCTGAACTATGCAAGGCTACTTTCTGCCAGGAACTTGAATGTTTATTGCGTCTATACTTAAACTTGTCCTTATTAACATGGTGAAGATGATAATTATAGTCATGATCCTTGTCCATATGCCTGTGTGCACTGCTAGTAGTTCTCTTATGGGAAGCTCCATGCCTCTGATGTCTCACTTCCCTGTCATGGTTCCTACTGTAGTGGATATGTGGGTGACGGGCATTAGTTTTATGCCTATGAGCATCTCTATCGCTGTCGTCTAGAAATTGATCTTCCCACCAGTCATAGAGAGGGTCAAATACCCCCTTTTGACGTAAAAGCCATAGTAGCACCAAAACTGTAGCACAATATTGAAGAGGTTTTAATCACACAACTGAATTCTCCGAAGGTACAATTATTTTAATCTTGAATGGCTTTTGAGTTGGAACAAATAAATAAATAAATTTAAGATTACCTGTGGGAAAAATAGCTAGAAACAGACCGAACAAGAGCAACCAGCTTATGCATATGTATTGTATGTGGCAAGAGAAATCAAAAAAGCCAGAACATTTGCTCCTGCTGATAGAAAGAAATGAAACCACAAGAAAACGTTTACCACAAATTCACTTCATGCATCACCTTAACGGGAGCAAATAAAAAACAAAGTGACTTCATGATAGGAATACTAATGGGCAAGACATCTTGTCATGCAAGAGTCCACAAAAACAATAAAAATGTATATTTAGTCCTTTACATTTAATTTAAATCATTTCTTAGGATCTGCAAAATCCTAACCTAATTACACTAAATCAAAAGTATCAAAATTCAACGTTATTGTACACTCCAGCGCCTGGTATCTAAAGTTTATCTCGCTAGAAAGTAGCAAAAGGTATCAGGAGGGTGCACCTATTTCTGCATGCACACTGCATTAATTTTTTTCTCGCATAAATTATTAGGACGCATACATGTAAAATGAAACCATGTGTCCAACTTCCTCATTAGTCAAAATAAGTGGAAAGTGCATCTAGATGGTTGTATCTAGGTCCACCCTTCCACAACCACAAGAAACCAACACCGGGCAGTTGCCAGAACTTTGTACAAGTGGGTTCGCTATCATAAATCTGTAAAGGTTAGTTATCTTCCAAAATCTATTGTCCAACCATTGTGTTTAGTACTCTTTAAATTTTTATATATGTACACTATACGGAAATTCCCACTCTGTTTTTGGTTGATGTAACTCTTAATGCCCATTATAGCTATAATGGCTTCAAAATCAATGTTTAGTACAAAAAAGTAGAGAACAGTTAGTATCCCCCAACAGAAGTGGTACTAAGTCCTCTGGGGAAACATAGCAAGAGATAAACTTTGCAGTCACTCTTTCTGAAAGAAAATTCATCCACATGCGAGCATGGTGTGTAAATCAATACCAAGTGAGTTTCTAATAAAAACTATATATCTATAGTCGAAATCCCTAACGTCATTGATTCTATCTGAGCAGATTAGCTAATAAAGAATCATCAAAAGCTCCATAGTCAAATTTATTGTATTGCTGGTAGGCTATACCATATTAATGTAGAGAACTTGATGAATAAAACGTCCAACAGATAAGTTATGATATTCTTTACTTTCAGAGGGTGCATGGACAACAAAATGACTTGGATTGCCAACGTTCTCTTCTGTATCTAATACTTCAGGTTTTATCAACTAACAACCCTCAACAAATTCCAAACAAGTTTCAGAAATAACACAAAACTTGTTCAAATGTACTGTAATAAAATCAAATTCATCAGGGCAACAGAATAAGCTGGGGGCTTTTGAAGGTTATAAAATGGTATATACAATAACATGTAAGAAGAGTATCAAGAATCTGAAAACAGCATGTGAAAAATTTAGGTTGAACAATTTCTGACCTCTTATGTTTTTGAATTTTTGCAGTTGGGTGATTAAGTAGAAGTTACATCTCCCTGCTAAGTGAGTCTATAAATAATTACATTGAGAATATGAAGTTAATTGGCACTTGTACCATGTAGTTTGAAAGTCCAGTGTTATATAAGTAGTTGCTTGCATCCTTAAAGTCGAGCAAATTGTTAATTATGTACTCAAACCCCGTTAACCAACCAAAGTAATGATAGTGGAGATTTCCAAGACCATGTTATCGAATTGGACATAGGGCTAGCAGAGTGATGTCTCTGTTGTCATCCTCTTCAATCTTACTTTATTCCTCCATACTCAATTAGTTGTACCTGACCTTTTTCTTTTTGGGCCATAAATTGTACCTTATTAGCCATAAGTATATAAACAAAATGTTTACCCGATAACAAATTGTAATACAAAAAGGTTGCAAGTAATTCCAATATCCCCCTGATGCATCAGCACACATGTAAAAATTAGAAAAATGAAATTTACTCAAACGTTCATGTTGCTTCAGATGTCATATTTACCTGCAACTTTTTCCAGTGATAAAATCTATGACACCTTGCCAAAATCTGTTCCAGATGTTCTTGATAGACTCAAAGAAACCACCGAAACCGGTCTTTGGTGGTTGGAATGGGGCAACCTGCATAATTGAATCAAAAGCATTCAATCAATTCATATATGGATTACAATTGTCTTTGTTTTAAGTAATAAATATAAAAAACCCATACTAAATTTGCAAGCTTAAACTTTTAGATTAGTTAGCTGTGGAGCTGATTTCAATACTTTATTCTAATGCCACTTCACAACTGTTACCGGAATGCAAGAAAAAGTATTTAGTCTGGCAAAAAAGAAAAAAAAGAAGCATTTAGAGAGCATCAGCACAGTTCTTAAGAATGCCTTTCATGCCAATTACAGAGAACGGCAAAAACCACATGCACACTTGACCACTGCAAAGAATGTTTCTTACTTAAAGAACCTAAAGATGAGGCAAAAATACGCATCAAAGGAAAAGATCGAGAATAGAAGGACAAAGTGCAAGAGTATTTGGATTAATTAATCTCCACAACTCTAGATCCTACATGAGTAGTGGACTTGTAGCAGTTGCTATGTCCCTAATCACGCACGTTTCACTCACTGTACAGATAAAGTAAAATTGCTAAGACAACATAAGAAAGCATAGTGCATCTTGCAAGCTAAGTTGCAAAGTTACTGAAATGAGTGTATAGGCAGTTGTATTCTCTATATCTCCATAGATGAGGCATCAATCAATAGATATCTGCAGCTTCTCATGATGTGACTTATTATTACACCTACCACTGCTGTTGATAGGAAAAGTAGAAGACCTTAGAAGGAACCTCACTTGTCCAGCTTGTTTTCAGAAGACTGCTAAAACCAGCAGGATTTCCAGGCACGTTATAGTATATTATTACTGGAAGCAACATCATCCATGTTGTTCCAGATCCGCCTATCATATCATAGTCATTTCCTAGAAAAAAAATTCCTTAATGCGGCAGAATTTAAGGAAGTGCTAATTCTCCGCACTTCTATATTAGTCTGCTGGGGACTTTATTCAAGAATAACTAGGTTATGAAATAAAAAGATTTGTCTTGATCTCATTGTTATCTTTAGGAGATATTGTTAGAATGTCATTATCTTTTATTTTTGGCAAGTTAGATCACAAGACTGATAGAATTAAGCTATTCCTTTAAGAATAAAACAGGCCAGAAAATTATTATCTTTTATTTCACAATATATTAGATGAAAATGTTCTCTCTTAGAAATCCAGCCAAAGGGAGAGAAAGAGCAGGCTAAGAAGGAAGTATAGAATGCAGAGTGTCTAGACTTGGTGGCACGCGTGAATGAGATGGCCCATATTCTCATAGAGCTTTAACTCAAAGCAACTGTGACCCACCCAACCATTAGCCAGAGCAGTGGCATTAGTTGGGAACCACTCAAAGGATAGTGCAACCAACCACTGACCTGCACAGCTCCACCACATGATGGCATGTGAAATGTTTTCTGTACATTGAAGCACACAAGCCACCCCCAGCAGTGGTGTAGACCCGCTTCTAATGGCAGCACGAGGTGACTAGCAACCTGACCCTATGTTCATTCCATGCTATACTGAGCTACAATATCCTTATTCTAAAGGTGCTGGAGATCCTCTCTGTTGGTTTAGCAGACACGAGCAATTTTTCTTTAACCAAGGAACACCAAAAATCAATTTGGTTGGGTTGGTTTCATTTCATCTGGTGGGTAAAGTGCAGTTGTGGTACTATAAACAAAAGAACCTCATTTGACATGGGCAAATTTCAAGCACATTTGTAATTTGAGGTTTGGACAACTGCTGTGGTGTTAGCTGTTAGGAAATTAGTGAAAGTTGAAAGAGAGGGTTTTGGAGGATTATCAAAGAAAATTTCAGGAATTGCTAGCCAAAGTTCCCTTTATGTCGACCAAGCAGCAGGTCTCCATATTCATGGAAGGGTTAACTAAGTAGATTAGAGTGACAGTGGAGATCCAAAATTTAGTCACTGCAATGAGCTGAAAATCAATCGGATCTGGTTGGCTTCGCTTCATCTTGTAGGTGAAGCGCAATAGTGGTACTACAAAAATGTACAAAAAGAACCTCATCTGACATGGGCAAATTTCGAGCACTCTTACAACTTGAGATTTGGACCATTGTTGATGGGTAGCTGTTGGCAACCGCGGTTTGCTGCCGTGTTTGAGGCTGGTTGGAATTGCTAGTCGATGCCTTAGCCATGGATCTGGCTTTGCGTCCTAGTTTTTCTATGATGATTTTGTTGATTGGGTTCGTTTAAAGAGAACCCAAGATCTCAGGGATTTTTTTATTTCTTGTTGAAAATTCCAGATAAGTTTCTTTCCTTCCTTTTACACATACATACCATAGCTGGGATTCCACTATTCCCAGCAGTTACACATTGTCCCTTCCCCTAGCATACATGTGTGTTCCTACACTACTTCCCACTACCCCACTACTCTACCTCCTCTTGTGGCATTCCCACGTTCCCCTTGCTGCAGTCACAATCCCCACCTTCCTTTGCCGTGACTCCACAGCTCTGATACACGTGCTCGAAGGGTGTGATCCTTGATGACGGCTGTGCTAGAGGGATGTAACATCACACCCCCCGTCGACGTGGTGCATGACCTCATGTGCCATGGTTAGATATCGATGACACATCATCTCTACCTTTTCCTAGTTGGCCTCTGCTAGTGAATATCCTCTCCAGTGGATCAGGACCTCAGGTTGAGAGCCGATGTGGCGTGCTTCCAGGATCGCTTGAGGGGTTAGAACGAGACGCCCTTTTGTGATCTCAAGAAGTTCGGGCTAGGCTAGAGGGTCCCCTATGAAGCGCTTCAGTTTAGATACATGGAATACGGGGTGGATTTTGACTATCGGAGGCAACTCGAGTTTGCAGGCGACTTGCTGTTGAGCAAAGGAACACTTGGAGGCCTTTAGTGGGAGTTGGTGCTGTCGCAGCAAGAACAACACCTTGATTAAGTGCTGAAGGTGCTCCGACCATGTCTTGCTATAGATTAGTATATCTTCGAAGAAAACCAACACGAACTTCCTCAGCTCCTCCCGAAAGACTTCATTCATGAGGGCTTGGAATGCGGAGGGGGTGTTTGTAAGTTCGAATGGCATGACGAGGAACTCAAAATGCCCGTAGTGAGTGTGGAAGGCGGTCTTCTCCACGTCTTCTTCTCGCATTCTGACTTGGTGATATCTAGAGCATAGATCAACCTTGGAGAAATAACAAGCTTCGAAGAGTTCCTCCAAGAGTTCATCAATCATCGGAATGGGAAACTTGTCCTTGACTAGCTTCTCATTCAATCCGCGGTAATCGATGCAAAACCTCCAGGAGTTGTCCCTTTTCTTTACTAGCAACACAGGGGATGAGAAGGGCGAGTGGCTAGGCCGAATCCACCCTTTTTGGAGCATCTCCTCACACTGTCGCTCAATCTCATCCTTCTATCCATGGGGGTATCTATACGGTCGGACGACAACCGAGGCAACCCCTAATTGTAGCTTGATGGTGTGGTCGTATCCCCACGACGGGGGCAGCTCCAGTATTGGTTGGAAGATGTCCTAGAACCCTGCCAGGAGACACTACAATTCATTGTGGCCGTCTCCCTCCTTGACCAGGGACACAATTCCTGGGAGTACAGTTGTTCGCAAGTCCCCTCGCAGCTCTACCCTTTCACTCCCCTTCCAGAAACACATCCGCATGGTCGTGAAATCCCAAGAGATGGGACCGAGTGATCAAAGCCAATTCACTCCTAGAACCATGTCCACTCCGCATAGAGGTAGAGAGTATAGGTTGACAGTGAATGCACTTCCCCCCAACTCCAGTCAAACCCCCTTACACACTCGGTCACTCCCCACCTTATCCCCATTGGTGATAACCACCTTTAGGTTCTCCCGTGCCTGCATGGGCAAGCCCAACTCCGTGACTAATTTAGCACACATAAAGCTGTGCGTGCTTCTCGAGTCCACCAATACCACCACGGAATGCCCCTTAATATGGCCGCGTACCATCATGGTCTGTGTTTGTGGTAGCCTAACCTTTGCCTGCAAGGAGATTTCCAATTGGCTCTCCCTTCTTTCCTCCTCCCCATCCTCCAAGCTGGTCGTGTCCTCCCATTCCAGCCAAAACAGCTTCTTACTTCAATGGCCAACCATGAAGGGTTCATCATAGTTAAAACATAACCCCTTGCTCCATCTTTCTTCCATCTTGGCCCGACTCGGTTTTTTAGCATACGAGGGTCTCGTTAGAACTTCGCTAAGCACTGCTAGTTAACTTTTAGTCTCTGTTATGTATACTAGTCCCACATCCCTTAGTTTATACTAAGTTTGTATATCGTAATGTATACTAGTCCCACATCCCTAAGTTTATAGAATATATTAAGTGTATATACGTATATAAATACTTGTTGAAGAGATTTGGAATTTTCTTATTCTCTCTTGAACAAAATGCAGAATCATGGAAAAAGATCACAACCGATCTTTCCTAAAGGTGTCACTTTCCTAATTTTAACTTTCCTAATATATACATATAGCTCTATCTTTGTGAATCTTCAACACTCCCCCTCAAGCTGGAGAGTATATATCATATAATCCCAGCTTGTAAATAAAATCTTCAAAGTTCATTCTAGGTAGAGCTTTGGTGAGGATGTTAGCAGTTTGTTGCTTGGTAGGAATGTAGTTTAATTTAACAGTCTCACTCGTCACTTTCTCTGTGATAAAGTGTCTGTCAATTTCAACGTGCTTAGTTCTATCGTGATGTACTGGATTCTTTGCTATGCTGATAGCTGCCTGATTATCACACTTCATTAGGATGGGAGATGAACTTATTTGTCCCAGTTCACTAAGAACCCTTTTTATCCAAATCCCTTCACAAATTCCCTATGCCAGTGCTCTGTATTCAGCTTCTGCACTACTTCTAGCTACCACTGATTGTTTCTTGCTCCTCCAGGTAACAAGGTTACCCCATACAAAAGAACAGTACCCAGAAGTTGACCGTTTGTCAATGATGTTTCCTGCCCAATCTGCATCTGAATAAATTTCAATATCACGATTTTCTGTCTTTCTAAAGAATAGACCTTTCCCTGGTGTCATCTTCAGATATCTAAGGATCCTGTAGACTGCTTCCATGTGTTCATCTGTAGGACTGTGCATGAATTGACTTACTACACTTACTGCAAAACCAATATCCGGTCGAGTGTGTGAAAGATAAATTAGGCGTCCAACAAGTCGTTGATATCTCCCCTTGTCTACCGGTGTACTTTCTTTTCCGGTGCCAAGTTTCTTCTGACTATCCATAGGAGTATCTACTGGTTTGCATCCAAGCATGCCGGTCTCCTTTAGGAGATCTAGAATATATTTCCTCTGAGAAACAACGATGCCTTTTCTTGATCTAGCTACTTCCATTCCAAGGAAATATTTAAGATTTCTAAGATCTTTAACTTCAAACTCTACTGACAAGTACTTCAAATTCTGTAATTCCTCCTCATCATTTCCAGATAAAATAATATCATCGACATAGACTATCAGTATAGCAATTTTCCTAGTGTGTGATTTCTTAACAAACAGTGTATGATCCGCTTGACCCTGTATGTATCCAAGTTTCAAAACAGCCTTTGTGAATCTATCAAACCAAGCTCGAGGAGATTGTTTAAGGCCATACAAGGACTTCTTGAGTTTGCAAACCTGATTTTCTGCCATATTTCCTTTGAAACCAGGTGGGATTTCCATGTAAACTTCCTCTTCAAGGTCCCCATTGAGAAAGGCATTTTTTATGTCTAGTTGTTGCAAATACCAATCTTGGTTGACGACCAATGATAGAATAATTCTGATAGTATTAAGCTTTGCAACAGGAGCAAAAGTTTCCTAATAGTCTATCCCATAGGATTGTGTAAATCCCCTAGCTACCAATCGGGCCTTGAATCTCTCAATTGATCCATCTGCATTATACTTTATAGAGAAAAGCCACTTACACCCCACAGGCCTTTTCCCAATTGGCAGATCTGTGATAGTCCATGTTCCATTCCTCTCTAATGCATCAATCTCATCTTGTACTGCCTTCTTCCACTCAGCGTTTTGTAATGCCTCTTGTATTGTGCTGGGAACCGGAATATCATCAAGAGAAGTAGAAAATGATCTGTAAGATGCTGATAGCCCTTCGTAAGTAACATAGTTGCCAATTGGATGACTTGTACACTGCCTAACACCCTTCCTCAATGCAATCGGCATGCTAGTGTCATCAATGCTAGGAATTCGCACATCTCCAGCCCTATCCGCACCTATGTTTTCTTTAAGTGGACTTGAAATTGAGTTAATACTTTGGCCACATACTGGTTGTGATTCACGCTCTATCTCTTGTCTTTTGTTCCTCCTGATGTAAACTTTACAATCCTTATTAGCAAGTTGTGGAGCCACAGAAGAAGAAACAGTGTTTGGTTGGACTAATGACTGAGCATGCATGGGTGTGGATGAGTCTCGTGTAAATTCAACGGGCACAAGCACAGGTTGAGAGGGATTTGATGACTCTGAGTGGACAACAGGTACATACTCAAGAAGGGACTCCCAATCTTGATGTTCATTCACGCTCTCCCCCTGAACATGAGATTTGAGATAGAAGGACACATGTTCAAAGAACGAGACATCCATGGTGGTGTAAAATCTTTTGTTTGTTGGAGAGTAACATTTATACCCTTTTTGAGTTGGAGAGTACCCTAAAAAAATGCACTTATTAGCTCGAGGATCAAATTTGCTATGGTGTGGAGAATACACATGAACAAATGCCGTGCAACCAAATACCTTAAGTGGGAGATCAGATGACGCTGCATGGGTATGAGGAAAAGTTTTTAAAAGAAGCTGACGTAGAGATTGAAAAGTAAGGACTCTAGATGGCATACGATTGATCAAATAGGTAGTTGTGAGAATAGCTTCCCCCCAGAAATAATTTGGAACATTAGAGGAAAACATGAGACACCGGTCAACCTCTAAAAGATGTCTATTCTTGCGTTCAGCCACCCCATTTTGTTGAGGGGTGTTAACACAAGAACTTATGTGGATGATCCCATGGTTCTGAAGGTAGGTATTTAGACTACTAGTGAAGTATTCCCTAGCATTGTCTGACTTGAGTACTTGAATTCTAGAATTAAATTGATTTCGAACCATAAGATTGAAGGTTTTAAAAATTTACCCAACTTCTGACTTTTCTTTCATAAGGAATACCCAAGTTAACCGTGTATGATCATCAACAAATGTCACAAACCATCGAGTGCCAGAAATATTTGTTACCCGTGAGGGTCCCCAAACATCACTATGGATCAAAGAAAAAGCAGTGGAAGGTTTGTATGGAATTTGAGGATATACTTTTCGAGTATGCTTTGCAATATGACAAATTTCACAATGAAAAGATGCTGGACTTTTATTGGTAAATAACTTGTGAAACAATTTTGCAAGGTACATAAAGCTAGGATGACCAAGACGATAATGTAATAATATAATTTCACTATCTTTATTGGCATTAGAATTTGACACAAAATTGAAAGGCTCTAACAGATTCTGAGATTGGACATAACTTGCTTGAACCTCTTGGCTTGAGGAGCGACCACATGAGAGGAGATAGAGTCCAGAGCACAATTCAGCACTGCCAATCATCTTCCCCGATTTCAAGTCCTGAAAAACACATAAGTTTGGATAAAATTTAGTAACACATTGAAGATCATGAGCTAATTTACTAATGGATAAAAGATTACAATCCAAGTTTGGAACATGGAGAACAGAATTGAGATGCAACTCTTTAGTGAGTTGGATAGAACCTGTCCTAGCAATTTTTGAATTGGAGCCATCAGCAATACGGACAGAAGAGTGATCATGACTTAACTTATAATTTTGGAGAAAAATAGCATCTCCTATCATGTGATTAGAAGCACCAATGTCGACTATCCATGGCCTCATTCCTCCTTTGTTAACATTGAAGGCTGTATGTAAATCCGTTTGAGCAACCAAACCACTCCCAGTAGTGCTACCGATGTCAACTTTACCAAACAGTTTTTTTAGCACTTCCATCTGCTCTTTACTGAATGGGCTAGGCTCATGAACAGCTCTCTCAAAGTTGGAAGCCACGTGTGCTTTGCTGTCCCTATCAAATCGTGGCTTTGGTTTCCAATCAGCCGGTTTGCCATGGAGCTTCCAGCAAGTTTCCTTGTAGTGGCCTAGTTTCTTACAATAATCACACCAAGGCCTTTCCCGTTTCTAACGATCGCCACCATTGTTGGATGATCGAATAGCAAGGGCAGAGGCATCCAGAATTGAGGTAGGTTGTTCTTTAGATCCCATCATCACTTTCTTTCTACTTTCTTCACGCCTGACCTCTGAGAAAGCCTCCCTAATACTAGGCAATGGTTTAGTTCCCATAATTCGACCTCGAACATCATCCAATTCCCTGTTAAGTCCTAGGAAAAATTTGAACAACCTTTTTTGTTCCACAATCTTCTTGTAGGTTGCTGCATCTTCTTGACAATTCCATGAGTAAGTTTCAAATAAATCGAGTTGCTGCCAATACCTCATGAGGGTGTTATAATATTGAGTAACGGATTGCTCTCCTTGGCGGAAGTCATGAGCAAGAAGTTTTCCCCTATGTTATTGTTCATGGAATTGATAAGCCATGACATGATCATACTATTTTCGATCTTCCACTTTCTGAAATTCGGATCTATGATCTCTGGCATAGCTGCTGCTCCGGTGAGATATTCATCCTTTCCCTTACCACAAATGAACAGTAAAATGGATTGTGACCATTGTAAGTAATTATGGCCATTTAATTTGTGTCATGTGATAAGAATAGGAGAAGAATCACCGTAACCAAGGCTGGAAATTTCAGAATTTATTCCTGATTCCGAGACCGTGATGTCAGATGTTTGTAATGAAGCCATTCCAGATTTTGGCATGTTTCAAATATTGCAAGGGAAATGATGTCACAAGGACAGAAACGACCAGCAACTGATGTCTGTAGAAGAAGAGTGTTGGGAAAGGATGAATACTGACCAGCGTGATATTTTAACGAGAAAAGATGAATACTGACCAGGAGATAAAGGGCTGGCAGGAGATGGAAGACGGGCTGGAGATGAATACTGACTAGGAGATCTGTGCTGTCGGGATCTGTGCTGCCGGAGCCTTAGCAGGAGACTGAACGAGCATGTCGTGACGCTAGAGTGAAGGGATCTGTGCTTCCGGAGCCCTAGCTACGGTGGAGAAAGCAACGACAAAATCACATAAAAAAGAATTGCTCTGATACCATGAAGAGATTTGGAATTTTCTTATTCTCTCTTGAACAAAAATTGTTACATTGATATATATATATATACAAAGGGAAATCTAATAAAGGAAATAAAATCTACTAGTTTAATTATGTCCTAAAAGTTAGAATGCAGAATCATAGGAAAAGATCACAACCGATCTTTCCTAAAAACAACTTTCCTAAAGGTGTCACTTTCCTAATTTTAACTTTTCTAATGTATACATATAGCTCTATCTTTGTGAATCTTCAACACTTGTCTAATTCAATAAAAAAATATGATTTAGAGTTTCTCTTCTTTTTTTATTTTCATCCTTTCCTCATAACATGGTATTAGAGCTTAAGAATGAGAAACCCTAAATTAGCCTAAACACTTAAAAAAAAAAAAAACCCTATTTTCGGAGGAGAGTACTGTTCACTAAACCCTAATTTCGGCGGTGAGGCATTTTCTGGTGTCAGATTTAAAATCTAATCACATCATTGTGTTCCTCTCTTCTCCAGAAGCTTCTCCACGCTCCGTCACGCACCGCCACGCACCGCTACGTCGTCGTCATCTCTTATATCTACTTATTCGAGAGTTCAAAGCTCCTCCACGTTGTCCACCAAGCTTGTTCGCCGTCATCTGTCAACAAGCACTACTGTTCATCGTCGTCTACCACCGACTACTATCGTCCGTCATCAACCGTCACCAATCACCACTGTTTGTTTGTTCTTTTCACCTTTCTCATTCTTTTTTAAGGTGCTCTCTTAATCCAATATGGCTAATGATAGTTCATTAAAAAAAATTAGTCCTTTTTCGAGCTTATTATCTCCCTCTCCTGCCATTGCAACTGAGAAACTACTGGGTAGTTCAAATTATTTATCTTGGTCTACTACAGTCGAGTTATGATGTATGGGTCAAGGTTTACAAGACCACTTGATCACTAGAGTAGAGAATGTAGAGAACGAAAATAGAAATAATTGGATACAAGCTGATGCATTACTATTGAGTCTTTTATGGCAATCAATTGATTCTTCCCTTCATCTAATCTATAATCATTATCGCACATGCTATGATGTATGGATTCAAGCAAAGACTCTTTATACTAATGACATACAATGTCTATATTCGATAATTTCTAACCTGCTTAATTTGAGACAGTCGGGTATGTCTATTACTGATTTTCTTGGGAAATAGACATCTATTAAGGCTGAGTATAACTCTCTCCTTCCTCCTGGATAGTCACTTAATGATGATTTAGCTCAGAGGGACAAATTCTTTATGGTCTGCATTCTTGCTACACTCGGTCCCGATCTTGCTCCAATTCGTGATCAAATATTGACTAATCCTATTGTACCATCTATGGATGAAGTTTTCTCCCTCCTTGTTCATGTCTCATCCATCCCTAATGAACCTTTATCTGGGTTTCCTCTTGTGGACAATTCAACTTTTGCTGCTCATGTGGCTCCTAGAGCTTGAATAAATTCAAGAGAAGCACAAGGTGGAGATCATAGAGGCAATAAAGGAGATCGTCCTAGATGTACTTATTGTCATCGGTGGGGACATACTAAAAACAAATGCCACAAGTTACATGGACGTCCTCCACGTGCTAACATCATCCAGAATACTACTTCTACGTCATTTGAAAAACAGTATCAGGACTCTCTTCTAGTTGCAGGAGCTAATCTAGAAAATTATCTTTAGTATCAAGCTTCAAAGCAGTCATCGTCTTCTACTGCTTCCTTTGCGCATACTGGTAAATCTGTTGTGTGTCTCACTCAATTTTCTTCTTCTTTAGGCCCATGGGTGATTGATTCTGGTGCTTCTGAACATATTTCTTGTAATCCTCAACTGTTTTCTCATTTTGTTAAATCTACCTCATTACCATCAGTAACTGTAGCAAATGGTTCGCATACAGTTGCTAAAGCAATGGGTCGTGCTCAACCCTTAACATCTCTACCATTGGAACATGTTCTTTATATTCCCCATTGCCCTTTTAATCTTGTCTCTATTAGTAAAATCACCCGTGCACTAAACTGTTCTATTAAATTTGACCCTCATTCTGTTATTTTCTAGGACCTCAGTACAGGACAGACGATTGGCACAGGATGTGAGTCACGAGGGCTTTACTACATTAATAAATCACCAACTTCTTCCATTACATGTTCTGCTACAGTCTCTCCAACACTTCTTCATAATCGGTTGGGCCATCCTAGTTTTGTCAAACTTCAGAAGATGGTTCCTCATTTATCGCATTTATCTACTTTAAAATGTGAGTCATATCAACTTCGAAAACAGTCTAGGACTTCATTTCTCAAGAGAATCAGTAATAGGGCTACATCTTCTTTTTCTATAGTTCATTAAGATATTTAGGGCCCAAGTTGTGTCATCTCTGTTTTAGGTTTTCAATATTTTGTAACATTTATTGATGACCATTCTCGATGTACTTGGTTATATTTGATGAAAAATCGTTCTGAATTATTTTCTATTTGAGTCTTTGTGCTGAAATCAAAACTTAGTTTAATACATCTGTACAAGTCTTGCGCAGTGATAATGCTCCTGAGTATTTTTCTACTCAATTTACTCAATTTATGTCATCTCATGGAATTTTACATCAATCGTCTTATGCTTACACACCTCAACAAAATGGTGTTGCTGAATGTAAAAATCGACATCTAATTGAGACTACTCGTACACTTCTTTTACACCATCATGTTCTTACTTGCTTTTGGGCTGATGCTATGCTTACTGCATGTTATCTCATTAATAGAATGCCTTCCTCTATCCTTCAGCACAAAAGTCCTCACAGTATCTTATTTCCCGATCAATCATTATACACTCTTCCCCTTCATGTCTTTGGTTGTACATGCTCCGTTCATGATATGTCTCTTGGTCAAGACAAACTCTCAGCTAGATCTATTAAGTGTGTTTTTCTTGGTTACTCTAAACTTAAAAAAGGTTACAAATGCTATTCTCCCATTACTCGTTGTTACTATTTGTCTCCTGATGTCACTTTCTTTGAATCTTCTCCTTTCTATTCCTCATCTTCATCCGATAGTCATATGTCTAAAGTTCTACCTATTCCATCTCAATTATCTCTTCCTGAGTTTGTCCCTGCCATTCTTGAGTCTTTTGTCTATAACGCTGGTTCTTCCCCTTTACCGTTGCAGGTATACCATCGACGCTCTCAAAACCTACCATCCCTAGCATCTCTACCTCCTTCAGATGCTCCTATAGACTCACATTCTGATCCAATGCCTCCACCGACTGAGGACCTCTTTGAAGCAGACCTTCCAATTGCTCTCCGAAAGGGTATTCGTTCTACTCGTAACCTTCACCCTATATATAATTTTCTCAGTTATCATCGATTGTCTCCATCGTATTGCAATGTTGTTTCATCTTTATCTTCTATTTCTGTTCCTAAAAATGTAAGTGAGACACTTTCAGATCCAAGATGGACACAGGTAATGGTAGAAGAGATGACTGCATTACATGCTAATGATACTTAGGACTTAGTTCTTTACCTCTTGGAAAGTCTCTAGTTGGGTGTCAATGGGTTTATGTTGTAAAGGTCGGTCCTGATGGTCATGTTGATTGGCTTAAGGCTCGATTGGTTGCTAAGGGTTATACTCAGGTGTATGGTTTGGACTATGTTGATACTTTTTCTCCTGTTGCTAAGATATCATCTGTTTGCCTGTTTTTATCCATTGCAGCTATGAAACACTGGCCTTTATATCAATTGGACATAAAAAATGCCTTTCTTCATGGTGAACTTTAGGAGGAAATTTATATGGAACAACCACCTGGCTTTGTTGCTCAAGGGGAGTCTAATCTGGTATGTAAACTTTGTCGCTCACTTTATGGGTTGAAACAGTCTCCTCGTGCTTGGTTCGGCCCGTTTAGTATGGTGGTTATGGAGTTTGGTATGACTCGTAGTTCATCTGATCATTCAATATTTTATAAGCATACATCTGAAGGAAGATGTATTTACTTAATTGTCTATGTAGATGATGTTGTCATCTTTTCAAGAATTTTCAAACCAAAGATCTTGGCTTGTTAAGGTACTTCCTTGTTATTGAAGAGGCTCAATCTAGTTCCGGTATAATTCTTTCCCAAAGAAAATATGCTTTAGATCTTCCTAAAGAAACTAAGATGCTCAATTGTAAGACTGTAGACTCTCCAATGGATCCTAATGTGAAATTATTACCAGGACAGGGGGAGTTATTTGCAGATCCTGGTAGATACTGTCGGTTGGTTGATAGACTTAGTTATCTTACTATCACTCGACTTGATATATCATTTTCGGTTAGTTTTGTTAGTTAGTTTCTTCAATCACCTTGTAACAGTCATTGGAATGCAGTTGTTAGGATTCTTAAATATGTTAAGAATGCTCCTAGTAGAGGGTTATTATATGAAGATCATGTTCATTCCCAGGTAATTGGATATTGTGATGCTGATTGGGCAGGTTCTCCATCTAATAGAAGATCTACCTCTGGTTACTGTGTGCTGATTGGAGGTAACCTAATATTATGGAAAAGCAGGATGTTGTGGCTAGATCCAATGCAGAAGCAAAATACCATGCCATGGCCTTAGCAACTTGTGAGCTGATTTGGTTGAAACAGTTACTTCAGGAATTAAAGTTTTGTGAAATATCGCAAATGCAACTAATTTGTGATAATCAAGTTGCATTACACATATCCTCCAATCAAGTCTTTCATAAAAGAACTAAACATATAGAGATTGACTGTCACTTCATTCAAGAGAAAATCATCTCTGGCTGTATTATCACTAGCCATGTCAATTCAAATAATCAATTGGTTGATATTTTGACTAAATCTCTTAGGGGTTCTCGTATTAGGTATATTTGTAACAAGCTTGGTGCATATGATTTATATGCTCTAGTTTGAGGGGGAGTGTTATGTATACTAGTCCCACATCCCTTAGTTTATATTAAGTTTTATACTGTAATGTATACTAGTTCTACATCCCTTAGTTTATAGAATATACTAAGTGTGTATACGTATATAAATACTTGTATAGTTCAATAAAAAAAATGATTTAGATTTTCTCTTCTTTCTTTATTTTCATCCTTTCCTCTTAACAGTCTTGCCTTCTTCTCGGGAACCTACAGTCCTTTTTTCGTAGAGCCTTGTGAGGCTCATGGCTTGGGTCAAGCTGATGGGATGGTGGAGCTCCATCTCCATAGCTTTAGCCTCCTTGAGTTCATTGATAAAGATGGCCACCTTGTTTTTGGGGCCTAAGTCCACCACCTAGGCAGACAGTTGTTCAAATTTTCACCGGTAGTTCTCTCCATTGTGTTTAACTGACGAAGCTTGGACAACTCACCCACCTTGTTGCTCTGGATGGGGGGGTTGAACTGGAGATTGCAAAGGTGCTTAAATTTGGGCCATGTCAAGTGGGGATGCTCCCGTTTCAGCTTCGGAAACCATAGCTGCCGGTCACCTTCCAAATGGAAGGCAGCCACCTTGACCTTCTCCTCCACCATGGGTTGGTGTTCAAAGAATTGCTCACACTGGTTGAACCACCCTAGCGGGTCTCCACTACCATCATACTTGGGAAAATCCCACTGTACAAGCCAGGTCAGGGGAGCTCCATAATCTGGCTGCCCGCTCTCAGCCTAATTCTCACCCATCTCTTCCCTCTCTATTCCTTGCTCTCTCGGCTGCATTGCTTCCTTTGTCAAACTCTCCAGCTGGTTGGTGAGGCGATCCTATCGTGCCTCCGTCCGCTCAAAGAGAGCCCGATCGTCTTGATGCATCGCCAACAAGACTTCCAATTGCAAATGAACCTTACCCCAGTCCGCCATCGTCTCCTACTTTGATATCAAAATGTTGGCAACCGCGGTTTGTTGCCATGTTCAAGGCCGATTGGAATCGCTAGTCGATGCCTTAGCTATGGATTCGGCTTTGCGTCCTAATTTTCCTATGGTGATTTTGTTAGTTGAGCTCGTTTAGAGAGAACCTAAGATCTCGGGGATTTTTTTATTTCTTGTTGAAAATTCCAGATAAGTTTCTTTCCTTGCTTTTACACATACATACCATAGCTGGGATTCCACTATTCCTAGCAGTTACACATTGTCCCTTCCCCTAGCGTACATGCGTATTCCTACACTACTTCCCACTACCCCACTACTCTACCTCCTCTTGTGGCATTCCTACGTTCCCCTTGCTGCTGTCACAATCCCCACCTTCCTTTGTTGTGACTCCACATCTCTAATACACGCACGCAAAGGGTGTGATCCTTGATGACGGCTATGCCAGCGGGGATGTAACAATAGCCTATTTACTAGTCAAAGTTCCCATTGTGTCAACTAAGCAAGAAGCCTCCATATTCATGGCAAGGTTAAGAGAAGAAAATTATAGTGGAAGTGGAGGTCAAAGATCAACCTAATTTAGTCAGTACAATGAGAGGAAAATCACTTGGTTCGGGTTGGCTTTGTTTCATCTTGTGGGTGAAGAGCAATTGTGGTACTACAAAGTTGCACAAAAAGGGCCTTATCTGACATGGGAAATTTTCACACATTTGTAACTTAAGATTCGGACCGCTATTGAGCTGTAACCTGTTAGGTGAGTTAGTGAAGTTAAACTAGAATGGGTCAATGGAGGATTATCAAAGAAAATTTTAGTAATTGCTAGTCAAAGATTTTTTGTCAACCAAGCAACATGTCTCCTTAATCATGAGGGGGCTAACTAAGGAGATTAGAGTGGACATGGAGGTCCAAAATTTGATAAACTTAGTTACTGCAGTGATCCGAAAATCAATTGGATTAGGTTGGCTTCATTTCATCTTATAGGTGAAGCACAGTTGTGGTACTACAAAGTTGCATAAAAGAACCTTATCTGACATGGGCAAATTTCAAGCACCTTTATAATTTGATATTTGGACCACTGTTGAGGGGCAACCCGTTAGGCAAGCTAGTGACATTCAACCAGAATGGTTTAGTGGAGGATTTTCGTGAAAAATTTCAAGGATTGCTAGTTTCCTTTGTGTCAACCAAGCAGTAGGTCTCTATATTCGTGGCAGTGTTAACTAAGGAGATCAAAGTGGAAATGGAGGTTCAAAATCTGCCTTAGTCACTGTAATAAGTAAAAAATCAATTGGGTCGGTTTAGCTTCATTCCGTCTTGTAGGTGAAGCATAGCTGTAGTACTACCATGTTGCAAAAATGAGCCCCTATCAAACATGGGCAAATTTCAAGCACCTCTATAATTTGAGATTTAGATCACTGTTATGGTGTAACCTACTAGGCGAGTTAGTGAAGTTGAACCAAAATGGGTAATTATCAAAGAAAATTTTAGGAATAGCTAGTCAAAGTTCCCTTTGTATAAATGAAGCAATAAGTCTCCATATTCATAGTGGGGGTTAATTAAGGAGATAAGAGTGAAAGTGGAAGTCGAAAATCCATCTTAGTTACTGCACTGAGCCAAAAACTAATTAAGTCAAGTTGGCTTTGTTTCATCTCATGGTGAAGAAAAGTTGTGGTACTATAAAGTTGCACAAGAAGAACCCTATCAAACATGGGCAAATTTCAAGCACCTTTTGCAACTTGAGATTTAGACCACTATTGAGGTGAAACCTATTAGGAAAATTAGTGAAGTTGATGACCCTTTCTTTATAAAGTTAAATCGTGAAGCTAAGAGATTCATTCTAATTGTTTATGTTGATGATATCATAATCACCGGTAATGACTCCAAAAATTAATCAGCTTAAGATAGAGATTAAGTCAGAATTTGAGATTAAAGATGTAATAATAAAAAATAATTAAAATGAAATAAATTAGATAATAGTTTTTAAACCCAAGGAAAACAAATCAAAATATAAAAAATAACAAGGTCGGGATAAATGGAAGTAACAAGGGCTTAATAACAAGGGCGATATGATCTTTTGACCGAGAAAATATAAATAAGCCCACATGTGTCCTTCTAACCTTTTTCCCCATATTGTGCACTACAGAACCCTTGAAGAAGAAGGCGACTACCATACTAAGCAATCCAACAAACTTACACACGAATGACTAATGTAAGAAACTTCGACCGTTAGAGTGATCTAAACCATGTTAGAACGATCCGATGTCCACAAAAACAAGAATTTGGGTGATTGTTCATAGAATGATAATTCAAGTAAGTCCTCTAAATTTTGTGTAACTAGAATGGAATTAAGAGTAAAGTTATTGTAAATTAAGTATGGGAATACAATAATTGCGAATGTAGAAAGGATTAGAGGATAATTGTGATTAGGAGATATGAGAGTTTAAGAAAATTTTCGTTTTCACAAAATTGGGAAATTCCAAAAATACACGACCACAACACGGTCGTGCTGCAATTGTGTACTTCAAGTACACGACCACTTAGGAGATTTACACAATCATACTAAAAATTACAAATTGAATAGTAAGGTATACAGGCAAGAGACACAACTATGTATCTGCCTGTGTCCCTCCATTTCAATAACACACACAATACATAGATAAGAACACGCCTATATCGTTGGACATATCAAACCTATGTTTTCTAAAGATGAGTTTTTTTAATCTAAATTTGATTCCCAACTTCTCCTAACCTATCCAAATACTTAAAAGTAGATTAAAGTAGTTGTTAAAGGCTCTCTAAACGCAATTGATTTGAATAGGTTTAAGGTTTGAGGGATTTCAGAGTTTGGAAGAGATCGCTCGTTGGTTATCAAGTACGTGTATACTATGTTGATTGTGCGTGTTAAGGTAGAAATATAAACCAACTTAAGTTAAAATTGAAACCAATCAATTGTGTGATTGTGATTAGTTGGGCTCGAGGAACCGAGAACGTTAGTAATCGCAAGGTGGCACCCCAATAATCAATTTATGACGTCGTCTCTGGTGGAATCGTATACTAAAATGACCTGGATAAATTTAGGATGTTTGGATTCATGAACTCATGAACATTGGAGAGTACCCACTGTCGTATATATATATGTGTGTATTATAAAGACTCATGGAATCATGAACTCATGAACTCATTGACACTAAAGAAGACCCTTTTGTCATATATGTGTCAAAAGAGACGTAAGAGAATACTAAATTGTTGTCTCAATGAAAAAGGTTACAGCTCTAGTTTATATACACATTTGTCTAGCTTAAAAATAGTAATAAAATCCCTAAAATAAGGAAACTCTTGAAAAATCTGTAAATAGAAAATCTGCTATAAATGAAAATCTCTACCTAGCTATAATTCCTAAAAATCAGGAAATCATATACGATTTTCTATAACTACACAATATGTAAAGAATCTTTTCCAATAAAGCTACATAATTTGACACTCCCCCTCAAGCTGGTGAATGGATATCTTCCATTCCAAGCTTGCTAATAATATCTTGAAACACAGTGCTTGGTAGTCCCTTTGTGAGTACGTCTGCCAACTGATCCTTAGTTGAAACGAATGGAGTGCATATCAGTCCACTGTCTAGTTTCTCCTTGATAAAATGTCTGTCAACTTCAATATGTTTTGTTCAATAGTGCTGGACAGGGTTATGAGCAATACTGATGGCTGATTTATTGTCACAGTACAACCTCATTGGTCCTTCCCATTTTATTCTTAAGTCATCTAGGATTATCTTCAACCACAGTAACTCACATATTCCCAATGCCATTGATCTAAACTCTGACTCTGCACTTGATTTTGCTACCACATTCTGCTTTTTACTTCTCCATGTTACAAGATTTCCTCCTAGGAAAGTACCGTAACCAGACGTTGATCTCCTGTCAACCAAAGAACCTGCATAATCTGCGTCAGTATAAGCTTCTAATGTTATGCCCGTGCCTGTTCCTCGCTTAAATAATATTCCTCTTCCCGGGCTGCCTTTCAAGTATTGTAATATCCTATTTACTGCTTTGAGGTGAGATTCTTTAGGATTGTGCATAAATTGGCTGACCACGCTAACCGCAAATGCTATATCAGGTCTTGTGTGTGCCAGATATATCAACCTCCCAACAAGCCTCTGATAGGATCCTTTATCTACCACAGGTTCTTCTGGAGCATCACATAATCCATGATTGAATTCGATCGGTGTCTCAATCGGTTTACAACCCATCTTCCCTGTTTCTTTCAATAAGTTGAGTACATACTTTTGCTGGGAGATGAAAATTCCTTGCTTTGAATGCGCTACTTCAATGCCTAGGAAGTATTTTAATTTCCCAAGCTCTTTGATGTCAAACTCCTTCAAGAGACATTGCTTCAAATTGTTCATCTCTTTTACATCATTACCCGTTACAATGATATCATCTACATAAACTAACAATGCTGTGACTCTCCCAGATTTTGAGTGTCTTATGAACAAAGTATGATCTCCTTGACTTTGATTGTATCCCAGCGAGATCATCACCTTAGCAAACCTTCCAAATCATGCTCGTGGTGATTGTTTGAGCCCATAAAGAGCTTTCTTCAGCTTGCACACCATTCCCTCTTTAGATTCAAATCCAGGAGGAACTTCCATGTAAATTTCCTCTTCTAGATCACCATGGAGGAACGCATTCTTAACATCAAACTGCTGTAGTTTCCACTCAAAATTAGCAGCTAAAGACAAAAGTATCTGTACTGTGTTCATTTTTGCAACAGGGGCAAATGTCTCAAGATAATCAATGCCATAGATTTGAGTGTACCCTTTGGCTACTAATCTTGCCTTGTATCTTTCTACTGAACCGTCAGCCTTGTATTTTATAGTGAAAACCCACCTACATCCGACCAGTTTCTTCCCTCTTGGCAATTCAACTAACTCCCATGTCTTGTTCCTCTCAAGGGCTTCCATCTCAGTTTTCATAGCATCCTCCCATTTCTTGTTTCCTAATGCCTCAGTTAGATTTCTCGGTGTGGGAATGGTATGAAGATTGGTTAGGAAGGCTCTATGGTTTTGGGATAGATTTTGATAGGACATGAAAAGGTACAGTGGATGTTTTGTGCAAGTTCTTGTTCCTTTCCTAAGTGCAATTGGTAGGTCTTCAGTACTTGGTTTTTCTTGTTCATCTATTGGCTCAACATTTGGTGTGACACTGTCGGTTGGTTTGGAAGTGGTTTCGGGAATTTGGGCAATGGCACGAATGGGAGATTGTACCTGTACTGGTCGAGAGACTGGTAGTTTCCTCCTGGAATAAAACTGCAGTGGCGGAGTGTTATCTTGATGTCCCTTATCTTTTATCACTTCAACAGATTTGGCTAACTCGATTGACTCAGTTGAGGGAGAAGTGGACTCAGAGACAGTTACTGGGATAGACTCAGATTGGATGGCCCAAACAAAACTAGGATCGAGAAGAAACATGTCCTTTGCTTTTTCTTCATTCAAGGTCTCCCCCTGAAGATAAGTGTGTTGAAAAAAGGATTCATGTTCGACAAAAGTAACATCAGCTGAGACAAAAAAAATTTTAGTAGGTGGATGAAAACATTTATAAGCCTTTTGTGTGGAGGAGTATCCGATAAAAATGCATCAGAGTGCACGTGGATCCAATTTGCTCCTATTGTGAGAATGAACATGAACAAACGCAACACACCCAAAGATTCGAGAAGTAAGATTGTTTGAAGCAGAAAAGTTTGGGAAAAATTTTGTGAGAGTATCAATTGGACTTTTGAACCCAAGAACACGTGTCAGAAGCCTATTGATAAGATGGGCTGCACTTAATACAGCTTCACCCCAGTACTGTTTAGGAATATTATTGTGAAACAGCAATGCTCTAGTGATCTCTAGGAGATGGCCATTCTTTCGCTCAGCCACGCCGTTTTGTTGTGGGGTGGTAACACACGAGGATTCATGAATGATCCCTGTTTTCTGAAAGAATGGAGTAAGGATTTGATTGAAATAATCCTTGGCATTGTCTGATCGAAATCTCTTAATTTTTACATCAAACTGAGTATTGATCATGTTGTAAAAATTAGGAAAAATAGTGCTCACATCAGATTTATTTTTCAAGAGATAAAGCTATGTGACTCGGGTATAGTCGTCAATAAATAAAACAAACCACCTAGCACCAGAGATATTTTCAATGGTAGAAGGGCCCCAAATATCACTATGAATTAGAGAAAAAGGAAGAGAGGTTTTTGTATTGCTTATTGGAAAGGAAGCACATTTGTGCTTGGCAAGTTAACAATCATTACAATGAAGAGCTTCAAAAGCAAGACCCTTAAATAAAGAAGGAAACATCAATTTGAGTACTCTAAAAGAAGGATGACCTAAACGACGATGATAAAGCCAAATTTTATTTTGGTTTGACATGACAGTTTCAGAAAAAAAGGATGTAGATATGGGATTTTCAACTCCTGTTGTACTGCATTGTTTTTCCAAGAAATAGAGACCATCTCTCTGACTAGCACGTCCAATCATCTTCTTTGTGTCCAGTGTCTGAAAAACACAGTGTGAAGGGAAAAATGTTACACTGCAATTTAAATCTTTGGTTAATTTTTGAATGGAAATAAGACTTGCAAATAGCTTTGGAACATGGAGGACATTTCTTAGTATAAGATTCTTGTTTATGTAAATATCCCCTTGGCCAACTACGGTGGTAATGGATCCATCAGCTATTGTGATCTTTCTATGGCTACAGCTGGGAGTATAAGAGATAAAATGATTGGAGGAACAAGTCATATGGTCAATGGCTCCAGAATCAATCACCCACATGTGAGGAGAATTTCTCTCTGAGTCATTAGTACAAAAGGAAGAAGAAATACCTGAAAACACCAATGAACAAGTACCTGTAGAGGTTGGCTTCTCAAAAGATCCCAAAAAAGTCTTCAGTTTCTCAATTTCTTCGTTCTTAAATTCAGGTGCAGATTTCTTGGAATTTTCTTCACTTATTGATGAAGTACTCACCATATGTGCTTGACTTCGATAATTCACGATTTGATTGGACTTCTCATTGGGCTTGCCATGAAGTTTCCAGCATCTCTCCTTGGTGTAGCGATGCTTCTTGCAGTATGTGCAAAACAGAGAGTCTCGATTGAATGATTTGGTTAAGTCCCCTTGAGTAACTAATGAAGGGGGAGTGTTTGCCACTTTCAACCCTGTGGCTCTAGCAATAAGTGCAGAACCATCTCCCCCTTGTGGTTCAAGCATAACATTTCGACGTCCCTCTTCAACACGTATAATAGAGATTGTCTCATTCAGAGACAGGAGGTCCGATTTTCCCAAAATCTGCACTCTAACAGCATCAAATTCAACGTTAAGTCCTGCAAGAAAATCATAAATACGATTTTTCTCCACAAAATGCTTCAGAATTGTTGCATCTTCACTGCAGCGCATCTGGATGCATTGATAATGGTCCATCTCTTGCCACAAACCTTGTAAGAGACTCGAATATTCAGTAACAGTCCAAGTCCCTTGTTTAGTTAATGAAATTTTGGTCTTAATTTCATATATTTGTGCAGCATCATTAACCTTGGAGTATGTCTGTTGAACAGCTTCCCAAATCTCCTTGGCAGTTCCAAGAAACATACATGTATCACTAATTTCTGGCAGCATCGAGTTCCATAACCATGACATCACCATGGAGTCTTGTTCATCCCAAGCTGCAAATTTGGGATCGTCCTGTGAAGGACCTATGCCCATTAAATGGCTTAATTTCCCTCTGCCCTTTAGAAAAGTGCGGACCAATTGTGACCACTTTAAGTAATTCTTTTCATTCAATCGGTATGCAGCTTGAATGTTCTGCAAATCTCCAGTTGTAGCAGCAGCAGTATTCTCGAGTGCAGGGGCACTCGTGACAGGACTGGTGATTTCGGCAGAATATTCCGACATGATTGATTGAATGAAAAATAGATACAAACAAGGGAATATGAGAGAGAAGGCTAAGACGAACGGGAGGAACAGAGAAAATGGAGATCGGTTGGGTATCGCCAAAAAAAAAAATCAGAGTTTTATCAAGAAAGAACCAATGGCTCTGATACCATGTCAAAAGAGACGTAAGAGAATACTAAATTGTTGTCTCAATGAAAAAGGTTACAGCTCTAGTTTATATACACATTTTTCTAGCTTAAAAATAGTAATAAAATCCCTAAAATAAGGAAACTCTTGAAAAATCTGTAAATAGAAAATCTGTTGTAAATGAAAATCTCTACCTAGGTGTAATTCCTAAAAATCAGGAAATCATATACGATTTTCTATAACTACACAATATGTAAAGAATCTTTTCCAATAAAGCTACATAATTTGACAATATGTATATATGTATTATAAGTATAGTTGTGTGTATATGAATTTTGTGTTGTTTAGAGTTGTGTGCTTGAATGATTGATATGAAGGATAATAATTTAGTGCTTGAATATCCTATTTACATCATGTTTGTGTTTGTACTTTGGTATGGCATGCATGTGTGGTTGTTAGTATACAATGTACTAGGTTTTAGCTCAGTCCTCATGGGATCCTTTTTCAGTTGTAGGTTCTTTTGGTGAAATTATTGGATATAATGAGACATTAGAAAATACAAGTCAAGACTTGGGAGATGATGTGGAATATGTGTACTATGAGGAGTGATAGGTAGGCTAGAAGAAGGATTATTATTAAAATATTGTGTTTAGAGTATTATGCCTATGATATCAGTTGTAATCGAATTTTATTATACTTCTGTTGTTATTAATGATAGGAGATAAACTCTAGTTGAATCGTTGTGGTTAATTGTTCTCTACAGTTATAATTTCATATGTAGACACTAAGTGGGACTTTATGAGGCCACTTGTTAATATATGTGGAAATTTCCTTTATGATGTCATGGTAACTTGATATTAATTGTGGAGTTTAGTAGATTTTGAGTCTTTGTGTATCCCCACTTAGTGAGGACACATGACGAGCTATATTCATTCCAAGTTCGTAGGCATTACAAAAGAACATGGTGAGTTGAAATATTTCTTAAGAATGGAAGTGGCTAGAAGTAAATCAGGTTTTTTCATTTCTCAATGAAAGTATATCCTTGACCTTTGGAAAGAAACTAGCAAGCTTGGTTGCAAGCCTATGACAACTCCACTTCCCCCCAACTAGAAATATAGAAATGCTGAGACTAACTCATCAAACTTGATTGATAGAGAGTGGTATCAATGCTTAGTGGGAAGAATTATTTATCTCTTACTCACCAAACCCAACTTAGCATATACAATAAAATGCTATGATCAAGCCATGCATGCCTTAACAAAGTATCATATGGATGCCATGAATTATGTTATCGAATATCTTAAGGGATCACTTGGTAAAGAAGTGTTATTTAGGAAAAAAAAAAGAAAGAAACATCTAAGGTTTCATAGATGCAGATTGAGAAGGTAGCAGCAATAATTGTAAATCTACATGTGGACATCGCACTAAAGTTTGGGGTAATCTAGTAACATGGAGAAGTAAGAAGCAAAGGGTTGTAACTCATAGCAGTACTGAAGCAAAATTTCTTGCCATAGCTCAAGGCTTTTGTGGAGTTATTTGGTTTCAAAGACTGATAATAGAGCTACATGAGACATTTGATCCAATCACACATGTTTATTGCTACGGCAAATCAGCAATCAGCATCATGAGAAACCTAACCCAACATGAGAGAATGATAACGTGTTCAAATAGACAGAGATTTCATCAAAACAGAGATGGAGGAAAATGGACTTGAATTGACCTATATTCTTGCAAAGGATCAAGAAGCTAATATTCTAACCAAATCCTTGTCAAAGAAGTCCTTTGAGCTGATTTCTAGCAAGCTAGGAATGAAAAATATCTATTCCTTAGCTTGAGGGGCAGCATTGGAAGATCCTGGATTGATTGGTTAGCTTAGGAAATGTAGTTAGTCTTAAGTCAGTAATTAATAATATTGTTGGTAATTGGGGTTAGTGTATTAATAATTGTTGCTACCAACCAAGAATGCCTAACTTTTCCCCACCAATCAATATATGAATTGCAACATTTACTACCTGCTTCCACTAATTCTTACATTTTATCTAAATGTCTCCATCATCATTTCCAGAGAAAGGCATTTCTCAAGGACGTGTAATTAATCTTTTACATATACACAACCAAATCTCAAAGACAAAACTACATAAAAAATTAGTCTAGGGAGACTGACCCCACTTTACTGCATCACATAATGAAAAAATTGCTAGCTTTCACTTTCTAGGCCATGAAATAATGAACAGGGAAAAATAAATAAATATACATTCCAGCTAGAGATGTCCTTGAGTAAGGTGTCTTCTCCAAAAAGCTGTGGCTTTGAAAGGAGCAAAAAAATGACCAATTTGCATTTGCCTATACAAGCTCTAAACTGCTACTACAGCAAAACTTCCCTTAAGGTTGTTTTGTAACTGTCAAATTAAGATGATGACTGCTCTCTAGTTTCCTTAGAACCTAGAGAATTATTGGCAACATTAAATGCACATAAATATGAGGCTAGATGAATCATTCATAAATAATGCTTCACATGAGGACGCATGAGTTAGATTGAAGATACTTAATTTCATGGGGACCTGATGCACGCCAGAGTGTCAGCATTTAAACAGCAATTCAACTGTTTTAACATCCAGATAATTATAGAAGCTATTGCAAAGAATATTGCCATCTTCTTATTCACTGATATATGAGGACAAGAGGGGATCATCAGCAGAATTCTTGAAGAAACCAAACCTGTGTTCCATTGTCAAGCACAGTAGCGGTAGTACTAAATTGGCATTCAGCTCTATCTACCTCGCTGAAATCAGAATCTTTCAGTATCACTGCATTAAAGCATACATGTGCAAAGATAAAGTTGATACATTTTACAAGTATAGGATTATTCATCACTGCTTTACCAACAAAACTTAGAATGTGGACTCTACCTGCACACGTATATTTTGCCGCTTGATCTGTTGACGGGTACAACTTAAATGATCTACTCAAAACTTCATTTGGCTTCATAATGAAAAATTGTTCCTGATATTATATTTCAATTCCACCTTTACTTTTTAGCAAGCAGACTAGCAAGACACAAGCAAAAGGCCAAGCAAAAGTAAATACCTCCATAGGTTTGATGCCTCTCGTGCAATCAAACTGTAAGATAGGGTAACTTTTTTAATAAGCAAATAATATTGCAAAGCATACAATACTAAAAGCATTATCAACAGATAGCTATACAGCATCCATATTACAGATATTTCCAGGCAGAAGAATTTTATGGAAAAAGGACATCGAATCTGGAAAACATATCATAATTCTCCTCAAAACGTTCATCATTATTCATTTCCTTTCTTTCTGAGGTGAATCCGGAAAGCATTTATGAGGACAAAAGAGAGTTTCCGCAAACTGAAAATGAATTCTAATGGTTTGGAAATGTGACATCACTCTTCACTCAACGGGAAAGGATATTAAGTTAGGAGAGCATCAGCATCCCTAGCTATAAGACAAAATTCTTGATCCTACGATAGCAACATTACGATAACAGACAAACCAGATGACAGCAAAAAGTCCCAACATTTCTCTCTACAAGTATAAATGTTACAATCCATCAAGCAGTCTTGTAGTTTTCTTTGGTCTGAAAGCAGTAGGAATGTATATACCACTTCATCCAAGAGAAAAAAAAACAAGGGTGCCCTAGAACCCGTTTATGAAGAAGAGTTAATTTCCAAGAGACCAAACATTAACAATCTTCGCAGACAATAGCTGCTTGTGACTATTTTAAATTACTACAACTTAGAACCAAGCATATAACTTTGATGTTACCGTTAAGCTGTATGATGCTTCCACTTCACCAGTGTTCTTCGTTGTGATGGTAGCAGTTCCAGATTGAGTAAGTGCTTCAAAAGTTGGAACAGTGGCACTTATAATTTTCCCTGGGCTCCTGATTATGCAATACAAAATTGGAGAATAGGAGTTAATATGATGCAAATATAAACTGGGATTGGCTAGAATTCAATAGGTAGCAGTCCAATCTGCACTCTCACAGCAGAGACATGCACTGGAAATATCAATGTCATCAAGCGTGTTTTTCATGGTCCTACAACATCTTATCTCTAGTCTCCCTTCAAGAGTCCATAACCTAAAGAAAATGATGGGGCAAAAATTAAATAGATATGATGTGGACTATTATATTTTAAATTGAAAATCACTAACTAAACTTTGGGTGCTTTTTCAGTTGTATGCTTAAGATTTAAAGTTGCTAATAAACAATACACCAATCAAACTTTTACTTATCAAATTTATTAACTTACATCTCACTATTTATACTTGTACTTCTCAACCACTAAGCATTTGCCATGACTTCTAATGCGTTCTAAACAACTAATTGCATTGACCAATTGATGCAAAGATTTGATCTTTGGAGGGTTTTTCATATGAGCAACCCTTGTTAGGTATGATGCACTAATAGAGCATTAAGCTTGATTAATCTCAATCTAATATTACACACAAATCAAGAAAAACCGAGTGTTCGCTACAACAAATTGATAAGAACAAGTATTAAATGATAAAACTCTATTAGATGTTAAGTGATAACTAAGTTTCAAATACACAAAAAGATCCTTATTGACTTAATTTCACATCGTTAAAGGCATAAATGTTATTAAAAGAAACATACGGATTAAATTAACTCTAGCGATAACTGCAGACTTTGTCTATAAACACTCGAAAAAATATATATGTTTATTTAATATTTATTATGAAATAGAGCTAAGGTCGAAAGTGGGAATTTTATAAAATATAGGGGGTAATTTGGTCTTTTTATAGATAGGATATATAAACCCAAGTTGACCTAGTACTCCTTCTTTTTACATTCTTACAGTCACTAGAAAGAAAAACTCTTTGAAACCTAAAGGCAATTTAGTGAATCCCACAAGGACCAAATCTAATTCAATCAGGTAAGGGGTTTAATGATTGAATTGTTATTTGTGAGTATAGAATTGAAGATTAAATCAATTGTCATTTCATGATTCAACCAGAGTTCGAATCGAGGAAAAGAGGTGGAACAAGCACTAGATTAAGCAACTAAGGGATCTGAATCACGAAATTGACAAGTAAGTATATTAAACCACACCTTGTAGTAGAATTAACCAAAATTAGGATTTAATTAGACTTAGGAACACAAAAATTCAGAATTTAGGACAAATTGAAAAGGATAAAGTAAGGTTTGTGAAGAATAGCGTGGAATACAGTCAAGTACACGTTCGTGTACTTTCCCGTGCTGAAACACACATCTTGTATAGAAAGATATATGGCTGAAGTATACACCCTTACACTTGAGTATATCAAACTACTAAAATCTAAAGAAAGGTATATCGCCAACTATACGACCATGTATCTGGGTGTGCCAAAATAACAAAATCCATAGAAAGATACATAGTCATTCTACACAACTGTATATCTGGGCATGCCAAAAATGCAAAACACACAGAAAGATACATGGCCACTATACACGACTGTGTATCCCAACCGTGCCAAAGTACGTCGTGTACTTAAAAATATTTTGCTTATCGATTTAATTTACATTCATTTACATCCAATAAAACTCTAGAAAATCTAATAGAGTAAGAGAAGAAATCATATAACGGTTAAGTGAAAAGAATTAAGAAACTTAGATTATTTTTATATTAGTACTAAGAAGGAATAATTGGTGTTTTTATAGATTTCAACTTAGCTTTAAGTTCAAGATCAGTTGTGCTTAAGACTATGATTCCAAGAACGTATAACTTTGATTATTTTTTGTACTTGGTAAGTTAGTATTAAATTGGATTAAGTTCGATGGATTGGTTTAAGTGGTTAAGTGCTTGTTATATGTGCTTGGCTCGGCCCTGAAGAGTATGATTCCAAGAACGTATAACTTTGATTATTTTTTGTACTTGGTAAGTTAGTATTAAATTGGATTAAGTTGGATGGATTGGTTTAAGTGGTTAAGTGCTTGTTATATGTGCTTGGCTCGGCCCTGAAGAGTATGATTCCAAGAACGTATAACTTTGATTATTTTTTGTACTTGGTAAGTTAGAATTAAATTGGATTAAGTTGGATGGATTGGTTTAAGTGGTTAAGTGCTTGTTAAATGTGCTTGGCTCGACCTAAGGGCCTATAATGATAGATCCCTAATTATCCCTAATAGAGTCGTGCTTGGAAATGATCTGAGTTGGTTAAGGTTTAAGGTTTAAGGACTCATGGGTGTTGGAGCCCATAGTGGCAGTTCCTAACACCGAGTTAAGGATTAAGTTTTTAAGTGTGTTTGATAGAGTCATGCGTTCCCCATTGTTGTTATGTAGGCTTAAGTAAAACATGAAATTGTTGTATGGTGTATAATGTCTGCATAAGTGTATACGGTTTAAGTTCTTGCTTGTTCATACATATATGGATGTTGATTATACGTACTAGACGTTAGCTTACCTCTCAGGGATTATTTTTTTAGATGCAGGTACAAAGGAAAATGTTACTCATGAAGAGGAGTTAGGTTTGAATGTACAGGAGAGGGAGGAGAAAGACTTCCATTATTATTATGGAGATTAATTGAAAACTGATCAGCTGAAGCATAGGATAGGAATTATAGGATTAAATGGTATCAGAGTAGGGTTAAGAGCCTTAACGTGTCCTTGCTTGGTAAGGACACATGGCGAGCAGTAATGCTCTCGGGTTTTGAGGTGTTACATTGTCTAAGTACTGCATCCAAGTTTTCAAATGAAATCATGTCGTTCAAATGTCTTGATGAGTTCATTTAAACAAACTTAAACAAAGGCCTTTCTCTCTCTTTTCCATCGTCCATTCAAACAAGGTAATGCAATAGTTAATCTCTCTCCTCAATGCTCCACTTCTTCCAAATGATGCATTAAGTCCATTTGAGTTCATTCAAACAAAGTGTCCCTTATACACTAACTCTGTCTTGACAGCTTCTTATTAGCTCTGAAAGTGCATGAACACCCAAGCAAGTCAAATGCAATGAGTAGCTCTTAGAATACACATGTCTTCCTTCAATAAGTTCTCTAACATAATTCTTAAGTATATTAAGAAATGTGGCTGTAGCTCTAGTAATTAATCTTAATTGTACTGTATTACAATCATTATCTTAGAATTCTTACAGATTTTCCCCTATATCAACTTCGGATATCATATTGGGTGATAAATCAGCCATGTTGAGTATTGCAAAGACACAGCCAATCTTGTACCCATTATCGTGGACACACTTCAACATTGTGAATGAACTTGCAAGTCTGCTTCTCTCAAGTGTACCCAAACTAGATCCCCTAGCTAGAAAATAGCCTGCCTTTTGCCTTCGCTTGCTCTAATGTCTACATTTGAATGTCTGTCATTGTAGATGTACAAAGACATTTTGATGGATCCTCTCACCTAATTAGCCTTGTCTATCCCACTCCATTATCATCTCAATTCGGTAGCAAAGGAGGTAAGCTAATCAGGATGGCTAGGTTATACCCATAGATAACCTCTGATGGAGTTATCCTAATTGAACCATGAATTGAGCAATTGTAAGCAAACTCCAAATGAGACAAACCATAGTCCCATTCTCTAAGATTTCTTCCTATGGTAGCCTAAAGTACTCCTATTGTCTTGTCTTCCACTTCTATCAAAACATATGTTTGTAGTGACATACAATACTAAATAGTTGTTTGGTATCTAGCTTACGCCACATAAGTCTTCCAAAAGAAATTAGGGAACTTAAGATCCTAGACAACCACCATGCTATGCAGAATTCCATGATGTTGAACAATTTCCTGCAGGAAAAAGTTAGCAAGAAATAAAGCAGCATTAATTTAGTGGTAAGCCACAAAGTGTGCTACTTGGCTAAATCTATTATCCACTACCATTATAATAAGGTCTTTTACTCTATGTCCCAAGAAAGCCTAACACAAAATTCATGCTCTGATCAACCCATGGTTGTAATGGAACAAGCAGCTACCAAGGCCTCCTCCTGCTCTTGGCCTTTTTACACACAGCATGCCTCAACAAAAACATAATGCACATTGCTCTCCAATGAGGCTAGAAGAAATGTTCATATACTAATACCATCATCCGTTTCTCACCAAATGTCCTCCCTAACCAACATCTGCCTACTCAATCCAGCTGGTATATACAGTTTCCTGCATTTGAACAAATATCCATAAACAAATGGTATTTATTCACAAAAACATCTCACTCACCAGCAGTACCAATAGAACCAAATTGGTAGTTGTAAGCATACTGCTCTTTAACAGAAAACCCAACAACCTCATGTGCAAATTTAATCAGTATATACCTCCTAGACAGTGCATTAGCCAAAACAATAGTTGCCTCTTGTTTGTACTCAATTACAAAGGCAAAGAACTCCAAGAATCACATATTTTACGTGCCATCTAAATCATTTACTCTTCCCCCTTCAAATGCTTCAAGGACACATGGTCATATCTCTAACGAAGTTTGAGCAATAAATGATGCTGCCAAACTGCCAATGACCTCACTCACAATCACATACAACTCTCAATCATAAACAAGGTAATTCAGAGTTGCACCACTCAACTTCCTAGTAAAATAAGCTATGGGATGTCTCTTCTGCATGAATTCTATACCTACTCCAAACCCAAATGCATCATACATCAGCTCAAACACATTCCCAAAATCAAGCAAAAACTAGTGCTGCATTGAGTCTATGCTTAAATCACTCAAAACTCCCCTAGGTTGCTCTACTCTGCCTCAACTAGACACCCTTCTTTGTCAGCTCATTAATGGCACCACAAAACTTTTGAAATTTAGCACCAATCATTGTTGGAAAAGAAGCTAACCCACGAAAACTCCTTATATCAAGCGCAAAAATTGTTACAGGTCACTCAATAGTAGCTCCAATTTTCTCCCCATCCACCCATACACTTTCTGTAGACACCATAAAACCTAAAATACTACTTACTCCTGATAAAAGGTACATTTCTTAAGGTTCCCATACAATCTCACAACATGCAACACAGCACACATGCTTCAAATGCTCTACATGATACTAATATCTCATCTTTACATCAAGAGGTCATCAAAATATACAACAACAATCTCACCCAGGAAGTTACACAGGATGTAGTTCATCGATCACATAAATTAACTAGGCAAATCAGGAAATTTGAAAGGCATTACTATCTACTCATTGAGACTGCTAAAGTCTTGAAAGCGGTATTCCACCCATCCTTGCCTTCATTTGGATTTAGCCATGCCACTCTTCACATCAACCTTGAAAAAATATGGACACATGCAATTCATCTAAAATATCATCAAGTTTAGGTATAGGGTGCCTATATTTCATTTTAATGCAGTTGATAACTCATCAAATTATCACTTCAACTCTTTTGCTTCTGCAAGGTTCATTGAATATGCAAGACAATTCAGTAGAGTTGCACCAGGAATCTAATCAATAGAATGCTCTACAACTTGCACTGGAGATAAACTGCTTGAAGCTCCTTTAGAAACACATCCTCATATTCGAATAACAATTGTTTCACAGCTCCCAGGATAGTTGTTTCACTCGGAGTAGTTATGGCTTTTCTGATTTGTGGCAAAAACACCAACTCTCCCCAACTCAGCCATCTCCACATCTGTTTGACTCATTAATTGAAACTCCTTTTTTTAGTTAACAAGAGCAATCTGATCAGCTTAGACTTCTCTAGGGCTCATAGCATATGGAAACTACTCAGTTGCCATCCTTTTGAAAGGCATACGTGTTCTTGTACCCATCATGAGTAACCCTCTTCTCAAATAACCTAAGCCTACCCAATGGCAATGAATCTCAGTCATTGCCACCATATCGCAGAGTATCGCATCAGTATAATAGTTTCTGATGGAGATAAGATGTTATGTACCTGTTATAGATAGTATTAACCCTTGTAATAGTAGTATTAGGCAGATTATGGAAGTGTCTAGTAGTAGTTAGTTGGTAGTTACTACTTTGTATGTTTATATCGTATGTCAGCAACATTTAATTCGTTAGTATAAATAGACCCTAAGTCATAGATAGTTGGAGTGATAAGAAAATATCTTGTGACCCTAGAAGAGCTAGAAATGCTCTTGTGAGCCTTCATAACTAAAGGTTGTGTAATCCTTTCAACTTCAATCAATAAAATAGCCTATTGTTCATCCATAAAACCCTAGAATCATGTTGATTGGCACTGTTTTGTGGGATATCAATGCTGCCATTGCTAATCGAAGAAAAAGAGACCACTAGATTAAAGAATCAAGTTGAAATTTTGGAGAAGTTAGTGCCTGAGCTCTCTGATGAAGTTTGAGAAAATATTTCCAGGTTACAATGATGCGTTTTGATAATCAAAGTAAGTTTATCTTCACTCGCAGGCTCGATGCTAAAGGTCTTGCACAAGTGAAGAGGGAAGCATTTCCTTGGCCAGGGTTCAGATTTTGGCACGTGAAAGCTCAATTCCGCTAATTCCAATCAATTTGATGAGAAAATCGAGACTCTAATTTTGAAGAACAGAAACTTGGTTCATAAATTTCTGACCTTTTTTATCAAACTTTGTCGAGATTGGGTGAATTCACATTTGTAAATGAAAGTGACGCTGAAGGAGCAAATTGGCAAAAGGGTTTAATGGGTCAATTTTCCTGTTTTCATCAACAAGAAGTTGGAGTATATGCTTTTGTTAAGTCCCAAGGATTGCAAATATATTCAAGACGCAAAAACATTCCAAAACAAGACTGATTCACTTTCCAATTATGTCAAGGATTGTAATTAGCATTAATAAGGATAGTTATCAATTAATCCTAGTAATAGAAAGCCATCAATTAGTTTCCCTTTATAATTATGTGTACTTGACCATTTAAGGGGCCATGAAGTCAGAATAAAGACAGCAATTATAACTCAATTCCTTCTCCCTTTTCTCTCTCTCTCTCGACTTCTCCCCCCCCTTCTTCTTACTTTTAACAATCGGTGCTCTCGTCGACTTACACACCTCCACCATGCCGGCAACATGTTCTCAAGAACAGGAGGCTCAATTACAAGCGGTGCAACAACTCGCCACAGATACTGCTGCAGCTATTGAACAATTGTGACAAGACCTCATTATCTCTCAATCCTATCAACTCACTACCGTGAGCCTCATGACTCTCTTGGATCAACGAGACCAACGTCTCACCACGATCTTCTGGGCGCATCACCACTGCTTACTTCATCCAATACCATGACGTCCAGCACTCTCAGAAGTAAGCCACCACAGTCCACTCCTACGGAGGAAAGGTCATCTCCGAGCGGAGCTCATCGTCTTGTGTTTTCGCGTTTCTCTTGAGGTGATTCAACAATTTGGCTTTTCAATGTAAATAATTTTTTTCAATATTATCATACTCACCCCGAGGATCGCTTACTACTCGCGGCAATACACCTCGATGCTCCGGCCGCCACCAGGTATCAAGGATTAGCGGCTGAAAATTTGTTGCCAAATTGGGATGCCTTTACCCATGCTCTCCGTCATCGCTTTAGCCCCTCTGAATACGAAGATGCCACAAGCCTCCTTGCCAAGTTATCTCAAACGGGTTCTATCATGGATTACTAAGCGGCCTTTGAAAATCTTGCCAGCAAGGTACGTGGACTCACCCCAGTACACTTACGCAACTTGTTTATTTCAAGCTTGCAGTTATGGTTACATATGGCTATCCAAGCTCACTGCCTAGTTGACTTGCACGATACCTTCGCATTAGCACGCTCAGTTCAACGAGCAGCGCAACCAGTCAATTTCACCACAACCTTACACACCTTACTAACCTGCTGCATCTGTAACGGCACAACCATCACCTGCCAAGCTTCCCATTAAACATCTATCCTCTGAAGAGATGCAAATTCGATGCAACAAAGGTCAATGCTTTAACTGTGACGAAAAATTTATCCGCGGGCATCGCTATAAAGGGCGACCGACCCTTTTATATTTGGAGAGTTTCGATGAATCAGAAGATGTTTCACTGCCAAACGACTCTGAGAACGTCGAAAATGATAACACTGAATCCCAAATCAGCCTCAATGCTCTCCTAGGCCAACACTCCGCCCACTCCATGCGCATGATGGGAATTGTGCGAGGATAGCCGATTCAAGTGCTGGTTGATGGAGGTAGCACACATAACTTCATCTCTATCCGCATGTCCAAGTTCCTTGGCCTGCCGCAATCACCGATCACTCCCTTCCAAGTTTTGGTGGGCAATGTGCCCTACGATGCACGACCATATGCTGCGATGTGCCTGTACTACTTTAGTCACACGTATTCACCATGGACCAGTTTGTTCTTGACTTGCAGGGCACTAACATTGTTCTTGGCGTCCAATGACTCAAAACTTTGGGACCAGTCCTCACGGACCACGCCAACATGACAATGGATTTCCAGCACTAGGGCCAACCAGTAAGGCTGTAAGGCAAACCCTCTCTAAGCACACTATCGGTCTCCTCTTCAGGCCTTTTCAAACTCATGGCTGCTAATGGCATAAGTGCAAGCTACATGTGCTTATCCGCATCTTCGTCAAATCAACCTCTAGCAGACGTCGACATTCCACTATCCGTAAAACCCATTCTTGCAGAGTACGGCGACCTATTTGCTCAACCAACCGACCTTCTCCCAACTCATGATGTCAACCACCGCATTCCCTTCAAAGCTGACATCGAGGCAGTCAATGTCCAACCTTACCAATATCCACACTACCAAAAACAGGAGATTGAACAACTAGTCACAGAACTCCAGGAAGGAATTATCCTCCCTAGTCGCTCAGCCTTTAGCCCACCAGTATTCTTGGTCAAAAAGAAGGATGGTTCTTGGCGCTTCTATATCGATTACAAGGAGCTTAATGCTACCACCACTCAAGATCAATTGCCTATTCCAACGGTTGATGAGTTATTAGATGAATTGCATGGCACTGTAATTTTTTCCAAATTAGATTTGTGCTCCGAATATCATTAGATTCGGATGGATCCCTCGGACATTCACAAAATAGCCTTCCAGACACACCACGGTCACTTCGAGTTCCTGGTAATGCCCTTTGGACTCACCAATGCCCCACCACATTCCAGGCGTTAATGAATGAGGTATTCAGACCATTTCTCCCTCGTTTTGTTGTTATATTCTTCGATGATATTCTTGTTTATAGAAAGGATTTGTCCCTTCACTTGGATCATCTCCACCTAGTATTTGCAACTTTACACCACCACCACTTGGTTGTCAAATGCGCGAATGCAGATTCGCTACGCCCACTGTCTAATTCCTGGGACATATTGTTTCAGCCTAGGGTGTCTCTGCCGATCCTACAAAGCTTGAAGTGATTAGAAGCTGGCCAATACCCACAACGTCCAAATAGGTCCGCGGCTTCTTGGGGTTGACTAGCTATTATCGTCATTTCATTCACCACTAAACGACGATATCCGTCCCTCTCACGAACCTCCTCACAAAGAACAGTTTGCGTGGGGCACACCAGTTGAGCAAGCCTTCAACTCTCTCAAAGAAGCTTTGAGTTGTGCCCCGATGTTGGCACTTCCTGATTTCGCCATTCCCTTTGTAGTAGAGACTGATGCCAGCGGCATCGGAATTGGCGCAATATTGATGTAGTCAGAACACCCGACAATAGCCGTCCCTCTCACGAACCTCCTCACAAAGAACAGTTTGCGTGGGGCGCACCGGCTGAGCAAGCCTTCAACTCTCTCAAAGAAGCTTTGAGTCATGCCCCGATGTTGGCACTTCCTAATTTCGCCATTCCCTTTGTGGTAGAGACAAAGGGAATTGTTCGCAATACAATCCGCCGTCCAAAAGTGGCATCAATATCTCCTCGGCGCTCACTTCATCATCTGAACAGACCATCAGCCGTTGCACCATATTCTAAAGCAAACCATTCAAACGCCGAAACAACAGCAATTCATTTCAAAATTGGTCGGATTCGACTATTCTATCGAGTACAAATCAGGCAAGAAAAACACAGCAGTGGACGCCTTGTCAAGAGTTTATGATGATGACAACCAGGGAAGCACACTAATGACATTCTCATGTCCAGTCAATACCGATCTCGACACCCTTCGAGCCAAGTTGTTGCAGAACAAGCGTACAAAAGGCATCATCGATGACCTCCAGCGTGCACCCGACTCCTAACCTAGTTGGTCTTACTCATCAGGGCTGTTCCGCCACCATGGCCGTTTGTTCTTGCCAACAGATTCCACACTGGTACCGCCTCTCCTGGCAGATTATCACTTAAGCTTACAAGGTGGTCATTCGAGGGTACAATGGACCATACATCACAACGTTGCGCATTTTCAATGGGACAACATGCACAAGGAGATATCCAAATTCATTCAAGCATGCGAAGTTTGCCAAAAGTGCAAACCAGCTAACCATCACCCCTACAAATTACTTCAACCCATTGCTCCACCCGACTCATTATAGACCAATCTCTCAATGGACTTCATCACACACTTACCGTCATCTAAAGGGTATATAGCCATATGGGTGGTCGTTGATCGTTTTTCCAAAGGTGTCCACCTCACTTCACTACCACCATGTTACACTGCCACCAAGGTGGCCTAAGTCTTTTGGACGATAGTAGGAAAACTACACGCATACCTCACTCCATTATTACCGACTGTGACCCCATTTTCCAGAGTGCCTTTTGGGAAGAATTGTTTAAGCTCTAAGGAACAAAGCTGCATTTCTCCCCAGCTTTCCACCCATAATCAGACAGACAAACGGAGCATGTCAATCGCTGTATTAAACAGTTCCTTCACGCATTTGTTCATGATCAACCCTCTAAGTGATCTAAAATACTTAGCTGAGCGGAGTATCACTACAACACCACCTTCCAGGCTTCTATAGATATAACGCCCTTCAAGGTAACATATGGCAGAAAACCCCCATCCCTATTGGCCTATTGTGCAAGCACTAGTGCCGTGGAAGCAGTTGATCATGACTTGTGTTCACGCTATTTCATCTTGTCTCAATTACGTGCCAATTTGTCTAAAGCTTAAGCAGTCATGAAATCCTAAGCAGATAAGCATCGCATTGATGTTTCATTTAAACCAGGTGATACGGTGCTTCTTCGTCTCCAACCTTATCGCCAGCTATCGATTCGCAAAGACTCAACCCACAAGCTTAGGCTTCGATACTATGGACCATTCAACATAGAGGAACGTGTGGGACAAGTGGCTTATCGACTTTCCTTGCCAACTTCCAGTCGCATACACCCAGTCTTCCATTGTTCTCTACTCAAACCATTTGTGGCTTCACATTCAACGAAGGTGCACCCACTTCCAAAGGCAACCATTGATCACCGACCAATTCACAAGCCACTAGCAATTTTAGGCCAACGAGTTATTATGAAAGACTCTAAACTAGTCTCACAGGTGTTAGTTCAGTGGTAGGACTTAGCACCAGAAGACTCCAGTTGGGAGGATGAGCATCTCTTGAGTCATATTTGACTTGAGGACAAGTCGTCTTCCTATGGGGAAAGGAATGTTAAGTCCTAAGGATTGTAAGTATATTCAAGACGCAAAAACATTCTAAAACAAGATTGATTCACTCTTCAATTATGTTAAGGATTGTAATCAGCATTAATAAGGATAGCTATCAATTAATCCTAGTAATAGATAGCCATCAATTAGTTTCCCTTTATAATTATGTGTACTTGGCCATTTAAGGGGTCATGAAGTCAAAATAAAGACAGCAATTATAACTCAATTCCTTCTCCCTTCACTCTCTCAACTTCTGCCCCCCCTCCTCTTCTTACTCTTAACAGCTTCTACCAATGAGCAGTCGAATAATTTTCCAAATTCAAATTTGATTCTGAAGGTTGATTGGATGGTTTTATGTTAAAAATAGGGTTCAAATCTTATTATTTTTATTGATTATTCCACTAGGAATTTATATAATATAGAATAGTTACAATATTAATTAGGAAACTTTCCTAAAAATAATTTTCTAAACTATATCTGTACAATATCTAAAAATAAATACATGTATTTTTCTACACTCCCCCTTAAGCTGGTGAATCGGAACTTCCCATTCCCAACTTGGACATAATCCTCTCAAACGTTGAACTATTCAACCCTTTGGTGAAAATGTTTGCAAGTTGCCCGTGTGTTGATACATATGAAGTGCATATTAGGCCACTATCCAATTTTTCCTTGATGAAATGCCTATCAATCTTAATATGCTTAGTTCGATCATGTTAAACTGGGTTATGAGCTATACTTATTGCTGACTTATTGTCACAATAGAGCTTTATTGGCCAATCCCAATTAATCTTTAAGTCTTCAAGGATGATTTTCTACCATAGTAGTTCACATATGCCTTGTGCCATTGCACAAAATTCTGCCTTAGTGCTAGACCATGCAACTACACTTTGTTTCTTGCTTCTCCATGTCACTAGATTTCCTCCAATAAAAGTGCAATACCTTGTTGTTGATTACCTATCAACAATAGATCCTGCATAGTCTGCATTAATGTAGGCTTCAAGAGTTATATCATTATCTCTTTCAAACAAAATCCCCCTTCCTAGTGTTCCTTTGAGGTACTGTAGAACCCTATATATAGCTTGCAAATGAGTCTTTTTTGGGCTATGCATGAACTGGCTTATCAAGCTTACTGCATAAGCTATATCAGGTCTAATATGAGACAAGTAAATGAGTCGTCCAACAAGACATTGATACATTTCTCTATTCACTATGGCATCTTCTTTTGCATTCCCTAGTTTATGATTCAAGTCTATAGGGGTACTTGCTAGTTTGCATGCAGCTTGACATGTCTCTTTAAGCAAATCAGTCACACACTTTTGTTGGAATATAAAAATCCCCCTTTTTGAATGAGCAACTTCAATTCCTAGGAAATACTTCAATCTCCCCAATGTCTTGATCTTGAATTCTTTAGCTAGGCATTGACTCAAAACCTATTGCTCTCTTTCATCATTTCCAGTCAAAATGATGTCATCTATATACACTAGTAAGGCTGTCATCCCCCCTGAAGCTGAGTGTTTAATGAACAAAGTAAGTTCTCCTTGACTTTGTTTGTATCCTGAAGCCAACATAACTCTAGAAAATCTCCTAAACCATACTCAAGGAGATTGTTTTAAACCATATAAAGCTTTATTTAACTTACACACTATATCAGTACTCATAGTTTTCCTGTACCCAGGTGGGACTTCTATATAAATCTCATCCTCTAGTTCTCCATGTAGGAATGCATTTTTCACATCAAACTATTGTAACTCCCACCTAAGGCAGCTAGGGACAAAATGACTCTCACCGTGTTCATCTTTGCAACTGGTGCAAACGTTTCCAGATAGTCAATTCCATAGGTTTGTGTGTATCCCTTGGCTACTAACCTTGCCTTATATCTCTCAATCAACCCATCAGCCTTATAGTTTACTATATAGACCCATTTGCAACCTAAAAGCCTTTCTTGTTGGCAATTTGACTAGTTCCCAAATCCTATTCTTCTCAAGAGCCTCCATTTCAATATTCATGCCTTGCTTCCATTTTTCATCAGATAATGCCTTAGGATAAGGTAGCTGGAAGGGTGATGGTGTTAAGGTTGACAAGAAAGGCTCTGTAGTTAAGGGAGAATTTTTGGAAAGAAAGGTAGTGTGACAAGGGGTATAGTGGTCTTTTTGTGCATTCTCTCTTTTCTTTCCTAAGGGCAATTTGAATGTTCTAATCATCATCATTATTTTGAGGTTCAATTTCACTTTGCAAAGCTGGAAAATCTGAAATTGTTACCTCATTTAAAGGACTTGAGTTAGATTCTTGAACTTGCACCAGTTCTAGAATGTGAATAGCCCTTTTTTGTCTTGAGTACACTAAGTTCTTACCAAATCGCACTTCTTTAAGAACAGATTTTTCAAGGTTAGAAACATGTAGGCTAGTAGCTAGAGACTCAATTGATGTGGACTCAATAGGTGTGGGCTAAGGGGATTGAGTTGGTAAAGAAAGATTGCTCAATTCAAGAAGAAAACTCTCCAAACTCACCTTATCTTCCCTAAAGCTCCCCCCCTAAAGATAAGGTTGGGTGAAATATGCTTCTTGGTCACAGAGAGTGACATAACTTAACACAAAAAATTTCTTAGATGGAAGATGATAGCACTTATATCCTTTCTGAGTTGAGGAATATAAAAAAAAAAACTAAAAACACACTTTAGGGCTCTAGGATCAAATTTCCCTCTGTTTTGATTATAGACATGAACAAAGGATACACACTAAAAAATGCGAGGTGTAAGATGATTTGTGATGGACAAATTTAGATAGAAAGAGGAAAATACTTCCATTAGACTCTTGAATCCTAATACTCGAGTGGGAAGTCTATTAATAAGATATGTGGCTATGAGAACAGCTTCCTCCCAAAAATGTTTTGGAGCAACAATGCTCGTGTTTGATCTAAAAGATGTCTATTTTTTCTCTTAGCCACCCCATTTTGTTGTGGTGTTTTGACACATGAATTATTCCCTCTTTTTGACAATAAGGAATGATGATTTGATTGAAATAATCCAAAGCATTATCAGATCTTAGTCTTTTAATACTCACACCAAATTGATTTCTTATCATTGAAAAGAAATTAAGGAACATAGAACTAACATCAAATTTATGCTTGAGCAAGAAAACCTAAGTAACTCAAATACAATCATCAATAAAAGTCACAAACCATCGTACTCCAGAAACATTAGAAATAGTAGAGGGACCCTAGATATCTGTATGAATAAGGTAAAAAGGAAAAGTACTTCTTTTATTACTTATTGGAAAAGGTACACGCTTGTGTTTAGCAAGCTCACACACCTCACAATGAAGACTCTCAACATCAAGCTTAGAAAAAAAATGAAGGAAATAAAACTTTAACAATCCTAAAGGATAGATGACCTAAACGACAATGATAAAGAAAGGCCCTTTCTTTATTAGATAAGATGGATTCAGATATGAAAGAATGAGATAATTGGTTCTTGAAATCGCTTTCTTTAGTTGACTCTTTAAGGCAATAAAGACCATCCCGTTCTTTAACAAGTCCAATCATCCTCCCCGAATCCTTTCCTTGAAATATACAATAATTATTATAAAATATCACTTTACAAGGCAAACCTTGTGTGAGTTTCTATATAGAAATAAGATTGGTAGATAATTTGGTAACATGCTAGGGTTCCATCTGCAATGGCAATTTTCTTATTACTTGGACATGGAATGTATGTGGAAAAATATTTGGAAGAGTGGGTCATGTGGTCGGTGGCTCTTGAATCCATGATCTAAGAGTGTTTTAAGGTGTTTCTAAGACATTAAATCCAAATGAAAGAAGCTTTTCACTTAAATATGCCAAAGAACAATTACCTGAAGGTTTCTCTATGTTACTAAGGAAGGATCTCACCCTTTCAATCTCCTCTTGATTCAAACCAACTAGCTCATGTCGGTTCTCTTCCTTTGTTGCATCAATAGCAATGTGAGCCTGTCCTAAGCACGAGATGGACTACTTTTCTATCCCCACTCATGACTTGAAGGCTTCCCGTGTAATTTACAGCATTTTTCCTCAGTATGGCATAGCTTTTTGCAATATGTGCACTATAATTCTTCTCAATTCAAGCTCTTGAACTAAACAATTTTTATAGCTTCAAAACTAGTACTTCTTTCTACTCCTCCTAAACTAGTTTTGGCATTTTTAGCTATCATGGCCAAGCCATTTGTAAAAGAAGACTCAAGCATTAGAATCCTCCTACTTTCCTCACCCCTAATAATGGCCACTACGTCACTAAAGCATGGAACCTCCTGTTTTCCAAGAATTTGAATTTTGACTTGATCAAATTCGGGATTCAAACTAACAAGGAAATCATAAACTCTATCTTGTTTAATAAAATTCTTGAGAATCACATCTTCTGAACAACTAGTCTGAATTACCCTATAGTGATCAAGTTCTTACCATAGAGATTTTAGTTGATTAGCATACTCTATCACTGTTTCGTTTCCTTGTTTTGCAGCCATTGTCTTAACCTTCACCTTATATACTTGAGCTGCATCTTTAGCCTTTGAATATGTTTGTTGGATTACATCCCAAATATCCTTAGTTGTGGCCATAAACATCACTATATCACTTATCTCAGGGATTATAGAGCTCCATAACCATGCCATGATCATAGAATCCTCCTCATCCCATTTCTTAGACAATGGATCTCCTAGCTGTAGTCTAGTTCTAATGAGATGGCTTATTTTCCCTTTTCCTTTTAGATTGGTTCGAATTAATTGAGACCATTTCAAATAGTTCTTCCCATCCAACCTATATGCTACTTGAATGTGTTGTAATTCTCCAAGTTGTTGAAAACGATTTCCATCCTCCATAGTTAGAGTAATGTGATCAGATTGTGCTGTAATTTCAGACATCACGACCAGATCAATACACTAAGCACACCTAAACCTACTCGCGCAATCAAGCAAGGCATACAGTCAAACCTGCCCTACGTTGCAAAATTCATGGGTCTCTATTGTTCAACGTGGTGGACGAGAGTGAGACAGCTGGTATTCGATGTGGTGGACAAGAAAGACGGGTATCCTACCTCTCACACGGATTTCGATGACCCTGGCGACTTCGGCGACCAATAGAAATGTCACTGGAACAACAGAAGATGACTGGAACAACTGTGATCGATGGTTGTAGGTTAAAGTAAACAAAATAGACTGCCAACGACCAAAAAACACAGAACAAAATATCAATGACCTAACCTAAAAACTAATGCGCTGTCGATGCCAAAAACACATAACAGACCCTCCTATTGACACCAAAAAATGACGCACCACAATGGTTCTTGCAGTTCGTGGGTCGCTGTCTAGTGAGACGATTGTGGGTTTAGATCTTACCAGGCGTTAATGAGAGTGAGAAAATTCCGACAACCCACAGCAAATGAGAGCTGACCAGGGTTAAAAAAAAAAGGGCTTAGAGTGGGTCAACAATAAATAAAAAGGAATTCCAATGATGAAGGCTAAAGAAATTAAGGTTCTGGTAATGAAGGCCGAAAAATTAGGGTTCTGATAATAAAGGTCAAAAAATTCCAATTTTGTACCCTTTAATGCTCTGATATCATGTTAAAAATAAGGTTTAAATCTTATTATTTTTATTAATTATTCTACTAAGAATTTATATAACATAGAATGATTACAATATTAATTAAAAAACTTTTTTAAAAATAATTTTTTAAATTATATCTATATAATATCTAAAAATAAATATATATATTTTTCTACATTTATGTATCCACATCGATCCCAAACGAATACTGAGGTAGGAAGACCTAAATTGGCTTAGCATTTCACAGTTTTCATTATGCACGTGAAAGTTCCCCTACAAGGTTCTTCCTTTTGTAGATTTGACACACCAGCATGAGAGGTATTTCTGCTTACGAGTCACTGGCAGGAAGTCAGACATAGTGTGGGACAAAATAGACAACTTGATTTCAATATGTACAGTCAAAAGAACGCCCTAGTTGATAGTTCATGTTTTCGACGCCGTAGCATGGCTAAAGTTCCATTCATGTTTGCGTCTTGCGTTGTTGTTCCCACAACAAATTTACCGGGAGGCTCACGTATCAGCTACTATTCTTTTGACAGTTGGTACATCTTTGATGGAGGAGATTTGTGGATCATGCTGTTTCTGTTTTCCGATTTTTCAGTGTCTCCATTCTTCGTGCTGGACAAGACAACTCGCTGAAGCCATCACTTAATAGTTTCTACTGCTTGCCTTGAGGATAAGGAGATCTTTCAGGGGTGCTCTTGTTATGTACCTATTGTAATTGGCATCGGTCCTTGTAATAATAGCATTAGGCATATCTTGAAGCGTCTAGAAGATGTTAGTTAGTAGTTAATACTTTGTATGATTGTATTAAATGTTAGCATAAGTTGGTTAGTAAAATAGACCCTAAGTCATTCCTTAGGCTAATTGTGAGCCTTCATAGCTGGAGGATGTGTGATTCTTTCAATTCCAAAGCCTATTGTTCATGCAAAGAACCCTAGAATCACATCATAAGAACTCCACCTGTTTAGTGATATAGACTGTGCCTTTATGTTACGTCTAGGGTTCTCCTTAAGGCAAATTGTCGGCAGTTTAATTCATGAAAATGGAAAGTTACAACAGTTGCTAGCTACCATAACTCCAAGAGCACTTTGCTCTCAACTCTCAAAGCTATACAAGATATGGCATGAATGATTTCACTAATACCAGCTAAAGACCATTTCTTGCTATTTGCTCAAACTAACTTAACCAAAATACCTATAATATCTGATAAAAGCTAAACAACCATAGATAATTAATATAGCTAACTGATAGATGGACGCATGTTGTATCACTCTATCATTCAACCAAATACAACCTATAAGTAACTAGGTATGCACTAGTGATCAGACCCAACTTCTCCACCATAGTCATTGAAGCCATATTGCATATCTAAAATCACTGCACATGCTTTTACCCCACACTTTGCACCTAGTGCAGAAAATGTTATCGTGTCGTTCATTCTCTACTTAAAGCACGTTATAATATGTATATTAATGTATAATATCGTACATTAATATATATTATTAACTAGCTATTATTAGAGGATCTTATTTCCTAAAATAGATAGATCAATCCCGTATATATAGACATCAATTCCTATATGAAAATACAATGTAATAAGATTATATTTTCTTTCAAATTACATGGTATCAGAGCATAGGTATATGTAAGAAAAAAAAAATTCCATCTTGTCCTGTGAACAAGGACGTGCTGCCCTTGAGAGCAAGCACTGTTGGGATCTTCTTTTTTCGTCACCACCAGTCTAGGAGGAAAGACCAGCCTCCGACCGGCCGAACCTCGAAACCAAAGCCCCAGACGTCCGATGCGTGAGGGTTTCGCTTTCCCCTTCCGTCGACGGCACGTGAGGGCGCGTGTGACTACTCTTTGCCCACCAGAAGCTTCGACGCACTGTTGGTAAGTCCGTTCTACTCTCCTTTGGTGTTGCATTGGTTGAATACATCATCTTGGGAAGTGGGTTTTGTTATGGTTGTCGGAATTGGTCGCGTTTGGTGATTGGCCTGAGGTTTGTTCAGTGTATCTGATCCGCGTTGGGTTTTGTGGCGTTGCTGGGCTGTTCATGGCCTTTTGAGGTTGTCGTTGGTTGGTCATGTTGGTTCACTGGAGTCATTTGGCTTGTCGAAGTTGATTGAGATTGGTGTGGTGTTGTGCTTCGTGGCCGATGATGTGTACTGGAGTCATTTGACTTGTCGGAGTTGATTGAGATTTGTGCGGTGTTGTGCTTCGTAGCCAACAACGTGTTGGTCTTGGTGTCTGTTGGTTGGCGTTTGTGGGTCGATCTCGTTGGAGGCTTAGATTTTACAAATTTTCGGGTATACTGTGATTGGCTATTTTTTTTTTTCTTTGTTACTATTGTGAGAATTTTTCTTTTGCTATTTGAAATGGATGATAAAAGCTTAAAATCTCCAGTTGTTGATATGATTCATGTGACAACTAAGATCACGGAACATAAACTTAATGGGAATAATTTTATGGCTTGGAGCAAAACGGTGCGAGTATATTTGCGAAGTATTGAAAAAGAAGACCATCTTACTGAAGATCCACCAAATGATAACATTAGACAAGTATGGTTGCGTGATGATGCTAGGATATTTTTGTAGCTTAGAAATTCCATTGATAGTGAGATTACCAATCTGGTTGATCATTGTGAATATGTTAAAGAGTTGATGAGTTACTTGGAATCTATGTATTCTGGAAAGGGGAATATTTCTCGTATCTTTGAGGTCTGCAAAGGTTTTTATCGTACTGAACAACAAGAGTTGTCCCTTACTGCTTATCTTATGAGCTTTAAGAAGACATATGAGGAACTGAATGCCTTATTACCATTTAGCCCTGATGTGAAAGTATAGCAGACTCAAAGAGAACAAATGGAAGTAATGAGTTTTTTAGCAGGTCTTCGTTCAGAATTTGATGCTGCCAAATCTCAGATCCTCTCTAGTCCTGAGATTTCCTCTTTGCAAGAAACCTTTACTCAGATACTTCGCACAGAAAATCCGTTATCTGTTGCTCCTTCTCATCCTACTAGTGCTCTTGTCAGCCAAAATATAGGTAGCTCTTCCACCTATAGGAAAGGGGGGGATGATATTCGTGGGCATAATTCAGGGGGAGTTGTGTGCTATTATTGTCATGAGTCGGGTCATACGAAGCGCACTTGTAAGAAATTGCAAAATCGCAACCTGAGGAAACCTTTTGCACACATTGCCTCCACTAACTCTACTGATGGCTCTTCCTCTGAGAAGAAAATTACAGTCTCTGCAGATGAATTTGCAAAATTTACTCAGTACCAAGAGGCATTAAAGGCTTCATCTCATCATGTGTCCGCCATTGCTGAGACAGGTAAACCCAACACATGTCTCCTTTCCTCATCTTCCAACTGGGTCATAGATTCTGGTGCCACAAATCACATGACAGGTAATCTTAATCTCTTCTCAACTTATCAACCATACACAGCCCCTACAAATGTTACTCTTGCTGATGATTCTAAGTCATGTGTTCTTGGCTCTGGCACTATTAATACCACTTCTCAGATTTCCCTATCTTCTGTTTTGAGTTTACCACAGTTTTCCTTTAACTTACTATCTGTGAGCAAACTCACTCGTGCTATGAATTGTTGCATATCATTTTTTCCCGATCATTGTCTATTTCAGGATCTTATGACAAAGAAGATTATTGGTAAAGGACATGAGTTGGGAGGTCTCTATATCTTGGATACTCAGGTGCCTAAGTCTGTTGCATGTTCCAGTTTTTATACACCTTTTGAAGCACACTGCCGAATGGGCCATCCCTTTTTGCCTGTGTTGAAAAAGCTCTTTCCTCATTTTAATAATGTCTCTAGCTTAGAGTGTGAGTCATGTCACTTTGCAAAGCACCATCGTTTATCTTATGTTCCTCGAGTCAATAAAAGGGCAAGTATACCATTTGAATTAGTTCATTCTAATGTATGGGGTCCCTGTCCTGTTATGTCACCGACTGGCTTCAAATACTTTGTTACTTTTGTGGATGATTTTTCTCGCATGACTTGGCTTCATCTTATGAAAAGTCGTTCTGAGGTATTTTCCCATTTTACTAGTTTTTGTGCTGAAATCCAAACACAATTTAATATCTCTATCCAAACCTTAAGAAGTGATAATGCTAAAGAATACTTGTCTCACTCATTTCAGACATATATGATTAAAAAGGGCATCATTCATCAGTCCTCATGTGTTGATACACCTTCTCAGAATGGAGTGGCTGAAAGGAAAAACAGACATCTCCTTGAGACAGCGAGAGCACTCTTATTTCAAATGAATGTTCCTAAACGGTTTTGAGCCGATGCAGTGTCTACTGCTTGTTTCTTGATTAATCGTTTACCTTCATCTGTTCTTCAGGGTGAAACTCCATACAAAGTATTGTTTCCTACAAAACCATTGTTTCCGATTGAACCAAGGATATTTGGTAGTCTCTGCTTTGTTCGTGATGTCCGTCCCCAAATAACAAAATTAGATCCTAAGTCTCTCAAATGTGTCTTTTTGGGTTACTCCAAGGTTCAAAAGGAATATCAGTGTTATTGCCCTCATCTTGATAAGTATTTGGTGTCAGCTGATGTTTCATTTGTAGAAAACAATCCGTTTTTTCCTTCATCTATTGGAACACCAACACCAGATGAGGATGATGATATACTGATTTATCATATTACTTATCCGTCTCTAGATATGCCTTCGACGCCTCCGCCGCCACCGCCACCTCCACCATAGCCTCCTATTCGACATGTCCACTCTAGATGGAGAGACCTGCCTGCTTCATGTCCTGAACCATCCTCTTCTTCCTCATCGGATCCAGCTCCAGAGGATCTTGATCTTCCTATTGCTCTTTGGAAGGGTAAACGTCACTGTACCTATCCTATTTCGTCCTTTGTTTCTTATGAAAACTTATCATCATCACCATCTTCATTTATTGCATCACTTGATACTGTGACAATTCCTAAATCTATTCATGTAGCCCTTTCTCATCCTAGTTGGCGTGATGCTATGATTGAAGAGATGACTGCCTTAGATACTAATGGCACTTGGGATCTCGTGAATTTGCCCGTAGATAAGAAGGCGATTGGTTGTAAATGGGTGTTTTATGTTAAGGTTAATCCTGACGGCTCAGTAGCTCAGCTAAAAGCTCGTCTTGTCGCTAAAGGTTATGCTCAAACCTATAGCGTTGATTACTCTGACACATTCTCCCCTGTGGCTAAGATGACTGCTGTTCGCTTATTTATCTCTTTAGTTGCTACTAATCATTGGCCGCTCTTCCAATTAGACATTAAGAACGCCTTCTTACATGGCGATTTGCAGGAAGAAATATACATGGAGCAACCACCTGGGTTTGTTGCTCAGGGGGAGTCGGGTAAAGTCTGTCGTCTTCGGAAATCCTTATATGGACTGAAACAGAGCCCTCATGCTTGGTTTGGGAAATTCAGTCAGGCTGTTGAGACATTTGGTCTTAGCAAGAGTAGATTGGATCACTCGGTATTCTTTAAGTGTTCTGACTCGGGAATGATTCTTCTTATTGTATATGTTGATGACATTATCATTACAGGAAGTGATAGTGCAGGAATCTCATCGTTGAAGTCATTTCTTCACACACAGTTTTATACCAAGGATTTGGGATTATTGAAATATTTCTTGGGGATTAAATTGACAAGGAGTAAGAAAGGCATTTTCCTCTCTCAACAGAAATATGTGCTTGACTTATTAACAGAGACGGGCAAATTAGGTGCTAAGCCGTGTAGCACACCCATGCTCCCTAATATGCAGCTAACTAAAGAGGGTGAGTTATTTTAGGATCTAGAGAGGTATAGATGTTTAGTTGGGAAATTAAATTATCTCACAGTGACTCGTCCCGATATTGCTTATCCCGTAAGTGTGGTAAGTCAGTTTATGTCATCTCCTACCATGCATCATTGGGCAGCTTTGGAGCAAATTCTGTGTTACCTGAAAGGTGCCTCAGTACGTGGTTTAGTTTATGATAGTCAGGGATATAATCATATTGAGTGTTTCTCAGATACAGATTGGGCAGGATCCAAAATAGACAGAAGATCCACCACTGGGTATTATGTATTTGTGGGTGGAAACCTGGTCTCTTGGAAAAGCAAGAAACAACATGTTGTGTCTCGCTCAAGTGCAGAGTCGGAATATAGGGCTATGGCACAATCAGTATGTGAAATAATGTGGATTTATCAGCTCTTACTTGAAGTTGGCTTTAAGGTGCCAATACTTGCACAATTGTGGTGTGATAATTAGGCAGCTATTCATATTGCATCTAATCCCGTGTTTCATGAACGAACGAAACACATTGAGATTGACTGTCATTTCATTCGAGAGAAGATACAACAAAACTTGGTCTCTACAAAGCATGTTAAGACCGAAGAACAGTTGGCAGATATCTTTACTAAAGCTTTAAATGGGGTTAAAGTCAGTTATATTTGTAACAAGTTGGGCATGATCAACATCTATGCTCCAACTTGAGGGGGAGTGTTATAATATGTATATTAATGTATAATATTCTACATTAATATGTATTATTAACTAACTATTATTAGAGGATCTTATTTCCTAAAATAGATAGATCAATCCTGTATATATAGACATCAATTCCTATATGAAAATGCAATGTAATAAGATTAGATTTTCTTTCAAATTACAAAGCTCAACACTCAATATGCATCAAAAGACCATTATTCCACCACTCTCATGTGATACTCTATCCTAGTCTATGTCATACTCCCCATCTCCTTCCTCTATATTCTCCAAATAACCCAACTGCTCTTCATACTCATCCTAACTATCAATATCTACCCCTACCCCAAGCATATCCCCTCCAGTAGCCATAACCCTGTGGTTGAAACATTGTATAGCAATGTGCCTAAAACCCAAACATTTTAAGCATTTGATCCGGTTGCTTTCTAGCTTATTGCCCCTAGTTAGACTCTCTAACATCAAACACTATTGGAGCTTTGACATAACTGTTGTCTCCCCTCTTTATACATTAGCCACCTTATTATTTCTCTCTCACCCCATCATATATGTCATCACAAACCTACATGCTAAATCATGGCCTAGGCATATTAGCTAGTCGTTGAAAGGGAATGCACTTGCACTACCCTCTACCTTAACAGCCAATTTTTACTAAGACTTCTGATGTAGTATGTTGCTATAGTAATACCACATTAGCTATCTTCCACACCTAATCCTTCCTCTCTCAACGTCTTATGTTTAAAAAGCATCTCCTGCCAACAGTATTCCAACACAAACTTCCTCTGCATAAGTCATTTATTCAGCCTTCATGTACTCACCTATTCACAATCTCTATGCCTCTAAACTCTCAAACTATCCTACCACAAGCTAGCATACTCCCTGAATTCAATAGTTGTAAGTTAGACTTTGGTGTGTTCATCATAATCATAACAATCAAAGACCATTTCAACTTAGTGAACCTAATCAAGAATCTATTTTGATGAGCTACCGCCTTTGACTAGCGGGATTTTCAATTTAATCAAGTTGATAGCCCTCCATTATGGTTCCTTGTACAACCTACCATTGTTTTCATTAAACTCGACGTAGCTCATTCAAGTAATTTGTTAGCAGATTGAATTTGAAATCTAATGATGGATGATTACAATTTATTTCTTCTTAAAAAATCCATATGTCCTTATTCTTCTTCTTTCCTAGGCGACCTATGATTAGTGTGTATAAGGCTACTTAAGAGAGAACCCTGAATCTCTAGGGAAACATTAAGTATAAAAATTTCAGGAAACAACTTGGACCTCTTGTCCCTATGTTATCTTATTCATGTAGTAGTTCCATACATAGCAGTTGAGAAAACCCCCTTTAACTGCTCTTTCTAAGGATACTTAACAAGACTCCGGCATATACACATTAAGTGCACAAATGGATGCCACGCCTTACCGCTGGACATCCCGATGCACTTCTTATTTTATTCAAACACAAACATGTCTGATCAGACAACATATTAACTACCTATACAAATATAAAAACTACTTTTGTTCTTCCGGGTATAAACATGCTTAAAAGGAATAACATTACTCCTCCCTTCAAAAATGTGCATGCCCTTAGGCGTGGAACTAGGATAACGAAGTTTGAGTTGATCAACATCTTCCCAAGAGGCTTTTGATAGAGAGTAACCTTGCCAATGTATTAGCAGTTTCGTTGATGTAGCAGATTTATGTATTTCTAAGATAGCTTGTGGATTAGCAATTACACAATCATGATCCATAGTAGGAAGTGAAGGGCGAGTTGGAAGTGGACCATGAAATTTCTTAAGAAAAGACACATGGAACACTGGGTAGAGTCGAATTGATTCCGAGAGCTGAAGACGATAAGCAATGGAACCAATTCTATCTGTGATTTCAAAAGGGCCATAAAATCGAGGGGATAATTTTGTGTATTTTTTTATGGCTAAGGAGCATTGCCGATAAGGTTGGAGCTTGAGCAAAACCAGATCTTCCTTTTCGAACTAAGAGTCTCTATGTTTAGAGTCATAGGTACTTTTCATGTGTTGCTAAGCTTGAAGAAGTTTGTCCCAAGCCTGCTAAATAATTTGATCTCTGCCCAATAAGGCTTGTTCCATTGCTTCTAGCTTAGCAGATCCTGGATAGTAGTTGAGGAGACATGGTAGAGGTCATCCATATACAATTTCAAAAGGAGCAGACTTCAAGGTGGAGTGATAACCGGTGTTGTAGCAATATTCCACTCATGAAATCCAATCAATCCATTTCTTAGGATGATCACCTACAAAACATCTCAAATGTTTGGTTAGTAACTTCCGTTTGACCACCACTTTAAAGATGATAAGTGGATGAAAAGAAAAGTTTGGTGCCACATAATTTGAATAGTTCATGCCAGAAAACACTCGTGAAGGCAGCATCCCTACCACTTATTGAAGCTTAATGATATTGGTGAAAAGCTTCTCTCATTTATCTCAAGGAATGAGTACATATATATACAATAAGAGTAAATCTGGCTTTATTATTCTACTCTTAAAATATGACCTATATATATGGTACACAATATTACTATCTATAAATATATGTACAGAATATTATCACAAGAAAATCACTTGGATACTAATTCCTAAAATATAGAAAAGAATCAAAATAATAGCTGCTCCTTTGGATTCGGCTGGTTTGATTTCCTACACTCCCCCTCAAACCAGGCGATATATGTTCATTAAACCAAGCATTGAACTTAGTTCAATGAAGTTGGGTCGAAATAGTGCTTTTGTCAAAATGTCTGCCACTTGTTGCCGATAAGGAACATAGTTAAGAGAAATCTCGTTTCCTTCTATTTTCTCATTGATAAAATGCCTATCTATTTCAACATGCTTTGTCCTGTCATGATGAACTGGATTCTTGGCAATTGCAATTGCTGATTGATTGTCGCACATAACTTTAATAGGATCAGAAATACCAATCTTGAGTTCATTTAGGAGACGTTTCAACCAAATTCCTTCACATATGCCTTGAGCTAAAGCTCGAAATTCGGCCTCAGCACTGCTGCGAGCTACCACTTGTTGCTTTTTACTCCGCCATGTTACTAGGTTTCCCCAAACAATGAACAATATCCGAATGTAGATTTTTGATCAATAGGAGATCCATCCTAGTCTGCATCAGTGTAGATAACAAGGGATCGATCATGTGTATTTTCAAACATTAACCCATTTCCAGGATCCTTTTTAAGATACTTGAGAATTCAATTTACTGCCTCCATGTGATCTATAGATAGATTACTTAGGTGCTGACTAACAATACTAACTACAAAACTTATATCTAGGCGTGTATGCATCAAATATATCAACTTTCCCACCAAGCGTTGATAACGCCCCTTATCTGCTGCTAGCTCTTCAGTTCGAGGCATCAATTTTGTATTGGGATCCATGGGTGTTTCAACAGGCTTGCATCCACTCATACCAGCTTCGATTAGGAGATCCAGAACATATTTGCGTTGAGAAATTGAAATTCCTTTGCTAGTTTTGGCTACCTCCATTCCTAGAAAGTATCTTAAATGTCCTAAGTCTTTGATTTCGAATTCCTTGGACAATAAGATCTTAAGTCTTCTCATCTCTCCTTCATGATTCCCAGTAAGAACTATATCATCAACATAGACAATCAATATTGTAATTCTCCCATCTATGAAATGTTTGATGAATAACGTGTGATCTGCTTGAGATTGTGAGTACCTACACTGTTTAAGTACCTTTGTGAACCTATCAAACCAAGCTCGAGGTGATTGTTAGAGTCCGTATAATGCCTTTTGTAGCTTGCACACTTTTCCTTTTGTTTGCTCAGTTTCAAAGCCAACTGGTATATCCATATAGACTTCCTCGACTAAGTCCCCATTGAGGAATGCATTCTTCACATCAAGCTGGAACAAAGGCCAATCTTGATTGACAGCAATAGATAATAACACCTGTACTGTATTGAGCTTAGCCACAGGAGTAAAAGTTTCTTGATAATCAATTCCATATGACTAAGTGAATCCTCTAGCTACTAACCGAGCTTTGTATCTATCAATGCCTCCATCAGCCTTTTGTTTAACTGAGAATATCCATTTACAACCTACAGTCTTCTTGCTTGGTGGCAATGATGCTAGGACCTATGTGCCATTCTTCTCAAGGGCATTATACTCCGCTAGAGTTGCTGTCCGCCATTCAGGAACCTTTAGAGCTTCATAAACTGAACTAGGAATCACAATTTTATCCAGAGAAGTCACAAATGCTTGGAATTTTTGTGATAGGTTTGAGTAGGAGATGTAATTGCAGAGTGGGTGCTGAGTACATGATCAAACTCCTTTTCTTTGAGCAATTGGCAAATCTAAATTTGGATCATAATCTGTTACCTTTTCATTTGCTGATTGGGAACAAGATTCTTCCTCAGTTGGCGTTCTTTTAGGATTGTGACCCAAGAGAGTCTCTTGGTTTTGCTGTTCAAGCTGCAGTGGTCTTTTTCTCCTTGTGTAAACATTGATTTCTTCAATGGGAAGAAGGAGATGTTTAGGATAGATCATCGGTGATGAACTCCTTGGACTTTGTGTTTGCGAGCATGTAACCGAATTGGGAAGAGAAGTACCAGATGAACTTGACTCAATAAGAGCGGACCAATCCCAATTTTGGAATTCATGAGTATGAGTGTCATGCTTCCCCTGAATTGCAAAATTGGGAAAAAATGGTTTTTCTTCAAAAAAGGTAACATTCATGGTATGGTAGAATTTACGTGTGATAGGAGAGAAACATTTGTATCCTTTTTTATTCAGTGAGTATCCTATGAAAATACAATTAAGGGCACGAGCATCAAGTTTTCCATGGTCAACATGAACAAATGCAATGCAGCCAAAAAGTTTGAAAGGAACTTGGGATACTAGCCGTGAGGTTGGGTAAAACACATGGAGAGTTTGTAGTGGTGATTTGAATTTAAGGACGCGTGAGGGCATTCTATTAATGAGATATGTGGCTGTGAGTATAGCTTCACCCCAAAATTTCTTAGGAACATTGGTTTGAAAAAGCAAAGAACGAGCAACTTCAAGGATATAGCGATTTTTCCTTTCGGCCACACCATTTTGTTGAGGTGTATCAACACATGAACTTTGTTGAACAATACCATGTGATTTGAGGTAAAGACTGAGATTTGAGTTGAAGAAATCTCTAGCATTGTCAGTCTTGAGGATTTGAATGTTGGTCTTGAATTGGTTTCTAACCATAGCATGAAAGTGTTGGAAAATGTGGTTAGTCTCAGATTTTTCTTTCATAAGATATGTCCAACACAGTCATGTATGGTCATCAACTAACAATAAAAACCACCGAGCACTAGTAATATTAGGAATACGAGTTGGCCCCTAAATATCACCATGAATAAGAGAAAAAGGATGACTTGGTTTGTAGGGTCGTGGATAATACGTACTCCGAGTATGTTTTGCAAATTGACATACTTCACAATGAAATAAATTAAGATTTTTATTGATAAATAAAGATGGATACAATCGTTTCATGTATAAGAAATTTGGATGACCTAATCGAAAGTGCCACATCATGATTGTACTATCCTTATTTGATTGACCAACAGATTCAAGATCATGAACAAACCAACATTGAGAACTAACTTTATTGCTAGAGATGTTGTTTGAAGGATTGTAGATGGATGAGATGTTTACATCAAGAATATAAAGACCCTTGCGAAGCTCAGCATTGCCAATCGTCCTCCCCGAGCTCAAGTCCTAAAATACACAACATTTGGCAAAGAACTTAGCTTCACATTATAGATCACTATTTAGTTTGCTAATTGATATTAGATTACAATCTAAATCAGGCACCAACAACACAGAATAAAGAGTCAGAGAGCTTGAAAGACAGATTGTTCCTATCCCTGCAACTTGGGTGCGAGTACCATTGGCTATCCGTACTGTTTGTGGTTCTTTACAAGGTGAATAAGTTGAGAAAAGAGATCTATTACCCGTCATGTGATTTGATGCTCCGGAGTCCACTATCCATGATGACGGAGGAGTTTGAGCCACATGGAGTGCAAGATTACCTGAACCATGTTATGAACCATCCCTAACATGGGAAGATGTTGGATTAGTTGTGATATTTGTATTATGGATAAGCTGCTGGAGTAATTCCAATTGATCTTTGGTGAAAGGTGCTTGATTGTTGGATCGTGAAGCCTCAGTGTAAGCAGTATTTCCGTTAGCCTCACGATCTCGGCTTGATTTCCAATCAAGAGGCTTTCCATGCAATTTCCAACATGTTTCCTTGAAGTGGCCTGGCTTTTTGCAATGATCACACCAGGGACGTCCTCGTCGTGGCCGATTATCACCAGTATTTTGAGATATTCTTCTAGAGTCAACAGCAGCAACATTAGATAAATGTGAACGATCCTTGATTACAGCAAGTGCTAAACTTTCTATTGTTGCTGGATAATCTGAATGTCCTCGCATAACTCGCTTGCGGCTTTCTTCCCTATAGACTTCAGAAAACACTTCTCGTAGATTTAGCAATGGTTTAGTACCAAGAATTCTACCACAGACTTCATCTAGAGATTTGTTGAGTCCCATTAAGAACTTAAATATGCGCTTAGTTTCAATGATTTTCTTGAAATAAGCACGGTCATTTGAACAATTCCATTTGTGAGACTCAAACATGTCTAGCTACTGCCAATGTCGAGTGAGAGTAGTGAAATAGAGGTGACTGAGTTTTCTCCTTGTTTCAAGTCTTGAAGAGTACTTTCCACATGGAAAAGTTCGACTATGTTTTCGTGATTGGAGAAGGTATCACGAGCAGCATCCCAGATCTCCTTGGCAGTGGTGTATAGCAAAAAATTTTCTCCTATCTTGGTTGTCATAAAACCGATTAACCAAGACATAACAAGATTATTTTCTGCCCTCCACAATTTGAATTTTGGATCTTTTGGATCAGGTTAAGTGATAGCACCTGTGAGATAATCATCTCTGTTTCTTCCGCTAACAAATAGCATTGTTGATTGTGACCATTGGAGATAGTTATGGCCATTGAGTTTATGACTGATGATAGGAACAAGGCTGTTTTCGATTGTTGTTGGAGTTATTCCAGGGAGTGGGTTTGTTATTGATGAGTCCCCGGAAGATCCATCAGAGTCGGCCATAATAGGAGGTTACAGATATGTTTGAAACAGAGATGGTATTTTGGAGTTGCCCGAGAGAGAGAGAGGGACAGAATCCAAGAAAGGTATGTCGAGAGAAAAAAAAATATTAGGGATTTAGAGCCTAGGCTTTGATACCATGAAGCTTAATGATATTGGTGAAAAGCTTTTCTCATTTATCTCAAGGAATGAGTACATATATATACAATAGGAGTAGATCTGGCTTTATTATTTTGCTCCTAAAATATGACCTATATATATGATACACAATATTACTATCTATAAATATATGTACAGAATATTATCACAAGAAAATCACTTGGATACTAATTCCTAAAATATAGAAAAGAATCAAGATAATAGCCACTCCTTTCAAATTCGGCTGGTTTGATTTCCTACACTTACTATAGTTTCAGGAAATCCATGAAGTCTGACAATATTATCAAAGAAAACTTGTGCTACCAAGATTGCCGTATAGGGATGAAACAAAGGCACAAAGAGAGCATATTTGGAGAAGCAATCGATGACCACCAATAGCATCGATTTTCCATAAGATGAGGGTAAACCATCAATAATCCATGGATATATCAAACTAAACCTGGTGTGGAACTTGTAGTGGTTGAAGAAGTCCGGTTAGATGCATATGTTCACTTTTATTACATTGACAAATCAAACAAGCATGAACAAAATTCTGAACTTGCTTCTTGATTCCACACCAAAAAAAATCACGCGTCACCTAGAATAATGTCTTCCGATATCCTTTGTGAGCTATATTGTGAATTACTTCAATGATGAAAGAACAAAGTGCGGATGTTGGAAGGACAAAAACCTTCTATTTATAAAAGATCAACCCATCCTTGAAGTTCCATGTGGGTCCCAATTCCTTACATTGTAGCTGTTGGACAATTAGCTGCAATTCTGGTTGAATTTGAATCTCTTGTTTAATGGCTTCAAAGATCTGTAATTGTGGGCAAGAAAGAGACAACAATGTTCCCTCTTGTTCATTCTTTCGTGACTATGCATCTGCTACCTGATTTTCACGTCCCGCCTTATACTCAATGTGAAAATTGAAACCCAATAGTTTGCTTATCTAATGCTGCTGTAGAGAAGTAGTAAACCGTTTACTCAAGTAAAAATTTAAGGTAGTAATCAGTTCAAACTAGAAATTTGCGACCCCATAAATAAGCTCGCCAGTGTCAAATTGCTTTAGCTAGTCCAATGAATTCCTTTTCATATGTTGGAAGCTTTAAGTGTCATTAGGCAAAAGGTTGGCTATTAAAAGCTATTGGATTTGTTTCTTGCTGCAAAACTGCTCCAATCCCAATGTCTGAAGCATCACACTCTATGATGAACTCCATGTCAAAATTTGGAAGAGCTAACACCAATGCTTTAGTTATTGCATCTCGTAAGGTTAAGAAAGCTGTTTCCGCTTGATCATTCTAGAGGAAACTGTTCTTTCTTAATGGTTATATAAGAGGTGCAGTAATTAGACCATAGTTCTTCACAAATTTCCGATAATACCTAGTGAACCCAAGGAATCCTCTTAATGCCTAAACCGAATTAGGTCTTAGCCATGTAACCATAGCATCAATCTTTTGAGGATCTACTTGGGCACCTTTTCTTGACATGATGTGACCTAAGTATGACACCCGTGTTTGTGCAAAAAATACACTTTGATTGCTTCAAATACAACTGATGTTTTTAGAGGAGAAGGAAAACCATCTTAATGTGTTGCAAATGTTCCACCCATGAATGACTATAAATCAAAATGTCATTAAAGAAAAACCAAGACGAATTTCTTCAAATATCCCTTAAGCACCTCATTCATAAGTACTTGGAATGTTGATGGAGCATTAGTTAAACCGAATGGCATGACTAAAAATTCGAAGTGGCCGTGATGAGTTTGAAACGCAGTCTTATCAACATCTAGAGGATGTATTCTAACTTGATGGTACCCAAAACATAAATCTAGCTTTGAAAAATAATAGGCAGCATGTAATTCCTCTAACAACTCATCAATAATAGGTATAAGGAACTTATCTTTGATGATCTTCTCATTTAGAGCTCGGTAGTCGACACAAAATCTCTAAGTTTGATCTACCTTCTTGACTAACAAAACTGAGGATGAGAAAGGAGATTGGCTAGGTTAAATCACACCTTTAGCTAACATTTCATGACATCGTCTTTCAATCTCATCCTTCTGATTGTGCACGTAGCAATAAGGGCATACCACAACCAACGAAGTCTCCTAGATTAATCATATTTGATGATCACATGCTTGCAGTGGTGGAAGACCAACTGGGCTATCAAAAAGTTCTAAGAACTCTACCAATATCCTCTTTAAGTCTCTTTCTCAATCAACTTCCTTTTGTAATATAGCAATTTTGGATGGCACCTCCCTTCTAGCTATTCCACATATTACAACCCATTTCTCATTCTCATCAACGAAAAATCCCAAGTGATTGGACCTAAAGACTTAAGCCAATTCACTCCTAACACCACCTTTACTCCACATAACGATAATGCATATAAATCCAAAAGGAACAAATTTTCATCCACCTTTAACTCAACTTTCCAATAGATTCCTTGACTTTGCAACCTCTCTCCATTCGCCACCACCACTCTCAAACAATCTTTGAGTTCCAATTGCAAGTGAAGTGTTTAAACCAAGCCATGCAAGTACTTCCAAAATCTACTAGAATTATTATCAAATGACCCTTAATCAATCCTCATACCTTCATCGTTTGTAGTTGAGTGAGTGAGTCCCACCATAGCTTGTAAGGAAATTTCCAACTCCTCTTCGGCATCCTCCTCTTGAACTGATTCTTCTAGCAGATTATCTAGACTAGGATCTTCCTCATTTCTAACTAGAACAGACATTTACATTTGTGTCCAACAGTGAATGGCTCATCACAGTTGAAACAAAGCCCTTTCTCTCTCTGACACGCCAAATCTAATCGACTCAACCTATGCACATACTGACCCTTGCTACTCGAACTATTCGGAGTGAAATTCCTCCCGGCTGGTGTCATCTCCTCCGTAAAATGAATTCCCCTCCTCTCGCACAAACGTGCTAAAGCCATGGCTTGATTCATATTTCAAGGTTGATGTAACTCGACTTCTACGACGATGTACTCCTTTAATCCATTGATAAAAATTGCAATTTCATCCTAAGGCAAAAGAGAGGTGGTATGGGCAGCCAATTGTTCGAACCTTCACTGATAAACTTCCAACATGCCGATTTGCTAGAGTTTGGTGAGTTCACCTAGTTTATTAGCTCTCTAGGGAGGACCAAATCGAGGTTGCACATCCTCTTGAACTCGTCCCACATCATTTCTAGTTTTTCTCTCTCTAACTTCAAAAACCAAAGTTGTACATCGCCTCCCATGTGAAACGTAGCAAACTCCACCATGTCCACTACCGCAATCTTTTGATGTCGAAAGAAATGTTCACACCTATTGAGCCAGCCAATGGGATCAACATTTCCATCATATTTAGGAAAATCGATCTTGGAATTTTTTTAAGTGAATACTCCCCTTTTTTATCGACTTCCATGGCTATCCTCACCTTCCTTTGTCCTTCAATAACTAACCCCTCCATCTAATTGACCTTTGGCGACTTAAGACCCTGACACTCGATGTATCTAACTAGTGATTTCCATATTAATTGTTGTTGTTTCTATTCCATCCTTTCACTATCTTCCTTGTACATCATCATGAAGGCCTCGAATTACTGCTGCAATTGCTTGATTTCCTCCATAAACCATGGCTCTAATACCAATTTGTTAGCGGATCGAATTTGAAATTTGGTAATGGGACAATTACAATTTATTTCTTCTTAAAACTCTATATGTCCTTATTCTTCTTCCTTCCTAGGTGATCTATGATTAGTGTATGTAAGGCTACTTAAGATCTCTAGGGAAACATTGAGTATAAAAATTTTAGGAAAAAACTTGGACTTCTCATCTATGTGTTATCTTATTTATGTAGTAGTTCCATACATAGCAGTTGAGAAAACCCCCTCTAACTGCCCTTTCTAAGAATACTTAACAAGACTCCGACAAATACACATTAAGTGCACAGATGGATGCCATGCAATACCACTAAACATCCTGATGAACTTCTTATTTTATTCAAATACAAACATATCTAATCAAAAAACATACTAACTACTTATATAAATATATTAACTACTTTTGTTCTTCCAGAGTATAAACATGCTTAAAGGGAATAACATAATTGTTGTAAGTGTTGCTAAAACATTATCCATTCTCTTCTCAACATCATTCTCATGACCTATATTTGGATTATTCACACTCTTGTTCAACATAGCTACTACAACTCAATCACCACGACAAACAATTAACCAACTACAGGACATGCAAACACACAATTCTCCAATGATTTTCATAAAATAAACACAGACCACAATTCCCCTAAATTTAACCCATATGCTAATAAATCTGATTCCACTTTTCAAACATATTGATAAAAGTTTCAAAATTCACAAACATACCTTCATTATAATACCAAATATGATTTACACTAAAAGCTTGATTAGATTAATGCATTAACCAATTGATGGAAAGATTTGATCTTTCTAAAATTTGGATATGAAAAATCCTTTTGTTTACTGCAACAAGAAATTGCTAAGAAGAAGGATAGAGGGTCTAATTTTATTAGGTGCTTTCAGTAAGTGATAATTGAGCTTTACATGCATGAAAAGACACTTGTTAACCTAATTTTAGGTCATTAAGGGCATAAATGTAATTAAAAGAATAATGCAAGATAGAATAACTCTAGGCACAATTAGAGACTCCATTTGGATGCCCAATCAAGGCATTGGGATGAAGTCAAATGCCTTAAAGGGTTCGTTCAAACAACTCAAAATCTTCCTAAAGATAACAAAGCTAGTAAATTTAACAAATAATAGTTCAATATGGTATCACATCTAGCAAACTCAAACTTTAGGTATAAAATTTGAAGAACCAAAGTTTGTTCAAGTATTTAATTTAGCAACTTCAAAATTCAATATAGAATTGAAAAAAAAAAAAAAACTAAAATTCAAGTAGGGATTTTGAAATTATTCTTAATATATTAATTCACTAATATCCCCCTAACTTGTGGGTTATGACTTTAATTGAAGTCCATCATTGTGGATAACTTAGTTAAATGAGATTAAAATGACTATGCAATGATTTGAACTTATGACCTCTTATTCTAACACTATATTGAGTTTAGCTCCACAGCCATTTAATCCACAAGTTTAACCTTTTAGATTGGTTATATTATATGGTTTTGAAGCTAAAATAAAAAATCATATAAAATTTAGCACTATAAACATCGAAGTTTAAGCTTGTTAATATAGTGTGAGCTAAAGTCAAGTAAAAGCATATGAAAGTAAACTTTCGGGAGGAGTGAAAACAGAAATACAAAAGCCTAGAACAAAGGCAAAAGAATAATGAAAAAATGTAGATAGTAATAAGTAATTTGCAAACTTATTAGCTGTTATAGCTAAAAGGCCATATAGTGAATGAGAGTCCTAACAAATAAGATTTACCTTTGATATACATATTCAATGTCATCAGCACTTAATTCAATCAAGAGATTTGTGTTAAGACTTTCCATAATTCCTATGGAAAATGAATGAGTCCCTGCATTCTGTGCCCAAATCATTTTTGGTTAAAAAAAATGTGAAAATAGTAACTACCACAAAAATTCAAGAGCAGAACATAACTGGATGTTGATTTATCCTTTCAAACCTTCCTTGAATACCATACAATGGTAACTGGTGTCTTGTAAGTCGATTCTGATCTGCCTGTTGGAAACAGAAGAAACCTTTTCTTATTTTAAGAATGATCATCAATCTAACCTTCCTAGTTTATAAAGAAAACGGAAAACTACTGTTCAGCATTTTAGTCATTATTGAAATTATTTGCTGATCCACAAGCCACAAAACTGACATTTTTGCAACAATTTTATTGACAAGTAAAGAAACTTCTAAATATCAGTACCTACATCATAGAATGAAGCAATAACTTGCAATGGCAATGATTAATGTAAAACCACCACTATTAAAAATTTGGAAAAGAATTCTACCCAGTACACCAATCAAATCAGGTCAGTTTTGAGACAAAATATAGAGATAAAATTACCACAGGATTCTGCAATGGATAGTTTTAGTAGGCTGAAGTAACTAACCTCCCAGTAATTCCACAGTTGATTATGCAAGCAACTCCAGAAAGGTGCAGAGCAAAAGTCTGGCTGTCCATTGAATGCCTCATAACTGACTCCGATTTTATTACATTCCAGGCCATCTAAGGTAAACCTCACTCTCTCAAGAAGCATCCACATGGAAAAATTTGTTCCCAGGCTTTTCAATTGCCCAGGATCACCCTCCAGAGATTAAAAGGAACAATGTCTCAGCTAGATAGAACAATAGAGAAGCTTACCATACAATTTCACCCAGCAGAAATATAAAAGAACTCTTCACATAATTGGCAATTGAGTTCTAATTAGCTTCATAACAAAGTAGAGAAGTTAAAAGAAATTATGTTTGATCATTGCTGTACAATATTAGCTCATTAATTTGTTCACAAAAGCCATAAATGTTTACCTCATTCCAAAGTTTATTAATAATATAAGAATGTGAGATCTCTACTAGCCAACAAAGACTGCAGTATACATTGAGGATCAATAATAAAATTGCAGGACTTTTTTTTTTTTTTGCGGGGTGGGGTTGGGGGTGCAAAAAATGTGAATTTGAAGAACTGAATTTTATTTTAGCAAGAGCTTCCAATTTCATCATGCTGGTTGGCATGACACATCCATCATATCCACCTCCCAAGGGAAAGATGTTTTGCCACCAGGAAGTGTATAAAAATGGCACTCCAACTATTAAGCACACAGAATTTATCTAAGCACACGTTTTGCAGGCTCCCACACATATAGATCTACAACAGATAGCAGATGTCTATATTGGAGAGTACATAGTGGACTGTTAGAAAAAAAGAAAAAGAAAAAAACCAGCAATCCATGGAAGAAATGCAAATGAATTGGAAACACAATGATTGACCTGTTCCATATGAATAATTTGATTTAGCTAGTCTTTGTCATGCCAGAGGTTAAGAGCAGGCAAGCCAATGAAAAATAAAGGGGCTGTTACTAAAAAAAAAAGAAGAAGAAGAAGAAGAAGATAATGCACACTTGGCAGAGTAACTACAAAAAGCATCCCTAGTACCTGATGAGGGATCACAAGGTAAAACTCCTCAAATGATGGAATATTGGAGTAACCAGAAAAATCTCCAACAAGGTTAACCCTCAAAAACTTATCATCAGAAGTTGCAGTTCTATTTTCAGGACCCACAATTACTTCCTGCAGATAAAAAATAGGGCTGGTGGATAAGTATAGGAAAGGTAGTAGTGAAGCTATCTTCAATGAAGATGGGGCTTTATTGCTTGGTTCTAGTCCAACAAGAAAACAACAATAAGGAATAACAATCATACTAAAAGAAAAAATGCAGTAAGTTAACTCAATTTGACACTATTTAAATAAAGGGCAAAAAAGTTCTTTCTACAAGATCAGAAAAACAATAAAGGACACAATGAAAGCAGAGGCCTAATCATGATTCAATATGTCCATACTGAAAGAGAAATATATAACATCACTAAGATGTGCATGAACTTTGACAAGGAATATCAAGGCTAGGGAGGTTACAGAGACTGGCTCAAAGTTATACCTTCCCCAACAATTCAGCTATATAATCTCATAAAGGTTAAAACTCTAAAGTGATTAAAGGCCTTCAACTTCCTCATGAAAATGTTCATATCTGGATATATCGTAAGAAAAGGGTTATAGAGACACAAATGTGAAGTTCTGTTAGTGACAGCGGTTTGTTATCACGTTCGAGGTTTGTGGGAGTCGCTAGTAGAGGCTTTCACCGTGGATCTGACCTTGTGCCCTAGCTTTCCTATGTTGATTATACGCTGGGCTCATTTAGAGAGAACCCAAGATCTGGGGGGTTTGTGATATTTTTTTTTGTTTGAATTCAAGTTGGATTTCCTTCCTTCCTTTTACACATACAAATACTAACAGCCCAGGATCCCTCTTCCTCCTAATTCCTAGCAGTTACACGTTGTCCCCCCCCCATGTTTCTTACATGCTTACTCCTACACTACTTCCTACTACCCCACTACGCCACCTCCTCTTGCAGAATACCCATGTTCCCCTTGCTACCACCCCCCCCCCCCCTCGACGTGGCGCATGACCTCATGTGCTATGGACAGATATCAATGACACAGCATCTTTACCTCTTCCCAGGTGGCCTCAACTAGTGAATATCCTCGCCAATGGACAAGGACCTCCGGTTGGGAGCTGGTATGGCATGCTTCTAGGATTGCTTGAGGAGTTGGAACGAGACACCCTTTGTGATCTCAAGAAGTTCAGGCTTGGCTAGAGGTTCCCCTAAGAAGTGCTTAAGTTTGGAAACATGGAATACAAGGTGAATTCTGACTTCTGAAGGCAACTCAAGCTTGTATGCGACGAGGCCAATGCATTTGGCTATGCGAAACGGGCCATAGAACTTGGGTGCTAACTTTGAGAAGTGTCTCTTGCCCATGGAAGCTTGGCGGTATGGTTGAAGTTTAAGGAGGACCCGATCTCCTTTCGCAAATTGGAGGTCTCGGTGGTGAGAGTCATACTGGCGTTTCATGGTTTGCTACGCCCATTCCAGTCGTAGCTTTAGCTCCATTATCATGTTATCAGTCTCTTATGGCCGTGTCTACAGCTGCCAATTTGGTGCCTCCTGATACATAAAAGAGAAGCCGTGGAGGAGCTCTTCCGTATACCACTTGAAAGGGAGTGGTTTTGAGGGAGGAGTGGTAGTTGGTATTGTAGTAGTACTCAGCCCACACCACCCACTCGGTCCACTTTTGCGGATGGTCACCGGTGAAGCACCATAGATATACTTCCAGCGTGCAGTTCTCCACCTCGGTTTGACCATCGCTTTGGGGTTGATATGCGGACGAGAAGGAAAGTGTCATCCCTTGTAGTCAAAATAGCTCTCTCCAAAAGGCACTTGTGAAGGTAACATCCCTATCGCTGACGATGGACTCCGATTTTCCATGGAGGCACACAATTGTGTCAAAGAAGAGCCATGCGATAGTGACAACTGAGTAGGGATGGCTCATTGCTGTGAAGTGCCCATATTTGGAGAACCTATCAACCACCACAAGGAGGACCGTTTTCCCAAGTGAACGTGGAAGTCCTTCCACGAAATCTATGGAAATGTCTACCCACACTTGGTTGGGAACCAGCAGCAGTTAGAGGGGGCCTACCGACTGCAGATGCTCGACTTTGTAACCCTGGCAAGTCTGGCACCCTTGCACCAACTCCCTGACTTGCCCCCCTCATCCCCTTCCAATAGAATTCACTTGTGAGCCAATGGAGGGTTCACTGGTACCTCTCATGACACTGATTATGAACAGCTTGGATGATGGTTGCGCATAGCGCACGCGCTCCTTAAGGAAAATGAGTCCCTGTCACCATGTCCATTCCAGCCCGATGTCCTTGGTTTGAATGTTAGCTACCAGTTGCTGCAAGTCAAGGGAGGAAGCAACCTCCTTCTTCACCAGCTCAAGCAACTGCAGTTAAGGAAGAGAGATAGCAAAGGTTGTTGTGGTCTCTTCATGGCGCCTAGATAGTGCATTAGCTACCCTATTCTCACGGCCTGCCCGATACTCAATATCGAAATCGAACCCTAGTAGCTTGCTAATCCAATGCTGTTGAGGAGAAGTGAATACTCTTTACTCCAATAAGAACTTGAGGCTATAATGATCTGTCTTCACTATGAATCTCCTTCCTATAGGTAGGCTTGCTAATGGAAAACTGCCTTAGCTAAGCCGATGAGTTCCTTTTCATATGCCACTAACTTGAGGTGCCTTTGTGCGAAGGGGCGGCTGAAGAATGAAATAGGTTGGTTTCGCTGTTGTAACACCACCCCTATGTCGGTGTCGGAGGCATCACATTCAACCACAAAGGCCTATTCAAAATCGAGCAGTGCCAGGACGAGGGCATGCATCATGGCTTTCTGGAGGTCCTCAAAAGCCTGGTCCAATTCCGATGTCCACATGAAGTTATGCTTCCTCAACATGCGTGTTAATGGCTCAGCAATGACCCCATAGTTTTTGACAAACTTCCAGTAGCACCCCATAAGGCCCACGAATCCTCTAAGGGCTCGGATGGTGGTCGGCTTTGGCCATTATGCTACAACCTCAATTTTGTGTGGATCAGCTTCCACCCCCATATTGGAAATGAGGTGGCCCAGATAAGTGACTTGCTGCTGAGCAAAGGAGCACTTGGAGGCCTTTAGCCGGAGATGGTGCTATCGTAGCAAGGAGAACACCTTGCTTTAAGTGTTGCAAGTGCTCCACCTAGGTCTTGCTGTAGATTAGTATATCGTTGAAGAAAACCAACACAAACTTCCTTAGCTGCTCCCAGAAGACTTCATTCATGAGAGCTTGGAATGTGGAGGGGGCATTCGTGAGGGCGAAAGGCATGACAAGGAACTCAAAATGCCTGTGATGAGTACGGAAGGTGGTCTTCTCCACATCCTTTTCCCGCATTCTAACTTGGTGATGTTAGAAGACCACAGCATTAAATTAGGAAATTTTTTATTTAGGAAGTTTTTTTAATATAGAAATCTCAAGATAATTAGAATAGGTTAAAAATAAGATATACTTTCCTATTTTTCCAAATCTTGTTAGCAATGTACAGTGTATATATATATACCTTTTATGTATAATAAAATTGTGAGTGAGAGAATTTCCTCTTCACGTTTTACGACATGGTATCAAAGCCCTAGGGTTTAGAAATTCTAGAAATTTTTTTCAACCTTCATTACCGACTTTATAGATTAGCCTTCATTGCCAACATTCTTCTTATTCCTTTGCATCATACCTCATCTGGTTCCATTGCACCATTCTCTAATCTACCTCAATCCTGGTCTTTTTCCTAGAGAACAGCTAGCAATTAAAGTCACTCTCCATCAATTGCATTAGAAACCAGCATAGGGAGACTTGAACCTATCAAGAGGGAAAGAAGAATTATAGCCATGACTGACGAGGAAACCAAGAAACCCAATATTCTCATGGGTGAATTGCAGAATATTCATCAATCTTACAAACTTAATGGCCAAAACTATTTGAAATGGTCTCAACTTATCCGTACATATCTAAAAGGCAAGGGAAAAATTAGACATATTCTTGGTACAGGACCTAAACCAGATGAGCGAAACTTCGAGATTTAGGATGAAGAAGATTCCATGATTACGTCCTAGCTATGGAGTTCGATGACACCTGAGATTAGTGATACATGCATGTTTCTAACCTCTGCAAAGGGTATTTGGAATGCTCTTCATCAAACATACTCGAAAGCTAATGATGCCGCTTGAGTATATGAAATTAAAGTAAAAACCATGGCTGCAAAACAAGGCAATAAAAATGTAACGGAATATGCTAATTTGTTGCAAAATATGTAGTAAGAACTAAATCATTATCAAGTTATTGAAACAAAATGTTCTGATGATACAGTAATTTTAAAGAGGTTCATTGAGAAAGACCGAGTGTATGATTTTTTAGTTGGCCTAAATGCAGAGTTTGATCAAGTTAGAATCCAAATTCTGAGTAAAGATAATGTCCCTTCTCTTAATGAGGTGATTTCTATGATTAGGGCTGAGGAAAGTCACAAAAGCATCATGCTAGCACTAGAAATATCTGAAGGATTAGCTTTGGTTGTACAAGAGAAACTGAATAGGAGCAAAATGAGAGATATACCTCAAAATGATCCTCATGACAGCTTATGGTGTTCTTATTGTAAGAAACTGAGACACACTAAGGATCGCTATTGGAAACTACATGGAAAACCCTTTACTTCAAGTCAAGAGTAGGGCCAAAAGGGTAATCCAAAGATACAACAGCAAGTAAATCAATCAATTTCTGTTTCACAACTGAATGGGGGAAAATAACACCAATCTATTCAATAAAGACGAGATAGAAAAGCTAAGGAATCTATTGGGATCATTAAAAAAGCCCAGTTCCTCTTGCTCATTAGCACTCTCTAGTAAGACTCTTTCTCATGAATCAAATACCTCAGATCAATCCATACAAGACCATTAGATTATTGACTCAAGAGCCACATACTACATGACACCTTCACCTGTTCATTTTTCAACCTATACACCTTGTCCTAGCAATAGGAAGGTTGCTATTGTAAATGGATCAATTACCACAGTAGCTAGTGTTGGACATGTTCAGCTGAGTCCAACCTTGCTACTAAGAGATGTACTTCATTTCCCACAATTATCCACTAGTCTATTGTCCATTCATAAAGTAACCTATGATTTGAATTGTAATGCCTTGTTTTATCCCTCTCATTGTGTATTTCAAGACCAGGTGACAGGGAAGAGGATTGGAGATGCTAAGGAAAAGGCCGGTCTCTACTATCTTGATGCATCTACCATATAGACATCGACCATCAAGCATATCTCTTTAGAGTCTTGTTTTACGATTTCAAATAAAGATGTCATTTGGCATCAACATTTTTGTTTTGGTCATCCTTCATGTACTATCTTAAAGATAATGTTTCCATCTTTGTTTAAGAATGTTAAAGTCAAAGACCTTGACTGTGATGTATGTGAATTTGCCAAACATAAAAGAGTCTTTTTTCCAATGAGTAATAATAGAAGTTCTTTACCTTTTTCATTAATCCACCTTAATATTTGGGGACCATCTAGAACTCCTAATATTACAGGAGCCAAGTGGTTTGTGTCTTTTATAGATGATTTTATTAGAGTCTTAGATATTTCTTCTTAAGCATAAATCAAATTTGACTACCGTTCTTCCAAACTTTATTGCCGTGGTGAACAAGCAATTTAGTGTAAAGATAAAAAGATTTTGATTTGATAATGCTAGGGATTATTTCAATCAAGTTCTTTCATCATATTTCTAACAAGAAGGGATAATTCATGAATCATCTTGTGTAGACACTCCCCAACAAATGGGTTAGCTAAGAGGAAAAATAGCCACTTACTAACCATGACACGGGCTTTACTCTTCCAAAACAATGTTCCAAAATCATATTGGGGAGAAGTTGTCCTTACTGCTACACACATCATAAATTGCTTACCCTCCAAAACTTTAGGAAATAAAATACCAATGCAACTTCTTTCTGAGTTTTACCCTAACATTAGAACAACAAATAATATAAATCCTCAGATTTTTAGCTGTCTAGCGTTTGTTCATGTATCCAGCCACAACAAAAGTAAACTTAATCTACAAGCAATCAAGTGTGTGTTCGTTGGGTATTCTCCAACAAAGAAGGGCTACAAGTGTTATCACCCACTTACACAAAAATTTTATGTTTCTATGGATACTACATTTGTGGAGGGCTAATCTTTTTTCTCTCAGCATTATCTTTAAGGGGAGTCTAATTCAATGGAAGAAGAGAAGGCAAATGAGTTATCCTTTCTTGAACTACCAATATCACATTCTTCAATGCCATTATCTAAATCTCCTCCACCAAAACCAAGCCTTGAAACTGTTGAAACAGAAACAATCCCTACTAATGACAACCTTGATAGTAGAAGGTATGGATAGGTATATTCAAGAAGAGAAGTCCCAACACTAGATCTTATGCAACTCTAAAACTCAGACTTTACTCCTGGAAATGAGGTATGCATAGATTCAATTCCCTTAACTGTTCCACCTAATCTTGACCTACCTATTTCCTTGTGAAAAGGGTCTAGAGAGTGTACTAAGCATCCAAAATACCCATTGGCTAAATTAGTATCTTTTCATAGATTTTCTCAATCTCATAGGAGCTTCTTAGCTAACGTAAACATCATTCAAATTCCCAACAACTTATCTGATGAGAAATGGAGAGGCTATGAGAACAGAAATGGAGGCTCTTGAGAAGAATGGAACTTGGGAAGTTGTAGAACTGCCAGAAAACAAAAAAATAGTAGGATGCAAATGGGTATTTGCTATAAAGTACAAGTCTGATGGGTCTTTAGAAAGATACAAGGCGAGGTTGGTAGCTAAGGGATACACTTAAACTTATAGAGTAGATTATGAGGAAACTTTCACACCAGTAGCTAAGATGAATATTGTGAGAATTTTTTTGTCACTAGCTGCAAATTTCGATTGGGATTTATAGTAATTCGATGTAAAAAATGCATTTCTTCATAGGGATTTAGAGGAAGAAATATATATGGAGATGCCATCAGGATTTGGAAAAGAAATGAAAGGGAACAAGTTTTGTAGACTAATGAAGGCATTAAATGGACTCAAACAGTCCTCGAGGGCATAGTTTGGCCGGTTTACTAAGGTAATGATCAACAATGGGTATGAGCAAAGCTAGGGCGATCATACATTATTCATCAAGCATACGGCTTCAGGGAGAGTGACGACACTCTTGGTGTATGTTGATGACATAATTGTTACTGGAACAATGAGAAAGAGAAGGAGATCTTAAAAACTTGTTTAGCAAGAGAGTTTGAGATCAAAGTCTTGGGAAAATTGAAGTATGTTCTAGGGATAGAAGTAGCTAGGTCTTGACAAGGTATTTTCATTTCCCAACAAAAGTATGTAGTGGATCTTCTGAAAGAAACCAGCAAGATAGCTTGTAAACCTACTTCAACACCAATTGAACTCAATCACAAACTAAGCAAAGCTAAGGATGATAAAGACGTAGATAAGGAAAGATTTCAAAAGTTGGTTGGAAAGCTAATATACTTGGCACATATACGACCAGATATTGCATATGCTGTGAGTGTAGTAAGTCAATTCATGCACAATCCTAAGGATGTTCATCTACAAGCTGTAAACCATATACTTCATTATTTGAAAGCTAGTCCAGGTAAAGGAATTTTATTTAAGAAAGGTGGAGGGCTTACCCTTGAAGCTTACACAAATGCGGACTATGCTGGCTGTCCGATTGATCGACGGTCGACAACAGGCTACTACACTTTCTTAGGAGGTAATTTAGTCACATGGAGGAGTAAGAAACAAAACATGGTGGCTCGATCAAGTGCAAAAGTGAAATTAAGGGCTATGGCTCAAGGGGTTTGTGAGCTTTTGTGGTTAAAGATTATTCTTGAAGATCTGAAGATAAAGTGGGAGGAACCTATGAGACTATATTGTGATAACAAATCAACTATCAGCATTACACACAATCCAGTACAACATGATAGGACAAAGCATGTCAAAATTGATAGACATTTTATAAAGAAAAAGTTAGACAGCAAGCTAATTTGTACACCCTATATTTCTACCAAAGAACAACTAGCAGATGTGTTCACAAAAGAGTTGAGTTTTTCTAATTTCTTAACAATTATATCCAAGCTGGGAATGGATGATATATATTCACCAGCTTGAAGGGGAGTGTTAGAAGATCACAACATTAAATTAAGAAATTTTTTATTTAGGAAGTTTTTTTAATATAAAAATCTCAAGATAATTAGAATAGGTTAAGAATAAGATATACTTTCCTATTTTTCCTAATCTTGTTAGCAATGTACAGTGATATATATATACCTTTTATGTATAATAAAATTGTGTGTGAGAGAATTCCCTCTTCACGTTCTATGACAAGTGATATCCGAAGCATAGATCAACCTTGGAGAAATAACAAGCTCCAAAAAGTTCCTCCAGGAGTTCGTCAATCACTGGAATAGGGAATTTGTCCTTGACCGTCTTCTTATTCAACCTGCGGTAATCGATGTAAAACTTCCAGGAATTTTCCCCCTTTCTCACTAACAGCACAAGGGATGAGAAAGGCGAGTGGCTGGGTTAAATCTACCCCTTTTGGAGCATCTCATCGCACTGATGCTTGATCTCATCCTTCTATCCATGGGGGTACCTGTAAGGTCGGACGACAACCGAGGCAGCCCCTGGGTGTAGCTTGATGGCATGGTCACATCCTTGCGACGGGGGCAACTCCTGTAATAGCTAGAAGACATCCTGAAACCCTGTGAGGAGACGCTGCAATTCACTATGGCCTTCTCCTTCCTTCACCAGGGACACGATACTTGGAAGTACTGTTGTTCGCAAGTCCCCCCGCAGTTCTACACTTTCACTCCCCTTCAAGAAGCACATCTGTATGGCCGTGAAATCCTAACAGATGGGACCAAGGGATCGGAACCAATTCACCCCTAAGACCACGTCGACTCCACATAGGGGTAGAGAGTATAAGTCGACTGTGAAGGCACTGCCCCCTAGCTCCAGCCGAACCCCCTTACAGACCCTGTCACTTCCCACGTTGTCCCCATTGGCTACGACCATGCTAAGCTTCTCCCATGCCCTCATTGGTAGACCTAACTCCGTGACCAAGTCAACACACATAAAGCTATGCGTGCTACCCGAGTCCACCAATACAACCACGGGATGCCCCTTAATGTGGCTACGTACCTTCATAGTCTGGGTTTATGCCAGCCTAACCATTGCCTGCAAGGAGATTTCCAGCTGGCTCTCCTTTCTTTCCTCCTCCCCATCCTCTAGGCTAGCCGTGTCCTCCCATTCCAGCCAAAACAACTTCTTGCACCTATGACCCACCGTAAAAGGTTCATCACAATTAAAACACAGCCCCTTGCTCTGTCTCTCCTCCATCTTGGCCCTACTCAGTTTTTTGGCATATGCAGGTCTTGTTAGAACTTCGCTAAGCGCCGCTGGTCACCTTTTATTCTCGCCTTCTTCTCAAGGCCCTATAGTCCTTTTCTCGTAAAGCCTCACGAGGCTCATGGCTTGGGTCAAGCTGGTGGGATGGTAGAGTTCAACCTCAACAACTATTGCCTCCTTAAGTCCACTGATAAAGATTGTCACCTCGTGTTTGGGGGCTAAGTCCACCACTTGGGCGAACAGTTGTTCAAACTTCCACCAGTAATTTTCTACTCTGTTTAACTGGCGAAGCTTGGACAACTCGCCCACTTTGTTGCTCCGGATGGGAGGGCCGAACCGGAGGTTGCAAAGGTGCTTAAACTCAGGCCAAGCTAATTGGGGGTGCTCTCGCTTCAGCTTCAAAAACCATAGCTGCTCGTCACCTTCCAAATGGAAGGCAGCCACCATGACCTTCTCCTCCTCTGCTATGGACCGGTGTTCAAAGAATTGCTCGCACCGGTTGAACCACCCCAAGGGGTCTCCACTACCATCATACTTAGGAAAATCCCACCAGACAAGTCAGGGCAAGGGAGCTCCCCGGTCTAACTGCCCACTCTCAGCCTGATTCTCACCCATCTCTTCCCTCTTCGTTGCTTCCTCTCTCGACTACATTGCTTCCTTTGTCAGACTCTCTAATTAGATGGCAAGGCAGTCCTAATGTGCCTCCATCTGCTCCAAGCGAGCCCAATTGTCCTGATACATCGCCAACAAGGCTTCCAACTGCTAATGAACCTTGGTCCAATCCCCCATCGTGTCCTGCTCTGACACCAAATTGTTAGTGACAGTGGTATGTTGTCGCGTTCGAGGTTTGTGGGAGTCGCTAGTAGAGGCTTTCGCCGTGGATCCAGCCTTGCACCTTAGTTTTCCTATGTTGATTGTAGGGATTGTAGGTTGGGCTCGTTTAGAGAGAACCCAAGATCTCTGAAGTTTATGATTTTTTTGTTTGAATTCAAGTTAGATTTCCTTCCTTCCTTTTACACATACAAATACTAATAGCCCGGGATTCCTCTTCCTCCTAATTCCTAGCAGTTACATGTTGTCCACCCCCCCATGTTTCTTACATGCTTGTTCCTACACTACTCCCCACTACGCCACCTCCTCTTGTAGAATACTCATGTTCCCTTTTCCAACTCCTAAGTTCATCATTTATGACTTCAAAGCTATTGCTAGTTTTACATTGATGAGCTTCTAGAGAAAACTTGATGGCTATCTAGGTCAAAGACATCATTTCAAAGACAATAATCACAACTAAGATGGCCAAAGAGGAGTCCGGGTGGTTGCAAAGTCAACTAGGAGGCTAGGAGATTCAATTAGGCCAAACAAAATGCAATCAGGTTGATCCAAAAGTGGACCAGAGTAACAAATAGGTCAACTAGAAATGAAATTAGGCCAACTATACTTGATGCACAGCAAAATAGGTCAACTGAATTTACAATTAATTCAACTGAGTTGGCTTATTTGAAGACTAAGCAAAAAACTTTGGCTATTTAGCCGAATCAATTAGTTAGTTGTCATAATTTTCTTTCCTATTTTGTTATTTCCTTTCTTTGATGAATTAGGGTTATAGTTAACCTACATAAAGGCATCACTTATAACAAAATAAGCAAGTTTTGAGATTTTATTAAACCTTTTGGTTATTATTTATTTAGTCAAATGGATTTCCCGTAATTCTTGAATATCAAGAGTGTTGCCTTTCTTTACTCACCGAGTTCTTATCGATCTTATGATTTTAGCAACCATGTTATTTAGATTCCTTGTGTCATAGTAGTATCTACTTAACACCCTAGATTATTTTGTCAATTGTTAATCATATCAATTTTTTATTCAATCTAATCCCAACTCGTTTTGAGAATAGTGCATAATGTCTATTCTTGATTTATCTATATCTCTTTTATATCCATTCTTAAATATACCAAAACACCATAAAAGTACCATCTTTTGTTATCTTTTGTCATATTAAACCTTAAATCCGAAAATCACATGTTAGCCCATTTCAGAGCAATCTAAGACCCTCATCAAAATTTCTCTTTAATCCTTAAAAATTTCTAACACCCAATATACACCTATAGAATATGCAATATATGAAGAAGAAGAAAAAAAAAAGGAAAGAAATCACATAAAAATAATTTCTTTGCTGTAAATTATTGCTTATGGTGAGCATACCGAAATCCGTTTTCCTGTCTTAATCTCAACCCGGACACTGAATCCAAGAGACCTTTGTCCAATGCCAAAAACGTGGAACCTAAATGAACATAATGAATTATGTTATGGCATAATTCCATCACACTTTCAGGAGGAAAATCTAATTATAAATGTAACCCCGATTTTGCTTATGTATCTAGTGTGATGTACATGAAAGTCAAAATTCAACTCATGCAGACAAACTTTCTACTGGTTAAAAACTATGTCAATCACAAGTAACAACCATATATGTGGCAAGCATTGGATTCTTTTATGATGCAATGACTGTAATTGTTGTGTATTCATCCCAATCCAGGATTCACTATTAAATTTTTTTATTCAATGGGAAAATGCAGCTGAAGTAGTCTGTGGAACCTACCAGTCTCCTGGGAATCTGAGGCAATGAGCAGTGTTGGCCTTTCCTTTAAGGATCTTGTCAACTGATAAAGGAATAATAAACTCCAAAATGAGAAATTTGCATTCAGCAAATAGCACTGAAAATGATGGAATATCAGTTGGCACTCACACACATTGCCACATGATGATGGAATCCGCCGTTGGGGTCCACAAGGACAACAAACTGGCTGTGATAAACAACATAGAGGATTTTAAAGTTCTGAGCATTTGGCTAAATATCATAGTCCCAAATGTAAGGAGAAGATAAGTAAAGCGAGCATAGTATGTTTAACCCAAACCAACATTATACTTGTTATTCAATGAAAGGCTAGTTTATCATCAGCTGAAAGATATGCTATTAGTAAGCACCATGTTCACATCGAGTAAGATATATTACTCTCTCTGTGCCTTCCTAAATCAAGCACATATAAATAACCCTAGCACTAGAAATTTTAGGGTGAGAAGGAAATGGTACTGTAGATTCCTAACTCCAACGACATGTTGCAGATACTGAATAAAAAAAAATCGTGCATTGCTACCAAAATTTTAGCTCTGATATTGCAACCACGTAAACTGAGATGTCCTAGATCAATAAATTGAGCTATGGACTAAAAAACTTCTACAAGAGAACAAAATGAAGACAATTGCATAATTATCTCAGAAAATATACAAAAATAAAGAGAAAAATAAACCTGAGTATGCTCAATAAAGTGACCATTCTCATCTCGCAACCTATAAAAAGAAGATAGCAAAACTCACTTGACTAATTAATGCAACAGTCCAAAGCTAGATTTTTAACAACCTCTACAATCCATTCAATTGTTTTAATTGAGTTTAACAAGGGTGAAAAAATGGTAACGTGGTGTGTTTTAATGATTAACGGTAGCATTTCAGCTAAAATCCTGCCATCAAATGCTGCCATATTACTATATATACAAATGAAGCCTCCAATTGTAGGATTTCTGTGCCTGAAAATGTAAGGATATCATAGACCAAGATGAAGTCCAGAAAAAACCACAAAAAAAAAATTTTTAAAAGCCAATAAAATTACAAGAAACAAAATGTTAGCAACCGGCTCACCCCTGCTCCCTTGCGTGTATACACACACTGGAACAAGAGGAGGAGTTGAATTCAACCAAGTTGTGTCCTAGCAAGTAATGTATTAGAGTAGTGGTGTTATGTGTCGTGTAAGTTGTGTCCTAATGTGTTGTGTAATGTGGCGTCAGGGTATGTGATGCTGTGGGCAGATTAGTGGGAGTGAGGGGTTGTGAATAATAACAAAAGGAGAGAAAATAGGATGGTGGTTAGTAACCACCCTTGAAACCTGCATTGTACTTAAACAAGAGGAAAAGAAATGAAAAGCAAGCCTATTTTCAATCCAGAAAATTATTTCCTTGAGATCTTGGGTCCTCTCCTAACGAGCCCCCACTCGGCCACCATAGGAAAGCAAGGATGAAAAATACGCTCCAAAAGAATCGAACTAGATTTCATAATTAATAAACCCGTTACACGATCCTCTAAACGATCCGATAACAATTTGGTATCAAAGCCGGGCATGGAGGATTTACGGAAGATGCAGCAGCAGTTGGAGACCTTCCTCGCAATGGACCAGGATGATCGAGCTCGAATTGCTCGAATGGAAGCGAGGCAAGATCAATTAGCAGCCCAGATGGACACTCTGTCGCGAGAAGGGTCAATGTCCAAACAACCTGAGCAGGCGTCAGAGGCAGTTGAGGATAACCGGACGGACGGAAGGCAAGAGTGTGGAATGGCGGTGCCCAAGTACACTAAATGGGATTTTCCGAAGTACGATGGAAGTAGGGATCCGCTAGCTTGGCTTAATTGTAGTGAGCAGTTCTTCAAACACCAACTGGTGAGGGAGGAGGACAAGGTTGAATTGGCGGCATTCCATCTGAAGGAGGACACACGGCTGAGGTATATGAAGCTGGAACGTGAACGTGCGATTAGGGATTGGTCGGAGTTTAAGTGACTGTGTGATCTACGGTTTGGTCCACCAGTCCGGAGTAACAAGATCGGAGAATTATCCAAATTACGCCAATCAACCATAGTGGAAAGTTATCAGCGAAAGTTTGAACAACTATCCGCCCAAATCGCATCCCTCAAACCAGAAATCGAAATCAGCATCTTTATCAGCGGGCTGAAGGATTTTATTGCTATAGAAGTGGAACTTCACCAGCCCACTAGTCTCTCGGAAGCCATGAGTTTGGCATGGTTGTACGAGAAGAGGGGCATGCCGACCAAGGAGGACATGGGGGGAGACCACGTCCGCAGGTTACGACTCTAGTGACCACGCGACAACCCTTTGTCAGACAACTGAGTAAACTGAAGATTGAGGACCGGCAAGCCAAAGGCCTATGCTTCAACTGTGATGATCCCTTCACAGTAGGACATAAGTGCAAGCAGCTCTTTTGGTTGGAGTGTGAAGAAAAAGAGGAAGAAGTGACCCAGAAGGGTGGGGTTACCATGAAGGAAGGTACAAAAGGAGAATTGGAGATTTCACTCCAAGCTATAGTGGGGCTGAAGAAGGCACAGACGATGAAGGTCTCGAGGCGGATCAACGGTCAGAGCATCATGGTGCTCATCGATTCAGGAAGCACCCACAGCTTTATAAGTATTACGTTGGTGTCGCAACTGGGGTTGCGGTTGGAACTCCGCGAGAAATTGCAGGTCGTGGTGGCAAATGGGGAAAGAATCGGAAGTGAAGGGATATGCCGGAAGGTGGCTCTAAGTGTTGATGGCACGCCGTTCATCATAGATCTATACTCCCTGTCATTGTGTGGAGTAGGAGTCGTTCTAGGGGTGAATTGGTTGAAGTTCCTCGGTCCAATTGCCTAGGATTTCTCCTCGATGAAAATGAAGTTCCGGCGAGGGACAAAGGAGATAATCCTGCAGGAGCCGATCAGACCCCGGAATCACCCAGGCTAGATGCTACGATCCGAGAGGCGAACCGAACTCATGAGCTACAGTAGCTACTAACCACCTTCGACGACATCTTCCAGCCCCCACCAGGCCTTTTACCAGTTAGGCATTGTGGTCACGCCATCCGACTGCAACCCGGTACACCTCCCATCGTGGTTTACCCGTACCGCTATCCCCACAACTAAAAAGATAAGATCGAACGTCAATGCGATGAGATGCTCGCCAAGGGAATCATCCGACCCAGCCAATCTCCATACTCCTCCTTGTGCTATTGGTTAAAAAGACGGACGAGACTTGGCGTTTCTGCCTTGACTGTCGCGCCTTGAACGACAAGATGATTAAGGACAAATTTCCAATATCAGTCATCGAACAGCTCTTGGAAGAATTGTTCGGCGCATGTTATTTATCCAAGCTTGATCTGTCGTCCGGATACCATCAAGTCTAGATGTCGCCAACTGATGTGGAAAAGACCGCCTTCCGAACTCATCACGGTCACTTCGAGTTCCTAGTCGTGCCCTTCAGGCTCACGAAAGCTCCGTAGACTTTCCAAGCCCTCATGAATGAAGTTTTTAAGGGATTCCTTCGGAAATTTGTTTTGGTGTTTTTCAACAATATTCTCAGCTACAGTAGCTCTTGGGTGGAACATCTATAACACCTCAACATGGTTTTCTCCACGCTCAAGCGAAACATATTGTATTTGAAGAAATCAAAGTATATGTTCGCGCAAAGGCAAGTATCCTATCAAGGCCATCTTATATCAGCAGCCGGCACGCAAGCAGACCCTCAGAAGACAGAAGCCATGAGTTCATGGCCCAAACCGGCGACTATCACAGCCTTACGGGGGTTCTTAGGCTTGACAGGTTACTATCGCAAATTCATCTGCAACTATGGCTTGATTGCAGAGCCTCTGAACAAGATGCTACATCGCAACAACTTCGTGTGGACTGAAGATTCAGAACTCGCCTTTGTTGCGTTAAGAGATGCCATAACCCACGCCCCCGTCTTGCGGCTTCCGGATTTATCCCGAAGCTTCACGGTGGAATGTGACGCGCCCGACAGTGGGATAGAAGCAGTCTTGCAGCAAGAGAATCAGCCCATTTCTTTCTTTAGTCACCCGCCTCACGCAACGACACCTGAAGTTACCAGCTTACGAGAAGGAATTAATTGGCTTAACCAAAGCAATCCGTCATTGGAGGGCATACTTGTGGGGACGGAAATTTGTGGTCAAGACTGACCACTATAGTCTAAAGTTCCTACTCGAACAATGGGTCACTACCTCTCCTCAGCAGCATTGGATCAGCAAGCTAATGGGTTTTGACTTTGACATCCAGTACCAGGTAGGGAAGCACAATCGAGTAACGGATGCGCTTTCATGCCACGAGGAAGCAGGAGCCGAGAACTTTGCCCTTTCCACACCGCAGCTGCACCTCTTCGACCTGATAAGGGAAGAGACAGCCACTCCCCAACCTTACAAGACCTTCGCCAACGTATCCAGGACAAGCAGGTGGGTTCGGATTGGAGCATGAAGGAAGGGATGATTTTTTATAAGACCTAGGTTTACTCGGAGCCAACCTCGGCCCTTTGTGCTACCATTGTTCATGCTATCAATGACCAATGCCATGAGGAACATCAACGCACCCTTTACCGAATTAGCCAAGACTTTTATTGGAAGGGCATGAGGCGACAAGTCCGGGACCTGTTGTTTGCATGTATAACCTGCCAACAACACAAGGCCTAGCACCTCCAACCTGCCGACTTACTCTAACCCCTGCAGGTGCCGCAGCAAGTTTGGTCCAATATCTCTATGGACTTCATCGAACAGACTTCCTCAATCCCATGGCAAATCTGTTTTGATGGTTGTGGTTGATCAATTTTCCAAATATGCTCATTTCATTCCAATGAGCCACCCCTATAATGCAGTTCTGGTTGCCAAAGTTTTTTTTATATGGTTTTTCGACTTCGCGGGTCACTGGAGACTATTGTGAGTGATCAAGATGTCACGTTCACCAATTTGTTTTAGAAGGAACTCTTTAAGCTCAGTGGCACCAGACTCTCCTTCTCAGCCTATCATCCTCAAAGTGATGGCCAAATGGAGGTAGTCAATCGGACAATAGAAATGTACCTGAGATGCTTTACAAGTGATCGACCAAAACAATGGACGGAGTGGTTTCCTTGGGCCAAGTATTGCTATAACACCGGCTACCATTCAGCACTCAAAACCACCCCGTTCCAGGAGGTATATGGTCACCCACCTCCCCGCCTACTTGCATACACCCCAGGACATACTAAGTTGGAAGCTGTAGAGCAAGCCTTACTGGATCGGGATGAAATTCTGGCAGAGTTGCGTGACCAGTTTGCTCACGCGCAACACCTCATGAAGGCTCAATACAACTCTAAGCACAGAGAGGATTCTTTCAACCTCGGTGACCTGGTTCTTCTGCGCTTAAAGCCCTACTGACAAGCCTCTCTAGTCACTGCCAAACTTCATAAACTGTCTCCACACTTTTATGGACCCTTCCAATCGAAGCTCGAGTGGGTTCCGGGGCCTAAAAGCTTCGCTTACTGCTCTCCAGCAAACTCCACCCAGTGTTCCATGTTTCCTCCCTCAAGAAATTCAATGGAGAAGCTCCAAATCAGCCCAATATTCCACTCACCAGCTAAGGTGAACTGTACCAACGCCTAAAACCGTATTAGAAGGGCGCACCACCAATTCCCAGACCGAAGTGTTGATTCATTGGGACGGCTACTCTCCAGCTGAAGCCTCGCGGACCATGATGTGCCAACACTATCCTACTTTTGTGCCTAAGGTCAGGCACCATGTTGATGGGGCGAGCCATGTTAGCAACCTGCTCGCCCCTGCTCCCTTGCATGTATACACACACCAGAACAAGAGGAGGAGCTGAATTCAACCAAGTCGTGTCCTAGCAAGTAGTGTCTTAGAGTAGTGGTAGTTGTGTCCTTATATGTCGTGTAAGTTATGTCCTTATGTGTCGTGTATGTGTTGTGTGATGTGGTGTCAAGGTATGTGATGTTGTGGGCAGATTAGTGGGAGTGAGGGGTTGTGAATAATAACAAAAGGAGAGAAAATAGGATGGTGGTTAGTAACCACCCTTGAAACTTGCATTGTACTTAAACGAGATGAAAAGAAATGAAAAGCAAGCCTATTTTCAATCCAGAAAATTATTTCCTTGAGATCTCGGGTTCTCTCCTAATGAGCCCCCACTCGGCTACCATAGGGAAGCAAGGACAAAAAACACGATCCAAAAGAATCAAACCAGATTTCATAATTAATAAACCCATTACACAGTCCTCTAAGCAATCCGATAACACAAAACTTCATCATGACCTCAAATGAACATCTAGAATAGTAACTTGCCTCTCACATATCTGTACAACTTTTGCATCAGCATCAGGCTCACATTTGCGTGTCTTGACATAATATTCCTGGGGCTTATAAGGGATATCCTGGGGGAATAATGTAAAATCATGGTATCTCAAATAAGATGCAACAAATCAATCATGTGATGACTTAATTATTCCTGATTATTCCATATGTGCAGAATAAGAAACTGAAATGACAAAAAATATAAACAAATTCACCGATCATGGAATCATGCTCAAAAGACACATCAACCATTCCCTGTTTTAAAATGACATAAATGATGTGCATTTTCATCACCTCCACATAATTGAAAAGCCTATTCAACAGCACAAAAAATGCTAATTGATTACCAAAGCTGCTCATTATATGGCACAAGGATCCTATAACTTTACACTGCAGCATTGTTATCGAAGGTAGGTGCTTAAAAATAATAGAAATTAATTACAGGACGCAAAGAAAAGTAACCTTGCTTCACATACCCGTATATACATCAGCTCATACAATGCATACACAGCAGATTTGTTGATTGTCACAACAGGTGGTATCCGCAAAGTCTGCATCTTGCTTGTTGAGTTCTCCTCGACCTCCACTATTTCCGCGACAAGAGAGGCCTCTCCTCCACTCTGAGGTCACCATAAAAAAGCCATAAGGCCATTTCTTCATAAGTGAAAAGAAGAAAGCAGATAACAAACCGAAGGGATTCTTCATTGGTTGACCTAGTTTGCATGGCCTTATTAGAATATGAGCATTATGTTTGTTAAGTTGGAAAAGCTCCAAAACACCAGATTGGAGAAACAAATACAGAAACAACATGATTCAAGATCGAGAACCGAATCGCTCATTCAGTCAAATTCGTATAAAGACTCAACTCCTAATGCATTACTCAAAATTATTATTCAAATTTTAGATGCAACAAATGGAAATTATGTATAGATGACATCAAATCACATAAATAACTTTCTTGCTTCGCGGTTTAATTTTTTCAGGAACAAATTCGAAAACAAAAGAATTACATGTAATTTTTTCACAAACCCCCTGTAAATCGAATCCAAGATTACTCAACAAGAACAAAATTCAAGTCATTACATGTACATTTAATCGTCAAACTCCAAGAAATATCGAGTAAAGCATTAAAAAATAATAATAATAATAAATTCGAACTTTAAGGACGGGGAAGTTCGTTCTTAGCAATTCGAATATGGAAAATTACTTACGGAGCCGGTAGGAACGGCGAGATTTAAGACGATTCTGCGAGTGCAGTTCAAGTTATCGGAATCAGAAGACTTCTCGCACTTTTCAAGTTTCGATTTCGAGAGTATTTGAACGCAAGTCACTGGTGGTGCATTAAGGAAACAGAAGAAGAAGAATAAGACGAGTATCGATACGAGGAAGATGATGAGTTTCGTCGCCATTGTGGAATTTGCGGTTGTGTTGTTGAGTGAGACTTGAGAGAAAAATAACCAGCGAGTTCACAGCGAGAGAGAAAAATGGTTTTGGAGAGTGACGGTTATTTTGGCGGGATGAGGATTGAAGGAGAAGATTGAAAAAAGGGGTAGAGAGCAATTTTTAATTTTTATATACATTGACGGTTGAAATGAATGAAAAAGGAAACTGGCACATTTCCTTTTAAAATAAGCACACCTCGATTTATAATTTTAAAAAATGTTTGGAAAAAAAAATCATTAAAGTGTCACAACATGTGTAAACTTTAATTTAAAAATATATATATTTATAAAAATTAATAAATTTATGAAAAGACATTATCATAATTAAATATTAATAATGTATATTTATAAATTATTTTAAATATATTACTAGCACAAATTGCACGTGCATGTCTATATCAATTTATAAACATTAAATGCATGAGTTTTCATCACAGTATAACAATTCCATAAACGCTTTTGCTGGAAAACTATGTCTTGTCAATATACATTTTTAAAGGAAGTTATTTATTCTCGTCCATTTGCAATTGTTCCTTTATTCAATAGACATAAACTTGATGCCTGAAATTAACCCCCAAAAAAATTAAAAGAAAACAAATATTTGATTTTTTTTTCTTTATTTGATTTTGACAATTTTTTGCCCATTACATTCTTTTTAAGTTTTAAATATAATTTGTACATGACTATAGCAAAATTAAAAAAATAAATATTACTTTCATAGAGATAGCACGCATACAAATATTAATTCAAAAAATAATATTTCATTTTGATTGAAAAATGCTTTTTTTTTTTTAATATTTTCTACTTAAAAAGCCTTTTTCATTATTAAAAAAAAAAAAGAAAAAAAATTGAGACAATATTTTTTTCTCAAACAAAGCGAACCTTAAGTTCTTCAGCTTTTTCATCAACTTTTCGTTATAAGGATTCTTTTCTATGAAAGCACGTTGGAATTGTCATTGTATTCTAACTTTATTTAAAATTGCGTGACCCTGGAGTTTTCTGCTCATGTTTGTTGAATTGGGGGTAAGATAACACAAGAGAGATGGCCTATATTATGTAAATAAATAAAAAAACTAATGCTAAATCTTTAATCTTTGTACGATACTAGTTAAAACCCACCTGTAGATTTTGATTTATAGTATAGTAAATAAATAAAATAATTAATTTATTTCAAAGATATTCTAATTAACAGGTTAATGATATACATTTATAATATATCATATGACTACTAGATGATTTGGAATGAAATTATATATCATTCAAAAAGAGTTATTATCTTTTAAAGTATAGGAGTAAAATATTATTTGATGAGAACAGTTATATTGTTTATATTAAATTACATAAAAATTGTAACTATACAAAAAATATATTATTTCAAGCGAAGATTATGTTGTTTTTATAAAAGTTACAACTATTTAAAAATTACATATGAAAATATATCTTTTCTTCTAAAATCATATATTATAATAGATTTATACTTTTAAAGGGGGTGTAGTGTAAAAAAAAAAAAAGGAAGTATTTGATTAATAATAATAAATAAAAATGGATACTTTCATCTAATTTAAACCATTGGTTTTATATGGCCAATGGTGATCATTCTATATTTGTATATGGGAAAAAAAAAAGGTATATAAAGATACTAAATTATACCTTATTTCAAAATACAAATACTAAATTACAAAAAAAAATTAATACTAAATTATTTAAATTCAAAAGTACATATAATATATTTGCCTTTATCCCTTTGTATATGTAATGCTATATCATTTAGAAAAGATTTAACTATGTATAGATGTCTAGAATTATGCCATTGCAACTCTTCTAAATTATGAACAATCAAAAGAAACCAATAGTGAAAATGTATAAATGATAAAAATTGTAAATTATAAATAGTGAAAAATATTATAAGAAGTTACCACTAATTAAGGGGTAAAAATGACAAAAAGTTTTAAAATTATACATCTGCAATATTGGATTTCATATTCAATTAATCCATACTGATAAAATGGAAACACCCAATGTAACACTCACACATAAAACACACACACACACACACAATTAGTCCACAATATTTACTTGCTATATTGTTCAAGTGATTAACATTTAATTTTTTCTTGAATCATCAAATTTTTACAAAAGCAAACTTCCATCAACTCAATTAAAATTTCCTCCACCTTTACTACATGTCAACTTTTAATTGGTCCATAATGAAAGTGATTGTGATGTCTAAGTCTTTATGCCACATGATTTAGGGCTTTTGATAGAACACATTACCATTATTACTTGAACTTTATGATGAGGCTACAAAGGCTAAATGAAGTGATTCCATAAAGTTTGTTTGTCTTAATGAAGTTTATAAAGACTTTATTTTCTACTTAAATATAAATTACTCAATACAATTATTTATCTATCGTAAACTCAAAAGTTAAGTTCCAATATATATGTATAATGAGACATTAGAGATAGATTTATCGACCAAAATATATAAATACAATTAATAATTTTATTTAAAAATAAATAAATAAATACAACTAAAGAGTATTGAAACTTATTAGAAATACTTGATAGTTAATATAGGTATGCTTAGTAAAAATATTAAAATCAAACAAATCAAACTATCATTTTCAATTTGATCATTTAGACGTGCAAAGGGAATTGCAACAGGATCAAATAGGAATAATATTAAATTAATTTGCTCAAGGAGACCTAGCAGCATATGAATATTTGGTCTAAAATGGAACTTAGGCTCAATCAATGTTTGATGGACTAAATCACTATGCGACACCTAATAATGAACACTAACCTAGCAACCTACTGGACCGTCTGTTTAGACAAGTGAAGGATAATGCTGCTAGAGTGGAACGGTGATGAGAAAATCTCCCCTCAATGCATAAAGGTTGAAAATGTAATAATAATAATAACAATATCAACAGACCATTGATAAGATTTTTTTATAATGATTATGATATTTTAAGCCTAAATGGTAACGTATATTGATTCTAGAAAATATAGATGTGTATAATTTTATTATGACTGATTTTGGATAGGTATGTAAGGTTACGGATAAAATATATCATCATAGAAATATCATTTTAGGACGACTTTTCCAAAACTTACACGTGATTTTGTGAATGAAAGCTATATTTCGTTACGATATTAACGGTATATCTTATGTAGTATTTAGTCAACCGCATCAATAGTTATTTAAAATATATTTATTTATGAATTGTATTCCATAATATCTCTATATCACTATATAATTATATAAGTGTGTATTTTTCCCTTAAATACAAGTATATAAATGTAGGGATATAATAGTATATATAATCATTATAATCCATACACTAGCCGCAACATATATGTACACATATGTTATATAACCATTCATATAATCTCACTCTATATAGCCATATAAAATATAAACTTAACTTCTATGTACATATAGGACATGTATGGACACTAGCCATATTCTATATATGCATATAGATATTTCTATATAATATATAAGCACATCTTTATTTTATTATATATAATTCCTTATATAGTATATTTTATCGATATCAAGTGTATCTTATATGAGTATATATTTATCTAACAAATAAATTTAATATTATAAAAGGCTAAATTTGATTTATAGGCTTTTAGCCTAATATTTTAATAGATTTGACTCTTTAAACTGAAGTGACAAGGTTAAAGGAGCCAAGCCCATGTATTTGGAATGATCATGAGAGATACAGTATGGTGGGCTTGAAATAAAACCCATTAGATTGGTTCGATCTGATCTAACATTTCTCAATAAGGCTTATATATGAAAGGGCTTTTAATGAGCTTAGGCTCATTAGAAACTCATATCAAGGTCCATATGTTTTCAATTGTTGATCGCTATTACCATCCAACAGATGAGATGCATGACTAAAAACCCTATAAATACCTACACTCTCTCATTTGAAAGGAAGGATTCTTTTCAAGAGAAACATTATTACTCTACTAGATTTTTCTCTCAAAAAATCAAAACCACAATATATTAAAAGAATACCAACTTGTCACCAAAAGCACTTGAGCTTTATTTGAGATTGCCTACTCCTTCCCATTCCATTCATCCTTAATCATCCTCATACATGTCGTTTCTCTTATTAGGCCACATGTAGCAAGACCTCACACAGCACGCTTGTAACCTTCGTACCCAAACTCATACACCCATATTTATTTAGCGACTTTACTGAGAGAGAAGCTGACAACATAGTACCTCTAAGGAAAAAGGGTACCTGACTCTACTAACGAAAATAATCAAGAACTTGATGTCAATGCTGAAACTACTGAACAAATTACACTAGCCCTTGGTGATGCAAACTAAGGAAACATTAAATAAGAGGGCATACTTAATAATGTTCAAGTCATGCAAGCAATCCAAGAAAACAATAGAAAGATAGATCTCTTTATTATAATGATGACTCAATTCATGCTTGATATGGCCATTGTTGCTACTGCACGTTAGGGTATAACTTTACCAAACCCTGTTAATGTTGCATCGCAACACACCCTTCAGGCACCTCAACAAATCAATCCTTTTATTGCTAATGAACAAGTTATAGCTAAAAAGTGAGCTCTTGCACAAGAAACTACACCTGCACAACATCTAGCAACTAAGGTAAGAGAGACAAGAATTCAAATTGGGGGCCTTTCATCTTCATGCAGTACTCTACGTGTTACAGTTTCTGAACTTGTGAATCATCCTAATCTTATCCTCATTACACCGGTAGAGATTGGAACTTCTGCTCTAAGAAGTTCATTTGTTACTAAGGAAAATTTGGATATATAGTTGAGAGGGATACAAGTGAAATCCCTATAAGGGTTCTGGAACTCAAACTTCCTTATTATCAACATATCGCTACAAAACCCTATCCAAAGGACTATGTGAAATAAAGTTCATGCTTTTTAATGGCAAGAAGGGAAGTGCCAAGGAGCATTTTTTCCTTAAGGTTAGATGATGATTTAAAACTTAAGAAATTCTCAAACCCCTCACAGAGAAGGCAAATACGTGGTATGTTAATATTCCTTCAAGTTCAATAGACTCATGGGGAAACATGTGTAAGATGTTTTTAGAAAACATTTTCACAACTAAAGAAAGGGTAACCCTCACTAACATGGGGAGGATTCGTCAAAAGCTAAGAGAAGACCTCATGGACTACATCGAATAATTTAGAAAGCGCTCCCTTGATATTCAAGATATATGTGACGAAAGGGAGATGGTAAAAAATTGTATATAGGGAATGTTTACTAAATATGATGTTCACGTAGAGAATTTATCCTTGGTTTCATTCGCAACACTGGTTGAAAATGCATGATGAACCAATAACTCATTGCACAACAAAAAGGCGAACATGCAAAGTTCAATAAGTGAGGGCCATCCGTGAATTTAGTTCAAGGCAAGGATTTCAAGATAGGTAAGAAACCTAGAATGGAGAAACCCAAGTTTGAGAAGTTGGCGTACCTATGCCCAATAGGTAAAGTGCATGTGATGCTTGACATATGGCCATGAGATGGAAATATCAAACTTCTAAGAGTTGAGTGCTTCCCTACCCCCAAGGAGAGGAATGATCCAAAATTCTGTAAATTTCATAGAATTGCAGGTCATTCCACTAAAGATTGTTTCCCTTTAAAGAAGATATTTAATAAGAGGATATAAATCGAGGAGCTTATCATTAAAGATAACAATATTCGCAACAATCCCCTTCTAATTCATAACAATCAACATGGGGCAGTGAATGCCATCACTTATGAGCTTACTACTATGGAAACACATGATGAACCACATGTTGAGACATAGAAGGAAAAAGGAAAATTGGATGTAGTTGAAGAAGATAAGTACCCCCCTATCGCTGTAGCACTTTTGAAAACATAAAATTTTAGAAACTTCTTTGACCTTCTCGGGTTTGATGAGAAGGCCACAACTATTGCACTTATGCAGATCTTTGAAGGTCAATATGCAAAGTGCAGTATAACGTAACCTGTGTAAAGGATGGCTCGTGTGCATGAGAATGCAATTTTATTCACTAATATCAATATGTGTGTCAAAGGCTTGAATCACAATCATCCTCCATATGTCGAGGGTACGCTTAATGGGCATTCAGTGAAGAGAGCATTTATTGACGCTAGTTCCTCCCTAAATATCATGCGAACATCCATAGTTCAAGCAATTAGAATTGATATTCAATGACTCATAAAGCAACCCATCTCGGTGAATGGTTTTACTCACTCTCCTATAAAAAAGGTGGGACGAGTTAATGTTGATTTCAAGGTTAGGCTAATTCATAGCACTACTACCTTTCATGTGATTGATGCGCTTGTATCCTATCTCCTACCCATATGAAGGAAATGGCTGCATGATCACAATTCGATTCCATCAATGTTACATTAATGTATCAAAGGCCATCAAATGGGGAGGGATGTGTTGATCCCTGCTACTAAGAATCCCTTCAAGCATGACAAATTATATTTTACTAAGTCAACTTTCTTTGATGAATTCGCTAAAAAAGGAGAAACGACTATTGCAAGGCCTACTACATGGGAAGAAGTTCAAGAGGGCCAGCAAAAGAGGAGAAGAATGCATGGATGCCAAGGAGACAAGAAAAAGAATAAGAAATTAGTAAACATTAAAAGTTACATTAGAGAAAATGGGTGAAAAGTATATCACTTATGACAGTCCTAATGGTCTGAAGAGGTATGCTTGTCCTCTTTAGATCCCATATGACTTCAAGACATTCAACCCATTCCATAGCAATTGCAAGACCAAATGAAACCTCAAGTTGAGGAGATAGAAGAATTGAATCTAGCATTACCTGGAGAGTTATCATGGTTAATCTTGGTTAGCAAGAATTTATTGCATGAGATAAAAGCACCCTCATTGAGTTGTTAAAGGAATATAGAGACATGTTCGCATGGATGTATGAAGAAATGCTAGGACTCGATCTTAATCTTATGGTACATAGATAGAATATTGCCCTAAGGAGTTGCACTCGTGAAGCAGATACAAAGGGTCTTTCATCCTAAGATTGAGATCCAAATCAAGCAAGAGATTGAAAAGTTGCTCTATGGTAGTTTTATCAAGATAATTGAACATCTTGTATGGTTAGCTAATCTTGTACCAATGAGGAAGAAGAATGGTCAAATACGTATGTGTTTCGATTTTTGAGATTTAAACAAAGCTTGTCCAAAGAATGATTTCCCTTTGCCCAATATTGACACTCTAGTAGATGTAACTACGAGGCATGAGTTATTCTTATTTGTGGATGATTTTGGTGGTTATAATCAAATTAAGATGGCTATTGGAGAAGCTGAGTGTACTACAGTCAGAACGATAGTGAGAAATTTCTATTACACCGTTATGCCTTTTGGACTCAAGAATGTGGGTGTAACCTATCAAAGGGCTATGAGTACCATATTTCATGACATGATGCATGACTTTATGGAAGACTATGTTGAAAATATCATCATCAAGTCAAGAAGGGCACCTAATCATTTAATTCACCTACAAAAGGTTTTCGAATGGTGCAAATTACATAAGCTTTGCATGAATCCTTTGAAGTGCATTTTTGGTGTAGCCTCAGGGAATTTTCTAAGATTTTTGGTCCAAAGGAAAGGAATTGACATTGACCCAGCAAAAATCGAAGCTATACTATCCATGCCATCTCCTGCTACTCTAAAGGAGTTAAAGACCTTCATAGATAAAGTTTCTTATATTATAATATTTTTACTAGCACTTGCAAAAATTTCACATCCCTTACACCAACTAATGAAGAAAGGAATTCCACTTGAATGGAACTAAATATATGAAGAAGCAATACAAAAGATTAAGGGGATATTCGTTTCACCTCAAACCATGATAATGCTAATAAGGGGTTACTATTAATCTTATACTTGACTTTTACTAATAAGTCCATTTGGACTTTACTTGCACAAGAGATGGATGGGCAAGAACAAGTTGTTTACTATTTAAGTCATACTCTTTAAGGAAGCGAGGCCAATTAAGCACTAGTATTTGCCATGCAAAAGTTTCAACATTATTTCTTAGCACACAAGATCAATTTGGTCACTCAATCTGATCCTATCAAGTATTTGTTATCTTGACCAACTTTATCTAGTATAATTGTAAAGTGGTTACTCCTCTTTGGAGAATTCGATATTATGGTTCAATCTCCCAAAGCCATCAAATCACAAGCATTAGCTGATCTATTGGCATATTTTCCAAATGCATAAGAGAGCTCAGTTATGGAGACCATACCATCAAAATTTCATAAAGATTCTCTAATGGTTGAAATAGAAGGTGAATGGTCAGTTGGTCACTCTAGTTCAATGGTTTTGCTCAAAGTAAAGTTTAGGGGGCAAGAGTTATGTTAATCTCACTAGAAGGTCTAGAAATACCATTAGCATTTAAACTTGATTTCTATTACACTAATAATGAAGCCGAATACAAAGCCTTTTTACTTAGATTGATATCTACACAAGAGATTAGAGCTCATCAATTATGTAATCGAGGTGATTCAAATTTGATCATCAAACAAGCCAATGGCGAGTTTGCACTTAAAGAACCTGCACTAGCGTCTTATAGGGCTGCAGTGCAAGCTTTAGTAACAAAATTTCAGTCAGTTCGTTGCAAACATATGATTCAATTAGTTAATAAGTATGTGATGCATTAGTGACATTGGCATCGAAGGTTCCAGTTTAGGAAGTAAGTAATAGATTGAGTATTCAAGTACTTAGGAAATCTATATCATGTACTGCATTAAACCTTATCGATGAAGGAGAAGAAACAAGTGATGATTAGTGCATTTCAATGAAGAAACAATTAGCGCACCCTGGTGTAACTTTTATTTTTACACTAAAAGATTTCATTTGCCTAAATAGCACATTGTATTACAAAGGTCCAGAGGGTGTTTTATCTCGATGTATTAGCACGAAAAAAAGCTTGTCTTAAGCTAGATAAGTATCATAAAATCTGATGTAGAGAAGAAGGACCACCACTACATCATCGGATTCCATGTGTTGGATACTATTGGCTATTAATGTCCAAAGATGAATTTGAAGTACAAATAAGCTATCCTAAATGTTATGAGTTGCCAAATGAAAAAGGAATGTAATTTTGTGGGCATAGTGGGGGATTGAAGGTGCCCGTACATTGATTACTTGAAGAATAATGTTTTTCCCACTAATAATATTAATGCTAGACTAGTAAAAAAGAAGGCTAAAAAGTATCTCATGCATGAAGATGAATTGTATAGGGTTTCATTTATGGGTAAACCCCTTAGGTGTATTGTGCCCCTTGAGATAGAAAAAATATTGACTAAAGCTCATGCTAGAGAATGTGAGGAACACCAAGGAGGAAGGAAGCTATATTATCATTTACTTAATATAGGATATTATTAATCAACTTTAGAAGCTGATGCCTTTACTTTTGTGAGAAAATGTGTCATTTATCAACAACATGACAATGCCATTCATGCTCCAACAGTTACACTCTATAGTGTAACAACCCCTTATCCTTTCCACACTTAGGAGTTTGATCTTATTGGTCCCATTCACTCGCCGTCAAGAGGATGTATTTGGATTCTTGTGGGGACTGAGTGTTTCACCAAATAGGTAGAGGAGACTCCTTTAAAGAATACTATGGGACCAATAGTTGCAATTTTTATAAAGGAAAATATCATATGCAGATTTAGAATCCCAAAGCATATTATGTTTGATAATGGGACCTCTTTCATCAACTCTTATGTTCGGCAATTGCTAACTTCCTATGGCATCGATCATGTTGAATCTACACCCTAATAGCTAAAAGGGAATGGTTAAGCAAAGGCAATGAATAAAATTTTGCTCAAGGTACTCCGTCGAATGGTTCACAATAATTATAAGGAATGGCATGATAAGTTGCCACTAGTACTTTAGGCTTATAGAACATCAAGGTAAAAACCAACTCAAGCGATATCTTTCTCTTTAGTGTATAGGACTAAGGTAGTAGTCGCAATAGAAGTTTTAATTCCCCCCTCACAATTAGCTATCGATGTTGAGCTTGAGCCGGGTAATTTGCGAATGCTAGACTTAAAGGCCCTAGAAGAAAAGCAAGACACTGCTAAACGCAATTTGATCCACTATCAACACAAGTTAGGTGTAGCTTACAATCGTTTAGCGAGGAAGAGGTTATTCTAGCTAGGCAATATTATACTTCAAGCAGCCGAACATGTGTGTCGAGATACTTGTGCACTAAGATACTCTAGTGCCGAAATTTACGCCTAAGTGGGAAGGACCCTTTGTTCCTAAAGAAGTCCATGATAGTGGATATTACAAGTTTCATAATATGAAAACTGATGTTATCACTGCTCCTATCAATTTCTAATATATTAAAAAAATTTCATTTGTAAAAGTGAAATGTAAAGAAGGAGTAGGTTAATGAAAATGTAGCTTAAGTCATGTAAGCCTGCTTTTGATTTCTTGCTTTGATGCTATTATTTATTATTGCTGTAAGGATATAAGCTCAATTCCTTAGCACAAATTATGCGTATTGTTAAAGACTTAATAAATATAGTATCACATTGCTGCCACTTGGTAGTAGTTTTATCTCCCGAGTGTGTGATGTTTTATGATTTACTCCATGCCGATTGGTAAGAGTACTACCTCCCAACTGGATGGTATAATACCCTTAGTGGCTATAGTGATTTTTACTAGTCAACATGTTCTCTAGTGATTTCATAAATAAATTGTTAAGTGGTGGGTAATACCCCCTTAACAAAAAGTAGAGCTATCATTTATTATCATTCTGAAAAAAAATCGTTGCCAACAAGTGGAGTATTCCTCATACGTGACGTTTTCTAAAAAAAAAAAGAAAAAGAAATTACCAATTTGCAAAAGATCATATCAGTACTTTATGTAAGTGCAATTGCATGAGTATAGTCTCTACTAAGCGAACTACAAATAACATCTCATTTACTAATATAAAACTATGCAAGTTTATTCAATGACATACACAAAGATATGAAATATGCCTTTAAATCAAAGTGAAGCCATTATCCATCAAATAAGTGTGCATATGACATACTAAATTAAAGGAAAACAGAATGACTGTCAAAAGCAATGTCCATGCAAGGACCTACAGTTGATCCTACTATAGAATTAACATCTAAATCACCTAGGCTTGTTTTTATCTTGAGATTAATTTCTGCGAGTTCCACCAAAATCCTCTTATGTCGATCTACCGAGTCTTGACAATCTAGCACCTTCTATGCTTCAGTCGCGATAAGCTCTATGCTGCCAATCTTGAATTTTAAAGCCTATACCCCCTCAATACTATCCACAATGAGCGTCAATTCCTTCCCAGATAATGAACTCTAGTGTCTACTCATAAGAGTCATAGTTTAGCTAAGCATCAATACCATAGTAGTATTCAATTTAGAATCTTGGCAAATTGCTTCTGATTACAACTCTCCCTCTAACTCGTATAAACGCTCCAATGAAAGTAGGAGATGGGAATGAACCATGAACTTGTGAAATGAAGCCACTTGTGGTATACTTAATGATCCTTCTTCAATTTGTCTTGGCATTTCAATGACTGGGGGAGGAATGGTACTAAGAAGAGTCATAGGTGAGGTAGCCAAACTACAAAGGGGAGCCGTATCACAAGACACAGTACCATCAATAGAAGCTTCATTCAATATGTCATCTATCTGACTATCGAAAAGTCATGCATCTCTTAGAACATCCGCATACGCTTGAATGTCATGCTCCTCAAAGTGCCTAGAATCAAATCCAATCTACTCTTCCATGTTGTTGAATTCTTCAAGTACACCAATTTCATTATTACCAATCTCATTCGTGTGAACGACAAGATTCACCTCATCATCATTACTTGGCAAGGATTCATTTTCCTCGTCAATGACATGTACAGGACTACTTTCCTTACTATTAATGGTGCACTTGGGAATACCCTCAAAATCAACCAACTCATCATCCTCTTCTTCATTTGCAATCTCAAAAATAGCCGGTCGATCTTAATTCAAAGCTCTTTCCCAACACTATGTCAATTTAGGAATGGTGGAATGCTAGGTGGAGTTGATTTTGAAGGGCCAACGTCTTTTGAGATATTGATGGCTACACTGCTAGGTTCTTTACTCCCAAATCTACACTCAATCATCACATCGGTAGTGTTTTTTATCTCTCTTAACCTATAAAATAAAAGGGAAATGATTTCATAGGAATAGTTGATAATTGTGGGAGAAATAGTAAAAATAAGAATAGGGAACATAAACAATGATGATACCTCTTGAATCCATAAGCACTTTACTTCTCTAATAATATGCAAAGGAGGAATGGAATGACTATTATGTGTCTTGTTCTTTGCACTAGTAGATGATCTCGTCTTTTCATTGGGAAGACAAAATTGGAATTCATACTTGTAAATGAGCTCCTCAGGTAGCTCTTCTTTAACCACTTTAGATACATACTCTTTAAAGTCATATAAGCAATCGATCTAGTATGTTAACTAGCTAGTTAAAGCAAGTCCAAAATGTGATGATGAAGGGAAGTATATTGTCTAACTTCCAAACGAATATCTTTGAAGTCTACTAGGTTGAGTGAATGGCAACATGCATCAAAGTCTTCATTAATGTTTACAACCCAAGGAACACCCTGATCAAATCCAAATTGTCAAGCGACCTTATGGGGTGAATATAGCATGACTCTACACTCTAATAAACAACCAAAAGAGTCTTTCCAATTATGAAGGGAAGCAAGGCCCCTAGGCGAACACTACAAGATGAACCCATCCTTACCAGCATTAAGCTTATTCACTATGTCTTTTTATCCTTTAGGATAAAATTCTAGAAACCATAAATAACCAGCTAACCTACTTGTGTAAGGTCAAAAATTTACCTTCTTTAGTGAACCCAGGGGTTTTCTATCAATCCAAGCAAAAGCTCAAGGCTTGGCATGATTGGGTCTATTTGGAGGCAAGCTAAAATGTCTTCTAAACCGTTCAACAAAAAATAATTATAAAAACACCACATCAACATGTGACAGTATATTATAATGCCCCTTCGACCGTACTGAAGCTTCATGATATAAGTCAAAATACCGATATAATGAGCCGAGAGATAGAATGATCATAAGGCAAAACGTATACCATGAGCTATACAAACAACCAAATGAAAGAATTGATGACCAACATCATCTTCTAGACCATCAAGGAATACACATAAAGATAACCAACAAGCTAGGAAAGCCTCAAGCTCGTAGCTAAAAACAAAAGGGGAGGAAAATAATATAAGTTCAAATTAAATTGAAATTTACATAACAAAGAGGGGCCATAATGTATATGATTAAATACTTACTTATATCAGTCATCTGTATCATTTGGACCTTTTTACTTGAAGAAGTACTTGATCTATGTAGAAAATGTGAACTTCTTATGACTATCAATGGCTACTTCCAATATTGTTTATAAGGCTAATATGGCTTCTCAATCTTCTCTAAAGATACTGGTAGTGGTAATATTCGTCAACCTAAATTCACGAAAATGTAAGAGCATACATACATCTTCTAATGTAAAGGTGATATCACCCCCACAAAGTCACAAAAGTGTGTGTTTGTATGCTCCAACAAGCGACAATCATTCACTAAAACTCCATTTCATTAAGATAAGGAAACCTAAAATAAGAAGAAATCATTATGGGGTAATAGATTTCTATGGCTTCTAAAGCACCTACATATCTTAACTCACCCATCATATAATTCACCTAAGGATTCTAGCTAGGCACAACTTGCTTAGGAATGAAAAACCAAGTGTCCAAAAGGGGGAGATCCCCCCATTTTATTCCTAAAGCATAGTATAGAGCCTCTCTTTATATTTTCTCTATCTTCCCCCCCCTTTTATTCCTAAAGCATAGTATAGAGCCTCTCTTTATATTTTCTCTATCTTCAACCTTAGGTTCTCACTTTATGAAGTTCTAAATGCTATCAGCATGCTGGTGCTCACGTATGTCTCTTTCATTTGTGCAAGTCCAAAAGTAGTTGATCCATTCCTCTTGACATGAAGGCAATCTTGGTATACGACCATCTGAAAATACTAATATCTCTTTACCTTTATCAATATTGTTGTTACGTGTCTGATTACTACTGCTTGGGTGGAGGAGAGGAAGATGAAAGATAACTAGGTAATTTAACTACTTGCAAAAATAAATGAAAATAGGTCAGTCTTATAATGGAAAAAGAAGGGCTACTAAAAAGGAAATGTCAGAATCAATGAAATTTCATAAAAATCTTACTCATTAAGAGAAATGTGTGGGATTAAGAAATACATGTGAGAGTTAGTTTAAGTATAAGAGTATGAATATAAGTTAAAAAAAAAAAGAGGGGAAGTTCATTTACACTCCTAGCACTCAATTCCCTCAGTAGCTTGTGTAAGCTCAAACCAATGTTAGTACAATTAACATGGCCACAATAGCAAAATAGCAAAGCAGACCACTTCAATACACAATAGTAGCCTAACATAAAATATGAAAATGAAACCTTTCCAACCTTCATCCACATCACAATACACCTCAACACCATTCATCTCATCAACCTTATTTTCTGGATAAGAAAAGGATACTTCAAAGAATATTCTTTTATTCTCATTAGGATTATGACAGCTGGTGTTCTAAAATATTAGTAGCTCCTTGTAGGAATATGTTCTACATTTTATTTTCATTAGCTATAACACAACATCTATCATACATTTTTTTTCCACTTCAGTAAAAGAAAGACTTTGGGACATTCATTCATTAGGATAAGCTACTATCTATCGATGTATATATTGATATTTCCTAATAATCCTTCTCTACATTTATAAAAAAAAAATTATAAAAAGTTTCATTCATGGCCGCGGGGGGGGGGGGGGGGGGGGGGGGGGGGGTGGAGAGTGATCAACCAATGACAATTGAAACATCAATAAGCAATATAGCAAAAGCATGTCTAAGTAGTAGGTATAGCAATGATAAAGCAAAGCATTTGAAGGACATCTAGCATTTGATAAATTTTTTCTTTTTTTTTTTTTCTCTATGTAAGCCATTGGATGAACTACTAATTATCAAAGTCATAGACTTTTTAGACTAATATTTCCTAAATGCTTAAAAGACTATGAGAACCAATTAGTAATAGAAGGAAATAGTAGATAATAAAAGCACAAGAATATATCCACTCGAGATGAAGAAGCATGTTAATGGACTTCAACAAGATGCTTTCAAAGTGTAGCAATATTCAGTATTCTTTCTTATATTGTTAGCTATCGGTCTTTCCTAATAGATAAGTTCTTACAATCTTAAAGGAAATAAAAAACATTGTGATTGATGAAGCTTCAACAAAAAAAAAAAAATCTCTCTAATGAAGGTGTTTATCCTATATGTCTTGTGTAAGTCCTAATCAGTGAAAAGAAATGTTCTTATGACTATACTAATGTAGAGTAAAGGTGAGAAAAACAAATCATGTTCAAAGCAATTAGTGTCAGGATCAATGGAAACATAATATATTCACAATACATAAATTAGATGGTTATATTATCAATCAACAATAAACAAAACTTAGAATCATATACACTAAATGGACCTCTTAATGCATAACCAAAAGACAAGATGTGAAGCGAAATTATTACCAGGAGGGATTGTATATAATCAAAGGCTTAGAGTTACCTCTATTACTTTATATTATTATTGTTATTGTTAATCATAAGATTCCCAAGAAACAGATGTATGGCCAGTCACAGTCACGGCATATATACATATACTTACATATCTATCAATTCTCCATCTCTTTACCTCTCTCTTTCTATAAACTTAGAATGGGTTGTTAACTTAAAAAAAGGTGGGGGGGAGGGGTGGGGTAAGGAAGGTAACAAAGTTGAGTCGCCAGAGTTTGTCATTTTTTCAAGAGTAAAGAAATTCATAAGTTATGATAGTAAATTTGTAGCTAATAAGTGACTTACAACATGATTCAATTTAGTTAACAGAAAATGGTTGTCCGCATGATCTATCCACAAATACACTAGGCACAAGACTTAATTTTTTTTTTTTTTTTAAAAAAGGCATAGATATAGAGTAGAAATTTTAATTAGTGAAGCTTAAGTGCGAACTAAGATTTCAAGAAAAAAAGAAAAGAAAGAAAGATAATAATAATAATAATAATAATAATAATAATAATAATAATAATAATAATAATAATAAGTTTATTGAGCTCTAATGCCTTATTGTCGTTCATTTCGTCAAAATCTTGGTGCTACAATCTAAGCCCCCCAAATTCTAGTCTCAAATCTTTTGACCTTAGATTCTGTAGCTTCATTCATCTCTCATGGTCTTCGAGTTTTGGTCTTCAGGTAGCTCTAAAGTTCTGATTTCACTATCATTCCATTGTAGTTTAATGCTACTGGTATGTAGTTTAGATGAATATGGAGGTGTACAAAGGTAACACACTCTAACCAACAAAGGCCTATTAGTAACTAAAATGTCCCATGATGAAGAACAAACTCAAGTCCTATGGTTTGATATGGCTATTGTAGTCATTCCATGTTGCTATAGAACTAGAATGTCCTACAATAGAGAATGAACTAGTCTAATACAACAATTGCAAAAATATCGGGTATGTGCATTTTGTGAAAAATAGTGGATGAAGGTTCAAAAAATGACCTAGGTATATTGAGAAAGATAAATGACAAGTTGTGTGTATGCGTGTGAAATGGATGAGTGAAGACTTGATAGGTGTGATGCAATAATTTTAAAGAAAGGAAAAAAAAGTAGATGCTTAAATATTTCTAAGAGGAAGGAAATAATAGAAAATATTTCCTAATTGTACTATGCAACAACCAGAGTGTGACATATCATATTTTGGTTATGTTAGCGTACAATAGATCCCCCACTATTGTGAAATATTGTGTTTGTACATGCAGGATGGCATCCCTCATCATTGGTGTTTTCAATAGCAATTTCAATCTTTTTTTATTAATATTGCACCAACTATGACAATGTTACAAAAAAGGAATAAATCACATGCTTTTGGGATTATCTTAGTGTTTCTCCTATTATATTGATGGTGAGGTGTTAATGATTTATCCATGGTTGAGGAATGTAAATTAGAGTCCCATTATACAATTCATATTATGGCTTCAAGTATGAGTGCAAGGTATGGATTTCTTTGCTTCAAGAATAAAGCCTCTTGTTTTCCCCTCACTAGTTTACTAGATGTAGAAATATGGGAAAATATAACATATTCTTTTCTTTAACCTAGTCGAGGAATTTACAAATGCGGGTGTGCTATTTCTACTATCATATGATTTTATTAAAAAGACACTAGAATGGACACATATCCAATTCACAATGAAAAGGACAAAAGAATAAAGAATATGCTCTAAAGGTGATTCTATCCCATCTTTTGATGAGATTAATGTTTATCCATGAGTGAAGGCAGTACAATATAGATTAGTGGAGAGAAGCAATATGTGTATATGACAAATTGAAGGTGATGTTTTGCTTCTCATGAAATGAAATTAGAAGATCAAATATTCTTAGCCTGATAGCCATGTGACAATAGCAATAAAAGAATGTCAAAAATGAAAAATGATGAATCATTTGCCTTGCTTATAATGTGAATGGGGAATAAGGGATATACTCTAAAGAAAAAGTTGAAAGCATGGCCTATGACAAATCTCGAAGATATGGAACCTTTGCTTTAATTAGGAAGATTGTCAAGCTCTAGTCTATTTTCAAGATGACTTAGTAGATTGCCATAAAGGTGTGAATCTTTGCTAGCATAATCAATGGGGCAATGGCAACTCTACTAAATCGCATATCATTGAAGTTGTGCAAAACATGACATTTAGACATATTGTATTAAAAAATAAAGAGGACAAGATAGCTAATATTAGCAACAGTGAACAAGAGATAATTTATTTGTAAAAGTAGTTTGGAAATGCTTGTTATGTGAACATAAAGATGGAAAATGAAGACGCAAGATAACGTTATGCCATGAAGTTGGTCTAGTAGCTACTATGAAGCGAGGCCTTAGAGTTTATGCTTTCCCAGCAATGAAGTTTTAGAAGAGGGTATCTATGTGATTAAAATAAAGAGCCACAAATTGGACATTTATTGGCAATTGAAATGACATATATACATATGCCCTAAGGATCCAAATCTTATCAAGAGAATAAGTAATATATATTATCCTTATTTAAGGACACATGGTGTTTACATTCTTTGGGCTCTAAGTTACAAGGATTTCGAGCTACCCAATGTTATACTACATGGAATATAGAAATGAACTAGGAAAAAGGGCCTTAGTTTAACTTTTTCATTCCTTTAACGTATGACTCTTGCAACAAACTATCTTGAGTATAATTTGCAATTATTTAAGGAGTTTGAAGGTTCATGATATGGATTTAAATGTGGAGTTTTTGAAGAGATTTGGAGAGAATTGGTGAAATTTTAGGTAAAGGAATCAAATAACATGGTTGGATCGTTTTCTGTAGCAATATCCCATCGAAGCAAAATCTTTGGAACACAAAATTAATACATGAATGTCAACCTAAGGAGCAAAGAAATTCATATGAAGCAAAGGAAATATTTCTTTTAATATGTTTATGAGTATTGCTTTGGGGGCAATACGACCTTGGTTAGCTAAAGCAATGCACACGATTGAATAGTGTTGCATATTTGCACACTAAGACAAGCTTAAATTACTTTGCAGCACTAGTGTTAAGCTTCTATATTGTGAAATTACACTTACCCACCCACCCCCCCTCCCTAAAAAAAAAAAAAAACTATGTGAACACATTTAGCAGTAGTACAACTATTATAAACACACATGCACTAAGCAATGCCTTAGCTATTTTGTGAGGTTTATTCAATGTTCAAACCCCTTCAACCTTTGATTTCATCCCAAGGACTTTAGCTAGGGGGCAAAATATAGAGGGCTAAATTTGATTTCTGGGCTTTTAGCATAATATTTTAATAGATTTGACTCTTTGAGTTGAGGTGACAAGGTTTAAGAAGTCAAGCCCATGTATTTGGAATGATCATGAGAGATTTGGTATGGTGGGCTTGAAATAGAACCTATTAGATTGGACTCTTTGAGGATGATTGTAATGATATATGTAGAAAATTAAAATTGGATAAAAGAAGAAGGATATTTTAATTCTTTAGAAACTAATTGTGTAAGTGAAAGATAGACATAGTAAAACTTGTGGTTGTGTATTACATTTAGCATATGCTGACTTGCTAAGTTGCATTTAGGAGCTTTTACACTTGCAATTTGATTCCTCGGTACAAGTACTTGTGTGGGTTACAAGATTGGATTTATCTAAGTAAGTACCTTTTTTACTTGACTGATTGTGATGTAGGTGGCCGATAATGTAGACCACTCACCTATTAATTGCTAAACCTTATATGGAGTTGGTATGGGATTGGAATTCTTATTTTTGTAACAATGTTTGAATTGTGAGGTGATTGCATTACACATCATGATCAATTGGCACTTGCATAGAGATCATTTACTCAAGAGATATGAACTTCAATTAACAGGTTTTGAGTGTCAACTAAAGATACTTAAGTAAAACAAGTCCTATTCCTTGCATGATAAGTTTATGATATAATCTTTGAATTAATCCAATAAGTTTGTGACACGATTGACAAATCATTTCGGTATTAGTGACCTATGGAGATCTAGTCACCCCATTTCATCTATGGCAAGTAAAAGGCACATTAGAATCTCTCTAATGTATGAGTGAAAATGTGTAATGGCAAGTTATCTACCAAGTGCTTAGTAAAGTCCATGTTAAGTGGTCTCAAATATTGAAAGGGAGAGAGATTCAGTTTGAATTGGTAATTTGAAAAGTTTTGTTAAGAACCTTTGACTCATCAACTACATTAGCATCTTATTTGCATCTATACAACTTGTTGATTCTTATGGATTGATTAGATTATGTTATGAAATGATTAAGTTATGTGTGATTATTGTGTTTCTTTGGTATCTTTATCTTTTGTACTTACTTTGCTTTTGAAGAAGCTAAGGAATAGTGTTTTTTACTAACCTTAACTGCTGGTCTAAATGGTTAAGGCAATATTTGGGCTTTTGAGATATTATGAGGGTACTAATTCGGCATAAAGGAGGCTCAGGCTTTTAATACCTTTTTGTTTAGTGGATCATCAAACCATTTTGTAAAGATGGAAGTCTATAATGATTTGTAGTGATGGTTATGTAAACTTTAATATAGGTGATTCGGGAAACTTAAGAGATCATATTATATCAAGTAAGTAGGATAATCAATTAGCCTTGTTCCATGAGGCTTATGTTTGATTGAAACTAAGTATAACAAAAAAGATCATTTGATGGATGTGGGTATTTAGAATTCATGATACGGATAGCAATTTATTACAAGAACTCTTAAATGATATGCAACTATTATAGTTGATAATTGAGTAAAGAAAGCTATGATACATCATTTGGGCGAATATGTATGAAGTTTATCACCCTACTTAATACAGATACTTTTAGATAAGATGATATACTGTGCATTATCCATAAGCCAGTTATGGTTGATTGTTAAGAAGGTCTAGGTTCTGAATTGAATTCGCCTTATCCTTACTTTAGGAGTGGCATTACCTGGTTTGAAAGGTTTAGGGTTATAAGTGGCTTAATAGACATTGAAAATGTGGGGCATTATAGTGGTAGGTAGCATTTAGCAACCCACCACCTTGAAGAAGTTGCACTACCTAGGTGACCAACCTAAACTAGTAGCAAGGCCAACCTACAATAGTAAGCCACATCTTCATTAAACAAAAATAAGAGGTTTAGTTTTCTTTGTTTTTTGGGCCCTTTTATACATATTTAGTGATTTTATATTTGCTGTTAATATACTATTTAATTTAATAATTTAATAATACCATTTTATTAAATTAATTATTGTATACCAATAAAAAATTGACATAGATCAAGGATGGAAGAAATTTTTAATTTACAAATATTAAAAAATCAAATAAAAAAAGAATAAAATAAAGTGCAATTAATAATAAAAAAGGTTAAATCTTTAAGAACTAAATGTGTATTTTTATGCTTTTCCTAGCATTAAATCTAACTAAGGTCTTCTGACAAATAAAAATTATTGCTCATCTCAGTTTGTAGATGCAAAGGATTAATTGTTGTCATTCACCCTACCACTTGAAAAATATTAGAATGATCAGCTAAGCGATTTCGGTATTTTAACTTCCTCGTCATTTCGAGTGTAAATGTCTGTTTCCCTACCACACACAAAAGGCACGCAGGCTAGGCTAACTTGTACCTCCATGCGACGTACTTGTTTCTGAGAAAGACAGACTCTGCATGATCATCGTCAGGGTCAAATGGCCATCGAGATTTCTAGTCATATAACTGTACTTTGATGGAGGCTTAATTCATTATGGATTTCAAATGATGGATATTGCAACATTTTTGCAGACAACGCAAACCCAGAATTTCAACTTGATTCTATCCTGCAGCAAAAGCTTGGCTGAAACTAGTAGCACTAGATTACGTCATTGGAGTAGGCAATTCGCTGCAAGGCAATCACATCAAGAGCATTCAACCAAGGCTTTCAAAGTCTCAGGGAATTCGGTGCACATTTGTGAGACCTTTCACCATGAATGGAAAAACCCGGTGATCAAGGATATTAAAATAAATATACTCCACTTATAGAAGCTCAACTTCAACATACACGCTAAGACTACAAGAGTTCAATGTCAAAATTAAAATCTCAAAATGGTCAGCACAAAAGGCCTGTAACCAAAACATACTTTGTAATGTTACTGCACCTAAAATAGGGGACTCTGTAAGAAATCTATCGCTTTCCACCACCACCTCCAAGCTTGGGGCCCTTTGGTACAGCACCCTTGGCAACATTTCCCTTTCCTTGTGTCTTCTGGGATTTTGCCATTAATTCTGCTTTCTTTGCCTTCTTCTCATCTTTCGTTTTCTTGTTCCTCTCCTTGATTTCCCTGCAACAACATAGCCATTAAGCAAAAGGAAGAAAACCCATCACAGATTTGATAACATAGTTATGTGCAAATAAGCAATACCTAAGAGCAGCTTCACGAGCAGCATCTCGAACCTCAGGCTTTTCTGTTCTTCTCTTCTGAATAACTTCCAAGGTGACACCAACAATAGACCTGGAATAAGGTTTCTTGGTTGATCGGCGCTTCTTCTTCACAGCCTCAGCAGCAATGTCCTGAAAAGCACGTTGAGAACAGACTGAGCACCTGAAGAGAGAGACATAATAAAGAACAGTATCCACAGATAAGTTACCTTCTTGTGTTGCTTTCTGTACATTGCTGTCCATGTGAGCTTCGAGGGCTTCAGGCGGTTGTGGAAGTACCTCTTGCATTTGGAATTTGCAAAAAGGAAAACCTACAATATAAAGAAAGCATGACAAAGAACAGTAAGTTCCCGCAAAATTTTCTGATCAAGAATCATCAGAGCATTTATCACATGAAAGCATTACTTGAGAATCTGCACGCACGAATCTGATACCTCTACCAGGGTATATCTTGCCACCACTAAAGCGGCAAAGTTCAGTCCTGAAAGTCAAAGCCACTAAAAATGAGTTCAAAAATTAAATGTTTCATCATTATAAGCAGCAACTGCAAGATGATCTTCACTAATTTGCAAAACAATATTATCATTTTGTCAATCCACAAGAAAACATATATAATAAAAGAAAAAGGCAAACAACCATCTAAGGATAGATCTATGAGAGATGGCTACTACGACGACTTGAAAACCCATTAATAACCGAAAAATGTCAGACAACTAGAAGGGACCATCCTAAGCTCTAGAGGAAATCTGAGAATAGGTCGCTAATCGTGAGCAGTCTTAATTACAGCCCAAACCTTCTGGCTAGACAGCAGGCTATTACTACAGGTATTGAATGGTCATGGCTGAAAAGTAATGAAAGACAGGAGAAATACAGTTAAGTCACAACATCAAGGTCTGAGCCAAACTGGGCCAAATGGGGGAACCGGTTGTGACTAGGCTTTAACATTGGAACTGAGTAAAAAATCATGGGAGCACCCTAGTGTGTATATTAGGTATACTTTCTACAAAGGACTATCTTGCACACTAAACAACAAATAAATAGCAATAGAAGAATTCAACATTGCAGATCCCAAATGAAAACCCGGAACACAACAAATATACTTCAAATAAACTATACATCAACTCAAACACCGATCCAGCTCCAAAGATTCATACGCACGCCAATTTAATTCCAAGTTAATTACAAATTCATGATTTCTTCATAAATAGTTTTCAGAGCACCTGTATTGAAACTTTCGGACTGCCCTATGAGTTTGCATGCAAGTAATATCCTTTTTCGATCTCGATACCCAAGTACATTTGGCAATGAAATTTCATGAATTCACAATTCCATTCCAATAACAGTAAATGTACCAGCAACAGCAATCCAATCAAAATACACTAATCAAAAAATGAAACATTTTAAAATCATGTAAACGCTATCAAAATCACCTTCTTTCTTATGCCTCTTGCACTAAAATAGAAAAAAGGAGCAAACTTTATTTAAACGAATACATCATGGACTGTTTTCAGTACATCTAAAGCTCAGAGCGAAATAGTTAATAAATCCAACAGATACTAATCTCCCACCGGAGGAAACAATAGGAATCACGATAACGAAATCACGTATTGTCCGATAATATAATCTCTACAGCATGTACAGAGAGAGATATACGAGAGAGGAGAACGTACTTGAGAACCATGGCTGGATGGACGGTAGGTGATGGCCGCCTAGAAATGGAATGGAAGAAAACCCTAATTAAGTGTCCACATTTTATTCCATGGAAATTTTCAGGGTTTCATTATTGGGCCAAAAATATGGACTTCCAGGCCCATCCAGCGTTTTAACCTATAATCTTGGAGGAGGAAAATAAATAGTATTTACGATTTTCAATTTTTTTCCCTATGAAAATTATATTTGATTTAATATCTTTTACACTTTATTATTTAGAAGATGGTAAAAGAAAAAGAAAAACTAAGGCATGGTTGTAGACAATCACTTTTTTTTTCACCAAAATAAAATATTTTATGACTCAATCATTGAAAAAATAACTTTAAAATTCATAATATGATAAATTTTCTACCTAAAAGAATCATACTTCTACCAAAAAAAAAAAATCTAAACTGTAAAAAAAATTAAATATGCAAAAATTTAATTTAAAACTCTAGTCTTCTAACCAAAGTTATCAAACTTACGATTCTACCTAAAATCGTAGATTTATAAAATTAGAATGTAAAATCGAAAAATTAAAAAAAAAAGTTTTATAACCTATATAAAATAGCTTAAAAATTATAGATATATTTACTATATTCATAAAAAATATAAAATATAAGATGAGAATAAATATATTCAATATAATTTTTTATGCTAATGTATAAAACTATAATACGAATAACAATGACAATATAAATTATAATAAGAAAATACAAAGCTAAAAAAAAAAAAATCATCAACTCCATTTTCACCATCAAAAGTCAAAACTAATGCCAACTCTCTCTCAAACCATCATTGCTATTATCTTCATCATCGATGCTAGCATCATTATTAGTATTATTATGAATGATATCTTTATATTATAATTCCAAGTCTTTAAAAAAAAATCCAATAATATTCATATTTTGTGAAAGTCAAATTGTATTTTCAAATTTTTTAAATCTATTTAACTTTAATAGGTGAAATCAATAGACTCAATTAAAAATACAAGATTCTACTGATTTTACCTATAAACTTGTGATTTTACCACAAGTTTATATAAAAATGATTTTATACCCGAGTTGACTCAAAAAGACATCCTAAAATCGTAAACTCATAAAATTGTATGAATAAAACTGTAATTTTGATAACTATATTTTTTATCTATATTTACCCTTTATTATTTAGAAGATGGGGTAAAAAAAAAAGCTATAAGACAAGGTAGTAAACAACCACTCTTTTTTTTTTTGTTATTGTCAAATTTACTACCTAAACTTATCCATTTTTTTCAATTAAGCACCTAAATTTTGGGAAAGATTAATTTACTAACTAATAAGTATTCACAGTGATTAATGCTATTTGATGTAACTCCATCTAATTATGTTTGCAAATGTGGCTAAGGTTGTGAATGGCATGTAGACATGTGTATATGAAGAGTATTTTAACATAAGAGTCTTCCACGTTGATTTCCACGTGGAGTGAAGTGGACAAAGAAAATACATACATAAGAAAAACAATTAAACATGAAAATAAAATATAAAAAAAAACAATGTCATATATCATAACAAAACCTGCATCATGTAGGAGATTAACAATGGAACCCTAAATTCCCTTAGATTGGGAGTGAGAAGTAGAGGCTATGAAAGATAGAGGGAGAATGGAAGGCAATGATGACCAAACACCATATCTGCTCTCTTCTCCATGATGTTGTGTTGCTAGAGTAAGCCTTAAGCGAAAATCCCAAAATAAAAGCCTTCTTTCAAGTGAGTAAATCAGAAGTAGCATGTGAAGATCTAATTTCAAATAAAATAGGAAATCCTAATTGAAAACCCTATTGTAGAAACCCTCTTTGAAATCTTAATTAGTAAAAACACCTAGGAAAGATCCAACTCCAATGAGTTAGGAATGCAAAGACAAAGTGCATGTCAGGAACTTAAGTGATGAGTAAGTCCTCATTTACGTTAATGCCTTCCTCATTCAGTTGTATTTTGCCATTGTGAATTCAAGGCAAGGATTTCAATCATGAAGACTATGACGAACTGTGGCTGAAAGTTTTTATGGATGCCCAAGATATGGAAAGTTAATGCCATAACTAGAAATTGTAAATAATCAATAACACTGCATGGTTGTTTGTAAATCCGTGTTTTTGTACTAATAACATGTTCCATAAATTGCAATAAAAGTGGTGATGGATATTTTTTGTTCTTATATAATCATTTAACATGTATAGTTGCAATAGGAGTTCTTGTGATTATTTATGTTAATTGAAGCTAAATGCATAATACATTTGCAAATTTTTGAAATTTATATACTTTTTTTTTTTGCTGAATGCTTGCAATTAAATACAATTGCTAATGAAGTTATGGATTTTATGCTCATGTTTTGCACATCCAGTCATGTTATTAATATATGTAGTTTTTGTTATTGTGTAGGAAGATGCATGCAACTTCTTCCAATGGGTCCATTCAAAGAAGGAGAAGCAACAAATGTTGGATGTGATTGAAAAGCTAAGAAAGGACGAAATGTTGACATTGATAGTAGAGGAGAGGATGAAGCTAATGAAAGAGATCACGCAATTGCGAAGGGTCATAAGAGGGGAAGTGGTGGATTCAGATGGGGTGGTGGGTGGTAGAGCTTTAGTGGGGAGAAATAACACAAGTAATGAAGCAAAATTGGCTATACTCAAATTTATGGTGAAAGTTTACAAGTGCATGTTTCTTCTTACATTTGTAAGATTTGTATTGTACGTGCTCGTTAGGCAATAGGTGCATTTCGTTATTAGTTTACTATTTTTGTCATATAATGTCTAGTAGTGATGAAGAATGTTGAAGTGTAAGGAGAAGGTTATAAGAATAGATCCACGTTTTGGTTTTCAGGTCCTTTATGCATTTGTATATTTTTCCTCTTAACTAAAGTATGTAGGATCGGTATGTAAGTGGTCCAATGTTAATTGTCAACTTAATGACATATGAATGGAAAGTGGTACTTTTATTTATAGGCATCATTCTGTGTTTCTAATTGGGATGTGAAGGTTTAGAAGGATATCAATATTCCTTTTCTACCTCTTGCATGCTAAAGTTTTAGATGGACTTTAAAGGGTAAATATATGGCTAAATGCATATCTTTCTATCCTGTATGTTCTTCATGTGTGTGTGGGAGGGAGAGGTGGAAAGAAAAGTTATTTCCATAGGTGTAAGATTTTGAGTAATGCATTGCCAAGTAAAGTTGGACTTGATTGCACATGAGGCACAATCTAACAACCTTATCTTCTATTGGATAAGTTACTACGCTATGGTAACATAGTGTACTTTTGACCTCAGCCATCTTCTAATTTTCTCCACTTCTAGTTTTCACTATGTAATTTCTTGTAGGTGATTCAAGTTAGTTTTCAACAAATGTTGTTGAAGAGGTGGATTGAGGCATGAAGCTAGGGAAGAAGACTCTTTGATAAAATCTATTGAACTTCAACTATATGATGTAAAGGTACAAGTATTTGCTAATTTTGTTTTGTATTTTTTCAATTTTTTGCTCAGATATGAAAAGCAATTCCCTTTTTTTTTTATGAGTTCATTGATATTGACAAGAAAACTATAAAATCGATTTTCTTTTCATGCAAAATCAGCAATATAAAAATATCTTATACTTGTATAATAGAGGTTCATTGATTTTAATAGGAACTATTAAATTTTTAAGATAAAAAAACTTGGAAAGTTGCTTTTGTGGCTTCAACATGAACATTAAGTGCCTCTCCATTGCAATTAACCTTTCAACTACTCTGCCATTATTCTAATAGATGCCATTACAATTGCCTAATTGTGGAGCCATTATTTTGGAAGAAGGATTATTTGAATAGTATTGTTTCATATGTGATGATGGACGATTAGGTGGTGATGCCTTTAGTAATTAACGGTTGAATGAACTACTTAGTTTGCTTGATCTCAAGAATGTTGGGATTTTGGGAGGAAAGTAATTGTTATGGAGATCGATGGGGTCTATTCCATTGTTTTCACATCTCTTTTTTGTGTCTTTCATTTGATGTTCATTTTTTTTAACTATTTATCAAAAAGTGAAATAAAATAAAACACTCTCAAGTCATTTCATTATTCATGAGGAAAATGATTTTTTTTTTGTTAGAATATGGAAAATGATTTTAACATGTACTGCTAGTGGGTGCAATGAAGATTGGACCTTTCTAGATGCAAACTTTTGCCCATTCAATTATTTAGATACTTTAGAGCCATAGTAGCATCTTTTTGTTTATGTATCTGAATCTCCTATTTCACCGTGTATGAATCGTCCAATTGTCATATATTAAAAAAGGAGTGGATACTGACATTGTAATGTAATTTGCTTTTTCAAGAACAACAAATCCTCTTGCTTTTATATCTAAGTCTTTAGTTCTCTTGCTTTTGTATCCAACTTTTTAGTTTGGCCATCTACTGCTATCCAATGGTTATAATATAGAGTTTTCATGTCATATTGCCTTTCCATTAAATGTTGATAAGTGCATACTAAAGGAGACACTTTCCACTCCATTAGTATTGCATTTAGCCTTCAACTAACATATGACTCTTTTTAGCATATTCGATAGTGCTCTAAATGACCGTGTTATTATAAATTACTCGGGATACAAACTTAAATATTGTTTTTTTTTAAATTACAAAAATATTGTACCCGTAAAACATATTACTAAAATAGTTTCGAAGTCGCGAATCCCATATGTGCTTATAGTGTAAAAAAAAAATTACGATAAAGTTGCAAACGTGGTCTACACCCTCAGTACAAATATATTTTTTTCTGAACTCTACGAATCTATTACTATAAACCTATAAAGCTTATAACACTGCAAACCTATAAAATTATTATAAAAGTATGTCTACAAACCTATAAAATCATTGTAAAAGTATATCTGCAAACTTAAAAGTGATACAGTAAATTTACACAGTAATACACATGAAAAACTTTGCACCAATACTTTCAAATATAAATACAAATCCTCAGTTCAATTCATATATTCACATTTCACATTTTGATCTTTGAATTTCCTCTGAAAACAAAACTTTACTTTGCAATTTTTTTTTCACAAGTTATGTTTTACATAGGTTTTAATCCACTCAAATACATGTGTGGAAATTTCCTCATAAAGATTGCGATATGTTTTTTTAAGAAAATATTTAATTTATTGCTATTATTGAAGTAGTATACTACATAGATTTTATGACATGTAAATATATGTACTACATAAATTTTATTGAAGTAGTAGTTATTATTAATTAACTATTAATTAGTAATTAATTAATTATAAATATTTTGTTAATTAAAATTAGTAAATGAATTGTGTATATATGTTATGATAATGTACTTTTGTAAATATAGCCATAAATTAAGTTATTGTTAATTAGTTGTGATTAGTCGTTAAGATATCGTTAATTGATTATTATAAAATTAGTTAACAAAAATTTCTGTATTGGGTGGAAATATAAAATATTTGTATGGTTTAATAAAATTAGTCATAAAAGTAAGTAGTTAGTAATTATCTGTTAATTGAAGATGATTAGTTATTAATTAATTGTTGTAAAATTAATTAGTTAAAAATTTTGTATTTTTTGCAAAGTGAAAATATTTTGTATAGTTTTGTAAAATGAGTTATAAAATTGATTAGCTATTAATTATCCATTAATCAAAGGAGATTAGCTGTTAATATATCATTAATTAATTACTATAAAATTAATTAGTGAAAAATTTTGTATTGGGTGGAAATGTAAATTATTTCTATGGTTTTGTAAAATGAGTTATAAAATTAATTAATTATTAATTATCCATTTATCAAAGGGGATTAGTCATTAATATATCATTAATTAATTACTATAAAATTAATTAGTGAAAAATTTTGTATTGGGTGGAAATGTAAAATATTTGTATGGTTTTGTAAAATGAGTTATAAAATTAATTAATTATTAATTATCCATTAATGAAAGGGGATTAGTAATTACTATGAAATTAATTAGTGAAAAAACTTGTATTGGGTGGAAATGTAAAATATTTGTATGGTTTAGTAAAATTAGTCATAAGAGTAAGTAGTTAGTAATTATCCATTAATTAAAGGTGATTAGTTGTTAATATGTGGTTAATTAATTGTTGTAAAAGTAATTAGTGAAATATTTTGTAATTGTTACAAGGTGGGATTATTTGTATGCTTTTGTAGATTGAGTTATAAAATTAATTAGTTATTAATTACTCATTAATCAAAGGTAATTAGTCATTAATATATCATTATTTAATTGCTATAAATTTAATTAGTGAAAAATTTTGTATTGATTGCAAATGTAAATTATTTGTACGGTTTTGCATAACAGATGGAGCCTAGACCTTTTGATCCTTCAGTCTTAACACAGCAGGTCAATCATTGATCACAGGCAGTCTAGGATGGAGAGGTAACAGACGTTTTACTAATCGATTAGTTTACATTGCATTAAAAATAGGAAAACATTTGACTTGTAGTTGGCATAAGAGTAAGCAACCCTTGCCGTATGATGGTGTGATTTGTCACTTCGTTATGATGGGCGTATGATCCCATTTGATGTGTGAATGGAGTCATACTTGCAGCTGGCTGGATTTGAAGGTATCAGTCAACTGCCGTTCATACCCCTTGATTGGCACATGATTACGGCACTAGTAGAGAGATGGCATCCAGAGACACATACATTCCACATGCCGAAGGGGGAGTTTACCATCATGCTCCAAGATGTGGAAATCCAGCTAGGACTCATCGTAGATGGAAATGCAGTTACAAGGAGTACCTACCTGGATTAGGGAGTAATATGTGAGGAACTGCTGGGGGCGAGACCCGGGTCTAGTGATTGAGGCGGGCGCATTAGTATAATATGGCTCCACTATATGTTCTAGCTAATCCCACCGGACGCCGAAGTGGAGCAAATACATTAAGCTACTCGTGCATACATTCTATAGCTGTTAGGTGGATTTATCTTTGTCGATAAATCCAGCGCCTTCGTGCACACGATGTGGTTGCCATTGTTGGAACATTTTGACATCATTAGGACATATAGTTAGGGGGCTACGTGTCTAACGTGGTTGTATCGCCAACTATATGTCATGTCCTCATAGTTGGCACATGAGATTGGAGGGGCGGTCATATTGCTGTAGGTGTGGGCTTGGGATAGATTCCCCCACATCACACCGATTAGTCGACACGGACTATCTGTACCAGTTAGATGTCTACTAGCGGCGCGATGGAACACGTGGAGGGACACGCAATTCCACCCCACTCACGTAGTTAGCACATATCGGACTGTGCTGGACAGGCAGAATATGTCGCAGGTACCTTAGTAATCATATTTATTTCCTTGCAATTAATCATATTTATCATTTAAAGTAAATATCCTAATTTCAAGTTTAATGGGAGCTGCACGACGCGAATTTGCTTAATATACTGTTGCATTTTTGCAAAGCTAGCATACACGTTTGGACGGCTCGGGTGCCACTCATTTGTTTCCACATTGTTGAGTGGCATTTCCCAGATTAAGTGGTCAGGCAGTTTGGCGGGTTCTAATATATCCCGCAACTGGTGAACACGCAGCCAGAGCTACATGAAATTGACTTGCATAGCCAAATTGATGTCTACTAGACCGTCTTGCATGAGGTGTATTTGAACATGTGGGAATAGTGGGTCGATTGAGCTGTTCTTATAGAGGGCCCTTGCGGTGTGCATGATAACTACCTGCAATGGTATGGGTCGATAAGTAGAAGATTCATTAGCCATACAGGAGCAATTCTTGGATTTCTAGTAAGAACGATTTACATACACTCTAATTAATGCCCAAATAATTACATGATCATGTTAACCTTAATTTACGTTTTCTTCATACTTGCAGGGTGACACCTTATGATAGATTTGCCTATCGCCGGACATAGACACGACCGTAAGAATAGCTACTCAAGGGCTTTAGTTCATGCTTCACCATGGGGGGGTAACACTGTACCTGCAATCGCGACATCAAAACACCCAGGAGGAGGCTGAACCGGTTCCGGTATGGCAACAATCAAGGGGACGACGTCGACTTCGAAACCGCGATGAGGTAAAGGGAAATTCGAGATAAGACAAACAAACACATGTTGATCTTGATGCAATCCATTGTAGCTCAAGGCCGGCGTTCACCCAATATCAAACACCACATCGACATTCCATTAGTGGTCTTGTACCAACATCGTCAGCTCTACGGAGGCAATGCCCTGGAAAGCAACCTATTTTGTAGGGTGAATCAATGAATCAGCTACATCAGTGGAGTCTTATGCAGCCGCAAGCGTTCGACGATTCCACCCCCTCCCCCCCAATGATAGGAATCAGACTCCTATAGGACCTATCACCAGGACCCGAGCTAAGGGTCTCCATAATTTAGTTTTAAGAGTCTTGCTTAAGAAACCTAATCTTGAGAAAGTTAATCTATTTTCTACATCTTTACATTATAATTGCAGTGCATTTTAGCAGGCTCACTTATCAGTTCTACAGGATACCGAATCACCTATACTTTTGAGCGAATCAGGATTCTCAACGGGGCCTAATTCAAATGTATCTTGAAGACCGGTATCATGAAGACTTATTTCTTTTATATATTTCTCCTTTGTATGGACAATTTTATGTTGTATTCTCTTTTAGGACACTTTCATTTTTATTGTAATTTCCATTTAGGACCGGCTACCTTAAAAGTGGTAAACTTGTAATTTTTGACCATTTTCTAACCCTAGGAGTGGCAAGTATAAATACTTGCTTATAGTAAGGTTTGAAGAGGCCATTTTTTCAGATTATACACTTCACTTTAACGTGAGAGGGCTTACGGTTTCCTAAATCCAAGTTCTCTTATCAATTTCAATTTCTAAGAGTTGAGATTGTGGCGAGTGCAACACTTTGAAATTGTGAGTAATATCAATTTCATTTTGTTGTGATTTCTTTTCTTCTCTAGTGTGTAATATCTAGGGGTGAATTGAGATAGTTCTTTGTCAGATTTTTGATTGCATTTGTGATCAATTATCTTGTATAAGATTGATTACTTTAGTACTTGATATTATCATCTCATTGGTGGCGTGAATTGTGCTTGTTGGAAGAGGATAAATCACGATTTTGGTTCTCTTCTTCTTCATATATTTCACGTGAAATTCACTTGTTTTATCGTTATTTAGTGAAGTTTATCATTATTGGATTATGATTGCATCATTAGACCTTTGGATTTCACCAAAATTCCAATAAGGTTTACGCAATTTCTTGATTCCAATTGAACCGGTTTTGTTTGAGATTTGAAGTGTTCCTTTGGTTTCTTTGATTGTGCTTGGGCTTGGTTTTGAGCACATCATATTTTAGTATCAGAGTACAAGTTAAGAGAAGGGATTAAGTGTTGGTTGATTTCTTGATCATCACGCTCAATTAAGGTTCTTCATATTGTGATCCGAAATTGTGTATTGTGAATTGAGTTGCGAAATTGTCTTGATTGAGAATTAAATTTGCTACTTGTTGAAGTTGAATTGAAGGGCTTGTTGTAGCTTCTTGTGGTTGATCATTCTCGAGGAAGGGAAGAGGAGTAGAAGTGTGTTATTCATTCAAATTTCTGAATTTGAAATTTAACCCATCCATACCGTGATTGATGTGTTGTTTGAAGAAGCTTATAGAGTGTGTTGTGTGAATCCTTGTGCAATTCGGAATTGGAGGAGTGCAATTTTCCAGATTTGCATTGTGTGGATAATAAGGAATATATTTGAATTCAAACACATCTATTAAGTTGAGGAGTTAATGAGTGTTTGTTTGAATTTGAAAATCATTTCTTACCAATTGTGGAAGGGTTGCCATTAGTGAAGTGGTTTGATTTTCAAATTTGAATTGCTGCCTATTTGTGTAAAGTTACGGTTAGAACTTATGTTGGAAGTGGAGTATATTTTGTTGTTATTGCTGTGGAAGTGGAGTACATTTTGTTGTTGTTGCCGTGGGAGTGGATTCTTACAACTTGAGTGTGTTATTGTTGTTTGAAATAAAGTGTGGTGTGTGTATTGTGTAAGTGGCGGTGTAAGTCAAATTGGCGTGGAGTTGTTTGTGAAGTGAGTGTCTTGTGGAATTTGGGAAAAAATTGTTGCACTGTGATTTGAAAGGAGTAGGGAATATTATTGTTGTGGTGATTGAATTTGAATTCAACAATGTCTAATGAAATGCTTCAATATGCTAATGTGTTGCGTCGAACATTAACTACATTTGCTAATAAGGATGAAGAACAAAGGAAAAACTTGTTCCATACTTCTTGTAGGATACAAGGAAATTTATGTGTCCTTATAATTGATGGAGGTAGTTGTACCAATGTAGTAGCCGCCTCGTTAGTATCGAAGCTAAGACTTACAACTATTCCACATCCTAAACCATATAAATTGCATTGGCTTAGTGATCAAGGAAGTTTGTATGTGACCCAAAGAGCTAGGGTACCTTTCAGCATAGGGGACAAGTATTGTGATGAGATTGAATGTGATATCTTGCCTATGTGTGCATCCCATATATTGCTTGGCAGACCTTGGTTATATGATAGGAGGGTCTTACATGATGGCTTCAGGAATACTTATGTGTTCCAGAAGGAAGGCAAACGAGTTATTTTGAATCCTATGTCACCTTCAGAGGTCCAAAATGTCCAACAACAGATCAGTGGACCATCAGAGGTTGAAAAGGCTTTAATACAGTGTGATGATTATGAGGAAAAGAAGATATTATTGATGGGATAGGGTGAGATGGAGAGGTTAATCACAGAAGAGGCTCCAACATACTTGCTTCAATTGAGATGTGTATTAGGGTTACAGGAGTCACAATCTCTACCTCCAACAGTTTCTCAAGTATTGAATGAGTATACTGACATTTTTCCTGATGATTTGCCAGCAGGATTACCACCTTTGAGAGGGATAGAGCATGCTATTTGATGAGATCCATGATGAGAGCCAAGCCGGAAGAAGGAATGTGGATCCTCTTGAAGTGCCACCTGGACCGATCACAAGAAATCGAGTGAAACGATTCAAAGAAGCACTTAACGGGTTGATAAAGGATGTCTATGAAGCCGGAAAGGATTGGAGCAATCATGAAGTTGGAAAGGATTGGAACAACCATGGGAAGGCCTTTGCTCTTGTACAAGTCATACCAAATACAGGGTGAAGAGGGCGTGTCTTTACAAGGCACGGATGTGTAGGAATCTCAAGGTTACACAGAATCATACATGGTCATATACACAGCCAAAAGGCATGGCCGTGTATGGAGTCAAGAAAATCTACAGAAAGATACACGTCTAGAAGTACACGGCCGTGTATGTCTCCAACGTCGGCTCAAGGCCGCCGACCTTCATTCCAACGCCGCCGGCCTTCATGCCTACACCGCCGGCCTTCATGTTCTGTTTTTGTTATTTTTACGCAACTTATTGAAGTGATGTCGTTTTGGGCTTTATTGTTACGAATTGTAAACCCTAGTATAAAGCTCCTAGGGTTTAGAACATAGAAGATAGAACATACATCATACAACATTAAAAACACTTTGGAGAGACTCCTCTCTTGGTTCTTCAAGAACTAACTTAGAACTTATCGGATTTTATTTCCGTGGCGTTTATCCCGACTTATCAATCGGTCTTTCATCCCGATTGTGGCGTCTTCATATTATACCAAGGTTCTTGTCTCAATTATAGACAACGGATTGCGGTTTCCACTTGAGGGTGTTTTTGCATCTTAGGTAATGAATTCCAAACGTATTGGTATTGGGTTTCGTCACACATTGGCGTGGTTTGTATCAGTTTGGTATCAGAGCTTAGGTTTGTCAAAACATCAGTTCGGTTTAAGGAAGGTAACATCAAAACCCTAACTCCAATCGTTCATATCCATTGTTAGCATTCAATTTCGCAGTATTAAGTGTTTATTGATAGTGTAGTATCTAATAGTCAATTGTTACAAAAAAAAAAAAGGAAGAATCACGACACAAAAAAAAAAGAAAAGAGAAACGTGATCAAGAGCAACAACAAAGACAAAAAAAAAATTCGGATAAAAAAAAAAAGAGGAAAAAAAAATTTACGAACCCTAGAGTTGTTTTGAATTCTACGGAAGGGAATTGGTGTAGTTTGGGTTAGTTCCAAGAGAATTGAGAAGAGGAATTGGTGAGTTGATATCATCATTATTTGTGAGGATACACGAGTGACTGTGTGATATCATCATTTGAGCGAAACACGTAAGGGAGTATATTGTAAGGTTTAATCATATATATATTTGTGTTAGTACTAATCTTTTCTGCATGAACTATGTCGAGGCAACATTTTCCTAAAGGTAAGAGGGGAAGGTTTGATGCTAGGTTAGTGATTGAGGCGTTGAGGGGAGAAATGAAGAGAATGTTTCAGGAGGGAATTGAACAAATTCATGAGATTGTAGAGCAAAGACTAGAACAATCTACAAACGTCTTCCAATGGCATAAGAGGGAGAGTCGTTCTAGGAGAGTACAAAGGGGTGGAGATGAAATGTTGGATGATGACTTTGATGAGCCTTCTGTCGGGAGTTATAGAGGTTATAGTGGTCGGAATAGAGGAACTAAGGATTGGGAAGATAGAGGAGATAGGAATAGAGAGGATGATCAATTGAGTAGCATAAAGATGAAGATTCCTCCTTTCCAAGGGAAGAATGATCCTGAGGCGTACTTAGAGTGGGAGAAAAAGGTGGAGATGGTGTTTGATTGTTATAACTATAGTGGGAGAAAGAAAGTGAAATTTGCTGCCATTGAGTTTTCGGATTATGCTATAGTGTGGTGGGATCAATTAATGTTGAATAGAAGAAGGAATGGCGAGCCACCTATTGAGTCTTGGGAAGATATGAAAAGGGTGATGAAGAAGCGGTTTGTGCCTGCGTATTACTATCGTGAATTGCACAACAAGTTGCAAACTCTGAGGCAGGGAAGCCGAAGTGTGGATGAGTATTTCAAGGAGATGGAAGTTACTATGATCAGGGCGAATGTAGAGGAGGATAGAGAGGCTACCATGGCTAGGTTTCTTGCTGGGTTGAATAGAGAAATCCAAAATATTGTGGAATTGCAGCATTATGTAGAATTGGAGGATATGGTTCACATGGCTATAAAGGTTGAGAACCAGCACAAGAGGAAAGATAGTAGTAATGTACGGTTTCAACAGGGTAATGGTTCATCCACTTGGAAGACTAACCAATGGAAGAAGGAAGAAAAGCCTTTACCCACCAAACCAAAAGGGGAGCTGAGGCAAGCGGGTTCTACTCCTGGTAACCAAGGTAACCCTGATTCTTCTACTTCTAGAAATCGTGACATTAGATGTTTTAAATGCCAAAGTAGAGGCCATATTGCTAGTCAATGTCCAAATAGGCGTGTTATGATTTTGCGTGATGATGGAGAGTATGAGACTGAGGGGGATAGTGAAGAAGATGATATGCCTCCATTAGAGGATGCTAGTGATGATGAGGAGCCTGCAATAGGGAGGTTAGTGGCAGTAGTGAAGTGAGCTTTGAATGTGCAAGTGAAGGAAGAAGAGGAGGTGCAAAGGGAGAATATATTTCATACTAGATGTTATCTAGGAGATCATATTTACAGTTTGATCATTGATGGAGGAAGTTATACCAATGTAGTGAGCAATTTTATTGTTGAGAGGCTGGGGCTCAAAACTGTTAGACACCCTATTCCATATAAATTGCAGTGGTTGAATGATAGTAGTGAGACTAAGGTGAGTAAGCAAGCCTTGATTGGTTTTTGCATTGGTAGATATGAGGATGAGGTGTTATGTGATGTAGTGCCAATGCAAGCATGTCATGTGTTGTTGGGGAGGCCATGGCAATTTGATAGGAAGGTTGTTCATGATGGCTTTTCTAACAAGTATACGCTTGTTCACCAAGGGAAAAGCTTTAATCTCAAACCGTTAACACCTAAACAAGTGTATGAGGATCAGTTGCAGCTACAACAGTCTTTTGCAAAACATAAGGTGAGTGAAAGGCAGAGGGAGAGTGAGAGAGCAAAAGACAATGAGAAAGAAAAGGAATACAAAAGTCAATATCAAAAGGAAAAAGAGAGGAAGGCTGGAAAGAGTGTGAGAGACCAAGTTGAAGGGGAATCAACTTTGGTGGTGAGTGAAAAGGAGAGGGCAGCCTTGCAAAAGGAGAGTTGTGTGGCAAGAGCGAGTGTAGTGAGGAGAGCGTTAGTGATGAAGCAACCTATGTTATTGCTGGTTTTTAAAGAAATATGTTTGACTACTAACGAACTATCTAACTCTTTGCCTAGTGTGGTTGTGTCTATTGTGCAGGACTTTGAAGATGTCTTCCCTGAGGAGATTCCAAAGGGATTACCACCTATTCGTGGTATTGAGCACCAAATTGACCTTGTACCCGGAGCATCGATTCCAAAAAAGCCAGCTTATAGGAGCAATCTGGAGGAGATAAAGGAACTCCAAAGGCAGGTCGATGAATTAATGGAGAAGGGGTACGTGAGAGAAAGCATGAGTCCATGTGCAGTGCCTGTGATTTTAGTGCCTAAGAAGGATGGGTCATGGAGAATGTGTGTTGACTGTCGTGCCATCAACAACATCACAATAAAGTATCGTCATCCCATTCCTCGCTTAGATGATATGTTAGACGAGTTACATGGGTCTAGTGTCTTTTCCAAAATTGATCTGAAAAGTGGATACCGCCAAATTAGAATGAAAGAAGGTGATGAATGGAAAAATGCATTCAAAACAAAATATGGATTGTATGAGTGGTTAGTAATGCCTTTCGGTTTAACTAATGCACCTAGTACTTTTATGAGACTTATGAACCATGTTTTGAGGACTTTTATTGGAAAATTTGTGGTTGTCTATTTTGATGATATCCTCATTTACAGCAAGAGTTTGGAAGATCATATATCTCACTTGAGGGATGTTTTAGAAGTGCTTCGAAAGGAACAATTATATGCTAACCTCAAGAAGTGCACTTTTTGCACGGACAAACTTGTGTTTCTTAGCTTTGTTGTTAGTGCACAGGGAATACAGGTTGATGAAGAAAAGATTCGTGCGATCCAAGAATGGCCTAGTCCAACTACTGTAAGTCATGTGCGGAGTTACCATGGACTAGCGAGCTTTTACAGGAGATTTGTGAAGGATTTCAGCACTATTGCAGCACTACTTACTGAGGTAATTAAGAAGAACGTGGGGTTCAGATGGGGAGAGCAACAAGAGAAGGTCTTTCAGACGCTTAAAAATAAGCTGACTCAGGCGCCATTACTTGCTTTACCTAACTTTGCTAAAACGTTTGAAATTGAGTGTGATGCTTTAGGATTAGGTATTGGAGTAGTGCTTATGTAGGAGAGAAGACCGATTGCATTCTTTAGCAAGAAGCTAAGTGGGGCAACCTTAAACTACCTTACTTATGACAAGGAGTTATATGCATTGGTTCGAGCCCTGGAGATTTGGCAACACTACCTTTGGCCAAAAGAGTTCGTGATCCACACTGATCATGAATCCTTGAAGTACTTGAAGGGGCAACACAAGCTGAACAAAAGGCATGCTCGTTGGGTGGAGTTCATCGAAACATTTCCATATGTCATCCACTACAAGCAAGGTAAAGAGAATGTCGTTGCTGATGCACTTTCTAGAAGGTATACTCTTATCTCTACTCTTAGTTCTAGACTGCTTGGTTTTGAGCACATTGAGGAATTATATGCTGCTGATCGAGATTTTTGTGAGGAGTATGTGCATTGTGAGAAGAGTGGGCATGGTAAATTTTATAAGTATGAAGGATTCTTGTTTAGGGAGAATAAACTATGCATTCCAAATTGTTCTTTAAGAGAATTATTAGTGAGGGAGTCTCATGGAGGAGGTTTAATGGGACACTTTGGAGTAGCTAAAACCTTAGGGGTATTGCAGAAACACTTTTATTAGCCTCACATGAAACGAGATGTTGAGAGGATTTGTGAGTGATGTGTTATGTGTAAGCAAGCAAAATCTAGAGTCCAACCTCAAGGGCTTTATATCCCACTTCCCATTCCTCATGAGCCTTGGGTAGATATTTCTATGGATTTTGTGTTAGGATTACCCAAGTCTAAAAATGGTCGGGATTCTGTTTTTGTAGTTGTGGATAGATTCTCTAAGATGGCACATTTCATTCCTTGTCACAAAACAGATGATGCTTGCAATATTGCTAATTTGTTCTTTAGGGAAGTTGTGAGATTACATGGTATGCCTAGAACAATTGTATCGGATAGAGATGCTAAGTTCTTAAGCTACTTTTGGAAGACCTTGTGGGCTAAGTTAGGAACTAAGTTACTGTTTTCTACTACTTGTCATCCACAGACTGATGGTCAAACTGAGGTAGTAAATCGAACTTTATCTACTTTGTTGAGGGCTATCATTAAAAAGAACATTAAAAGTTGGGAGGATTGTTTGCCGCATGTTGAATTTGCCTATAACCGTACAGTGCATTCTGCTACTAAATTTACTCCTTTTGAAATTGTGTATGGTTTTAATCCACTAACTCCTTTGGATTTATCACCTTTGCCTATTTCTGAGTATGTTAATCTAGATGGCAAGAAGAAAGCAGAATTTGTTAAACAGATACATGAGAAGGCAAGGCTAAACATTGAGCGAAGAACAGAGCAGTATGTGCAACAAGCCAACAAGGGTCGTCGACAAGTTGTCTTTGAACCTGGAGACTGGGTTTGAGTTCACATGCGCAAAGAGCGGTTTCCTGTGCAGCGTCGATCTAAACTACTTCCTAGAGGCGATGGACCATTTCAAATTCTTGAGCGCATCAATGATAATGCATACAAGATAGATTTGCCTTGTGAGTATCAAGTAAGTGCTACGTTTAATATTACTGATCCGAGTCCTTTTGATGTAGGTGATGATTTGAGGACAAATCCTTTTCAAGAGGAGGGGAATGATGAGATCCATGATGAGAGCCAAGTCGGAAGAAGGAATGTGGATCCTCTTGAAGTGCCACCTAAACCGATCACAAGAAATCGAGCGAAACGATTCAAGGAGGCACTTAATGGGTTGATAAAGGATGTCCATGAAGCCAGAAAGGATTGGAGCAATCATGAAGTTGGAAAGGATTGGAACAACCATGGGAAGGCCCTTACTCTTGTACAAGTCATACCGGATACGGGGTGAAGAGGGTGTGTCTTTACAAGGCACGGTTGTGTAGGAATCTCAAGGTTACACAGAATCATACACGGTCATATACACGGCCAAAAGGCACGGCCGTGTATGGAGTCAAGAAAATCCACAGAAAGATACACGTCTAGAAGTACACGGCCGTGTATGTCTCCAATATTGGCTCAAGGCCGTCGGCCTTCATTCCAACACCGCCGACCTTCATGTCTACATCGCCGGCCTTCATGTTCTGTTTTTGTTATTTTTACGCAACTTATTGAAGTGATGTCGTTTTGGGCTTTATTGTTACGAATTGTAAACCCTAGTATAAAGCTCCTAGGGTTTAGAACATAGAAGATAGAACAAACATCATACAACATTAAAAACACTTTGGAGAGACTCCTCTCTTGGTTCTTCAAGAACTAACTTAGAACTTATCGGATTTTATTTTCGTGGCGTTCATCCCGACTTATCAATCGGTCTTTCATCCCGATTGTGGCGTCTTCATATTAAACCGCGACCCATTGTCTATAATCGAGACAAGAACCTTGGTATAATATGAAGACGCCACAATCGGGATGAAAGACCGATTGATAAGTCGGGATGAACGCCATGGAAATAAAATCCAATAAGTTCTAAGTTAGTTCTTGAAGAACCAAGAGAGGAGTCTCTCCAAAGTGTTTTTAATGTTGTATGATGTATGTTCTATCTTCTATGTTCTAAACCCTAGGAGCTTTATACTAGGGTTTACAATTCGTAACAATAAAGCCCAAAACGACATCACTTCAATAAGTTGTGTAAAAATAACAAAAACAGAACATGAAGGCCGGCGGCCTTGAGCCGGCGTTGGAGACATACACGGCCGTGTACTTCTAGACGTGTATCTTTCTGTGGATTTTCTTGACTCCATACACGGCCGTGCCTTTTGGCCGTGTATATGACCGTGTATGATTCTGTGTAACCTTGAGATTCCTACACAGCCGTGCCTTGTAAAGACACGCCCTCTTCACCCTGTATCCGGTATGACTTGTACAAGAGTAAGGGCCTTCCTATGGTTGTTCCAATCCTTTCCAACTTCATGATTGCTCCAATCCTTTCCGGCTTCATGGACATCTTTTATCAACCCGTTAAGTGCTTCCTTGAATCGTTTCGCTCGATTTCTTGTGATCGGTCCAGGTGGCACTTCAAGAGGATCCACATTCCTTCTTCCGGCTTGGCTCTCATCATGGATCTCATCACTATTGATCTTATGCTCGGTTCAGCGTTACCAAACCAACTTGCATATCGCATGAATCCCGAGGAGGCTAAGGAATTGAAGCGCCAGGTAGATGAATTGGTTGAAAGGGGGTTTGTTAGAGAGAGTCTCAGCCCATGCGCCGTTCCCGCCCTTCTTGTTCCTAAGAAGGATGGTACTTGGAGAATGTGTATTGATAGCAGAGCTATCAATAAAATCACCATCAAATACAGGTATCCTATTCCTAGACTTGATGATATGTTAGATGAGCTGCATGGTTCACAGGTTTTCTCCAAAGTGGATCTTAAAAGCGGATATCTCCAGATTCAGATGAGAGAAGGGGATGAATGGAAGACCACTTTTAAAACACGTCATGGACTATATGAATGGTTGGTTATGCCCTTTGGTTTGAGTAATGCTCCTAGTACTTTTATGAGGTTGATGAACCATGTACTGAAAGAATTTCTAGGAAAATTTATTATTGTTTATTTTGATGATATTCTAATTTACAGCAAATACCTAGAACAACATGTGGAGCATCTTCGGGCAGTATTTTCAATATTGAGGACACAACAGCTATTTGCAAATATCCAAAAGTGTTCCTTTTGCCAAATTGAGGTAACATTTTTTTTTTTGTTGTATCTAGTTCAGGTGTTAGGGTAGATGAGGAGAAAGTGAGGGCAATCAAGGAATGACCAACACCCACTTTAGTTACTGAGGTAAAAAGTTTTCATGGACTTGCATCCTTTTATAGACACTTTTTCCAAAATTTCAGTAGTATTGTCAGTCCTCTCACAGAACTGACTAAAAAGAGTGTACCTTTTGTTTGGAGTGAAAAGGCCCAAAGGATTTTTGCAGAGATAAAAGAAAAACTCACTTATGCTCTATTATTGGCTTTACCTGATTTTGACAAAGTTTTTTAGTTGGAATGTGATGCTTTTGGGATTGGAATTGATGCTATATTAATTCAGGAAAAGAGACCTATAGCATACTTTAGTGAGAAGTTGAGTGGTGCGACTTTAAACTATTCTATATATGATAAGGAATTTTATTCCTTAATAAGGGCTCTCATTACATGGCAGCATTATCTCCTTCCGAAAGAGTTTATTATTTATACAGATCACGAATCTTTGAAACATTTCAGGGGACAACATCATTTGTCTAAGCACCAAGCTAAGTGGGTGGAGTTTCTAGAGGGTTTTACATATGTGATAAAGTACAAAAAGGGTAATCAAAATATTGTTGCTGACGCTTTATCACAACGGTATGTACATATCACTTCTCTTCAGTCAAAACTGTTGGGTTTTGAGTTGTTGAAAGAACAATATATATGTGATGAGACTGTCATGGAGAGGTGTCTCAAGGGCAGGATGTATGATGGATATTGCATGATAGAGGGTTTTCTGTATAAATCAGGAAAACTATGTATTCCATCTGGATCTGTGAGGGAATTATTGGTGAGGGAAGCACATGCAGGTGGTTTGTCAGGACATTTTGGTGAGAAGAGAACCCTAGCCATATTGAGGGAGAATTTCTATTAGAAGGGTATGATAAAGGATGTCCATAGGGTACTAGAAAGGTGTGATATTTGTAAGAAAGCTAAAGGGAAAAAAGGTGCACAAGGTGAATATATGCCTTTACCTATACCATATAAACCTTGGACTGACATCAGTATGGATTTTGTGTTATGATTACCTAGAACACAAAGGGGGAAAGACTCTATTATGGTGGTTGTTGATCGATTCAGCAAAATGTCACACTTTGTGCCATGTCACAAAACAGATGATGCTCTTTTTATTGCTAACCTTTTTTATGCAGGAAATTGTCAAATTACATGGAGTTCCACACAACATAGTGTCAGACAGAGATACTAAGTTCCTTAGTTTCTTTTGGAAGACATTATAGAGGAGACTAGGTATTAAACTTATGTACAGTACCTCTTGCCATCCACAGACAGACGGACAAATAGAGGTTGTCAACCGCATGCTTGGGAATCTACTCAAAGCAACAGTTGCCAAGAATCTTACTGATTGGGACTTGTGTCTTCCTATTATTGAGTTTGCTTACAATAGATCTACTCATAGTTCAACCAGTAAGTCTCCCTTTGAAGTTGTTTATGGTTATAATCCTTCTATTCCATTAGATTTTATAGCTGGACCAGCGACAAAGGAAGAGAGTCTTAGTGGAGTTAACAGAGCTAGACAAATTCAGCACATCCACACCTTCAGAAGACCCAGGAACAACAGAGAATCTAGGGAAATAGACATAGGAAAGTTCATCTTTATAATCCAGGTGACTTAGTCTGGATTAATCTTAGCAGGGACAGGTTTCCACATAAGAAGTCACAGAAGCTGTCTCCCAGGTCGGACGGACCATTCAGGGTTTTAAAGCGCATCAACGACAATGCCTATCATATAGAGTTACTAGGAGAGTATGGAGTATCAGTGACCTTTAATATCTCAGATCTATCACCATACTTATCAGATGACACATATGAAGACCTATCAGATTTGAGGGCAAATCTTCCAGAAGCCCGAGGAGATGATAGGAATCAAACTCCTACAGGACCTATCACTAAGGCTTGAGCTAAGGGTCTCCATAATTTAGTTTTTAGGGTCTTGCTTGAGAAACCTAATCTTGAGAAAGCTAATCTATTTTCTACATCTTTACATTATAATTGCAGTACATTTCAGCAGGCTTACTTATCAGTTCTACAGGATACCAAATCACCTATACTTTTGAGCGAATCAGGATTCTCAACGGGGCCTAATTCAAAAGTATCTTGAAGACCGGCATCATGAAGACTCATTTCTTTTATATATTTCTCCTTTGTATGGACAATTTTATGTTGTATTCTCTTTTAGGACAGTTTCATTTTTATTGTAATTTCCATTTAGGACCGGCTACCTTAAAAGTGGCAAACTTGTAATTTTTGACCATTTTCTGACCCTAGGAGTAGCAAGTATAAATACTTGCTTATAGTAGGGTTTGAAGAGGCCATTTTTTCAAATTATACACTTCACTTTAACGTGAGAGGGCTTAGGGTTTCCTAAATTCAAATTCTCTTATCAATTTCAATTTCTAAGAGTTGAGATTGTAGCGAGTGCAACACTTTGAAATTATGAGTAATATCAATTTCATTTTGTTGTGATTTCTTTTCTTCTCTAGTGTGTAATATCTAGGGGTGAATTGAGATAATTCTTGGTCAGATTTTTGATTGCATTTGTGATCAATTATCTTGTATAAGATTGATTACTTTAGTACTTGATATTATCATCTCATTGGTGGCGTGAATTGTGCTTGTTGGAAGAGGATAAATCACAGTTTTGGTTCTCTTCTTCTTCATATATTTCACGTGAAATTCACTTGTTTTATCATTATTTAGTGAATTTTATCATTATTGGATTGTGATTGCATCATTGGACCTTTGGATTTCACCAAAATTCCAATAGGGTTTACGCAATTTCTTGATTCCAATTGAACCGGTTTTGTTTGAGATTTGAAGTATTCCTTTGGTTTCTTTGATTGTGTTTGGGCTTAGTTTTGAGCACATCACCTAACATGCCACCCAAGAGACTGAATCTCCTCTAACTTCGCTTATCTAGCTAGGCATTTCACTAGGAGTAAGAGATAGGTTTTAATAATTTGCATTTTATTATGTTGTATTGCAATGGTGAAATTTATGTATTATTACAATTTGTAATAAATCAATACGCATTTCATGCACCAACACTGGCACCCCTTGTTGTTTTCACATGTAATGTGTACATATATGATTTTACAACTTCAAATATTTCATAAAATTTAACAAATGTCTAAAAAAATTGACATTCAAAACAACTTACCAAAAAATGTTGAAATTTCATGTATATATACAGAATATGAAGCATCCCCCTACTACCTTGTCTTTAAACGAACTGCATGAAGTAGTCAAAGATTCACCTAAGTTGCAAAAGAGAAAAAGCTAATGTTACTATCAGAAATGCAATGTCGAATGTAATAGAATATGTAATAATATTAATTAGTTACCATTATCGCCTCGACGTGTGCATGTTCTTCTATTATGCCTACCCCTTTTGTAAATTCCACATGCAATTTGATCTGAACACTCCCTAATGTCTATCTCCATGTGGTATCTTTTCCACCTTAGCTTCCCTTTTTTCCGTACGAGGTCTTCCCTTGGGCAGAGTCTCGAGAAGTGCACTGGCACCCAATCCAACTCATCCCCCATAGGCATAAAGTGCGTCGTATATGTTTGGTCTTGATGTGTCCATCTATACCAATCGGGTATAGAATGTGTCATGTCGAGCCTAAGTGAGGTGGCCACTACGTATGCATGGGAGCATGGAATTCTATATATCTACCACTTCTAGCAGTTACATGTGCTGCGGGCAAAGTCAATAATGTGTGTTTGGCTCCCTCCCCTTAACTCGCTGACGGTCGTCAACGACATATTCCTTCAGTTTTCGCAAAAACCAACCCTATGTCTCAACTGTCTCCTAATCAACCAAAGCAAACGCCAGCAAAAGTATATGGTTGTTGCCATCAATGCTACAAACAAGTAGCGACTTGTGGGTATATGATGTGCTTAAAAAGGGATTAAGCACAATCAAAACAACCTAAATATACACCTCAAAAGACAAGAACAAATTCGATTCAAAGGCAAGACAAATTGCGTGAACCTTAGTTGATGGAAGATGAACTAAATGATAAAATCAAGAGATGAAATCCACAAAGATGATAACTCTCAATTGAATCAACTAACCAACTTATGTTCCAAGAGAATTCCAATCAACAATACACAAATTAAAGCCGTGACCCTAGCTTACAACTAAGAGAATTCCATGCCACAAGTATAATGACAATTTGATGGTGATAACAAATGCTAAGAACCAATCAATTAAGTAATAATAATTTGATTACAAATGCAATCAAATCTGACCAAGAAGCTTCCAATTCAACCCTAGATATTACATACTAGAGAAGAAAAGAAATCACAACAAAATGAAATTGATATGACTCACAATTTCAAGTGTTGCACTCGCCATAATCTCAACTCTTGAGATTAAAATTGATAAGAGAAATTGAACTAAGGAAGAACCTTAATTCTCACACGTAAAGTGTAAGTCTAAATCTGAAAAATGACCTCCTCAAACCCTACTTTAAGCAAGTATTTATACTTATTCCCTTTAGGGTTAGAAAGTACACAAAATTACAACCATGCCACTTTTAGGGTAGCCGGTCCTAAATGAGAATTACAAGCAAAATAAAAATGTCCGAAAAGTAAATACAACATAAAATGGTCTACATAAATGAAAAATATATAAAAGAAATTGGTCTTCAAGATGCCGGTCTTCAAGGTACTTTCGAATTGAACCCCGATGAGGATCCCGACTCACTCAAAAGTATAGGTGATTTGGCACCCTATAGGACTGATAAGTGAACCTGCTGGAATGCATAACAATTATAATATAGGAATGAAGAAAATAAATTAGCTTCCTCAAGATTGGGTTTCTCATGTAAGATTCTCAAAACTAAGTTATGTAGACCCTTAGCTTGAGCTTTAGTAATAGGTCCTGTAGGAGTCTGATTCCTATCAGTATACTTCCCATATAGAAAGGTGACATTAAGGGTAATAACAAATATGAGGAATCTCCACATTGTGATGTATGGCTTGAAGGCCTAGAATACCCACTTCAAAGTGGACACACTGGGGCACTAAATCTGCTCCACCCCCAATCTATTCGTGTTTCGGGATTCATAGTTTTAATTGCATTGAGAAGTTTTAGGACTTGATCATAAGACTTCTCTCAATTCCCATACATGAGCTCAATGGCCCACTTCTTTCCCTCCCAAACCCATCTCCTGCTGATCCTGTAGCCAAATTTATGTTCGACAATAGAAGTTAGCTTGGCTACCTTCATATCAGGATTCTCCCTAAGAAGATTTACAAATTAGCTGTCAAAGAGATTGCAATCCAACTGTGGGTGATCCTGACTGATCAGTGGGTTATTGCATGAGTGTGAACCCTCAAATATCATCACCACGAACATGCCTTCCAACTTTTTCTTTCGAGCCCTAAGCCTCCATTTACAACTATCATCCCTTCTCAAACAATAAACAAACTATAGCAGTAGGCTGAACTATACAACAATGAAGTTATAATGGTTCTTTACGTAGTAAGACTTCACTGCTTGAAAGACATCTGCTTTCGTCATGAATCTCATACCCTTATAAAAATCGTCACTATTGCTCGAACCACTGTAAATATCGGTTTGTTCCTACTCAAAATAAATGTAACCACTATTGCCCCTATAATTATATTACGAAATAGGATTTGTCACTGGCATGGTAGGTGGTTCAGCTTACTCTGCTTGATATATTGACTGTCTCGAGTAAGTATGTACGGTTGGAGACTCTTCTTCCACCGCTTCATCTCCTTCGTTCTTACTCTCATCATTTTCCTCATAAGAATTCTCTTCGTTATCGCTGCTCTCCTACTCAACACCCGTTCCACCATCAGTGTCAGTTGTAGCCTCCGCTCCCACATGAGCCATGTACGAATCCCGTATCTCTGGTTGCTGTAACACTGGAGTAACTACTCTATCTATTTCATCTTCATCATTCACTTCCACCGGGGTTGGAATTGAGGATTGAAATGTTGATGGCTCTGCTTGCATTTCTACAATATGATGTGATAACTGTGGTTGATTGCTTGTATCGAATGTTTGCTTTACCGGGGGTCCTCCCGAATTGTCAAAAATTCTGATGAATAATTATTGTATGCCATAATCTCTATTTCAGTCGTTTCAATAAAATTTTCAACTTCTTCGTCATCTCTGATTTTCATCAACGCATAACATGTATTGCCCCCATGGAACATAGGATGCCTATGTATTATCTCAACCCCCACTTTGGTTGGATCAACTCCAATGTTGTGACATATTCTATATAAAAATTCATTGTACCTAACGTTTTTCTTCATTTTCTACTTCTTCACCGGATCCCTGTCATACTCCGACTCCCAATTACCGGCCACAATATTTCCAAATGCATAAATTATCAACTTCATGTAATTAGCCATTTTTCCCCTACCCATAGTATATGTAAATTATAAGCTTTTCCATAAATATGATAATTTCCAATAACAACATTCTAAAAATTTCCAAAAAAAAAATTAAATTTCCATAATATTTCAAATATTAAAATTTTTCCCCATTATTGGCAAATGATTTTTTCCTAAAAATTTGTTAGATACCATTTTTAATAACATTTTCGCTACTATAAATTCCAACCATTTCCGTATCATTTCATAACACTGTACAAAATACTTCACATTCCAAATATTACAAATTTTCATCACAATAATTTTATTATAATTTTCGAAAATATTTATACAAAAAAATAATTCAAAATAATATTTATAAAAAAATAAATTACCTATTGTTTATCATTTTAATTTTAATTTCAATTTTAATTGTAATTTTAATTTTAATTTCAATTTCAATTTCGTCCAATTATTTCCAAACCAATTTCTTTCAATTTTTTTCCGAAATTATTTTTTAATTATATTTTTCCTCTAAATATTTCAAAATTTTCGTATAATACTGTAATAATTATTCTGTATTCTAAATATTTCATGTTTTTTACAGTAGCTAATCGTCATTCTATACAAAAATTAATATTACATGTTACGTATGTAATATCTATATAAATAATATTTAATAAATTATAATATAATAATACCGAGTAATCTTCTTCATAAAATATATAATTATACTAAAATTTTTCTAAAATCTCACATCAAATACAAATATAGATAACAAAACTTAAACACAGATAAAAAAACTTCAACACAAATATAAAAACTTTAACTTTTCTTTAAAAAAAATACCAACTATTAAAAAATACTTAGATTTGGGCAAATCTTTTCTTTCCCATGCAAAATCACTCCTTCTTCCTCTTTCCTGCATGCGAACGAGAGAAAAATGAGATCTATGTTAGTGGATTTTTTGTGTGCGTTCTGTGTTTCTATATTTATATTTTTAAGTTTTCGTACTTTTATCACGTGTTTATAAATCAATTGTGAGGATAAATCGAATAAATAATTGGACAGTGAGGATTGAGAAGAGTTGTTCTACGCCTTTATCATAATTTTTTTTAATACTAAAGTCGCATACGGGATATGCGATTTCGAAACATATTTTTGTAATATGTTTTACAGGTACAATATTTACGTAATTTAAAAAAAAAACTACATTTAAATATGTTACCCTAAATTGCTCGGCCAATGCACACTTAGATTATGTAAAAATAAAATAAAATATAAAACAACAACAACATTTTTTGTCGCACTTGCAATATGCCCAAATTAGCTCTTCGCTGTTTGATCTCGTATGATTATTATTACAAACTGATTGTGCATAATCGATAATAAATAGCTGCTTGACATACAGGTGATAAAAAGAAAGAATAAACGTGATTTATTTTTGTTCATTCTTAAGGAAGTTGGTGACATACAGGTGATAAAAAATTGAATGTACATACATATGCTCATCACTCGATATCATGGAGGACATGACTGACAAAACATTGCCTTCCATCAACCATTTTCATTTATAAGAAAACAAAAAACCAATAGGCACCATTAGTTTATTTACATTTACAAAATACTAGCTTGCAATATATGAAACTGACTAAGGTGGCATACCCTATCTAAGTCATGTTAGCCCTTACAAAAAGAAACCAAAGAAATAGTTAGCTAGCTCTCTCCATGCCACTGTCCACATAGCAAATAACAATACCCAAAAAGAAAAGAAAAAGGACACCACAACAGCATCACTGATTCCACAAAATTAAGTACCAAAGGGGTGGTAACATCTACTTCTTCATTCCACTTTCTTGAGACAGTACTCCGTTTCCCTCATTCTCATCACTTGATTAATCAAGATTGATATATCTCTGTCCAATCCACTTCCTCTTAGAGAACATAGAAATGGCTATTCGATCACTTTTGTGCCTCGGATTCAGTTTATCCTTTCCCTTCTTCTCCTTTTCCTTATTAGCTTCTATTCCCTTCTTCTCCTTTTCTTTATTAGCTTCTATTTGCTATGCTGCTTAGGCCTCCTCCATATCAGCTTGCAACTATGCTTGCCTTATCCTTATTTTCTAGTTCAGCCATTCTCCATGTTTGTGCATTGTGTAGACCTTTTTCATCCTACAACCTTCTAGAGAGACTTGTGCTGCATTGGTCGTGCCCTGGAATAAATTATAACCATCTTAGTAGTGCTAGGGAACATTACCGTAACGAATACCGTATACTTCCTTAAACAAGTGTGAAGCTGCTCAAAGCAAGAAACCGTACCAACTTTTTAGTGGGATTTGTGCACGCTTCGATGGCCTGGAGGTTAACTAGTGGTGAAGGAGGTAAAGCATTGTTTCAGCCATGTTGCGTCACGATGGAGTAGCAGCAGTGTTGGGCTCTAATTCACACTAGATTGCATTAGCAGTTGGTGTAGTGGAACGTGTGATAGGTGACCATGGAAAGCTAGGAGACATCCGACTAAACTGTGTTCTCCCATCTACAGGGGTAGGGGCCAAATTTGCATTTCTTTCGACAATTGTCCACTTCGATTTAAGAGTGTCTAATTTTGCATAAAATTTTTCGTTTTAAACAATACAGATATTTAGTGTACACTTTGAAATTGTAAACATTCATAAAACAAAGATAGGTTCATTTCAATTACAATTTGATAATTGAAATTTTATCAATTAAAAGGAGAAATGGCAATACCTTTTTCATTTTTTGACATGGCTCAATTGCAGAAACGTACTGCACTGAAGTTAGTTATGCTCTTTCTAGGAGGATGTTCCCTATATCCTATTTGAAGATTCACAAGTTAACATTACAAGATGGATTTTTTCGACAAATATGCGGCATTTTTTGAAACTAATTATTAAAATGGGACTTTTTCAAAACTAATTATAAAAATATGGTAGTTAAAACTAAAATCGAAAATCTGAGCCAAACAAGCTGGTTCGCCCCGACCTGCATCGGCCCATAGGTTAAAGCGTATTAGCTCGCACCTAATGCAAGCTGAAAAACCAGCTTAAGTTGCCCTGTACGCCAATGCAAATTAAGCGGGCCAGCCTGCCAACCCACAAAAAGCACTATTTTTTCTAAAAAAAAATTATATATTTTAAGATTTTGTTTTATAAGAAATTTGATCCTAAACCCCAAACTAATCGCCACAACCACAACACAGCCCACATCCTCATTAATTCTTTTTTTTTTTAAAAAAAAAAACTCAACTTCTTAGGCACTTACCTCAAAGTAGAAGACTAGAGTGGCGAGTAGGAGCATCAAATTAGAGTGGAGATGACTTGAACAAGTGGAGAGGATAAGGGAAGAGAGTCTGACGAGTGACAACTGATGAGCAAGAGCAGAGGAGGGTGAGGGTTTTGTTTTGCTTCCATTGTCATGTCGACGAATGAAGACTGTTTTTTAGCAAAGGAGCATAATGATGGTGGCCATCTGGTAATGGTGGATGGAGTGAAGAATTGAAGAGTGAAGATTGAAGAAGGTAAGGGTTCTGTTTCTATTTTCATGTTGATGACGACAAGTAAAGACTGCTTTGAGCATAGGAGAGTGATAATGACGACCAACTGGTAGTGGTACTAGTGGACGGAGTGAAGAACCCAAGTGAAGACTAAAGAGGGTGAGGGATCTATTTCTATCATGTCATGCATGTTACACTCTACTCTTCCTCTGTTCGCTTCTATTTTAGTTTAAGTCTATGAGTCTATGACGTTTGTCTATCATTTTTTTTTAATCCCATGGGCCAACCCACCTTGCATTCCTAGCTCTAATTAAAATGCATATATTTTGTTGTTTTATTGTGTAAAAAAAATTAAAATTACACTAACATACTTTGGTTCATTTTACATATTAGATAGAGTCTAAACTAATTGATAGATTGGTTTTAACTCACTAAGATAATCACTACTCATAGGTCATATAGGATGGAGAGGTATCAATCATGTCACTGAAATATCTATGTTTTCTCATCTATAATGAAGTGACATATGCTATAAACATGTCTTTTTAGGGAGGCTCTTAGCTTATGGTCCATTGGCGTGAGATGAAGTTATGTAGTAACCAACAAGTCATTCCATTAGATGCGCATATAGTGCCATATCTTGTACAAGAGGGTTTTTCAAAGCTTAGTTAATTACCATTCATTCAGCTTAACTAACACTTGATGACAACCTTAGTAGAGCATTGGAAGCTTGAGACACATACATTTCATATGGCTATTGGGGAGGCCACTATTACCCTATAAGATGTTAAGCTATAGTTTGGTCTTCTCATTAATGGACAAACAGTCATAAGTATCATTAACCTCCTATAGACAAGTACACTGTAGCGTTTGCTTGGTTAGAGCCTTAGTGTGAAAAACATTAGAGGGGGATGAGTAAGCCTATCTTGGTTAAGAGATAAGCTTACGATGTTACTAGTAGGTGTTGATGAGGAGCATGTTAGGCGCCATAGCCATGCTTACATATTACAATTACTAGGAGGATTGGTATTCATAGATAAATCCAACTCCCTCAATCATTGTATGTCTCTATCACTTTTAAAGGACTTTGCTATTGTAGGGTAGTACAATTGGTGGTCCACTTCTTTGGCCTACTTATATCAACAGCTTTGTGTTGCATTATCATTTAGTGCATAAGATATGAGGGGATAGCAATCTTACTACAATTGTGGGCCTAGAACAAATTCCTGCATGTAGCCCCTTACAGTCACTACGGCATGTACATAGATGACGAGAGACCTTTAGCTGCTCAATAGCAAATGGATAGAGATATTTGATATCACCCCACTCATATAGTATCTTCCTACCATGATGCTTTCAACAGACAAACATAACAATAGGTATTGTATTTGTATTATTAAATTATTCTCACATTTTAATATATAGTGCCTTCAAACTAACTTTTACATATTAAATTTTAGATAGTGTGGTAGCTATACCTGAGGAGACCATTTCAATCCTCCTCTCCTTCTATAGAGCTTAGAGCTACATTTGGATGACTAGGATTCCATTTACTTACTTCCATATTGTAGAGTTTTACTATCTTGATCATGCCATTCACCAGTTTAGCAGTTACCATATAATTCCACAACCAATTGACACAGAGGGAAAACTGCATGATATTGATTTATAGAGGAGGACAAATATAGGTTGGCTTAACCTACATAAGCCATACATTGTCATGTGGAATGTGTATTATTTCCACCTAGTGTAGATAGGGGGTGCTTTCAAAGTTGATCTAGAGTATGCTAGATGGTATAGATAGATAAACAAATGTTATATGGGGTGTACTTAAGCCATTCTTGACCAATTGGTAAATTAATTCTCCTAGTCTCATTGATAACTTACTAACTAAAGTTGTATTAACCTTCCTCTGTCAATCTTTCTATCCAGATTGATACATTAAAAAAAGCCTAACTATCTCCCAATCACACCACAGCTATATCCTTAGTTGAGAGTGGAATACAACTTTTAGAGGATCATAATGGGGTTTAGTTATTCTATGGATATTACCATCAACATCAATAGGAGGATCCTGATGTAGCAGCTAATTAGCAACATGTTTAGGAGGAGCCAATTGCACCACCTTAGTGAGGGGGTGATAATAAAGTGAGAAGACTTAGGTAAACACTCGGTTAAGGTCAACAATAGATGGATATACCTGATGTATCCAACTTATTGAAGTATCTTACATCGTCGAGAGCATCTATCAATGTTATACCTTAGTACATAGAAGCACATAGTAGCACTTACATGGCTGATGATATGATTGGCAGCTCAGTACTTAGCTCTAACTCATTTGAGACTCCCTTCTCAACTATCACGATAATCTTACCTTCACTCTACTAACTCTACAAAGGAGACGCTATACTTATGACATGGTGAAGGCTCTAACTAGTGGAGTTTAGTACCTCCTTCTAACTGTGATGAGATACTTACACAACAATACTTGACACAAGAGTCCCATGCTCCTTCTTATGGAGATGGTTGAGGATGTAGACAAAGCACTACATTACAGCTTATGCACATTTTCCTGAAGAGGAGTAGTAGTAGAAGATAGACTTTTCTTTGTAACTTTACTCTACCCTTTTGTACATTTCAATCAAACTTAACATGTTTAAAGTGATAACATTTCTTTTTCTATGAAATTACTCTTGGTGTTTGTAGTAATACTTATTTAAATCATTAGAGGTTAAGATTTAAGGTTGTTTTGATACTAATGTTTTGGTTTGGTGACAAAGTTGTGTTGTGTATGTGTTGTTTAAGTTATTATGTTTTGTATAGGGGTTTGTTTTGTTTATTTTGAAGCAAGTGTGTAGGATTTGAATTGAATTCACATATATTGTATGCGTTTTTAGTGTAAAAAAATTACATTGAAGACATATTCAAACTTCAATGTAAATTTTTTTTATAGTAAAAACACATAAAATGTATGTGTAATGCCATTTCCAACGACTGTAATACACCAAAGGAAAAAAGAAACACAACACGTAATTTCTTCAACAAATCAATTCATAGTAAAATGTAATGTACAGTGAATTGATATGTTGCTTCCACTCTTAGATGAACATCCCCTTACATTGTAGCTTCTCATCACATAGTTTGCATGTCATTACTTGAGATGACCTCTTAAATGTTCTGCTTCCCTCCTCTTCCTCCCTATTCCTCTTGGTCTTTGGTCTCCCTTGCAACTTTCTAGGAAACCAAGCTACTATTTTCTACATAAATGTTTTTTGCCAAAGCTTAGCACTTGGAATAAGAACAACCACATGTTGATATGTCTAATTGTACTTCACCAATGTGTACTACCCAATCACATAGTCTTCAATATTATGACCCAAGTATAAGATGTGAGCACATGCATATGCACATGTTATGCCCATCAATCTCCCTAACTTGCAATTGCAACTCCTATTAGCAAGGTCAACCACATAACCATTAGTTTGTTGAATAACTTCAAATTCCATGTGGCTATTAGGTAAGGGGTGACAATTACAACTTGTTGCCTTTTTCCTTTTGAATGTGTTCACATGTGTGAAGTGTAAAATGTTGTGTCCATTAGGTGTTTAGAAATTTTACTTGCTATCCTCTCCATTTCCTTCTTCCAAATGCACTCCAACATGGAAATGATGGACATGTGTTTAGCCTTAATTATTGTAGCATTGAAACACTCTAATATGTTATTATCCACAACATTACACTTCATCTTAGGCTTGAACATTGCCCTGCACCAATGTTTTGGATTTTTTTTTTCACATAATATCATCTACAGCTAAAGGCTTTAGTGCCTTCATTCGAGTAACACAATCCTCTAATTCACTAATTGTCGTGGACTTGCACGTTACCCAAAACAGACATTGTAATTCACTCCCCTTATGTTTTTCCCTCCAATTAGTGAAGAAGTGTTATCCACAAAATCAATGCTCTACCATTAAGTAAGCATTCCTAATAGCTTGCTCCAACCCCTGTATTAACTACGAAAGACCAAACACAAAAATTAGGGTTGCATATATTAACGGGGACATGGAATTGTTATAATAGATATAAATATATACATGTTTGAAAGTACATGGAATTACCTTTTGCATGTCATTGATAATGGTAAAGACAAATCTAGGCCCTAATCATACTAATGGATCCAACTCCCGTAAAAGCCATAACTAGCTGTCAAGGTTCTCTCCTTCCACATAAGTTCATGCTACGAGGTACATTTAATCATTTGCATCACGTGCTATTGCACTTAGTAACTTCCCCTTTAGCTCACCCTTTAGAAAACAACCATCAAAGCCTAAAATAGGCCTACATCCCTCAAGGAAGTCTAATCTATAAGCATTTAGATAGATAAAAAGTGTCTTAAAGTATAGGGGATGAGCATGACTAGGCCTCTTAGCAAAACATCCTCAACATTTGGGATACCTTTGGAATACTGCTTAAGTGCATTAGCATAATCCTAAAGTTAATCAATTTCCATTCTAAACCTACCACTTATCTACTAGAACATATACTCTCTTGCATGCCTACACTGACTATAGTTCACATCAACCTTCAACTCCTCCTATGCAAGTTTTTTAATGTCAGTAGCCATCATTTTTGGCATGATTCTCAATCTTAATAGGAAATGTTTTCCAAATACTTTATATGTAACATAAGAGTTTCTATAAGATGGTCTACAGAACTCATTATGTTGGTCATTAAAAGTTTTAACTACAAATTCATTAGCCCTGCCTTCATATGATGCAAATATGGCAAATGAGTGGCCTGTGTTGTTGCATTTATACTAAACTTATCTCTTATCATTAAGTGTCAACTTGATTTCATGCCTATCATGGATTGAGTACCTATTCATTGCTTCCTTGAATTCTTCTCTATTAAGGAAGGCCATACCTACACAAATATGAGGAGTTGTTGCATCTACATCACAATGGTCCTTTTGTTCACTTTCTCCTTCTTGGTTTAGCGTCACCCTCTTCCTCACTAAAATCAATATAAAAGCTGCCTCCATCCTCTAAGAACACATCCTCAACATCATTACCTTGCTCCTTAACAACACCTTGCCTATTACTTTGTTTTTTTTCCCTACAAACTTCTTCTCCAAAATCATCAAATATAGTGTCCATGTCTATTTTAAAGCCCTCAATCTTATACATTGCATTGTTGGCTAAGAAGGTCATTTTCTTTGAACATGCTACTAACACCTCCTTATCATCATCATCAGATAAACAATCAACTTCCACGACTCCATCTTCCTCTTCTAATGTAAAATCACACTCATTACCACCATTAATATCTAAGCCTTCTCAAGCTACTTCTCTCTATATATGCTCCTCATATATTCGACCACTACCATGAGCCTTAAGAATAGCAAACATTGCACTTCTTACCTAACACAAGGTTGAACAGACCGTCTGCTACAATTTTCCTAAGAATCAAAAAGGATATTTTCCCAATATTTCAAAACCCCAAATTTGACAAAAAGGATAATAGGCTAACTTCACTTATGGCTTCTAATTCAAGCATCCACCTGATCTACTCATTTCCAACATACTTCCTTGTTCCACCTTCTCCTTTGAACTAACTACCCACATATAGTAATAAGTTGACCCTACATTGTAAAGGAAAAAAAAAATTAATATAAGTGATATATACAATAGTCATATCCATTAATACTTTCACAACGTGTCACATTAACCTTGCAATATGTAAAGTACCAACTTATTGATACAATATAATGAAGTTTAAAGTACCAAGTTGTGAATGTTAGTAGTAAATTAATCTATAAAAATAAAGCACCGCACACATGTACTACAAACTAGCATTATAGTGTGGATACTACCATTTTAACAAGAACTACTAATTTAGATGGATATCATAAAAATTAAAATCTACAAAATAAGATATTGGCAAGTAAGTTGCACAGTACCAATTTAAATTCCAACAAAACACACTAAAAAACTAGAATTGTCAAAAATTTCAATGCCTTATAAATTTGAAATCATTTTTCTTCTCAACATAAAAGAGAATAAATAGTGCACAAGAAGGGCAACATGACACTTCCATCATAAAAATTACAAGAACCAACCCAAGGGATATGATCTTGGTTGTTGAGCTTCCATTTTCTCATGTGAACATAGCTTTTCTCATGTGTAAAGTATAATGACTTCCCTACTCATTACACCATTTACACTAATTAATCAACACTTTAGTCACACCAGCAAGTGGCAAATGCTTCTCACGTGGTTTCACCACTAGATAATACCCCCATGAAAGAAACATCAATCCATAAAAAACTAGGAAGGATAGAATTTTGCTTCTCATTTGGGAAGGAGATACACATTGGTAAAATTGGATATATCTATTTCTTCTAGCACTTTCTATTCACCCTATAATATTTACAATTTTATTTATAAATTATATCAACATTTCCAATATTACATTTATTCTAGATATAAAAGTTGATATAATTGTCAAGTAAAATCATAAATATAATAAACCGAATGGAACATATTAATAAAGAAAATTAGTCTCATCCTTTATCTCTGCTAGACAAAGTTACACATAAGAATTTTCTTCCAAAGCACCTACTCAGACACCAAAGGACATACATTTTCCACTAACTTCAACATCTAATGGCAGACTCTAAAGTGACACTTCTATAACATTAGGAAAATATGACAGACATAGTAAATAAATGAAGTCACATTAACATTGATATGAAATGAAAACCAATTACAATAACATAACACGAACCACCCTCATCTTCAACATTTTCTCAAATAAAACCCTAAGAGGAATTTCAACAAACATGTGAAAAGCACTCATTGCCTCTCAAATTCCCAAACAGATATATATATATATATATAATTCACAAACATAGGATAAAAATTTCATTACAATGGCAAAGCATTCAAATGATAGAGCTCGTTCAAATAGTATATGACGAAGACAACACATAGCTCAACTTACTTGACTAACAAGTACAAAAGGATAACATGGAAGAAAGGAAATACACCTACACTATAAACAAACATATAACAAAATAATAGCAACAACGCCTTTGCTAGTAACCCTACACTTGTTTTGCCTTCCCTTAGAACAATAACCCTTAAAGACATGCACTACCACTTTTCCTTGCTCAACAATAAACACACTATGGGAAGGACCGATAGCAACAACATACCAAAAAGTTTTCCATATATGCCACAATAAAAGAATAAATACATAAATATAGAAAACCTAACTATTAAATTAAGTTACCTTCCAATTGCCTATAGACCACGAAACCCCATTTCTTTCGAAAGATTCTCCTCTACCTTGTCATCTTCCAAGGACAAAGAACTCGTGTCACACAATTGATTCCACTTCTTCACCTAAAAGTCACTTTTCTTCATCTTAAGTGGGGACATATGCAATTTCTCACCATAAAAATCATAACTTTCACTCATGTGGGATCCACTTAGGGTTTTTTTTTTATCACTTACTGTATTCCACTCCCTCCCTCCTATGAATAATCTACCATTCTTTGGGGTAGATTAAGTTTAGGGTTTTATTTGATTTAGGGGTTACTTTGGGTGTATACTGTCAACTAGTTGGGTTTTATCTTTTCTAGTGAGGGATGTTGTTGAGCTTAATTTTGAATTTTTTCTTAATTTAACCTATATTAAGTTTCATTGTTCTTTTTTGTTTTTTTTTTTTTGAAAATGACCTAAAGATATCAAAAAATTGAAAATACCAATTAAAGTTTTTATTTCATGAAAATCGTTTTTCTAAGTGACAAAAAGTTTTTTTTTTCTTAAAAAAATATATTCTTCATAAAAATATATCCTAATTGAAAAAAAATTTTAATTATTTTTTATTATTTATTATATTATTATTTATAAAACTACTTGGGAACCTAATTGACTCTTAGAGGTGGTTACACTACATCACCTAGAACCTATGCAATGGTTCTCACCTACTCAACAAACTATTAATAATTACCATTTTGTCCCTTGTTGTTATCACAAAAACAACCAAACAAGTATGTCACACATCACCATTATGTTAGTTGGCCCTATCCAGCACACATATATGATAATACATCAAAAAACCTTATTAATCCATCATGTCATTGATTAATAGAGTGGAACCCATAACGTACCGATTAATTACATACAAATAAACTTAATCATGCAGATGTAGAATGCATGAATTATGACAAGAAAATTACTAAATTAACAGGTATGGAAATGATGAAACTAAATTGACTGAAGATGCAATATATGAGATTAAATGTCAATCATGATAACTAAACCATGTGAATATAACTAAAAATGCTGAACCTATAATTCAACTAGTAAAACAAAAATTTTGTTTTTCAAAGATCTTCAATTTTTATTGTTTTTATCTTTAGTTATCTATTTTATTATCACTATTTTTCCTTTTACATAACAAAATAACAAAAAAGTAAATTAACTACTAGAATTAAGTTGGTATATGCGGGTCAATTTGATGTGCAAGTTAGTTCAATGTGCCGGTTAGGTTTGCAATCTTGGGTCAGGTCTACCATGCATTACACATGTGAAGCACAAAGAAGAAATAATGCAATCGGATGGCTTGTTGCTAGTTTTTATGGGTCATATCATGCAAGTGCAAGCTATGGAAAGGAAACAATAGTGAGCAAGCAACAATTGAGGATCCTCCAAAAACGGTTAGGTAGTGGATGCATTGATGTGCACTAGTTAGACGTTGTAGCGGTAGTCTGTACCCAAGTGCAATGGTGTTAGTAGTTCAAAATAACGGAAAACGATGATGGGTTTTTCTATTTTTGATCTAATTGATTGAGATGAAATCAAATAGAAAGTTCTAGCTTTTATCAATCTATGAATGCTTAGGAACTTATTGGTAGCAACAACTTGCTTCAATTTCGACGTAGTGTATATAATCCTAGAGAGAAGTTAGAGCTTGGTTATGGAGATTCTATAGAGAGAAACATGTTTAATGATGATTATAATAGACTATTTGTGGATTCTAATGTGTGTCCCTTAATTGAAGTGTTGAACTCTATTTATAGGTGCATAAAATTGATTTTGATGAGCCTAAAATAGATATAAATCAACTCCATAGTCAAGATGTGCAAAGACTTAATTTCATCTATTTGGATTTGATATTGTAAAGGGCTGGAAATATTATATAAATATATTGAGCTAAGCCCATTAATTATTAGGCTTGACTCATTAGGCCAAGTGATAAGGCCTTGTGAGTTCGATATAATCATTAACATGTCTAAAGGAAAATTAGCTTGATGAGCTTGAAACAAAGATTGTTAGACCAGTTATCTGCATCTAACATTTCTCAAGTAGGCTCATGCACTTATAAGGAAAGCTCCTAGCCTTAAGCCTATAGCAAGCTCATTAGGATAACCTTAAAGTAAGTAGACTCATCTCGTTTGTTGATCACTACAGTGATCTAACGAATGTTATTAACCTAAGAGTATAAATACTTAGCCATTCCTCCTAATTAAGGGATTTTTTCAAATTCTAGAGATTAGAGAAACAATATTTCACTAAGAATTCTCTACTTTCAAATATCAAATAAGAGTTCAAGTGAAGAATGGTCTCCATTACCTAAGAACTGTAAGGTTGATGCTTAAAGCCCTCTTAACTCCCTTATCTGTTACCTGTGCATTCGAGTCTCTTGAGATTACCTATTCCTCCTCCCTACCACTCTTTCCCTAGTTATCCAATCACGTGCCATCTTCACATTACTTCTCTAAAGTCACATGAAGTGTAGTACTTACGCAATACTCAAGTGACTACTCCTATTAGAACCCCCCATCTACAAATCTAATCTAAAGAAAATTGATACAAATCTTTTGTTTAAATTTTATTTTTAGTTTTTAATTGATAAATTTGTATCAAACTTTGATGATAACTACTCCAATTTAGTTTAGATCCTCAAGCCCATATCTTTCTCTCTCCTAGGGATGCAATCGAGGTGGGTCATAATAGGGTACTTAACTGATCAACTCGATAAAAACCTTATAAAGTTTGACCATATAGAGTTTAGAGTCAAGTTTTAGGATATGAAATAAAACCTAATAGGATTTAGGGTCGGGTTCTGAGATTTAGAAAAAAAAATGAATGGAAAAACCCGACCCAACAATAATAATAAAAATTTTAAATAATAAATTAATATTATAATTTTTAATGAACACATTTTATTTTATTCTTTTTATATTTATATATAATATTATTTATTTACAATTTCCCACCAAACAAACTCAATTGCTAATAGTAACTTAGTAACAAGGAGTAACTTTAACTAATAAAATTCATTGTCACTAGTCTTATCCATCACTTTGTTTGGTTTACATCCCTATACACAATTGGTCAAGAAGTAACTAAGGCCAACAAAAACCAATAGAATGGGTATGAAGATTAGGTATTGGTTTAACAAAAACTAAGAGCTTTTAATTCCAATAAAAGAGCTGTGAAAGTTGATAATAGACCAAAAGTTGAAAAAGTGGTTGACAATAAAGTAGGGGCCATATCATAACTAGAAAATACAGTGAATAAGCCAAAAATCAGTGATGCAAAGTCATGGATCATAGAAATGAATAATTAATTTATAGAACAAGAAAAGACTAAAGAGGCACCCACAGTAGTTGAGACAAACAAATTTACATCAAAGCAGATCCGGAGAAGTAAAAAACTTGACCAAGAGTATACTATTTCTTTATTTACTACTACTAGAAGGCCACATGAAACTCCTTTTGGAATACTATGTAATTATATGGAGAGAGAGAGAGAGGTGTTTAGGTGTTGTGAATGGTTTAGTTTAAGATACAAAGCTAAAGCTTTACCTTCCCAATGAAAATTACCTCTCTATTTACTATCTCACTACCACTTATTACACTAACATTACTAGCAAAAAAGGAGAGAGAGAGATTGTGTGCTAGACGTTAACTATAGATGAGTGCAAAAGGGTTGATAGGTTTATGCATTATGATTATTATTATTTCTATTCTTCTCTTCTTTCCTAATTTGTTTTTTGTTATTATGCCTTTATCATTTTTCATTTTCATGCATTTTATTATTTTTATTTTTTATTCATAAACCTGACTTTATTTTTATGAAAACTAATCAAAAGGGCTAAAGTGAAATGTCTACAGTAGCCCCCTTGCTTTTTTTCACTTCTATCTTTTATTTTTCATTTTTTTTTATTGTTTTACTATACTCCAATGTGTCCATTTTTTTTCTAACCATAATCCACCTAATCATCCAGCTGAAATCTTTCCATCTTATTGTATTTGTATTTTATACGTATCGTTCACGTCAACAAACGGACATTGATAGAGTAAAATGATCTCAAAATAAAATACTTTACATGGGTAGTAAATTAATCTTTTCCAAACTTTAGATGCTTAATTGAAAAAAAAATGGATAAGTTTAGGTAGTAAATTTGACAATAATTCCTTCTTTTTTTCACCAAAATAAAATATTTCATGACTCAATCATTGAAGAAATTACTTCAAAATCCATAATGCGATAAATTTTCTATCTAAAAGAATCATAGCTCTACAAATATATATATATGTGCAAAAACTTAATTTAAAACTCTAGCCTCCTTACTAAATAAACTCTATCTCCGTAATCTCTAGAACATACTCCCATGATGATTGCCTACCTTTACAATTTCTCCATTGCAATATGTTAAAACTTATATTTTAAGATATATTTATTTATTTTATTTTATAGGTTAGCACTTCCTTTTTCTCAAACTTTAAATGCTCGATTGACCCTATCTCGCATCAAATCCTTCATCCATATAGCATTTGTTTAAAATACTTAGTGATCGTTGATTAACATTTCAAATGCTAAATTTAACTTTCGTCATGGCCATTAAAAGCAACATAAGTCAAAATAAAAACTTAGGATTCCGTGCTTGGTTAGAACACAGGACTACCATAATGAGACAAGCTCCAGCCAGCGAGTATCCAATACATAAACCATCTTTTGATTATAAACCATTCTCACTTCTCACCAAGGTGCCACTTCTTGTTCTCACAACCATATGTTACTATTTATGGAATCAATAAGAAGAGTAATTCAATCCATGAGGATTTTTTCACACCCATCCCCACCCCCAAAATGAACATGAGATTGGTTTGATTAGGTTAAACCAAGACGACCAAATCAAATCAATTGTCGTAATAGTGCTCACAGATGAGCATTTATGCTAAAAAAAAAAAAGCTGCAAAAGAAATTGTTATTCAACCGAGGCAACCCCAAGCTTTCTTAGGATAAATTTCATCATACAATCGGTTTCCTGTTCAATCATCCCTGAGGCAGGTGCATCATCTGCTTGCATAGAACCAATCTCAATAAAAGATGATCATAGTATGTAGACACTAGACAGCACTTTTTACACAACATCCTTGCAAACCATCATGCTTGGGAACGGGAGGACGGGGGATCAAAAGTTGTAACTGTGCCTCAGTCCCTGCCACTCGTGTTAGTCCTTTTCATGCACGATAAATAACTTCAAAAATCACATTCTAAGTTTGTCAATACGTAGGAACTCAGAGATTGAAGATGAAGTCTATGCAATGACTTAAAATTACAAATGTTCCCATAATTTACATATTAGAAAGCCAGGCTCAAATTAGGAAAGTCGTGCAAGGTGGAAAACCAACATTTTTCTTTGCCTCATGTTCCTCTGGATGTAGGCATTTAAGTTGCAGAAAGGATGGTTTAAGCTCCTCATGCTGCTTTTGCAGTCTCCCTTACCAAAGCTAGCTTTGCAAGAAGACCACACAATTGAAGATAAGAACCAACTCCATCGCATATTCTCATATGTGCAAAACCCGTTTCCTACAGAAAGTGCACACACAGACAGACATATATATGTATATATATTCAAGAGATGGAAGTAGAAAAGACCAACGGAAATATTTCAATCCTTAAGATCATTACCTTCATGAATTCCAACTTGACATACTCGGCCATATCATAGTTCTTGATAATACGAAATAAGGTTGTGATTATATCAGTAGGGGAATAGCCTAGATCATAGAGCTGTTTCAGACCTGAGCAAGCATCGTCAAACTTTCCCTCAAGAACATTGCGAACCATATTCTTTACATGCAATGGATGTGGCTGATCACACACCTAAGACCCAAGATATTCAAAATGAAAATTAGATGCCGTTTTCAAGCAAGATATCATAATTCAGCAAACTCAAGTCGTTACCTTGAAAACATTTTCTTGGTTGACAAATCGGAATCCACTGTAAGTTGCTTGCAAATTGTTCAGTGCCTGCCTCATATCACCATCAGCAGTGAAGATTATAGCTTCGAGACCTTCAGGGACATAGGGTACCTTTCAAAAATAGCAACACTCTCTGAATCTAATTGCATGTAAAAGTTTATAAATCTCAACACTCTCATTAATTAGCAAGAAGTCAAAAGAGAAGAGGAAAAGAAAAAGGAAAAAAGAATGCACATATGGCAACCGAAAAAGAAGTTTTAGGATTATGACACCAACCTTAAACACAAAGATAGGGAGCATCAATTTGCTCTAAGAAATATATTAAGACCTTTGTATTGATGCTAGCTGGAGGCAGCTGCCTCTTAGCATGACAACTGTTAACTGCTTCCAGCAATTGAGCAATTGCACTTATAACCAAAGTGACCCCATCATATGATGGAAATTTTTATCACTGTGCAAGCAAGAAAAGCAGGAAAACACTCCAAGGAATTCCATATACAGGTTCATCAGCAACAGATCTTATATGGAATACTTTTTAATCACAGTTTTCTCCATCATCCTTCAATAAACTCTCACTGTGATTACCTCAACAATCACTGGTAACAACAGCATCCATTTGAGTATATGCTACCTTCTATAACTGCATTTTTGTGCAAGGAAATATATTTTGTTTCATTTATGGTTTCTTTGATTTTACTGATGGTTAAACCTTTTTTTTTTTTGGCAAAGGGAAAGTTGTGGTGGTTGAAAGTATTCCCCCCCAACAGTATGGCACATTTTGTTTGTCATTTAACAAATATAACAGGATTTCTATACAAAATAATATCAATATAAAAAAAACAGTAACAGCTGGATTAAGGAACAACTGCATTGACTGTTAATTGGCATGGACATAAAACTAAAAATAGAATATTATACACATACTTGTTCTGCTTCAATCACCACCATTAGACGCCCAAGAATCTCTTGGTCAGATAGTCTTGAAAACCGAACCAGGGCACATCTACTTTGAATTGGCTCAATTATTTTGGAAGATGTATTGCAAGCAAGAGCAAATCGTGTTGAATTGGAATATATTTCCATCGTACGCCTCAAAGCTTGCTGTGCTCCCGATGTCATGCTAAGTTTGGCCAAAGAGTTGCCATTAAAAATATAAAGCATTGGAATAAGTTATATATTTATCTGTTCTTTTAAAAAATAGGCACAGGAAAAATAATTTCATAAAAATTATATAAAATTGGGCATGGCCACATCAGCCTACCTGTCTGCTTCATCAAGAATCACAACTTTGTGGCGCCCAGGAGATAGAGTTACTTTCTTCTGGGCAAACATTTTAATTTTGTTTCTCACAACATCTATTCCCCTGCATTACCATGATATATATATATATATATATATCGGTTTGATTGAAAAACACAGATTTCAAAAGATAAATCGCATAATAGCAAATGAATAGGTCTTTTTCCCTTTGGTAAGAGAATAACAAAAGCTACCATAAAGTCCTAATTTTACTACCTGTCATCTGAAGCATTCAATTCTAAAACTGCCTCCTTATAATTTGGTCCAAGAAGCTCATGGGCAAGAGCCAATATACTTGTAGTTTTACCCGTTCCAGGAGGACCCTGAAAGTGCATGGCAAAGAAAAGAGCTATCTGAGGAATTTCCCAGATATTGTAGTAGATCCACCAGTTCTTCAAAAACAATTACTAGCAAAAGACGCATGTCCCTATACAACCCTAAAAGAAAACATCTCAAAGAAAAGAGTGATGATTGAAACAAGGTTAATTGACACATAATGGTGTCCAAAGAGAATCAAAGCGTAAAATTTGAAGATGGAAAGCCACAACTAGTTATTTTTCCATTGCATTAAGCAGAAAAAAATTCTAATGCCTTGTAGCTTGAATTTGATTATAATCAAAACTGACTGCATTCTTGTCACAAAAGCGTTTATGATTATAATATTTCAACCAAGTAAGAGAGTATGAAGTAAACAAAACAATACCCACTTCCCCAAGCAGGCTCAACCCAAATCCAGATAGAAGACATGCATAAAACCACACCTACCCAGAGATTTTCCCCTCAATGTAGAGAATCTCAAGAATAAACTTGCCAGATAGCAGCACTAAAGCCTTATTCCCACTAGGAGAGATTGGCTATATGGATCTTTTTTTCCCAAACTTTAAAAGAGAGAATGAAAATATCATTTCAGCATATAGCACACTATTGCCATCCAGAGATTCATAATCACGGCATATATTTTAATGCACACAGTGGCCCTCCTTTAAATGGCCATGTCCTAATTCCAAACAACACCACAACAAGAAGAAAATTCAATAAAAAATTATAATGTATCCCATTGCATCCGGCAATGCAGGTGTATATCCCTCTTAAGAGATAACAAAGCCATTAACTAATATGTGGAATCACAAGAACACATGTGCAACCAGAAGAAAGAAAGAAAGAAAGAAAGAGACAGAGAAGAGATTGACCTTGACAGATTTTCCATTTTAAACATATTGAGCATGTTTGGTTTGATTCTTGAGTTACAGCATACAGTAACTCAGTTTGTCATAACAAAAGTTCAAATTCTAGTGCAAGGAAAAGAACAACATTCCTCAACTTTTCTAAAAAGCTACATTTCACTAGAATATCATTTCCTTTTTCTTTACCCTTTAAGCTGCCCAGTAATACAGGGAAAGCATTGGCTAACCTTCCAAATTTTACATCATGGAACGACAACTTTTTACAATCAATAAAATAATTAAATGAAACAAGAAGAGTTGAGAACTAATCTGTTCCTAGTATCATTTTCAATTACATCATCATCATCATTATATGTTAGCCAATAAACCTATTATTTAGGGCGCTTTCACACGAACGATTTCCAACTGACACAATAGCCCCTCCTGATAATAATTGACAAATATCTCCTCTCAAAAAAAGGATGAATATTTCCACTGGATTAATTGCATGTCACCACACAACAGCCAAACCTTCACACTAAACCCAAAACTTCATTACATTCATATTTCCTTAAACTGTGATCTTCTTACATGTTTTAATATAATGGGATCCAACTCAATAGAAATACATTGGAACAAAGTCACATCAATAGAAGTTCATGAAGCACCAATAACAACACACCTTAAGGTATTGTGAGACCAAAGGAGCTTCTTAGCTGAAAATGCAATAATCACTTGTATGTTTCCTCTAAAAGTAAGACAAGAATGATCTTAGTATCCTCTCCATGCCGCATATTCATCCAGCAATTTCTCATAAAGACCATTTCTTGATATTTGTTACTAATTACAAGAATTAATACATATAAAGCCCGAGTTATGTCACATAGTGACTCATTCCACATGACCAGAATGTTTGTTTTGCAAAAACATTTTCTGGACTTTCTTCATTGTTAGTTGATTTTTTTGGGTAAATTGTTAATTGAATTTTCGGACTAAGAAAGCTTTATAATTGTCAAATATTGGTGTAATATTCCAAAGAGGTTGCTACCTGTACCTATTAGTGATAGGGGATGGTAGAAGGTGAAGGTGGGAGCTGACAGAGTGGTGGTGGTTAACCATTTTAAGAAAAAGGAAATCATCCACTGTTTACCTGTCATTGTTCTCTCTGATTGTTAACCACCACCACCATCTTCACCACCAATTTGTCGCTTAAATCCTTGATTATCTCCAACATCTCGTATTAGTACAATAACATGACACTGGCAACGCCTTGACTACGATGAACGTCACAGCAAGTTTCCTCAAAACAAAGACACCCTTAAGGACAGAATCAAAAACTAAACCCATCCATGGAAAGCATAAGTAAATGTAAAACCCCGGTTAACTAAAAGAATCTTCTATTCTATATTCACCGCGCATTCCTACGAGACGGGAGTAAAAATGAAATCTTCACGCCAAATCTTAAAGTAATTACGGAGGGAGAGGGGGGTTTTCTTACAGAGAGAATGAGATTGGGCATGTTGCCGTCACGAGCAATGACTTCGAGGCGGGAAACGGCATCCTCGTTGCCGACGATGTCGGAGACCTTGTCGGGGCGGTATTTCTCTACCCAGGGCATGTCGTACTTTGTACCACTTGAAGACGAGGAAGCCATTGCAAGACTCAGCAGAAGACCAATTGAGAAGTGGAAGAATCGGAGACGTTTCAAAGTGAAAATATAGTGGCTGAAGGAAACCTTATAATATTTTACTTTGTTTCTTTTTTCTTTTTTTTTTTTATTTTCTTTTGATATTTAACGCCCCGTCTTCTTTACCGTATTTAAAATTTTATTACTGCTATTACATATGAAACAAAGATTACAATGTTTACTTGCGTGATGCCTGCCCACATCACGTCATCAGAGCTCAACACCATCGTCTCCTTCACAGCCTAGCCCACATCCACTCAAGTATGCTTTATGTTCTGATTTATCTCAACAGTGATTTGCCATGTCTTGATTTTTGATCCTCTAATCCATACCCTAGAGATATCTCCAACTCATGCTACATTTGATTTGATATGAGAACAAGTTTAAAGTAGTCCCTACCGTTAATAGTGAACTTGATGCCTCCACTTTCGTGGCATCTTATCCTATTGAAAAGAATAAGAAAGAAACTTTATTATAAGAATGTGATCATGCTCTGAATAATTTTTCTATAGATTTTTTTTTTGGCAATCATTTTTGCTGTTGTTTACTCTTTTCAAGCCATTGTAATATAGATCAAATCTAATTAATATTTGTTATATTATATTGTTGTTACTTCCTCTTATCGTTAGTTATATTATATTTTTTTTCCTTAGACCCATAACGTATAATTGTAACTATGAATGAGTCGAACTTGAATCTTTGTGTATCACAAAGGAAAAGGAAGATACTTTGTTTTCTCTTAACTTTGTCAGTAGAATATTATGACCTTGTGCATCGCATTATGTTATTGTTGCATGTGTTGGCCTTGCATACTTATTGGCCAACTGCTCAATCTTACGAATTAAACTTTATCAACACCATAAAAAAAAATTAAGAGACTTGTTTATTAGGATGATATAACTTGTGTTGAACAGTTGAGACTAGATAGGCATGCATTTGCAAAACTGTGTGAAATGTTAAAGTATATAAGCAGATTAAAGGCAACTAGCCATCTCTACGTGGACGAGCAAGTTGCAATGTTTTTGCATATACTTGCTCACCATGCAAAAAGTAAAGTCATTAAGTATAATTGTAATAGATCATCATCTATTCAAGAAGCCTGAACCCATTTCAGATAACTGCAACGATGAGTAATGGAAATTTTTTAAGGTAAATTCCACATTATAGACATTTCTTAAGGCTTGCATGGAGGTGGATTAACTATTTTGTGATTGTAGAACTATTTAGGAGCTCTAGATGGGACACATATCCAAATCAAAGTACCAGTAAAAGATAAAGGTAGATATAGAACTCAGAAGAATGAAATTACCACTAATGTTCTCAGAGTATGTACATAAAAAAATGCTTTTTGTTTATGTTCTGCCTTAATGGGAAGGATTTGCTGCAAATAGTAAGATTCCTAAAGATGCAATCACTAGGAAGAATTGCTTCAAAGTTTCACAAGGTATGCTTTCTTTATTGGTTTGTTTTTTAGTATTTCTATTATGCAACAACCAATTTATTTGCTAATTGATAATGTATGTTTATATAGGTTGCTATTATCTCATAGATGGAGGCTATCCTAACTGCAAGAGATTCCTTGCTCCATTTAGGAGATAAAGATATCATCTAAATGAATGGTGTTAAGGGCATCAACTAAGAAATGCAGAAGAGTTGTTTAACATGCATCATGCTTTAGCTAAGAATGTGATTGAGAGGTGTTTCAGCATATTGAAGATGTGATGATCCATTCTTAGGAGCCCATCTTTTATAATGTACAGGTCTATAATTAAATCATTCTGGCATGTTATTTGCTTCATAACTTTATCAAGATGGAGATGAATTTAGATCCACTAGATAATTCAATCGATGGCATTAAGGAAAATTCTATGAATAATGAGAATGATCTAATTCTCACATTAGGGAATAACAACGTATGGTCAGATTGGAGATAAAGTTTAGCAAATGAGATGTTCAATGATTAGACTACATGTAGAGTAGTCAACATTGATTTCCATAGATTATTAATATAACACTACTTCCAAAATTAATATTTGGATTGTACTTCTATGTGCATTTGTTAGAGCTTGTTATGCCGTTTTCACATGTGATAGTTTATATCTTAATTTTTCATGCTCTATTATATCTTTATTGAATCGATATTTTCTTTTCTAATATTGCATTCCATCCTTATTTGTTTTCATGCTTGAAGGTGCTATTTATTTTTGTCATTAGGCATGGAGGAGGTGCAATCTACAAATGTTGATCCAAAGCCAATGAAGAAAAGTAAGCGGAAGTGGACGATGTCAGAGGATGATGCATTAGTGGCATGCATGGTGGAGTTACACCATGGAGGGACACACAATGCTAAGACTGGTTTCAAGAGTAGTTATTTGTATGAGTTGGAGTGAATGCTCATGTAAAGGATATCCAACTATACATTGAAGGCAAGACCTCACATTGAGTCGCATATTCAAACTTTCAAAAGGAATTGGAGCATAGTGTACAACATGATATATGGGAAGGGCACAAACAGGTTTGGATAGGATGATGCAAGGAAGATGGTAGTAGCGGAAAAGTTGGTATGGGAAGCTTATTTACTAGTATCTACTTGCTATATCTATTTTATGAACTTTTTTTTGTAAAGTCAATGGTGGGTTGAGTCAATCTTACATTTTCATCGTGTCAATCTTCTAGAGTCATAAAGGCGCTAGTCCCTTCATGATAAGGAGTTTCCCACACCCAAATGAGCTGTCAATGATTTATGCTAAGGATCGTGCAACAGGTCAAGATGCACAAACTACTGAAGATGTTATTAAGGAGTTGGACAGAGAGGACCCCTTAATTCATAACACAGATGACATCATATCCCTTGGAGATGATATTGATATGGACTCCATCTACCAAAGTGTAACTTGTCTAAGTTCAAAGAGGAGGTAAAGTAAAACATGAGCTATACTTGTGGTAGAATTATCTGCTATAATGGATTGCTTCGAGGTTGGGATGCAAGAATGATGTGCTCAAAACCAAGATTAAGCACATACAAAAACCAATTTGAAAGAAAATCAAACAATGTTAATCAAACTAGTCTCAATCTCATGAACAATGGCGTCAATTTCCAATGAATGTAACCAATTCTTTAATTAAGATGTGTTTAATCTTAAATCCAAATATGATATAGCTCTAATACCAAAGATGATGTACTCAAAACCAAGCCTAAGCACATGCAATTGAATCAAAGAAACAATCCCAACTCACACATATGAATCAATTCAATTGAACTAGGAAATTGCATGAACCATAATGGAATTTTGATGAAATCCAAAGGTCCAAAGATGCAATCAACAATCTAAAAAGGTTAATCTTCACCAAATAAAAATAAAAACAAGTGAAATCCACGTAAATTACACCAAGATGACTATAACTAATGCCGTGATTTTTTCTCTTCCAACAATAACCATTCACATCACAAATGATTCAAATATTGATGATGACAATGAATGCTAAAACATTCAATCTTATAACATGATAATTGATCACAATTGCAATCAATAATCTAACCAAGAACATCCAAATCAACCCTAGATATGACTCACTAGTGATGAAAAGGAAATACAACAAAGAAGGAATTGATATTACTCACAATTGCCCTTTGTTGCACTCACCACAATTTCAACTCTTGGAAATTGAAATTGATAAGAGAAATTGGATCTAGGGAAACCCTAAGCCCTCTCACGAAAATGTGAAGTATATTCTGAAAATTTTGGCCTCCTCAAACCTTACAATAAGCAAGTATTTATACTTGCTACCCCTAGGGTTAGAAAATGGACAAAAATTACGAGTTTGCCACTTTTAAGGTGGCTAGTCCTAAATGGAAATTATCATTAAAAAAAAATGAAAGTGTCCCTAAAGAAAATACAATATAAAATAGTCCATAGAACAATTATAAAGTACAAAAGTATCATAAATCTTCATGAGCCAATGCTTCGGAATGGAAATAATCGCAGCGGGTCTTTGATTGTAAATCTGAAGATGTCCCCTGGCCATCAACTAGTGTAGGACATATTGGCATCCCTTGGAGAATTATTATTGTACTTGTAAGATTATTTCGCAAATATTTATTAGATGAAAAGATATAAAGTAAAATATAAGTGATTTGGATCATCATCTAAATCTAGTTCTGAAGGTATAGGCGGGGCTAGAAAATTTCTCTTCATCTCCTCAGGCTTCTAAAAGATTTGCCCTCAAATCTAGAAGATCAGTTTCGGAACTGAACCCCGATGTCTCTATTAACCTGCTCTTCCGACTATGAAATGTAGTGGAAGTAATTTTGACCTGTTCCTAAAACTGATGTACCTTAGATGGAGTCATTGGTGACAGAACTATGCAAGATTCGCCCATACTAAACATGTAGGTGTTTCTAAACCCATCATGTAACACCTGCCAATCAAACAACCAAGGTCGACCCAACAGCAAATGGAATGCATGCATAGGGATTACATCACACATGATCTCATCATGATATTTCTACTCAACACTCACAGGGACCTTCGCCCGTAGTGTAACATACATACTGCCTCAATTATCTAACCAATGCAAGTTATAAGGGCTAGGATGTGGAATAGTAAACAAATGTAATTTATCTACCAGTGCAGCAGATATAACATTCGTGCAACTACCATTATCGATGATGAGTACACAAAGGTTACCTCTGATTCTGCAAGAGGTGTGAAATATGTTCTCCTTCTGAATGTCTCTAGTATCAGGAGATATAGTTAGAGCCCTGCGTAACACATTAATAGGTAGATATTGTTCACCTGTACGCTCCTCATGTGTCTCTGCAGTTTGGTCATCATAATACTCCTACAGTGCCGTTGGTAAATCTGTAGGTTCAGTCTGTTCATTATCATCCTCAACATCTTCCCCAGTGCCCTTCATAACAGTTATCACCCTCTTATTTGGACACTATGCTGCCATATGCCCAAATCCCATGCGTTTAAAGCACTTGATCTGGCGTGCCTTTCCACTAGTAGATCCGGGAACAGTCTATCTCACATCGGGCGTTATTACCTCTTTACCCTTTACAGTAGGTAAATTTTCTCTAGTAGTATTTGGGGTAGTTTTGTCCACTACTCTCACTGCCTCACCTACCGCCTTTGTTCCCCCTGATCGACCGTCAACTGCTATGGGTTTGGTAATAGCATTAGGCCTATTGCTCGGAGCCCTAAACAAGTTAGACCTCCTTTGTCTCTCCACTTTCAAGGCCAACTGAATAGCCTCATCAAGTGTACTATAGTGTTGCAGCTCAACAACACACGCTATTTCATATTTCAAGCCTGAGATGAAGTGTGCTATGGTTTGTTCTAGAGGTTCAACGGACCCACATCTAATCATGAAGGTTTCAAATTCCTACACATAATCATCAACTGTCTTGCTTCCCTACCTCAAGGTCTACAGTTGCATAAACAGTTCTTGTTTGTAGTGCTCAGGAATGAATCTTTTTCTCAATACCTTTTTCATATCCCTCCATGTCTGAATCTTAGCCTCTCCATCCTTATGCCTGCTGATAATCAAATTCTTCCACCATAATGCAGCGTATCCTATAAACTCGACAACAGCTAATCGGACCTTAATATTATCATCGATCTCATAACATTCAAAGAGACTATCAACCTTGTCCTCCCAATCCAAATAATCATCAGCTGATCCCTTGCCATCATAAGAAGGCATTTGCAGTTTCACATACTCCAAGCCCCGAAGTAGCCTAAAATCCCTATTCTGATATGGATTAATCCCAAAATTGTCTTCCCTTTCTTCCTTGCATGGAAGATGTTCCTCACCCATCCTTCTATTCAGATTTCCATCTCCCACTACTCTATCTCTCTAAGGATTTTGTGGAGCTACCCGAGGTGGTGCCTGATGGTTTACCATTGGTGGTTGTGGTAATGTCATTATACCAGTCCTAATTGCCAGAGTAACAACTATGGTAGTAAGATCCTGGAGCTGTTCTTCCAAAGTCCTCCTACCTGCAACATTATGACCTTGACCTCCACCAACCTGACTATTGGCTTCATCGCCAATTCCCCCATTCACTCTATCATTCGACATAGTTTTAGACCAAGTATATTGAACCTCAAGAACAATTTGAAGCAAAGGAGCACACCTCACGACCGCACTGCTTTTAACACCACACAACAACCACTACAAAAGGAAAAACACAACTCCACTTAAATTCACTTGAGGTACATGTATATTATTACAATCCATGTATAGCACTCTTCTCCACAACAAATTAACACATCATAGTGCAACACTTCTATAATCTACAGGACACTTAACAATACAATTCCACGCCAAAATTACTCACACCGCCACTTATACAATACACACACAATACACTTAATTCAAACAAACTATAATATGTTGTAATCCTTCACTACACACAACATTAATACTCACGGTTTAGCTCTTCAATTCCACGGCAACAACAACAAAATGGAACTAAATATGGATACTTCTCCAAATGGCAAGCAATTGATTCCAACTAGTTAATGTGCAATTAAAGTGATTAATACACAATAACTCTATAACTAATGATTGATTTGAATTCAAAATAGTTTCTTAATTCTCCAAGCCAATTGAACAAATCTGCTAAGGAAATGACTCTTCCAATTCCGTAATGTCAAGTAAACAACATACACTCATTAACAAAGCTTCAACTATTCGAATCCCCAAATGATGGAATTCAATTCAAGAACCTCCTTTTTTTCCTCAAACAAATAACTCATGGCAAGGATGAGGACAATAACTCAAATTTTTGAAATTCAATTCAAGTCAAGAGCTTCCCCTATCTTCTTCAACAAATCACCCACGGCAAACATGAAGGTAACAAAATTCAACTTTTCCGAAACTCCACTTCCCTCAACTAATCACAATGATCATTTCCCTTTAACCAATCACGATCACTCAAGAGGAAAAAAAAAAAGCAATCACAAATACTCCACGTCTACATCAATAAGCAACAATCATAACACCTTAACAACATAAGCAATTACTTCAATTTCCACTCCTACAATTCAGTTCAAAATGGTAAGATAATAACCTTTAATTTCCAAATTTCAATTAACAAATCCCTTCTCACAAACATCAAGCTCTGATACCAAAAGATGATGTGCTCAAAACCAAGATTAAGCACATGCAAAAACCAATTTGAAAGACAATCAAACTAGTCTCAATCTCATGAACAATGGCGTCAATTTCCAATGAATGTAACCAATTCTTCAATTAGGATGTGTTCAATCTTAAATCCAAATATGATATAGCTTCGATACCAAAGATGATGTGCTCAAAACCAAGCCTAAGCGCATGCAATTGAATCAAAGAAACAATCCCAACTCACACATATTGACGTGAATCCTAGATATCGATCTAAGACCCAACGTTCAAGAAGGATTCAAACCCGAGAATCGAAATTGAATAAAAAACGAAACGTAACCCGAGCCCAATCGAACCTGTCGATTAGAACCTAAGCTATCCAGATAGATTTCTCCAAGCGTTTAGGATGAAGAAATCGAAGGAAGTTCTATTGCAAGAACTAAAGAAGAGAGGATTCTCTCAAGGAAATTTTCATTCAAATTGATAAACTGTCCTTTCAAATGACAAAACAAGGTGTTATAGTCGAAAAAACACATAAGCTAGCGGCCTAAATGCATATATGGCCGGCTTTGAAATAACGGAAGAAAACAAAAAGACATTCCACTGATGTTTAGGCCGGCACTATGCCGGCGGTGCAGATTCCAAGGCCAGCGGCCTTGAAATTTAGGCCGACGGCCTTAACCCGCCGACGTTGCTTCCCTGGTCGGCTCTCCTTTGCCTCTAGGCCGACGGCCTTCCCTTTGTTGAAGGCTGTCGTTCCATCATTGATGGCCTCCACTTCGTCCTTGCTTTGATATATTATGTTTACTAGCTCGAGACTTGAATTAGACTTGTGTCGACCTGCTTCTTGCTCTTGGAGTTCCATAACTAATCCTTGCAAGGCTTCTCCCACTCACTTAGCTCTAGCTCTTGTCATTGGACCTCCAATACCATGTAACGGGTCATTAGACTTTGGCTCGTGAACTCTTAATGCTACTTGATCCCCATCATTCCCTCCTTCCTCGAAAAGATTCGTCCTCGAATCACTTGCATCATACAGAGAAAGGTAAAAAACATTAAAAGTTACGCTTACATTACCATAGTGACTTAGCAAGTCAATCTTGTAAGCGTTATCATTGATGCGCTCCAACACTTGAAATGGCCCATCTCCCCTAGGGTGCAACTTAGATTTCCGCTGTTCAGCAAATCTCTCCTTTGTCAGATGTACCCACACCCAATCTCCTGGATGAAAAACAGTCTTCACACGACCTTTATTAGCCTGTCGAGCATAATGCTCATTTTTCTTCTCAATGTTGGCGCAAACTTGAGCATGCAATTCCCTCACAAACTCTGCCTTTTTCTTTCCATCAAGATCAACAAATTCGTTAACAGGCAAACGCAAAATATCCAATGGAGTCAGAGGGTTAAAACCATACACCACCTCAAATGGAGAATAAGATGTAGTGAAATGCACAGTCCTATTATATGCAAATTCTACATGTGGTAGACATTTCTCCCATTGTTTTAAATTCTTATGAATCACAGCACACAACAAGGTTGAAAGAGTTCTATTGATTACTTCCGTCTGACCATCAGTTTGAGGGTGTGCAACAGTAAAGAACAACAATTTAGTGCCTAGCCTATTCCACAAAGTACGCCAAAAATGACTTAAAAATTTCACATCCCTATCACTCACAACGGATTTAGGTAAGCCATGCAACCGTACAATCTCCCTAAAGAACAAATCGACAATATGTTGTGCATCATTAGTTTTAGAACAAGCAATGAAGTGAGCCATCTTACTAAACCTATCGACAACAACAAATATGCTATCTTTGCCACTTTAAGATTGTGGTAACCCTAACACAAAATCTATAGAAATGTCGGTCCAGGGTTGATTAGGCATAGGCAATGGAATGTATTCTCCATGGGGCATTACTCTGGATTTGGCCTGTCTACATGTAATGCACTTGTCACACACAGTTTGCACATCATGCTTCATTTTTTTCCAATAAAAACGTTCATGCAAAATATCCATTGTCTTTTTAACACCAAAGTGTCCCATTAAACCACCCTCATGTGTTTCCCTCACAACCAATTCACGCACAGAGCTTTTAGGCACGCATAACTTATCTTTCTTAAACAAATACCCATCATGCCTATAGAAATCAGAATATCCAGACTCAGCATAAGCAGCCTAAATTTGACCAAAGTTAGCATCAGTCTCATATAACTCCTTAATGAGTTCAAACCCAAGCAATTTAGTTTGCAAAGAAGTCAAAAGTGAATTCCTTCGAGAAAGTGCATCAGCCACCACGTTCTCTTTTCCTTACTTGTATTTGATCACATATGGGAAGGTCTCAATGAACTCCATCCATTTCGCATGCCTCCTATTCAACTTACCTTGAGTTTTCAGGAACTTCAAACTCTCATGATCAGAATGAATGATGAACTCCTTAGGCCATAAGTAATGTTGCCAAGTCTGCAAGGTTCTCACCAAAGCATATAGCTCCTTGTCATAGACTGGGTAATTTAATGTAGCACCACTGAGCTTTTCGCTAAAATAAGCGATTGGCTTGGAATCCTGCATCAAAACACCACCAATACCTTTCCTGGAAGCATCGCATTCAATCTCAAAAACTTTTCAAAATTAGGTAAAACAAGTAATGGTGCATTAGTCAACTTACCTTTCAAAGTCTTAAAAGCTTGCTCATGCACTTCAGTCCACTTGAACTCGGTGTTCTTCTTAACAAGGTCATTTAGAGGAGCAGCTATGGAACTAAAGTCCCTAACAAATCTCCTATAAAAGCTTACTAGTCCATGAAAGCTCCTGACCTCACTTGCATTCCTTGGTGTCGGCCACTCCCGAATCGCCTTCACCTTTTCTTCATCTACAGCAATCCCCTTCGCACCTACAACAAAGCCAAGAAAAACCACAGTTTCCATACAAAAGGTGCACTTTTCAAGTTCGCATACAATTTGTTTCTTCTCAAAATAGTAAACACACTTTGCAAATGTTGAACATGTTCACTTAGAGTTTTGCTGTAAACTAAGATGTCATCAAAGTATACAACAACAAACTTCCCAATGAAAGCACGAAGAACATGATTTATTAACCTCATAAACGTGTTAGGCGCATTTGTTAATCCAAAAGGCATTACCATCCACTCATATAAACCATGCTTAGTTTTAAAAGCCGTTTTCCACTCATCTCCCTCTTTCATGTGAATTTGGTAATAGCCGTTCTTTAAATCAATTTTGGAAAACAAACAAGCACCATGCAGCTCATCAAGCATATCATCAAGTCTAGGGATAGGATCTCTATACTTAACTGTGATCTTGTTGATTGCTCGACAGTCAACACACATTCGCTATGTTCCATCCTTTTTGGGAACCAAGATAACAGGAACTGAACATGGACTGAGGCTTTCTCTCACAAACCCCTTCTCTACCAGATCATCAATTTGCCTCTAGATCTCCTTGGTTTCCTCTGGATTGGCCCGATAAGCTAGTCGATTAGGAATGGAAGCACTTGGAATAAAATCAATCTGGTGTTCAATGCCTCTTAGTGGAGGCAATCCCCTTGGTACTTCTTCAGGAAATAAGTTAGCAAATTCCTACAAAAGAGAAATAACAACTGCAAACAAAGAAGGATTAAGATGGTCAGTGGAAAGATAAACATTCTTGTACATCAGTATAAGTAAGTGTCGTTTTGCCTTCAAAGCACTTTTAATCTCGCTTGCCTCTCCAATGCCACTCGTGTTTCCCTCTAATTCTTTCTTCTCATAACTCACCATTGTGTTTTTGCTACTCTCTTTCATAGTCTCAATTTTCTTTTCTTGTTTACTCTTGTGTTTCCCTCTCTCTTTGAACTCTCTAGCAATTCTCAACTGATCCTCACTAGCCTCCTAAGGGTTGAGGGGTGTCAAAATCACCTATTTCTTGTTCAAAATGAAGGAATACCGATTGTGATAACCATCATAAGTGACCTTCCTATCGAACTGCCAAGGTCGTCCCAACAATATGTGGCAAGCTTGCATAGGTACCACATCACATAATACCTCATCACGGTACTTCCCTATAGAGAAAGAAATCAGTACCCTCTTGGTCACTTTAACCTCCCCACATTCGCTCAACCACTGCAACTTACAAGGTTGTTTATGCTTCACAGTTTTTAGGTTCAGTTTATCAACCAATAATGTGCTAGCAACATTTGTACAGCTACCACTATCAATAATCAAACTACACACCTTGTTATTCACATGGCATCTAGTATGAAAAATATGCTCTCGCTGCACTTTATCACCCTCATCTTTAAGTTGAGTATTAAGAACCTGCTTGGTAACAAGCATCTCTCCCTTTACAGGCCTTTCTACATCCACATCACTACAATCTTCCAATGGGGCCATGTCATCATCATCCCTTGAACTCACACTCTCCACTTCTCCACTCTCCAAAAGTATCATCGCCTTAGTGTTTGGACACTGCGATGCAATATGCCCAAATCCTTGGCACTTGAAACACTTAATATCACGCAATCTAGAAGTAGATTTGGTTTCGGTGTTACCTTTCGAATAGGATGCCGGTGCCTTAGCCTTCTCTTCCTCCTTACTTTTCGGTGGTGGTTTGTTATTCTTCCAATTCGACTTCCATGAAGAACTAGAAGTTGAATTATACCTAGAAGAACTTGAAACTGGGTGATACCTTGAAGTACTCTTTCCCTTTAGCTACTTCTCAACCTTGATCGCCTTATGCAATAATTCCTCAATATCTACATAATGTTGTAGATCAATAATATCAGCGATCTCCCTATTCAATCCACCAATGAACCTAGCCATTATAGCTTCATCATCCTCCTCCACCTTAGCTCTAATCATGGCTATTTCCATCTCCTTATAATAGTCCTCTACACTTTTGGACCCTTGTGTCAAACCTTGCAACTTCCTATGCAAATCCCTATAATAGTGATTAGGAATGAACCTCTTCTGCATAATAGTTTTCATCTCCCCCCAAGTGCTAACAGACTCCTCTCCATACCATCTCCTATTCCTAACCAGTTGATCCCACCATACACTTGCATAGTTAGTGAACTCAATTGTTGCAAGTTTAATCTTCTTGTCCTCTGAATAGTTATGGCACTCAAATATGTGATCAACCTTTCGCTCCCACTCCAAGTATAATTCTGGGTCATTCTTCATTTGAAAGGAAGGTATTTTCATCTTTATGCTACCCAAGTTACTCTCTCTCCTTTGGGTATTTTATCTCCCTATCACGAAATTATACTCTCCTAATTCAGTATCCTCTCCCTCTTCTATTCTCGCTCCCCTCCTTGGAAGCCTCTCAATTCTTCGTCCTACAGAAGTACTACCCGTCTACTCCCTACCTTGCTCAATTTTATCCATCCTTACATGGATTTGCTTCAGTTCACCACTCAGTATTCTTTCAATCTCACCCATTAAAGCATCAAACATCATTTTATTATCTACTTCTCCCTTCTCTCCACCAGTTGAACTTTGATCAGACATATCGCTACAATAGAAAAAGGTTAGTAATAACAAATTAAGAAGGCCTCACAATTCACTCCCTCACTAGTTTACACTCAAAGGTGTGTATACACTCGTGTATCTCACAATTTGATTTTCCACGATAAAACTCTCACCAATCTACTCTCCTTTGCAAATCCTTGCTCAAGAACTAGCTCAATGAGTTTTTCTCCAAAATAAACCACTAAGATAAATCAACCGACAACTCAGAATTCCAACAACACGAGAATACGACGACTCAATGAATAACTACGATTGACCAATATGAACTATAGTGAATTTGATAGGAAACAATGAACTCGAACAATTAAATAAACAAACTAAAATATAAACTGGAATTTTTTTTTAATACGAATTTTTTGTTCTTTTGCAAATGATGGAATCAACGAAGGATAGAAATGATGGAATTACATACATAAAATACCACGAACAACAAAAAATTTTCTTTTTCTTTTTTTTTTTAAACTACGACAAAAAATTTATGCAATCAATTAAACAAAAATATTAACAAAGATAGAGATTACTTGATTCAATGAGCCTTGGCTGTGATACCAAATGACCCGAACCCTAGATATCGATCTAAGACCCAACGTTCAAGAAGGATTCAAACCCGAGAATCGAAATTGAATCGAAAACGAAACGTAACCTGACCCCAATCAAACCCGTCGATTAGAACCTAAGCTATCTGGATAGATTTCTCCAAGCGTTTAGGATGAAGAAATTGAAGGAAGTTCTATTGCAAGAACTAAAGAAGAGAGGATTCTCTCAAGGAAATTTTCATTCAAATTGATAAACTGTCCTTTCAAATGACAAAACAAGGTGTTATAGTCGAAAAAACACATAAGCTAGCGGCCTAAATGCATATATGGCCGGCTTTGAAATAACGGAAGAAAACAAAAAGACATTCCACGGATGTCTAGGCCGGCACTACGCCGGCGGTGCAGATTCCAAGGCCAGCGACCTTAACCCGCCGGCGTTGCTTCCCTCAAGGCCGGCAAAGAAGGCCAGCTCTCCTTTGCCTCTAGGCCGGTGGCCTTCCCTTTGCTGAAGGCTGTCGTTCCATCGTTGATGGCCTCCGCTTCGTCTGTGCTTTGATATATTATGTTTACTAGCTCGGGACTTGAATTAGACTTGTGTCAACCTGCTTCTTGCTCTTGAAGTTCCATAACTAATCCTTGCAAGGCTTCTCCCACTCGCTTAGCTCTAGCTCTTGTCATTGGACCTCCAATACCATGTAGCGGGTTATTAGACTTTGGCTCGTGAACTCTTGATGCTACTTGATCCCCATCACATATGAACCGATTCAATTGGACTAGGAAATTGCGTGAACCCTAATGGAATTTTGATGAAATCCAAAGGTCCAAAGATGCAATCAACAATCTAACAAGGTTAATCTTCACCTAATAACAATAAAAACAACTGAAATCCATGTGAATTACACCAAGATGACTAGAACTAATGCCATGATTTTTTCTCTTCCAACAATAACCATTCACGTCATAAATGATTCAAATATTGATGATGACAATGAATGCTAAAACATTCAATCTTATAACATGATAGTTGACCACAATTGCAATCAATAATCTGACCAAGAACATCCAAATCAACCCTAGATATGACTCACTAGTGATGAAAAGGAAATACAACAAAGAAGGAATTGATATTACTCACAATTGCCCTTTGTTGCACTCGCCATAATTTCAACTCTTGGAAATTTAAATTGATAAGAGAATTTGGATCTAGGGAAACCCTAAGCCCTCTTACAAAAATGTGAACTGTATTTTGAAAATTTTGGCCTCCTCAAACCCTACAATAAGCAAGTATTTATAGTTGCTACCCTTAGGGTAAGAAAATGGACAAAAATTACAAGTTTGCCACTTTTAAGGTGGCCGATCCTAAATGGAAATTACAATTAAAAAAAAATGAAGGTTTCCTTAAAGAAAATACAACATAAAATAGTCCATAGAACAATTACAAAGTATAAAAGTATCATAAATCTTCATGAGCCAATGCTTCGGAATGGAAACAATCGCAGTGGGTCTTTGATTGTAAATCTGAAGATGTCACGTGGCCATTAACTAGTGTAGGACATATTGGCATCCCATGGAGAATTATTATTGTACCTATAAGATTATTTCGCAAATATTTATTAGATGAAAAGATATAAAGTAAAATATAAGTGATTTGGATCATCATCCAAATCTAGTTCTGAAGGTATAGGCGGGGTTGGAAAATTTCTCATCAAAGAATTAAGGGATACAATATGGACATATGTCAATCGACTGACAATGGATCGCCTAAAGTTGATGCAACCGAACTAATAAGCTTTCTATCTAAAATTGAAGGTTTATCTAAGAAGGAATTATATCAAGCAATAATTAAGCTCTCATGCATGCTAGAGAATGTTGGTGTCCTCTATAAGCTTGCTCCATCACGTTATGCAATGTATGTGAAAATACTTTTAGAGGACAAATGAAAATGTCATGTTGTTCTCAATAGTTGACATTTGCTTTTGTTGACAAGATAAGGGAATGGTATTTCCATAATTATGAAAATGTGACTTATGTAAGTGACTTATGAAAATGTGGCTTATGTATGACATATCTCATTTGCCATTGTACTTAATAATGCTTTGCACGATCAGCTGGCATTTTATATTCTTGAAAAAAATTGACTTCAGTAGGTTTATTCCAACGTTACTTGCAACAGTATAAATTTACAATAACATGTCTCTTAAAGACATCTGGGTAGTTGCTCACTGTGCTTGACTGGGGATTACGGTTTTTCAGAGATATAATCTAATTTCGGGCTTCAATATTATCTATCAATATTTAAGGATATTTTCGTTATTCCATTTATTATTCCACCCTTATTCCCTTAAGTAAACAGTATAGTCCTAATTCCATTACATCTAAGTAAATATTATCATATCAATTCACTGTAATAGCTATTCTTCAGTAATAGCTATTCCATTATAGACCTATTATATTCAACGAAGTAAATAGGGTTTTTTTTTTCCTTTTAATTCTTATACTCCTTTTTTTTCCTTTTTACTACTCATATATTTTACTAGTTTCTTTCTATACATTTATATCAACTTTATTTATTAATTTTATTGTTAACATTACAATATGCCCATAATACATGTGGTGTAGCTTAATAATAACAAATAAAAAAAAAACACAAATAATCACAATATAAAATGCAAATAAGTAATGCATATTTGCTTTTTGTTTTTCCAGTAAAATACAAAATTCATTAACTAAAAATAGAAAAAATTAACAAACATAATAATAATTACATGCTTATGTAGTCCATTCCACCTTCACATCTTAATCATATAGATTTTTTGTTTGCATGATACAATAAATGTTAGAAATAAATTTTATGCCTTGGTTAGTCTGAGTAATCTAGTCTTTAGCATCTTTAAATATGTTTTCACAATCAACTTCTTCACTCCCATTATTTAAGCTAGATCCATTCTTAAGAATGTAAGCAGGACAGGTATTGTCCAGTTCTCGACTTGCCCAACCCGTTAAAAAGCTTATAGGATATTACTTTATAGAGTTTAGGATGGGTTATAGTTTTTTTTTTTTTAAAAAAAAAAAAACTTTATAGAGTTTGGGATGAGTAATATGATAAATATTAAATCCATCGAGAACTCGAACCTATTAATTTTTTTTTTAAATTAAGTAAATAAATATTACTATATATTTATTAAATAGTTTTTTTTTTAAAAAAAAAAAGCCGTCACTATCTGACTTTGGAACAATATTAAAATACATATAATTAGATATGTCGAAAGTGTAAATTATATTTATTTGCAAGAATGTAAACTATATTTTACAAAAAATAGTCATAATAAATAAGAAAGGACTTAAAACTAATAATAGATTTTTTTTTTTTAAAAAAAAAAATACTAACGGGTTTGGAACGGGTTTCAGATTACTTATTGGAACCCTATATGATTTAGGATGGGTTAAGGACAGGTTGCGGGTACTTCATAAAAAATCCTATAGGGTTTAGATAATCCTATAGGATAATGGGATGGGCAGCAGAATTACTGAACTTAGCCTAAACCTGTCCTACTTACATCGCTATCCATTCCCAATAGATGCTCTATAATTTCACTTTAAGAGGAGAACCAGAATTCAAGTTTTTTTTTTCTTTTTTCTTAGGAATCCACCAAAACACTTCTCATGTTTTTCTCTTATAATGCCATTGTTTCCAACCTTGCATTCCTTCAATTTGTAGGATCCATCACCATTAAGTTTGAACCAAACCCCACATGGGGGTTTCTAGGTTAGTGGTTTAAGATTCCCATTATGCCTCCTTTGTTTGTAAGAGTTGATTCTTTTATATTAAATAGTTTGCTACTCCTCTCCTTTTAAATATCCCAAAGCATGTACATTATTGACTCTTCAATAGATACCTTTTATCCCCTTACAATTTTTTTTCTTTTTTTTAATAATAAATGCTACATACTTTCTTTCTCATTTCTATGGAACATATATTGAGCTTCCATTTGCAATCCTCTTTCCCCTTACATTATCTTTGGTTGGTAGGGCATCATAAAGACATTTATGTAAAAAAATTTAGACTTTTAAGTTTGTAGTGGGCTAAAATTATTATTGGGCTTGACTAATTACGTTAGGTGATAGAGCTTAGAAAGTCCAATTCATATTTGGGATGATTTATGGATAATTGGCTTAGTGGACTTAGAATAGGAACTGTTGAACCGATTTGTTCGTACCTAACTTTTCTTAAGCAAGCTCATGCACTTATAGGGATAGTTATTGGCTTTGACCCATTAGCAAGCTCGTTTAGGAAAATCATGAAATGAGCAAGCTTCATCTCATTTGTCGATCACTTAAATGATCAAATGAATGTTATCAAAGTTGAGAGACTTAAAAATAATGAGTAAGGGGGAATAATTATTCCATTGATCAAAGAAGAATATATACAACGGGTTTCTCCTTATATTAGGAAACTGTAGACAACTATATCCTTGATTCTAGGTATAAAAATCTACACCAAAACTACTCCTTTATAGATAATACATAGATACAACTATAAAGAACAAATTACCACCAAAACCTCCCAATTTACATGGTTTATTACTCAATATTCTATTTCTCAAAAATGCAATTTTTTTCCACACTCCTCCTCAAGCTGGTTTGAAGATATCTTTCATTACTAACTTGCTCACTAACAAATCAAACTGTTTTTTGAGAAGACTCTTTATAAGTAGACCGACCACTTGGTCTCTAATTGGCACATAAGTCATGTAGACTACACCTTCTATTTTTTCTTTGATGAAGTGCTTATCTACTTTAACATGTTTTGTTTGGTCATGAAGAACTGGATTGTGAACAATAGAAATAGCCACTTTATTGTCACAATATAGTTTCATTGGAAAAGCTTTTGAAACCTTCAATTCCTATAATATTCTCCTAATCCATGTTACTTCACAAATACCTTGAGTAATATCCTAGAACTTCGCTTCAGCACTGCTCATCGCCACAACATCTTGCTTCTTACTTCTCTAAAACTTGATCTTCTATCTATTGTACATGTAGCCTAATCCGCGTCGATGTAGGCTTCAACTTGAAGGTGTCCTCATGCCTTAAAGAAAAGACCTTTGCTAGGTATTCCCTTTAAGTACCTTAGGATCCTATGAATTGCCTCAAAGTGCTCTGAGCCTCGTGAATGCATGAACCGACTAACAATACTTACTAGAAATGCTATGTTAGGCCGAGAGTGTGATATATAAATAAGTTTTCCAACTAGTCTTTGAAACTTTTCTCTGCATTAGCTGGTTGTAGTTTCAAGTTTAGCTCCATGGGAGTTTTAGTTGGCTTACATCCCATCATACTTATCTCCTTAAGCAAATCAAGCACATACTTTTTTTTACTTACAACAATTCCCTCCTTAGATCATGCGAACTCCATCCTAAGAAAATACTTTAAGTTTCCTAAGTCCTTGATTTTAAATTCCTTGGCTAGAAACTTCTTCAAATTCTCTAATTTCCCACAATCATCCCTTGTTAAAATAATGTCATCAACGTATACAATTAAAATTGCAACTTTACCTTCTTTTGAATGCATGTAAAATAAGGTATGGTCAGCCTGACTTTGTACAAAACCAAATCTCTTAACAACTTTGCCAAAGCATTCAAACCAAGCTCTTAGTGACTATTTAAGTCCATCAAGAGATTTTTAGTTTGCAAGCTTTTCTAGCACCATATTTTTCTTCAAAGCCTGGAGGAAGACTCATAAACACCTCCTGTTCTAGGTCCCCATTAAGAAAGGCGTTTTTCACATCAAGTTGGTACAATGGCTAGTTTAGATTAACAACAAGAGATAAAAGAACCTAAATGGAATTTATCTTGGTAACAAGGGCAAATGTTTCTTGATAATCTATTCCATGTGATACGAACCACGCCAACCCGTGACGAAACCCAATACCAATACGTTCGGAAATTCGTTGCCTAAGACGCCCAAACACCTAAAGTGGAAAACCGCGACCCGTTGTCTATAAGCGAGACAAGAACCTTGGTATAAAAGTGAAGACGCCACAATCGGGATGGAAAACCGATTGATAAGTCGGGATGAACGCCACGGAAATCAATCTGATAAGTTCGAATTAAGTTCTTGAAGAACCAAGAGAGGTGCCTCTCAAAAGTGTTTAATGTTCAATGATGTCTAATCTCTAATGTTCTAAACCCTAGGAGCTTTTATACTAGGGTTACAATTCGTGTAAAAAACAAGTCCAAAACGACGTAGTTTAATTAAGTGACATAAAAACGCGAAACAGAATAAGCTGGCCGACAGGGGATACACGACCGTGTACACAACCGTGTACTTTGGCCGTGTACTTGTCTGTGCAACTTCTGGCAACATACACGCCCGTGTACTTTGACCGTGCATCTGTCTGTGCAACTTCTGGCAACATACACGCCCGTGTACTTTAGTCGTGTATCTTTCTGTGGATTTGCTTGACTCCATACACGGCCGTGCCTTGAAAGTACACGCCCTCTTCAACCCGTGTCTGGTGTGACTTGTATAAGAGCAAGGGTCTTCCTATGGTTGTTCCAATCCATTCCAACTTCATGATTGCCCCAATCCTTCCCGGCTTCATGGACATCCTTTATCAACCCGTTAAGTGCTTCCTTGAGTCGTTTCGCTCGACTTCTTGTGATCGGTCCAGGCGGCACTTCAAGAGGATCTACATTCCTTCTTCCGGCTTGACTCTCATCATGGATCTCATCATTCCCCTCCTCTTGAAAAGGATTTGTCCTCAAATCGTCACCTACATCAAAAGGACTCAGATCAGTAACATTAAATGTGGCACTTACTTGATACTCACCAGGCAAATCTATCTTGTATGCATTGTCGTTGATGCGCTCAAGAACTTGAAATGGTCCATCGCCTTTAGGAAGTAGTTTAGATCGACGCTGCATGGGAAACCGCTCTTTGCGCATGTGCACCCAAACCCAATCGCCAAGTTCAAAAACAGCTTGTCGACGACCCTTGTTGGCTTGTTTCACATACTGCTCTGTTCGTCGCTCAATGTTCAGCCTTGCCTTTTCATGGATCTGTTGAACAAATTCAGCCTTCTTCTTGCCATCTAAATTAACATACTCAGAAATAGGCAAAGGTGATAAATCTAAAGGAGTTAGTGGATTAAAACAATACACAATTTCGAAAGGAGAAAATTTAGTAGCAGAATGCACTGTACGGTTATAAGCAAATTCAACATGCGGCAAACAATCCTCCCAACTTTTAATATTCTTTTTAATTACAGCCCTCAACAAAGTAGATAAAGTTCGATTCACTACCTCAGTTTGACCATCAGTCTGTAGATGACAAGTAGTAGAAAACAATAACTTAGTTCCTAACTTAGCCCACAAAGTCTTCCAAAAGTAGCTTAAGAACTTAGCATCCCTATCTGATACAATTGTTCTAGGCATACCATGCAACCGCACAACTTCCCTAAAGAATAAATTAGCAATATTACAAGCATCATCCGTTTTGTGACAAGGAATGAAATGTGCCATTTTAGAAAACCTATCAACAACTACAAAAACAGAATCCCGGCCATGTCTAGACCTGGGTAATCCTAACACAAAATCCATAGAAATATCTACCCAAGGCTCATGAGGAATGGGAAGTGGGGTGTAAAGTCCTTGAGGTTGGACTCTAGATTTCGCTTGCTTACATGTGACACATCGCTCACAAATTCTCTCAACATCTCGTTTCATGTGAGGCCAATAGAAGTGTTCCTGCAATATCCCTAATGTTTTTGCTACTCCAAAGTGTCCCATTAAACCTCTTCCATGAGACTCCCTGACAAGTAATTCTCTTAAAGAACACATTGGAATGCACAGTTTACTCTCCCTAAACAAGAATCCATCATGTTTATAAAATTTTTCATGCCCACTCTTCTCACATTGCACATACTCCTCACAAAAATCTCGATCAGCAGCATATAATTCCTTAATGTGCTCAAAACCAAGCAGTCTAGAACTAAGAGTAGAGATAAGAGTATACCTTCTTGAAAGTGCATCAGCAACTACATTCTCTTTACCTTGCTTGTAGTGGATGACATATGGAAATGTTTCAATAAACTCCACCCAACGAGCATGCCTTTTGTTCAGCTTGTGTTGCCCCTTCAAATACTTCAAGGATTCATGATCAGTGTGGATCACGAACTCTTTTGGCCAAAGGTAGTGTTGCCACGTCTCCAAGGCTCGAACCAATGCATATAGCTCTTTGTCGTAAGTAGGGTAATTCAAGGTTGCCCCACTTAGCTTCTCACTAAAGAATGCAATCGGTCTTCTCTCCTGCATAAGCACTGCCCCAATACCTAATCCTGAAGCATCACATTCAATTTCAAACGTTTTAGTAAAGTTAGGTAAAGCAAGTAATGGTGCTTGAGTCAACTTATTTTTAAGCGTCTGAAAGGCCTTCTCTTGTTGCTCTCCCCAACTGAACCCCACGTTCTTCTTAATCACCTCAGTAAGTGGTGCTGCAATGGTGCTAAAATCCTTCACAAATCTCCTGTAAAAGCTCGTTAGTCCATGGAAACTCCGCACATTACTTACATTGGTTGGACTAGGCCATTCTTGGATCGCATGCACCTTTTCTTCATCAACCTGTATTCCCTGCGCACTAACAACAAAACCAAGAAACACAAGTTTATCTGTGCAAAAAGTGCACTTCTTGAGGTTAGCATATAATTGTTCCTGTCGAAGCACTTCTAAAACATCCCTCAAGTGTGACATATGATCTTCTAAATTTTTGCTGTAAATAAGAATGTCATCAAAATAGACAACCACAAATTTTCCAATAAATGTCCTCAGAACATGGTTCATAAGTCTCATAAACGTACTAGGTGCATTAGTTAACCCGAAAGGCATTACTAACCACTCATACAATCCATATTTTGTCTTAAATGCAGTCTTCCATTCATCACCTTCTTTCATTCTAATTAGGTGATATCCACTTTTCAGATCAATTTTAGAAAAGACACTAGACCCATGTAACTCATCTAACATATCATCTAAGCGAGGAATGGGATGACGATACTTTACCGTGATGTTGTTGATGGCGCGACAATCAACACACATTCTCCATGTCCCATCCTTCTTAGGCACCAAAATCACCGGCACTGCACATGGACTCATGCTCTCTCTCACGTACCCCTTCTCCATTAATTCATCGACTTGCCTTTGGAGTTCCTTTGTCTCCTCCGGATTGCTCCTGTAAGCTGGCTTGTTTGGAATTGATGCTCCGGGTACAAGGTCAATCTGGTGCTCAATACCTCGAACAGGTGGTAATCCCTTTGGAATCTCCTCAGGAAAGACATCTTCAAAGTCCTGCACAAGAGACACAACCACACTAGGCAAAGCATTAGATAATTCGTTAGTAATCAAATATGTTTCCTTGAAAACCAGCAACAACATAGGTTGCCTCATCACTAACGCTCTCCTTACTACACTCGCTCTTGCCACACAACTCTCCTTTTGCAAGGCTGCCCTCTCCTTTTCACTCACCACCAAAGTTGATCCCCCTTCAACTTGGCCTCTCACACTCTTTCCAGCCTTCCTCTCCTTTTCCTTTTGATCTTGACTTTTATATTCCTTTTTCTTCTCATTGTCTTTTGTTCTCTCACTCTCACTCTGCTTTTCACTCACCTTGTGTTTTGCAAATGACTGTTGTAGCTGCAATTGGTCCTCATACACTTGTTTAGGTGTTAAAGGTTTAAGGTTAAAAGTTTTTCCTTGGTGAACAAGCGTATACTTGTTAGAAAAGCCATCATGAACAACCTTCCTATCAAATTGCCATGGTCTCCCCAACAACACATGACATGCTTGCATTGGCACTACATTGCATAACACCTCATCCTCATACCTACCAATGCGAAAACCAATCAAGGCTTGCTTACTCACCTTAGTCTCACCACTATCATTCAACCACTGCAATTTATATAGACTAGGGTGTCTAACAGTTTTGAGCCCCAGCCTCTCAATAATAAAATTGCTCACTACATTGGTGCAACTCCCTCCATCAATGATCAAACTACAAATGTGATCTCCTAAATAACATCTAGTATGAAATATATTTTCTCTTTGCACCTCCTCTTCTTCCTTCACCTGCACATTCAGCACTCGCTTCACTACTGCCACTAGCCTTCCCATTGCAGGCTCCTCATCATCACTAACATCCTCTAATGGTGGCATATCATCTTCTTCACTATCCCCCTCAGTCTCATACTCACCATCATCACGCAAAATCATCACACGCCTATTTGGACATTGACTAGCAATATGGCCTCTACCTTGACATTTAAAGCATCTAATGTCACGATTTATAGGAGTAGAAGATTCAGGGTTACCTTGATTACCAGGAGTAGAACCCGCTTGCCTCAGCTCCCCTTTTGGTTTGGTAGGTAAAGGCTTTTCTTCCTTCTTCCATTGATTAGTCTTCCAAGTGGATGAACCATTACCCTATTGAAATCGTGCACTACTACTACCCTTCCGCTTGTGCTGGTTCTCAACCTTTATAGCCATGTGAACCATATCCTCCAATTCTACATAATGCTGCAATTCAACCACATTTTGGATTTCTCTATTCAACCCAGCAAGGAATCTAGCCATTGTAGCTTCTCTATCCTCTTCTACATTCGCCCTAATCATAGTGACTTCCATCTCCTTGAAGTACTCATCTACACTTCGGCTTCCCTGCCTCAGAGTTTGCAACTTGTTGTGCAATTCACGATAGTAATACGCAGGTATAAACCGCTTTCTCATCACTCTTTTCATCTCTTCCCAAGACTTAATAGGTGGCTCGCCACTCCTTCTTCTATTCAACATTAATTGATCCCACCACACTATAGCATAATCTGAAAATTCAATGACAGCAAGTTTCACCTTCTTTCTCCCACTATAGTTGTGACAATCAAACACCATCTCCACCTTTTTCTCCCATTCTAAATACGCCTCGGGATCATTCTTCCCTTGGAAAGGAGGAATCTTCATCTTTATGTTACTCAATTGATCATCCTCTCTATTCCTATCTCCTCTATCTTCCCAATCTCTAGTCCCTCTATTCCGACCACTATAACCTCTATAACTCCCAACAGAAGGCTCATCAAAGTCATCACCCGACATTTCATCTCCACCCCTCGGTACTCTCCTAGAACGACTCTCCCTCTTATGCCCTTGGAATACGTTTGTGGATTGCTCTAGTCTTTGCTCCACCGTCTCATGAATTTGTTCCATTCCTTCTTGGAACATCCTCTTCATTTCTCCCCTCAACGCCTCAATTACTAACCTAGCATCAAACCTTCCCCTCTCACCTTCCGGAGAATGTTGTCTCGACATAGTTCTTGCAGAAAAGATTAGTACAACAAATATATATATATGATCAAACCTCACGATACACTCCCTTACGTGTTTCGCTCAAATGATGATATCACACAGTCACTCGTGTATTCTCACAAAAAACGATGATATCACTCACCAATTTCCTCTTCTCAATTCTCTTGGAACTAACCCGAACTACATCAATTTCCTTCCGTAGAATTCAAAACCAACTCTAGGGTTCGTAAAATTTTCCTCTATTTTTCTATCCGAATTTTTTTTTGTCTCTGTTTTTTTTTTTTTTTTGGCTTTTGATCACGTTTCTCTTTTCTTTTCTTTTCCCTTCTTTTTTTTTTGTCGTGATTTTTACTCTTTTTTTTTTTTTTTTACAATCGACTAGTAAATACTACACTATCAAAAGACAATTAATATTGCGGAATTGAACACGATAATTGATATGAACGATTGGAGTTAGGGTTTTTGATATTACCTTCCTCAACCGAACTTGATGTTTTGACAAACCTAAGCTCTAATACCAAACTGATACGAACCACGCCAACCCGTGACGAAACCTAATACCAATACGTTCGGAAATTCGTTGCCTAAGACGCCCAAACACCTAAAGTGGAAAACCGCGACCCGTTGTCTATAAGCGAGACAAGAACCTTGGTATAAAAGTGAAGACGCCACAATCGGGATGGAAAACCGATTGATAAGTCGGGATGAACGCCACGGAAATCAATCCGATAAGTTCGAATTAAGTTCTTGAAGAACCAAGAGAGGTGCCTCTCAAAAGTGTTTAATGTTCAATGATGTCTAATCTCTAATGTTCTAAACCCTAGGAGCTTTTATACTAGGGTTACAATTCGTGTAAAAAACAAGTCCAAAACGACGTAGTTTAATTAAGTGACATAAAAACGTGAAACAGAACAAGCTGGCCGACAGGGGATACACGGCCGTGTACACAACCGTGTACTTTGGCCGTGTACTTGTCTGTGCAACTTCTGGCAGCATACACGCCCGTGTACTTTGACCATGCATCTGTCTGTGCAACTTCTGGCAACATACACGCCCATGTACTTTAGCCGTGTATCTTTCTGTGGATTTGCTTGACTCCATACACGGCCGTGCCTTTTAACCGTGTATCTAGCCATGTATGATTCTAGGCAATCTTGAGAGTCCTACACGGCCGTGCCTTGAAAGTACACGCCCTCTTCAACCCGTGTCCGGTGTGACTTGTATAAGAGCAAGGGTCTTCCTATGGTTGTTCCAATCCATTCCAACTTCATGATTGCCCCAATCCTTCCCGGCTTCATGGACATCCTTTATCAACCCGTTAAGTGCTTCCTTGAGTCGTTTCGCTCGACTTCTTGTGATCGGTCCAGGCGGCACTTCAAGAGGATCTACATTCCTTCTTCCGACTTGACTCTCATCATGGATCTCATCACCATGGGTTTGTCTAAAACCCTTCGCAACTAATTTGACCTTATACTTGTCTACAATACCATCTACTTTGCTTTTAACTACAAACACCCATTAGTAACCAACAATTTTTTTCTCTCTAGGAAACTCCACCACATCCCATGTATCATTCTTCCTCAATGCCTCCATCTCTTCAAACACTGCAGATCTCTAGTTTTGATCATCCAATGCCTCTTTAATACTTCTAGGAATCACAAGTTTTGAAATTTCAGTGGTAAAGGCTCTATATTTAGGAGAAAGGTTATCATAGGACACATATTTGGAAATTGGGTGTCTAGTACAAGTGCAGGTTCCTTTTCTAATGGCAATGGGAAGATCAAGGTCAAATTCTTGAGTGGGAAGAACATGGTTTAAAATGGGGTTAGGTTCTAGAATAGTAGAAGGAACGAAAGGTGAAGTATTACCTAATGTATTTGAAAGGACTTCACTCGGGGACTTCTTACGAACAGGTGCTAGACTAATCAATGAGCCTTTAACCTTTTTTTTTTTTAAAAAAAAAAACAAAAATCCTATTGTAAACCACAAGCTCAAGATTGGAATGGTTTTTTTTTTTCTTGTCATAATATTTCCATATCTAATAAACCAATATCAATTTCAACACTATTAGATTGAGTGTTCCTAGTTTTTTTATCTATTTCAAAATTTATATTTGGTAAAGCTTCAATTTCCTAAAAATTTGACTCACTAGAATTCTCCCGCTAAATTTAATTTTTGTTGAAGAAAGGAAGATCTTCCAAAAAAGTCACATCCATAGTGACATAGAATTTTTGTATGAGAGGATTAAAGAAATTGTACCCTTTTTTATTTGAAGCATAACCAACAAAGACACATTTTTCTACCCTAGGATCTAGCTTGGACCGAGATTTCTTTAAAATGTGCACATAAGCAGTGCATCCAAATATTTTTAAAGGAAAATTTGAATTAATTTTAGATCTAGGAAAAGATTTTTTTAGGTACTCTAAATGAGTACTATATTGTAAGACCTTAGAAGGCATTCTATTGATTAGGTAAGATATTGTTAAAACAACATCCCCCCATAAATATTTTGGTAATTTTATATAAAACATCATTGCACAAGTGACTTTCAACAGATGTTTGTTCTTACGCTTGGCAATTCCATTTTGTTCAGGGGTATCAATACAAGAAGACTGATGTAAGATCCCTTTTTCTTCAAAAAATGTTCTAAGGATATTACTATAATACTTTGTCCCATTATCAGACCTCAAAATACTTGCTTTTGTTTGAAATTGATTTTCTATCATATTGTAGAAATTCTGAATTTTTTTTTTCTATTTTTGACTTCTTATTCATTAAGTATGTCCAACATAGATGAGTATGATCGTCTATAAAAGTTACAAACTACCTTTTTTTCTCGAAATAATAGTAGCCTTTGATGATCCCCAAACATCACTATGAAATAAATAAAATGGTTTTTATGGTAAATAAAGCTTGGGACATAAGATTTTTGTTGACTCTTAACAAGCAAACAACTTTCACATTTTAGTTTCAAAGGGTTCACATTATTAAATAGCAAAGGAAACAAAAGCTTTAGATACATAAAACTAGGATAGCCTAATCCGTAATGCCATACCATTATTTGTTCATAAGCAAGTACAAAAACATTACTATTAAACTCTTGAGCAATTTTAGCACTAGGTGAGTTATCCTCAAGGCAGTAAAGGCCATTGATCATTCTAGCCATGCCAATCGTCATCCTTGAATTCTTGTCTTGAAAAACACAATGAGATTCATCGAAAATAACCAAACAATTAGAATCTTTTGTTAGTTTACTAACTAATAAAAGATTATAGACCAATTTTGGAACATAAAGGACAGATTTAAGATTGATTTTTTTTAGATATGTATTGAACCTTTTCCAGCAATTGGAAGAGAAACCTCCATCGGCAACCTTAATCTTTTTATTTTCAGAACATGGTGTATATGATTGGAAGAGTTTAAATGAGTTTTTCATATGATCTAAGGTTGCAGAATCTATGATCTATGGAGTAGAAAAGATTGAGGAATTAAGCAGAAAAGAATTGAATAGAGCCTTAGATCTAATACCTGCACGAGCCATAGAAGCATTAGAAAAGTCAAATGAGGTAGAACTAGATTTCAGCGGCATAAAAAGATGTTCCATGTGTTCTTTGGTGAAAGGGCCAGCATCGGCTTCATTAGCAGTAGGAACTCCTTGTCCAGACTTCTCTCCTCCTTTATTTTTCCAATTTGGAGGTTTTCCATGCTGCTTCCAACTTGTTTCATGAGTGTGACAAGGCTTATCACAATAGTCACACCAGACCCGTGGTTTTTCACCTGTTCTACACTAATAAGTTGATGTTTTAAAAGATGAAGCAACCTTTAAAGCCAATCCTACAACAACAACTATAGGACCCTTCTTTCCCAGCATCACATTTCATTTTGCTCTCCTCCCTTCTAACTTCTGAAAACATCTCACCAATTGAAGGAAGGGGCTATCTCCCAATAATTTGCCCTCTAACTTCATCAAATTCAATGTTCAGCCCTACTAGAAATTTAAAGATTCGATTATCTTTAATAGTTTTCTTATGATGCTGGAAATCTTCTATAGATTTCCACTCATTGGTGTTGATGAGATCCAAATCTTGCCATATTCACTTAAGCGAATTGAAATATTTTGTGACAGTGTCCTTCCCTTGACATTAGTCTCCAATCTTGAGAGTCAACTCGAAAATTCAGGACTGATTTCCCAAGTCATAGTACATTTAACTGATGTTTTTCCATAACTCTTATGCTGTTGAATAACACAAGTAGCTGGAGCTAATATCTTCCTCAATTAAGTTTACAAGCCACGTCAATAAGCAGGATTTGTGCTTGCTAGAGCCTCTGTTTCACTAGTTAGATATCCCATCTTGCCATGATCTCTAATATACATTCGGATTGCTTGTGATGATCGGAGAAAATTATCTCCATTCAATTAAATGGTAGTAATCTGAATTGAGTGAGAATCAACCCCAGTTTTCAAGGATTCGATTCTGTTTTTTTTTATGAAGAGTCTGATGATATTTCAGACATGATGAAGGGACAAGGGATGATGAAATAGGTTGCAGAGAGGAAAAAAAAAAAAAGAAACAGGCAAGAAATCAAGAAAGAGTCGCTCTAATACCAACTTGAAAATAATGAGTAAAAGGAATAATTATTCCATTGATCAAAGAAGAATATATACAGTAGGTTTCTCTTTACATTAGGAAACTGTAGACAACTATATCCTTAATTCTAGGAATAAAAATCTATGCCAAAATTGCTTCTCTATAGCTAATACACAGATACGGCTATAAAGAATAAATCACCACCAAATCCTCCTAATTTACACAGTTTTATTACCTAATATTCTATTTCCCAAAAATATAAATTTTTTCCATAGAGAGCTTATAAATATTCAATCACTCTTCCTCAATTATGACATTATATTACTATGGGAAGGGATAAGAGAAATGTCATTCTAGTGCATTGTCTCTACTAAAAGAAATCAAATAGGCTATTTAGGTAATTACAGAGCTCAATCACATAAGTTGCAAGGTCAACGCTCAAGATTCTTTAGGTTCTCTTGTCTATCTTTTATATATTTGAGATACTAAAACTACTTATTCCTCCTCTGTGTCATTCTCTCGAAGTTATCTCATTGAGTGCTATCTCTACATCACTATTTTAAAGTCATGTGTAGTGTAAGACTCATCCATGGCATGTACATAACCACTCTAGTCGAAATCTCACTTCTATATTTTGGCGACTCCACTAGGAGAAAAGAGTAAAGTGATAACAGAATCAAGGTATCTCTAAAGAAGAGAGTGATTGACATTACCTCTTAAGAGTAAAATGCTAGTATTAAACCCACAAAGTAGAACCCACTCCCACTACTTGACAATACTATTTAAGACATTTCATAGCTTGAGGCTCCTATTGACCCTATCCAAATGATATGGGCAATGCAAGAAAATACAAGGGCCTTAAATTTGTTCGCAATTATGCTTTCTCAATCCATGCTAGGATTTGCTGCAATTACTATTAAGTAACAAGTTTTGATTCAGTCGAGCCCTATTATTACTATATAGCAAGGCACCACCCCCTTCAACTCAACTAAGCGATGTCCCTCCTTCTCTTGAGAATAATATTCCTCAAGGAGGGAGAAAGCAAACCTTCCACTAAATCTTGCACAACAATTGGCTCCTAATAATGCAAGAGTCCAACTTGGTAGTTCTTCATCCTTATATGTTCCTCTTCACACCACACTAGGTAAGCCTACTTCCTGCCCTAACTATAGCCCTGCCTTGATAGCTATATCTTTAGTATCCACTTTGAAGGCATCCTTTATGAAAAAGGAAGACTTGGATGCATACATGAAGGAGATACAAGCAAGGTTAGCCATTATAGTAGAACAGCTGAAACTCCCCTATCATCAGCATATCCCTACAAAACCTTACCCTAAGGATTATATTAATTATAAGTTCATGCTGTTCAATGATAAGAAAGGAAGTGTTAAAGAACATTTACTTAAATTTATTGAGACTTTGAAAGTATATAGACCAGATGATGATTTAAAGCTTAAAGAGTTCTTAATGTACTCGGATCTATAAGAAATTCCAAGCACAATTCATTGGATTAGCATAGCATTCCAACAATATGTAAATTGTATATTTTTAGCTATTTGTGGTATTTTTTATGATAACAATTTAAATTAACAATAGGTATGGACGATTATTGAAAATAATTCTAGTAATGGAACTGGGATGTTGCAATTCCTAAATTGATGTGACTCACGATTTTTGGAATCCAATAAGTTAACATGATTATTTCAATATGACTCATAAGATAATCGAGTTAAAGAATTGCCACAACCAATCAAAGATAATTGGTTAATAAGATTCGATTAAAAGAACACTAACAACAATATTTGCTAAGATTTCCACTCATAAAGAGTTTTAGAATTTCAATAATGAAAGAGATAAAAATTTCCATCTATTATAGAAAAAGATACTTAAATATCTACTAAAACCTTAATGGAATTCTTGTAAATAAAGGATAATAAGATACAAATAAAAATAATCTATAAATAATAAATAAAAAAAAGGAAAATAAGGTTCATTAGGGAGGAACACAGTCAAGAACATGGTCATGTTCTTGACTATGAAGCTCACTAGCCATCACTAACGCTTAACATAGCCATGTTTTTTATTGTGTAGAGGAACACACATAAGAACATTGTTGTGTACCTAGTTATGTACCTCTCTATGATCGAATTTTGAGCTTTTAACCTAACTTTTGGCACTTCAGCTCCTCTTATAGCTTGACCCATGATGGCATGAATTCTAAATCCTATCATCACTATAGGGTTGGTGAAGATTCACACTCGAATCTTTTGATTGGGTTGACCAGCAAAACAACAATGACGAATTCCAAGCAAACAAACTTGGCTACCTTTCTTTTAATTTTCTTAGGGATGTTTGTTCTTTCTTGACTTCCTTTAGGGTCATAGGAGTTAGATAATCTGATTTCCATCCTCAACAAATGTAAAGACATTCTTAAACTCATCATAAACTACCCTTCTCAATGCTTGCAACTATGAAAATAGTTCTTACATGTAATATAGAGGCATAAACTTCTTCCACATCAGTTGTTCCATCAAAGTCCATGAAGTTACTTAGCCTCTCCATCCTCTTACCTCTAAGCATGAATGTTCTTCTACCATAAAGTGGCATAACTTGAAAACTCTAAAAAGGCTAATTTTACTTTAATATGTTCATCATAATCATATTAATCAAAGAGTCTACCAATTTTACTCTCCCAATTAAAATAATCATTTGCTGACTCATGCCCATCAAATTTTGGAACTAATAGTTTGATATCCTTAAAACTCCTCACCTATTGGCTTATATCATGCACATAACCTTCTCCAATGTTATCTGTCTCACCCTTATTTAAGTCATCAACCCCATAAGTTTCATTATCCCTAAATTGCCATACATTAACTTCCTAACTTTGATTTTCATTATGTACATTCCCTTGTTGAGCTATGTTATCAATCAAAAGTCTACATTAAACCCATTTGCATCTCCATAAACTGTTGCATGGTCTTTGTAAAGGTGGTCATCTATTATTCTAACCTTATTTCACTTCAACCCCTATCTTCACTACCTTTAACCCTTTTGCTAGCAAACCGAACATTTACTTTCCCATTACTCTTGGTCATCTATTGTTCTAACCTTATTTCACTTCAACCCCTATCTTCACTACCTTTAACCCTTTTGCTAGCAAACCGAACATTTACTTTCCCATTACTCTTTTGTTTTTTAAACCAACACAACACAAGGATAATCTAAAACAATCACAAACTACTCTAAAACTCCCAACAATTACAACAACCTCCAATCACTAATCAATCACAACAAACCTAATTTCTAGTCAACAACACTTACAACAATTAGAGGAAGTTATAACTTACCAATCGTGCATGTTAAACTTTGAAGCTTTGATACTAAATTATGATGTGCTTGGATCTATATGAGATTCAAAGCAAAATCCATTAGATTAGCACAACAATCCAACAATACGCGAAGTGTGTATTTTTAGGTATTGTGGTATTTTTTGTTATAACAATTTAAATTTACAATGGGTATGGATGATTATCGAAAATAATTCCAATAATTGAACTAGGATGTTGTAATTCCTAAATCATTTTGACTCATAATTTTTGAAATTCAACAAGTTAACATAGTTATTCCGATGTTACTCACAAGATAATAAAGTTAAAGAATCACTACATCCATTTGAAGATAATTGATTGAGTAGATTTGATTTTTTTTTTTTTAAAAAAAGGCAACAATATAGGTTAATATTTTCACTCACAAAGTGTTCTGGATTTTCAATAATGAAACAGATAAAAAGTTTCGTCTATTACAGAAATATATGCCTAAATACGTAATGCAACCTTAATGGCATTCTTGCAAATAAAGGATAATAAAATGTAAATAAAAGAAAATCCATAAATAATTAGAAAGAAAAAAAACAAAATAAGGTTCTTTAGGAGAAACATGGCCATGTTCTTGATCATGAGCCTCACTGATCGTTAGTAGAACTCAACATGGCCATGTTCTTGACTATGTAGAGGAACATGCCGAAGAACATAGTTGTAAACTTGGCCATGTATCTCTTTGTGATCCAATGTTTAGCTTTTAACCCAACTAAGGGCACTTCGACTCCTCCTATGCCTTGACCCATGATGGCATAAACCCAAATCCTATCACTTCTCTAAGTCACTAACCAAGAAGTCATACACCTGATATGTCAATCTCCCAACTGGGTCAACTGACTCATGGGGGGCCATATGCAAGCTCTTCTTAGAGAAATTCTTCTCCATACAAGAGCAGGTTACAAATACAAATATGGGAAGGATGAGGTAGAACCTAAAGGAAGATCCAATAGATTATAGAGAGCTCTTTAGAGTCAGGATGTATGCAATGAGAAAAAACTAATAAAGATATGTTTCTAAGGAATGTCTACTGAATATGCCCTCCACTTACAAAACCTTAGCTTGTCTACTTTTATAGTGCTTGTGGAGAATGCACAAATGATGAATAACTCCATTATAAGGCAATAAGGATAAGGCAGCAAGTATGAAAAGTAATTTGCATACATGAGTGTAGCTTAATAGGAAAGCTCAAAAATTAGTAAGAAACCTAGGAATGATCGACTAAAGAGATCCATAGGCATCCCTATTCCCATGTTCGATGAGTAGGGTACATATTATACTTAATCATTGGTTGCAAAACAAGAACATCAAGTTACCGAGAGTTAAATGCTAACCTACAATAGAGGAAAGCAGAGATCCAAAGCATTGTCCATATCACAAAATAGTAGAGCATCCCACTAGGGAAAGCTGGTGTTTAAGAAGGATATTTCATGAGAGGGTTCAAAGTGGAGAACTTGTCTTTGAAGACAAAGATGTCTAAAGTAATCCACCCCCAACCAACAATACCTATACGTTGGAACAAGAGTTGTTTGACAATGATCAATGATTTATTAAGCACTAAAGTCAAGGTTAAAACTTGACATTACTTTTGTAAATAAAGAGTGAATTTTGCCACCTAATAATGAAAATTTCTTTTTTTTTTTTTTTTTTTAATCTTTGTAGTTTTTACATTCTTATATGCTTGCGCTTTAAGCTCAAGTAATGCCTTATTATCTTGGCTTCCATGGCTTAAGTTGTTGCAAGTTAGCTCCCATGCATTAAGCTTAGGTAACACCCTAATGTCACGGTTATAATGCCTTAAGCCTAAGCAACGCCTTGGCATCATGGCTACAATGCCTGATATCTTAGCTCTTGCACTTTAAACCTAGGTAACGTCTTAACATCTTAGCTTCCACACCATAAGCTCAGGTGACACTCCAGCATCACGGCTACAATGCCCTAAGATTGGGCAACACCTTGACATCATAGCTATAATGCTATAAGCTAAGGTGAGGCCTTAACATCATGGTTTCCACTCCTTAAATCCAAGTAATAGATGTTATTGTCACTACTTATGCGCAATTGAATACTTCATCATAAAGGATCACTTAAACATCATCGCTAGTAAGTGAGAACTTTGCTCCAATACACGAGATAACTCTAAAGGCTCCTTAGATTATAAGAGTTTAAGTAGCCACATATTAGTGAAACCCCTCCAATTGGCTCCTTAGATCATGAGAGTTTAAGCAACCTTATAATGCTATAAGTTTAATGGCCTGTAAAAGGTTACGCTAATCCTAATTATAGCAATCTTCACATCATTATTGCTAAGTGAAGGCATTACCTCATAAACGCACAATGATTACACATATTTGATTAACTTAGGCCACCAAGAGGCCTATAGTGGTGCCAAGAAAGGTATGAGATGACACGATAAAATTATGAAAGGAAAAAGTTTCCTCTAATTTAATAACAACTTCTAAAGTTGCTACCCTATTTCAACAAGATATGTTAGCAATTGGAGGAGGAGGGACATAAGCAAGTTTATCACATAGCATACCTCCACAAATACCTAAGCAAAGTAGTGTATTAGCATGATTAGCAAGCTCACCCTCTTCCTGACCACTTTAAAGTGAAGATTAACCCCATCTTCTCCTCATCATCATCCTCATTTTTAAATTATCTTAGGGATCTTTGTAATCCACCAAGTCTTGCTAAATTGTATCACAATTGCAGTAAGACTGCTTGAATAGAGCTTAGAGCTTAAGATAATCACACTTTCTAGTTAAAGCCAAATTGGCATGTGACCCTCTAAGGGGAGTAAACCGTGACCCTTTACTTCAAGAAGCATCCATATAGGTCTCTATTGTCAAGTAGGGAAGGCAAGCTCCTTGGAATGCACCACAAAAGGAACCTCGCCTCAAAATCATGCAAACTTCTATGATTTCTCATCAAAGTTACCTTATCCTTTGAGCTTAGGGGATGGAATTTGCTACTATCCTCATAGCTTTATATTTGTTCCACATAAAGATAGAATATAAACTCACTCTCAGTATCAATAAGTTACAAGAGTGGCCATTTAAATGCTCCTTTGACTTATGCCCTTGCCTTAGGGGGGGGGGGATTTAAGGTTGAACTTGTCATCAACAATATAAGGGGTGAAGTGCTTTCAGAACCACTAGTAGAAGAGAAGTTGTAGGAATGCTAAGTCTACATGTGAAATATTCACATAACAATCCTTCGAGCACATGAAAGCTTGATGATACAAGTCTAAGCACCGATATAACAAACCTAAGTAAAAAGGAACTAGTGTAAAGCAATCATCCTAGGCAATTCATATGGCTAATAGGAAAAGGCATAGACTCACACCTTGCTTTGGTTCAGTAGGGAGTATAAATAAGGATAGCCAAAACAAGGTGAAAGTTGCAAGTTCAAACTTGAAAAAAAAAAAAAAAGAGAAAGAAAGATGATGATGAATACGAGAGCTCATACGTAGAAAATATAGATACTAAATATGTATATAGACTTACATGGAAATACTCACAACTGTCCATGACTTAGGCTTGAGACTTGAGACTTATCCACTCACTTCTCTTCGAAGAAATATGTAAACCAAGAGGAGAAGCATGGCTTCTTCTTTTTATTACAAGTAGCTTTTAGAGCACCAATAAAGACTTCTGAAAGCAATGCTCCTCATGAGAAGTTACAATCGCAACAATGTTAGTTCGCCTAGAGCTATAAAGCTTTAAGAGCATGACTACATCTTCTAGTGTTGGAGTTGTCTTCCTCCACAAAGATTTAAATGTGTGGGTTTGAATACTCCAACGGCAAATGAAGGCTTGTCATACCTCCACCTTACTCATTTTTTAGAACCACATTTGAGTGGAAGTGGTAATGATAAGCCTTCTTCAAAAGAGTTACATACTTTGACTTCATAGTGACGTGTTTTACATAGGTAACCCATCTGGGAGGTGGCTCTTTGAAAAATGCAAATTGGGTGTAGAGAGTGGTAACTCTCTCCTCTTGTATCTAAAGCACAACATCGAATCTCCTATGATGGTATCATTGGAATTAGCAAGAGGCTCCCACTAAATAAAACAAAGTTCACCATCAACAAAGGATGCTACGTAAAGTTCACGACGTTTCATCTTATCCCAAAATGTGTCCTTAGAGATAGCATCATCCAACCACTTATCCCAAGGACTCGGGACTAGTGAAGGATGCTCATCTAATTTCACCATTAGGTCTCTTTGCTTAACCACTCTAGTACTACAAACTTGGTTATTCCTTATCTCCTTCATCATATGTGTGTGACTCCACTTTACCACCTAAATGGAATTATGAGGCTACTTAGGGGCAATACTAATTATAAGACAGTGCCTACAAGATAAAAAAAAAGAGGTATATATATATATATATCTGATTACTTGTTGAATTTGGTTACATATTCATAGCTTTAGGATAGCAAACACGCACATTACTCCAATGTTTAACTTGGGAAGGAAAGCACATCCAAATTCATTAGATAGAGTCAACTACATCTAGATTTATATGCTACATGCATATATCTATCCATTAAAAATAATGATAAGTGATAGGGCAAACATGAAGAGAAGAGTTATCTATAAAGAAATAGACACCATCCTATCCTATCCATTTTATTCCAAGTAGTGAGATGCAAACCAAGGGCAAGGAAAATAATATTTTCAATCTCTTGATCGAAGGAGAGTTAAGACACAACCATAGTAAACATGACATGTGGCAATTGCCTAAATAACAACATGATAGTATAAGAGTTAAGATATACATATTCATGAATGAAAGCAAGATAGAGACTAATAAAAGTGGGGAAAATGTGATACCAATGAATGTCAAACAAAAGTAGTGGAAACACATATAAGGTATATGGAGAAAAGACAATGCAAGTTTTGACAAGGATGATCTAAATTTGGTTATGAAAGATAAGAGACATGTAATACTATTGGATACACTGTTATATATACTTTATGCTCAATGGTTTAAAGGAAAAGCAACTAGCCTAAACAGATTATGGTAGTTCACCACAAGAAGGATAAGAAATAACCAAGCAATTTGTGATCACTATTTAAGAATCTATCATATATATATATATATATATATATATATGGTTCTTCCCTCTTCAAAGGCAAACTATGAGATGATGAAATAGTAAAAAAAAAACGAAAAAAAAAAAAAACAGATTGAATCACTAATTACCTAACTACTCTTAGGAAAGACTTGAAATCAAAAGTGCGATACAAAATGTTTGCTATTGCCAAGATAATCTAAGTTTGTATATCACCTACAAAAGTATGAGGATGAGAATGGGAAGTCAAAACAAGGAATCCAAATTAAAGGGAAAAAATAATTAAAAAAAAAAAAGAGAAAAGTGAATTTATATAATAAGTTTTTATGAAGAAGAGAAAGGAATCATTACAAAAAAAATCTAGGGTACCATAGGGAATAAACAATAAGAACAATACTTTCAGTAGCTAAGTTTAATTTTTTTTTTTAAATTTAACTTTTGACAAGGAGTGGATCTCTATAGAAAGTGTAGAATTATTTTTTATTGATGACTTGGATAATGAAAGTGAGGAAATTTATTGATACGGGAATTTTTTTAAAAGAAAGGGTCCCAAGCTTTTTGCAAATACCATGTCACTACCATGTGGCATGCAACAACTAAGTTTTTATAAAAAGCTTGATCAGCTTTTTCCAATTGATCATGATAGTATTTTTATAGTTGCAATGTAGCTTTATAAAAAAGAAAAAAAGAAAGGAAAATATAAAAGTAACTTTAAATAGTAGGTGTACCATGCTAACATAAGGGGTACTCAATGCCAACGCTGAAGACACTCCAAGCTTGCATAGGGGGTGCCCCTTACTATCAAAGAGGGCGTCCAAGGTAATGCCTATGGCACACAAGTAGACACTCCATGCTAGTAAATGCATAGAGTTGGTTAGCAAAGAGTAAAATTGACTAAAATGAAATAAATATAAAGAAAAGAAAACGTGAGTGTAGTAAAGATGAGTATAAAGAAGATAAAAAGTGGGTGAAAAAAATAAATGTGATGCTAAAAAAAAATGAAATATCGATGATTGAGTTGTGTGTGTGTGTATATATCGGTGTATGTGAAAGTTTTTATTTGGTGTTGCTCTTGATTTACATCAAGTTCTTTCATTTTTTTCAATGTGTTTATTTATTTTTTGTTTTTCCTTCTCAAATATAGATATTAGTTTGTAAAAGTTTTTTTTTTCTTTTCTTTTTTAGCAAATATTGCACTTTGTGTGATGCACTTATATACTAAGTAAGTTATGGTTCACTCTACATTTAATTAAATAGGTCTATCTATAAATTGTTTTTTAAGGATAAAAAATGTTGGTGTTTTTTACATGTTGTTGAAATATTAGCGTAGTGTTACTTTGAAATATTTGACATAATGGACAATAGGGATAATGGCAATAGGAGCGTCTGTATTTTCGATTTGAAGCAATTAAGTGTATAAATTTTCATTTATGGTAATTTGGTATCTATACTTAAAAAAAAAAAAGATCATTTAAGTGTCTCTATTGTAAAATAAACATTAATTTTTCTAGTGGACCAATTTGTGGGCTCTAAATTAATGTCTATTTATAACAAAGACACTTAAATGACCAATTTTTTAAAGTATAAGTACTAAATTACTACAAATGAAAGTTTAGACACCTAGTTACCCAAAATCAAAAGTACTACCACTCCCATTGCCTTTATTCCATGGACACGGACAGTACATGTAGAGTTTTTATTTGTGTTTATGAATTTGTCATAATTTTATGGAAAATTCAAAGAATGTGTATGTAGTGATATGAAATATTTAAATAAAGAAAAAAATAAAGAAATATGTGATGTTCAAATTTCATTAATTTAGCATAGGAAAAATGAACATTTTTTTAAATTTTAAAATCTCAATTTTTTTGGAAATATTGAAAAATTTGAAAGTATTAAAAGGTTGGATTTTTAAAAATATTAAAAATTTAGAATTTTCAAAGATATTAAAATTTTGGATTTTTTAAAAGATTAAAATTTAAAAATTGTGGAGATATTAAAAAATCCCACTTTAAAAAATATTTGAAAATTACTCTTTTAAAAAAATTTAAAATTCAAAAATTTAAAAATATTAAAAATTAAGATTTTAAAACACAGAAAATTTGGAATTTTTGAATATATTAAAAATTTTCATTTTTAAGAATATTAAAACTGTGAATTTTTTTTTTGAAATAGTAAAAATTCATGTTTTTTAAAATATAAAATATTCATAATTTTTGAAGAAATTAAAAAGTGAATTTTTTTAAATAGTAAAAATTTAGAATTTTTGAAGATATTGAAATTTTGGATTTTTTTATAATGTTTAAATTTTGAATATTTTAAAAAGATTAAAAAATTGCATTTTCTATTTAAAATATTTAAATTTTGGATTTTTGAAAAAGATTAAAAATTTGCATTGTTTGTTTATTCTATATATACTTGAATATTGTTGCGGTTTGTAATTTTGGTCACATGTAAAATATGAAAATGCATATAAATAATTTGAGCTACTATGACAAATTAATAGAGTTTGGTACATTATGTAATATTTATATATTTCATCATTTTTCTAGAAATGGTAGTAACTTCTTGTTGAATTTTTTTTTTTAGTGATACTTTTATATTGCATACCTTTACAAGTAAATAGTAGAAAAAATATAAGCAAACTTAAACGTTTATTAGGATGTCGAGAAGGACATAGCACCATATCAATAATTGTTCCTTTAAGAAGTTTGCCAAAGGAGTTAGGGGTTTTCTTCAAGTAGCATCTCAATTCGTCCAAGAGTCTAATAGTTACGTTCAATGTCCTTATCAGGATTGTTTAAACATGTAATGGCCCACTTAAGGTAATTGAACGTCATTTGTTCTTAAGGAAATGGCTTGGGGTTACAATAAGTGAATTTATTATAGTGAATAACCATCATTTCCATTTGAGTTAGTTGAACATGAAGCACCAACAACGAAAGAGGATTTAAGCAACTATGGTCAAGTATTTGTCGATGAAGTGGAGAACGATTTGCTAGAAGATATGGCCTATAATGATGCACATTGTTTACTTATAGACGTAACATAGTGTATGTAAATATTCAACCTTTTGATCTACAAGTTATTTTTTTTTTTTTTAACTTCTTTCCTCAATAAAACATCATGTACTAATACTTGAAAGTGAGGGAAACAAAAGTAGATCCACACAATAGACACACATTCACTCATGCATCTAATAAACTGAGAGGTAGGTTACTTAATTGTAATTTTAAATATGAAAAGTGAAATCTTAAACACAGAAAAAAAGCTACATAAGTGGTTGTACTTTCAATTTTGGGTAGATCAGTGTTTTTACTTAAAAAAAAAACTATATTTTAGTGTTCATAAGTATGAAATATGTGCAAATAAGTGTCTCTATCCAGTTTAAATGTAACAGATGTTATATAATAGCTTCACATGTAGACTTTTTTTAACTCATGGATAGGTTTTGCTTGATACATGGCTATACCTTACATGGAAATGCTACCAAAATAGAAACAAGCCCTTACCCCCTTTCCTTTTAATTAATATCCCCATCTCTCTTCTGCAGTTGAAATCCATAACCCTAGAAAAATCAAGTTGATAAAGGTTGTGTTTTTTTCTTAATTGAAGAGGAGAGGTTGAAGGAGATTTAAGGAAGATACAATGGCTAGTAGATCAAGCCATAGTAAGTGTCATCAAAGTAAACAATGTTTGTCATCATCAAGATCCTCTATAATGATGGACGACGATGATATTGGAGGCAATCCAAGGTGTAGGTGTGGGATGCTATGTTTGTTGATGATGTCATGGACGTGTAATAACCTTGGAAGGCATTTCTTCATATGCCTACTCTATATAGATGGCAAATGTGGGTTTTTTTAGGTGGTACATATGTCTACCAATGAGTAGTTGTAATTCTAAAATGTGGCATATAGTCAATGGTGGTGATAAATTGTATCTATGCATGTAGTTAATTCTTATACAAGGGTAGCTTCTTTAATGTCTGCAAGTAATTGTGAGATTTTAATTTAGAGTAAATGACAATAAATCTTCAAGAAGGGATTTGACATTGTAATACATACATATGCCATTACTCTTATTCTGAGGAGGGAAAAATTTGAAGTTAATGAAAGTAACTTTACCCCATTTGCTAAGCAAAACCTATCCATGTGTTAAAAAAGTCTATATGTAAAGCCATGTCAGCAATTATATATCGTCCATTACATTCACGGTAGATGGAGACACTTATTTGTATAAATTTTAAACTCACGAGCACAAAAATATTTTTTTTTTCAAGTATAAAAACTAATTTGCCCAAAATTGAAAGCGTAGCCGCTTATGTGATCTTTTTCCCCTCAAACACTAATTCAAAATTTTTCTTACTTTTAAAAAATCATAGCAATTCGATGCACTTGGTTTGTTCATTTATACACATAAGCATCAAGGAAACAATCTATGGATTAATAATGTGGCACATAATGCTCATTTACATATATTATATGTTCATTAAAAATTATTAATTATATCTCCTTTACGAATATGAACAACCAAATTAATTTCTCTAATCATTGCAAAACATGATGCTTGAAAAGGAGAAATATGATCAGCTGGTGAGAGAGTAAGGGCCAAAACCAATGTTGGAGCTAGAGATCATGATGGAGGTCCTTAGTCATAGAGGTGGATATATCTACGGTATGGGTAATAGTGGGGCTAAACCACAATCACAACGTGTTGGTCCTAGATCTAGTCAAGTTCTTATAGACAATTCAAAAGAGGAATTAAGGGTTATGCATGAAAAATATGAAGTCATGGAAAAGAGGATGGAAGAGATAGCATGGTGGGACAAGGGGCATAATTGCCTCATTAATTAGATTTTTTTTCATTACCTTGTTACGTTATCTATTCCACTCCCTTAGGGAATATTAGCTGGTTCACCAAGCGATTCCCCCAACCATCAATGCACACTCTAAATATGTTTGGAGACTCACCTAGTGGGCAAATGGTTCCATTTCAAACTGGCACAACCATCTTTTGGCATGTTCCCTCAAATGTTTCTCCCATCCCAGATGTTTGGGAGTTCACTTGTGGCCAGTTTGCTCACATCTTCTTCCCTAGTATCTACCATATTTTAAATATGACTTCTTTTGATTTGGGAAATGCCACTTGCTCATCTTAGATTTAGAAGGATGATGACTACATACCTCGTTTTGAGTCCCCTGATTCATCGTCTAATGGCACACACACTCCTCATTCTCCTTCATCTCTCTCACTTGTCCCTCTCACTCTCCCTAACAACACACACTCCACACTCTCTCACTTGTCCCTCTCACTCCCTCACAACACATAAACCACACTCACACACATGAAACACACCACACTCACACAACATAAGACACATGCACGTGCATTAGATGAACACGCAACACACAAGCTATAACACACAACTTATGGTGGTTGATGATAGCGGGTGATGGTGATGGTCTCTCATCTTACCTCTTATTCATTCTCTTTCCATTTAAATGAAAGTGTGTATTTGATTTTTTTATTATGTTAGCTAACTTAGATTTATGCTTTGATGCATGTTGTTTAATAGTCATCAGAGTCAGTTTTCATTGATGACGATGAGGTGGTGGTAGCTAGGTGGTGGTTTAGTGGTGGACTTGAGGCTTTAAATCATTTTTCTTTTTTATTTGAATTATTTTGTATATGTTTTCCTTTTTTTTTGTTATATTGTGTATGTTGTGTAATTTTTCTACTTATATTGTATATTGATTTTTTTTATTGAGTTGCAATGTTTTCTATAAATATAGAGAGTTTTCTAGTTATAATGTAATATGTTGAGTTTTCTATTTATTTCTTGCAATTTTGTACATTTATAATATATATTCATTGTTGTTTTTTTTTCAATATTTCCTTATTGAAATGCTTTTGTATGAACTATTATTTATTGTAGGTAAAATTTCAATTTCAATTTTTTTAGGTGTTGTGAGTTTTAAAATTCAAATTTCGATTCATGAATCATGCATTTGAATTCAAATTGCAAATTTGCTCAAATTTCAAATTTTTTAGATAAGTGCAAGATAACATTTCATTATTTTTTTAATATATTGTAGACTTTTCATAGGGCTGATGTCTATTTCACATGTCATACATAATTGGGACATAGGCTTTGACATTGACGTGTCAAGGACTACTATAGGGATCAGGTTCTTATAGAAAGTCTACTAACCATTGGGACATTATCCTTACTATAAGAATTAAGTCCATGCAAAAGTATGTCCTTTTCACATGTCATTTATAATTGGGACATCATCCCTATAATAAGCCTTAAAATATGCTAGGGATCTACTATAGGGATTAGGTCCCTGTGAAAAGTCTACTAACCTTTGGGACATAATCCCTGTAATAAGCCTTAGAATATGTTAAGGACTTATGATAAGTGTCAAAAAAACCCTTAATTCTAGTGCTTATTAGTTATAATTTTATATGGATTTCATGTAATTTGTGAAGAAAAGGGTACTTATATGATTAAATTTTAATTTCAGGCATAAATGGAGACAAAAGAAAGGTTTAAGGATGATATGAGCAAATGTAAGGTGAAATTTGGAGAAAAATAAAGAAAATTGATTTTCAGTTTAGCACAACCTTCACCACAACTCATGCAGATACCAGTGCTGGATGAAAAAAATGACCAATAGCTAATTTTTTTTTCAGCCCCACCCCCGGCATAGTCATGTTGGAGGCCGTGTTGAACTGGGCATTGAAAAATAACGTGTTCTAAAGTCAGCACGGCTTCGAGCATGGCTGTGCTAACGCCCATGCTGAACCATGTTTTTGCAAGAACTATAAATAGACGGTTTGTTTTATTTTAAAAAGACTTCTTTCCTTCTGGCTTCATTCTAAAAACCTTAGGGGAGCTTTATTATGAACTTCAAGAGGAGAATTGTCCGAGCATCATTTGAGATCACCAAAACAAACAAGGGATTATTCTTTTTTTAGCATGAATTAAATCTATTTCTCTAGATTCTCTGTTTTTATTGAAAACTCTATGGAGGAGTAATTCTTTATATCTTTCATCTTGTGAAACCCTAACTCATGTGATGAATCATTGATTAATTAATGAATTATTTATATCTTTGTATCTATTCATGTGTTTCCATTGTTTTTGTAATTGGTTTATGCGCGCAAATTGATTACATGTCTGATTTTTATTAGATTGAAAGAGGTTTCGTCTAGTAAATTAGATCTTCATGAATAGAGGTATTACATGTTTTACCTAGAGGTAGGAAAACTTTGATTTTCTGCAATTTATTGGAATTGTGGACTTAATGAGATCTTACATAATAGTAATGAGGGAGAGGTCTCCATTATCTTATACATGATTATGAATTGATTAACTCGAGGGAGTAACTGATTTTACTTGAGAATTCCTGCATGTAAAGTGTGAATTGATTCGTTAATCGATATCTTATTTTGAGAATTTAAGGGTTAGGGTAGAACAAGATGAGGGGTATATTTTGTGATTGAATATATTCTTTAGACAATATCATTCAATTTTAAGGTTACTAGGAATTGTTAGTTGTTAATTTAATACATAATTCCCATATCATAAATTAGACTAGATAGTAGAGAAAAGTAATATTAGTACTTGTTTTCTGGATCCCAAAGAACGACACCTATTAAATCTATACTATAATTGATAGGTACACTGCTTAGCTCGATAGTTGATTTTATTGGTTATAAATTTAAAACTTAAACGATCAGTTAGATTCAAGCGCATCAACTTACTATAGGGATCAAGTTCCTATGAAAAGTCCAATAACCATTAGGACGTTATGTTTATTATGTGAATCGGATCTCTACAGAAAAGTCCACTTTCTATAGGGGTGCCCTCCTTACTTATTATTTTTAACATAGATAATCCCTATAAAGACCTAAGAGTGCAACTATTATGTAGTTATCAATTGCAAGGATTTTCATCTTTGTGGAAAGCTACCATAGGGATTTTAAAGCTTTCTATAGGGATTTTTAACCCTACAGTAGGTTAAATTTTTATAGTGAATGGCCTGACCAATATCAGTTTCAAGTGAGTATAACTTTGTTGAGATATCTCGTTGCTCCCCACCTGTAGCATAATATAGGTTGTTCACTAGTTCACTGGTTGTGATTGGTTACATTGTTTTGATCCTATCAAAAAATAATGAAGGAAATTAAATTTAAAGAAAGAAAAGGAAAGAAGAAGAAAGGCTCATGCGAAGTTTTACTAGTGTTTATTCTAATCATGTTTAAAAGAGATGATGAAGAAAAATTGATAGCGAATGTATATATATAGCCAATGGTGTGCAATCGAGAAAATGGAAGTAAAGATTTGAATTAAAGGGAGAGTAGATGTTGATGATCTTTTTTGGAGTATATTTGAATTCAAAATATGATGGTAGTGGTTGGCTAGTAAAGATTTAAGCATATTTAAAATTACTTGCTCCTAATATAGTCTTGTGAGCATGGAAGATAATTCATCCAAGGAAGAGAGGAAAGAGGGCTCAGAAAAGATCATTGTTTGGTATATGAAGAAGACTTATAGATATAATTGATATTCTTGTATAGATATAATAGTTATACATAAAAGTTTTCAAAGTATGAAAGTGAATATTGTATTTTAATGTAGATGATGTATCATTATGGGTGTCATGCCTTCGATTCTCTATAGTGACGATAGTTCGCTATGTAACCAACTTGAGTAAAATACTCAAGACTACAATTACTAAATGAGTTTTTAAACTAAGTTTAGAACCTTGAAATCATTAATGAAAGTTTGAAAATATTTGATCGTTTGTTGATTTTGAAAACATTTAAAGTTTCATTAATTTTAGAAAACATAGCGACTAAAGCATGATATATATCTAAGTCTTAAGGCATAAGGGGCCCATAAAATATAAACATAGCATAAATAGACAATGGAGACACAAGCAGCTCCTAGAATAAATCTAATATAGTATCTTAAACATAAATACTAAGTCTACGTCAAAAATAGGAAATCAATTGTAATAATTCTTATAATCTAGACTCACATACTAGTTCTCGTACTCCTCCTTGGAGTTAAAAACTCGGTGAATCATAAAGGAAATCCATCAAATGGTCCTCACCTGAAAAAGAAAAGTGAGCTAAAAGACCTAGTACACAGTAAGGCAAACATATACACAAAGATGTTAAACAGGCCTACGTTATAATGCAACAAATATTCAAATAGTTTATTTTATCTTACTTAAAGTAAACAATAAGCACAAGAGTACTCATAACTCCAAGCAACATGATGGGAGACTTGGGGTTCATTCCATTGTAGTAGTAATCAAGGGTTAATGGGTGTAGCCAAACTCCACATCATGACACCGAAAATCTAGTAGCCTTGTTTAAGTAACCTTACCATTATGCGATGCTCATTAATTAGAGTTCAGCTATATTATATCATCCATTAAGATCTATAACCTCGAACAACTCTTGATATACCTTCTCTTTACTTATAACACTTGTTACTCGATAAAATTTCACTTATCAATTACCTATTGAGTCATTCCTCAATAGCCTAAGTGCCTAATCTACTAAGGTTATTAAACTAAAATCGTAGCCTTAGTCTAGACCTAGGGCATCGTTCTCTTATTGGAGTTAACTATACACAGGATGCACCTATAAACTTAACTAAGTTTGATTTAAGTTTCTAATCTAGCAAGCAACACGCATGTTACTATGTATCTAGAAAGCTTGAAGGTTTCCAAATAAAAGTCTAATTTTCTAATAAGTTAAGTCGATTTTATACATTAAAAGAGAAAGCTTAAGTTAGATAATCATTCTAAGTATTTAGATATTGTTTTATGGTTGAGTTTAGACTATTTAAGGCTTATACTAGTTATAAGCCCATTAGAGATTAAAAAGGCTCAATTAGCTTTTTAGCTAATTTGGTCCAAATCATTTAAGGTTTATTCACTTAGACCTCTCATATTGTTTAAGTCTAAGTCTAAATGTGACTAAGGCCCAACTAGGGTATTTGGGCCCTTAAAGAAAAGTAGACCCAATTATATTTGGAATTGAGCCCATTAGTCCTAATTAATTTAGTAATTATATTATTTGAAGTGATTTATCTAATTACGACTTAATCCATTTAATTTGCCCATTTGGTTTTATTATGCCCTAATTTTTGTTTCTAGGCTTGTTTAAATCCATTTAAGTCTAATTATATTATTAAGGTCCAATTATTATTCTTATATCCATTTTAAGTTCAATTAGGTTATTTTAATCTATTATAATTAACCTAGGCCCATTGTGTCTATTTGATCCTATTTATTATGTCTTTAGCTCAAATTTTTTTTATTCTTAATTTTAAATTTTATTTAAGTCTTTAGTTGATTTAGAGCTTTATTGGGTACAAGGTCTATTTAGGTTATCTTGACTTGTTAAGGTCTATTTAAGATATGGGCTATAAAGATGAAATGGACCCAAATTAGATTTGAGTTTTTGGCCCATTAGGTTCTTTTAGGTTCATTTAAGCCCATTAAGTTTCATTTATTAAGTTAATTCCTAAGTTGGTCTAAAATGGTTTCTTAAGTTATTTAGGCCTAATTAACTAAATTATGTATTTTCATATGGACCGCCCACTGGAAAAGGTAAAAGGTTGGTCCATGGGTCTATATGGATGGGCTAGCTTGGGATTAGGTTGACCTTAACCCAAATTATTTAAGTTATCTGACTTTAATTTTTAAATTCGTCATTTTAGAAGTCTATAATTTTAAAAGGGTCATAATTTATTTATTTTAAGCCCAATTTGAGTTAAATCAAAGCCATTTGAACTCTTACCACTTCCTTTATTTATTTTAACCTAAAAGGCCTCATTTTAATCAATTTAGGCTCCTTAAATTTCCAAACCAAGCAAAGTTATGAATTTACACTTTAAAAACCCATATCTCACTCATTTTGGGCTCAAATTACTCTAAACTTAAGCCCACTTGATTCGACTCACTTCTAATGTCAAAAACACCATTTAATGTCCATATTTAAGCTCAACAACATTTCAAAACAGCCTAAATTCTCAAGAAATGTCATGCACACAATAAAACATCCTTAACTAGTCCAATTTTATTACAACTTAATTTCTAAGCTTTATTTCACTTCCAAACAATTTCCATTCATCCATTAAACATGTTATTATTCCAATTAATTATAATTAAACATAATAAATCATAAATTTTCAGATTTAAACTTAGTAACATAATAAGTAATGGTCATCACAATTTTCAAGAACCAATACTCAAATTTGCACCATAATTCATCCCATAATTTTACTAAACCTCATACAATCCTTAAATTGTCTTACAACATCAATTTCAATCAATTTCCCACTTCAAACTTGTACCAACACACTAGAATGTCTAATAATCAACTTTAATATACCCATTTTACAATTCAATTCATCAATTTCACAAGTGTAGCAAACATACTCATTCCATATGTATCATTTAACCTCCAAATCATCACCTAACCTAAAAATCACTTCCCAAAACATCATTTAAATATATTTTGTCATCCAAATTAGATTTCAAAGTAGGAAAACAACCTCAATTAATTCATACATGTGGCAGTATATATTATCACCCTTTAAGGATGTAATTTGTCATATAAACTTACTTCTAATTATTTATACCTATGTCTAATATCACTATAAACACCCCATTTTTGCCCTAATGATCAATAATAATCATCAATAATCAATTTTCAAATTTTTTCCATTTTTTCTCTAATTTAGCAAAAATAGGAAAAAACATTCAAAAAATAAAATAAATAGGAAAAATATATCAATTTTGGAAAATAATTGCAGAAATGGCAATAAAAAGGATTAAATAATTTTTACAAATTTTTGAAATTACAAAAAAATAAAAAAAATCGCATTGCATATATGCAAATTGCAAAAAAAAAAAAAAAAAAAAAGAGTAAGTGGGCTAGCCCAGCTAGTCCGGACCATGGCCTAAGGCGCACGGGGGAAGTAGAATCCGCGTTTTGCAAATTTTTCCTCTGCCTGGGACACGTGTCAGCAGCCGATTGGCTGGAGCGAACGCATGTGCTAGGCGCGTGATCATCTTCAACCTTCGTCCGAGATTGCCGGCGAGGAGGAAAAACCGAATTTCTGCTATTTTAATTCGATTTTTTGCACAAATCCAACAGATCTTCAATAGAAATAAGATAAACATCATCCAATTGGAATCAAATCGCAACAAATCAATGGATTTGCACAAATCGGAGATGGGTTTTTAACCACAAATCCAATTTGCTTCAATCGGTGGAAATCCGAGCTTATCCAACTCGATTTCTTGCACCTATAAATAGAGGATGAAGTGGAGAGGCAGAAGCACAGATCAAAAGTGAGAAAAAGAGAGAAAAGAGAGAGAATAGAAGCCTCGCCGGAGTTCTTCACCCGCGACCACTAATCAAGCGTCGAGCAGCCACCAAGAGGCGTTTTTGAAGCTAACCACCGCCACAGTTGAGTTCCTCACCCTCGAAAACCTAGGAATCGACACCTCAATCGCTTCAAAAAGCCGCTGGAATGCCGTCAACAAGCATCCCTAGCCGTCGTGTCCGATCGACTCGACCTGACTCGCTTCGACCCGATCCGACCCTACCCGCGCACCGACCCGAATCTAGGTAAGTCGGATTTTCCAATTTTTTGTATTTATTTTATTTTATTTATTTAGTTATTTTATTTATTTCTAATTTATTTATTTACTTATTTGTTATTTATAATTCAATAAATAGAAAAAATGTTAGAAATTAGATTTTTTTTAGGATTTAATTTAGGATGAATGATAAAAATAAAAATAATAATTATAATAATAAATAATAAAAATGTGAAAATTTATAAAGAAAATAATAAAAATATTAGAAAAGAATAATAATAATAATTTAGATTTTAGAATAAGATAGATAAAAAAATCTAGGAGAAAAATTTTCAATAAAAATTATGAGAATTCATAAAAATTAAAATTAATAAAAAAAATAAAAAATTAATAAAAGTTAATAAAATTTATAAAAAATTTATAATATTAGAAATGGGTTGAAAAATGGAAAAAATGAAATTTTTATCACTTAGAAAAATCATTTTCTTAAATAAATCCAAAATTGGTTTTTCCCTAAAATAATTATTATTTTCAAAAAATCAAACTATCAAGCTTAGGCTTAGATTTTTTTAGAAAAATCATAAAATGGTAAAAACATAAATCAAAAGAAATTTCATAATTAAAATTCATCAACACACTAAAGTTTTTCAGAAAAAGCGAACTACGGCAAGTTTGATCCTGAATAGCAGGTACGTAGATACCCATTTGGGGCAACCCTAAAAAAGGAATAAAAATCATTTTCCTAGAATAATTCACTCAAAAACACAATAAAAGACAACAAAAATAAAATAAAAGACATTTCTGGATAGAGTAGATTTTAGGAGATTAGGGTGGTAACCTTAGGGTTTTAATAGGTTAGCCTCCGAATCCAGAAACTTTGGTTTTCCCTTTCCTCTTTTCACAAAAATGAAAAAAGAAATCACAACGACTAGTGGTCTAAATTGGAATTAATCTGCTCAATTATAACCTAATTCAATTTTTCCCAACTACAGTTGGGTGGCGACTCCAAAATAAAACGAAATTCCTAACTCAAGTCGAGGGTCTACATTAGATGAGCATAGGGTCTAGTATAGACCGGATTAAGAATGGGAAATCAAAAATTAGACTCGACAATCACCTTTGACATTTAATCATCAAAAATCATTTGAAACTCACAAAAACCATCCAAATGGGGCTTTATTAGTAGCAGGATAAAAGGGGGTTTAACTTCCATCATGATCTCTTCCATTTAATATTAATCCAAGAGACTTAACCCTACTAAGTCATCATCAATCACATACTTTTGCATTGAGATAAATGTCTAACGTTTGATGTTGTCAAAATCCCTCCAAAAGTTGCTGTAATGCCCCTTCCTCCTTATCTCCAAGAGTTGAAACTTCCAACTTCCATGTTATTTCTACTATTAAGCTTGTCTCATTAGCGATTAGGCCTAAGATTAAGGAGTTTAATCTCACTTAAGCTAATCAAACATTAACTTATCTTAATAACTCTTAGGACCAAGATCTTAAGAGCCGCTTTTCCAAATTTTCATCTTGATTTGCTCCTAAAAACATTCAACAAAAATAGCTTGATTAGTGATCTAATTATGGGTAAATAAAACTAAGCTTAGAGTTTATGGTTTAACTAGATATTTAGGGTTCTTACCTTAGTGAAAATTGAAAAGAAAGGGAAGATGGGGATTGGTTCATTTTTTGTTTGTGGGGGTATATAAAGGGTACTAAAACCATAATGATCCATTTACTTTCTAGAATGAAATAGACTATGAATAAAAAAGTTATACCTTAAAAATAACTATTATTGGGAATATGTTAGGAATTTTTATTACAATGTTTACTTCATGTAATTTTTTATCATAAGGAATACTTATTTAAGTAGTTACTTTACCTCATTAATTGGAGCATTAAATTGGGAATACGGATAAAATTATTAATTTATCTCTATTTAGTTATTAATTGTAGTATTAATAAGAGTATAATAGATATACTATTTGAACTTTTTATTCTCATTATAGAAAAAATAAAAAAAACTCCACCTTTTCTTAGATAATATGTATTTTCAATGGAATGAAAATAGAAAAATCCTAGGAATTAAAATTCCTCCCTTATTTTTCCAAGTAAATAAAGTAATAGACAATTGAGAGATAATAACTATTTTATTTCCTTTCTATTACCTCTAAGTAAATGGGCTGTAAGGGTTTGGAGATAAATGGGAAACCACTTAGGTTATGTCAAATAATTATAGTTTGCTAAGTATCACTTTTTATTTGGCACGAAAGGCATTTTCTATTCTCTTGTTTTATATTTTACTTTAGCTAAAAATTTACATCCTAATTCTCTATTTTAATTCACCAATTTCAAAATTTAGTCACACTTTAGTAAAACTAAGCTTGAGGGCATTTTGCTCATTTTCTCCAATTAATCTCTAAACTTTAAATTATCTTTGCCATTGACTCCAAATATCTTGGTAATGATTTTATTTACTTAATTAAGGTCTTTAAACTATATTTAGGGTCTCTAAGCTAATTTTGGCTTAAATTTGATAAAATTGAGTTTGATGGCACAAAAGTCATTTTGAAAAAATTTGGCTGTAAACTTTGTAAATTTCATTTTAATTGATTTCATTTTTTTTTCTTTTTAATTTTACTAATCTCATTTATTAATTTGGGATTTTTCTATGGGAAAGGATAAAAATGAATATTATTGGTGGTATTTGTTAATTAACCCTGAGATGGGACGGAATATTTTATTTGGCTTCTTGTTAAGATATGGAATTCTTCTGTAGAAGTCAGGTTCAAGCAAAAGAAGAAAATAAAATAAGGAGGCGTTGTTAAGATTTCATTACCATAAGAAGGGGATCCTTTTTTGCAATTGTGGAAGCTACATGCAATTAAATTATCTTTGTTAATGTACAACACTAAGTACATGGGTTGTTGATCAGCTTTGAAGTAAAGAAGGCCATGCCAAAGAAAATATGGATGATTAATGGAATCAATGCTTATGCATATTTTTCTTTAAAAAAAAAATGCTGGTTACGAAAAAGTAAAGAGGGGATCTCCATGATATGGCAATGATATGGTCTAGAATGGGATTAAAAAAATATAAAATAAAAAGAAAGAAAAAGAAAAAAATTCAAATGATGTGTTTTATACTTGATCTTATTTGGAATTCCACTTCGTTCAAAGCAAATATGTACACAAATTTAACTTAATGAGGTGGATAGTTCGCATAAATTGAATGGAGAAAAGTGAATTAGCTCATGAATAATTTACTTAGCCAATGAAGAAGATTTATTTAATGCATATCTTTGGGGGTAGGTGCCACTTTGGTAAGCCTAAAATGATGCATGCAATTGAACGGTATTGTGATTTTACACACTATAAAAAATATATAATAAATAAATTTCTAGTACTGGTGCTAAGCTCATATGCAATGATCCACTATAAAATAAATTTATAAGCTACAAGTGTGCCCATTTAGCAACAATTTTGTTACCTTATACTTCACATGTGTTGAGTTGCAACTAAGCTATTCAATCGATATCCAAAATACTTAGACTTCATCTAAAGAATTTTAGTCAAGGAGCAAAATGTAGAGAGCTAAAATTATTATTGGGCTTGACTCCTTGGGTTAGGTAATAGGACCTAAGAAGTCTAGTTTATAGTTAGGATGACTTAGACCTAGGAAGTCTAGTTTATAATTAGGATGACTTAGGGATAATTGACTTAGTGGACTTAGAATATGGATAGTTGGACTGATTCATTTGCATCTAATCTTTTTTAGGCCATCTTATGCATTCATGAGGATAGCTATTAGCCTTGGTCCTTTAGCATGCTCATTCAAGATAACTGTGAAATGAGTAAGTTCCATTTTATCCGTCAACCATTTAAACGATCGAATGGATGTTGTTAAAGCCAAGAGCCTATAAGTACTCAACCACTTCTCCTCATTTAAGACACTACATTACCATGAGAAGAGATTGGAGAAATGGGATTATAGTACATTATCTCTACTCTCAAAGATTAAACAAGTTGTTTAGGTAATTATAAAGCTCAATCGCATAAACTGCAAAGTCGATGTTCGGAATTCCTTAAGCTCCTTTGTCCATCACTCGTGCATTTAAGATACCGAAACCATATGTTCCTCCTCCTTGTTATTCTCTTAAAGTCATCCCACCTTGTGCCATCTCCACATCGTAACTCTAAAATCACACGTAGTGCGAGACTCATTCGTAGTAAGCACGTAACCACTTCAATCAAAACCTTACTTTTATAAAGTTAGTCAACAACTTCCAAATCTATTTGTAGTTTAATTCTTTTGGATTATGAGTTTGCCTTCCCATTGGTTCATCATACGTTGATTTAGCTGATAGCTCTACATTGCTTTCACATTTTCAAATGCTTTTATTTTCATTTGTCTTATATAGGTTTAAGAATACATTTCCCCTTTAGGCCATGATGTAACCTCATAGATTTGGTTTTTAATTATCTTGAAAACATTTTTAGTTTAAGAGGTAGTTTTGATGCAATGGTGAGGTGGTATGTGGGGTAATAGCGATCATGGAGGTGCACTAGTGGTGATGGTGCTATTGCTAGCGGCAAGGTTGTAGTGATACTGGTAACGGTGATGATAGTGGTGTGGAAAGTGATAGTAATGGTAGTTGTAGCAAAGGCAATGGTGCAGCAATGGTAGTGGTGTGAATTGCAAAAATAATACAATGGTGGTAGCAATATAATAATAGTAAAATGATAGTTTAATTGTAATTTACAGTTTGATTTGGTTCATATAAAACGCTGAACTAAATTAAACCGTGTCTTGCACTTCCAAATGCATAGATATCTTGAAGAATGCATGAGTATCATGCCATTATCAGAACCTCATGAAATATAATGGTGGTAGCAACATCATGGTAGTAAAATGGTATTTTAATTGTAATTAATTGTTTGATTTGGTTCGTACAAAATGTTGAACCAAATTGAATCGTGTTTACCTCTTCTAAATGAATAGATATGTTGATGTTAGGGGGAGAATGTTAAGTTCTCTAATTTAGTTTTGATGTTAACAAAAGAGGAATGAGTGTAATGAATGTTTAAGATAGTACGTAATTTTTTCTAAAGTTAAACAAGGAGACAGAAGCTTGTTCAGAACCTTCAAAAGTGTTATAAAGACTATTTTCGTTCTGACAGAAGGTGTTTCAGAAGTTGTGTAATATATCCGTAGTTATCGTGGTAACCTTTCAGAAGCACTTTCAGAACCTTCATAACTGGAGAACAGTTAACGGGTTTGTTTCAGAAGCACTTTCAGAACCTTCAGGACAGTTAACAGGTTTGCTTCAGAAGCACTTTCAGAACCTTTCATGTCTGTTACGAATTTTTCCAAATTACGTTCTAAATTTTATATCGATAGTTTTAATAAATTTCAAGGCCTAGCTTCACGTGTCAAGTATTTTTAGGTAATATACTTGATGTGTTTTACTAAAGTTGGATTTTATATCACAGGTTTTTTAATTTACATCAAGTTTTACAAGATTTTATTCAAAGATTTCATTTTATGATAAAGGGAGATCATATGGGATTTACAAGTTTTATCCAGATTTAAAATTATATATTTGTACTATATTTTGGGAGATCCAGCAGTTACAAAGATAAGGATAAGAGATATGGTTGTTATATCAAGATATGGTTCCACAATGTGAGGGATATCTTCAACAAACTTGATCCAAGAGATATATCCAAAGAAGATCTCGGTTAAACTAATTATCCAAGCTTATCCTCATCAAGAATATCACGAATGCAGATCTTACTCAACAGATTCAACTTATTTTTGAATTGAAAATTCAAAAATAAATACAAGATTATCACGTGGAAAGTAGCCGTTATATTTCCTCCATATATAAAGTGTTTAATTCAAATGAAAGAGTGGAGTGAAGAACGTTGAAAAAAAAAGAAAGAAAAAGGAACGTTGTTGAAAGAAAAATTACACACGAGAAGAAAAGACTCATACATCTTCAAGCAAACATCGTTACATATATATGTGATCTAGAGGAAATTTGTTATTCCTCGTTGTTGTTGTTGTTGAGATTCCTTTCGTGGAAAGGGAATTGTTTGTTGTTTCATCACTATAGATGAGTGATTAGCTTAGTGAAGAAGCTAGAAAGACTCAACAGTGAGACTTTGCCTTAAAATGGCTTGTGTTGTGTATCTTTGATTTGTTGATATAGTGAAACGCAACCGGTATAGACAACCAGGACCCCGGCGTAGAGCTGGAAGAGAGGACTGACGCTCGAGGCGGAACCTCTATAAATATCTGAGCATTCTACTCTTCTCTACTTTTATTTACTGCACATTATTGTTCTTCATTATTGTTATTCACGTGATTTCATTAGTCAAGAGTTCTGATTGATTTGCAAAAAAGTGAAATTTTAAGTAATTAATCAATTCACCCCCTCTTGATTAATCTAATTGGGACCAACAAGATATCCTGAAGAATGCATGAGTATGATGCCATTATCACAACTTCATGATTGGATTTCCCTAATGAGGATGATATGAAAATATGGTAAATTATTACATCTCCATTTAGAATCAAGTCTTTTAATTTCATCATTTCATGGGGGAAGATCACTCCACTCTAGATGATGTGTTTAAGTTCATAAGGTGGTGTGATTTTGGGACAATGGACATATAACTATTATTCAAGTCTTACATAGAGAACATGATCCTCAAACTATCGCATTGGCTATAGTAGAAGGCTACTCCACTTTTTCCTCATAAACTAAGCACTTTAGAGCCTAAAAGAGAATGATGATATTAATCTTGAGCCATGTTGTGGCTTTGAGTAAGTACCCATATTGCTTATTTTTGTTATTTTGCTCTTAATTTCTCATATATGCTAATGATTGTGTGTGATCATTTTATTGTAGTTGTGAGCTCGAGGCATTTATTGCACTATGACTATTCTTGTATGAATTTCCCAATTGACTACAAAAAGATGTGGGTTTGCTATTGTCTTTGTTGGCTATTTGCACTCCACTTTAACTCCCTTTTATTTAAGATTCCTATATCATCATGTGGATTTATAATGTGATAAATATTTAGTATCCTACTTGGTTTTAAAAATAACAAAATAAATTTTATATATTGGTCAATTATTTAAGTATGCAATGTAATTAAAATAGCATTTGTGGAAGCAGGCAACTTTGTTCATAGAACCTGGAGCTTTATTCATATAAATAAGCCAAGTTATTTATAAAAGCAAGCAAAATTGCTAATAGAAGTGAATATAAGTTTTGTTAAACTATTCATAGAAGTAGATTTGAATTACCAATAGAAGTGGACTTAAGGTTGGTCAAATTTGTTCATAAAAGGAAACTTTCTTCAATTGAGGATCATTCATCAAGCTTACTTTATCATATATCATCAATTACAAGAAATCCAACATTAACTCCTTTAGATATAATTCAAAGAAGACATAGTATCAATTAGATTTAACTCGGGAACCATTCTAATCAAATATTCACTGTTTATATGAAAATTGAATTGAGATAATGATGGAAGTAGTACAAGTGGACAATTTATGAGTGCATAATATTTGAGGATTTTCAAGTGAGTTAATTTAACCTTTTCTTGCAAACTTTGTGGACAATTTAAATCTTAAGGTGAGTTTGGATAAGTTTTAATAGATTTGAAAATCAAATTTTAGCTCAATCTCAATAAATGAGAATTTTGGACCTTAATAATCTATTCACTTTGCCTTAATAGCAATTTCATTCCCCATACAAAAAAAGGTAGTTTAACAGATTTGCTAGTAAATTGATGGCCTCCAAAATTTGCTTTCTATTTATTAGTCCTCAAATAGTTAAGGACTTCTAACATGATCTAAATTTTATTAACATGTAACTAAAATATGATGATTTGTAGTTAGAGCTGTCTTTTAATACAACGAAAATTGAACATTATAAGAATATAATATTATAGTCCTAATAATGTAAGAAAGGAGGATAAATTTAACTTGGTCTCATTACAAAATGGCAAATAAACAGCTTATCATTTTTCCAATAGCCATGACTAACAACAATAATATAATGCTAGTCGTGGATATTCAATCTTATACATGTTTATATCATGTGAATATAGCATATGTTCTTTACAAAAGTGGCAAATAAATAACTTCTCATGCTTAAATTTGTTGATTCTTTCCTTATCCTTCAATTACATTGTCTCTAATATACTTTTGAACTTCTAAATCCATCCTAAAATCTTTCTCCCAAGATGATAATTACAAGGTAGCAAATAAACAACTTCTTATGCTTGAGTTTCTTCCAAACATCCTCAACTTCCAAGATGTTGCAACTATAGATTGATTCCCATAGCTACAAATATGTTTTACCCTTTTGTATTCAAATAAGTAATTAAATTCAACTATTAAACATGATTATCCATTGCAAAACAAATAGGGAAATAATTGATGCCCGTTAAAATACACCAACCAACTATACAATTGAGTTGAAACAATGAAGCAAATCATTCTTTCAAGAATTGGGTAAACTATAATGTAAATTGTCTGTAGCTATAATAGTTGTCTTTTGTTTCCTAGTTGCTTTTCATGATTGTTGTTAGTTGAGTAAGAAAGGGTAAATTAGGGTAACATTTTTCAAACATCTAAAGTAGAAGATGATGACAAAAGCAAGTACTTATGATTGCTAACATATTCATCAAGGTGGTTACTTGTGCATATTGAAAAATGAATCCTTTTTCATACAATGCTAAGTAATCAAAAGTAGAGCATGATGATTGCTATCATATCCATCAAGGTGGCTGCTCAGTACTTATGTTGTAAGCATAATGGTGGCTAAATTTATAACTTGATATGAATAATTGTAGGCAAAATTAATATGCAAATCAAATTCTAACAGCACATCCATCAAGTAGTAGAGGATGGTGATTGCTAACATGACTTCCTGCATTACCTAGATAGAGGATTGTCATTTGCTCAATCTGAATGAACATATTTATATAAGAAAATCGATATTTAACTACATTTCAACCAAATTAACAACATTCACATCATTTAAGTTCATTCCTTCGATAATTCGCACTTGAAAATGAAGACAATGAATTGACTTAGCTTATTAGAAAAATTATCAAACTTGAAAATTATAAGTTCAAGCTCAGGCTCATTAAGAAATTTGAAGTTCAAGCTCAGGCTCATTAAGAAATTTGAAGTTCAAGCTTGTTTAAATAAATGAGAAATGAGCCTAAATAAGCCTGCTCATAAGCTTGTTAGCAAGCCAACTTGTTAACAATATAAATAAAAGCTTACTTACGAGTCGATTTTTTTAACAATATAAATGAGAAATTGCTCACAAGCCTATTTGCAAGTTAACTTATTAATAATATAAATAAAAGTTTATTCTTGAGCTTGTTTGTGAGCCTACTTGCAAGGCTAATTACAAGCTAGCTCATTAATAATATAAATAAGCCTACTCATTGATTGGTTTATTAACAATATAAATGAGTTTATTCGCAAGCCTAAATAGGAGCTCGTTTAAATAAATAAGTTTTAGTTTAAACTCATGCTCAACCGGTTTACTAATCAATCTTGAGTCGAGTCAAGCTTAACTAGCAAGTAGCTTGGTTCACTTACAGTCTTAATGAAATACGAATGAGATTTTGAGTGAATTAAAGGTAGAAAAACGACATTTAAGTTGAATCAAAGATAGGGGCATAAAAATAAAAAATGAAAAAGTTCAATCCCTTTCTTTAGTAATTCACATTTAAGCCAACATATTCATCAAAACAAATAGAATTTAATGACATTCAAGTTGAAACATATTTAGAAGCATGAAAATTAAGCTACAATTAATAAGAAGTTTCCTGAGAGCAATCATATGATACATTCGATTTAGATTTTGAGAGAGAGAGAGTAAGAGAAAGACTTGAAAAATGCGGGAGATCTTGCTGAGTGAAGTGAATTATGAATAAAACAAGAGAGAGAAATATGATAAAGATGATTGGGGTTAGGGTTTCAATATGAGATTATTATTTTGATTTGGGTTAAGGTTGCAGTTCTTCTAATGATGGAGAGGATTATGTTTTGATTTAGAGAATGGTGTGTTTTTCTTGTCTAATGCTAGGTCTGATAGAAAAGGGAAGTTGTTATATTGTTATCATATAAATATATCACAAGTATTTTGGTCTTTTTAGTAGTTACTCAAGGCATATGCCTTCATCAATTTTGTAAAGTAAATAAAGTAATATTAATTCAATGACAACCAACTAAACATGGTAATTCACATTTGGAACTTATTACAGCTTTATTTAATTCCTTAATAATAATAGTTATTACATTACAATTTTATTCAATTGTCATGTAATGGAGTCTCTTTTGGGTTTGGAGATAAATATGGGAACTTTATCTTGATTGTAACTGAATTTATTGGAATTCAAATGGATTTTCATTTCATAACTTAGATCCAAAATTTGAACTTTGATATTTTAAAGTTTAATTATGAAAGTAAAAATATTTGAGTCTTTTCTCTCTTGGTGGTTCACGTAAGTGTGAAAGAAGGAAAAAAGATGAAGCTATTAGTTTTCAAATTTTCTAATAAAAATTAAGAGGATTTTGTAGATGAAGATATTAAGTTTGATTTTTTTTTCTTCCTTTAAAGTAAGTTTGGATTGCCTCCAATCTATCTGTGCGATCTTCTATTAAGAAGACTCTAATAAGCCAAAGTTTTAACATTTAAAATGTGAAAAATCTTGTTTGATGTTTTTCAATAAGATTGTTGAGTCTATTAAAAAAATAATAAATATAATTTATTGAGAAGAATATTTTAAACCTTCTAAAAGTGCTTTACTCATTCATAATAGCATATTCATTAATTTTCTGATTTGTTAATATAATAGTTGATTTTGTAAACTATAGAAGCAATTATATATTTCTACACTTTGTGATTATTCTTATAATTCTTTAAAGCAAGGCAGTAGACATGGTTAGTTTTACATGTAGTTTTTTCTTTTTTTTTTAAAAGGTAGAAGTAGAAGCAAAAGCAATGGGTGTTTGTGATAACTGGTGGTTAAATTGTTTTTCATTCTCAACAATAGTGATAGAGTTAAAGAAATCAATAGACTAATAAGCAATAACCATTGTACATTTTACTTGATCTTTCTAGCTATACTCTCTTTATTTTGTGCATTTTATTTTATTATTAATGCTTTTTTAGCATTATTTCTTATAAGCAAAAGGAAGGGATTTTTCAAAACACACTTAATTTTTAATTGTAATCAATTTAACCTTCATTATTGATTGCTTAATTAGGACGAATGCATATGTATATTTTAAAGGTTGTGTAATAGTATCTCATGTTGATCACTTTTTCTTTTTCAATGATCATGACAAGTATGATTTCTTTAACCTAGAGTTTGTGTATGAACATGAAGGTAACCTATATAACTACTACTTCAACTTATTAATACCTAGGGTAAGTTTATGTTTTAATCTTATGTTAAGAGAATATTCAGATTTGAGGGATGTGAAAGGTTTTATCCTTCATGGTTGAAAGATTTGGTAAATTTGGTGGGCAATCACAAAAGCTTGCTTGAAACCAGATGCATAGATCCTCTTATGTTGTGTCCTAAGGTTCTTACCTTTGATACTTGGCATTACGAGCTTCAAGGATTGTGTTTTAGAAAACCGGTTGTAGTGTATTTGTTGAACAAAGTTGCTTAATAATTCACTTGTTACTAAAAATTCACCTAAACGTGCATAAGTTGTTCTTTCCTTCTACAAAATGCATTGGGTGCCTTCTTGTGGCTGACTGACTTATTAGAGGACTTGTTTATCATTGAATTGGAATTATACCTCTATTATAGGGGTGAATACCTTTTAAGGGGGGAGAAAGTGACAACATCATACCATCACTATAAACAACTTATTTTGTTAGGAGACCTTATTTTTACTATTATCTTGAGGTGATTTATGATTACAAAAACTATTGACAACTTTTCATAAATACTGTTAATAACTTCATGAAGGCTATTAATAGATTCATTTTGCTATAATCATAACTAAATAACAGTAACATAAGCTATTGATAGTGATGATAAAGTGATGGTACTATAGAATTGCTCCCTTGCAATAGGTCACTTCCTAGAGATTGATCATAAGTAGTAATGATGCCTGAGCAATTATTTAACGAATACATGACTTAAAGGCACATATGGTTTCTCTAAAGTGAAAAGTTAACCATCCCTCATTTTCTTTGCTTAATTGAGGAACTTAACTACTCATTTTCTTTCTTGGTTGCGACTACATTATGTGAAACTTCCTTTTTTGGTAGAGTTACTAAATGTAGATGTGAGGATTTGGCAATGTATGTTACATGTGTGTTACATTTGTCATGTGCTTCATGTGACAATGATGGGCATTACACATGTAACATTTCTTTACATTTGTCATGTGCTTCAATAGTTAAGTTGGTAGGGATTGCCTTTTACAGCCCATAGGTTTGCTGTTTGTAACTTAAGAGCAAGTGCTTGAGATTTTTTATCCTCTTTAGAAAAATAAGTATCTTCAATGTGATTTCATTTTTTTGGGATATATAATTTTTTTGGAGGCTGTATAAAAGATAGTGGAATACTAGATCCAATCTAACTTGTTGAATATTTATGTTTCATTAGTCTCCTCCTTTTAACTATTTGTCACTTCCTCTTATTATTTTTATTTTTTAATAGGGTTTTATAATTTTATTGCACTTTATATTTGGTGGACGAGTATGTTTAAAGTGTTGTATTGAAGTGATTATCTATGCGTTTTGTTGGGAAGATTTCGTGCAATTTTTAGGTTTTAGTTAACTGTTTTGTTAGTTGATATAACTAGAATTGGAAGTCCAAATTTAAAAAAAGATAAAGAGTAGAGAGAGGAAATCTTGATTTTGTATGATAAAAGCTACTTATACTTTTATTTAATAGTCCAATAACATTCTAAACTAAGTTGGTAAATGAACTAATTAATTTTATTGCTAGCGATAAAATTTAAATTGTATTGGAGAAATAAAAGCAATAGGAGCATTAATATGAAATGCAGCGGGTCTAAATGTGCTTTTTTTTTTCTAGGAATTTCCTTAGATGTCATGGAAGAAATTTTCTCTCTAATGGAGAGTATGAGTCTTTGCGGAGATAACCCGTGATTCATGTGGGAAGCAAGCAATTTTATTTTTAATTTAGCAAAGACTCAAATTATTTATATAATGGATAATTCTGAAAATTTTTATGCTCCTGTTTATATTTTTAATAAGATTATTTTATTTTTTTTAATTATATTATTTATTTAAGTATTAATATGAAAATTTAATGATGATGATGACAAGTGAAGATTTAATATGATAATATTGAAAATTGGATTGATTAGATTAAAATAACGGCAGAAACTATGCAACATTTTATTTTACTGGTCGGACGATTTATATAATTTCTTTTAAAAATATTCTCTATAAAGTTAAATATGGTTTCCATCGTATATTATTTGATAAGTTTAAATAATATAAAAACAATTAAATCGAGTCTGTGCATGTACACTGGCCTAGGAAAACTGGTGGAAGGAAACGCGGGAAGAAAAGTAGAACAGAACCACCACAAAATTCAGCGATAAGACATAAGCCCTAACTCAATCACTCCTGAATCACTGCCTCTATACTTCCAGTTCACACGCCTTTTTTTCCTTCACTTTTAGACTCGAAGCCATACTAAAATTACAGTACCGTGTGTAGATTCTGATCTCGGTGATTGAGTTGGCGATATTCGGTTGGTTTAACCCTTCACAAGGGTTAAAATGTGGTGCAGCCATTGCCAGGAGATTGTTCGAACTGTCCGTCCCTTTGACGGATCCTTGTAAGTATCGATATTTCTCTATCTACAATAACTGTTGAAATCAGTTACTGCTTTTGCTGGGACTGTAATTAGACCAATTATGGTTTGTGTTTTGATTTGTTGAGTTTTGCGAACACCTGGTTGTTTATAGAGCTTGTGCGCAGTGCGGTAAAGTGCTCGAAGATTACAATTTCTCTCTTGATCCAACTTTTGAAAAAGATGCATCGGGGCAGGTAGTCATGAATTTGTATATTTTTGTGTAATCAGTGGTTTTTAGATGAACTGTTCGTGTATGTATGGGTTTGAATTTATGTGAGTTGAAATTGTAGGGTCGTTTGACCGGAAGGTATGTGAAGTCGGTTGAGAGTGACTTTTCTGCTTCACGGGAAAGAACATTGCAAAAAGGTATGCTTTTTAACTTTATTTTTCGTGTAAATTATTCATCATTTCAGTAATTGCCTGGAGGAGATGCTTTTAGATAGATTTAGATGATGTTGTAAGATTATAGATGTTACAAGCTCAGTATGGAGAGAATGGACGTGATGGATTCAAAGAGTTGTTTATCTAACAATATGCTTAGAATTAGATAGGGTTAAAGTATGAGGCTTAGATTGTAGCAGCCGTCTTTTCTTGCTCAAATAGGTATTTGGTGAGGAGTCTCAACATCTCTATACGTCTTTGTATGAAGCATTTTTATCCTTTTTAAAGGATAATGTTCATCTGTGACAAATAAAAATGAAGCCCTACAAAATCTTGCACATATTACTGTTTAGAGGTTGATCCAAGCAAGAGCCCCATTTGTTTATAGCTGGAGTTGCCAATATAGTAAAGAGTAGTGAGTGTTCCTCTTTGGTCCAAATAATATCACATTGTATGAATCATTAGACTAGCGGGTATATATCCTATTGGGGATGTCTAAAATTGATTAAATCATTAGTTTTCTCTATCCAGGTATACCGGGAATTGATATTTCTCCCTGAATAGATATGAATACCATTGGATGTAAGATGTGAAATAACACTCCCTCCTTCTCTTTCCTGAGTTTATGTGTGTATCTACCTATAAAAGAAGATTGTTTGTTTATTTTTCTGGAGATCAATTGGCTACATGGTCTTGTGCAAAGTACACACTATTTAAAATATGTTAACTCAATCAATTAATCAATTCCTTTATGCAGCTGAAGATGGTATAAGCAATCTGTGTTATGGTCTAGGAATCGATCAGGCTCATGGTTTAGTTAAATCAGCTTTGAGACTTTACCAAGTAATCTCTTATATCTAAGATATCCTCAGATGCTATTTCCTGTTGTTTGGTTGTCATGTATGTTATCCTAATTCTTCACACCATACCGGAGCAGATTGCACTTGGAAAAAATTTTACCCGGGGACGCAGATCGGAACATGTGGAAGCTGCTTGTCTATATATTGCTTGTCGGTGAGGCAAATATTATAGAAATGTTAATGATGTATTGCAGACTTTGATCTTTTGTTTTCGCATTACTTGATGTGGCTTTTTTTTTTGTTGGGGGTGTTGTGGTGGTTAAGATGATATGTATTGCTTTAATTTTTCATTATAAAAGAAAACTTTTACAAAGAAAAAGAAGCACAGAAGATGCCAATAAGATCTGTCTAAACATCATAGTACAAAAGGATGCCTAGGTTGATAAAATGGCCATAAAGCACAAAGGTTCTTTCAAGAAAATAAAACATATAGAAATATACAAAATTACAAAAGGCAAGAAAACATAATCCTCAACAAGTTTTACACTGAACGAACTGAATCACCAAAAATAGCTATATCTTTCTTTCTAGCGACCCGCCCTTCCCACACACACACCCACCCACCCCCCACAGCTATGGCTTTCTCATGGAGTCCACTTAAAACTCCTTTCTGTTGGAGATAGTAGATCGGAAAGAGAGTTTATAGATGAGGTGGCCTGTGTAGGCCATTGCAAGAACTTCTCCACCCTTCCGCAAACTTTCACTGCAAACTCACATTTCAAAAAGTGGTTGTCATTAATTTCCACCTCTTTGCTACATAGGAAATAGCAATTTGGAGAGATTAAACCCCACACTGTTAGCTTGTTTGTGGTATAAACTCTTTATTAAGCAATTAGCCATTGGATGAAAGTGTGCCTTGATGTTGAAGACTTGTTTCAAACAGTGGCAACCCAAGCAAGTTTTGGAGCACTCTCTGTGGCAAAGATAATATGCTTGTTTGAGATCCTTAGAAGGTTTAGCCCTCCACACAAGTCCATCACAAGTGGACTGATTTGCCTTTGAAGTAAAAAGACTCAAGCTGATCTGCCTCCTGACTTCTCCATCAGGCTATTCTTAGTTAATGCCGTTTATAAAGGAGCATAATATGGTCTCTTTAGGCCATCCAACCTTGATTGTAAATCTTTCTTCAAGCCATTCCACTAAAGGACTTCTAGGGTGCCACAAATTGTACCAAAAGATGTGGCATTTCCATTCCCAATTTCCCATTTCATGAGTTGTAGCGCAAGAGTTTTTTATTGCAATATCCTTCTCCAAGTGCAAGATGCATCACTAGGGATCTTTATGTGCTAAAATTTGCGACCCCTTAGTATCTTATGTTTAATCTAGATTCACCATAAGGAGTCCCCAAAATCCATTCAAAGATTCCAAATATGTTTTAATTGGGCAACTTTGTTCTATAATTTTTTTTTTTGGGGTAAAGTAAGATATATTTTTTTAAATTATAAATTTCATTGTAGAGAAAGTATAAAGGAAGTATACAAGGAAGCAAAAAAGAAACCTATTAGATTGACATAAGCATAAAAAAACAAAAGGATGATTAGGCTGATAAAGTGGCCCTATAGCACAAAAGCATCCTACGAAAAAGCAAGGTGCAAAATTACAGAAGATAGCACAAAATGATAGTTCTCAAGATGGGCTCCACAGGATGAGCAGGCCCCCCTATACGCCATTCATTCCTCTCCTTCTTGAGATAATAATAACCCGCAGCTAGAGCTTTTTTTGTTTTCCATCAAAACAACTATTTGAAGAAGAAAGCACTAAATATAATGAAGATAGAGCAGATGGTTTTCGTCCTTTCCATTGTAAAGCATCCTCCACACCTCTCAACAATGCCCTTGAGTATTCACATTCCAAAGATAGGTACTTGTGTGATTCCTTCTCCCTATTACAAAGATAGTAGCTATTTGAGCTATCTACGCCCCAGGATACTAGCTTATCCAAAGTATATAGCCTCTCGTGTGCCATAGCTTATCAAAAGTATTTGAGCTAACTACACCCTTGGATACTTGCTTATCCAAATGCAATATACCTAGGTAGTCTTCACTCTTTGGCTTACACACATCACTTGTTAGCCTTCTCATCATTTCCACTCCACAAGAGGCGCTTGAGTTTAGATTCAAGCTTATATCTAAAACACTCTTTAGAAGTATGAATATAGATGACCAATACACTTGTGGATAAAACAAGATGCTCTTAATCAATTGAACATACCTGACATATGAGAGGGCTTTGCATGTCTAGTGGTTAATTCTTGAGGCAAATTTATTTATGAGGTTTGCACATGTTCTTGAAGATCTTTGTGGATGTGAGTGGAACCCTGAAGTATTGGATAGGGAGAGACACGGTTGAAGACCCCAAGGAGTTAGTAATTTCAACTCGTGCCAATGCTTTAGCACCACTAAAGAAAAGTTGGCTTTTGGATGGACTTGCCTTCAAACTTGATAAAGCATAGGATTCTTCCAAACCTTCTTTGATCAAGTTCATAGAAGATTAATCCCCTTTAACAAAAATTAGAATATCATTTGCAAAATAGAGATTTGTAAGTCTCTCTTTTACATTGCCAATGAAAATGGAAACCCTCTCTTGAGCTTTTGTCCCTTAATAAACTAGAAAACATCTCAATTACTATTTTAGAGAGAGATAACGCTCTCCCTTCTCTCTAACTTTGCTAAACTAACCCTCCCCCTAAAGAAACCACTTCTTTTAGGTTAAATCAAACACTTCAACCCTTGTTACTAATCTAAAATAACAAATTTATATTAGTTGAATCAACGTTCTACTATTCCATTGAGTGTAAACCATGGATGTAAGAACAAATGACCAGAACAACCTCCCAACTCTTGGAGATCATTTCCTGAATGGTTTCTTCAACAACATCCAAGACGAGAATGTCAAAGTAATAGATTTGGAGAACCTACAATAGACAACGTCGGGGAAGAGGAAAAGGATGTCGGAAAGCGTGAAAGTTACACACACAAGACATTTGTGTTTTCTAGAATTGAAGAAAGAACGTCCAAGGAAAAGACAACTAGTTCGAAAGGAGGAAGCTTTCTAGGAGAAGCATCGTCAAACATGCAACATGGGAAGAAATCTCCAAAATCAAGGCAAAGAATGTTTGTCGAAGCTTGTGCTAGTCAGCCATTAGAGAGGAGGAAGGAATCGGAATTCAAACTTTCCTTTTTTCCTTAAACGTCAAAGGGAACCATGACAATATTTAGAATGCCAGAGAGGACTGTGGAGAAGGAGCGAAGCATTGGAAATCAACCTTGGTGGGATATTTCCTTGGTCAAAAAATCGGTCGGAAAATCCCTTACTCCCTAGTGAAAACAATAGCATTCAAATTTTGGAAAGATTATGGACTCCTCAACGTTTTGGGAAACGAAGGATTCTACTATTTTCGATTTAGCTCCTCGGCAAACTTGGATATAATCTTAGCCAAACCATGGTATATTGCTTAAAGGTTCTTGGTATTACAAAAATGGGGGAGAGGTATGTTGCTGGAAAAGCCACAACTTTCTATTCTTCTAGCTTGGGTCTTGTTCTCTAAGATGCCATGCGAGTACTTCGATGAAGAAGGAATCAGCCACATTGCTAGTGCAGTGGGTAGGCCGATTCAAGCCAATGCGATTATGGCCTTCAGGGAGAGAGAGTAAACTAGGTGAGAGTCCTCATTGAAATTAATGCTAGGGAGGAGCCCATGCATTAGGTTGAGGTCATCGGTGAGGACGGCTTTATGTCCTGAATTTAAGTTGAATATCATTGGATGCCTCTACGTTGCTTGGATTGCAAAGTATTTGGACATTTGTGTTTGGCGAAGATGACTAAACTTGATGACCCAACTAAGGATGATTAGTCAATGCTGGGGAAAAAAGGAAGAAAGTAGAAATACAAAAAAGGGGAGAAATCACCGGCTGTTGGAGGGGCTTTGAATGAGGACTCAAACAAGAAAAATGAAGAAAAGAGCTCCTCTCTTGACGTGGAACAAAATAGAAACATAAAGGAGAAGGAAGGAATGGGAAAAAGTAAAAAATGAAGAAGAGGAAGCTCCTTGCCCTTCGACTTGAATAGAACCATTGCAGGAGGAAGTCAGCCCTTCATGTGTGCTGGAAATGCCGGAGGATGAGATCAAAGAGAAGCCCTCTACTCTGAAGACCCCAAATCTGAAGAAGTTAAGTGACAGGGAAGATACTCTAAGGCAAACAATGGCGGTTACTATTATGGAAAGTAGGGTATGCCAAAGTGAAAACACCTCGAGATCCTCCTTTGGTAGTGGAAAAAGTTCATCAAACTGCAGATAGATGCAAAAGTTTTTTAAGCGCTGTAAGTGCGCTTTTACTTGAAAATTTTCATCAATAAATATGAATTTTGCGACTTGAAATGTTAAAGGTATTAGTGACCCAATCAAGGCAACTGATGTAAGAAAATTGTGTAATGACAATGTTATATCGCTAGTGGGCTTACTTGAAACTAGAGTAAACCACTTGTTTGAAGATAAGATCAAACAAGTCATTAGTCACTCATGGAATTTTGCCATTAATAGTTTGGTTAGGAAGAGAATTTGGATAGGATGGGATGTGTTAGCTCATAAAGAATATGCCTAGTTTATTCATTGCTCCTGTACAAATAGTAGAGCAAATATATCATTTATGGCGACCTTTGTCTATGCCTCTAACTTAGGCATGGAAAGAAAACAACTATAGGTTCAGTTGGAGAGTATTGCAACAGCATTGGTGGATTAGCTGTGGATCATCCCGGGTGATTTCAATGTGACTAAATGCATATTGGAAAATCTAGCAGGTAATAGGAGGATCAATCAAGGAATCCTAGACTTCAGAAGATTCATTGATATGGTAGAAGTGGATGATTTACGTTTTGCAGGAAAATTCTACTCATGGTCAAATAAACAGGGTGAAAATCCAATATTAAAGAAGCTTGATCAGGTCCTAGTAAAGATGTAATGGTTGAATAGATTCCTGCAAGTAGAAGCTAGATTCCTTGTGCCACTACTTTCTAATCATGCAGTGTGTATGGTTTGTGGGAACTTTTCTCTTGTGAGGAGGAAATCACCATTTAAATTCTTTGAATTTTGGACAGAAAGGGAGGAATTCTTGATTTTGGTGTCAACAAAAGCATGGACAATAAAGGTAGAAAGGTCAAAACTCTACCAAGTGGTCAAAAAGCTTAAAATCCTTAAGGTTAAGTTGAAAAGCATGAATAGAAAGGAGTTCTCTAATATATCCAATAGAGTGAACCAAGCCAAACAAAGATTGAGTACTATTCAAAACTCAATAGGGCAGGGAAACTTGACCATGGTTAGGGAAGAGAGAGAAGCCTTCCAAAAATATTACACCTTGAGGAATGCAGAGGAATGCTTCTTTAAACAAAATTCTAGAATCAAATGGCTAGCTCTTGGAGATAAGAACACTTCTTTTTTCCATAAAACTATGATTCAAAGACATAATAGGAGCGGGATTCATTCTTTGGAAAGGGAGGATGGTTCTTTGGCAGTTGGAGATGAGACTTTAAAGGAGGAAGTGGTGGCCTATTTTTCTAGCCTATTTGGAGAGTCTAATGGGTTGCAAAATGAAATAGAGGTAGAAAATGCAATAACTTGGAAGTTGAATGACCAATAAGTGGAATTCCTTAATTCACTTTTTTTGGTGGTAGAAACTAAGGAAGCTTTTTTAAACCAATCAAACAGCAAGGCTCCTGGGTTGGATGGATGCTCTGCAAAATTTTTCAAAGTAGCATGGACAATAATTGGTAAAGATATCACGAAAGCTATTATGGATTTCCTTGCCTTAGGTTGTCTTCTTAAACAGGTGAACGGTTTCATTAATACTTTGGCGCCTAAAATTTCAAATGCATCAAAAGTAGTCGATTTCAGACCCATATCTTACTATAATGTCATCTATAAAGTCATATCTAAAGTGTTTGCAGCTTGAATTAAAGTGGTTCTGAGATCCTTAATTGGTAGGGAACAATTTGCTTTGTACTAGACTGGAAAATCACTGACAATATTTTTATTGCACAAGAACTGATCCATGGGTATCATAACAACCATGATTCTCCTAGATGTGCCACCAAAGTAGACATCATGAAAGCTTATGATACTCTGAATTAGGGTTTTTTGGAAAAAACACTTTTGTGTATGGGATTCCTACTCACTTTACAAAGCTTCTATTACAATGCTTTACAACTCTAAGATTCTCTATTAATTTAAATGGGGAACCTGTTGGATTCATCCCTAGCCAGAGGGGACTAAGACAAGAGATCCAATTTCACCTTACTTGTTTGTGATTGTAATGGAGATTTTATTAGGTTTATTCTGGAAGATAGCTAGAAGTCTAGATCTTTCTTACCATTGGAGATGCCAAAAGGAGAGAATTAACCATCTTTGCTTTGCAGATGATCTCATGGTATTTTGTAAGGAGATATTAAATCCATTATGATGATTAAAGAGGTATTGTCGAAATTTCAATCTATATCGGGACTTAAAACCAATCCAGCCAAAAGTAAATTTTTCTTCTCAAATGTGAATTTGATTATAAAGGAAGCTGCACTTAAGGCATTTGGATTTCAAGAAGGGAAATTGCCGATATGCTATTGAAGGGTTCCTCTCATTTTAACTAATTAAAAAGGGAGGATTGTGACTTGCTGGTATCAAGAATTGCATCGCGGTTAGAAGCTTAGATGGACAAATTTTTTTCATATGCAAGGAGACTCCAACTTCTAAAGTTGGTTATCTTTGTAATGTAAGTGTTCTAGGCTTTAATCTTTACACTACCAAAGAAAGTCATAAGGAAGATAGAGCAACTGATGAGGAACTTACTTTGGAGTGGAAGACCCGACATTGCAACTAAAGCTAAAATAAGATGGGAAAAAGGTTTGCACTCCTTTGGTTGAAGGGGGTTTGGGATTGCCACAACTTGAACTATGGAATAATGCAGCTTAGTTCAAGCACATATAACAGTTATGCAACAATAGCGTTAGAGGCATTTGAGTAGACTGGATACATACTATCTTTTTAAAGGGAAAGAGCTTTTGGTCGATCAAAACCCCTTCATCATGCTCTTGGTCTTGGAAAAAACTCTCAAAATTGCATGATCAAGCAAGACCCTTGCTTGAATGGAGAGTGGGAAATGACCTTTCAATATCCCTTTGGTTGGATTTTTGGCTATCACAAGGTCTGTTGGATAAAATAGTAAGTGCAAGGGAAATAGCTTCCTTGGGTCTACCTCAAAATGCCAGAGTTGTAGCGTAATTGAGAATGGAGAATGGGCCTTACCTTAAGGATAGTTTTGGAACAATTTTAATATCTCTTCAAATGTATGCCTGAATCCAGTTTTAGAAGACAAACTTATATGGAGGCCTTCTCTAATTGGTGTCTTCTCTATCAAGAGTGCATATTCTACACTTGAGCCTCTTGGTAATACTATACATTGGACCAAATTAGTATGGAACAACAATTCCACACCAAGACTAGCTTTATCTTATGGCTTGCAATTAATGGCAAATTGAACCAATGTGAAATTACAACCTAGACAACGTGTTTCTTGTGCAACTAAAGCATGGAAAACTATCAACATTTATTTTTCCAATGCTCCTTTTTGTCAGTAGTCTGGAAAGAAGTAATATCTAGTTTGAGATGGTCAATGTCCTATACTTTGTGGCAGGAGGTTTTAGATGGTTTATCCCATACTCCATTGAACTAGTAGACGGAGAAATGGAAATCAGCACTAGCAGTTACGGTCTGTTATATCTGGCATCTAAGAAACTCGACTCGTCTGGGGCAAAGAATCCCTAGCACAAATAGCTTAACAAGACTTATTTTGAATTATATTTATGTATTCAAATAAGAGATAATAGTGTTAGCAATTTCGTTGCATATGCTATAAAAGATTAGAGGTTATTATACCCAACCAAAGTTTGTAAATAGTGGGCAATGCCTCATACCCGTTTTGCAGTTGTAAATATCTTTTTGGTTGAATGAAATTACCGAATTAATAAAAAAAAAAATCTCAATTACTATCACAAAGATGTATAGGGATAGTTAGAAAACCATAAATCTTGAATTTGCTTATTAAAGTGATGCAGAATTTGTGCATAAGAAGTTTATTTATAGGCAACCCTAATATGGTTGGTAGCAGCAATTAATACTGCACCAACCCAATTGCCCCACTACATTAATTCTACGAAGGTACTAACTAATTTTTCCAATGAATAATTAGAAAAAAAAAGCCTAATTTAAAGATTATAATAAATTACAAAAATATCTAACCTAGTATAGGCAATTTTCTCACACTCCCTCTCAAAGGTAAATATGTATTCTCTATTTCCAGCTTGCATACAATAGATTGGAAACTAAGCTACTCAACCCTTTGTTGAGAACGTCAGCTAATTGGCCATGACTAGGCACATGAGGTGTACAAATTGATCTACTCTTCAACTGTTTCTTAATAAAGTGTGTCGAATTCAATGTGCTTTGTTTGATCATGTTGGATGGGATTACAAGCTATGTCGATTGTAGATTTATTGTTGCAATATAGTCTCATAGGGCCATCTCACTCAATCTTCAAATCCTCAAGAATAATCTTTAGCCAAAGTAGTCCACATACACCTTAAGTCATTGCTCGAAATTCAGCCTCTGCACTTGCATAATCAGCATTGGTGTATGCCTTAGGAACCACCACTCCATTTCTTCTAAACAAAATACCTTTACCTATTGTTCCCTTGAAATATTGAATTACTCTTTAAGCCATAGTTGTTAAAATCGCGATTCTACCCTTATAATTTTACAAGTTTATAATTTTAGGAGGCCTTTTCGAGTTAACTCAGGTATAAAATTGTTTCCATATAGACTCATGGTAAAATTATAAATCTATATGTAAAATCAGTAAAATCTTACATTTTTAACCGAGTTTACTAATTCTACACATTTTAGTAAAAGGGGTTAAAAATTGAAAAATACAATTTAACTTTTATGAGATATAAATATTATTAGTTTTTTAAAAGAATTAGAATTATAATATAAGGTAATATTGATAGTAATACCATAATGATATTGGTATTGATGATGAAGATGACAACGATAATAATGATGATGAAGAGAGTTTGCAATAATTTACTAACATCATTGACAAACGATAATAATGAAGATTCCTTGATTGATCCAGCCCTTCATGTGTGCTAGAAACGCCGGAGGATGAGATTAAAGAGAGGCCTCCTACTCTGAATACCCAAAGGCAAACAATGGCGGTCAATGTTATGGAAAGTAGGGTATGTCAAAGAGAAAACACTTTGGGATCCTCTTCTGGTAGTGGAAAAAGTTAATCAAATCGCAAACGGAGGAAGAAACTTTTTGAGTGTCATAACTGCGTGTTTACTTGAAAAATTTCATCATATATATGAATTTTGCGGCTTGGAATGTAGGGGGTATTGGTGACCTAATCAAGGTAGTTGATGTAAGAAAATTGTGTAATGACAATGGTATATCTCTAGTCACTTTACTCGAAACTAGAGTAAATCACTTGTTTGAGGATAATATCAAACAAGCCATCAGTCGTTCATGGAATTTTGCCTTTAATAGTTTGGCCAGAAAAAGAATTTGGATAGGATGGGATCCGAGAACATGGGATGTGTTAGTTATAAAAGAACACCCCCGGTTTATTCATTGCTCCTGTACAAATAATAGAATAAATATATCATTCGTGGCAACTTTTGTCTATGCCTCTAATTCAGCCATGGAAAGAAAACAACTATGGGTTTAGTTGGAGAGTATTGCAACATCATTGGTGGGTCAACCATGGATCGTCCTAGGTGATTTCAATGTGACTAGAAGCATATCGGAAAATCTAGGAGGTAATAGGAGGATCAATCAAGAAATCCTAGATTTCAAAAGATTTATAAACATGGCAGAAGTGGATGATTTACGTTTTGTAGGAAGCTTCTATTCATGGTCAAATAAACAGGGTGAAAATCCTATATTAAAGAAGCTTGATCGGGTCTTAGTAAACATGGAATGGTTGAGCAGATTCCTACAGGTAGAAGTTAGATTCCTTGCACCAATATTTTTGATCATGCAGTGTGTATGGTGTGTGGGAATTTTTCTATTATGAGGAGGAAATCACATTTAAATTCTTTGAATTTTGGATAGAAAAAGAGGATTTCCTGAGTTTGGTATCAAAAACATGGACAACAAAGGTGGAAGGGTCAAAAAGCTTAAAACCCTTAAGTTTGAGTTAAAAAGCTTAAATAGAAAGGAGTTCTCTAATATATCAAGTAGAGTGAATCAAGCCAAACAGACATTGAGTGCTATTTAAAACTCAATAGGACAAGGAGATTTGACCATGGTTAGGGAAGAGAAAGAAGCCTTCCAAAGATATTATACCTTGAGGAATGCAGAGGAATGTTTTTTTAAGCAAAAGTCTAGAATCAAATGGCTATCTCTTGAAGATAAGAACACTTTCTTCTTCCATAAAGCCATGATTCAAAGACATAACAGGAGTGCGATCCGATTTTTGTATAGGGAGGATGGCTCTTTGGCAGTTGGAGATGAGGCTTTAAAAGAGGAAGTGGTGGCCTATTTTTCTAAACTATTTGAAGAGCCAAATGGGTTGCAAAGTGAAATAGAGATGGAAAATGTAGTAACTTGGAAGTTGAATGACCAACAAGTGGAATTCTTTAATTCACCTTTTTTAGAGGAAAAAACTAAGGAAGCTTTTTTCAACCAATCCAATGGCAAAGCCCCTGGGCCAGATAGCTACTCTATAAATTTTTTCAAAATAGCATGGCCTATAATTGGGGAAGATATCTCAAAAACAATTATGGATTTCCTTACCTTAGGATCTCTCCTTAATCATGTGAACAGTTCCATTATTACTTTGGTGCTTAAAATTTCAAATGCATCAAAATTAGCGGATTTCAAATCCATATCTTGTTGTAATGCCATCTATAAAGCTATATTTAAAGTGCTTGCAGCTCGGATTAAAGTGGTCCTCACCTCTTTAATAGGTAGGGAGCAATCTGCTTTTGTCCCAAATTGGAAAATCACTGATAATATTTTTATTACACAAGAACTGGTCAATGGGTATCATACCAATTGTGGTCTTCCTAAATACCATCAGAGTAGACATCATGAAAGCTTATGATACACTAAATTGGGTTTTTTTGGAAAAAACACTTTTGTGTATGGGATTTCCTACCCATTTTACAAAGCTTCTAATACAATGCTTCATAACTCTTAAGATTCTCTATTAATTTAAATGGGGAACTTGTTAGATTCATCCCTAGCCATAGGGGGATTAAGACAAGATCTTATTTCACCTTATTTGTTTGTGGTTGCAATGGAGATTTTATCAAGTTTATTTTGGAAGATGGCTCGAAATCCAGAATTTTCTTACCATTGGAGGTACAAAGAGGAGAGAATCACTCATCTTTGCTTTGTAGATGATCTAATGGTATTTTGTAAAGGAGACATTAAATCCATCATGATGATTAAAGAGGTATTATTGGAATTCCAATCTATCTCGGGACTCAAAGCCGATCCAGCCAAAAGTAAATTTTTCTTCTCAAATGTGAATATGACTACGAAGGAAGATGCACTTAAGGCATTTGGATTTCAAGAAGGGAATTTGCCGATACGCTAGTTAGGGGTCCCCCTCATTTCAACTAAATTGAAAAGGGATGATTGTGAATTGCTTGTATCAAAAATAGCATCAAGGTTGGAAACTTAGATGAGCAAATATCTTTCATAAGTGGGGAGACTTCAGCTCTTAAAGTCAGTTATCTTTGCAATGGAAGTGTTCTAGGTGTCAATCTTCATATTACCAAAGAAAGTCATAAGGTAGATAGAACAGCTAATGAGAAATTTTCTCTAGAGTGGAAGACTAAACATAGCAACTAAAGCTAAAATAAGATGGGAAAATATTTGTATTCTTTTAGTTGAAAGGGGATTGGGATTACCACAACTTGAATCATTAAATAAAGTAGCTCAACTCAAGCACATATGGCCATTATGTAACACTAGTGTTAAAGGCATTTAGGCAGATTGGATACACACTATCTTCCTTAACGAAGGAGTTTCTGGATGGTCAAAACCCTTTCATCATGCTCTTGGTCTTGGAAGAAAATCTTAAAATTGTGTAATCTAGCAAGACCCTTACTTGAATGGAGAGTGGGAAATGGCCTTTCAATAGCCCTTTGGTCGGATTTTTGGTTACCACGAGGTCCATTGGATAATATAGTGAGTGCAAGGAAATAGCTTCTTCAAGTATACCTCGGAATGCCAGAGTGTGCAGCTTAATTGAGAATGGAGAATGGGCCCTACCTCAAGGACAAATCTAGGACTATTCAATTATCCCGTCAAATGTATGCCTGAATCCAGATTTATAAGACAAACTTATATGGAGACCGTCTCTAAACGGGGTCTTCTCTATCAAGAATGCATACTCAACACTTAAGCCTCTAAGTAATACTATATTTTGGACCAATTTAGTATGGAACAAAAAATCAATATCAAGACATAGCTTTATCCTATGCTTGCAATGAATAGAAAGTTATACACTTTGGATAAACTAAACCAGTGGAGAATTACAACCTAGACAATGTGTTTCTTGTGCAACCAAGGTGTCACGACTATCCCACCTCTGTGGTAGTAGGCAAGCCTTCACGTAATTCCAAAGGCCAACGATCGAGCCTAAAACCTGTGTATCAAGGAATAAGCTACACAACGTAGGCAACAATAAGTAAAGAGACACGGGCAGGAATCAATAAATATGAATACACTTTTACTAATATTCACAAGGGACTTGCTACAATTAAAGAGTGGGTGGGGGTGTGAGTACTCTTCTGGATTGAAGCTCTTACTCACCACTTGATTGATCACGGTCAAGGCTTTCCCAGTTTACACAAACCCCCACGTACTCTTTAGTTGTAGCAAGTCCCTTATGAATATTAATAAAAGTGTATTCATATTTATTGATTCCTGCCCGTGTCTCTTTACTTATTGTTGTCTACGTTGTGTAGCTTATTCCTTGATACACAGGTTTTAGGCCCGATCGTTGGCCTTTGGAGTTACGTGAAGGCTTGCCTACTACCATAGAGGTGGGATAGTCGGTGCCGTACAGTCTTAGTGATGAGAATGCCCCGGACTGTGACACAAGGCATGGAAAACCATCAACATTTATTCTTCCAATGCTCATTTTCGTCAGCAGTATGGAAAGAAGTAATGTCTAGTTTGGGATGGCCAATAGCCCATATTTCGTGGCAGCAAGTCTTAGATGGTTCATCCAGTAATCTAGTGAATTTAGCAGACGGATAAATGAAAATCAGCACTAGCAGCTACAATTTATTGTATTTGGCATACAAAAAATTTGACTCATCTGGGGTAAAGAAATCCTAGCACAAATAGCTTAGCAAGACTTATTTTGAATTATATTCATGTAATCGAATAAGACATAATAGTTAGCATTTTTCAATGCATGTAATGCAATAGGTCAGAGGTGGCTATCCCTAACAAAATTTTGTAAATAGTAGGCAATGTTCCATTTCCGCTTTGCTGTTGTAAATCTCTTTTTTAGTTGAATGAAATTACTGAATTAGCGCGCCCCCCCCCCCCCCAAAAAAAAAAACTCTTCGACGATTCTATATAGAATCGCGAGTTTGACAACCTTTTTAAGCTGCTTATAGATGAACTTTCTTTGGACAATGCGTAGATTGGGTAATTACACTCAATGTAAATGCTATATCTGGTCATGTATTAGATAAATAAATGAGCCTTCTTACTAGGCGTTGTTACATCTCTCTGTCAACTGCAACATCCCCTTTTGCTTTTCTAAGCTTAAGATTATGATCAATAGGTGTGCTTGCAGGTTTGCATGTTGTATTTCCTGTTTCCTTAAGAAGATCTATAACATACTTCTTTTGTGACATAAAAATTCCCATCCTACTTTATCCAAAAAAAAAAAAAAAGAAAATTCCTATCCTAGAATGCACAAATTCAATTATGAGAAAATGCTTTTAGCCTTCCCACTACCTTAATCTCAAATTCCTTCGCTAGATACTGACTCAAAAAATGTTTCTCTTTGTCATCAGTATACATTAGGAGAATAGTGGTGGGTATTTTTTTTCTATCTTTTCCTTGAATCAATGGTAATTTAGGAAGCCTAATGTTGAAGTTAATAGAGATTCTGGAAGAAACTGGTCGCTGAGCCTTGAAGGCAAGAATTTGTCCCATGATGCAATTTGGCTCTCAATTGGAAAGCAAGTGAATATGGAGCTTTATGCCTTTTTGTGACTGATATAGTCATATGCTATATGTAGACTGAACTTGGTTCTAAGTTCTATGATCTTAAAATGTTTGTTTCTACTTTATTTTTCCTTTTCTTTTGGTAAAATGTAGGGTTTCATATAAAGTTTATTTTGAATGTTCACAGGCTGGATGGGAGCATTTTAGGACTTTGGAATGATAGATTTCTTACGAGTGTGTGCACTGATACTTCTATCATATTTTTCAGGGAGAATAAAGCCCCATATCTCCTCATTGATTTCTCAAATTTGTTGACGATAAATGTGTGGGTAGACTTCTCTTGAATATTCTGCTCTTTCATATTTTCTTGAGGTTTAGTCGAAGGATCTTTTTCCTCATCTTCTGTTGAATTTGATTCTTTCAGTTATGTGCTGGGAGCTGTGTTTCTGCAGCTTTGTAAAGCTCTTTCTCTTGAGGAGCATCCCATTGTCCAAAAGCCATTAGACCCCTCCCTTTTTATTCACAAGTACACAAATTGTAAGCACTTCTATGCAATCTGATGCTGATTTCTGGTTTCACCTTTATGGCAGCGTCAAGTCATTCTATGCTGATTGATTAGGTGTCTGTTTTGCACAGTTGATTTACATGTTTATTTTTTGATTTTGTTACTTGTGCCTTTGTGGTTCTTTGAAGCATTATTGCATGTCTGTATTCTGGGAACTTGTACTATTTCATGGTTACTTGCATATATACAGCTTAGAATGATGATGTTTAGGTTTTTCTATGGCTGGCATGTTATACTTATGTGTTCTTTTTAGAATTAAATAAAAGGGAAAGTAAAGGTTAACAACTTACAATTTTAAGGTGAAGCTAAAATGTATAGACACATTCATAGGGAAATCTTATTGCAAGAAGGATTAATTGTTTTCATCGTTATATTTATTTATCTGTTTATATATGTATTTATTATGGGTCTTTCCATTACTAGGGAGTACTACTATGCATAGAGGAGTTTATTTGGAAGCTAAAATAATGATGCTTGTTTATATACATTTTTATGAGGAATAATAGGGAGGCTAGAAATGACACATCTCTCGAGATGGTGATAGCTTGGTATTACAACATGACAGATTTTAGCATTTTTATCTGACTTTAAGCTTGTGAAAGGCATGTTGTCCAGCAAGGGAGTGATATGATAAATTCAACTTAGATGGAATTGATTGTTTCCTTGCTATATTTATTTATTTATTAATCTGAGGTAATATAACTTAGATGGAATTGATTGTTTCCTTGCTATATTTTTTTATTTATTAATCTGAGATAGGATGTCTATCATTTTTGAAAGTTGCAATAATGAGCCTTGTTGATTGGACAATACAACACAATTCCGAGCAAACAGTTCAAAAAATCAAGTAACACAAGTAGAGTTTCTGAAAAAACGAGAGAGAGAGAACTTTATTGATTTCAAAGTTGTATTTACAAAGAACTTGCTAATCTGCGACTATGAGCCTGAATGTGTAGCATGCATAAGTGAGTGTATGTGGGTATAGGGGTTTGTATAGGACTATGGGTACATATGGTCATATGTCTATTGGTCTGTGTATAAGGTTATGTATGAAAGAAAGAATATGGGTTTGTATGTAAGTATGAGTATTGATATGTATGGAAGGGTGTATACATCAATGTAGATGAGCGGGTATATAGGTAAGTGTTTGGGTCTGTGTATAGGTTTGTGTGTGGGGTTTTGGGTGGGTGAGTATCGGCAATGAAGGTCACCATGAGGATGAAGGTTGGAGATGGTGGTTAGTGAATGGTTGGTGACATGAGCAAGTTGCTCATCAGATTCCTCCGTCTCTCTAAAGTGACTGACATAATGAGCTGAAAAAAAAACTCTTACTGCTCTCTACACATGGCTTCTAGCACTAACTCTGCTGATGACACTACTCGCTCCTACTATAGGATTCCAGAAGTCTATCACCATTGATTACAGCTGTACTACTACAGACAAAAAGTAGAGAAAATAAAAATAAAAGGTACTGTGATTATAGATCTCTTTCAATTCTCCTTATCTGCCCCGACTGGGTCCCTTTTCCACATTAGCTGATGGCTGACTTCGGCCCTTCTCCCTCCTTACATGTACATTAGTGGTTGGGGCCTTAACCTGATTCGTATCACTTGTATAAATACTTTCTTATGAGTAGAATAAGAGGAAGGGCAGGAATTATTTTGGATGAAAAGGGCAGGAATTATTTTGGATGAAAAGGGCAGGAGTTATTGTCTCTTTCTTTTCCTGATTTATGAGACTGGTGGGATTTCTGTAATGAGCTCCCAAATCCTTATCATCAGAGATTCCAACATGAAAGGCAGGAACACTAACAAAGTCAAATGCCAATTACATCTAAATTTTTTGGTTGGTTAACCCATGGCTGTATCCTATTCCACAGACTGCAAAATTCATAGAATGATAGTCATTCAGCTGGCCTACCCCCTTATGATAAACATTTATGAGATGGGAAATTCATGAAATAGTCACCAGTATAAAGATCTTTAGAATGCCTGCTTCCTCTTGTAGGGGCCAGTCCTTTTTTTCTTGTTTTTTTTGGGTAATTAGTCCTTTTTTTCTTTTAATATCATATTAGAAATAAGCTCTAGTTTTGAAGCCTCAATTGCAATCTCTGCACAACAATCAATAAACAGAACAAAGTGTTAAAGGGAGGCTTTCATAATGTTTGGTTCTACTAAGCAGTTCCTCCCCTTGCATTTACCTGTAACGTTGAATTTGCTTGTGTCAACACCGTCAAACCACTTACCAATTGGTTTAGAGCATGTTACTTCACCTAATTGTAAAACTAAAAGGAATCCTGCTAAATATTCAGCCATTTCACAGAATAAAACTAGTGCCATAAGAAGTAAATCAAGAGCTGGTGTTCTCTTGCTATTATTTTAACAACTACTGGAGCTACTCTAAGAGGTTGTCTTCACACTTTTGCAAATAGATGCGCACAAGGTTCTTGCTATCTGCTGTCAACAGTATTAGGACGATAGTATGACTGAAAGCTACCTGTGTTTGTTCTACATACATCTTGGCAATCCTCTTCTCAATCAACCCTCTTCTGCATGTAAAGAAAAATTTAAGGTAGTACTGAGTGTTGGATTACTTATTAAAGGAGACTTCTTTTTCCGCAATTAGATCCTACTGGGGTTCTCAGCTTCTTGCCCTCTATATTGCTGCACAGTTGTCAGGGTTAATCTTTAGCTTCTAATTGTTTTAGAGCAAACAAAATGATTTTTACTCATCCCAAAAAAAAAAAAAAAAAGATTTCAAGTTCATTTGCTCCATTTTAGTCCATAAACTGTCCATAAGGACTTTTGAGTGTTTGGTCCTTACTAGGTGTCAAGGAGTTTTGATGGAGATTGGATACAGGCACGATGCCAGACCGCATTGAGGTCATTACATATTTATGTAATTGTACTTAATATAATTGGTAACTATTGAATAAACTATTTTTGAAAGAAAGTCTTTTTGGATGAAATTTTTAAAGAAAGTCTTGTTACAACCCTTTTTTTCATTTGACAAAATTTTCACTGTGTTACTCCCCCACCCAGCCAAAAAGCGTCCACCCACTCACACTCAACAAAAAAAAAAAGAAGGGAATTTGTCTCCTTATTTTTGATCCATTGATTTAGAAACGTAATTTGTTTTTCCTTTTGTAGATTTATCAGGAGGAAGAAACAATGATGTGGAGAAATCTGCAATGCGTATCATAGCCAGAATGAATAGGGATTGGATGCAGGTATACTTTCTCATTCAGTGCTATGTGACCTTTGTGCCTGTTGCAGTTTTGGTATCAATCATGGTTCTCATAAATTAGAAAAGTTAGTAGTAAGGACTGAAATTAAGTGATCTTTACAGACCGGGAGAAAACCCAGTGGATTATGGGGGGCAGCTGTATATATCTCCGCAATTGCTCACGGTATCAAGTGTTCCAAATCTGACATTGTAAGTTAAGTTCCATGCATTTGTGGTCGCATGCAGCATCAACTTTGATGATCATAATGTGGGCCAGTTTGTCATCCTACTTTGTAGTGCCTGATATGACAGATTTAGTATGCTATTCAGACACCTAACTTGGAAATTTAAATTCTTATAGTCCTAAACTTAAATAAAAAAATACTTTTGCGCTAGAAGTAGAAGGGATGTCAAACCAATGTGGCTTTACTTCAGTATGGATGGGGAGAAATCAAGATCATTGGAGCATTTTCTTTTCTGATTGTAACTATGGTAAGACATGTCTTTTTACCTTGTATTTGACGTATTCTGGATTTGTTCCCAGTTGAGATTGGTGCACCTTTGTGAAGCAACATTGACGAAGAGGTTGGTTGAATTCGAGGACACAGAATCTGGAAGTTTAACGGTATGTCTTTTGCAGTATATTCAATTGGTTTCTGTCATTAAAATAACTCATGGTATTGCAGGAGTCATGATTTGGGGATGACAGAGTTCATCTTTCTACAAATTATGCTCAATCATTTTTGTTGAAATTATGCAATATTTCAATGTTGATGCTGATCAATTTCTCTACTTCATTTGTGTAGCTTTTCCTTATTGTTTGTTTTCTGTTCTATGAAATCTTGCTTTGGAGATAGCAGAGTTCCTTTTTCTTTTTTTAAATTTCTTTTACCCTCCAAAAAAGGAAAATCTTGATTTGCTGATCAGTTTTCTGTTGTAGTCTAGATTGAGGAGTTAAACACAAAGGCAATAAATGAAAAGCAAAGTATTTCGGTGGATAAGTCTGACCCAAGAGAGTTGCTATGCGAGCACAAGGGATCTGATGACCACCCTCATTATGCCATAGGGCTATGTTATTCGTGTTATGATGATGTGAGTTTTTTTCCCCTTGTATTTCCTTCACCACATTGATTCTGTATTCAACTTGAGCAATTATTACATATTTACTGTTCTAGCAGTTTATGAAAATTTCAGGGGGCCTTGAGGGAGGATTAGATCCTCCAGCTTTCCAGCGTGCTGAGAGGGAGAGGGCTGAAAAGGAAAATTTGGAAAAATCATCATCAAAAGATATCTCAGATGACTCAATTATGGTGAGTACGTCTGTTCTTTGTTTTGACTTATAAAAGTTTAATTATAAATATGCAGTCTTATAATTCTATTACCTTACTATATCAGCTATCTGCTTTTGCCTGGGTTTTAGTTCCTCTCGTCTAATTATTGCAAGCAGTGATAATTGCTGTCAGCTGAAGATATAAACATTGATAGTTGTTGTCAGTTGAAGATATTAATATTATTTGGGCTAATATTAGTCTTTTATCGACTTTTGGAGAGATTCTGGTGATGTAATGGTTAGAGTTTTAGTTAATCCTCATAACTTATATGTTCAATTTCTATCAGCCTGAGGAGTTGGATTATAATCGGCACATGGATGGAACTAAAGCAAATGATGTAGACCGCTCAAAATGCAATAATGGTAACTTCAGTGAAATAAATGATGCAAACATGCAACGTGGGGATGAGTCTGACAACCTTTCTGACATTGATGATGTTGAGGTTCTTCACTGTTTCTTTTCGCTCTCCCTCCCTCTCTCTCTCTCTCTCTCTCTCTGTGTAGTGTAACTTCTCTTTTGAAAGGTAGCTTTTTGCTGCTGGTTTATCAAATCTTATTTTACCCAGTATACTGCTGTGGGGAAAAAATTCTGAAAAAAAAAAATCTAAATTACTTTAGAAAATATCCAGTTTTCATACCATAGAAAATTTTGTTCTACTCTTGGTAACTAGAGGCTTGCATACCTTCTCCTCATGGTAACTAGAATTTAATTTGACTTTTTTTATATTGTTCCTTGTCTGAAGGTTGAGGGCTATCTTCACAATGAGGAGGAAAAACGCTACAAAAAGATAATTTGGGAAGAAATGAACCGAGAATATCTTGAGGTAATAGTCATATTGTAAAATGTTTAGTATTCTATCAATTTTCTTACTGAATTAGGCCTATCCTTCTGAAAGTTGCAGCTTGAGCTACTTTTTCCCCAAATACACGAGAATCTTTACTGGATTTATCTTAAAATGTGTCTCATGGATCCTTTGATCTTGTTACCAAGTTGATCTTAAAATGTTGTACATCGGGGGTTGCTTTCTGGTTGGTCTGCCAAGTTCACTGCATGTCATAATATGTTACTTGATGACTTCTTCTTTCTTCTGGTGGTGGTTTTTGGATATTTTATCGGTACAACCTTTGCGATTATAGCCAATATCTTATTACAGCCAATTCTCGCTACTTCAGGAGTAAAAGGGCATTTACCTACTACAGAGTTGGTGCAATTTAATTGGTGTTTCAATCACAAGTGTAGATCCAATAAGAACTGTGACTAAGTCATTCCGAAGAAGCATCGCATTGCATAAGTATAGTGTCATGAAGGCAAGGACTGCTGCATCTTCTGCAGGTTTGAATGTAATGTTAAATCTGCTAGAGTTCTCATGTAGTAAGGGTAGGTCTTTCCTTGGAAAGAGCGCATCACATTGTTTGAATGACATCAAGTAGTAGGTACCTACATCTCAACAAGGACTTAGTTGTAGTGTTTAATATGTAAGAGTTCGCATGTCTTTAGGTGATTGAGGATGCATAGTGTTGAAATGAGTATTGCTTTATTGTGGAAGGTGGAATGTTAAAATTTTTTACCGGCATAGTAATAAGATGATGGATAAAATGATTAAGCTAAGATGAAAAAGCTAGGATGTTGAAGAGCTTAAATTTTAAGCTGTGGTGCACAAGAAAAAATTAAAACAAGAATGGAGTGGGCCTCGTGTAGATGACTCGTTGAAGGACGAAGTTGACAGAAATATAGCTCTCAAATTTGTTACAAGAATTGAAACTATCAATGAGTGTTTACACCCCCCAATCAGGATCAGACAAAGCTTCCAAAGTTCGATTTAAGGAGGATCTAGATGAGATAGAGTAGGGTATTCTTCAGGGTGAGAGGTTATTGTGTGAGGTCATTAAATGGACATTTAGGAAAGGAAACAAGCAATATGAAACGTGGTGGATGTGATTTTTAGGGAAGAAATGTAGAAGGGAAAAAGGACTATGAAGATGTACATGGTGGATATGTTTTTCCCCCTTTGATTGAAAACAATAAAACTAATTAAATGGAATTAAGTGGATTCTTATGCAATACAAAAATATTCATTTCAATTGGATATGGTTTGGTTGCTGTTGGCAGTGGCTATCAAATGAACAAAAGATGAAAGCGGTGAAGATGGGATGATAAGAAGGATCTGCCGAGCACACGGGTATGGATATAATAAGAAATAATGTATTAACAAAAATGTTTGAGTAGTACCTATAAATGAGAAAATGAAAGCTAGATTTAGAGTGATTTGAAACACTAGACAGGTTCAGATAAACAGAAAGACATGGAGGGAATAATTAAAATATGTATGATATACGGACAGGAATAAGGTTTGAATCTATCCTTATTGTTCTCTTTCAATTTTGGTTGATGGCATTTCTTCCGTTAATGTATATAATTGCTGATATATTATGTATTAGCACTTTGATTCCTATCACGTTGTTTGCTATATTCTATTTCAAATACTGATATTTAACAAATAAAACTGGACCTTTCTATCATAGTATGTAGTTCTGTAAGTAGAATGATAGGAGGTTGTTGAAAGAATATGTTGATATATATGTGGTTGTATCTCTATTTTGAATGCTCTTCAAAGGCTTCTGTGTTGGGTTGGGTTATTGACACTGGAAGCCTTTCTTGGATATTTTGTTGGTTTTGGTGCATGTGTAGAATTTAATGGCATTTTTGATACTTTTTCTTGATGGAAATGATGTTTCTCATTCTAAATTTACTTAATATGGATGGCAAGGAAAAAAAAGCTATAGTATTTCTTACGCATTTTACTGTGTAACAACATTTTCTCAAGCAATAAAAGAAACAACCTTTTTCATTCTTACTTTTGTGCATGACAATATGACATAATGCCTCTTTATGGTGATATGCTGTCTACAGGAACAAGCAGCTAAGGAAGCAGCTGCAGCAGCTGCCAAGGAAGCTTCTGCTGCTAATTTCAAGAATGATTCAGAGGATGTTCAAGCTGCAAAAGAGTTAGCTGCAGCTGCCGCTGCTTCTGTGGCCAAGTCAAGAAAGGTAGTTTGCTTAAATATACTATTTTCCACCTTTGCCTTTGTATTATCGCTATGTATCTGTTATGATTCCAGAAAGTTCTGGATAAACTTGTATTAAGAATTTCAACAATATAATTCCGGTGATAGTTCCGGGTTAGAACAAGAACGGAAATCAAATACAATCACAACTGAGAACTAAACTATCTACACTCAATGCTAGAAGGAAGCCCAAATGCCCTCCTCCGTAGCCCTCACCGGCAATCAGGCGGCCAAGGCACCTTTTGCCAGATTTCCCCCTCTTCTCTCTCTTTGTAATAAACTTTGTTATATTTCTGTTCTCCTCTAATTCCCCCCCCACCCCCCCCATAACCAACTATTTATAATCCACTCCCTTGGTCCCCCCTTCATTTCCATGTCAGCCACGTCCAGCTGTCTTCTTCTCTCCACGTTCCTAGATCCAGCTCACATAGTCCAACTCAGCCACTACTTCCACCTCAGCTCTTTCTATTTTATTTATTACATATTTGACCCTATTATATCATGTATCTCTACTACTACTCTTTCCTTCCTTCCGTATACTTCTTATGCCTCGCTCCTCTTCCTCCTCTGATACACTTTCATTGGCAGGGGTGTATCAATTACCTCCCTCGATAAAATGTCCTTGTCCTCAAGGACAAAATCTAGGAAGAGTGAAGTAAACTCGGATGTGTCCATCCACGAGACATGATCGGGTCCTTGATCTTGCCATTGCACCAGGACTTGGGGAGTTGCTATTGATCTGTCGCGCTTAAATCGTCTTCCCATGATGGCTATGGGAAGATGACCCATAGATGCTGAATCCTCGGGCATGTCTGGTGGAAGATCCACTGTCGAAGGAAAGGATCCCACCGCCTTCTTTAGGAGCGAGACGTGGAAGACAGGATGTATGCGACAGTTGGTAGGTAATTGCAATTTGTATGCCACTTGTCCAATTCGTTCAACAATTTGGAATGGTCCAAAAAATCTTGGAGTCAGTTTGCAAGTACAATTTTTGAGCTGCAGGCGAAAAGATACACGCCGCTTCAAGAACACCCACTCTCCCACTTGGAATTCCACCTGTCGTCGATGCTTGTTTGCATTCTTATAGTAGGTGGATTGCGCATGGGCTAGATTGTGTCTTAATAGTTGAAGAATGGCGTCTTTGTCCCGTAGTGCCTTACGCAACTCTGGGTTTCGTATTTCTTTATCAACGAAGGATTGCAAGATAGGAGGGGGTCGGCCATAAACTATTTCGAATGGCGACATTTTGGATGCTGTATGGTAGGCCGTGTTGTAGTGGAATTCCGCCCAAGGAAGCCATGCTTTCCATAGTGTAGGATGATGGCTCACAAAGCATCGAAGATACCCTTCAAGGCAACGATTTAGAACTTTTGTTTGTCCATCCGTGTCCGGGTGGTATGCGGTGCTGTAGTGTAGGAGGGTGCCCTTCAATTTAAAGAGTTCGGTCCAGAAGTTGCTTGGGAAGGTGGGGTCTCGATCACTCACAATGGTCTTTAGATAACCATGAAGCCGAACAATTTCTTTGACGAACACTTCTGCTATCCCCTTAGCTGTGTAAGGATGTTTGACGAGAAGGAAATGGCCATACTTGGAGAGACGATCGACCACCACGAGGATTACATTAAACCCCTTGGATTTCGGCAATCCTCCAACGAAATCCATGGAGACATCCTCCTAAATAGCCGTTGGTATTGTTAATGGGCACAACAATCTTGCAGGTGCCAAAGCTTGATACTTCTGGCGCTAACACATTGCATAAGTCGCTACAAAATCCATCACATCCTTCTTAATCCCAATCCAAAACACATTTGCAGCTATCCGACGATAAGTTTTGAGGAACCCAGCATGCCCTCCAATGGGTAAGGAGTGAAACTCATGTAGAAACACTAGGGGCCACCTAGACTTAGCTGGGATTACCAACCTCCCATGATGGAATAAGGTGTTTTGCACAAGGTGAAACCCCCGGCCCGCTGATTCTCCCCTCTTCAACAATTGCATCTTTGCAGCTAAAGTCGGATCAGCCTCCACTTCACTCCTAATGGTTGATAGGTCTGTCCATATAGGTCCTGTGATTTGCATCGGATGTCTCTTCAAACTTCCTCGACAGGGCATCTGCCACTTTATTCTCCGCTCCCCTTTGATATTGAACTTCGAAGTCATACCCCAAAAGTTTAGGTAACCAATTTTATTGATCAGGAGTCATGATCCTTTGTTGGAGTAGATGTTTAAGGCTTTTTTTATCAGTACGGACAACAAATTTTTTGCCCAAGAGATAAGGTCGCCAATGCTGAATTGCTAACACCAAGGCCATGAGTTCCTTCTCATAAGTGGACTTTGCTAGCGTACGATCAGCCAAGGCTTTACTAAAGTAAGCAATTGGCCTATTGTCTTGCTGTAAAACCGCCCCTAGCCCTCTTCTAGAGGCATCACATTCCACAATGAACATGTGGGAAAAATCGGGCATTGCTAATACTGGAGCTGTCACTAATGCCTCTCTCAATCCATTGAATGCGGTGGTAGCTTGTTTTGACCATTCAAACCCGTTCTTTTTGAGCAAATCTGTTAGAGGTTTAGCTATCTTACCATAATCTTTGATGAATTTGCGGTAGTATCTAGGTAATCCAAGGAACCCTTGAAGACCTTTAAGGGTGGATGGTTGAGCCCACTCCACTATGGATTGTATCTTGGATGGATCCATAGCCACTCCCTCCTTCGATATGATATGTCCCAAATACTCCACCTTAGCCTATCCAAACATACACTTCTTTCTATTGGCAAAAAGCTACTATTGCTTTAGGATAAGGAATACTTGTTCTAGGTGTTGAAGATGTGTATCCCAATCTCCACTATATACCAAGATATCATCAAAGAACACCTAGACGAATTGTCTTAAATAAGGTCGAAAAATCTCATTCATCATCGCCTGGAACGTTGCAGGTGCGTTGGTCAATCCAAAGGGCATGACTAAGAACTCGTAGTGACCTTGATGAGTGTGGAAGGCCGTTTTATGAATGTCTTCCTCAGCCATTCGGATTTGATGGTATCCGGATTGTAGATCAATTTTAGAGAAGACACTAGCCCCATATAACTCATCTATAACCGGGATAGGATACTTATCTGCTATCGTCACCTCATTGAGGGCACGGTAGTCTACACAAAATCTCCATGACCTATCCTTCTTCTTCACTAAAATCACCGGACTAGAAAAGGAACTTGTGCTTGGACGAATGATTTCTGCCTCCAACATATCACGTACTAGCCTCTCTATCTCATTTTTTTTGCACGTACGCGTATCTGTAAGGTCTCACGGAGATGGGACCTTTCCCTTCTACGATAGGAATGTGGTGGTTCATGGAACGAAGGGGGGGTAAGCCCTTTAAAGTGTTGAAGATGTCCCTGTATTCTCTTAACAATTTACCTAAACTCGCCTCCTTGATTTCCTCCTCTCCTTGCGATGTTGCTACCATCACCCATAGCTATTTACATTCATCCACATCTCCTAGCTTCTGTAACGATTTGTATGAGATTGGAAATCGGCACAAAGTTGGATCTCCACATAGCAGATACTCTTCCTCCTTTTGAGTGACCTTGATAGTCATTTTGGCCCAATCTACCTTTACTTCTCCCAACGTTTTCAGCCATGCCACACCTAATATCAGGTCTACCCCTTTCAACTCCATTACATAACAATCCACGCCCATGATATACGGTCCCACTTGAAGTTGCAGGTTAGAACAAAACCCATGGGACTCTATGGATCTTCCATCCCCTAATGTCACTTTAAATGAACGATGATCAGATAATGGTATTCCATGATGTGCAGTCCATTCTAGTGACACAAAGTTGCGACTAGCTCCACTATCTACCAGAATCACGATAGGGGAAGAGGCCAGCTTACCTTGCATTTTCATTGTACAAGGTTCATTGAAACCTTGCATTGCCAATAATGACAATGACAGAGGAACTTGTTCGCCTGCTGGTTGCCCTTTGTCCCATTCTTCTTCCCCTGGAGCTTCTTCCAGTACTAACAATTGGAATGTTTTGTTTGGACATTGGTGGTTTGGATTAAAGTGCTGGTCACACTTGAAACATAAGCCCTTTGCCTTTTTGTCCAAGAATTCCGCGTGCGATAATTGCCTCTGTCCGGGAAATTGTCTCGTGCCATCCTTAACCACTCCATGTCCTACTGCCGGTGGAACCCCTCCTCCCATGGAATGATCCTATCTTCTGGGTATGGTTGATCCGTCTCTAGATAACATTCGTGTCTCATCAATCACCGTAAACTTGGGAACTCGTGGTGATGCCGGAGATGAAAAAATTCCTGAGTTACTATTGTTCATTTGATGGGAATATTGTGATTGTGGTGCTGGTGGTCGAGTGTCAGTGCGGCCTTTGTTCCGTGGTCCATGGTGAAGAAGATACCCGAGTCAAACTCTCGTTCAATTTTAACTGCCAAGTCCATGGCGTGTTCCAAAGTAGCCAGAGCAAAAGTGTCCACACGTGTCTAGATTGGATCTCGTAAGCCCCCTATGAAGTACCCCAATAATTGCATTTCCGGCATTGTTGGAGCGTGGGAGATGATGGACTCGAAATCTTCAACGTACTGTTGAACCGTGCCACATTGCCTCAGTTGTGATAAACTCTTGAAGAGGTTAGAGGCAAGCAAACCCCTGTATCATTTCATGATTTCCTCCTTTAGGCGTGGCCAGGTCAGATCCGCCTCTCTTCGTTGCAACATTCAGAACTAGTGATTGCATCGCTCTCTCATGCACATTGCCGACAGCACTACCTTCCTATCCTTTCTCATCTGTTGTGCGGTGAAATATTGTTCGGCCATCAAGATCCAATTGGAGGGATCATCTCCGTCGAACGCTGGAAGTATTAGGCGTGATGCATTGGTACGAAACTCGTCTTCCATTTCTATTCCTCTCTCACCACTGATAGGAATCTCTGATCCAACTTCTATGGAACACGGACCATCCACGCGTTTGCCATGATCTTTTATCATGGAAGAACCACCGCTGGATTGTCCTCCCGTATCCTTATTGAGCCATATGTCTTCTAGTAGCTTCTGGATGCGATCCATCTTGTCTTGTATGGTGGATAGTTCTCCACCCATGTTTTTTTGTTCTTCTTCCATTGCCCCCAGCTGCTGTTGGATGTTCGTGACATCTAGATGTATCCCCTCTACAGTCCTTTCTAATGTTTCAACGTGAGTTTCCATCCGTGTCATGCCTCAATGTATGATGCAGTGAACTTCGTCGAGGTGATCCAATTCTCCGGAGGTGTTTCCCGGCAATGGAACTAATTTGTTATGATTCTGGAAAGTTCCAGATAAACTTGTATTAAGAATTTCAATAATATAATTCCGGTGATAGTTCTGGGTTTGAACAAGAATGGAAATCAAATACAATCACAACTGAGAACTAAACTATCTATGCTCAGTGCTAGAAGGAAGCCGAATGCCCTCCTCCGTAGCCCTCACCGGAAATCAGGCGGCTGAGGCACCTTCTGCCAGATTTCCCCCTCTTCTCTCTCTTTGTAACAAACTTTGTTATATTTCTGTTCTCCTCTATTTCCCTCCACAACCAACTATTTATAATCCACTCCCCTGGTTCCCCCTTCAATTCCACGGCAGCCACGTCCACCTGTCTTCTTCTCTCCATGTTCCTAGATCCAGCTCACATAGTCCAGCTCAGCCACTACTTCCACCTCAGCTCTTTCTATTTTATTTATTACATATTTGACCCTATTATATCATGTATCTCTACCACTACTCTTTCCTTCCTTCCGTATACTTCTTATGCCTTGCTCCTCTTCCTCCTCTGATACACTTTCATCGGCAGGGGTGTATCAGTATCTGCCGGAAGTGAAAAAAAAAAGAAGGGATATCTATCAGAAAATAATCCACAGATTTTGGTTCTAACCTAACATTATCCAGACTAAGGGAGATAATTATTGTTAGGTTCCAACAGCATTCTTGAAAGTTTGGAGAATTAGATATCTTTTTCTGTTGTTTCACATGGTTACTTATGAATAGAGTACATCCTTAGATAACCAAGAAATAAATTTTCTAGGAACAAATCTATCTAACCTATAGAGTACAAGTTGGAAATATTAAAGCAAATAAGATACAAACATATCTCACATATCCTAACTATTTGTAACAATGGAAAATTAGCTAAGATACAGCAAATTTCATCAAATCTTGAAGTCTTCTAGTACTCCCCCTCAAGCTGGCTTGAATATTTTTTCCAAAGACAGCTTGGAAATTAGATGGTCTAATCAAGGCTTATGAAGTCCTTTAGTAAGGATGTCAGCAACCTGCTCCTTTGTTGGGACATGGTTAATGTGAATGATACCTTTATCTTTTCTTTGGTAACATGCTTGTCAGTCTCCACATATTTGGTTCTGTCATGAAGAATAGGATTGTAAGCTATAACTATAGCCGCTCTATTGTCGCCATAGGTTTGGCTTTGCCAAAGGTCAGCTCATTTACAAGTCCTTTTATCCACAATACTTTGTAGATCCCATGAGCCATTGACCTAAACTAAGCATTTGCGCTACTCCCAGCAACCATGTTTTGGTTCTTGCTCCTTTAAGCTACTGGGTTTCCCTAAATATAAGTATAGTTACCAAGTTTGATCTGATGTCTGTTACACTACTAGCCTAGTTTGCATTTGTGTTAAACTCTTTTTACCCTCTGAATCACCATTCTCTACTTGGACTCCCTTTAAGGTATAGGATTTTATAAGCTACATCAAAGTACATCTTCCTTGATGAATGCCTGAATTGACCAAATAGCTTCATCAGGTTTACACCAAAATACTAGAGTTTGTAGCCTAATGGAGAATGGAGAATGGATCCTCCCTCAAGGATGGTTTTGGAATAATTTCAATCTCTCCCAATATACGTCCGAATCCAGCTTTGGAAGATAAACTCATATGGAGACCATCTCCAAATAGTGTTTTCTCTATCAAGAGTGCATATTCTTCACTTAAGCTCCCTGGTACCGCTATGCCTTGGACTAAATTAGTATAGAACCACAAATTCATACCGAGACATAGTTTTATCTTATGGTTTGTAATCAATGGCAAGTTATACACTCTTGACAAATTGAACCAATGGGGAATTACAACCCAGACTTCATGTTTTTTGTGTAACCAAAGCATGGAATCCCACTAGCATTTGTTCTTCCAATGCTCGTTCTCGTCAATAGTTTGGAAAAAAGTGACGTCTAGTTTGGGATGGCTAATGTATCATACTTCATGGCAGCAAGTTTTAGATGGTTTGACTCATACTCCATCAAATCAACAGATGGATAAATGGAAATAAGCACTAGTGGGCTACAATCTATTGGATTTGGCATACAAGAAACTCGATTTGTCTGGGATAAAGGATCCTTAGCACAAATAGCTTAGCAAGACTTATTTTGAATTATATTTATGTATTCAAATAAGGGATAATAGTGTTAGCATTTTCTAGATTATGTGCTGTAATAAATTAGGGATTGTCAATCCTAATCAAAGCTTGTAAATAGTGGGCATTGTCCCATATCCGCTATGTGATGGTATATCTCTTTCGGTTGAATGAAATTATTGAATTAACAAAAAAAAAAAAAAAAAAAACTAAACTTATAGTGAACGCAATAGTAGGTCACATGTGACCGATAGATCAGCCTTTCAACAAGATGCAAATATCTTCCCATGTCTCCTATTTCTTCACCCTTTACATGTTGCATTTTCACAATCTGATCAAGTGGAGTTTCTTCCCTTCTACTCCTTAGTGTCAAATTATGTAGCTTTATTGGAAAAGATTCTTTACATATTGTGTAGTTATAGAAAATCGTATATGATTTCCTGATTTTTAGGAATTACAGCTAGGTAGAGATTTTCATTTACAGCAAATTTTCTATTTACAGATTTTTCAAGAGTTTCCTTATTTTAGGGATTTTAGTACTATTTTTAAGTTAGACAAATGTGTATATAAACTAGAGCTGTAACCTTTTTCATAGTGACAACAATTTAGTATTCTCTTACGTCTCTTTTGACATGGTATCAGAGCCATTGGCTCTTTCCTGATAAAACTCTGATTTTTTTCTGGCGATACCCAACCGATCTCCATTTTCTCTATTCCTCCCGTTCGTCTTAGCCTTCTCTCTCATATTCCCTTGTTTGTATCTATTTTTCATTCAATCAATCATGTCGGAATATTCTGCCGAAATCACCAGTCCTGTCACGAGTGCCCCTGCACTCGAGAATACTGCTGCTGCTACAACTGGAGATTTGCTGAACATTCAAGCTGCATACCGATTGAATGGAAAGAATTACTTAAAGTGGTCACAATTGGTCTGCACTTTTCTAAAGGGCAGAGGGAAATTAAGCCATTTAATGGGCACAGGTCCTTCACAGGATGATCCCAAATTTGCAGCTTGGGATGAACAAGACTCCATGGTGATGTCATGGTTATGGAACTCGATGTTGCCAGAAATTAGTGATACATGTATGTTTCTTGGAACTGCTAAGGAGATTTGGGAAGCTGTTCAATGGACATACTCTAAGGTTAATGATGCTGCACAAATATATGAAATTAAGACCAAAATTTCATCAACTAAACAAGGGACTCGGACTGTCACTGAATATTCGAGTCTCTTACAAGGTTTGTGGCAAGAGATGGACCATTATCAATGCATCCAGATGCGCTGAAATGAAGATGCAGCAATTCTGAAGCGTTTTGTGGAGAAAAATCGTATTTATGATTTTCTTGCAGGACTTAACGTTGAATTTGATGATGTTAGAGTGTAGATTTTGGGAAAACCGGACCTGCCGTCTCTGAATGAGGCAATCTCTATTATACGTGCTGAAGAGGGACGTTGAAATGTTATGCTTGAACCACAAGGGGGAGATGGTTTTGCACTTATTGCTAGAGCCACAAGGTTGAAAGTGGCAAACACTCCCCCTTCATTAGTTACTCAAGGGGACTCAACCAAATCATTCAATCGAGACTCTCTGTTTTGCACATACTGCAAGAAGCATCGCCACACCAAGGAGAGATGCTGGAAACTTCATGGCAGGCCCAATGAGAAGTCCAATCAAAGCATGAATTATCGAAGTCAAGCACATATGGTGAGTACTTCATCGATAAGTGAAGAAAATTCCAAGAAATCTGCACCTGAATTTAACAAGAAGAAATTGAGAAACTGAAGACTTTTTTGGGATCTTTTGAGAAGCCAACCTCTACAGGTACTTGTTCATTGGTGTTTTCAGGTATTTCTTCTTCCTTTTGTACTAATGACTCAGAGAGAAATTCTCCTCGCATGTGGGTGATTGATTCTGGAGCCACTGACCATATGACTTGTTCCTCCGATCATTTTATCTCTTATACTCCCAGCTGTAGCCATAGAAAGATCACAATAGCTGATGGATCCATTACCACCGTAGCTGGCCAAGGGGATATTTACATAAACAAGAATCTTATACTAAGAAATGTCCTCCATGTTCCAAAGCTATTTGCAAGCCTTATTTGCATTCAAAAATTAACCAAAGATTTAAATTGCAGTGTAACATTTTTCCCTTCACACTGTGTTTTTCAAACACTGGACACGAAGAAGATGATTGGACGTGCTAGTCAGAGAGATGGTCTCTATTTCCTGGAAAAACAATGCAGTACAACAGGAGTTTAAATTCCCATATCTACGTCCTTTTTTTCTGAAACTGTCATGTCAAACCAAAATAAAATTTGGCTTTATCATCGTCGTTTAGGTCATCCTTCTTTTAGAGTACTCAAATTGATGTTTCCTTCTTTATTTAAGGGTCTTGCTTTTGAAGCTCTTCATTGTAATGATTGTGAACTTGCCAAGCACAAACGTGCTTCCTTTCTAATAAGCAATACAAAAACCTCTCTTCCTTTTTCTCTAATTCATAGTGATATTTGGGGCCCTTCTACCATTGAAAATATCTCTGGTGCTAGGTGGTTTGTTTTATTTATTGACGACTGTACCCGAGTCACATGGCTTTATCTCTTGAAAAATAAATCTGATGTGAGCACTATTTTTCCTAATTTTTACAACATGATCAATACTTAGTTTGATGTAAAAATTAAGAGATTTCGATCAGACAATGCCAAGGATTATTTCAATCAAATCCTTACTCCATTCTTTCAGAAAACAGGGATCATTCATGAATCCTCGTGTGTTACCACCCCACAACAAAACGGCGTGGCTGAGCAAAAGAATGGCCATCTCCTAGAGATCACTAGAGCATTGCTGTTTCACAAGAATGTTCCTAAACAGTACTGGGGTGAAGCTGTATTAAGTGCAGCCCATCTTATCAATAGGCTTCCGACACGTGTTCTTGGGTTCAAAAGTCCAATTGATACTCTTACAAAATTTTTCCCAAACTTTTCTGCTTCAAACAATCTTACTCCTCGAATCTTTGGGTGTGTTGCGTTTGTTCATGTTCATTCTCACAATAGGAGCAAATCGGATCCACGTGCACTTCGATGCATTTTTATCGGATACTCCTCCACACAAAAGGGTTATAAATGTTTTCATCCACCTACTAAAAAATTTTGTCTCAGCTGATGTTACTTTTGTCAAACATGAATCCTTTTTTCAATACACTTATCTTCAGAGGGAGACCTTGAATGAAGATAAAGCAAAGGACATGTTTCTTCTTGATCCTAGTTTTGTTCGGGTCATCCAATCTGAGTCTATCCCAGTAACTGTCTCTGAGTCCACTTCTCCCTCAACTGAGTCAATCGAGTTAGCCAAATCTGTTGAAGTGATAAAAGATAAGGGACATCAAGATAACACTCCGCCACTGCAGTTTTATTCCAGGAGGAAACTACCAGTCTCTTGACCAGTACAGGTACAATCTCCCATTCGTGCCATTGCCCAAATTCCCGAAACCACTTCCAAACCAACCGACAGTGTCACACCAAATGTTGAGCCAATAGATGAACAAGAAAAACCAAGTACTGAAGACCTACCAATTGCACTTAGGAAAGGAACAAGAACTTGCACAAAACATCTACTGTACCTTTTCATGTCCTATCAAAATCTATCCCAAAACCATAGAGCCTTCCTAACCAATCTTCATACCTTTCCCACACCGAGAAATCTAATTGAGGCATTAGGAAACAAGAAATGGGAGGATGCTATGAAAACTGAGATGGAAGCCCTTGAGAGGAACAAGACATGGGAGTTAGTTGAATTGCCAAGAGGGAAGAAACTGGTCGGATGTAGGTGGGTTTTCACTATAAAATACAAAGCTGATGGTTCAGTAGAAAGATACAAGGCAAGATTAGTAGCCAAAGGATACACTCAAACCTATGGCATTGATTATCTTGAGACATTTGCCCCTGTTGCGAAAATGAACACAGTACGGATACTTTTGTCTTTAGCTGCTAATTTTGAGTGGAAACTACAGCAGTTTGATGTTAAGAATGTGTTCCTCCATGGTGATCTAGAAGAGGAAATTTACATGAAAGTTCCTCCTGGATTTGAATCTAAAGAGGGAATGGTGTGTAAGCTGAAGAAAGCTCTTTATGGGCTCAAACAATCACCACGAGCATGGTTTGGAAGGTTTGCTAAGGTGATGATCTCGCTGGGATACAATCAAAGTCAAGGAGACCATACTTTGTTCATAAGACACTCAAAATCTGGGAGAGTCACAGCATTGTTAGTTTATGTAGATGATATCATTGTAACGGGTAATGATGTAGAAGAGATGAACAATTTGAAGCAATGTCTCTTGAAGGAGTTTGACATCAAAGAGCTTGGGAAATTAAAATACTTCCTAGGCATTGAAGTAGCGCATTCAAAGCAAGGAATTTTCATCTCCCAGCAAAAGTATGTACTCGACTTATTGAAAAAAACAGGGAAGATGGGTTGTAAACCAATTGAGACACTGATCAAATTCAATCATGGATTATGTGATGCTGCAGAAGAACTTGTGGTAGATAAAGGATCCTATCAGAGGCTTGTTGGGAGGTTGATATATCTGGCACACACAAGACCTGATGTAGCATTTGCGGTTAGTGTGGTCAGCCAATTTATGCACAATCCTAAAGAATCTCACCTCAAAGCAGTAAATAGGATATTACAATACTTGAAAGGCAACCCAGGAAGAGGAATATTATTTAAGCGAGGAACAGGCACGGGCATAACATTAGAAGCTTATACTGACGCAGATTATGCAGGTTCTTTGGTTGACAGGAGATCAACGTCTGGTTACGGTACTTTCCTAGGAGGAAATCTTGTAACATGGAGAAGTAAAAAGCAGAACGTGGTAGCAAAATCAAGTGTAGAGTCAGAGTTCAGATCAATGGCATTGGGAATATGTGAGTTATTGTGGTTGAAGATAATCCTAGATGACTTAAGAATAAAATGGGAAGGACCCATGAGGTTGTACTGTGACAATAAATCAGCCATCAGTATTGCTCATAACCCTGTCCAGCACGATCGAACAAAACATATTGAAGTTGACGGACATTTTATCAAGGAGAAACTAGACAGTGGACTGATATGCACTCCATTCGTTTCAACTAAGGATCAGTTGGCAGACGTACTCACAAAGGGACTACCAAGCACTGTGTTTCAAGATATTATTAGCAAGCTTGGAATGGAAGATATCCATTCACCAGCTTGAGGGGGAGTGTCAAATTATGTAGCTTTATTGGAAAAGATTCTTTACATATTGTGTAGTTATAGAAAATCGTATATGATTTCCTGATTTTTAGGAATTACAGCTAGGTAGAGATTTTCATTTACAGCAGATTTTCTATTTATAGATTTTTCAAGAGTTTCCTTATTTTAGGGATTTTATTACTATTTTTAAGCTAGACAAATGTGTATATAAACTAGAGCTGTAACCTTTTTCATAGTGACAACAATTTAGTATTCTCTTACGTCTCTTTTGACACTTAGCATCCTTGTTTCTTTTAAAATGTCAAAAAGTGTATTCCATTGTGATAAAAACATACTATCTTGTGTCCTCGCAGAGTCCATTTTAATGAAATATTTTAGTGACCTCAAAACCTTCAAATGAAGAACTAGCTTTAGTTTCACTTTCAAATAATCTAACTCATGCACACCATTACTAGTAAGGATGATTTCATTTACATATACAATGAGAACAATAATCGTCTCACCATTATCATACTTGTAGAACATTGCATGATTTGAATTACTTTGTGTGTACTTTAAACTAGCACTATGTTGTCAAAGCACCAAAACCGTGCTCTTGGTGATCGCTTGAGCCCATCTAGGGCTTTGCACAATTCGCATGCTTTGGTTGTCATACTCTCCTCAAAGCTAGGTGGTAAGCACATGGAAACTTCATTCGAATTGCTGTTGAGAAAGGCATTTCTTATATGCAATTGGTGTAACACCCAATTATTGTTTACCGCCAATGGAAGTAACATACATATAGAGCTCAATTTTGCCATAGGTGAGAGGGTTTCTTGATAATCTACTTCATGAGTTTATGTAAACCCCTAAGCCATCAATCTAGCCTTGTACCTTTTAATACTCCCATTTGGTTCTCTTTTGATGCTAAGCATCTACTTAAGACTGCACTTCTTCTCATCCGGTAATTCCATTACATCCCATGTACATTTCTTCTTAAGAGTACTCATTTCTTCTAACACAACAGCCTTACAATTTGGGTCACCTAGTGCTTCCTCAATTGTTTGTGCCACAAACATGTCATTGGTATTTGAAACAAATGTTCTATACTTGCAATATAATTTTTTTTGGATAATTGAAATTTTATTAATTGATTCAAAATGGTATACAACTGTCAACAAGACATGTAGGGTTACATCAAGAATACATTAAGCAAAGGTACAAAAAGTATGAAGAGCTTTCCAATATTACAAAAAAGTAGCGTAAGCTCTAATTTGGTTAGCTATAGAACCCAAGTTGGGAAGACTACTCCTTAGTCTCACTTTGTTATGCACTCTCCATATGCAACAAATTGTGGCAGCAAGACCTGCCCTCCATTTTTGGAAAATAGGGGAAGAGAAATCAATTGTAGCCATCAATGAAGTTGTGACACCTTGCTAGTCTCTAAATGAAGCCGAACATTGTAGATTGTTACAAACTAAGCCCCAAATCTAGAAAGTATAGCTACAACTAAAGAATAAATGAGAGTGATCCTCCGGTCCTTGTTGACATAGGAAGCAAGTTGTGGAAGTTGCAATTCCCTAGGATATTAACTTGTCAAGGGTGAATAATTTGCTTAACCAGACTAGCCATAAGATGAAAGAGTGCCTAGGTAAAGGAGGATTTATCCCAAATGACTTTGTGCCAAGGAGTTATGGTACCCTATGGGTTTAGAAAGGCATATCCACTTTTAATTGTGTAGTCTATTGGAGGCGGTTTGGAAGAGAGGCGTTTGGTTTAAGGGAAGATGGAATGTGGAAGTTTGACTAAAATGGGCTGATAGGTAAACACCATGTATTATCTTTCATTATGGAACATAGCTTTGTTGTAGGAGATAGGCTTGTGCTCCTCATCTCATGGGCACTATGTATAGTGTCCAATGGGCCTATTGGAAGCCAAAAGTCTGCTTAGAGTGATATGGTTAAGCCATTATTTGGTTTCCATTGGAAGCTATTATGGATTTGAACTCCTTAACTTTAGTAATTTCTTCCAGGCCCAGGAGCATGTGGTTGGTGCTCTTGTTGACCAAAAGCTATTCCTTTTCAGTAGAGTAGAGTGTATCCACTCTGGCCTTAGACTCTTGGGACCTTCCTTATGCTATATATGTTTGATCTAGATAGCCTTGTTCCATAGGTGTGAGTTTGGTATCCCTAAATTGCCACATTTCAGTGGTTTACAGACATCCACTCATCAAACCTTAGCCTTGGAGAAGATGTTAGGTCTTTTGCTCTACAAAAAGTTTCTGAGTAACTGATCAAATTTTGTTGTGATAGCTTTGGGCAGTAAAAAGACCGAGCTCTAGGAAACTTGCATTGAGAAGAGGACTAATTTGACTAAGTGTAGTCTACTTACATAGGAGAGGTATTTAGAAGTCTATAAGTTGATACGTGCCATGATTCTTTCTAGAAAAGCATCACAGTCCTTCTTGAGCTTTGTAGAGAGTAGTGGAACATCTAACATACTTTCTTGGAATTGAGTGGATCGAAGGATATTCTCTTTGACTGTTGCAGGGACATGGGATAAGAAGATACTACTCTTACTTTTGTTAGCACCTAATCTAGAGATCAAATGGAATTGTTGTAAGGAATTTTTGATCAATGAGACTAATTTTACATTGCCTTTAGCAAATATAAGGAGGTCATCTGCAAGACAAAGGTGAGTTAGCCTCTGAGGTTGGCATCTTCAATGAAAAGAAAACTGGGGGTTCGTGGTAAGCTTCCTTAGGGAGGTGGAAGGAGCTTCTATGCTTATTACAAATAAGTAAGGGTATATGCGGTCCCTTTGTCTCAAGCCCTGCTTGCAAAATAGCCCACTAGTTCTCCATTGATATTAATAGAGAATTTCGGGATAGAGATGCATTGAGTGATGAGGATACATATGTGATGGAAATTGCATGGCTTTGAGGACCTCCAATATGAAGTCCCAACGTATTGCATCATTTGCCTTCTGCAGATCTACCTTTAAAGTGCAATGTGGTGCTCTCTTTTGCATATGATATTTAGTCACCAATTCTTGAGCAATAAAGATGTCAGTGATTTTCCGCCTAGGAATGAAGGTTGTCCGTTCTCTTTCAATCAACGATGGTAGGACCCTCTTAAGATGTGCTGCAAGAACTTTAGATATAGTCTTGTAAAAAACATTGCAGCACGCTATAGGGCAAAATTCTCCTAATTTCGAAGGGTTGGCCACTTTCGAAACTAAGGAGATGGTGGCATTTACCTCCTCGAGCACTTGACCCAATGTCAAGAATTCTGTGTCTACTCCAATTATCTCATCTCCCATAATGTTCCCTGTTTCCTTGAAGAATTTTGCAGAGTACTCATCTAGACCTAGAGCTTTCTCATTTGCTTGCGGAAAAAACTGCCATCTAATCTCTTCTTTAGTGAATGTTGCATTTAATTCATCCTTCTATTGCTCACTTAGCTTTCAAGTCACCAAGTTACCGATTTCCTCAGATCTGAGAGGGCGATTTGGGCTGTCATAAAGTTGTTGAAAGTGTGCTATTGCTAAGTCTTTAACCTCCTTAGCTCCTATTACCTCACTTCCATTCTCCTTTGTCAATTAGTATAGGGAGCTTTTGTTGTGAAGATTCTTCATGGCTTTATGGAAGGAGGAGGTATTTTTGTCCCTTAGTTTTAGCCAATTAGCTCTCGATTTCTGTTTGAAGAAACTTTCCTCTACCCCTCTTAAGTAAGTAGCACACCTTAAAGGCCACCTTCTCCTCGTCTAACCGTGAAGTATCTCCATTGCTAAGTATGGAGGCTTGTAACTATAGAAGATTGTTTTTGGCTAGTTGCAACCAACTGGATTGCTAGGATTACTTGCGCCGGTTTAATTTTCTGAGTTCCACTTTGAGCAATTTGAGTTTCTTGACAACTTTGAACATTTTTATCCTTCAATTTCACAACTCCAAGTGTGGCCGACTATGTCTTTGAAACTCTTGTGATCGGACCAGAAATTGAAAAACTTAAATGGTGTCTTTTTGCCTCTGGGATTGTAGTCTATACGTATAATGGCAAGGGAGTGGTTTGAGAGCAATGAGGGTAAGAACTTTGCTTGAGTTCTAGGGAGTATACTCAACCAATGATGGTTACCCAAAACCCTATCCAATTTCCTCAAAATTGGGTTTTGTTACTATCTATTGGTCCATGTGAAAAAATCCCCTATGTATCTTAAGTCTTCCAATTCTGAAGTGGCGAGGCAGTTTTGGAATTCCACCATGGCCGAAATTAAGCAAGCTCTTCCTCCTACTTTTTTCGAAGGGGACTTTTTTATGTTGAAGTCTCCAAGTACTAACCATGGCTTTGCAGCTAAAGCTAAAGCAAGAGCCTCAATGTTTGCCCACAAGGATCTTTGTTCTATGTCGTTGTTTGAGTTGTATACAAATGTGTTGAAAAGGGTTAAAGTTCAATCTCCGATTGGTAGCTACACAATGTAGGAATTGCTTGTGCTCAACCTCAACACAGACATCCCATTCCCTTGGATTCCAGGCTAGCCACAGTATTTCCTAGCTACTGAATTGATCATCACTTGCCAATGTGGCCCCAAAACAATTTGTATGGCATCTTCATTTGAAGGATTAACCTTCATTTCGAGGAGTCCTATAAAGTTGATCTTTTGTTCTTCTCAAATTCTTCTAGTCTCCGCTACTTTGATAGGGTCATTAAACCCTCTAATATTCCATGCTGCAATATTCATAGCACTTGATCAAAAGGAGCCTCTTCGCACCTGGGTGAAAGTTCTTCTCCTCTTGCACTGCTTCTTCTTCTTACACCTAGAGAAGCTGGATCTTTTGTTGCTTTTTGGATTGCTCCTTGATGTTTGATTCATCTGGATGAGAAGCTTGTTTAATGGAGTATTCTCATACTCCTCTATCTCATCATCTTTGTCGCTTCCGGGTTGACTTGGTTGTTTGCCTAAGGGTTCATGATCGGGAACTTCTTCTTGTTAAGCTAGGGATTTTGATAAATATGTGGTGGCCAAGGAGCTTTAGCACATCTCATGCGTCTAATGTTTCCATGGGGTGTGGCCATCCTTTTCAACCTAATCCTCATCCTCCATAGCTTTGAAGGGGACCTCTTTCTTAGCCTCGACCTCCATCTCACTAGATAAGTCCTCTCTCTCTCCCATTTCTTCACTTTTTTGTTTAAGGGGATTGGACTTCCTCATTAACCTCCATTCTCTCTTTACTGTAGGGAGTATTAGGTGTATTGTTTGTGCCAACTTCTCTCTCGTACATCTTCTTTTTACCTTTCCCCCCACGGTGGACTGGTACCCACTGACCCCCCTTAGCCTTAGAGCTACCAGTTGCTTCTTGCAGCTTCGTCTTTTGAACGTGGTTGCAGGTATGGCCAAAAACTTTACACTATCCACACCTAAGGGGGAGCCATTGATACTCTGTGGACAGTAGCTAAGGAGCCATCTGACCTTTCTACCTCAACCTAGGTGATCAACTTCTCTCTCGCATCAATCTCCACTAACACATGAGCTTGATTTGCCCGTTGTCTAGAGGCTGTCAGGGCATTGGCTTTGATTGGGGTGCCCATGCCACTCACTATGTGGTTGACCCCACCCGCATTCAAGTATTCACAAGGAATACGACTGAACGTTGCCTATACTGGTACATGGGTTGGTTGTGGTTTGTCAAGCGACATTCCCTTCCTCCATTTCTACAAGATGAGGAAACATTATGCAAAGTACCACGTTTTCTCAAGGATGGGAGTCAAATCCATTCCCCTTGCAAACCTGAAATAGAAAAAGCCTTCCTTCCCAACACATCGAGGATACCATGCTCCTTCAAGAGTCTTAGGGCTATCATTGGGACCAGCGAGAAGGGCATTTTCTAACCTAGGAAATAGCTAACCAACATTGAGTTCCAGTGGTCCACTACTTCATCTTCCACGGACTTTGGGATTTTCACTCTTAGAACGGCTCCTTTTTTAACCAGACGAATAAAGTGAAGGTTGAACTCCAATTCGGATGCTGGGGCTTTGGGTGTGCACGCATGAGTGTATGACCTGGGTCCGAACTTATTGCCAATGGTTGTGCCTTTTAGAGGAGGTGGTTTTTTGGGGTGGTTTCCTCCTCCAATTTTGTCCAACAAGTCTTAGACTTCCTTTAAGGTGGTATTACCAAAAGAGGATTGACTCTAGATCGGGGATAGGGGCTCTATGCCATCTGGAAAAGGTTGATCAACATTGACTTTTCCTTTCTTGTGATTTCCTTGGGGAGCCCTGTCTTTATGTGCACAAGACTCCAAATTACTACTTTTAGCTAAGGTCTATTGGGGACTTTCTAGGTGAGCAAAAGTGCCTATTGCTTTTTCACCAAATTGGTCATTCAAGCATAGCACCTCGAGGAGTGTTTCTTGGACACTACAACCTGGTTTTCCAAAGAATTCCAGAGGAAAATGATCCCCTAGGAGCATCTGGTGGCCAACAACCTTCTTGGCTACGTCTAGGTGCATAGTTAGTCCACCCCTCATCAGAGCAAAGGTGGACGAGAGGTGAAATTGGTTAGGGGGATTAATGGGGGGGGAAGGGAGTGAGTGAAGCTGAACGTGTTATGTTTTGGCCTAAGAGAAGTGGTTTCTTAGGGAGGGATGGAGGGCTGAGTTAGAGAGAGGAGAGAGTATTTTCTCTCTCTAGATATCTTTTTCATGAACTACATAGACTTTGCAATATAATTTTTGATAGGACAAGAAATTAGTAATAGGATGTTGGGTGCATTGGCTAACCCCTTTCCTAATTAGTTAATGGGTGAATCAGGAACGCATTGTGAATGATAACTATTAGAGAAATAATATTTTATTTCGAAAGAATAATAATTTTTTCATATGGTGTTGGTCAGCCTTTATACACAAAAGAAACCTAGCAGAAATTAGGAAACTATGTATCATATCTCATGACTTATGGGACTCCTAGCTGTATAAAATAGGAAATGAAAAACATAGTTGTAAGTATTCTAATTATACTAAAAAATATTTTTCCTAAAATATAATTTTCCCCTACTCTACCTCAAGCTAGTGAATAGATATTTTCCATTCCTAGCTTAGATATAATAGTTTGAAACATTGAGCTATTTAACCCTTTCGTTAGGACATCTGTGAGTTGTCCATTTGTTGACACATAAGGCATTCAGATTAGTCCATTGTCTAGTTTCTCTTTGATAAAATGTTTGTCAACCTTAATGTGCTTTGTTCTGTCATGTTGTACTAGATTGTGAGCTATGTTGATTGTAGACTTGTTGTCACAGTAGAGTCTTATAGGTCCATCCCACTTAATCTTTAGGTCTTCAAGAATGATCTTTAACTAGAGTAGTTCACATACACCTTGAGCCATTGCCCGAAACTCTGCTTTTGCACTCGATCGGGCTACCACATTTTGTTTCTTGCTCCTTCGTGTAACAAGATTTCCACCAAGGTGCAATATCCAGATGTTGACCTTCTATCAACAATAGACCCAGCATGATTAGCATTAGTGTATTCTTCAAGTACCAAACCTCCATTTCTTCTGAGTAGAATACCTTTTCCCGGTGTCCCCTTAAGATACTGAAGTATTCTATAAGCCACTTGCAAATGAACCTTCTTCGGGTTGTGCATGAATTGACTTACTACACTTAATGCAAATGCTATATCCGATCGTGTGTGAGAGAGAGATATGAGTTTCCCTACTAGTTGCTAATACATTTCCCTATCTACTGTAGTATCATCTTTTGTTGTTGTTAGCTTGAGATTTGGGTCCATGGGTGTGCTTACTGGCTTGCATGTTGTCTTGCCTGTTTCCTTAAGAAGATTCATAACATATTTCTGCTGCGAGATAAAGATTCCTTGTCTTGAATGAGTAATCTCGATTCCAAGGAAATACTTAAACCTTCCCAATGCTTTGATCTCGAATTCTTTAGCTAAACACTGACTCAATGCTTGCTTCTCCTCATCATCATTTCTAGTTATCACTATATCATCAACATATACAAGTAAAGCTGTGACTCTCCCTGAAGAAGAATGTCTAATGAACAATGTATAATAACCTTGGCTTTGCTTATATCCCATTTTCAACTTAACCCTTACAAATCTTCCAAACTATGCTCGGGGAAATTGCTTAAGACCATATAGGGCCTTCTTCAATTTACACACGATGTGAGCATCCAGGTTCTTACCATAACCTGGTGGGACTTCCATATAAATTTCCTCTTCTAGATCCCCATGTAAAAATGCATTCTTGACATCAAACTATTGCACGTCCCATCTATAGTTAGCAGAGAGTGCTAGCAATACTCTAGTTGTATTCATCTTTGCAATAGGAGCAAAGGTCTCTAGATAGTCAATCCCATATATCTGTATATACCCTTTAGCTACCAACCGAGCCTTTTACTATATACACCCATTTATAACCCACAATTCTTTTTCCAATAGGCAACTTCACCAACTCTGAAGTTTTGTTCTTTTCCAATGCCTCCATCTCCATCTCCATAGCTTGTTTCCATTTTTCATTTGACATAACTTCAAATACACTTGCAGGGAAAGTGATGGCATTTAAGCTAACAAGGAAGGCTTTGTGAGGTGGTGAGAATTCTTTTAATGATAAGAAATGTGACCAAGGGTATAGAGCTCTATTCCTACACTTTGGTTTTATTTCCAATGGCAATGGGTAAATCTAGATCATCATCATCAACCTGTTCAGCTTGTGTTTCAGCCACATTAATGGGTTGATCATTATTTTCCATTTGACCTTTGGTTTTACCTTGTGAGTTTAGATTAGAAAATATTACCTCATTCAATGGCTCGAGGTTAGACTCTTGGACTCGTGCTGATTCAAGGACAGGCCTTACTTTCTTCTTCTTGTATTTCTTTACAAATCTCATGTCTTCGTCAAGTCTTTCAGCAGTGTCAAGAATGGCTTCATCAGGATCGACTTCAGCAGGGTTGTCAGGAATGGCAGTATCGGTCTCAGATAGAGAAGTAGACTCTGAAATAGACATAGGAGGACTAGGACCAAGGGATAGATCAAGTGGGTCTAAGAAACCTTCTTGATCTGAAAGGAAACTTTCCTAATTCTTACCTTCTTGATCTGGTAAAGTAAGATTCCTTTTCATTAAATGTGACATCCATAGAGACAAAATCTCTTTGATGGAGAGTGGTAACACTTGTATCCTTTTTGAGTTGAAGAGTACCCAACAAAGACACATTTTTGAGCCTTAGGATCAAGTTTTCCTTTGTTTGAACCATGAACATGAATGAAAGATACACACCCAAAGGCCTTAGGAACAAGATTATTTGTGATTCTTATGTTGGGGTAAAAGGATGAGAGAACTTCCATTGGACTTTTATGGTCCAAAACTTGTGAAGGCAAACGATTTATGAGATGAGTAGCTATAAGAACTACTTCTCCCTAAAAAGTTTTAGGCATATTTGTTTGAAATAATAGAGCACAAGTTTTTTCAAGGAGGTCATTTGCTACTCCATTTTGTTGTGGGATACTTACACATGATGACTCATGAATAACCTCCTCTTTCAGAAAGTAAGGAGTAAGGACTTGGTTGAAATAATCCCGAGCATTATCAGACTCGAATCTCTTGACATCAACCCCGAATTGATTTTTTACCATGGAACGGAAATTTGGTATTATAGTACTAATATCAGACTTATACTTTAACAAGAATGGCCAAGTAACACGAGTATAGTCATTAATAAAAAAAAACAAACCATCGTGCTCTAGAGACAATAGAAATGATAGAAGGACCTAGATATCAGTATGAACAAGATAAAAAGGAATAGAATTCTTTATTGTTGATTGGAAAAGACACAAACCTTGTCTACATAAAAAAACTTACTCAAGATCTATCTTGCAATGTAGTTTTTTACAATGATTAATGTGTATTTCAAGACGAGGATTCAGGGATGACGATTGGATGTGCTAAAGAAAGGGACGTGAAGGACATTTTTAAGGTCATGGTTGGGTTTATTTGGACATCTAGTACTCCCGCAAAAGTTGTTAAAGATCCATCGGCTATGGTTATTTTCTGTTTGCTAGGATATGGATTATAGGTTGAAAAGTATTTGGATGAGTGGGTCATGCGATTGGTAGCTTGAGTCTATGATCCAAGAGTTAATGAAGAGAGTATTTGAAGCATTTAATCCAATGGCAAAAGGAAACTTATCTTAATACACCAAAGAACAAGTACCTGAAGGTTTCCCAAGACAGTTGATAAGAGATCTCATCCTCTTAAGTTTCTCCTAGTTGAGACCACTAGGCTCTTGTGATGCAACTTCACTTTGTGTTGCAGTAGCAATATGTACTTGTCTAACATGGCTTGGCAACCCATTATTCCTTGTTTAGTTTCCTTTTTGACTCCACTCTCGGCTCGGGGGCTTTCCATGAAGCTTCCAATACTTCTCTTGAGTGTGTCAAGGTTTTTTGAAATAGGTACAGAATAAATCATTGCAATTTTGTGACCTAGACTGATTATTCATTCTTGCTGCAAGAGCTATCCCTTTGTTTGAGTCTGAGGCTAATTTAGCATCACTAGCCACCATAGCCGAACTATCAACACTTTATGGTTCCAGCATCACGGACCTTCTACTCTCTTCTCCTCGAATTAGTGCTACAACTTCATTGAGACTCGAGTTCCTATCTATCAAGGATATTGATTCTCACTTGATCAAATTCGGGATTGACTCCACACAAGAAATCAGACTCTGTCCTTTTCAATAAATCCTTTTAGAATAGCTGCATCCTCTGAGCACTAAGTTTTTATCACCCTATAATGGTCGAGTTCCTGCCATAGCAATTTTAATTGGTGGGCATATTCAGTCACTGTCTTCGTCCCTTGTTTTGCAGCCATCGTCTTCATCTTGACTTCATACACTTGAGCTGCATCTTTAGACTTGGAATAAGTCTCTTGGATAACATTCCAAACCTCTTGGGAAGTCGTTAGAAACATACACGTATCGCTAATTTCTAGAATCATAGAATTCCATAACCATGCCATGATCATGGAGTCTTCTTCATCCCATGCTTCAAATCGAGGGTCCTTCGGCCCTATACCCATGGGTTGACCGATCTTTCCTTTTCCTTTCAATGTCGCTAGAACAAGCTAAGACCATTTAAGGTAATTTTTTCCATTCAACCTATATGCAGGTTGAAAGCTTTGAAGTTCACCAATCTGTTGGAAGTGAGGTTCTTCACCAAACTGAATAGTATTCCCTGTTATTTCCAACATGTTATCAGTGATTAAGGTTGATCAAATGGAAATGCTGACGTAGTAATTGAGGAAAGAAACCAGCAATTAAGGCCTACCAAAAAACAAATAAAAGAAGAGCACACTTGTGGAGGGTATCGTCGGAAGTGGAGAAGCAGCAATTAAGGCCAGCCAACAAAAAAGGAGAGAGCATGTCGGAGGAGGAGTGTCGTCGGAGGCAGAGACAAGGTGGCAAGATGATTCTATCAGCGGAAGTGGGAGCAAAGCGACAGGCATAAGTTCAACCAAAAAAACCCTAGATCCTCACGTGCACTATGGTAGTTTGAAGGTCTGTTTAGGCTAGGCTTGGATTTGTGGGTTTGTGTTTGTTCGCCTAACGTCTAATCAAACTCTGGCGACTCCAAGCATAATTCGGCAACTCTGGCGACTCATGGCAATTTTGGCGACTCATGGGTGAGAGAGCTGATCGGTGTTAAGAGAACTTAGGTGATGAAGGTCGAAAAAATTTCTGATTTTGTAAATCCTAAAGGTTTTGATACCATATCAGAGAAATAATATTTTATTCCAGAAAATAATAATTTTTTCATATAGTGTTGGTCAGCTTTTATACACAAAAGAAACCTAGCAGAAATTAGGAAATTATAAATTAGGAAACTATCTATCATATCTCATGACTTATGGGACTCCTAACTGTACAAAATAGGAAAAGAAAAACGTAGCTGTAAGTATCCTAATTATACTAAAGAATATTTTTCCTAAAATATAATTTTCCCACAATAACAACTGCTTGAAGATGAAGCTACTCTCTCTCTTTTCTCCTTTGCAAGTTACTCACCTAAGCACTTTATCTATATATTGGCTCCACAATTGTTTGAAGATGAAGCTACTCTGTTATGCATGAGCATAGCGCACACTCACAATTTGGAGTCACCCCTTTTGATCGCATGTATTTATGCAAGAAGAAAAAGAGTTAGTAGATTTGGCTGTTTTGTTAATTTAGGGGTTGACGTTTTATCATGTGAACTTACATATTGATGTTGTCTTAAGTTGAGTCGGAGTCGTGTGTATGTAAATATTTGTGTTGTGTCATAAATGTGTATGCTTGTTAAGTTAGTAGGTATTACTGTTACAAGTGTCATGGTCAGTCCGTAGGGGATTTGTAGTTAGTGGCATATAGGGAGGTTGGTGTGCAGTAGTGGGGGGCTGATATTGTTGGATGTGATGTGGAATGTGCTAGCAGTTACACACTTCCTGGAAACTGCCTTGTACTATGTTTAATGGAAGCTTCGGCTCCAGAAATGGTGTCAAGTATTTTCCTCTTAAATCTGGTTACTAACAAGAGATCATTGGGTTCTCTCAGACGAGCCCGAATCAATTGCAATCATAGGAAAGTGTGGAAGAAAAACTCTTAAACATCTAATTGAACCTGAGATCATTGTTAATAGACCTAATACAGCAGCTTTGGCCCGATCCTATACCATACTCTCTTTTCTTCTCAGCAAGCTACTCCCCTATGCACTTGATCTATATATTTTTTCAAGGAAGATATGATGGGTTTGTTTTGGATTATGTTTTGCAGGAGAGGCAACAGAGACGAGCAGCAGAAGCAAGAAATTCAGCTCCTGCAGACACTGCTGTAGAAGCTGCACGGCAAATGCTAACAAAAAAGGTCTGTCTGCCAGAAAAGTTGCATGTCTTGATATTTGATTTGTCATAAGATACGATGTGATTTCTGGAACCTGCCCTGTGTGTTTATCCTTGCAATTCCAGCATAGGCATGTAAACTCTTGCTTGCTTTCTTCTTTTTCTTTTCAATGGAGGGTGAGGGGTGTGTGCGTGTTTTAGGTGGCTGGGAGGCTGCTAATTGATCATCTAAACTGAAAGAAAAGCAGAGAGAAATATCCTCAGTGCTGTTCAGATGAGCCTTTTATTTTGTCCTTTTAGTTCATATGTAGGGGAATATGTATGGATGTAAATGGGACACCCTTCTATTCCATTGCAATCTAGTTTGTGCACTATGCTCTTTGGTTGTGTTTTCTAATGTGTATGATTCACATTTTCCAGAGACTCAGTTCCAAGATCAACTATGATGTGCTGGAGAAACTTTTTGATGACCCTGTGAGTTTATCGTTCTTCTCTTCTAGTGTGAAGAAATTGCATGTCTTACATGGGCAAGTGGAAGATAATTATGCTTCATTAACAAACTGATACATCTGTGAAATTTTACTCATGCTATTATTTTCCAGCAGAAATTCTTATATGCATATACAGGGTACAATGTTTAACGCTAACAAATCTATTGAAAATGTTCACATTGGATCTCTTATGAGTTGGAATTAGGGAGGAAAAACACTTCACACATTCTGTTTTGTTAGTGTTATAAGCTGTAAATTAGTAAATTAAGAAATTATTATTAAATATATATTAGTCCTAAAATAGAGATGTACTTTTCTTTTTAGTTTAGTAAAACATGTATATATGTGTAACCTAAGACTCAATGAAAGATATGTAATTTTTCCCTCTTATTTAAAATTACATAGTATTAGAGCAAGGATTTCAGAGTGTTTTATTTTTTATTTTTTTACATCGAGCGTCTGTTGTCAGAGTTGGGATTGAGTGTCTGTCGTCGGAGTTGGGATTGAGCGTTTTATTTATTTATTTATTTTTTCTCACCGCCGACTTAGGGAGACGTGCCACCCGCCGATTAGAGCTTCTGGAAAGTTTGGCACCAAAAATCGCCGCACGTGACACACACGTGCCACCACACAGCTTGCCATCAATCTCACGCACTGGCGTGTGAGAGCGTGTGCAGCACCGGTTTGCTCTTCGATTTCGTCGAAAGCCTCGCCTGGTATATATATAGCCTCGGTTTGTGGTTTGTTTGACTAATACCTATTTGGGTGCGGGTTTGTTAGCTTCGGATTGCGATCCTTTGTTAGATTATTGTCCGTTGATGTTAATCTGTCTGCTGTTGGTGTTAATCTATGGTGTGTTTAGTCCTTGTGTTTGTGATTTGTTAAATTTGGCGTGTTTGGTAATTGGAATTACTGTTGGTATTAATCTAGTGTGTTAGTGTTGATACGGTGTGTTAGTAGTTAGGAGTAGGCTGACGTACATCGGATTTATTTCATCTTTTAGAGGAATTTGGGTTCAAATTATGAGTGAAAAACTGGAAACCAAATCAGTTGTTATGTCAGATGTGGTACCTGTAATGTAAAAAATTACAGAACATCAACTTAATAATTCTAATTATTTGGATTGGAGTAAAACTATGAGGCTCTATCTGCATAGTATCGATAAGGATGATCATTTGACTGAAGATCCACCCACAAATGGTAATTCCAAGCAAACTTGGCTTAGAGAAGATGCTCGATTATTCCTGCAAATACATAATTTGATTGATATTGAAGTAGTTGGGTTAATTAATCATTGTGAATTTGTTAAGGAGTTAATGGAATATCTGGATTTTCTGTATTCTAGAAAGGGAAATGTTTTCCGTATTTATGAAGTTTGCAAGGCATTTTATCATGCTGAAAAGCAGGATAGGTCTATGAGTTACTTTATGGATTTTAAAAGGACTTATGAAGAGCTTAATATGTTATTACCTTTAGTCCTGATGTGAAGGTTTAGTAGGCTCAAAGAGAGCAAATGGCTATGATGAGTTTTTTAGTAGGACTTCCATCTGAGTTTGACGTTGCTAAATCTCATATTCTTTCTGGGTCTACGATCTCATCCTTACAAGATACATATAGCAAGATTCTACGTATAGAGACTCCTCAATTTGTTCAGTCTAATAGTTCTCTTGTGAGTTGTTGGTATGAAACCGAAAGGCAACAGTACGGGAGTAGTGGTAGGGGAGTTGATACTCGGGGCAGAATTTATACCAAGTTGATACTCGGGGACAGAGTTTTGGGGGACTTGTATGTCATTATTGTCATAAGCTTGGGCATATGAAGCGCGATTGTAGAAAATTACAAAGTCGGAATCAGGGATTTCGATTAGCACAGGTTGCCTCTTCCAGTGATACATCTGAAAAATCTATCACAGTTTCTGTAGATGACTTTGCCAAGTTCACACAATATCAAGAATCATTAAGAAATTCATCTACTCCTGTTATTGCCATTGCTGAATTAGGTAAACCAAGCACATGTCTTGTCTCTTCATCTTCCAAATGGGTTATTGACTTTGGTGTCACATACCACATGATAGGTAATTCCAGTCTATTATCTACTTTTCAATCTCATACCTCCTACTCTCCTATCACCTTAGTTAATGGGTCAACCTCCCATGTTCTTGGGACTGGCACATCAAATCCAACTCCATTAGTTCCTTTGTCCTCAATCTTAAACATGCCTGATCTGTCATTCAATTTAATTTTTGTCAATAAACTCATCCGTTCCCTTAATTGTTGTATCTCATTCTTTCTCGATTATTGCCTTTTTCAGGATCTTATGACGAGGTAGATTATTGGTAAAGGACATGAATTTGGGCTCTCTACATACTAGACATAGATATACCAAAGTTTGTTACCTGCTCTGGAGTTGTAAACCCATTTGAAGCACATTGCCGATTAGGTCATCCGTCTCTCTCTTTGTTGAAGAAACTGTATCCTCTGTTTCACAGTTTGGAGTCTTTACATTGTGAGTCGTGTCAATATGCTAAACATCATCGTGTTAGCTTAAGTCCTAGAGTCAATAAACGAGCAAATGCTCCTTTGAGTTGGTCCATTCAGATGTATGGGGTCCTTGTCCAGTGATATCTAAAACTGGATTTAAGTATTTTGTTACCTTTATTGATGATTATTCTCGAGTGACTTGGTTATATTTAATAAAGAATCATTCTGAGTTGTTATCTCATTTTTGTGTTTTCTCTGCTGAAATTAAAACTCAGTTTAATGTTTCTGTCCAGGTGTTGCGAGTGATAATGCCAAAGAGTACTTATCTGAATTTTTTCAATCCTACATGATTAAGAATGTTATTATTCATCAAATTTCTTGTGTAGATACAACATCTCAGAATGGTGTTACTGAAAGAAAGAATAGGCGTTTGCTTGAAACTACTAGGGCTTTGTTGTTTCAAATGCATGTCCCCAAACACTTTTGGGCTAATGCAACGTCTACAACTTGTTTTTTAGTTAATCGTATGCCCTCAGTTATTCTAAATGGTGAGACTCCTTATTATACTCTTTTCCCGAGTAAATCTCAGTTTCCTATTGAATCCAAAATATTTGGTTGTATATGTTTTGTTTGGGATGTGCATCCTTAAGTTACGAAACTTGATCCTAAGTCATTGAAATGTGTTTTTCTTAGGTATTCTCGTGTTCAGAAGGGATACAGATACTATTGTCCTAGCCTTGATAGGTATCTGGTATCGATTGATGTTACTTTTCGTGAAAATATCCCTTTCTTTCCATCCTTCAATCATACAGGCCAGGGGGAGGATGATGATCTGTTAATCTATACAGTTACATCTACCACTTCTACCCCTAAACCACCTCTTCAGGTCTACTCTCGCAGGCAACGTGATCTTGAGCCAGCTTTGGATACATGTCCTAAGCTAGCCTCCTCGTCATCAGATTCAATCTCTAGAGACAATTTTCCCATTGCCCTTCGTAAAGGTAAACGACAGTGTACTTACCCTGTTTCTTCGTTTGTGTCTTATGACCATCTATCAGCCTCCTCTTGTTCTTTTATTACATCCCTTGATTCTATCTCCCTTTCTAAACCATTCATGAAGCATTATCATATCCAGGATGGCGTAGTGCAATGGTAGAGGAGATGAATGCCCTTAATCAAAATGATACTTGGGATTTGGTACATCTACCTACAGAGAAAAAAGCCATTGGCTGTAAATGGGTTTTTACTATTAAAGTAAATCCTAATGGATCTATTGCTCGCTTAAAAGCTTGTCTTGTTGTTGAAGGATATGCTCAAACTTATGGAATATATTATTATGACACTTTTCTCCTATTGCTAAATTAACATCTGTCAGGTTATTTATTTCCATGGCTGTAGTATATGATTGGCCTCTACATCAATTAGATATCAAGAATGTTTTTCTGCACGGGGATCTTCAAGAAGTTTATATGGAGCAACCTCCAGGGTTTGTTACTTAGGGGGAGTTAGGAAAGGTTTGTCATCTTCGTAAGTCCTCGTATGGTTTGAAGCAAAGCCCCTGTGCCTAGTTTGGAAAATTTAGCTAAGCAGTTGAAAAATTTGGATTGCAGAAAAGCTAATCTGATCATTCTGTTTTCTACAAACCATTTACGATTGGTATTATTCTGTTAGTCGTATATGTGGATGATATTGTTATTACTGGCAATGATACTACAGGTATTTTGACTCTTAAATCCTTTCTTCAAAGTCAATTTCAAACAAAGGATTTAGGAACGTTGAAATATTTCTTGGGTGTTGAGGTAATGAGAAGCAAGAAAGGAATTTTTCTATCTCAAAGAAAATATGTACTTGACTTATTGTTTGAAACAGGAAAATTGGGTGCTAAACCATGTAGTACACCAATGGTTCCTAACTTGCAACTGACAAAAGAAGGAGAGTTGTTTGAGGATCCTGAAAAATACAGACGAATGGTTGGTAAATTGAATTATCTTATAGTAACTCGACCGGATATTGCATATTCGGTTAATGTTGTGAGTCGGTACATGTCTTTTTCAACAGTTGATCATTGGGCTGTTGTAAAGCAAATCTTGTACTATTTAAAGGGAGCATCTGGACGTGGTATTCTGTATAAGAATCATGGTCACACTAATATTGAGTGTTTCACAGATGCTGACTGGGCAGGATGTAAAGAAGACCGAAGATCTACTTCAGGGTATTGTGTTTTCGTTGGTGAAAATTTGGTTTCATGGAAAAGTAATAAGCAGAATGTTGTATCTCGATCTAGTGCAGAATCAGAATATAGAGTTATGGCACAATCAATGTGTGAAGTAATGTGGATATATCAACTCTTAAATGAAGTAGGGTTCAACATCTCACTTCTTGCAAAACTATGGTATGATAATCAGGCTGCTCTTCATATTGCCTCGAATCCCATGTTCCATGAACGAATTAAGTACATCAAGATTGATTGTCATTTTGTTTGGGAGAAAATTCAACAAGGGTTAATTTCTACAGGGTTTGTGAAGACTGGAAAACAATTAGGAGATCTTCTTATAAAGGTTTTAAATGGGACTTGGGTTGACTATTTGTGTAACAAGCTGGACATGATTAATATCTATGCTCCAGCTTGAGGGGGAGTGTTATAAGTTGTAAATTAGTAAATTATTATTAGATATATATTAGTCATAAAATAGATATTTACTTTCCTTTTTAGTTTAGTAAAACGTGTATATATGTATAACTTAAGACTCAATGAAAGATATGCAATTTTTCCCTCTTCTTTAAAATTACAGTTAGAATTGCAAGCTTGCATAAATCAGAGTTTCATGATAGTGGAGGTGATTGATTGATGTGCTACATCTTAGTGTCGGAATATATTTGTTTAGGTGTGGCTAATCAATGCAAATTCATAAGTTCATGGTCATATATAAATACTATTTTAATTTACTTCTTTCCAATTTCGACCACATGGTTTAAATTGAAAAATGTCTGCCAATAGTTTGATAATCCTTTGTCTTCCATGCCACAATTATAGTTCAAGGGTTTTTAACGAATGCCCTTTGGCACTTCTTGAAAAAGAAACCTTTTTTTCATCTTCTTTTTGGGAAAAATGATTTTCAATTTATCTTAGGGTGTTGCATGGTTTCTGTGCAACACTTAGAGCAACTTTAAGGAAGGTGCTTGACACACCTTTCCATGTGAGGACCTACTTATTGAGGCTTACGCAATAACAAGAGGTTTTTCAGAAAGACAATGTTATGACTCTACTTGGAGTCTTTGTATTTTTGCTTGTCTTTTATATATTTGTTAGTCAGTTGTATTGTTTTGGGTCAGTAGCTAGCTAGCCTATATATAGGCCTAAGATAGTAGTTAGATATTTTAGACCAGAAAGTTGTAGTTTGCTTTGATTTTCTTTGAGTGGAGTTGTCAACTCTTGACAACTATTGTATCTTTTTTTTCCTTAATCAATAAAAATCCCCCCTTTTTGCCCTAATTTCAGTTTAAAGTTTCAATTCTTTTCCATTGTTGAACCCTGGGTGTAACAGACAAGGACCCCAAAAAGCTATATTTTCCCATTATTTTCTGTCCTTTGTGTTATATCTGTTTAAATTTGGAACATGAGTCCCCGTAACTGATATAAATAAATCCTGAGGATCTTTTTTCAAGAACCTCAAGGATGAAGTGGAGAGCTTAATGAAAAGGTGTTTAAAATATTGATGTGGCAATTTGAGGATCCCAATGGGGTACTTAAGATTAAAGATGGTGAGGATCTTTTTTCAAGAACCTTAAGGATGAAGTGGAGAGCTTAAATGAAGAGGTATTTAAAATATTTATGAGGGGTACTTAAGATTAAAGATGGTCTTATAGCAGGCAATTAAGAAAGCATCTGGAGCCATTTATTGTAGTAGATGCTTTGAAAATGTTGGAGGAAAGTTGTTGGCCGATACTCTTATGCACGATCTATGTTTTCTTTAGGTGCTTATAGATCGTGATGGTGTAGTATCTCAGCCTGTGATTCACAGGTCATAAGTGATTTAATGATTGTGTGCCATATTCACTATTCACTTTAGGTGTGAGATGTGCGTTAGATATATGGATGATACTCGATTGACACACAGCTTGAAATATCTCTCCACAATGCCTTTTGCAATAACTTATTTCATATTTGGTTAAACCTTCTGTTTCCTGTCATTTTACTGTTACTTCATCATTGGATTCTACAGATGATTCAAAAATCAATTATTGGGTTTAACTTGCATATCTTATAGGCACACGTTGTAGGCATTGACCAAAAAAAAAACAAAAAAGGGAAATTCTTTAGCCAAAGAAAACAGATGCAGTTATCCGAACATCTACAGGAAGTTTTTGAATTGCTGCAGAGAAGGTTTTTTAATGCATATTAGGCTAATGTTGTTCTCATTGCTGCTTCCTTTTTTTTTTTTTCCTTTTTCCTGAGCAGGTGGTCTCTGGTAATTCTCAGAAGAAACAGAAAGAATCCCATCTTAACGATGATTATAAAGTGTCCCGTAAGAGCAGCAAGGAGCTTGAGTCCAAAGAAATTGACAAAGATGCTGATGTAGGACCGGATGATGGCAATGAGAATGAGGATATGGAAGGAGACTATGACAATGATTCATTTAATCACAATCTAGACGAAATGTATGATTATGATGATGATTTCGGTTACGAAGATTTTGAATAATAGTAGTTCAAATGTCTGGGAAATGCGGCGAAATTTTATATTATAATATTTCAAAATGACCTGTATAGTTATATTGGGAAAAGCGGATCGTTTCACTTTCGGAACACATTTGTTTCTTAACAAAACAACAGTGGATAAAATTCAAAGAGCAAACAGTATTTTTGTCATTTCAAGCTTTGCCTTAGTAAAAGCGAAAATTCAGGGCTAGTGTGTGCAACATCTGGGTGATATCTTCATTTCTTTCTCTATCTGTGAAATCCAATGCGAAGTTGAACATTTCTGGAGCATTTGCCACAGTAATTACTGTTAATAATTCATTGGTTTAACGAGTGACTTGGTTAATTCATAACTTCATATATATGCAATATCTGGAAAGGCTAAATAAGGGACTTGAGTGTAAGCATGACATGCTTGCTGATGTAAAGCAATAACAATCCATAAATGAAGCTTTCGGCTCCACCACAGATTGGCCCTTTGTGCTCTCTGTGTTATAACATATTCCATTTCAAAATGTTCCTTATTAAGTATTTACACCGCGACGATTCTTTTCCCTGCCAAAAATCTGTCTTACACTTCAGTGTGCGATATACCCTGCAGTTTCATATTTAATTGTGGTATTGTACGGTGTGATATTTCCTGTTCCATGATCATTCCGAGATACAAAGTATAGTCGTTTCAGCATGAGTAACGAGTACGATAGCTTATCCTATATCATACCGTGTTGGATTTCGTTCTGATGATTTTCAACTGATTCCTACATATTAAAGTCTTAAGACACATCAATAATCTAATCTAACCACATGGGTTTTGGTCCGAGGTTTAATACTAAATCCTGATTGAAAGGTGGAACCAACTTGTTTATCAAGGACAAATTTGTGGAACTAATCGTAATTTCATGACACCGGACAAGTAGTGAAGTCAATTGTAATTTCATGACACCGGACAAGTAGTGAAGTCAATTCTTGTTCGTGTCACAAGCGATGCGTTAAACACAAACATGGTCAATTTATGTAATCATGTCACCTATCATATCCAAGCACATATCATCCGTTTAATTAGTTGTGGCATGTCATGAGCCATTTGTCCACCAATAGAAACAACTTGCAAACCCAAAAATGAATCCAATTCAATAATTTTCCAGGTCACAAACGAATCACTTGCTTAAACACAGAGATGATATGGATTTTATTAGGATCTTAAATAGATCAACTATCTTACAAAAACTGGCGTGAAACTTGGGCTACAAAGAATTGTTGATAAATACTTCAATATGTGGTAGCATAATATGATGCGTAAATAAAGTATTTTACCTAAGACCATTTATCAAATCGAATTAAAATTGAATCGAACCGCATCAAATTGCAAAATACGATTAATTTATATTTTAGTTTAGAAATGGTTCAAACGGTTCATGATTTGATTTTAAAAATTGAATTGAATTGAAGTGCTTAAACTCAAATCAAATCATTTCTTACTAAAAGGTAAAAATCAAGTAACATTTTTTAGTTTTAAATCCTATTAATATTTTTATCTAATCTTGTTTGTTTATTTTTTTTTAATTTTTAAAAATGTTGATTATACTCTTAATCTTCATAGTCTACTTTTTCTTTACATTCTCTCATCTCTTAAGTAGATAAATATACTTTTATTATTACTTAAAATATAATGTTATTATGATATAATACTATATAACTTTTATTCTTGTATAATATTTTTTATTTGAATATTAAGAATTATCATAATTATTAATACTATCAATTAAACTAAAATATTTTTAAAAATTATTTAAATCAAACCAAATCTTAAACCATTAAAAATAATTCAGTTGGATTAGATTTAACTCAACCATTAAACTGAATCGAAGCACCCACGAACAGTCCAATTTTACCAACCATTTTTAACCCTGCATCTTCAGCATAGGAATTAAGGTACAATAATTCATTGGAGGATTCAGTCTGATGAAAGCATCCTTGCACATGGGGCTGCCCGGGAATTCTCACTTTCTCTGCTGCACTGTAGCATTCCTATGAAAATCATTTAAAGAGCCGTTGCAAAACAAAGACACATTATTATTTTTATTAAATTCTAGAGGTCAGATTTGAAAGCTGAAACCGAACGGGACTCTAGAAGTGTCGTGAACATGACAACACGTCTCAATTGCAACGGACACATGCCGTCGCTGTGTGTTACATATAAATATTAAAAAAATTAATAAGAATATTTTGTATAAAATATGTATAGTTATAATTTTAAAAATTATTTATATATATTAAAAAATTTTATTTTATTAATTAAAAACCTAATTTCAACTGCGGACGCAGCTTGCCCCACCAGCACCACTTGCTTATATAGAATTAATCAAGCTCCATCTCCTCAAAAAGAGACCCAACAATGACCATGTTAGAACCCAGCACTCGTACAATCCCTCCACAGCCAATTAAAATTGAAGTCGCCGTCCTATCAGCAGAGGGCCTCAGAAACCCTTCTTCTCCTTCTTGTTTTACTTCCCTTTTCTTCCCAAACCGTCTTAAACCCTTCATCACACTTTCAACAACTCCACCGTGGAACAACACTGGCACCGTGTACACCACCACAACCGACGATCAAGGAGGTTCGAACCCTAGATGGGAGCAGAAGTTCAATATCCCTGTTGATTCCAGTTTCTTTAAGAATATAACGTCTTCAGCTATTTACCTTCAAGTTTACGCGAAAAAAGGTTCAAGTAAGGGCGGGAAATTTCTGGGTTGGTCTCAGATTCCGGCCATCGATATTGGGTGGCCGCCGGCACCAGCCGGTTCGGTTCGGTTCCTGAGTTACCGGCTAAGGGATAAGGACGGTACCAGAGGTGACGGAGTTGTGAACGTTGCTGTCCAGGTGGGGAGCGGGATAAGTGAAGGGGTTATCCAGAGCCATGGCCGGTTGGCGGCGAGAGATGGGTCAAATGAAACTTGTCGGACTGTGATTGGTGTGCCGGTGACAGTACTTCCAAGTGGGTTTATTGTGTGTGAAGGAAAGAGAACACGATCGCCTACATAGGTTGGTTTGCTTTTGTTTTAAACTTTTGACTTTTGCGGTGAAGTATTGGACGGATGGACAAATAAGTCCAATTTTATAAGGTATCTTTCTTGTGAATGCTCAGAAACACTTATTAAGGGGCTGTAGAAAAGGCCAAAAAAGAGAAAGGGAATGACTTTTGTATGGAAAGATGAAGTGCAGCGGAGTGGAACTTGTTGACATTTTTCTTTTGCAAACTTTCCTTTTTCTTTGTTTTTGGACATCCGCTTGATCGTAAAAAAGCAGTGCGAGTATGTTGTACATATCCAGACTAAATCTGAGGGATTATGAAATGAAAATGTTATGGAGTTCGATGATTTCAATACTTTCAGATTTCTTCTCCATGTGGTGGAAGCATAGAAGCACTAGTATGTAATCTTCTTTTCGTATCTATAGACTATAGATAGTATCGATGATGGGATTAAAATACTCCATATTAAATTCACAAATTACAGCCTTACCTTCATCATAATAATTACATCCTGAAATCTGTTCATCTTCAGGATTTGATATTATTTCTCTTTTTATAACTCCTATATGTTTATTTGTTTTGGTGGGTGGGACTTTGATATTGGATGTGCAAAGTACAATCGATCAAAGTCTGGAGTCTTGGGCTACTCATGTTGGCCAAAATCTGCACCCTTTACTCACGTCTGGGTCTGCTCGATCTGAAAACTATGGGTGGTGTTACGTCTTAAAGGAACATTCTTCTTGAGGTGTAATATATAAAAACGTCGTTTCTAAGATAAGATACTTGCATCGAATTATTATGTGCCGTCGTACTTTAAAAAATGAATTGAAAGCAATACAATTTGCGAGTACCCAGAAGCAGCTCTGGTGCGTGCTAGCTGTTGTCCAAGTATTAATTAATTTATCATCATTAATTCAGCTTCATTATTAGAGCGTGACAAGCATATCACAATGTCTATTTTGGGACCCAGCATAAAATGGCCCTGTTACGCACACTTGAGTCCTTTTGATGTAGAAAAATAAAATATTTACTCCTTCCAGCGAGTGTAGCAAAATTCTAGAAAGACAGCCATTAGAGACTTCACTGTGTGAGTCTTTTAGGTCTTGTTTGATTCTAAGATAGATTATCAGAAGGTAACTTCCCTTTTTGGTATTTCATCATATAATAGGAGAAATAGATTAGATTTGAGTATTACTCATGAAAATATTTATAAGATGAATTTTGTAGAATTATAAGTATGTGATAAAATTGGAATTATTACAGGCTTTCAAGGAAGATTAAAGATTTTGGATTGAGAACATCAAGAAAAGGACATCTTAGTGTAAAGAAAAACTCTAGATTGAGTATCTTAGGAAGAAATTAAAAAAAAAAAAAAAACCCTCAAGTTAAGAAAATTCGACTGATCGAATTAGATATTAAGTTGACTAAATTGGAAATCTAGTTGATTAGTAAAGGTTTTGGACCAACTGTAGTAGGTGTACGTGTGCACGTTAGGTTAGTTGTTGAACTTAGAAAATTGGGCTAATAAATACTTAATGATGGTTAGGCTGAAGTGTTGAGTCATATAGATTAGGTGGTGTTCATCATTTGAGGCTTGAGCATTAGGAATGGTAATAGTCTAGGGGCTAAGATTACCATATATAGATATATAATTATGGACATTGTGGAATTTTAATTGATACTATAGAAGATTAAAGTGGTAGTATGAGATACCATATTGGACGTTTACGGTGGATTAGACTATTGTCGATTGATAGCAATTATTCCTATGGTGAATTTTTTAGATGAGTGTTGACCTGCTCCTTTTGATTTCTCACTTGCAGTTATCTAATAAAAGTGTAAATATAATAGTAAAATGATTTGCACCTTGATACATGAGCCTAAAAATAAAAGAATTAAAAAAGTATTCAATGTAATTATTGAGTATATATATATATATATATTAAGCCATTGCATTTTCATTCAACTCCACACTTCTTCAAGATGAATTAAAGTAGCATAATTACTACATCCTTAATCTTTAGTTATTTTAAGGTTTCCGTTCATGGTTTTATATGAGCAATGAAGACGTAAGTCACATTATCTTTCAATTCTTTCTCTTTTCTCAAACATTCATATTATTCACTTTTACCGATGAAAGAAAACATGTCAAGCAATTAGTCTTTGATATCCCATGTTAAGCTTTGGGTCATTAAATAGATTTGAATGTGTGGTTTTTACGTCTTTTGCACGCTTCTTATAAGACTACCAACAGTTTTTCCATGAATACAAAACCCTTTTCACTTTAACACTTTTTTACTTTCTTTAGGCTTTGGTTCCTTTTAAATTCTAGCCAGTTTCATGATAGCCCAAATGGCGGTGCTATTTGATTTTGTATTTTGCTAGTTAATTTTCTATCTTTACGGAAAAGACATTATCTGAAGTCTGCAATTTTTATCATCTTAAAATAGAAAATAACGATAGAATATATTATGCTTAAAAGGACTGTAATTTTGTTTGTATTTCAGCATAAAGATTGGAACTTTAAGAAAATTTTTATCAATCTATAGTGAAAAAAAAAAAAAAAAACGCAACCACCAAGTATTTCTGCTTAATTTGATTATTTAATTTTGTATTTCATAGGTAAATTTACTTGTAGGCTCGAAAATGATAGTGTTATACTAACATCATATTGTACAACGCTACCATTTCAAAACTCGTGTTATTTTTTTGGGTTCAATGCAATATACTATATAATTTACGTTTTTCATTGTTCATATGTGTGCTTATTAGGTTGTGGATATATGAGGACATATGGCATTCATATATTTTCTACTTGATTATTTACATTTTCTTGGAGGACATAAATGCTATAGAGGATAGATTATGCCAATTCTAAATTATTTTCAGAAAAGTGAAAGAAAATTGATACGAGAAATAATGTACTTTAGGCTTTAAGTAAAAACAAAAATAAAAAGGTACATCAACATTCCAAATTTCATACTGCTTATTTATTTTTCTTTTTGTTTTCAAGATTCTTAATGCCAAGCACACACATTGTAGATGCATTACTGCTGATTCCTTATAATACACAATGCTGTTTAGTCAACAGATTTATTTGACTCAAATCAATTGTATTATAAAACTATTTGACCTTTAGGACACACAATGTGGATGCTAATATTCTATTAAACCAAACATTTCAGTCAACTCCACACCCCTTTAAGAAAAAATGATCTTTAGTCATTTTAGGCTTCTATTTACTGTTTTTGAGCAATGAGATGGTAACTGAGTTTATCTTCCAAGTCTTTCTCTTTCCTCAAACATTCTTCTCAATGGCTTTTACCATTTAAACTTCCATATTCACACATTCTAAACTTAAGTGCATTCATATTCCAATTAAACTTTCATCTCTGATTTAGTTCCCCCCCCCCCCAAAAAAAAAAAAAAATTTCTTCGATGAAATAATATGCATCGAAAATGGGAATTGGCATGTCAAAATATGGATTAGGAGAAGACTTTTGTCATGAATATTGAAGCAAATATAGGAATATCAAGGTGAGTGAAGTGTATTTTTGGAAGATAAAATACTATAAATTTTAGTTGTAAGTTTTTATTCAAAATGATTGACGAATGAAATTTAATAATGAGGATATCAATGGTTTAAGCGTCACTAATTTGTGTTTTTTTTTTCTCTTTTATTAATTATTGATCATGCATGTAATTAGGTTCAGTCTTTATGCTATATTTAAAGTCTAACCATTTATTGTATTCACTTATCCTATACTTGACGGAGGTACATGCCTATTTTGTGACAACATCTTTTTTGGCAAAGTATTTTATTTTATTAAATTAATTTGCACACACGTACCTATGTATAAAATTTTCAAATTAATATTTTCATTGTTGTTATCATAGGCAAATGGTCACTACTTTGATGAAATAAATTAAACGTTTTCAGCACATTTTAATGTATTTTAACAAATATATTTATAATATATTATTATAATTGTATACTTTTTTTTTTAGTCGATAGTCATGTACATGATGATAGAAATTAAGGAGTTGTTTGTAAAACAAATTAAATGAAATTTTATTGTGTCAATCCTTGATTATAGGATCTTATTTGTTTCTTTCCTTAGAAAAAGGATTGAGTCAATCCTTGATAAAAGTATATCAATCCTTGTTTATTTTTTTTTATTCTTTCCCTATATAGTTTTGTGTATTGTAGTTTATACGTACTGTAACTCTTCTTTTGTTCAATATATACAGAAATCCTTTCATAATTGTGTTTTTTTTTTTTTTTAACATGGTACTAGAGCCTCCTTCAATTACTTTTGGAATTGAAGCTAACACAATTACTAATTATGTTTAACACTTCTGCTGTAGTTTCTTTCTTGTACCATTGTCACTATGTCTAATCCTAAAAAAGATGATAGTGGTTCTCAAGAGAAGAACGACAACTATACAACTGTTTTTCCTATACAAGAAAATTCTCTTTTCACCCCAGAACGCCTTAATGGAACCGATTATATTGAGTGGTCCCTGAATGCTCAAAATAAGATCCGTGGAAGAAAGTGTTAGGGTTTTATTTTAGGTACAAAAGTCACACCAAAAGATGAATTTTCAGAAGAATACGAATCATGGTAAGAAGAAAATTGTCTAGTAAAATCTTGGCTTCTTGATGCAAAGACAAAAGACATCAGATCATTATTCCTTTGCTTGGGCACAACAAAGGAAATCTGGGATGCTGTGAAACAAACATATTCTGTCGAGTAAGATGCTTCAAAGGCGTATCAACTTCATTGTGTCTATTCGCTAAAATGGAGAGACCATTATTTCTTATTTTGGAAAATTACAAAAAATATGGCAGCAACTTGATGATATTGATGATTGTACTATAGAATGTGCAAGTGACATCACCAAATATATTGCAAAGGTTAATGTACATGTGTATATTTTTTTGGTTGGATTAGATTCTCAATTGGATGGGGTAAGAGGCCGAATACTTGCTACTAAACCATTGCCCAATATCTAAAGTGTATATGTTGTGGTCTGTGCAGAGGCTAATTGGCAGGGAGCCATGCTCGGAGGAACAATTGGAGAAGGAGCAGCAATGGCCACCAGAAAGAACTCCTCTTCAAAGAAAGATCGTAAATGTACTCATTGTAATGGCACAAGTCACATAATGGATACATGTTTTCAGTTACATGGGTATCCAGATTGGCACCCAAAAAGCAAGAAGGCACCTTAAGCATCCTCTAATTACCAAGAGGAGACCACAAATCCAAAGGTTAATCTAGCCACAAGTTTTGGATTTGCTGCTCAATCAAGTACATCCCTTACTAGTAATAGTGATTGGATAGTTGATTCAGGTGCAACAGATCATATGGCTTGTGATAGACATAAATCCAGTCAGTTATCTTCTAATTGTTCTATGAGTACTGTCACTCATCCTAATGGAGTTTCTTCTCCAATTGTTGGTATAGGTACTATCCCATTATCTCTTTCGTTCAATATAAAAAATGTTTTGTTTGTGCCATCACTAAATTATAACCTTCTTTCCGTACAAAAATTAACCAAGTCTCATAATCCTTCTTGTACCTTTTTTCTCACTCACTGTGTTTTTCAGGACCTTCACACCAAGGAGAAGATTGGAAGTGGTAGAGAAAGAGGAGGATTGTACTATTTGGAAGATGGTTTTCTATTTTTTTAGAAAAAGGCAAGCTCATGTGGTACAAGAGAATTCAGTTGACAAGAAAAAAGAACAGATCCGTTTATGGCATAAAAGATTGGGACATGCATCTTTCTTCTATTTGAAAAGATTATTTCCTTTGTTATGTGTTGGATTTAGTACTTCAGATTTTGCTTGTAAAACTTGTGCTCTTGCAAAAGGTCATCGTGCTCACTTTCCTTTAAGTGAAAATAAAACAAGTATTCCTTTTTCTTTGGTTCACTCCAATGTTTGGGGACCGACACCTATTTCAACTCTTAATGGAATGAGATGGTATCTTTCTTTTATTGATGATTGCATTAGAATGACTTGGATTTATCTAATGAAAAAGAAAAGTGATGTAAGTTCTATTGTCTGCCTTTTTCATAAGATGATTTTAACTCAATTTGGTATGTCAATAAAGGTGTTTCGATCGGATAATGGAGGGGAATATCTCAACCAAGAATTAAAAGAATTCATGGGCTTTATTGGCATGATTCATCAAACAACGTGCCCTTACTTGCCGCAACAAAACAACATTGTAGAATGGAAAAATAGACAACTCTTAGAGGTCACTCGATCTTTTTTAATTGAAGGAAATGTTCCCTCTTACTTATGGGGTAAAGCCTTAAGTTCTGCAGTTTATGTAATCAATCGAACTCCTTCAAGTGCTCTTGATTATCGATGACCACTAGATGTATTGTTTGATCATTGTAGTCTTTTGCCTGTTGTTCATTTGCCCCCCAAAATTTTTGGATGTGTTGTTTATGTTTGTTTGTATCCCCATCAAAGAAATAAGCTTGAATCTCGAGCCGTAAGATGTATTTTTGTGGGATATGGCAATTATCAAAAGGGGTACAAATGCTATGATCCTTCCTTTAAGAGACTTTATGTCTCTATGGATGTTGTCTTCCATGAAAACGAGTCTTTCTACTCTGTAGATTCTTCACTTTAAGGGAAGAAACATAATGAAGTGATCAATCTTGATGATGATGTAGTGTAGGCTTTTCTTCCATTAGATGAAGATACTAATAAAAAGCAGAAAGATAACACAGAAGTAGCACATAGAGAGTAGAGACATATTCCAGAAATTGTAGAGAGAGGCAATAAAAACGTTGAGTTGGACGAATGTAATGAATTACAAGATGATCCTCTCACAGATAATACTAATCCTCCTACATCACCAGACCAATCATGTCAATCTTCTCCTGAGGTAACTTCTGACTACCATTTTCTAGCTCGTGCTAACCATGGTATACCTCCTACTAGATATGAACCTGATCTTAAAGCCAAAAAAAAAAATATCCCATTAGTAATCATGTGTCTTATCATCGTTTATCAAAGTCATATGCATCTTATGTATTGAAGTTATCATCTATCTCTATTCCTAGTAAACTACAGGAAGCCTTAGGAGACACGAAGTGGACCTAAGCTATGGCAGAAGAAATGGCTGCACTTGAAAAAAATGCTACTTGGGACCTGGTGCCTCTTTCTAATGGAAAAAAAGACAGTGGGGGGGTGTAGATGGATATTTGTTGTTAAACATAAAACTGATGGAACGGTTGAAAGGTTTAAAGCACGATTGGTTGCAAAAGGGTATACATAGTCTTATGGAGTCGATTATCAAGAAACTTTTTTGCCTGTTGCCAAGCTTGATACAGTAAGAGTACTGTTATCCTTAGCTGTTAATCAAGATTGGCCTCTCCTTTAATTTGATGTCAAGAATGCCTTCCTTCACGGAGACCTCATTGAGGAAGTTTACATGGATCTTCCTCCTGGAATTGAAAAATACTCAAAGACTACAATGGTGTGCAAACTAAAAAACCATTGTATGGATTGAAACAATCTCCAAGGGCATGGTTTGGTAGATTTACAAAATCCATGAAGTCTTTTGGGTACAAACAAAGTAACGCAGATCACACATTGTTTTTGAAACATAGATAGGGAAAAGTGACTGCATTGATCATCTATGTGGATGATATGGTGGTAATAGGTGATGATTTGGATGAGATAGAAAATCTCCAAAAATACTTAGCCTCTGAATTTGAAATGAAAAAGCTTGGTAATCTAAAGTACTTCCTTGGTATTGAAGTAGCTCGATCAAAGAATGGTATTTTCTTATCTCAACGAAAATATATTATTGATTTGTTAGCTGAGATAGGAATGCTTGGATGCAAACCTGTGATTACTCCCATTGAATAAAACCATAAGTTATATTATTGCCTAGGTGAATCTCCAACCGACAAAGCAAGGTATCAAAGACTTGTGGGAAAATTGATTTATTTATCTTACATTGGACCTGATATTGCTTATGCAGTAAGTGTGGTGAGTCAATTTATGCATGATCCTTGAAAGTCACATATGGAGGCTATTGAACGCATATTAAAGTATTTAAAACATGCTCCAGGAAGAGGGTTACTTTTAAAGAAACATGATCATTTGAGAATAGATGGTTATAGTGATGTAGATTGGGCAGGATTAGCTGATGATAGAAGGTCAACTTCAAGTAATTTCACTTTTGTTGGAGGAAACCTTGTAACTTGGAGAAGTAAGAAACAACCAATTGTTGCAAGATCAAGTGTAGAGGCAGAATACAGAGGCATGGTTTTTGGAGTATGCGAATTGTTGTGGCTGAAGAAATTGCTAGAAGAATTAGATGTTGATTCTCAAGGTTTAATGAACCTATATTGTGATAATACTTCAGCTATTGAGATTGCTCGCAACCCAGTTCAACATGATCGAACAAAGCACATAGAAGTTGATAGACACTTTATCAAAGAAAAACTTGAAGCTGGAATCATTTCATTGCCCTTTGTAAAGTCTAAAGATCAACTTGCTGATATACTTACTAAGGCTGTTTCTAGCAAAGTTTTTTATAAAGCCTTATGCAAATTAGGCATGTGTAATATCCATACACTAACTTGAGGGGGAGTGATATAAATTAAGGAGTTGTTTGTAAAACAAATTAGATGAAATTTTATTGTGTCAATCCTTGATTATAGGATCTTCTTGATTATATGATCTTATTTATTTCTTTTCTTAGAACAAGGATTGAGTCAATCCTTGTTTTTTTTTTTTTTAATTTTTTTCTTGTATAGTTTCGTATATTGTAGTCTATATATACCGTAACTCTTCTTTTGTTCAATATATACAGAAATCCTTTCATAATTGTGTGTGTTTTTTAATTATAATATATTATTACATTGTATACTTTTTTTCTTTTTAGTCGATAGTCATGTACATGATTGAGACTTTTAGTGATTGTTTTATGGGTTATCTTGACCATATTAATATTGTATTTAATTTTTATGAAAAACGCATGTGCATGTTTTGCTAGGATGTGGATATATAACTCCCCATCCTCCACCGATCCCCCTTTTTCCTGTTTATCTTGTTTCTTTGCTTCTCCCTTTTTTTTGTCTCTTATTAAAGTAGTTGTTTATTTAAAGCAGGACATGGGTCGGGACTCGGGACGTTGTGATCGGCCTGTCTGGACAGGTCTCGACTTGCCCGTGAACTCCCCAGGTCCCGCCCTTTATATTAAATATTAAATTAGATAAGATTAGATACATGGAATTATCAATTTATTATAAAAAAAAGGTCGACATGTTTTGACGGGAGTAAAGGTAAACATGTTTTATTCTAAGACTCATCTTTGCTCGAGTCAAACTATGAGCTTGACATTCTTGCTTGCAAAATATCTACCATCCTACTTCTTCTTTTTTTTTTTTTTTAATTCTCATTGCCTTTGAAAAAAAGTGGTAACGGTTGAATAGAATTTTTGTCCCATCTCTCGATGGCATGCTGTTTGATAAAGACTTCTATTCAATACAATTATTTATTAAAATATATTTAATAATAATAAATAATAATTCATAGCTATCTCTATTTCCCGCTGGCACCATAGAATAGCCAAATTCTACGGATAATTAGTGAGTGTTGAAAATATTAATGATATGTTTATTAGTAACTTCTAAGAATTTCTTACTACATACCAAATTATTTAAAATTTGAATGTACTTAGTCGGATATATATGCATTTAGAAGGAAAATAAATGTATAGACCAATACATGTACAGCCTATAAGATTAAGTCATTCTCATCGATAGATAGAAGGTTATAAGATTTATATGTGTGAATACTTTAGTATAGAGTATATAAAAGTATGATCTAAAGATGATATCACGTGCAAGCATATTAATGGTCTGTTCTCTAGTGTGAAAGAATGTTCGTGATCTTCAAACTTAAGACATCTTTACATTCTACACGCAGAAAGTTACACTTTGATATGATAGAAACGACTTAGCTATGGGTTCCAAATAATGTAGCATTTGGGAGTGGACTGAAGTGTAGAGAGGGTTGTGTTGGTCAAGAGGGAATCTACTAGCTTTCAAGAGAGGAATGTTACCTTCTTTGACCATTAGATAGGAATGAAAGTTATTAAAAAAGTTGCAAAAAAAACAAAGAAAGTATCGGTGTTTTCGAGTTTGGACAAATTTATGTCTTAAGCTTCAAATTTTGTAATTTAGTACTTGTAATTTTGAATGAAGTTCGATTTAGTGTTTCTGTTATCTTAAAGGTTAGCATATAATCATTAACTTTGTAAGATGTAGCACATGTTCTTTTTTTTTTTCTTTTCTTTTTTTACATGTGTATGAGAAGAAAATGCTTGTACTTTTAAATTTGGGAAATTTAGTGTATCTTTTTTAATTTTTGTTATTTAGTACCTATGCTCTCAAATGATGTTTGATTTAGTGTTACTTAATCATTTAATTTCTTCATTTTTATTTTTTGGAGCAAATAAATTCCTCCATTGTGGTTCTCAACCTATTCTAACAGCATACAATCGAATTATATATTTAAAAATTTTCATTAAAAAAATTAATAAAAATATCAAAGTTAAATATTTGATAAATTTATTATCAATTACTTAGTCTTTGGGGTATATGCAATGGTAAATCTCCTAGTACAATTTTGATAATATCAAAACATCATATGTTAATGAGTTTATCTAGTGTAGAGAGGGTTGTGTTGGTCAACAAGGACTCTACTAGCTTTCAAGATAGGAATGTTACCTTCCTTGACCATTAGATAAGAATGAAAGTTATTAAGAAAGTTGCAAAAAACACAAAGAAAATGTCAGTGTTTTCGAGTTTGGACAAATTTAGTATCCTAAGCTTCAAATTTTGTAATTTAGTACTTGTAATTTTGAATGATGTTCGATTTAGTGTTTCCATTATTTCAAAAGTTAGCATACCGCAGTTAACTGTGTATAATGTGGCACATGTGGATTTTTTTTTTTTTTTTTACATGTGTATGAGAAGAAAAAGGTAAAGGAAGTGCTTGTATTTTTAAATTTGGGCAATTTAGTGTATCGATTTTAATTTTTGTGATTTAGTACCCGTGGTCTCAAATGATATTTGATTTAGTGTTACTCAATCGTTTAATTTCTTCATTTTTATTTAAGAATGAAACTAATTAAGAAAGTTAAAAAAAATATAAAGAAAGTGTCAGTGTTTTCAAGTTTGGACAAATTTAGTGTCTTAAGTTTCAAAATTTGCAATTTAGTACTTGTAATTTTGAATGATGTTTGATTTAGTGTTTCCGTTATTTTAGAGGTTAGCATACAACCGTTAACTCTGTATGATGTAGCACGTGTCATTTTTTTTTCCAAGTGTATGAGAAGAAAAAGGTAAAGGAAATGCTTGTACTTTTAAATTTGGGAAATTTAGTGTATTGATTTTAATTTTTGTTATTTAGTACCCGTGCTCTCAAATGATGTTTGATTTAGTGTTACTTAATCATTTAATTTCTTTATTTTTATTTTTTGAAGCAAATAAATTCCTCCATTGTGGTTCTCAACCTATTCTAATAGCATATAATCGAATTATATATTAAAAAAATTTAATTAAAAAAAACTTAATAAAAATATCAAAGTTAAATATTTGATAAATTTATTATCGATTAGTTAGTCTTTTGGATATATGCAATGGTAAATCTCCTATTACAATTTTGATAATAACAAAACATCATATGTTAATGAGTTTATCTAGTGTAGAGAGGGTTGTGTTGGTCAACGGGGAGTCTACTAGCTTTCAAGATAGGAATGATACCTTCCTTGACCATTAGATAAGAATGAAAGTTATTACGAAAGCTGCAAAAAACATAAAGAAAATGTTAGTGTTTTTGAGTTTGGACAAATTTAGTGTCTTAAGCTTCAAATTTTGTATTTTAGTACTTGTAATTTTGAATGATGTTCGATTTAGTGTTTCCATTATTTCAAAAGTTAGCATACAACAGTTAACTATGTATGATGTAGCACATGTGGATTTTTTTTTTTTTTTTTACATGTGTATGAGAAGAAAAAGGTAAAGGAAGTGCTTGTATTTTTAAATTTGGGCAATTTAGTTTATCGATTTTAATTTTTGTGATTTAGTACCTATGGTCTCAAATGATATTTGATTTAGTGTTACTCAATCGTTTAATTTCTTCATTTTTATTTAAGAATGAAACTAATTAAGAAAGTTAAAAAAATACAAAGAAAGTGTCAGTGTTTTCGAGTTTGGACAAATTTAGTGTCTTAAGTTTCAAATTTTGCAATTTAGTACTTGTAATTTTGAATGATGTTCGATTTGGTGTTTCCATTATTTCAAAGGTTAGCATACAACGGTTAACTCTGTATGATGTAGCACGTGTCATTTTTATTTTTTATTTTACAAGTGTATATGACAAAAAAGGTAAAGGAAATGCTTGCACTTTTAAATTTGGGAAATTTAGTGTATTGGTTTTAATTTTTGTTATTTAGTACCTATGCTCTTAAATGATGTTTGATTTAGTGTTATTTAATCATTTAATTTCTTCGTTTTTATTTTTTGGAGCAAATAAATTCCTCCATTATGGTTCTCAACCTATTCTAATAGCATATAATCGAATTATATATTCAAAAAATTTCATTAAAAAAAACTTAATAAAAATATCAAAGTTAAATATTTGATAAATTTATTATCGATTACTTAGTCTTTTGGGTATATGCAATGGTAAATCTCCTAGTACAATTTTGATAATAACAAAACATCATATGTTAATGAGTTTATCTAGTGTAGAGAGGGTTGTGTTGGTCAACAAGGAGTCTACTAGCTTTCAAGATAGGAATGTTACCTTCCTTGACCATTAGATAAGAATGAAAGTTATTACGAAAGCTGCAAAAAACATAAAGAAAATGTCAGTGTTTTCGAGTTTGGACAAATTTAGTGTCTTAAGCTTCAAATTTTGTAATTTAGTACTTGTAATTTTGAATGATGTTCGATTTAGTGTTTCCATTATTTCAAAAGTTAGCATACAGCAGTTAACTATGTATGATGTGGCACATGTGGATTTTTTTTTTTACATGTGTATGAGAAGAAAAAGGTAAAGGAAGTGCTTGTATTTTTAAATTTGGGCAATTTAGTGTATCGATTTTAATTTTTGTGATTTAGTACTTGTGGTCTCAAATGATATTTGATTTAGTGTTACTCAATCATTTAATTTCTTCATTATTAATTTTTGGAGTAAATAAATTCCTCCATTATGGTTCTTAGCCTATTATAACAACATACAATTGAATTATATATTCAAAAAACTTCGTTAGTAAAAAAACTTAATAAAAATATATATGTTAAATATTTGATAAATTTATTATTGGTTACTCAGTCTTTTGGGTATATGCAGCGATAAATGTCCTAGTACAATTTTGACGAGTTTATCTAGTGTGCAAAAAATATTATGAACTACTAGAAGCGAACTTTGTCACTATTGAAAGATATTAGAAGCCTTTAGAAATTATTAATTAGATAGCAGTTAGAAGTAAGTGTCATACTTTGAAATTTGTAATCTTGAAAAGTTAGAAGGGTTATATCCAGTTTAAGAGTGTCTATTTGAATCTAGAAGAAGTTTGGAATTTGGAGAAGTCAAAAGTGGTTGTGGGAACTTAGACATGGTTCAAAATTCGTATCCGCTAGTAGAATATACATAGGTAATATATTTGATCAATTTCACTAGAAGTTGATTTAAGTATTGTGGTGATTTCATTCTACATAGATTATGAAAGCATAAAGATTTATAATTAAGGAAAGCTTATTATTATTATTTTTTTAAAGATATATAAAGCAAGTTGGCAAACCATTACAAAATGATTATTATAGATAAATATTCCTCATTAACAAGAGCCGAATCAAACTAATTTATAGGGAAAGGTTCGAAAAAAAAAAAGAAACAAAAATCATGGATTTCACAAATTGTGACATCTAGACAAACAAGTATATATATCCCAACAAAGTTAAAGAAAAGAGATAGATTGAGAGAAAAACACATGGGTCACAATTTAAAGTATTCAAAAGCAATCAAGTTTTCAATTCTATTTTATTTTTTATTAAGCACTAAACTTGGAGAGGAGTTAAATTTTGTTTTCCTTGTACCTATGTTTACTATTTCATAAATTGTAATTCAGAGGTTACATTTGTTCATTGTAGTTTTGTGAGATTAGCTTAGGAGAAGTTAAGTGAGACAGAGTAATGAATGATCATATTGTGTGTGATGGATTGTTGTAACTTTTAAGATTTTGTTTTTGATATAGTGGAATGATCGGTGAATATGACTAGATTCCCAACAAATGGAGGCTAGAAGAGTGGACTAAAACACAATGTAGAATCACTGTAAATCATTTGTTTGATATTCTCAAACCTATACTTTTTATTTTCTTGTAATTTATTTTATTTTATCATTGTACATAGTTGATTACCACCACTCAGTATTTAATGGGCTATTTCCAAATATTTAAAAAAAAATTAAAAGATTTATAATGATTGATTCACTCTCCTTTCAATTGCTAAATTTAGACTAACACTAATAAATTATAATAGGTGTTAAATATGCTTGATTAATATACCATTGAGATAGACAAATAATGACATTATTTATGATTTTCTATTTTTCTTATTATATAGTTTTTCCAACCGCTTTATTGAAAGTAAATGAGAAAACTTTGACCTTTTTATTATATATGTTTACATTACATGAAAATTATTTAGTAACTTATAAAAAAATAAAAAAAAATGAATTTTGTAGATAGTTTATATCTTATTTTATTTTATTTCAAATTGTCAAAGATTTAGAAGAGGTGTAATGAATTTTTTTTTTAATAAGATTTAGATATATACAATAGTAACTAAAACAAAATAATAAAATGAGTATCCTCTCTATTTCATCTTAAATTAGATAATTTATAAATCAATAATTGGAATAGTTTAGATTTTTGGACTATTTTATGACATCCTGTTGACATTATCTTCTTCCTTAACTCTTAATTATTGATTACAAACGGCAACATTCAAGAGGGAAAATTGACGTAAATTGAGAGAATATAATTGGAGAGGATCTAAATCCTAGCATCATTAATACTTTTATTTAGATTAAACGTAGAAATTTATCCTTCATTTGTTGCAACAAATTTACATCATTGGTAGGTAGATATGTTTTTTGAAATTACTATCATCTTTGTGTCAAAGTCCAATTAGGTTTTTCACCTATTGGTTTGACTCATATGTGTATGTGTCCATGAAAATAGAAGTCATAAATTTTGGAAAATAAAAAGTTTTATCCTTTCATATGCTTAGCTTATTAGAGAGTGTATATGGCATTAGGGTTGTCATGGAGTTCACCTCCACCTATGGCGATTAGGATAATGAAAAAAAAAAAAAGAAGAAAAAATCTAAAAACATGTATGTCTTTTATATGTTTGATTTGATTTCAAATAATGTTTAACGTGAGTTTGAAGAAAGGAGAATAAACCTTTTTATTACTAGTTATTTTGGAATTGTAAGTTTTAGTAAATTGCCATTGAATCTCTCTCTCTCTCTCATTTTTTTTCCCTCTAAATATGGATTGGTAGTAAGGTTAGAACCTTTCCACTGACTTGGTCCTTGTAGAGGGTTAGAATTGTTATATTAATATGTTAGGAAAAACTCATAAATTATTTAACTTCACTTATCGAGTTAGGTAATAGAGCCTAGTGAGTTCCATTCATTTATTGAGACGACTCAAAGAAAATTGCTTAGTGGGCTTAGAACAAAGACCGTTGGACTAATTTATTTGCCTCCAACCATTCTTAAGCAGGCTCATATATTCATGAGGAAGACTATTGGCCTTAGGTTTATAGCAAGCTTACTAGGATAGCCCTAAAATGAGCATACTTTATCTCCCCCATTGATCACGAAGGTGATTTGATAGATATCATAAAGCTCAAGAGTCTATAAATACTTAGTCATTCATTGTTATTTCATACAACTCTAGAGACAAGAGAAATGGTATTCCATTGTGTGATCTTTACTTTCATGGATCAAACAATCGGTTAAGCAAAGAATGATATCAATTATTGAAGAGCTATAACGTTGATGAGGATTAGCTAGCATCTAAAAGGAAGGAACCAAAATCCCATGATCCATTACATGGTATTGGAGGCCTGATGACTTGAGCTAGAGTTAAAAGGATGAACGAAGCTCTATAAAGATTAGTTATGGACTTATAAGCCAAGGAACTAAGCTACACTAAAGGAGATACAACACTTGTCAACTTGATTCACGTGACTATGGAGGGAAGTGATGATTTAGAGGCCTTAGAATAAACTCATTTTATTGATTTGAAAAAGGAGAAACACTTTCGGTTTTATTATTTGTTATGTTTTGGTTTTATTTGTTTGGTTTGTAATTTATATTATTTAGTTGCTTACTTGGTTACATGAGCATAAGGAAACAAATAGATTAGGCAATTTAGGTTTTCCATATTGTTGTGTGTACCCTATATAAGCCGTGTAAAGGGCCAGCCACGAGATATCTTATTATTGAATTGAGAAACACAATTTTCGTGAGACTATGAACCACACCCACCCCCCCTCTTTTTTTTAAATCAATCATTTACTTTCTTCATTTTTATTTTTTAGAGCAAATAAATTCCTCCATTGGGTTCTTGGCCTATTATAACAACATACAATTGAATTATATATTCAAAAAATTTCATTAGAAAAAAACTTAATAAAAATATTAAAGTTAAATATTTGATAAATTTATTATCAATTACATAGTCTTTTAGGTATATGCAATGATAAATCTCCTAGTACAGTTTTGATAATAACAAAACATCATATGTTAATGAGTTTATCTAGTGTAGAGATGGTTGTGTTGGTTAAGGGGGAATCTACTAGCTTTTAAGATAGGAATGTTACCTTCCTTGACCATTAGATAGGAATGAAAGTTATTAAGAAAGTTGCAAAAAACACAAAGAAAGTGTCAGTGTTTTTGAGTTTGGACAAATTTAGTGTCTTAAGCTTCAAATTTTGTAATTTAGTACTTGTAATTTTGAATGAAGTTCGATTTAGTGTTTCTATTATTTCAAAGGTTAGCATACAATCGTTAACTTTGTAAGATGTAGCACGTGCCTTTTTTTTTTTCTTTTTTTACATGTCTATGAGAAGAAAAAGGTAAAGGAAATGCTTGTACTTTTAAATTTGGGCAATTTAGTGCATCGATTTTAATTTTTGTGATTTAGTATCTATGCTCTCAAATGATGTTTGATTTAGTGTTACTTAATCATTTAATTTCTTCATTTTTATTTAAGAATGAAAGTTATTAAGAAAGCTAAAAAAAAATACAAAGAAAGTGTCAGTGTTTTCGAGTTTGGACAAATTTAGTGTCTTAAGTTTCAAATTTTGCAATTTAGTACTTTTAATTTTGAATGATGTTCGATTTAGTGTTTCTGTTATTTCAAAGGTTAGCATACAACCGTTAACTCTATATGATGTAGCACATGTCACTTTTTTTTTTTTTTTTTTACAAGTGTATGAGAAGAAAATGGTAAAGGAAATGCTTGTACTTTTAAATTTGGGCAATTTAGTGCATCGATTTTAATTTTTGTGATTTAGTGCCTATGCTCTCAAATGATTGATTTTGTGTTACTTAATCATTTAATTTAACATTTTTATTTTTTGGAGCAAATAAATTCCTCCATTGTGGTTCTTGGCCTATTCTAACAGCATACAATCGTCATTTTTATCCTAACTTGTGTCTTTTTACAAACTTTGGCCAATTGGAGATTATTAAAAAAAAAACAATAATAAAACAATTTTCTTAATTTTTTAAAAACTTTTTCACAATTTTTTGCTTGGTAGTTCATACAAAATAGATTAGGTTTAATATACACTAAAATTATGGAAATGTTGAAATTCGAGCTTGACATTTCTTCATAGTTTACAATTATAAGACCCTAACACTAATCTTTTGGAGAAGGGAAATTGTTTTAATCATTAGAGGATCAATCTTGAGAGTAAATTAAGGAATCTGGTATTTTTTTTCTTCTTTAGTATGACAAATGTTAACTTTAATCTTGCCCCTACGTTAGTACTCCATAGATTAATAATTATAAGATTTAAGATTCTATTTGTGTATTAATTGAAAGAGTTGAAGTTGATAGATGAGTAATCATAAAATGGTTTGATGGAGTGATTGGAAATGCTTTTTTTTTTTCTTTTCTTTTTTTGAGATAATCTTAGAAAATTGTTCATCTTGATCAAACAATCGAGAAAAGAAAGGGGAGGTTATGTTAGGAGGGCGAGGGGCGGGTTTTGGGGTGGCGGGTTTGAATTGATTGTCACGAAAATTTCATACTTCAAAACTTTTTAGAAATGTTCCATGCCAAATGTAAATTTAGAGTAAAAAACAATTCCTAATGCTTAAAGGTTAAGATAGTAGAGAGTCATAACTTATTAAGAGTCATTGGATCTCTTAAATATTAATTAGACTTAACAAGTTTAGATCAATTAGAATTATGAGTGAAAGCTAGAACACTTAGTAATGTTTTGAAAACAAATACATACAAACAACAAATCACATATAATAATGTAGAAAAGTAAAAAAGTAGGGATTAAGAAAATTAGGTAGTGATACATAGAGATTTCTCTTTTTGAGTTAGTTCTTTCTTCTAGTGTTGCATGCCTTGGAATTGGTCAATCCACACTACACTAATGAGTTCCATTATTTGAAAAAAAAAAAAAAAAAAACAAGAATCAATTTGAGGTGTAAAAGCTCTTTCGTAAACTTTCGGTTCACTAAACTTTGCCCTATCTCATGCTCCTCCTTGAAATAACACAAGACGGTAGAATTTTCTTTACTATTTCACTCAAACAATACTCACAAATCAAAATTTAAGAGTACAAAAACTCTCTAATGAGGTTTATAATAGATTCCTCTACAATTTTACTCAAATCTCTAAGAAAATAGAAATGAAGTTGTTGCACAAGAGCTCTTTAAGCATATAATTAGCATAGAGTCAACATTAGCTTTCCTTAAGCATTCTACAAATCTTAGATTATCTCATTTTGTCTCATCCTAATTGTGGGATAAAGATAAATGAAGTGTATGTATTTTCGAATTTGGACAATTTAGTATTTAAAAGAGATATTAAATTGCCAAATTTTGAAATTTTAGATATTAAATTATTAAAGAACGAAACTTTAAGTACTAAATCACATATATTCGAAAGTAAAGAAACTCGATATGCCTTTCCCCCCCTTAATCATTGTATGAGCTAATTCCCTATAGAATTGATCTACTAAATTTAAATAGATATATTACTTAAATATATCCATTCTACGATGTTAGGGCTTCAATTCTTTTGTTTGTCACTACTTTCAAATTTCTTTATTCTTTTGATCTTTGGCCCTTTTACTTTTGATCTTCAAAAGTTTCTTCTGTGGAGTTTCTAAACTATTCTTTTTTTTAACTCTTCATCTTCTCTACTTCTTCTTCTATATCTTTCATCTTGCTTTTGATAATCTTTAACTTTTTTCTTTTAGATAAAGGCTTCCTTTAGGTTTTCCTTCTTTTAGTTCTTTAGCTTCTGGACTATCTAATCTAGATCTTCGTTGTGTTCTTCCTTACTTCTGACTCATAACTAATTTTATTGAACCTTTTCTTCTTCATCTTATCATAGGTTTTGCTTAGGTTTTACCTTTTGTTTATCATTTAATGTTTTTGCACATTCACATAATTTCAACAGTAAAACACTTGAGTGATTTGTTGTCATCAAAGTTTTTCTATTAGATCTAACAAAAAAAATTTATGAGAAGAAGGACAAAGTTTTTACGAGAAAGAAATATATTTTGGAGAAGAAAGTTCATAAGTCTTGAAAGGTTGATCGATATTTCAATTTGGTTAACTAAATCGAATTAAGTCAACTAAATTGTAAAATGATCAATTGAATTATAAAATATCTGATCAACATTTCCTAAGAGCTTTGGTTCAATCTATTCTCAAATTCATTCAACCTATTTTAATGGTCTAAATGGAGAAATAAGGACCTATTCAGTAAAAAAAAAAAAAAAAAGTAATAGCTTTTGAAACTAAGATCATTGATATTGAGCTTAATTTTAGAAACTTGTATTTGATTCCACAGTTTAAGAAGAATTTTGGAACAAATTCCAGTCATTGGCCTTTGCTGTATGTTGGTCAATACATTTTTATTAAATAAATAATATAATAAAATATTAAAAAATAAATAAGATAATATATATATATATATTTTAAATATTCGGAAAAATAAAGTTCCGGCGACGGCCGCGACCTACTCTCCCTATTGCTGTAAACACTAACAGCATTTCTTTACGTGTGAAATCAGGAACGGGTTTCCAAGATGCGTACGCCATAAGAAAGCGGCGCCGAAATCTTCAGATATAGATACGAGTCGTTTTCGTCTCCGCCAAAAATTTTCCACATAATAGTCGTGGATGTTGGGCTACGATGACTATACAGATCTCCTGTAATGCCAATTCATAAATGGGTCCAGTGGGGCGCCAGGGATACAGTGAATCGAGTTCTCAATTTGTATTAACGGGTCCTGTTATGATTCTCTCGAGAGACCACAATTACTGCAAACAAACATATTAGTAACAAAAATATACATTTTCATTATACTTATAATATTTTTATTTGCTCTACTATTTTTATCAAGTCTAAAACCAAAACAAACCAAAAAAACAAAAAAAGTGTGGAATTTATTTTATTTTTTGTCCCAATGATAAATAAAATGAAAGCTATTTTATTTTGACAAAAAACCTACACTCAAGTTTTGTCTATCTTTCTATTTTTGTATTGAATTCTTATCAATATTAAAAATATATAAAATTAAATAAAAATAACATAATTAAGTTATAATATAATCATATTTATTAATATCATAATCGTATCTTTATATTGTATATTATATCATATATCATAATTTCTTCCTATAATGATGCTCCTAATTGTATCTTGCCTGTCTTGGTAGCCTCAATATTTAATAAATATAAAATTTATTGTCGATTTACATGCGTTTTTGCTTGAATATATAATTGCTCTAAGGTCACATTGACTAATCAGACCACACCTAAGGAAAACATTAAGGAGACATGTCATGTCATCATCTTAAAATGTTCACTGATAACTCCATATTCATTTTGGAGAAATTGTTAGTAAATTTCCCTCATTCGACAAAAAGTTGCTATCGTAGTGTTTAGTTAAATTTTGAACACATAAGGATCATTCTCAATGAATTATTATAGCTAAATATATTGAATAGTAATTCATGATTCTAATTCATGAATTATTATTTAATAATTTATTTGTTATTTTACTATAAATATCTTGTTATTGTAAATTATATTACTCTAATCTTATTGTTTATATTAAAAATATAATTAAAAATTTGGTTTTATTTCAATATAATTTCATCTCAATTGAATAATTTAATAGACATATAATAATAATTATATCTCTATTAAATTCTTATTAAATTATAATTCAATCATCTCTTTATTTTATACGATAAAGTAAACGGATTGTAAAAAAAAATCCTTAAAAGAGAGTATAAAAATCTTACTAACCTCAAGATTTATTATTATTATTATTAACAAAAAGCTTATACATGTTCTCATCCATTGTGTCACCTTAACTTCCCCATTAGTTTTATCATCCTCAATTCTGCGATCCGTAACGCACCTTAAAAGAACCCCATTTGAGAGTTCCAGTGTTGGTACATGGCGGCAGGACAAGCAAGTTCCTCGCACATACAATAAGTTAAAGTCTTTTTAGTTAAATCACTTTCAATTCCCAAAACGATGGTGTCTTTATGTGTCAAATGGCTGGAACGTCGGCAAGGCATTGTCTATTGACCCTGACCTTCCGTGGCTGAACCACTGTCTCCAAAAGCCAACTAGGTTGTTCTGTCTTTGACGAGTGAAGAACCAGCGAAATTTCACGGCATGATCAGTACTATGATTATAGAGAAAAAAAAAAAAAACCGAAATTAACACGAGACACAATATAAAATATACGATTATAATATAAGATGAATATACATATTGTTATAAACTAATTATTTATGATTTGTATAATTTTATGTACTTTCTATATTGAAATGAGTTCAGCACAAAACGAAGACATGGATATACTCCTAACTGATGTTGAAGTCATAAATTCTAGTACCTAAAATTGCATGATATACTCGACACAATACCTCTATTGATGACACTGTAAATAATGTCATGAAGTGAAGCCATCGATATCGTATGTATAGAATGTCATACAGTAGTGCTGCTAAAAGCATTATTAAGATTGTAAGTGATATGATTTGGTATAACACTTCTGATAAACAAAAGAAAAACCAAAAAAAAAGTTAAAAGACTCAAATAGGAAAACTTAATTTTCTCCAGTAAAGAAAACAAAGAAAAAAAGGGACAGAGAACTCGCTAAATTGATCGGATTAAAACAAAAAAAAAAAAAAACAAAGGATCTATAATGGAAAAACATATATGTGAAAAAAAAAAGTTGACCAGATTGCCTCGTGGGAGTGTTAAAAGAGGTTCACAAAGATGTTAAGAATGAAAAGAAGATTGAAACACACTGACAAAGCATCGCTTGATTTCGTCAAATCGCAAGAAATTGAGAATATGAAAAGTTGTATGATTCGACCTTAAAGATTTAATCTTCTGATGTTTTTGAGTGAAAATCGGATCGGAAAGAGACTGCGGGTGAGCTAAAGGACAAGGGCTGTTTGGACGGCAGAAAACAAGGAGAAACCTCTTAAATATTATTGTTTTTATAAAAAAATTTCTAAAATACAGCACTTATATAAATTATTCCAAAAATAGATTTCGAAAACACGAACGTGGTTTGTGACTTTTTTTTTCTTCAAAATTTACGAAACTAAAAACACATAACTCATCTGTATTTTTAGTATAATTTGTATTGAAGACATGAATACCGTATGTACCTTTAATGTAACTTTTTTTTTTTTAACATTACGACATAGGGAAATATAGCAATTTGATCTTTATAAAAATACCAAATGACAATGCGCTTGGTCCTAGTTATAGTGCGCTCAAATAATTTTTTTTTGATATATTCTGAGCTCCATAATTTCAAACGTACAAAAAGTTATGACTTTTAAAAGTTGAAAAAACAAAACTAAAATTGATATGATTTGTTTTTTCAACTTTAAAAGATTATAACTTTTTACCTGATTGGAGTTATAGAGCTCATAATATATATATAAAAAAGACTGATTTGAGTGTACTATAGCTAAGACTAAATCATGTTGCCATTTGATATTTTTATAAGAGTTAAATTGCTATATTTCCATGTGCCAAAGTGTAAATAAAAAAAAGGTTACACTATGTGCCTTCAGTATAAATTGTACTGAAGGTGCAAATCTAGTATGTACTTTTATTTTTGTAAATTTTAGAAAAAAAGAAGTTACAAACTACGTCTATATCTTTGAAACTTATTTTTAAAATAATTATTTCAAGTACAATATTTACAAAATTTATTTAAAAAATCATAATATTTAAAAGTGTTCTCCAAAGATAAGGTACAATTGGTTTTTAGAGCCTAGTCACTAAGATTGACTTTAGTTAATATAATTGAGCAACTATTTTAGAAAAAAAAAATTGATATAATTGATTACCTTTTTTTTTTTATTATCTTATCTTGATAAGGTTTCCAATCAATGGTGAAGAAAAAAACAACAAAAAACGAGGAAGAAAATGTTGGATAAAAAAATACTCTTAATAAGTCCTAAAAGACAAAATAAATATAGATAATAAGAAAACGGTTCAAAAGAGTAGAGATCTAAAGTGTTAACTAAAATAAATGTGATATCTTATGTTGCATAACAACCTTGTATAGATTATGAAAGAGTATTGATGTGAGTTATGAGATTAAGGTAATGAATATTATGATTACATTAGTTATGACTTTTTTGATTAAGAGGTGACAAAGACCTATTAGTCTTCTATTGACTTGGTTATTGATTTCTTTGGTATAGGGAATTATACTCAAACTCCTCTATATCTATGTTAAGGTTCAACTTGTCATACCAACATGCTAATATTTTATTATAAACTTATGTGACATGTTAGGTTTGTGAAATGAAATAAGGTAGAATAAAATTATAATTTTATTTAAAAAATAGAGAAGTAATAGTTATTTTTATATTTTTTTTCAAGGTCTCATAAATAATTAAAATCTATACGTGACTAGATTGTTCTTGAGTCAATATCAATTAAATATTTAGCTGAACTCAAGTAACTTGTAAGTAGTTTAACTCGATTACACTCTTATCTTAAAGTAACTTTAAATATGATAGAATAATATGAATACCAACATAATATGATTAGAAATATAATTATTACACCCTTAATTTATCTAATGATTCTTCGTCTGGTTCCATAATCTTTGCTTTGTTCACTATAGCAGTGTATATCTTCAATTCAAACCCCTTCACCTCATACTCTAGCCTCGGCTCTAGACTATTTACAAATTTCAACACTTTAGATCTTTCACCATTCCTATAGGCCTTAGGCATGAATTTTAACAATTTATTCAATTCAGCCTTATACTCATCCACAATGCAGGATCGTTGTTTCAACTCTAGGAATGCTACAACTCCCTTTTTTCTTAGACTCTCAAGATAGAACTTGTTAAAGATTGTCTCTTTAAACCTCTCTTAAGTCACTTCTCCATCAATTAGTCTACTGGTTGCGTTTCACCAATAGACTGCATTACCCTTCAATAGGTATACTGTATAGTCTAGCTTCCTTGCCTCTAGCACACCATATGCAGTACAAGAATTCTCCAACTCCTCAATTCAACTCTTAACCAGCAGAGTATCCAAGGTATTAGCAGTGAAGAGAGTCACCAATTTCATAGCCATGTGACCTGACTACCCATCCTGTTTCCCACTAGTACGACCTGCCTACTAATTAACTTTCATCTAAAACTGCTGTAATATTTGTTGGTGTTACTGCTGCTGGTGCACCATAGCCATTAAATCTCTCAGCAGAGTCATAAGTTGAGTGGGGTTTGTAGGATGAGCCAAGGGTACGAGAATTGCTAGGGGCAGTGGAGGTGGATTGCCCTCAGCTGAAGTATCAAAGGGAAGTGGACGAGATCTAGGATTATGCCTATTCATTTATTCAATACAAACAACACACAACAATCATGCAACGCATATAATCATGTATTTCTCCAACTTTTTTTATTGATTCATCCTATATGTTCTATAACCATGCTATGTTCAATTACTTCAACTTTAGAAGAGTGAATCCCAATTTCTCACTTTATTCATTTTGGACCGGTTTGGTGGTTTATCATGTTCCTACTTGTTATTTTCTATATTAAACTCTGTGTACCATTATAATCATACGTAGGTGAGGATCTTCCTATGTTTATAAATTCCAAGTTTTTTGAGGGGTTGTGAATCCTAAGTTAGCTATTCCTTTTACTAAGTTTACTCATCATTTGTTTCAAGTATTTAAGCTTAATCCAATTTATTCTCCATTTCATCATGGGGAGGTTGTTAATTCATTTACTATTGATGGCGTGTAATGCTTAGACTTTAGTTCCTATTTCATTTATTCCATTTATTATTTAGCCCAATTGAACATGCTTATTTCATTTAGGTCATAATAGTCAACTTCAATCTAATAATGTACATTAAATGAGGTAACATATACATATACATTTCAATTAGCTAATTCACATTTAAGATAAGAAATACTAAAACAATTCACACGTCCCAATTAATTATCTCATTTACTTTAGTCCAATAAATCAATAAAGAGAAGACTCAAGTATTAGACTCACAAGGTTCCCATTCTCAAACTCACCATCCTAAACATGTCTTAATATGCTTTAAAATCGTATGCTCTAATACCATCTAAACTGTTACGCTCCTAATTTGCTATGGTGATGGCAGTTTGTCACATAACTTACTTAAGTAGAATAGATAATACTACAATTGTTAAATGGATTTTTAAATAGTTTTAGGATTTTGAATCGTTAATAAAACTTTGAAAACATATTTGATAGGTCATTTGATTTCTAACCTAGAAAGCACATTGTATGTTAATGCGTACCTATAAAGGTTGAAGGTTTCCAATTTGAAGTATGAATTTCTAATTGAGTAAGTTGAGCTGATTTTATGTAATAAAAGAGAAAACTTAAGTCAGGTAATTATTATAAGTAATTGAACACTATTCTAGGGTTGGTTTAGATTACTTAAGCCCCATATTGGTTATAGGCCCATTAGGAATTACAAAGGCCCAATTAGCCTTTTAGGTAATTTGGCTTAAATCATTTAGGGTTTATTTACATAAACCTATTATGTTATTTAGATTTAAGTTTAGATATGTCTAAGGCCCAATTAAGATATTTGGACCCTTAAAGATTAATAGGTCTAATTATGTTTAGAATTAGGTTTGCTAGCCCTAATTAATTTAATTAATCTTATTATTTGAAATGATTTATTTGATTAGGTTTTAATTCATTTAATTTGCTCATTTAGGTTTATTATGTTCTAATTTAGGTGTCTAGGCCCATTTATTTTATTTGAGCCCAATTAGATTACTTAGGTCTAATTATTGTCATTAAGTCCATTTAAGCTTTGATTAGGTTATTTTAATTTATTCTAATTAACTTAAGCCCATTTTGTCTAATTGACCTTATTTGTTATGTCTTAGGTCCAATTGATTATTATATCAAAATTTAATTCTATTCTAAGCTTTTAGCTAATTTAGGGCATTACAGGGTTTAAGGCCTATTTAGGCTTTGTTAACTTGTTATGGCTTATTTAGAGTGTGAACTCTAAACATAAAATGGATCTAAGTAAGTTTTTGGTCTTGTGCTCATTTGATTTCTTTTAGGGTCATGTAAGCTCATTTTTATTTTATTATACTTAAGTTTAGTCTATTTTAGATGTTTAATTTGGTTTAGACCTTAATATGGCTCGAGGCCCAATTTAGGTGCTTTCTTTGATAAGGCCCATTTAAAGTATAATCCTTAAAAGGGCAACAAGCCCAATTAGATTTTAGGTTTCGGGCCCATTCGTTATTTAAGTCCATTTCATTAAATTAATTCTTATCTTGATTTAATTTGGGTGGTTAAGCTAATCAAACTTGATTAATTCAATTATATTTAATCATATGGGCTACCCATAAGGGAGAGTGGAAGGGTGGTCCTTGAGCCTATATGGATGCCGACTTAAGATTGGGCTAACTTTGGCTTATGTTAATTAAACCACTTAATGTTTAGTTCTAGTTCATCACTTTTGAAGGTTTTTATTTTAAAGGGCTATAACTTATTTATTTTAAGTCTAAATTAAGTGAGACCAAAGCCATTTGAATATTTATTAATTGTATTATTTATTTTAACATAAAAGCCTCATTTTATTCATTTTAGGACCCTTGAATTTCTAGATTATATTAAGTTACGAATTTACAACTTTAAAGGCTTATAACTTATTTAATTTTAGTCCAACCTACTCCAAACTAAAGCCCACTTGATCCTTTTCCATTCTAGTATTTGAAACATCATTTTATTTTAGATTTAAGCCCAAAAGAATGTCGGAACAACCCATTAATATCAAGAAAATGTCTAGCTTAAAGCAATTCATCCCATCTAGCTTATTTTTTTCTACATAATTCAACTTCTAAGCTTCATTTTGCCTCTAAACAAACTCTTATTCATCCAATAAACATATTTCACCAAAATTTACTCAAATTAAACATAATAAATTATACATTTTCAGAGTTAAACACATTGATTCAATAAGTAAGGGGGAAAAAAACTCAATCTCAAAGATTAATTACTTCACAATTTCATTATACACCATTCCTAAATTTTGCCAAGCTTAATGTTCATCATACAACTTCAAATCTAACCTAATTTATCACCTTGAATACATGTGAACATGTTGAAAACTCATGGTTCATCATTCAAACCAACTCATCAATGTCATCAAGTTTAACATCTAACTTGACATATATATCAAATTCATCATCCAAATTACTCTTAAATCATACCCATATTTCAATCATCAAACTACTTTCCTTTATTATTCAAATCTGATTTTAAAGTAAGAATCATCTTCTATATTCACATATAGGTGGCAACAAGAAGTTCCCCTATACATCGTGCATATTTTTCACTTAAATCTCAATTCTAACTTACCAAACTTTAATTAATCATCAATTCAACACATCTATGATCATCATAATCTAGTAATCAAACAAAATTACACTAAATCATGCATCATAGGTGGTGGTTCAACTTAGGTCTCATCCAATTTATTAAGTTTTCCACTTAACAACTATTCAAACATGTTCTAGCATCCAAAATCACCCATTTAAGCTTGTTATTGAACTTACCTTGATGGATATCAAACAAATCCTTCTTGCTTAATGTTGGTTGCCACTTCCAAGAGTCCTCAAGATGATTTTCTTGCCTCTCCAATAGTATCTCTTACAAGAAGCCTGGTAATCACTAATTAGATTCATGCTTAATGAGCTTAATCTCACTTAAATCAAACAAACCACCACTTACCTCAAGCCTTCTTAAATTGTGAATGAAAGCTCCCACTTATGTCTTCTATTTGATTTTCACCTAAAACTTGTAAGAAAAACATGGTTGATTAGTAGCTAGTTAAGAGGTGATTAGTACTAGGTTTAAGGGTTTAGGGTTTAAGCTTCATTTTTTGTTCTTACCTTGCTAGAAAGTTTGAAAATCGCAAGAGGGGTTACTGTTTGTCTTTCGGCCAAGAAGGGTTTCGAAGGGGTGGGTTTAGCTAGGGTTTGAGGGGAAAAAAATAAGGAGACTGCTAGGGTTTAAGGGTTTATGTTAATTAGTACCATGTGTTTAAAGGTTTAAGGGTTTAGGGAAAAAATAAGGAGATAGTTGAGTTATTTATTTTTCTTATTTTTCACTCCACTTTCAGTTAAATAAATAACTTATTCTTTCCCCAATTTTACTCTCATGATCTTAATAATTTAGCCACTCTTAATAGAAATAGAAACTAAGTCTAGAGGCATCTTGGTTGTTTTTCTCAATCGATCTTTGAATTTAAAATTTTCTTTTCTAAAAGTCTCCAAATAACTTGAAAATGATTTTATTTATCTAATTAAGGTCTTGGAGCTATATTTAGAATATAAGAAAATTCATGATCAAGTTCAATAAAATTGAATTTAAGGGAAAAAAAGTCCTTTTAAAAAATTTGGCTCTTAAATTTTGTAAATCTTCCTTAATTGACTTCAGTTTTTTTTTTATTAATCTAATTTATTATTTTAAGATTTTTCAATAATTGTAAAGGATAAAATATGAATTTAATGTGATATATGATATAAAAAGATATAATAATGATAGAAAATACAATTGGATGGTCCGAAATTCACTGGATAATTTTACTTGGCCTTAGGTATGATCGTAGTATTTGATTCTATTTCGGGAACTAGAATGTTCAGTTTCGAATCTTTATTACAAATTTGGATAAGTTTAAATAGTGTTACCTTTACAGCAATAAACCGATGAAATCTACATGGAAATTTCTCGTAAGATCCTCTAAAGTGATTCTGTCCCCAGTTTTGATTAAATCACATGACCAAGACCCTTTTTGATAATTGGAATTCCCCACCTTGCAATTTGATTTTTTATTTTTTTAAAAATGTAATACACGTTATATTTTTTTTATAAATTAATAAATATGTGTAAAAATATAACAGGTGGCAAGATCGTAAATGAACATGTGGGACAAGGGGTATTTTCATCTTTTCCTAGGGGGACTATATATGTGTGAAAATGACCTAGGGTTCTCCTTTTTTCTACACATTTTTACAATAGTCGCTTAGTGACACAAAAAGAGAGAAAGGGAGAGAGAGCCACTTCAAGAAAACCTAGCAATCCGAAGAGGTAGTGCGGCGAAGCAAAAGGTAACGGTTGGGAAATCTTATAAGAATTATTCTAACAAGTGGAGACCAATCATAGAACAATTTTTGGTTGTATAGGAAACGTAAAGACAAGGGAATTCCCAGATCAAGGAGTCGAAATGTGGGAAATTCGATGTAAGTATTCTAACTTATGTTAATTGAGGAGTATTTACATATTTTAAAGATTTAATGGAGTTTAGAGATAAAAAGGAATGAATTTGGGGGAAGTTGGAGTTAAATATTATGGTTTGTGGGATTGACTGAGAGATACATGGCCTCCTAACACGATCGTGTTACGATTGTATTGAATTTAAAAGTATATCGAGAGATACATGGTCTCCAACATAGTCATGTTTCGACCGTGTTGAATTACCAAGATGTACCGAGAGATACATAACCATCCAACATGGTCGTGTTTCCCTCGTGTTAAAATGAGAAGAACACGACCTCCCAACGCGGTCATGTTTCGACCATATTAAGTTCAAAAGTCATGCCAAGAGATACACGACCTCCTAACATGGTTGTGTTTTGATCGTATTGAATTAAGAGAAAAACGGCCTCTCAACACGATCGTGTTCCAACCGTGTTGAAGCCAAATCTCACTAAGAGATACACGACCCCTAACATGGTCGTGTACTAGCCCGCGTTGAGTAACACGACCTCCAACGTTGCTGTGTTAAGTGATGAACATTATTATTATATATCAAATTATCTTCTTAATTGACCAAGTTCCACATAACAAAAACAATTAGTAAAACCTTAGATGAATTAATAGAATAAGAGGAATTAGGAGAGTTGTATTATGTTGGATTAGTACTAAGATTAATGTGTTGATTATACAGATATCGACTTGGCTTAAGTTTAGGATAAGAAGTGTGTAAGGTTAGGATTCTAGGTACATGTTTACTTTGTTTGTTATATGTGATTATTAGGAAGCTATATAATGAGTTGTATGTAAAATAATGAAATGCTAAGACATAATGTGAATCATGTGGTATCAGGAAGTAATGTAGTGTTATGTGAATGGAATGAGATATGTTGCTTGTGCTTGGCTTGGCCTAAGGGCCTGTAGTGGTAGATTCCTATGGGGTACCTCGATGATCAGTATGCCGCCTTGTCCCTAGTGGAGTCGTATATCGAAATGATCTGAGGTAGATTAGGGTTAGACGGGGCCAGAGGTAGTTCTCACTAGGACAAATGTTGTGTGTATCGGGGTCATGAATACCCCTATGTGTGATAATTCATTTTGGTATTGATGTGTGAATGGAATTGTGAATGAGTTATGGATAAATGTTGCATATATGCATGTGATATTGATGTGGTGTGTCATGCGTATGTGGGTGTGGTACTCACCCATTGAGCTTAGGTTTGATTCCCTTCTTTTTTTTTTTAGCTGTAGGCAAAAATGATGAACAACTAGAGTATGATGAAAATAGAAACTTGGTTGGATAATACATGGATGAGATGGGAATAGAACACTATTACTATGTGGAGGAAGTGGCAAGAATTATGAATTATTTTAAATTGATGTTTTATTATTAAATTAAGATTATAAAGATAGATTGTAGCATGGGACTCTGTGGTTATTAAATAATGAAATTTGGAATGACTTATCTATGAGTTATTCATTTGATTATAGTAATAGTAATATGATGGATAATGTATATGAGCAAGTTTTGAAATATGTTGAAGTTTTAGAGCTTTAGCGTGTTGCTTGGTAGTAATGACATATGGCGGGTTGTGGTGCTCTAGGTTTTGGGGCGTTACAAAAAATTATCAATCATATCTGTGAAAAGAGAGAAGACAGTCAGCCAAAATAACGTATACACTCTAGAGCACTCGCTTTGGAGATAATCAAGGATTGTTAAGATTGAGCAAGTTTATAGGGTTGATTAAGAAAAAAAAAATTACACATGTATTTTCACTTTTCCTTCACTTTATATACTCTATTTTGTTAGACATAAAAAAGAAGAAGAAGAAGAAGAAGAGGACTTGAAGACTAGGACTAGAGAAATGAAGAGGGAATTTTTTTTTTTCATTTTTCCCACATATATCCTCACATGCCTATTTTAAGCTTCTAACTAACATTTTCCAAATGTAGAAAAGTACCAACATGTAAAGTTAAAAATAAAATCAATATATAGATATGTAAAGTGAAATATAGGAGTGTAAAGTGTAATAGAAAATAATAATAACATATGTTTTAGTCAAAGGAAAATCATCAAAGTAAAAGATATTAATTTTTCTTATAAAATAAAAGGTATTATGATACTTTGGGTCTATTCATTTTTAGGGAAGGAAAAATAAGATAATAGAAAAATTATTTCTTGAAAATAATTATTACTTGGAATAGCTTCTATTGCATAGTTTTCATAAATTTTTATTACTAAGAATATATATTCTATTTTTTGCTTCATGTTAGTATATTGCACCATTAAGATGAGAATAAGTATCAAAACGCTTGTGTTTGATGAAAAATACTACCACTATTACAGCTAAACATCATTGCTTCCACCCTAAACAACAACTATCACCATTTATTGTCTCATAGAGGATAGTAGACTCAAAAAATACAAAAGATATGAAAATTGTGGAAAAATATGGAAATTAGTTAGAAAATTGTTATCTAAATAATAAAAACTCAAAGAATGCTAAGAAATTACTAGGAACAAAATAATTTTTTTGGGATACTTTTTTAAATGAAAGAAAATGATGAACTTACAAAGATATATTTGGTAGCCTCACATTATCAAATTGATTAGATAGTGACTTTACACTACTGTTGATTTATATTATCTTACACCACACAATGAATTTTAATGGCTTTACATCATCGATGAAAAGAAGGTACTAACTTATCGAGCCTAATTTTTAAATTTTTTCTTAATTTAACCTATATTAAGCTTAGCTTACTTAATACAAGTTACTTGACAGTATAATTAAGGAGAAACTCTATTTTTTAACAGTATTTTAGAAATTAGAGTTGCCACCAACTGAAATTAGAAAATAAAAATGAGTTAAGGTGAATTAACCTTAATTAACTAGTAGTTTGCAGTTTTTCTAAAAAAAATATTTCTTAGAAAAAGTTAATTAAAGACGTTGGGCATAGGGTTAACCATTGGAACTTAAACGATTACTACTTATTATTTTTAAAAAACATGAATTAAAAGCTTCATATAAATTCTCTTTGTAATTGCGTATAGGCATGATGACATTTTCATGAAAATAGGACATAAAAGAAAGTAATACAAGACATAGATTTTTTATTAAGAATTTGCCATTTTTATTTTTATTATTTTCTTATTTATTTATTTATTTTTAATTTGGAAACATGATTCAGGAAAATAAAGTTTTTAGAACTTTTATGGTTGCCTCATGGGTACTTATGTACCTACTAGTCGAGAACAAACCAATGTAATTCTACTTTATAAAAACTTTAGTGTGTTGGTTTATTTTATTTGTGAAAACGGGTTAGATTTTTGTTTGTTACTCTTTTAATTTTATTAGGAAAAGTTCTAATAGCTATTTTTCATTCCCTTTTTTCTTTAAAAAAAAGAAACCCTAAAGACTTAACTTTGAAAACACCATATAAGGGTTTTATTTCATGGAAACCATTTTTCTAAGTGACAATTTTTTTTTTCTTTTCTAATTCATTTTTTTGGAAAAAAAAAACAATGTTTAAAGTGATGAAACCATACCTTAGATAACAAATTATTCTTAAATTTTTTTTATATATTTTTTATTTTTATTATTTAAAAAAATTAAACTATTTAGGAATCTAATTGACCCTAGGTGACAGTTACACAATAGCTCCTAGTGTTTACATAATGGTTCCCACCTAATAAATTTACTATTATTATTTTTTATTGTTGTGCTAGATTTCTTGGGGGTGGTTGAATCACTTGTAAAAGAGAAACAAATAAAGCTACGGAGGGTACCAAAGGTTGTTATAGTGTAACCACTCCCATGCTTAAGTTAGCACAAGTAGAAAGTAATAAGAATTTAAGTGTATATAGAGTCCAAAAAGCTATTTACCTGATAGTCTTTAACCTTTATTTATAGGGATTATAGATGATTTTTATATGAGAAGTGCATTAATTCCTGAGATCTTCTCTTAACATTGTGGGGGTGTATTTTTTACCAGTTCCTTTTCTTATTTGTAGCATTCTCTCATACTTATCCGTTGTGGGGATGTGTATGATGGACCTTGAGCTAGAGGTTGAGAACATCAGACTTGAGCTCAAGCAATTCTATGTTGGAATGGAATGGAAAAGGTTAGCGTAGGTGAGTAGAGCTTGAGTAGGAGTTTGAGTGGGCTAAAATGGGCCATGGGGGTCCCTATCCAAATTGCTCTATCAACATGTGCCTTTCTACTCTTTTGGCAACAGTTCGGCAAAAAGAGTTAATGGTTATATGGACGTCCAAGGTCTTAGAGATGAGATGAAGCATTTTAGGGTTTAACCTACGTTAGGAATTATGAACTCCACATCATAACTTCCGACCTCTTGGTGATGAGAGTAGAAACATTATTGATTAGTCGAGTAAGCGGGTGATTCGACTTGAATCTCCTTGTGCTGAATATAGTAATGGGTAGGTTATGTTCCGAAGAGAACTAAATAGTCGACTCCAAGATGATTGCAATTAGTAGAGCATCAATGGCCATAAACGTTTTTTGTACCGACCTAAGGTGAGGAGTGGTGCTGTAAAGGGACCCAACTAGATGGTGTGGAATTTAAGGGGTCATGGGTCTTCTCAAGTAAGCATTAATTTAATTTGTCATTTGGTGTGTAAATGCATGCACATTAAATGTGTTACATAATTGTTAGTACCTTGTTAACTGAGACATAGGTAGGAAAATGTAGGCAAGTGTGATTTGTTCTGTTGATTTGAATTGTGGGCCATGTGTCAAGGTTTGGTTCGAGGACATCTCATCATGTCCTTTCACCGACTATCGCTTTATTCTCCATGCTTGTACATTTATATATATTGGCTATCTTTGTCATTTCCACACTTTTGCCATTTCAAATTCACTAAAATAGAATCCATCGCATTTTCAAATCTCTTCAATCTCAATCTTAACTCTAGTACTCAATCTAAATCTTCATTTCAATTTAAGTAAGTATGGCATCATCTTCTTCCTCTTGTATCCAAACCAATGGAGAAGGGAGAGGCATTCCCCTTGGGGTAGCAGTGGAAGAGATTCTCTAGTGTAGCCTTAGCATGGTTAAACAGTTAAGTGGGAGTTTGGATAGGGAAATCAATGTGGTGGTAGCCATTACACAAATTCTAAGAGATATTTACATTGATGACAATGTAGAACATTGATTGACATAACCACTTTATGCATCGATCGAGGAGGGGAACACCTTTAATTGGGTTTATAGTCACATGACATATGAGGAGTTGGTGGAGGTGAGGAAGTACTTCCAACCATGACCCCATTGTTAGAAGATCAAGAAGCCATAGGCTGACGACTGTATCACTAATAGGTACTTGATTAGATTTGTATATTAAGTGAGATTTAAAGCATTTTCTCTTAATTTTACTATGTTTTTGAAGAATTTGATTTTTAATTGAGTAATATTTTAATTTTAGGGCTTTAATGAATTATTGAATTAAAAAGGAAGAAAATTAATCAAATTTTACTCAACTTAAAGCTGAATTAAAGAAGTTATGAATATCTAAAGATAGATATGGGTTGCAAACATGACCATGTCAAAATCATGTTGAAATTGAAGTTTAAGAAATTAATTTTGAGAGTTACCTGAAGAGAAATATGACTGTGTCTAATGTTCATATATCTCTTGATAAGAATTATATTTAAAGCATGACTTAGATGTGGCCTGCTAGACATGAAAGCATGACTTGAACATGGCCTGCTAGACAATTGTATTTAGACCATGTTAACTATAGATTCAAGTTTCTAGATTTTGTTTGATGATTTCGACATGACTTAAAGTATGACCATGTTAGATAGTGTGTTGGCACAAAAAATAAGGTTTTGTATGTCTGCTATATAAAGGAAAGAAGGGACCTAATTTATAACTTGAGAATATAATTTTCATAGGCTTTAGGGTTCTTTAGGAGGTAGAGAAGAGCACATTCTTTTACTTCAAGAATTAGGGCTTTTTAAAAAAATTCGTTAATGATGTATGATTTTACATTATTGAGGAGTCTTATTTTCAACATAATTAGAGCTTAAATTTCTTAGTATATAAACTTATGGACCCTTAGATTATTATATGACTAGGTTTTATTGTTATTTCAAAGAAGCTTTTTATTTTTTTGATTCAATCATGTGTTCTTGATTTTGTTTAAATTAATATTTTTAAGGTATTAATCTAACTATTTGATATTATGCATTATGATTGAGAAATTTGATGTGTAACTAGATTTAATCTAGGAATTCTCCCAATCAATGAAATGGAAGATAAATTTTAATAATTTCTGTTTATGTCACATAATAAAATTTGAGGGAAGTAAAATTACACTTGTCTTACTATCTTGAAGTTAACTGCAATCTATTTTTACTCTTCTTGCTTTTAATTGAGTCTTTAGTTTAGTAGATAATATTTAGTTATAGGTTTTAAATTAATCGATCTTTACAGTTTCTTGGTTAGATAATAGGGTGTAGGTTAGTATTACTATTTGTAATCTTTATGGAATGACATCTATATTCAATTTACTATCTTACAATTTTGATACGTATACTTGGCTCATATCAAGTTTTTGGCACTGTTGTTAGGGATTGCAATATTAAGAATACTGATCACTTTATTAATTTAATTTTTTTTTTTAGTTTTGTGTTTTCTTTTTCTTTTGCAGTGTATGACTTAAAGTACTTTGTTGGATGCACTAATATTTGACCAAGAGATTAAAAAGACATCTAGGCATTTAAGAAAAACATGCTTGGTAGATAGTAGAGGAAATAAATCAAGGTTCTTTTTTTTTTAGAATTAAGGCAAAGGGGAAGATGATGATTTGGAAATTTATAGGTGACAAAAACCAGAGCTAACAACAGACTATGTTTCATTACTCAAAACTTTTTAGTTGGAGCTGACTCCAATATTGGTAGGCCACTTATTGCTATCAATAATGTTTAGATTTAATCACATGTCATACAAATGGTGCAACAATTTGTATAGTTTGATGGCCTATAAGATAAGGAGCCCAATTCTCACATATATAATTTTCTAGAGATTTGCGACACTTTTAAGATTAATGGGGCTTTTGATAATGCAATTAAGTTGCAACTCTTTCCTCTCTCATTAAAAGGTAGAGCAAAGTAATGTTTGAATTCCCTTCTTAGGGGATCCATCACTAAATCAAATGGGATGGCTTAGAAGTTCTTTGGAAAATACTTCCCACCTGTTAAAATAGCTAAGCTTTGAAAAGATATATTGTCATATGCCTAATTGGAGGCTTAGACCTTATATTATACTTGGGAAAGATGTAAGGAGTTATTGAGGCGATGCCTACATCACAACCTTCCTCTTTGGATGCAAATCCAAAATTTTTATAATGGTCTCAATTTGTCAACTAGGAAAATGATAAATGTCTTTGTTAAACGAATATTGAGTACTAAAACACTCAAAGAAGTCCAATCTTTGATTGAGGACATGGTAAGGAATAGTTCCTAATGGGAAGGTGCTATGGTGAGAAATGGGGTTATGGGTATCTATGAATTGGATGTTGTGACAACTTTAACCAATACGGTTGATGTAATTAGTAGGAAATTGGATGCATTATCTATAAATCCCCAACATAATTTGAGAGAGGCAAGTGTACAGGGATTTGGGGCACAAGACCAATGGGAACAAGCGAATTATTTAGGAATTCCCTCTAGACCTTAGAAAAACTTGTATAGCAATACCTAAAATCTAGGATAGAGGAACCATCTAAATTTCTCATGGAGCAATCAAAATCAAAATTAATAAAGAATGAATTTTCCTTTACTAGGATTCCAATGACCTCCATGACAAGAGAAGAAATTAGGTTTGAAAGAACATTTGACTAAATATACTCAAACTATTGAGGCTAGGTTATAGAAAATTAAAATTTGTCTAAGAAATTAAGAAGCCTTTATTCATAACTTAGAAAATCAAGTAGGTCAACTTGTAAAAATGATGGCTAAAAGGTAGCAAAGGACACTGCTAGGAAATACCGAGACTAATCTTAAGGAGCATGTAAGAGCAGTAACCTTTAGAAGAGAAAAAGAATTACAACTTGAACAAAAAATTAATGGGGAGTTAGTGGGGAAAGAAGAAGAAGTTAAAGAAAAAAAGAGTGTAAATCCATAGAAAGTGAAGAAGTACAAACCAACTATAACTTATCCTTAACTCCTTAAGAAGGACTTCTCTGGTGAGATTTTTAGTAAGTTCCTTGATTACCTGGAGTATGCCTTTTTAAAGAGAGATTCCAAGCTATTGGTGATCATAGCTTCTAACTTAAAGATAGATTAGAAGGAAAAGTTGTTAAAGGTGCTCAAGTAGCACAAGAAGGTCATTACATAGAAAATATAAAAAAGAAAAGGAATTATCCCTTCATTTTGCACCCATAAAATCTTTATGGAGGAAGGTTTCAAACCGATGGTGCAACCTTAAAGAAGACTAAACCTCAATATGAAAAGATGTAGTCAAGACTAAATTGATTAAGCTGCTAAATGTAGGTATGATTTATCCCATTTCTAATAACTCATGGGTTAGTCTTGTGCAGGTAGTATCTAAAAAAAGAGGGATGACGATAGTTCCCAACAAGAAGAATGAATTAATCCCCATGTGCACAGTTATAGGTTGAGGGTGTGTATTGACTACCGAAAAGTAAATGATGCTATGTGCAAGGATCATTTTCCCATCCCCTTTATTAACTAGATGTTGGAGCATTTAGTAGGTCTTACATACTATTGTTTCTTAAATAGCTTGTCTAGCTACTTTTAGATACCGATTGCGTTAGAAGACTAGGAAAAGACAACATTCACATGTCTATACGGCACATTCACCTATAGGCAAATGCCTTTTAGTCTCTGTAATGCACTGGCTATGTTTTAAAGGTGTGAAGAAACTAACCTTGTGCTCAACTGGGAGAAGCGTCATTTTATGTTACAGGAAGGAATTGTCTTTAGGTATAAAATCTCATATAGGGGGATTGAAGTAAATAGTGCTAAGATTGACACTATTGCTAAACCACCATGCCTAACTTTAGTTTAGGTAGTAGAAGCTTTATAAGATAAGTAGAATTTTATTGACGATTTATAAGAGACTTTTTTAAAATAGTTAAGTCTGTAAACAAGTTATTAGAGAAAAATGTGCCTTTTGTTTTCTCACAAGAATGGTTAGATGCATTTAATTTATTGAATGAAAAACTAACAAAGCCCCCCATCATGGTTATACCTTATTGGAATTTATCCTTTGAACTGATGTGTGATGTAAGTGACTTCATAGTTGGTGCAGTCTTTGGACAACGAAAGGATAAGCACTTTTAACCAATTTACTATGCTAGCAAGACTCTTACTAATGCATAAGAGAATTACACAACTATAGAAAAAGAGTTTTTGGTTGTAATATTTACGTTTGATAAATTCCACTCTTATTTAATTCTCTCAAAGATTATTATATACATTGACCATTTTGCTTTGAGATATTTGCTTACTAAAACAGATGCCAAGCTATGACTTATTAGACGGATCCTGTTGCTATAAGAATTTGACTTGGAAATTAAAGATAAAAAGGGTGCTGAAAACTTGGCAACAAGTCATTTATCAAGACGAGAAAATCCCAACTTAGAGAAGTTAAAGGAACATGACATCAATAATGAGTTTCCAAATAAATGATTATATACAATGGCCTAGGTAAGGGAACAAGAAACTCCATGGTTTGCAAATATTGTCAATCATCTCGTGGCTAACATCCTTCCAAAAGGACTATCATATCAAAAAAAGAAAAAAAAAATTCTTTTTTTATGTAAAGTATTACTTTTGAGAGGATCCCTTTTTATTTAAGGTTTGTGCTTATCAAGTTATTGAAAGATGTCTCTCCTATGTAAAAGGGTGGCAAATCTTGAGCCATTATCACTTTGGACCTATTGGAGGACATTATAGTGCGAATAGGACAACTCATAAAATCCTAGAATTGGGATTTTATTAGCTTAAACTTTTTAGAGATGCCTAGAGGTATGAGAAGCTTTGTGATAATTATCAACGAGCTAGAAATATATCCTATATAGATGAGATGCCACAAAACCCCATCTTGGTATGTGAAATGTTTGACATATAGGGAATGACTTTATGGGGCTATTTCCCAATTCTAATGGGAACAAATACATTATAATGGCTATAGATTATGTATCAAAATGGGTTGAGGTGTGAGCTTTATCTACCAATGATGCTAAGGTAGTAAAGAGGTTCCTTAAGACTCTATTTTCCTGATTTGGTGCTCTTAAAGTGATTATTAGTGATAGGGAAACACATTTTTGCAATGTTTAGCTTGAAAAAGTATTTAAACACTATTATATTACTCATAGACTAGCTACCCCCTATCACCCACAAACAAGTAATCAAGTAGAAGTTGCCAATAGGGACCTTGAGCAAATTCTAGAAAAAAAACTATAGAGCATCATAGGAAAGATTGGTCCGATAAGTTGGACGATACTTTATTGGCATATAGGATGGCTTACAAGATGCCTATAGGAACTACTCCCTACAGACTTGTTAATGAGAAAGCTTGCCATTTACTCATGGAAATTGAATATAAAACTTTATAGGCTATTGTCGAGTCTAATTTTTGAATTCACATTCCTAATCCGATATAAACTAGACCCTATGCTCATCTAATCTAGATCCTCGACTTGAGTTAGGAATTTCGTTTAATTTTGGAGTCGCCACCCAACTGTTGTTGGGAAAATTGAATTAAGACTAAAGGAGCGGATTAGTCTTAATTTGGACCACTAGTCGTCGTTCTTTCCTCTTCTCGTTTTTGTGAAAAGAGGAAAAGGGAAAACCAGAGCTTCTAAGTCCGGAGGCTAACCTATTAAAACCTTTACGGTTACCACCTAATCTCCTAAAACTGTTCATCTTTAGAAATGTGTTTCATGGTGTTTCTGTTACTTTTTATTATGTTTTGGAATTATTTTGAGAAAATGATTTTTCATACATTTTAGGGGTTGACCCGAATGGGTGCCTATGTACCTGCTACTCAGGATCAAACAAGCCGTAGTTCGCTTTTCTGAAAACCTTTAGATTTGTTGATGAATTTTAATTTTGCAAACTCTTTTGGTTTATGTTCTTAACATCTTTGGGATTTTTCTAAAAATTTCTAAGCCTAAGCTTTGATTTTGTTTTGAAAATGATTTTTTTTTTTGGGAAAACATCAATTTTGAATTTATTTGAGGAAAATAATTTTTCTAAGTGCTAAAACTTAATTTTTTCTATTTTTCATAATTTTTGAATTTTTATTTTTATTAATTTTCATGATTTTTATGATTTTATTTTTATGATTTTTGTGATTTTTATAAATTTTTGTAATTTTTATGCTAGAACATTTTATCCTAAGTTATTATCTATCCTATTTTGAAATCGAAAGTTTTATTATTATTTTTCCTAATCTTTTTATTATTTTATTATTTTATTCTTTTATTATTTTTTTACATTTTTCTTAATTCTAGAAAAATCTAATTTCTACATTTTTCCTATTTATTGAAAATAAAACAAAAACAAATAAATAAATGACTAAACAAATAATAAATAATAAATAACAAATTCGGAATAAATAAATAAACCAAATAAATTAATTAAATAAAATAAAAAAATCCGAAAAGATCCGACTTACATGGATCCGGGTCGGTGCGCGTGTCGAATCGGGTCGGGTCGGGTCGGATCGGATCGGATCGGTCACGGCGGCGGGGTTGGCTCGTTCACGGCGTTCCGGTGGTCGTTTTGCGGCGGGTGAAGTGTCGAATCCTAGCTTCTTGAGGGTGCTGAATCCGATGGTGGTGGCGGCTTACTCCCAGAACGTCTCCTTGCGGCGGCTCAACTCCGATCGATGGTCGCGGCTCCAAGCTTCTTCGGCGTACTCCGATTTGCTCCTTCCTCTCTCTTTCTCTCTCTTTTTTTTTTCGTGCCCCGGCTTCCTCCTGTTCTCCTCTATTTATAGGCACCTCGAACTCCTCTTGGATAAGCTCGAATCGGCCGATTTAGATAAACCCATATTTTTCCGTTTCTTAGATTCGATTTTATCCCGGCGATTTGATGTTAATCTCTTGTGTTCCTTTGGTTTATCTGATGGATTTGGCCTTATCTTGACTTTAATCTAGAAGATTAAAAAGAAAACGGCCGATTTCGCCTTCGTCGGACTTCTGTCGGATTTTTTCCTCCGGCTGGGCTCGCGAAGAAGACGATCACGCGCGACGCGCGTGACTTCCCTCGGCCAATCACATGCTGCCACGTGGCAACTCCAGGGAAAAGAACGAAAAATTTTTTGCCGAGCGCCTGCGGGGGGGATTCGAACTCGCGACCTTCAGCCTTCACACGGTTCCCATGCGCACACACGAGCCAGCTGAGCTGGCCCAATTTCCCGATTTTATTTACATCGCAAATTGTACATATGCGATGCAATTTTTTTATTTTTTTGTATTTTTTGAAATTTCAAAAATTTGTAAAAATTATTTATTATTCATTATTGCTATTTCTAAAATCATTTTTCAAAATTGAAGTGTTTTCCTATTTATTTTCATTTTTTGAATATTTTTATTATTTATGCTAAATTAAGGAAAAATTAGGAAAAATTGAAAATTGATTATTATTGAAAATTATTGATTCCTAGGGCAAAAATGGGGTGTTTACAGCTATTAAATTAGCTAATTGAGATCTTAAGTGTATAGGTACTCATAGGAAACTCCAATTAAATGAGCTTGATGAATGGCGTGCAATGGCATACGAGAATTCCAAGGAGAGAACTAAGAAGTACTATTACCATAAAATAAAGTAAGGGAGACAATTTAAGGAAGGTGATCATGTCCTATTGTACAATTCTCACTCACATTTATTCCCAAGAAAACTAAAGTCTAGGTAGCTTGGCTCTTTCACAGTGACTCTTATTTTCCATTATGGAGTGATTGAGGTCAAACATCCCAAGAAAGGTGCCTTTAAGGTAAATGGTTAGAGGTTAAAGGTTTACTTAGGGGGAGAAATTGTATCAAATGAAAGGGAAGAGTTTTACCTCCACCTTATGCCATGTTTGTAAATTTGAGTGGAGATTCATCGAGCCAACAATGTAAAAAAAAAAACGTTTCTTGGGAGGTAATTGAAGCATCGGGTTGCTTAGTGTAGTTCTAATTATTTGAAAAGAAAAAAAAAAGTAAGCTAAATTTTTGCGAGCTTGACATGATCACCAAATACGATTGTGTCAAGGTTGTGTTGAGTGCAATGATGTTCTTTAGATTTAACATGAGCATTAGACACGGGCATGTCAAATTTGTGTCAAGTTTATTCTTTAAATTTAAAATTTTTATGAGAGTTACACGACTTTTAGACATGATTATATTTAGGCCATGTCTAATTTGATTTTGAATTATAATTAATGACAAGAGATACACGATCTAATGACATGATCATGTCAAGGTCATGAGGAAAATTTTGTTTTTTAATTTTTACAAGAGTTACACAACCTTTAGACACGGTCATGTTGAGAATACCCTATTTTAATTTTTTATGAGAGTTACATGCCCCCTAGACATGATCGTATCTAGGTTATGTTAAACTTAAATCCTATTTTGTTTTTCTAAACACGAACACGAGTGAGGCATGCTTGTGTTAACCAAATGTGTTGCCATTTTATATAAAAGGGTTGGACACACAATTGATCATCACATTACATATTACACACTTCCTTTCCCTTAAACAAGAACACATTGCACTCGACATGCACACTATGGTCCACACCGTGCACCTCTTTCTCTGGATTTTCCATCAATTTCTACTTACACAAGGTATATCTTCTTATCTTGATACTCATATATATACATATATATATATTCTCTCTTTTTGAGTGTTTGGAACCCACATTGCGTGAGGTTTTAGGGTTTAGTTGTTCTTTTCTATTTCTTGCAATGTTTGCTTGTTAAGTAGCTTTTTCATGTAAAAATCAAGTAGAAATCATGAGTATCATATGTAGAAAAGTCAGGATCACAAAACTCCTTTTGTTCATGTACTGTGATTAGATACAAGGTAGATACAACCGTCTCCATGTCTATCCTAGGATAGGTTGTGTTCTTCTCTATATCCAACATTACTCAATAAATCTAATGGTTTTGTGTAAATTCACCTTATGTACGCTTATTGCACTTTATATACTTTATATTAAGGTTGATTTACTGTTTGGATTTACTTAATTAGGGTAGTTAATCTCAGTGTTACTTAGAATCAACCTTATTTGAACCCTTTAGTATCGTTATTACTAGATAGTTGAATTGTATTCGTAAGTTCATTTTCTTATTTATCTAGTATTACACGTGTATCATAAGTGAAGTATGTTGAGTTGTTTCTTTTCTTTCCAGAAAAATGGCTCTTAAATAAAGTCGTGCAAATGTAACTTAAAAATCAACATGGAGCATCTACCTTCTTCTTAAAGACTTCAACTTCCACTACTCCCATAGCCTTACCACTACCTATAGAATATCCTATTCTAGAGTTTATTGAGATTGCACTTTTAGATAGATACAAGATGTTAAAGAAGAAGACATTTAGCCAAATGCTTTGCATCGACTAGGATTTTATCTAGAGGCTACAAATGGAAGAAGAAATATAAAGGTTGGTGAGAGTTAGAGCATAGGAAAGACTAGTTGCATTAAGGCCCCCAGTTTAAAGGAAGTTGACCATGGAATTCTTAACTACATATAAATTGGATCATTAAGGGATGTCTTAGGACTAAGGAATTTTTTGAACTTTAAGATTAGAGGATAGTCACACCAGATTTCTATGGTTGAATTTGGAATGTATCTTGGATTATATGATGCCAATTATGTGAAGACCAAAGAATTTGTAGTTGTACCATATAACCTACCAAGAGGGGTAGCTTGTTGGTCTTATTAGGGAAGGATAAGTGATCAAGATATCTACAATCTAAAGGCTTCAAATGCTTCCCACGTATGCACCCTTACCCAAAGAGTAGTTTATTAGTTATTTTCGGACACCATTAGTGGAAGGGAAAGAGTACATGCATGGTATCCACTCATGATATTCTCTATTTTTATAGCTTAATTGAGAGGTATCTAGTTGTAGACACTTCATTTTTGCCCATATCTAGATTTTTTAATAATAAATAAATAAATAAATGTGATAAAAAATAATAGTAATAAAAGGCCTGGTTTATGAATTAATAAAATAAAAATAATAATAACAAGTAACAAAAAAGAATAATAATAAATTTTTTAATAAAATTAAAGAAATATGGGAACCTTAAATCATTTAGGACCAATAGCTTAAATGCAAATTGATTGCAATAAAAATTCAAAAAAAAAAAAAGCCTAGTTCAGTCGGTTTGAGTCTAAGCCTTGTAAGATATGGAGAGTTACTGGTCATGGGTTTAAGTCCTCACGTAGCAAAACAGGATTTCATTTTTTCTTTAAGACAAGCTACCATGTGGCAGCGACTTATTGGTCAGGGAAATCACGTGCATTGCACATGATCTTCTTCTTCCCTAAGCAAATCCAAACAGCAAAGAAAAAAAAAGTTCCTATTTGACTTTTTTTTTTTTTAACAAACTAATGAATTTAGGTGTATCGTAAGGATTTAGATAAAGATTTAGATAAAAACAAATCTAAATCAGTTAAATCAGAGGTTATTCCTTCTCATCTAAATCGGATTTGAATCAGAACAAAGGCTTATCAAGATTTATTTAACGAGTCTATAAATAGAACTCAACCTCATAAACTGAAAGAGGGAGGAAAATCTCATCTCCAGTTGCAAAAAAATAAAACTTTACACCCACTTTCTCTCTCTAAACCTCCATGGTCGAACTGCTTGATCTAGCTTCTAGTGACATCTTCCATGTAAACATCAACCACGAGTAGGATAAGAGAGAGCTTATGGCTATGTTCGGTACTACTGTTGTTCCCAAACCCGCAAATCTACGAGCTTCAATGGCAGTTTCAAACCAACCCGTAACCATCGTGATTGAAACAAAGTTGACCCGTGTGACTAGACGTAAAGCTAACTCGTGACTCGACCCGACCCGAGCCACATCGACTCGCGTCTAGGTGAGTGAGGTCCATATTATTATATTATTATTATTACTTGTTTAGTTAATAATAATATTAATAAGTAAAAAAAATAACAATAATAAAAATAATAATGATAAAAGACATATTTTATAAATTTATTTTCTTTTATTATTGATAAAATACTGAGAATCTTAATAAAGGAGAATTAGGTTTAGAATTTCTCTTTTGTTTTTCTTTTAAAACTTTTTTTTTTAGTTTAAGGTGTAAGTTTTCTAATATATATATATGTATGTATAAAATGTTTTATCATCTAGAAAAGGGATTTTGATGGAAAAAAAATAATAATTGACAATTTTCAAAATTAAGGGTTTTAGTTTTTTTTTTTCAAAATTAAGAAATAAAGCTTAGGCTTAAAAATTTCTTTAAATAAATTTAAATGGCAATAAATGTAAACTTGGCACATTTTCATAATTAAGACTAAATAATCCACTAAAGTTTTATGAAAGCGAACTACGACCTGTTTGATCCAAATAGCAGGTATGTAGGCATCCTTATGAGGTAACTCTAAAAAAATAAAAAAAAAATATTTTCAAATCATTATTAGTATAATAGTTGTATCGTTCTTTCTAGTATTTTCTTTTTATGCTAAAAAAAAGATATCATAATACAAATGCATAATTTAGATTTTAGAAGGATGGGGTGATAACTTTAAGGTTTTAATGGGACTGCCCCCGAGCCGAGAATCTTTGGTTTTTCTTTCTTCTTTTTTTTTTCTTTTCTAAAAAAAAAAAAAGAGATTTCGTCGACTAGTTGTCTAGATTAGAATTAATTCACTTAATTAATTTTAATTCAATAATTTTTCCCAACTCTAGTTGGGTGGTGACTCCAAATAAATAATGAAAATTCCTAGTTGAAGTTGAGGATTTATATTGGATGAGCATAGGATTTAATATGAATCGAATTAGGGAGATGATATAAATTTTTAAATTAGACTCGACATTAGTTAATTTGGCAATTTTGTTAGCATTTTTTTATATGTTGTCAAGCTATAGACTCTAAAGTGGGGAATATCTGTTGTGGACCATACATTACAATCTTGTCCCAAGTAATGGGAGTTTTGAACAATCCCCCTCCCATGTCCTCTTTAAAGGAAGTGAATCCTATTAAACTAACCTCATTTAGATAGATGCATATACTTCCTATGGTTAAGGAACTACAAGGAGAAGGGTTGAGTAGATCTATTGGTGTGAGTAGATCTATTGGTGTTAGTAGAGAACCAAGATCTCAATTGGATAGGATTAATTCCAAAGTAGATAAGATGATTAAGAAGTTTAGAAAACTTTTGGATTTACAAAGCCGTTATCACACAAATCTTGTGAAGGTATTTAAAAGACAAAGCTAGCTAGAAAGATTTGCATGTAATGTAGCTACACAATTCAATATTAAATTTCCAACTGACAGGAATACAAGTGAGCAAATTCTAGGATTGTATGATGATGAAAGCGAAGAGATGGAGGGGGAGGAAGAGGGAGATGGAGATGATGATGATGATGAAGAGATGGTTGATGCAGGAGATGGAGAAGAGGAGGAGTCCAATTATGATTCACTTTACTAATTTTTTTTTTCTTTTTTTTTATTTGATGTATCTTATATGACTAATTTGGCTTGCTAAACTAAACTTTACTATCTCTTTTCTTTTTTTTTTTTAATTGTTGCTCTAGAATTTCTGTTTGGTTTTCTTTTTTGTTTTTGCATCTTTATAGGTTTTTACAAGCTTAGAGTGCCTAAGACTAAGAATATGTCATGCCAAGATTGTTATAGAATGGATATGTTGAAAATTTTATGGGATAACTAATTCTTTTCCCCCAATTCATTTGTTTATTTTTACTTTTCTAGTTTTTCTTTTAGTCGTACATTGAGGACAATGTACAATTTTAAGTGTGGGGAAGAGGGTTATCAAATTTGTAGCTATTTAAGAAACCAAATTCATTTATTTAATTTGGAAATTATTAAATTAACTTGCAATTTGACATATGAAAACTCTTTGAATAGTATTGAATACTTGATCAATAAGTGCTTTAATGATACCTTGCTAGAGTTGAATAATAAAATCTTTGTAAAGTAGAGTTATGTATTATTTAACTTTAGATTTTAAGACTTAGAATTAGATTAATATCATTTGCTAAGAATTAGTTGTAGATTTCTTTTAAACTTACATTGATGTATACGTTTTTCCTTGGATGTTTTTAAAGCCCTATAATCTTTCACAAATAAGTAGTTGATACTTATCTTTTGAGAATTCCTTGGAAAATCAATATAGTTAGAGGTGAAGTAAATAAAGAAAATAAATTAATTGAATAAAAGTTTAGCTGTAGGTCTTGTTGACTTAAGTAATTAAGCCTATGGGATGTCTCCTTTGTGTAGAATTGCACCTATTAACTTGAGTGATGAGCTTAGGACTATTGGCTAGAACTCGCTAAAGGGATTAAGAGAAAAGTTTATGCGAAGGCTAAACTCAACTGAATAAGTTTGATTAAATGAAAGTAGTGGATGATTTGAAAGGGATATCTTAAAACCTAATAGCCTAAGATTGTCTGGTTTGAGACTTACTAATCAATGAAACTACTTTTAAAATTGATAAAAAAAAAATCACCTTCCAATAAGAGAAATATACAAGAGGAATGATTAAGGGATAAATGGATGTATTATTTATTTATCTTAGATTATGGTGCTTAGTGAGATTGAAGAGGGAGGTATATACATCTTAGTTAAGTCAGTAAAGTTTTTATGACTTTTTCTTAACTAAGGAGATGATAATTTGGTTTTTGAGTTTTGGAATTCCTTTGTTAAATGATACAAGTAAACTTTAATTTACATTGATTAATTGTTTAATTTAAGTATTTGGTTTAGTAAAAAGTATAAGAGTTGTCGATTATTTTTTTATTCTTAATTTTGAATTTGCAAGTTAAATAGGAGCTTGTCTCCTAAGATATTATAGGGTTAAATAAGATCTATTTTGAATGGTTTCTTGAATAGTAATAAGTTTGATCAAGTGTTTCTTGTTCTTCTGTTTGGTTTGATTTGATTTGATTAATTTGCTTGGTGACTAGTAAATGCTTAATTGTGGGGAAGTTCGATAGGTACATAATTAGATTTGTATATTAAGAGAGATTTAAAATATTTGCTCCTAATTTTGGTGTGTTTTTGAAGAATTTAATTTTTAATTGAGTAATATTTTAATTTTAGGGTTTTGATAAATTATTGAATTAAAATGGAAGAAAAAGAATCAAATTTTACTCAACTTGAACATGAATTAAAGAGGTTATGAATTTCTAAAGGTAGATATGGGCAACAAACATGACCATGTCAAAATCGTATTGAAATTGAAGTTTAAGAAATTCATTTTGAGAGTTACATATGCGAGAAGTACAACTATGTCTCATGGTTGTGTATCTCTCGACAATAATTATTTTTAAAGCATTACTTAGACACAACCTACTAGATACGAAGGCATGACTTAGATAATTTTTTGCTCTTAATGCGATCTTGAAAATATGCTGTTATGAAAAGATTCAAATAGGTATTTGTGACATTAGAGTTGATAAACTTGAGAAAGTTGTTGGTTTAATTTTGGAATTCTCCTAATAAATGAAATTGAAGATGAATTTGAATAATTTCTATTGATGTTAAATAATAAATCCTAAAAGAAGTAAAGTCTAAATACTTGTCTTGCCATCTGGAAGTTAATCGCAATATGTTTTTACTTTTCTTGCTTTTAATTGAGTCTTTAGTTTAATAGATAATATTTAATTGTAAGTTTTAGATTAATTAATCTTTATAATTTATCGGTTAGATAATAGGGTATAGGCTAGTATTAGTATTTGTAAACTTTATGGGATGACATTTGTATTCAATTTACTATATTACAATTTTAATAGGTTTATTTACCTCACATCAATCACTTTTACAGTCGGTTGTCAATTCTTCCTTTACATCATATACATGGAGTTCAAGTTATGGGTGCTGCTAGAAGGAGTTTTTCATCTACCATCGGTGTTGCTAAACTAGCTTGTACCAAATGTTTGTAAGCTACTGATTGCTTTCAAAGTGTTGTGTGAGCATTTCTTTGTTAAAGCCACCTTATAGCTACTTTAGTACTTCTACGGGTTGAAGAGGTTGAACAATGACTAGTATTACCTAAGTAACTGGCTTAAGAGGATATTGTTGGTTGGGTTAGAGTCATTTTTGTGCCGATGGAAGAAAAAATTCCTAGTAGTAGTATATGAGACCGATCAAGACTTCTAAATGCAATGGGCGGAGCCTATCTACACCTCTTCTATACGCTCACTGGGTCTAAGCGATAAGGTTGTAGTGGATTGGATACTAGTTGAGCTTTAGAAGAGGTTGGATGGTCCATGAGATGCACTCAAGGTGGTTAATGAGCACCTCTATGATGGGAAGGTCAGGAGTAATGCGGTTGTAAAGGGGGAGGGAGGTATTCTTATGCCTTCCAGGAGGATGAATCTCTATGTGTGCTCTTAGCTCGGCATGATACCCCTCTTCTTTTATTTATTATTTATTTCTTTATACTTATTGTCTTTTTTCTTTGCAAATATGCAGCTTAGAGAAAGCAATCTCATAGAGATACTTGCATGTAAGAGCGTGGCTCAAGTAATTATGAAGGGTAAGAAGGCCCCTCTAAGTACAGTGAAGCCATAGAGGGGTTTTGCTCTAAAGCCCCATGAATTCCCTCTCACTATTAAGGATGAAGAAGGCAGATGCCACCTCCTTGGCTAATCAACAATTTAAATGCTTATGAGAAGATGAAGGGGAAGGTTAGAGAAGGGGCACCTTAATTGGCCAAGAAAAGGTTACATTTTGAGGCATTTAAGGACATGCTTCTAGCTCCATAAGACGTCGTAGTCTACCTTGACACTAAGTTCAACACTGTGGAGATGACCGAGCATTGTCGAGGTATGAGAGTCACTTTGTTAGCTTTAGAAGGGTAAGAGGAGCAAGCGTCATCAACAGCTAGGCTTTTGTCATCTTCTCCAAGTGGTTACGTTTTTGGACCACAAAGGGAGGTTTGCAACTCTTACATCAGTCTTAGGGATGTGAGATAGAGTCGGAGGTTGTTCAAGGGGTGTATCCTACCAAAGGATGCTACCGCTTTAGAGAGACCATTATGAGGTATGCCTAAGGATATGCTCGAGGGGATGTTTTACTCAAAGCTTCATGATGTAAGTTTTTTTATTTTTTATTTTTTATAACAATGATTTGATCATAGTCTCTCTAAGTTGTTTATTTAATAGCTGATTTATATGTTTGTAATTGTAGTTCTCATCCTACTTGGTTAAGACTTTCAAGCTATAGGGTGTTGAGCTCAAGTAGGTAGGAGAGTTGAGATCTGAATACAAGCTCTTCATCTCTAAGCACTAGAGACTGTATGGTGGGTATCATAAACTTTTTAGTGACACCTATGTTCTGTCGTTGAAAGTTAAGGATATGAAGGCCGAAGCTAAGAGGGCTTAAGAGGAATCTCAGTGCTGAGCAGCGGAGCCTTAGGACTTAAAGATGCACATAGAGGTGAAGTTGGAAACCTTGAGAGCTTAAGTGGAGTTAGAGGTGGGGATTAACATCGAACTTTCATTGAAGGTAGAGGAGGTCAAGTGATCCAACGGGGGCATGCATGAGGAGAGTAGGAAGCTTACTACCCAACATGGGGACGCATGTAGAGAGCTCAATGAAAGGGAAAGTAGGTAAGATAAGGTTGAGCAAGGCCTTTTGGAGGAGATCTAACAACTTTACTTCGAGGTCGAATAGGATTGGGTTCGTTTGTTGGACTTGGGAACTCATGTTGCTAAACAAGTTAATTGGACCACTATAGAGAAGCAAGTGTTTAACAAAATACTAAGCAGTAAAGAGTGAGCTAATCTTCAGGATTGTAAGTGGACTAAGGGCATCCAAAAGGCTTGATCAAAAGTTTTGAAGGTGCACTTAGAGTATGACCTTAGCTATTTGTCCTTTTGTGACAAATCATTAGACCTTGATGAGAGCATTGCAGTAGAAGCCGTTAAGGATGCTAAGTAGGGTGACAAGGGAGCACTTAAGGATCTTCCTTAAGAGCAATGTCCTTAGGGCAAATAAGAGTCAAACTATGACCAAGCCTAAAGTCAGGACTAGCTTAAGGACACTACTCCTCCTCCTTCTCCTCCTCTTAGTTCAGTTCCTCCACAAGATCTTCCATTACCTTTTGAGCTACATTCCTCTGAAAAGATCATTGCAATTGAGATGGATGAAATTATTGAAGCATTAATTATCCCTTCCCTTAAGAGCTGAGAGGAATAAATTTTTTATGTTTCTTCTAACTATATTTTTCAAGTCTATTTGCCAACTTTAAGATATAAATTTTGATGGACATCTTCTACATTTATTTGAGTTTGAGCTTTCGTATTTATTACTTTCATTTTTTTCCTCGTTTGAATGCTTCTTTTGTGATGTGTTTATTGCATGACTTAGCTCTTTATATCCATTTAAACTTAGTGATATGCTTCAAGTCCAATTGCAAGATTACAACAACAATAGAAGATGCAATTGAACAATCATTAATCAATTAAGTGTGAAACTTAATCGATATGAACCCTAATTGAAGTGAATTAAGAGAGAACATGGATCCTAATTTCTTACCAAATGTAACGCACTAGTTGAAATTAGGAATTGACTTGGAATTGTTGATGTTACGCATAACAAAAATCAAGTCCACTTGCCACAATCCTAGGTTGAATTGATAAGAGTATTTTTATGAAGAGAAAATTCCCTTTCTTTCACGTGATGCTTTTCCAAAAAATGAAAAAAGTATCTTTTGGTTGTCCCCTTACAAGTATTTACAGTAGTCCCTAAATAAGGAAAAACAAGCATAAGAAAATAAAGAAAATAGCATAGTACATGGCCGGCTCTCTATGGTTCATTTCGGTTCAACAAATGGACCGTGAACCCTTCTCTAAACCATGTGCTAATTAATTTAGTTGCCATCCTGTAGTATTGACAAGTGTACTTGATTAAATATAAAATAATCATATAAAATGAATGAAGACACTATGTGAATGTCTTCAGTTTCCATTTGCTTAAAGAGGATTCTCAATGTTAAGTTTTATAGTCCTTTAGCTCTTTGCTCGAGTAATGGATCCTATTGTTGCATTGGTTTGATTCCCATTATCCTATTGCAAATCAAGGAAGAGATAAAGAAGTTGTTGGAAGTTAGGTTCATTGAAGTATAGATTACTTGAAGTGGGTAGCAAATATAGTATCGACTTTTAAGAAAAATAGGAAGGTTTAGGTTTATGTTGACTTCAAGGATTTAAATCAGGCCATGCCAAAGGATAACTTGCCTTTACCACATGTTGATGTCTTTGTAGATAATACTATTGAGAACCACCTTTTCTCCTTCATGGATGGTTTCTTAGGGTATAACTAGATTAAGATGGCAAAGGAAAACATGACCAAGACAACCTGCATAACAACATAGGGAACATTTTGCTATAAAGTTATGCCCTTTAGTTTGAAGAATGTAAGGGCAACTTACTAATGAGCTATGGTAGCACTATTCCATTACATGATACACAAGGAAATTGAAGTATACGTTGATGATATGATTGCTTAGTTTTGATAAGAGGAAAATTATGTGGAAGTCTTTAGGAAGTTGTTTGAGAGACTTAGGAAGTTTCAATTGAAATTAAATCTTGAGACGTGTATGTTTAGGGTAACATCAAGGAAGCTTTTAGGTTTTGTTGTTAGCCAGAGGGGGATTAAAGTGGACCTTGATAAGGTAAAGGCAATTTTTGAAATGCTAGCTTTGCAAACCCTCAAAGAAGTTAGAGGTTTACTAGGAAGATTGAATTGTATAGCTAGATTTATATCTCAACTCACCCTTTGTTTAAACTTCTAAAGAAGAATGTAGTAGTTGAATGGGGTGCAAAATGTAAGGGGACCTTCACTAAAATCAAAGAATATTTGATGAATCCTCTAATTTTGGTAGTTTTTACCCCCGAGTGACCTTTGCTCTTGTATTTGACCATACTTCCCAAGTGCATGGGTTGTGTAGTGGGGCAAAAGGATAAAACTGGAAGGAAAGAGCACCCTATATACTTCCTAAGCAAAAAGTTTATTGGAGGAGAGCAGAGGTATTTAGATGTTGAGAGAACTTGTTACATTTTAGTGTAGATGATGCACAAACTTTAGCAATACACATTGTATTATCAAATTGAGCTATTGACCAAGCATGATCCGTTATGGTATCTTGTAGAGAAGTTGGCTATGATAGGTAGAATGTCCAATCAATAGATGTTGCTTTCAAAGTTCAAGGTAACCAATGTGAGTAAAAGTTCAATGAAGGGGTAAGCCTTGGCAGAAACTTAATTTGAGGGTGTTATAGCCATTGTTGAGGATGAGTTGGGAGAATGGTTTGAAAATCCACAATGGAAGTTATATTTCAATGGAGTTGCAAACATATTTTGATGTGGAATGGGGATAGTTTTGGTATCTCTTGAGGGTATCCACTTTTTTGTAGCAGTAAGGTTGACATTCCCATACACTAACAACATGGCAAAATATGAGGCCAACATTATGGGACTCAAGATGGCATTAGAAATGGGTATTTAAAGATTAGAGGTATATGGACACTCTCTTTAATTATTCTCCAGAATTTAGGAGAATATAAGACTAGAGATAATAAATTAGTACCATCTCATCATCTCAATGAACTGGTTGAAAGGCTTGAAAAGATTTCTTTCATGTATGTACCCATAACTCAAAACAAATTTACTAATGCTTTAGCAACATTAGCACCCATGATTCAAGTCTTAGATGGAATAGAAATTCAACCCTTAAAGGTTGAGATTGAAAAGAAACTAGCTTTCTATCTAGCCACTGAAAAGGCTCAAGACAAAAAGCTTTGGTATCATGACATCAAAATGTTCCTCTAAAATGGTACATACCGAGAAGGTGTAAATAAGAAAGACCAAAAAGTATTAAGGAGGCTAGCTACCCATTTCTTGCTTAGCGGATCCACATTATACAAAAGATCTTTTAATGCCACCTTATTGGGATGTGTCAACAAGGATGAAGCAGATGTTTTGATGAAAGAGGTACATGAGGTGTAGACATCCTATTTTTGCTTCCTCTAGTTTATTATTAATTTATTTTTTATAAAGAAAAAGGAACAAATGCAATTTGTTTGCATAATAAAACTAAGGCACAGACCAATGGCTTGATTAGAAAACATCTATACACAATAACAAGAGGTCAGAGGTTTGAATCTTCAATCATGCACACATATGCACCTCATTTTTTTCTTTTGAACTGAAAAAAGAATAAGTATAATTTGAATGAAAAAATGAGGCATAGGATAATGGCCTATTAGAAAGTACATGCCCACAATGTAAAAGGTTTAGAGTTTGATCCCCAGCAAGCACAAATCGTCTAAACTCTTATTGGCTAACCTGTGTCACTATAGACTGTCTTCCATCTCCAACAACATTTTTTTTTTGTTGAAAAACTAGCCTCACGAGCTCCTTTTGCAAGCAATTTTGACTCACTTTCCTTCACAATTTCACCAATTTAATGACGGGATTGTGAACACAAGCTAGCATACTTCAAATTAAGCTTAAAAAAATGTTCGGATTCAATTAAAAGAAGAATAAAATTTGCATTTAAAGATTGAAAAGAATTTGAAAATGAGGATTTTTCTCCAATTAACCTAAGCTCAATTCTAACAATTACAGTAAAAATTGAAGCTTCTATTCGAAATTATACAATTAGAGACTCATTTTAGCCAGCAATTACACTCGAATCTTGGACAAATTCAAATCAAAATCTTCAAACACATTTATTTTGATTTTGGAATTTAAAACAAATTGAAACTTCCTAAGCTTAGATCAACAACAGGTAGTATAAATACAAGCTTGAGTAAGGCTTTGGAGAGGAAGGAATTCACGAATTCACCCATTCTCACTTCCATAAAACTTTTCAAAGTTCTTTCTCTCTCTAAACTCTCGATTTCTCTTTTTAAGCTCTTGATTTCTCTCTAAGCTCGACGAGGACAGATCAAATAAGCTAGATATGTTGATAAAACCTCCTCTATTGTGACATTCGAACACTCACAGCTAGTCGAAGCAATTGCCAAAAGCTGTTGTCGGAACCTGCCCTCATCTTCAATCAATACACAGCTCCGACTAGGTATGTATATTTAGTTTTTTTTTTTAATTATTATTTTTTTGACATTCTAGTTTTCTTTTAAGGTAATATATATTATAAAAAAATTAAGACATTTTCTTTTATAAAATTAAAATTTTTAGATATTTTAATTTTAATTTTTTGAAATAAAATTTTTTAAATGTTAAATATATATACATATATTGACATAAAATTTATTTTTTTAGATATTTTAGTTTTTTTATTAATTTTTTGAAAAAAGAAATTTTTTTAGACACTAAATAAAAAGCATATTTAAAAAAAAAGTATTAATAATAATCATTTTTTTTAGATTTCAATTTTTTTTAATTTAAAAAATAATAATTTAGAACTAATGTGAACTACATTCAGTTTGATCATGAATAGTGGGTATATAGGCACATACGAGGTGACTTCGATAATTTTTTTTGATAATTTTAATAAAATAAAATAATTTTTTTTTTTTGAAGTTTTAAAGTGGTAACCATAATATTTTAAAAGATAGTCCTCAAGCTTAGAATCTTTGTTTTTTTTGGGATCAATAGCTAAGTTAGAATTAATATTGCTCTATTAATTCTAACTTGATATTTTCCCCAATTATAATTAGGTGACAACTCCCTTTTTTTAGGTAAAATTTTATTTATGTATTTATTTATTTCTAATCTTAGTCGAGGGTTTACATTAAAAGAGCATAAGATTTAATGTAAATTAGATTAGGACAAAAGGGAAAAATTTTATGCTCAACAAAAGGGTTCGTGGACCGCACATGAATGGATACATGTTAGCTTGGAAAATCATGAGGATGGGCTATTTCTGGATGACCATGGAGTTAGACTGTATCAAACATGCTAGGCACTGCCATCTACGCTAGATATATGCAAACAAAATTAATGCTCCATGTCAGGAATTACATGTGTTGTTAGCCCCTTAGCCCTTTTCAATGTGAGGTTGATGTACTTCAATATATATGTTTATAAAAGTGAATTATACTAGCAAGTGTACTTGGTCAAATCAAGTAATAATTCAGTAAGTAGAGTGTCGATCCACGAGGATTAATTAAATACTAAACCTATATTAGATTTTATTATTGTTTAGGTAATATAATTGAGAGAATTAACTACTTAATTATTGATTAATCTAATTAACCTAGATTAGCACTAATAACAAGAGGAGAATTGTTGTAAGAATATATCAATTGAGAGTAGGAAACAAAATCTACCCTAGCTTCACAAATTAGATTATCATCATATTAGAATAACTCTTAGCTATGTGGATATTCATATGAATTTGTGAGAATCTTTAATCATTTCTCAAGTTTTAAAAACTCAAAACCTCATAATCAATTTATTAGCTTTCGCTACATAAATTAACAGAGGATCCTATTATTCAACTATAAGTCTTCCAATTCTATAGTTGACTAATATCCTAACTTAATTTCTCCTAATTCCTTAGCAAGAAATTTAGTAGAAATTTCTCATTAATCTTCAAGACAATTTCTAATTAGACAAAAATAATACTGCTTCCACAATTCTTATTCAATCCTAATTAAGAAATCCTATTGAACCCCGATTTCCCTTCCAAATCATTAAAATTCCTATAAACCTAATTTGAACAAGAAATAAGGACTTATAGTATAGGATTTAGAATATGAATTTTCCACATACCTATTAATCTTATAATATGACTACAATCTTCATCTTACTAATTCTAGGGTTTCATAATTTTCCCACAAAGAAAATTTAGAACATCATGGAATTAATAACATAATCACACATCAAAGGAGTCATTGCAATAGAATTCATAATTGGGAATGAAATAAAAATATTGGATTGCATAAAAGTTAAAAATTTAGAATTTACCATTTCAATAGAAGAAGAATACTTGAATACCAACTCAACAACTCCTTCAAAGAACAATCTTTTCCTTGATGATTCTAATGAAATCAATTGAGCAAAGATGTTGTTTTAGAGACATAATTCTCTCTCTCAAAAAAAAAAAAAAAAAAAACTCTCTCTAAGTCGTCAAAGTGCTAAAAGAAAAAGATAAGACACCCTTAATCATTCACATAAGGAGTATTTATCAAAACCAAAGGAATGCTTGTGGAAAACTATAGGTTAGCTCTTAAAGCCGACATCAAAGCCAGTAGCTTTTTAATAGTAACCAAGTAATCAAGGTCGACAACCTTTCTTTAGTAAGTCGATAGCCTACACATGTAGGCTAGCAGCTTTTCCTTGATAGTTCAACCTAATTGCTTCTTCACTTGCCTAGCCTAAATTATGTTGCTGAAGGCCAGTCTTCAAAGCCAGTAGTGTAAGTTGATGATTAGCTCACCTCCTTTGTTCAACATTTCTTCAAGTGCTTAAAACTCCTCTAAATTACTCATATTTGCACTATAAGCTCTTAAAGACTTGAAACGATACAAAAAACATAATTAAGTACCATTTTCTTAGAATTTCCACAATATCAATAAGAATTTAGCAAGATTCGCACAATAAAATATGAGTAGAATATGCCCTTATCAGGGATATAAATATGATTGGTTCAATAACTCCCAAAGTGTCAAATGAGCATAAGTTTATTTTGTTGGCTATAGATTATTTTACTAAATAGGTCAAAGCATCTTCATATGCTACTGTAACTAAAGAAGTGGTAGTTAGGTTTTTGAAAAGAGATATAATAGCTAGATATAGGACACTTGAGTCCACTATTACATGTCATGGGACCAATTTGAATAATGAGCTAATAATAGAGATATGCCAATAGTTTGGAATCAACCATAGAAATTCAACTCCATGTTGCCCTCAAATGAGTAGAGTGGTTGAGGCTACTAATAAAAGTATCAAAACAATTATTGAAAAAGTGATGATCACTTATACCGATTGGTATAAACTATTACCATTTGCCCTCATGGTGTATAGAACTTTGGTAAGAACCTCAATTGTAGCCACTCTTTATTCATTAGTGCATGGAATTGAAGTTGTGTTGCCTGTGGAAGTGTTAATCCTGTCATTCACGATGTTGGTAGAGACTCAACATGATGAAGCAAAGTGGGTGAAGAAAAGGATTGACCAAGTGAATCTAATTGATGAAAAGTGACTTGCAACACTATATCATGGTCAGTGTCATCAACAAAGGATGGCTAGAGCATTTAATAAGAAAGTGTAGCTCTAGAACTTTAAAGAAGGAGTTTAATAAGAAAGTATAGCTGAGGAGCTTTAAAGAAGGAGACTTGATGTTAAAGAAGGTACTGCTGAATGTACAAGACCCCAAGGGAAAGTTCACTCCAAATTATGAGGGTCCCTATGTTGTAAAGAAGGTTCTATTAGGAGGGGCATTAGTGCAAGTTAAGATAGATGGTCCGGATTTAAGGGACCTTGTTAATTTAGATGTAGCAAATTATATTACCTATGAGAAATCAAAGGAATTTTGTCAAGTTCAATAAGATTTCTAATAACTGTAATATCTTTTAAGATAAATTTTTACTATTTATGAGCAAAGTTGATATCTTTTGTGGTCATCAACATTTGATGGCTCATCGACCAACCCCCTCTTTGCTTTTCATTGATGAGTCCTCTTTCTCATTATCTCCATACTACACTATAAACACTGACTAAACTAATACACACAAACACAACAGATGTGTAATAAATAATAAATGGCTAAATGCTCCATCATGACTTAATCCTTTCAAGGGGATTTATATTGTTAAAAATGACTGACATGATTGCAAGGGTTAACATGCATTAGAGACAATGTTCAAGGAAAAGAGTCAATTCCAAGGACAACATATGTGAGTGGTATAACCAAGATAATCGGTTGTGAGCATCCCTTTAGGTACTTTAGCTCAACAAGCAAGTGATTACTAGAGGATGAGCAAAAGTCTACCACTTGGTTGAAATAAGCGAGATATGGTAAGATATGTTGAATAAAACAATTTCATGAAATTGGAAATTGAAAATTTTGCAAAATATCTCAACATGCTTTTAAAAATTGAAAAGATAAATTTAAGGAGAATTTGCTTAAGTCTTGTCTTGTTAGTAGCTAGAAATAATTTTAACTCCATTGTTAGTGGGTGGTGACCTAGTAAGTCTAGCTTTTTAGTAGCTAGCAACACTTTTAAGTCCATTTTCATTAGTAGATGGCAAACTTATTAGAGTTCATTCTCATCAATAGATGGCAAAGCTATTTAAGTCTACTCTTGTTAGTAGATGACAAAACCTATTCAAGTCCATTCTCGTTAGTAGATGACAAATTTTTCTAAGTCCGTTCTCGTTAGTAGATGACAAAACCCTATTCAAGTCCATTCTCGTTAGTAGATGGTAAAGCCTATTTAAGTCTATTTTCGTCAATAGGTGACATTCCTATGTAAGTTCATTCTTGTTAATAGATGGCAATATGCTCAAGTTTATCCTCATCAACATGTGGCATTTTCTTAAGGCCTATCCTCTTTAGTAGGGGGTATTATGTTTAAGTCCAACCTCATTGGTAGTTGGCATCTCCATAAGTCTAATCTTATTAGTATGAAACACATTTTTAAGTTCTATCATGTTAGTATTAGGCATGTTACTTGAAATTGAACTTAAAGGCAAAAATAGGTATCTTTTTTGTCTTTGCAATAAAGTTCTATTCAAACTTCATTATAAAGAGGGGTAATTGTAGATATCTCACTTTTGCTCTCTTTAGGTTAATTCAACATTGAAATAAAGTTAGGTTTACTAATAATAAAATAAACAAGAAAAGAAGAAAAATTAAATAATAAAGTAAAAATAAAAATAAAGTAAATAATAATAATAATAACAATGAATAAATAAGTAAAAAAGTAGAACTATGGGAAAATGGAAATAAAGAAAGATGAAAAGAAAAAAGAAAAATCTGAAAAATAAAAAAATACTATTTTTGGGTTAGGGAATAATGATGAGAGAATAAAATCTATAGAAACCTAATTTTTGCCTGCTATCTAGATTTGTTTAAAATATATATATAAATAAATAAATAATAGTAATAATAAAAAGCTTAGTTTACAAAAAATATATATAATAAAAAATAAAAATAATATAAAAAAAGAAAAGAAAAGGGAAGAAAAAGAAAAAAAATAATAAGTGAATAAAATAAAAATAAATAAAAAAATTTATAAAAAGAACAAAATAAAAAAACTTAATAAAAATGTGAATATTTTCAATAAAAGTGAGAAAAAAAGGAACTCGAAATTAAGCTCGAGAATCTCAAATCAATAAAATTAATTAAGACCGTTAGCTCATATATAAATTAGTTGCATGTAAAGAAAGAGAAAAGGGCCAACCCAATTGGTTTGTACCTATAACCATGTGAAATGTATAGTGTGCAAGATGTGGGTTTGATTCCTCTAGACTACGTGCCAGTTTTTCTCTTTTTCTTCCCCCTAATTACTATGTGGCAGCCTTTGATTAGTTGGATTCAGTCATGTGCTTGACACATGATCGTCTTCAACCTCCTACCGATGAATGCAAGAAGGAGACAAGCTTGAATCTCCCATGCTCATTTTTCAATGCGGATCAATTGAAATTTAGCCAAAAAAAAAAAAAAAACTAGATAAACTTCACTAAATAATCATGAATTCAAACAAAAAATTCGAATATAACCGATTCAAGGGGAGGTTGTCCATGAATCGATTCATGTTTATCCAAGCTATCTTGAGCTCATCCATGGAGTCCTATAAATAGGCTAAGGAAATACCAATAAAAAAGCTTTGGAAAAGCATTAAAAATACCTATCCACAAGCTCACACAACCCCTTTCTCTCTTTAGAAATACCTACACCACCGGTCGCCAGCTTCTCTTTAGGATAGCTCCACATACACACCACCAAACACCTCTATTTAGATAGAGATCAACTCCTAGTAGTCCCCAGAGTTAGAAAAACCACCCCCTTTTAGTTCAATAATGCGTCAAAAGCCACCACTTGTAGATGCCCATAACCACCACTCTTAGCCACCTTCGAAACCATCATCCTAGGCTAGTTGTTAGATGCAAACACCACCTCTAATTGATTCCCCACCCTTGAAAACCTAGGGAACCACTCTTTCATCACTTTCAATGGCTACCGTAGCACTTGGGGAGACCACCGCTGTTCATCCACTCCGAACTCGTGACTCGACACGAGTCGACCCGACCCAACCGGATTTGATCCACATGCTACCTAGCAATTTGGTTGGTTTAATTTTTTTTATTATTTCTATTTTATTTTCTTTGCATTTTCTTCATTTATTTTATTGTATTTTTTTAGCCTAAAAAAATAAAAATAATTAATTTGAAGTACCCATTGGGTTGTTGTGGTGTATATCATCACCTGATGGTGAAAAATAAAAAAAATTAATTAAATAAAGTTTTTAGTAATAAAAATATATAAATTAATTAAATAAGATCTTAAATAAAAAATTAGATAAAATTTTAACATGTAAAAAATTAAATAAAATCATTAATAAAATAAAAATCTTTAGCTTAAATCTAAAAGTCTAAAAAAATCTTAAAAAATAATTAACAAATAAAAAATCTTTGGTATAGGTTAGGATCTTAGAAATAAAATATAAAAATAATAAAAAAGTAAATTTTTTTAGTATAAATAAAATTTTGAAAAAAAAAGTTCAATAAAAAGTGAAAATGATAAAAAAATATATATAAAAACGAAGGTTTTTTTTTTAAAAAAAGTTGCTAAATTTTTCAGATAATATAGAATAGAAATAAAGAATAAAATATAAAAATACATAAAAATGAAAAATACATATTTTTTTAAATTTAGAATTTTAGGGTTTTATCACTTAGAGTTTAAAAAAAAGTAAAAATTTAATATGATGTTTTTCCCAAACATAGGTTACCTTAGATTTTTCAAAAACAATCATACATTCATCTAGGCCATCTAGGTATTTTCTTAATAAAAATTAATATGATTAAATAACGTAAACCCGATGTTTTTTTATTAATTAAAATTAATCAACAAACTAAATTTTTATAAAAGAAAAAGTGAACTACATATGATTTGATCTTAGCTACCAGGTATGTAGGCTAGGAAAAATAACCATAGTAAAATAAAAACTTTAGATTTGGAAAAAGTAACCATAATAAAATAAAAAATTTAGGTTAGGAAAAATAACCATAATAAACTAAAAACTTTAGGTTTAGGAAAATTAAATAAAATAATGAAAGAAAAACCTTAGAAAAAATTAAATAAAATAAAAACTTTAGAAAAGTTAGATGAATAAAAACTTTAGGTTATTAACATAAACATAATAAAATCTTTAGAAAAATTAGTATAATAAATTTCAGACTTTAGGTTTTTTCTTTTAGCATAAATTCAAAATCTTATAAAAACATAAAAATAATAATAATAAATAGCATAGTATAATATATAGTAGTAGATATATGAAAAATAAAGATAGGAATATAAAAGCCTTTTAGTAAATATTCTTGAAAATTTTACATAGTAACAGTTTAGGTTTTAATAGATTAGCTCCCGAATCCAGTATTTCTAGTTCATATTTTTCTAAAATATTTTTTTAAGAAAATTTGTAGATTAGTAGCTAGTTAAGGTTAATCCACCCAATTAACCTTAATTTTATTTTCCAACTTAGGTTGGTGGTGACTCCTAAAGATTTATTATCCGGGTTTAGTTGAGTAATTTATATTAATGGGTAGGATTTAGCATAGATTAAAATTAAGGAAAATGATTAGAAAAACTAGACTTGATAAGGTCTTTGTATCAAGGCCAGGCCCACTCCAATTAAATGAAACTTAACCTAGGAATTCATTTTATTTAAATACAATTTATCTACAATAATAATTAAGAAAAGCAATAGCCTAGTTGGTTCATGTCTTACCCTGATATGCGATATGCATAAGGGAGTTGTAGGGTGTGGGTTTAAAGTTTTCTCATTGTAAGTGTGTTTCGTTTTTTTTAATAGATTGCCACATGGCAATCTCTCATTGGTTGGAAGAGATCATGTGCTATGCACATGATCATCTTCTTCTTTAGACATGAACATAGAAAAATAGAATAGGGGGGCAACTATATTAAAATAAAAATTTTAGGTTTTTCTTTTTTAAGATAGCATAATAATAAAATGTTATAAAAAAATCAATATATATATATATATATATATATATATAATGAACAATCATAAAATAATAAATAAAGAAAAAAATAAAAAATAGAAAAAATATAAGATAAGAATATAAAGGCCTTTCGGTAAAAAATTTTGAAAATTTTTACATCGTAATCGTTTATGTTTTAATAGGTTAATCTTTGAGTCTATTAATCTCTAGATTCTAAAAATTATAAATTTGTAAACCAGTAGCTAGTTAGTATTTTTCCATCCATTAATCTTAACCATATCTTTACCAATGCAATTGTTTGGCAAATCCCTTTAAATATATTTTCCTTAATTTAGTCGAGTAATCTATGTTAAATGGGTAGAGTTTAGTATAGGTTAGAATTTGGGAAAATTATTAAAAACTAGATTCAACACTCACCCACTCCATTTACTCATCGTAGTTCAAACCGTAACCTTAACTTTCACTTGTTGCTATACCTTTGCTTACAAACCCTAAAATCCCTTTAGTCGAAACTACGTTTTCCTCAATCTTTAGTTCTAGCGTATGGATTGTGTTGGGCTTGCTTTCAAATAAGTATTCCTTTTGGCTTAATTTGCTACCTTGTAGTTCTAGCTTTTGTTTTGAGGTTTAATAAAAAAAAAAAAAAAGGAACAACCTTTCTCTTGTGCACATTCTAGTCTGTTTGTTTGTACATCTAGCTTTTATATCAATGTGCATTTCTTAGATCTATTATTCTTATTCTATTTCATTGGTTGTAGTTTTACAATGGTCGTGTGCTTATTCCTTTACATTTGGTCGAGTAGTGAGATTTGGAGCACTTGTCGTTGTATTTGTTATGGATGTTAATAGAATGTGAAGTCTAGAGTGATACTCCACCTTCCTACTAGATTTGTCTTCACTCTATCTTTTCTTGTCTAAACTTTGGATGGTTGATTTGTAGATGGATACACCCAACTATGTTGTTGCTCGGAATGTAGCCAGTAGCACTAATGGCAATATACCGCTAGCAATTGATCTAGATAACTAGTTAGAAGTAGGAGTCTCTAAAATGGTTATGGTCTACAAAGTTGTCTCTAATAAGGTGGAAAACAAGGCCACAATAATCTTAGTATTCAAGAAGTCGTTGAAAAGTTATGGGAATTGCAAAATTGTGGTTATGAAAGCTAATTTGTATGTATGCACTGTTGGTGACAAACAATAAGCTAAAAAAATCATTACAGACAAGCCTTAAGAATTTATGGGTAAGTTGATTGTACTTAGTATCTAGGAAGCACATCCAAATATAGAAGACATAGATCTACAAAAAAAAAAAAGAAGTCTTTTTTTGGATCTAGATACTCGATTTGAAGTTAGACCAAATGATTGATAGTAATGCAAGGAAGATTGGTTTTAATGTTGGCGAGGTGTTGGAGTGTCAACTTATTCAACTTAAGGGAGGTGCTTTGCGAGGTTTTCTAAGGGTCAAAGTCAATGTTGATCAGTCTACTCTTATCAAAATAAGCACTGAGGTTAGATAAAATGGAATAGAGAGATATTTTGTGAACTTTAAATATGAGAAGTTACCAAATATTTGTTTCAAATGTGGGTGTATGGGTCATTCCACAATAGGCTGTAGTGAGGAAAATAGTTAATAGAATTTTGGTACTTAGTTAAGAGTATCATCAGTAAAGCCATTGTTTAAAGGAGATCGCATTCCTAGTAACACATCACCGGCTCAATCATCCTATATGGAGGTAATGTTAAGTGAAATAGGATCACTAAAGAATTCTTGGCCTAGAGAAGGAAATGTGGCCTGGTTTTAAGAAGCTAGTTGTTTTAAACAAGTGGCTACTAAGGTAAGCTCAACCACCTACACTCCTCCTTTTAGATGAATAGCTTAACCCAACACACTCCCCAAAACCCAATCCAACTAGTGGATTTTGTAATGGCTTTTACTCAATCACAAAACTCCTTAGAGACCCTAATAAGTGTAACATCTCCTACACCTAACCCCAACCCTAGAGAGTAAGAGGACAAGCCCTAATAAAGTCAATACCCTAAATAGCTCTAAACACCAACCCCTACCTTTGATGTATTCCACTTTTCAGGCACCCTACAACCACACCCACCCCTCCATTCTCACATCCCTTTACCAAAACACAACCCATCAAATATATACATTATAGAACTTCTTAAATCACTTCCACTGACCCTTGCCACTCTTCCTATGTTACACGCCTCACCATCCCAACTCATACTTACCTTAAAAACCTTAGCAATAAAGAGATCTGCAAAGGATTCGAATCTTGGCCTAGTAAAAGGATTAAAGTTTGATATTATGCAAGAGGATAGTTCATCTCAAGCAAAAAATTACCACCTCAACAAGGTAGAAAGCCAAGGAAGTCTATGGTGAAAGTGAAAAAATGATGGATTGCTTAGGAAGCATATGAACTTGGATTCAAATTTTTTTATTAGTGTCTCGATCACCATTTTAGACAACTTAATAGAGGGCTGTAGCAGTTGGCCAAAATTAGCCACACAAAAGTAATGATTCTCATCAGTTAGAGCTGTCAAGCTTAGGGCCTGACTTGGCAATTCAACATTTATGGGATCTCATCTACAAACACAAACCTAGCATAGTGTTCCTAATGGAAACCAATAATAAGAGTAGTAAACTCTCATGTATCAAACATAGATTAAGGTATAATAACGAATATTATCTGCCTCCTTCAAGTCTTTCTAGTGGCTTAGTTTTATGGTGGTTGGACAATGTCAACATTGTGATATATAGCTCTAATAAGAATCACATCAAAACTTATGTGAAGTTATAGGACAACTCATTGTTTTCTCACATCTCTTGGATCTATGCTAACTAAGATCCTTATTGTAAGCATATATTGTGGGTTGAACTAGAATCTTTTGGTGCTTCTAATAATTCACCGTGGTTATATATTCGGGATTTTAATGAAATCCTGTTTAATCATGAGAAGGATGGAGGAAATCCCAAGTGTAATAGACTTATGGAGTAATTTGGGTCGATGATTATGAATGCAAACTTAAATGACTTAGATTTTCAAGGATCACCCTTCACATGGCTAAACAAGAGGGAGGATGATAGATTGGTTCAAGAAAGAATAGATAGAGCACTTGCTTCTCAACAGTAGCTTAATAGATACTTGAGGACTTAGATTTTGCATAGTGAGATGGTTGGCTTAGATTAGATTGCCCTCATTGTAGATTCCTATTTTAGTGATAGAAAAGGAAGGAAAGTATTCGGATTTGAGAGCATATGGACTACCTCTAAAGGATGTGTAGAAACTATAAAGAATGGATGGAGCGAGAAGACTTCTAATAGATATCCTTATCCCCTTGGCTTTAAGTTAAGGTGATGTAGGTTGAATTTGTTAAATTGGAGTTGAGCTAATTTCCTTAACAATAAACTGGAAATTAGATGTATACAAAATGAGCTTTTAGAGGTCTAGAAGAGCAATAGTCATGCGCCTTGGGAAGAGGAAAGGCACCTTATTGAGAAGTTACATATGTTATGGAAAAGAGAAGAGTTGTTTTGGCAACAGAGGTTAAGGGTGAATGGGCTTAAGGAAGGAGATAGAATATTAGATTCTTTCATCGATCTACTCTAATACACCATTAGAGAAATAAAATCCTAAGATAAAATAGTGAGGGTGAAAGTTGGAATGAGGAGGAGGAGACCGTTATGAGAACTTTACATAGGTTTTATAGTGACCTATTCTAATCTGATGGAGGTAGGAACTAGGGAAATGTGCTCAACTTAGTTCCCATTTTGGTTACTCTTGAAATGAATGAAAGTCTAGGTGTGCCCATATCAGTTGAGGAAATTAGAAATGTAACATTTCAACTTAAGGCCTTTAAAGCCTTGGGCTTAACTATTTTTGAGAGTTTTCTATCAGTGCTATTAGCACATAGTAGGTGATAGTATAGTGGAAACCGCATTCTTCCATACAAGTACTAATCCTTTGTCCTATAGTTTTATTGATGTTGTACTTATTCTTAAAATTGTTTCTCCTTAAGAAGTTGGTCACTTTCGACCCATTAGTTTATGTAACTTCATTTATAAAATCATCTCTAGAGTCTTAGTCATTCTCTTAAAACCAGTTCTCTAAGGTCTCATCTTAAAGTCTGAAAGAGCTTTTGTTTTCGACCCTATCATTCATGATAACATCATAATCTCCCATGAAACTTTCCACTTTCTCAAAACCAATCAATCAAAGAAAAAAGTGTTTTTGGCATAAAACTAGACATGAATAAAGCATAGGATTGGATTGAATGGGATTTCTTAAGGGAAATTTTTGTTAAACTTGGTTTTTGTGATGTTTGGATTAGATAGGAAATGGAGTATATTATGTTTGTCTCATATAAGATCATGGTTAATGGAAAGAATGTAGGTCAAGTTCAATATCATGGTTAATGGAAAGAATGTAGGTCAAGTTCAACCCACTGGAGATCTTAGTTAAGGCAATCCATTAGCACCTTTCTTGTTCATACTTGTTGTAGATATGTTGTCTCGAAACATTGAAAGAGTTGTCTAAGATAATAGGCTACAAAGAGTGATGATTAGATAGACTTGTCCAACGCTATTGCATTTATTATCTATTGATGATTCCTTGTTTTTCTTTGAAGCATCTGCTCTAAATATTAGGATTTTGAAAGACGTTTTGTAGGGATATTGTGTTGCCTCTAGTCAAAGAATTAACTTTTAGAAGTTAAGTCTCTTCTTTAGTAAGAATGCCCCTTAGGTTAGAGAGGAAGAGGTTTTCTTAGCTTTAAAAGTCCTAATCTCATCTAATCTAGGTAAGTACTTAGGCATACCTATACCTGCACCTTAGGGAAGGAACAAAATGGAGGCTTTATGATTTGCGAAAGACAAAATCTGAGTAAAATTGTAGTGTTGGAAGAGGAGCTTATTATCTACAGCAGGTAAGGAAGTTCTTATCAAGGCTATTGTAGGGGCCATTCCAACTTGTTCCATGAGTTGTTTTAAACTTACAGTCAAGTGGTGTAGAGAAGTTAGTTCCCTAGTAGCTCAATATCAGTGGGGATAAACTAATGAGAGGAAAATTCATTGGCAAAGTTAGGTTAAGATAACTCTCCTAAAGACAAAAGGTGTACTTTGATTCAAGGATTTAAGTGATTTTAACTCCACCCTTTTGACTAAACTTACTTAGAGGGTGGTAACAAATTCCAACGTTCTCTAGGTGTAGATCCTTTAAGGTATATATTTTCTTAATATTTCTTTTTTTCTAGGCTTCTAGAGGCTCCATAGGCTCTTAGGGGTGGTCAAATATCATACATGGTAAGGAGCACCTCTTGAAAGGAGCTTTATGGCAAGTTGGCAATGGATGTGCTATTATAGCAAGTGTGGATAAATGGGTTCAAAGAATGGAAGTACATATTCTAAAGTTTAAAACATATGTTTTCAACTAAGATTTGAAGGTGATGGAACTAATAGATGTTGAGTCAAGATCTTGAAAGGTATAGGAACTACATAGATGGCTTAATAGGCAATTTATTAGAGCTATTCTTGAAGCACCTCTATTTTATGTTAATATGCACGATCGCCTCATATGGCCCTTTGAGAAATCAAGGAAATGCAGTGTGAGATCGACATACAATTTCATTTGGTGCAACTCTTTTCACAACAATAAGAATGCTTCATCATCCCACTAAGTATAGAAAGTCTTCTAGAATCAAGTATGGAATACCCCATGCTTGCCAAAAGTTAAGCATTTTATGTGGAGAGTAATTAATAATGCAGTGTTGACTCAATGTAATCTAGTGTGAAAACATATTTTGCGATCTCCTAAATGTTTGTTTTGCAATGATTATGAATCTATTGAGCATGTACTCTTATGTTGCCCATGGACTTTCAGGGTTTGGTTTGCTGTCATGGGGATCCAAATTAATGTAGAAAGAATGGCTACTGTTGATGTTTCAATGAATTCATGTTTGGATGGGGTAGCAAGTAGTAAGAAGGAAAGGAGCACTTTATTTGATAAATTATGTACAATTATGTAGTGTATTTAGAAAGGAAAGTGTAAAATAGTATTTGAGCTTAGAAATCTTGATATTAAGTTTGTGATACATGAGATTATAGAAGTAGATCTCTTAACAAATAAAGAGTCTCTTGACAGGCAAGAGAAGACCTGGAACTTGGCAGATTTAGGTTGGATACACATCCCACTCAAAAAGAAAAGGATCCTAGCATGTTGTTTCATGATTTAAATGCAGGTTTTTAAGTTGGAACAATAGAAAATAATTGAAACCAGCATGGGCAACTAACAGAATCTCAACCCATCACCTGCAACTCTCGTTTATTTTTCAACATATAATATATTTGAGCTTGTATATAGAAAATCAATATATGTCTTGTTTCTGATATAATGATGCATCACGTACAAGTACATATTATTTTGTAAAAAGGCTGCCCCTTCTGACTATTTGTTGTATGCTGGGCTTAATTGAATTGTCCGGTCAAATAAGAAAATGTTAACCCCAGCCCAAGAGTCTTCACAATCAGCCTCAATAAAAGTCCGCTAATCCACTTGATATTATTATACGTTGTCCCAAACCCAAGAGGCAATGTCACGCGAAAGTCGATCCCTATTATTTTATCTAATTACAATTACCTGTTCTTCTCTAAATTGCACTCAGACATGGATTTGTTTTTGGGTCTAAGTTTGATTGAAAAAGGGGCATTTTGAAATTCGGTATTTTATTCTTGTTCTATTTCTCATGTTATAACATTCTATTGTGTTATATCATCTTGTATTCCATTCTAATAAAAGAAGCGTGATTTCATTTTGGCTTAATAGTTTACACATATCAGCCGTAGAAAATTCTTAGCAGCATTGTCGAAGATATCAGATGGTGTGGATGTTGGGTAGGTTGACACTGAAGTGGTCAAAGAAGTCCCCTCCCCACACATCATCCCTCCCACCCAACCACCCCCAACCCCCCACCATTGCACGAAATAAAGGATGGGAGAAAGTATCGGTTGAAACTGATAATTTTTGCTGTTTCAAACCCTTTTTAGCTCAAATAAAGCGTCTTGATTATCTTTGCAAGTTGTTGAAGACATTGTTTAGTTAAAGACTAGTTTTTCTCGTTGTTGTTTTAATCTTATTAATAGGAAAGCAAATGCTTAAGCTAATTAGGTGGTTTCTCAAGACAAAATGGTTGTGGAAATTATTTTGAGATTCCACTCTCCCGTTTCCTTTATCTTATCTCTAATTTGTTGATTTTGGCTCCAGACATATACGTGTTGTGATACTCTGTTTCTTGTGCTTTTTGCTTAATGTATTTCTACTTTGGCAACAAATACACAATTTCACTTTTTTTTTGGCACCTTTAGTGTTGATAACTGAAATGGATAATTACTTCAATTATTGTGTAAATTTTGATTATACTAAGTCTAACTTTGAAAGAATCATAGTTGTCATATAACAACAATTCAGTCAATGAAATTTATGTAAGTTTTGTCTTAAGGCCGGATCCATCAATTTTGATAGGATAGCACTCTCGAAGTCCTAAGTCTCTTGATTTTTCCAATTGAATATTTAGAAGTCTTTAAGAACATAAAAGTGAGCACAGTTATTAAAGCTATATATGGCTTTAATTGCTAAATGTAAGATTCAAAATGCTCAATCATTAGGGAATATAAAGAAAATAAGAACAAATACGTATCATTCGTTAGCTGCCTACCAACTCTAATAATATTATTATTATTTTAGAAAATTTCACAAAGATGATGGTCATTTCAAATATAAGTGTGCTTCCAATCTTTCACTAATTTGTGATAGGGTAGAGATAAATATTATGAGTTTATTAGTGTTATTCATACAAGAGGTATCTCTTGGTTTATTAGTTTTAGCATCTCAAAATTAACACTAGCTATAGAGTGTAGATTAAATACTTAACATATATCCTATTTTCATAAAGATGTTAAATGCCTTAGGCTTATTATGGCATTGTGCTAAGCCTAAACCCTGGATCACATGTGTAGAAATTTTTTATCTTGTTATCATACTAGTGATTAGTAAATTAGAATTTCTTTAAATTTTAAATGAGTCATTTAAATTATTTATATTTTTATAGAATATAATTAAGTCTTTTTATAAATTTACATGAGTGATTTAAATCTCTATGTTTTAGTTATCATCTCTATGCATGGTCATAACTTTAGGAAGTAATAAAAAGTGGACTTAGTTCATAGTTGGTTCAATAACATACATATAAAGGATACAAAGAAATTGATCTAAATTTGACATAAATTTAAGGGGCCTTGATATCTCAATTGAATATAATATAAAGGACTTAATTAGCTTTTCACAAAAATACAAAGGACATATAATTTATTTTTCTCATTCGTACTCATGTAGTAAGATTTCTCTCCATATCCTACTTATTTGAAACTCATTAACACATTTATCAACACCTGTAGCTTATTTATTGTCATTCTAGTTTGGTTGTCACATGCACGCAGCAACAACTTGTTAATTTTTAGAAAAGCAAATAATGAGATAGACATATATGTGAGCTACTTAAGATGGGCTCAATATTAATTCAACCAATTGATTCTAGTTTGACTTGAGCTAGTCAAGTAACTTATTCAGTTAAGCTTGAGTTTTATTATGCTTGGGTCAACTAACTTCTAAGTCAAGCCAAAGTGAGCTTAACTAAGTTAAGTTTAAGCTGGTAAGGTATCACTTTGAGTTAAGCTTAAGTTCAAAATTTTGAACTAAATCAAGTTTAAGCTTAGCACTTTATCATTTAGGCTTGACTTTATATAAGTTAAGGTTGTCGATAGGAATAAAGTTGATAAGTTCTTATTTTTGATAATTATAATTTACTTAGGTGGGTTATTTTCTAGCTACTTAGCACTTAAGGATAAGGTTCTTCAAAGGATGAGGAAATTATTATAATCTAGAAAATGTATATGGGTATTTGATAAGTGTCGGAAAACCTTAATTTTAGTGCTTATTAGTTATAATTTTATATAGATTTCATGTAATTTGCGAAGAAAATGGTACTTATATGATTAAATTTTAATTTCAGGCATCAATTGAGACAAAAGAAAGGTTTAAGGATGATATGAGCAAAGGTAAGGTGAAATTTGGCGAAAAATGAAGAAAATTGATTTTCAGTTCAACACAACCCATGTAGACACTAGTGCTAGATGAAAAAAATGACCAGTAGCTAATTCTTTTCAGCCCTACCCTAAGCATAGTCGTGCTGGAGGCTGTGCTGAACTGGGCAGTGAAAATAACGTGTTTTGAGGTCAATACAGCCTTGAGCATAGCCGTGTTAATGCCCATGCTGAACCCTGTTTTCATAGAACTATAAATAGATGCCTTGTTTTATTTTTAAAAGAACTTTATTTCCTTTTGGCTTTGTTTTGGAAACCCTAAGGGAGCTTTATTACAAACTTCAAGAGGGGAATTGTCCGAGCATCATTGAAGATCACAAAACAAATAAGGGATTATTCTTTTTAGCATAAATCAATTCTATTTTTCTAGGTTCTCTGTTTTTATTGAAAACTCCATGGAGGAGTAATTATTTATATCTTTCATCTTGTAAAACCTTAACTCATGTGTTGAACTATTGATTAATTAATGAATTATTTATATCTTTGTATCTATTTATGTGTTTCCATTGTTCTTGTGATTGATTTATACGCGCAAATTGATTGCATGTTTGATTTTTATTAGATTGAAAGAGGTTTCATCTAGTAAATTAGATTTTCATGAATAGAGAGATTATATGTTTTACCTAAAGGTAGGAAAACATTAATTTTCTGTAATTAATCAGAATTTGTGAACTTAATGAAATCTTACATGATGGTAGTGAGGGAGAGGTCTCCATTATCTTATGCATGACTAAGAATTGATTAACTCGAGGGAGTAATTGATTATACTTAAGAATTCTTCCAATGCAAAGTGTAAATTGATTCATTAATCGATATCTTATTTTGAGAATTTAAAGGTTAGGGTAGGACAAGATAAGGGGTATATTTTGTGATTGAATACATTTTTAAGACAATATCATTCAATTCTAGGGCTACTAGGATTTGTTAGTTGTTAATTTGATTCATAATTTTGCACATCATAAATTAGACTAGATAGTAAAGAAAGGTAATACTAGTACTTGTTTTTTAGATCCTAAAGGACGACACCTATTAAATCTATACTATAATCGATAGATACACTGCCTAACTTGATAGTAGATTTTATTGGTTATAAATTTAAAACTTAAATAATCGGTTAGATTCGAGCGCATCAATATTAGTTAGAAGTTAGCATGTGGATTAAAAAAAAAAGGGTAATTAGTTGTGTCTTTTCCTATTGATTGAATAGTTGAAAAACTAGTGGTACCGTTAGCCAATATTATAAGTAGTCTAAGGGGAAATGCAAAGCATACTTGTTCATAAAAAATAAAGATCTTATAAAAATCTTTATCTTCTCTTCTTGTTACAATCATACATGGGATAGTAATATGAATCAAGTGTTGTACTTAAATTTAAGGGATTCTCCTACCTATTAGATTAGTCTTTTAGATTGACTTCTTCCCTTAGGTATAGGTTATAACATTTAGTATTCTCATTAAGGGCCAACCTTATGAAAGGAGTGACCTAGAAAAGGGGTGAGTTGAGATAGGGCAACCTGATAGTAAAGTAAAGTGAGAGTTGTCTAGAGTGAGAGATGCTTAAAAGTCATAATAGGTAGTTTAGAGTAGATCAACATGGGATTGACTTTCAAAGGGATGTGATAATATTACAATCTCACATGAGATAGTAATATGAGCCAAGTGTGTAAAGAGTTCTCCATCTATTAAACTAGTCTTTTAAGTTAAGTTCTTCTATTAGGCTTGGGTTGTAATATTTCTCATCTTTCTCTACTCTTAAATAATCTTAGAAATTATTTGTTCCAAATTAACATTATGTAGTTAATCAATATAATTCTGCAACTATTTATAGAGTTTCACTAATGCATAGCCCAAATTAGTAAAATTCTATAAATTAGTATCCGGCAATTATTAACCTTAGTTCAAGTTCAAGCGATGTTTGGGAAAATTATGAGTGAGAGAAAGAAAGAGATGTCTAGAGGAAAAAAACTTATAATTACATTATGTATACATGATTTGTTTAACAAGTATAATAAGGGACCATTTATAATACCCATTATAGATAATAATTAGTTAACTAATCTAACTAATTAATTTTAAAATTAATATATTCGATTATGTAACTTATTATTTACAAAATCCATAACGATTTATTACATTTAATTTAGCCACTAAACACTCTTTATTGATTTTCAAATAAGTATAAATCAAATATAGATGGACAAAATAAAAACAAACAAAGCTAAGCAATCTATATTTGGCTGGAGAAGAACCCAATTGAATTTTTCTTCTATGATATAATATTACTCTAACGATCACATTAAATATAGTGTGAAATAACCTAATCTATTCAATAAAAGTAATTAAGTATTTTTAAGGTCAACTAAGAAGGATTTCATAAGGTTTAAAGCCTTTTTTTTTTTTGGAAAATGACCATTTTATCCCTACAATCATGAGGACTTTTTGGGCATGGCCCCTTTAGGACGAATCCAATTTGTTTAAGCCCATGTACAAACTCTAAGTACTAAGACTAAACTCCAACAATCTAATATGGCCTAAGAGTGTTTGTCTTTATTGGTATGCCCAAGTTAGAGGTTAGGTTAAATGTGTGCATCCTACAACTAGATAAGTGAAGATGACTCTAAGAAAATAAGGAAAGTGAAAAAGACTCTGAGCAAATAAGGAAGGATCTTAGTCAAAGATTCGTCCTCCATAATATTCGAAATGGATATCGGGAATGTTAATATACTTGCCAAATGAATCTCAATCTCATTCCTTATGAATAGGGTATTAGACAGTATTACATTACAAACTCTTGTATTAATTTAGGTATTGGGGTGGCCATGTCGAAGTAACCTTTGACACCCCTATAGCTTAATTTCTTTCTTTGCAAATGACTCAACCACCCCCAATAAATTGCAACACAATAACGTAGTTTCAACAAGAAATACCAATAAGTAGGTCTAAATGATCAATTAAGTAATTTAAAGTGTTAATAAACTCAATTGAAGTTTAATATGGTGATTAGGAATACTAAAAACCCTAACTAGACAAGAGGAATGACGTATATCAAAAGGTGAGAAAAAGGCATAAAGACATGTAGGGCCCATAAGATCATTGTAGGGTTTTGTGTATTGACCCTTATTTTAAAATGCATGATCCACTTCCTAGGGTTCTAGAACCCTCTTCACTTTGTCTTCCTCTTATGAAGGTGAAAACCCTAACCTTAACCTAAAGCCTTAAACCTCTAGCTAAGACTTAACTTTATGCTAATCTAGGTGTTAATCTAGTGTGTTTAATGAGTTTAACCTAGATTTTAAAGCTTGTTGAGGCTTCTAAGGAGTGCTACCAAGCTTGGACATTTAGCACATTTAATGAAGGTAAGGGCTTTTCTTGCAACTTTGTGGTTTAAGTTGGTTTTAGGACACGGTCTTTAGAGATTGGCAATAATAAGAGCATTACTTTAATTTTTAAGGTGAAATATAAGGAAAATCATTCCTTTTGGGGAGGAACCCTAGGCGCCATTCTTGCTTGGAGTGTGGAACTTGGAACTTTTCTAGAGGTAAGACACTAAATACTAAGCAAAGTGATGATTTATGGTGATTAGGAGTAGTTAAGTGTGTTATCTTAATGCTTGATGAAACTTTGTTTTCTTAGCATGAATTGAAAAATTCCAAAAATAATAAATGAGGTCAAAAATTGAAGTCAACTAAGAAGAATTTGCAAGGCTTAAGAGCAAATTTTTCCAAAAAGAGCCTTTTTGCAATTAAATTTGATTTTATTGATTTTGATCTTGAATTATCTTAGAAACCCTAAATATAGCTTGAAAACCTTAACTAGGTAAATAAAGTCATTTTCAACTTATTTGGATCCTATTGGAAATGGACAATTTAAATTCAGAGGTTAATTAGATAAAATGACCAAAATACCCTTAAGCTTGGTTTTATTAAAGAGTGTCTAAATTCTTAAGAACATAAAGGTAATTTAAGAAAAAAGAATGAGTTATTTTTTAGTTGAAATTATATTGAGAAATACGAGATATCATGTCCTTAATTCGCTGTGGTGATGACAATTTGCCACATAATTTACTTAAGTAGAACATGTAAGACTACAATTATTAGGTAAGTTTTCAAAACTAGTTTTAGGACTTTGAAATTGTTAAATAGATTTTGAAAAAAATATTGACGATTTATTTGATTTGTGAAAATTTCTAAAGTTTCATCTATAAGGAAAACATACGAATAAAAACATGATAGATGTTAAGGAGCCCATATATGAACAGGCTATAAGGCTACAATTGGCTCTTGATATAAATCCAAATACATAACCCGAAACATAAAAACTAAGTCCATAAAAATAGAAACTTAATAAAAGTTGTGGTCTACATAATCTAGATCCTTGAATTCATCCCCATACTTCTCTTTGAAGTTGAACCCCATCGAATCATATAATGGGTAAAAAAAGTCCTCACTTAAAAAAGAAAAGTGAGCTAAAAGATTTGATACATAGTAACGCAAACACATATATGGATGTAAAAAAAAAGCTTACGAACTAATGTAGCAAGTGTAAACAACCCATTTTTGCCCCTAATGATCATTAATAATCAATTTTCAATTTTTTCCATTTTTTACAATTTTTCTTCTAATTTAGCAAAAAATAGGGAAAATATTTTAAAAATAAAATAAATAGAAAAAATGCATCAATTTTGGAAATAATTGTAGAAACAATAATAAAAGGGGTTAAATAATTTTTACAAATTTTTGGAATTTCAAAATAATACAAAAATAATAAAAATCGCATTGCATATATGCAAATTGCGAAAAAAAAAATTGAGAAGTGGGCTAGCCCAGCTGGTCCAGACCACGGCCTCATGTGCGCAAGGGGAGGGCTCGGTCATGGGTTTGAAGGGCAAGGTAAGCAGATTCCGCGTTTTGCAATTTTTTTTTCCTTGCCCAAGACACGTGTTAGTAGCTGATTGGCCGACACGAACACACGCATCGGGCGCATGATCTTCTTCTTCCTTCGTTCGAGATCGTCGCTGGCGAGGGAAAAATCGAATTTTGGCCATTTTGATTCGATTTTTTGCACAAATCTAACAAATTTTTAACTAAAATAGGATAAATATCATCCAATTGGAATCAAATCGCAACAAATCGATGGATTTACACAAATCGAAGATGGATTTTTCAACCGAAATCCAATTTTCCTCAATCGAAGGAAATCCGAGCTTATTCAGCTCAATTCCTTGCAGCTAGAGCTATTTACGAGTAGGGGGATCAAAACCTCATAGTTTTCTAGCCCTCTTTATACTAATTTCCAAACTCTCATTAAGCTTTTCTAACTTGAGTGTTGGAGTGGCAATGTTAGATGGCCTTAGCACCCCCTATAGCTCATAAGTTCCTTATGAATTGTAGGTTGACACACCTTGATTGAATCTGCAACCAACAGCCATTATATACCTATTATATTGTTTAGCTAATTTTTAAAAAGAAAAAAAAAGGGTAAATAATTAATTAATGGTAAAAGCAAAATATCTATTATACTCTTAATAATGATGAATATTTATTTCACTAGATAATCAATGTAGTGATGGTATTTCTAAAGCAGGGGCATTTATGAGAATATGATTAAAAAAAAACAATTGAATTACAATTTATAAAGGTGGAAGCATGAATTACTATTCATTATTTTATGTAATCACAATTACATATGAATTTCTATTACGGTGTTCAAAATACAAGAAAACATTGTAATAGTAAATCATATTGAATAAGGGAGGAATGGAGTAGCTATTCCTTTGAAATGAACATATAGTAAACCGAAACCAAACTAAAGAAACAAGTACTAAATTATAAAATTTAAAGTTCCTATATTAAATTGCCAAAGGTTGAGATTACATGTGCTTTTTATGCCTTTATTCCTTAAAAAGTATATTAAGTTATTTTAATTCTTTTAATTTTTTAACAACTACCTCAAGGACACTTGTTGTGAAGACTCGTTATTAAAATAGGTAGTTGATATATCAACATCAAGTATAATAAATTTAGATGAAAACATTGATTCCACACATTGAAATAGAAAAGTTTTATAGATTGGAGCATTTCCATTGAGCTTATCTAATGAAATGTTCAACAATTTTGATTCATTATTGAAACAAGCAATAGCACCTTATAGCAGGCTCATTATGGAAAATCAAGATAATAGCATATATTTTATTATAGATTCATGTATAATTTTTCATTAGATTGACATAGTTAAGTCTAGTGTTTAGTTATTATTATTATTATTATTAGGTATGTCTGTGTCTAATTTTTTTTTGGTAGATTTAAATTTGCTCCATCAAGATGATGTTCATGGAACATTCTTACAATCTTTGATATCTGCTTTAAAACGTTCGTCCTAAGATATGTTTATAAGTCCATTAGAGTTTATAAAATATAATTGATATCTAAATAACACGATTCATATTAAATCATTTATAGTAAGAGATAGATAATTAAGAAATAAATCCTCATAATGATAGCACATAGTTAATAAATTGGAGTTGAACTTATTTTTGGGTGAAGTTTGCCAATTCATGCTTAAAAAATTATTGGCTACTGCTTTTGTGTCTCATAGTTGCTTACCACTAAAAGTTATCAATAAGCACAACCTTTGTGATCATTTGAATAAGATAGATTTAGCAATTCTGAAGCTTTAAATATAGTGGATGTTGGAAAATGTCCCCAAAAAAAAAGTAAACAAGCAAACCTTAACGCTTTTTGCTGGTAGCTAGCAAGTCCTAACCACTGATTTTACAGTTCTTATCGGTAGTTAGTAACCACTATCAAGTACTAAACACTGATTTTGCATCCAACTACTACCTACCTATAATTCCACAATTTTTTTTTTCTTTTGTGAATCACCACATTAGTATGGCAATATTTAACAGAAAAAAAAAGTTTAAATCATAACAAAAATAAGAACATTTTTGGAAGACGCTTTCCACAAATCAAACATAACCTTAATTAACCTAAACACTATAAATTACCCAAAGCACAGTGAATCATCAAAAATTGGACATCGGGCGTGATTTCACCAGTAGTACACATTAAAGTTGCCTTTGAGTTATAAACAATAGATTGCTTAGATTTTAATTGGAATTAGAATGAATCAGTTTCCCTTTCAAGTCATTACATTCCTAAATACTAAATCACTTTCTTTTTGTAGTTCTACTACCAATTTATCAAAGTAGTAACTAATTCCCCCTCTTAGTTCCATTTTCCCTAATTAAGAAAACAAATCCCTAGTTTCAATTCCACGCATATTCGTATTTTTCTCTCTAAATGTTTAGATATTAATTATAACCAACATTAAATCAAACTATTAGAGTCCTAATCCAATTCCCCTTTTAGGTAACTTTAGTGATTTGCGGATTACATATTTAAATACTGTTTTTTTTTAATTACGTAAATACTATACCCTTAAAATATATTCCTAAAATAAGTTTCGAAGGCATGAATCACATATGCGAGTGCACCTTCAACACAACCCACCTTTACATCTCATTGTCCAATTTTTTATTCCATTTACACTCATCTTTGATTTATAAACACATAATAACAGTACGGAAACTAAAAAATATAAATACAAAACACACAAAATACCCACTAACCCATATCTCATTTTTCTCTCATTCGCACGTAGGAAAGAGGAAGAAGGAGTGATTTTGCATAGGAAAGAAAGATTTGCCCAGATCTAAGCATTTTTTAATAGCTAATCTTAATTGTGGTATGTTCTTTTTAAGAAAAGTTGAAGCTCTTTTTATCTGTATTGAAGTTTTTTATCTATGTTTTTATCTGTATTTGTATTTGATGTAATATTTTAGAAAACTATTAGTATAATTATATATTTTATAGAAAAGATTACTCAGTATTGTTATATTATAATTTATTAAATAAGATTTATATAGATGTTACATGTGTAATATGTAATATTAATTTTTGTATTAGAATGAGGATTGACTACTATAAAAAATGTAAAATATGTAGAATGTGGAATAATTGTTGCAGTATTATACGAAAATTTTGAAATATTTAGTGGAAATATATAATTATAAAATAATTTCAAACAAATATTTGGAATTTTTTTTTTTGTAAATAATCAAAGGAAAATTGAAATTAAAATTAAAAGTAAAATTGAAATTAAAATTAAAATGACAAATGATAGGTAAATTTTTTTTGTATAAATATTATTCTAAATTTTTTTGTATAAATATTTTTGAAAATTATAAAAAAATTATTGTGATGAAAATTTGTAATATTTAGAATGCGAAATATTTTTTACAGTGTTGTAAAATGATATGGAAAAGGTTGGAATTTTTAGTAGTGAAAATGTTATTAAAAATAACATTTGACAAATTTTTATTAAAAAATCGTTTGCTAATAATGGGAAAAAAATTAATATTTGAAATGTTATGGAAATTTAACTTTTTCTTGAAATTTTTAAAATTTTGTTATTAGAAATTATCATATTTATAATTATCCCAAAAAAAAGAAGAAATTATCATAATTATTAAAAAGCTTATAATTTATATATACTATAGATAGGGAAAAAAATGGTTACATGAAGTTAATAATCTATGCATTTAGAAATATTATGGCTGGTAACTAGGGACTGGAGTATGATAAGGATCCGCTAAAGAAGTTGAAAATGAAGAAAAACATTGGGTACAATGAATTTTTATGTAGAATATGTTGCAGCATTGGAGTTGATCTAACAAAAGTTGGGGTTGAGATAATTCACAAGCATCTTATGTCTCATCGGAGTAATACATGTTATGTGTTAATGACAATCAAAAATGATGAAGATGTTAAATATTTTATTGAAATGGCTGAATCATATGGAAATCGTGGTATACAATAATTATTCGTCAGAATTTCTAACAATTCGGGGGGGGGGGGGGGTGTGTAAGGCAAACATTCAATACAAGTAATCAGCTACAGTCATCACATCACATTGTAGAAATGTAGCTAGAGCTGTCGACATTTCAATACAAGTAATGAGGATGAAATAGATAGAGCAATTACTCTAGTGTTATAGTGACCAGAGATATGGGATTCCTACATGGTTTATGTGGGAGTAGAAGCTGCAACTGACACTGATGGTAAAATGGGTGTTGAGCAGGAGAGTAGCGATAATGAGAAGAGTTCTTATGAGGAAAATGAGGAGAGTGAGAATGAAGGAAATGAAGTAGCAAAAGAAAAGTCTCCAACCATACATACCTACTTGAGACAGCCAATATATCGAATAGAGCAGGCAGAACCACCTACCATGCCAATTAGACATCTTATTCCATAATACAATTATGGGGGTGATAGTGGTTACATTTATTTCCAATAGGAGCAAACCAATATTTGCAATGGTTCGAGCAGTAATGACGATTTTTATAAAGGCATGAGATTCAGGACAAAAGCAAATGTCATTCAAGCAATGAAGTCTTATCATGTGAAGAACCATTACAACTTCACTGTTGTAGAGTCTAGCCCACTACTATGGTCTGTTTATTGTTTGAGAAGGGATGATGGTTGTAAATGGAGGCTTCGAGCCTAAAAGAAGACGTTGGAGGGCATGTTTGCAGTGATGAGATTCAAGGGTCTACGCACATGCATTAACCTACTGATTAGTCAGGATTACCCATAGCTAGATTGCAATTTCCTTGCCAGTTGATTTGTAAATCTTCTTAGGGAAAATCCTAATATGAAGGTGGTTGAGCTAACTTTTGTTATTGAACAAGAATTTGGCTACAAGATTAACAAGAGACAAGTTTGGGAAGGAAAGAAATGGGCTATTGAGCTCGTGTATGGAAATTGGGAGAAGTCTTATGATGAACTTCCAAAACTTCTCAATGGAATAGAAAATACAAATCTTAGAACACGAATAGATTGGGGGTGGAGTAGATCGAGTACCCCCTGTGTGTCCACTTTGAAGTGGGTATTTTGGGCCTTTAGGCCGTATGTTATAGCATAGAGATTCTTTAGATTTTTTGTTACCATTGATGCCACTTTTTTGTATGGGAAGTATACCCATAAATTACTAGTTGCTTGTGGCATTGATGGCAACAACCATATACTTCTACAAGCATTCTCTTTGGTTGATCATGAGATAATTGAGACATGGGATTGGTTTTTGTGGAAATTGAAGGAATATGCCGTTGGCAACTGTGAAGATCGTGAAACTATTTACCTCATATTAGATAGACATGTAGGCATTAGATCAGCAGTCCGAGAAGAAGCGGATGGATGGTGGCCTCCATTTGTCGTGTAGCGGTTTTGCCTCCGACACGTTGCGAGCAACTTCAACTCAGTACATAAAAACACTTAATGTAAGAAGTTGGTCACATATGCCAAGTTGAAAGCACAATCTCACAAGTTGCAAGCACAATCTAACAAGTTGAATTATGTGATGGAGTAGGTGGGGATGATTTTGTTAGATGAGTTAGACTAGTTTGATGATGTGTCGTGGGATATGTAGATGATAGCTCATGACGACTACTATTAATTTGGGTATATGACCTCCAATGTTGTTGAAAGCTATAATTTCGTATTAAAAGGGGCTCAGGGGTTACTTGTGATTGCTTTGGTGAAGAAAATGTTCTATAACTGTGTTAGGTACTTTGTGTAAAAGCGAATGAAAGCATTGAAGAATATAGCAAATGGTAGAATTTTCACCAAATATGCAGCCAAAATGATCGACCAATGGAGTTCATAAGTTAGCAACCACAAGGTCATTGACTATAGTACGTATGATAGAGTTTTTGAAGTCCTTACTGATAGTCATTGCGTCGCCAACAAGTTAAGAAGAGGGAGTCAAACACACATTGTTAACTTTGCCTGCAGCACATGCAGCTACCAGAAGTGGCAGATATACAGAATTCCATGCTCCCACATATATGCAATGGCCGTCTCGCTTAGGCTTAATATGATGCATTCTATACCTATTGGTATAGACGAACACATCAAGACCAAACGTATACGTTGTACTTCATGCTTATAGGGGACGAGTTGGATTAGGAGCTAGTGCACTTCCTAAGACTATGCCTGAAGAGACCTCATATGGAAAAAGGGAAAGCCAATGCGGAAAAGATACCACATGGAGATAGACATTAAGAAGCGTCTAGATCAAATCGCATGTGGAATTTGCAAAAGGGGGGGGGGGGGGGGGGGGGAGCATAACAAAAGAACATTCCTACGTCGACGCGATAATAGTAACTGATGAATACCACTACATATTTTATTACATTCAACATTGCATTTGTGATGCTAACATTAGCTTTTTCCCTTTTGCAGCTTAGGTGAATTCTTGACTACTTCATCTAATTTGTTTAAAGATATGGCAGAAGGGGGATGCTTCTTATTCTGTATATATACATGCAATTTGTCATTTATTGAGAAGTTGTTTTGAATGTCAATTTATTTAGACATTTGTTAAATTTTATGAACTATTCAAAGTTGTAAAATTGTATATGTACACATTTCATGTGAAAACGGCAAGGGGTGTCAGCGTTGAATGCATACTGATTTATTACAAATTGTAATAATACATAAATTTAATCATTGCAGTAAACCATATACATATGCAAATAATTAAAAACCTATCTCCTACCCTTAGAGAAATGCTTAGCTAACCGATTGAAGGCATTGGATAGCTTTGCATGCGAAGTTGGAGGAGATTTAGACTCTTGGGTGGCATGTTGGTGAGGAAAATTGTTGAACGCTCGCAATTGCACAGGACTCCATTCATATGGCTGATTCAATGATTTACCTTAGTCCATAGGTTGTTTTCTAGGGCATTACCTTCATGGAGCTAGCGGTGTTAGTATAGGACCACTAATAGAATGTTGATGCGGTGTCTCATATTGGCTAAACATTGACCCTAAGCTAGCATGTACCACATCGGGATCAACATGTATCTATTCGTCCTACTTGGGATTTTCCTCTATTTCACCGCAGTTTCAAGGTCTTCGTCGTCCCCCCATTCGTCACTACATTGGAACCGGTTCTACCTTCTCTTGCATGTTCTACTGCCGCGATTGTGGGTATAATGTTATAATGTTAACCCCCCTTGCCCCACCACACCCCACAAGGAGTGCTAGTGTTAGTACATGGAATGCATACTGATTTATTACAAATTGTAACAATACATAAATTTAATCATTGTAGTAGACCATATACATATGCAAATAATTAAAAACTTATCTCCTACCCCCTAGTGAAATGCTTAGCTAGCCGAATGAAGGCGTTAGATGGCTTTGCACATGAAGTTGGAGGAGATTCGAACTCTTAGGTGGCATGCTCGTGGAGAGAACTATTAAACGCTCGCAGCTGCATAGGACTCCACTTATATGGCTGATTCAATGATTCACCCTAGTCTATAGGTTGTTTTCTAGGGCATTACCTCCATAGAGCCAACGGTGTTAGTATAGGACCACTAGTAGAATGCCAATGTAGTGTCTCATATTGGCTGAACATCGACCCTGAGCTAGCATGCACCGCATTGGGATCAACATGTATCTATTCATCCTGCTTTGGATTTTCCTCTATCTCACCGTAGTTTTAAGGTCATTGTCTTCCCCCGCCCGTTGCCATGCTGGAACCAGTTCTGCCTTCTCCTAGGTGTTCAGCTGTTGCAGTTGCAGGTATAATGTTAAAACCCCACCACCCCCCTCCCCCTCCCCCCAAATGGTGAAGCATGAACTGAAGACCCTGAGCAGCTATTCTTACGGTCGCGTCTATATCCGGCAACAAGCAAATCTATCGTAAGGTGTCACCTTGCAAGTATGAAGAAAACGTAAATTAAGATTAACATGATCATGTAATTATTTGGACATTAGTTAGAGTATATGTAAATCATTTTTACTAGAAATCCAAGAACTGCCCCTGTACGGCCAATGTATCTCCTATCGAACGACCTAGACCATTGCAAGTAACTACCATGCACAGCGCGAGAGCCCTCCATATGAACGACTTGATTGACTTGCTGTTCCCACATGTTCAAATACACTTCATGCAGGATGATCCAATCGACATCAATCCGACTACGCAGGTCGATTTCATAGAGCTCCGACTGCGGGTTATATTAGATCCCACCAAACTGCTTAGCCACTCAATTTGGGAAATGTCACTCAACAATGTGGAAACAAATAAGTGGCACTCGAGTTGTCCAAACGTACATGCCAACTTTGCAGAAATACGATAGTAGATTAATTAAGTTTGCACCGTACAGCTCCCATTTAATTTAAATAGGAAATTTTATTTACTTTAAATGATAAATATGATTAATTGCAAGGAAAGAAATTTGATTACTAAGGTACCTGCGACATATTTTGCCTGTCCAATGCATCTTAATATGTGCCAACTATGTGGGTGGGGTAAAACTGCATGTCACTCTACGTGTTTCACCATGCCGCTAGTAAACATCCAACTAATATAGATAGTCCATGTTGACTAATGGGTGCAATGTAGGGAAATCTATCTCAGGCCCACACTTACAGCAATATGGGCACCCCTCCAATCTCATGTGTCGACGGTGAGGACGCAACATATAGTTGGTGATACAACCATGCTAGACATACGCCTCCCCAACTATATGTCCCAGCGATGTCAAAATGTTCTAGCAAAGGTAACCACATCGTGTGCATGAGGGAGCTGAATTTATTGGTGAAGATAAATCCCCCTAAGAGTTATAGAATGTATGCATGAGTAGCTTGATGTATTTGCTCCACATCGGCATCTAGTGGGATCAGCCAGAACATATCATGGAGCCATATCATACTAATGTGGTGGCCTCTACCGTGAGACCCGGGTCTCGCTGCCAGTAATTCTTCGCATATTGCTCTCCAATCTAGGCAACTACTCCCTGTAACTACCTGTCCATCCATAAAGAGTCCCAACTAGATCTCCACATTGTATAGCGTAATGGTAAACTCCCCCATTGTCATGTGGAATGTATGTGTCTCTAGACGCCATCTCTCCACCAGTGTTGTAATCATGTGCTAATCAAGGGATATGTATGACAAGCGACTAATACCTTCAAATCTAGCCAACCGCAAGTATAGCTCCATTCGAGCATCGAATGGGATCATACATTCATCACGATGGAGTGATAACTCACGCCGTCGCACAGCGAGGGTTGCTTGCTCCTATGCCAACAACATGTCAAATGTTTTCCTATTTCTAATGCAATGTAAACTAATTGATAAGTAAAATGTTCATTGCCTCTTCATCCCAAACTGTCTGTGATCAATGACTAACCTGCTGCATCAAGACTGAAGGATCAAAAGATCCAAACTCCATCTATTATACAAAACCATACAAATAATTTACACTTGCAACTAATACAAAATTTTTCACTAATTAATTTTATAGCAATTAAATAACGATATATTAATGACTAATGACCTTTAATTAATTGATGATTAAGAACTACTTACTTTTATGACTAATTCTACAAAACCATACAAATATTTCACATTTCCACCCACTCCAACATTTCTTCACTAATTAATTTAATAGTAATTAATTAACGATATATTAACAACTAATCCCCTTTGATTAACAAATAATTAATAACTAATTAATTTTATAGAAATTAATTAATGATATATTAACGACTAATTCCCTTTGATTAATAGATAGGTAATAACTAATTAATTTTATAACTTATTTTACAAAACCATACAAATATTTTAGCTCTGTAATAAATACAATTTTTTTCACTAATTAATTTTACAATAATTAATTAATGACATTTTAATGAATAATCATTTTTAATTAATAGATAATTACCAACTACTAACTTTTATGACTAATTCTACTAAACCATACAAATATTTTATATTTCCACCAGATATAAAATTTTTCACTAATTAATTTTATAGTAATTAATTAATGATATATCAATGACTAATTCCCTTTGATTAACGGATAATTAATAATTAATTAATTTTATAACTCATTCTACGAAAACATGCAAATAATCCCACCTTACAACAAATACAAAACATTTCACTAGTTACTTTTACAACAATTAATTAACCACATATTAACAATTAATCACATTTAATTAACGGACAATTACCAACTACTTTTATGACTAATTCTACTAAACCATACAAATATTTTACATTTCCACCCAATACAAAATTTTTCACTAATTAATTTCATAGTAATTAATTAACGATATATTAACGACTAATCCCCCTTGATTAATGAATAATTAATAACTAATTGATTTTATAACTCATTTTACAAAACCATACAAATATTTTTACTTTGCAACAAATAATTTTTTTTCACTAATTAATTAACGATATATTAACGACTAATCATCTTTAATTAACAGATAATTACCAACTACTTCCTTTTATGACTAATTCTACTAAACCATACAAATATTTTATATTTCCACCCAATACAAAATTTTTCACTGATTAATTTTTTAGCAATTAATTAATGATATCTTAATGACTAATGACTACTAATTAACAGTTAATTAACAATAACTTAATTTATGACTACGTTTACAAAAATACATTATATATACATAATTCATTTACTAATGTTAATTGATCATATATTAATAATTAATAATTAATAATTAATAGTTAATTAACAATAACTACTATTTTAATAAAATTTATATAGTATATATATTTACATGTCTTTTTTTTTTGCATTTATCTAAAGTAATATAATAGAAATAAAAATATTTTTTTTCTTAAGAAAACATACTGAGATCTTAATAAAGAAATTTCCACACGTATTTGAGTAAATTAAAACTTGCATAAAACACAAATTTTGAAAACAAAAATTTGCAAAGTAAAGTTTACAGAGGAAATTCAAATATCGAAATGTGAACATATGAACTAAACTAAGGATTCATATTTATATTTGAAAGTGTCAATGCAAATTTTTTTCTTTATATTACTGTGTAAATTTATTGTATCACTTTTAGGTTTGCAGACATACTTTTACAATAATTTTATAGGTTTGTAGACATACTTTTATAATAATTTTATAGGTTTGTAGAAATTTTATAGGTTTGCAGTGTTATAAGCTTTATAAGTTTGTAGTAATAGATTCTTAGGGTTAAGAAAAAAAAATTTGTACTAAAGACATAAACTCAGTCTGCATCTTCATCCTAAATTTTTTCGGTATCACTAAACTCGTATATGTGATCTGTGTCTTCGAAACCTATTTTAGTAATATACTTTATTGGTATAATATTTACACATTTAAAAAAAATATTTAAATATGTATTTCAATGACTTGCACTTAATTTTATTACCAACTGGAATAATAATAATACGAATAATAATTGAAAATTTAAATACACAATTAATCATTTAAAAAATAACAAAGTTGTACCTTATTCAATCGCATACTTAACTACATCAATACCTAACTTTTGAAGGTGGGAAAATTGATTAAAATATAGAACACTTACAACAAGAGAAAGGAGGAGAAAATCTTCTTCTTCTATGTCAACAAATCGCTAGACCCAATCCCATCTAGTGTTGAAGACTGAAGTTATTAGCTATATTGTAGGGGGTATGGTTTTTCAAAAGCAAAGAAAAATAAATAAAATAAAAATAAAAATAAGAAAAGGAAAGAAAAAGTGAAAAAAAAAAAGAAAGAGTATTATTTCTAACCCTTTTTCTAATTTGAAAGGTTTGCTTCCTCAAAAACCTTCCTTTTTTTAAATCGAATTTAGATCCATAGTGTCTATGTCCCTTGTAATATTTAAATTTCACAAATCACCAACATATTTAGGTTAGAAAAAAAATTTGTAAATACACATGATTATATCTAATCTTGAATGCAACCCTCGTTTATTTTTTAACATATAATATATAATTGAGCCTATATATAGAAAATTGAATTAAATATAGGTCTTGTTTTTTCTACAATAAGTTAAAAAAATATATATAGGTTGGATCTAATAGTACTTGGCCAAAAGTTCTCTTTCCATCGAAAATAATGCACCACATCGCGTACAAGTCCATACTATTTTGTAAAAAAAAAATCTATACAGGCGCCCCTTCTGACTATTTGTTGTATGGTGGGTTTAAAAGAATTGTCTGGCCCAATATAAAAATAGTAACCCCAGCCCAAAAGTCTTCTCATTCGGCCATAATAAAAGTCCACCAATCTACTCGATATTATTATACATTCTCCCAATTCCACCAACGTACGTCGCAAGAACGTAAAGCCGATCCCCCTCCGTTTATCCAGTTACAGTTGCCTGTTCTTCTCTAAATTGCACTCAGGCATGGATTTACTTTTCGATCTAAGTTATAATTGAAAAGGAGGCATTTTTGAAATTTGGTTCTATTTCTTATAGTTATAATATCTATTACTTTATGTTCTCTTTATTTTATTTTAATAAGTAAAACGAAATACGGTTAATTCGATATTTTTTCCATTTTAGCTTAATAATTTACATATATTAGTCACAGAGAATTCTTAGCAGCATTGTTGAAGATATCAGATCGTATGGATGTTGAGTAGGTTGACGCTGAAGCTGTCTAAGAAGCCCTCTCCCCATGCACGAAAGGAAGGATAGGAGGAAGTATAGGTTGAAACTGATCATTTTTGCCGTTTCAAAGTCTTTTTAGCTCAAACAAAGCGTCTTGATTATCTTTATGAGTCGTTGAAGACATTGCTTACTAGTTTTTCTAATTGTTCTTTCAATCTCATTGATAGGAAAGCAAATTCTGTGGCGATTGGGCGGTTTCCCATTGCAAAATGGGGTGTGCAAAATGTTGTGATTCCATTCCTGCACTTTGTCTCCAGACCTATAGATGGATTGTGATACTCTGTTTCTCGTGCTTTTTACTTGATGTATTTCTACTTTGGTAAAAAAATACACAATTTCACTTTTTTGGTATCTTCGGTGGTGATAACTGAAATGGATAATTAATTCAATTTATGTAAAATCTAATTATACTAAGTTTAAGTCTAAAAGAATCATAATTGTCATATACGGTGTTGTTAAACTCGATGCAGATAGTTGATTCAAATATGTAAAAGGGTTAAAGATTAAGAAAAAAGAACTAGGTTTGACTGGAAATTGAATTGGATCACACTAGAGGGATCAACCTGAATTTGACAACACCAGTCATATTACAATAATTATGTTAACTAAAATTTATGTAGGTTTTATCTTATAGTCAGATCCATTAATTTCAATATGATAACACTCTTGAAGCTCTAAATCTTTTAAATTTTGTAATTAAATATAAAAGTCTTTTAGAATATAAAAGTAAGTATAGTTATTAAAATTATATAGGGCTCTAAATATTAAATGTAAGATTCAAAATTTTCAATCATTAGGGAATATAAAGAAAATAAGAACAAATGAGTACAATTCACTAGCTCCCTACTAACTCTGATACTATTATTAGCATTTTAGATAATTTCACAAAGATGATGATGTTTCAAATATAATTTTGCTTCCAATCTTCCACTAATTTGTAATAGGGAAGAGATAAATTTTGTGGCTTGACAACTATTACACGTACAAGAGGTATCTCTTGGTTTAAAACTTAATTAGTTTTAGCACCTCAAAATTAATGATGGCTGGAGAGTGTAGATTAAACTCTATCCTATAAAATCAAGCTACATCACACCTAACGATATCCTTTTTTTTTTTTTTATAAATGTATTAATTGCATTAGGCTTATTATGACCTTATGCTATTCCTAAACCACAAATCACATGAGTAGAGATTTTTTTATCACATTATCATACTTGCGATCAATAAATTATAAATCCTTATATTTTAAGTGAATTATTTGAGTTATTTATATTCATATAAATATAATTAATTCTTTTTATAATTTTATGCAGCCATTTAAATCTCTATATTTATGCTATTATCTCTATGCATGGTCATACTAGAGATGCGATTGGGAAGAGTTTTGTAAAATCTAAACCCGCACTAATACCCTATAGGGTTTTCTAAAACTCAAGAAGAACCCCATAGGTTTTTTGTATTTAAACCCAAAACTCACCCTAATAAGGGTCTTTAATACTTGGAAGTTACCTCGATAAGGGTCTTTTTTTCTATTGCTTCATCTTCTTTTTCTTTGTGTTGAAAAGAGAGATCTTGTGAGTCTTTATTTATTTATTTATTTATTTACTTTTTTGGTTTTGGAGAAGAAGATTAGGAAAGAGAATGGCTTAGCTTTAGATTCATGAGACAAAAACTATAAGAGTAAGTAGTAATGGATAGAGGAGAACATGTGTGAAATGAAGTGTGAACTGAGCTGACTACCCATGGCTTATAAGTTGTACAAGTGATGGATAGAGAACTAAACTAACCACCAATGGCTTGTAAGCTATGCAAATGATGAATAGAGAACTAAGCCAACTGTTGATGACTTGTAGGTTGTGCAAGTGACAAATAGAGAGCTAAGCCAACCACCAATGACTTGTAAGCTATGTAAGTGATGAATAGAGGATATTATGCTTTTGTGATTTTTTGAAGTGAGGCTATGAGAGTGAATATGGAGCCTACTATACTGTCTACGGTTTCTGGATTTAGAGTTGTGTTTGAATTGATTTTTCAATTAGGAAAGAATAGTAACATTATAGCAAATGAACAAATAAGATAAGTGCATTACAGTTGTCTTATCGTAGCAAGTTTTTATCAGGTTCTAAGTTTGAATCCATAACCTGACTTGACTTCTCAATGAGTTTCGCAATTAATCCCAAGAATTACATCCCTAAGTGATACCTTTAGGAAGTAAGAAAAAGAGGACTTAGTTTATAGTTGGTGTAATGACACAGATATAATGAACGTAAAAGAAATCAATTTAAATTTGACATAAATTTAAGAGACCTAAATATCTCAATTGAATATAATAATAATAAAAAAACTTAATTAGCTTATCACACAAATAAAAAGGACATATAATGCACTTTTCTCATTCATACTCATAGTAAATTTCTCTCCATATCTTTTTACCAATAAGAAAAGATCTTATTGGTGCTTGCTTAACCATTAATAAAGATCAAAAACTTAATTAGCTATGCTTTTTCCTTGACTACTATCCTTAATCTCATTAACACATTAATCGAAACTCATAGCTTATCTATTTTCATTCCAGTAGAGCATTTGGTAGTCACATGCACACAATAACTTGTTCATTTTTAGCAATGTAAATAATGAGATAGATCTATTTGCAAGCCACTTAAGATGAGTTAGATATTAATTCAAGCTATTTAGTCTAATTTGAGCTTGAGTTACTTGAATAGTGTAAACACCCCATTTTTGCCCTAATGATCAATAATAATCAACCATAATTAATTTCCAATTTTTTTTCATTTTTTCTCTAATTTGGAAAAAATAGGAAAAATATTCAAAAAATAAAATAAATAGGAAAAATACATCAATTTTGGAAAATAATTGCAGAAATGGCAATAAAAAGAATTAAATAATTTTTACAAATTTTTGAAACTCCAAAAAATACAAAAAAATAAAAAAATCGCATTACATATATGAAAATTGCGAAAATAATAAAATCGCGAAAGTGGGTTAGCTCAGCTGGTCCGAACCAGGGTCAGGTGCGCACGGGAGTGGGCTCGGTCAGGGGTTCGAAACGCGGGGGAAGCAGAATCCGCGTTTTGCAAAATTTTTCTCTGCTTAGGACACGTGTCAGCATCCGATTGGCTGGAGCAAACGCACGTACTGGGTGTGTGATCGTCTTCAACCTCCATCCGAGATCGCCGACGAGGAGAAAAATTCGAATTTCAGCCATTTTGATTCGATTTTTTGCACAAATCCAAGGGATCTGCAATAGAAATAAGATAAACATTATCTAATTGGAATCAAATCGGAACAAATCAATGGATTTGCACAAATCGGAGATGGGTTTTAACCGTAAATTCGATTTTCTTTAATCGGTGGAAATCCAAACTTATCCAACTTGATCTCTTACGCCTATAAATAGAGGATGAAGTGGAGAGGTAGAAGCACGGATCAAAAGTGAGAAAAAGAGAGAAAATAGAGAGAATCGAAGCCTCGCTAGAGTTCTTCACCCACAACCACCGATCAAGCATCAAGCAGCCACCAGGAGGCATTTCTAAAGCAAACCACCGCCACAGTTAAGTTCGTCACCCCCGAAAACCTAGGAATTGACACCTTAACCGCTTCGAAAGACTGCCGGAACATCGTCAACGAGCATCCCCAGCCGTTGTGTCCATCGACCCGACTTGACCTAACCCTCTTCGACCCGATCTGACCCGACCCGCGCACCGACACAAATCTAGGTAAGTCCGATTTTCTGATTTTTTTTATTTCTTATGTATTTATTTAGTTATTTTATTTATTTCGAATTTATTTATTTACTCATTTGTTATTTATAATTAAAAAATAGAAAAATGTTAGAAATTCGATTTTTTTTGTTTGATTTAGTATGAATAATAAAAATTAAAAATAATAATTGTGATAATAAATAATAAAAATGTGAAAATTTATAAAGAAAATAATAAAAATATTAGAAAAGAATAATAATAAAATTTAGATTTTAGAATAGGATAGATAAATAATGTAGGAGAAAATTCTTCAATAAAAATTATGAAAATTAATAAAAATTAATAAAAAAATCAATAAAATTTTATAATAGTAGAAATGAGTTGAAAAATAGAAAAATGAAATTTTTATCACTTAGAAAAATCATTTTCTTAAATAAAATCCAAAATTGGTTTTTTCCTTAAAATATCATTTTCAAAAATCAAATGATCAAGCTTAGATTTTTCATCAAAATCCTAAAATGGTGAAAACATAAATAAAAGGAAATTTCATAATTAAAAATCACCAACACACTAAAGTTTTTTCAAAAAAGGCGAACTACGGCAAGTTTGATCCTGAATAGCAGGTATGTAAGCACCCATTTGGGGCAACCCTAAAAAGGAATAAAAATCATTTTCTTAGAATATGTTATTAAAAAAAATAAAAAGATAATAAAAAAATAAATAAAAGACATTTCTAGATAAAGTTTAGATTTTAGGAGATTAGGGTGGTAATCTTAGGGTTTTAATAGGTTAACCTCCGAACTTAGAAACTCTGGTTTTCCCCTTTCCTCTTTTCACAAAAAACAAGAAGAGGAAATCACAACGACTAGTGGTCCAAATTAGGACTAATCTGCTTAATTAGTCCTAATTCTATCTTTCTCAACAACAATTGGGTGGCAACTCCAAAATAAAACGAAATTCTTAACTCAAGTCGAGGATCTACATTAGATGAGCATAGGGGTCTAGTATAGATCGGATTAGGAATGGAAAAATAAAAAATTAGATTCGATAGGATGGCAACTCCGTTGGAGACACATTCTCTAGTAGACTAGCCACCTGAATCTCCTCAAAATTGCTTCTTTCTGAGAAATGTCTTTTGATTTGTCATACTATTGCTAACCTTTTAAGGATTTAACTAGATTTAGGATCAGGTATTTACTTTTGTTGTTAAGTCTGCATGCATTAAATGTGTGAATAGATACGGTCAAACTCGGGCCGTCTTAGGACCCTAAGATAGGGGGCCATTGTGTAGGTTTTGGGCGAAGTGATATGATCACCATTCAGAGCTAATTAGGCCACCCCACCCAATGCTTCAATATGGCCTGAGATCTATTTCTCTGAGAATGCAGAAGGCCATAAATCTTGGGAACTTGTTAGAACCTACCTATTTGCATACACGACATCATGGGCTGGCAACTGATTGATGATGTAATATTGTTGTTCTATTCACGGAGTTCAGATACATTTCCTTATAATGTTATCATAGTTTTGGTTGTAATTAGAAATTTCTATTGTAATAGATGGCTAGTTCCACAATTGACCATCTCCTCCACAAGGAAATCTAAGCTTGTAAACCTTTGGATCCAAAATTGGTACTAGACCATTGGTTTACCTTATGCGACCCTAAGGAACAAGCTTTCATCCCAAAACAGATAAGGCCCATCTTACCACTGATGAAGATGGAAATGAACTTACCTCTGACACGGGCTATCCTCCACTTATGGGAAATCGAGCTCGCGACTTTCTTTATCGAGCTACATGAGATTATACCCACTCTAAAAGAATATACTCAACTTCTATAGGCCCCATCACTTACCAACGAGGTATATGTGCTAGATCTTGAAGCTGGGCCGGTTGTCGTTTTCAACAAATTTCTGAGCAATCGCAAGACAGCAACCAACTGGGCATTAGGAAACAGCAATGGGTATTACCTCTGAATGGACAAATTGGAGGAGAATCGGCGCCTATGCAGCCAAAGAAAAAGAAGACTAGGAATTAGGAAATGGATCGATAGTGTATTTGTCCCTTTCAGGTTTTCAAAGTGTTGAACTCCAAGTTTGCAATATTAATAAAATTTCAGTATTATATCATTAATCAAATGCTGGCCCCTTTATTTTAGCATTTGTGTGAGCATCTTGTTTGCATATTTACTAAAAAATAAGAACAATAAAGAAAAAATAATAATAAAGAAAATTGAAGAGTTACTAACAATAAGAGATCCTTTTAAGGACCTAAAAGTTGCTTCTAAATGGTCAACTTAACCTAAAGCTCACAGTCACTTGCTCTAAACATAAAGCCAAAGACCTCTATAACCTACTCAACTTGAAAGACCCCATTCAAAAGGTCTCCTCATATCTTGATTTAGCCTCAAAATGTAACCCCCTCTAATCCTAAATGTTGCACTTGAAGTTTCCTTTCCATTAAAAGTTATCTAAACTAGACACAGAGACAATTAATTTTTGGGTACACTTTCAAATTAGCTATGGTCAATTATCAATGAGGGTGTAAAGAAGACTATTCTAAATACGTGAGTCTTAGGCGCTTAAGACCAAATCACTTGTTTAAGTTGACAACAGTACATGAGGACACCATGAGAAGTGGTGAATATGGGCAAATTTGATAAAATGGAAGGATATCTTTGTTTAAAAGGTTTAAGATGACAAGAGGCAAACCACATCCCAAACACTAACCCTTAAACACTTGAGAGTTAAGTGTTATTAATGTGAGGTTTTAGACTCATTCTTTAAAGAAGGTCTATCTTGAATTTGATACGTTAAATCAAAATAATGTTAGAGATTCATTTTTGCTACCCTAAACACAATAATCCTTTGACAACCCCATTTGAACTTATATAATAAGAGTTTCAAAATTTAACCCTACTATCAACCACCCCACAATGGAATGATTGGGAAGATAGAGACATCAATGAAAAACTAGCTAAATAGTGCTTGCCCTAGTTGCAACAATTCAAAAGTAATTTTTGCCATAGATAATTTATTTTAGATGAAGAAAAGTCCACATTCTGAAAAACTACATATAACCCATAGGAGATAATCACCATTGGGCCCAAAAGAAAAAGAAAAAAAAAGATGGAAAAAGAGAATGAATGAAAGAAAAAAGAAAATAAAAAAGAAAGAAAAGAAGAAGAAAAGAAGAGAAATGAGAAAAGCTTAAGAATGTAGTTAAACCTATAAAAAGCCCAACAACACTTGAAAATACCAGGGCCAAATATGAGAATTTAAACATTATAGTTCAAAGACATACTATCCTTTTTTGAAGACTTCTCCAAATCATTGAAAATAACTTATCTTAAGCAAAAATTGTTAGGGCAAGTACTATTCTAATTTCTTGACTTACAAACCCAAGTTGAAATGATAATTCTTTCAAAATAAACCTTAACATTACTTTTCTGAAACCAATAACCAAAGAGCCTAAATTGCATTACAAGTATCAAAAAGGCCTAACGGATTGATTAAAGCGTATTACTTACAAGAAAGGCCATAATTTTTGGAATAGAAGTCAAGAGTGACATTTAAACCGAGAGATTGTGAGGAAGTTCTCTTAGATTAAACCAATTAAAAACGAGATATATGTTTCTAAATGGAATGAGGGAATTTAAAGTTATTCCTCATTGGCGTTGTTTAGCCTAAATTTTAAATACTGATGTCCCCCAAGAAGATGATATGAGTCTTAATTGCAAGAAACCCCTCAAGAGATGATTGATTAAGCTAAGACACCACTTTGTTTCAAAGATTAAACCAAACCCTCTAAGTAAAATGAGGCAAAAGAGTAAGTGATTATTGAGTAGGAGGGAAGGCTTACCCTTTATTTGTATTTTTAGGAACCTTGTAGGACTCTTTACTCGTTAGCAATGCTTAAATAATAATAATAATAATAAAAACAAATATGTCTTTTAGAAAAAAAAATTCAAAGATCACTAGAAAACACTTTAATGCTTTGCCACATTATCCTTAGGTTTTAGAAGAGCATTTTTTCTTGAAAATTTGCAAAACAATTTTAGTCATCACTTGTTCAAAAGTTTTAAGTCATCCTACATTTAGGAACTCTTGACTATTATTGGAAAAAAATAAGATTCTCACTTAGGAATTCCTTCCTACTATCGGTTAGTTAGCCCATAATGGGACACTTTCCTAGATATCCTCTCCTAAGATCAGCCTATAAGAGCACCTTTTGAGACATTTCTTCCCGTTATAGGCCCACAATAGGGTACTTTCCCAAACACCCCTTCAAAAACGTCAACCCATAGGGGCACCTTTTTTAGGCATGTCCTCCCGCTATAGGTTAGTCAGCCCACATTGGGGCACTTATCTAAACATCCTCTTTTAGGGTCAACCCATAAGGGCACCTTTTTCGAGACATGTCTTCCTACCATAAGATTAGTCAGCCCACAATAGGGCACTTGTTTAAACATCTCTTTGAAAAGGTTAGTCAGCCCGTAATGGGGCACTTTCCTAGATATTTTATCTTAAGGTCAGCCTATAAGGGCACCTTTTGAGACATTTCTTCCTGTCATAGGTTAGTAAGCCCATAGAGGGGCACTTTCCTAAACATCATCTCAGGGTCAGCCTATAAGGGCACCTTTTTGAGACATCTTCCTACTATAGGTTAGTCAGCTCATATTAGGGCACTCGCCTAAATATCCTCTCTTAAGGTCAGCCTATAAAGGCACCTTTCGAGACATTTCTTCCTATCATAGGTTAGTCAGCCCATAGAGGGGCGCTTTCTTAAACTTCATCTCTTAGGATTAGCCCATAGGGGTACCTTTCGAGACATTTTTTTATAAGTTAGTCAACCCACATTGGGGCACTCACCTAAACATCCTCTCTTAAGGTTAGCCTATAAGGGCACTTTTTGAGACGTTTCTCCTTGTAGGTTAGTCAGCCCACAATGAGGCACTTTCCTAAATATCTCGTCTCAAGGTCAGCTTATAGGGGCACCTTTCGAAACATTTCTCTCCCAAGGTCAGGAGTCTAAGAAGACACTTCTCGCTATAGGTTAGTTAGCCCACAATGAGACACTTTCCCAAACACACCTTCAAAAATGTCAACCCATAGGGGGCACCTTTTTGAGGCATGTCCTCTCGCTATAGGTCAGTTAGCCTGCGAAGGGGCACTTTCCTAAACACCTTTTCTTAAAGTTAGCTCAAAGGAGCACTTTTCGAATCTATCGATTAGTTAGCTCAGAGGAGCACTTTTCGAATCTATCGATTAGTTAGCTTAGAGGAGCACTTTTCAAATCTATCAATTAGTTAGCTCAGAGGAGCACTTTTTGAATCTATCGATTAGTTAGCTCAAAGGAGTACTTTTCGAATCTATCGATCAGTTAGCTCAGAGGAGCACTTTTCGAATCTATCAATTAGTCAGCTCATAGGAGCACTTTTCAAAATTGTAGATAACCGATTAGTCAGCTCATAAGAGCACTCTTCGAAGGTATTTTTTTTTCCAAACAATCGCTAGTCTATATCAGACGCTTCTATTAACAGGTAGCCAGCTCATAAGAGTACTTCCTAAGACAATCTTCTCTTCAAGGTTACTAGTCCGATAAGACGCTTCCTATCATCAGCTATTCCACTTACAATTCTATACTCCTAAACAGTTCTTGAGATGTTTCTTATCGCCAATTAGTCAACCCATAGAGCACTTTTTGGGAGGATACATTACCTTAGATTGTTAGGACCATCTCCTAAGAAGTACTAACCATCACGAAACACTCGTGGGATTATTAGCTCATGGAGCATTTTCTTACTAGAGACTAAATTCCAGATAACCAGCTAAACCAAGGCATTATCCATTCAATTAAGAGGCCAAAAATGGCGTCTTTCTTGTCTTTGTAGTTAAGTTTTTCAAACTTTACCACAAAGAGGGGCAACTGTAAACACCCCATTTTTGCCCTAATGATCAATAATAATCAACTATAATTAATTTCCAATTTTCTTCATTTTTTTCTCTAATTTGGCAAAAATAGGAAAAATATTCAAAAAAATAAAATAAATAGGAAAAATACATCAATTTTGGAAAATAATTGCAGAAATGGCAATAAAAAGAATAAAATAATTTTTACAAATTTTTAAAATTCCAAAAAATACAAAAACAAATAAAAAAATCGCATTGCATATATGCAAATTGTGAAAATAATAAAATTGCGAAAGTGGGCTAGCTTAGCTGGTCCGAACCAGGGTCAGGTGCGCGTGGGAGTGGGCTTGGTTAGGGGTTCGAAACGCGGGGGAAGCAAAATCCGCGTTTTGTAAATTTTTTCTCTGCCTAGGACACGTATCAGCATCCGATTGGTTAGAGCAAACGCATGTGCCGGGCGCGTGATCGTCTTCAACCTCCGTCCGAGATCGTTGGCGAGGAGAAAAATTCGAATTTTGGCCGTTTTGTTGGTCTCAATTAGATTAATCAAGAGGGGGGGGGGGGGGGGGTGTGAATTGATTAATTACTTAAAATTTCACTTTTTCGCAAATCAACCAAAACTCTTGACTAATGAAATCAAGTGAATAACAATAACGAAGAACAATAATGTGCAGTAAGTAAAAGTAGGGAAGAATAGAACAATAATCAAAGGTATCTCTTTTGTGTCGCAAGAATATAACCCAAGTGTATCTTGAAAAATCATCAACAATAACAAATCCATATTTGCTTCCACCTATGCTTAAGACTCTAGTAGGTCTAAAAAGATCTAGATGCAATAATTCAAGTGGTCTCTTAGTTGAAATTACATTTTTACTTTTATGCGAAACAGAAACCATTTTATTCTTTAAACAAGTATCACATTTCACGTCTTGTTTAATATTTATCTTAGGTAATTCTTTAATAATATCCTTTTTAGATAATTTTTCTAAGTGATTAAAATTAACATGTCCTAGTCGTTTGTGCCAAGCAAAAACATGATCATTCAAAGAAATTAAACAGCAATCATTATTGATTTCATCTGGTTTTATAAGATAGATATTTCTTTTCCTAATTCCTTCAAATAATCTTTCATCATTTTCATTAAAAGCATAGCACTTGTCTTGATAAAAAATCATCCTATAACCTTTATCACATAACTGACTAATACTAAGTAAATTATGTTTTAAACCTTGCACAAGATATACATTTTCAATAAGAAACGTAGGCATACCAATCGTTCCAGTGGCAATTATTTTACCTCTACCATCATCTCCAAACTTTACAAATCCTTTTTCTTCCCAAATTATGCTATTGAACAATGAAGCATCTCCAGTCATATGTCTAGAACATCCACTATCCAAATACCATGTTCCTCTTATTTTAGCTTCATGTCCCTGTACAAATAAAAAGAATTAAGTCCTTTTAGGAACCTAAGCAAGTTTGGGCCCTTTAAAAGATAAGCTCATTTGATTTCTTCCATTTACTTGTTGATTACTGAGCTTATTTCTTTTATAATAGCAAAATTTCTCAATATGACCAAACTTATTACAAAAGAAGCATGCATAAGAATTAACATTCCTATACCTGTCATTTACCTATTTCTGGAAATTCTGGTTTGTATAACTTCTGTTATATCTTCTGATATCGCTTGTATAGTACCCATTGTGTAGATACTTCTTGTCAGAATAACTTCTGTAAAAGCCTCTGGTATTTCCTCTTTTAACAATATTTGTATTCGAAATGTACTCTTTACTTTTGAATTTATTAGTTAAGACTTGCTTAGCTTTAACAAAAACTGTATTTTGATTTGATTTTGAACTTGAACCATGCTCAGATCCTAACCCATGTTTTTCATTCGAAACTCTTTGTGAAGAAATTAACATAGTCAATTTCTTATCACTTTTATCAAATTTCTTAAAGGTAGTTTTCAACTAACTTGACAGTTCATCAATCTTTACCTTCATATTACTTGTTTCTGCTTCAAGTAGTTGATTTTCTATTCTTAGTTTCTCTATACTCACATGCATGGACTCATTTTCTTGTTTCAAAATATCATTTTCATCCGCAAGTAACGAATTTGTTTGCTTTACTACCTCCTTTTCATTCTTAAGAGCTTTTATTTCATGTTCATACTTAGCTAATTTTGTATCAACCCTTTTCAATGCCTTTAGTAGCTTACTCATCTCTACTAGCATGTCAGTTTCAGTTAAATCTTCATCAGATTCAGAATATACCTCGGAACTGGCCATTAAGCACAAATTTGCCTCATCCTCTTTTTCTTCTGAATCCTCTGAATTTGTCTTTGTATCCTCCAAATCACTCCATGTTGCTAGCATTGCTCGACTTTTCTTTTTATAATTTTCCATTTTCTTGATCAGTGTTGGACATTCGTATTTGATGTGTCCTGGCTTTTTGCATTCATAACATTGAATCTCCCTTTTCTCTTTCTTCTTTTCTTTCTCCTTGTACGTTTTTCCTGCATCATTATGCTTATATTCAATACTTTTCTTGAAAACATTAAACCTCTTACCTCTTTGCTTCTTGAGCAGCCTATTGAGTCTACGTGCTAGAAGACTGATGTCCTCTTCTTTCTCATCATTGCTATCATTTGTTTCAATTTCATTTTTCTTTATTTCCTTGACTTTAAATGCAATTCCTTTGGTACCGTCTTCTCCTCTTTGCGTGGTCTTTATGTGTGACTCATATGCCATGAGCTTTTCTCTCAATTGACTGAGAGTTAACTTGTTTAGGTCTTGAGCTTCCTCTATAGCAGTTTTCTTTGCATCCCAAGATGGTGGCAATATCCTCAACATTTTCCTCACAAGATCAGGATCTGGGAGTTTCTTTCCAAGTGATGCAAGCTCATTCGTGATAGCTATAAACCTGTTAAAAGCATCTTTGACATCTTCATTAGATTTAAACTTAAATAATTCATACTGTTGAATTAAAGCATTTATCTTAGTTTCCTTGATGGTATCCGTCCCTTCATATGTATCGGATAGGATATCCCAAATCTCCTTTGCACTAGCACACAATGATATTATATAGAACTCTGATGGAGCAATAGTAGTCAGTAATAAATTTTTCGCTTTGTTGTTCTTCTCAATAATTTTCTTCTCCGAATCTGACAAGGTTGAATCTCTATTCAAGGTGATCAAACTGTCTCCATGTGAAATAACCTGCCATGAATCATAATTATTAGCTTTAATGTAAGTTTCCATACGCATCTTCCAGTATGAGAAGTTTGAGCCATCGAAGTAGGGAGCTCGATTAATTGCAACATTATTTTCAACCATTTTAGATCACTCAAAATAGATGAGTTCTGCTCTGATACCAATTGTTGGTCCCAATTAGATTAATCAAGAGGGGGTGAATTGATTAATTACTTAAAATTTCACTTTTTTCGCAAATCAACCAAAACTCTTGACTAATGAAATCAAGTAAATAACAATAACGAAGAACAATAATGTGCAGTAAGTAAAAGTAGGGAAGAATAAAATGCTCAGATATTTATAGAGGTTCCGCCTCGAGTGTCGGTCCTCTCTTCTAGCTCCACGCGGGGGTCCCGGTTGTGTTTCACTATATCAACAAATCGAAGATATACAACACAAGCCTCTTCAAGGCAAAGTCTCATTGTTAAGTCTTTCTAGCTTCTTTACTAAGCTAATCACTCAACTACAGTGATGAAACAACAAACAATTTCCTTTCCACGAAAGGAATCTCAACAACAACAACAACAATGATGAGGAATAACAAATTTCCTCTAGATCACATATATGTAAAGATGTTTGCTTGAAGATGTATGAGTCTTTTCTTGTCGTGTGTATTTTTTTTTTCAACAACGTTCTTGCTTCTGGTTTTTTAACCTTCTCCACTCCCTTTCACGTTTTTTCAATTTGAATTAAACACCTTATATATGGAGAAAACATAACGGCTACTTTCCACATGATAATCTTGAATTTATTTTTGAATTTTTAATTCAAAAATAAGTTGAATCTGTTGAGGAAGATCTGCATTCGTGATATTCTTGATGAGGATAAGCTTGGATAATTTGTTTGACCGAGATCTTCTTTGGATATATCTCTTGGATCAAGTTTGTTGAAGATATCCCTCACATTGTGAAACCATATCTTGATATAACAACCATATCTCTTATCCTTATCTTTGTAACTGCTGGATCTCCCAAAATATAGTACAAATATCTAATTTTAAATATGGATAAAACTTGTACATATTATATGATCTCACTTTATTATAAAATGAAATCTTTGAATAAAATCTTGTAAAACTTGATGTAAATTAAAAAACCCATGATATATAATCCATCTTTAGTAAAACACATCAAGTATGTTACCCAAAAATACTTGACACGTGGAGCTAGGCCTTGAAATTTATCAAAACTATCGATATAAAATTTAGAACGTAATCTAGAAAAATTCGTAACAGACATGAAAGGTTCTGAAAGTGCTTTTGAAGCAAACCTGTTAACTATCCTGAAAGTTCTGAAAATGCTTCTGAAACAAACCTGTCAACTGTTCTCCTGTTATGAAGGTTCTGAAAGTGCTTCTGAAAGGTTACCACAATAACTACAGATATATTACACAACTTCTGAAATACCTTCTGTCAGAACAAAAATAGCTTATATAACATCTTTAAAGGTTCTGAACAAGCTTCTGTCTCCTTATTCAACTTTAGAAAAATTACGTGCTATCTTAAGCACTCGTTACACTTATTCCTCTTTTGTTAACATTAAAACTAAATTAGAGAACTTAACATTCTCCCCTTAACATCAATATGTTTTGATTCGATTTTTTGCACAAATCCAATGGATCTTCAATAGAAATAAGATAAACATAATCCAATTGGAATCAAATCGCAACAAATCAATGGATTTGCACAAATTGGAGATGGGTTTTAACCGTAAATCCGATTTTCTTCAATCGGTGGAAATCCGAGCTTTTCCAGCTCGATTTCTTACGCCTATAAATAGAGGATGAAGTGGAGAGGCAGAAGCACAGATCAAAAGTGAGAAAAAGAGAGAGAATCGAAGTCTCGTCGGAGTTCTTCACCCACGACCATCGATCAAGCATCGAGCAGCCACTAGAAGGCATTTCTGAAGCACACCACCGCCACAGTTGAGTTCCACACCTCCGAAAACCTAGGAATCGACACTTCAACCGCTTCGAAAGATCGTCGGAACGTCGTCAACGAGCATCCCCAGCCGCCATGTCCAATCGACCCGCTTTGACCTGATCCGACCCAACCGACCAGACTCGCGCACCGACCCAGATCTAGGTAAGTCGAATTTTTCGATTTTTTTTATATTTTTTTATTTATTTCTTATGTATTTATTTAGTTATTTTATTTATTTTGAATTTATTTATTTACTTATTTTTTATTTATAATTAAAAAAATAGAAAAATTTTAGAAATTAGATTTTTTTGTTTGATTTAGTATGAATAATAAAAATAAAAAATAATAATTATGATAATAAATAATAAAAATGTGAAAATTTAAAAAGAAAATAATAAAAATATTAGAAAAGAATAATAATAAAATTTAGATTTTAGAATAGGATAGATAAATAATATAGGAGAAAATTCTTCAATAAAAATTAATAAAAATTATGAAAATTAATAAAAAATCAATAAAAATTTATAATAGTAGAAATGAGTTGAAAAATAGAAAAATGGAATTTTTATCACTTAGAAAAATCATTTTCTTAAATAAAATCCAAAATTGGTTTTTCCCTTAAAATATCATTTTCAAAAATCAAATGATCAAGCTAAGGCTTAGATTTTTCATCAAAATCCTAAAATGGTAAAAACATAAATTAAAAGAAATTTCATAATTAAAAATCACCAACACACTAAAGTTTTTTCAGAAAAGGCGAACTACGACAAGTTTGACCCTGAATAGCAGGTACGTAGGCACCCATTTAGGGCAACCCTAAAAAGGAATAAAAATCATTTTCTCATAATATGTTATTCAAAAACAGAATAAAAAGATAATAAAAAAATAAATAAAAGACATTTCTGGATAAAGTTTAGATTTTAGGAGATTAGGGTGGTAACCTTAAGGTTTTAATAGGTTAGCTTCTAAACTTAGAAACTCTAGTTTTTCCCTTTCTTCTTTTCATAAAAAAACGAGAAGAGAAAATCAAGACGATTAGTAGTCCAAATTAGGACTGATCTGCTCAATTAGTCCTAATTCAATCTTTTCCAATAACAGTTGGGTGGCGACTCCAAAATAAAACGGAATTCCTAACTCAAGTCGAGGATCTACATTAGATGAGCATAGGGTCTAGTATAGATCGGATTAGGAATGAAAAAATAAAACATTAGATTCGACAAATAGCTTATTAAGTTAAGTTTGAGTTTCATTATATTTGAATTGACTAGCTTTCAAGTCAAGCCAAAATGAGTTTAAGTAAGCCTAGCTTGAGTTGGTGGGATGTCACTTGAAGTAAAGCTTGAGTTCAAAATTCTAAGTTAAATTGATTTCAGTCGTAGCACTTTATCATTTCGACTAGATTTTATATAAATTAAGGCCATCAATAGGAATAAAGTCAATAAGTTCTTATTTTTATTAATCCATATTTAGTTAGAGAAGAAACCTATTACATTGTTTTTTTGGGACAAAATATTACTCTAATGATCAAATTAAATATAGCATAGAGATAACATATTCTTTTCTAGATGTAATCAAATGAGACGAAGAGGATAGCAAAAATACTCCGTCAAAGCAAATTGTCTAAAAACGTACTGCTGCTAAGAGGGGCAAAAGCGGCTAGGAGACTTTGACGACTTAAGAGCACCAATTTATTTATTTATTATATATTATGAAATTTAACATCATAACCAATATTTAAGTTTAGAGCACGGATAATAAAATAGGTGAGAAATCTCATTTGAGATATTGCATAACAATTTAAGTGAGATGTATTTATTTAAATAAATGAAGATACGAATTAGATATCAAATATACAAAATCTAACATTTGATATGCTTATCAAGTAACTATAAGAATTTAGGAGATAGTAGGAAAATATAAAGCATTATAAAATGTTATCCAAGTTCGCATCCGTGTATTATTCTTTATTCCAAAATAAATCAGTATTTCTCATTAGCCAATGAATAGTTTGGTTAGAAATTTACAATACAATAGAGCCAAAGGGATGGATATTCTACTATGTATTTTTGCGCCTAGAGATATTCATACAGGCAGCAAAGACCGTGCCAAGCTGCCTATTTTTCATGGGCAGAAAGTGATTTTGTAGCCGGTACCAGTAGGACAAGTGAATGTGCTTGTGGCATCATCATAAGGATAACTATAGGCTTTAGGACATAAATATTTAAAGAACTTGGAGTAGGTAGTTGGACCACACTTCTCAGGCCCACCAGTACAGCAATACTCATTGGTCTTGAACACTGTACACGCATTGTTGCATCCGCCTGGAGCCTTCAACTCCGCGGGACACTGGCTGACGATATCCGCTGCGCACCGGATTCCTTCACATGCATCGGTGGTTGGGCTAAAGTCGACCGGCAAGTTAAACCCGTCAACCAGAGACACGTCGTAGAAGTCCGTCGTATTGAGCGCATTCGTAGCAAACTCCATTAATGTGTTTGGTGGGGTACCAAACGCTTGGCAATCGAGTACTCCATCACAATTCCCCGAATCGCACTGACCTCGTCCATTGGCATCAAAGTTGCAATTGGTTCGGCCCCAAATGCGTCCCTGGACCGTGCTTAATATAACTGTAAGGGACCTAGACTGTCCTGACTCAAGAGGTTGCCCCCAACCGTTTGAGTAAGCGACCCAAACCGTGTACGAGCATTGATTGACGATCTCGAAATTAGCTCCATAGGATGGAGTGAAAAACGTCACAGCAATAACGACAGAGAAAATGGCTGGAATGGACATGGTTACTTGAAGTTTTAAACTTAAGACACTTCAATTTGATTCTGAGAACTTTATTTTATAAGATTTTATTTCTCATATATATATTGAGTATATCAAGATGCTTGATGTTTACATAGATGAATTATGGGAAGAGACGTATAAGGAACGGTGAAATTTCGTTACTTGACTTTTCTCAGGACTTTTTAAAATTTTTCATTATGGCAGATTTGGTGACAAAAAATTAGTCAAGGAATATATATCGATACAAAAGTGACGCGTGTTAGTTTCTCAAGTTACGCGGAATACATTTGAATGGAAACATGCCAGTAAGCTCCTAAACTTGAGATGTCTCTGACTAAGTCAATTTGACCGCTAATTGCTCTTAAATTATGATAGGACTTGGAATTGACTTGGAATCGCAAGACTTTATCATGAGCTGGAATAAGTACATCAGAGAGAGGGAGATGTTTGAAATCTGTCTTCACATAAATGGAAAATTTCGGTCTTCATAATCCAAATACATTATGGAAAATGGTAACTTATTGCCCAGTTAAGACGCAGTAAAGAAAATTTTCAATTTTTTTTGTATATATATATATATTGTAAAGAATTTATCAATACTAAAAACTGTGTTAAGTTTTTTCATTTTTTTCTAGTTTTGAATGAGTATGCAAAGGACGCCGACTAGGAAGACCCACTAATAATTTGCTAACTTATTCAAGTGCATTAGGAGATCTGGGATCCACTTACTAGTGGGCCTGTGAGTTTTGTTTATTCAAGTGAGTGTCCTTTGCTTATTACTTATATTGTATAGTGTTCAATAACACAGGGTACTTGTTATTTAGGAATCCTATATAATCACTTATGTGACCATTACAAGAGGATTTAGAGTGAAGTTTTGATTACGTTATGGAGCTTAAGTGTTATTTTATTGTGATTGTCCTATGACTTGCGGATTAGCGTTGAATATTGGATTTGCAAAGCATACTAGTCTCACTAGTATGTGGAGCGGAATTTAAGATTTTTAATTATACTATTGTTTAAATGAGTTTGGATTGTTTGGTTATACTCTAGTGCAATGATTAGTGTAATTATACATTATCAAGTTATCCTTGGTTAATGAGGTGAAGTTCTTAGTATTCATTATTTGCATGCATGGCATGGCACTAATGGACCTAAGGGTCTCATTTATTAAGTAAGGAATAGGATCTCAAGTTTTAGCATATGGGTTGTATGAGTCTCTTGTGACTCTCCAAGTTTTGAGTCTCTTGCAAATCTCTAGCTTAAACTCATTAAGTCTTTTGTGATCCTCCAAGTTAAATTATTTGGGTCTTTTGCGATTCTCCAAGACAAAAAGTCGTCTAGGCAATGCATTTCAATTTCATATGTACTAGCATGACATTTATGTGTAGTAATGACACTTGGGGTTGTGGTTAGGTTACAATGAGTGGATATATTTATGCTTGAAGTGATACTTAGCTATAGGTGGTGTGCCGACTGCTTGTATATGAGTTGTTTTGTTGTTTCTGGGTTGATTGATTTTTATTATTTTGTCTTTTGTACTCACATAGCTCTATAAAGAGCTAAGGGGTTAGTATTTACTAAACTTAGGAGCAAGTGTAGATAGCTGAAGCAGTATTTTTGCCTTGGAAATTTTGAGAGCATTAGTTTAGTTACATGGAGACTCAAACTTTCATACACCCTATATATATAATAGATCGTCATGTTACATTGTGAATAGGTTTGAAATCAAGTGTAAATGTTGAAGTTATTGTATCTTCTAACTATGGTGATGTAAATCCTAATATAGGTGAATCTAGATTGATTTGGAGATTAGGTAAGTAAGGAGACCAGTATCCATGATTCATAAGAGCTGATACTACGATGGAAAATTGAATTTAGCAGGTAGTGATATGCCCAATGGGAAAATATGTTTAAAGTTTACGTTACAAGTTAATTGTTAAAATTCACAGTTTATGTAGGAACTTATTAGATGAGATGATATATCATTAACTATCGAAAGAACTAATTCAAATACATAATTAAAATAATTTTATCTTTACTATAAGGATAGCATAACGAATTAATGCGTGAACCCTAGGTATATATTAAACCTAGAACCTGACAAACGCAATTGAATCAAATCCCTAAGGATCGTCTTGAATAAGTACAATGGAACTAGACCCCAATCATACCTATTGACTGAAACCTAAGTTATCAATTAGGAATTTCCCCAATCAATTTGGTTGAAGAATTCCAAATGAGTGTTCTTTTGCAAAGAACAAAAGAGATTTTCTTTTCACGAAAATAAGTGTTTTTTTTTTTTTAGTATTCAATAATTGTCTATTATACCGGCCCCTTGCTTGGTCATTTAAGGATGACATGCAACAATAAGATACAAAACCTAAGTTACCTAATCTATCCTCTTATGGACCAAAACAATTAACTAATTATGTTAAATTACAAACTAAGATAAATAATAAATCTTGACAAAAGAAAACCGAGAATCCTCTTTCCCTTTTTGGTTCAATAAACAACATATCTATTTTAGGGCTTCAAATCCTTACATCCCTTCATGAAAACATGAATCACATTGATAGGTGCCGGTTCTCTTTCCATATAATTTGATTCCTTAGCTTGGGTCCATAACTAGTCTTTGTAAGGTGTCATTTATCCTCTTAGCTCTAGCTCGAGTCATTGGGTCTCCAATTTCTTGCCATGGATCTTGGGATTTTGGTTCTATCCTCTTAAATGCTAATTGATCCTCATCATTCCCTCCATCCTTGAAAATATTTGTCCTCGAATCACCTGCATCATAAAAAGTAAGATCAGAAACATTAAAGGTGGTGCTTGCATTACCATAGTGGCTTGGCAAGTCTATCTTGTAAGCATTGTCGTTTATACGCTCCATGACTTGGAAAGGTCTATCTCCCCTTGGATGCAATTTGGACTTTCACTAATAGGAATCAAAATCCGACAAGACCTATCATTAGGGCAAGAACTAAAGGAATTCGAATTTTGGCGATGAGGGCCCATTTTGAGCAGATCGACCCCAAAATTATTTATAAAGTAACTTCTTTTCTATTATTCTTGTATTGTGTTTTTCAACAGGCACACTTATCATATTTTTATAGGGCAATGGACAAACTCCCTCAGACTCAGCTTATGAGTTATCCATGGACCGACCTGAACCAGTGATGAGTTGGGCCAATGAATCCTATAGAAGACCAACATCTTAAAGACCAATTTATTTTATATATTTTTCATTTGCATGGACTATTTATGTTGTAATCATTTTGGAATACTTTTATTTCCTTGTAATTTTCATTTAGGACTAACCACCTTAAAAGTGGCACACTTGTAATTTTGACCACTCTCTAACCCTAAGAGTAGCAAGTATAAATACTTACTTAGAAGAGGGTTTGAGGAGGCCATATTTTGCATATCAAACATAGCACTTCACGTGTGGAATTAGGGTTTATCCTAGTTCAAAAATCTCTTATCAATTTCAACCCAAAAATTGGAATTGTAGCGAGTGCGACAAAGGGGAATTGCGAGTCATATCGGTTTCATCTTTGTTGTTTTTCATTTCTTCTCTAGTGAGTCATATCTAGGGTGGATTTGAATCTTTCTTGGAACTATTGTGAGTGTAATTCATGAACAATTGTCTTGTTAAGATTGATTGTTCTTTTAGTACTTGAATTATATATATCATTTAGTGTTGGTGTGCATTGGAATTGAAGGAAGAGTGGAAATCACGATTTTGATGCTTCAATCTTATTCTGATTTCACGTGGATCTAATCACTCTTTGTTGTTATTTGGTGAAGATTACAAATAGGGATTGTAATTACATCATTTGATCTTCATTTTTCCATCAAATATCAAAGGGTTTCACGTGATTTTGTCATCCACATAGGACTGGTTTTGTGATTGAATTGTGACTTGTTTTCTTGAGTCATTTGATTGTGCTTGAACTTGGTTTTGAGCACATCATTCGCTGTTCGGCAAATCATTCCTTCCTTAAGTGCACCTAAACTCAATCTCCTAGATGGAACACGGTTTTGACACGTCCTTTCTTGGCCTAAAGAGCATAGTGTTTATTTTTCTTCTTAATGTTAGCCTAGACCTAAGTATGTAAGTCCCTAACAAATTTTGCCTTTTTTGTTCCATCAAGATCAATAAACTCATTAGTAGGTAAAGGTAGTATATCCAATAGAATTAAGGGATTAAACCTATACACAACCTCAAATGGAGAATATGATGTAGTGGAATGTATGCAAATTCTACATGAGGTAAATATGTTTCCCATTATTTCAAATTTTTATCAAACACAGCACGCAACAATGTGGAAAGTGTCTTGTTAACCACCTCTATTTGTCCTTTAGTTTGAGGATGTGCCATAGTAGAAAATAGTAACTTTGTTCCTAGCCTATTTCAAAGAGTACGCCAAAAGTGGCTAAAAAATTTCACATCTCTATCACTTACAATAGAGTTAGGCAAACCATATAATCGTACAATCTTCCTAAAGAACAAATCAACGATATGTCGTGCATTATTAGTTTTAGAACAAGCAATAAAATGAGCCATTTTACTAACCTATTGACAACAATGAATGTGCTATCTTTGCCACTCTGAGATCGAGGTAAACTTAAAATGAAATTCATAGATATGTCAGTCCAAGGTTAACTAGGCACAGGTAATGGGAGATATTCCCTATGGAGCATTGCTTTAGATTTAACCTTTCTACATGCAATGCATTTATCACACACACTCTGCACATCATGTCTCATCTTAGGCCAATAAAAAGTGTTCATGTAAGATGTCTAAAGCTTTCTTAACACCGAAGTGTCTCATTAGACCGCCCCCATGCGTCTCTCTCACTAACAACTCACGTATGAAACTTTTTGGTACACATAATCTATCTTTCTTAAATAAATATCCGTCATGCCTATAAAAGTCCACATACCCACTTTTAGAACAAGCAACCCAAATTTGATTGAAGTTAGCATCATGTTCATACAAGTCTTTCATGCATTCAAAACCAATCAACTTAGTATGTAAAGAAGTTAACAGAATGGATGAGTTTCTCACTAAAGTAGGCTATTGGTTTGGAATCCTGTATCAACACACCACTAATACCCTTCCCGGAAGCATCACATTCAATCTAAAAAAATTTCTCAATTAGGCATTCTTCTATTTCCATCCATCTGAATTAGGCATTCTTCTTGATAAGATCATTCAATGGAGTAGCAATGGAGTTGAAATCCCTCATGGACCGTCTGTAAAAGCTAGTGAGTCCATGGAAGCTCCTGACTTCATTGGCATTCTTTGGTGTTGGCTACTCCTGGATTGCCTTCACCTTCTCCTCATCCACAACTATTCCATCTGCACCTACAACAAAAACAAGAGAAACCACAGTTTCCATACAAAATGTGCACTTATTTAAATTAGCATATAATTGGTTTTCCCTTAAAACATTAAATACACTCTGTAGATGTTGTACATGATCATCTAATGTTCTGCTATAAATTAAAATATTATCAAAATAGATGACAACAAATTTTCCAATGAAATGTCACATAACATGATTCATCAATTTCATAAATGTGCTAGGTGCATTTGTTAACCCAAAAGGCATTACCATCCATTCATACAATCCATGCTTAATTTTAAATGCAATTTTCCACTCATCTCCTTCTTTCATACGAATTTGATAGTAGCCATTCTTTAGGTCAATTTTAGAAAATAAACATGCACCATGCAATTCATCAAGCATGTCATCTAGCCTAGGAATAGGATGTCTGTACTTAACTATGATTTTGTTGATCACCCTGCAGTCAACGCACATGCGCAACATTCCATTCTTCTTGGGGATTAAGATGATAGGAACTGGACATGGCTTGAAACTTTCTCTAACAAACCCTTTCTCCATTAGTCCATCAACTTGCCTTTGAATTTCCTTAACCTCCTTAAGATTAGTTCTATAAGCTGGCCGGTTAGGAATAGATGTGCCTGTCATGAAATCAATATGATGCTTTATCCTTCGCAGTGGGGGTAGGCCTTGCGGCACCTCTTTAGGGAACAAGTCTTCGTATTCCTGTAATAAAGACACAATCATACTAGGTAAAACAGGATTAAGGTCAACATTAGTAAAATATAAATCCTTGTACATAAGTACAAGTGTTGCTTGGCTAGCATTGCACTCTTGACCTCACTCTTTCTCGCTATACTCTTTACTCTCTATGTTTGAGTGTCTTTTCCCTCTTTGCTCACTAGTGTTTGTTTCTCACTCTTCTTCTTTTTTTCTTCACTCTTCTCTCGTACACTCAAGTGTTTCTCTCAAAATTCTTTTGCAATCTCCTCTTGATCCTCACAAGCTTCCTATGGTTTTTGTAGCGTGAGAATCACTTTCCTTTTATTTAACACAAAAGAATATTGGTTCTTGTACCCATCATATGTGACTTTACTATCAAATTTCCAAGGTCCCCCTAACAATAGGTGACTAGCCTGCATAAGAACCACATCATATATTACTTCATCTTTTATAGTTCCCTATGGAAAAAGGCTATAACAACTTGCCTGGTCACCTTTACTTCCCCACATTTATTTAACCATTGTAATCGATGTGGCCTTGGATGTTTCACAACTTTCAACTGCATCTTATCTACTAGTAGAGTGCTAGCAACGTTAGTGCAACTGTCACTATCAATTATCAAATTACACACCTTATTTTGCACATGACACCATGTATGAAATATATGCTCATGTTGGAACCCCTCACTGTCCTCTTGGGTTGTATACTAGGTACTCTCTTAATGACATATAACTCCCCACTCACGGGTTCCTCTAAGTCAACGTCCTCATACTCTTGTAATGGTGACTCCTCATCCTCCTCGGAGCTGACGCTCTCTACAACCCCATTATCACGAATGATCATGGCTCTTTGATTTGGAGATTGAGGTGCAATGTGTCCAAATCCCTAACACCTAAAACATTTCATATCTTTAGTTCTGTAAGGGGGTTTAGTGTCAGTTTTTCCCTTAAATGAAGCAACTGGACTCTTAGCCTTCACGTCCTCTTTAGGCTTTGAATCAGTAGAGTTCTTCTTCTATTTAGACTTCTATGAAGAGTTGGAAGTTGCGCTAAACCTTTGATTACTCCTATATTTCAGTTGTCGCTTCACTTTGAGTGCCCTATGCAACAATTCTTCCATGTCTAAATAATGGTGTAAATCTATCACATCAGCAATTTCCCGGTTCAGACCATTAATGAATCTAGCCATAGTTACCTCATCATCCTCCTCCACTCTAGCCCTAATCATGACTATTTCCATCTCCTTATAGTAGTCCTCTACACTCATGGACCCCTATGTCAATCCTTGTAATTTCCTAAGTAAATCCTTATGGTAATGATTAGGGATAAACCACTTTTGCATTATGGTTTTCATCTCTTCCCAAGTACTAACAGGTCACTCTCCATATCTACACCTACTACGCACTAACTGATCCCACCATATACTAGCATAATCTGTGAACTCTACTGCAGCCAATTTAATCTTCTTTTCCTCAATATAGTTATGGCATTCAAAGACATGATCCATTTTCCTCTTCCACTCCAGGTACAATTCTAGATCATTCTTCCCCTAAAAAACAAGGGTATTTTCATCTTAATACTTCCCAAATTACTGTCTCGCCTCTGGGTGTTCCCTCTCTCCCTCACGTTATGATATTCACCAGAGTTAAAATCCTTACCTTCTTCTATCCTAACTTCTCCTCTCATCGGTCTACCTACGCCTTGCCTAACAATAGTACTGCTAGACGGTTCCCTACTCGTCTCCATCTTATCCATTCTTTTATGGATTTGTTTAAGTTCCCCAATCAAGATCCTTTTCATCTCCCCCATCAATATCTCAAACATCACCCTATTCTCACTTCCTCCATTCTCACCTCCCGACATATTTTTACAATCAGACAATAATTTAATAACACACATAAAATATGCTCCTCACAATCCGCTCGTATATTGCTCTCAAGTATTAATACTCTCACAATCTACTCGTGTATATCTCTCACAATAATGTCCTCACAACCCACTCTTACAACCCTTTGCTAGGAACTCAGATTGGAAAACTCCTCAACACAATCACTAAGTTAACACCTAATAATCACTTTCGATTTCAAGTCACGGTATAATTGGGAATAGGTGTAAGTTCCAATGGATATGACAAGCTCTTACTATTAATTTCAGAAACAAATCAAAACAATCCCCTATCATGCAATTCAAAGGACACACAAATTCGCACTGGATATAACAAGAAATATGGAATGTAATTCTAATGCACAATTTAAAAAGACAAAGATTTGTGTTGCGGTTGGAATTGGAAAGTATATTATGGCAATTGAATTGTAACTTGGCCAAAACAAAATTTTCTTTTGGTGATTTTGGCAATTGGATTTCTTCTACAACCAAATTGTGATTATTTTTTTTTATACTAATTCTTCAAAGAAGGAATAGGAATTGAATCACAATTGATTTTCAATGACTAAGCTAGACTTGTTTGTTGTCGGTCCCTAATTGTTCTTATGACGGAAACAATTTTTTTATATGAATTTAGGGTATGAACAAAAAGTATGGAATTGAACAACAAGGAAATAAACAAAGGATAGAGATTACTTGATTCAAGAAACCGAAGCTCTGATACCAAATGATGCGTGAACCCTAAGTATATTAAACCTAGAACCTGACGAACGCAATTGAATCAAATCCCCAAGGATCGTCTCGAATAAGTAGAATAGAACTAGACCTAATCACATATGTTGATTGAAACCTAAGTTATCAATAAGGAATTTCCCCAATTAGTTTGGTTGAAGAATTCTAAAGGAGAATTCTTTTGTAAAGAACAAAAGAGGTTTTCTTTTCATGAAAAGAAATGTTTGTTTTTTTTTTTCAATATTCAATAATTATCTATTGTGTCGGCCCTTTACTCGGTCATATAAGGATGACATGCAACAATAAGATACAAAACCTAAGTTACCTAATCTAACTTACGTCCTTATCCTCTTATGGACCGAAACAATTAACTAATTATGTTAAATTACAAACCTAGACAAATAATAAAACATGACAAAACAAAATCGAGAATCCTCTTTCTCTTTTCGGTTCAATAAACAACATATCTATTCTAGGATTTCAAATTCTTGCATCCTTCAATGGAAACGTGAATCACATTAATAGGTATTGATTTTCCTTCTATATAATTTGATTCCTTGGCTTATAGGTCCATGACTAGTTTTTGTAGGGCATCATTCATTCTCTTAGTTCCAGCTCGGATCATTGGACTTCCAATCCTTGCAATGGATCTTGGAATTTTGGTTTTGTCTTCTTAGATACTAGTTGATCCTCGTTATGAATCCTTTTCTAGTTATCAAGTGTCAACAATTTTAAGATGGTAAATAGTTGAATAGACACCTGAAAGATGAGGCGTGTTACGTTAGATTTCCCAAAATGTAAGTTTCCATTCTCCAATTTATGAGTTCAAATCTGGAGGCTAGGAAAGCCAAATCTTCTTTTTTCTTTTTTTAATTCATTTATTATATATTATGAAATGAACATGACAGCCAATGGTCTAAGTCTAGAATATGGATAGTAAAATAGGTGATAAAGCTCAATTAAGATACCAGATAATAATTTAAGTTACGAATTTCGTTAAGCAAATAAGGCTAAAAATAGCATAACATACATATCAATTCTAGCATTTAAAATACATATCAAGTAAATATGAGATTTTAGGAAATAGTGGAAAAACATGAAAATTATTAGAAAATGTTTCAAGTTCTCATTTATACAAGTCTTATTCTTCATTCCAAAACAAATCAATATATTTCATTAACCAGTGGATAATTGGTTAGAAATTTACAGTGAAGCCAAAGGGATCAATTTTCTGCCATATATTTGGCCTAGAGACATAGGCAGCAATACGTATCTTTTCTCTTAAAACCGTGCCAAGCTGCCTATTATTCATGGGCAGAAAGTGACATTATAGTCGGTATCAGCAGGACAAGCGATCGTGCCATTGGCATCATCTAAAGGGTGAATATAAGCATCCGGACATAAATATTTGAAGAACTTGGAGTAGGTAGTTGGACTACACTTGTCATCATTACAGCAATACTCGCTGGTTTTGAACGCTGTACATGGGCTGTTGCATCCACCGGGAGCCTTCAATTCCGCGGGACACTGGCTGATGATATCCGCCGCGCACCGGATTCCTTTACATACATTGGTGGTTGGGCTCAAGTCGACTGGCAAGTTAAACCCGTTGACCAGAGATATGTGTACCAAGCCCCCATCGAGCCCCACCAGAGTGGCTGGTGAGGTACCGTTACCTTGACAAACGAGTCCCCCATTGCAATTTCCAGAATCGCACTGACCTTGTCCATTGGCATCAAAGTTGCAATTGGTTCGGCCCCAAATGCGTGCCGTGGCCGAGTTTGGTATAACTGTAAGGAGCCAAGACTCTCCAGGCTCAAGTGGTTTCCCCTCACCGGTTGTGGTAGCGGCCCAAACCGTGTACGAGCATTGATTGACAATCTCGAAATTAGTTCCATAGGATGGCGTGAAAACCGTCACAACAATAACGACGGAGAAAATAGCTAGAATGGACATGGTTACTTCAAGTTTTAAACTTAAGACACTTTAATTTGATTTTGACGACTTTATTTTATTTCTTATACATCGAGTATATCATGATGCTTGAAAAGTATATGGATGAATTGTGGGGACAGACGTATGAAGAACGGTGCAAGTTTCCTTACATGACTTCTCTAAAGACTTATAAAAAATTTTCATTACGGTAGACTTGGTGCCAAAAAATTAGTCAAGGATTAAATATTGATATAAATTTGACGTGTATTATTAGTTTCCCAAGTTACACGGAATACATTTGAATGGAAAGATGTCAGTCATCTCCAAATTTTGAGATGTCTCTGACTCTAAGTTAATTTGGCAGCTGATTGTTATTATAGATTATGCTAGGACATTAAGTTGACTAGGAATTTCAAGACTTTAATATGAGTTGGATTAAGTACATCACAGAGAGAGAGAGGTTTCAAATTTGTCCTCGCATAGATGGAAATTTTCACTCTTCACCCAAATACATTAATAAAAAGCGTGTTAAGTTTTTAGTTTTTAATTATTTTTTTTTAGTTTTTTAACAAACACCTTAAGATTGTCGGTTAAGAATACAAGTTAATAAGACAGGTGGAGTATATATGAACAAGAAATAGGATAAATTTAGATGAAAACATTGATTTCACACAAACATAGAGCAAAAGTATTGAAATAGAAAAATTTTACGAATTAGAGCATTTTCATTATGCTTATCTGATGAAATGTTCAACAATCCCGATTCATTATTTGAAAAAGGTAATAGCATCCAAGTAGGCTTGTTATGAAAAATCAAGAAAATATTATATACTTTATTATAGAATTCACATGTAATTTGCCAGTAGATTTTCATAGTTAAGGACGCTTGTGTCCAATTTTTCATTCTTTTCTTGTTTTTTTTTTAATTATTTAATAGTTAGGTATTTCTATGTCTAGATTTTCTTGTAGATTCAAATGTACTCCATGAAGGCAAGGTTCATAGAACATGTTTATGATCTAGATATGGGAAAGGGCTAGGTTAAACTAGCTAATTGGCCTAGATTAGCCCTGCTGGTTCACGAATTGTGAATTAATTGCAATAGAAACCCATATGAACCAACAGGTCCTTGAACTAAAGGGTCATTGAACCTTCAAACCAACAATTCAATCTGCTTGAAAAAACAAAAATTCAAATCACCTAACAGCCCAAAAGAAAATATATATATATATATATATATATATATATAGCAAAGGGACAAAGTTTGTAAAAGTCATAAGAAAGACATGTGAAAAAGGAAAAGTAAAGGAAGCACATATAGACAAAGTACTATTGATTGGTCAATAAAGAGACACATAGAGAGGAAGGACAAATGCATAAGTCACAATAACGAAGAAAGTCTTCATTGCCAGAATTGTCAAAATAGAAAGTGAGAAAAAGAGAGGAGAAAATAAATGCACAAATTTGACTAGATTTGGACAAATAAATTGATGAATTGAAGCAAAAAAAAAAAAAAAAAGAAATTAATGAGATAGTGGCAGAAAAGGTATAAGAAGACTTATTTGATTCTTTTTTGAACGACCCACTAAGTTCTTATTGCTTCTACATGAGTAGTAGTTGTTGAACAAATGTTCACTATTGCGGGCCTTACCTTAGAATAACAGCAATCAAGACTAATACTTGTTAATGTTAAAGCACTAGCTCACGTGAAAAGTAGAAAATAGGAGTTGTACGAGACATCTAGTGAAGAAAATGAATATTTTAAAAACTTTGTTCCATCGGGAGGAAGCTTGGTTGACTCAACTTCAAATTTCATGCAACATGCAACTGATTGAATAATATTTATTCTTATTGTGAAACTCTAATGTAGGAAAAATTAATTTGTAAGGATTGTACTACTATTTATTTATTTTTTGTAGTAGATTGATATAATTTATAAGGAAAATAGTACTCCTTTATTTATTTTTATTATTTACTTGCAAGATTTAAGTATCATATACAAGTGATGAGGTTAAATGTTCCTCCCTTCTTTTTGTGATCTACTTAATTAATTAATAAAATGTGGCATTGGCATCCCCTTCCCTCTCCCTCAACAATGCAAGGGATTTGCCACTAATTAATAAAGCTAATGATGTTTTTTACCACACGGTGAAATAGGAAAAGAATGTATCATTAATATTTTTATAATGAAAATTTATAAAAAAAAATTGGTGATATAATAATTTATGTAAAAAAAATTGCAACGTAACTATGATGTATAATTAAATTATGGTGTTATATTATTTTCCCTTTTTTAAAAAAAAATAAATTCAAGGTTTGGCTCATGGGTCTAAACTAGCCTATGTCCCGTTGGATTGGTCGTTTCCCTCATATATTATGATCTTTGATATCTACTTTAGAACCGTTGACTTCGGATATCCTTTATAAATCCACTAAAACTTACTAAATTTAATTTGTATTTAAATAACACAATTTATATTAAACATTCATAGTAAGAGATGAATAATTAAGAAATAAAACCTTATAATGATAGCACATAGTTAATAAATTGGAGTTGAATTTACATTTTTGGTGGAGTTGGCCAATTCATACTTAAAAGATTATTAATTATATGATATGAAATCACCTAAGTACTGTTTTTCCAGCACAATGAAAGCAGTGTAGTCGTTATAATATATCATAATAGACAAATAAAATTTATATGTTTACTTGAAATTTAAAAGATTTGGTTTATTTAACTAAAGCTGTAGTTTTCAAGTACTATGTAATCCTCACTCAAATGTAGAATACTATAATCTATTATACGTACCCTATAAGATATCCATTATAGGAACGGTCAAATTCATTAAATATAATCAATCCTTAAGCAGCACAATTCACATTAGACTGCACATAAAAGAGATGTCAACTCAATATAGTGGCCAACTTGTTCGAATAGTCAAGAATTAAAAGCTCATCTTGATATCATATGGTCAATAGATCGGAGTTCAATGTTTTATAGGCGAAGCTGGCCAGTTTTTATGTAAAAGATTATTATTAACTATTGACATAAAACCAACTTTAATATTTTAATACTTTTGTCCCGGCAAAATGAAAGGAGTGCATGCAGTAATAGTGATTCATTGTAAAGAATGAAAAAAAAATTATATGTTTCATATTATACATGAAAGTCAAAATAATTTGGTTCACTTAATTAAACACAATTTTGATTGAAATTTCAGTTTAGTTTGGGGACAAAGCTGTCAATACAAATATCCATTGCTCTTTATATACAGAACCCAAAAAAATAAATTAAAAGAAAAATAGGAATAAACAAGTAATTTTAGCTTCTAACTTTCTTATAAATAGTTTATTCACCTAGTTTTGTTGCCATTCAAAAAACCTATAGAGACAAGAAGTTTAGCCATTGTATTCATCTGTGTAAGGATATCACTATATTTGCTTTATCGTAAGAAATTGAAACTATTTAATCTTTTTATTTTTTATTACCATGACAAAACAATCATTTTAGGTAATTAATTATATTATTAGAAAAATTATATGAGTTAGTGATAAGATGATATATCTATTCAATAGAATGAGAAATTCTTGATAAGTTATAAGAGGATTTATAAAATTAATCGAAAATGGGAAATTTTGTGAAGTGACAGATAAGTGATAAAGTTATAGTTGTCAAGGATTTGGAGACTTCTAAAAAAATTGGAGAATTTGGAGAGACCATAAAAGGATTTTGAGGGAAAAATTCAGCCAGTGAAATTCTAAAGAAGAAATTTAGAGAAAGCTGAAATAGTAAGAGTCAATTGTAGGATAACGACTCAATGACATTGATCACTTTGGAGTAGGAAAAGGGCTAAAAAAAATCTAAAAGAAAAGAAAATTACACTTGAATCCAGTAGATAGTTACATATAAGCTCACCCGCCATAAAGTATTTTTGAGGATACTATATTTTAAAACAAGTAAAGTTATATGTTTATTTTCAAACACTATATATATCTTGGTAATTATTGTAATGGAAATATATAGACCGTATATCTACCGTTTATACAAGTAAAGTTATTCATAATTTGACTTCATATATTTATTTTTAAACAATACATATGTCTTTATAACTATTTTTATAGAAATACATAGTAGTATGGATATATCAGTATTGTTTGACCGTATATTTAACGTCTACACAAGTGAAAACATTTTCCAACTCAAACCATAAGTACGTTTTATATATAATATAATGATTACATTTAAAGGTTTTTGTAACTTCCCTTATATGGTATTCCTTCCACACGAATAAATAATGTTTTGCACCTAAACCGTATTTTGAAACTCAAGTATTTCAATCCTTGAAAGCTACATAAAGATGTTCATTTTATAAGGGTAGCTGTAATTATATGAAAACATGCATTAAAATTCTAAGATTATGTCCCTCCTATGTTTTAATAAATACTTTAGTAATAATGACCAATCGAGAGGTAATAGAATATATTATGGAACTGATAGAGAATCTGCAAATTCGTTTTCCATATGTTTATACTATAATAATGCCCTATCTCTGTAGCCGGATAAGAGCATAATCAGCCCAATAACTTGAAGAAAACGAGATGATTACGTATTAGTAGCAGAGGTGTCTAAAATCCAAATGGACAAGAGAGCAATCGATTCTAGCTTCGGCAGCTATAGAAAAGCTAACATGGATTCACTTCTGTTGTTCATTTATTTATAGCATATTCCAGTTGTTTGGTTTTCCACATGAATTTGTGTTGCTCCTGTCGGTAGGATAATCTAGTGCCAATCTAAATGATATACCCAAGCCCACATCACCTAGTCCAATTAACCTAAGGCCCTATAAACAAATGCCGTGGTCCCCTACATCCTTCCTCTAATTAAAACCTTTGTAGACTGCCCACTTCTCCAAAGCTAATATCAAAACAAAATCGTCCCAGAATATTTCCAATATCTAAACATATCTGCCCCAAATCTTTCCGTTATCTTAACATATCCTGCACTAAATCTCCTAAAATCCATGAAGCAAGGGCCAATCCACACCAATACTTCAGTCGACACCCCAGTGTTCCTTCCTTCTTCGCTCTGCTCACGAGCGCAGCAATCGTCCCACTACTTGCTTGATTTATTACATTTCCCTATTCTCCAGTGGAAATATTTATTATTCATTGTTATTATTATTATTGTTATTACTATTCGCCCCCTCCTCTCATCTTCTTCCTTTGCATTCATCAATTCGACTATTAAAATCAACACCGTGAGTGCTACTGACGACGAGACTGGCCAAGACCATAACTCACCAGCTTTAATCCTTTGAGTTTTATTGCTGACAACCTGTCTAAGTGGAGTGCAATACTACCCATGAAAGTCCGCTGAAAATGGCATCGATGGACAAATGCTTTATAGAATTAAAGGACAAAGGCGACTTCGATACTTTCGAGCCACCTCCGAACTACAACGACCAGTTAGGATGCGACTAAGGTGAGTGGAAACTAATGACGCCTAATTCGCTTAATCCATGTTGTTCTTTCACGAGTGAAGTACTCTATGATGGTTTGTTTATGTACTCATATAATTACTGATAATCAGAAAAAAAAAAAAAAACAGAGAAAAGAGAATAGAAATAAAAAGAACTTCCTCTTGGCCCTGTACGAAATGAGAATGGAAAAGAAAAACATATTCTTTCCCCCTTATGATTATGCTTGAACATCACAGATTAAAAAGGGACGAATCGGTGCTCTTAAGATCAATTGAATGGAAGGCAAGGAAGCTTAAGAAATAAACATGAATTAATAATTCTTCTGTTGTTCCAAGAAAATAAATAAATAAATAAATCCTAACTGGGATGAAACCAACATGGGATGAAGAGGAACCAAGATGGCAACTCCTGTACTTGTAGTTGCCCTGTGTGTGGGGTTTTAACTTCTCCTAAATGCATATACTTTGGACGAGGATGCTACAGGCATGGATTTAGTGTTAGAATATAATTTGCAATTTATCAATGATGTTCTTGGCGGTGGGGGAATTACTTCAATGTAAATTTTTGACAATTGGCACATATATATATATATTTATATTGATAGTTGGGACACTAAAACATTTCTTCCGGCTACTGAAGTTACCGAAAGTCCGTGTGCTGTTTTTACCATAACAAGCTGTCAAAAGATACTTTCATTCTCTTTCTATTTCTTCCTCCACCCGTTTCTTTCAACCGCTGATCAACCATATAAAGATACCTCATCATTGCACCTCAAACACTCCTATTTACCTCTTAAATATTATTTATTTTATTTTACTTTTTTCAATTGCACCCAACATACCTATTGCTAGTTTTCTGTTTCTAGGAATAATATTTGGACTAATGTTATATATGGAGGGTTATTTTGATAATTGGACTAATGTTATGAACCGGTTTAATGGATTGGTTACATAAGCCAAAAAACTAGGCCCAATTAAGAATGTTTTAGAAAGATTTGGCTTGATAAGATCCGGCATGGATCATTCAATTGGTTCTTTTTTGCTCTCAACCTTACTTAGTTGTTCTGTAGGTGAAAACTTAAGTTTAAAGAAGATCTTTTGAAGTTCATTTGGGTTTCATTCCTTAAAAGGGCTAAAATAAGCCTTGGAATAAATATGGTTTTCTTCCTATTATTATAAGCCTTTGGGCTAACCAAGCCCATGATCTAGGGCCACTTACTCAAGCCCACATCCATAAGAAAAGAAGGGATAGATGCTAATAGTTGGATCACCAGGAATGATCTAATGGCCATCAACCACAAAGATCTTAGCCATTCATCTTAGAGCGATCCAATAGCTGAAATCAACCTCCAAAATCTATAAATAAGAGGCTAAGGCTCTTATTTTGCACTTTTTTTATTCTGACATTTTGTGAGGTTTAAGACAAACATAAAAGTTTTGTCAAAATATCTTTACAGAAGATCAAATGACTACTTCATGAAAAATGAGTCAAGAACACAAAATTAAATCTACTGTCACATGTGTACATACAAGACATCAAGTTGTCCGCTTCTCCCCCCATGTCTCTTCTTACTACATCCATGCACATGTTATCGGATGAAGTAATCTCTAAGATCAACCTGCATGTGCATTGCACATGATTGATCATAAATAGTAACATTCCATACATTATTTAGTGACTCCACAAGAGATTACTTCAATCAAGAAATGAATAAGAGGAGCACTCGTGTTCATAACATTAACCCTGAAGTCATTGATTAAGTTCATATGATAAGAGAGAGTGCTATGCCCATGATCTTCCATTAAACATCTGTTGTTGATACATCTACTTTCATGATTCAAATCATGCAAGAGAACACATATGTTCTCAACCAATTTTTGAATGTCTTCATGCAATTCATACTAAGCATGGTAGCAGCTGCTACGAACACGATGGCTAGTGCTGCTTAGCTTGTTATGGCTCTCCCTACATTGGGAGTGTAAATTGTTAGGGTGACTCTTAATACTGCTATTACCTTAACTCAACGTAGCACTTCACATAACATAGAGCAAACGAATTAAATTCCTACATAGGACGAAGGAGTTCAGCAAGAGGGAAGGCTATAGTAAGCATTGCCCCTAACTCAAGTTGACTTAATTCTTGCTACAGTAAAGGAAGCAAGAACTTACCTAGAAGGGTCATCTTCTTCTAAGTGCAATGTGTAGCCTCTTATGACTGGCATGATTACACCTTGCAACATCGCTCTAATGCCCCTAATATGAGCCAACCTTATTCTAGCTTCTTCATACTATGTAATGGAGGAAGATTTTGAGAAGTATCTTAAGCAGGTACAATCAGTGTCCTCAACCAGCATCCTCACTCAAAAGCACCCATATCCTTAGAAGATTGTGGAGAAGCCTTATCTAAAGGACTACATTAGTCTAAAATTCATGAAATTCAATGGGAAGTAAAGTAGCACTAAGGAGCATCTCTTGAAGCTCATTGAGACTCTCGAAGTCTATGGACTTGATGATGATCTCAAACTAAAAGAGTTTTTTTAATCCTTAACTCAAGAAGGCATACATTTGGTACGTTAACCTTCCCTCAAGGTAGGTTAACTCTCGAGGTACAATATGTAAGATGCTCATGGAAAAGTTTTTTAAGACTTAAGAGTGTGTGACTTTGATTGATATAGGATGCATTCAATAGCGCCTATTGGAAGATTTCATGGATTACATCAAGTTCTTTTGGGAATGCTCATTGGATATCTAGTACATCTACGCCGAGAAAGAACTTGTTAAAATCTATATCTAAGGGATGTTCATGGAATATGCCATGCATCTCGAAAATTTGTCTCTTCACTTCTTTGCTTTGGTTAAAAATGCATGGAAGACCAATAATTCTATTGCTAAGCAAAGAGGCGACTCGAGTAAGAAGCGACAACCATTTGTAAGTGCTTCACAAGGTAGAGGTTACAAGGGTAGTAAGAAACTTAAAAGAGATAGTGTTGCAAATGTTCCACATTTCCCCTATCTAATGGATGAGGTTCATGACGTCCTCGATTGTTGGTTAAGGGACAGTGTCATTAGATTGCCTTGGGTTGAGACTTGAGAGGGAACCCATGGCATAAGAAAAAAATGATGCTAATTTTTTTTTGTACCATAGGACTGTTGGACATCCAACAAAAGAGTGTTAGACACTAAAAAGGATTCCTAATGAGAAGGTTTGAAATGACAAGCTAGAGTTGGATAATAATAATGATGTGCGAAGAAACTTGCTTCTAGCAAATAACAATCAAGGGGGCTACCAATGTGATCTCACATGATTCAATAGCTTCTTAAGAAGATGATCAACCACAAGTTAATGAGCCAATCGATGTTTTGTTAGAGGAAACACTTGCAAGTAAAAGATAAAAAAATTGATAAAAGCTCGAGCAACCATATAGTTATGGCTCTGCTCAAAATAGTAAATGTGAGAAGCTTCTTCATTCTCCTTAGATTTAGTGAGAAATTCGAGATTGTTGTAGCTAATGCATTAGCAAAGATATTGGATCAACAATATACGTAATGCAAGAGTGTGCAACTAATTCATAAGATGGATAAAGCACTTGAGAATGCCATAATATTCACCAACGATGATATGCGTGTTAGCAATTTGAGCCACAATCATCCACTATATATAGAGAGTGAGCTCAATAGCCATCTCATTAGGACTTTTATTAATAACAGATCTTCATTGAATATTATGCCTATGTCAACTTTTAAAGACATAGGGCTTTATATGAGGAGGTTGGTTCAACAACTAATTGATATCCACCACTTCAATGATGTCCCTACGAAGTTAGTGGGGTTTATCCATGCATGTTTTAAGGCTAGTCCTATTTATGTGTCAACCAAGTTTCATGTATTGGATGCTCTTATCCCTTAGTACCTCTTGATTAAAAGGAAGTGGCTTCATGATCATGGTCTTATTCCTTCAACATTGCATTAGTATATTAAAGGAAACTAGAAAGGAAGGGATATCTTTATTCCTATTGCAAGAAGTCTTTTTAAGCATGGGGAGTCTTACTTCACTAAAGTAGAATTTTTTTATGAATATGTAGGTGAAGGAAAAACTGCAATTGGGAAACCTATTGGTACACCATTGCCAACATAAGAGGAATTATAGAGGCAAGAGCATAAAAAAAGAAAGACCTCCCTTAAATGTGGAGGTCATAAGAAAAGGAAAGGTGGTAATCAATTTGTAAAGATCAAAACTTACACCAGGGCTGATGGTCATATCGTATACTGCTTATGTCATCTCTTAAACCATTAGATCTATAAGAAGCCTAACTATGCCATTTCAAAGAAATTGAAGAGTTGAACTTAGAAACTTTAGTAAAGACATTGAGGCTTATTTTTGTTAGTAAAGGCCTTACAAAGGAGATAAAAGATCCTTTAGTGGATCCAATTAAAGAATTTTGAGATGTCTTTGCTTGGACTATAAGGAGATGCCAAGATTAGGTTCCAGCTTAATAATGCATTGTTTAAGTGTCGTACCATGAGTTAACTTTCATGACTTGAATAAGGCCTATCCTAAGGATGATTTTCCACTTTCAAACATCAATGTGCTAGTTGATGCGATAGCTAGACATGAGCTATTTTCTTTCATAGATGGGTTTAGTAGATACAACTAGATAAAAATGGCACTAAGAGACATTAAGTGTATGACCTTCTAAATGCCATTTAGGAACTTCTACTACATTGTAATGCCATTCGGTTTAAAGAACACATGAGCTATCAATCAAAGGGCTATGATTACCATCTTCTATGGCATGATGTGCAACCACATGGAAGGTTATGTGTATGATATTGTCATTAAGTCATGATGGTTAACCAACCATATTGGACATTTGAGGAAAATGTTTGAGAGGTGCTAAATTTGCATGTTGTGAATGAATCACCTGAAATGTGTCTTTAGGGTTTCATCAAGGAAGTTCTTCTGATTTACGATACATGAAAAGGAATTGGCATTGATCTACCAAGTTTAAAGCAATCCAATCCATGCTACTATCTAAAATCTAGGGAGAATTAAAGGAATTCATGGGTAAAGTGTCCTATATTCGACAATTTATTCCAGCTCTTGCTTAAATCTCTTTTTTGCTACATAGATGATGAAGAAGGGAGTACAATTTAAATGATGTCTACCTCAATATGTGGCATTTCAAAGGATTAAGGGAATATTAAGCTCCCTACAAATGATGACTGTGCCAATAAAAGGAATGCTTATGATTCTATACCTAATGTCTATAGATAGGTCCATTAGAGCCCTATTGGTGTAGGAATTAGAAGTTATCAAACAATTAGTGTATCGCTTGAGCTACACACTTCAAGGAAGTGAAGTTAACTACCTGGTGTATGAAAAACACTATCTCACATTGGTATTTGCTACTCAAAAGCTACAACACTACTTTTTAGCACATAAGGTTATTATGATGATCAATTCCAATCCCATTAAGTACCTATTATCATGACCAGCTTCATCTAGAAGAATTGCCAAATGGATGCTACTTCTTAAAGAACTTAACATTTTTATGTTACTTCAAAAGCAATCAAGTTACAAGCATTTGTGGACCTTTGAACTTAATGGTGCTAATAAAAGTAATGGCATTGCAATCATTCTTGGAGATTTTCATGAGGATGTACTTATGATAGAAGCCAATAGGGAGTGGTCATTACAATTTGATAGATTGTTTAGAAATATCAAATGGGGAGCTGGGTTATGTTAACATCCATAAACGACTAAGAGATTCCCTTGGCCATTAAATTGGATTTCCATTGCATGGATAACAAAGCCGAATATGAGGCTTTATTACTTAGATTCCTTTTAGCTCTGTAAGTAGGTGTATTTCGACTATGTATCAAAGGTGAATAAAATCTTATCATCAAGTAGGTTAATGGGGAGTTTGGGTTGAAATAGCTACTATGGCCCCATATAGAGCTATTGTGTAAACACTAGTTACTAAATTCTAAACAATGAGATATGAGCATGCCAAATCATCTACCAATCGTTATGCTGATGCTTTGGCAACGTTGGTATCTAAAGTTCAATGCAAAATTCTATTGACGATTTGAGCATCTAAATCACTAAAAAGAGCATCCCTTGCACCACCTTACAATTGCTCGAAGACAATAAGGAGTCGTAAGATGACTAGTGAAACCTATTAAGGCACAATTGGTGAGTCTTGAAGTGGCCTCTATACAACACTTAGGAATTTTGTCTCCATCCAAGGCATCTTTACTATAAAGGCTTAGAATGAATTTCCTCTCATTGCATCTCTATAAAGGAAGCTTAATCAAACTCCTAAAGTCTCACAATATTTGGTGTTGTGAGGATGGGTCATCTTTATATCGTCGAATCTATCGTACAAGATATACCGAATCTTTTTCCAAGGATAGCCTTTGAGATGTGTGACATTACCTAAAACTAATGCCATTTTGAATGAACTTCATTTCAAAGATTGTAGTGAACATTAAGGTGAAGAAAGTTGTATTACTTGTTCCTTATCAAAGGATACTATTGGTTAACCATGGAGAATGGTGCATTCAACTTTGCTAAGAAATGTGTCAACTCCATGGTAATGCAATTCATGTTTCGACAATTGAGGTCCATATCTTGACTACCTCTTACCGTTCTACACTTAAGCCTTTAATCTAATTGGTCCACTACATCTTCCTCTTAGAGGTTATATATGGGTATTAGTAGGCACTGAGTGCAATGTCATTAAAGTGCTTGCGTTGTGTGCTTAAGCACTAAAGCAAGGCAAAGCACAATACTGCACCTTGCATAGGCAAGGTGAGGTACTTTGTAACAATTTGATGGTTGAGGCATAAGCGTATAGGGTGCTAGGTGTGACCCTTGTTGAAGCCAAGCATAATTGTAAAAAAAAAAAAAAGTAGAAAAAAGAAAAGACTTGTATCTTTTGTAATCTGCTAAAATTTAAGTGAAGGGTAATTTGGGAAACTACTCACAAAAAGAAAAAAGAACTTATAGAAGACAAAAGACACTATTTTAGAATTTACCAAAAACCCTACCTACTTTCTCTTTCTTTTTCCTTCTTGCTTGATCTCTCTCTCTTTTCTTTTATTCCCCTCTTTTCTTCTTAACAAATAAATAAAATTAAAACCCTACCCCACCTCATGTTTGACCTCTAGTATCAAAATCGAACTCTAACAATCTAATACGGCCAAAAAACATTTGTCTCTATTAGAACGCTTGAGCTAAATGTTGAGTCAACTATGTGTGTCCTGCAACCAAATAAGGAAAGTGAAGAAAACTCTAAGCTGATAAGAAAAGATCTTGATCAAAGGTTCGTCCTCTACAATATTTAGAATGGATCTTAGGAATATTAATATACTTGCCAAATGAGTCTTAGTCTCATTCCCTATAAATAAGGCATAAGACTATATGATAAAGGGGGTCCAACTCTTCCATTTTCACAAATACATTACACTATATCACATTTTAAACTCTTAGTGCTTAAGCATTAGAGTGGCCATGTTGTAGTAACATTTCAATAGCCCCATAGCTTAATTTCTATCTTTGTAAATGATTGAACCACCCCAACAAATTATAGCACAACTTAATTTTAATAAGAAATACTAATAAGTAGGTCTAAAGGATCAATTAAGTAATTTTAAGCTTTAATAAAATCAATTGAAGTTTAATATGTTGATTAGGCAAACTAAAAACCCTAATTAGACTAGAGGGGTGACATATATTAGAAGGTGAGCAAAAGGCATAAAGACAAGTGAGGCCCACAAGATCACTCTAAGGTTTTATGCACTAACCTTATTTTAAAATGGATTTGCCACTTCCTAGGGTTTTAGAACCCTCTTTACTTTATCTTCCTTTTGTGAAGGTGAAAAACCTACCCTTAACCTAAAGCCCTAAACCTCTAGCTAAAGACTTAACTTTATGCTAATCTAGGTACTACTCAATGTGTTTAACTTAGATTTTAAAGCTTGTTGAGGGTTTTAAGGAGTGCTACCAATATTAGACATATAGCACATGCCATGAAAGTAAGGGCTTTTCTTGCAATTTTGTGATTTAAGTTGGTTTTAGGATGTGATCTTTAGAGATTAGCACTAATAAAGGTACTAAGTTTTTAGGTGGAAAATCATTCCTTATTAGGAGGAACCTTAAGCACCATTCTTTCTTAGAGTGTGCAATTTGGATATGCTTTTGAGGTAAGAAACTAAATATTAAGCAAAGTGATGATTTGTGGTAACTATGAGTAGTTAAGTGCATTATCTTAGTGTTTGATGTAACTTTGCTTTCTTAGCATGAATTGAAAAATCTCAAAAATAATAAATGATGCCAAAGGTATTAAAAAGGAAAAATTTGAAGTCAATTAAGAAGGATTTACAAGGCTTAAGAACAATTGTTTTTTTTTTAAAGGACCTTATTGCCCTTAAATTTGGTTTTATTGATTTTGATCCTAAATTAGCTTAGAGACCCTAAATATAGCTCTAAAGCCTTAATTAGGTAAATAAAATCATTTTCAAGCTATTTGGAGACAATTAGTCGAGGAAAGTTAAATTTAGAGATTAACTGGCTAAAATAACCAAAATGCTCATAATTCTTGAGAACATAAGAGTAATTTAGGGAAAAGAATGAGTTATTTTTTACTTGAAAGTGGAGTGGGAAATAAAATCACTTCCCTAATTCACTATGGCGATGATTGTCGCTATATAACTTACTTAAATAGAATATGTAAGGCTATAATTACTAGGTAAGTTTCTAAATCAGTTTTAGGATTTTGAAATCGTTAATTAGATTTTGAAAAAAAAAATATTGGTTCATTTGATTTTCAAAAATTTTGAAGGTTTTTTGGTTTAAGGAAAACATAAGGATAAAAATGGGATAAGAGTCTAAGTTCTAGGGCCTAAAGAGCCTATAACATATAGACATATATGAACAGGTTATAATGCTATAGGTGGTTCTAGATGTAAATCCAAATATATAGCCCTGAAAACATAAAAATTAAGTCTAGAAAAACTAGAAACTCTATAAAAGTCATAGTCTATGTGATCTAAGTACACAAACTCGTCTTCATACTCCATGAAGTTGAGCCTTATCAAATCGTATAGGGGATTAGATTAGTCCCCACTTGAAAAAGAAAAGTGAGTAAAAGACCTAATATACAATAAAGCAAACACATATATGAATGTCAAATAAGCTTACAAACTAACACAACAAACAATCATACAGTTTATTAATTGTCTTATTTAAGTAAATAGCTAGCATGGGAGTACTCATGACTCTAAACAACATAATGGAGGACTTAGAGTCCGATTCCACTATAACGGCAATCAGGGTTAACAGGAGCAACCGGACTCTACGCCACTAAAATCAAAACCTAAGTAGTCTCATCTAAGTGACCTCACCATCATGTGATCCTCGCTAATCACAATATAGCTATATCATATTGTTTGTTGAGACCCATAATCCCAGACGACTCTTGATATACCTTTTTTTTTTCTTATAATACTAATTATTTAACGTAATTTAGTTATTGGTTACTCACCAAACCTTTACTTGATGGTTTAAGCACCTAATCTACCATATCATTTTGGAGCATATCACCACAATTATAATCCCAATCCATGAGTGTCACTTGTCAACTCAAGTGACTAAGCACAAGCAATAAGTAGATAATTAGTTGAGTTGATTACTAGTTTGGTTAATTTTTAACTTAGCAAGCAATACACATGTTACTACATACTTAGAAATGTTGAAGGTTCTTGAATTGAAGTCTGAATTTTCATTTGAGTAGATTGAATTGATTTTATGCATTAAAAGAGAAAACTTAAGTTAGTTAATTATTCTAAGTATTTAAATACAATTTTAGGGTTAGGTTTAGATTATTCAAGGCTCATGTAGGCTAGGAGCTTAAATAGGGATTACATAGGCTCAATTAGCCTTGTAGCTAAGTTAGCTCGAATTATTTACGATTTATTCACTTAAAATTGTTAGGTTATTTAGATTTGAGTTTAGATGTGTCCAAGGCCCAATTAGGATTTGGTCCTTGAAGAACAATAAGCCCAATTATGTTTAAGATTAGGTCTAATAACCTAAATTAATTCACTTAAGTCCAAATATTAATATTGAGTCCACTTTAGGCCTAATTAGGTTACTTTAATTTATTTTATTTAGCTTAAGCTCATTGTGTCCATATAATCTTATTTGTTGTGTCTTAGGTCCAGTTGATTATTATGCCAAATTTTAGTTTCATTTTAAGTTTTTAGTTGATTGAGGTCCTTATAGGGCTTAAGCCTTAATAGGATTTAAGGCCCATTTAGGTTTAATCAACTTGTTAGGGCCCATTTAGGGTATGGGTTCTAAAGATAAATGGATCCAAGTAAGTTTTTGGTCTTAAGTTCAATTCATTTTATAGACACTTCCATTTTTACCCTATTTAAATTTAGGAAAAAATAAAAAAAGAGAAAATTTGAAAAAAAAAATTATTGGTCAGGGGGTTTCATTTGTTGGTCCATTTCATTTTCAAGGGTCAAGCAAAGTCAAAGTACACATGTGATTTGACCTTTTTAAGGCTCTTAATGAGAACATTAAGTTTCTTTTGAAAATTTAATATTTTGACTATAATCCAAGTTCATTAATTTTATCATAAAAATGAAGTTGATTTAAATTGACTAATTTAAGAGAAATAAATTAACTAGATAAGCAATGAACTAAAGCTCGTAAAACCATCAAAATGAGCTCAATTCAAAAATTATTCTTTAACATATGTATAATAGACTTATTACTTTTCTTTTCTTGGGAATTGATTATATGGGGTTTGATTTGGGCTTGAACCAAATTTAGTAGTTAAATTTGGCTCAGGCTAACTTAAACATTTGAATGCATATAACTTGCATTACATAATTGAGGCATAAGCTAATAGCATGTTTAGAAAACACATACATTCACACTTTATGGGAGACTCAAGTTCAAATCCTTACTAGTGCAATATGCGCAAAATTTTTTAGACCATGTCAAATGTGGGTTGTACCCATGACTTCCATCTTCTTTAACCTCTGGTTGTGCTTATTTCGCACAATTTCCATTAATGATGAGCTCACTTTAAGCTCATTTTTTTTTTTGTCTTTTGTGTGATTCCATCCAAAATTATGGTGGAATTGTGTAACTGGCATAGGATACTATGAATTGAACACAAGAACATGACTTAAGTCATCTATTTGCAACATCAAATCAAACTTCAAATTTGGAAAAAAAATTCTCGAGATGTACACTAAGTGCGAATATGGAATGATAAGGCAAGAATCGAAGCTTTCTCTCACTTAAACATGTAAGTTCAGATCCTATACAGCCATTCTAACTCATCTAGTCCCCCTTAAATTGCCACTAGCCTTTGATTGAAGGAATATTTTGAGCACCTTCCTCCCCGTTGCATTCCTCCACTAAAGACTTGCTAAGCTTAAATGAATTAAGCTTGGTAAGAATAAATATAACTCCCTGCTTCTCATTCCAAGGGGACAACAATAGAAGCAACTCTTAAATCATCTCCAATTAAGCTCAATACACACTTTCTCTCTCTAACGGTTTCGGCCGACTCCCTAATCCCTCTCTCTAGAACTTCTCTCACTATACTCAATCTTGAAGCACAAGTTAATCCCAATAGATTCCTAAGCCTCTTTAGTTCTAGAAAAGATTAATCTTGAGCTTCAATTAGTTCGTAAGAGGATTCAATCGGTAAACCCAAATCGACCGTTGTTTACTGCCTCTAACTACAATCCTTTGCTACTCCTAGACTCAAACCAACGACACCAGTGGACTTATAGTTACTTCCAGCCTCAATTTGGCACCACCCAATAAGCCAATAACGACCAAAGTAACTCAAACAAGTTACGCTCCTCTACTATCCCTTTCTCTATCCAATTTGATCGTAGACTAACCTAAGCCATTTATTCAACTTTATCTGCAATTCTAGCCTATCTTTCATTTTTTTTCTTTTTCTTTTTAATTATTATTTTATCTGTTTAGTTTATCCTAAACATGAAAAATAACAAATAAATAGATAAGGATAGAAGCATGAAAATAAAACTAAAAAAAAAAAAGAAAAAAAAAAGAGAGAAAGGAGAAAATAATAAAAATACAAGGATAAGGCCTTTGTTACCTAAACACAATTTTTTAGAAAATCTTTAATGAAATCTTTTTCCAAAATTTAGATCAAATAGACCTTTTTTTTTTTTAAAGAACCTACAACAAATTTAAGACCTTTTCCCTAGGAATTTCTTTAAATAAAGATCAAATGGCTATCAACTTAAATGTAATTTGAAAAAAGAAAAAAAAATGAACTATGATAGTCTAATCCTAAATAGGCAGGTACATAAGCACCTACAGGGCAACCTCAACAATAATTTTTTTTTTTCATAAATAGAATATAATATATATATATAAGGTATTTCAAAAAATAATTTTAAATTTAAAAGGTTAAAGTAGCAATTGTAAGATTTTAATAAGGTAGCCCCCTAAATTCCAAAAGCTTTGGTTTTTATTTAAAAATTTTATGTGGACTAGTAGCTAAATTAGAACTAATATACTAAATTAGTCATAATTTAACATTTTTCCCAATCTTAATCGAATGGCAGCTCCTTTTTCTTCAAATTATATAAAATAAATTAAAACTTTTTTATTTTTAGTTAAGGATTTATATTAAATGAGTATATGGTTTAGTGTAAATCGGAGTAGGAAAAATGGAAAAAATTAAGCTCAATAGGATGGCAACTCCACTAGAGATTATCAAGTAGGCTAGCCACCCAAACCGTAGAATAGTAAAATTTATTTTTCAAAGTATTTATTTTTACTTGTAAATATTTTAATAAATAGTTGTACTGATGTTTATTTTATGCAGCATTTAGGGTTTTTTTAATGGGGATAGGGGTGGGGGTATGTTTAACATCAATGTATGTTAGATGTGATCAACCCAAACCATATTAGGAACCTAGGAGGTGGGGCCATTATATAAGTTCTAGGTGTAGTAGAATGACCATTGCTTGGGACATATTAGGCTAATCCACCTAATTCTTTAAAGTGGTTTATGATCCATTTATTTGAAAACATGAGAGGCTATAGAGCTTGAGAACCTTTAAAACTCTCTTAAATTGCATACACTTTTCATCAATAATAAAGTTGTTGCAGCATTTAATTAAAGTTGCAACCCAATTGATGCTTGAGTGTCCTATAAATGAACTCTTCTGTATGTATCTTGTGAATAACTATTATACTATTTCCTTGTAAATATCTTTGTGATTTGTAAACAAATTCCTTATAAATATATTTCCCTATATATTAGAATTATGATATAAACACCGAGTCTTAATAGGGTTGTGACTTAGTAAGTGTTGTATTACCTTAACGGTTCTTGCATTCATGTGTTTCCATACATATTTATTTAATTTCTTTGTTTAAAATAAAGATTAAATGGTTTGTAAATATTACTCATGAAATTGATAATAGTCTAGATTAATGGCAATCAATTGGTAAGGTAATAAGCAAGAAGTCAATAGTATGCTAAACATAACCAACTCTTAAGTCTAGCTACTTGAAGTAAAGGTGAATTATTAGAGAGAAAGAGCCAAGAGGGTAGATTTAGATGCGCAAACTCTCCTAGCCCAAGCTAAATGAATCGAAGGTGTCCTTAAGCAGGCACTAAAGATACTGCAATGACTAAGAACATAACTACAAGATTAGATTAATAATATTCAACCTAGTTAGTTGATTTGAAAATAATTGTTAATTTCATGAGTAATAATAATAAATGATTTTTTTCTTCATGAGCCATTTGATCTCTTTTTAACTTTAATTCCTTTTTCAATAATAATGCATAAGAGAGAGAGAGAAATAAGAAATAGATACTAGAATTTATAAATAATTTTTCCTAATCATCTTAGGTAACAAAATAAATAAATAAATTTTCAATCCTTTACCTTGTAAAATAGTCATTAAAAGCTCACTTCTACTTAATGTCCTTTTCTAAATACAATCTAGAAAAAAAGAAAATCAATTGTCTTACAAATAAATAATAATCATCTCATTTCATCCCCTTTGTAAATATTGGTTATTCCACTCATCTCCATCTCCTTAGGATCTTAGAGTCACAGTTGTTGCTTCAATCAATGTCTAAGTCCTTTTTTTTAAGTTAATTTTAAATTAAAAAAAAAAGAGAGAGAAAAAAAAAATTGCTAACAAGAATAGATTCTCCTAAGATTCCTACCTCTAATTGACTAAGTCTACTACCAAGGCTCATGATGGTTAGTGAAAACAATGACAATAGCATTGACACTTCTACTAACTCAAAGATATTTTCTCTAGAATAGACTGTGTAGAAGATGGATGAACAAATCCAATTTCTCACCAAAGATTTCAATCCTTTTAGGGTCGTATAACCATCACAAGAGTGGCATTCAAGGCCTACCTCAAAGAGACAATTGAAATTCCACTTCATGAAGGAATTACGCTCAACATAGTAATCAACATGGGCCTTAACATTGATGACCTAAAAAAGGAATTGGAAAACAAACAAGAGGAAATGGATAGGAAATTATTCTAGCAATTTTTTGACAAGATGAGAGTTCTAAAAGAACATGAAGGATTTAATCAAATCATTGACATAGCTACATATGGCATATATGCTTATCTAGAAAAATTCAAAGTACCAGACTTTGAAAAATATGATGAGACTAGATGCCCTAAAGCTTCACATAGAGTTATATTTATATAAGATGGCTCATTACACCAAACATGAGTAGCTATTGATCTAAACTTTGCAAGACAGTTTAATTGAGCTTGAGCTTGCATTGACTTAGTACGTCCTACTAGATCTAAATTAGATCAATACATGGGATAAATTAGCTCATGTGTTTTACAACCAATATAAGGTCAACATGTAGATAGCCCCTTCAATATGGGATCTTCGAGGAATGAACAAAAATAACAAGGAAACATTTAAGAAATATTTCTAGAGATGGAGAGGCATGGTAGCTAGAGTCACTCCTCCTCTCCTAGAAAAAGATCTCACCTCTACATTTATCAACACATTAGACGAACCATAATATAGGCATTTGATTGGTAGCACTATATCCAATTTTGAAGAAATAGTAGTTGTTGGTAGTAGAATTAAAGAAGCCATCAAAATGGGGAAGCTGACAAGAAAAAGACCAGCTTCATCAGATTCTGAGGCAACTATAAATGCTACAATATCAGAACCCATACAAAGCTAGAAAGGCCTAAAATTACCTAAAAGAAAATTTACTTATATCCTTGTCCTATTATCTAAAGTTTTTTATCATCTAAGAAAAGATAGCCTATTATATCCTAAAGATCCAATCCCAGAATACAAGCCAAGAAAATATGATCCAAATGCACAATTTGAATACCACATGGTTCAATAGAGACATGCTACAAATAATCGTTAGGAGCTGAAAAACAAGATCTAAGACTTAATAGATGTAGGGGCAATTTAACTAGACTTTATCCATGAATCAGAGCATACTATCAACATGTTGAACTTAAATGAAATCGAAATGGTCTAAAGTCTTAAAGAAATACCGATGCCTTTTGAGCAACTGGTTTATGATTTAAAGTAAGCTGGTCATTTGCAGGAGGTAAACTTGAATGATTGAACTCGAGTTGAAATTGAAGTGTAAAGGCTAATAGCTTTTAGGGTCATCAGGAGAGAAAAAGCTATAGGGAAGAAACCTATCATTTGACAGGAGGTTGTATCCTATGAAGAAAGACTCACAATTCTTGAAGGAAAGGTGATAAACTTAGGGGAAAGGATCATAGACTTGGAAATGACCATGGGCTTTATATTGAAAAGATTCCAACCTTCAACTCCTCTTATTGAGAAAACACCACTCCTTTAAACTCAAAGGGAATTATAGAGCCTTAGTAACAATGAGGGGCCAAAAATAAAGAAGTTAAAGGCCAACCTATAAAGTAAGAATTTACAAGTTTAAGGTCACAAAAGGCAATTTACTCCATTTAAGATCCTAATGGCTCAAGCCTTCATTAAGTTAAGGGAAGTTGGGATCATATCTTATGAACCCTTAAACTAAACTAAAGGCTAAGGAACTATGACCTATATATACAGTGTGACTATTATATGGGTCAAATAAGTCACTTAATTGAATTTTTTTGAGACTAAAAAATAAGGTTCAAGACCTCATAAATTCAAAGATTATCCAACCAAAACTCTTAAAAGTCAATAGATCAATGTACAGAAACAATTCTTCGTCAAGCTATAAAGGACCATCTTTAATGACTAATATTGAAAGTTTGATGCTGCCATATGATAAGTTGATCAGTCATCTAAAAAGATTAGGGATATCTTCTAAGGCAAGAGAGTAAGGGGCAAATGTTAGCTAGTTAAGAGAGTAAATATTTACTAGATTTGTAATGATAGAGAAACAAATCATTTGAATAAAAGTTATTTATTGGCATTTTTTAAAGGCATGATGTTAAAAGTACTCCACTTCGAGTACCAAATTTTTTAGGGGAATTAAGCCATTTAAGCTAAGGAAAGAAATTGAATAAGACATCTCACTAAGTGAAAAGTTTGGGATGAAAAGAGGCAAACCACATTCCAAACAACAATCTTTAAACACTTAAGAATTTAAGTGTCATCATTGTGAGGTTTTTTGGATTCATTTCTCAAATGAGGTCTATCTTAAACTTGATACACGATTCAAAATGATAGTAAGCATTCATTTCTTTATCCTAAAAACAATTATCCTAGTCAACCATATTAAGCCTCTGAATGAAGTATTTAAAAAAAAAAATCCTATCAAGAACCACCTCATAATGGGGCAATCAAGAAGATAGGGTCATCAATTAGGAGAAAATGATTAACTAATTTGTACTTACCCTACTTACATCAATTCAAAAGTGATTAATTGTCATTGATAATTTATTCCTTTGAGATTAAGAAGAGCCTAGATCATGAAAAGCACACACAATCTAAACACTTTGAACTATAAGTCATCTAATAAAAAAGAAATAATCACCTCTTATAGGTAAAAAAAAAAAAAAGGCCTAAGAAGGTGATTAAGGCTCATACATAATCAAGAGTGGGCCTAAAAAGGGTTGAAAGCGCTAAGGGTAACCATAAAAGCCACCAATTTACAAGCTTTTAAGAACTATAGTACAAAACCAAGTTCCACCTATAATACTGCCTCCCTATAAAAGGTTTTCGGATCATAGGAAATTTTTCATCCTAAACAAAATTGCTTTTGAGACTAGGGCAAGCACACTTCTAGTTTTTCCTAAGGGTTCTTAACTTGTAAATATGGGTTAAAGTAATGATAGGATTTTTTTATTAAAATCATAACCAAAAGCCCATGTTGCATTACAAATCCAAAAAAGAAAAAAAAACCTAACAGATTGATTTAAGCGTATCACTTACAAGATGAACTATAATTTTTGGAATTGTAGTCAAGAGTGAAATCTAGACTAAGAGGAGGTAAGAAAAGTCTTCTTAGACTAAATTAATCATTAATGAGATGTTAAGTCTCAAGTAGAAAGATGATTAAGCCATGCTTAGTGGAATAAAAGTCATTCACCTTAAGTTTAAAGATGGATATTCTAATAAAGGAGCTCAAAGCCTCTAAGGAAAGGTTTAAAGCCCCTAAAGAGGAAGAAATCCTCTAAAGAAATGATCCCCAGACAGAACTAGTCATTATAGGTAAATGGAAAGGCCTATTGCTTAGTAAGATTACTTGGGAATCTATAAAGAATCTATAGCTATTAGTGAATCTTTAAAAAGAAAAATTGAAAGTTTGTTTAAATTTGGAAAGGCTCTTAGTTGTTCTTAATGAACGGGGTTTATTATTTTCAACATGCTAGCTCCAATAGCCAAGTCTTACTTAAGTCAAAGTCAAACTATTTTTAACTTAAGGCCAATTCTATTCACTCTAGTAAGTTAGCCTTAATGATCAAGTCTTATACATTCCAATTTAAGTCAAAAGTCTTTATCTCATTTTTGTCGTCTCTTTTGTCATAACTTGCATGGATCACTTGCTCATTAAAGTGCTATCCAAGAGAAAAGTAAAAGGATCATTTGCTCATTAGAGCACTATCTTGAGTTAAAGTATCAAGGTCACTTGCTCATTAGAGTGTTATCCTAGAGAAAAGTAAAAGGATCGCTTGCTTACTAAAGCATTGTCCCCATTTTAGAATCGTTTTCACATTAAAGCACTATCCTAAGTCTTGTTTAAGGGTTGCTTGCTTATTAAAGCGCTATTCTAAAGAAATAAAAATTAAATGGATCGCTTGCTTTTTAAAGTGCTATCCAGTTTAAGAATCACATACTCATTAAAGCACTATCTTGAGAAAAGTAAATGGATCACTTGCTCATTAGAGCATTATCCTATTTTAGGATCGCTTGCTAAAAAGAATTTAGCATTATCCTTTTTTTTTTCCTTTCAAAATTGCAAGACCAAGTCTTTTATTAGAATTTTCGAATGTTCAGCTCATTAGAGTACCAATAAAACTTTTTCAAGTTGAAATGGCTTGTCTCTTTTGTCTTTGTGGTAAAGTTTTCCTCAAAATTCACTACAAAAGAGAACAGCTATAAACACTCCATTTTTACCTTATTTAAATATAGGAAAAATAAAATAAAATGAGAAAATATGAAAAATAAAAAATAAAAATTATAGGTCAGAGGTGTCATTCGTTGGTCCATTTCATTTTCAAGGGTCATGCAAAGTCAACGGGACACATGTGATTTGATGGTTTTTTAAGCTTGAAATAAGAATATTAAGTTTTTATAACACTTTAATGTTCCGACTATAATCTAAGTTCATGATTTTTATCCTAAAATAAAGTCAATTTAAATTGACTAATTTATGAGAAAATCAATTAATCGAATAAGTAATGAACTAAAACTCATAAAATCGTCAAATTGAGCTCAATTCGAAAATTATTCTTTAACATATGTATAATAGACTTATTCTTGATTTTTTTTATTTTTTAGGAATTGATTATATGGGGTTTGATTTGGGCTTGAATTAGATTTAGTAGTTGAATTTGGTTTAAGCTAACATTAAATTCTTAAATGTATATAACTTGCATTACATGATTGAGGCATAGGCTAACGACCTATTTGGAAAACACACACACACATTTCATGGGAGACCTAAGTTCAATCCCTTGCTTGTGTAATATGCGCAAAAATTTTTTAGACTGTGTAAAACATAGGTTGAACCCATGACTTCCATCTTCTTCTACCTTTGGCTATGCTTCTTTCACGCAGTTTCCTTTGTGACAAGCTCACTTTGAGCTCTTTTTTCTTCGTGTCTTTCACACAATTCCACCTAAAATTATGGTGGAATCATGCAATCGACATAAGATATTATGAATCAAACATAAGAACATGATCCAATATAAACATTTGAAGCATCAAATCGAACCTCAAAATTTGGAAAAAAAAAATCTTGAGATGAACGCCAATTGCAAATCCAAAATGATAAGGCAACAATTAAAGCTTCCTCCTACTTAAACAAGCAAGTTTGGATCCTATACAACCATTCCAACTCATCCAATCCCCCTTAAATCACCACTTGCCTTTGATTAGAGGAATATTCCGAGCACCTTCCTCCTTATCGAATCCTTCCATTAAAGACTTGCCAAGCTTAATCAAGCTTAGCAAATATAAATACAACCCTTAGCTTCTCATTCTAGGGGGATAACAATAGAAGCAATAGTCAAATAATCTCCATTTAAGCTAAATACATACTTTCTCTCACTAACAGTTTTGGTCAACTCCCCGCTCCCTCTCTTTAGAATTTCTCTCATTACACCTAATCTTGAAGCATGAAGCCAATCCCAATAGATTCATGTGCCTTCTTAGTTCTAGGAAAGATCAATCTTGAGCTTCAATTAGGTTGTAAGAAAATTAAATTAGGAAACCTAAATCGACCATTGTTTACTTCCTCTAACCACCATCCTCCATTGCTCCTAAACTCAAACCAACGATGTTAGTGGACTCATAGTTACTCCCAACCTCAATCCGACACCACCTATTACATTGATTTTTTTTTCAACTTAAATGTAATTTTTTTTTTCAAAAAATTTGAACTATAATATATCTAATCCCAAATATTAGGTACATAAGCACTTATAGGGCGACCTCAAAAAAGATATATATATATATATATATATATATATAAAGGTATTTCGAAAAATAAATTTAAATTTAAAAATTTAAAGTAGAAACCATAAGGTTTTCATATAGTAGCCCTTGAATTTCAAAATATTTGGTTTTTACTTAAAAGTTTTATGTGAACTAGTAGCTAAATTAAGATCGATCTGCTCAATTAGTCGTAATTTAACAATTTTCCCGATCTTGATTAAGTAGTGACTCATTTTTCTCCAAATTAGATAAAATAAATTAAAAATTTCCTAATCTTAGTTAAGGATTTATGCTAAATGAGCATAGGGTCTAACGTAAATGAGATTAGGAAAAATGGAAAAATTAAGCTCGACATGATTTTTTAGAGTCATGTAAACCCATTTTATTTTATTATACTTAAGTCTAGTTCACTTTAGGTATTTAATTTAGTTTGGTCCTTAGTGTAGTTTGGGGCTTTTTTTGCGTTCTTTATTGTGATTAAGCCCATGTAGGGTATGAGCCTTAAGAGAGGAATGGGCTCAATTAAATTTTGGGTTTTAAGCTAATTCATCATTCAAGATTTCATTAAGTTAATTTCTATCTTCATTCATTTATGATAATCAAGTAGTTAAGCATAACCAATTCAATTATGTTTAACTACATGAGCTATCAATGGGGAGGGTGAAAGGGTGGTCCTTTGGCCTATATGGATGAGTTGACTTATGATTGGGCTAGCCTTGACCTTGATTTAATTAAACTAATTGATATCAGGTTTAAGTTTGTTACTTTTGAAAGCTTAAATTTTAAAGGGTTATAATTTATTCATTTTAAGCCTAAATTAAGTGAAACCAAGACTATTTAAACCCTTATTACTTCCATTATCTATTTTGACATGAAAAGCCTTATTTTATTCATTTGAGTGCCTTGGAATTTCCAGATTACATCAAGTTATGAATTTACACCTTCAAAGGCTCATAACTTGTCCGATTTAGGTCCAATTCACTTCAAAGTGAAGCCCACTTAATTCTATGTCTTTCTAGAGTCCAAATAGTATTTATATTTTAATTTTAAGCCCAATAAACTTCCAAAACAGCCCTATCATTCCATAACACGCCCAAAACATCATATCTCATCCTATCTCACCCATTTTTAACATAAATCAGCCTTATTTTGCATCTAAACAAACATTTTCATTCTTAAACCTACTTTTAGGCATCATCCAACACCATTTTGATAAGAGATTGAAGCTTACATTGATGTAGGTGAAATTTCTCCAAAGAACAATGTGTGCTACCTCTCTTACTACTCCCAAAAATGTATTCCTTGGAAAAATTTCCAAGTTATTTTGGTTCGAATTTGATAAAATTGATTTTAAAAACAAAAATATCTCTTTCTTTTTTTGGAAAATAGGTTTTTAAGCTTTGTAAATCCTTCTTAATTAATTCCAAAACTTTCCTTTTTATTCCCATTGATCTTTTTTATTATTTTTGAAATTTTTTTCAAGAGAAATAAAAATTACACATATACTAAAAGTAAGGACATATGGTACCATTTAGCATAAACCCTCAAGCCCTAGTGGTCCCCCTTACTTTTTCCCTTAACCTTAGCTAAACCTACCCCATAAATGCCCCATTTGGTCGAGACAATAGCAGCAGCCCCTGTTGGCATTTTCTAAAAATTTCACATAGGTAGTAACAAAAAAAAATGAAGCTTAAACCCTAAACCCTTAAATCTAGTGCTAATTGCCCTTTAATTAGTTACTAATCATGCTTTTTTTTCATACAAGTTCTAGGTGAAAATCAAACAAAAGACACAACTGGAGTGCTCTCAATCCTGGTTTAAGAAGGCTTGAGGTATGTTATGGTTTGTATGATTTAAGTGAGATTAAGTTCATTTAGCATGAATTTAAGTAGTTATTAGTGAATTTCTTGTAAAGGATACTATTAGAAGAGCGAGAAAACCACTTGGGTAGTTCTTAGAAGTGGTGTTGAACATTGATCTAGAGAGATTAGTTCAATCTCCATTAAGGTAAGCTATACAATGTTTGATTGGATGATTTAAGGTGATTAGAAGTGGTTTAACATAGGGTTTAGGTGATTATTTGAATCTTAATAAGTAAGGTATAAAAACCCTATGATCATGCCACCTCCATAATGTAAACTGGATGTCTTTTTGATGATTTTATATGTTGATACATGAATCAACATGCTAAATATAATGTTATGTATTAGGTTTGATGATAGAAATGGGGATTGATGCATGGTAGTTTGCAAAGTGTAAATGAATGTGTGTACCAACACTTTAGGAAGTAATTTGGGACTAAAATTTTATTTGAAATATGATTTAGATGATAAAAGATAGTAAATTGATGATTGAATTATAAGTATTTAGATTTGGGAGTAATTTGGATGGATGATGAATTTGATGAATATGGTAAGCTAGGAGTTAAAAAAATGATGAAAGTGATGAGTTGATTTAATTGACAATCCATGAATTTCTAGTTTGTTCACATGATGAATTTAGGAGTGGTTTATGATGAAATTGTTAAGTAATTGGTCTTTGAGATTGTGATTATCCTTGCTTATTAAATCAATGTGTTTAATTTAAAAAATTTATGATTTATTGTGTCTAATTTGAGTAAATTTGGGTGAAATATGTTTATATATGAATAGAAGTTTTTTTTTTATGTAAAATGAGGTCAAGAAGTTGAATTGTATTGGAATTAGGCTAGTAAGAATGAAACATGATGATTTGGTCGTGGTTTGGAGTATTGAGGACACTTTGGAAATTATTTAGGTTTAAAATTGAAATATAAATTATCTTTTAGACACTAGAAAGGGATAGGATTAAGTGAGCTTTGGTTTAGAGTGAATTAAACCTAAATTAGATAAGTTATGGACCTTTAAAGGTGTAAATTTGTAACTTGATGTAATATGGAAATTCAAAAGCCCTAAAACGAATAAAACTAAGCTTTTTATGTTAAAGTAGATAGTACAAGTAATAGGGGTTTAAATAACTTTGTTTTTACTTAATTTGGGTTTAAAATGAATAAGCTATTACCTTTTAAAATTAAGGCCTTCAAAAGTAATGAATTAAACTGTAACATCAATTGATTTCATTAACATGGACTAAGGCTAGCCTAGTCTTAAGTTGGCCCATACATATAGGCCTAAGAACCACCCTTTACTCTCTCTCATGGGTAGTTCATATGATTAAACATAATTAAATTAATCGAGCTTAATTAACTTGACTATCCGAATTGAACCAAAATAGAAATTAACTTAATGAAATGAACTTAATTAGCTTGATGAACCAAAAACCCAAAATATAACTAAGCCCATTCCCTTCTTAAGGCCTATACCTTAAATGGGTCTTATTAAAATAAAATATCCAAATTAGGTCTCAAATTATATTAAAACCGAATCAAATTAAATATTTTAAATGGACTAGACTTAGGCATAATAAAATAAAATGGACTTACATGAATTTAATAGAAACTAGGTAGTTGAAGACCAAAAAATTACTTTGGTACATTTCATATTTAGGGCTTATATCCTAAATGGGCCCTAACAAGTCAAGAAAGCCTAAATGAACCTTAAACCTAAAAAGGCTCTAAATAAACTAAAGACCTAAAATGAAATCTAAATTTGGCATAATAATTAATTGTGCTTAAAACATAACAAATGAGATCAAATTAACACAATAGGCTTAGGTTAATTAGAATAGATTAAAAATAACATAATTAAACCTAAAATGGGCCTAAGAATAACAATTAGACCTAATGACTATGGTTAGGCCTAAATGTAATTAAATCGGCCTAAACACCTAATTGAGGGCATAATAAACCAAATGAGCAAATTAGATGGATTAAGTCCTAATTAGATAAATCACTTCAAATAATATGATTAATTAAATTAATTAGGGCTAATGGACTTAATTCTAAATATAATGGGACTTGTTATTCTTTAAGGGTCCAAACACCTTAATTTGCCCTTTGGGCCTTAGACATATTTAAACACAAATTTAAATAATATAATAGGCTTAAGTGAATAGACCTTAAATGGTTCAAGCTAAATTAGTTAAAAGACTAATTAGGCCTATGTAACTCCTAATGAGCCTATAACTAATATGGGCCTTAAATAGCTTAGCCTAACCTTAGAATAATTTTCAATTCCTAGAATAATTATTTGAAATACATTTTCTCTTTTAATGAAAAAAATGAGTTAAGCTTACTTAATTAGAGTTTAGACTTCAACTTTAGAACCTTCAACCTTTCTAAGTATATAGTGACATGATCATTGTTTGTTAGGCTAGAAAATTTAACTAAACTAATAATTAACTTGACTAAGTATTTAGTTGTTGCTTGTGCTTGGTTACTTAAGTTAGTAAGTGACACTCCTAGATCGAGATTATAGCTATGATTGTATACCCTAAAATGATATAATATTGTAGGCACTAAGGCCATCAAAAAATGACTTGATAGGTAGTTGATAAGTGAAATTGCATCGAATGATAGGCATTGTATTTAGAGAGAAGTCATCTAAGGATTATGGGTCCTAACAAGCAATACGATATAGTTGGATTGTGATCAATGAGGATTGCATAATAGTGATGCTACTTAGATGAGGCTACTAGGTTTTGATTTTTGCGATGTGGAGTCTACCTACTCCCATTAACCGCTAGTTGCTGCTATGGTAGAGTTGGACCCTACGTTTCCTATTGTGTTATATAAAGTCATGAGTATTCCCATGCTAGTTGTTTACATTAATCAAGATAAAATAAACTATATGGTTGTTTGTTGCTTTAATACTTAGGCTTATTTGACATCTATGTACATGTTTATGTTACTACATACTAGGCTTTTTGGCTCACTTTTCTTTTTTAAATGAAAACTTTTCGACTAATTCTTTATATGATTCAATGGGTTTTAGCTTCAAGAAAGAGTACAGGGACAAGTTTGAGGATCTAAATATGGAGACTATAACTTTTACTAGTTTTCTTGTTTCTAGACTTAGTATCTTTTATATATATATATATTAGGATTTATTATAGGGGCCACTTATGGCTTCATGTCCTATTATTTATGTCTATAATTTGTAAGCCTCTTAGGTCGTAAGACTTAGACACCTATCACACTTTATCTACACGTTTTTCCTTTAACCAACAATCTTTCAAACGTTTTCAAAATCAACTCATTGCCAAATATGTTTTTAAAGTTTAATTAACATTTTAAAGGCCCTAAAACTGGTTTAAAAACTCACTTAATAATTGTAGCCTTATGTATTCTATTTAAGTAAGGTACATGGTGAATTGTCATTTCCATAGCAAATTAGGGGTGTAGCATGAATACTCATGAATGCCACCACCCTTAAAGCTAATCTAGGCCATGATAGTGTTGATTAGTTAGAAAACATGATAGTCTAGATGTTAGATTAAGGTTCTATAGGTTAGAAGTAATTTTAGAACTTGAAAATGCATGCTTCCTCTCCTACAATGAATGCCACTGCCCCTATGTGTGTATTGTGATTTGATTTTCTTTTATTTGCATTTTGGGTGTACTAATATGTTTAAATGATGATGAATGGTAAAGTTTAGCTTAGGAAATGATTTAGGTGTTAAATGACACTTGTATATTGCTAAGATGCTAAAATGGGTTTAGCAATGCGTTTAGTATGTTTAGTGACAAATTAAGTGCCTAATTTTTAAAAATTCCAACATGTTTAATTTCTTGGCAAAGTATGGTTTTCATGTTTAAAGTGATTTTTGATGATACATGTGATGATTTTAGAGTTAGGAGATGATATTGAAGTGATATGGTGAATATATGATGAATTGAATACATAAAGTTGAGATCTTAGACTTGAAATTTGCAAATTAGTTGATTTTTCTAATTTTCCAAAAATTTCCTACACTTATGAATGTTTTTATGAGAGATTTTAATGCACGCATGATGTACATGATGACTCTAGGAAGTATCGTAATAAAGTGCTAGTAATATAGTATAATAATGTATGAATTTTAGCCAATTTCAAACCCATTGTATGTTCTTATGTTTAAGGGCACATTGAATGTTTATATGAATATTCAAAGTTTCTTTGTGAAAACTCCACTTTGATCCAAATTTCATCAAAAATGTGTTTTTTTTTTTAACCTAAATTCAATCAATTACATTTTCAAATAACTTTTTGGTTAAAGATTCAAGTTTGGTGATTAAAATCCTTAAACTCATAACACATTAACACAAGTTTTAGAATTTAGTTTTGAATCAAAAGTTAGTAAAAATCATGGTTTTATGCATTTTAGGAGATTTGGCATAGTTAGGAAGAACAAAAGGGGATAATGGGCTTACATGTAAATCAAATACATAGAAACCTTAGATGGGCTTTAGTATAGACCAACTCATTAAAACCCTAATGTTGGCCCTCACTTAAATGGGCTCATCTAAAATTAGCCACCTTGACCTAAGGCTAGTTCTCTTGAATTTCATAAAATTTTTTAAGTATTTTGGCCTAAATAAATTAATATAGGTAATAAGTATATTAGATCAAGTAATAAATCATAATGGGCCTAAAATGTAGTAAGGCCCAAAACCAAAACAAGAAATCTAATTGGGCCAAAACTGGACATAATGTATGAAAGTGGGCATAAGGTGGTAAATGGGCCTAAAAAATAGATAAACTTATGGTTTAAATGTGATGAACTGTTAATAAGGGCTAAATATTTACTATTCATTTTAAATTGTATCAACATCAAAAACTTTGTTTAAACCCATTGTTGTGACATATATGTTTTTTAACACCATTGTTGCCTAACCCTTATACATAGAAGATTGAAAATATAGAGATGCTGCCATTTCTCATTTAGTCTATATTCATTTCTTCTCCATGTAAGCCCTCGTTAGCCTTTTTGTTATAATCCATCCAATAAAATGAAATAAACTACTTACCAAAATGGAAAATATTTGAAACTCATTTTCTTTTATTATTATTTATTATCTAATTCACACAACCTAGTTCTTATTGGAGACATTATAAATGAATTTACACTTGTTTCTCTCAGCTTTAATATAACACCAAATGTTAGACAAACTCTTCTCTTCTTAAAAAGAGTTTCCTGCATATGTTGATGTCCTTTCCTTGTCTTTCTGGGAGTATCTTTTTCAAGTGTTCCATATACAAACATTAGTTTCTTAGATATTTTAATCTAAATATCTCTAGAAAGAAAAGGCTAGATAGTGTTTTCAATACTTGCCTTGTGAATAGGTCTTGGAGTAATACTTGATAAAGGCTCCCCTTTACCACTTTTCTTCTTTGTCCCAAATTCAATGGTCTTAGTAAATTATGGAGGGTGATAAGGAGGTGCAAATTATTTTCCATAATTGTTAACATTTTGTCTTTACATTCCGTCATAAGTAAATATGTTATTTCACTTACAGATTAACAAATAACAAGATAAACAAAGTATTTTGACATTACATCAACAATTATATAATATAATGAAAACATTGTAGGTATAACCAAACAAAAAATATATTATGTCATTAAGCTCCTTTACAATACAAATGAGTCATTAATTACATGAACACAGGGTAAAATACAATCACTTTTCTGAGGTTATTATGCACCTATGATGTCAAAAGCAAACTCTTTCACCATTGTTTTCATTGATCATGGTGGACGATTTCAAAGGTGACAAGTGTTCCCACCTTTAACCCCCATTTTTGCTACAATTGCTCACCATAGGGTAGGTCTTTGTTGCTTGCCTCTTGAAACATAACTCTTCACACTTGATCACAATGAGGAATTGATGAAATTAAAAAATTAGGGCTAAGGTTTTTCAAAGTAATTTTTTTTTTAATTTATCAAGAAGATTACTTTAGATGTTATGTAATGTGTTTTTTAATAAATTAGAATGTCCTTGTCAATATAGCATGTCAACGTGTAAAAATTATTTGCCACATGTATGCCACACGGATTTTGTTTAATGCAAGTTACTTATTAATTGGACAGAGACACTAAATTGCTCAATTTTCAAACTTATGAGCATTAAATTACCAATCTTTAAATTAAAGACACTAATTTGCCTAAAGTCAAAAGTTGAGGCACCTTTCCTTAGCCTTAATCCTTATTTTGGATAGAATTAAAGGCTTTGACCTATTTGGGTTGAGGTATAGTAGACTTAGTCTTTAGTAATTAATTAAGATAAGACATATTTGGATTAGGAGTAATAAGAGATTGAAAGATTACTTATAGTAAGTAATAATAATAATAACCTTAATTAATTATGTGCCCTAAATCTAGTAATTAAATCCGCACACCTATTAATGTTGCGCGATAAATTAAAGTTTTGATCTTTTTTGTCAATTTTAGGATGTAAAACAAGGGAAAGAAATATTTTTGGGATTTTCTGTATTGATATGAATGGAAAATAAAGGAATATGGGTGAATTAATCTCAACGATATGATGCAATCCAAGCTAAGTTTAATTATAATTTAATATGATGCACAAATGATAATTAAACGGGTTTTGAATTAAATTAATTTATATTAAGCACAACTAATTGAAATCAAGGGTTATCACTACAACTCATTGTGAATTGATAAGACAAAAGGAATAGAGATAAACTCTAAGGTTTTACTGAAAATATTAACTAAACTAATAACAAGTCTCATAACAAAGTATTTATACTAATCCTTTACAATCTTAGAGGCATTGCGTAATAAAATAAAAATAAGACTCTTGTCAATATTAACTAATATTGGCTAATTGCTTGTTATTTTTCAATACTGGCCAATTGCCTATATCTACTAATAAAATATTACTAAATAATAAAAAGTTTCCTAAATAAAAATAAATCATAAACATCTAAAATATTTAAAAATAATAAAATAGCATATAAATATTGTTAAAGCCTAAAATATATTATATCTTTATAATAAGCTCTACACATAATTCTTTTGAAGCCAAGTCATGAAATTGATCCCTATTAATTAATTAAACCTTAAATGGACAATGGGCCAAACTAGTATAAGGTTGAGTAATAACCTAAGTGAAGAAAAACTAAATCAACACTTAGGAATAATATTAGTATTAAATTTACCTACGACTAATTTACATTGGATCTTCAATAATCATATTTTGAGTTGGACATTCAAACTTACCATGCTTATCCTTTTGTGCTTATTGGTTAAGGCATGTAGTAACCTTCCATGTTGCATGCTTAGGCAGAATTCTAATAACTTGATTAATATGTAAACTTGACCTAATTAATTGAGTGTTGAGTATGCTTGGTCATCTTGGTCTAGCGAGTAATACTTTTGGACTAGGATTACATTTGCAATTGTAACTACTGGGATGATACAATAGTTAGACACTTACGCCATCAATAGTGGCTTGACTGATAGTCAATAAGAGGGAATTATGTCAGTGTAAATGTAATTGAAAGTGGAAAGAGACAATAATGAGTGTTGTATGATAGTATGTGAATATGTGTGCAATATGTTATGGATGAATTGTGATGATTATTGTTTGGATAACAATGATGAACTCTCGATTAATTAAACCTTAAATGGATAATGAGCTAAACTAGTCTAAGGTTGAGTAATAACCTAAGTGAAGTAAAACTAAATCAATACTTAGGAATAATATTAAGATTAAATTTACCTATGACTAATTTACATTAGATCTTCAATAATCATATTTTGAGTTGGATGTTCAAACCTACCTTGCTTATCCTTTTGTGCTTATCGGTTTAAGCATATAGTAACCTTCCATATTACACACTTGGATGGAATTCTAATAACTTGATTAATATGTAAACTTAGCCTAATTAATTTAGTGTTGAGTATGTTTGGTCATCTTGGTCTAACGAGTAATACTCTTGGACTAGGATTACATTTACAAGTGTAACTATTGGGATGATACGGTAGTTAGACACTTACATCATTAATAGTGGCTTGATGGATAGCCGATAAGAGGGAATTATGTTGGTGTAAATGTAATTGAAAGTGGAAAGAAATCATAATAAGTGTTGTACGATAGTATGTGAATATGTGTGCAATATGTCATGGATAGATTGTGATGAATATTGTTTAGATAACAATGGTGAACTTTATACAAGACTACTTTTCAATTGTTGTTGATTTGCATAGAGCCTGGATTATTCTTGCATCCCCTAGTAGCCCATTAGGATTGGACCTTGATGTTCCTCATTTCATTACTTAAAGTCATGAATACTTTTATGTTGATTGACTACTTGCTACATTAGCTATAGGCTTGATGTGGCATGCTATGTATGTGCTTGTGGTTACTATTGCATAGAGTTCTTTTAAACTCACTCTCCTTCTTTTTTAGGTGAAGATGCCTACATGGACTGTTATTACAATTTGAATGGTTATGGTGATGATGTTTTGGAAGGGTTTGATGTTGATGGGCTTGCTAATTTTGCTTAGCACCCTTGGATATCATGCTGGACATTAACCATTATAGGATGTTAGAGTGGCTTTATCCACATTGCTATTACAATTAGACCATGGAGTATGGAATGCATTTATGGACTTTAATGTTGGACTAGACCTTTATGTTTTGGGCCACAGGCCTTAAGACTATTAGCTATGTTTTAGACTCAAACCTACAGACCATATCTTATGTTATAAGATGTTTCTAAGGCTTATTCTACAAAGTTATTCTCTTTTGTTTTTAGATTCCTCAAATGTTTTTCCAAAATTTAATCAAACGATTTCAATAATCTAGCATTTTGAAATATTTATCAAGTGAATATGAGGATTTAGGAGATAGTAGAAAAACATAAAGATTATTATAAAAAGTTATCCAATAATAATTGAAAATTGAAATACACAATTGATAAATTAAACAATAACGGAACTGCAATTTATTCAATCACATACTTAACTACATCAATACCTAACTTTTGAAGGTGTGAATATTGATTAGTATATACAACACTCACAATAAGAGAAAGATGGAGAAAATCTTCTTCTTCTATGTCAACAAATGGCTAAACCTAATCCTATCTAATCTTGAAGACTAAAGTTATTAGCTATATTTTCAATGATTTTTCAAAAGTAAAAAAAGAAAAAAAAGGAAAAAGTGAAAAAAAAGAAGAAGAAAAATGCTAGGTTTTATTATTTCAATGGAAGTATTATATATAAGAATAAGCAACCCTTTTTTTTAATATGAAAGGTGTGCTTCATCAAGAACCTTCATTTTTAAAATCAAATTTAGAACCATCGTATCGGTGTCCCTTCATTAGTTTAAATTTCATAAATTATCAACAAATTTAGGTTTGAAAAAAGTTTGTAAATAAACCTTATTATATCTTATTTTAAATGCAATTTTGATTTATTTTTTAACATATAATATATATTTGAGTTTGTATATGGAAAATCGAAATAAATATAGATATTTTTTTTATCTATAATAAGTTAAGAAATATCCATATAGGTTGGACCTAATAGTACATTCAGCTGACAACTACCTTGCCATTCTTTCTTGGGACGGATCTCTTTCTATTGAAAATAATGCATCACGTCGCGTACAAGTCCATACTATTTTGTAAAAAGGCTTGCCCTTCTGACTATTTGCTGTATGGTGGGCTTAATTGAGTCGTCTGCCCCAATAAAAAAATAGTAACCCCAGCCCAAAAGTCTTCCCATTCGACCATAATAAAAGTCCACCAATCTACTCGATATTGTTATACACTCTCCCAATTCCACCAACGTGCGTTGCAAGAACGTAAAGTCTATCCCTCTTCGTTCATGCAATTACAGTTGCCTGTTCTTCTCTAGATTGCACTCGGGCATCGATTTATTCTTGAATCCTAAGTTATAATTGAAAAGGGGCATCGTGAAATTTGGTATTTTATTCGTTTTATTTCTCCTGTCATTATATCTATTATGTTATGTTCTACTGTGTTTCATTCTAACAAATAAAGTGTAATGCTGTTGATTTGATATTTCTTCTATTTTAGCTTAATAGTTTACATATATTAGCCATAGAAAATTCTTAGCAGCATTGTTCAAGATATCGGATGTGTGGATGTTGAGTGGTTTGACGCTAAAGCGGTCAAAGAACTCCTTTCCCCTTGCATGAAATGGAAGGGAGAAGGTATAGGTTGAAACTGATAATTTTTAGCTCAATAAAGCATCTTGATTATCTTTGCAAGTTGTTGAAGACATTGCATACTTAAAGACTAGTTTTTTCTTATTGTTCTTTTAATCTTGTTAACTAGCAAATGCCGCATCTATGATGCGTGTGCAAAATTAGTAACATTAAATGCATGAAATGTTACTTGTGAAACAATTATATAGTTAATTTTGGATGATTAGAAATATAGTTAAAAAAAAAAAGTCCAACATATAAGATGTTGAAAAATGACAACTATACCAAACTATATAAACATTTGCCTTCTCTAATAGAATATAAGACAATAGTGTTAATTATATAATTTATTTTCTTTATGTACAACTTACCATGTCAAAACACATTGTTAAAAAGTAAACTTAAAAGGAGTACCTCGAAAGAATAAAGGGTTACATACTTAAATATTGCTATTTTTGAAAAAATTTATTAAATATTATATTCATAAAACATATTACTAAAATAGGTTTCGACGTCGTGGATCATGTATATGCCTTTAGAAATACTGGAAAATTTTATACTAAAGATACAGACCCAATTACACCTTCAGTACTACTATATATTATTATTATTATTATTTTGCAACCTAGGAATCTTGTCCTGCAAACCTATAAATCTTATAACACTGCAAACCTGTAAAATTATTATAAAAGTATGTCAGTAAACCTAAAAGTGATATAGTAAATTTACATAGTAATATATAAAAAAAAAATTTGTACCAATAATTTCTAAATAAATACGAATCCTCAATTCATATGTTCACATTTTCATCTTTCAATTTCCTTTATAAACTTCACTTTGCAAATTTTTTTTTTATAATTTGTGTTTTACATAGATTTTACTTTATTAAAATACGTGTGTGGGAATTTCATCATCAAGATTTCGGTATGTTTTCTTAAGAAAAAAATTATTTTTGTTGTTGTTATATTACTTCGGATAAATGGAAAAAAAAAAGACATGTAAATATATATACTGCATAAATTTTATTGAAATAGTAGTTATTGATAATTAACTATTAATTAGTAATTAATTAATTGTTAATATATCATTAATTAATATTAGTAAATGAATTATGTATATATGTTATTATAATTTATTTTTGTAAATGTAGCTATTAAATTAAGTTATTATTAATTAACTGTTAATTATAGTGATTAATCGTTAAGATATTGTTAATTAATTGCTAAAAAATTAATTAGTGAAAAATTTTGTATTTGGTAGAAATGTAAAATAATTGTATGGGCTAGTAGAATTAGTCATAAAAGTAAGGGGTTGGTAATTATCCGTTAATTAAATATGATTATTCATTAATATATCATTAATTAATTAGTATAAAATTAATTAGTGACAAATTTCATATTTGTTGCCAATGAAAAATATTTGTATGGTTTTGTACAGTTAGTCATAAAAGTAAGTAGTTGTTAATTATTCATTAATTAAAGTGATTAGTCTTTAATATGTCGTTAATTAATTATTGTAAAATTAATTAGTGAAAAAATTTTCATTTTTTGTGAATTGAAAATATTTGTATGGTTTTGTAGAATGAGTTATAAAATTAATTAGTTATTAATTATCCGTTAATGAAAGGAGATTAATCGTTAATATATCATTAATTAATTACTATAAAATTAATTAGTGAAAATGTAAAATATTTGTATGGTTTAGTAAAATTAGTCATAAAAGTAAGTTATTGGTAATTATTAGTTAATTAAAGGTGATTATTCGTTAATATATCGTTAATTAATTTTTGTAAAATTAGTTAGTGAACAATTTTTCATTTGTTGCAAAGTGAAAATATTTGTATGGTTTTGTAGAATGAGTTATAAATTAATTAGTTATTAATTATCCATTAATGAAAGAGGATTAGTCGTTAAGAAATCGTTAATTAATTACTATAAAGTTCTAAATCCTTTGATTTTTGTAATTGAATATTTAAAAGTTTTTACGAATATAAAAGTAAGTATAGTTATTAAAGCTATATAGGGCTCCAAATGCTAAATGCAAGATTTAAAATCCTCACTTATTAGGGAATATAAAGAAAATAAGAACAAATGAATATAATTCACTAGCTCCCAACTAACTCAAATACTATAATTAGCATTTTAGATAATTTCACAAAGACAATGATTATTTCAAATATAATTGTCTTCCACTAATTTGTAATATGGAAGAGATAAATCTTGTGGCTTTACAGGTATTACACATACAAGAGGTATCTGTTAATTTAAAATTTAATTGGATTTAGCACCTCAAAATTAATGGTGACTACAACATGTAGATTAAACTCTACCTTATAGAATCAAGGTACGTCACACCTGATAAAGGTATTAATTGTCTTAGGCTTATTATGAGCATTAAGCCTAAACCCTAGATACACGAGTAGTGACTTTTGATCTTGTTATCATACTTGGAATTAGTAAATTATAAGTCTTTTACATTTTAAGTGAGTCATTTGAATTATTTACATTTATATAAAATGAAACTAATTCTTTTTATAATTTTATGTGAGCCATTTAAAAAGTGGGCTTAGTTCATAGTTGGTGCAATAACAATTTAAGAGACCCAAATATCTCAATTGAATATGATATGAATGATTTAGTTAGTTTTTTACATAAATACAAACAACTTAATCAACTTTTCTCACAAATACAAAGGACATATAGTGTACTTTTCACATTCATACTCTTCGTAAATTTCTCTCCATATTCTACTTACTTAATCTCATTAACACATTTATGACACTCATGGCTTATCTATTTTCATTCTAGTAGAGCATTGGTAGTCACATGTACAAAACAACAACTTGTTCATTTTTAGGGATGTAAATAATAAGATAGATATATCTTGCAAGCTATTTAAGATGGGCTTGACATTAATTCAAGCTATTGAGTCTATTTTGAGCTTAAGTTACTCAAGTAACTCATTAAATCAAACATGAGTTTCATTATGTTTGGATTAAACAGCTTTTAAGTTGAGCTAAAATGAGCTTAATTAAATCAAGCTTGAGTTAATGAGGTGTCAATTTGAGTTGAACTTGAACTCAAAATTCTAAACTAAATCAGTTTTAAGCTCAACAATTTATCATATCAAATAAACTATAAAAATCAAGGTCATCAATAGGAATAAAGTCAATAAGTTCTTATTTTTGCTAGTTATAATTTACTTTGGTGGGTTATTTTTTTGTTACTTAAGAACTTGAGGATAAGGTTCTTTAGAGCTAAGGCAATTGTAATGGTCTAGAAAATGTATGTGAGTATTAGTTAGAAGTTAGTGAATGGATAAAAAAAATGAAAATAATAAAAATCTTATAAAAATAAAGATCTTAAAAAAATTTTATCCTCTCTTCCCATCGTTCTGTACTCTTAAATAATTCTTGAAATTCTTTCTTCCCAAATTAACATTATGTAGCTAATTAATATAATTGTGCAAACTATTTTATAGAATTTTACTAATTCATAGCACAAATTAGCAAAATTAAAAAACTTGTAATTACATTTTGAATGCATGATTCGCTTCTACAAGTACAGCAAAGGACTATTTATAATACCCACTACAGACAATAATTAACTAACTAATCTAACTAATTAATTGTTAAATTAATATATCCAATTACATGACTTATTATCTGCTAAAATCATAATGATTTATTACATTATATTCAGCCAATATAAACGCAGATAAACAACTTATTTTAAACACTAGTTATTGATTTTCAAATAAGTATAAATCAAACATAGAAGGACATAATAAAAACAAACTAACAAAATCAAGCAATCCATATGTGGCTAGAGAAGAGCCCTTATTGCATTGTTCTTCAGGGACATAATATTACTCTAATAATCAAATTAAATATAGCGGAGAACGTGTTATCCTTATAGGATAGCATAGTCATTCCTAGATGGGATCAAATGAGTCGGTGAAGACCGTAAAAATACTCCATCAAAGCAAAATTGTCTTAAAACGTACTGCTGCTAAGGAGGCCAAAAGCAGCCAGGAAACTTTAAGGAATATATTCCTGAATCGAATATTTAGGAGCACCAATTTATTTATTTATTAATTATATATTATAAAATGAAACATGACAACCTAAGATTTAAGTTTAGAGCACAGATAATAAAATAGGCAAGAAATTTTATTGAAGATACTGTACAATAATTTAAGTGATGAATTTTAATAAGTGAACTAAGTGCAAATTGGATATCAAACACGTCAAATCTAGCATTTGAAGTACCTATCAAGTGATTATGAGAGTTGAGGAGATAGTAGAAAATCACGAAGATTATTGTAAAAAGTCATCCAACTTAATTCTCATCTATACGAATATGCATATTATTCTTTATTCCAAATAAATCAGTATTTCCCATCAGCAGCCAATCAATAGTTTGGTTAGAAACTTGCAATACAATAGAGCCAGAGGAATCAATATTCTACTATGAATTTTGCACCTAGCTATATGCATATAGGGTAGAGGTGTAGAATCTTGATTAATCCTTTTAGAAAATCATTACAAATAAAAACCCTAGATCTTTCATGTTTGATCATTAAAAAATTAATTAATAAATATGCAGAAGCGTACCTAAATCCATTGCAATCAACGATTTTTTGATTGTGCGTTGGCCTTCTAGATCTATACGTTTTCTTTGAGAAGATCCCTTTTGTTTTCTCTCTATAGTCTATTTGATGATAGGATTCAAAGAGACAAGAAAAGAACGTATGAGTTGGGGACCATAACTACTATTTATATAGATAACTATGTGTTACCTTTTTGGTATTTCTATTTTAGCCCATCATAAAAATAGAAATTACTCATAAGGTATCTACACATAAAATGGACCATATCCTATTAGATACATTAAAACTCAAATATTCAAATCTTATTGATCACTTTTAATTGAGCTTAATTTAATATGATAGCCCGCAACACATAATCGTTTCACATATAAGGCCAATGTTGGATTAAGGATCTAACAATCTCCCACTTGGACTATATGTGTAACTTTACAATCATGTTCTGCAAAACCATATGAGCTCAAATTTGCTGTCATGAACTGAATGTATCTATAACCAATCCGATCCATCATTCATATCAACATAGGATCAAAGTGGTATTCATTACATTTATCGTAACTCTACCTATCAATAGTCACAATGCTGATATAATTGAATGACATGGATCATGATATGGATGTATAGTAAGAAAATTCCATACAATATGATCTTAACATGACTATTTTCTACTGGTCCACCATAAACCTTAGTGAGATCAAACCATGAACCAAAAACAAGTGTAGGTAAACAAGATACTTTATTTCTACAGAAGATATCCTCAAAACATAATAAACCAGAAACAACTTATTAAGTTTGTCTATGACATAAATGCATTTAAGGTAACAAACTCCCACTAAAACTTAATGTCACTTAAGGTCATGACACCCATATGAGTAATGTGCTCATGAAACACTTTGGGTTGCACTCCTTTAGTGAGCGGATCCGCGATCACAGAGTTTATTCCTATATGCTCTATAGACAACTGTCCACTCTGAACTCTTTCTTTTACAATTAGGAACTTGATGTCTATATGCTTTGACTTTGTCGAGCTCCTATTGTTGTTAGAATATAGAACTGCTGACTTATTGTCACAAAATAATTTAAGTGGCCTATTAATAGTGTCCACAATGCGCAGCCTTGTGACAAAATTTCACAACCATATTCCATGATTGGATGCCTCATAACATACTATAAACTCTGCTTCCAAAGTAGAAGAAGCAACAAGGGATTGTTTTATGCTCTTCCAAGAGATGGCTCCCCCAGCCAACAGATAGATGTAGCCTGATGTAGGCTTCATACTATCTTGGCATCCACAAAATCGGAATCAATATACCCAACAATCTCAATTTGATCTGACTTCCGATAGGTAAGCATGTAATCTTTTATTCTCTGTAAGTACTGCAAGACCCGTTTGACTGCTTTCCAATGGTCTAATCTTGGATTACTCAAGTATTGCCTAACATTCCTGTAATGTACACAATATCTAGACGCATACAAACCTGAGCATACATTAGACTCCCTTCTACTGATGTATAAGGAATCTTTTGCATTTCCTTTTCCTCAAAATCATTCTTAAGGCACTGACTAAGACTAAATTTGTCTCCCTTAGCTATAGGCATATCATTTGGTTTGCAATTTTGCATGCCATACCTTTTGAGTACCTTTTCGATATAGCTCTTTTGTGATAATCCAAGAGTACCTCGAGAGCAATCTCGATGTATTTCTATTCCTAACACAAAAGAGGCATCACAAGATCTTTCATCTCAAAATTCTCAGTTGGAAATCTCTTGGTTTTGTGCAATAAGCCTATATCGTTGCTGGCAAGCAATATATCATCAACATATAAAACCAAGAAAATATGCTTGCTCCCACAAAACTTATGGTATATACAATCATTGACCAAATTCGACTCAAAACTAAGCGAAGTGATCACTTGATGAAATACCATTGTTGAAATGCTTGCTTAAGTCCATAGATGGATTTTTTTAAGTTTACAAACCATATTTTTTATATCTCCCAATACAAAATTTTTTGGTTGTACCATGTAGATCGTCTCATTAATGTCACCATTGAGGAAGGCGTTTTTTACATCCATCTGATGTAACTCAAGATCGAATTGTGCCACTAATGCCATTATAATCCTAAAAGAGTCTTTGAAGAAATCGGTGAGAAAGTCTCTTTATAGTCAATGCCTTCTTTCTATGTAAAGCCCTTTGCAACAAGACGAGCCTTATACCTCTCCACATTGCCTTTTGAATCCCTCTTGGTCTTAAATATCCATTTGCAACCAATGGGCTTCATACCTTCTGGCAATGGGACAAGATCCTAAACGTCATTGTCTTTCATAGACCTTATCTCTTCATTCATGGCATAATCCACTTCTGAGATTTAGAACTTTCAATGGCTTGACGAAGTTGATTGGATCATCTTCCATCATTCCAATGTCAACCTCATGTTCTTGAAGAAATACAATGTGGTCATTTGGTAATGCACTTCTTCTTTGTCTAGTGGATCTCCTCAATGGCATAGGTTCTTGAGGTGGTAGAGTTTGTTCTTCCGGAACAGTGTCTTGAATGGGATCTCTAATATTGTCTTGTTCTGTTGTGTTTTGAAGAAGATCGGGAATGGAATCTTGACCAAATTCAATAACACCTATGGGAATATCAACATATTCCTCTTCAAAGACAATATCTCTAATCGTATCTCTCCCGACAAACTCGACATCCTCAAAGAACCGAGCATTTCCCGACTCAAATATCGAGTTTAGTTGTGGGATCATAGAACTTGTAACCCCTTGATCTTTCAGAGTACCCAACAAAATAGCAACTCACTATTCTTGAGTCCAGTTTCTTTTCATTGGGCTTATAAGGCCGTGCCTCAGCTGGACATTCCCACACATGTAAATGTTTTATACTAGGCTTTTTTTTCAGTCTAAAGTTCATAAGGGGTTTTGTTAGTTGCTTTAGTTGGAACCCTGTTAAGGATATATGCTGTAGTCTTAAGTGCTTCTCCCTAGAGTGATTCTGGTAAGGTGGAGTGACAAATCATACTCCTTACCATGTCCTTAAGCATTTTATTTCGTCTTTCAGTAACACCATTCATGGTGGGTAAACCAAGCATAGTGTACTGTGGGACAATACTGCATTCCTCTAGGAATTTAGCAAAAGGTCTTGGACGTTGTTCACCTGAACCATCATATCTACCGTAATATTCGCCACCATGATCAAATATAATGCTTTTAATCCTTTTGTTGAGTTGGTTCTCAACTTCAGCCTTATAATTTTTAAACATATCTAAAGACTGTGACTTTTCATGAATGAGATAAAGATAGCCATATCGTGAGAAATCGTTTATGAACGTTATAAAATATTGTTGACCATTCTAAGAAACTGTAGGGAATGGCCCACAAATATCTGTATGTATAAGTTCTAAGACATCTAAGGTCCTATTGGCTTCAAATCTCCTTTTATTGGTTTGTTTCCCCTTTATACAGTTAATACAATCATCAAAATCTGTAAAATCTAAAGGGTTTAGAATTTCCTCTGACACAAGTCTCTCCATTCTCCGTTTGGAGATATGACCTAATCTTTTGTGCCATATTGTAGCAGAATTTTCATTAGTTAATTTTCTCTTTATATCTTGTGTACTTGCTTGCAGGGATTCATTAAATAAAGCAATAACATCAATCAAGTAAAGATTATCATAAACAGATAGAGAACCAATCCAACTAATTTTGAATCATGAAACAAACTGAATTTCTTATTCCCAAATGAATAAGAATAACCAAATTTGTCCAAAGTAGAAACAGAAATCAAATTCTGTCTAAATGACGGTACAATGAATGTTTCATTAAGATCCAAATAAAATCCAGTCTTTAATAATAATCTAAACTTCCCGATTGCTTTAACTTCAAATGTCATGTTGTTACCCACATAGATTTATCTTTCACCATCACTTGGTTTTTGACAATGTAGGTAACCCTGCATAGACACACTGATGTGAGTTGTTGCACTAGAATCTATCCACCAAGTGTTTATGGGTACTAAAGTTAAATTAACCTTAGAACAAACCAAATTAAGAAGTGTACCTTTCTTAGCACACCAAGCATGATAATTAGTGCACTGCTTCTTATAATGCCCTATAGCTCTATAGAAGTGACAACTAATACCATTTGATGTATCCGACTTCTTTTGTTGTGTCTTCTAAGGTACCATATTTGTAGCTTATTTATCCCTTTTTATTTTATTATCCTTATTCCTATTCTTAGGGGTTAAGGCTAGGTGAGCACTCTCAATCTTATCTTGCTTTAGCCTTTCCTCTTCTTGAATACGGTGCGAGATGAGCTCATTCAGAGACCAAGTCTCTTTTTAACAATTATAGCTCACTTTGAACTGGCTAAACTGTGCTTAAAGAGAAATCAAAACCAAATGCACTAGTAAGTTCTCTGTGAGGTCTAGCTTGAGTGCTCTTAGCTTGGAAGCAAGATGAGACATCTCCATGATGTACTCCCTAATATTGCCCTTGCCTTTGTACTTCATTGAGATTAGGTTTGCCAAGAGTGTACTTATTTCTGCCTTTTCATTCTTAGCAAACATTTTCTCAATTTCATCAAGGAACTCCTTAGCCTTAGTTATCTTATCAAATATTGTACTTCTAAATGCTTCTGGAATGGCCTTCTTCATGATCATCATACACATGCGGTTTGATTTCTCCCACTTTTCCATCTCCCTCTTGTCATCAGAGGTACTCTTATCAATAAGAGGTGAAGGAGAATTAGTCCTTAATGCAAGGTCGAGATCCATAACTCCAAGTACTATCAATAGATTATCTTTTCACGACTTGAAGTTAGTGCCATTTAGCATAGGAATGGAATTGATGTTGGTAGTAATATTAGCAGGATTATTCATAACTGAATAAGAACAAAAAACAAATAAACAAGCTTACATAAGTCTTACAACAAAATAATAATAATAAATTCAAATAAAGGTAAACCCCATCTCAAAATACCGAGTAGCCCATCAATATTTCATCTTTGGACAAAACATTAACTACTAAGTGGTATCTTGGCGTAGTAATCAAACACTGACAATAAGAACATATCAAACAATAAAGCTTCCTTTGGGCCGATTTATTGTTCACATGTAAAACTAAATAATCATTACAAGTTTATTACCATAGGTGCACTTCCAATTTTATTAAACATTAACCTTCCTTTAGGCCGATTAAAAATTCACAGAAGTTGTAAGCACACAACCTTTTATATTTTGAAATAAATTAATTTCTACAAGAGGACCACTTTAGCAGTATGTTGCTTCAATTAATTCATCTCAAAATACGTATAAACATACCAATATTCAAATTTAAAATTATATCAAACATTGACTTAAAGGCAACTCTAATTTTAGCTAAAACTTATTGGTCTAAGCACCTATATCCAAACATGACTCAATAACTTAAACATTAAAATTAGAGTTCAAAAGAAAATTAGCATACATAAATACCAATCTATAAGTGATTATGGATATATATTTAAGTACACGTGGAGCACACCGTGTATGTGGGTTTAAAAACTGATAGAAACTTACACGGTTTGAGTACACGGCTGAAGGCATGGCTGTATATGTTGGGCTAAAAACTAATAGAAACTTACACGGTTTGAATACACGGCTGAAGGCACGGCCATGTATGTTGGCCTAAAAACTAATAGAAACTTACACGGTTTGAATACATGGTTGAAGGCACGACCGTGTATGTTGGCTAAAAACTAACAGAAACTTATACGGTTTGAATACACGATTGAAGGTATGGCCATGTATATTGGCCTAAAAAACTAACAGAATCTTACACGGTTTGAGTACACGGCCGTGTATAACTATGGGTCGAGACCGTATATACAGAAGAGTTTGGCCGTGGAGGAAGCAATGTGATGCATCGTTTATTGATGCGGTTCCTAATTCGTTCGAAGATGGACCATGAAGAAAACCTTAATTCGCCATAGTGAATTACAATCATGGAAAGCAAAATCACCGTGGAGAGATCTGATAACATATCGGAATCATGCCGTTCCTAAATACTGTTCGTGGAGACAATATTGAACAAGATAATGGCCATTGATTTTGACGTGGAAAAATTGCGAGGAAATTATTACGATAACATATCCGATAACATGAATGATCGGAATCGATTTGAGACATTTACATATTTTAATTTTTGTCTAAAACCTAATTTCCAGAATTAGGGATAATAACACCTTATAAAAAAATTACAAAAGTAATTCCTAATGATCAAATAATGTAGGCTCTAATACCAATTGTAGAATCTTGATTAATCCTTTTGTGAAAATCATCACAAATAAAAACCCTAGATCTTTCATGTTTGATTATTAAGAATTAATCAATAAATATGCAGAAGCGTACCTGAATTTATTGCGATCAACGATTCTTTGATTGTGCGGTTGGCTTTCCAAATCTATACGTTTTCTTTGAGAGATCCCTTTTGTTTTCTCTTTATAGTCTATCTGATGATGAGATTCAAAGACACAAGAAAAGAACGTATGACTTGGGGATCATAACAACTATTTATATAGATAACTATATATTACATTTTTGGTATTTTTATTTTAGCTCATCATAAAAATAGAAACTACTCATAAGGTCTCTATACATAAAATGGGTCATATCCTATTAGATACATTAAAACTCAAATGTCCAAATCTTATTTATCACTTTTTATTGAACTTAACTTAATATGATAGTCTGCAACACATAATCGTTTCACATATAAGACCAACGTTGGATTAAGGATCCAACAAGAGGTAGCAAAGCAACATGGATGTCTCTCTTAAAACCTTGCCTAGCTGCCTACTATTCATGGGCAGAAAGTGACTTTGTAGTCGGGACCATTAGGACAAGTGAATGTGCTTGTGACATCTTCTTGAGGGTAACTATAAGCATCAGGACATAAATATTTAAAGAACTTGGAGTAGGTAGTTGGACCACATTCACTATCATTACAGCAATACTCACTGGTCTTGAACACTGTACACGGATTGTTGCATCCACCCGAAGCCTTCAACTTCGCGGGACACTGGCTGACAATATCCGCTGAGCACCGGACTCCTTTACAAGCATCGGTGGTTGGGCTCAACTCGACCGGCAAGTTGAATCCGTCGACCAGAGATATGTCGTAGAAGTCCAAGCTACTCTTATTCATCTCGGTCGAAGCGAACTCCACTAATGTGCTTGGTTGGGTACCATAGCCTTTACAAACGAGTCCACCATTACAGTTCCCGGAATCGCATTGACCCTGTCCATTGGCATCAAAGTTGCAATTGGTTCGGCCCCAAATGCGTGCTGTGTCCAGCTTGATATAACTGTAAGGGACCAAGACTCTCCAGTCTGAAGCTGTTGCCCGCCACCTGGTGTGGCAGCGGCCCAAACCGTGTACGAGCATTGATTGACAATCTTGAAATTAGCTCCATAGGATGAAGGGGAAAGCGTCACAGCAACAACGACAGAGAAAATGGCTACAACGGACATGGTTACTTCAAGACACTTTAATTTGATTTTTGAGAACTTTACTTTATTTCTCATATATTGAGTATATCAGGTTGCTTGAAGTTCACATTAGATGGATTAGGGGAAAGATACGCCTTACATAACTTTTCTGAAGACTTTTCAAAAAAATTTCATTACACGGTAGACTTGGTGCCAAATGTTACGCGTATTAGTTCCTCAAGGTTACGCGGAATACATTTGAGATGTCTCTGACTCTACGTCAATTTAGCAGGTGATTGTTGTTATAAATTATGCTAGGACATTAAGTTGACTAGGAATTGCAAGACTTTATTATGAGTTGAGATGTTTCAAATTTTTAACAAGTGCCTCAAGGATTTCAATTAAGAATACTAATTGTAAAGCTCAAAATTTTCCTTAATTCGACTTATATTACGCCTAGCCTACTCAATATAAGCGGCTTAACAAAATTAAGAAAAATTTAGAAAAAAAAACATTTTAAAACAACTTTATGAAATACTAGAGTTGCTACTTAGCCAAAGTTGGGAAAAATAGGAAACTAGGATCAAATGGGTGGATTAATCCTAATTTCAACCATTAGTTGTACAAAAACCTTTCATATAAAGAAGATTTTAAAAAACCAGTGGAAATTGAGTTCGAGAGCTATTTCATTTAAAGTCTTTTGGTTTTTATATAAGAATTTTCAAAATAAAAAAGTGGCTTTATTAAAAATTTCTTTTACTTTTTATTTCCATTAAAAATGATTAACAAGTATGATAAAAGATACTCATGAAGAAAACAATCAATGTAAGTAAGGAAATATACCTTTTCCATATTTCCTTGCAAAGCTAAAATAATTTGTTAGGTTTTTACCAAAAAAATCTTTAAAAAATAAAGCTAGAAGAACTTTTCATATTTTTCTATAAGAAAGAAAAGGAAAGTTTGTACAAAAAAAATATGAATAAATAAATTTAAACAGAAAGCAAAGAAAGCACTATAACTAGATTAACTAAAATAAAAGGCCATTTTTTATATATAATTTCCTACAAAAGAAAAGAAATTAGTAATATGACACAAAAGAAAAAAAATATTTTTAATATTTACTTCGTTTTTTTTTTTTACTGGTTTTAGGAAAAAATAATATTTTTATTTTTTATGGTTACTTCAAAGATGCCTACATGTCCACTAAGTTTGATCAATGCCTTCTAAAGGCATAGAAGAGGAACAATTTGTCACATTACAAATTCCTCCAGAATTGTCCATATCAATGGATTGAGTAGAGATACATCCATCTCCATTTTAAAGTGGTAAGACTGGCTCTAACCTTTCATGGCAAGTAAGTATGCCTATCATAGTAAAAATGGCTCACTTGGACTCAAGATATTTAAGATATAAGCAAGTATGCATAGAGACTATAGAATCAATATTGAATGTAGGAATAGTGTGTGTAATATTATTTCCAAATTATTGCACCCCTTGGAGAGATAAGAAGCTCCTAGAGATGCTCAAGGTCCAAGTTTTAGTTTGTTGATTAATTTGATTTTAAAAAAAAAATCGACCTTTCGTCATTAACCAATTTATTATTTTCATTGAAAAACTTTAAAAGCCTAATTTTTTTTTTGTCTCTTTTTGGAAAATTCTAAAGAAAATCTTAATTTTTATTTAAAAAAAAACTCCATTAAGAGATTTATTTGTGAAAACATTTACCTAGGTTTCAAAAACCTTATTTTTAGAGAAAACATGTTTATAAAAGAAAAATAAGTATCGAAATGAACATTCTTCTTTTTGGAAAAATTTTGGTTGAAAGGAAAAGAAGAGATTTTTGTCCTATTTTATTTTATTAAAAAAATTACAAAACATGAATACAAATATTACATATTTATTTTTATTTAAATAAACAAAATAATAAAAAATAGAAATTAAGGGGAAAAAAATGACTTGGCTTGTGTTAGGCGGCTCATGGTCGGTTTAGGGGCTTCCAGTGGTGGTTCATAATGGTTCTTGAGTCGATCCAACTCTTGATGTTATGGGTAAGCAAATCCTTCAATCAATTTTAGGATCAAAAGCTTATATCTTAATCATTTTCACTTGAAGTTGTTCTTCAAGCTTATAAACCTACACTTCAATTCTTAATCAAATTGGAGCAATACCTGAATTCTTAAATGTAATTGATGGTTAGGCTTTACTCTACTAATGATAGGGAATAATTTTATGGCTTTGGTTCACTTCAATTTTCTCTTAAATGAGAAGAGTTGAAGAGAGAGGGGGGTGGTCTAGGTTCAATACCTAGAGAGAGAAAGAGTGGATTTCTTGTAATAAATATGAGCTTGTTAATTTGTCTTGTTACAACCCACCCCACAAAGAATAAGTTATAGGACCTTTATTTATATGAACTAGTGATGAGTAATAGCTAGAAAACCTTAGATTTGAAAAAATATTGAATCTTTGTTGTTAATGGGTTTTTTCTTATATCCTCTTAGTTTTTACTAAATTTGATCACAAATTTATCGATATTTTTTGAAATTGAAGATACAAATGTGTTTTAGAGGCTTTACTTGACTATTGTATATGTTTATTTTGTGATTTGCAAGTAATTTAGTGTCTAGTTGCTAATTTCAAATTGGATATAATGCATATATATTTTACTTTTTTTTTTTGGGTTTGTTTTTAGGTACTTTCCTCTATTATAAAATTCAAATTTGGAGTGCAATGGACAGTACTTTAAGTGCATATTTAATTTCCACTCTTTGTTTGATTTAATTTGGCTAAAAAATGAGAAAAATCAGGTCACCAATATAAGAGATCGATTAGGCTTTTTTTTTTTTTTTCCCTTTTCTTTTTTGGTTACTCGGTCAATCTTAAGGAAGAAGATGTTTGGGATCATGTGTTAGCACATGCCACATGCCCCCAAACACGCATGTAATGCATGCACCTATTTCAAATAAAAAAGGGCACAAACGCACCCTTATGGAATTAAACTTATGACCCTCTAAGCCTCACACACAAACCTAGTCACCTTAGCTATGGTTAGTTTTTGTCATGTATTGCACCCAATTTTATTTAATCTATTTTGGGCTGACTTTATTGAAAGGCTTTAAAAAAAAAAAAATCAAGAGAGCAAAAATGTGGTGTCTACACTAATTAATAATGTAGGTTGAGAATATATGAGCAACAAAGAGGATAAATTTAGATGAAAACCTTGATCCTACACAAACACATAGTGAAAGTATTGAATTAGAAAAAAATACAAATGGGAGCATTTTCATTATGCTTATCTAATGAAATGTTCAATACTATTGATTCATTATTTAAAAGAAAAAAAAGGTAATAACAATGTAGCAAGTTCGTTTGGAAAATCAAGAAAATAATATATATTTTATTGTAGAATTCACTCATAATTTGCCATAGATTTTCATAGTTAAGTGCGCTTGTTTCTAAAATCCTTCTTTCTTTCTTTCCTTTTCTTTTTTTTTTAAAAAAAATTATTTAATACTTAGGTATCTTTATGTCTAAATTTTGTTCTAGATTTAAATCTACTCCATCAAGCAAGGTTCATTGAACATTCTTATGATCTTTGATATCTATTTTAAAACCTTTGTCTTAAGATATCCTTTATAAAACTAGTAGAACTTATTAAATATAATTGGTATTTAAATAACACAATTTATATTAGACATTCATGGTAAGAGATGGATAATTAAGAAATAAAACCACATAATGATAGCACATAGTTAATAAATTGGAGTTGATTTATTTATTATTTATTTTTGGTAGACTTAGTGAATTCATACATAAAAGATTATTAATTTTAAGATATAAAACCAACCAAGTACTATTTTTCCAGCACAATGAAAGTAGTTTAGTTGTTATAATGTATCGTAATAGATGAATGAAATTTATATGTTTCATAGGATACTTGAAATTTAAAAGATTTGGTTCATTTAACTAAAGTTGTAGTTTTCAAGTGCCATGTAATCCTTTCTCAAATGTAGAATACTATAATATGTTATACATACCGTATAAGATATCTGTTATACAAATGGTTTACTTCATTAAATATAATCAATACTTAAGCATCACAATTTACATTAGATTGCTTATAAAAGAGATGTTAAGTCAATGTAGTAGCCAACATGTTCAAATAGTCTGAATTAAAACCTCATCATGATATCATATGGTAAATAGATTGAAGTTTGTTGATAGAACTTTTTAGACATGCACCTCCAAGGCTAAATTTAACTTGTTTGGGTCCTTATCCAAGCTCTTTGTGCCTAAATCGATCTCCAATATACTACCATAGGATCAAAAGTATCATGTCCAACCAATATACCTTGATCTCAAGCTTAAAATAATTATGCACATCCTAACATTGGATAAGGAAGAAATGCTTCAAACAAATAAGGAAAGGAGCTAGTCAAAGATATATCCCCACAATATTAGAAAAGAATACCGAACATGAATGTACTTGACAAATCAAGACTAGTTACAACCCTATACACTTACGCATTTTATCATCCTAAAAACCCTTATTCTAACTTAGGCATTGGAGTGGCCTTATCGGAGTAACCTTTGACACCCCCCATAACCTATTTCTCTTCTCTTGTAGGTGATTAAGCCATCTAGAAAATCTCAGCACAATAGAGTTGAATGTTTTTTAAAGTGAAGTTAGCCAATTTTTACGTAAAAGATTATTAGTAACTTTTGATATAAAACCAATTTTAATATTTCAATACATCTTTTCTAGCACAATGAAAGGAATGCATGCAGTAATAGTGATTTTTTATAAAGAATGAAAAATAATTATATATTTCACACTATATGTGAAATCCAAAACAATTCAGTTCATTTAATTAAACACAATTCTGATTTGAATTTCAATTTAATTTGTGGATAAAGCCACCATACAAATAAATATTAGACTTTATATGAAGGAAACACGAAAATAAATTAAAATAAAATTAGGGATAAACAAGTAATTTCAACTTCTAACTTTCTTATAAAAACCTAGCCTTGTTGTCATTCAGAAAACCTATAGAGTCAACAACCACTCCCTCTCTTGCTCATCCTAGCCGCCACCACTCTCTCTTCGCCTTACCTTTATTGTGCAAGTTTTCAGTAAATATGATGATAAGAAACATAACCCTTTTTCTAGGAAAAGAGTTTCTATCTTTTGTTGTAAGATTTCTAATAGATGAACTTATGGTCAAATTGATTTAAGGGAATTAACAATATAGAATGAAGCAATTGTAGTGGTGTTTGCACAAAGGTAGGATAAACACCTTTTCCACTCCATGTGCAAGTTTCCAGGATAATTTAAGTGGAATTATCTCTAAATTATTATTAACTAATCTTGGGTATTGTTGAAGGAAAACCTAAGGTGGAGATTTATATTAAAATTATTGGGTGGAGTTTAGCCATTTTATTCATTTGTTTAAGGATTTCACTATACTCACTATGTTGTAAAAAATTGAAATTGTTTAAATTGACTTTGATTAGGGCTGGAAATTCATATTAACTTATTGTGTCTCATGTTCATATCTAAATGGATTCGTGTCTTAAAAACCTTAACTTGTAATCCAATCAATTTTATTAATCATGTATGAAAACCAAAACTCTTATTATTTTATAATTTTAATAATCATGTTTTTTGTCTGTGTTTAATCCATCTGTTAATTAAAAAGATATAATTTAAATTATAAAAAAATTATAAATACATAAGAAAAAAGGTAATTATAAAATCAATATTTACAAATAAATATAATATAATTTTAACAGTTAAATATAAAATTATAATATAATAAGAGTTTAATAAAATAAAGTTATATAATTTATAACATAATATATATTATAGGAATAGTGTTGTCAGTGTTACCTAAACTTTGGACAAAAGTTCAAGTTACTACCTAAAGTTTGAATTTGCTAAATTTATTACTTAATTCAAAATGCTCATATCACTAATACTACCATATTAAATCTTGCAATGATTTATTTTTTCAATCATATTCTTCAACCGTTATTAGTATGACATATGTCTCACTTGTTTAAAAAATGTCATATTGACATTGTTGGCTCTAGTTGTTGAACACAATGGAAAGGCATTATTTTTTTTTGTTTTATATAGCTCAACATGTTTTTGTATCTTTTTTTTTTTTTAATTACTGAGTCTAAGATGTGTAAAAACAATACCAATGTGACATTCCTTAAACTAGTAGGTATGTATTGTGCTAATGATGATTGAAGCATATGATTGGCTAGGTAATTGTGTCACAAGATTTAATGTAGGTAGTAACAAGACACAAAAAATTCGAATTGGATACTAAAATTAGTAAATTTAAATTTCAAATAACAAATTAATTTTTTATCAAAAGTTTAAGTAGCAATTGTAACATTGTCCCATATGTACAATGTCATATACTCACACGTGTACATATATATGTGATACATATTTATACCTTATAGTTATATATATATATATAGGTTATATATTTGTTATATATGTTATCTTTATATATATGTTATATTGTTTTATAATTTATATTTAAATAAAGTATACATATGTTATATGTTACATATAACATATGTATTTAAATTATGTATTACATACATCATGGGTAGAAAGTGACTTTGTAGTCAGTACTAGTAGGACGAATAGATGTGCCTATGCTTGTAGTCGGTACCAGTAAGACAAGTGGATGCACCTGTGCTTATAGGATAATTATAAGCATCGGGGCATAAATATTTTAAGAACTTGGAGAAGGTAGTTGGACCACCATTACCATCGTTACAACAATAAATGCAGGTGCCAAGCACTATACACAGGTTGTTGCATCCACCAATAGGGAAGTTAACAAGATGAGTTTAGGCTGGGTTCAACAATCCTGTTACCTATCTCGTTATCCTAGGGGATTCCTAAACTCGTCTCAAACCTTATAGGATTTTTTATAGAGTACTCGCTACTCATCCTAAACTCTACAAGATTCCAATAAACAACTCGAAACCCATTCTAAACTTATTAGAATTTTTACTTTAAAAAAAATATTATTAGTTGAAAATCTTTACTTATTTATTATGACTATTTTTGTAAAATATAGCTTATGTTCTTGGAAATAAATAATATTTGCACTTTTAACATATCTAATCATATGTATTTTAATATTATTCGAAAGTCTACATGTTGCTAAATGAAGTTGTCGACATAAAAATATTTTTAATTATAATAAGATAAAAATTACCGAATTAACCATACAACTTAATAAATAACATAATGAAATAAAATGTAATTAATAAGTCTTAATAAAAATAGAAAATTTCTAAAACATATAATAAAGGCATTAACCCTATATTTTTTGTAATTCTTACTTAATAGTTGACTCTCATAGTCTTCAAATCTAATCTTTTTCGTCATCCATCTGTGAACCTATCAAAAGTGGAAAAAAAAAACCATAAAGCATATTAGAGATAAAGTAGTAATAGTTATTTTATGTATAAAAGACCCTACCATTGTATAATAAAAATTTTTGCCTCCCTTCTCATTTGATAACCAACTTTGATTGCACATTAATACTTTTATTGTATCAGGAATTAGTCTGCTTCTATATAAGCTAATTACTTATTCACTAGTACTAGATGTAGACTTAGAAGTAACTGTAGACATAGGAATAGCCAATGTATCCTTAACTAGTTCTTGTAATGTAGAATATTTAATTTCATTTATTTTTCACAAGTTGAGAATATTAAAATTGTCACTCCAAGGTAACATTGCTATTATTCAAACCTTTAGAAAGTCGAGATTTACCTCTTAATTGATATTCTTGACCTAGTTCGTAGAAAGTAAACCTAGTTCTTATAAAAGTATTTATGGAATCCTAAACCTAGTTCTTATGGACAAAAAAAAGTATTTATTATCATACATTATAGTCTCCAACTATAAGGTAGTATTCCAAATTATAGAACCAATGAAGAATGAAAGGATCGAAAAGAACATTATTGTCATGTCATTCAATTGCACTTAGCATTAAAAGAATCATAAAGCTTTGCCACAATCACAACAAATCTGCATAATAAAAATTTATAAGGCTTTCTTACTTAACAATATATATATTTCCACTAGAAAACAAATTATTTACATTTCACCTATACTATATGCAAATATATATATCGTGATAATAATGGTTGTGTCAATTGACAATATATTAACCAAAAATATGCTATTGAAAAATAAAAAAAAAAAAAGCAATGTCCACTAGAAAGCTTCCACATATCACACAGGAAAAATAAACAAATCTCTCAAAGCTCAATCAAATTCCAAAACTTAGCTTCGCATTAAACTAACTCCACACTTGAATAAAAAACCTAACCTCTATTTATTTCCACCAGGAGCCTTGAGCTCCTTGGGACACTGGCTGATGATATCCACCGCGCACTGGATTCCTTTACGTCCAACGGTGGTTGGGCTCAAGTCGACCGGCATGTTAAACCCATCAACAAGAGATATGTAGAAGGGGGCCAAGTCATCGCTCTGATTGAAAGCAAACTCCATTAGCGTGTTCGGTGGGTACCATCGCTTTGACAACTAAGTCCTCCCTCACAATTCTCGGAATCACAGTAACCTTGACCATTGGCAGCAAAGTTGCAATTGGTTCGGCCCCAAATGCGTGTCGTGTTTGTGCCTGTCGGAACTCCAAGAGACCAATACTGTCGAGGGTCAATTCATTGCTCGCCACTGGCTGGTTTAACAATAGGACTAAAGGTACAGTAAAAATAAAATAAAATCAACACCACTGATTTGCTCAAGACCCTTAGCAGCAAGTCGCACCTTATAGCACTCCATACTACCATCAATTTTGAGCCCATAGAAAGTATATTACATTTCCTAATATTTATACAGTTAAATCAACTATAGTGAAATTAATTACAAAATAATAAAATATTGCAACAGATACAAATATAAAGATTATAATAAATATTGAGATAAATTCAAAAGATTTGTTATCTATACATTCACTATCAACATTTATTGTCATCCAATTCTGTAGATTTATTGCCATCTCTAACAGAATCAAAACTAAGTACATACACGTAATCAAAACTAGACTATCAACGCTAAACTACAAAAAATAAAAAAATGTAACAGCCGTTCACTTGGTAGATTACTAAATTAAAACCAAATCAAAAGAAATAAATACTTAATTGCAAAAATTAAAAATTTAGATATTAAATTGTCAAAAATTTGAAAGTAGATGTACTTTTTATGTCTTTATATCTTAAAAAGCATGCTAAATTATTTTATTTTATTTTTAGTTTTGTAATAACTATCTCAAGGACACTATTTAGAAAATTCATTAATAAAATAGGTAGCAAGTATAATAAATTTAGATAAAAACTTTGATTCCACACGATCATAGAGTAAAAGTATTGAAATAGAAAAATTTTATAGATTGGATCATTTCCATTATGCTTATCTAATGAAATGTTCAACAATTCTGATTCATTATTGAAACGAATAATAGCAACTCATAACAAGCTCATTATGAAAAATCAAGATAATAGCATATACTTTATTATAGATTTATGTATAATTGGCCATTAGATTTACCTAGTTAAGTCTGGTGTTTAAACTTCTTCTTCTTCTTCTTTTTTCATTATAGTTGATGTGTTTGTGTCTAATTTTTTGGTAGAATTAAATTTGTTGCGTCAAGGCAATGTTCATAGAACATTCTTATAATCTTAGATATCCGATTTAAAACTTTGTCCTAAAATATATTTATAAGTCCATTAGAGTTTATTAAATATAATTGACATTAAAACAACACAATTCATATTAAAACCATTCATAGTAAGATTCCTTACCACTAAAAGTTGTTAATAAGCACAACCTTTTTAATTATTTTGATAAAATTTAGCAATTCTGAAACTTTAATTATAACATGTGTTGAAAATTAGAAGAAAACATTTTTTTTTTCCAAATAAGCAAACCCTGATACATCTTGTCGGTAGTTAACAGCCACTATCAATTACTCATCACTTATTTTGCCTCTAACTACTACCACCCTATAATTCCACAAGCTTTTTATTTATTTATTATTTTTTTTGTGAATCATGACATTAGTACAATAATATATAACAAAAAGAAAGTTTAAATCATAACAAAAATAAAAACAAACATAACCTTAATTAACCTAAACACTAAAAATTACCCAAACCACACAAAATCATCAAAAATTAGACATTGAATGTGATCTCACCAGTTGTACAAATTAAAGTTAACATTGAATTATAAACAATAAATTACTTAGAGTTTAATTGGAATCAGAATGAATCAATTTTCCTTTCGAGTCATTAAATTCCGAAATACTAAATCATTTCCTTTTTGTAGTTATACTAAAAATTTATCAGAGTAGTAACTAATTCCCTCTCTAAGTTCCGCTTTCCATAATTAAGAAAACAAAACCCTAATTTCAATTCCATTCATATTCCTATTTTTTTCCCCTAAATATTCGGATGTTTATTATAACCAAAATTAAATCAAGCCATTAGAGTCCTAATTCCCCTTTTAGGTATCTTTAGCAACTTACACACAATTTCATTACCAATTGAAATAATTATACGAATAACAATTGAAAATCGGAAATACACAATTAATCAATTAAACAATAACAAAACTGCAATTTATTCAATCGCATACTTAACTACATCAGTACCCAACTTTTGAAGGTGTGAATATTGATTAATATATACAACACTTGCAACAAGAGAAAGGAGGAGGAAATCTTCTTCTTCTGTTCCAACAAATCGTTATACCCAATCCCATTTGATGTTGAAGACCAAAGTTATTAGGTATATTGTGGAGGTTATGGTTTCAAAAGTAGAAAAAAAAGAAGAAAAGTAAAAAAATAAAATAAAATAAAAAATTTATTATAACCAAAATTAAATCAAATTTAGATCCATTGTGTTTGTATAAATTACGAACAAATTTAGCTTGGAAAAAAATTTGTAAATACACCTGATTACAACTAGTCTTAAACGCAGCTCTGATTTATTTTTGAATATATAATATATATCTGAGTTTGTATATTGAAAATCGAATTAAATATAGGTCTTGTTTTATCTATAATAAGTTAAAAAAAAAAAAAGCTATATAGGTTGGATCTAGTAGTACGTTCAACTGACAACTACCTTAGCCGTTCTTTCTTGGGACAGATCTCTTTCTATTGAAAATACTGCGCCACGTCACGTACAAGTCCATACCATTTTGTAAAAAGGCTGCCCCTTCTGACTATTTGCTGTACGGTGGGCTTAATTGAATCATCTGGCCCAATAAAAGTCTTCTCATTCGACCATAGCAAAACTCCACCGACCTACTCGATATTATTGTACGTCCTCCCAATTCCACCAACGCACGTCGCTAAAGTGGTCTAAGAACTCCTTTCCCCTTCCCCTTGCATGAAATGAAGGAGGGGACAAAGTATAGGTTGAAATTGATAATTTTTAGCTCAAATAAAGCATCTTGATTATCTTTGCAAGTTGATGAAGACATTGCTTAGTTAAAGACTAGCTTTTTCTTATTTTCTTTTACTCTTGTTAATTAGCAAATGCCGCATCCCTGATGTATGTTCAAAATTAGTAACATTAAATGCATGAAATATTACTTGTGAAACAATTATACAGTTAACTCTGCATGATTAGAAATATGGTAAGAAAAAAAAAAAAGTCCGGCATATGAGATGTTGAAAAATGACAACCATACCTAACTATCTAAACGTTTGCTTTCTCTAATAAAATGTAAGATAATAGTGTTAAATCATATAATTTATTTTTTTTATGTAGAATTTACTATATCAAAACATATTGTTAAAATGTCAACTTAAAAAGAGTAACTCAAAAAAATAATATCCAAGTCATATAAAGAGAAGGTAAGATTTTTTTTAATATTCTTCGAAAAATATCCTTGTTAAGATTTCTTTTAGTAATTCTTTAGGGAAATCCTTTTATCTTAGTAGTCACCTCTATGTCCTAGGAAGATTAAGATGATACAACTGCCTTTTTGTGTCCTATCAATTAAATATTTGGAGTAATCTATGAAACTTTTGAACTTACCCTTTGTTTCATCATACCATTTGAAGCATGTTCCCCCCTCCAATTATCATCCTTTTCCATAACGAAAAAGTGCATCAACTAAAAAAAGTTACAAATACGTTAGCAAATATTATAATTACAAATATGACCAATCTGATAAATGATGGGTTAATAAATTACATAGGAAAATAATCCAATTTTTTGCATGACGTTACCAAATAACATTGAACACTGAGAAATTAAATGAGTAACTTAAAAAATATAGAACTTAACTGAATTTTTGCACTGCAATAAAAGACTTTAATAACTCATATAAGGTAGAAAAATTAATTTAATTTTAACAAAGATCTCTTCGCGTCTACCATTTTTTAAACTTGCATTTCAATGATGTTCTCCTAACGCAGTGATGCTCTATCAACCATGTACTTCCCCAGAAAGCACTATCCGCATTTCTTAACAACTCATTACCAAATGTAATCATCGAACCAACAATTGCAAATAGCAGTCTTTGCTTTAAAAGCTTTATGGAATCTAAATCAAACCAACAATGATTAAAGGTAACTATTGCAATAAAAAATATACAACTTTAAAGGTACATTACAAAGGTATCGATATTATCCCTTATGACCACAAAAGAATGAATATATAAATTAGTTTTACATAATATATAGAAAATAAAAGCTCCAATTTTTTTCACCTGTCAAAATTAGGCAAAAAAACCCATAGTAGCAATGCTCTTGTCGATTTTTTTCAAAGCCTATCTAACATTAGAACCAAAACCCATCAGACACCATGATTCACAATTGCAAATAATCAAACTGGCAGAATCCACTTACATGGAAAATACTACAGCTAGTACCGTGATGATCAAATTAACTTATTTATACATATTATAACAACAAAAACGCCTTTCGAATTTCTAGGCATTCTCTTATTCTAAAATCCATGTATTCAATAAGCAATTGCGAATCTATTGCAATTTTGTAACGTAAACAAACATTGTAGTAGAATGCGACAAAAGAAAATGTATCAATGAATTATTGCTACAACGACCCGAAACGTGTAGAAAACAATGTAAAGTAAAACAATTAGGGAGTATCTGATTCAGCGGAATGTTGAAGAAAAACCCTAACCTGTTAATGAAATAAGAACCGCAAAGAAATACACCACATGAAGCAACAAATAAAAGGCTTTAATTTTGAAATACCCAGAAGATAAAATCAAGTAAAACCTAAGAAAGGTTTTAACTTTCAGATTGAAAGAGAGAATAAGAGGATGCCTACCAGGCATGAAACTGGAATTGAATATTGTACGTCAAGTGGGGGTATAATACAATGTGCAATTTGTGCCACTTGCAAGGACGTTTTTTCCTTTTAGACAATACCATGGTTCCTACGATGAGACTTCGACATGAAGTGGTCTTCCTTGCTCGACATAGGTTCAGCTTGTGGATGAGAAGCACATAAAAACAGAGAGAGAGAGAGAGAGTGAAGAAGCAGGAGAAGATGAGAAGTTACGAAGGAAGTTTAAAATGATGATTTCCAATCGTGAGGATTGTGGGGGAGAAGTTAAGACAATAGGGCTTCAAAAAGGAACAGATATAGACATGATGGAATTGCCAATAATGTCCTTCTTTATACTGTATTTTTTCTTTGTAAATTACATATGACTTCATTCTAATTAATGATCAACTTTAAGGTCAGTTTTATAAAATTTCAAATGCGAAATTTGAAAAGGAGCTAAGACAACAAATCATTTATCTTTGGCTTAAATATGGATAAGAAAGCAAATGTTGTAGCTAACTGTGTTCTTAGGGTAAAATGAAGCATGCAAAATTGTTTTGGGATTCTATTCCTTAACCTCCCTTGTCTATTGATTTTGGCTCTAGACCTATAGGTATATTGTGACAATCTATGTGGTTTTTGCTTAATGTATTTCTACTTTGGCAAGTTTTTTTTTGGCATCTTTAGTGTTGATAACTAAAATAAATAATCAATTCAATTTGTATGAAATTTGATTATTCGAAGTCTAACTTTGAAAGAATCATAGTTGTTGTATAACAACAATCTAGTAATAGAAATTTATATATGTTTTTTTTGTTATGGTCAGGTCCATTAATTTCCATAGGATAGCACTCTCAAAGTTCTAAATCCTTTGATTTTTTTTTGATAAATAATTAATTTTATTACTCCAAAGTATTATACAACAGTAGAAATACAAGAAAATTTACAGTAGGATAGCATAAACAAGGCAAACATGGCCAATCTAAAGGTTACATTTTGGATGTGTAAGCTCTAATTTGATTTGTAATGGAGTATGGGTTTGGGGTCACATCCCTTAGGTGCACTTTGTTACGTACTCTCCATTCATAACCTTCCATAAAGGAGCATGGTTTTGTTATGGGTGGGAGGCCAGTACTTCCCATCTCATGAGTACTATAAATTGTGTCAAAGGGACTCGATGGGAGCAAAAAATCAAACCAGAGTGAGATAGTTAGTCCATTATTGGGTTCCCACTATAAGCCAGATCAAATTAAGCCTTTGAGTTTCAATAGTTTCTTCTAGGACCAGAAGCATATGGTAGAGGCTCTGGAGGATCAGAAGTTCTTTCCTTTTAAGAGGGTTGAATGAACCCATTCAGGCTACAGACTTCTTAGGCCTTCTTTACATAGGTGCTAAATATGTAAGTTGGATGGCTTTGTTCTAATGCCTTAAGTTGGGGGTACCTAGGCCTCCACATTTTAGAGGCTTGCACACTACATCCCACCTTACGTTTGCCTTGGTGTATATAATGGGACTTCCACTCCATAGGAAGTTCTTAAGTAACTTCTCCATCTTTGTTATGATAGTTTTAGGCAATAAGAAAATGGAACTCCAATAGACTTGCATAGAGAAGAGCACTGTTTTGACAAGTTGTAGTCTACCTACATATGATAGGTATTTAGATGTCCATTCGTTGATGTGCGCTACCATTCTTTCTAGGAGAGCATCATAATCCTTCTTTTTTAGCTTTGTTAAGATTAATGGTATCCTTAGATAGCACATTGGCAGTGAGCATTATAAAAGCTGGGTAGTACCAAGGATGTCCTCTTTCACTCTTACAGAGACATTGGAAAAGAAGATGTTGCTCTTTCAGTTATTTGCTACCAATCCTGATATTGCATGGAAATGTTGTAAAGTTTCCTTGATCAGGGACATAGATGCATTATTGCCTTTAGAAAAAATAAGGATATCATCTGTAGAACAAAGATGAGTTAGCTTCGTAGGTTTACACCTCTAGTGAAGGGAGAAGTTGAGGTGCTCTGGTAGTCTCCTAAGCAGAGTGGAGAGTACTTTCATCCCCATTACAAATAGGTAAGGTGATATGGGATTTCCCTGTCTCAATCCCCTATGGTTAGTGAAATATCCCGTTAGTTCCCCATTAATGGAGATAGAGAACTTTGGGGTAGTCAAGCATTGCTCTAGCAGGGATTGAATGTGTGGGGGAAAGTACATAACTTTTAGCACCTCCAGCAAAATGTCCCACCTGATCATGTCATATGCCTTTTGTAAGTCCATTCTCAATGTGCACCTAGGTGCTACTGATTGGGAGTGATAGCCTGCCACTAGTTCTTGGGTAATAAGAACATTATCTGTTATTCTCTTCCCTGAGATAAACGCTTGTTCTCGACCTATCAAAGAGGGGAGCACCTTCTTAATACGTGCTACCAATATTTTGGAAATGGCTTTATATAGGACGTTACAACATGCAATTGGTTGAAAATCTATTAGCTTGGATGGGTTAACCACCTTAATGACTAAGGAGATGATGGTAGCATTGATCTCCTTAAGAAGGTACCCCAATGTTAAGAATTCTTTGGTAACTTCAATTAGATTAACGGCAACTACATCCTCAGCCTCTTTAAAAAATTTAGTTGAAAACCCATCCAGACTCGAGGCTTTATCATTTTCTTGCAAAAAGAATCCCCATTTGATCTACTCAACAATAAAAAGGGCATCAAGATCAAGTTGTTGTTGCTCACTTAGTCTCCAAGTCACCAGATTTTGGACTTTGGTCGGATTCAAGCAATCATGGGGTCACTGATATAGCTATTGGAAACGAGTTACTACTAAATCTTTGACTGCCTCCTCACCAATTGCCTCATTTCCATCCTCCCTTGACAAGCGATATAAAGAGTTTCGGTTCTGTAATTTTTTCATGACTTTGTGGAAATAAGAGGTGTTTCTATCCTCCAACTTAAGCCACTTAGTTCTAGATTTTTGTTTATAGAAGCTCTCCTCCGCTCCCCTGAGCAGATAATATTCTTTGAAAGCCTCCTTCTCCTCCTCCATACAAGATGTGTCTCCTACCATGTAAATTGAGGCTTGTAGTTGAAGTAATCGGTTTTTTTCTATTTGTACATGTTTCGAGAGATGAGAATATTTAGTTTGATTGAGGTACTTGAGACCCTACTTAAGTAGCTTTAGCTTCCTCACCACTTGGAACATTTTAGATTCCCTCACTTCTTCCTTCCATGTATTAGTAACTAACTCTTTAAACTTCTTATGTTCGGTTTAGAAGTTGAAGAATTTGGATGGAACTTTCGTACGACCTAAGCTGAGGTCCATACATGCAATTGCTATAGAATGGTCCGAGAGGATAGGGGACATGAATTTGGCTTGTGCACTAGGAAGTGCATTTAGCCACTGATGGTTGACCATGACCCTATTTGACTTTCTTAGTATGGGGTTATGGTTTTGCTTATTAGACCAAGTGAAAAGTCACCCCCATATCTCAAGTCTTTTAGCTTAGTGTGCGCAATACAGTTCTGGAAGTCCTCCATTGTATTGGTCATTCGCAGCCTACCACCCATTTTTTTCAATGGGGATTTTGTGGTGTTGAAGTCCCCAAGAACCATTTAAGGATATGGTTTAAGTGAGGGGGCTAAGGCCGTGAGGTTACTCCATAAGGAATGCCTTTCTTGGTCATTATTAGAGCCATAAATAAAGGTAGCAAAGAATGATAAGTTGAGTCGCAAACTCTTCACAGTGCAATGCATAAACTACTTATGTTTCAACTCCACACTGACATTCCATTCACAAGGGTTCCATATAAGCCACAACCTCCTCCTTGTGGCAAAGTTAATGTTAACATGCCATCGTGGACCCAAGCTGTTGTTGATCATCTCTTCATTTGCTGGATTTACCTTAGTTTCTAGAAGACCTATCAAACTTATGTTATGGTGTTGACAAACCTTCTTAACTTCCGCTACTTTGATGGGGTCATTAAGGCCCCTAATGTTCCAAGTTGCCAAATACATGATGACAAATGATATGGAGGTCTCATAGCTAGGTAGCATGCTTCCTTCTCTTCCGTTGCTTCTTCCTCCTATGGTTGGAAGAGCTAGACCCCTTCAAGGTCTTAGAGTTATTCCCGAAGCCTTGATTCATCTGGGATAGCAGTTTATTAAGGGGAGGAGATTTAGGTTAGCATTTAGAGAGTTAGGTGATGTGTCGTTGCCTAAGAAAAGTGGTTTCTTAGGGTGGTTTGGGGAGTTACCTAGAGAGAAGAGAGAGCATTTTCTCTCTCTTAATTTGACAACTTGCTATCCCTTCAATCCTTTGATTTTTGTAATTAAGTATTTAAAAGTTTTTAAGAATATAAAAGTAAGTATAGTTATTGAAGCTATATAGGACTCCAAATACTAAATGTAAGATTTAAAATGCTCAATCATTAGGGAATATAAAGAATATAAGAACAAATGAGTACTATTCACTAGCTCCCTACTAACTTAAATACTATAATTAGCATTTTAGATAATTTTACAAAGACAATGCTTGTTTCAAATATAATTATCTTCCACTAATTTGTAATATGAAAGAGATAGATCTTGTGGTTTTCCAAGTATTATGCTTATGAGAGGTATCTCTTAATTTAAAATTTAATTAGTTTTAGTACCTCAAAATTAATGGTGGCTACAATGTGTAGATTAAACTTTACCTTATAGAATCAAGGTATGTCAAACCTAACAATTATCCATTTTTTCATAAAGGTATTAATTGCCTTAGGCTTATTACGAGCTTGTGCTAAGCCTAAACCCTAGATATATTAGCAATGACTTTTGATCTTGTTGTCATACTTGGAATTAGTTAATTATAAGTCTTTTACATTTTAAGCGAGTCATTTGAGTTATTTACATTTATGTAAAATGCAACTAATTCTTTTTATAATTTTATGTGAGCCATTTAAAAAGTGGGTTTAGTTAATAGTTGGTGTAATAACAATTTAAGAGACCCAAATATCTCAATTGAATATAATATGGATGATTTAGTTAGCTTTTCACACAAATACAAACGACTTAATCAACTTTTTGCACAAATACAAAAGATATATGATATACTTTTCACATTCATACTCTTAGTAAATTTCTCTCCACATCCCACTTACTTTAATCTCGTTAACACATTTATCAACACTGGTGGCTTATCTATTTTCATTCTAGTAAAGCATTGGTAGTCACATCTACAGAACAACAATTTGTTCATTTCTAGGGATGTAAATAATAAGATAGATATATTTTGCAAGCTAATTAAGATGGGCTCAATATTAATTTAAGCTATTGAGTCTATTTTGAGCTTAAGTTACTCGAGTAACTTATTAAATCAAGCTTGAGTTTCATTATGTTTGGATTAACCAGCTTTTAAGTTGAGCTAAAATGAGCTTAATTAAATCAAGTTCAAGTTAGTGAGGTGTCACTTTGAGTTGAAATTGAACTCAAAATTCTAAACTAAATCAATTTCAAGCTCAACAATTTATCATATCAACTAAACTATATAAATCAAGGTCATCAATAGGAATAAAGTCAATAAGTTCTTATTTTGGCTAGTTATAATTTACTTAGATGGGTTATTTTCTTGTTACTTAAGAACTTGAGGATAAGGTTCTTTAGAGCTGAGGCAATTGTTATGGTCTAGAAAATGTATTTGAGTATTAGATTGAAGTTGGTGAATGGATAAAAAGAAAATGAAAATATTAAAAATGTTATAAAAATAAAGATCTTAAAAAATCTTTATCCTTTCTTCCCATCTTTCTCTACTCTTAAATAATTCTTGGAAATTCGTTCTTTCCAATTAACATTTTGTAGCTAATTAATATAATTATGCAAACTATTTTATAGAATTTTACTAATGCATAGCCCAAATTAGTAAAATTAAAAAACTTGTAATTACATTTTGAATGCATGACTGGCTTCTACAAGTACAGCAAGGGACTATTTATAATACTCACTACAGATATTAATTAACTAACTAATCTAACTAATTAATTGTTAAATTAATATATCCAATTACATGACTTATTATCTGCTAAAATCGTAATGATTTATTACATTTAATTTAGCTAATATAAACACAGATAAACAACTTATTTTAAATATTATTTATTGATTTTTAAATAAATATAAATTAAATATAGAAGGACAGAATAAAAACAAACTAACAAAATCAAGCAATCCATATGTGGCTAGAGAAGAACCTTATCGCATTGTTCTTGAGGGACATAATATTACTCTAACAATCAAATTAAATATAGCGGAGAACGCGTAATCCTTATAGGATAGCATATTCATTCCTAGATGGGATCGAATGAGTCGGTGAAACGTACTGCTGCTAAGGAGGCCAAAAGCAGCTAGGAAACTTTGAGGAATATATTCCTGAATCGAATATTTAGGATCACCAATTTATTTATTTATTAATTATATATTATAAAATGAAACATGACAACCTAAGATTTAAGTTTAGAGCACAGATAATAAAACAGGCAAGAAATTTTATTGAAGATACTGTATAATAATTTAAGTGATGAATTTTAATAAGTGAACTAGGATGCAAATTGGATATCAAACATGTCAAATCTAGCATTTGAAGTACCTATCAAGTGATTATGAGAATTAAGGAGATAGTAGAAAATCACGAAGATTATTGTAAAAAGTCATCCAACTTAATTCTCATCTATACAAATATGTCTATTATTCTTTATTCCAAATAAATCAGTATTTCCCATCAGCAGCCAATGAGAAGTTTGGTTAGAAACTTGCAATACAATAGAGCCAGAGGAATCAATATTCTACTATGAATTTTGCGCCTAGCGATATGCATATAGGTAGAGGTAGCAAAGCAACATGGATGTCTCTCTTAAAACCTCGCCGAGCTGCCTACTATTCATGGGCAGAAAGTGACTTTGTAGTCGGGACCAGTAGGACAAGTGAATGTGCTGGTGGCATCATCTTGAGGGTAACTATAAGCATCAGGACATAAATATTTAAAGAACTTGGAGTAGGTAGTTGGACCACATTCACCCTCATTACAGCAATACTCACTAGTCTTGAACACTGTACACGGATTGTTGCATCCACCGGAAGCCTTCAACTTCGCGGGACACTGGCTGACAATATCCGCTGAGCACCGGACTCCTTTACAAGCATCGGTGGTTGGGCTCAACTCGACCGGCAGGTTGAATCCATCGATCAGAGATATGTCGAAGAAGTCCAAGCTACTATTATTGATCTCGGCCGAAGCAAACTCCACTAATGTGTTTGGTGGGGTACCAGAGCCATCGCAAGCGAGTCCACCATCACAATTCCCGGAATCGCACTGACCCTGTCCATTGGCATCAAAGTTGCAATTGGTTCGGCCCCAAATGCGTGCCTTGTCCGGGCTTGATATAACTGTAAGGGACCAAGACTCTTCAGTCTGAAGCATTTGCCCGCCACCCGGTGAGGCAGCGGCCCAAACCGTGTACGAGCATTGATTGACAATCTTGAAATTAGCTCCATAGGATAAAGGAGAAAACGTCACAGCAACAACTACGGAGAAAATGGCTACAATGGACATGGTTACTTCAAGACACTTTAATTTGATTTTGAAAACTTTATTCATTTCTCATATATTGAGTATATCAAGTTGCCTGAGTTTGCATTAGATGAATTAGGGGAAAGAGACGCCTTACATGACTTTTCTCAGGCTTGGTGCCAAAAAATTAGTCAAAGGTTAAATGTTACGTGTATTAGTTTCTCAAGCTAGGCGGAATATAATTGAATGGAAACATAAACATGCCAGTAAGCTCCAAAACTTGAGATGACTAAGTCAATTTGGCAGCCGATTGTTATTATAAATTATGCTAGGACATTTCAAATTTGTCTTCGCATAAATGGAAAATTTCACTCTTTATCCAAATACATTAATAAAAATCCTGTTAAGTTTTTATTTTTCATTTTTTCATTTTTTATACTTTGGTTTTCTAACAAGTGTCTCAAAGATATGGGTTAAGAATACTAGTTAATAAGATAGGTAGAGGATATATGAATAACATGTAGGATAAATTTGGATGAAAACATCATACCACACAAACATAAAATGAAAGTATTGAAATAAAAAAAAAAAAATTATAGATTGGAGCATTTTCATTATCTAATGAAATGATCATTAGTTTTGATCCATTATTTGAAAAAAAAAAGGTGATAACATTTGCTGCGGATTCATTATGGAAAATCAAGAAAATAATATATACTTTATTATAGAATTCACACGTGATTTGCTAATAGATTTTCATATTTAAATATGCTAGCGTCTAATCTTTCTTTCTTTCTTTTCTTTTTTCTTTTTTAATTATTTTATAGTTAGGCATCTCCATGTTTAAATTTTCCTCTAGATTTAAATCTATTCTACCAAGGCAAGGTTCATTGAACATTCTTACGATATTTGATATTTGCTTTAAAAACTTTGTCTTAACATATCCTTTATAAATCTAGTGGAGCTTTTCAAATATAATTAGTGTTTAAGCAACACAATTTATATTATACATACATAATAAGAGATGAATAACAAAGAAATAAAACCTCATAATGATAGTACATAGTTAATAAATTGGAGTTGAATTTATCTTGTGGAGTTGGCCATTTCATACTTAAAAGATTACTAATTATACCCAGTACTGTTTTTCCAGCACAATGATAGTAGTTTAGATGTTATAATAGATCATAATATACTAATAAAATTTATATGTTTTATAAGATAGTTGAAATTTAAAAGATTTGGTTCATTGAACTAAAGTTGTGGTCTTCAAGTACCATGTAATCCTTACTCAAATGTAAAATAGTATAATTTATTACGTATACCCTATAAGAAGTCCATTATTAAAACAGTCAAATTCATTAAATATAATCAATACTTAAGGAGCACAATTCACACTAGACTACTCATAAAAGGGATGTAAAGTCAATATAGTAGCTAACTTGTTTAAATGGTCAAGAATTAAAACCTCATCAAGATATCATATGGTTAATGGATTGGAGTTTGTTAATAGAGCTTTTTACACATGGATCCCCAAGGCTCAATTTGACTTGTTTGTATTCTTATTCAAGCTCTTTGTACCCAAATCGACCTCTAGTATACCGCCATAGCTTCGAAAGCATCAAGTCCAACTAGTATGCTTAGATCTCAAGCTTAGATTGGCTATGTCTATCCCAACACTAGATAAGTAAGAAATGCTTCAAACAGATAAGGAAAGAAGTTGATTAAAGATACAGTCTACAAAATATTTGAAAAGAATCTTGAACATGAATATACTTGCTAAATCAAGACCAGTCACAACCCTTATATTCTTTATGCATCTTAGTATCTCTTGTAGGTGATCCGACCACCTAGAAAATTTCAAAACAATAGAGTTGAATGTTTTCTTGGGAAGTTGGCCAATTTTTACATAAAAGATTATTATTAACTTTTGACATAAAACTAACTTTAATATTTTAATACTTTTCTTCTAGCAAAAGGAAAGGAGTGCATGTAGCAATAGTGATTGATTAGAAAGAATGAAAAATAATTATATGTTTCACATTATACACAAAATCCAAAATAATTTGGTTTATTTAATTAAAAACAATTTTGATTTGAATAAATAACCATTAGACTTTATATGAAGGACCCTATAAAATAAATTAAAATAAAATTAGAGATAAATAAGTAATTTTAGCTTTTAACTTTTTCATAAATAGGTTATTACCCTACCTTTATTATCGCTCAAAAAACCTAGAGACTCAACAAGCACACCCTCTCTCTCTCATCCTAGCTGCCACCACTCTCTCTCCCCCTTACCATTATTTTGCATGTTTTCAACAAATATCAAGATAAGAAATATAGTCCTTTTGCCAAGAAAAGAATTTCTATCTTTTGTTGTAAGATTTCTAATAGATGAACTTATTTTCAAATCGATTTAAGGAAATAAAGTGTGTAGAATGAAGCAATTGTAGTGGTGTTTGCCCAAAGGCAAGATAAATACCTTTTCCATTCCATGTATAAGTTTCCAAGATAATCTAAGTGGAATTAGCTCTAAATTATTATTAACTAATCTTGGTATCGTTGAAGGAAAACCTAAGAAGTAGATTTATACTGAAATTACTAGGAAGGAGTTTAGCTATTGTGTTCATTTGTTTAAGGATTCCACTGTATTTGCTATATTTATAAAACTTATAGCAATTAATTCACCTTTCTTAATTGCTAATATGTGACAAACATATGAAAAGATTTAAGTTTAGAGTATGGGTAATAAAATAGGTTATAGATATCATATTCGGATGTCGGATAATAATTTAGGTGATGAATTTCATTAAGCAAATAAGGGTACAAATAGGATAACAAAGATGATAAATCTAGCATTTGGAATACTTATCAAGTTAATATGAGGATTTAGGAGATAGTAGAAAAACCTAGCGATATACGCAGCAGTGGATCTCTCTCTTAAAACCGTACCCTGCCTATTTTTCATGGGCGGAAAGTGACTTTGTAGTCGGTACCACTAGGACAAGTGTAATTGCTTGGGACGTCTCCTGAAGCGTCAGGACATAAATATTTAAAGAACTTGGAGTAGATAGTTGGACCACACATCTCAAGCACATCAGTACAGCAATAGTCATTGGTATTGAACACTGTACACGCGCTGTTGCATCCACCGGAAGCCTTCAACTCCACGGGACACTGGCTGATGATATCCGCCGCGCACCGGATTCCTTTACATGAATCGGTGGTTGGGCTCAAGTCGACCGGCATGTTAAAACCCATCAGCCAGAGATATCTTAAAGTGGTCCAAGAATGATAATAATGCGTGTACGAGCATTGGTTGGCAATGACGAGATTAGAACTGAAGGAAAAACTGGAAAATATCACCGCAATAAGTAATTTTGAGAAATTAACTTGATAAGATTTTATTTCTTATATATTGAGTATGCCAAGGTGCTTGGAGCTTATATTGATAAATATGGGAAGAGACGTATAAGGAACGGTGAAATCCTTAATTGAATTTTCTCAAGACTTTTCAAAATTTTTCACTACGTAGACTTTGGTGCCGAAAGATTAGTCAAGTATTAAATATTGATACAAATGTTACACGTATTACGCCGAATACATTTAAATATGAGACATGCCAGTGAGCTCCAAAATTCGAGATGCCTCTAAGTCAAATTTGGCAGCTGATTGTTATTGAATTATGCTTGGACATTAAGTTGACTAGGAATTGCAAGACTTTATTATGAGTTGGAATAAGTACACCAGAGACTGATGTTTCAAATTTGTCTTCCTATAAATGGAAAATTTCACTCTTCATCCAGATATATTAATTATAAAAGAAGGGAAATGTTAATTTGTTGTCTCGTTGAGATACAGAATAAAGAAATTTCTCAATGTTTATGTATTTTATTTTTTTTCCATAAAGTACCTAACAATGTTAAAAAAGCATATTAACTCTTTTAATTCTTTTTTAAAAAGTATAAATTTAATTCTTAACATTTTAAGCCTTTTCTAATATAATCCTAAATATTTAATTCTTTGTATTTAAGTTTTAACATTTACAAAAATTTACGAGCAAGCCATTCATTAGTTTGCTGTTAGTTTCTCTATTAGTAGTGGTATTTAGCATCATCTTATTAGTTTATATACTTTATTAAATAAATAATATAAGACAATATTAAAAAATAAATAAACTAATAAAATTTTCATAAAATTTAAAAAATTAAGAAAAATAAAAAAAATGCAATATTAAGAAGTTAACTTCTTAATAATATATGTTTGTGTCTATTTAAATAATTTATTTTTGTGGGTAAAAATATAAAATATAATTTAGTAAAATAAAAAATTGAAAAACTAGAAAAAAAGCGAAAAAAAAAAAAAAAAGAAATACCAGAAAGTAACTAGGTAGTTGTTGCCTTCTGGACAAGTGATCGTGCTTGTGGCGACATCTGTCTTTGAAGAACCGGGAGTAATTGGTTGGACCACAGCTCCCCGAACCACCACGACAGCAATACTCACTGGTGTTGAACACTCTGCATGGGTTGTTGCATCCACCAGCAGCCTTAAGCTCCGGTGGACACTGGCTGTTGATATCTGCTGCACAACGGATTCCCTTACATGCACTGGTCTTTGGGCTGAAGTCAATCGGGATGTTGAACCCGTCGACCAGAGATACGTCGATCTGGTCCAAGTTATTGGCCGCGTTGAAATTATACTCCACTAGTGTGTTTGGGCCGGTACCATAGTCTTGACAGGCAAGTCCTCCATTACAATTCCCGGAGTCACACTGACCTTGACCATTGGCATCGAAGTTGCAATTGGTTCGGCCCCAAATGCGTGCCCTGGTTACGACACCTCCAACCTCGAGAAGCCAAGACTGTCCAGGATCAAGTCGTATTCCGCCACCAGGTACGGCAGCAGCCCAAACCGTGTATGGGCATTGATTGACAATGCGGAAATCCCCTCCACGGGATGAAGTGAAAGATGCCACCACAAGAAGGGTAAATATAACCAGAATGGACATGGTCATTTCAATTTTTAAACTTAGGGACTTAGGTTTGATTTTGAAAACTTAACTTTATAAGATTGTGTTTCTTATGTACATAGTATATCAAGATGCTCGGGGCATACATAGATGGATTATGGGAAGAGACGTATGACGAACGTTGAAATCCTTACTTGAATTTTCAAAAGACTTCATAATTTTATCATTAAATAGACATAGACATAGACTTGGTGACCAAAAATTAGTCAAAGCATTAAATGTTGATGTGAATGTTACACGTGGTAGTTTCTTGAATACGTTTAAATTGAAACATGTCAGTAAGGTCCAAATTTGAGAAGGCTCTTTGTCAATACTTGACAGCTGATCGTTATTGAATTGTGTCGGGGCTTGAAGTTGATTAGGAATTGCAAACCTTTTTTTACGTTGGAGTTTGTACACGAGTAAGAAGTCTTTCAAATTTGTATAGCCATTTTGTTTCATTATCTCAACTTCATAAATATTCATTAGTCTTCGTATAAGTTATGGGCTTGCAATTTGAAACTTAACCAAAACCTAAGCCGTAAATCTATCTAAGATTAGGATTTTTATCATAGTGTGTTAGACCCTTATCGCAAAGCAACGAAAGGTCAATATGAGGAAGCCTTAACAGCAATCTACGACGATGAACCAACCCCCTGAAAAAAATAAATTTAATATTTAGTAGGCAATGACCCATATATCAGATATAAAATTGATAAGAATAGAAATCACCCTCGATCTTGGCTAGAAGATTGAGAAAGGTGTAGATTTTTAATATTTATAATTTAATTTTATATTCAATTATCTACTTTTTCTAATTCTGTTTCCATCTCCGCACTTCTTTCTCCCTCTTGCCATCCTTTGCTACCATTTCGATATGAGTGTTGCTAGTTATTATTGTTTTTTTTTTTGGTTGTCATTTTCATCCATTTTGAATCTTATTTTAGCAAGTATAACACTTTTAAATATTGATTTCCTCACATAGTATAATTTTTAATTTTTTTTAAAACAAAAGTAAGAATGGTAATTTGTGTTAACATGCTGTGTCATATTCCAGGTTTAACTAAGTTTCTATCTTGAAAATCTCAAACTTGTACAACAAGTTTATTAATTGTACTTGAAAGTTTAAACTTGTAACTTGACCCATTTAATAAGGGTACTTCGTGTTTGGTTAAATCGTTTTATTAACTAAAAACTCTAAATGAATCATGTCGTAGTTATGTCCATTAAAATAAATGGAACAAAAGTTTTTATGAAATTAAAGTTTAAAAGAATGAATTACTTAAACTTTTAGAATGACAAATTGCAGTCAACAAACAAAAATTTTAAGCAAAGTAAGATTATTTAAACATAACAATATATACCATTCATCTATAACATCACATCAATAATTAAATTTAGCTATGATCTAATGGAATATTAATGTTGTTATAAGCCCAAATCCACTTAAGGCCGAAGGGCCATCTTATTTGAGTAAAATCACATAATAGAAAATTTCCTAAGTAGGTTGGTATAGATTAGAAATGTAACCTAACTCCTTTGAAGAACATGTCCTATTGTATCTATCCTAGAATATATAGGGCATCTCTAAGAAAAATTCACTTGCTTAAAATATAACACCATACTAACACGATAAATAGGAGGTCCCTCTAATAAGGTAAGGCATCTAATACTCTCCACAAACTTTGATTGGCATACCCTCACACCATTTCTTTAAATTAAGTATTGGAGTCCAAATGCTAGAGACATCTCTAGTGCCTTGATAGCACACAATTGTTCATTTTATAAGTTAGAGTTTGTGAGTTTGCTATCTCAATCTAGCCCAAAACCAATTTGAGGTAACTAGAGCAATCAACAATTGGCACCCATCACCTTAAAGCAAACAATGACTCATGGCTGGTATAAGATTAAGATGAAATTTTGGCTAGATTGTCCTCGATGACTACAATCCTCTAATAACTAAAAATAACCACCTTCTAGCATCGCTTGCATCATTTAATGTGTAACAAGGCATTGAAGACAGGGGTGCAAGATTCAATAGGCAACTTGCTAACTTGGTAGTTAAGAATCATTGTTTATGAGACTAGGTTAAAGAAATTAATAAGCCTACAACGTCATTCTCAACCACACAATGAGCAGCAGGGTGATAGCATAACAAGAATGTGCCATAAAACTCCAATAGAGCTCCTAATCTAAGGGGCAAATAGAACAATAAGACGAATGATAACTTTGAGGTGCAGTCTACAAGGTCTGCAGCTGATTAGTCCATTGATGACGCAGCGAGGAAAGTGTAAAAACATAAGACCAATTCTAGGATTGGATCTCACGAATAAATAAAGAATAATCTGAGTTTATTTCTTGATAAATCTCAATTGCGTACAATCGAGAAAGCAGAGAAAACTCTTCTCTAAAGTGTATATTGATTAAAGAATAAAAGCTAACCCTAAAAATGACTTAGCAATTATATGTACACGTGGAAATAAATATATGTATACACGTCCGTCATCTGTCTTATACACGGTCGTGTAGGCTTCAGGGGATACTCTTGACATAACACACAGCCAAGCCTCCTAGCCGTGTACATTTCTAGGAATCAGCTTGGTATATCACACGGCCGTACATGAAGCTGTGTGTGTTTCTGGGAGCTTCCTGACATAATACACAACCGTGCTTGTAAGAGATATGCTTGATCAACCCGTGTCAGCTACGATGCCCGCATCATTCTCTCCCACCAATGAAGAACTCGACCCCGAGTTCTCTTCCGGTTATAGGGGTTCGTCATCTACGTAGAATGGGGATAAGTCAGCTACATTGAAGGTTTTTGAGATTTTCATGCTTTCCGGGAGCCCGACCACGTATGCATTATCATTGATCTTAGCGACAATCTTGTAAGGACCATGCTTCTTTGGTTGCCATTTGCTATAAGTGCCTACGGGAAAGCGTTCCTTCCTTAAGAATACCATCACTTGATCTCCCTCCTCAAACAGTTTCTTCCTCCGATGCTTGTCTGCGGCTTTCTTATACTGCTCATTAACCCTCTCGATCCTCTCTTTCACTTCAGATGCCACCGTTTGGTATTGTTTCGCCAGGTGTTCAGCAACGACATTGGCTTCTACACCCTTGGGCAGAGAAGCTAAATCCAAGGTGTGAGACGGCGCTTTTGTATAGACCATTGAAAAAGGAGATTTCCCAGTAGTTCTATGAATGGAACTGTTGTAAGCGAACTCGGCTTGAGAAAGTGCCAAATCCCATTGTTTTGGCTTCTCTCCACAGATGCTTCGTATCAAATTTCCAAGGGTCCTGTTCATCACCTCTGTCTGCCCATCAGTTTGAGGGTAGGCTGTGCTGCTAAAATTAAGGGAAGAATTAAACATGTTCCATAGCGTCCTCCAGAAGTGGCTAAGAAACCAGGTATCTCTATCAGAAGTAATTGACTTGGGAACCCCGTGCAACCTGACCACCTCCTTAAAGAATAACTTGGCAACACCCTGTGCATCAGCCGTCTTCCTGCAAGGAATGAAGTGAGCCATCTTGGAGAACCTGTCTACAACTACAAAAACAGTGTCAGTACCTCGTTGGGTACGAGGCAAACCTAACACGAAGTCCATAGATAGATCATCCCAGATATTCTCAGGTACTGGTAGCGGAGTGTACAACCCAGTATTCTGAGAATGTCCTTTAGATGTCTGGCAGATGTAACACCTTTGCACGATTCTCCCTACATCTCTTCTCAGCTGAGGCCAATGATATCTTGCAGCCATTGCCGCTAGTGTCTTATCGCGCCCCAAATGTTCGGCTAGTCCCCCTACATATAGGTCCCTAATCAATTTTTCCCTCAAGGATGATTCGGGAACACAGAGTTGATTGCCGCTCATTAAGTAACCTTCCAGGATGTAGTAACTGTCATTGGGTTCCTGATTGATACATTTTCTCCATATAGTCCCGAAATTTACATCTTCTTCATACAGTTCCTTCAGCTGCTCAAAGCCTACCACCTCAGCCCTCATGGTGACTAATAAATCCGCTCTCCTACTCAATGCGTCTGCTACCTTGTTTTGGACCCCGGATTTGTGCATCAGGCGGAATGGAAACTTTTGCAAAAATTGTATCCATCTGGCATGCATATCTTTACAAATGCGGGTCTGATTACTCAGGTGTTTTAGAGTGACATAGTCCAAGTATAGGATAAAATCTTTACCAACTAAGTAGTGCTCCCACATCCTTAGAGCTCTGACCACGGAATAGAACTCTTTATCATAAGTGGACCAGCTCCTCCGGGCTTCACAGAGTTTCTCATTATGGAAGGCCATGGGTCTCTTCTCCTGAGATAACACGACGCCAATGCCCACGTCGTTGGCATCACAGTTGACTTCGAATAGTTTGTCAAAGTCTGGTAAGGCCAACACCGGCGCACTACACAATCTCTCTTTGAGCACAACAAATCCAGACTCAGCTTCCCCATCCCAATGAAACTTCCCTTTCTTCAGGCACTCAGTTAATGGGGCAGCGACCGAAATGAAATGTCGTATGAAGCATCTATAAAATCCTACTAACCCTAGAAAGCTCCTCAACTCGGTGATTGTTTTGGGAGTGGGCCAATCTCTAATGGCCCTTACCTTGTCCTCATCCACCGTTATGCCCTCACCACTCACTACAAAACCCAAGAACAACAGCTTTCTTGACATGAACATGAACTTCTTGAGATTGGCGTAGAGTTTATTCTCTTTCAGCACAGTTAATACGCTTCTCAAATGCACTAAATGCTCATCCTTAGTCTTGCTAAATATCAAGATATCATCAAAGTATACTACAACAAACCTACCTATGAATGGTTTAAGTACCTGATTCATCACGCGCATGAAGGTATTAGGTGTATTGCTGAAGCCGAATGGCATAACCAACCATTTGTACAATCCTTTCTTCGTCTTGAAAGCGATTTTCCATTCATCCCCAGGTCTGACCCGAATCTGATGATACCCACTCCTAAGATCCACCTTTGAGAATATTACCGCTCCACTCAGCCTATCCAACATGTCTTCAATGCGAGGAATTGGGCATTTATGCCTAATTGCGATCTTGTTGATCGCACGACTGTCCACACACATCCTCCAACTACCATCTTTCTTGGGCGTCAATAGCGTTAGAATGGCACATGGGCTCATGCTATCCCTGATGAATCCTTTATCCAATAATTCCTGGACCTTCTCTTGTAGGACCTCCATCTCTTTGGGGCTCATCCTATAATGAGGGAGATTAGGAAGGCTAGCCCCAGGCACCAAGTCAATGTGGTGTTGGATGTCTCGCAATGGAGGCAACCCTTCTAGTAAATCTTCCGGCACTACCTCTTTGAACTCTTCTAATACCCCCTTTACTTCCTCCGGAGCCTCTACACTATCCACATCCTCTCCTGCATTCTTCACAACAAGAGCATGCATTAATCGGGATTCTTTAATGTCTCCGGTCATCTCCTTTTCTGACTGAGTGATTGTCAAAAAGGATTTCCCTTCCGCCCTTTGTGTCTTGGGTTGTTTATCCGTCAATGGTAGCAATGTATATTTCATGCCCCCTTTCTCCAACCTGTACTTATTTTCTTTCCCGGCATGTTGGGCATCCACGTCAAACTGCCAAGGTCGTCCGAATAGCAAGTGGCAGGCATCCATATCGGCGATGTCGCAATAGACTTCATCCCGACATTTGCCTATCGAGAATGGAACCCGACACCTCTCCTTTACCTCAATTCGCTCCGCCGCCTTAATCCATCCTATGGTGTAAGGGTTCGGATGTTTTTCTATCTGTAGCTAGAGTTGTTTCACAACCTCCCTTCCGATTATGTTCTCACAGCTCCCACTGTCAATAATCAGGTCGAACACTCTCCTACCAATTGTGCACCTAGTGCGGAATAGCTGGTGTCGTTGCGAACTACCCTCCTGTTTTGGTGCTAGCATCATCCTTCTGATCACATAGCTCGGTTCCACTCCATCATCAGCCTCATCATAGTATTCATCCTCACCATCTGGTTCACAGCACACTTCCTCCTCTTCCTCCCTTTCGACAATGTTTATAGTTTATCGATTCGGGCATTCATTGGATCGGTGCCCCGGTTGATTACACCTATAGGACTTCCTCAGAATCGGTTTAATATACGGATTATTTTGCCTTGGGGTCTCTTTTCTCTCAAGAGGCTTCTTTCCCTCAGCCTTGTCTTCTTTCTTCTCTATACTCCCAGCTAGTTTCTCGACTATTCCTCTAGCCCTTTCACCAACCACCCAGCTGCCACTGCCAATACTATCATACACATAATTCCTTTTGCCCCCAGCTAGCCTTGCACTCTGTTCTTGAATCATCATCTTAGCTCTAAGGGCCAAATTCGTTGCTTCATTGACAGTTCTGAACACCGTCACCCGATTTTATCCCTAATCTAGGGCTTTAATCTGCCTACAAATCACGCCACCTGCTGATCTTCAGTCTCCCTCAGATCATTCCTCTCCGCCAGCCTCATAAACTCGGCGGTGTATTCATGCATCGTCCTCTGCCCCTGACGACATCGTTGGTATTGCTGGAAAAGGATTTGCTCATAGTCGAGTGGTAGAAAATACCTCTACAATAGATTCTTCATGTGGTACCATGCCCTTATAGGTTGCTTCCCCTCTCTTTGCCTCCGATTCTGCAAACGATCCCACTATGCAGAAGCCCCTCCTTTCAACCTACAAGCAACCAACCGTACTCTCCTATTCTCAGATACCTCCATATAGTCGAAAAATCTATTGACTTCTACAAGCCAATTTAGGAAATCTTCTATATTAAGATTACCATTAAAGGATGAAATATCTACCTTGAGGAAGAAATCACCGCCATCTGTATGATCGTATCCTTGGTGGTTTCTTCGATATCCGCCACCGTACTCCTGGTCAATTCGGTCATCGACCCTACGGTACCTGCCACCACCAACACCGCCCCTTCTCGGTGGTTATCCCCTCCTCTGCAAGAATTCACCCTCTTCTTTAGAGGAACTTTCGTCTAGCCTTTGATTCCACTGATTCGCAGCTGCAGGTTGATTGATAGGACCGCCACGAGTGACTGCTACTCCTGGTCTATTCCCAACAATATCCTTGTTTCTGTTGTGGCCCATCACCATGACGTCGAAACATACAATCAGGTCTTCCAAACGCTATTCCACGCACTCAAGTCTCTGTTCCATGGCTTCGACCACCATCCTTGGAGCCCATTGATTGGCTCCTTGGACTTCTGCATCCCGATCTAGGTCAAGAACGCGACTGTTGTCAACACCATCGTTAGCCGACATCTTTGCAGGAAATTACCTTGCTCTAATGCCAAATGACGCAGCGAGGAAAGCGTAAAAACACGATACCAATTCTAGGATTGGATCTCACGAATAAACAAAGAATAATCTGAGTTTATTCCTTGATAAATCTCAATTGCATACAATCGAGAAAGTAGAGAAAACTCTTCTCTAAAGTGTATATTGATTAAAGAATAAAAGCTAACCCTAAAAATGACCTAGCAACTATATATACTCATCAGGAAAACAAGTAAAAAAGGAAATATATATGTACACGTGGAAATAAATATATGTATACACGTTCGTCATCTGTCTTATACACGGTCGTGTAGGCCTCTGGGGATACTCTTGACATAACACACGGCCGTGCCTCCTAGCCGTGTATGAAGCCGTGTATGTTTCTGGGAATCGGCCTGGTATAACACACGGCCGTGCCTTCTGGCCGTGCATGAAGCCGTATGTGTTTCTGGGAGCTTCCTAACATAATATATGACCGTGCTTGTAAGAGACACGGCTGATCAACCCGTGTCAGCTACGATGCCCGCATCAATTGATGATATAGACAATATGATCAAGTGCCTTAATGAACTCAAAGATATGAGGAAGCTTGACCCATGGGATATGTTTAACATTGGAAACTCTCCCTTTATGTAGGACACTCGAGATGGGTAACTCCTAACCTATATCCAAATTACCCAGTTGGAGTTCTATGATGGAACAACTGACCCCCTTCAAGCATCTAAGCTATTACACAACTTAGATGAACCTCCTTATTCACTTTAAATCCATAACTTGCAAGGCCTTTCTAAGAACACTCAAGAAAGCTATGTGTACATGGTTCTACGACATCTCAATTCTATTTCTAATTTTTGAGAGCTTGCTATGCAATTTTATTAGCACTTTTTGACAAGTACAATGCTTGAATGGGATTCCTCAACTCTTAATCTTATTAGTCAAAAGCAAGATGAGATACTTAGAGACTATATCTTCATGTTCAACTAAGTAATGCTTGAAATCCCCAATGTTGATATAAGAATTGCTTTATATGTAGCTATCAACGGAGTCAAGAACAAATCTCGATTCTTCTACTCCCTTACCTTACACAAGCTTAAAAATTTTAGGGAATTCTAGGAAAAAGGCTAGGGATTATATTGTGTAGAAAGATGCATTACTAGTAAAGCAGTAAGCCAAGCAGGAGTCATCCAACAAAAAGAAGAATTGTAAAGATTGACCCTTTACAAAGCATAGACTTGGCCTTACCATAAATAATAATGAGTCTACTTGAAATGGTAATAACAACAAAAAGTGTGCCATCCCTTTCTATGAGCAACACACCCCCTTAAATAAGCTTTGAGTTGACATCTTCAAGGAGATATGGGATCGAAGTATCATTACTTGGCTTTATAAGAAGTGAAATAATCCTTTTGAAAGAAACTCCAACAAGTATTGTGATTTCAACAAAGATAAGAGTCATAGATTCGAAAACTATACTTAGTTAGAAAATGCCCTTAAAGATCTCATTTGATGAGACTATCTACGTGAGTACATTATAGAAAATGAATGACCTCCAAAGTAAAGACGTCGAGATGAAGGAGAAACATTGCAAGAGTGAGAAGCTTATCCTACTAAAGGAACGATTGACATAATAGTGGGAGGTCTAGCTGCAAGAGGACAATCTATCTCCCGAAGTAAGGCTTATGCATACTCAAGGCATGATCAAAATGTACTCAGCACTTAGACAAATCACCCTATAGTTGATGCTACAATTACCCTCTTAGACAATGATCTTGAAGGCATCATGTTTCCCTATGATGATGCTCTTGTGATCCGAGCTCGCATTGGTGATTTCAATGTTCATAAAATTTTGATTGACAATGGTAGTTCAACAGACATAATGTATAAGAAAGCACACGACCAGATGAAAGACTAGGTCAAAGCAAAGCTAAAACCTTACGGTAGTTAGCTCTTTGGTTTCAATAACTAACTTGTAAAGCTAAAAGGCATTGTCAAAGCAAAGCTAAAACCCTACAATAGTGAGCTCTTTGGTTTCAACAACTAACTTGTAAAGCTAAAAGGCATTATAACCTTTCCCATAAAGCTCGGAGATGGACTTAACAAGATGTAGATCTTAATTGATTTCTTTATCATTAACGCTTGGTCCCCTTAGAATGTTGCTTTAGGATGACCATCATAAAACATGGTAAGAATGATAACCTTTACAAAGTATTTGATTGCTAAATTCATTACTCCACAAGCATCAGTGTTTGTTGTGGTGATTAACAAGCATTCAAGAGTTTGTATCTCTAAGTACTCTCCTAATGAGAGGTTATTAGTTATCACAATAGAGTTTACCCCTAAGGAAAAACTCGAGATCAAGAGGGAAGCCTATGAAGAAATGGAGGAAATTCAGATTGGTTGCTCGCTCAAACAGACTACAAAGATAGGCATGATGGTCTTAGACAAGCTATGCATAACAATTGATTGCCTCCCTTTGAGCTAACATAGATGTTTTTGCATGGTCACCATCCAACATGCTTAGAATCCCACTTGAACTATTTACACATAGGTTGAATATCAACCCCACTACGAAGGTTGTCAAGCAAAAGAAAAGGCACTTTGCACTTGAATGCCACACTACCATTAAGGAAGAAGTTCAAAAGCTCCTAAAGGCTACATTTGTATAGGAAGAGCCTTATCCTACCTAGCTAGCCATTTGTATGCCTGTGAAGACGTCCAATGGGAAGTAGCATATGTGCATTAATTACACTAACCTAAACAAGGCTAACCCAAAGGACTGCTTTCCACTTCCTTGGATTGATCAACTGGTTAACTCAACCTTGAGCCACAAACTACTAAGCTTCATGGATGCCATTTTTGGGTTATAATCATATTCAAATGCACAAGCTCAATTAGGTCCATACCTCTTTTGTCACCAACTTTGGAACATACCATTACAATGTTATGCCCTTTAGACTAAAAAATGCTAGGGCAATGTACTAGAGGTTGGTAACAAAAATGTTCATGCATCAAATTGATCGCAATGTAGAAGAGTATGTTGACAATATGATTGTAGAAAGTACGGAGCTTAAAAAACACCTTGCAAACACCAACCCTGAGAAGATTAGAGCAATACTGAACATGCAACCCCTCAAGATAGTTAAAGAAGTTCAAAGACTAACAAGGTGAATTGCTACACTTAGTAGATTTGTTTATTAGTCGATAGATAATTGTACCCCCTTCTTTAAGGTCTTAAAGAACCCATTTGATTTTTAGTGGACAAACAAGTGCCAAGTGGCATTTGGCGAGCTAAAGCACTTCCTTGTAACCCCCCCAGTGATGTCAAAACCAGTTATAGGAGAAGAGCTTTATATTTACCTCTCCATTAGTGGTCGTGCTCTCTCCTTAGTACTTGTTTGAGCTAATGGATGAGAACACTAACTTGTTTATTACATGAGCCACATTTTACAGGGCTTGAAAGTAAGATATTTAAAGATAGAGAAGTTTTCCTTAGTTGTGGTCATATTTGCAAGAAAATTACACCCCTATTTCAAGGCTCATCAAATAGTGGTCCTCTTTGATCAGCCCATGAACTAAACCCTCTAAAAAGCTTGATGCATTGGAGACGATGGTTTGCTATGCTTTAGAGCTTAATGCATACGATATCTAATACCGACTAAGCAAAGCTGTGAAAGCACAAGTAGTAGCTAATTTCATAGTTGAGTCAATAATAGAAGATGAATTACCCATCAAAATCCATAAGAAGCCCACTTAGACTCTTCATGTAGATGGTTTATCAACTTGAGGAGGTAGGGGTGGGGGGGTGTTGGTGTTGGGTTGGTGGAGTAGTGGAGCTCATATTAAGTGGTTCGCATGGTATTGAGGTTCAATATACTTTGAAATTCGAGTTCCTGGCTAGTAATTATTGTTGGATTGAAAATAGCTAAGGGAATTGGAGTAAAAAAGTCAAAACTTTTTCAGACTCACAACTTATAGCTCATCAAGTCAATAAAGAGTATGTGGTTAAGGACAAAGGGATGACCAAGTATCTCAAGGTTGTTAGCTCCCTATGTTCCAATTTTCCTTCGTGGAGCATTACAAAAATTCCCTAAGGTTAGAATGCTAAAGTAGATGAACTATCTAGTTAGCCTCAACATGCCTCTTCAATACAAATAGGAAGATATTTGTAGAATTCCACCTCGAGAAGAGGACTAATAGGTTTCATCAAGAATGCCTTACTAATGAGACCCAAACTCTTGAAGAGCCATGTTGGATTTATTTGATTGTCGATTACTAACAAGTGGCATTGTTCCTAAAGAAAGGAAAAAAGTGAAGGCTTTAAGGTAGAAAGCAGCTCAATACAAGCTCCTTGATGAGCAACTTTATAGAAGAGCATACAGTTTGCCACTCCTTAAGTGTCTTCGACCTTTAGAAGCTGAGTATCTTCTTATTGAACTCCATGCTAAAGTAAGTAGTAACTACATTATAGGTCATGCCTTAGCCATTAATACACTTCAAGTTGGATATTATTGGTCCAGCACGAAAAGAGATACCAAAGTGACTGTGTAGTGATGTGATAAGTACCAAAAGTATGCCCTAGTCGATAGGTAGCTAAGTAGCACTCCTATGCCAATCAAGAGCCCATAGCCTTTCACTTAATGGGGACTTGGCATTCTTGGATTGTTCCCTAAGGCCACAGGTTAACATTAGTATATTATTATTGCTATCGACTACATTACTAAATAGGTAGAAGCTAAGGTAGTGGCTAAGACTACTGAACACAGTGCAAGAGACTTTGTCACCCGAGTCATATTATGCCACTTTGGAATTCCTAATGCCATTGTTACAGATAATGAGACTTAGTTTAAAAATCTCAAATTCAAAGAATTCTGCATGATGTACAAGATTAAGGTCTACTACACTTTAGTTGCCTATGTATAGTCAAATGGTCAAGCTGAAGCCACCAACAAGGTCATTTTATAGAGCCTCTAGAAAAGGATCAATTAGGATAGAGGAAAATGGATAGATGAACTTCCCTACATCTTGTAGGGGTATTGGATGTATGATAGTAATTGGGGAAAGCTCCTTCAGTCTAGCTTTTGGAATCGAGGCTATCTTCCTTGTAGAGCTTGAACTGTCGAACCTTTGCACCCAAGATTTTAATCCTCAAGTTAACAACATTGATCTCTAAGCCAACCTTGACTTCCTTGAAGAGTTGGGAGACTAAGACAATTATAAGGTGGCAGCATATTAACAATGAGTAGGTAGAGATTACAACATAAAGGTGAAGTATAAAGCCTTAAGCCCTAAAGACCTAGTTTATTGGAAGCTTAAGGCCATTAGCTCAAGGGAAGGCTAAGGAAAATTGGCCTCGAACTAGGAGGACCCTATATGAATTTGAAGGATGGTTGGTCATGGGGCATACAAGTTAGAAAGATTCAATGGACACCCAATCCTAAGAACATGGAATGCTAATAATTACACCTATACTTTGAATAATTTTTAGAATATATTTTAGAGCATGATTAAAAGCATTGTTTATGATTGTAAACATTCTTACTATTTAATGGAGTTACAATTTACATTATTATTTGCAAAAACTATATTTAACTTATCTTATGAAAGTACAAGAAACTAAAACTCAATGACAAAGTATTGTGATTAACAAGTAAAGTTCTATGCCTTGTATAGGCAACAACAAACTCTATTAGATATATAACAAATGAGCATTGATCCCTGAGAGGACTAACTGGTTGAATTTATACTCGGAAGCCAAAATGTAGAACCTCTTCATTGACTAAGCTTAAACTTAAGTGACAAAGGCACTCCGACTAGTGATTCAACCCCCTTTCCCCATGTATTAACCGGTTAGACTTAAAACTGATCTACAATGTTCTATGCTAATTGAGCTTTAAAACTGATCTATAGTTTAATATATGGTCAAATTGAAATAGACCTATAGAAATAGTGTTCGATCAACATATGCTTTGGTCTATAGATGCATGTTATACAATAATGTTTAACTCAATGATAAAGATGATGTAGGAAGTCCTTTTCATTAAAATTGAAAAAATCTTACAAGGCTTAGGGGTTAGCATGCTAACCCCATACAAGTTAATATAAAACAAAAAAAAATTACATGACTAGTGCAACTTCAGGTATTATCCCTAAGGATCAAGGTTAATGCCGACATTTCCTTTGCGACTTACATAGAAAGCTGGACTGTTGGCTACTCTTTTAGGTAAACAGGAGCATGGCCTTCTCGTCACTCAGTCAAGGGGAGGAGGAGGAGGCACTTCTTCTTCAATTGGTGAAAGAAGAGGAGGCAGTTCCTTTTTAGTTGTGGGAGGAAGGGGAGGTAGGTCTTCTACAACGATGACGGTAGTGATGGAGTCACATTATCTTTCTTCTAGTCTTCAGCCTTTGACACTGCCCTCTTAGCCCCTAATTCTTCCTGCTCGTTTGGAGGAGTGTTTAGTTCATGCATCTTCTCCCTAAGCTAGGAAAAGTCATACAAAGGGTCCTTCTTATGGATCCAACACTTCATGTTTCTTTAGTCCCCCTCTATGATCTTCACTAGTTGCTTAGTGTAGTCATCATTGAGTTGGATCTCCTTGTAATATCAATTCTTGGTAGTTCGCTCCTTCTTATGCTCCCCTTATGCTCCTCCCATCCTTTAGGAGTGTCACATCACCTCTTCTATTGTCTCTTGACCACAAGACCAACCTCTACACCTAAGACAATAGGTCTTACCTTGATATCATTAAGGATGGGGATCACTTCATCTAGACAGGCCCTTTTAAGTCCTGATGTGTCGCCTTGTTGAGGGATGTGTTATGACCTTTTGGTATCTATAGTTGGGGTTTTTCCCTTCCTAGTAATATTGGGGGCTAGCTCTATGGTGTTAGCAGGCTTGGGACCTCGGATGATGATCCATCCAATTTGTACCTTCTTTTTTTTTTTGGGTGGGGGGGGGGGTGTTCTTGATCTAGCCTTCTTTGCCCCTCTAAGACTCTTTCTTACCTTGTATAGCCCAATGAATAGCAAGGTTTGAAATGCATACTGGTTTGATTGGAGGCATATTTGCAAAATAAATAAGGAAGTTAGTTAGAAGCAATAAGACTTAAGAGAGAAATCCTCATGAAGGGAACTGTGCCTTCGAGCCATAGTAGACAAGCACTCCCATCAAGCTAACCTTATCTCAAGAATTGAGAGTGGTACTTAAATCTAAGAGGTTCTCTTAAGTATTAAACTAGTCTTTTGGGTTAGGCTCTTTCCCTAGGCTTGGGTCATAATAGTTCATAAGTCAAATTTATTCATTAATTTGTTTCTAATCCATCCTTATAGAAGTTAGCTAGAATTAAAGTCATAAGTAAAGCTTTTTATTTGATTATGTTAAATGATGACCATATGATTATAATTAATGAGTTTTATCTCTTTGGTTCATTGTGAACTTATGAAGGATTTTATCTTGGTGGAGTTTAAAAGTTTTTCATCTCTTTGGTTTTTGATTTATATTATCAATGGTTAGGGTTTTACAATTTCATACCTTTTGGCTATTGTTTAATGCAAAGAACATGTCAATAGTTATTTCCTAAGTTAGCTTTTATTAGAGCTTGAATTCCTATCATGAGTTTTAGCTTTCAGGATTCATTCTTAGGGTTGGCATCACCTCCTCTATTACGATCTCCTTCCATCTTCAATATGAACTTTACTTTAATTATGATTGTAGCCCCACCAAAATTGTGTAGTCATATTAGAAAATTTTAATCTATAAGGTCACATTTAGTATGTGAGAATGATCCAGAATGGAATGGATCAAAGTGGAGTGGTATAGAATTGAATTAATAATGGAATATCAATTCCATTCCTATATTTGGAAACTTTCATGAAATGGAATGGTATATGATGGTATTTATAAAAAATACTTTTAATATATAGATATAATAAATATACATTGATGAGAAAAAAAAAGTTATTTAAATACTTATCATTAATAAGATTGAAATGGAATTGTGATTCCACCTTTTGAAGTGTAGAATCAAATTCCCTTTTAAAGCCAAAATCATTTATTTTAAGCTTTTAAAAGTGTTTCCAAACATGAGAAAGGGAATGAAATCCAGATTTATGATTTCATTTTGTGTTCACTCTAGTGTACCAAATGTGACCTAAGGACCTTCATAAAATTTCTTAGGATATCATAGGAGTAAGCAATCCTTGGGAGCTTGAATGCACTACAGCACTAGTGATAGGTGAAGGAGTTATATAGCATCAATCCCACAATTCTTGGAGAGGGGCAGTGTATTCTTTGTTTTGAGCTTTGTTTGATTTTTTATGAAAGCAATCTAACAACACCTTGGCGTTTGTCTTAGTTTTTGAATCTATAAAATGAGGAAGAACTTTGTGTATTTATAGAATTTATTTGCTAACGTCATTCATTTGATTGTACCAATGATCGATAGTTGAGATGAGTTCTTTTCTCGAGAGATTCTTCCATGGGCTTCTATTGAGTCTAATCCTATAAAGAAACCTCTTTACATGTATGGACTTTCCTAAAAGAGGTTAAGAGTGGACGAATCGGTCTAATAGTTTCTACTTCGAGCGCACTATATCAAATTTCCCTTAGTCATTCCAAGTTTATGAATTTGATTCTTTGAACTTTATTACTTAACTCAAGGAGTCAAGTCTAAGGTTGTTATATTTTAACTCTTTATGTTTTGTCTCTTCACCAAATTTTTTTGGACAAAATCAAAAGGCTTTGGCCATCCAATACATTATTTAAATAGCTGAGAATCTTGTTTGGTAGTAAGTCATAATACATATAAACCTGGCGTTGGCATTGCAAAATAATCTTAATTTAGTTTTTTTTTTTTTTTCATTGCACACGAATTTGCTGCACCACTCGATCTCGTGTTACCTTAGGCTAATCGAATATACATTGGCCCCATGGCAGTATATCAAGCACGTTTTCTTCTGAAATTCCTTCTATAATAAAACTCGCGCTTTAGCTCGTGACGTCCCCAAAATCTCACAAATATATACCCTTTCCTTTTCCAGGAGCATGGCACGTCTTTCCTTTATTTTTTGTTTATTTTTCATCCTTATATCTTCAATTTTCCTTCTTTTTCTGATTTCAAATATTTCATTCCTCAATGAGTAAATCATAATTTCCATTACCTTGAACATGTTTGACAACCCAAAATCCATATCTTTGCCAAAAATAACGATTCATCAGCTAAACATTGGAGACACAAAAGCTCTCATAAGCCTTAGCACAGATATCTTCCAATTTTGTTGATTCCATGGCCAACCGTGATTCAGCCCTTTGCTCTATAAATTGAGGAATTCATATTTTCTTCAAGTCATAAACGAGAAAGAGAGAAGGCGGCGGCGGGACGTTTCCTCACTATCGTCAATTGTGCTATAACCGAGCTTCATGGTTGTATCCTTGCTACTCGTCATTTATAGCTATTTGCCATAATAGATTCTCCGTTATTAGCCAGGCGAGTAAAAATGTGCCTTTTTGGTAATAGGGCTTAATGAGTCTAATCTAATTATTGATATGACTAAGGGAGAATTAACTTATTGGGCTTGAAACAAGAAATGTTGGATCGATCATCTGCATCTAACCTTTCTCAGGTAGGCTCATATACTTATGAGGAAAGCTATTGGCCTTGAACCTATAGCAAACTCATTAGGATATTAGAGTGAGCAGACTTCATCTCATTCATTGATCACTAAGGTGATCTGATGGATATTATCAAGCTTAAGAGTATAAATACTCAGCCATTCTTCTTAATTAGAGGGATTTTTCCAAAGTCCAAAAATAAGAGAAACTGTATTTCACTAAAAATTCTTTACTCTCAAAGATCAAATAAGACTTTAGGCAAATAACAGTCTCCATTGCTCAAGAACTGCAAGGTTAATGTGTAAGGTCCCTTTAGCTCCCTTGTCTACCACTTGTACATTTAAGATTCTTGAGATTGCCTATTCTTCCTCCATGCCACTCTCTCCTTAGTCAATCCATCACATGCCATCTCTACAAGTGCAGTACCTGTGTAATACTTATGTGATTACTCCTACTAGAACCCTTATTCTACATTTTGGTGACTCCACTAGGAAATAGAGCTAAGTGATAAAAGAGTAATGGTACTCCTTAGGAAGAGAAGACTATCTAGTAATACTTCTTAAGAACAAGATCGTAATACTGATCTTATACTAAACCATTGGAACAAAACTTACCTCAATTACCATAGAATACCAATCAAGGTAATTCATAGCCTAAAGCTTCGATAAGTCCTACACAAGTGATGCAGACTATGTAGGATAATACAAGGGCTTTGAATCAACTCATGACCATGCTTACTCTACTTGCCCTAGGGTTAGTTGCCACTATTACTGCACAGCAAGGTGTGACTCCACGAAACACTAGCATTGTTATGCAGCAAGGCGCTGTCTATGTAACTCCATCATATGTAGTTCCTCTAACTAATCCTCCCATTGATGAGGAAGATATTCCTTAGGAACTAGCCCTTACATTAGACGTTCTACTTCCTAATGCTCTCAGTGGATCTAGCTATCAACTTACCCTTACACCCATTTCTATAGTATTTGCTCCAAGGACTTCCGTTGTAATGAAGGAAGACTTGAATACTTAAAAGAAATACAAGCAAAGTCGATTATGGGAGTGCTAGAGTTAAGACTCCCTTATCATCAGCACATTGCTGAAAAACCATACCCTAAGGACTATGTTAGTCCTAAGTTCATCCTGTTCAATGGCAAGAAAGGAGTGCTAAAGAACATTTATTCAAGTTTATTAAGACCTTGGAAGTATACAGGCTTGATGATGACTTGAAGCTTAAAGAATTCTCCAAGTCGCTAACCAAAAAAGTATATACCTGGTATGTCAATCTCCTTATAGGGTTAGTTAATTCATGGGGGTCCATGTGCAAGCCATTCTTAGAGAAATTATTCTCCACCCAAGAATAGGTCATGATAATAGATATGGGAAGAACACGACATAACCCGAAAGAAGACCTAATGGATAATATAGAGTGCTTCAAAGAGTGCACCTTAGATATCAAAGATGTATGTGATGAGAGAGAGTTAGTGAAGATTTATGTCAAAAAGATGTTCATTGAGTATGCGATCTACTTGGAAAATCTCAACTTAAGTTCCTTCTCTACACTCATTGAGACCGTGAGAAGAACTAATAACTTCATTGCAAGGCAACAAGGAGAAAATGGAAGGTTTAGGAAATGAGCAACATCTACTAGCTCAGCCTAAGTTGAGACTTCTAGAGACAATAAGAAGCCAAGAAATGATAGATTACAAGGCTTTACGTCTACTCTTTCTTTCCCATGCCCAATGGGAAAGGTACATGCTCTACTTGACTAATGACTACAAGATGGGAATATCAAGCTCCTAAGGGTGGATCGTTTACTGACGTAAGATGAGAAGAATGATCTAAAGTTTTGTAGATATCATAGGACCATAAATTACCCTACAAAGGAGTGTTGGACTTTGAAGAAGATTTTTTATGATAGGGTTTGCAATAGGGAACTTGTTACAAAAAATAATGATGTTTGTAATAATCCACTTCCTTCTCAGAATAATCAGGAAGGCACTGCAAATGCTCTTAACCTTGATCTTAGCACTGAAGAAGGAAGTATGTCATACACCAAGACATGTAACAAGCAAGAGGCTCCATTTGGGAATGATGAAGTTGCATGCCCGTCAATGGTTATCGCCTTAGTAAAGATGACTAATTTTAGAATTTTTTTTTTACTTGCTAAGGTTTAATAAGGATGCATAGCATGCAACGGCAATTTCACTTACCTAAATCACTGAGACATGGTATAGGGAGTGCAATTTAGCACGACCTGTATAAGAATGACCAATGTACATGAGAATGCGATACTTTTTTTATAGATGCGGACATGTGTGCTAAGAATCACAATTATCCTCTTTATATGGAAAGTATGCTCAATAGGCATCCCATTAAGAGGATGTTAATAGATAATGGCTCCTCTACAAATATGATGTCGACATTTACATTCAAGGCTATAAGGATAGGCAATCAACATTTAGTGAGACAACTTATTGTTGTGAATAGTTTCACTATTGCTTCTACAAACATAGTAGGGTATGTCAATGTAGACTTTAAAGTTAGCCTTATACAAGGCTCTACATGTTTCCACATGATTGACGTGCCTACATCTTACCATCTACTTATTGGAAGGAAGTGGCTGCATGATCATAATCTCATACCCTCAACATGACACTAGTGCATTAAGGGCCATTGGATAGGGGAAGATATATTCATTCCTACTACAAATGATCTATTTGAGCATAATGAGTCATACCTCACCAAGGCTACATTCTTTGATGAGTATGCCTAAAGGGAGAGATTGCTATTGCAAAACCCTCTAGCACACCATTATCCACTAGGGAAGAGACTCAAGAGAAGCACAAGAAAGAGAAGAGAATGTGAAATTCCCATGGGGGCAAGAAAAAGTAAAAAAGAAATGAGGGAATGGAAAGTTTCATTAGCAGAGATGGGTGAAAGATGTACTACTTATGATTGTCCATGAGATTTAAAGAAGATGGATCCAAAGTATTGTTGATATCACAAAATAGTAGACCACCTCACTAAGGATTGTTAGGGCTTAAGAAGGATATTTCATGAAAGACTTCAAAATGGGGAGCTTGTCATTAAAGATAGCAATGTTTGGAGCAAAACACTCCCATCCCACAATACCCACATGTTGGAGAATGACTCATCTAATAGTGATCAGTGATCTATTAAGCACTCAAGTCAAGGTAAAAAATTGACATCATTTTTGTAAATAAAGAGCAGATTTTGCCACAAATAACAAAAGTTTCATTTTTTTTTTAATCTTTGCAATATAGTCTGATATAGTCACACTTTAAGCCTAGGTAATGCCTTAGCATGTTGGCTTTCATGCTTTAAGCCCAGGCAAAGCTCTGGCATTTTGGCTTCCATGCGTTAATTCCAAGCAAAGCCTTAGCTTCAAGGCTCCTACACCTTAAGCTTAAGCAATGCCCCAGCAACACGACTCTCACACCCTAAGCCCTAGTGACACCCTAGCATTTGGCTCTTAAGTTGATGCTTCCAATTATGAGCAAAACTTACTCATTCTCTTAAAGCTAGTCATGAAGTTACTTCTTTACTTGAGTAGCACTTAGCCAATTTACTTCTATACCCCAATGAATCATCATGCTCATTATAGAATCAAAACAAGATTCATGATTCACTAAAATAGAGTATATAAGGGGTAATGTAAACGTCGATGTTGATTAGTAAGAGCTTTAACTCCTAGGCGCACGATGTAAAGTTAAGCATGTACAATGCAGACTGGTAAAAGTGTTATCTCCCAAGCACATCATAAGCCATTGCAACTAAGTTAGAAAACCAATCTGCTTATGATCAATCATAAAATTTCTGTCATAGAGTATTTTTAACCTTCTAGTAACTCATACTAAATAGTCAAGTAGTGTAGCCCTTTGACTAGCAAAAGAAAATTCATGACTTTAGGTAATGAATGCTATTATCGTTGTTTATGTGTAATTGAATATTTCTTGTACATTGTCGTTGGCAAGAAAGAGCTTTGCTTTAATGGGCAAGATGATTTTAGAGGCTTCTTAGATCTTAAGGGTCTAAGTAGTCTAATATACATGATGCCCCTCTAAGTGGGTCTTTAGATCACAAGAGTCTGATTAGCCTTATAATGTTATAAGCTTTATGACGCATAGGTGGTCATGCCACCTGCAATTACAATTTCTTTGCATCACTATTTTTTAGTGAAGTTATCACCTCTTAAGTGTGTAATAACTTATACATATTTAAATAACATAGGCTACTAAGAGGCCCTTTGGTGGCGCTATTAGATGGGATGGCACAATAAAATCATGAAAGGAAAAGTTTCACCTAATGTAGTAATAGCTTCTAGAGTTGCTACCCATCTCGATGAGACATGTTAGCAATTGGGGGAGGAGAGATATTCTAAGTGTAGTACATAAAGAAGTAACACATTAACATGAACATCACTCTCACTTCTCGATTGGTACCTCGATATCAAAGCAACTTCATCGAATCACTCAAATTTAGTGCTATCAACATCATTAACCTAAAAAGTTTCTAGGATGCTTGACCAATATAACAACTAGTGAAGGGATGCAATCCCTAATCGACACATAGAAGTAAAGAATAACTGTCCCAGCCTCCTTAAAAGGAGCCATGTACTGTGAATTTAAGTTGACATGCTCTACCTAAGACTTCCACCTAGGGGGTGATTACTTAAGAGTGCAATATGGGTAACAAATAGAGGTAGCTCTCTTCCTTTATTCCTAAAGCACAACACCAAATCACTTTAGATGGTGACCCTTCAGTCCACTTGAGGCTCACTATGCCCAAGGCTTGATCTACTTGAGACTGGCTAGGCTTGAGATCTACTACGATCTATTGCACATGAAGCCTACTATGCTCAAGTCCTTCTATGTCCAACACATGCAATGATTTAGGCTTGCTATGCTTAGGACCTACTAGGGTTTGCTATGTGTATGGCTCACTCAGCTAGAGGCCTACTATACTCGACCTTGTGATATTCTTACTCTAATAGGATGGACAAACCAACTTCTATCACTTGCAGTGATAGAAGGAAAAACATAAGTTGGCAATATAAGATTTATTCATATGAATAGGTAAGTACATAAAATGAGAATACTTACTCCCATCTATGGCTTGGACCAAGATTTTGCAGATATCTCCCCTTAGATCCTCAAAGAAACATGGGAATCACACTTCCATCACGCTCACACATGGGAACTACAATTAAGTGGATGTAGTAATGGCATAAAGGATCCTAAGTCATAGCCACACTTCCATCTCGCTTTTGTGCGGGAACCGTAGTAAGTGGAAGTAATAATGGCATGAATGGTCTTGTGGTGGTGTACTCTACTCAAGAATTCCATCCTCATGGCAGCAACTTATTGAGAAAAGCAAATTTGCTCCTGTTTAATTATGATGAGAATGCTCCTTTTGAGAATTTTTACCAAGAAAAGGAATGAAGTTCCTGTCACTCATGATCAAAGGAAGAAGAGTGATGAAGTTCCTATCGCTTGTCAAACTTGGTAAAGTTGTTGATTGCAATTGAAGCAAACTTAGAGGAACTAAGTTCTTATTTGCTCTCCATGAAAACCTGTGATCAAGATTGCAATGAGAATGCCCACTATCATTAAAATTGGACATGTTTTGTTCTTATGTTGAGTTGTTGACAAATCAAGCCCTTATGTCACCTGAAATTGCAAGGGAAAAATATCAATTTGATCAAGCATGTTCATTGATAAAGATTGAGTCAAATTCTTCAGTTACAAATAGATAACAGGCATGAAGCCATAAATGGAATAGAGCAATAAAATTGCCCTATCTATCATTGGCAAACAAGACATTTGTGGGATTAAAAATAGTATGAAGAACCGGAAATTGCCCTATCTGTGATTGCCACAAATGCTGCCCATGCTGCATTTGCTGCCTTGAGAGAGTAGAAAAGTCTACTTGTAAAGCTGGATGAATTTGGTAGAGATATGAACTTGCAGAAACGAATGGATATGGCACGCAGAGCTGAGGCTCGTCAGCGGAGAAAGGATCACTTTGATTCCAAGAGACCTCCATGGAAGTAGACAGTCCCTATCATAAAGTAGAGGGAGAATCAAGCACTGATCAGAGTGATAGTGAGAGTAGACCGTACCAGTCAAATAGGGATTAGTGCTTCAGACAGCTAGTCAAATATTTGATGATACTGCAGAAGAATATGCAAAACTTTCAGAGGTCAAAGAAAGGTTTGAGTTTGAGAAGTGGAAAAGAGATTATTTATCAAGTAACCATGATGCTTACATGTCTTTAAGTGTTCCAAATATCTTCTCTTCATATGTTCGATTGGAGCTTTTGAAGTGGGATCCATTGCATGAGGAAGCGGATTTTTTATGATATGGAATGGCATTCGTTGCTTTTTAATTTTGCTGTTCCGGAGGATGGAAGTGATTTTTTCCCGAGGATGCTGGTGCTAATCTTGTTTCTGCAACAGCTCTTGCTACCAACTATGTTCTAGCTTCCAGTGAGGCTCTGGCAGAGTTATTAGTGGCCATTTGTACTCGTTTGACGGATGCTGCCACTAATCTCGTGGTGCCTACTGCTGCTCGAATTGCGACCTATCATTTTGGCGTGTCCGTTTGACTTATGAGAAATATCTGTCTCTGGAAAGAAATTCTTGCATTGCCAGTTTTGGAGAAGCTTGTTTTGGATGATCTTTTGTGTGGATATTTCTTCACATCACCTCTTTTAGTTCTCAAGTTGCTTCATGTTTTGTTTGATTACTCCATTGTACTTTGACATAGGGGACTATCCTTTGTCTTAATATCTACTCCTTAGTGTCTACAATGCGGATGGGTTGTTCCATGATAGTGAGAATCAATTTTACATTAAAAGGTTGAAGAACTATGACTTGGTCCAGGTTTGCTACAAACTTTCGTAACATAGATACGTGAAAAACATCATGTACTCTCACTAAGTTAGGCGGTAAGGCTAACCTATAAGCGACATTACCAATTTTCTCCAAAACCTTAAAAGGATCAACATACCTAGGATTTAATTTTCCTTTTAAATCGAATTGAACAACACCTTTAGTTGGTGATATCCTCAGTAACACATGATCTCGTACTTCAAATTCCAATGGTTGTTGCCTCCTATCAACATAATTCTTTTGGTGACTTTGAGCCATTAGCATCCCTTGTCTAATTAACTTTAGCTTATCCACAACCTTCTACACCAATTCAGGTCTTAACACCTTTCTTCCTCCTACCTCATCCCAATGCAAAGATGACTTACATTTCCTTCCATATAAAGTTTCTTATTGCACCATCTGAATTGTTGCATGGTAGCTATTATTGTAGGCAAATTCAACTAGAGGTAGGTGTTTGTCCCAATTTCCTCCAAAATCTAAAACATAAGCTCTTAACACATCTTTTAGAATTTGGATAATCCACTCTAACTGCCCCATCTGTCTAAGGATGGGAAGTTGTGCTGAACGGCAATTTGGTACCTAAAGCTCTATGTAAGCTTCTCTAAAATTTACCTACAAATCTAGTATCTTGATTAGAAAAAATTGTCATTAGGATTCCATGAAGCCTGACTATTTCCTTGATGTATAACTTTGCCAATTTACTTAAGGTAAAATGGATACTGGGTATAAAATGTGCTAATTTAGTTAATCTATCCACTACTACCCATATAATATCATGCTTTTCTTTGGTTTTGGGAAGTACAATAACAAAATCTATGGTTACATGTTCCCACTTCTATTTTAGTAAGGGTAAAGGTTGCAGTTCTCCTGTTGGCCTCTAATGTTCTATTTTAATCTATTGGCATCTCAAACACTTGGAAGCAAAGTTTGCTATCTCTTGCTTCATATTCTTCCACTAATAATGGGCCTTTAAATCTTGGTACATTTTAATACTCCCAGGGTTGATTGAGTACCTAAAGTGTTGTGCTTTTCTTAAAATTTCATTCTTCAATTCTACTAACTCTAGTACACATGTCATGGTTCCATACCATAAAACTCCCTCTTGATCAATCTTGAATTCATGTGCATTCTCTTGTTCCATCCTATGCTTAATTTCCAACATACCTTTACCTTCTAGTTGAGTTGTTTTCATTTTATCCACTATACTTGGTTGGATGAGAAAATTGGTAAGTCTTGCTCCTACCTCCTAGGTAACTACTTCCAATTCCAACCTTTGCATTTCTTTAAGCAATGGTTTATGTGAATTAAGTAATGTAGTTAAGTTACCTTGCCTCTTTCTATTAAGAGTATCTACTACCATATTCGCTTGTTTGGAATGATACTGTATTTTTTAGTCATAGTCTTTAATTAATTCCACCGATCTCATTTGTCTCATATTTAAATCCTTCTAAGTGAAAAGGTACTTCAAGCTTTTGTGATCCATGAATACCTTGCATTTCCTTCCATAGATATAATGTCTCCAAAGTTTTAATGCTAAAACAATTGTTGCTAACTCCTAATCATGGATATGGTAGTTTCTTTCATATAGCTTTAGCTAGTGAGAAGCATAAGTAATAACCCTTCCATTTTGCATAAGAACACACCTTAAACCTTGGTTAGAAGTATCATTGAATATTGTATACTCCTTTCCACTTTCTAATGAAGCTAGGAATGGTGCTAAGATTAATCTTTCTTTTAGTTTTATGAAACTATGTTCACACTAGTTATCCTATTTAAACCTCACTCTCTTTTGAGTTAATCTAGTTAATGGTGTGGCTATCTTAGAAAATGTCTCCACAAATTGTTGGTAGTAGCCCACTAATCCCAAAAAGCTCTTAAGTTCAATTACTATCTTAGGTCTTAGTCAATTGACTGTTGCCTTTACTTTCTTAGGAACTACTACAATACCATCCTTGTTAACTATGTATCGTAAGAAAGAAACTTGCTCCAATCAAAATTCATATTTATTAAATTTTGCATACAAATTCTTGGCTTTTAATCTCTCTAGTACAATACTTAGGTGCTCTTCATGCTCTTTTTTTTTTTTTTGAATATATCAGGATACCATCAATAAACACCACTACAAATTGATCCAAAAAATCCTTGAACACCTTATTCATCAAATCTATGAAAACAACTTGTACATTTGTTAAACTTAAGGGCATTACTAGGAATTCATAATACTCATGTTAGTTTCTGAATGTAGTCTTTTGGATATCTTCTTACTTTATCTTCAATTGACGGTAACTTGACCTCAAGTCAATCTTAGAAAATACTTGAGTCTCTTGTAGTTGATCAAAAAGGTCATTTGTCCTAGAGAGCATTTTTTGTTTTTTTTTGGTAGTCACCTTATTTAATTCTTTATAGTCTATACACATTCTCATGCTATCATCCTTCTTCTTTACAAATAGGATGGGAGCTTCCTATAGTGACATACTAGGCCTGATGAAATTCTTATCTAATAACTCTTGTATCTAAACCTTCAATTTTGCTAATTTTGTAGGCATCATCTTATATGGAGCCTTAGATAGGGGTTGTGCTTGGTACCAAGTCTACATAAAACTCAATTTCTCTATCTGGTGGTAACCCCGATAAATCATTAGGAAATACATTAGCATACATGTTTACTACTATCACTCCTTCAAGCTTCACCTCACAACTAGCTTCCGTTGTTATAGTAACCAATCTACTCTTTCTCCATAATTCATATGTTGGTAGACCTATAGGTTTTCACACTTTAACTTGAGACTGATAGGATCTTCATTAAGGGAAGTGAAATAAACTATTAAGTTATGACAGTTTATGGTGGTATGAAATTTTAACAACCAATTTGGTCCCAAAATAACATCAAAATTGAGCACATCCAAAACAAATAGATCAGTGAGCATCACTTGCTCTTAAATCTCAATCTTGACATTTTTACATATTTTCCTTAATTCTCTTCCTACTCCTAATGAAGTGCTTGCACTCAAAGGATCCTCTAAGTTTTCAAATATCAATTCACACTCATGTATGAAGACTTCAGATAAACAAAAATGAGTCACACTAGTATCCAACAGCACATATGCATTAATATTATGTCCTAGGATTGTGCTTACCACTATGTCCTGGTCTAAAGGGTCCTAGTTTTGCTATTATTGAAGAGAAAATACATGAGCTAGAGCTCTCTATCTAGGACCAGTACTATGGGGTCTGCTTGCCTATGCTTGCCCTTAGGGTCGTATTACTTATGTTGTTTATACTAGTTGAGGTATTGTAGTTACTTGACTACCTATGGTTCTGCACTTAAAAGCTTTGTGACCTCTTTGCTTGCAGTTGTAACAAAAAGTTTGAGGAATAGCTTTCTTTGTATAGTTTCTACTAGAATTTCCTATCTTATCATAAGAAAAGCATGCCCATTTTAGCTAATTTCACTTATGCAAATCTTGTGGTCCCAAATACTTAGGACATCTTCTCCCTAACCTTGCTTATGGTGATAGAGGCAATATTAGAGGCATTGGCTTAACTTGAATAGGTTTAGGCATGAAAGCCATAGGTTTAGCTTGATATATTGCTGGACTCTTTCCTCTCTCTACATATGTAGTACTTGAGGCAAGTCTTTTCCCCAAAGCTATTTTTGACCTATGGAACAGTTGCTCCTCTATTCTCTTCTAGCTTTGCTCCATGAACTTGACTTTATCAATGACCATTGCATAGGTAGGTAGCTAGAAAGACCCTACCTTACACTAGAGGTTAGGCTTTAAGCCTCTTACAAATTTTTTAACCCTAGAGGCGTTATCTACATGGATTTCTTTAAGCAAAAATTTAATTAGCCAGTTTACCTCTGATTCATGCTTTTCCACTATCCAATTACCCTATTAACAATTATAGTATATTGCCTCCATTTTGTCTCTCTTTCTTCTAGGGAAGTATCTTTCACAAAATAGTTCCTTGAACCTCTACCATTGGATAGGTGCTCCTGTTAGCTTGGAAACACTAGTCCACTAGTCTATAGTTGACCTATTTAGCATGAAGGCCGCATAATCCACATTTTTATCCTCTAGCACCTTGAACTCACCAAACGTCTTTTCCATTTCTATTATCTAATGTTTAGCTTCTATTGGATCATTAACACTTAATTTAAATTCCTTTACCAATTAAAAAAACTTATCTAACCCAAATTGGTACTTAATGGGACTAATAGGTCTCATGGCTTGTTACTGCCATTGTGCTATCATCCCTACTAGGGCATTCATGGTTTCTAGCAGTTAAGCAATCTTGTTAATGGCCTGAACTGTAGCTTCCTATTGAGGCAGTCTTAGGGGGTACCTTCCATCTAGGGCATCCTTATCCCGTTTAGCATTAGATGAGCAAGGTCCTATAATCCTTTTAGGAGGCATTCTACTTGATAGGAGGTAACTAAATAGACCCTGAAGTTAATGAAGATTTAAAATTATAGAAATAGCGTATATATATATATGTATACATATATCTATCTATATGTATATAAGAGTAAAATAGATATTTAAAAGGAAACTACAAGTAAAAATATAAAATAAAATAAATTGCTGAATGAAAACAATCGACCTATAATTTTGCCCACTCTCTTCATATCTCACTATCCCAAATTTATTACTTAAATCTTTTAAAGATTATAGCTTAAGTTTTATTAATCAAATTTAAACCTATTGATCATTTCCCTAAACTTTATGGATCACCTACCTATACTCTACAGATTATAACCCAAACTTTAAATTCTTTTGATCATGAACCTAAGCTTTGATACCACTAATGCTATAATACCCTAGAACCTATAACGTTATAGCCTCTTACATGACCCTATTTGATAAAGATATGTAAAGGCTTTTACTACTCTTATTCTTCACCTTATTTAACTTCATTGTACATTAAAATAATTGTAGCTGTAATAATTTACACAAATGACTAATAGGCGAATCATTCCAATCACTATTAACTAAGAAAATGTACCTTAACCTTTAACTAACATACTATTGTAAACTTTCATCAACGTATAATTAAATGACATGTTTATTAGTTTATAAACAATCTCTAAAATCTCCACTCAAACATCCTCAAATCCTACAGAAGAATGTTTCATATACTCCTACATAACTCATCTCTATAATAACAATGATAACCTCTCTCATTCTTGTCTTGGTAATAGTAAACTACATTGCCATACTCATCATATTCAACATATTCGTCATATTCACTTGCAGCTAAGAAAAAAATAAGATGAGCCTAAGCTCAGTACATGAATACCTAAACACATATGCAGTATATACTTAACAATCAACCACTTACTTTTCTTTATGTTAATTAACAAGCAACATAGAGGTACTCATGACCTTGCCACTTCCTTTCTTATTTAATTTAAGTGTTTTAAACTTAGATTAGGAATTGGCACCTCTAGCCTCAACTTTCTATTGGTATAGGGAACTACCACTTTTGGCCCTAATACCCCTAAAATCAACCTTAGATCATTTTGATATAGAAGTCCACCAAGGACAACGCCATATACAGATCATCGAGGTACTCCCTAGGGATTTGCCACCTCTAACCCCTAGGCCAAGTCATACATAAACAACAAGCAAGGCATTTACCAAGTTTGCATTAAATTTCAATCATTTACCATATCTAGTAAACATAACTAATAAGCATGGTAAACATGTACTTAGAAGAGTAATTTTGGGTTCTACTTGTTTATCATTACCAAGTTCCTCAAAGCCAACCAAGAAATAGTAATTGATTCTTAGTTATACTTTACAATGAGACCTAAGCTTCACTAGGTTGTTCAACTAAGAATTAGTCACCTATTTCTCCTTCCCCAAGCTCTATTGTAAGTAAGATTGACTTATAACTAGAATAAAATTGAAATAGAAGGATTAAAGAATCATTCTTAAACAACACGGTTGAGTGAATGGTCGTGTAGAAGAACATAGATAGGAACACAACCGTATACCTTAGTGTACACAAAGTCTTCTCATTACGCTCAAATATACGGTCATGTACATAGTCGTATAATTCAACACGGGAGGTGCACACTTGTGTACATGGCCATATATAGCCTATCTCACCAGTTGCTCTTCATGTTCTTCACAAGTAAGTATACAACCATGCACCTTGGTTGTGTACCCCACTAAGCCTCACAAACTCTTTTACTAATCAACTAAATACTCTAATTCACACATAAAATCTACTTAACTTCATAAATTTAAGTGTAATTAGAATGCTTACTTATCTTGATTCGAATCCACAACTTGAACTATGTTTAATTTGGAAACTTTGACATTCAAATTGAAATGCCCAATAACCCTAAATTTTTACAATGCTATGTCTTAACCTAGTTCTTGTTAAAAAAGATAACATATAGAATCATTGATTTGATAAATGTACTCACCTTCATGATCACACTTTGATTCGAAAATCTTTTTATTGTTGAAGTGTGGCTTTGGATGAGTCAGGGTTTTCTATAGCATAAGGATGCATGTTAACAATAGAAAGAACTGTGTCAAATAGTGTTTCCAATTATTTTATATAGCCTATTGCCAAAAAAAAACCAAAATATCCTCATTTTAAAATTCTTAATGACCTAAACCTCCTTCCCTTTAAATTTTATTTTATTTTCTTCTGAATTTTACCTCAAGCTTGTTCTTCAACTAAGTGTTCTTGAATTAATTGATTCGTTGAATAGCAATGGACGAAGTTGGGACTATTAGGCCTATCGAACTAACAGAACATGGTTTTGGATGTACCTCGCTTTTTCCTGGACATGCAAAGTTGCACATCTTATTAAAACATGGTTCTTGATTTGTAGGCTTGTAGCTGTCAATTGTTTGAATTCATATTGCTAACCTCGAAATATAATATATATATATATATATATATTTAACGAAGGGTCTTGATTGAGGACTATAGCTTTTCCATCCTTCAATTTAATCAAGTCATTGCTTATGATATTTTCATTATATTAACAGCATCTATAGGCTCTTTGGCATTCGGGTTGTAATATCCTTCACTTGCGGTCTGGATTATGACTTTATCCCAAAGGGCATGGAGATTAGTTATTTTCCATGTGCTTGTCACAACCGTGGAGTTTTTCAAACATTTCATCATACTTCCTGACATATTATTCGGAGAGAAGTCCAAATAGCTTAAATAAGAAAGGCTCCAGTAAACTGATTGGCTCACATGATGAGAATGGACAAATACACACATAAGCAACATAGGGAAGCTGCTTCATAGATCATCTAAAGACTCTGAAAATTGGCAATTCGCTTATGTGGTCGATCATGACCTGGAATAACAATGACGGGTTGAAACTTGTTAGCTTTTAATTTTTTTTTTTCCCTGACATGACCAAAGAAATAGCCAAAATGGCTCTCTGTCTCCGATTTGCAAAGGAGCATCCTCACTGTTAAGAGTACTCACAAATGAATGGAAGAAAACTTTGATTTCCAAATATTGAAGTTTCTCCACACAAAAAATAAAGTCTCCCATGCAACGATCTGAAACATCCATCTATTGTAAGCTTGAGCAGATTAGTGAAAAGATTGTGATGAACAATCACCATCCCATGATTTGGTGAAATATTGGGAAAAATATGTAAATAATATAATTTTTTTAAAATATTACGCAAATAGGATAGGAGAAAAAAATATTATGTGAATAGGATATCAAAAATGCATATAGTGCATGTGTTTTCAATACAAATTTTTTGCATACACAACATCAAACACATCACAAATATTGGGAAAAATAAAAAGAAGAAAAGAACACAAAAAAAAAAATCAATAACTTTGATATTTGGTTTAATAAATTTTGGAACCTAAAAAAAAAAAGGGTTATGTGAGTACACAAATAACAACCCAATACATGGCTTATTATAACCATTGTACATTAGTACAATTAATAGGACCGTAGATTATAGAAATACTATGAGAATTATTACAATAATAGAAAGTAACTATGAAATAAAATAAATATATATAATTTTATAATATGATAATATATTCATCAATATCAAATTTTAATTTCAACACATTCCGAATTACTAAAGTTTTATGAGTAGATTTCATAATGGATAAAAATTTCAGAGAGATTGATAACAGTTATTTATAATATATTAACACTACTTTAATGATTTACATATAACGGAAATTTTATAACAAATGACAATGGACTTTAAAATACAAAAGTAAAAAATAAACTAGATTGATTAGATAATTATAACACAATGGCAAGCAAGAATTAAAATTTTAATTTATGGGATGGCTAAATAGAATTTTTGAGTGTATATTGATATTCACAATATTTTATCCATCTTACATTTTAGTTTCCGTATAAAAATAACGTGTTTTAGATGTTTTAATTAGATCATTAATATATGCACTAACTAAACCTGTAATTAAATATTTTCCCACCATCATATGTTTGTTTTTTGGGATATTTTATTACATGGAAGTCAAAGGACCTCCTTTTATAGTGTCATAAAACTAACGACAGTAGAGGTTAGGTTTTGTTTATTTGCTGAGGTGAAGGTGAAAGTATTGACCAAACTTGTGCTGGGCTAAAGGGGACATATCTGATTTGAGGAAGGGCTCAACTAACCTCTGCATTCTAAAGCTAAGAGTTAAGGTGTATTCTAAGTCATGGAATAGCTTACACGAGACATAGGTTATGAGAAGTTGGATATTCAAGCTAGGTCGATAACATAAAGTTGGACATTATTAGTTGAGTTGTTGTTAATAGTTTTGTTGCTCTAAAACTTAACCTGGCCTTGGAGGGAGGTGAAAAGACTTATTGTCTATGATTTGTCATTTTCAAATTATGTTTGCACACGTAAACCCTTGCATTTAATGCAGTAAACCACATGATACGCTAGGGTTTAAGGCAGTCATAGGGACGAAATCGTCTTAGCCTTTCATTTAGCCAGACAACATGTGGTAAAATCTCATATTATGTGTAAAAATGCACACGTATTTTTCAACCACCTATATAAGGCATGCAAATGCCTACTATCATCTCCAATTTTCTCATCCATCAACACATTAGGTATATCAACCTCATCTTCTCACAATCTTTCTAATGTTGTTTAGAAGATTATCTTCGATCTAGAAGGATGCGAGACAGGCCCCTAAGTTGACCCCATGCAATAGTAGCGATGGAGGAAGAGGTGGACAATGCGATCCTTAAGTCTTTTGAGGAGGAGTACAATGAAGAAGTTTATGGTAAAGAGTTAACCTGTAATATCTATCCTGACAATGGGGAGGACTGAAAGCCCATCTACCCTGTGTTACGATCAGCCATCATCATCAAGGGTGGGACCTATAGGAGTGAGAAGCATTGTTGATGAGACCGATGCAGATGCAATTTGCCATATATTGCAAGTCATTTCCAAATGGATGGGTCATTCGAGCTCCACATAAAGAAGAGCATGTTGCTTTAATGTTGGGTAACTACTTTTGCCTTTACCAAAGGTTTCTCGAGTTTAGGTTATGATTGCCTTTCAATGACTTCTAGAAGGAGTTATTCAACTACCACTGTGTCAACCCTTGCTAGCTCGTACCTAACGCTTACACTTTGCTGGTGGGATTCAAGAGCCTCTATGAGTCATATAGCGTCTAACTTAGTTCGTTGGAGTGAAGAGGTCTAGGCCATCCCAAGGGTGATTTTACCTATCCAATTGACCTAGGATCAAGCTAGTGGATGGGTTGGTATCCTCGATGCATGATTGGAAAGAGAAATTTATTATTGTCAAGATGCTCAAGGTACTAGACTTTTGAGTTGGCTAGGTAAACTCAGTATTGGTGCGCTCAAAGGTTTAAATGTTAGAGGTGACGTCATTGAGGATGCCACATAGGATCAAGTTGCAGGTAAGGGTGGAAGTCTGAGATAAGGTTAGCTTGAGGGTGAACTCACGAGCTACAGCTCGGAGGTTTATGTGGTAAGTTTCAATTTTGCCTTTATATTTTACTAACTTTATGGTTTTCCTTACAGAAATGGCACCATTCAAAAGGGTTTGTTTGTTTAACCTAGTTGACCACTAGGCTGAGCATGATAGACCTAAGCCCTAAGAGGAGAGGAGGGCTAGGGCATCAGCCCCTATTGTTAGGAGGCCCTCTCGAGGGGGAGTTGTGATTCATAGCTCGGACACTCCTCAACAAACTAGCATTGTCATAGCTGCACCTTAGGGTAGGAGGTGGTCTTTGTAAAATGACTTAGGGTGTAGATAGTGGACCTTAGAGCGTGGTGACAAGGTGGCTCCTAAGTGCAGCCATTCCAAAGGGGTGATTTCTATTTTGAATGACACAGAAGTTTGGTTTCATCACTTTCGGGGGAAGCATGGAGGCAATTGCAAAGCGTTAGCAAAAACAACACCATAATGTCTTACATCTGCGAGAGGAGTGCTTAAGTAGTAGTGACCCCTTGAGGCCTCTTGATCCCTCACCCTTTAGTGCCCCTATAATTTTTGTGGTGTGAGGCCTAAATGGGAGAGCAGGTTGGTAAGACCTATTTAATAAGATCTTGAGCCTTAAGAGCAAGGTGAAGTTGAGCTCTTAGCAATAAGAATGTTGTTTTTAGATCTTAAATCTTTAATCTTTCTTCTCAGCTTGTTTTATTAAGGTATAAGTAAGTTTTTGTTTTTAAAATCTTTGTCTTTCATTCTTTCATACTTGTCCTTATAACTAGTTTCTTCATACAAATAGTGAAGGCCACATATGGGGTTCTATTTATATGTGTTGAGGGAGAATAGTAGGTGTGAGAATGAATATTGATTGTGAATATTATTATCAATTATTCTTGTGGCAATATGATCGTTATGGCTTGCACTTTCAGAAGCGAATGGCAGTCAAGGTCAAGTTAAAGGAAGCTCACGAGGAGCTCAAGGTGGTGAGGGAAGATTGCCACTACAGAATTGTTAACATTAAGGAGCATTTTTTAATTGTTTAATGCCCAACAAACGTTAAATGACATAAACAGCTAGATCAACTCACTAAAGGAGGAGGTTATAGGTTTGTAAGAGTGAGAGTCGTACCTTACATCGAAGCTACAATGGGAGAAGGCTATTGTTGTAGAAATCAAGTGAGATCTAAATTTAACTCAACAATGTCTCAAGTTGAGTAACATGAAGGAGGCCAAGCTGAAGGCACAGGTCTAAGATCTTGAGAAGCTATTAGCTAATCGGGATGTGAGGATCCGCTAGCTGGAGGAGAATGAGTGGACAACTAGGAACAGGTACTATAGGGAAATTTAATCCTTTGATAAGTATGCCAATGAGCTGGTCTGGGTAATAGAGGGGAGCTAGAGGATCATGAAGTGCTGGACCCATGAGAAGGATCCAATATTTGATCTCTCTTATCTTAGGGAAAAAAATACAAAAGCCTAACACCTCTCTGAAAAGAGAGAGGAGCCTGACTTAATTGTAGCTAAGGAAGAATGACAGTTGCTGAATGAAGACTTTCCTCAACAGTTGGCAACGATGCTTTCTCCTCCTCTTCCTACTTATGAGGTCAAAGAGATTCCTCCTTTACCTCCGTAGGAAGGAGTTTCTCCACCTCCTCTTGATGAAGAAGTTTCTCCTCCATTTGAGCTTATACCGTTTTCGACCCAAGCGGATGGCCCTATAAGATAGATAGTTGTTTTTTTTTTTTCATTTTGCATTTTTTTAGTGATGTTTAGAATGTAGGTCATGATCCTAGTACATGTACATGATTAGTGAAATAGTTTTTGTATATGCTTGTTTCACAATTTTAGTTCCTTAGTGGTTTAGACTATAGTAACTATAATTCTCTCTTTGTTGCATTTTAATGCAAAATTTGAGTACTAAAGTATAATAAGTCAAAGTAACTAGTGAAGTGGCTTGGATGTTTAAGAGAACTCATTTGTTTTAAAATACTTAAACTAACTAAAATAAGCTAGAGTAATTGATGTAGCTACTCGGATGTTTATGAGAACTTGTTTTATGCAAAATGAGTAAACCAACTAAAATAAGTTAAAGTAAATAGTGTAGCTTCTTAGATGCTCAGGAGAATTCGTTTTGTGCAAAATACGTAAACCAACTAAAATAGGTTAGAGTAATTGGTGTAGTTACTTGGATGTTCAAGGGAACTCGTTTTATGCAAAATATGTAAACTAACTAAAATAGGTCACAGTAATCGGTGTAATTGTTTAGATGTTTAGCGATACTTGTCTTATGCAAATTCCACAAACCAACTAAAATAGGTTGATGTAAGTGGTGTAGCTGCTTGGATGTTTAGCACAACTCGTTTTATGCAAATTCTAGAAACCAACTACAATAGGTCGATGTAATTAGTGTAGCTACTTGGATGTTTTGCAAAACTCATTTTATGCAAATTCTATAAACTAACTATGGTAGGTTGGAGTAATTAGTGTAGCTATTAAGATGTTTAGTAGACCTTATTTTATACAAATTTCGCAAATCAATTATAGTAGGTTGGAGTAACTGGTGTAGTTGCTTGAATGTTTAGTAGAACTCATTTTATGTAATATGTAAACCAACAACGATAAGTTAGAGTAATTGGTGTAATTGCTTGGATGTTTAACAATACTCGTCATATGCAAAGAAGTTGTAGTAGAAGAGAAAGCAACACTTATTGCTCCATTTTCCTACTTTTGCTTATCTACATTTAGGTGGTTGTCAATCTTAAATTTTGCATAAATTTGATGCTTACTTATTAAAGTTTGGAATAAATTTCAAGTAGTTGTGGTGTCTTAATTCTAGAAAGAAATGGCAATAAATATTTCAATAGGTAAAGCCATGTTAGAGTATTTTGGCATCTATTACCTCCATAAATGGATAGAGACACTAAATCCTTCTTATTTCAAACTTTTGATCACTAATTGCATATTTTTCATTTGTAAACACCATTTTGCCAAATTTCTTACGTGGCCATTTTCCCTTTATTTTCCTTGCCAAACTCTTCCTCTCTCTCCTCATTTAGTAGAAATCGTCTGATCCCTTTTCTTTCATTTCTTTCTTTTCTTCTTCTCTTTACTTATTCTTTGGTATGAATTATATTCCCTCCCCCTAAAACTTCAAAAATCAATAACTTTCTCACACTAGCTCTAAATTAAAAACTATAAGTGCCATTACGATCCTTAAAAAGAGTACTTTATATTAAGACCACACTTGCTAGGTAAGTGAGACTTCGAAGTTTTACTATATTGTTTGTATGTCTTTACTTGAAAAATTATTGTACATGTATATGCCATATATCTGCTGTAAGGCTTGGTTTTGTAGTTGTGTTGTACATCTGTTGTGCTCATATTCTACTGTGTTGACGTGTGTGCTATGCGTACTCTTTTTGTATAGTATGTGTGTAAAATGTATATGTTGTGTCTTATGTGAGTACGAGATTATGTGTTGAACTATTGAGAAAAAAAAAGGCATTTAATGTGTATTAATTCATAATGTGTGTGGAGTAGTAGCAAAATATGTGAAATGTGGTAGTTATAGAGATTTAGAAATTGTTGAAAACAATTTTTGCTTTGAATGTATGGATAGAAATAGTCAAAATTATGCAATGGGGAATTGATACAGTTTTGCGTGAGACTAAACAAGCAAATGTCATGCATTGGTGAAGAAGTTGAAGGTGAGGAGAGATTCAAACTATATAGAATTCTTGCACATGATTTGTAGAAGCATTAGAGTTGATCTAATTATGGTTCATGTTGAGATACTACATAGGCATCCACACCACTTCCATGGAGAAGTGAGAAACAAGTTGATGCTAGTTATGGACGATGATGATGTGGAGAGTGCAAATAAGATAGCTGCAGCTTTTAGGGAAGAGTGGATACAAAAAATGTATGTTGAAATCCATGAAAAATTAGAAAATCCAATTGAAGAAAAAGAGGCCTTTGAAGTTAATACCTCATCACCTCGACATGTAGAAGGGCCAAGCATGATGACTAATTCACTAATGTGTGATGAAGTGGCTTTAGTGCTAACTTATGAACCTTTGTACAATGAAGAAAACTCTAATGGTCCAGAATTAAATGATGCCCTCCACTCTCCAATAGAAATTGATACTGTTGTGGAGCACTATATAGTACATGAATAGTATATGCCATACATCTATCACTGCACATGCATGAAATGCAAGCTCGCAAATTTCAAGAAGCAAGTCATTTAGGTAACAACGAACCCAAGTATGCCATTTCATTTTTTAATGCTAGGAGAGATAGTGGTTATATCACCTTCAAGGAAAATATGGCTGCTATGTATGGAGACTTCATAGAGTTTGTTGTTTTAAAACAAGAGATTCATTCACATTGTCTAGTTCTAGATTTACTTCTTGAATAGTGTCAGGTATTATAATTTGATCTTAAGTGCTATTAATAGAAATTAGAGGAATATCAACTTATTCCTTTTCAAAGAAAAAATCCTTAACATTAAGTATAATATTTATAATGTCTTAGTGAATTTTAGTTGCTAATTTTAGTTTGTATCATGATAGCATTGTCACATTGAACTAACTAGTTATGCATAACTTGTGATTGTCTTTAGTTAAGGGGTAATGTATGATAAATTTAGATTGGTTTATTTTCCATATGGGAATATAGTGGATGGAGAGGAGGGAAGGGTTATGACAAAGACTTAGTTAAGTTAGTTGTAGTTCTAAGAAGTTGTTAAATAAGATTTGTTAGGGACTTCGAATTAATACCAAGATCCACTAAGTTGAGTTGGTTCATAGTTATTTGGTTAAAGAAGTCGATAGATTCTCTTATCTTAGCATACCGAGGAACAATAAGGACTATACTTAGCAGTTTATTTGCATAACACAATGGTGTGGGTGCTATGGTATGGGTACTCATTAGAATCATGAAGTTGTCTCATTGCTATTGAAACTTGACTTTAGACCTAAACTTGACTTAAGAGGTGAACCTGATTATGGTGACTCAAATTTGATACAAGTATAGGAGTCTCAAGTTGAACCAACATCTCAAGGAGTAAGTTGCAATTGGATCTTACATAAAACTAATGTAAATGGTTGAAATGAAATCGATTGTGATATAAATTAAGAAGTCATATGAACTCTTCAAGATTCTTTTAAAGATTCTAGTTAAGAGAATGATGAGAATTATAAAGATAATAGCTAAGATTAGTTTCAAGCACTTGAAGAGCCCAAAGATCCACAAGGGGAAATGACTGGCTTTGTGGGTTTTCAACAAATGTAGATGCTATTAATAGTTTAGAATTTGTGCTATTAGTAGTGAATATGTATCATTTGAGGAGGACTAGCCTTTTGTAATGGCAATTAAATTTTTAGGGATGAATTTATAGTGGGTATGAGGTTTGAAAAGAAGGATAACCTAATATATGTAGTAGTGATGCATCATATATTGCACCACCACAACTATGTTGTACATAATTTAGAGAGGAAAATTTGGTCTATATGATGTACTAATAGGGCCAAGAAATGCAAATGGAGACTTTGTGCATACTTAAAAAAGTAAGTTGGATGTTTCAAGGTCGTTAAATTTGAGGGTGTACATACATGTGTTAATGTTGTTGTGAACCGTGATTATTCATCTTTTAGACTCAACCATTATATCACATCATGTTATTTTGAAAGAATAGAATTCACTAAATGTGAATATATTAGATCTTCGAATTGTCATTTGTAAGTAGTTAGCTATATTGTTGCAAAGAGACATTGCAAGAAAATTATGCCTTAGAAACAAAAATTTTGTGATAGAAAATATCTGTCTTTGAAAATAATAATTTATAATAGATTTGCGACAAAATTAGGATGGCTTGGAAAAGATATGATATTACAATTTTATTTGTTTTTTCAATAGAATTAGAGACTGATTATGAATGAATTTGTTAGGGATTTAATTTTTTCACAATTTTGTCTCTAATTCTATTGTGAAAAATGAGAAAACTTTCATGCATTTTTTTTTAAAGATTCTATTGTAATTTTTCCAAATATCAAAAATATAATCTTACCTATTAGAGACATAAATATTTGGTCTCTAAAACCATAGCTATAAATGTTAAAATTTTAGTGCTATACATAAATTTTAAAAATCTGTTGCAAATTTATCTGTAAATTTATTCATTGTATAATCTTGACTTTCAATGATAACTTAATTCTATCTCTAAAAGTAATTAACTTATGTACATAAATAAATTACATAATATATTTCTATATATTATATATTATAACTTTTTATTAGGAATGCAATTGGGATGAGTTTGGGCTAGATTCAATAAACTCGATCCTCGTTCTATTATGCTATAGGGTTACTCGAAACTCATCCTAAACCTTATAGGGTTTTTTACCAAGTACTTGAAAGCCACCTGATAAGCTCGATAGGAAGCCTAATTCCCAATTTGCTACCCATTAGTTTTTTTTTAAAAACATTCTATTATTAGTTTGAAATCCCTACTTATTTATTATGACTATATTTTTATAGAATATAGCTTATGTTCTTGCAAATAAATAAAATTTGTACTTTCAACATATCTTATCATATTTACTTCAATATTGTTCCAAAGTCTAGAACTTTCCATTTTTTTTATTGAAAACTAGTTAATAAACAATATAATAATATTTATATACTTAACTGTAAAAAAAAGAGGGGAGAGGGGGTGGTTTGAATTCCTAACGGGTTTAATATTTGGCCAATTACTTGACTTAAACCCTATAGTTTTTTTTTTTAAAAAAAAAAATAATTCATAACCTATTCTAAACCTTATAGGGTACTATCCTACAAGGTTTTAAACGGGTCGAGAACTTGACATTAACTTGCCCAATTACATCCCTACTTGTTATCTTATATTTAAATATTATACATTATTTGATATACTTATAGTATATCAAATATTTATGAAGTATTAAATAATCAAGCTTATATATTATAATTTTATTATATAGGTCTTTATATAGTAATATATAATGTAAATAATATAATACATTATCTTTTATAAATAATAAGATAAAATGCTGTGTTTGATATAAGTTAAATAAGTTTTTGTACATTATTAGTTACATATTAAAAAGTGTAACTTTAATCATGAAAGCATACGTTGGTGTTGTAGCTATAACTTTGAGAAAACTTGTTAAGTGTGCTCATGGAAGGTAACTAACAAGATGAATGAGCCTTGAGAAGTCATTATTACAAGGGATAAAATCGTGCTAACGAAGGATATCAATAAGATACTTAGTATGTAAGTAAAATTACCATGTTTATGGTGCTTTGGTTGGGTTGTTATTAAATTTTTAATTGAGTCTTTGAGCCTATTTAGTTGCAAATTTACAGACTTTTTGTGAAGAAATTGATTTATTTTTTAGATTTTTTTTTTGGTCGCAAATTTACAATAGATGTGCAATCCACCACTACATAGAATTAGCAACAATGATTTTTTAAATAAAATTTGTGACGGAAATTCTATCTCTAAAAATATTTTACAATAAAATTACTATTTTTAAATATAAAAATTTTTATCTATAAAACTAAATTTTTTATAGTGAGAAGAGTTACAAAGGCAAAGCCATACGCCCTTGAACAGGTATATAATAAATGGGATGAATCATATGCCATGCTTCTACCTTGCTTAATGTACACAACGAGAGAACGCAAGTAGGAAGATTAAGTGGAATTGATGACTTATTGAATATGATGGTCCTATCATATTTGATAGTCTTCTATACCTTTGGACCATACATTGAGGCTTTTCATGCGTTATGAGTACCATTACAACATTTTTATTTATTTTTTTTGTCGTAGTTGTACTAAGGGTTGTGCTTGCCAGCTATATTTATGCTATAAGATCAATAGGGTTGCTCGTTAATTTCCAGTTTCAAACATTTGGATAATTGCTATGGAATGCAGTATCTTTATCTTCAAGTATGAATAGATGACTATGCTTTAAGTGATGCATATTGGTCATAACTGATTAATGTTTGATGTACTAAATACAAAGAATATATGTTTGTTCCAAAATTCAAAAAGGAAAAAAAAAAAAAGCATTACCGTACATATTATTTATAGAGGATGTGAGTTCGCTTACAAGAATAAATGAAGGATGTACTTGTTATAAAGCAATTACAGTTATACTGGGGAGTAAACAAAATTCTTGATATACATTACATTTTATAATGATAGCTTGAATGGTGATTATCAAATACAAGTATTATGATAACAAATAGATACTTGTGTTTGACTTTATTTTTTAAATAAAAACTCTTATAAAAATAGAATTTTCATTGAATTTATTAAAATTTCCATCTATTCATAATATGTATCATTTCTAAATTGGTTCACAATAATTAATTCAATAAAATGATAATATTAAATATATTTAATTCATATAATAAATAAAAAAATATTCTTAAATATATTTAATTATATAATATAATAAAAATAAGAAATATAGAAAATAATAATAAGCAAGGAAATGGGAAAAAAATTGTGCAAACCTTAGCCACTGTGATTAATTAAGCTAAGGCCAATCAAAAGTTATTATATATTCAGGATGGTCGGAAAATTTAATAGATTAAATAAAAGTTTTATTTTTATAAATGTTTAAAAATATTGATAACTCAAATAAAAGAAAAAATAAATAAATAATCAAGTAGAAAAATAGATAATTATTGAAGATTAAAAATGTATTTTTCCATCTACACTTGCTTAACGTAATTTGAAGTGTCTGGCCTAATCTTCTTCCCTCACATCCAAAGACTTGCTGCCATTGGTTAGAAAACCTTTATTTTCATCTTTCCCAAAACATAATGCATGATATTTGAAAATGACGGGGAGTTGATAATTATATAAAGCCATGCGTCTTCTTATTACTAGAAGCAAATTTTAATGAGTTATATTTAGAAATTTAAGTGGTTAAAGTCTTTTCCTATTAAATATGAATATTAATTTTTTAATAAAATGATGAAATGATATAGTCAAACACAAGCTACCACTAGTGACAAAATCTAATTCACTAATTGAAAATATATTATATGCAGCCTTTTGTAATCGGTGAGGAAACCTACTAGTAAAACATATGTAAATTTTGGCTTGGCATTTGGATTAATGAGCTAATGAATGACGAATAAAATTCTAATCATGGTAATAAAAGTTAATAATTTTCCAAAAAATACCATTACTATATTTTATGAATAGCTACATATTTCGTCGTTATTCCTCGATATATTCACCAATTATAAATCATAATGGGATATAGACCCTGCTAAAGCCTTTGTCAGAAGGACAGAGATCCAAATGGGTACAAGAAGGTTTCAAATTATCTAGATTTTCGTGTTATTTGGAGAAGAAAAAATTGGAATTCTGTTATGAATACATTATTGTATGATTGAATTATTAAGCTTTTTTTTTGCCACTTTAATTTAGGGTTCTTTTCTAAGTCAAGGTCAAAAGGTATTAATTATGGGAAAAAAAAGATAGGTTTATGAAATCAATAAAGTAAGTGGGAGAAGGTTTCAAATTATCTAGATTTCCGTGTTATTTGGAGAAGACAAGATTGGAATTCTGTTATGATTGAATTATTAAGTTTTTTTTTTTTTTTATGCCACTTTAACTTAGGATTCTTTTCTAAGTCAACATCAAGGGTATTAGTCATGGAAAAAAAAAAAGGCAGGTTTATGGGCGCCTTAGGCATTTTTTTTTTTTTTTAAAAAAGATGCAATGATAACTTAGAGCAACCTATTGCAAAAATAATACAGATCTTGCATAAAAATGTAAATATCAACACTCTATAAAAGATCGATTTTTGTTTATTTATTTACCATTGATAAGACATTTGCTACTTCAAGTCATCATTTTACATTGGTATTATTTTATTTTATTTTTTTACATTTCAAAAGGTAGAGTGAAGATGTGAATGTTGCTTTTGCCATGGCTAAGATATACATAGCCTTATGTGAGCCTGAACTTGCCACTCTTACTATTGAGAGTACCGATGATTAGAAACTCCACTTTGAAAAGTGGAGTCAGGTAAAGTGAATGTGTCTATGTGATTAAGAGGACTATTTCTAAACATCTTTTGAGCGGTCTAATTGAGATAAAAAATGCCAAGGGCCTTTATGATGTTTTAGGGTAAAGATTCTAAAAGTCTAGTAAGTTTAATGTTGGAAACCTTATAAGTGAGCTATCAAGTATGGGGTAAGATAATTCTAGGGGTGTTAGAGACTTTATCATGAGAATGGTTCATATTCAAAACTAGTTGAAATCTCATGAAATTACCCTCCTTGATAATTATATTGTTCACTACACCCTAAATGTTGTACCCGTTGAGTTCTCCCATCAAATTTGCTTATAATGATGTAAGTGAGGTTTGGTTTATTAATGACCGTATTTCTAAAGAAGAAAAACTTAAGAAAGAAAAGGGAGAAAATGCTTCTTTAACTACCCATTCTAAATCAAAGTACCACAAATCTTTTGGAAAACCTAAGAAAGGTAAGTTTAATGCTCCAAAAAGGGTTTAGGACCAATTAAGGAATAGGGCAATGGTTAGACCAAAGGAGTAGGGGATCCTAAAGTTGCCTTTAAGAAAGACATTAAGTGTTATCACTACAAGAAAATTGGTCACATAAAATGTGATTGCCTTAAGTTCAAGTCAAGCCTAGAAAAACACACTAATCAAGAAAGTAATTCACTTGCCTTAGTTTATTTTTCATCTTGTTTTCTTAGTGCCCTACCTAACTTATGGTGGCTTGATGGTGGTGCAACTTTTCATGTAGCTATTATGTGATAAGGGTTATAAAGTACTTATTATTTATAACAATTACAATAACCTTTCATTTAATTCTTTTACATTTTATATGAATATTTCACTTAAACACACTTTATTTTGATTTTAGAGTCTTGAATCATACTTTATGATTTAATAAAAAAATTATATAAAAGTTGAAGAAAACCATATCGATTTTACGAGATGGGAAGTTCAAAACGTAGAGGAGCACGACCATGTTAAGCATGCAAAAGAAACCATGTCTAAGCAAAACAAAGTAGTGAATCGTGCTAAAGAGCATGTTGATCAATGTACAAGGGTGACATGGGCATGGACATGCCCGTGCTGGTGGGCATGTCAAAGTAGAAGAACTACACTTAATAGAACACAAAAGAAGGCATGCCTATGTTGCATCTAAGTTATGCTTGTATTGAGCTAATGGCTATATAAAGGGCGAGTCTGAGAGGGGAAGAGGAGATTAGGTGATTAGAGATAGAATAGAATAGAAGATTATAGTAGATTATTAGAGATTTTTAGTTTTTAATTTTAATGGTTTTCCTTATGCACTCTTTTTATTATTATTGCTTTTAGATCCAATATGTTTATAGCTTAAACATTTCCTTGTACTTAGGTATCATGAACCCTATAATGACTTTGTAATTTTTTTTCTAATTTATTATTCAATAATTTATTTATTATTCTTATGATCTAATTATGTGTTTTTCATTGCTCTTAATTTGATATTGCTGGCATATTAGTTGAAGTCTAATTTCTTATATAGAGATCGAGAAATACTATATTAGAATGGATCTAGCATGAATAGAAGGAGTTGTACACAATCTTAGAGATAAGATGATGTAAATCATCTAGATTAGGGTCAAACCTAATACTAGAATCCATAGCTTAAATGTAATGCAATTTTAGGGGTTTTAATTAGGAAGAGATTCTAATTAATCAACTTGGAATCAGGAATTAGTCAGACTCAAGAAAGTTATTAGTTCAATTTAGGAATTCTCACTGTTTAAGAATACAATAAGGAAATTGAATATTAATTAGTTAATTACATTAGTAATTTTAGGAGAATTCAATATTCGGGTACACTTTTAATGATATTTGCTTTCCTTAGTTTATTCATTATTGATTTTATTCACTCACTTAATTTTATAGATTAGATAATAAGAAAAAGAGTAATTGTCGAGTCTAATTTTTTTGAATTCCCATTCCTAATCCGATCTAGACTAGACCCTATGCTCATCTAATATAGATCATCGACTTGAGTTAGGAACTTCGTTTGATTTTTGGAGTCGCCACCCAACTATTGTTGGGAAAGATTTAATTAAGACTAAAGGAGCGGATTAGTCTTAATTTGGACACTAGTCGTTGTAATTTTCTCTTCTCGTTTTTGTGAAAAGAGGAAAAGGGAAAACCAGAGTTTTTAAGTCTGGAGGCTAACCTATTAAAACCTTACAATTACCACCTAATCTCCTAAAATTGTTCCTCTCTAGAAATGTCTTTTAATTTCTGTTACTTTTTTATTATGTTCTTGAATGATTTATTAAAAAAAATGATTTTTTATTTCATTTTATGGTTGCCCCAAATGAGTGCCTACATACCTACTAATCAGGATCAAACAAGCCGTAGTTCTCTTTTCTTGAAAATCTTAAGTGTGTTTGTGAATTTTAATTTTAAAATCTCTTTTGATTTATGTTTGTTACTATTTTAGGATTTTTCTAAAAAATCTAAGCCTAAGCTTTAATTTGATTTTTGAAAATAATTTTCAGGGAAAACATCAATTTTGAATTTATTTGGAGAAAATGATTTTTCTAAGTGATAAAACTCATTTTTTTTCTATTTTCTATAATTTTTGAATTTTTTTTCTTATTAATATTTTTTGTTAATTTTTATGATTTTTATAAATTTTTATGATTTTTTATAATGTTTTATTATTTTATCATCTCTTCATCATTTTTATGATCTTTATTATTCTTCCACAATTTTCTGTAATTTTTCTGAGTTTTCATGATTATTATTATTTTTATTATATATATATTTTATGATTTTTTATTGATTTTTATAATTTTTATTAAAAATTTTATCCTAAGTTATTATCTATCCTATTTTAAAATCTAAAGTTTTATTATTATTATTTTTCTAATATTTTTGTTATTTTTCTACGTTTTTTTTATTTTTTGTATTTTTGTATTATTTCATTTTATTTTATTTTTTATTTTTCTACATTATTAAATCCTAAAAATCTAATTTCTACATTTTCCTACTTATGGAAATAAAACATAAAACATAAATAAATAAATAACTAAATAAATAACCAAAAACAATAAATAAATAAATAAACAGATAAATAATAAATCAATTTGGAATAAATAAATGAATAAACGAAATAAATAAAATGAAAAAAAAATCCAAAAAATTCGACTTACCTAGATCCGGGTCGGTACGCGGGTCGGGTCGGTTGGGTCGAATCGGGTCGGACACGGCGGCGGAGAGGACTCGTTCACGGCGTTCCGACGGTCTTTTGCGATGGGTGAGGTGTCGAATCCTAGCTTCTTGAGGGTGCTGAATCAAATCGTGGCGGTGGATCACTCCCAGAACGTCTCCTTGCGGTGGCTCAACTCCGGTCAGTGCTCGCGGTCTTGGGTTTCCTCCGATGCTCTCCGATTTGCACTCTTTTCTCACTTTCTCTCAATTTTGATCTGTGTTTTGGCTTCCTCGTCTCCTCCTCTATTTATAGGCATTCGAAATCTACTCTGGATAAGCTCAAATCCGACGATTTGGATAAACCTATATTTTTTCGTTTTTTAGATTTGATTTTATCCAAATTATTTGATGCCAATTTGTTGTAATCTTGTGATTTATCTGGATAATTCGGTTTTAGATTTATTGAAATCCAAAAAGATTCGAAGAAATCCAGCAATTTCAGCCTTATCGGACCTTTGTCGGATTTTCCTCCGACTGGGCTCGAGGAAGAAGACAACCACGTGCAAGGCACGTGTTTCCTTTCGGCCAATCACATGCTGCCACGTGGCAGCTCCAGGCGAAAAGCAAAAAGATTGCACAGAGTGCTCGGGGGAGGATTCGAACTCGCGACCTCGGGCCTCCACACGTTCCCCATGCGCACACACGAGCCAGCTGAGCTGGCCCAATTTCCCAATTTTATTTACATCGCAAATTGTACATATGCGATGCAATTTTTCTATTTTTTTGTATTTTTTGAAATTTCAAAAATTTATAAAAATTATTTATTATTCATTATTGCCATTTCTGAAATCATTTTTCAAAATTGATGTGTTTTCCTATTTATTTTTGTTTTTTTGAATATTTTTATTATTTTTGCTAAATTAGAGAAAAATTGGAAAAAAATTGAAAAAAGTGAAAATTGATTATTATTTATTCCTGGGGTAAAAATGGGGTGTTTACAGCTGCCCCTCTTTATAGTAAAGTTTGAAAAACTTAACTACAAAGACAAAAAAAAGATGCCATTTTTGGCCTCGTAAATAGATAATGCCTTGATTTGGCTGGTTATCTGGAATTTGGTTTTTGGTAGGAGAATGCTCCAAGAGCTAATAATCCTACGATTGAAAATGGTCCTAACAATTTAGAGTAATGTTCCCTCTCCAAAAAGTGCTCTATGGGCTGACTAATTGGCGATAGGAAACATCTTAAGCATTGTGTAGAAGAAATGATGATAGGAAGCGTCTTATCAGACTAGCAACCTTGGAAAGAAACTTATTTTAGGAAGCGCCCTTATGAGCCGGCTACCTGTTAACAGAGGCGTCTAGTTAGACTAGCAACTATTTGGAAGAATATTTTCGAAAAGTGCCCCACGAGCTGACTAATTGGGAGAATCTAGGAAAGTGCCCCTCATGGGCTGACTAACCTTCGGCTGGATTTTTAGGAAAGTGCCCATCTTGGGCTGACTAACCTGTGGTAATGTCTCAAAAAGTGCCCTTATGAGCTAACCTTGAGAACGGATTTTTAGGAAAGTGCCCATATTGGGCTGAATAACCTTTGATAAAATTTTTAGGAAAGTGCCCATATTGGGCTGACTGACCTTTGGATAGATTTTTAGGAAAGTGCCCATATTGGGTTGACTAACCTTAGATAGAATTGTCTTAAAAGGTGCCCTTATGAGCTGACCCTAAGAATAGGGTTTTAGGAAAGTGTCCATATTGGGCTGACTAACCTTTGATAAAAATTTTAGGAAAGTGCCCATATTGGGCTGACTAACCTTTGGATAGATTTTTAGGAAAGTGCCCATATTGGGTTGACTAACCTTAGATAGAACTGTCTCAAAATGTGTCCTTATGAGCTGACCCTGAGAACAGATATTTAAGAAAGTGCCCATATTGGGCTGACTAACCTTTGATAAAATTTTTAGGAAAGTGCCCATATTGGGCTTACTAACCTTTGGATAGATTTTTAGGAAAGTGCCCATATTGGGCTAACTAACCTTAGATAGAATTTTTAGGAAAGTGCCCATATTGGGTTGACTAACCTATTAAAAGGGAATGACTAGGCTAGTGCTCCACTATGGGCTGACTCATCTTATGCTTTTGAATATGCTTTCTACTGAGCTAAATGATGTGATGCCTTTCATGATGTGATGATAGTTATTTATTTTAATATGCTTGCCAGTTTATCGTGGATAGCAACCAAACAACCGAACCTTCGTGTTGGTTTGCTTTTGCTTCTTTTCTTCTTATCTTGACACGGGGTTGAAAATCTTGATGTGCTTCATTTCTTTATGCACATGGCTCTTTTGACAGTAATGTTATCCTACTAATGCACTAAATTCTAATGCTTAGGAGTAGATAGAATTATATCACAAACTACATTAAGATTCATTATCATTTTAGTGTTTATCTTTCGTTGACGAAGTGGTGGGTAATGTGTTTAGGTGTATTTATTGTGAAGAGAATTGATTGGGATTATTGACCATTCAGGGATATTAGCTTTGCTTGTAAAAAAAATAAAAACTCGACTCAACGAAATTTATATCGATTATTGGCTTTCATAAACTTTGGCAAAATTTCTATTCCCTTGCCTAAGGATAGTACATCTTTACAGCATCCGTGTTAATGGGGTCTCTCAATTCTAGACCATCCATCTGAGTTAATATTAACACACCTCCTGACAGAACCTTTTTCACCACGTAGGGGCCTTCATAGTTTGGGGTGAATTTTCCTCTGGAGTCTTGGGCATTTGGGAGAACCTTCCTTAGCACTAGATCCCCCTCTTTGAAGTACCAAGGTCTCATCTTCTTGTTAAATGCTCGGGCTATCCTCTGTTGGTAACACTGGCCATGACATAGCACGGTAAGTCTTCTTTCATCAATCAGATTCAGCTGATCAAGCCTTTTCTTTACCCAGTCTGATTCGGTCAGCTGAGTTTCTGACAAGATCCTGAATGATGGTATTTCAACTTCAACTGGTAGCACTGCTTCTATACCATATACCAATGAGTATGGGGTAGCTCCCGTAGATGTTCTTATTGAAGTCCTATAAGCCATGAGAGCAAACGGCAACATTTCGTGCCAATCTTTGTAAGTTGTTGTCATTTTCTCGATGATCTTCTTGATATTTTTGTTAGCTGCTTCTACTGCCCCGTTCATTTAAGGTCGATAGGGAGTTGAATTTCTGTGGTTTATGTGGAATTGTTGACATAAACCTGTCATCGATTTATTGTTGAGATTGGTACCATTGTCGGTGATGATCGACTCAAGAACTCCATATCGGACTATTATGTCCCTTTTTAAGAAGCGGATTATTACCCCTTTTGTGACATTGGTATATGACGAAGCTTCTACCCATTTGGTGAAGTAATCAATCGCTACCAGTATAAATTTGTGGCCATTGGATGCCGTCGGAGTGATTGGGCCTATTATGTCGATTCCCCACATGGAGAAAGGCCATGGTGCTGATAACAGGTGTAGCTCGTTGGGCGGGGCATTTATCCGGTTTGCGTAGACATGACACAGATGACAGTGCTTGACATACTTTATGCAATCCAATTCCATGGTTAACCAGTAATACACTAACCTCATGATTTTTCGGGCCAACATGTAGCCATTCATATGAGGTCCACATACTCCTTCATGTACCTCTTTCATTAGTTCGCATGCTTCGTTTTTGTCCACACATCTCAACAAGGTGGTATCAAATGATCTTTTGTAGAGTATAGACCCACTTAATAAGAAATGACTTGCTAACCTTTTGATTGTTCTTTGGTCATTTTTGCTAGCCATTTCAGGGTATTTACCTTCCTGGAGGAAGGTTTTAATGTCGTAATACCAAGGCTTGTCATCTTGTATCTTTTCAATTGTTAAACAATAGGCGGGCCAACTTTCAATGTCTATTTTCATCGGTTGAACTTCGGCTCCTCCTGTTATCTGGATCATAGATGCTAGTGTGGCTAGTGCATCTGCGAACTGATTCTGAGTTCTCGGGATGTATATGAAGGTGATTGCCTTGAACTCTTCAATTAGCTCTGTCAAGTATTGATGATATGGTACTAGCTTGGGTCCTTTAGTCTTGTATTCCCCTCTTGTCTGTAATATGATGAGCGACGAATCCCCATATACTTCTAATTCACAGATTTCCATTTGGCAGGCCCTTTTGAAGCCGAGAATACATGCTTCATACTCCGTGATATTATTGGTATAGGGAAATGTAAGTCTTGTCGCTGTAGGGAATTGAGTGCCGTCTGGGGATATCAATACTGCCCCAACCCCACAACCGAATACATTGGCGACTCCATCGAAAAACAGTTTCCATTTCGCATTCTGCTCCATCCCAAAGTCTTCTACTGGTATATCTTCTACTGTTAATATATTCTCGTCTGGAAATTGGGCCTGTAGTTCTTGGGAATCTGTCTCGACAGGGTGTTCCGCCAATTGGTCGGTTAAGGCTTGCCCTTTCATCGAGTTCTGATTTATGTATGTGATGTCGAACTCGGATAGAAGCATTTTCCATTTAGAATTCTCCCTACCAAAGCTGGCTTCTCTGCCAAGTATTTCAAGGGATCATGTCTTGTTAGCAGCTCAATATGGTAGTAAAGGGTGTATTGCCTTAGTCGATGCATGACCCAAATTAGAGCACAACACGTCTTCTCCACCTCTAAGTACCTCTGTTCCCCATCTGTAAACTTCTTGCTCAGATAATATATGGGATGCTCTCTTCCCTCTTCATCTTTTTGCCCCAGCACACATCCCATGGATTCAGGGAGTATAGTGAGGTATAAGAATAAGGGCTTTCCTTGTTTCGGGACTATCAAGACCGGAGGTTTTATTAGGTAGTCTTTGATTGTCCTGAATGCTTCTTCACATTTGTCGTCCCATTCTATCGTGGCATTCTTCTTCAACAAACGGAATAGTGGCCGGAACTTATCGGTGAGTTGTGAGATAAAACGAGCTATATAATTTAATCTTTCCAGCAAGCTTCTTACTTCTTTAATGGAGCGTGGGGAAGATAACTCTAATATGGACTTTACCTTGTTAGGGTTAATCTTAATGCCTTCCTGGCTTATGATGAACCCTAACAATTTCCCCGTTGTGACCCCGAAAGTGCATTTTTCTGGGTTTAACTTAAGCTGGAATTTCCTCAGTCGTTTAAACAATTTCCTCAGGATATCTATATGGCTTTCTCCTTTTTTAGATTTGGCTATCATGTCGTCGACATATACTTCAACCTCTCGATGCATCATGTCGTGAAGTATTGCGACTATGGCTCTCTGATACGTTGCCCCGGCGTTTTTCAAACCGAAGGGCATGACTTTGTAACAGAAAGTTCCCCATGTTGTGATGAAGGTCGTTTTGGTCTTATCTTCTTCAGCCATTTTTATTTGATTGTATCTTGAGAAACCGTCCATGAATGAGAAGAGATGGTTTCCCGCAGTGTTATCCACTAGAACATCAATGTGAGGTACGGGGAAGTTATCCTTTTGTGTAGCTTGGTTTAAGTCCCGAAAATCTATGCATACACGTACCTTTCCGTTCTTTTTCATAATGGGGACTATATTTGCTACCCATTCCAGGTAATTGGACACTTCGATGAACCCTACTTCTAGCAGTTTCTTGACTTCTTCTTTGATCTTTAGTAAGATGTCAGGCCTAAATCTTCTCAGTTTTTGTTTTTTAGGTTTGACATCTTCCCTTGTGGGAAGCCTATGAACCACTATTGATTGGTCTAGCCTTGGCATGTCACCATATAACCAGGCAAACACATCTGCATATTCTGTCAATAGCTCGGTTATCTCACATTTTTGCTCGGCACTCAAACTAGTCCAGATTTTGAGGTTCTTAGGGTTTTCCATGCTTCCTAGATTTACAATCTCCACAGGCTCGTCGGTCGAAATTCTGTTTTGTTCATGTTTTTTCCAATTTTCTTGTATTACTTTGTAGTCTAAGACACCGCCTTCAACAACTGACCCAGCAGCGTTGGAAACGATATCAGCATTTTTATTTTCTACCTATGTGAAATATCCTTAATGTTCGATGGTAGGAGATCTAAGTAACATAAAAATGAAAGCATATATATAAGAAGAAAACAAACTGCAATTGAATTTTGATAGAGTCTCAATAAAATTTGTTTAATAATTTTTCTCTACTTTTGAGCTAACCTAGTGCTACTGATAAGATAACAAAACCAGTTGTTCAGAGTCGGATGCTGGTTAGACGTGCGGGGGGTTGATTTCCCTTTGCTGTCGTCCTCTTCATTTATCCTAAGCTCTTGAATAATGTTTGCCTTTCGGAAAGATTGTTGGAGAGGTGGGATACATATTTGAGTGTCGATCAGCTTTCCCTTCATTCTGCCTTCGACACTTCTCATTTGCGCTTCTTCTGCGACCGTGGGAATGTACCCCAGTCCAAACGTCCCGTGCTACCCCTCCTTAAACTGATGGCCCTCCTTGCTGGTCACCATGTTTACTTCATTGAAAATCTATAGCCCTAGGTCTTCTGAACCTTCTTCCCCAATATAAGGTATGGCAGTCTCCTTGTATATGGCGTAATCTTGCTCGCCCAGTACCGTGACTATCTGCCCGTTTGTAATGAATTTGACCCTTTAGTGGAGACTAGAGGGGATGGTTCCAGCGGCATGTATCCAGGGTCGTCCCAAAAGCAGGTTGAAAGATCTTGGGATGTCGAGGACCTGGAAGGAGATGTGAAATACTTGTGAACCGATTTCCACTAGTAGGTTCACCTCCCCCACTATGTCTCTTTTTGACCCGTCGAAGGCTCTGACCACCATGGAGCTAGGTTTTATGTTGCTGGGATCGACCCCCAATAAGTCGAGCGTTGCTAATGGGCAAATGTTGAGGGATGATCGGTTGTCGATGAGTACCCGGAAGACAATGGTGTCATTGCACTTGACCACTATGAACAGTGGTTTGGTATGTTGGTCTCCCTCTTCTCTTAGCTCTTCTAGAGAGAAAGATATTTGGTCCATTGTAAAGGTGGAGTCCGCCATGTAACCTATCTTGTCTGTAGCAATACCTTCCGGGACCTGAATCCTTTTCGGCATTTTAAAGAGTGCTTCCTTGTGGGGCTCGAACGTTGTGAGAAGGCCCATGAGTGATATCTATGCTGGAACTTTATTTAATTGTTCCATGATCTTGTATTCACTGGCCTTGACCATCTTCGTAAATGTAGCAAGCCCCTCTTCCTCTTCCTCTGTTTTCTCTACATTGGGTTCTTCAGTTGGGCTTTTATACTTTGGATCGTATAATCTCCCAGAGCGGGTGATGCCTCCCACTATAGGAGGTTGCTCTTGTTCGAGGGCCCAATAGTCGAACGGTGCAGCCTTGTAATTCTCTGCCGGTATCGGGACATTGAATACATATCTTTTTCTTGGGATTTGTACCTCAACTGATTGTCCCTCATAGCACTATATAACTCGGGGCTTTTGATGAGAGTTGATCATGTTAATAGTCTTCCCCTCTTCCTTTGCCGGGTTGTCTTTCTTCTCAAATTCCGGCCCCCATCCACTAGGCGGCCCCTGCTCAGTCGGGGTGTAAGAATAGTTTACCAAATATTGAAACCTCCCGTGCGATTCTCCGAAAGTGCCAACTGTTGGGTCTCCGGCTAACCACCTTCTTTTAATGTGTGCCTTCGGTGCTTCTTTGGGAGCTTGTTGCTTCTTTTATTGCTCCGTTGTATTCTGCTTAGGGGCTTCTTTGGGAGTCGACTCCTCCGATGTGATCATATTAATGGTGGGTTTGTGATTGGGCAGCGGGTTGGTGTTGACATTGGGTGCTGGGGCGTTTACGAAATCCAACTGTATGATTCCTGGATCAATTAAATCTTGGATTTTGTGCCGGAACCTCTAGCACCTATCTGTAGAATGCCCCTCCTGACCTATGTAGTAGTCACACTTGAGGTTGGAGTCAAAGTTCTTAGGCCTGTACCGGTCGTTGGGGAGCTTGAAACTATTCAAGTTGTCTGCCCTTAACCAAGCAAAGACCTGACTGAGCGATATGGGGATTGGAGTGAACTGCCTTGGGGGCCTAGCGGCCTGTGTATGACCTGTCATGGGTTGTTGGGCTGGGGTACTCGTGGTCTGAAAAGTCACCCGAGTCTCAGATTTTTTTGCCTTATCGGCATGTACCGTGTTGACTGTGGGCTCCTTAGCTTTGCTTCCTCCTAAGGGCCTGTGTGTTGGTGTGACCCTAGGAGGCTCTATTGTTTGGAGTCTACCGGTGGTGATGGCATTCTCAATTCTACACCCCGCAGCTACTACCTCCGTAAAACTTGACGAGGTCTGGCCTACCAGGTGTGAAAAGTAGGTCTTATCCAGGGTATTGACAAATATAGATGTCAATTCCTTTTCAGATATCGGGATTGATACCCTGGCGACCTAGGCTCTCCAGCGTTGAGCATACTCCTTGAATGGCTCAGCATGTCTTTTTCGGAGACTCCATAGGTCGATTATAGATGGGGCGACTTCAATGTTGAACTTATATTGGTCATAAAAGGCCCGGGCTAGCTTCTCCCAGGTATTGACAATGTTGAAGTCGAGGTAGGCATACCAGACCAGTGCAGGGCCTATGAGGCTGTCCTGGAATGTCTGGAGCATGAGCTGGTTGTATTGAGCATACTTGCTCATTTTCTGGGCATATAGCCTGGTATACATTTTGGGGCAGCCGATCCCATCATACTTTTCAAACTCTGGGGTCTTGAACTTCTCAGGGTATACCTCTTCCCTGTATGCTGGCAGATTAGTGATTCCGGCTTGCTCAAAACCATCAGGGCCCTCAATCGTTTTCATTTTATCATGGAGCTACTGGAAGAGTCGCTTCTCCATCTCCTTCTGTCTCTCTTCCATCTCCCTTTTCAGGTCGTCAGAGGTCGGCCCCTGGTTGACCTTCAGCTCATGTTCAAAGGCCGGGTTAAGGTGGGAATTGATCTCTTCATATTTTGGAGGCTGTCCCTCTACTGCTTTTCCCTTTCTGACCCTTGAATACTCTTCCTGGGTTGGCTGAGTGTTGCGCAGGAGGCCGATGCTTTCAATTAAGAGGTGAACCTGGGCAGCCAGTTGTTGGACTGTTTGTTCTAGGGACATGATCCTAGAGTCCGAGGCAGCTTCAGCATTGGTGTTGTTGCGGTTGTCGCTACTGTTGGCCATCTTTGTTTTTGATCGTGTGAGAATTGGGCTTCTAGGAGGGTTCGGTTGCTTGGGAGCTATTTTGATACTTGGCGCGCATTTTTTCTTTTTTAGTATAATGTATGCAAATGCTATGCATGTGTCACGCGGATGCTGAAAAATAAAAGGGTTGACAATCGATCGACAATGTAATATTGAAACTTTACTTTTATTAATATTGAAAATTTTGGAGTTCAAAAATAAAAAATTACAAATAATGATCTATTTCCTAGTACTTTTAGTCTTTTGTTGTGGAGGCTCAAACTTCCCACTGATGACAGCTTCTAATTCCTTGACTTTGGCTTGGCACTTCTCCAATTGTGCTTCTAAGGCCTTGTTCCTTTGGTCGGATTCTTTGAAATGTCCCTTCCAGATGTCTTTCTTATAATCTGCAGCTTCAAAGTATACCTCCATTCGGGCCTTGACCTGCTCCAAGTATACTTCTGTCTCTGGGCTGATCTTGTCTGGTCTTGGTTGGGTGACGTCTGGAACTCAGCATGCTCTTTCCCCTGTCTGGTATAACTGGCGGATTACAAACTCTCTGGTGGCTTGGTGTTTTCCCACTTCGCCATCTAACTCCCCGAGGTCCACATTTGGGCTTTCAATCCTAGCCTCCCAAAGTGCTTTAACCTCTGCCAGTTTAGCAAACTTCTCGGCTACCAACAGGTTCGGATCTTGATACTCAAAGGTGACTGCTTCCAGCGAGGGCCGATAAACTATGTCTTGGATGGTACCGAACTAGCGAACTACTGAGTTGGGGTGATATCGGATACATCCGTTGATTCCGATCAACGGCACTGCTTGGAAATTACTGCAAGTCAAAATGATTTTGTTGCAGCAGCTCCACCTGGCTATCTACAGAATATCTTCAATGCTAAAGCTTCTAAGCAGATCTAACCAATTGTGACTGGTAAGGTCGTCAGGTAGCTTTACCTTTTCTATGCATGACTCCACAAGGTCCACCTGCTGGGCTAAGGTTTTTCGGACCATGTTCAGCCCTAAGCACTTAAGGTGGCTTACGAACCATATCAGCAAGAGGTTGAGGCTTGAGCGAAGAATCCCATGACCTTTCTTCTTGAGGAAATTCAAATTCCGAATCTGTTCTGCTAATAGAGCCAGGATGTAAGATCTTCCCTCCAAGAATTGGGTCACTAGCTCTGCAAGTCGGTAGTGAACATAGAAAGTTCCAATGGGGAACAATATGGTGGCAAAAGCTGTCAAGATGAAAGCGTTCACCCTTCTCTGTCTGTAAGTTTTGGGGTCCCCATACAGTATGTCCTTTCTATTCCCATTGTCTTCTCGGGCGATAAACCAGGCTTCTAAATCATCCATCCGTATGCAATACCCATTACAGTCTGCTAGGGCTTTGTTGACTGCTGTTTTACGGATGCCTAGTAATCTGCTGAAGGTACCGACTGGCTCGGCCTCGAGGTCTGGCATGTAGATTTGATTAGTCAGTGCTGGAGCCTATAGGAGTTAGGTGTACTTTACCAGGGTAGGAGTGATTTCATGCGGCCCGATAAAGAAAGCTGTGGGCTCGATTTCCCATAACTGGAGCATGGCCCGGACCATAGGTAAATTCACCTCTATCTTGGTTAGTGAGAAGATGGGGCCTATCTTTTGCTGGATGAAGGCCTGATCCTCTAGGTTGTACAAGGTAAACCAATGGTTTAGTACCAACTTTGGGTCTAAAGGTTTGTACACTCGAATTTCTTTGTGGAGGAGGCGGTCGATTGTACTGCTAGCTATCTATTACAATAAGAAATAGCTTAATTAAAAAAGAAAACAATTACAAGGAAATAGTCTTGAACTTCATGAACAAAATAACAAACCATTACATTGTCATCAATTTTCAACCCGTTATGATGTCATGTATGCAAGTAGGTTGGCTCTAACTGGTTCCCGAGCTCTATGGCCTCCCGCATTCTCGGAGAAATGGATCTCAGGCCATATCGAAGCATTGGGTGGGGTAGCCTAATTGGTCCCGAACGGTGAATCAACTCACTTCGCCCGAAACCTACACAATGGCTCCCTGTCTTAGGTTTCTAGGACTGTCCGGGTTCGACCGCGTCTATTCACACAAACTTATGCATGCAAACCCCACCGTAAAGAAAACTAAAATCTAACTACTCCCTGAAAAGTTAGTAACAGAATAATTGAAACACATTTCTTAAAGAGAACAATTTAAAGAGATTCAGGTGGCTAGCCTACTGGCATGGGTTCCCAGTGGAGTCACCATCCTATCGAGTCTAATTTTTTTGAATTCCCATTCCTAATTCGATCTAGACTAGACCCTATGCTCATCTAATATAGATCCTCGACTTGAGTTAGGAACTTCGTTTGATTTTTGGAGTCGCCACCCAACTGTTGTTGGGAACGATTTAATTAAGACTAAAGGAGCAGATTAGTCTTAATTTGGACATTAGTCGTCGTAATTTCCTCTTCTCGTTTTTGTGAAAAGAGGAAAAGGGAAAACCAGAGTTTCTAAGTTCGGAGGCTAACCTATTAAAACCTTACAGTTACCACCTAATCTCCTAAAATTGTTCCTCTCTAGAAATGTCTTTTAATTTTTGTTACTTTTTATTATGTTCTTGAATGATTTATTTAAAAAAAATGATTTTTTATTTCATTTTATGGTTGCCCCAAATGGGTGCCTACGTACCTGCTAATCAGGATCAAACAAGCCGTAGTTCGCTTTTCTTGAAAATCTTAAGTGTGTTTGTGAATTTTAATTTTGAAATCTCTTTTGATTTATGTTTGTTACTATTTTAGGATTTTTCTAAAAAATCTAAGCCTAAGCTTTAATTTGATTTTTGAAAATAATTTTTAGGGAAAACATCAATTTTGAATTTATTTGGAGAAAATGATTTTTCTAAGCGATAAAACTCATTTTTTTTCTATTTTCTATAATTTTTGAATTCTTTTTCTTATTAATTTTTTTTGTTAATTTTTATGATTTTTATAATTTTTTATGATTTTTTTATAATTTTTTATTATTTTATCATCTCTTCATCATTTTTATGATCTTTATTATTCTTCCACAATTTTCTATAATTTTTCTGAGTTTTCATGATTTTTATTATTTTTATTATATATATTTTATGATTTTTATAATTTTTGGGAATTTTTATTAAAAAATTTATCCTAAGTTATTATCTATCCTATTTTAAAATCTAAAGTTTTTTTATTATTATTTTTCTAATATTTTTGTTATTTTTTATGTTTTTTTATTATTTTTTTATTTTCTGTATTTTTGTATTATTTCATTTTATTTTATTTTTTATTTTTCTACATTATTAAATCCTAAAAATCTAATTTCTTCATTTTTCTACTTATGGAAATAAAACATAAAACATAAATAAATAAATAACTAAATAAATAAAATAATAATAATAAATAAATAACCAATAAATAAATAGATAAATAATAAATCAATTCGAAATAAATAAATGAATAAACAAAATAAATAAAATGAAAAAAAATCCAGAAAATTCGACTTACCTGGATCCGGGTTGGTACGCGGGTCGGGTCGGTCGGGTCGAATTGGGTCTGACACGGCGGTGGAGAGGACTCGTTCACGGCGTTCCGACGGTCTTTTGCGATGGGTGAGGTGTCGAATCCTAGCTTCTTGAGGGTGCTAAATTCAATGGTGGCGGTGGTTCACTCTTAGAACGTCTCCTTGCGGTGGCTCAACTCCAGTTGGTGCTCACGGTCTTGGGTTTCCTCCGATGCTCTCCGATTTGCACTCTTTTCTCACTTTCTCTCAATTGTGATCTGTGTTTTGGCTTCCTCGTCTCCTCCTCTATTTATAGGCATTCGAAATCTACTCCGAATAAGCTCAAATCCAGCTATTTAGATAAACCCATATTTTTCCGTTTTTTAGATTTGATTTTATCCAAACTATTTGTTGTCGATTTGTTGTAATCTTGTGATTTATCTGGATAATTCGGTTTTAGATTTATTGAAATCCAAAAAGATTCGAAGAAATCCAGCAATTTCAGCCTTATTGGACCTTTGCCGGATTTTCCTCCGGCTGGGCTCGAGGAAGAAGACAACCACGTGCGGGGCACGTGTTTCCTTTCGACCAATCACATGCTGCTACATGGCAGCTCCAGGCGAAAGGCAAAAACATTGCATAGAGTGCTCGGGGGAGGATTCGAACTTGCGACCTCGGGCCTCTACACGTTCCCCATGCGCACACACGAGCCAGTTGAGCTGGCCCAATTTCCCGATTTTATTTACATCGCAAATTGTTCATATGCGATGCAATTTTTCCATTTTTTTGTATTTTTTGAAATTTCAAAAATTTGTAAAAATTATTTATTATTCATTATTGCCATTTCTGAAATCATTTTTCAAAATTGATGTGTTTTCCTATTTATTTTTATTTTTTTGAATATTTTTATTATTTTTCCTAAATTAGAGAAAAATTGGAAAAAAATTGAAAAAAGTGAAAATTGATTATTATTTATTCCTAGGGTAAAAATGGGGTGTTTACAGTAATTAATAGTGATCATAATCCCTATGAGATTGACACTCAATGTCTATATCATCTATACTATAGAATTGATAGGTACACTTGCCTATAGGTTTAAAGTAGTAGGATAGACCAATACCAAATTTTTTGCATTGTTGTTAGGGATTAGGCTATTAGGAACACCTATATCTTGTTAATCTAATCATTATTTCTATTATTGTTTACTTTTCATTAGTCTTTGTTTTCGATAGTTTCTATTTTTCTTCTATTTTTTATGCTTAGGGGACACTACAGAGCAAGTTAAAGATATCAAGTTTTGATGCAAGACTTGGATGATAACCAATCTATTAACATGGCCAACGAGTAAGATGAGAGAACGATGTTGTACTACATAAGATCGTCACTTCTTGGAGCTAATTCAAGTCTTATTAGGCTTGCAGTTGCAACCAAAAACTTTGAAATTAAACCCAATATTATTCAGATGGTTTAATCATTCATTCAATTTGAGGAGTTGCAAGATGAAGATCCAAATGCACACATTACCGACTTTCTGGAAATTTGCGACACCTTCAAAATTAATGGGGCCACAGATGAAGCCATTAGGTTACGACTTTTCCCTTTTTCATTAAGAAATAGATCTAAGCAATGGTTGAATTCTCTTCTCAAGGGGTCGATCATCACATAGGATCAAAAAGGCGAAAAAATTTCTTGTTAAGTATTTTCCACCAGCAATGACTAGGAAATTACGAAACGATATCTCTTCCTATGCTCAAATAGAGTGTAATACTCTATATGATACATGGGAGAGATATAAAGATCTGCTGAGGAGGTGTCCATGTCATAGTCTTCCATTGTGGATGCAAATTCAGACTTTCTATGGAGGGCTAAACCAAACTACCAGGTAGATGGTGGATGCAACTGTTAGGGAGACTTTTAATAATAATACTCCTGAAGAGGCCCAAAACTTAATAGAAAACAAGGGCATGAATAGCTACTAGTAGAATGTAATAAGAGCTAGATAACCAAGAGTAGCAAGAGTATATGATGTCGATGTTGTTACTACTTTAGTAGCATAGGTCTAGGCCCTAAGCAAGAAGATAGACAAAATCTCCATGGCATAGCAACCTAGTCAATCAGAGTTTGTTTCAAATTTTAATGAACATGTTAATTTTGTAGGACTTCCAAATAGGTACCCAAACAATCCCTGCAGTAACACTTATAAATCGGGTTGGAGAAATCACCGTAATTTTTCTTAGGGGAATCAACAAATGAATGGTCTAACTGGATTCGAACAAGTGCATCATCAATGGGAACAGAAGCCAAATTTAGATGATTTGATGGCAAAGTTCATCCAGACCACCAAAACACACTTGCAAGCAATAGAAGCACTATTAAGGGATCGAGAAATTTCAATCTGGAATCTAGAAAATCAAGTTGGATAGATTGCAAAGATGATTTCAAAAAGACCTTAAGGAACTCTACTTGGAAACACGGAGCCTAATCCTAAGGTATAGATTAAGGCAATCTTCCTAATAAATGAAGAAGAAGTGCAAACTAAAGGGGATGATAAAAAGCTACAGGAAAAGGAGCAACCTCCAAAGATCAAAGAATATGTTCCAAAAATCCCTTACCTAGCTTGACTCAAGAAAGAATGTATAGAGGAGTAGTATAGTGATTTTTTGGAGCTTTTTAAATAACTTCATATAAATTTACCTTTTGTTGAGACTTTGATGTAGATGCCTAAGTATGCATAGTTCTTGAAGAACCTACTTTCCAATAAGAAGAAATTAGAAGAAGTCTCAACAGTCACCCTCAATGAGGAACGCTTAGCCATCCTATAGAACACATTACTAAAGAAACTAAAAGATTTAAGGAGTTTCACTTTATGTTGATTCATTGGCGATTTATCAATATGCTCTAGCTAATTTAGGTCCTAATATAAATCGAATGCCACATTATATATTTAAAAAGTTAGGATTGGGGTAACCTAAACTAATACATATGAGCATTCAATTAGCTAATAGGTCTATTAAGTCCCTCATCGGTATCATGGAAGATGTGTTGGTTAAGGTGGGAACATTTATCTTCCTAATGGACTTTGTAATTTTAGATATAGATGAGGATATAAAGGCACCACTAATTTTAGGATGCCCCTTCCTAGCTGTTGCAAGAGCAGTTACAGATGTAGGTAATCATACATTAACTTTGAAAATAAGGAATGAAGAAAAAACTTTCAAGACATTGACATAATCCTACACCCTCTAAAGAGTAGCAATACCTGCTATTTCGTGAATACATCTAACTTGCTTGGGTATGCTTATGTGCAAGATGGTGTTCACAAAGACCTAATACAACAATATCCCATTAGTGGCAATCAATAGGGTTTAAGAAAATTCAAGAAACTTGAACACCGAAAATTTAATTGCCACCCCCTTAACAAAATAAAGGAGGTAACACCATTGGGCTAATGACGTTAAATAATAGCGTTTCTTGGGAGGTAACCCAAATACTAACTTAGTTTTACAACTTAGTCTAATCTAATTTAATTTTTTATTTTAGTTAGTTACACCTAGTTATTTGAAAAAAAAAAAAAGCCACATGAAGTTACACAACTATGCTATCAACTGCATTCAACAACATAACTAGAAGCATAATAGAGTTCTTTGGAAATGAGGTGTAGCTATTCCTTTCAATTTTATTTTATTTTATTTATTATTATTATGAATTTCTTTCATGTTTTTACTCTGTGTTAGGAACTCTCTCTTGTAGAAAATAAAAAATTGCACTTCAAGTTTATAAAGCTATATTAGGGAAGTATTTTATTTTTTTCCCCATTATTTATTTTTCTATTCTATTTTGTACATTGAGGACAATGTACCATTTAAGTAATCGAGGGAGTGGTGTGGGGGGAGTAACATAATAAGAATAACATATCATCATTAATACTAAAAACTGCATTCATAATTTGGTAGATTATTGAAAAAAATTTCCTTGATATATTTTTACCATATTATTAGTGAGCTTAGAATACTTGATTAGAGTTGAATTGTGAAATTTCTATAAATCAAAGTTACATGTTATTTAGACTTAAAATTTAGAAACCCTAAATTGGAAGGATATTACTAATTAAGGATTGTGAATTCGAGTTTTTAAACTTATTTTGATATATACCTATCTCTTAGAAATTCTTATAGATACTATGATTTTGAATAATTGAACTAACAAAATTTATCTTTTGAAGACTCTTCCTATAAAATAAAAGTAGGAAAATAGTATAAATAAAGTTCAGTAGTAGGCCTCATTAATTCGAGTAATTAAACCTGCGAGGTGCCTTTCAAGGGATAACACTTGTTGACTTAGGTGACAAACTTGAGATCATTGGCTTAAAGCTTGCTATATGGGTGAAGAGGAAAGTCTGAGAAAACTAAATAATTAAAATAAGTAATAGAGTTAACGGAGGTTCGAAGGGGTATCTCAAAACCTAGTAACCTAAGACCATCTGGTTTGGGACTTACTAACTAATGAAATTACTCTATACTAATAATAATAAAAAAAAATCTCTTCTAGTAATTATAAAATAAAATTTTAGGACTTTCAAGGGATAGAAGGAGAAAAGCTTTTGTTAGATATCATAATACTTAAGGGGATGGAAAAGGGGAAGTATATATCTTAATTAAGTGAACAAAATTCTAAAAACTTTATTCTTGACTGAGTAATGTCTAGTCTGAATTTAGATTTGTAAATTTTTATTTAAATGGCAAGATAAATTTTGATATTGTAAAGATTAACTCTTGAACTTTGATTTTATTATTTACATTATATTAAATATGATTGAGTAAAAAGGATGTTAAAGATAAATAACTTTATAATGAATATAATTAGTTTAAAATATGAAAGTAGTAATTGATATTTTAAATTTTTTTCCTTGATCTTGAAAGGTTTATTTTTGCTTGAGGATAAGCAAAGACTCAAGTGTGATGGAACTTGATAAGAGTTATAAAGTAATTATTATTTATAACAATTACAATAATCTTCTATTTAATTCTTTTACATTTTATATGAATATTACACTTAAACACTCTTTAATTTTGATTTCAAAGCCTTGAATTATACTTTATGATTTAATAGAAGAATTATATAAAAGTAGAAGAAAAATATTTCAATTTTACAAGATGGTAAGTTCAAAACATGGAGGAGCATGGCCATGTCAAGTGTGCAAAAGAAATTTTGTCCAAGCAAAATAGAGCAAAGAACCATGTTAAAGAGCATTTCAATTAGCATGCAAGGGTGACATGGGCATGAACACGCTCGTACTCGTGGGCATGCCGGAGTAGAAAAACTGCACAAAATGGAACATGGAAGAAGGCACACCCATGTTGCATCCAAGTTATGCTTGTTCTGAGTTGACATCTATATAAAGGGTGAATTCAAGAGAGGAAGAGGAGATTAGACAATTAAAGATAGATTAGAATCAAAGATTAGGAAAGATTAGAGTAGATTATTAGAGATTTTTAGTTTTTAATTTTAATGCTTTTCCTTATGCACTCTTTCTATTATTATTTCTTTTAGATTCAATATGTTTATAGCTTAAACTTTTCCTTATACTCAGGTATGATGAACCCTAGAATGACTTCAAAATTTTTCTAATTTGTTATTTAATGATTTATTTATCATTCTTGTGATCCAATTATGAGTCTTTCTTTACTTTTAATTTAATATTGTCAGCATATTAGTTGAAGTATGATTTCTTATATAAAGATCGAAAGATCTTATATTAGAATAGATCTAGCATGAATGGAAGGAGTTGCACGCAATCTTAGAGATAGGATGGCATAAATCTTCTAAATTAAGGTCAAACCTAATAGCGGAATTCATAGATCGAATATAATGCAATTTTAGGGGTTTTAATTAGAAAGAGATTTTAATTAATAAACTTGAAATTATGGATTAGTAAGACTCGACAAAGCTATTAGTTCAATTTAGGAATTCTCATGGTCTAAGAACACAATAAGAAAATTAAATAATAATTAGTTAATTACATAAGTAATTCTAAGGGGACTCAATATCTAGGTACACTTTTAATGATATTTGCTTTCCTTAGTTTATTCATTATTGATTTTATTCACTCACTTAATTTTGCAAATTAGATCATAAGAAAAAAGGTAATTACTAGTAATTGTAATCCTTATTGGATTGACACTTAATTTCTATATTTACTATACTATAGAATTGGTAGGTGCACTTGTTTACAAGTCTAAAGTAATAGGATAAACTAATACCATTATGTTGTAGGGGTTTATATGCAAACAGAAACCAAATGAGAGGGAGTCCCAACTTAAAGTTGGAAATGAGGTTAAGGTAAAAGTTGACCTTAAAGGAATTGTTAGGTTAAATTTAGAATTAGGATTTGAACTCAGTTTGGAAAATGTTTTTATGTACCGTCTTTTAGGCAGAATTTGATTTCAATTTCTGTTTTTGACAAAATTGGTTATAATTTTGTGATTGGTAAAAAGAGGTTCAACTTGCTTTTAAATTCTAGACTGATTGGTGTTTTTAAGCTTATTTATAATTTATATAGTTTATGCTTAGCTCCTAATAATGAAGAAAGATGCATGAATATTGAAAATAATATGTGTAACAAATGTCTTATTAAAGAAAAATCTTCCTTGTTATGGCATAGAAGATTAGGTCACATCTCAAATGAGAGAATTAATAGGTTAATAAAAGATGGAATTTTACCTTCTCTTGAGTCTAAAGACTTGGATATTTATTTTGATTGTGTTAGGGGTGAAATGACTAAAACTAAACATAAAGGGGCAACATGTAGTTCTAATCTTTTAGAGATAGTGAATACTGACATTGGTGGACCTCTTACATCAACCTTATTTGGTAAAACCTATTTTGTCACATTCATTGATGACTTTTCTCTATATGGTTACCTCTACTTGATTAAAGAAAAATTTGATGCATTTGAAAAATTCAAAATCTTTAAAACTAAAGTAGAGAAACAATTAGGGAAGCCTATAAAAATTATCATGTATGACAGAGGTGTTGAGTATTATGGAAAACATGGTGTAACTAAGCAACATATGGGACCATTTGCTAAATAGTTGCAAGAGTATGAAATTACTGCACAATACACTATACTTGGTAGTCTTAAGCAAAATGGTGTGGTTAAAAGACGGAATCACACCATTATGGATATGATAAGGAGCATGATGAGTAAAACTAACATTCTTAAGTTTCTTTAGAGTGAAGCCGTTAAAATTGCTCTATACATCCTTAATAGGGTACCTAGTAAGTTAGTTCCTAAAACACCCTTTGAATTGTGGACTGATAGAAAACCAAATTTAAAGCACTTTTAGGTTTAGGGATTTCCTATTGAAGTTAAAATTTATAACCCTTTAGATAGAAAAATTGAACCTAGGACTACTTGTTACTATTTCATAGGGAATCTAGCCCATGATGAAGGATATAGATTCTTTTGCCCTATACGTAGAACCAAAATTGTAAAGTTGTAGTTGGCTAAGCTCCTTGAGTTAGATGTCATTGATGAGGTTATGTGTGATTCTTCTGTTGACTCTATTAAACTTGAAAGACATATTTCTATTCCTTTACCTATTTTAGATAATTATCCTATCTCCATAGTTGTTGATAGAGTAGATCATGAGCAGACTACAGAACCTAAAAGTACTATTCCTAATCACATGGAGGATCCTCAAGGTCAAGGGGAGAATATTGAGGTGCCCTTTAGGAGATCCTCTAGGCAAGGAGATCTACTATTTCTTATAATTATATTATTTATTTAGGTGAGAATGATTATAATGTTAGTCAAGTAGTGGACCAAGTGACTTTCATGATGCTATTGGTGGTTCCTAATTTGACAAGTGGATGAATTCAATGAAAGATGAGATGGGTTTCATAGCACAAAATGAAGTTTGGGAACTTGTTGAACTTCCACAAAGGTGTAGGATTATAAGTTGCAAATGGGTGTACAAGACAAAGAAAGACTCTAAGGTATCATTTGGTTACTGGTACTGGACAGAACAAAGAGTATTGGACAGTACTAAAAAAGAAGGACTAGACAAAAAATATTTTTGTACCACGTTTGGTTTGTTTAGTACTGGACAAGGATTTTTGTGCTGTCCAGTGTTTGAATTGCAAAGTACTGGACTGAATATAGGTAATTTGACTGTTTTGCCCTAGAGAAGGCTTTTGTGCTGTCCAGTGTTTGAAATTGCAAAGTATTGGACTGGACAGAGTAAAATTGATAATTTTACCCTTTTTACTTATATCATAGTTATTTTTATATATTTCATATTATTATAAAACAATGATTTGAAGGTTTAATATATAATATTAAATATTATAGGAAATATGTTATATTTAATGAAATAATACATTATTTATGATTTTGAATATGTCACTGAAAATATGAAACACTTTTACACTGAACCATCCACATATCCATCAACCACTTTAAACAAGTCATTGAAGGACTTAAAAATTAGAAAATCTATCCACAAATTAGATTGATTAGATTAGAACATCAATTACTTTTATATTTCATAAGGACAAGGCATAAATGACATAGATAAGATAATAATCATACGCTTCAGTAGTCAATGTAGTTTCTATGATTATGACCTGCCAACTACATATGATAGAAAACCTGCCAACTCTGTTGCAGGAGATACATGAGGTTACAACTTCTACAAAATCCAAAAACCGGTTTAACTATACAAGGTATTAAACCAGGGTAGAGAGGTTCGATAATACAAAGCCAGTGAAAGAAGTCTCAATTACATAAATACTACAAACATGTTTTACATCAACCAATAATTCACCTAACAAATGCTAGGTGTTGTTCTCCTTCGAGCCTCCAAAAAGACTTCTCAAATTGTGGTCGCCATTTGCATAAGAACATCCAACTCTTCATTTTCCGACAATCCTAACGTTTTCAACTCTGCAACAATATCGTCCTTAGGAGGATTAGCAATTTTTCCTACAAGTAAAGCAAAATCACTCCTAACATCACTAATGCTCTATTGAAACGTAGATATAAATTCTACAGCATATTCTGCCATCGGACGCTTGCGAGTCGGTCGCACAAATGGATCATGTGAGGCATAGCTGGAGGCTTCAGTAGACTGTGGCACTTGTTCTGACTCCATTTCTTCATCAAAAGTATCCTCACCCTCATTTTTTGGCATCATCCCACCCAAATCCACTAGTATTTATCATGTCAACAACTTATGCCAGTTTCATTGACCACCTCTTCATTTTGTTAACAATTTGCCTGACATTGAGATTGATTTCTGGAATGTGGCTTTTCATTCTTTTTAAAGCTTTTTCATGCACCCCATTCTTAAAACTGCCATTTTCTCCTTTGTATCCTTCAATGACTAACTCCTCCAGCACCATCAATAACGTATCTTCCTTAACTTGGCTCCAAGAACGTCTAGTTTTTTTATCTCTACTATCCATGACTGTAAACGAATCCATAGTGTAAGGCAAAAACCAAATAAATAAAATGTAATTCATGCATACAAATAGTGGATAGAATATTTCAAGTTACATTACAACATAAAATTGAAAATTGGACAACCAAATGATTTCAATAATATAAAAATAACGAAAAATTAGTACTGACACTGATCCAAGATACACAATCAAAGAAAGTACAACAATTAGTGACATTTTAGTTCCTATAGCGGGCCCTCCATTCATCGTACATCTCTTGTGCTAAGGTATTCCTCATCTTAGTCCATGCCTCAGTAGGTTCCACTGTTTCAATTGCATCAATTCCATTTTCTCCAATTGGAACTTCATCTCCTTCAATTACTGCGTGCTCGAATGGGTCCAGTGACATGTACATTCGAATGAAGTTGTGTAATAAACAACAAGCTAGAATCATTCGACATTGTATTTTGATGGGATAAAATGATGGACTCCTTAGAATACCCCATCGTTTCTTCAAAATTCTAGAACATTTCTCAACAACATTTCTTGCCCTTGCATGTCTATAGTTAAATAATTCCTCACGATTTTGAGGCCTACGTTGACTTGTAGCCCACTCTTGAATGTGATAACGCCTCCCTCTAAAAGGGGAAAGGAATCCTGGTGCATTAGAATATCCACCATCCACTAGATAATATGAACCTACAACGAAATGTAACCACATAAATTTACATGAAAAATTTCAACTGGATAGATAAAATGAAAACATTTTTCTTTTTTAAAATGCTTACCAGGTGCAACTCTCAATCCATTAGATCGAATGACTGCATTACTTAATACTCTAGAATCTGATGCAGACCCTTCCTAGCCAGCCAATATGTAGATAAATTTCATGTCACGACCACATATACCCATGACATTCGTTGCAAGATGCCCTTTCCTTGTTCGATACCTAGGTCTATCTGCAACTGGTGTCATAACTGCAATGTATGTACCATCTAATGCTCCAAGGCAACCCTAATATGTTCCCAAAGAAACAGAAATAAATTTGTATTGTAATATAAGTAATCATGACCATCGTTGATTAACTGAAGGTACCGAAAAGATTTTTTGTATTACCTTAAACCATTTCCACCGTTCGTCAATGCAATCTTCTAGTACTGGGTTAGGTTTTGCAAGTAAGATATCTTGTAACCTTAACACAGCAACTAACACTTGATGGCAATTTCTACTAACAGTCTCACCTGATCTACGAAATCTGACTTAAATACTCCTATTTTTTGTATGATGTGCAAGGATGTTTAGAAAAATCGCAACTTGTTCTTCAACCGTTGCTCTTCCATTACAACACATTCCCCCTTGTACCCTAATGAGTTCACAAAGATGTGCAGAACTATTCCTATACATCCTTAACTCCCATAAACAATTTGTATCACTCCCATTAATGAGTGAATCAATTACCTCTCGACGTGTTTCATATCTAGCTATTGCTCGCTCATTCAATACACCCCCCTCTACTCTCTTATTCAAAACAAAGTTTATATAATAGAAGCTAGTTGCCACCATTGTAAGCATATCGATATAGACTCTCCATTCAAGAAGATAAATCGGAAATCCATGCTGATCTATGATCTATATGAAATATCAAAGGAAAGACCCATAAGTGTAACGTTGGGGATCCAAAGATCATTTTCATAATACAAAACATAATGGACAACATCATATGCTACATAATATAAATAAAGTCAGGATGGCCGAGTGGTCCATTGAGTGTATATATGTTAATTGGGATGAGTTAATGCTCTTAAAGTAGGCTTTGTATCTTTTAAGCGCATCTTTTGAGGTCTACTACTGGTACTTGACCTTACAATTCCAAGGTAAGAATCGAAGCAAATGCAGGGAAAGACAATTGTAGTGTAATTTCTTCGTGATGACAACGAATTATGCATATAGTGCAAAAAGATCCACAAGAATTATGCATATGAGTTACCCCGTAATTCATCTACGGATCTTATCGGAAAAATTCCTTGATATTCCTAGCTTGCCTTACTACTTACTCTACGGACAGAAGGAGCTACTAAAAAACCCGATGCAATTCCAATTCTTCTTTACTTGCCTAAGAAAAAAAAAAAGATTGAGCCCTTTACAAAAAGTCTAGAACCCAGAAATGTAATACCTAGGTCGCAAGGCAAGGGAGGACGAAACCCCACTTCCTATTGAGATCCCAAGTCTCCAAGTGAGCCCTCTTGGCCACCCACGACCTTGGCTTTTTAGAGAATCCCGCTCCTGTGTCGTGGGACTTGTAACTCGGCAGTCCACCGGGTACACTCTACACATTGAAACCACCATACCAAGCCTCCAGCATACATTACAATGCCCACAAAAAAAAAAAAAAAAAAAAACAGAACACTGCTACTCCTCCAACCTCCAACATCTCTCCTCTACCTCCCACCCCATCTCGAACAAGTCGATGGGTGGAGAGAATTGGAAAAGTTATGTACGATGTAATGAAAACGTTCAGGTGCAATAAGAGTTCTTCCTAGTGGAGTGAAAGCAGTTTTCATACATCTGAAGAAATATAAAAAAAAAAGGGATGGAATCTCAACCAGAAAGTTCTTGCAAGCAATTCAATCAGCATATCAAAGTTTTCTAGATCTTGCAATACTAGATAAAGACCAATTCCACAAACTTCAACTAAAATGTCACCTACAAACTCTTTAAGAAAAGTTCACATACAGACCTGCTTTATTTTTATATTACCGTTAGAGCTAGTCAAGTGCCAAAGTTTGGCTTCATGCTTAAGCTTAGATTCTCTTTTCAAATTGAAGACCTCCTCCTCTAAAGTCCTACATTTTGCCACATTTTCAGTTGACAAATTATGTTCCTTCTCAACTTGTTCTTCTAAAAGTTGTAACTGAAGCTCAGCTTCTATTTTCATTTTCAAGATTTCATCCTCCAACATCCTGCATTTTGCTATGCTTTCAATTGAAAGAGCTTGTTTGTTTCCAAGTTCTTTTTCCAATAGTCGATACTGATTCACGGTTTCTTTTTTGGATTTCAAGATCTCATCCTCCACCATCCTACATTTTGCCACATTTTCAACTGACAGAGCTCGCTCCTTTTCAAGTTGAATTTCTAAGAGTTGTAACTGAAGCCCTGCTTCTCTTTTTACCTTTAGGATCTCATCTTCGAACATCTTACATTTTCCACATTTTTGCATCAGGAAATGCTGCAAGCCTTTCCATTTCTAGGAAGTCATTCATCAGATCAATCTCCACTAAAGAAACCATATGATTCTTCAAATGGGATGTTTCACTCTTAAAATGATCAAGTTATGTGATTAGAGTAGAATTCTGCAACTCATTTTGGCTTCGATTAAATTCTATTTGCTCAGAACCTTTTGCTTTCTACATATCATTTTCAATTGATAATAGCCGTTCCCCGATGTCAGACTAGCTATCCATGAAGGACTCGACACAGACTGACGAAGATGAGAAAGATTTATGATCATTAGCGGGGATTGCTTTACGAGCCATGGCTTTGAGCTTGCGACACTCAAACTCAAGCCTTTACGAGCCATATCAACGATCAAGTGAATAACCAGCTGCGAGGAACATTAACCTAAACCTTAACCCTAAAACCTAAATCAAAATCCATTAACTTAAACCCTATCCCTTAAGCAACTTGATTAACCAGCTAAACCCCCCCAAGCAAGAAGCATGCGAAGAACATACGACAAGCGACAGAGAAGGACCAGCGACAACCACACGGCAAAATCCAACAAGCATGCGACGAACATTGTAAAGGAAGGAAGGATTTGAGAAGAGATGGAAGCATACAAACCTGATGGTGGAAGGACCGACGTTGATGAGCTATCATTGTTCCTCCTCTGAAGCAGTTGCGTGATGAGAGAAAAAATTGTAGAATAAAGAAGGAAGAAAGTGACGGAAATTGCAGTAGAAAAGTTTGCAGAACAAATAGGGAAAGGAAAGTAACACGAGATCATTGAGGGGCAATTTCGGAATTTCGCAAAAATTGGGTTGTAGTTCAGTGCCAAATTTTTTGTCCCAAATTATACACGGTACTAATATATCTGATTTAGTCTAGTACCATATTCGTGTTTAGTCCAGTACTTGCTTCAAGAATGGCAACCAAATGGAGGACAAAAAATTTTGTCCAGTCCAGTGCCGGATTCCAATGCCAACCAAACGCTACCTAAGGAGATAATTGAGAGGTTTAAAATTAGACCGGTGGCTAAGGGATTTATTTAAAATGAAGGTATAGATTTTAATGAAATCTTCTCACTAATATCTTCTAAAGAATCCTTTAGAATCATTATGGCCTTAGTAGCACATTTTGACTTGGAGCTTCATTAGTTAGATGTTAAAATAGCCTTCTTGAATGGTAATATTGAAGAAGAAGTCTACATGGTGCAACCTATGGAATTTCAAGAGCTAGGAAAAGAACACATGGTGTGTTGACTTAAGAAATCAATCTATGGCCTTAAGAAAGCTTCTTTGCAATGGTACCTAAAATTTGATAAGGTGATCACTTCCTTAGATTTTGAAGAGAATAAAGTTAACCAATGCATATACTACAACATCAATGGGAGTAGATATATATTTCTAGTATTGTATGTTGATGATATATAATATGGGTTTATCTTACTATCCTAAGACCTTTTGGCAAGTGTACTTATCAATTTTCTACTATAGTGGATATTAATACTGAATGTCAATCTCATAGGGATTATTATTATTATTAGTATTATCCCTTCTCCTATTATCTAATCTACAAAATTGAGTAAAGTAAGTAAAAAAGAAAAACAACAAGAAGTAATTTAAAGAAAACAATAATCATTAAAAGCATACTTAGATATTGAATACCCTTAAAATTACTAATGTAATTAACCAATAATTATTCAATTTCACTATTATATTCTTAGATCATGGAAATTCCTAATTTGAACTAATAATTCTCTTTAGTCTACTAATTTCTAATTCTAAGTTGATTAATTGGAATTTCTTCCTAATTAAAACTCCTAAAATTACATTACCTTCACTCTGAGAATTCTACTATTAGGTTTAACTCTAATCCAGAAGATTTACATCGTCCCATCTCTAAGATTACGTGTAACTCCTTCCAATTATACTAGATTTATTTAAACATAGGATCTCTTAATCTCCATGAATGAAATCAAACTTCAAACTAATATGCTAACAATATTAATTTGAAAACAATAAAATACACATAATTGAATCACAAGAATATCAATAACTTTATTGAATAATAAACTAGAAAATCACATGTTCATTCTAGGATTCATCATACCTAAGTACAAAAGAAAATTAAGCTACCAATATATTGAAACTAAAAGTAAAAATATAAAAATAATGTATAAAGAAAAACATCAATAAGACAAAAATGATTGTAAAATCTACACTACTCTATTACTAATCTAAAATGCTATCGTTCTCCCTTGGAACTTTGTACTCCCTATATAGCCACCAATAACTTCATGTCAAGTTTAGCTTCTTCTTTTTTATTACTTTTCTTAATTTTAATCTATACTAAACCTTACCTACATAATATAGATTACTTGACTAAACTAAGGAAAATTTATTTTTAAAAGGAGTTGCCACCAACCTAAGTTGGAAAATAAGTTAAGGTTAATTTGCTGAATTAACCTTAACTAGCTATCAATCCGCATTTTTTTCTAAAAAGTATTTTAAAAAAAAATTAACAAAGATGTTGGATTTAAGGGCTAACTTATTAAAACTTAAATGGTTACTGTGTAAAATTTTCAAGAATTCTTTATTAAAAGGCTTTTATATTCCTATCTTTGTTTTTCATGTATCTGCTACTATATGTTATACTATGTTATTTATTATTGTTATTTTTATGTTTTTTTTTGTGTTTTTATAAGATTATGAATTTAAGCTAAGAAAATTTAAAGTTTGAAGTTTATTATACTAATTTTCTAAAGCAATCTAAAGTATTTACTTTATTGAGCTAATAACCTAAAGTCTTTATTTCATTTAATTTTTCTAAAGTTTTTGTTTTATTTAATTTTTCTAAAGTTTTTATTTTATCTAATTTTTCTAAAGTTTTATTTTATCTAATTTTTCTAAAGTTTTTATCTTATTTAATTTTTCTAAATTTTTCATTTTATTATTATTTTTAAAAGTTTTTTTTTCTTATTTAATTTTTCTAGAGTTGTTTTCTTATTATGGTAATTTTTCCTAACCTAACGTTTTTAGTTTATTGTGATTGCTCCAAAGGTGTCTACGTACTTAGTAATTGGGATCAAATCGTCCGTAGCTTGCTTTTTCTTTTATAAAATTTAGTTTGTTGATTAATTTTGTTTAATGAAAAACCATCGGGTTTACATTATTTAATTAAATTGATTTTATTAAGAAAATACCTAAGATAACCTAAGTTGTTATATGATGATTTTTAAAAGAACCTATGATATTGTAAGTTTGAAAAAAAAAAAACATCATATTAGATTTTTTTACTTTTTTAGAAAAGTCTCTATGAGATAAAACCTTAAGATACTAGATTTTGATAATTTTTTTTCAATTTTTATTATATTTTTGTCTTTTATTCTTTATTCTTCTTCCACTCTATTCTCAAAAATTTAATTAAAAAAACTTCATTTTTATATATTTTTATCATTTTCACTTTTTATTACATTTTTCTTCCTAAAATTTTATTTATACTAAGATTTTTACTTATTTTATTTTATTTTATTTTCTATATTTTTCATTTCTATATGTTACTTCTAAGATCCTTACTTATACTGAAATTTTTTATTTTTATCTTTTAAATTTTTAAATTTTTATTTTTATGCTAAAAATTTTTATTTAATTATTTTATTCTTACACTAAGTATTTTTATTTTTTTCTATTTATTATTATTTTGTTTGCCATCAAGTGATGGTATACACCACTACAACCCGACGGGTACTCAAAAATTAAACTTTATACTCAATTATTATTATTTTTATTATTTTTCCTAATCTTAAAATTTTATAATTTTATCTTATACTATTCATAAGATAAATAAAATAATAAAATAAATAAAGGAGAAAATACACTAACCAAGCATGTTCGGGTTGGATAGGGTTAAGTGGGTTAGTACGTGAGAGTCGAGTACAAGTCAGATCACGAGCAGGTCTGAGTTGGTTTACGAGTCTGGATGTGATCAATAGTGGCGGTCTTCCCGAGCACTCCGGTGGTCATTGATGGTAGTTGAGGAGTCAAACTTAGGGTTTTTGAGTAGAGTACAATCGTGGTGATGGTTTTGCTCAAGGAGTTGCCTATGGTGGTGTTTTGAAGGTAGCCAACAAGGTGGGGTTGTTGGTTTTTGATCTGCACTATTAAGACAAAATTGAACAAAAAGCTTAGGCTTTTATGAATCTATAGACTTCTTGAAATGCTGGGATTCCATTAGCTTACTTTGGGATTGTGTGTTGTGTGAGAAATCCTAGAGAGAAGGTGGCATGGTCGGTAATGGTGTTCTAGAGAGAGAAGGTGCGAGGTTGTGTGTTCTTAAGCTTCTAAAATATGAATTTGACCCCTTTTCGTATTCCCCATGTTCTTGTATTTATAGATGTAGGTTTAGATGCAAATTAACACATATGGATCAACTCGAATCAAGCTTGGTCGGATTTTGGTTAAACGCCTAACCTTTTCAATTTGATTTTCTATTGTTATTGATGTAAATTAGTTAAAATAAATCCCGGATAATTTTTCAAATTGTTTTGCATGAAAATCTATAAAAAAAAAAAAAAACCATCAAGATTTAACATGATATGAAGAAGGTTCAAATGCTCACCGAATTTCTCTCTACTCTATCTTCTCGTTATCGGCTGGTTCGAATCACTCCAACTAATCACACATTGCCACGTGGCAACTGGAAGGGAGAAAAAGGTAAAACAGCACAAAGTGCCTCTTGTAGGATTCAAACACGCAACCTAGGAACTCCTTTGCACACACCGAGTAGACATACAAACTAGTTGGGCTAGCCCTATTCTTAGTTTTCTATTGCAATTAAATTTCATTTTAACTTATTGCCCTAATTGATTTTTATGGTTTTGAGGTTCCCAAGTTTAATTTAGAGACCTATATTCTCTCGCTTTTATTAAACATATTCATTTTTTTTTTATTAATTTTTGTTATTCGTTACTATTATTTTTTTTTTACTCTTTTATAATCATTTTCCATTTTAATTTTTTTAGCTTTTTTATTATTTTTATTTATATATATTTTATTATTTTTCTTAATTTTTTTTATTTTTTTTTATTCTATAAACTCGATTTTTCTTTTTTTTTGTTTTAAACGAGGGAAAAAATGGGGTATTTATAGCTACCCCCCTTTATAGTGAAGTTTGATGATAGAAATGCTAAATATAATGTTGTGTATTAGATTTGATGATAGAAATGGGGATTGATGCATGGTAGTGTGCAAAGTGTAAATGAATGTGTGTACCAACACTTTAGGAAGTAATTTGGGACTAAATTTTTTTTTTTTGAAATATGATTTAGATGATAAAAGATAGTAAATTGATGATTGAAGTACAAGTATGTGGATTTGGGAGTAGTTTGGGTGGATGGTGAATTTGATGAATATGGTAAGTTAGGAGTTAAAAAATGATGAAAGTGAGGAGTTGATTTAATTGATAATCCATGAATTTCTAGTTTGTTTACATGATGAATTTAGGAGTGGTTTATGATGAAATTGTTAAGTAATTGGTCTTTGAGATTGTGATTATCCTTGCTTATTGAATCAATGTGTTTAATTTTGAAAATTCATGATTTATTATGCCTAATTTGAGTAAATTTAGGTGAAATGTGTTTATATATGAATAGAAGTTTTTTTTTTTTTTTATGTAAAATGAGGTCAAGAAGTTGAGTTGCATTGGAATTAGGCTAGTAAGAACGAAACATGATGATTTGGTCATGTTCTGGAGTATTGAGGACATTTTGGAAATTAACTTAATGAAATGAACTGAATTAGCTCGATGAACCAAAAACTCAAAATCTAACTAAGCCCATTCCCTTCTTAAGGCCTATACCCTAAATGGGTCTTATTAAAATAAAATATCTAAATTGGGTCTCAAATTATATTAAAACCAAATTGAATTAAATATTTAAAATGGACTAGACTTAAGCATAATAAAATAAAATGGACTTACATGAATTTAATAGAACTTAGGTAGTTGAAGACCTAAAAATTGCTTAGGTACATTTCATATTTAGGGCTTATTTCCTAAATGGGTGCTAACAAGTCAAGAAAGCCTAAATGAACCTTAAACCTAAAAAAGGCTCTAAATCAACTAAAGACCTAAAATGAAATCTAAATTTGGCATAATAATTAATTATGCCTAAAACATAACAAATGAGATCAAATTAACACAATGGGCTTTGGTTAATTAGAATAGATTAAAAATAACATAATTAAACTTGAAATGGGCTTAAGAATAACAATTAGACCTAATAACTATGGTTAGGCCTAAATGTAATTAAATGGGCCTAAACACCTAAATGAGGGCATAATAAACCAAATGAGCAAATTAGATGGATTAAGTCCTAATTAGATAAATCACTTCAAATAATATGATTAATTAAATTAATTAGGGCTAGTGGACTTAATTCGAAATATAATTGGCCTTATTATTCTTTAAGGGCCCAAACACCTTAATTGGCCCTTTGGGCCTTAGACATATTTAAACACAAATTTAAATAATATAATAGGCTTAAGTGAATAGACCTTGAATGGTTCAGGTTAAATTAGACAAAAGACTAATTAAGCCTATGTAACTCCTAATGGGCCTTAAATAGATTAGCCCAACCCTAAAATAGTGTTCAATTGCCTAGAATAATTATTTGAAACACATTTTCTCTTTTAATGAAAAAAATTTGTTAAGCTTTCTCAATTAGAATTTAGACTTCAACTCTGGAACCTTCAACCTTTCCAAGTATGCAGTGACATGCGTGTTGTTTGTTTGGCTAAAAAATTTAACCAAACTAATAATTAACTTGACTAAGTATTTAGTTGTTGCTTGTGCTTGGTTACTTAAGCTAGCAAGTGACACTCTTAGGTCGAGATTATAGCTATGATTGTATACCTCGAAATAATATAATAGTTTAGGCGCTCAAGCCATAAAAAAATGACTTGATAGGTAGCTGATAAGTGAAATTGCATCGAATGATGGGCATTGTATATAGAGAGAAGTCATCTAAGGATTATGGGTCTTGACAAGCGATATGATATAGTTGGATTGTGATCGATGAGGATTGCATAATAGTGAGGCTACTTAGATGAGGCTACTAGGTTCTGATTTTTGCGACGTAGAGTCTGCCTACAACCGTTAACCCCTAGTTGCTACTATGGTGGAGTTAGACCCTATGTCTCCTGTCGAGTTATCTAAAGTCATGAGTACTCTCATGCCAGTTGTTTACATTAATCAAGATAAAATAAACTATATGGTTGTTTGTTGCTTTGATACTTAGGCTTATTTGACATCCATGTACATGTTTATGTTACTACATACTAGGCTTTTTAGCTCACTTTTATTTTTCAAATGAGAACTTTTCAACTAATTCTTTATATGATTCTATGGGTTTTAGCTTCAAGAAAGAGTACAGGGACAAGTTTGAGGATCTAAATGTGGAGACTATGACTTTTACTAGTTTTCTTGTTTCTATACTTAGTATCTTTGTTTTCATTTTATATTTGGATTTATTATAGGGGCCACTTATGGCTTCATGTCCTATTATTTATGTTTGTAATTTTTAGGCCTCTTAGGTTGTACGACTTAGACACCTATCACGCTTTATCTACACATTTTTCCTTTACCTAAAAATCCTTCAAACATTTTCAAAATCAACTCATTGCCAAATATGTTTTTAAAGTTTAATTAACATTTTAAAGGTCTTAAAACTGGTTTAGAAACTCACGTAATAGTTGTAGCCTTATGTATTCTATTTAAGTACATTACATGGTGAATTGTCATTGCCATATCAAATTAGGGGTGAGGCATGAATACTCATGAATGTCGCTACCCTCAAAGCTAGTCTAGGCCATGATAGTGTTGATTAGTTAGAAAACATGATAATCTAGATGTTAGATTAAGGTTCTACAGGTTAGAAGTAAGTTTGGAACTTAAAAATGCATGCTTCCTCTCCTACAATGAATGCCACTGCCCCCTAGGTGTATATTGTGATTTGATTTTCTTTGATTTGCATTTTTGGTGTGTTAATATGTTTAAATGATTATGAGTGGTAAAGTTTAGCTTAGGAAATGATTTAGGTGTTAAATGACACTTGTATATTGCTAAGATGCTAAAATGGGTTTAGAAATGTGTTTAGTATGTTTAGTAACAAATTAGTTGCCTAATTTTAAAAAAAAATCCAGCATGTTTAATTTCTAGGCAAAGTATGTTTTCATGTTTAAAGTGATTTTTGATTATACATGTGATGATTTTAGAGTTAGGAGATGATATTGAAGTGATATGGCGCATATATGATGAATTGAATACATAAAGTATAAAGTTGTGATGTTAGACTTAAAATTTGCAAATTAGTTGATTTTTCTAATTTTCCAAAAATTTCCTACATTAATGAATGTTTTTATGAAAGATTTTAATGCATGTATGTTGTACATGACGACTTTAGGAAGTATCTTAATAAATGCTAGTAATATAGTATAATAATGTATGAATTTTAGCCAATTTCCAAACCCATTGTATGTTCTTATGGGCACATTGAATTTTTATATGAACAGTCAAAGTGTTCTTTGTGAAAACTCCATTTTGATCCAATTTTCATTAAAAAATGTGTTTTTTTTTAACCTAAATTCAATCAATTACATTTTCAAATAACTTTTTGGTTAAAGATTCAAGTTTGGTGATCAAAATCCTTAAACTCATAACACATTAACACTAATTTTGAATCAAAAGTTAGTAAAAATCATGGTTTTATGCATTTTGGGAGATTGGGAATAGTCAGGAAGAACAAAAGGGGCTAATGGGCTTACATGTAAATCAAATACATAGAAATCTCATATGGGCTTTAGTATAGACCAACTCATTAAAACCCCAATGTCAGCCTCTCACTCAAAATGGGCTCGTCTAAAATTGGCCCACCTTGACTTAAGGCTAGTTCTCTTGAATTTCATAAAATTTCTAAGTATTTTGGCCTAAATAAATTAATATGGGTAATAGGTATATTAGATCAAGTAATAAATCATAATGGACCTAAAATGTAGTAAGGCCCAAAACCAAAACAAGAAATCTAATTGGTCTTAAATTCGATATAATGTATGAAAGTGGGCGTAAGATGGTAAATGGGCCTAAAATAGATAAATTAGGCTTAGTAGAACCCTAATGGGCTTAATTTGAAAATGATAAGTAAAATAACTTGATTTAGCTAAGTGAGTTGAATGCATCAATGGGCTTAACCCAACCCAAAATGATTATGTCCATTTTCTCTTCTTGTGCCCATAACCCTTATAGGTTTAAGCTAAAAAAAATAAGACATAGGTCTTAAATAATGTATTAAACCTATTAAGCCTAAAGTGGCTAAATAATTAATTCAGATAGTTAGGTTGATTAATTGACTTGATTACCTTAAATAATGCAATTAATTAACAATTAATTAATCAATAATTAATTTAGTAGGCCCAATTCCAAAATTAATTGGGTTTACTTTCTCTTTCAAGGTTCATTACTATTATAGGCCTTAATAATATATAAGATTTTGGATGGGATAAAGGCTAAAGAAGGGCCTGAACTTTTGTCTTTGGGTGAATTATTGTCTATATTTAAAAAATTGGTAATTTGGTTCTTATAAGTTTGAAAATTGTTCAATTTAGTGTTTTCATCAAATTAATAAATAATGGACGTAAACCAAAAACCATGTGGCATACACATGGAAATTAAGTTTTACACATTGATAAGTTATGCTAATAAGGATGTGTGAAATTACTTAACTATCCCTATAATAACTAGTGAAGTTTCCCTCCTCTAAACAAAAGTAAAACCTCTATATTGCCATTAACAACCCAACTTAATTCATCATATTTACTATCATTTATTCTCATTAAAACTTTGTTTAACTCATGGACATAATGTTTAACCCATTTGCACCCTTAAAAATGAAGATTGAAATAGATGCTACCATTTCTCATTTAGTCTATATTCATTGCTTCTCCATGTAAGCCCTCTTTAGCCTTTTTCTTATAATCCCTCCAATAAACTGAAATAAGCTACTTACCAAAATAGAGAATATTTGAAACTGATTTTTTTTTATTATTTATTATCTAATTCACATAACCTAGTTCTTATGGGAGACATTATAAATGAATTTACACTTGTTTCTCTCAGCTTTAATATAACACCAAATGTTAGACAAACTCTTCTCTTCTTAAAAAGAGTTTCCTGCTCATGTTGATTTCCTTTCCTTGTTTTTCCAGAAGTATCTCTTTCAAGTGTTCCATATACAAACATTAGTTTCTTAGATATTTTCATCTGAATATCTCTAGAAAGAAAAGGCTAGATAGTGTTTTCAATACTTGCCTAGTGAAAAGGTCTTGGAGTAATACTTGATAAAGGTTCCCCCTTTACCACTTTTCTTCTTTGTCCTAAATTCACTGGTCTTAGTAAATTATGGAGGGTGATAAGGAGGTGAAAATTATTTTCCATAATTGTTAACATGTTGTCTTTACATTTCATCATAAGTGAATATGTTATTTCACACAAATTAATAAATAACAAGATAAACAAAGTATTTTGACATTACATCAACAATTATATAATAATATGAAAACATTGTAGGTATAACCAAACAAACAATATATTATGTCATTAAGCTCCTTCACAATACAATTGAGACATTACATTACATGAACATAAGGTCAAAATACAATCGCTTTTCTGAGGTTATTATGCATTCATGATGTCAAGAGCAAACTCTTTCACCATTGTTTTCATCGATCATGGTGGATAATTTTAAAGGTGACAAGTGTTCTTACCTTCGACCCCCATTTTTACTACAATTGCTTGCCATAGGGTGGGTCTTTGTTGCTTGCCTCTTGTTGATCACAATGAGGAATTGATGAAAAAAAAAATTAGGGCCTAGGGTTTTTCAAAGTAATTTTTGTTTTAATTTATCAAGAAGATTATTTTAGATGTTATGTAATTTTTTTTTAATAAATTAGAATGTCCTTGTCAACATAGCTTGTCAACATGTAAAAATTATTTGCCACGTGTATGCTATACAGATTTTGTTTAATGTAAGTTACTTATTAATTGGATGGAGACACTAAATTGCTCAATTTTCAAACTTAAGAGCATTAAATTACCAATCTTTAAATTAAAGACACTAAGTTTCCTAAAGTTAAAAGTTGAGGCAAATCTTTAGCCTTAATCCTTATTTTAGATAGAATTAAAGGCTTTGACCTATTGTCGGTTGAGTTATAGTAAACTTAGTCTTTAGTAATAAATTAAGATAAGACATATTTGGATTAAAAGTAATAAGAGATTGAAAGATTACTTATAGTAAGTAATAATAATAACCTAAATTAATGATGTGCCCCATATCTAGTAATTGGATCTGCATACCTATGAGTGTTGTGCAATAAATTTAAGTTTAGATCTTTTTATCAATTTTAGGATGTAAAACAGGGGAAAGAAATACTTTTGGGATTTTCTGTATTTATATGAATGGAAAATAAAGGAATATGGGTGAATTAATCTAAAGGATATGTTGCACCAGAGGATCAATCTAAGCTAGGTTTAATTATAATTTAATATGACACACAAATGATAATTAAATGGGGTTTTGAATTAAATTAATTGATATTACGCACAACTAATTGAAATCAAGTGAATGTCACTACAATTCAACGTGAATTGATAAGACAAAAGGAATAGAGATAAACTCTAAGGTTTTACTGAAAATATTGACTAAACTAATAAAAGTCTCATAATAAAGTACTTATACTAATCCCTTACAATCTTAGAGGCATAGACGTAATAAAATAAAAATAAGACACTTGTCAATATTAACTAATATTGGCTAACTACTTGTTATTTCTAATACTGACCGATTGTCTATATCTACTAATAAAATATTACTAAATAATAAAAAGTCCTAAATAATAACAAATCATAAACAACTAAAGTATTTAAAAATAATAAAATAGCATATAAATATTTTTAAGGCTTGAAATATATTATGTCTTTATAATAAACTCTACACATGACTCTTTTGAAGCCAAGTCATGAAATTGATCCCTATTAATTAATTAAACCTTAAATGGACAATGGGCCAAACTAGTCTAAGGTTTAGTAATAACCTAAGTGAAGTAAAACTAAATCAAAACTTAGGAATAATATTAATATTAAATTTACCTACGACTAATTTACATTGGATCTTTAATAATCATATTTTGAGTTGGATGTTCAAACCTACCTTGCTTATCCTATTGTGCTTTTTGGTTTAGGCATGTAGTAACCTTCCATATTACATGCTTGGATAGAATTCTAATAACTTGATTAATATGTAAACTTGGCCTAATTAATTGAGTGTTGAGTATGCATGGTCATCTTGTTCTAGCGAGTAATAATCTTGGACTAGGATTACATTTGCAAGCGTAACTACTAAGATGATATGGTAGTTTGACACTTACGCCATCAATAGTGGCTTGACGGATAGTCGATAAAAGGTAATTATGTCGATGTAAATGTAATTGAAAGTGGAAAGAAATCATAATGAGTATTGTATGATGGTAGGTGAATATGTGTGCAATATGTTATGGATGGATTGTGATGAATATTGTTTGGATAATAATGGTGAAGTCTCAATTAATTAAACCTTAAATGGACAACGGGCTAAACTAGTCTAATGTTGAGTGATAAACTAAGTGAAGTAAAACTAAATCAATACTTAGGAATAATATTAATATTAAATTTACCTATGACTAATTTATATTAGATCTTTAATAATCATATTTTGAGTTGGACGTTCAAACCTACCTTGCTTATCCTTTTATGCTTATCGGTTTAGGCATGTAGTAACCTTCCATATTGCATGCTTGGATAAAATTCTAATAACTTGATTAATATGTAAACTTGGCCTAATTAATTGAGTGTTGAGTATGCTTGGTCATCCTGGTCTAGCGAGTAATACTCTTAGATTAGGATTACATTTACAAGTTGATGGGAATCTTTCCAACGACCTAGATAGATATGGAACTTGATTTGGATGATGATCCAAATTACTCATATTTACACTTGTTTACCTTATCTAATAAATATTTGAATGATAATCTTACAGGTACAATAATATTTCTTCATGGGATGCCAAACGAATCTTATTGTTGATCAGTTAGGGACATTATCAGATTCTCACCCAATGGCCTGCTATGATTAACATTGCCTCAATACATTAGCTCTTTGAGTTTTTTTATTATTTTTTTACTTGTAATTATTTTCTTTGGACTATTTATGTTGTAAGCTTTTGGGAAACTTTTTCATTAATTGTAATTGTTGCTTTTAGGACCGGCCACCCTAAAGTGGCATAGTTATAATTTTGTGGACATTTTAACCCTAAGTGAAGCAAGTATAAATACTTGCTTAAGTAAGGTTTTGGGGGAGCTTTTTGAAATTTGCAGAAAAACACATTTTCATGTGAAGGTTAGGATTCATCCTAAATCCATTAGCTCTTATCAATTTCAATCTAAAAATTGGAATTGTGTCGAGTTGCAACAAAGAGAATTGTGAGTAATATCAATTCCCCTTTGTTGTGTTTTTTCCTTTTCATCACTAGTGAGTCATATTTAAGGTTGATTAGGTTAGTTCTTTGATCTAAATTTGGTATCAATTGTATCTTCTTTGTAATGATATAAGATTGATTGGTTTTAGCACTCGTTATTATCATCAATTTTTCTTTATATTTTTGTAGCGTGGATTGGTCTTATTGTGAGGAGGATCACGGTTTTATCTTTATGTGTTGTTGATTGGAATTCTCTTGGAACTTAAGTTGATTAAGTGATTCACTTGAGGGTTATCATCTCCTTGATTTTATTATTTGGATCATATTACATCAACTAGGGTTTACGCAATTTGTTGTCCTTTGGGACTGAAATTGATCTTGTCCTTTAGGGATTGTAATTTGGTTCATTTGCATGTGCTTAAACCTCATTTTAAGCACATCACAAGTGTAACTACTGGGATGATACGGTGGTTAGACACTTACGCCTTCAATAGTAGCGTGATGGATAGTTGATAAGAGGGAATTATGTCGGTGTAAATGTAATTGAAAGTGGAAAGAAATCGTAATGAGTGTTGTACTATGGTATGTGAATATGTATGCAATATGTTATGGATGGATTGTGATGAATATTGTTTGGATAACAATGGTGAACTCTACGAGATTGCTTTTCAATTATTGTTGGTTTGCATAGAGTCTGGATTATTCTTACATCCCCTAGTAGCCCATTAGGATTGGACCCTAATGTTTCTCATTTTGTTGCGTGGAGTCATGAATACTTTTATGTTGATTGACTGTTTGCCACATCAACTATAGGCTTGATGTGGCATGCTATGTGTGTGCTTGTGGTTGCTATTGTATAGAGTTCTTTTAAACTCACTCTCCTTCTTTTTTAGGTGAAGATTCCTACATGGACCTTTATTACAATTTGAATGGTTATGGTGATGATGTTTTGGAAGGGTTTGATGTTGATGGGCTTGCTAATTTTTCTTAGCACCCTTTGCTATCATGCTGGACATTAACCATTTTAGGATGTTAGAGTAGCTTTATCCACATTACTATTACAATTAGACCATGGAGTTTGGAATGCATTTATGGACTTTATGTTGGACTAAACCTTTATGTTTTGGGCCACAAGCCTTAAGACTATTAGCTATGTTTTAGACTCAGACCTATGGACCATATCTTATGTTATAAGATACCTCCAAGGCTTATGCTACAAAGTTATTCTCTTTTGTTGATAAATATTCCAATGGAAGTGTTATATATAAGAATAAGCAACCCTTTTTCTAATATGAAAGGTGTGCTTCTTCAAAAACCTTCATTTTTTTATATCAAATTTAGACCCATAGTGTTTGTGTCCCTTCATTAATTTAAATTTCATAAATTACCAACAAATTTAGGTTTGACAAAAGTTTGTAAATAAACCTTATTATATCTAATTTTAAATGCAACTCCGATTTATTTTTCAACATATATTATGTATTTGAGTTTGTATATGGAAAATCGAATTAAATATAGGTTTTGTTTTATCTATAATAAGTTAAAAAATATCTATATAGGTTGGATCTAATAGTACATTCAACTGACAACTACCTTTGCCATTCTTTCTTGGGACGGATCTCTTTCTATTGAAAATAATGCATCACGTCGCGTACAAGTCCATACTATTTTGATTGCAATGTTTATGTATCCGTTATTTTATGTATACATGCTTAATTAGCTAAGTGGCATGTGATTACAAAGGTTTTGGCTCATCTCTCGTGGAAGTATCATTTTCAAGAAAAGGAAAAGATTAGATGTTGTTGGGTGCGAATCAGAGGATGGGATCTAGTTCTTTGCTCAAACATCTAGAAGTTGTAGACAAATTGTGGTAGGGTGTTACAAATTGTTAGATGATGATCCATTTTTAATTTTATAGCTATACTATATTAAGAAAGGAGAAATCTATACATGTGATGTTAGAGTGTGTATTTATTTCTAATTTTGGAATTATAGTAGTTTTGAGTCCTAACGCATCCATGCTATGGTATAGATACATGACAAGTTATTACTTTCCATGTTTTAAGGCATTACATGTAATCTAATGAAAATTTTATCATTTTCATTATCAAAATTAATTAGTTCACACTAGTCATTTGATGCAAATGCATCTCTTCTAAATTTATTGCATACTATAACACTAATATTGAATGGATTAACTGGACATTAAAATTAACATTCCAAAAATTTAAATACTTAATTACAAAATGGTTTAAAGTTTAAGTAATAAAGACTACAATATCTCATAATTTTATGCAATTTCTTAATTGATGAACATGATCCAGAGATCTGCCCCCTTCCCCCTCCCCCCCAACTCAAAAAAAAGAAAAAAAAAAAATACACACACACACAACAACGACAACAATGTGATCTATAGATCAAAAGTCTTGTTCTCGTTGCTTTAGACATAGGAGCACCTCTTGTCACATACGAACCTACTATATTTTCTCATGGAACTATGCTTCTAAGTATTACTATACTTTTGGTTCTTTACATTCATATTGCCTACATTATTATACATAATGTTGATGTATCGGTTATAATTGAAACTATTTAAATTTCCTTTGATTACCATGGGAAAACAACCATTTTAGGTACTTAATTGTATAATTGGAAAGATTGATTTGAGTTAGGAATTAGATGATATATCTATTCAAGAAGAAAAGAAATTCTTGATAAGATATAAGAGGATTTATAAAACTTATAGCAATTAATTCACCTTTCTTAATTGCTAATATAGGACAAATGAAAAGATTTAAGTTTAGAGTATGGGTAATAAAATAGGTTATAGATATCATATTCGGATGTCGGATAATAATTTAGGTGATGAATTTCATTAAGCAAATAAGGGTACAAATAGGATAACAAAGATGATAAATCTAGCATTTGGAATACTTATCAAGTTAATATGAGAATTTAGGAGATAGTAGAAAAACCTAGCGATATACGCAGCAGAGGATCTCTCTCTTAAAACCGTGCCTAGCTGCCTATTTTTCATGGGCAGAAAGTGACTTTGTAGTTGGTACCAGTAGGACAAGTATAAGTGCTTGTGGTGTTTCCTTGAGCGTAATTATAAGCATCAGGACATAAATATTTAAAGAACTTGGAGTAGGTAGTTGGACCACAATCGCTGTCATTACAGCAATTTTCGCTGGTATCGAACACTGCACACGGGTTGTTACATCCACCTGGAGCCTTCAACTCCACGGGACACTGGCTGATGATATCCGCCGCGCACCGGATTCCTTTGCATACATCGGTGGTTGGGCTCAAGTCGACCGGCATGTTAAACCCATCAGCCAGAGATATCTTAGAGTGGTCCAAGTTATCGCTTTTGTTGAAAGCAAACTCCATTAGCGTGTACGGTGGGGTACCATTGGTTTGACAGCTGAGTCCTCCCACACAATTCCCGGAATCACATGGACCATTGACATCAAACTTGCAATTGGTTCGGCCCCAAATGCGTGCCGTGTTTATGCTTTGCGGAATTCCAATGGACCAATCCTGTCCAGGGTCAAGTCGTTCCCCACCAAAGGGTAACGCAGCGGCCCAAACCGTGTACGAGCATTGGTTGGCAATGACAAGATGAGACCTGTAGGAAGAACTGGAAAATGTCACCGCAATAAGGGAGAAAACAACTTAGACACTTCAATTTGATTTTGAGAAATTAACCTGATAAGATTTTATTTCTTATATATTGAGTATGCCAAGGTGCTTGGAGCTTATATTGATAAATATGGGAAGAGACGTATAAGGAACGGTGAAATCCTTAATTGAATTTTCTCAAGACTTTTCAAAATTTTTCACTACGTAGACTTTGGTGCCGAAAGATTAGTCAAGTATTAAATATTGATACAAATTTCACAAGTATTACGCCGAATACATTTAAATATGAGACATGCCAGTGAGCTCCAAAATTCGAGATGCCTCTAAGTCAAATTTGGCAGCTGATTGTTATTGAATTATGCTTGGACATTAAGTTGACTAGGAATTGCAAGACTTTAGTATGAGTTGGAATAAGTACTCCAGAGAGTGATGTTTCAAATTTGTCTTCCTATAAATGGAAAATTTCACTCTTCATCCAATATATTAATTACAAAAGATTTAATTTATTGTCTAGTTGAGATACATAAGAAAAAAATTTCTCAATCTTTATGTATTTTTTTTTCATAAAGTACCTAACAATTTTAAATAGCGTATTAAGTCTTTTAAATTTTTTTAAATATAAATTTAATTCGTAACATTTTACACCTTTCCTAATATAATCCTAAACATTTAATTTTTTGTATTTAAATTCTTAATATTTATAAAAATTTACTAATGAGTCATCCATTAGTTTGCTGTTAGTTTCTCTATTAGTAGTGGTATTTAGCACCATCTTATTGGTCTATGTATTTTATTAAATAAATAGTATAAGATAATATTAAAAAATAAATAAACTAATAATTTTTTTGATAAAATTAAAAAAAAAGAAAAATAGAAAAAAATGCAATATTAATAAGTTAACTTAATAGAATATGTATGTGTGTCTATATAAATAATTTATTTTTGCGGGTAAAAATATATAATATAATTTAGTAAAATAAAAAAAATGAAAAACTCGAAAAAAAGCACAAAAAAAAAAACAAAGAAATACTTTGGGCAGAAAGTAACTTTGTAGTTGGTACCACTAGGACAAGTGAATGTGCTTGTGGCATCATCTTGAGGGTAACTATAAGCATCCGGACATGAATTTTTGGAGATCTCGGAGTAAGTAGTTGGTCCACAGCTCCCTTGCGTGCAGCAATACTTGTTAGTCTTGAACGCAGTACACGGGTTGTTGCACCCACCCGGGGCCTTCAACTCCGCGGGACACTGGCTGTTAATGTCCGCCGCGCACTGGATTCCTCTGCATACGTTGGTGGTTGGGCTGAAGTCGACTGGGATGTTAAATCCATCAATCAGAGATATGTCAAAGAAGTCCAAGTTATTGAACTGGTTCAAAGAAAACTCCACCAGTGTATTTGGTGGCTGACCATAGCCTAGGCAGACAAGCCCTCCGTTACAATTTCCGGACTCGCACTGGCCCTGACCATTGGCATCAAAGCTGCAATTGGTTCGGCCCCAAATGCGTCCCCCGGTTGTGCCTGCCGCAACCGTGAGGGACCAAGACTGTCCAGGGTCAAGTCGTTGCCCGCCACCGGGTGAGGCGGCGGCCCAAACCGTGTATGTGCACTGATTGACAACGTTGAAATCAGCTCCATAGGACGAAGTGAAAAATGTCACAGCAATAAGGGAGAAAATAGCTAAGTGGACATGGTTACTTCGACTTTTAAACATTTACACTTTAATTTGATATCGAGAAACTCTACTTAACAAAATTGTATTTCTGATATATTTAGCACGACAAGATGCTTGGGGGTTTATATAATTGAATTATCGGGAGTGACGTATATGGAACGATGAAATCCTTGATTTTTCTCACGACTTTTGAAAAAAAAAGAAAAAAGTCAAAGATGAAATGCTGATATAATCGTTACACGTAGTAGTTTCACAAGTTAGAGCGAGTAGATTTAAAACTTAACGTGTAGGCTCCAAATTTAAGATGGCACTCTGTCATTTTGGCAGCTAATTGTGGTTAAATTGTGGTAGGACTTGAAGTCTATAAGTTGGAATAAGTACATCAGAGAGAGATATTTCTAATTTGTATAGCTTTTTTTTTTTTTTTCAGTATCTTATGTTAATTTGTCTGTATATAAATGGAAATTTTGACTCGATTGCTTTCATCCAAATCCCTTATTTAAAAAACATAAAAATAAAAATAAAAAAAGGGAAAGAAAGAACAAGGAAAAATGATGAATATCTCAAAACACGCTAAACAAAGAAATATCTCAATTCCCTTTCCTTTATATGTATTTTCAAAAAATATATAATCAAGATTAAAAGAAGTGAAGTTTCTCATTTAATATCTTAATAAGTACCCAAAGGTGCTAATTAATGGGACCCATTAAAGAGGTAGGTACGTAAAAAACAAATAAAATAGATTTTGATGAAAATATTAATTTTCACACAAATATAAAGTTAGGGCTAGTAATCTAGTGCTTCTTCAGCTCAATGAATAGTGAGAAGATCGTAACAGCGTGATAGGTGGTGTAGGTTGTAGCCAAGGATAAAGGTTCTCTCATCCTTGATTAGTTGAGAACTTAATATATGATGTGTCAAGTTCTATATTCCTTGGAGCCTAGTTGAGGTGAGTGCCTTAGAAGTCAAATTCCTATCAAAATAATCAAAAGTTTTTAGAGGTTCAGTGGTACAGAATTTGTATGGTTTAGTTGTAGAGGTATGGTTAATTAGTATCTTATAGTTAAGAAAATTGGGATAATCACAAGTTAAGATTTTAGATTGTTTTAATATTTTTATTTTTTTTTTCTTGGGGAATTTATTGATTTAAGGATCTATATTAAAATTATGTAGCAACAAAATTGAATCATCAATTTAGTTATAATGCTCCTCTATTTTATCCCATAAAGAGGTAATCTGTTCCCACTTACTTTATTGATTTTATAAACTTGCCTTTTTTTTTCCCATGACTAATATCTCTTGACCTTGACTTAGAAAAGAACCCTAAGTTAAAGTGGCAAAAAAAAAAAAAAAAAAGCTTAATAATTCAATCATAACAGAATTCCACTTTTGTCTTCTCCAAATTACACGGAATTCTAGATAATTTGAAACCTTCTTGTACTCATTTGGTTCTCTGTCCTTCTGACGAAGTCTTTAGTAGGGTCCATATCCCATTATGATTTATAATTGGTGAATATATCGTGGAATAAAGACGAAATATGTAGCTATTCATAAAATACAGTAATGGTATTTTTTGGAAAATTATTAACTTTTATTACCATGATTAGAATTTTATTCGTCATTCATTAGCTCATTAATCCAAATGTCAAGCCAAAATTTACATATGTTTTACTAGTAGGTTTCCTCACCGATTACAAAAAGCTGCATATAATATATTTTCAATTAGTGAATTAGATTTTGTCTCTAGTGATAGCTTGTGTTTGACTATATCATTTCATTATTTTATTAAAAAATCAATATTCATATTTAGTAGAAAAAAACTTTAGCCATTTAAAATTCTAAGTATAACTCATTAAAATTTGCTTCTAGTAATAAGAAACGTATGGCTTTATATAATTATCGACTCCCCGTCCTTTTTAGATATCATGCATTATGTTTTGGGAAAGATGAAAAAAAAAAAAAAGTCATGAAAATAAAGGTTTTCTAACCAACGTTAGTAAGTCTTTGGATGTGAGGGAAGAAGATCAGGCCAGATACTTCAAATTACGTTAGGCAAGTGTTGATGGAAAAATATACTTTTAATCCTCAACAATCATCCACTTTTATACTTGATTATTTTTTTTCTCCTTTTATTTAAGTTATTAATATTTTTAAATTTTTATAAAAATAAAAATTTTATCAAATTCATTAAAATTTCCATCTATCTTGAATATGTGATAACTTTTGATTGGCCTTAGGTTAGTTAATCATGGTAGCTAAAATTTGCACAAATTTTTTTTCCCATTTTCCTTATTATTATTTTCTATATTTCTTATTTTTATTATATTATACAATTAAATATATTTAAGAATATTTTTTAATTATTATATGAATTAAATATATTTAATATTATCATTTTATTGAATTAATAATTGTGAACCAATTTGGAAATGATAAATATTATGAATAGATGAAAATTTTAGTAAATTTAATGAAAATCCTATTTTTATAAGATTTTTTATATAAAAAGTAAAGTCAAACACCAGTATCTATTTGTTATCATAATCCTTGTATTTGATAATCACCATTCAAGCTATCATTATAACATGTAATGTATATCAAGAATTTTGTTAACTCCCCATTATAACTTTAATTGCTCTATAATAAGTACATCCTTCATTTGTTCTTCTAAGCGAACTCACATCCTCTATATATAATATGTACGGTAATGCTTATTTTGTTCCTTTTTGAATTTTGGAACAAACATATATTCTTTGTATTTAGTACATCAAACATTAATCAGTTATGACCAATATGCATTACTTAAAGCATAGTTATCTATTCATACTTGAAGATAAAGATACTGCATTCCATAGAAATTATCCCAATGTTTGAAATTGGAATTAACGAGCAAACCTATTGATCTTATAGCATAAATATAGCTGGTAAGCACAACCCTTAGTACAACTATGACAAAAAAAAAAATGTTGTAATGGTACTCATAATGCATGAAATGTTATGCCCCAAAAGGGGTCTAGAAGTCTCTACTAAAATCATTATAGCATGTGTGCACCCGTTACATGATAATCATCTTATGAGTTCGAGATCATAAGATTTTAAGTAAATAATTGCATTTACGACTAATTATAGTTCATATAATTGGATAATAAAATACAACTATGGATCTCGTATCCTACAATCAACCATGATCATAGAGAATCGATATCCCTTACCAATTGATAAAATAGGATAAATCTTAGGTTTCTCAATTTCAAATTCTATTTACATAAGGGTCTTAAGATTTCATTTAAACAATCTATCATTCATAATTCTTACTTTATCGTTCTAGTCCTCCAAAACTCTCGACACTTCACATCTTATCCTATCCTAAGCTTTCGTAATCGTTATCTGCAAAAGAGTCTATGAGGGGGTGAGCACACTATGACTTAGTAAATGGGATAGTAACACTTTCAATGCTACATATACACAAGAAATTTCATATCAAGTTATCAAAACATATGCTATGCATGAGCAACCATATGAATGCAACATCCCATGTGGTCTTCCGGAATCGATGTGAGGTCTAGGGTTTGCACCCCCCTTGACCTTAGGTTGGGGATTCCAAAGCCACCATCAGTGCCTAGGTGATTACTTGATTTATTTATCTTATCATTTTGATAATTATGATATCTTTTTAAGTCAATAGTGAACGCTCCTATACCTTTGCATTAGATGGAGCAAAACCCTCAAGGACCGATTAGCTTAGAACCATCAAGGCGCAACAATCCCCTAATTACTTAGTTCGCACTTGGCGGAACAGTAATCCTCTTGATTACCCTGGCGAGTCCTATAGCAGTGATAGCCTTCAATCTCATACAATGTCTCATGGAAATGCATGTCAAGTTTTAATCAGATCTACTCCCTTAATTAATTGATTTTATGTGATCAAACAACATATATAATCACAATCAATTCTCATTTAAGCCAATGAAGTAACTACCAAGAATTTCATTTCATACTTACCACAACAAGCAAAGATCATGCCTTTCTTATCACACAAAATAGACATTGAACCCAGACCCCATTAATATAGACTTATCCATCTTTACAACAAGTTAAATTAACTTGGCACCTCTATGCCATTTATCTTAAATGTCAAACTAACAACTCGAGGTTGATTTACAATCATCATATCTGACACCTCTATGTTATCGCACTTCTCAAGTGCTCTATTATTCACACTTCTAAGAGCTAACAAGGTCGTCTTGTATATTCCTTTTGATGTCCTCGAGACATCTGGGTATAATATATATATTTCTACTCATATAGGTATGCCCGTGACATATCTTTAAGTAAAGATAATTTCCTAGTCACCTTCCCTTACGTACTTAAGAGGGTAACAAAATATGATTGTTCAATTGTAAAAATCAAGTTTTCACTCATGATTTATATGGTTGGGTTCATAAGTATATTATATAGATGTAATAGGAAAATAAGCTTGCCTAAGTATATGTACACATTCAGCAACTGACTTTGATATGTATATAGAATGACATCTATATACCTTATTCCAAATAAGCACACTTACTCAGTAGCTATAGAAGGAAAAGCTAGATTTCTATGTTCTGGTTTGATTTAGAAGAAAACTATTTTAAATCATAGGTTAGGCTTATGGTTATAGCACTAGTAATATGACGCTAGGTGCTATTGTTAATGTAATGACATCTATACCCTCAGACCATGCCATCCTCTATACTCTTTATGACTTCTTTCTTAACTCATTAATCTCTGCTATATAACTTAACCTAGCAATAATCACAATCAATTGCCGATACAACAAATAAAAAATTTAACATACATAGCAAATCAACATATAACACAACATAGTAGCATATCATTAAGTTTCTCACTCACCTGTTTAGGGTCGTCGTAGCCTTAGTTGGAGTTTAGTGATTCCAGCAGGTAACCCTTTTGATTTCCTCTTGAAATCAATGTCCTTCTGCAATGCTTCCTCAACCAACTATAGAAGGCCGCATCTCCACCTGACTTTAGTAGTTTCCTAGCACCTGATATATGTACTCCACTAGTTGTGCATTTGATGGTAAGGCATGAAGTTTCCTCATTAAGGAACTTTGGGCAAACAAGATTCAAAACGTTGAACACTTCTTCAACATGATTCTAATATAGGGTTTTAGAAGAAACGACCTTCCTACGAATCTTTGCTTCCAATACCCCAAGTTGCTGTGATTGACCGTCTGCTTTCGTTGTATAGAAGTCAAGCAATGAAATGTCTTCGACTTGCTGAATTTGGAATTCTTTCTTTCGTGTATGCAAGATATCCTTGGAAAGAATAGCTAAAGGTCTTGCACTAGGGTATTTGGTCAAGAATGATCTTCCTCAACATCCTTTGAACATTCCATTATGAAATCCATTTCATTCCAAATATCCCCTAGGGCATCATCATCTACACCAACATAAACGCTTCTCCTTTTCGTGAAGCATTTTTGAACCCTTTGTTTATCAATTTGTCTCTAATATCTTCCAATGATCTACGTGTAGGACAACCCGCAAGAGTTAGTAGTCCTTAAAGGTTTTGTATCACCTTCTTTCTTCTCTCCTTTGTTAATATTTCCACCTATGGGTTCCCTATCCTTTCTACCGGTTTTCATCCTTACCTATGCTTCCATTAACATACATACACCAACCTTTCCCTCACATCACGCACACGCACACACACATATTCTTATTCATATACATACACACTCCACACACCACACACACAATCATACCATACACCTAATTACATGCACACACAGCTACACTTTATTATTCTCCTTTCTTCTCAAGTCCACATACACATACACCACTAGGGCATACATACACACATACTCCATTCACTTCTCACACTACCAACACACATATACACACATACCCCACTTACATCTCGCACCCCAATTATGTACACATACACACATGCTCCGCATATACCTCATACCCCCAATACATACTTACCCACATACTCCACACACACTACACACCTCCTATATACATGCACACATGTTCATACACCACACATCATCTCATACACATACATACATATTCCATATACACCATACTCAACTTCCATACTTGTACACACATATCCATACACCACACACCATTTCATACACATACATACATACCCACACACACCACTCCTTCCATATACATATACACATACCCACACATCCCATACGTCTTCCATACATATACACACATACCACATACTCCACACACTATCCATATACACACACGTACCGCACACCCTACACCTTCCATGCACCTATACACATACTCCACACTTCCCACACCTTCCTTACATATACATACGTACTCTTACATGCTTCACGGCAATCCACACACACACACACAAACTGCACATACCTTACACCAGCTATATGCATACACCCCTCTTGCACACATCATGTATCATCCTGTACGCACACACATACTGCATACCCTACACTTCCTTGTGCACATACGCACATATTCACCCACACTACACATTTGGTTCCTCCTTCCCCACACACCCTCACACCACACTATCATATACCTATACACACATCCTTACACACACTACACACCATCACCTACACTTACACACATCCCTACACACACTATACACCATCACCCACACATACACACATCTCCATATATATCACACCTACCTTCCGTATCCACATACACATATACATGCATTGTTACACTCCACAGACTTTCACCTACACATACACACACTACCCACCGTCACATACACCGCACACCTTCATTCACACACACACACACACACACTCCTACATCCCGCACACTGCCACATACACTCACACACACACACCCTTACACACCGCTTGCATCGTGTTCCTCGTGAACTCACCTAGCTCTAACCCCTCCCCTTTCATCCTTTCCAACAATAAAACCACTTCCATCCTTCCTTCGTCAATATACCCGTAAGTGATCAACCATCCCCGAAACAATTTCTCCTTCTTTAGCAAACCATTAAACTCCCTTTTTTTGGTCTTTTGCAAATACTTCATTACTTTTTTGGCAGCAATTCAGTGATCCATTCCAAGGTTTGACAAGTATTTACCAAGAACACGAATTTCAAAAGCAATGTTTAGCCTAGTGCAAACCCGTGCATGCATAAAACTACCAACTACACTAGAATAAGGTATTGTCTTCATAGACTCTTTCTTGAAATCATTCTTAGGGCACTTAATGAGATTAAATTTATCACCTTTTACAGTAGGTGCATCTCCACCTTTACAATTCTACATATTGAATCTACTAAGCACACGTTCAATATAGACCTTTTAAGAAAGGCCAAAGAGGTTTCAAGATCTAATCCTATGAGTCTCAATCCTAAGAACAAAAGAGACATCTTTAAGATCCTTTATGTTGAAATTCTTAGACAACAACATTTTAGTCTCATGAAACAATCCAACATCATTACCTGCCAAAATTATATTAATAAGTGTTATAAAATACTTATTATTTGCAATATTTATTACGGTATTTGGTTTAATTTTCTTATATTTTGGATGGATATTATGCTTAATTGGTCTTTATTTTAACTTCAAAGCTTTGAAACATAATTTTTGATAAAATGAAAAAATACATGAAATTTGGAGCAAAACCATTAAAGTTACAAGATTAAGAAGCATGACATGGGGAACTACATGACCGTGTTAGAGGCTGTGTTAAACAAAGTACGAAAAGAGCTTAAAGGTGTACCCATGCAAGAAGCCATGTAGGGTTACTTGGCTAAGTACACACCCGTGTTAGAGGGCATGTTAAGAGGTAAACTTTGGGAAATTTTCAAGACGAAGAGTACATAGGCATTAGCATGACCATGCTATACCTATGCTTATTAGAAATACAATTTTCCAATTTTACTTTTCAAGCTCAATTTCACTTTCCTAAAGCGTTATCCATCTTGAAGATTTAATTCCTTTTCGTGAGAAGCTAAGTTTCCTATTTTCTAGAGAAGCTATTATTGCCTACTAAAGCAATATTTCTTAATCCATGAAGACTTTGATTTTGTTCTAGGAAACTAAAACTTTCCTAGGTGGGAAGTGTAGATATCCCATTTTTGCCCCCATCTAAAAAAATAAAAATAAATAAAACAAAGCTGAGTTTACAGAATAATAAAAAATAAAAAAAAATGAAGAAAAATAATAAAAATATATAACATATATATATAATAAAAAAGCTAAACAAAAATAAAATGGAAAAATGATTATAAAAGGGTTAAAAAAATAATAACGAATAACAAAAATTAATTAAAAAATGAAGGGAAACGCTCGTAAATATTATAGTTTTTTTTTTTAAATTCACAAACATTGTACTCACAAAAATTATTCCCAAAATAGGTTTCAAAGGCATAAAAATGGTTTGTGAGTTCTTTTTTTCCAAAATTTGCAAAACTAAAGGTGCAAACTTCATCTACACCCTTAAGCATATTACTTGAATGTGCCTTTAGTTTTTTCTTTGTTTTTTTTACACTTTGGCAGATGGAAACATAGCAATTTGACCCTTACAAAAATACCAAATGACAACGTGTTTGGTCTTAGCTATAGTAAACTCAAATAAGTCTTATATATATATATATATATATTATAGGCTTTATAACTCCAAACTAGCAAAAAGTTATGACCTTTTAAAGTTAGAAAAAAAATGAAAATGATATAGCTTGCTTTTTTAAATTTAAAAGGTGATAAATTTTTGCTTGTTTTGAGTTATGTAGCTCATAATATATCAAAAAAGATTGATTTTAGTGTATCATAGCTGTGACCAAATAGTGTCGTCATTTGGAGTCTTTATAAAGGTTAAATTACTATATTTCCATCTGTTGAAGTGTTAAAAAGAAAAAAAAAAACCAAAGTTATATTAAAGGCACAAACAACGTCTATGCCTTTAGGTAATATACTTGAGGATATGGTCGAAGTCTATGCTTTCAAAACCCATTTTGGGAATAATTTTTATGGATACAGTATTTGCTAAAATTAAAAAAAAAAAACTACAATATTTATGAGTGTTTCCCAAAAAATGAATATCTTCAATAAAAGCGAGGGAATATGGGACTCTAAATTAAACTTGAGAACCTCAAAACTATAAAAATCAATCAGGACAGTTAGTCAAAATGCAATTTAATTGCAATAGAAAACTAAGAAAAGGGCTAGATCAATTGGTTTGTATGTCTACTTGATGCCTACAAAGGAGTTCCTAGGTCACGTGCTTAAATCCTACACAAGGCACTTTGTGCTGCTTTACCTTTTACTCCCTTTTAGTTGCCACGTGGCAATGCGTGATTAGTTGGAGTGAGCATGTGCCAAGAGAAATCTAGCAAGCATTTGAACCTTCTTCATATCCTATTGAATCTTGATGGTTTTTTTTTTATAGATTTTCATGCAAAACGATTTGAAAAATTCTTTGGGATTTATTTTAACTAATTTACATCAATAACAATGGAAAATCAAATCGAAGAGGTTAAGTGCTTAACCAAAATCTGACCAAGCTCGATTTGGGTTCATCCATATGTGCTAATTTGCATCTAAACACACATCTATAAATACAAGAGCATAGGGAATACGAAAACGGGTTGAATTCATATTTTAGAAGCTTAGGAACACCTAACCCTATGCTTTCTTTCTCTAGAACACCATTGCCAAATACACCACCTTCTCTCTAGGATTTCTCACACAACACATAATCCCGAAGTAAGCTAATGGCATATGGCATTTCTGGAAGTCCATATATACTTAAAGGTTAAGCATTTTGTTCAAGTTTGTCTTAACAGTGCGGATGGAAAACTAACAACCCTACCTTATTGGCCACCTTTGAAACACCACTACAAGCAACTCTTCGAGCAAAACCACCACCAACATTGTACTCTATACCCTAAAAAACCCCAAGTTTGACTCCTCAATCATCCTTAATGACCATTAGAGTGCATAAGAAGACCACCATTGTTCATCACATCCAAACCCATGATCTAACCCCAAACTTGCTCATGATCTGATCTAGACCCGACGTGCATATAGTTGACCCACCTAACATGTATCCTACCCAAATGTGCCTGGTTAGTGTATTTTCTCCTTTCTTTATTTTATTATTTTATTTATCTTATGAATAGTATAAGGAAAAACTTATAAAATTTTAAGATTAGGAAAAATAATAATAGCAATAATATAATATAAAGTTTAATTTTTGAGTCCCCGTCAAGTTGTCATGGTATATACCATCGCTCAATGGCTAATAATAGAATAATAATAAAAAATAGAAAAATAAAAATCCTTAGTGTAAGAAAAAAATAAGTAAATAAAATTAAATAAAAATCTTTAGCATAAAAATAAAAAACATAGAAAATAAAATTAAAGTAAATAAGAAAAAAATGTTATTATAAATAAAATTATAGGAACAAAAGTAAAATAAAAAGTGAAAATATTAAAAATATAGACAAATAAAGTTTGTTTTAGTTGAATTTTTTTAATTAAATTTTTAGGAATAGAATAGAATAAGAATAAAGAATGAAAGACAAAAATTTAATAAAAATGGAAATTTTTAAATCAAAATCTAGTATCTTAGGTTTTTATCACATAGAGTTTTTCCTAGAAAAGTAAAAAATCTAATATGATGTTTCTTCTAAGCTTAGGATATGTTAAGTTCTTTTAAAAATCATCATATAGCAACCTAGGTTATCTTAGGTATTTTCTTAATAAAATCAATCTAATTAAATAACATAAACTTGGTGTTTTTTCATTAAATAAAATTAATCAACAAACTTAATTTTGCAAAAGAAAAAGCAAATTACAAACAGTTTGATCTCAATTAATGGATACATAAGCATCTTTAGGGAAACCATAATAAACTAAAAACTTTCGATTAGGAAAAATTACCATAATAAGATAAAAACTCTAGAAAAATTAAATAAGATAAAAAATTTAAAAATAATAACAGAATGAAAATTTTAGACAAATTAAATAAGATAAAAGCCTTAGAAAATTAAACAAAATAAAAAATTTAGAAAAATTAAATGAAAAAAAATTAGAAAAATTAAGTAGAATAAAAAATTTAGAAAATTTTAATAAAATAAAAACTTTAGAAGAATGAAATAAAAAGAAAATTTTAGAAAATTGAATGAAATAAAGACTTTAGGTTATTAGATCAATAAAATAAAAACTTTAGATTACTTTAGAAAATTAGTATAATAAACTTCAAACTTTAGGTTTTCTTAGCATAAATTCATAATTCTATAAAAACACAAAAAAAAAACATAAAAATAATAATAGTAAATAGCATAGTATAACATATAGTAGTAGATACATGAAAAATAAAAATAGGAATATAAAGGCCTTTTAGTAAAGAATGTTTGAAAATTTTATATAGTAACCATTTAGGTTTTAATAGGTTAGCTGCAAAATTTAGCATTTTCGGTTAAACATTTTTTAAAAATATTTTTTATAAAAATTTGCAGACTACTATCTAGTTAAGGTTAATCTACCCAATTAACCTTAACTTATTTTCCAACTTAGGTTAGTGGGAACTCTTTTTAAAAATGAATTTTCCTTAATTTAGTTGAGCAATCTTTAATAAGTGGGTAGGATTTAGTATAGATTAACATTCAGGAAAATAGTAAAAAAAAAACTAGACTTAATAGAATGGTGACTCCATTGGAGATGTAATATTTCAAAGTGGGCTAGCTATGTAATAATTTTCTTGAATATGTTTAGAAGGCTTTTATTTTCTTACATTATGTTTTTATTGTTTATCTTATGAATTATTTTGCAAATAGTGGTACCAACTAGGTTTTGAGTAATGTAAAGAAAAATGAAGAAAAAAGAAAGGGAGAAAATGGCCCAACAGGCTACTATATAGGGAAAATTTTAGGAAATGCATGTTTAGATGTGGTTAGACCTAGGCCATTTAGAAAACTAGAATGGAATGTTGTTGTGCACCCGTTAGGTTGTAGTTGTGTATACCATCGCTTGAAAACGATTAGACAATTCCACTCTAGGCTTTGATGTAGCCACTGGTTACAAAGCTAGAGAACCTCTACAACCCAACATGATTACCGTGCATGTGTATTTTATTTTACTAATTTATACTTTACTTTGCAAATGAAAAGTAATGTGGCACTGCAAACATAAAGTTGTAGTTTTTAGGCCATGTAACCATTTAAATATTAATAAAAGTCTACAGTTTTATGACTTACATAAGATGCTACATTACTATTTAGTTGCTATTTGTGGTGTTATTTATTTACCATATAGGTTTTCCTTACAGAAAAAAAATGAAGAAAATTTAAATAAAGTGAAAAGAAAATTTCAAAAAGAAAGACAATAGTTTTTCTATATATATATATATATATATATAGAAAATTTCTATAAGCTTGTAAATTATTATTACTATTAGGTTGTAAGAAGTGGCCACTCCTATATTATCCCTTTTCGAGTTGCTATCTTTTAATAATTCACTGCCTTTCTATAATCTTAAGTGATATCTATGTAAAATAATTCTCTCTTTTCATGGATTGTCATAGTCCATTACTCCTATCATTTCTCATGGCTTCACTATCTCCATGATGTCAACTTTGTAATAAGTTTGGTCAATTCTCTATACATGTATGTAAATCATTTTATATAAAGCATAAGTGCCCCTTGTGCTTCATGTCACTTAAGAGCCCTAGTGATCCTAAAGTTTAAGAACTTCGATTGTCCCTTAGTAGAATAAAAACCTTAACCATCCTTAAATTTGAGAGCCTCGGTTATTCCTTTAGAAGAAAATGGGAACCTTAGTCATCCTAGAAATTAGGAACTTTAGTTATCCCTTATTAGTAAAATAAAAACCTTAGCCATTCTTAAGTTTAAGAAGCCTTAATTATCCCTTAAGAAGAAAACATGAACCTTAGTCATCCTTGAAATTAGGAACTTTGGTTATCCCTTATTGTTAAGATAGGAGCCTTAATCATCCTTAAGTTAAGGAGCTTTGGTTATCCCTAGTTCAAATAAGAGTTGAAGTTGCCATTTGAAAACTTTGAGCTTTGGTCATCGAGTACTCTAATCATGTTAAATAACAATAAAGTGTCCTTGAAACAAGGGCAATATTTTTTTTTTCAATTTTTTTAAATAATAAAAAAGAGGAATGTTGTTAACAAGAGAAGATTTTCATAAAGCTCTAGAACATTGCTCTTAAGTAGACCTAAAGCTCAAAATCAGTCACTTTGAACCCTAAAAGCTTGCAACGAGTCACATATCAATAACCAAAACCCTGATGCATGAAATTGATCGCTCTAGAAGACTACTAAGATCTAACCCCAAGAGGTAACTAGGAAAGCACTTAATATAATACTTAGTTCTCAAAAATTGGTGGAGATGTAATTTGTTCATTTGTCAACACACCAAGAAGGTCCAAGATATAAGACATTATGCATAAACACAATCCTCTCATCTATTCCAAACTAAACACACAAAGTCTGTCCCTATTACTATTCAATTTTCTACATAACCAAATCATATTAAAGTCAACAAATGAAGCTTGAAAGGGGCAATCCATTTTGAGCAAACAATAGGGCATCTAAAGGATTGGTCTATCTAACTAATTTTAAGGAAATTAACTCACCAAGTAACTAATTAGGGGCATTTTTAAAGTAGCCCATGAGACCTTTGTTTAACCTAATCAATCTAGTATGGTGCAAACTAGGCAAAAGTTAAGCAAAGATGGTAATAAAATTTTGCAAAATGGAAAGGTATCTCACCATTAGGAAGTTTAAAATGAAAAGAGGCAAATCACATCCGAAACACTAACCTTAAACACATTTGATAGTTGAGCAACACCATAGCAAGAATTTAGACTCATTCCTTAAAGGAGATTTGTATTGAATTTAGTACATGGGTCAAAACGATGTTAGGAATTCATTTTTCTACCTTAAACACTACTATCCCTTACTAACCTCATTAAGCCATTTTGAGAAACATTTTTTTTTTTTTTTAGATTAACTCTATCAAGAACTACCTTACACTAGGGCAATTAAGAGTTTTGGGGCATCAATCAAGGGAAAAGGATGAAACTAACTTATGTTTGTCTTAGTAACATCAATATAGGAGTAATCATTGTCATAAATGCTTTATTTCCTTAAGATAAAAGAAAGTCTCCATGCAAATATCATACTCAATTTTAGGGAGATCACCTCCATTCCTTCAAAAGCTTACTAAAAAAGGGGGGCTGAGAAAGAAAAAAAGAAAGTTGAAAATTTTGAATAAAAAAAAAGAGAGAGAAAAAAAAATGTGAGCTAAATAGTTTGTGAAATGGAATCTATCCCATTCACAATACCATCACTCATGGGACTCTCTTGGTTAAAGGAAATATTTTATCCTAAGCAATAATTGCTCATGAAATTAAGGCAAGCCAATTTGAGTTTTATCTTTAAAGTTCTTGACATGTAAACCCAGATGAAATGGATATCACTTTTTTTAAACTAGCTTGTGCATCATATGCCTTTGTTAAGCCATTGACCAAAAGCTTGTGCTATAGTCCCTAAAAAGACCAAGTAGGTTGATCAAAATGTACCACCTATAAGTTAGACCATAATTTTTGGAATAAAAGTCTAAGTTTGAAAATTGCCCTAAAAGAGAGCATTAGGAAGTCCTCTCTAATTAAACAATTCGAATGGTGGGATACTTATTCCTTAAGCAAGAATATTAGAAGTCATTGAATGCCCTTTAGCACAATTAGAAGACCTAATTACTTGAGAGATCATCATTTAGTTCATTGTGTAGTTATTTGATTCCAAGAGCCAAGACCCAAGTCTAGAAACCATGGATGATTATTGGGGAAAATTTGCTGCTTATTTACAAATTTCAAAGCCAATAAAAATTCTTTGCCTTGTTAACAATGTCTTAAATAAAATGATTAACAAACATTTTTTCAAAATATTTTAGAAAAACAAAATCCTGGAAAGAAAAGTTTTTCAAAGCAATTAAGCCTTAGCAAATTTAAGTCCATCCTCATTAGTAGATGGCAACTTATTTAAGTTCATTCTCGTTAGGAGATAGCAAAATCCTATTAAGCCCATTAGTAGATGGCACTCCATTTTAAGTCTAGCCTTATTAGTGGCTAGCACCCATTTAAGTCCATCCTCATTAGTAGATGGCAACTTATTTAAGTCCATTCTCGTTAGAAGATGGCAAAGCCCTATTAAGCCCATTCTAATTAGTTAATAACACCTTATTAAGTCCATTCTCGTCAATAGATGGCAATTTATTTAAGTTCATTCTTATTAAGAGATGGCAAAGCCCTATTAAGCTCATCAAAAGATGGCTTTCTAATAAATCTAGTCTTATTAGTAGCTAGCAACCCTTATAAGTCCATTTTCGTCAACAGATGGCAACTATATTCAAGCTCACTAGTAGCTAATATCTTCTTTAAGTCCATCCTCCTTAGTAGGTGGTAACCTAATAAGTCTAGTATTATTAGTAGCTAGCAACCTTTATAAGTCCATTCTTATTAGTAGATGACATTATATTTAAGTCAAGGCTCGTCAGTAGGTAGCATCTTTTATAAGTCCAAGCTCGTCAGTAGTTGGCATCTTCATTAAGTCCATCTTTATCAATTTGTAGCAACCTAATAAGTTTAGTCTGGTTAGTAGCTAGCAACCCTTTTTAAGTCCAAGCTTGTCAATAGTTGGCATTCTATTTAAGTTCAAGCTTATCAATAATTGGCATCCCATTTAAGTCCATTTTCGTTAGTAGATGGCATCATATATAATTCTATCATCATCAATAGATGGCCTCTATTGTAATTCCAAGATTGTTAATAGTTGGCATCCCACTTAAGTCTATTCTTGTAAGTAGGTGGTACCTATTAAAGTCCATTCTTGTCAGCAAATGGCACTCTATAATAAGTTTAGTCTTATTAGTAGTTAACAACCTTTATAAGTCCATTCTCATTAATAGATGGCCTGATATTTTAAGTCTAGTCTCATTAGTGGCTAGCAACACATTTAAGTCCATCCTCGTTAGCAAATGGCAAACCTTTAAGTCTAGTCTCGTTAGTAGCTGACAACACATTTAAGTCCATCCTCGTCAGTAGGTAGCAAACCTTGAAGCCCATCCTTATTAGTAGATGGCAACACTTTAAGTCCATTCTCATTAGTAGATGATACCTATTTTAAGTCCATCTTCGTTAGTAGGTGGCAACCCAATAAGTTTAGTTTCAATAGTAGATAGTAACCCTTGTAAGTCTATTCTCGTTAGTAGATGGCATCATATTTAGGTCCATTCTTGTTAATAGGTGGTAGCACAATAAGTCCAGTCATGTCAATAGCTAATATATTTTTTAAGCCTAAGCTTGTAAGTAGTTGTCACCTTTTTCTAAGATTAGGCTCATTAGTAGCTAACATCTTCTATAAGTCCATCATTATCAGTAAATGGTAACCTAATAAGTCTAGTCTCGTTAGTAGCTAGCAACCCATTTAAGTCTAAGCTCGTCAATATCTAGCATTTTCCATAAGTCCATTCTTGTTAGTATATGACATCTATTTTTAAGTCCGAGCTCATCAATAGCTGCCATCAATTCTAAGCCCAAGCTCATCAGTAGCCAACATCTTTTTTAAGCCTAGGCTCGTTAGTAGCTTGCATTTTTTTTTTCTTCTTAAGCTTAGGCTCATTAATAGCTGGCATCTTTTTTAAGTCTATTCGCGTTAGTGGAGGTACACTATTTTAAGTCTAGTCTCATTAGTAGCTAGCAACCTTTTGTAAGTCCATTTAAAGTCTTACCTCATTAGTAGTAGGTGTATCATTCAAGATTTAGGGCAAAAATTGTGTTTTCTTTGTCTTTGCAATAAAGTTCTATTTAAACTTCACTATAAAGGAGGAAAGCTATAGATACCCCATTTTTGCCCTCGTCCTCTACGCCACCCCCGCCACCCAAAAAAAAAAGTCGGGTTTATAGAATAATAAAAAATAAAAAATGAAGAAAAATAATAAAATATATAAATATAAATAATAAAAAAGTTAAACAAAAATAAAATGGAAAAATGATTATAAAAGAGTAAAAGAAAAAATAGTATCTAATAACAAAAATTAATAAAAAATGAATATCTTCAATAAAAGTGAGGGAATATGGGTCTCTAAATTAAATTCGAGAACCTCAAAACCATAAAAATCAATTAGGGCAGTTAGTTAAAATGTAATTTAATTGCAATAGAAAACTGAGAAAATGGTTAGCCCAATTGGTTTGTATGTCTACCGGGTGTGTGCAAAGGAGTTCCCAAGTCGTGTGTTCGAATCCTACATGAGGCACTTGGTGCTGGTTTACCTTTTTCTCCCTTCCAACTGCTACGTGGCAACATGTGATTAGTTGGAGTGATTCAGACTAGCCGACGACGAGAAGATAGAGGAGAGAGAAATCCGGTAAGCATTTGAACATTCTTCATATCATGTTGAATCTTGATGGTTTTTCTATAGATTTTCATACAAAAAGATTTGAAAAATTATTTGGGATTTATTTTAACTAATTTACATCAATAACAATAGAAAATCAAATCGAAGAGGTTGGGCATTTAACTAAAATTTGACCAAGCTCAATTCGAGTTGATCCATATGTGTAAATTTGCATCTAAACCCACATCTATAAATACAAGAACATGGGGAATACGAAAAAGCGTGAGATTCATATTTTAGAAGCTTAAGAACACCTAACCCCGCACCTTCTCTCTTTAGATCACCATTATCGACCATGCTACCTTCTCTTTGGGATTTCTCACACAACACACAATCCCAAAGTAAGCCAATGGCATCCTGATGTTTCAACAAGTCCATAGATTCATAAAAGCCTAAGCTTTTTGTTCAATTTTTTCTTAACAATGCAAATGAAAAACCAAGAACCCTACCTCGTTGGCTACCTTCAAAACACCAACTCCTTGAGCAAAACCACCACTACCATTGTACTCTACTCAAAAACCCCAAGTTTGACATCTCAACTACCTTTAATGACCACTAGAGTGCTCAAGAAGACTACCACTGATGATCACGTCTAGACTCGTGAACTAACTTAGACCTACTCGTGATCCAACTTGGACTTAACTCACACGTAGTTGACCCACTAAACCCGTATCTAACATGAACGTGCTTGGTTAATGTATTTTCTCCTTTCTTTATTTTATTATTTTATTTATCTTATGAATAGTATAAGGTAAAATTATAAAATTTTAAGATTGGGAAAAATCATAAAAATAATAATAGCAATAATATAATATAAAGTTTAATTTTTTAGTACCCATCAGGTTGTAGTGATATATATCGTTGCTTGACGGCAAACAATAAAATAATAATAGAAAATAAAAATCCTTAGTGTAAGAATAAAATAATTAAATAAAATTTTTTAGCATAAAAATAAAAATATAAAAATATAAAAGATAAAAATAAAAATCTTTAGTATAAGCTAGGATCTTAGAAATAAAATATAAAAATGAAAAATATAGAAAATTAAATTAAATTAAATAAGTAAAAATCTTAGTATAAATAAACTTTTAGGAACAAAAATACAATAAAAAGTGAAAATGATAAAAATATGTAAAAGTGAAGTTTTTTTTAATTGAATATTTATGAATAGAGTAGAAGAAGAATAGAGAATAAAAGACAAAAATATAATACAAATTGAAAAACTTTTCATCAAAATCTAGTATCTTAGGGTTTTATCAAATGGAGTTTTTTCTAAAAAAGTAAAAAATCTAATATGATGTTTTCTTTCCAAACATAGAATATCTTAGATTCTTTTAAGAATCATCATATAATAACTTAGGTTATCTTAGGTATTTTCTTAATAAAATCAACCTATTTAAATAACGTAAACTTGATGGTTTTTCATTAAACAAAATTAATCAAAAAACTAAATTTTATAAAAGAAAAAGTGAGCTACAGATAGTTTGATCATGATTAGTAGGTACGTAGGTACCTTTAGGGCAATCATAATAAACTAAAAATGTTAAGTTAAGAAAAATTACCATAATAAGAAAAAAATTCTAAAAAAAGTTAATAAGATAAAATTTTTAAAAATAATAATAATAAAATAAAAACTTTATAAAAATTAAATAAAATAAAAACTAGGAAAAATTAAGTATATGAAAACTTTAGAAAAATTAAATGAAAGAAAGACTTTAGGTTATTAGATCAATAAAGTAAAAACTTTTGATTGCTTTAGAAAATTAGTATAATAAACTTCAAACTTTAGGTTTTCTTAGTTTAAATTCATAATCTTATAAAAACACAAAAAAAAAACATAAAAATAAAAATAACAAATAACATAGTATAACATATAGTAGCAGATACATGAAAAACAAAGGTAAGAATATAAAAGCCTTTTAGTAAAGAATTCTTGAAAATTTTATATGGTAACCATTTAAGTTTTAATAGGTTAGCCCACAAATCCAGCATCTCTAGTTAAATATTTTTTTAAAATACTTTTTAGAAAAATTTGCAAACTAATGGCTAGTTAAGATTAATTCACTAAATTAACCTTAACTTATTTTCCAACTTAAGTTGGTGGCAACTCCTTTCAAAAATGAATTTTCCTTAATTTAATTGAGTAATCTATATTAAGTGGGTAGGGTTTAGTATAGATTAAAATTATGAAAAATAATAAAAAAGCTAAACTCGATAGGAAGTTATTGTTGACTATATAAGGAGTACAAAGTTCCAAGGGAGAAAGATAGCATTTTAGATTAGTAATAGAGTAGTTATAGATTTTACAGTCATTTTTGTCTTATTGATGTTTTTCTTTGTACATTATTTTTATATTTTTACTTATATATTGGTAGCTTAATTTTCTTTTATACTTAGGTATGATGAACCCTAAAATGAACATGTGATTTTCTAGTTTATTATTCAATAAAGTTATTGATATTCTTCTTATTCAATTATGTGTTTTTTATTGTTTTCAAATTAATATTGTCAGCATATTAGTTTGTAGTTTGATTTCATTCATGTAGATTAAGAGATCCTATGTTTGAATAAATCTACATAATTAGAAGGAGTTGCACATAATCATAGAGATAGGATGATGCAAATCTTTTAGATTAGAGTCGTAATAGCAGAATTCTCAAACTAAAGGTAATGTGATTTTAAGAGTTTTAATTAAGAAGAAATTCCAATTATTTAACTTGGAATTAGAAACTAGTAGATTATAGAGAACTATTAGTTTAATTTAGGAATTCTCATGATCTAAGAATATAACAATGGAATTGAATAATTATTAGTTAATTAAATTAGTAATTTTAAGGGTATTCAATGTCCGAGTACGTTTTTAATGATTATTGTTTTCTTTAAATTACTTCTTATTGTTTTTCTTTTTACTTACTTTACTCAATTTTGTAGATTAGATAATAGGAGAAGGGATAATACTAATAGTAATAGTCCCTATGAGATTGACACTCAATATTAATATCCCCTATAGTATAAAATTGATAAGTACACTTGCCTAATGGCCTTAGGATAGTAGGATAAACCCATATTATATATCATCAACATACAATACTAGAAATATATATCTACTCCCACTGATGTTGTAGTATATGCATTGGTTAACTTTATTCTCTTCAAAATCCAAGGAAGTGATCATCTTTTCAAATTTTAAGTACCATTGCCGAGAAACTTTCTTAAGGCCATAGATTGATTTCTTAAGTCGACACACCATGTGTACTTTTCCTGGCTCTTGAAATTCCGCAGGTTGCACCATGTAGACTTCTTCTTCAATAAGGCTATTTTAACATCTAACTGATGAAGCACTAAGTCAAAATGTGCTACTAAGGCCATAATGATTCTGAAGGAATCCTTAGAAGATATTACTGAAAAGGTTTTGTTAAAATCTATACCTTCATTTTAAATAAATCCCTTAGCCACCATTCTAATTTTAAACCTCTCAATTATCCCCTTAGAGTCTTTCTTTACCTTGTACACCCATTTGCCACTTATAAGCCTACACCTTTGTGGAAGTTCAACAAGTTCCCAAACTTCATTTTGTGCCATGGAACCCATCTCATCTTTCATTGGATTCATCCACTTATCAAATTAGGAACCACTGATATCATCATGGAAAGTCACATGATCCACTACATGACTAATATTATAGTCACTCTCACCTAAATAAACAATATAATCATAAGAAATAGCATATGTCCTTTATCTAGAGGATCTCCTCAAGGGCTCCTCAATATTCTCCCCCTAACCTTGATAATCCTCCAAGTGATTAGGAACAGTACTTGTAGGTTCTGTAGTCTACTCATGATCTACTGTATCAACAACTATGGAGATAGGATCATTATCTAAAATAGGCAAAGGAATAGAAATATGACTTTTAAGTTTAATAGATTCAACAGTAGAATCATGCATAACCTCATCAGTGACATCTAACTCAAGGAGTTTGGCCAACTATGACTACAATTTTAGTTCCACATGTAAGGTAAAAGAATCTATATCCCTTATCATGGGCTAAGTTCCCTATGAAATAGTAACAAGTAGTCCTAGGTTCAGTTTTTCTCTCTAAAGGGTAATAAATTTTAACTTCGATAGTAGATCCCTAAACCTAAAAGTGGTTTAAATTTGGTTTTCCACCGGTTCAAAATTTGAAGGGTGTTTTAGGAATTGACTTACTAGGTACCCTATTAAGGATGTATAGGGTAGTTTTAATGGCTTCACTCTAAAGTAACTCAAGAAAGTTAGTTCTACTCATCATGCTCCTTATCATATCCATAATGGTGCAATTCTGTCTTTCAACTACACCATTTTGCTTAAGACTACCAAGTATAGTTTATTGTGCAATAATTTCGTACTCTTGCAAGTATTTAGCAAATGGTCCCATATGTTGCCTAGTTAGACCATGTTTTCCATATTACTTAACACCTTTGTCATACGTAATAATTTTTATAGGCTTCCCTAATTGTTTTTCTACTTCAGTTTTAAAGATTTTTCTTTAATCAGATTTTTCTCTAATTGTTTCAAATGCATTAGATTTCTCTTTAATCAAGTAGAGGTGACCATATTAAGAAAAGTCATCAATGAATGTGACAAAATAGGTTTTACCAAATAAGGTTGATGTAAGAGGTCCACCAATGTCAGCATTCACTATCTCTAAAAGATTAGAACTACATGTTGCTCCTTTACCTTTAGTTTTGGTCATTTCACCCCTAATGCAATTAACACAAATATCTAAGTCTTTAGAATCAAGAGAGGGTAAAATTCCATCTTTTATTAACCTATTAATTCTCTCATTGGAGATGTGACCTAATCTTTTATGCTATAACAAGGAAGATTTTTCTTTAATAAGACATCTTCTACACATATTATTTTCAATATGCATGCATATTTCTTCATTATCAAGAGCCAAGCATAAACTATATAAATTATAAATAAGCTTAAAAACACTATTCAGTTTAGAATTTAAAAGCAAGTTGAACCTTTTATTACCAATCACAAAATTATAACCAATTTTGTCTAAAACAGAAATTGAAATTAAATTATGCCTAAAAGATGGTACATAAAAACATTTTCTAAAATGAGTTCAAATCCTAATTCTAAATTTAACCTAACAATTCCTCTAAGGTCAACTTTTACTTTAGCCTCATTTCCAACTCTAAGCTTGGACTCCCTCTTATTTGGTTTCTGTTTGCATATAAACCCCTACAACATAATGGTATCAATCTATCTTACTACTTTAGACTTGTAAACAAGTGCACCTATCAATTCTATAGTATAGTGAATATAGATATTACGTGTTGATTCCATAAGGATTACAATTACTAGTAATTACCTTTTTTCTTATGATCTAATATGCAAAATTAAGTGAGTGAATAAAATCAATAATGAATAAACTAAGAAAAATAAATATCATTAAAAGTGTACCTAGATATTGAGTCCCCCTAGAAGTACTGATGTAATTAATTTATTATTATTTAATTTTCTTAGTAAATTCTTAGATTATGGGAATTCATAAATTGAACTAATAACTCTCTTGAGTCTTACTAATTCCTAATTTCAAGTTTATTAATTGAAATCTCTTCCTAATTAAAACCCTTAGAATTGCATTACATTTGATTTATGAATTTCGCTATAAGTTTAACCTTAATCTAGAAGATTTACGTCATCCTATCTCTAAGATTGCATATAACGCCTTCCATTCATGCTAGATCTATTCTAATATAGGATCTTTCAATCTTTATATAAGAAATCAAACTTCAACTAATATGTCGACAATATTAAGTTGAAAGCAATGAAAGACTCATAATTGGATCACAAGAATTATGAATAAATTATTAAATAATAAATTTGAAAAATTGAAAAGTCATTCTAGGGTTCATCATACCTGAGTACAAGGAAAAGTTTAAGCTATAAACATATTAAATCTAAAAGCAATAATAATAGAAAGAGTGCATAAGGAAAAGCATTAAAATTAAAAACTAAAAATCTCTAATAATCTACTATAATCTCTCCTAATCTTTGATTCTAATCTATCTTTAATCATCTAATCTCCTCTTCCTCTCTTGAATTCACCCTTTATATAGACGTCAGCTCAGAATAGGCATAACTTGGATGCAACATGGGTGTGCCTTCTTCCATGTTCCATTTTATATAGGTCTTCTACTCAACCATGCCCACCAGCATAGGTATGCTCATGCCCATGTCACCCTTGCATGCTAATTGATATGCTCCTTATCATGGTTCTTTGCTCTATTTTGCTTGGACACAAATTCTTTTGTATGCTTGACATGGCAGTGCTCCTCTATGTTTTGAATTTCCCATCTTGTAAAATTGAAATGTTTTTCTTCAACTTTTATATAATTCTTCTATTAAATCATAAAGTATAATTCAAGGCTCTGAAATCAAAATAAAGAGTGTTTAAGTGTAATATTCATATAAAATGTAAAAGAATTAAATAGAAGATTATTGTAATTGTTATAAATAATAAGTACTTTCTAAGTCTTATCAAATTCTCCCACACTTGAGTCTTTACTTGTACTCAAGAAAAAATAATCCTTTAAAGATCAAGGACAAATTTTTTAAATATCAATTACTACTTTCATACTTTAAACAAATTACATTCATTATAAAGTTATTTATCTTTAACATCCTTTTTACTCAATCATATTTAGTATACTGTAAATACTAAAATCAAAGTTCAAGAATTAATCTATACAATATCAAAATTTATCTTGCCATTTAAACAAAAACTTACAAATCTAAAACCAAACTAGACATTACTCAGTCAAGAATAAAGTTTTTTGAATTTTCTTCACTTGATTAAGATATATACTTCCCCTTTTCCATCCCTTTAAGTATTATGACATCTATTAAAAGCTCTTCTCCATCAATCCCTTAAAAGTCCTTCCTAAATTTTATTTCATAATTACTAGAAGAGATTTTTTTTTTTAATAGTATAGAGTAATTTCATTGGTTAGTTTTCTCAGACTTTCCTCTTTACCCATATAGCAAGCTTTATGCCGATGATCTCAAGTTTGTCACCTAAGTCAACAAGTGTTATCCCCTGAAAGGCACCCTGTAAGCTTAATTACTCAAGTTAATGAGGCCAACTACTGAACTTTATGTATATAATTTCCCTATTTTTATTTTATAGGAAGAGTCTTCAAATGATAATTTTTGTTGGTTCAATTATTCGAAATCATAGTACCTATAAGAATTTCTAAGAGAGAGGTATATATCAAAATAAGTTTAAAAACTAAAATTCGCAATCCTTCATTCGTAATATCCTTCCAATCTAGAGTTTCTAAATTCTAAGTCTAAATAACATGTAACTTTGATTTACAGAAATTTCACAATTCAACTCTAATCAAGTATTTTAAGCTCACTAATAAAATGGTAAAAATATATAAAGGAAAATTTTTTCAATAATCTACTAAATTATGAATACAATTTTTAGTACTAGTGATCCTATGTTACTCTTATTATGTTACTCCCCCCACACCACTCCCTCGATTACTTAAATGGTATATTGTCCTCAATGTACAAAATAAAACAGAGAAATAAGTAATAGGGAAAAATAATAAAATACTTTCCTAATAATGCTTTATAAACTTAAAGCACAATTCTTGATTTTCTATAAGAGAGAGTTCTTAACATAGATTAAAAACATGAAATAAAATCATAATAATGATAAATAAAATGGAAAGGAATAGCTACACTTGGTTTCCAAAGTACTCGATCGTGATTTTAGTTATGTTGTTGAATATAGTTGATAGCACAATTGTGTAGCTTCATGTGGCTTTTTTTTTTTCTTTCTTTCTTTTTCAAATAACTAGGTGTAACTAACTAAAAAAAAAAAAATTAGATTAGGCTAAGTTGTAAAACTAAGTTAGTATTTAGGTTACCTCCTAAGAAACGCTATTATTTATCATCGTTAGCTTAATGGTGTTACCTCCTTTATTTTGTTAAGGGGATGGCAATTAAATTTCTAGTGTTCAACTTTCTTGAATTTTCTTAAAACCTATTGATTGCCACTAACGGGATGTTGTTGTATTAGGTCTTTGTGAACACCATCTTGCACATAAGTATAACCAAGAAAATTAGATGTATTCATGAAATAGCAGGTATTGTTGCTCTTTAGAGGGTGTGGGATTATGTCAAGCATTTTGAAAGTTTTTTCTTCGTCCCCTATTTTCAAAGTTAATGTATGATTACCTACATCTATAATCGCTTTTGCAGTAGCTAGGAAGGGGCATCCTAAAATTAGTGGTGCCTTTATATCCTCATCTATATCTAAAATGACAAAGTCCACCAAGAACCAACACATCTTCCATGATACCAATGAGGGACTTAACAGACCTATCAGCTAATTAAATGCTCATATGTATTGGTTTAGGTTATCCTAATTCTAACTTTTTAAATATATAATGTGGCATCAAATTTATACTAGCACCTAAATATTGATAAATCACCAATGAATCAAAATAAAGTGAAACTCCTTGGATCTTTTAGTTTCTTTGCTAACCTGTTCAGTAGGATAGCAAAGCATTCCTCATTAAGGGTGACTGTTAAGACTTCTTCTAATTTATTCTTATTAGAAAGTAGGTCCTTCAAGAATTATGCATACATACTTAGGCATCTGCTTCCAAGCCTCAACAAAAGGTAAATTTATATGAAGTTGTTTAAAAAGCTCCAAAAACTCATTGTACTGCTCCACTATACATTATTTCTTAAGTTAAGCTAAGTAAGAGATTTTTGGAACATATTCTTTGATCTTTGGAGGCTGCTCCTTTTTCTCTAGCTTTTTATCATCCCCTTCAGTTTGCACTTATTCATTTATTAGGAAGATTGCCTTGACTTATTCCCTAGGATTAAGCTATGTGTTTCCAGGTAGAGTTCCTTAGGGCCTTTCTGAAATCATCTTTGTAATCTATCCAACTTGATTTTCTAGATTCCATATTGAAGTTTCTTAATTCCTTAACAATGCTTCTGTAGCTTAGAAGTGTGTTTTGGTAGTCTGGATGAACTTTATCATCAAATCATCTAGATTTAGATTTTGTTCCCATTGATGATGTGCTTGTTGGAATCCAATTGGACCATTCCTTTGTTGATTCCCTTAAGAAAAATTAGGGTGATTTCTCCAACTCGAATTATAAGTGTTACTATAGGGATCATGGTTGTCAAAATCGCAATTTTACCTAAAATTAAATAGTATAAAATCGTATAGAATTGGTAGAATCGGTAACTTGTAGAATCGTATATCTAAACTCATAATTACATCAAAAGTTTATACCTAAATGATTTTTCTTTCATTTTGTTTATGAAAAACTTGATAAAATTACAAATTCATAGAATTGTACAATTGACTAGTGATTTTAACAACCATGGTAAGGATTGTTTGGCTACTTATTTGGAAGTCCTACAAAATTGGCATGTTCATTAAAATTTGAAACAAACTCTAATTCACCAGGTTGTTGTCTTATGGAGATTCTATCCATCTTCATGCTTAGGGCCTTAACCCATGCTACTAAACTAGTAACAACATTGACATCATGTACCCTTGCTACTCTTAGTTGTCTAGCTCTTGTTACATTCCACTAGTAGATATTCATGGCCATGTTTTCTATTAAGTGCTGAGCTTCTTCAAGAGTTTTATTATTAAAAGTCTCTCAAACTGCCACATCCACCATCTGCCTAGTAGTTTGATTTAGCCCTCTATAGAAAGTCTGAATTTGCATCCACAATGGAAGACTATGATGTGGGCATCTCCTTAGCAAATCTTTATATCTCTCCCATGTATCATATAAATTTTTAGACTCTATTTGAGCATAGGAAGAGATATCGTTTCATAATTTTGCAGTCTTTGCTGGTGGAAAATACTTAGCAAGAAATGTTTTCGCCTTCTGATCCCATGTGATGATCAACCCCTTAGGGAGAGAATTCAACCATTATTTAGATCTATTTCTAAATGAAAAAGGGAAAAGTCATAACTTGATGGCTTCATCTGTGGCCTCATTAATTTTGAAGGTGTCGTAGATTTCCAAAAAGTCAATAATGTGTGCATTTGGATCTTCATCTTGCAACTCCTCAAATTGAATGAATTTCTAAATCATTTGAATAATATTGGGTTTAATTTTAAAGTTGTTAGCTACAATTGCATGCCTAATAACACTTAAATTAGCTCCAATAAGTGACGGTCTTATGTAGTACAATATCGTTCTCTCATCTTACTCGTTAGCCATTTTGATAGGTTGGTTATCATCTAAGTCTTGAGTCAAAACTTGATATCTTTAACTTGCTCTACAGTGTCCCCTAGGCATAAACAATAGAAGAAAAATAAAAACTATGGAAAACATAAACTAATGAAAAGTAAACAATATAGAAATAATGATTAGATTAATAAGGTATAAGTGTTCCTAATATCCTCATCCTTGGCAACAACGGCAAAAACTTAGTATTGGTCTATCCTACTACTTTAGACCTATAGGAAAATACACCTATTAATTCTATAGCATAGATGATATAGATATCAAGTGTTAATCTCACAGGAGTTATGATTACTATTAATTACTCTTTTTCTTATTATCTAATCTACAAAATTAAGTGAGTGAATAAAATCAATAATGAATAAACTAAGGAAAGCAAATATCATTAAAAGTGTACCCGAATATTGAATTCTCCTAAAACTACTAATATAATTAACTAATTATTATTCAATTTCCTTATTATATTCTTAAACCGTGATAATTCCTAAATTGAACTAATAGCTTTCTTAAGTTTGACTAATTCCTAATTCTAAGTTGATTAATTGGAATCTCATCCTAATTAAAACCCTTAAAATTGCATTACATTTAAGCTATGGATTCCGCTATTAGGTTTGATCTTAATCCAAAAGATTTACATCATCTTATCTTTAAGATTGTGTGCTACTCCTTCTGTTAATGCTAGATCTATTCTAATATAGGATCTCTTGATCTTTATATAAGAAATCAAACTTCAACTAATATGCCGATAATATTAAATTAAGAGCAATAAAAAACACATAATTGGGTCATAAGAATGATAAATAAATTATTGAATAGTAAATCAGAAAAAATTGTAAAGTCATTCTAGAGTTCATCATACTCGAGTATAAGGAAACGTTTAAGATATAAACATATTGAATTTAAAAGCAATAATAATAAAAAGTGTGCATAAGTGTCGAGTCTAATTTTATTTTTCATTTTCATTCCTAATCTGATTTATACTAGGCCCTATGCTCATCTAATATATATCCTTGACTTGAATTAGGAATTCCATCTTATTTTGGAGTCGCTACCCAACTGAAGTTGGAAAAGATTGAATTAAGACTAATTGAGCAGATTAATCCTAATTTGGACAACTAGTCAACGAGATCCTCTTTTCATTTTTGTGAAAGAGGAAAGGGGAAAACCAGAGTTGCTAGACTCGGAGGTTAACCTATTAAAACCTTAAAGTTACCACCCTATTTTCCCAAAATCTAAACTCTATCCTAATTTTTTTTATTGTTATTTTTTTGTTATCTTTTTGTTGTGTTTTTGAATAACTTATTCTAAAAAAAATGATTTTTTATTCTTTTTAAAGTTGTCCCAAATGGGTGCCTACGTACCTGTTATTCAGGATCAAACAAGCCGTAGTTCGCTTATCATGAAAAACTTTAGTGGGTTTGTTAATTTTAATTATAAAATTACTTTTGGTTTACGTTTTTATCATTTTAGTATCTTTTGGAAAAAAATCTAAGCTTAAGCTTGATTATTCTATTATTATTATTTTTTTCTTAAAATAATAATAATTTAAGGAAAAACTAGTTTTGGAAGAAAAGCATTTTTTCTAAGTGATAAAAAATTTATAAAAAAAAATTATTGCTCTATTATTAACCTACCACTAATATTATTATTATTTTTTATCTTTTATTTATTATTATTATTATTTTTTATTTTTTTTGTTAATTAATTAATTAATATTTTTTTCTTTATTTTTATTATTTTATCTACCCTAAACTAAAAATCTAAATTCTATCATTCTTCCTAATATGTTTATTTTATTTTATTGTTTTCTTTTTTTATTATTATTTTATTATTTTTATATGATTTTCTATTATTTATTCTATCCTAAACTAAACCTAAAAAAACTAATCTAAACTCTAATATTTTTTAATATTATTTTTTTAATTATAACTAACAAATGAATAAATAAAAAATAAATAAAATTTGATAAATAAATAAATAATTAAAAAATCAGAAAATCTAACTTACTTAGGTCCGGATATGGTGTGTAGGTCGGGTCGGTCAAGTCGGATCTGGTCGGTCAGGTTGGGTCGATCATGGTGGCTGGAGATCCTCGTCAGCGGCGTTCCGGCATCCGTTTTCATCGAATAGGGTATGTTTCTGAAGCTTTTGAGGTTGAGGGATCTGGTGATGGTGGTTTTTTTCCATCGAAAACTACCCTACACAGTGGTCTAGAAGCTACGGTGAGGGTTTAGGAGAGGAAGCTCTGGCAAGGGCTCGGCGTTTTTTCCTCTTTCCTTTCTTTTCAATTCCTTTTCCCCTTTTCCTTCTATCACTCTCTCTCTCTCCAGCCTCCCCCTCCGACCTCTATTTATAAGCATCAAAGACTAGAGGTAGATGAGTTCGAATCTCGACTGTGGTGGAGGATTTGCACTTATCTTCAGAATGTGATCTTCATCCTTTAGATTAGAGCTATTTTTGGGACTTATCTGGTTTATTTTCATGATAAATCTAAAAAGATTAAAAAAAATCGATTTAAGTTCGCCCGGATTTGTTCCATTTTCTTCTCATTCCATCGCCGTCATTGCTATCCGGAGGAAGGGGAAGATAACGTGTCCTACATGTGCCCGTTGCAGCCAATAGCGTGCTGCCATGTAGCAGCTGAAGAAAAAAAACGAAAACGGCACAAAGTGTCGTTTCGCAGTTTCGAACCTACGACGCGTCTCTCCTTCCCTCATTCTAGGCGCACATGTGAGCCAACTAAGCTGGCCTAAATCTCAATTTAAGGTTAAGCAGATATTACCATTTCTATTATCATTTTCCAAAATTGATATATTTTCCCTATTTATTTTATTTTTTGAATATTTTTCCTATTTTTGTTAAATTAGAAGAAAAATTGTAAAAAATTGATGATTAATTATTAAGGGCAAAAATGATGTGTTTACAACTGCCCCTCTTTGTGGTAAAGTTTGAAAAACTTAACTACAAAAATAAGACAGACGCCATTTTTAGCCTCTTGACTGAATGGACAACGCCCTGTTTTGGCTGGTTATCTAGAATTTGGTCTTGAGTAGGAAAATGCTCCATGAGCTAATAATCCCACGAATGCTTTGTGATGATTGGTATTGCTTAGGAAATGGTCTTAAATAACCTAACAATCTGAAGTAATGTATCCTTTCGAAAAGTGCTCTATGGGCTGACTAATCGGCGATGGGAATCATCTCAAGGATTGTGTAGGAATGTGTTATTGTGAGTGGAATAGATGATGATAGGAAGTGTCTTATCGGACTAGCATCCTTAAGGAGAAGATTGTCTTAGGAAGCGCTCTTATGAGCTGGCCACTTGTCAATAGAAGCATTTGGCTAGACTAGCGACTACTTTAAGGAGATATGTCTTCGAAGAGTGCTCTTATGAGCTGACTAATCAGCTATCGACAAATTTGACAAGTGCTCTCATGAGCTGATTAATCAACAAATTTAAAAAGTGCTCCTATGAGCTAACTAATCAATAGATTCGAAAAGTGCTCCTATGAATTAACTAATCGATAGATTCGAAAAGTGCTCCCATGAGCTAACCAATCGATAGATTCGAAAAGTGCTCCTATGAGCTAACTAATCGATAAATTCGAAAAGTGCTCCCATGAGCTAACTAATCAATAGTAGGAAGCGCTTTCTTAGACTTGCATCCCTGAAAAATAGGTATCTCGAAAGGTGCTCTTATGAGCTAACCTTGAAAAAGGGTGTTTAGGACAATGCCCCTCTATGGGCTGACTAACCTATGGTGAGAAGAAACATCTTGAAAGGTGCCCCTATGGGCTGACCCTGAGTGGGGATGTCTAGGAAAGTGCTCCATTGTGGGCTGATTAACCTATGGTGGGAAGAAATGTCTCGAAAGGTGCTCCTATGGGTTAACCTTGAGAAGGGTTGTCTAGGAAAGTACCCCATTATGGGCTGACTAACCTATGGTGGGAAGCGTCTTCTTAGACTTGCGACCCTGGGGAAGAAATGTCTCGAAAGGTGCCCTTACGGGCTGACCCTAAGATAGGATGTTTAGGAAAGTGCCCCATTATGGTGCTGACTAACTTGTGGTGGGAAGCGTCTTCTTAGACTCGCGACCTTGGGGAAGAAATGTCTCGAAAGGTGCCTCTACAGGCTGACCCTGAGAGAGAATGTTTAGGAAAGTGCTCCATTGTAGGCTGACTAACCTATACTTTTGACAATGCTTCTAACGAATGGGTCAAATGACTTGATAAGAGATGTCTTATAATATGTGAATGATGGTTATTTATTCTAAGATGCTTACCAATTTATTGCGGATAACAACCAAACAACTGAACTTTTGTGCTGGTTTGCTTTTCCTTTGCTTGCTCTTACTTGAAAACAGGGCCGAGGGTCTTAATGTGCTTCCTTTCTTATGCGCATGGCTTTTGTGATTGTAATATTATCCTATTAATATACCAGGTTTAATGCTAAAAAATAGATAGAATTATGTCACAAAATCTATTGAGATTCATTGTCATTTCAATGTTCATTATTCATTAGTGAAGTGATGGATAATGTGTTTAGGAATGTTTGTTTTAATGAGAATTGGTTGGAGTCATTGATCATTCAGAGAAATTAACTTTACTTGTAAAAGAAATAAAAACTAGACTTAATGAAATTTGTACTAAATATTGGCATTCATAAACATTGGCAAATTTTCAATTTTCTTGCCTAAGGATAGTACATCTTAACATCATTTGTATTAATAGAGTCTCTCAATTCCAGACCATCCATATGAGTTAATATCAAAGCATCTCCTGACAATACCTTCTTTACAATATATGGGCCCTCATAGTTTGGGGTAAACTTTCCCCCTAGAATCTTGAGCATTCTAGAGAACTTTCTTTAGCACTAGATCTCCTTCCTTGAAACATCGAGGTCTCATTTTCTTGTTGAATGCTCGGGCCATTCTTCGTTGGTAACACTGGCCGTGACATAACGTAATGAGTCTTTTTTTGTCGATCAAATTCAATTGATCGAGCCTCTTCTTTACCCAGTCTGACTCATCTAACTGCGCTTCTGATAGAATCTTGAAGGACGGTATTTTGACTTCAACTAGTAGAACTACTTCAATACCATATACCAGAGAATATGGGGTAACTCCAGTAGATGTTCAAATTGAGGTTCTATAAGCCATGAGGGCGAATGGTAGCATCTCGTGCCAATCTTTGTAAGTGATTTTCATTTTTTCAATGATTCTTTGGATATTCTTGTTGGCTGCTTCTACTGCTCTATTCATTTGAGGTCGATAGGGAGTTGAATTTCTATGGTTTATATGAAACTGTTGACATAAATCTATCATTGACTTGTTGTTGAGATTATTACAGTTGTTGGTGATAATTGACTCAGGAACTCCATACCGAGTTATTATGTCCCTCTTCAGGAATCAAACTATTACCCCTTTTGTGTCACTAGTATATGATGAAGCTTCCATCAACTTGGTGAAGTAATCGATGGCTACCAATATAAACCTGTGGCTGTTGGAGTGATTGGGCCGATGATGTCGATTCCCCACATGGAGAAAGGCCATGGTGTAAACAACGAATGAAGTTCTTTAGGTGGGGCATTTATTCGGTTTACATAAACTTGACACAAGTGATAGTGCTTGACATATTTGATACAATCTGATTCCATGGTTAGCTAATAATAACCCAATCTCATGATTTTTCGGGCTAACATGTAACCGTTCATGTGAGGTCCACATACTCCTTCATGTACTTCTTTCATCAGTTCACATGCTTCATTTCTATCCACACATCTTAACAAGGTGGTATCGGACGATCTTTTGTAAAGCACAGGCCTATTTAATAAGAAATGACTTACTAACCTTCTGAGTGTTCTTTGGTCATTTTTTCTAGCCATTTTAGGGTATTTTCTTTATTGGAGAAAAGTTTTGATATCATGATACCAAGGCTTATCATCTTGTGCTTTTTCGATTACCAAATAGTAGGCAGGTCGATTTCGATTTCTATTTTCAATGGTTGTACTTCGACTCCCCCTATTATCTGAATTATAGATGCTAGTGTGGCGAGTGCATCTGCAAACTGGTTCTGAGTTCTAGGGATGTATGTGAAGGTGTTTGCTTCGAATTCATCGATTAACTCTGTCAAATGCTGATATATGGTACCAATTTGGTGTCTTTAGTTTTATATTCCCCACTTGTCTGTAATATGACGAGTGAGGAATCTCTGTACACTTCTAATTCATGGATTTCCATGTGGCAAGCCATTTTGAGGCCGAGTATGCATGCCTCATATTCCGCGATATTATTAGTATATGGAAATGTGAGTCTTGTTGCTGAAGGAAATTGTGTTCCTTCTGGTGATATCAACATTGCCCCGATCCCACAACCAAATACATTGGTAGCTCCATCAAAGAACATCTTCCATTTATGGCTTTGTTTTGTCCTACAGTCTTCTACTGGTGCACCTTCCATTGTTAATATATTTTCATCAGGGAATTGAGCTTGTGATTCTTGCGGATTTCCCTCAACTGGGTGTTCTGCTAACTAGTCGGCTAAAGATTGCCCTTTTATTGAATTTTGATTTATGTATGTGATGTCAAATTCTAATAGGAGCATTTGCCATTTGGAGATCCTCCCTAACAAAACAGGCTTATCTGTCAAGTATTTCAAAGGATCATGTCTTGTCAGCAACACAATGTGATAGTAAAGGGTGTATTGCCTCAATCGGTGTATGACCTAAATCAGAGCACAGTAAGTCCTCTCTATTTCTGAATACCTTTGTTCCCCATCTATGAATTTCTTACTTAGATAATATATGGAACGTTCTCTTCCCTCTTCATCTTTCTATCCCAACATGCACCCCATAGACTCAGGGAGTATCGTGAGGTATAAGAATAAGGGTTTCCCTGGTTTTGGAACTATCAAGATTAGGAGATTTACGATGTAGTCTTTGATTATCCTGAATGCGTCTTCACATTCATTATCCCATTCAACCGTGACATTCTTTTTTAGTAGACGGAATAGTAGACGGCACTTGTTTGTGAGTTATGAGATGAAACGAGCTATGTAATTCAACCTTCCCAGCAAACTTCTTACCTCTTTGATAGTACATGGAGAGGGTAGCTTTAGTATGGCTTTTACTTTGTCAAGGTCGATTTTAATGCCTTCCCAGCTTATGACAAACCCTAATAACTTGCTTGTTGTGACCCTAAATGTGCATTTTTCTGGATTTAACTTGAGCTAAAACTTTCTCAATCACTTGAACAACTTTTTCAGAACAACTGCATGGCTTTCTTCTTCCTTAGACTTGGCTATCATATCGTCGACGTATACTTTGACTTCTCGATGCATCATGTCATGAAGTATTGCGACCATGGCTCTCTGATACGTTGCCCCGGCATTTTTCAAACCCAAGGCGATGACTTTGTAAGAGAAAGTTCCCCATGTTGTGATGAATGTCATTTTAGTTTTATCTTCTTCAGCCATTTTTATTTGATTATATCCTGAGAAACCGTCCATAAATGAGAAGAGATGGTTTCTTGCAGTGTTGTCTACTAGGACATCGATGTGAGGTAAAGGGAAGTTGTCTTTTGGCTTAGCTTGGTTTAAATTTCGGAAGTCTACACATACACGTACTTTCCTATTCTTTTTAGAACATGGACTATATTCGCTACCCATTCCGGATAGTCAGACACTTCGATGAACCTTACTTCTAGTAGTTTCTTGACTTCCTCTTTAATCTTTATTAAGATGTCAGGCCTGAATCTTCTCAATTTCTGTTTGTTAGGTTTGACATATTCCCTTGTGGGAAGCTTATGAACTATTATTGGCTGGTTTAATCCAGGCATGTCGCCCTATGACTAGGTGAATACGTCTACATATTCAGTTAATAGCTCGACTATCTCACGTTTTTGCTCGGCACTTAAATTGGCCCTGATCTTGAGGTTTTTAGGTTTCTCAGTGCTTCCTAGATTTACTATCTCCACCGGCTCGTCAATTGAAATCCCACTTTATTCACGTTTTTTCCAATTTTCTTTTATTATTTCGTGGTCAAGGACATTGCCTCCAACGGCTATCCCAGCAGTGTTGGAGACGTTATCAATGTTTTCATTTCCTACCTGCATGAAATGTCCCTGACGTTCGATGGTAGGGAATCTATGGGTGAAGTGAAACAAGAGTATGTATATAAGCAAAAAACAGATGAATGAATTGCAATTTATTGAATCTGAAAAGAAACCACAATAAAAATTTGTTTAATAATTGTTCCTTATCCTTGAGCTGACCTAGTGCTATCGATAGAATAATAGAACCAATTATTGAGAGTTGGATGCTGCTCGGATGTACAAGGGGTCAGGCTCTCATCGTTAACATCAGCTTCACTTATCTTTGGCTCTTGAATGGTAGTTGCTTGTTCAAATGATTGTTGGAGGGGTGGAAAACACATCTGAGTATCGCTTGGCTTCTCTTTCCTCCTGCCCCTAATACCTCTGGCTTGTGCCTCTTCCTGGGCTGTAGGAACATAGCCTAGTCCAAACGTCCCTTGCTGTCCCTCCTTGAACTGATGGCCCTCCTTGCTAGTCACCACATTCACCTCATTGAATATTTGGAAACCAAAGTCTTCAGAACCATCTTCCCCGATGTAGGGTATGGCGGTCTCTTTATAGATGGCGTAATCTTGCTCTCCCAACACGGTGATGATCTGTCCATTTGCAATGAACTTGACTTTCTAATGGAGGCTTGAGGGTATAGTTCCAACGGTATGTATCTATGGCCTTCCTAAAAGAAAATTAAAAGACCTTGGAATGTCGAGGACTTGCAAGGAGATGTGGAATATCTGTAGGCTTATCTCCATTGGCAAGTTTATTTCCCCTACTATTTCTCGCTTTGACTCGTCGAAAGCACTACCACCGTTGAGCTTAGTTTGATGTTGCTTGGATCAACTCCTAGTAAGTCGAGGTTAGCCAATGGGCACATGTTGAGAGATGATCCATTGTCAATGAGTACTCGAGAAACGATTATATCGTTGCATTTTACCACTATGAACAGTGGTTTTGTATGTTGGTCTCCGTCTTCTCCCAGCTCTTCAGGAGAGAAAGATATCTGGTCCATGGTGAAGATCGAATCTGCCATATGGCTCAATTTGTTTGTTGCGATGCCCTTTAGTACCTTGATCTGTTTGAGCACTTTGAAGAGTGCTTCCCTGTGAGGCTTAGAGGTTATGAGGAGGCCCATAAGTGATATCTAGGCTGGAACCTTATTCAGTTGTTCCATGATCTTATATTCGCTTGCCTTGACCATCTTTGTAAATGTAGAGAGCCCCTCTTCTTCCTCTTTTCCTACCTCAGTGTTGGGCTCTTCAGTTAAGATCTTGTATTTCGAGTCATAAACTCTCCAAGAACGGGTGATTTCTCCTACGATAGGGGGTCTTTCTTAATCAAGAGCTCGATAGTCAAATGGTGCCGCCTTATACCTCTCTGTAGGTATTAGGACATTGAATACGTACCACTTCTTTAGAATTTGCACCTTAATGGATTGTCCCTCATAGCACTTTATGACTATCGACTTTTAGTCTGATTTAATCATGTTTACAGACTTCTCCCCCTCTTTTGGTGGGTTATCTCCTTTCTCAAACTCGGGTCCCCATCTGCTAGGTGGCCCATACTCAGTTAGAGTAAAAGAGTAATTTACCAGATATTCAAATCTCCCATGCGATTCACCTAAGGTACTGACTGTTAGGTCTCCAGCTAACCATCTCTTCTTGATCTATGATTTAGGGGTTTCATCTAGGGCTTGACGTGGGTGACTTTCTCGCTATACCTTTGCTTTTTGTTGTTTTGGGGACTCTTTGGAGTCCGGTTTTGCGGATGTGATCATATTGACATTAGGCTTATGGTTGAGCAGTGGATTAGTGTTGACATTAGGTGCTGGTGTGTTAACAAAGTTCAGTTGCACTATTCCGGCATCAATCAGGTCTTGAATCCTGTTTCGAAGCCTCCAGCATCTATCTGTAGAGTGCCCCTCTTGGCCCATATGATAATCACACTTGAGGCTTGAGTCGAAATTTATAGGCTTGTACTGGTCACTTGGTATCTCAAAGTTGATCAAATTATCCACTCACAACCGAGCAAAGACCTGGTTGAGCGAGATCGGGATTAGAGTGAATTGTCTTAACACTCTGGTGGCTTGGGCGTGATTCATTGGGGACTACTAGATTGGGGCACTTGTGGTTTGGAATGTCACGTGGGTCCCAACCTTGTCTACTTTACTGGAATTGACTGTGTTGACGGTAGACTCATTAGCTTTGTTACCTCTTAAGGGCCTTTGTGATGATGTGACTCTAGGAGGATCTATTGTTTGGAGTCTCCCTGATGTGATGGCATTCTCGATTCGATACCCCGCTGCCATTACTTCTGCGAAGCTGGACGACATCTTGCCCACCAGATGTGAGAAGTAAGTCTTATCTAAAGTGTTGACAAAGATGAATGTCAACTCTTTTTCAGAAATTGGGGTCGCTACCTTAGCAACCTGAGCTCTCTAGCGCTGAGCATACTCCTTGAAAGACTCAGTGTGTCTCTTTCGAAGACTTCCCAAGTCGATTACCAAAGGGGCAACTTCAATGTTGAATTTGTACTGGTCATAGAATGCCTGAGCAAGTCTCTCCCAAGTATTGACTTGGTTGAAGTCAGGTTGTCTTAGAAGGTCTGGATCATGAGTTGGTCATATTGGGCATATTTGCTCATCTTCCATACATACAGGATTGTATGCATTTTGGGGCATCTAGTATCATCATATTTTTCAAATTCTAGGGTCTTGAACTTCTCTGTACACCTATTCCCCATTTACTGGTAAGCTAGTGATCCCTACCTATTCAAAGCCATTAGGCCCCTCTATTGTCTTCATCTTATCAGCCAGCTGTTGAAAAAGTCTCCTTTCCATCTCCTTTTGCTTGCCCTCCATTTCCTTCTTTATGTCGTTAGAGGTTGGACCCAGGTTGACTTTCGATTTATATTCAAAAGCCGGGTTAAGGTGGGAATTGATCTCTTCATATTCTGGAGGTTAAACCTCTACTGTTTTCCCCTTTCTGGCCCTTGAGTGTTCTTCCTGAGTCGGCTAGGTGGTGTGAAGCAGGCTAATACTCTCAGTCAGGAGGTGGACTTGTGTAGCCAATTGCTGGACTGTTTGTTCCAGGATAAGATCTTAGGATCTAAGGTAGCGTCAGCACTGGTGTTGTTGTGGTTGTCACTGTTGTTGCCACTGTTTGCCATTTTGGTCTTTGAGTGGGTGCAGATTGGGCTTCTTAGAGGGTTCGGTTGTTTAGGAGCTATCTTTGATACCTGATGCACATTTTTCTTAGTTTAATGCATATATGTAAATATGATGCATATATCACATAGATGCTAAAATAAAGGGGCTAACAATTGATTAATGATATAATACTGAAAATTTATTTTTATTAATATTGGAAACTTGGAGTTCGATACTTGAAAAAAATGAAAAAGTACAATAATAATCTACTTCCTAGATCTTTTCGTCTTCTATCGCATAGGCGTCAGTTTTCCGCTGATGGTAGCTTCCAACTCTTCAACTATGGCTTGGGTCTTCTTTAGCTGAGCTTCCAAGGCCATATTCCTTTGGTCAAACTCTTTGAATCTACCCTTCCAGATATCCTTTTTGTAGTCTATAGCCTTGAAGTATACTTCCATCCGAGCCCTGACTTATTCCAAATAGGTTTTCAGCTTTAGATCTACCCTGTTTGGCTCAAGTTAGGTGATATTTGGGACTCGGTATGCCTTTTCCCCTATTTGATATAGCTGGTGTATCACGAAATCCCTGGTGGCTTGGTGCTTGCCTACTTCTCCATTCAATTCTTCGAGGTCAACATTAGGGCTCTCGATTCGAGCTTTCCATAGGGCTTGGACCTTTGCCAACTTGGCAGACTTCTCGATTACAAGCAAATTTGGGTCTTGATATTCAAACATGATTGCTTCTAGTGATAGCCGATAAACCATGTCTTGAATGGTACCGAACTGGAAAACCACTGAGTTTGGCTAATAACCTATACATCCGTTGATACCAATTAAAGGTATGGCCTGAAGGTTTCTGTAGGTTAGGATGACTTTGTTGCAGCAACTCCATCTAGCCGTCCACAGGATGTTGTTGGCACTAAAACGCTTGAGCACTTCCACCCAATTGTGGCTAGTAAGGTCGTCGGGCAGCTCTTGGGGTCCCCACATCTCTGTTCTACTAAAGATACCGGTTGGCCTAACCTCAAGATCTGGCACATACACTTCATTGGTTAATGATGGGGCTTGCAGAAGTTGGGTGTACTCTTCCAAAGTGGGAGTGATCTCATGTGGCCCAATAAAGAAAGTTGTGGGCTCTACTTCCCATAGATGGAGGATACCCCGTATTAAGGGTAAGTTCATTTCCATCTTCATCAGTGAAAAGATGGCCCTTATCTTCTATTGAATGAAGGCCTGCTCTTCAGGGTTGTATAGAATAAACCAATGGTCCAACACCAACTTTGGATCCAGAGGTTTGCAAACCCGGATCTCTTTGCAAAGAAGGCGGTCGACTGTAGAACTAGCCATCTGTTATAATAGAAATCTCTAATTACAAAACTTTTTACAATGTACACATGATGTTATTACAGGGAAATGTATCTGAACTCCAGGAATAGAACAAAAGCATTATATCATTAATCAATTGCTAACCCATGACTTCATGTATGCAGATAGGTGGGTTCTAATAGGTCCCCAAACTCTATGGCCTCTTGCATTCTCAAAGAAATGGATCTCAGGCCATATCAAAGCATTGGGTAGGGTAGCCTAATTAGTCCCGAACGGTGATCATATCACTTCGCTCGAAACCTACACAATGGCCCCCAATCTTAGGGTCTTAAGATGGCCTGGGTTTGATCATATCTATTCACACGATTGCATGCATCCAGACTCAACAGTAAAAGTAAATAACTGAACCCTAAATCTAGTTAAATCCTTGAAAGGTTAGCAACAGTATAGTAATTAAAAGACATTTCGAGAAAAGGTGATTTGAGGAGATTCAGGTAACTAGCCTACTAGAGAGAAGTCCTCAGTGGAGTCACCATCTTGTCGAGTCTAATTTTTTATTTTTCATTTTCATTCCTAATTCGATTTATACTAGACCCTATGCTCATCTGATATATATCCTCGACTTGAACTAGGAATTTCATCTTATTTTGGAGTCGCCACCCAACTGAAGTTAGGAAAGATTGAATTAGGACTGATTGAGCGGATTAATCCTAATTTGGACAACTAGTCAACGAGATACTCTTTTCATTTTTGTGAAAGAGGAAAGGGAGAACCAGAGTTGCTAGATTTAGAGGCTAACCCACTAAAACCTTAAAGTTACTATCCTATTCTCTTGAAATCTAAACCCTATCCTAATGTTTTTTATTATTATTTTCTTATTATCTTTTTATTGTGTTTTTAAATAACTTATTTAAAAAAAATGATTTTTTATTCTTTTTAAAGTTGCCCCAAATGGGTACCTACGTACCTGTTATTCAGGATTAAACAAGCTATAGTTCACTTATCATGAAAAACTTTAGTGGGTTTGTTAATTCTAATTATGAAATTATTTTTGGTTTACGTTTTTATCACTTTAGTATCTTTTGGAAAAAAATCTAAGCCTAAGCTTGATTATTCTATTTTTATTATTTTTTTCTTAAAATAATAATAATTTAAGAAAAATCCAACTTTGCATTTATTTAAGAAAAGAATTTTTTCTAAGTGATAAAAAATTATTGCTTTATTATTAACCTATCTCTAATATTATTATTATTTATTTTTATCTTTTATTTTTTATTATTATTATTTTTTATTTTTTATTTTCTTATTAATTAATTAACTAATTAATAATTATTTATTTATTTTTATTATTTTATCTACCCTAAACTAAAAATCTAAATTCTATCATTCTTCCTAATATGTTTTTTTTTTAATTTTATTGTTTTCTTATTTTTTATTATTTTGTTATTTTTATATGATTTTTCTGATTTTCTATTATTTATTCTGTCCGAAACTAAACCTAAAAAAAAAAAATCTAAATTATAATATTTTTTAATATTATTTTTTAAATTATAAATAACAAATAAATAAAATTAGATAAATAAATAAAAAATTAGAAAAAAATTGAAAAAATGACTTACCTAGGTCTAGATACGGTGCGCGGGTCGAGTCGGGTTCGATCACGGCGGCTGGAGATCCTTATTGGCGGCATTCCGGCGTTTGTTTTTGTCGAATAGGGTATGATTCTAAAGCTTTTGAGGATGAGGGATCTGGTGATGGTGGTGTTTTTCATTGAGAACCACCCTAGACAGTGGTCTAGAAGCTACAGTGAGGGTTTGGGAGAGGAAGCTCTGGCGAGGGCTCAACGTTTTTTTCCTTTTTCCTTTCCTTTCGATTCCTTTTTCCCCTTTTCCTTCTCTCTCTCTCTCTCTCTCTCTCTCTCTAGCCTCCCCTCCGACCTCTATTTAGAGGCATCGAAGATCAGAGGTGGATGAGTTCGGACATACTGGCAAGTAAACTCTTAGGACATAATATTAATGCATACGTGCTGTTAGATACTAGTGTGACTCATTTTTGTATATCTGAGGTCTTCATACATAAGTGTGGACTGATATTTGAAAACTTAGAGGATCTTTTGAGTGTAAGTACTTCATTAGGAGTACGAAGAGAATTAGGGAAAATATTTAAAAATGTAAAGATTGAGATTTAAGAGCAAATGATGCCCGTTGATCTGTTTGTTTTGGATATGCTTAATTTTGATGTTATTTTGGGACCAAATTGGTTGTTAAAATTTCATACCACCATAGATTATCATAACTCGATAGTTTATTTCACTTCCCTTGATGAAGATCATATTAGTCTCAAGTTAAAAGTGTGAAAAATTATAGGTCTACCAACATATGAATTATAGAGCAAGAGTAGATTCGTTACTAATAACAGAAGCTAGTTGTGAGGTGAAGCTTGAAGGAGTGCTAGTAGTAAACATGTATGCTGATGTATTTCCTAATGATTTTCCAAGGTTACCACCAGATTGAGAAATTGAGTCTTATGTAGACTTGGTACCAAGCACAACCCCTATATCTAAGGCTCCATATAGGATGATGCCTACAAAATTAGCAAAATTGAAGGTTTAGATACAAGAGTTATTAGATAAGAATTTCATCAAGCCTAGTGTGTCACCATAGGAAGCTCCTATCCTATTTGTAAAGAAGAAGGATGACAACATGAGAATGTCTATAAACTATAGAGAATTGAATAAGGTCACTGTAAAAAAAAAAAAAAAAAAAAAAAAAAAACGCTCTCTAGGATAAATGACCTTTTTGATCAACTGCAAAGGACTTGAGTATTTTCTAAGATTGACTTGAGGTCAAGATACCATCAATTGAAGATAAAGCAAGAAGATATCTAGAAGTCTACATTCAAAAACTAACATAAGTATTATGAATTCCTAGTAATGTCCTTTAGTTTAACAAATGCTCCAACTACTTTCATAGATTTGATGAATAAGGTGTTCAAGGACTTCTTGGATCAATTTATAGTGGTGTTTATTTATGATATCCTGATATATTCAAAAAAATAAAAAAAGAGAGCATGAAGAGCACCTGAGTATTATACCATAGAGATTAAAAGCCAAGAAGTTGTATGCAAAATTTAATAAATGTGAATTCTAATTGAAGCAGGTTTCTTTTCTAGGACACATAGTTAACAAGGATGGTATTGCAATGGTTCCCAAGAAAGTAAAGGTAATAGTTGATTGGCTAAGACCTAAGACAGTGATTGAACTTAGGAGCTTTTTTAGATTAGCTGGCTACTACCAACATTTTGTGGAGACATTTTCTAAGATAGCCACACCATTGACTGGATTAACTTAAAAGAGAGTGAGATTTAAATGGGATCACTAGTGTGAACACAGTTTCATAAAACTGAAAGACAGATTAATCTCAGCACCAGTCCTAACTTTACTAGAAAGTGGAAAGGAGTATACAATATTCAATGATACTTCTAACCAAGGTTTAAGGTATGTTCTTATGTAAGATGGAAGGGTTATTACTTATGCTTCTCACCAGATAAAGTTGTATGAAAGAAACTACCTTATCCATGATTTGGAGTTAGTAGCAATAGTTTTAGCATTAAAACTTTAGAGACATTATCTATATGGAAGGAAATGCAAGGTATTCATGGATCACAAAAGCTTGAAGTACCTTTTCACTTAGAAGGATTTAAATATGAGACAAAGGAGATGGTTGGAATTAATTAAAGACTATGACTTAAAAATACAATATCATTTTGAACAAGCTAATGTGTTAGTAGATACTCTTAGTAGAAAGAGGCAAGATAACTTAGCTGCATTACTTACTTCACATAAACCATTGCTTAAAGAAATGCAAAGCTTGGAATTGGAAGTAGTTACCTAGGAGGTAGGAGGAAGACTTACCAATTTGCTCATCTAGTTAACTATAGTGGATAAAATTAAAACAACTCAACCAGAAGATAAATGTATGTTGAAAATTAAGCATAGGATGGAACAAGAGAATGCACATGAATTCAAGATTGATCGAGAGGGAGTTTTATGGTATGGAACCAAGACATGTGTACTAGAGTTAGTAGAATCGAATAATGAGATTTTAAGAAAAGTATAGCACTTTGGGTACCCAATCAACCCTAAGAGTATTAAAATGTATCAAGATTTAAAGGCCCATTACTAGTGGAAGAATATGAAGCGAGAGATAGAGAACTTTGCTTCCAAGTGTTTGAGATACCAATAGATTAAAATAGAACATTAGAGGCCAGTAGAAGAACTACAACCTTTACCCTTAGCAAAATAGAAGTGGGAACATTTAACCACGGATTTTGTTATTATACTTCCCAAAACCAAAGAAAAGCATGATACTGTATAGGTGGTAGTGGATAGATTAACTAAATTAGCACATTTTATACTCAATATCCGTTTTACCCTAAGTAAATTGGGAAAGTTATACATTAAGGAAATAGTCAGGCTTCATGGAATCCTAACGATAATTTTTTCTGATCGAGATATTAGATTTGTAGGTAAATTTTGGAGAAGCTTACGTAGAGCTTTAGGTACCAAATTGCAGTTCGGCACAACTTCACATCCTTAGACAAACGGGCAGTCAAAGTGGACTATACAAATTCTAAAAGATGTGTTAGGGACTTATGTTTTAGATTTTAGAGGAAATTGGGACAAACACCTACCTTTAGTTGAATTTACCTGCAATAATAGCTACCAAACAATAATTTAGATGGCACCATATGAAGCTTTATATGGAAGGAAATGTAATTCATCTTTGCATTGGGATGGGGTAGGAAGAAGAAAGGTGTTGAGGTCTGAATTGGTGTAGAAGGTTGTGGATATGGTAAAGTTAATTAGACAAGGGATGCTAACCGCTCAAAGTCGCTAAAAGAGTTATGTTGATAGGAGGCAACAACCATTGGAATTTGAAATATAGGATCATGTGTTATTGAGGATATCACCAACTAAAGGTGTTGTTCAATTCGATTTAAAAGGAAAATTAAATCCTAAGTATGTTGATCCTTTTGAGGTTTTGGAGAAAATTGGTAATGTCACTTATAGGTTAGCCTTACTGCCTAACTTAGCAGGAGTAAATGATTTTTTCACGTATCTATGTTATGAAAGTTTGTAGCAAACTTGGACCAAGTCACTGTTCTTCAACCTTTTGATGTACAATTGATTCTCACTATCATGGAATAGCCCATCCACATTGTAGACACTAAGGAGTAGCTATTAAGACGAAGCATAATCCCCTATGTCAAAGTATAGTGAAGTAATCAAACAAAACATGAAGCAACTTGAGAACTAAAAGAGGAGATGTGAAGAAATATCCACACAAAAGATCATCCAAAACAAGCTTCTCCAAAACTGCAATGCAAGAATTTCTTTCCAGAGACAGATATTTCTCATAAGTCAAACAGACACGCCAAAATGAGAGGTCGCGATTCGAGCAGCAGTAGGCACCACAAGATTAGTGGCAGCATCCATCAAACGAGTACGAATGGCCACTAATAACTCTGCCAGAGCCTCACTGGAAGCTAGAACATAGTTGGTGGCAAGAGCTGTTGCAGAAACAGCATTTCTTGTCTCTCGTGTACTGAGCAAATCCCAACAATGGGAAATTTCATGATGCAAAATACGCAACGCGACTTTTTCAACCAATTCTGGAACAAGATTAGCATCAGCATCCTCGGGGAAAAATCACTTCCATCCTCCGGAACGCCATAATTAAAAAGCAACGAATGCCATTCCATATCATAAAAAATCCGCTTCCTCATGCAATGGATCCCACTTCAAAAGCTCCAATCGAACATATGAAGAGAAGATATTTGGAACACTTAAAGACATGTAAGCATCATGCTAACTTGACGAGTAATCTCTTTTCCACTTCTCAAACCTTTCTTTGACCTCTGAAAGTTTTGCATATTCTTCTGCAGTATCATCAAATATTTGACTAGCTGTCTGAAGCACTAATCCCTATTTGACTGGTATGCTCTACTCTCACTATCACTCTGATCAGTGCTTGATTCTCCCTCTACTTTACGATAGGGATTGTCTACTTCCATGAAGGTCTCTTGGAATCAAAGTGATCCTTTCTCCGCTGACGAGCCTCAGCTCTGCGTGCCATATCCATTCGTTTCTCCAAGTTCATATCTCTACCAAATTCATCCAGCTTTACAATTAGACTTTTCTACTCTCTCAAGGCAGCAACTGCAGCCTGGGCAGCATTTGTGGCAATCGCAATAGTTGCAGCACTGCTATCTCTTGTTCTGAAAACAAGCATTGCAGCATTAACAGCTGCTTTAGTTTCCACCATTTCATCTTCATTATTAGCTTGTCTTCTCTCCACCTTAGCTAATGCACGTTCTTCATTTAATTTCCGGTTTTTCACACTGTTTTTAATGCCACAAACATCTTGTTTGCCAATGTCGGATAGGGCAATTTTATTGCTCTATTCCATTCATGGCTTCATGCCTGTTATCTATTTGTAACTGAAGAATTCGACTCAACCTTTATCAATGAACATGCTTGATCAGATTGATATTTTTCCCTTGCAATCTTAGGTGACATAAGGGCTTGATTTGTCAACAACCCGACATAAGAACGCAACATGTCCAAGTTTAATGATAGAGGACATTCTCATTGCAATCTTGATCACAAGTTTTCATGGAGAGCAAATAAGAACTTCGTTCCTCTAAGTTTGCTCCAATTGCAATCAACAACTTTACCAAGTTTGACAAGCAATAGGAACTTCATCCCTCTTCTTCCTTTGATCATGAGTGATAGGAACTTCGTTCCTTTTTTAGGTAGAAAGTTCTCAATAGGATCATTCTCATCATAATTAAATAGGAGCAAATTTTCTTTTCTCAATAAGTTGCTGCCATGAGGATGGAGTTCTTGGGTAGAGTACACCACCACAAGATCATTCATGCCATTATTACTTCCACTTAACTACGGTTCCCGCACAAGAGCAAGATGGAAATGTAGTTATGACTTAGGATCCTTTATGTCATTACTACATCCACGTAATTGTAGTTCCCATATGTTGGCATGATGGAAGTGTGATTCCCATGTTTCTTTGAGGATCTAAGGGGAGATATCCCCAAAATCTAGGTCCAAGCTATAGATGGGAGTAAGTATTCTCGTTTTGTGTACTTACATATTCATATGAATAAATCTTATATCACCAACTTATGTATTTCCTTCTATCAATGCAAGTGATACAAGTTGGTTTGTCTATCCTATTGGAGTACGAATATCACAAGGTCGAGCATAGTAGAACTCTAGCTGTGTGAACCATATACATAGCAGACCTTAGTAGGTCTTGAGCATAACAAGCCTCAATCATGACATGCGTTGTACATAAAAGGACTTGAGCATAGTAGGCTTCGTATGCAATAGATCTTAGTAGATCTCAAGCCTAGCAAGTCTAAAGTAGATCAAGCCTTAAGCATAGTGAGCCTCAAGTGGACTGGAGGGTCGCCATCAAAAGTGATTTGGTGTTGTGCTTTAGGAATAAAAGAAGAGAGCCACCTCTGTTTGTCACCTATATTGCACTCTTAAGTAATCACCCTCTAGGTAGAAGTCTTGGGTAGAGCATGTTAGCTTGAATTCAAAGTGCATGGCTCTTTTTAAGAAGGCTAGGACAGTTATTCTTTACTTCTATGTGTTGATTGGGGATTGCATCCCTTCACTAGTTGTTATATTGGTCAAGCATCCTAGAAGCTTTTTAGGTTGACGATGTTGATAGCACCAAATTTGAGTGATTCGATGAAGTTGCTTTGATATCGAGGTACCAGTCAAGGAGTGAGATTGATGTCCATGTTAATGGGCTACTTCTTTATGTACTACACTTGGAATATCTCTCCTCCTCCAATTGCTAACATATCTCATCGTGTTCTTCCCATATCTATTATCATGACCCATTCTTGGGTGGAGAATAATTTCTCTAAGAATGGCTTGCACATAGACCCCTATGAATTAACTGACCTTGTAGGGAGATTAACATACCAAGTATATGCTTTTTTTGGTCAGCGACTTAGAGAATTCTTTAAGCTTCAAGTCATCATCAAGCTTATATACTTCCAAGGTCTCGATAAACTTAAATAAATGTTCTTTAGCACTCCATTCTTGCCATTAAACAGGATGAACTTAAGCCTAACATAGTCTTTAGGTTAGGGTTTTTCAACAATATGCTAATGATAAGGGAGTCTTAACTTTGGCACTCCCATAATCGACTTTACTTGTATTTCTTTTATGTATCTAAGTCTTCCTTCATTACAAAGGAAGTCCTTGGAGCAAATACTATAGAAGCGGGTGTAGGGGCAAGTTGATAGCTAGATCCATTGAGAGCATTAGGAAGGATAACGTCTAGTAAAGGGGTTAGTTCCTAAGGAATATTCTCCTCATCAATGGGAGGATTAGCTGGAGGAATTGCATATGATGGAGTTGCATAGATGGCGCCTTGCTATGTAGCAATGCTGGTGTTTGGTGGAGTCACACCTTGCTGCATGGCAACAGTGGCAGCTAACCCTATGACAAGTAGAGTAAGCATGGTCATGAGTTGATTCAAAGCCCTTATATTATCCTACATAATTTGCATCATTTGTGTAGGGTCTATCGAAGCTTTAGGCTGTGAATTACCTTAACCGGTATTCTATGCTAATTGAGGTAAGTTTTGCTCCAATGGTTTAATATTAAGATCAGTTTTTCTTAAGAAGTATTACTAGATAGTCCTCTCTTTCTAGGGAGTACCATTAGTCTTTTATCACTTAGCTTTGTTTCCTAGTAAAGTCACCAAAATGTAGAATGGGGGTTCTGGTAGGAGTAATCACATAAGTATTACACAAGTACTGCACTTATAGAGATGGCATGTGATGGACTGACTAAGGAGAGAGGCAAGGAGGAAGAATTGGCAATCTCAGGAGTCTCAAATGCACAAGTGATAAACAAGGGAGCTAAAGGGACCTTACGCATCAACCTTGCAGTTCTAGAGCAATGGAGATTGTTATTTGCTTGAACTCTTATTTGATCTTTGAGAGTGGAGAATTCTTAATGAAACATCATTTCTCTTATTTTTGGACTTTGGAAAAATCCCTCTAATTAAGAGGAATGACTGAATATTTATATCCTTAGGCTTAATGACATTAGTCAAATCACCTTAGTGATCAACGAACGAGATGGAGCTTGCTCACTCTAAGATTATCCTAATGGGTTTGCTTTAGGTTCAAGGCCAGTAGTTTTCCTCATAAGTGTATGAGCCTACCTAAGAAAGGTTAGATGTAGATGATTGGTCCAACATTTCTTCTTTCAAGCTCACTAAGTCAATTCTCCCTTAGTCTTCTCCAGAGTTAGACTAGACTCATTAAGCCCTATTACCTAATTTAATGAATCAAACCAAATAATTAATAAGTTTAGTGCAATATATATTAACATTCTAAGTCATCAAGCTTGTAAGATTAACCATTATAATCATGGTTTATACATCAATTGACACCTAAATCATTATCTACACTAAGATTCACCACATAAATCACAACTTAAAAATCTTAACTCATCCAAATCACCACTCAAAGCAAGAGAAACTTAATAATCATAGGAAAAGGTGGTGGCATGCTTAGGAAATGGATTAACATGCAAATCTTAAGTCCTAACTTACTTCTACCTTCACACTTTTGTTTGACATTTAGATGAGCATGTCCACTCCTTAAATAACATTTGAAATCATTAAAAAAATACCTTAAATATGCATTGGAAGAGGTTGCAAGTTAGGGCTCATACACTAAACAAAGCAAATTTCATCAAACATCTAAGTTGGAAAGTTACAAGCAAAGAGATCAATGTTTGGAGTTAAACTCAAATAAATGATTAAATTTTCAAATAATTACAGTAGATGACCAACTTCATACTAACTTATTAAAATAGATAATCAAACTTTTATGTATTTATAATAAAAAATTAATGTTATGTTAAGTAGTTTAAATAGATTATTTATTATTATTCCCTAAACATCTTAAGTAGCTTAAATAGATTACTTCTTTACTATTCATAACGAAGCCATGATGGGATTTTCTGTTTGAATTACTTATAGTAATGTTCATCCTTTATCATAATTAGTTAAAAGTTTGACTCTCTATTTGAACTTGACTCCAAATATTTATTCCTTCACCTGTAATTTTTCCCATCTAAATAGCATATCTAATCACATCTAAACACTTGAAAACACCCATTTAAGTGTGGTTTATGATCTTACCTCAATGGGTCACTTGATTACTTGTCTTTCTTGTAAATGGAGCCTATCTCCAAGGATGATATTTTTCTTAGATTTTCACCTACAACTTTAAGTAACCCATGTGTTAACACTCATCTCTAAAGATTATACTCTAAACACAGTTTAAACCACAAAACTTAAAGAAAAGCTCACCCCTTTTCTTCTTAGATGTATATGCCACCTAGATGGGAGTGACTTGGAACTTTCAACTTTGATCAACACCTACTAGTCTCTAACCTTCTAGATTAGTGCTTATCTTAAGAAAATTAGGTCATTAGCTAGGTAAATTAGTGTTTAGGAAGAGTTTAAGGTTTCTCACCTTCCTAATGGAAGAAGACAAGTGGGAGTGAGGGTTCTAGAGCCCTTAGTGGTGGCACAAACTGATAAAAGTGGTTAGTGTACACAAAAACTCTAAAATGTTCTAGTAGGGACCACTCCTTTGATTTCTTTTATTGGGCAAGTGTCACTCCGTAGGCTTAATTAGGTTTTTCCAATTGCTTAGTTACCAATATCAACTCTAGTTATGTTTATGTTTATCTTAATACTCCCAAATAATTATCTAAACCCAAGTGTCAACATTCCTTGATGAAATCATAGTCAGGGGCATTCTAGTCAATTTTGAGAAATTTTCCTTATGACCTAGAATTTCTCTTTAATTGAATTTAGAAAGTTTATTTTTGCCTTAAATTGAATTTTCATAAGGGCTTTTTATGAGATAGGGGTTTAGTTAAAAGGAAAAAAAAGTCATTTGAAGAGTTTGGTCCTAACCTTATTAATTTTCTTCTGGCTTGACTTTGAAAACTCCCTTTCAACTAAATCTTCCAAGTTACCTTTTGACTTTTATTGGTTTAGGGTTTTTCTAATCACTTTATGGATTAGTCGTAGCAAAATAAGCAAATTTGAAATTTCTATTCCTAACTTTTTTAAAATTACCCCTAAGTTAACCTTTGAATTTTAAAAACATGCCTTTAATTGTCTTCTTGGGAAATCTCATCCTATTTTTAATTAATTTAAATAATTAAAAAAACTAGATTATTTCAAAATCAACATAGAATTTATTCTCAATAAATTATACTTCTCTCGTTTTGATAATAACATTATACTCTAAATCTAATATGTGATGGTGCTTCAAATTTTGAGCTTAACCTACAAATAGTCCTTTTAAGGGCCAAGCACTAAGCATAGTCCTCAATGGGGGAAAGACTTTATTTGATTGTTAGAAACTTTATAATAGCCTATGCTCTCTATACACTTCAATAATTGACATTTGCTTTCCATCATCTTGATTTTTAGTATGGAGCAAAACCTAGTCAAATATGCCTCTTCCTATAGATTAAAAGGAAACCTAGCACGATGAAGCAAATTTACTGTGTCCATTAAGGTTCAATCCTACTCTACTAATCCATTTCATTGTGGTGTATAGGTACTGTAGATTGATGTATAATTTTATGTTCTTCATAGAATTGGTGAAACTCATTAGATAAGTATTCAATATCTCTATCACTACACATATTTTAATTTTATTATCATGTAAATTCTCAATTTCTATTTTGTAACATTTAAATATCTTACAAGCTTCATTTTCATGTTTCAACAAATTAACATATGGAAAGCATGAAAAATCTCTAAATATTTGCCAGCAGATTTTCACAGTTAAGTACGCTTGTATCCAATTTTTCTTTCTTTTCTTTTTTGTTTTTAATTATTTAATAGTTAGGTATTTCTATGTCTAGATTTTCTTGTAGATTTAAATGTATTCCGTGAAGACAAGGTTCATGGAACATTTTTATGATCTAGATATGGTAAAGGGCCAGGTTAAACTAGCTAATTGGCTTAGATTGGCCTTGCTAGTTAACGAATTGTGAACTGATTGCAATAGAAACCCATATGAACCAACAGGTCCTTGAACTAAAGGGTCATTGAACCTTTGAACCAACGATTCAATCTGCTTGAAAAACAGAAAAATTCAAATCACCTAAAAGCCCAAAAGAATATATATATATATATATATATAGTAAAGGGACAAAGTTTGTAAAAGTCATAAGAAAGACATGTGAAAAAGGAAAAGTAAAGGAAGCACATATGGACAAAGTACTATTGAATGGTCAATAAAGAGACACATAGAGAGAAAGGACAAATGCATAAGTCATAATAATGAAGAAAGTCTTCATTGCTAGAATTGTCAAAATAGAAAGTGAGAAAAAGAGAGGAGAAAATAAATGCACAAATTTGACTAGATTTGGACAAATAAATTGATGAATTGAAGCAAAAAATAAAAAATAAAAATCAATGAGATAGTGGCAGAGAAGGTATAAGAAGACTTATTTGATTCTTTCTTGAATAACTCACTAAGTTCTTATTACTTCTACATCGGTAGTAGTTGTCAAACAAATGTTCACCATTGTGGGCCTTACCTTAGAATAATAGCAATCAAGACTAACACTTGTTAATGTTAAAGCACTAGCTTACATGAAAAGTAGAACATAGGAGTTGTACGAGACATCTAGTAAAGAAAATGAATATTTTAGAAACTTTATTCCATCGGGAGGAAGCTTGGTTGACTTAACTTCAAATTTCATGCAACATGCAATTGATTGAATAATATTTATTCTTATTGTGCAACTTTAGTGCAGGAAAAATTAATTTGTAAAGATGGTACTACTATTTATTTATTTTTTGTAGTAGATTGATATAATTTATAAGGGAAATAGTACTCCTTTATTTAATTTTATTATTTACTTGCACGATTTAAGTATCATATACAAGTGATGAGGTTAAATGTCCCTCCCTTCCTTTTGTGATCTACTTAATTAATTAATAAAATGTGGGATTGGCATCCCCTTCCCCCTCCCTCAACAATGCAAGGGATTTGCCACTAACTAATAAAGCTAATGATGTTTCTTACCACACGGTGAAATAAGAAAAGAATGTATCATTAATATTTTTATAATGAAAATTTATAAAAACATTTGGTGATATAATAATTTATGTAAAAAAATTGTAAGGTAACTCTGATGTATAATTGAATTATGGTGTTATATTTTTTCCCTTTTTTAAAAAAAAAAAAATTCAAGGTTTGGCTCATAGGTCTAAACTAGCCTGTGTCCCGCTGGATTGGCCATTTCCTTCATCTATTATGATCTTTGATATCTAATTTAGAACTGTTGTCTTCAAATATCCTTTATAAATCCACTAGAACTTATTAAATATAATTGGTATTTAAATAACACAATTTATATTAAACATTCATAGTAAGAGATGAATAATTAAGAAACAAAACCTTATAATGATAGCACATAGTTAATAAATTGGGGTTGAATTTACATTTTTGGTGGAGTTGGCCAATTTATACTATTAATTATATGATATGAAATCACCTAAGTACTATTTTTCCAGCACAATGAAAGCAGTGTAGTTGTCATAATATATCATAATTGTTAGGAAAAGACGATCCGTACTCTTCCTCTTGCCTGTGCGATTCACAATTGACAAACAACAATCAATAATAAGATGCGAAAATAAAAATAAATAAATAATCAACACCAAGGATTTACGTGGAAAACCCCAATTTGGGGAAAAAACACGGGACCGCCATACACAATTCTTCCACTATCAAAGTAATAGGTTACACACTTCTTCACTAGTCTCATAGTGAATTACAAAATCTCACCACAAGCTGGTGAATCAAATACAATGGATTTCCCTCTTTAGAACTCTCTCTAGGTTTAGGAATCACCCCTTCTGTGTTTTAGGTTTTCGTCCTTTTGTTTTCGTTCTGTTTTCACTCCTTAAAGTCTACAAAGGGATACGACTATATATATATGGTCCGGAAATCGACAGCCGATTTAGGACTTATGCCAGCACAAAGGCCGATGGCCTAAGTTTCAAGGCTAGCAGCTTATATATTATAAGCCAGTGGCAGTCCAATCTAGGTCGGTGGCCTTGTGCTGGCCTTGGCTCTATTTCAACACACGGCTTATACACAGTTGTGCCTTAGGTCGTGTATGCAACTGTGTATGCTTCTGTGGATCTTCTGAGTTCAACACGCGTTCATGCCTCAAGCCGTGTATGCAACCGTGTATGCTTCTGCTCTTGCCCCAGCTCTTCTAAAAACTTTTTCATCCACAAAACTTCCTTGCAGGCTTTTGTTACAGCAATATACTTAACCTCAGTAGTGGAAAGTGCAACACACTTCTGTAACTTCGATTGCTAGGACACTGCTCCCCCTACATAAGTAATCAGATAACCTAAAGTGGATTTTCTAGAATCCAAATCACCAGCCATGTCAGCATCTGAAAACCCCTCTAATGTAGATTTATTGTCACCACCAAACTGCAAACATAACCTGGAAGTGCGTTTAAGATATCTAAGAATCTACTTAACTGTTGTCCAGTGCTCTTTGCCTGGATTTGAGAGATAGTAACTCACCACACTTACAGCATGAGTAATGTCAGGCCTAATACACACCATGGCATACATAAGACTTCCCACTGTTGTAGCATATGGGACTTTCTTCATATCTTCCTTGTCTGCCTCACTCTTTAGACACTGAGCTGAACTCAGTTTGAAATGACCTACAAGTGGAGAGTAGACAGCTTTTGCTTTGCTCATGTTAAATCTCTCTAACACCTTCTCAATATACCTCTCATGTGATAACCACAACTTCTGGCTCTTCCTATCTCTAATAATCCTCATACCCAGAATTTGGCTAGCGGGTCCTAAGTCTTTCATGGAGAAAGACTTACTCAATGCAATCTTCAGTTCTTTGATCTACTTGGCATCCCTGCCAATAATTAGCATATCATCTACATAAAGTAGCAATATAATAAACTCACCACTGGTTAACTTTTTAATGAAGACACAATGGTCTGTAGCAGTCCTGATATAACCCTGATCAATCATGAAGGACTCAAACTTCTTGTACCACTGCCTTGGAGCTTGTTTCAGTCTGTATAAACTTTTCTTCAGTCTGCAGACAAGATTGTCCTCCCCCTTGATCTTGAACCCTTCAGGCTGCTCCATATAAATCTCGTCCACCAAATCACCATGAAGGAATGTTGTCTTCACATCCATCTACTTAACCTCTAGATTCATTTTAGCTGCAATACTGAGCATAACCTTGATAGATGACATCTTCACCACTGGTGAGAAAATCTCTTCAAAATCGACCCCTTTCTTCTGATTGAACCCCTTCACAACCAGCCTTGCCTTGTACCTTGGCTGTGAGCTACTTTCATCAGTCTTCAATCTGTATACCCATTTATTCCTTAGAGGTCTCTTTCCCTTTGGCAGTTCAACTAACTCATAGGTCTTGTTCTCATGCAAGGATTTTATTTCCTCTTGCATGGCTTTCACCCATTCTTTCTTCTTGTCATGAGTCATTGCTTCCTCATAACACTCAGGTTCTCCCCCATCAGTAATCATCACATACTCATCTGGACTATACCTCACTGATGGTCTTCTATCTCTAGAAGATCTCCTCACCTCAGCCCGCTGCTGTGGCTCCTGTAACTCATTACCTGTGTCCTCCACAGTTCTTCCATCAGTAAGATCAGATAAAGGTGTAGGATCTACATTTGTGGGAATCTAACCTGAGGATATTGGCTTCTCAGTCTTTTCTATATCTTCAATTGTCTGGTCTTCTATGAAAACCACATCTCTGCTCCTGATAATCTTCTTATCAACAGGATCCCACAATCTGTACCCATACTCATCATGTGCTTGGAGTTGGCATCAAGCTTTGCTCTCTCATCATTTGGAATGTGCACAAAAGCCCTACAACCAAAGACTCGTAAGTGATTGTAAGAGATATCTTTACCTGTCCAGACCTTCTCTGGGATATCACCATCCAGAGCATATGCAGGAGAAAGATTTATCAAATCAATAGTTGTCTTCATAACTTCACCCCAAAATGACTTAGGCAACTTGGCTTGAGATGACATACACTTCACTCTCTCAGTGATAGTGTGATTCATTCTTTCTACAACACCATTCTACTGTGGTGTCTTTGGAATTGTCTTCTCCAGTTTTATCCCATGATCAACACAGTACTATTCAAACGGGCCTCTATACTCCCCACTATTGTCAGCCTTAACACATATCAACTTCCTGCTGGTCTCACTCTTTACTCTAGAGTGAAACTGTTTGAATACATTCAAAACCTGATCTTTGGACTTCAAGGCATATGTCCAAAGCTCCCTAGAGTAGTCATCAATAAGTGTAACAAAATACATTGCACCACCTATTGTCAAATCTTTCATATAACACACATCTGTATGAACCAGATCTAATATATGAGCTTTTCTACTAGGTGTATTTCTTTGAAAACTAACTCTATGTTGTTTACCAGCAAAACAATTAGTGCATGGTTTTAAAGAAGTACCTTTCAAATCCGGTAGAAGCTTCTTCTTCATAAGCATCTGGAGCCCCTTCTTACTCATGTGCCCAAGCCATCTGTGCCACATCTCTACAATAGCATCATCAGTCAAGTTCAATTCACCTTTACTTAGCTTTGCTAGCATTAAGTAAAGTGTGTTATCCTTTCTTCCTTTTGCTAGAATCAGAAACCCTTTGGTGAGCTTCCAGCTACCATCACCAAAATAACTATGAAAGCCTTCATCATCTAATTTTCCTGTTGAGATTAGGTTCAGGCGGATATCTGGTACATGTCTCACATCCTTGAGAACGAGTTTACACCCTGTATTAGTTTTCAAGATGATATTCCCAATGCCTATAATCCTTGAGGTTTCATTATTTCCCATCCTAACATTGCCATAATCACCAGTAGTGTAGATAAGAAAAACTCACCATGTGCTGTCACATGAAAGGAGGCACCAGAATCAACTACCCAGTCACTGTCATGACCTGCAAGACTAATACAACCCTCATCCCATGTAACCACTATCTCACCATCTGCTACTGCAGTGGTGTCTTCATCTGAATCATCACCCTTTCCTTGCTTTTTCTTCCATAGTCTGCATTCCTTCTTGTAATGTCCTGGCTTGTCACAATAAAAACATTTAATGTTCTTTCTACCCCTTGACTTGGATCTCCCCTTTGACTTATCTACTCTGTTAGATTTATCATTCTTTGCTCTGTTCTTGCTTCTACCCTTCCTATCATACTTGTCTGTGACAAGTGCCCTAGAATCAGAACCAGTAACTAAATCTTTCCTTCTGGCCTCTTCATTGATTAAACTATCCTTAACCATAGATAAGGTTAACGTTCCATCTGGAGCTGAATTACTAACCGATACTACAAGAGTTTCCCAACTCTTAGGTAATGAGCTCAACAATAGGAGTGCTTGGATCTCATCCTCAAGCACAAGCTTCATAGTAGTCAGTTAATTCCTGAGTCCCTAAAAATCATTCAAATGCTCTGACATATTCGAGCCTTCTCTGTATTTCAAGTTAACTATCCATCTTATTAAAGAAATTTTATTCAAGGCAGTTTGCCTCTCATACATCGACTCTAATTTCTTCCATAGAACATCAGCCCTAGTCTCTTGAGCAACATGATGATACACACTCTGATCAACCCACTGTCTAATATACCCTACAGTTTTCCTATGTAGTATCAACCACTCTACATCAGATTTATCTTGTGGTTTTGCAACATCACCACCCAAAGGCAAATACAAATCTTTGCAGTATAACAGATGTTCCATCATCGACTTCCAGATAGAGTAATTAGAGGAGTTAAGTTCAATCATCATACCTGAAGATTCAGCCATGTTTGTGATTGAAAACACAAAACCCTATTACAATTTGTAGCGAAACCCTAATTTTCTTTTTGAAACCTGGTGCTCTGATACCACTTGTCAGGAAAAGACGATCCGTACTCTTCCTCTTGCCTGTACAATTCACAATTAACAAACAACAATCAATAATAAGATGCGGAAATAAAAATAAAAAAAGATTCAACACCAAGGATTTACGTGGAAAATCCCAATTTGGGGAAAAACCACGGGACTGCTACATACAAATTCTTCCACTATCAAAGTATTGGTTACACATTTCTTCACTAGTCTCACTAGTGAATTACACAGTCTCACCACAAGTTGATGGATCAAATACAATGGATTTCCCTCTCTAAAACTCTCTCTAGGTTTAAGAATCACCCTTTCTATGTTTTAGGTTTTTGTCCTTTTGTTTTCATTCTGTTTTCACCCCTTAAAGTCTACAAAGGGATACGACTATATATATATGGTTCGAAATTCGACAGCTGACTTAGGACTTACATCGGCACAAAGGCCAACGACCTAAGTTTCAAGGCCGGAAGCTTATATATTATAAGCCGGCGGCCTTGAGCCAGCCTAGGCCCTGTTTCAACACACGGCTTATACACAACCGTATGCAACCATGTATGCTTTTGTGGATGTTCTGAGTTCAACACACTTCCATGTCTCAAGCCGTGTATGCAGTTGTGTATGCTTCTATTTCGCTTGGTTTCGTCAATTTTCTTTAAGCTTAACATTCTTTCATCCAAGTATACTTCATATACTTAGGATACCCTTGGTATAGACCCATATGTGTTGGATCTATACCCCAACAATAATAGACAAATAAAATTTACATGTTTACTTGAAATTTAAAAGATTTGGTTTATTTAACTAAAGCTGTAGTTTTGGTTCACTTAATTAAGCACAATTTTGATTGAATTTCAGTTTAGTTTGGGGACAAAGCTGTCAATACAAATATCCATTGCTCTTTATATGCAGAACCCAAAAAAATAAATTAAATAAAAGTAGGAATGAACAAGTAACTTTAGCTTCTAACTTTCTTATAAATAGTTTATTCACCTAGTTTTGTTGTCATTGAAAAAACATATAGAGACAAGAAGCACCTCCCCCCCACTCTCTCATCCTAGCCGCCACCTCCGTCTCTACCCCTTACTGTCGTCGTGCAAGTTTTCAGCAAATATCAAGATAAGAAATATAGCTCTTCTGTCAACAAAAGAATTTCTATCTGTTGCTGTAAGATTTCCAATAGATGAATTTATTGTCAAATCGATTTAAGGAAATAAAGTATGTGGAATGACGCAATTATAGTGGTGTTCGCGCAAAGGCAAGTTAAGCACCATTTCCATTTCTTGTATAAGTTTTCAAGATAATTTAAATGGAATTATTTCTAAATTATTATCAATTGATCTTGGGTATCATTGAAGGAAAACCTACGGAGGAGGGGGAGATATATGGTGAGATTCGTGGGAAGGAGTTTAGCCATTGTATTCATCTGTGTAAGGATTTCACTATGTTTGCTTTATCGTAAGAAATTGAAACTATATAAATTTTTTTTTTATTACCATGACAAAACAATCATTTTAGGTAATTAATTATATTATTAGAAAAATTATATGAGTTAGTGATAAGATGATATATCTGTTCAATAGAATGAGAAATTCTTGATAAGTTATAAGAGGATTTATAAAATTAATCGAAAATGGGAAATTTTGTGAAGTGACAGATAACTGATAAAGTTATTGTTGTCAACGATTTGGAGACTTCTAAAAAAATTGGAGAATTTGGATAGAGACGATAAAAGGATTTTGAGGGAAAAATTCAGCCAGGCAAAACCATAAGTGAAATTCTAAAGAAGAAATTTAGAGAAAGCTGAAATAGTAAGAGTCAATTGTAGGATAACGATTCAATGACATTGATCACTTTGGAGTAGGAAAAGGGCTAAAAAAAAATCTAAAAGAAAAGAATTACACTTGAATCCAGAAGATAGTCACATATAAGCTCACCCCCATAAAGTATTTTTTGAGGATACTATATTTTAGTATAAGTAAAGTTATTCATATTTTGATTTCATATGTTTATTTTCAAACACTATATATATCTTGATAATTATTGTAATGGAAATATATAGTGTTAGGAAAAGAAGTTCTCGTTCTCTTCCTCTTGCCTGTACGATTCACAATTGACAATAAACAATCAATAATAATATGTGGAATTAAAACAAAATTCAACACCAAGGATTTACGTGGAAAACTCCAACATGGGACCGCTGCATACAAACTTCCACTATAAAAAATAATGGGTTACACACTTCACTAGTCTTGCTAGTAAATTACACAGTCACACCACAAGCCGGTGGATCAATTATAGTGATTTCCCTCTCTAGAATTCTCTTTAGGCTTAGGAATTACGTCTACTGTGTTTTAAGTTTTCCTCACGTATATTTTCGTCTTCTACACCCTTAGGTTGCAAAAGGATACAACTATATATATATTCCAACAATAATCAATTGACTTAGGACTTATGCCGGCGGCCTTTAAGTCGGCCTAGGCATACACGGTCGTGCCTTAGGTCATGTATGCTTCTGTGGATCTTTGAACTCAACACACAACCGTGCCTTAGACCATGTATGCAACCGTGTATGCTTCTGTTTCGCTTGGTTTTGATAATTTTCTTCAAGCTTAACATTCCTTCATCCAAGTATACTTCATATATTTAGGATAATCTTGGTATAGACTCATATGTGTTGGATCTATACCTCAACATATAGTAGTATGGATATATCAGTATTGTTTGACCATATATTTAACGTTTATGCAAGTAAAGTTATTCATAATTTGACTTCATATATTTATTTTTAAACAATACATATGTGTTTGTAACTATTGTTATAGAAATATATAATAGTATGGGTATATTAGTATTGTTTGACCGTACATCTAACGTGTGTACACAAGAGAAAACATTTTCCAACTCAAACCATAAGTATGTTTTATATATAATATAATGATTACATTTAAAGGTTTTTGTAACTTCCCTTATATGGTATTCCTTCCACACGAATAAACAATGTTTTGCACCCAAACCGTATTTTGATACTCAAGTATTTCAATCCTTGAAAGCTACATAAAGATGTTCATTTTATAAGGGTAGCTGTAATTATGTGAAAACATGCATTAAAATTCTAAGATTATGTCCCTCCTATGTTTTAATAAATACTTTAGTAATAATGACCAATCGATAGGTATATTATGGATCTGATAGAGAATCTGTAAATTCGTTTTCCATATGTTTATACTATAATAATGCCCTATCTCTCTAGCCGGATAAGAGCATAATCAGCCTAATAACTTGAAGAAAACGAGATGATTACGTATTAGTAGCAGAGGTGTCTAAAATCCAAATGAACAAGAAATCATTCAATTCTAGCTTCGGCAGCTATAGGAAATCTAACATGGATTTACTTCTCTTATTTATTTAGTCATAGCATACTGCAATCTAGTTTGAGTAATTATAAACCGTAACCATTTATCCTAATTCTTCCAGTTGTTTAGTTTTCCATATGAATTTGTATTGCTCCGGTCGGGAGGATAATCTAGTGCCAATCCAAACGTTATCCCAAGACGTACTGCTAAGAGTGTCATACATGTGCCATTAGAAAGTGTATTACACCTTAACTTGGCTATTTCTCGATCCTACGCTTATTTGCCAGGACAAAACTGAGATAAATCAACATGCTCCAAGTCTAACGGGAGGCAAATGGTCCAATAACAAGTTGATAAATAAAGAATTAGTGTCACCTATTCCTTAGCAATTAAAGCTAGAGATCTTTGGAACCACAATCCTACCTAGAGATCATTACGGTTCCACACAGGCTCGAAGTTGGTTTGGAACTGTCGGTTTACAGGTTGGAGAACAGAAGAATTGATGATGGACTTCACCTATATTATATATTTTTTAAAACAATAATTGAATATAAGAAATTCTCAATAATGAAAAACAATAAAACTGGAAATGATACTATGATTCTTCATAAATCTGATAACGAATAATTACAACATCACGAACTTAAGATGTAAATTTATTATATAACGTGCCAGTAGAATTGGTTCTCGGTGATGACTAAAAGCTTTGGAAGGAACAAGTTTATATCTTAGACATGTATGGTCGGAAAACGTGAGCGACAAATAAGAATAAATGACTAAAAAATAGAAAATGGTGGACTTTGGAAGGAGGTACTCGTATATAAAGATAAGGATGAATAATGGGATGTTGACCTATAAATTATGTAAAATAATTAAATAAACAAATTAATGGAATTATGGAAGGAGTCAAGCCGCTTGAAGATAATTGCAACTTTATAGAATTTATTAAATTTAATATGAAAACAACTCAACCTAATATTTCAATAACCTGATTTTATTATTTTACATGTGTAGAATCACCCCAATAACTAAAGTAATTAGGGGAAAAAATTCAAAATCAAATCAGCCCGTGTTTTGGGCTGTCACGCAAAATTGATTGAGGGGAGAGTATAACATGTTTTAACTTTTATTATAGAAGCCTAGTTCAACTTAGTTATACCCAAGCCCACATCACCTAGTCCAATTAACCTAAGGCCCTATAAACAAATGCCGTAGTCCCCTACGTCCTTCCTCTAATTAAAACCTTTGTAGACTGCCCACTTCTCCAAAGCTAATATCAAAACAAAATCGTCCCAGAATATTTCCAATATCTAAACATATCTGCCCCAAATCTTTCCATTATCTTAACATATCCTGCACTAAATCTCCTCAAATCCATGAAGCAAGGGCCAATCCACACCAATACTTCAGTCGACACCCCAGTGTTCCTTCCTTCTTCGCTCTGCTCACGAGCGCAGCAATCATCCCACTACTTGCTTGATTTATTACATTTCCCTATTCTCCAGTGGAAATATTTTTTATTCATTATTATTATTATTCGCCCCCTCCTCTCATCTTCTTCCTTTGCATTCATCAATTCGACTATTAAAATCAACACCGTGAGTGCTACTGACGACGAGACTGGCCAAGACCAAAACTCACCAGCTTTAATCCTTTGAGTTTTATTGCTGACAAACTGTCTAAGTGGAATGCAATACTACCCCCTGAAAGTCCGCTGAAAATGGCCTCGATGGACAAATGCTTTATAGAATTAAAGGACAAAGGTGACTTCGATACTTTCGAGCCACCTCCGAACTACAACGACCAGTTAGGATGCGACTAAGGTGAGTGGAAACTAATGACGCCTAATTCGCTTAATCCATGTTGTTCGTTCACGAGTGAAGTACTCTATGATGGTTTGTTTATGTACTTAGATAATTACTGATAATCAGGAAAAAAAAAAAAAAACAGAGAAAAGAGAATAGAAATAAAAAGAACTTCCTCTTGGCCCTTATAATAATGCTTGAACATCACAGATTAAAAAGGGTGGAATTGGTGCTCTTAAGATCAATTGAATGGAAGGCAAGGAAGCTTAAGAAATAAACATGAATTAATAATTCTTCTGTTGTTCCAAGAAAATAAATAAATAAATAAATCCTAACTGGGATGAAGAGGAACCAACATGGCAGCTCCTGTACTTGTAGTTGCCCTGTGTGTGGGGTTTTAACTTCTCCTAAATGCATATACTTTGGACGAGGATGCTACAGGCATGGATTTATTGTTAGAATAAAGTTTGCAATTTATCAATGATGTTCTTGGTGGTGGGGGAACTACTTCTATGTAAATTTTTGACAATTGGCATATATATATATATATATATTTATATTGATAGTTGGGACAATAAAACATTTCTTCCGGCTACTGAAGTTACCGAAAGTCCATGTGCTGTTTTTACCATAACGAGCTGTCAAAAGATACTTTCATTCTCTTTCTATTTCTTCCTCCACCCTTTTCTTTCAACCGCTGATCAACCATATAAAGATACCTCATCATTGTACTTATCTTTGTTGAGAAGACGAGACAATTATCTTATAGCTAGTGCTCCATTTCCATTTCTAGTTTATTAGCTCATGTTAGTTGTGTCTTAAAATTTATCTTCTTTTGCACCTCAAACACTTCTATATACCTCTTAAATATTATTTATTTTATTTTACTTTTTTCAATTGCACCCAACATACCTATTGCTAGTTTTCTGTTTCTAGGAATAATAATTGGACTAGTGTTATATATAGAGGGTTATTTTGTTAATTGGACAAATGTTATGAACCGGTTTAATAGATTGGTTACATAAACTAGAAAACTAGGCCCAATTAAGAATGTTTTAGAAAGATTTGACTTGATAAGATTAGGCATGGATCATTCAATTGGTTTTTTTTTGCTCTCAACCTTAGTTGTTCTGCAGGTGAAAACTTAAGCTTCAAGAAGATCTTTTAAAGTTCATTTGAGTTTCATTCCTTAAAAGGGCTAAAATAAGCCTTAGAATAAATATGGTTTTCTTCCTATTATTATAAGCCTTTGGGCTAACCAAGCCCATGATCTAGGGCCACTTACTCAAGCCCACATCCATAAGAAAAGAAGGGATAGATGCTAATAGTTGGATCACCAAGAATGATCTAATGGCCATCAACCACATAAATCTTAGCCATTCATCTTATAGCAATCCAGTAGTTGAAATCAAGCTCCAAAATCTATAAATAAGAGGCTAAGACTCTTATTTTGCACTCTCTTTTTTTTTTTTTTTTTGACATTTTGTGAGGTTTAAGACAAACATGAAAGCTTTGTCAAAATATCTTTACAGAAGATCAAATGACTACTTCATGAAAAATGAGTCAAGAACACAAAATTAAATATACTGTCACATGTGTGCATACAAGACATCAAGTTTGTCCGCTTCTCCCCCTATGTCTCTTCTTACTACATCCATGCACATGTTATCAGATGAAGTAATCTCTAAGATCAACCTATATGTGCATTGCACATGATTGATCATAAATAGTAACCTTCTATACATTATTTAGTGACTTCACAAGAGATTACTTCAATCAAGAAATGGCACCTACCAATAGAAGAAATGAATGAGAGGAACACTCGTGTTCATAACATTAACCCTAAAGTCATTGATTAGGTTCATATGATAGGAGAGAGTGATATACCTATGATCCTGCATTAAACATCTGTTGCTGATACATCTACTTTAATGATTCAAATCATGCAAGAGAATACATATGTTCTCAACCAATTTTTGAATGTCTTCATGCAATTCATACTAGGCATGGTAGCAGCTGCTATGAACACGATGATTGGTGCTACTCAGCTTGTTATGGCTCTCCCTACATTGGGAGTGTAAATTGTTAGGGTGACTCTTGATACTGCTATTACCTTAACTCAACGTAGCATTTCACATAACATAGAGCAAATGAATTAAGTTCCTACATAGGACGAAGGAGTTTAGCAAGTGGGAAGGCTATAGTAAGCGTTGCCCCTAACTCAAGTTGACGTAATTCTTGCTATAGTAGAGGAAGTAAGAACTTACCTAGAAGGGTCATCTTCTTCTAAGTGCAATGTGTAGCCTCTTATGACTGGCATGATTGCACCTTGCAACATTGCTCTATTGCCCCCAATGTGAGCCAACCTTATTCTAGCTTCTTCATACTAAGTAATGAAGGAAGATTTGGAGAAGTATCTTAAGCAGGTACAATCAATGTCCTCAACCGGCATCCTCACTCAAAAGCGCCCATATCCTCAGAAGATTGTGGAGAAGCCTTATCTAAAGGACTACACTAGTCTAAAATTCATGGGAAATAAAGTTAAGGATATGGTGAAAAGGGTAACATTGTTGTTGAGCACATTGACATTGAGAATATGCTAGTTGATCCTTTGACTAAGGCACTAAGTCCTATTATATTTAGTAGACATGTTGAAAACATTAGTATTATGAGGTCTTTTGATACATTTTTTTAGTGGGAGTTTGCTATGTAATTAGACTTTCATTATATGTTTTGTTTGGCATTGTTATGTTGAGACTTCACAATTGACATGTTTATAATATTGATAACCATTAGTTTATATATTTATATTTGATTTTTGTTACTATATTTTATCTATAGTTGTACATATATAGTTATGACAATTGTGTAACGTGTATGTCTCAGTGCTAATAAATAATACCATAAGTTGATCATATGGGTGGGTTTGAGACATATAGACATTTTAATGCTGTGTAAATTTCTTATAAAAGTTTTGGAGAAATTGGTAAAAGATTGACAATGAAAATAGTATGGATTAATAGACTTAGGCTTTGACATTACTTAAGTTGTAATGCTTTGGAACTCGGGATATCATAACCCGCTATTTGTCCTTACCAGGTAATGACATGTTAAGGCTCTTAACACTTTGATCTCATAATATTTGCAATACTTATTATTCATAATCAAAATAATCATCTAACATCATGAATAAGTAGTTCAATTGAATCCCCTTCACAAATCATGTACTTCTTCAAGTTATGTCGATACATTCATATAAAATAACCAATGCTAAACTATTCTAAATACTTTAATCCTCCATAATATAGCTAACTTCCATAAATGCTTAAGATCTTAAATGATAACCTTCGCCTAATCATCATAATATTAAAAGTACTTTATGTCATCGCCATCCCACACATATGTCCCTTGGTCCTCATCATATGATGTGTGATCCTTTGTACTTATGGCTAAAAAAAAAAATTATACCAAAAGGGTGAGCTAATGTCTAGTACATATAACCTACAAATATATGTGCACGATCAAGCATAACTTAAACCACATACACTAATGCAACAAATAAATTAATAAAATAACATATTATTATCTCATTTAGTCCACATACAACAAAGGGGTACTCACAACCTCATCGTACCATATATATACTTGTAATACATAGTATGGTGTTGAGAACTACCACTATGAGCCCTAACACTCATGAGTTCCTAAATCTACCCAGATCATTTCAATGCACAACTTTACTAGAAACATCATCACACAAAGATTATTGAGGTGCCCTTTAGGGATATGCCACTATAGGCCCCTAGGCCGAGCTAAGCACAACTAGTAAACAACTTAATCCAACCTGATATCAATTGTTCTAGTTCCTTAACTATCCTAACAAACACAAGTAATGACAAGATTACACGTACGCTTAGAGAACTTATAACAACTATCTTAATCCACTTTTAGATATTTGGTTAAGTTAGGAGAAGTAAGGAATTGAAATTGGGTGGAAAAGCTTGACTTTGGATAATATAAGTTCGATACATCCAAGTGTACGGGCATGTTCTCATCTGTGTACTACATATGTTATCACAATGGCAGGACACGATGCTATACATAGCTATGTCTCTTGCTTATGTATCTTGCTATACACTTTTCGATTTTAGCATAAGGTCGTGTCTCTTACAAGTGTGTCTCTTGCCCTTGTATCTTATTGTTCACTTTTTTATTTTTGGCACGAGCATGTAAGTCTCCTAAATGGCCATGTACTTGAAGCACATAGGTGTAGTGCGGTCATGTTGTGGCTATGTACTTCTGGAACTTCTAATTTCTTGCGAAAACAAAAACCTTTTTAAAGCCCTCACATCTCCTAATCATGATTAACCTCAAATCCCTTCTACATTTGAAATTATTGTACTCCCACACTTATTATACAACATCATTACTTTAAATTTCAATCTAATCACACAAGATTTAGAGGACTTACTTGAATTGCCATTCCATGAACAATCGTCCAAATCGTATGTACTATAGATGCTAGATCATTTTGACACTATTTAGATCATTCCAATTATCAAAGTTTTCTCACACTAGTCTTTCGTATGTAAATTCATTGGATCAAAGTATCTACTCCTAAGGTTCTATAGTGCACAATATAGGGAAAAGGGTCATAAGGACATGCGAGGTTCTATATATACCTTTCTTGTTAAATGACCATATCACCCCCATCATTATGTCCTTTTTATTTCTATTTGCCCCGACCTTATTATTTTCATATTTTGATTTTATTTTTCTCTAACTTAAATAATATTATTTTACCTTATTCTAATTATTACAAGTTTCAAAATAGTATAATTCTATTATTGGCTACTAGTAGAAGTTAGAAGCTCTTGGTTTAAAAAAAATGCTTAGTTTTAGAAGTCTACTTTAGAACCTCATAACATTTTATTTTTGAATAGCTACAAAACTCATAATATATCGATAAAAACTTATTTAAGTTTTTTTTTTTTTTTGTATTGGCACAAACTACATTGCCATTTAAGTTCATTTCCAATATCAAACTCACGTGTTTTTGCTTGCAGGAGCATTATAGAATTTTTTTCTAGATTAGGAAAGCTTATCTTAGTTTATTCGTTTCTTTATTAGTTTTAGGGTTTAGGCTTATAAATAATTCATGAATGATATTGTGAGAGAAAAATTATCAATAATACAAATTACCTTTCATCCTCATACTTTGTGTTATCGCTTCATGTTGCATCAACATATTGATTAGAGTATAATTTGATGAAAAGATTTAATTGTATAGTAATTAGTTTGTAGTTGCTTACTATTTGTAACCTTTCCTATTACACTAGTTGGCCAATAATTGTTACTAGATGATTATCTTAGTTTGTATCTAAATAAACACTACCCTCATATATAGGAAACTAGAGGGTCGCACATAATAGCATATTAATAGGAACAAGTTAATTTACTAGAAATTTAATGGGTATTAAAATTATGTTAATAGTAATTTGGGGGGTTAGAATCAATTATTCAATGTAATTATATGAAAGCAATCGTGTGGTCAATAAATGTTGAAAATATTTATAGCACAGCAAGTAAATGTGATGAAATCATATTTCCCATATTTGCAAATTGAAGATTTATGATCAATTTATATAAATTCTAGAGTTAGCGTGGAGCATTCTTGAAGATTCATTAATTACTTTTCCATTGGTTTATTTTATTCTAAGACCTTAATTTCTAGTTATATTTCATTTTCAATAATTAGTTCAAGGTTTATTCCATAATTAGTTAGTTACAGTTAGATCCTTATTTTTATTAGTCCATTTCCTATTTTACCCCTAGAGATGTCGGGATATATTATTAATACTTATTATGAGATTTATTATCAGTTAGTTAGTTATTAGTTTCAAAAGTCCTAAAAAGCATTATTTGCTCATCTTATCAATATTTTTCGATTACTATAACAAACCTTTTTTGCCTTATTCAATTATAAGTCATATCATCAAGAATTTATTCAATTCTTGATTGCACATTATATCAATTAGGAGTTATTCATCTCACTAAGATTTATTGGTGAGTAATATCAAATAAATCCTAAAAACCTAGTTTAAGTTAATCTTATTGCATAATATCTAAGATAAGATTCTTCACATCCCTTTTTTATTTTCTTATTCAATTCAAACCAAAAAACCCATAAAAATTACAAAAGTTTAAAAACCCAAAAAAATATCAATCTTTTGTTAATTTGTTTGAAACCCAAACCCCAACATGACATACAAAACCTATCAAAATGCTTTTCTGTTATTGTGTTTCTTTTGAAAAGCTCTCGTTACAAACGAACATAAGATTTGGTACTGCTATTGGATTATATTCCAAGCATTGCCGCAGACTGATAGAAAAAGAAAAGACTAAATTTGTGGTGATTAAAAGATTTTTCCACATGAAAGGAAACAAAGGAGCAATTCATTGTTGCTCATAATTTTAGTGTACGTTTTGAAAATATTAACAATCATTTAATATGGAATCTTTTGGTAGAGGTTTTCTTTTGATAAAAACAGAAACAGTATATGTATGAAACATAGCATACACGAGAGAATTGATAATTTTCGACTAAGTTCGACCACGCAAGACAACATATCATTTTTGCTTCTTAATTATTTCTAATGTGAGTTACCTAGCAATATGAGGATTAGAATTAGCTCTCATTACTATATGTATCAAAACTGCTAGAGAGACAATATTTAGAATCCCTGTGGTGAAGATGGATTTGTAAAAGGTAAAGTGAATCATAAATCTTACTTAAAAACCATCTCTAGTAAAAAAAAAAAAAGAAGGAAATTTTACTATAAGAAAAGACAAACTTTCCTTACAAAGCTTACAAACTTCATTATTTAATTTAATTTTATTTGTTGTACATAGATACTAGAATAGGTTTTATAAAGAAATTTTAAAATTTTACTACACATCTTTGATCTACAAAAGCTAACACTTTCTTCTTGCAAAACGAAAGGAGTACATGTAGTAATACTAATGTACTATAAAGAGCAAAAAAAGTTTATATGACTCACCTTATAGCAAAAATCCAAAATGATTTTAGCTTAAATTTTGATTTAGGTTAGGTGAAAAAGTTGTCACTACAAATAACAAATAGACTCTAAACTAATATAATAGAAAGATCTCAAAAATAAATCAAAAGTGAGGGTAAACAAATAATTTCTACCCTTAACATTTCCTATGAATAGGCTATTAACCTAACCTTCTTATCATTCAAATAAACCTAGAGAGTCAAGAGCATACTATCTCTTCTCATTCTTAGTTGTTATCTCTCTCTCTCTTACATCCCCAATCCAATACAGTTATCATGCATGTTTTTTCTTTTGGCAAAGTTCAATATAAGAAATTTAGTCCTTTTATCTAAAAATGAATTTCATCTCTATATAGTTATTAACTAGTTTTGGATACTATTGAAGGAAAACTTAAGGAGGAGATATGTAGTAGAATTGCTGAGAAGGTGTTTGGCCATCAAATTCATCCATTCATATACTTTCTTTGGGGTAAGAAATGTGAAACCATTTAAATTTCCATTTATTCTAAGAGAAATTATGAAAAACAACCATTTTAGGTATTTAATCATATAATTGGACAAACTAAATTGAGCTGGAAGTTAAAACATAGACTTACTCAAGCAAATGTGATACTCTCGATAATTTATAAGAAGTTTTCTTAGATAAATAGAATATAGGAAATTTTACGGAGTTATGGATAAGTGATAAGATTATAGCTAGTAAGGATTTAGTAACTTTTTATGAAGGATTGAAAAATTTGGATTAAGAGCATAATGAAAAAGATTTTTAAGTGAAAAGTTCAACCCAAAAGAGCATAAATTGAATTCCTAAAGGAGAATTAAATAAAAAAATAAAAAAGCATGAAACTAATGGAATTTGGTTAATTGAATAAAAAACTAGGTGATTGAGCTTAAGTTTAGATTGACCGTGTTAGGTGGCATACAAAAATGGCCAACCATATATTGGATTTAAGCTAATAGAGTTTGACATGAAATAAACTAGGCCAATTGATATTGAATGTAGGTTGACTATATTTGTTGTGAGTGAAATCTAGTTGACCTATTTTTAATCCCAATCAACTAAATTGAGTGAAAATAAGACTTTAAAATTGAAAAAGAGATGTTTTCATAGAATTAAGTTGTTAACAAACTACTTTATGTGTAATGTATGAGTCTTATCAAATTAAAGTTATTTCAAATTTGGTGAGCAGCTATCCAAGTACGCTGGTCACTATTATTTGTTAAATGTGCATGTAGGATTAGAAAATAATATAAATCTAAAAACTATTTGGCTAATAAATGGTTTTTGAGTGTTGTTTGTGCTTATCAGTGAGGTCGATATCCCAAGCTAATAATTTATGTGTTAAGGCCATTAGATGTGGATAAATGGATTGTCAAAATGGTGGAATTGTGCTTGGTATGGTCAAAACATTTAAAAGGAAAAATTATAAATGTAACACATTGATGGAATATAATGCTACTATAGATGGTTATAATAGATTAAACTATCGATAGTTGATACAAGCAATGAAATTAGTATGAGAAGATTAAGACTTATGGGGATAATAAGAAGTTGTAAACTCTTTCTTTATTAAGTGCTCAAAATTTTATGAATCTTCTCAAGATAATAAAGTTGACTTAACATGATATATCCATTATGCCCAAATACCGTTGTGCCTAATCTTGTATTTACATCAATCATGTCTTTTATTTTAAACTTTGAGCTTATATTTTTCTTAATTCCATTGATATTGACCATATTTGTTCCAACTATCAATAAACTATCCTTGTTAATTTTGTAAATTTTGAATATATGCATTTGGTGGCATTTTTATATTTGAAAACCATTTAAAAAAATTTCTACTATTCCATGTAAATTTTTTCTTCAAGATCTCCATTCAAGCAAGTCTTCTTAACATCTTTCTAATGGACATACAACTTAAAAATGAATGTGATGGCTATAAGTACTCTTGTTGAAGTCATTTTGGCGATAGAAGAATATGTTTAAAAACAATCAACTTCTTCCCATTGCTTGAACCTTTGGTCATTAGTCTTTCCTTGAAAGTTTTCATACTATTATTTAGATTGTACTTCTATTTAAAAATCCACTTGCAACCTATTGCCTTAGATCATTGAGACGACTTGACTATAACCATATATTAATAGATAATAATGAGTCCTTTTTTTTTTAATTTCCTTTTCCTATAAATTGGATCTCTAGAGGACAATATTTTAGTATACATTCTTGGATCACTTTCAACAATCAATAATATGGGAATTTTACAAATTACAAAATCTCTTCTTTCTTCCATTAACAAACTATGAGCTTGAGAGTTTATGGAACACAAACCTAGATCCTTACTCTTTTTATCTCTTATGCAACTTTTGAAACATTAGACCAACTTAAGAGAGGTAGAAGGGTGAATTAAGTTTAATTGCAAGTTACTCCAAATTAACAATTTTTAGCTTAAATAATCAAATAATTGGAATATTGAAGGAGTAAGACAATGAACAAATTGTGGTAAATAAAAGAGACAGGGATAGAATGATCAAGCTTGGGATTTCAACATGGAGTTTAGCCTTTCTCCTACTGTCCATAATTATGCAAGCGCTTCCAATCAAGGACTTCACTACACTTTATTAATCACAATCACAACGACTCAAGGAGCCTACACTAAGTTTCACACTCTCAATATAAGTATAATGCACTCCCTTTAAGAATTGCAAATGAAAAAAACTTAGCACTATACTAGAGTTTCAACAAAGAATTCTCATTAAGTGCAAGAAGACAATTGTTTTGATGAATAACAAGACAAGTGTTGTAATCAAGAATTAAGCTTAATCAAGTGTCTTTAATTTGCATTCGATGGAGTATTTTATAAACTTGGAGACAAATTTTCCTATTACTAACGTCATCTCTCTTTATTTAATGCTTTCCAACAGCTAATTTGTGCCTCTATCATCCAAATGCCAAGTAGGGTGCCGTTCAGATGCCAGAGCAAGAGTAGATGCCATTTTCTCTTGCGACTGTATCCTATAGAAGTCAACAAAGGGCATAGAAAGCTAGTGAAATGTCATCTAATCTCCTCTAAATTAAACATTCTCTAGTTACTTTAAGTAATAATATATATAAATAATTATTATTAAAATAAATATGGAAACTGATATATCACATTTTGCTAAAATATAGAGAATTGGTATCTCCTACCAAATTATAAAATCAGATAGTTCAAACATTGGAAAACAAAGGTTCTATATGACTTTTTAAAAGAATATATATATATGTATGTAGTTATTTTTAAAATGAAATATTATACAAATCTTAAAATTCTATCTAACAATCTAAGTTTAACTTAAATATACTTTAATTCTAAACCCATCTTTCATGATCTAAGTCTGGAACACTTGTTGCTCTAAACCTAGCCCATTCCCAGCTTTAGAGTACCTTACAAGACAAACTATTGAGGGGAGAGCAAAACCACATCTTAGCGATTTCATCCCTCACCACTATCATTCAATTAAGTTATCAAGCATTAATTAGTACAAACATATATTCTATCTACAATTACCCACCTAGATCGCCTCACCTTACTTAGGAAGTTGTCTAAGGGCACAATCCCCCAAACAAACTCAACACTTAACTATCACTAAGAACAAAACGCTACAAGTATCAATCTAAGTGAATCCTACATTTAGGCATCCTCCATCAATCAATTAATCAACAATGCCTCAAGAGCAAAACCAAGTGATTGTGTGCCAAAGAATCTACTTTCAATCAATCAATCAACAATACCACATAGGCCTCAATCAAGAGATATTCTAACAGCTTCACCCCAACAAAATTAGTTTTGATAAAATTACCATAGGAGGTCTCAAGAGCACATATCATGGTTTTATAAATGGTGACTCCTAAGAGCATACACCAAGGTTTTAGATAAATTATTTATGAAAACATTTCAAAAAGACTTTTAAAAAGTTTCAAAAATATTTAACAAAGCTTAAACACTATGCTCCTCTCTCTATACCTGTCAGGTCATCGGTATGCAATGGGTATATCTAATTATTGTGGCCATGATTTTAAATTTATAGATTAATAAGATGATTACATAGATAATAGCATACAAAATAGTTAGTTATTCCAATAAACAATCAATAGCAATCTATCACGCAATTAACAAGTAGAGAACAAATAGTAGATCATTAAAATTGTATCACTTGAACATAATGCACACTTGATATGTCCTAAGGAGTCGGTGTTCCCTAGATAAATAAACAAATAAATTAGATATCTAAAATTATAATTAAAACAAACTAATTACCTTAATTGGCTAAGTTTACTCCGTTATTCAAACCTAAGTATTGCGCTTGTTGTGCTTTAATTATTCACAAGGCTAATTCTTAAATTAATTACATAATTAATTATTTAAATTAATCTATAAGTTAGATTAAAGGGTTAAATGATTTAGTTTCGATCTAAATATCTGTGTGTCTGGCTCTATTACCATTTTAATTCTTTTGATGGACCCATTTTGATTGTTCCACAGTTTTGGGCTTTAATTCTCCACTAAGGTCACGTTGGGAGGAGATGTCTTGGTCCTTCAATTACTCAACTTGGTGGAACCTTTCTATTGGAGGTTTGGAAAAGCCTACATAAACATGTCTCTATTCTATTTTATTTTGCCCCGGGTCAAGGTATGTATAGCAACACCATTTACGTGTGACGGAAAATGAAATTCTTACCAAATTTTCCTTTCAACATGCATTTTGGTGTTTCCTACAATATACATAATAACTATAGTAATGCATTTTGGAGCATGAAGCAAAACGAAAATATATATATTCTTATATGTTGCTTTGCTATTTCGGCAATATAGCGATTTATATAAATGTTTTCCAGGTTTGACACTTCCTTTTTTATTTTTTTCCTTTTTTTTCTTCTTATCTACCCAAAGACAACTTTAAGTATTAATGTAAAATATGCTACAATACGTGCTCTTCTTTTAGGTGTCTCAATATTTATCAATGGGGGCATCAAATATATATTATAAAGAGAATTATGATCTCATGTTTACTACTGAGCATGACTAGACATAAAAACGGTATGAGGGTGAATATATTTTTTCATGTAAAATTTTGGAGAAATCCACTAAAATAATATAAATTTTAAAAAATAATCAGAAAATAATGTATTTGGTAAACTAATTCTCAAAATAAATGGCAAGGCATGGACTCAACATATACTTTCAATTGAGTCAAAATTGGCCCAACTAAAGGCACATTTCTTAAACTTGCCTCTACTACAAAGTATTGGTGGCACATTCCAAGTACATACTATCTGAATATATCATGATTTTTTTAATAAATTTAAAATTAATTTTTATAATTTTTAAATTTAAGAATTTTTTTTTGTTATTCTTATGTAAACTTCTAATTTTTTTAAACAAAAAAAAATAATTTGAGAAAATCTATGATTGAAAACAAATTAAAAAAAAAATCATGTAAAGAAAATCATAAATAAATTTTGTGAAAAGAATTATAAAAAATTGTAGAAAAAATAGTTAAAAATGTAAAAGTGTAGATATAAAAATAAAAAAAAATATTAGAAAACGTTAATAAATTTAAAAATTTCACAACCTATTACAAATTAGAGTTAAGTGCCTCCTCATGACTTCAAGGATGATCCCATCCCCATCTAACATAGGAGTTAAAGGCTCCTCCTACTCCAAATGTAAGGCTAGCTAAAGAGCACACAAGTGCATTTTTACGGGTTGCATGAAAGTTCATCAAGGAAAGGAATAATAGGAGATAGGATACTATTTTATCTTATTTAACATGTAAATCTTTCATCAACATTTGTGATTTATGTAAATTACTATTCGAAAATTTTAAATTTATTAACATTTTTTAATAATTTTTTTTTCTATTTTTATATCTATACTTTTACATTTATTTTAACAATTTTTTTCTAATTTTTTTATAACTCTTTTCACGAAAGTTTATTTATGATTTTCTTTGCATAATTTTTCATTTTTAAAAAATTCAATGATAAATTTTCTCAAATTATTTTTTTTTGTTTTTAAAAAATTAAATTTTTTTATAAGAATAACAAAATAAATAATTTCCACAAATGTAAAAATAAAAAAAAAGATTTAAAATTTATTAAAAAAATTTGCGATATATACTGATGATGTGTACTTAGAATGTGCCTCTAGCACTTTGTATTGGAAATACGTTCGAAGAATGCACATTCAATACAATTTGTGCTGAAGGGGCATATTGTAATTAGAAAAGGTAATAGGGAGTTAAAGTTGTAAAAGGGGGCTCTATTATGTAACATATCTCAATATGAAGTCATTTATCAATTAGTTTTGTTTAATTTGTTATTTTGTTTAGTTATCAATTATCTTTTAGCAACAAATACTTTCAGGGTTTAAATTTGATTCTTGGCTTTAAATTTTAACTTTCGACTTTAAATTCATACATTTTAGAGTTTTTTCTTTTTTTTTTATTGAGAGTCTAAAAAAATTGAGCTCTTATTAGGATTCCTAAAGCTTCTTTAAGTTCTAGCAAATAAAATTTTCTCTCAATTATTTTCGACTATAAATGTTTTATAGATTCAATTTCAATGTTTATGTTTATAAAACTCAAGTATACTTAAAATTCAATTGGATCGGGTCATCTATCTACAACTTAATTAAATCTTTACTTGTGTCACAACATATATCATATACATATATTTTCCTAGAGCAATCAAAATTATAAAAAGTTAGGTAAGATATTTTTTATTAACACGAGAAACCCCAAATCAATAAATAAAGTCAGTGGAATTAAAAAGAAAATTTTTGAATTCAATTAGGAAAGGATTTATTAAATTTAGGGTCATTTTGTTTTTTTTCAAAATGACCTCTTTGCTCTTAAACTCAGTTTTATCAAAACTAATACAAAAATAGTCTTATGATTCTGCATAAAATTCTAAGATCCTGTTTTAGTCAATGAAATCATTAAGAATTTTTTTAGAGTCAAATTAAAAAAGAGAAATTAACGATTGCAGATCAGTTTTGCAAAATAGCCAAAATACCCCTAAACTTGGTTTCATTAAGGGATGACTAAAATTTGAGGTGGAAAAAATAAATTGAAGACTTAGAATGAAATAATCTACCAAAATAAAGTGAGAATAAAATAGAAGAAAAATGTCTTACATGCTAAAGATGAGGGACACTTAACAATATGTGTGGTAATTTGGGATAAACTTGGTGATCCCCCTTATACTCCTAAAACCCTAAGGTTTTAGAATTTCTTTAAAAGCCCCCTTTTAGTGTAGAAATTTCAATAGCATCCATCCTCTTTTATTCTCAAATTTCTAAGTTTAAAACCTAAAACATCACTAAAACCCTAAACCCCAATACATAGCCTATTTACTTCTTGTAAGCTCCTAAAAATTTAATAAGTCAATCTAGCGAAGTCATTAAATATTAAAATCATTTTTGAAAGATTAATAGTTAATATCTCACCAATTATAGTTTTCAAAGATTATTAGGTAAATTGATAATGGAATTTTGAATACACTAAAACACCAATCTTCATATATACTTATATATATATATATATATTTGGCAATCTGAAGCATATATGTATAATCCAAGATTTCATATTTGATAATAAGAAGTTGCTTCATTGAACAATTATAAAGAAGTATCAATATTTAAAAAGTATTTTCAAGAGATCTTTACACTAATATATATTGGTATGTTTCCTATATAAATTATAAACCTATACAAACACAACATTTTCAAAGATGATATATTGCAATATGACTATATGTATTCATAAATGAACCTGATAAACTTATATGTTTTTAAAAGATTACATGTTAATATTTATCGTGTATACACTTTCCACAAATATGTAGTAGTACAAGTTACACATAATTAAATCGTAATTACAAATTGGTATATCTTGTTACTTGTAAATTGTATTCCAAGAAAATAAATACAAATTGTATATCTTTCTCAAATTATGTCTTAAAGAATATACCAAATTGTTCTTACGATGTCCCTCTACATATATGCACATAGTGGTTTTGAAATTCTCTTACTAAATTTAAATTCCAATTTGGGACTTTTGCATAAATGACTTAACAAATAGTCATGGCAATAACCATAGGGAAAACATCAAGGAAAACAATATTAAATATATTTAGTTCATTATAAAAAAAAAAGAAAAATGCAAACTCACTAATAATTCAAAATCATATGCGTGATAATTAAACCGGTATAGAAATTAAATCGAATTGTTAATGATCCCCACAATTTAAAATACATTCATAATTACCTAAATGAAATTTTAAAATACATGTTAAAATAATATTACCCATCGATATGACAAGATCAATCATAAGAAAATTTCCATCAATATGATAAGATCAATAATAACAAAACTTATTTTCAATGATTTAATTAGATACCACCAAAAAAAAAAAAAAAATAATACATGAACATGGGCTTACTATAGAATATATAAATATGTGCATATATTGCTGTGATGTAAGAGTGAAACGCTTTAACTCAATTTAAAACCCACCTTTCGTTAAGAAGTTGAGTATAAATGTCAAAAAAAAAAAAAATTGTAAATGGGCTCCCTTGAAAACATGAAGTGGATCCTCATACATGAGATTATACAAATAAGGTTTCTTAATTAATACAATACATTGTATTTTAAACATAATTTAAGGCATATACCTCTGTAATTAAAGCTCGAATTCATAATTACGACAATAGCAAAACTAATATCAGTACTGTTCATAACAATAATATATAAAAATAACCATAATAGCCAACATCTATAAATATAACTAAAGGCTCAAAATTCACCTCGACTATATTCAATAAAGCATGAGCATAAAACATGTAATGATTATTATTCTTTTTTCACATGGCAATAGGATATAAGAGATTCTCAATTAAAGCAAATAGTAAAACCGAGATTATTATTATAATTCTTCATAAATGTGATGGTTGAAATTTTTAAAAGGGATAATTAATGAACATTTAGTTATTCGTAGTAAGAACAAGAGTAATGAATAAGAATAAATAAGTAAATATTAAACACTGCAAACTTTAGTGTTGCTTATTCGTATATGAGCGATAGAAAGGATAATGAAAAATTCTCTCTATAAATCATTTGAAAAAAAAAAAAAAGTAAGGGAAGGAATCAAACCACTCAAAGTGACAAAATAACATAATGATAACCTTAATCTATGTACGTAAGCACGTAGAAGAATTACAAATAGAATCTTAGGGAATGTGACCAAAAGAAAACAAAAAAATTACTTCGTATCAAGTGTTAAAATAATTAGAATTTGCACCATTAGAGCACAAGCCCCTCACGCTGCACGTGCCCTTAGTATGGGCCCTTTCTTTTCCATTTTCATTTTTCTATACCAAAAGAAAAGAAAAAGGGTAATAATAAATTAACTCAACTAACACCCCTTTAGGAGAACTAGCTACTGTAACTTAGTTAAGAAGATCAACCCGTGTCTTCTCCCTTTTGCTTTACGTGGCAGTCTATTCGATAACTTAGGGAAAGTTGAGGTTCAACCCAAGGAATAAATAAAGTTAAGATTGGTTTAGCTAGTTATAGCTCTAAGTATCTTGCTTGCCTATTCGATATTATTCTAGGTGATATTGATTTTGAAGATTCTTTTACTAATAGTGTACCCAAGGATTGTTGTAACCGAATATTTAGACATTTGAGTGAATCTTTATGGTTACTATATTTGCTTATACTTGTAGTATAATGGTATTTTAGTTAATGTAGCATGAAATTGAACTACTTAGGGATATGGGAAATGCATGTGCTAGGTATTGCTTGTTACGTTGTGCAAAGTACTTTAAATTATATGAAATGAAAAATTGAGTGTTATATGATTAATTTCATTATTAGTGTTAAGTATCCATCTTATTTGTTTAATCTTCTCATAAAGAATATAATAACTATTTAACTTAAAACTTGAATAAGGCATTCATTGCATGCTTGCATAAAGAAGGCCGTTAGTATCACGTGGTGGTACAAAGAGACCATACGAAGGTAATTTTTCATCTAATGTAACCTTGCCTTAAACTCTAAAAACTACCACATGTTGGAGATTATAATCCTTTGATTACGGCTCCGTCTACTGATACAATTGCTTAGGGTTATCCACACTTTCGAGCATATATGTATTATTAGATCCTTATTTTAATATATAAATAAAATCTTGTTTGAGCTAGACTCACAATATTTTTATATATTATAATTAATTAATAAAATATTGGGTCAAAGGTGATTTAGCTTAGCGTGGTGGCACTTAGGGCTAATGAGTTGGAATTTGTTTCCTAACCCATAGTATCGAAGGACAAAAATCCATACTATATACAGTTTCTAGATGGCAATATATATTGTTGCATCTTGTGGTTGTACAAGAATGGCATGTTAATGCTTGATAACTTGCTTACTATTATTTGTTGTATGGTATGAAGGAGAATCTCACTAAATAGTAGTAGCTTACAACCAAATAGTTTCTTTTGCAGGTAATTTAAAAGCTAGGGAAAGGGACTAGGATCTGTGTGAAGAGTGTTTCTTCAACTTCAGTCTATTAGGAGGAGTCTAGTTGTACAATTAGTTTAATAGAAATCGCAAACTATAAGAGACTAAGACTGATTATTCATTAAAATCTAGGTTTTTATTTCTTTAAACCCAAGTCAATTAAAACGGTTTACCCAATCTTATTGTTTAGTAGCGGATATGGATTCTCTATGGCTCTAATGAATTGTGGTTTTCTATAGTTATTTTTATATATTAATTAATTATATGTGTTATGACTAAATGTAATTTAATTAGAGTCTTGTAGCCTTTAACTTGTAAGATGGTTCTCATATTGCAAGTACACACACCATATGACAATTTTTAGATATTTTTACTAAGCCCCTTCAAGTTTGTGACACCTCTTAAGTACTTTACTAATCTAAGCGACTTTTGTTGAGAAAATTAGGAAAGTGGGGCAACAAGCTTTGGCTAAATTATTAAGGAGATAAGAGGGTAATTTATCATGCTTAATTAAGGATTAGTGTGCTAAACTTAGTCATAGGTACTAATTAGTTAATTTTATTGCTAATACTTGATTTAGAAGTGGAGAAAAACACTTGTGAGGCTCCATTCAAGTAGCAACTAGTTTGGTGTAGGGAGGAAAGTTTAATTTTTTCAAAGTTAAGTGAGTAAAACAAAACTTGTTTTGATATATGTTGATGAATTTAGACATTAAAATGGATGTTTGATGAAGTTAAGTGTGAATGGAGACTTAAAGCCCTATTACCACCACCTATCATGTGTAGTGTAGGTTTGAATCTTGTTTTAGATTATGATTTGGGTGTTAAAATGTGCTTAAATGGTGTTTTGGGAAGTGATTATTAAGTTAAATGATGAATTAGGAACTAATTGAAGTGTAAATGATACCTAGGATGCTTAATCTTGTGTATTTGATGATTTCAAGATGAATATTTTACCGCTAGTTATTGAAGATTTTCAACATATTCAAGGAATGTTTTGGAGTGCAAATTTGAAATTAATTAAACTTTGATTAAAAATTTAGGATTGAGACAAGCATAGGATTTGGATTGAGATAGGAAATTTTATGATTAATGGAAGAGTATGTGATGCTGCCACCTTCAATGTCATATTTGGATGTTATATGATACTTCTAGATGATGAATGATGATTTAGCCTACTAATCACAATGTTAGATACAAGTTAGAGTGATTGAGAACAAGCTTGATGAATGAATTGCAACATGGGAACAATGTGATTTGTGTTGCCACTTATATGTTTAAATTGAAGAAGTTATCTTGACTTTAAATCTAAATTATATGTCAAAATGTGGTGATTTGATGATTGGCATGATATTTTGTAGATTAGGAAGTAGAATGGTTGATAATTATGGAATATGGAATGTTTTATATGTTGAAATGGATTAAACTAGTGAATTGACAAGTAAACAAGATAATTGAGTTGATGAACTAAAAATTTCCAACAAGGTTAATGGAAATTGAAGTGAAATTTTGGATCCATTTGAAGATTATTTGATAATATAAGGCCTAGATAAAAAATGGTAGATTAAAAGAGGAATTGAGGTGGAAATTTTGCATATTTATCCTAATATTTTGGACTACTACCTCTATTGTGCTTTCCATGTAGAAATCTAAAAAAATGTGTTTGATTATGTTAAATTTGGTCAAATTAGAGTTATAACATGTTAAATGAATGATCTTGTATTGTTTGGATGACAAATGAGGTATGGAAACCGAATTGGAGATGAATGGGTTGCATGTTGGATGTGATGTAATAACTTAGATGTTTTAGGACTATTATGGAGTTTTTAGATTCTCATTTTTTCTCTAATAGTAGGTTTAAATGATGTTCTAGAGGCTAGAAGTGACTTAGAACAAATGGGCTTTGGTTTAGATTGATGATTTAGAACAAAATTGAGCAAGTTATGGGCTTTTAAGTGAGAGATTCATATTTGGGCTGATATATAATTTTTGGGTGACCTAAAATGATTAAAATAAGGATTTTATAGGTAAATTTGGTAGAGGAAGTGATTAAGAGAAAAATGGTTTTGGTTTAATTCAATTTGGACTTCAAGTGAGAAAGTTATGACTTTTTAAAGTTGTAAGCCTCTAGAATAATGAAAATGAATAATTTAGGATAAGGGTTAGATGATTTAAAAAATTTAGGCTAAGGCTAACTCATCCAAATATGCTCATGGATTAACTTAATACCCTCTCCCATGGATGATCCACAAGACAATTAACTTAATTAACTGAATTGGGTTGAATCAAGAATTAATTTAGTGCATAAATTTTAACTAGACTTAATTAAACTTAAATAAGCTTAATGGGTCTAAATCCCAAAATCAATTTGGGGCCTTATCAAAACTAAATGATATAAATAGGTTGCATAACTAATAAAACCCAAAAACCAAATTGAAGACTTCAAATGGACTTGATAATTTGAGTTGGGCCAAGAAATAATAAATATGACACTACAATCATAATGGGCTTAAGTTAAACATATTATCACATTATGGGTTAAAATAGGTTAATTGAACTCAATTGGGCCTAAATAACTAATCAAACTCAACATGGGCATAAAACTAATAATTTGGACTTAAGTAATTTAATTGGCCATAGACTAATCAAATTAGGCCTAGACACATGAATTAAGATAGTAATGAGTTATTTGGGTAAATTAATTAGAATTAAAGTAATTAGGTCCCAAATGGAAAAAAATCATGTTAATAAACTTAATTAGGATTAGTGGGCCCAAATCAAAAAATAATTGGACCCACTCCTCTTTAGGGCCCAAAACTCTAAGTAGGTTTAACAAAAAATACATAGTGTGAGACTTAAAGTGGAAATAATAGACATGAAAATCATAGTAGGCCTAGATTAAGCATACTAATTGAAAATGGGTTTAAGTTGGATGGAATTATCCATAAAGGGCCTAAATGAATTAATTGGGCTTGTACTAAAATTATTGGATTTAGAAAACCTAAATGGGCCTAAGTTGATGAATTAGATTATTTTAGACTCAACTAAACTAACTTAGCTAGATTTAATAAACTAAATAGTTAACTAAATGGGCATAGATCAATAGTTTAGACCTAAACAAATTAATGTAGATAATAGGTAAATTGAATTGAGTAATAAATCATAGTGGGCTTAATCTTACCGAAAATGGTAAGGTCCATTTCCTTTTCTTGATTTCATTACCCATATGTGCCTAAGTTAAAAATAAGATATGAATTTAAAATAATATATTGAATTTACTAAACCTAAAGCGATTAAATAATTAATTTACATAATTAGGTTAGTTAATTAACTTGATTACCTTAATTAATTAAACTAATTATATTAAGTTGATTAACTAACTTAATTATCTAAATTAATTATTTAATCACAATGAACTTAATTAGTCAACAATTACTTTAGTGGGATCAATTTTAAATCAATTGAGTTCGCTTTCTTTTAGGGTCTAATACCTTAAATGGGTTATATTAAGACATATACACATAAAGTTAGAAGACAATAAGAAACTTAGAATTAAAATGGATGAAAGCCTAACAGGCTTGACTATAAAGAATCTAAATAAGTAAGATATAAATTAAATTAAGGATTAATAGAGATTAGATAATTAAATTAATAGTTAACATGTATAATAACATGAATTAATTAAATTAATAAATCTTATAACTAGTATGTGCCTTAGATATATAGAAGCTCAAGAACCTAAACCTTTAATAATACTAATAATAACTAATTATTTGAGTAAAGATTACTAACTTTTAACTTCTTTGAATTGCATAATAATTAAAATGATTGTGATCTTTAGGAATTAGTGTTTTAGCTTCAGAAAACCTTCAACTTTCTTGGCACGTAGTAACATGCGTGTTGCTTGGTAGAGAAGAAAACTTAAACTAAGCTAATGATCAAACTTGGTTAAGTATCTAAGTGTTGCATGTGCATTCTCATCTAGAGTCAATTAGTGATGCCTTAGGCCTGACTAAGGTTGTGGTCTCATTTCAATAACTTCGATGGTTAGGTGTTTAGGCCATCAAGGAATGGACCAGCAGATAATTAATAGGTAAAGTTGCATAAAATAATTGGCCCTATAAGTGGAGAGATGGTATATTAGGAGTTATTTGGGGTTATAGCCTTATAGGTCTTGATGGACAATATGATAGAGTTAAAACATGATAAGTGAGGAGTGTATAATAGTGACGACATTTAGAAGAAACGACTTAGTTGTAGTTTCATGATGTGAAGTCTAACTGCTCCTATCAACCCCTAATTACTACTATAGTGGAATTGGACCCTAAGTCCCCCTTCATGTTTTCTTGAGTCATGAGTATTCTTGCACTGATTGTTTGCATTAATTAAGATAAATATAAAGGTAGCGTTTGGTTAACATCAAAATCCGGTACTAGACAAGACAAAATGTTTTGTCCTCCATTTGGTTGCCATTCATGAAGAAAGTACAAGACAAAAAATCAATCTAGTACTGGATAAAATCACAAATTTTTATACCCCGTGTAATTTGGTATAAAAAAATACGGTACTGGACAAAAAATCAATTTTTTTGAAATCCCTAACTTGCCCTTCATACTTCTCTTATTTAGCTGCTGCACATGAAACCCTTTCATTCGTGAGTCTTTTTCCTCTAACTTTGCACCACCTTGGGATAGAGGAAGTACGAAAGCCTAGCGTTGCTCCTTCACTGACGCTCATCGTAGAATTGGTTGCAAGTTCGAACATCGCCATTGTCAAGCTAGAAGTCGTCATCAGGTTCGTATGTTTTCGTTTCTTCTCACATTCTTGCTTCCTTTTCAATGTTCATCACATGCTTGTTAGTTGTTGCCGTTTGGTTGTCCCCCAGTGCTCGCTTGCTTTTCTAGAGTTGTCACTTGCTGTCCGTGTGTTGGAAAGCTTAGACATTGTTAGGGTTCGAATGCATGGTGCACTTTAGGGGGTTTATTGGTTTAAGCTTAGAATGGGAAGTAGGATGATCTTACTCTACCGTCGGTGCTGCTGTGGATGAATGGGAAGTAGGATGATCTTGTATCTCTTGTAGAGTAGTTTTCAACTAGGTGATGCTAGCATTAGTGGGTTTCAACTCAAGATGATCTTGTATTTGTTGGACTTGCAAAAACTTCATGAAGCTTCGATGGATAGTGTTGTGATGACAACAGATGTTGGAGAAATCAACATCATTGTGTGTTATTGTCTATGTTCTTTCCGCTTAAGATATTCAATGGAATTAATTCTCATAAAACTACAAGTCCCTAAAACTTTTAGAGGAGATATTTTACCTAAGGATCTCTTATTTGCTAATCAACCCACAACTTTGTTACATGTTTTCAATTGGCTATTTTCATAAAACTACAAGTCCCCAATCTCATAAAATGTTTTCAATTGGCTATGGAATATAGTTGCACATCTTGAAGAATAGGTGAATGTGATGCCTCTACAACTGTTGAAACTAGAGCAATAGCTACCAATATGCATTACCAAAATCGTGAGGCATGCTAGGCAGGTTCTTTGATAATGTCAGATCATATCAGTTACTACCATCATGGCATTTGTTGAATACATCAAATTCTAGTCTCAAAAATATGGAAACAGAGCATTGTTTCCCCTCGGTTAATGTAAAGAGTGTATGCTCAATACATCACATTCTCATCTCTTTTTCTTTGTGTTTTTTCTGCCATTGTTCTCAAGTCAACAATTGGATCTCAAATTCTATTAACATGGCAGCCTCTAATGTGTGATTTGAGTAGTGTAACGACCATGTAAGAGGATATAATCAATCATATTTCTTTGGTGGTACATGAGAAGCGAGGACTTGATAGTGTTTTACACATTTTTTGGTGGTTACTAGTAGTTAGCATTCTTCCCCATGCAACCTCTATTTCCAAAAAAGAAAAGTTTTAGGTGGAAAAGTACATATCTAGATGTTCCTCAAGGTATCATCTCCCTTTGCATTTAGATCCAACAATATCTACTCACCACCCATTTATCTTTGAGACTTAATACTAGCCTCCCTCTATTCTCCAAGTCTAGTTTATCTCGATCTTGCTAGTGCTTGATTTATTAGGATATTGTATCATGTAAAAGAACCTATTGAATCAACCAGTGAAATGCTTCTTTTCCATTCCCTTCATTGTTGCAAATACTAGCTCAAGCATTTATTAGTTCATGAAGCTCAATAGATTGCCTAACCCATATAAATGAGAGAACATTTATGCTAGATAACAAGCAAATGATCTCCTTCTAGCTGCTACGTTAAGGCTCGTCGAATAGGTAATAAAGTTTTTACAGACAAAAAACAAGAATGTCGAAACAAAGTTGATGAAACCCTCTATCACGTGAAACTATGTCATAAGCAAAGGAGAAGTAAGTAAATCATAATATACCCTAAGAAGTAGTGAAATATTATTGTAGGTAAGCCTATGTACACGAATAATTAAACCCATGAGCCACTTGATATATGTGGCCATGTCGAAACAAAGTTGTGAGTTATGTGTTTGCTTGGTGGACACTAGGGAGAAAAACATAATGGAAGGAGGTATGTTTTTGATGTTGTAAGTCATTTGCTATGTTTTTGGTATGTTTATTGAATTTAGATTATGCAGCATATGATGTTGTCTCTTATGTTTTGTGTTATGAAAATGATGTGAGGATCCCCAACGTTACACTCATATTGCTTTCCTTCGATATGTCATATAGATCATGTATCATCATGGATTTCTTATTTACCTTCTTGGATGGAGAGTCTATATCAATATGCTTGTAATGGCTACTACTAGTTTCTATTATATGAACTTTGTTTTGAATAGAAGAGTAGAGAGGGGTGTATTGAATGAGTGATCATTAGCTAGATATGAAACACGTCGAGGAGTGATTGATTCACTTATTAGTGAAAGTGATACGAATTGTTTATGGGAATTAAGGATGTGTAGGAATATTTTTGAACATATTTGTGAACTCCTTAGGGTACGAGGGGGAATGCATTGTAATGGAAGAGCAACAGTTGAAGAACAAGTTGCAATTTTTGTTAACATCCTTGCACATCATACAAAAAATAGGAGTATTCAAGTGAGATTTTGTAGATTAGGTGAGACTGTTAGTAGAAATTGTCATCAAGTGTTAGCTTATGTGTTAAGGATACAAGATATCTTACTTGCAAAACCCAATCCAGTACCAAAAGATTGCATTGATGAACAGTGGAAATGGTTTAAGGTTATACAATTTTTTTTTTATGTACCTTCTGCTTATCGACGATGGTCATGATTACTTATAATACAATATAAATTTTTTTGTTTGTTTGGGAACATATTAAGGTTGCCTAGGAGCATTAAATGGTACCTATATTGCAGTTACAACACCGTTTGCAGATAAACTTAGGTATCGAACAAGGAAAGGGCATCTTGCAATGAATGTCATGGGTGTATGTGATAGTGACATGAAATTTATCCACATATTAGCAAGGTGGGAAGGGTCTGCTTCAGATTCTAGAGTATTACGTGATGCAGTCATTTGATCTAATGGATTGAGAGTTTTACCTGGTATGCACTTTACAAAAGAAAATTGTTTTCATTTTATCTATTCAATTGAAACCTTTCGTGTAAATTTATGTGGTTACATTTCTTTTTAGGTTCATATTATCTAGTGAATGGTGGATATTCCAATGCACTAGGATTCCTTTTCCCTTTTAGAGGGAGGCGTTATCACATTCAAAAGTGGGCTACAAGTCAACGTAGGCCTCAAAATCGTGAGGAATTATTTAACTATAGACATGCAAGGGCAAGAAATGTTGTAGAGAGATGTTTTGGAATTTTAAAGAAACGATGGTGTATTATAAGGAGTCCATCATTTTATGCCATCAAAATACAATGTCGAATGATTCTAACTTATTGTCTACTACACAACTTCATTTGAATGTACATGCCATTAGACCCGTTGGAGCATGCTATAATAGAAGGTGATGAAGTTCCAATTAGAGAAAATGGAATTGATGCAATTGAAACGATAGAAGCTACTGACGAATGGACTGAGATAAGCAATACCTTAGCACAAGAGATGTACGATGAATGGAGGGCACGTCATAGGAACTAGAATGTCACTAATTGTTGTACTTTCTTTGATTATGTATCTTCGATCAGTGTCACCATTGATTTTTCATTAGTTATATATTATTGAAATCATTTGGTTGTTGAATTTTCAATTTTATGATGTGATGTCAATTGAAATATTTTATCCACTGTTTATATGCGTGACTTACATTTTATTTGTTTGCTTTTTGACTTACAATATGGATTGGTTTACAGTCATGGACAGTAAGGATAAAAAAAACTAAGCATTTTTAGAGCCAAGTTGAGGAAGAAACGTTATTGATAGTGCTAGAGGAGTTAGTTTTTGAAGGATACAAAGGAGAAAATGGCACTTTTAAGAATGGGGCTCATGAAGAAGCTTTAAAAATGATGAAAAGTCACATTCTAGAAATCAATCTCAGTGTCAGACAAATTGTTAACAAAATGAAGAGGTGGTCAATTAAGCTAGCGGAGGCTGTTGACATGATGAATACTAGTGGTTTTGGTCGGGATGATGTTAAAAAATGTGTCATAGTTAACAGTGATGCAGTCCTTGCCGAATATATGGTGGTATAGTTAACATTATCTTTATTTTGAAATATACTCATTTTTTTAAAGTTAATTCTTTGTTGTTATAATGACTATTTCTATTGTTTTGTAGAAACATCCAAAGGTTAGTAATCATGCCAATAAGGAGTTTAAAGAGTTTGAAAGGCTTCAAGGGATTTTTGGAAAGGATAGAGCAAATGGAAAAAAGGCTGAGACACCATTAGATGTGACACAGAACTTACAAAATGAGGGTGAAGATACTTTTGATGAAGACACGGAGTCAAAACAAGTGCTACAGTCTACTGAAGCCTCTAGCTGTGCCTCACATGATCCATCTATGCGACCGACTCGCAAGCGTCCTATGGCGGAATATGCTGCAGAGTTTATATCTACATTTCAAAAGAGCATAAGTGATGTTAGGAGTGATTTTGCTTTACTTGCAGGGAAAATTGCTAATCCTCCTAGGGATGATATTGTTACAGAGTTAAAAACGTTAAAATTATTGGAAAATGAAGAGTTAGATGTTCTTATGCAAATGGCGACAAATCCACAATATAAAAAGTTTTTTTGGAGTCTCTAAGGAGAATAGCGCCTAGCATTTGTTAGGAAAATTATCAGTTGATGGAAAACATGTTTGCAGTATTTGTGTAATTGAGACTTCTTTCATTAGCTTTGTATTATCGAAACCTCTCTACCTTTGTTTAGTACCTTGTAGGGTTAAACTTATTTTCACATTTTGTAGAAGTTGTAACCTCATGTATCTCCTGTAATAGAGTTGCTAGATTTTCTATCATATGTAGTTGGCAAGTTATAATCATGGAAACTACTTTGACTCTTCCTTGATATGATTATTATCTTATCTATGTCCTTTCTACCTTATCCTTATGAAATATAAAAGGTGTTATTTTATTAAATATAACATAAATTTTTACACGAATTATTTAATATAATATATTAAACCTTTAAATCGTTTTTTCTTATAATAATATCAAATATGTATAAATAACCATGATATAATTAAAAAGGACAAAACTATCAAATTTACTATGTTCAGTCTAGTACTTTGCAATCCAAACACTGAACAGCACAAAAATCCTTGTCCAATACTGAACAAACGAAACGTGGTACAAAATTTTTTTTGTCCAATCCTTCTTGTTTTGTACTGTTCAGTACACCTTATTATGTCTAGTACTAGTAACCAAACGCTACCAAACTGTATGATTAGTTGTTGCATTATAATGTAAGCCTACTTGACATCTATATATGTTTGCATCACTGTGTATTGGGTTCTTGTAGCTTATTCCTTTTCTTTTTCAAGTGAAGATGACTCTTCGATGGATCTCTTTACAACTCCATGGGTTACTGCTTTAAAAAGGAGTTTCAAACATAAGTGAGTGGCATAGCTAATAATGAAGACCATTGGTTAGATTGTTTTAAGACTTTAGATTTATAAATGGTGCTAAACTTTTGTTAAGAGGATTGTTATATAAGTTGTATTGAACTTTACAAATCTTTATGTTATTTCAGGTTTGGAAGGCCTTAGAATCTTTAGTTGTTTTTTGGAGTTTAGAATTGATAAAGGTATCAATCAACCAAAAGTCACCAATAATCAATTGCTTTACAAAGTAATTAAAATGATTTTAAGGTTCTAAAATCATATTAGAAACCCACTTAGTCAATTATAAACCTTATATGACTCATTTAAGTAAAGCACATGATAGACTATCTTGCCTTTTAGGTTTTAGGACATAACATAATAAGCATCATATCTTGCAAAAGTATTATTTCTATTAGTATGTTATATAATATATTTATCTCATGAATTTGTAAAGTTATAATTGCTTGCTTGATGAATTTTTGCAAGTAATTTCCTTTGTTTTGTTATGCTTTTTCATCGAAAATTTGTTATGTTATAAAACTTCCATGAAAGTAATATTAGTGATATACTTTTAGCATTTACATGTTTATTAAATATCGATACAATTGGTTTTAAATCTTCATTTATACCTATAGGTACTAGCTGCATTATTGGTGTTTGAGTATTACTACTACAATTAATAATATTATTTATTATCCTTAAATAGTTGTTAGTATTATTTTATTAAAGAATATAAGATTTATTTTTAAGCTATATGTAGCCTAATATGTATCACTTATTATAATAGTGCCTAATAGACTATCATAATGATTCAAACAATTCTTCTTTTCTTTTCTTTATTATTATTAATATCATATTATTATTATTATTTTGGCTAAATAATGGTTTAGATAATTCATGAATAGCATCTCATGTAGTGAGGTATGATTATTCATATGCTTCTTATTTATACCTTTTGTGATGTTTTTCAACTAAATCTTAAATATGAGTTATTTATAATTTACTAGATTGGAAAGTTTTAATTTTAGAATCTTATTACTTAGTAATCCATTGATATATGCTTTTTCTATAAAATATCATATTTTGGAATTAGCAATTGTATTATGTGACTATCTTGTTTTGTCTTCTAATCATTTTTATTTACCTTTCTAGTCTTTCATTATGCTCATATAATTTTGTCATATTTTATCATATCAATTAGTTAATTTTATTGCTAAAACTTGATTTAGAAGTGGAGAAAAACACTTGGGAGGCACCATTCAAGTTGCAACTAGCTTGGTGTAGGAAGGAAAGTTTAAATTTTTCAAAGTTAAGTGACTAAAACAAAACTCATTTTGATATATGTTGATGAATTAGACATTGAAATGGACGTTTGATGAAGTTAAGTGTGAATGGATACTTGAAGCCCTATTACCACCACCTGTCTTTTGTAGTGTAGGTTTGAATCTTGCTTCAAATTATGATTTGGATGTTGAAGTGTGCTTAAGTGGTGTTTTGGGAAGTGATTATTAGGTTAAATGATGAATTAGAAACTAATTGAAGTGTAAATGATACCTAGGATGCTTAATCTTGTGCATTCGATGATTTGAAGATGGATATTTTAATGTTAATCATTGAAAATTTTTAGCATATTCAAGGAATGATTTGGAGTGCAAATTTGATATTAATTAAACTTTGATTAATAATTTAGGATTGAGACAGGCATGAGATTTGGATTGAGATAGGAAATTTTATGATTAATGGAAGAGTATGTGATGCCGCCATCTTCAATGCCATATTTGGATGCTATATGATACTTCCAATTTACACTTAGTGAACAAAATAGCCTACTAACCGGTCACTAACAGACGTGGCGCATAGATAGTAACCCCTAAACCTGCATAGAAATTTTGTAAAGCTCCCTAAAACTCCATGGTACAAAAAAACATATCCATATTCACGTAATCCAATGAAAAGAACACATGTCCATGAATTACTCAAAATAAGTTATAAGCAATTCAAGTGCAGTTTTAGGAGTTAATTCATTTTATTAGATTAAGTTTTGTTCTATCAAAACTACATATGAGCCTGTCGATTCAGCATTTTCTAGGTTTTATTTATTTATTTTTGCATCTTCACGATGTTTTTTTCTAGAATTTTGAACCTCTAATTCTTGTTGTGAATTTTCAATAGATGGATTTTCTTCCTCTACTAAAATAACATAGAATTTATTATCAATAAATTATACATCTCTAGTTTTGATAATAACATTAGACTCTAAATCTAATATTTGATAGTGCTTTGAATTTTGAGCATAACCTACAAACAATCCTTTTAAGGGCCTGCATCCTTTTGGTGAAAGATTTTATTTTGATAATCAACATTTGAGTAACAAAATGTCAACTCAATGTAGTAGTTAACTTGTTTGAATAGTTTATAAGTAGAGCATATAGTTGATAAATTGCAGTTGAATTTATTTTTAAGCGAAGTAGGCTAATTCATACAGATTACTGGTTTTTGACACAAAACCAACCTTAATGTTTAAGTAATTTATATCTTGCAAAACGAAAGTATTACATGTAGTAAGATGGTGTATTATAGAAAACAAACAAGAACTAATAGGCCTGCAGAGTGACAGCCAAAATAATTTGGTAAATAACCAATAGATAGTAGTGTGTGTATATATATAGTACCGCATCATAGAATAATAGATAGGGGTAAGTGGTTAATTTTGGAAAATTATGAGTGAGAGAAATGAAGAGATTTCTTGAGAAAGTTTTGTATGCTTGATTTCTTTTTCCATTGAGATTTGTATGCATGATTTGCTTCTACAAGAAAGGAGTTTTATGGTGAATCGATGGTATATGCAAATATTTTTAGAAAAACATGAATATTATCACAAAATGTTTTCCATATTCTCAATATTTCTGCTTAACACTTATTGAAATTTAAAGTGATGATATTTATATCACTACAAAAATTTCTATATTTAGCGATGTTTGCATATTTTTCAAACATCGCTGATTTTAATATACTTTAGTCATGTTTATTAAACGTTGTAAAAAATATATCATTAGCGACGTTTATAAGTAAAGTGAAATATATAAATTATATTTGAATAACTTTTTCCATAATTTTTTATTTTAATGAAAAAAATAATTTTGTTCTTTTGTTTTTTGTAATAAACCATTTTTTTTATTTGATGGGGCTTTTTTAAAATAAAAGGAAATTGTTTTTATTAAAAAGAAAAAAGAAATTGCTTTAGCGAGTGGGTCAGGTAGGAAAAAGGGAGCAAAATGGGGAAGAGTTGAATCAGTCTTATAGCCAAAACAACTTCTAGCAAGCTCATTCCATTGATCAAAGCATTATAAAATCCCTTTCCCTTAGGTTGCTTAGACGAAAGAAAGCAGCAATGCGCTAATTTGAAGAACAAAGTGATTGCAATCTAATGCTATCTCTTGGTGGAGGATTGAAGATATCAAGTAGGAAATGTGAACCCTACTCCTGTTTTGTTATGAAGGTATGATTTTTGTTAGAAAGCATTCACAAAAATTAGGGTTTCGAAGAAATTGTTTGGGTGATTGTAATTTTTTTTTTTTAGGTTTGTTTAAAATGTAGCTTCCGAACGTTACTAGTAGCATTGTTCTTGTTCAATAGCATGTTGCTACTTCTCCATTCGTTCATTTTGGTTGAACAATGAATTTGGGGTCTAACAATAGCTTTGTTGTCTACTCCTTTCCCAATTTAATTAATTGAATGTAGGGCATAATTGTATGCAAAATGAAGCTATGCCATTATGTTGTGTGATGTTAAGATACTATGTTGTCCTGTTATGCCATGTTGTTCTATTATGCCTTGTTTGTTGGAGAAAAGGGGGTTTGATTTACTTAAGGTCATTGATCTTGAAGGTGTTTACAAGACACAACTTCTTAAGTTGCTTAGGAAATCTACAACCAGCTCATTTGAAGAACTAAAGGACACTAGGCTAACACTGTCGCTTTCTTGAGGTAAGTAGCTTACCGCATTCCCAATGTAATCAATTGAACATAGGGTTGTGAATGTGTGCAAAATGATGTTGTGTTGTTGTGTTGTATGATGTTAGGATATTCCTCATTTTAGTTATGCCTTGTTTCAAAGATTGTATGATGATTCCTAATACATATGTACCCTTGTTTATAAGCAAAGATATGTGGCAAGTTACTAATGTGACTAAGAGTCAAGTATCACTTAGACATGAATAGGTAGTTAGAACATGAAGTGGACTCTTTGAATTATCAAAGAAGGGTGTAATGGTTATGGTGAGGGTTTAAGTAGAAACATGAGCAATATGACGGATATCACTCACCACCAAACACTACATGGCCAGAATCACCACTTGATCATATGCACAGGTAGTAACCTGAGGCCATTAGCTACAATCCTTACTAAAAGGATTAATAACAGTAAGGAAACTAAACTTGGAGTATGAACTCACAAGAATAAGGGGTTAAAATGTATTCAATGATAATCAAGATAAGCTAGCTTACAAAATGTTTGTCTTAAGGTTACAAGGATAAAAGGAGAAAGGCTAAACAATACATGTCAGAATATCCCTCCTATCATAACTTAAAGGGTAAAAATGTAAAGGAAGAAAAGGGAAAAATTTATACATTCACACGCAATTATAGGAGTTAAGGACACATATGTTGTTTAGGCACTAGCTCTATTTTTAGAAAAAGAAGACAAGCTATATGAGGGTAGGTTAAGTTCCTCCTTCAAATGATGGGTAGAGGCTTAAGGTGAGAATAAGTTAAATAATAATGTGGCAAGGATTCAAATAGGTCTAAAAACATCAGGGTAAGGAGGTCTAAGTTATATGAACTATAGGAATGGGTCATGACATCATCCTAAGTTGAGTTGTCTAGTGCTTCTTTAGCTCAATGAATAGTGAGAAGGTAGTAATAGCGTGATAGGTGGTGTAGGTTGTAGCCAAGGATAAAGGTTGTCTCATCCTTGATTAGTTGAGAACTTAATATATGATGTGTTAAGTTCTATATTCCTTGGAGCCTAGTTGAGGTGAGTGCCCTAGAAGTCAAATTCCTATCAAAATAATCAAAAGTTTCAGAGGTTCAATGGTACAGAATTTGCATGGTTTAGTTGTGGAGGTAGGGTTGATTGGTATCTTATAGTTAAGGAAATTGAGATAATCACAAGTTAAGATTTTAGATTTTTTTAATGTTTTTATTTTTTTTTCTTGGGGAATTTGTTGATTTAAGGATCTATATTAAGATTATGTAACAACAAAATTGAATCATCAATTTAGATATAATGCTACTCTGTTTTATTCCGATTAAGGCGTTCCGATCATCAAAATAGTTGTGATTGGTTTTGTAATTTTTTTTTTCCAATTGAATTTTTTAGACATACCTATGTAAGTCATTTTTCTTTTATGTCAATGTTGAATTTTTGTAGTCTTTGAAAGCTAGAATTCAGGCAACCTTTTAATCTCTATAATTGGTTTCATTAAGTAACCCCCTTCACTAACTAAGATTTAAGTGATTGATACACATAGGAAAACTAAGTAGAGAATGGTTGAATGAGTTGATACTGTGGAAATAGCAACACAGTTGTATTTGAAATGTTTTCATGTAGAAGTTTGGAGTTTAGTCTCTTAGCTAGCATGCTTAATTCATTATGTACTTGAAGTTTAGAGCATTTTAGCGTCCTCTTTAGGTTCTAGGACACTTGAAGATTGTAGAATGCTTGATGAAACTTTTCTCGCCTTAATCCTAAGATTGTTACTGTTGTGAATAACGAAAATGAGAGGATTTTATCCATCAATTTAGCTTAATCCACAAGCTTATCACAAAAGTCATGTAAAATATATTAAAGGTAGTGGTTTCTAAAATTAATTTTCATTTGAAATCATTTTTAGTAATAGATAGCAAATACAAGATGTAGCTTTAATTGTGAAGAATGGCTCCTATTTCAGGATATTGTAGGTGTCATTTGCAAGTTAAACATTGAGTGGCATCTATTCTTCTATATTTAAATTCTTTCATATTTTTGGCTTGGCTTAACTTGGCTGTGTATGTTGTGAACATCACCTTTGCTCACTTTGACTCCAATTTCCCAGACAATCTAACCAACCATGTAGCTTTTAACACACACACACACACATGTTTTTTAGAAAACTATCATAAATGCAAATCCTTGTTTTTGTTATTGTAAACAAACCTTCTTATTTTGTCCACATTGATGAAATTACAAAGCAAAGAATGAAATTTGTTGGTTTAACAAATATAGTGTGTCAAGGTTAATTTAATCAACTTTTTTTTTGTGTTCTTTGTTGTAGAATGATTTATGGATTGTATAATGATTCCTAATACTCTAGCCGTAGAATACATGGGACGTGAAGTATACAAATATAGCTATGTTGCCCTATTATGCCCTATTTGACAGTGCTAGGAAAGCTTCCATAGTTCTTAAGAAACCTACCTTCTTTCGAGACATGGGACGTGAAGTATACAAATATAGCTACATTACCCAATTCACCTCCTAAAAGCTCATCAATTGCCTTATCAACCATCAACAATCATGAGTGTACCATCTAATTCTACATTACTTAATTATTGCTAATTACTAATAAGTGCGTTGTAGCTTCTAAATTCTTGAGAATCTTCCTTTTTTGTTTTGTTCTGCAGTTGAATTTTAGTAATGTTTACTGAATTTGCTATATTAGCTTGTGGTGTATTTCCTTATAGCAATGCATATTCATATCTTGTATATAGAGGCATACAAGATGACCATTAGCATTTGATTTTGACATTGTGCCTAAGCATAATAACAGTAATTCTTAGATAGTAAGTTGGATTGGTGAGGGGTTTAGCAATGCTTCATCTTCGTTGTCGAGCGAAGTAGTATTATCTCCCCATGGTTAAAGCTTAGTCAGTGTTAACTTAAAGGGTAATTTGTGATTTTTTTTATACCTTTGCTTGATCTTGTTTGATAAAGACTATGTTGTAGGCTTGATAGTTCTTTGTATTGAAGAAGAATAATAAGTGAAAGATGAGATGTTTCAGTCCAATTTATTAGATATCATACTCAATGTCATATTTATAACATTCGACATATAACTACAGTGTTGACTTAATATTTGACTTAATGTGGATTTTTTTTTCTTTTGTAATACGTATGGGAGTTTTATTAGCAATTTCACTAATTCTTTAGGGTCCTTATATTTCCAAACTAAGTAAAGTTACAAGTTCACATTGTAAATGCTTATATGTTTATAATTTTAGGTCTACTTTACTTTAAAATAAAGTTCATTATATGTTTAACATTTAAGAACTAATGTTTTCATTATATGTGTGTAAAATATGATTGATTTGCTATGGGATTCTTTTACAGTTATGGATAAGAGTTGGATGAATTATAATATTGGAAGTGAAGAGTACAAATAAGGTATTGAGTTTTTCATTGCATACTTATGCATGAAGTAGGAAATGCTTAAACATGTCCGCGCACACTATGAATGTAATAAGAGCACACTTGCTTGTTGATGGGATAGATATAACTTATCGTTGTTGGATATACCATGGTGAGGAGCTAACCATTGAATTTCTAAGGAGAACTCCAGGTAGGATTCATCACGAAGAATATGATTTTAGAACATACAGAAGCGAGGGGTTCAATGAGGAAAATGACAACGACATAGACAGACTTGATGAGATGCTAGAAGATTTAGAGGCATTTATTGACAATCAAGTTGAAGGTCCAACTCCTATGGATGGATTTGATTTCCCACCCAGTTTTGTTAATGGTCTATGAGTTGACTCGCAACAAGAGCTTTATTCGGGGTCTAAGATATCAAAATTCTCATTTATCGTGAAGCTACTTCACTTAAAAGTATACAACAAGTGGAGTATTAAATCTTTTGATATGCTTCTCCAATTTCTTCATGATCTGATCCCAAATGAAGAGTCACTTCCTAAGTCATACTATCATGCAAACAAGTACTTATGGGGATTGGGCATAGGTTGCCATTACATTCATGCATGCAAATATGATTGTTGCTTGTTTTAGGGTAGTAACAAGCACCTCACACAATGCCCCACATGTGGTATCTCAGGGTATAAGGTGTGTGGTGGATCTAAGAAGGGTATTCCTCAAAAGGTTTTGCGTTACTTTCCTATGAAACCAAGGTTGCAACACCTTTTCATGAAGGCTAAAGTCACTTAAAAAATATGTTGGCATAAAGAGGAACATAAAAAAAAAGGGAACTATATGGGTCATCCTATAGATGGGCTATCTTGGGTCAATTTTGACATGAGTTTTCCAAGAACTCTTGCAATGTCGGGTTAGGGCTAGCCAGTGACGGGTTTAATCCCTTTAGATCTATGAGCCAATCATACAGCATGTAGCCTGTGGTTCCACTTACATATAACTTGCCACCTTGGATGTGTATGAAGAAAGAGTTCTTGATGATGTCATTATTAATCCCAGGACCTAAAGCACCGAGGAAGGAGATTGATGTCTACTTGCAGCCTCTAATCGATGAACTTAATGATCTTTAGGTTAATGGATTATGAACATATGATGCATATTTGAAGTCTTCTTTCAAAATGCATACCTCTTTGTTGTAGACCATCAATGACTTTCCAACCTATGGCAACTTGTCTGCGTGGAGTACAAAAGGCCACAATGCTTGTCCAATATGCAAAGACCAAACATTGTTAATAAGGCTTAACAACAAGATTGGATATGTTGGTCATAGAATGTGGTTACCGAATGACCATCGGTGGAGGCGTAACTTAAAATTCGATGAAATGCGCGATTATCGTGAAGCCCTTAAATAATATAGTAGTAATGATATTCTTCACCTATTACAATCTGTAATAGATGTGCCTATGGGAAAGCATCCTGACAAATTTAAAAGAATCCATTATGCTGATGGGTTTTACGAGACAAAAAGGTCAATATTCTTTTAGTTACCATATTGGTCAAAGTTGATGCTTAGGCATAATTTTATGCATATTGAGAAGAATATTTGTGAGAGTGTTCTTAATACAATTATTGGGGTTGAGGGTAAAACAAAAGACACCTATAAGGCTCGGCTTGATCTAGAAGACCTTGGCATTAGGAAAGACTTACATTTGTTAAAGCGGCCCAATGGTAAGTATTCCATGCCATGTGCTAGTTATTCATTGAGCACTAGCGAGAGGAGATCGTTCTGTAAGTTTATAAGGGGAGTTAGATTACTCGATGGTTATGCATCGCATATTAGTCAATATGTCAATAATTCAAACTCAAAGCTTTCTGGTCTGAAGAGCCATGATTGTCATGTCCAGCTAAAAAGGCTATTACCTATAGGTATTTGTGGCATATTGCCTAAAGAAGTCACCATGGCTATAATCGAGTTTGGAACCTTTTTTCAAAAGCTATGTAGACGCATTCTAAATGTGGAAGAGGTACAAAAGATGCAGAGTGATATTGTCACCATACTATGTAAGCTAGAGTTGATCTTTCCCCTTGCTTTTTTTAACATTATGGTGCATCTAGCTATCCACTTGCCTTGAGAAGCATTGTTGGTTGGACCAATTGCTTATTGATGGATGTATCCCATTGAGAAGTATGATATTAGTTTTCATATTCACTAGTTATGTGTTAGTATTATTATACCTTCTAACACTTTATGTAAATTCATGAGTGTAGTTACTTGGGTTTGTTAAAGCAATTTGTTAGAAATAGAACTTATCCAAAAGGCTCCATTATAGAAGCATATGTTGTTAACGAGTGCTTGACTTGGTGCTGGCTTCACTTAGAAGACATTAAAACAACATTTAATCATCTAGATAGGAATTTTGATTCCTTGGAAAAAGGTGGTGTTAATGTTTTCACCAACAGAGTTGGCCTCATATCCCCTCCTATATATGTTGTGTTATCAAACAACAAGGTTGAAGTCATGACATGGTATATCATCAACAACTGTCATGAAATTCAGCCTTATATAGAGTAAGTGTGAATAGGAGCCTCTCAAATTTTACAAGATTGCTATGAATTAATGACTAACCTAAGTTGAAAACTGTAATGTAGGGAACATAAGATCATTTTAAGAGCATAATATGGTGACAACATAGATGACATCCATAAAAGGGAATTTCATCAATGGTTCATGGATAAGGTAAACACAATAATATAATGTTGTGTCTAATTGAGAAGTTAAATTTTTAAGATAAGCATTCACTTTTTAATTTGTCGATGTTGCAAATGAGACCATGCTATGATAGTTTTGACCCAGTGCTTAGTGCATTATATGCATTGTCCATAGGGCCCGATTCTTGCTACAAGAGATGTAGCAAACTAATATATAATGGTGTTTGGTTTCACACATCAGAGTTTGATAGTAGGAAGAAGACTCAAAACAGTAGAGTTCTTGTAAAGGGGAATCATGGGGATGTGCAGGCATCAATAGAATTTTATGGGGTTGTTACAAATATATATGAGTTCAATTACATATAAAACAACAGAGTGTTCATATTTATATGTAAGTGGTGGGACATAGATAGCCGACATCATAACGTTAGAATTGAGAATAGCATTAAGAGTATTAAGGTCACTCATACTTGGTATGTAAATGACCCATATGTGTTGGCATCACAAGCTAAACAAGTATATTACTTGGAGGACATGAAGTTAGGTGCTAATTGGCATGTGGTGCAATGTTTTAAGCATCATCATATTTACAATATAGACTATTTAATTGGTAATGTAAATTTGTTCACCAATGTGGAGGCTCAATTAGTAGATGAGAGCCTGGATGATCTAGTCATTAAGGATGGGGGAAAAGGATATGAGCAACATTCAGTTGTCAATTGTGATGTTGATGTGCTATTAAGAACTGATATGTGTCCTGATACAATCCAAGGAGAATTAGTAGAAAGGATAGTTGAAGTATCTAGTAGCTTGCAGCACGATGCTAATATCAAAGCTAATGATGATGAGGATATAGACGAAGCACTCGATGATACACTTGTTGAATATGATATGACCAACAATGATTGTATGAATGAATGTTACTTATTTTTCTTCTGCATAAAATTTGTAATGTTTTGATTTTATTCACATAAGCTTTATCATACATGCTTTCACTTTATTTTACAAAACTCTAATAGCAGGGCGATGGAGGAAGACCCAAAGAAAGGGGGGAAAGGTTAGTCGAGAGACTCGACATGCAATTAGAGATGAGTCGGATTCACACCATAGTGATGGGGAGATTTGTGATAATGCTATGACAAATGCCTCCATAAATCAAGAAAGGGAGCCTACAAATTCAGTTGAGGAACATGCCACACCAAATGCACCGACACAAAATGATGCTTCTGCTAATAATGCAGCTAATGTGTCCACAGAGGCCGGTGGCATTCCCTTTAACCCTACTCGATCCTCAGGTAATCAACATAACTATGTACATTTAACTAGAGATTGCAGTTTCTATTATGTTTGCTTCAATTATGATGGACTTGTTTTTCAAATATTTACACTAGCGGCAAGCTCTGTGTCATATATAGGCAAGAAGAGTGCATATCGAGGACAATCATTAGAAAGAGAAAATAGAAGACGAATGAGTAAAATGGTCATTCAATCCACAACATGTGGTGGTCGTCTATTATCACTAGACCAATCAACTAAGATGGCATTAGAAATAGGGAAGGCTTGTCGAGATTTGCTACCACTCTGTATTGAGGATTGGAGAAAATTTGATTTATCACAAAAACAATATGCTTGGGAAAGAGTATAGGTGAAAGCAACATCTAATTTGTCTTGCCTCTATTTCAATAATTTTCTCAATAAAAAGTGAATGTCAAACTGTCATTTTCCTTCTTATCATAACCCGTTGCATGGTATTTCTAACATGTATATTACATCCTTAGCCCATTTTTCTTTTTGTGGAATTGATTGATGACATCACAAAAAATCTTGAAAAGTTTCGTGCTACTAATTAATGGATGGGAAATATCCATCGAAATCATCAAAGTAAAAGTGCATGGATAAATATTGGTGATGCAATTCTATTGAAGGGATCAAGTGATGATGATTGGAGATAGAAAACAGATGAATGGAGGAGAGAGATTGTAGAAGAGAAGGAGATTCTGCAATCAGGAGATCCATTTGCAAAGGTAATAATAATTTAGTCATGTTTTCTTAAGGTTTTGACTATATGATGTCATTAACTTCATGATGCCTTAATAAATAAAAGACTAGGGCAATGAGTGGGAAGGCTACACGTAGGAAAGTAAAATATTTACATAGGTCGGGATCTAGATCATTTGAGAGCAGAAGGAATGAATATGTGAGTATTTCATTTTATTTTATTTTATAACATTTAAATTGATGAAGTCCTTAGCTTTATGCATATTATGTGATTAGATTGAGAGGAATCACAGACCATCGGATGCCATCGAGTTCTTTAAGGTCACCCAATACAGTGAGTTAAGGTCTGATGGTGATGGCTGTTGGATTTCTTAATAGGCTGGCTAGGATTATGTAAGTTGATGGGTTAATTTACAAACAAGCACTTTAACTATGGTTTATGTTTGTATGTACATTTCTATTATGTTTGCATTGTATTGTTGTCATCATTACTTTAGGAGGATATGGTCAAGATGTATCAAGAATCTCAATCCTCATATAAGCTTAAGATTGCGAAGGAGATAGTTGATGAATTTATGGGTGTAAATGCGCAAACTAATTATCATCCTAGTAGAGGATACAAACCATCGGCCATTGGGAAAGGTACATATACACAAATTTATATGGAAAAGATGGAAACAGTGTTGCAAGAGACACAGGGAAAGCTTGAAGAGGAAAAACAAAAACACGAACAACTAGAAGGAAAGTTCAATGATCAACGTCAACAACTGTTGTCAATGCTTCAAGAAGAAAGGGATCTATGTATCGCCCAAGCTCAAGAGGTTAGTTTAAACTTATAATTTTGAGTTAAAGGTATATGTGGTACAAGGTAAATGTATGCATATTGCTTTTATGTATAGAGTAGGAATGTTGTGGGTTTAGATGATGTAGGGAGTAATGTTGTCCATAGTTGTGCAATATGTGTTGTCATGTAGGTGTTAAGTGACAATATTCTAGAATATTGAAGCATTGGCATGGTTATATTTCCTTTGGGCAAATATTGTAGAATATTGATGTTTTGCTTACATGTCAAGGATGAATATGTGAGTACTTTGTGAATGTCTTACAGCTATCTAAGCTTTCTCAAGTAGTGGTATGACTTGTTGGGAATTTTCCAAGTACTTCAGGTAAATAATCATAAAAATATGATAGCATATTGTCCCCTCACTCTCTCTCTTTGTTAATTTAAAAAAAAAAAAGATATAATTGTATGCTTGTCTTGTTTAAAGGTTGTATATTTTGTGATAGGGACAAAAAATGCAAAAGACCTTGTTCATTCACCAAGTACATCTACTAGTGTTGATACATTAAGTAGTGAAGAAAAAGTGATAGCAAAGATGATGAAAGTAGTCAAGATGAGGATAAGGACCGATGCGAGAAATAGGATGATAGACGAGTTCAAGTAATGTTTAAAGTTGAACCTATTGAAGTTTGATGTTTTTTCATCTTATGTGGATTTGTTTGGTTAAGATTATCTTCACAAGTTTTCTTGATGTGAAAGCATCACGTTTATGGAGGAGTTTATTTGAATATGTGAAAAAGAAATTTGTAAGGTATATATAATTGTGTATAACTAAACAGGTGCATTTTCGCGGATATGAAGATTGTGAATACAGGTTGAAATCAATGCCTATTGCCAAAATTGTAGTTTAACTACGTTTAAACATCGCCTATCATAACTTTCAATTACGTTTAAACATTACTAATGGTAGTCTTTTACTACATTTAAATGTCGCCTATCATAATTGCACATTACGTCTAAACGTTGCTAATGATAGTCTTTTGCTACATTTAAACATTGCCAATATTGCTCATTTGTCGTGCTGTCGTAGATCCTATTTCTATTAGCAACGTCTAAACACTACTAATTATAGTCTTTTATTATGTTTAAACATCACCTATAGTACTGATTTACTGTACTTTTTTTTTTTGCTTTTAAAATTTTAATTGTCATTTTATAATGTTTAAATGTCGCGTATAACCAATTTTTAGCAACGTTTAAATGTCATCCAATATAACACATTTAGCTACGTTTCCACCTTTAACGACGTCTACGAAATAAACGTGGCGGATATTTTTTACAATGAGCCTTTGGCAACAGTTAATAAACATAGCTAAATCTTTTTTTGCGATATTTATTTAATGTTTAACAACGTTTATTAAACATTGTCTAACATTAAAATTCCTGTAAGAAAAAAAAAAAACTGATGATATTTTTAATCTTCTCGCTCTTTATATTTGTATACTATTCACTATTAAATTTTTCTAAATCTACTCAAGTTAAGAGCTCTCTGAACATTATATATTTGGTATGTTAACACCAATTGAAAACACCAAGAAGAAGAGAATAATGGTAACTTACACGTAGTAGTTTCCCAGGTTAGGTAAGTTCATTTAAACTGAAACATGTAGTAAGTCCAAATTTGAGATGGCTCTCGGTCAATTTGGCAGCTGATTGTTGTTAAATTGTGCTAGCACTTGATTGGAAATCGCAAACCTCTATAATTCGGACGGAGTAAGTACATCAGAGAAAGATGTTTCAAATTTGTATAGAGTTTTTGTTTGGGCATCCCAATTTTATAGATGTTCATTTGTCTTCGTGTAAACGGAAATTTTCACTCGATTACTTTCAACTAAATCTCTTAAATGAAAAAGAAAAACGAAAATGATAACGATAAGAGAGGGTACGAATCAAATTAGTTCAGTTTTTTCTTTAAATTAAACCAAATTATAAAAATCTAGCTTGGTTTTTTATTGTTTCAAATCAAATCATTTGGCTAGGTTTCAGATTTTTTTTCTCATATATCAAATGCTGATTTAATTTGGTTTGGTTTATAGATTAAAAAATATTTTATTTTATAAGAAAGTATTTTTGCTTAATATGTAATCTCATATGAACAATACCAAATTCATTTATTAATAATATATATTGATACGAAATTACTTTTGCTTCATATGTAATCTCATATGAATAATACTAAATTCATTTATTTATAATATATATTTATATCTTATAAAAGATCAATAAAGTTATTATTGAAATAATTAAAAAAATTTAAATGTGTAAAACAATTAATTTGTTTCTCAAGTTAGTAGAAATTATAATATATATATACATATATATATTTGTTAAATTATGGTAATAAAATTCAAATACATCTACTTTCAATAAATGTAAATTAAAAATTCTTTTACATGTTATGTTATAATAAAAGAATTTTTTTAGTCACAAATAAAATATTATTATATTTTTTTCAATATACCCATTGATACATTTAATTTATTTAGCCCAATTAAGTCTATTATGATTTATTACCTATTTAATTTACCCATTATTTACATTAACTTATTTAGGCCTAAGCTATTTAATCTAAGTTTGTTCAATTAACTCCTTAATTACTTAATTCAATTAAGTTGATTCGATTTACCCCATAATGCTCTAGTTTCTTTACTTAGGCCCATTAAGCTATTCTTATCTATTATGTCCAATTTAAGTCCATTGGAACCTATTATACTCAACTCATCTAATTTTGGTCCATTGTGTTCTAATAATCATTTTCTAGGCCCAAATTAATTTATTATGCCTAATCTAAACCCATTTAGAATTCTTACTTAGTTTAAGCCTCACTAGGTCCTAGGGCCATTAATGGTGTTTTAATATTGCCAAGACCCATTTAGGTTATGAGTCATAAACAAAAATAGCCCAATTGATATTGGAATAGGATCCATTAGGCACATTCACTTTAATTGACCTTAATTATGATTTGATTGTCAAATTAACCTTACAATTTATTCAATTAAGTCAATTTTTCTAAATAAATTTAATTTGAGAGTTTTGTAGAAAAAGTTAGTGAACCACCCATAAGGAGGGCTTTGAGTTGGTTAATGAGTTGATTTAATAGGTCAATTTGGGGTTGTATCAACCTTAGTCCATATCCAATAAAATAGTTATTTATTGTTATTTGTTATATTTTATTATTTTAGTGTCTATTTTACATGTCATTTTGAAAGAAATTTGAAAATACATATCATAAACACCTTTTCACCTTAGTTACTCTACTCTACAAGATCAAATACACTTTTGCATCAAGTTTTGATTCCAATCTTTGATTCAAATTAGGGTTTTATGTGATTTGAATTCAAGGATTTTGTTGGTGGAAATGAAATTAATGATAAAAAGTACACATCAAAATGTCATCAGTTAAAATTTGGTTTAGTAATGCTTTTTGGACAAATTTGGTTGAAGATTTTGAATCAGAAAGGGATTTTTGTGATGAACATAATGAATGATCATCACAAACAAGAAATGTTTTTCTAGAAATTTAAATCACATAAAATTGTGTTTGAAATTAATCTGAAATTACATTGTTTTCAACTATATCATTAGTGCATGTTCCAATCATTCACCAAACATTTCAAGTATCAAATATTATCAATCATATCATTATTTAAGGTGGAAAAATATGGAAATTTGCAAACGTTAATCATAGTCATCCAAACATGCACCAAAATACAAGTATTGGGCCCCTACATCATCATATGCATATTATATCTCAAATTTGACATATTTTTATCCTACAATCAACTAAAATCATCAATTAAATGTTTCGTAACATCAACTAACACAAAGTGTGGAAAAATCAAACATGATCTAACTATGAAGGTGGCAGCATCACTTAAGAGTTCCAATTTGCAAAACTTTTCCAACTTAATTAATCTTTTCATCTATCAAACTTTGTTTAAGCCCTAAATCAGCAACTAAACCTCATTCAACCCTCGACTTAAACCCCATTCATACTTAGAAATTTCCATTAATTCTCATCAAAATGCTCATCAACATTCTAAGTTATCAAGCTTGTATAATTAGCCATTCTGATCATGGTTTATACATTAATTGACACCTAAATCATTATCTAACTTGAGATTTACCACATAAATCATCATTTAAAAATCTTAACACATCCAAATCACTGCTCAAAGCAAGAAAAATTCAATAATCATAAGAAAGGATGGCAATATGCTTGGGAAATGGACTAACTTGAAAATCTCAAGTCCCCACTTACTTCTACCTAACCAACTTGTGTTTGACATTTAGATAAGCATGTCTACTCCTCAAATAACATTTGAAATCATCTAAAAACACCCTAAATGTACATTGGTGCGGTGATAGGTAGGGTTCATACACTAAACAAAGAAAAAATTCATCAAACATCTAAATAGCATATCTAATCACTTCTAAACACTTCAAAACACCCATTTAAGTGTAGTTCATGATCTTTCCTCAATGGGTCACTTGATTACTTGTCCTTGTAAATGACGTTGATGTCTAAGGATGATGTTTTTCTGAGATTTCCAGTTAAAACTTCAAGTAGCCTGTGTGTTAATACTTATATCAAGAGATTACTCCCTAAACATAGTTTAAACCACATAACTTAAGAAAAAGCTTACCCTCTTTCATGATAGATGTACATGCTAACTTGATGGAAGGAACTTGAAGCCTTCAACTTTGATCAACACCTACCACTCAGCAACCTTAATGTTTCAATAATTTTTATCTTGCAAAATGAAAGGAGTGCATGCAATACTAATAACATAATATAGAAAATGAACAAAAAGTAATAAGCCTTGCGAGATAGCTGACAGCCAAAGCATAATATAGAAAATGAACAAAAAGTAATAAGCCTTGCGAGATACCTGACAGCCAAAATAATTTGGTTCATTTAATTAAACATAATATTGACTTCTAATATCTTTTTTCCTTTATTTTTTATGTTTTAATTTTTTTGACAATTATTAAAACCGAGGAAGAGAGAATTAAACTTGTCTATTCCACTGAGACTAGTGTTCATGCCTTTATTGCTGATAAATATTGATTGTCTTGGATTCTACTATTTTAAGTGCGTTCTTACTAATTATATTTAAGTATTAGGATGAAAAAAAAATACATAATGATGAAAGTTTATTCTATTAAAGTAAGTATTTATATGTGATTGATCACGGCACACTTTACATAACGAACTCGGAATAGTAAATATATATGTTTTTATTGCATTGTTGTTGTTGGAGTATAAAACATTACTCTAACGATCAAATATCCTCATGGGGTGATGGAGACAGGGGACATACGGCCGTGCTATAAATGATGGAGCCAGGGGACACACGGCCTGGACACACGGCCGTGCATATAGACCGTGTATCCAATTCAGAGCCACAGACGTATACATGGCTTCCTCACACGGCTAGGAGACAACCGTGCTTCACGACCGTGCCCTCAGACAGATTTCCACAGAAGTATACACGGCCTCACACACGGCCGTGTATCGTGACCGTGTATAACGATCGAGTATCCCACAGAGGCTGACACGGTTCCGGGCACGACTTGCGACACAACTTGCGAAACTTTCACAGAATCATACACGGCTTCGAGGCACGGCCGTGTATGAGACCATGTACTAGGCTTGTCACTTGCCCAGAAGCATACATGGCCTGGAGGCACGGCCGTGTATGCGACAATTTATAGACGTGTATTTTACTATTTATTTCCACGTGTACGCTTAGATTTTCCCCTTTTAGGTATTTTACGGGGCCATATAAATACTCTTTTGTCAGATAGATTAGGGTTACGTTTTAATATACATTTGAATACACTTTGAGAGAGAGTTTTCTCCAATTATCGGGTTGTGCGCAACCTAATTCGCATCAAAGCGTGTGTCTTTGTTGTGTGAAACCAATCCAATTTCGGATTCGTTTCGTTTTAGCTTCCGCGCTGCGTCAGTTTGGTATCAGAGCAAGGTTATTTCCTGCGGAGATGTCGGCTAACGACGGTGTTGATGGCGGTCGTGTTCTTGACGGTGTTCAAGATGCGAGGTTTCAAGGGAACCATCAATGGGTTCCTAGGGCAGAGTTCGACGCAATGCATCAGAAGGTCGGGCGTATGGAACGGCGCCTTGATGAACTGATCGAGCGTTTCGATGCTCTGATGGTTGACCCCAATAGGGTTGGAGGCGCTGGCAGAAATCCACCACGTGCGGTGGAGGAATCCGGGGGACGCGTGATCCGACCTGTCGTTGAGAACAGGTGGGGACGTGTGGAGAGTGAAGAGTCCAGCGAAGAGAGTGATGATACGTACAGAAGTAGACCGCGGCGAGGACGTGGTGGAAGAGGCGGTGGTCATCGGATGGCTCCTCATGGAAACTATCCTAGAGAAGTTGATCACAGGAGGAACCGTGGGGGTTATGATCACGGGGATGGCAGAGACTACCGGTTGAAGGTTGATATTCCTTGGTTCGATGGCAGTCTCAACATCGAAGGCGTCCTGGATTGGTTGGCGGAAGTGGACCGATTCTTCGACTACATGGAAATTCCCGAGGATCGTCGGGTAAGGCTGGTGGCATGTAGGTTGAAGAGTGGTGCTTCGGCATGGTGGGAGAGATTGCAAAGTAGGAGGCAGCGGGAAGGAAGGCACCCGGTAAGGTCATGGTATCGCATGAAGCAGCTGCTGCAACATGACTTCCTCCCGCCGGATTACGAGCAGATATTGTTCTAACAATATCAGCGGTGCCGCCAAGGACAACGTTCCGTGCATGAGTATACGGCGGAGTTCATGAGGCTGGCAGAACGGAATGATTTGAGGGAGAGCGAGGGTCAGCAAGTTGCGAGGTATGTGGAAGGGCTAAAATTACAAATCAAAGATAAGATTGGGGTGACGATGGTGAGAACCCTCGTTGAAGTAAAGAACTTGGCTCTCCGAGCCGAGCTTGTGTTGCAGGAGCAAGGGAGTAGATACGGGGGAGGACGGAAAGGGTATGTAGGCGAAGTTACAGGTGGTGGTAGCCGACCGATACTTGAGAAAAGTCGAGTTACACCATATAAACCAACGGAGGACATGTCTAGGAGGGAGGAGAAAAGTGAGGGGAAGAAGCCGATGGAGCCGAAAGGAGTTCAAAGACAGAACAATCCCTATGCCAAACCCATATTGGGCAAGTGTTTCCGATGCAACCAACCGGGTCATCGATCAAACGAATGCCCAGCGAGGAAGAGTGTCAACATCCTCGATAGGGAAGATGATGAGGAAATTTGCTGTGAGCCCGATGGAGAGGGAGAGTACTATGAGAAAGAAGAAGAAGCAGCGGAACCATCATATGTAATTCGGCGTTTGATGCTCACTCCAAAACAGGAAGAGTTCACGCAGAGGCACCAATTGTTTCGTACACGGTGTACGATCATGGGGAAGCTATTTGAGTTGATTGTAGACAGCGGCAGTTGCGAGAACATCATAGGAAGGGAGGTTGTAACACAACTGCAGCTACCCGTTGAGAAGCACCCGAATCCTTATACTATTGGTTGGATCAAGGCCGCCGAGAAAATTGAAGTTAAGGAGAGATGCAGGGTACCTTTCTCAATAGGGAAGTATCGGGATGAAGCCTTCTGCGACATTGTAGACATGGATGCTTGCCACATCTTGTTTGGGAGGCCATGGCAGTTTGACGTGGACGCGCAACATGCGGGCAAAGAAAATGTCTACCGGTTGGAGAAGGAGGGTGTGAAGTACACCTTATTACCATTGAAAGGGAAGGACGTGCTAAAGGGAAGAAGGTTGAGAGTCGCTCATTCTTAACCGTCACTCAATCCGAGAAGGAAGTGATGGACGACTTGAGGGAATCGCGAGTAGTACACGCCCTCATTGTGAAAGGAGTGACTGAAGGAGGGGAGGAACTTGATAGAGAAGTGCCAGGGGCGGTGAAGGATCTTCTTGAAGAGTTCAAGGAAGTGATCCCATACGACCTACCCGAGGGACTACCTCCTTTGAGGGATATTCAACACCAGATTGACCTGGTGCCCGGGGCTAGTCTCCCAAACCTCCCACATTACAGAATGAGTCCCAAGGAAGCCGGGATTCTCCAGGAGAAGGTCCAAGAGCTTTTAGACAAAGGTTTCATCCGGGATAGCCTAAGCCCATGTGCTGTTCCAGCATTGTTAACTCCCAAGAAAGATGGGAGTTGGAGGATGTGTGTTGATAGCCGAGCTATCAACAAGATTACCATAGGGTATAAATTCCCTATACCCCGCATTGAGGATATGTTGGACCATTTGAGTGGCGCTACTATTTTCTCCAAGATAGACTTGCGGAGTGGATATCACCAGATTCGAATCTGTCCTAGAGACGAGTGGAAAACGGCGTTTAAGACCAAGGAGGGGCTGTATGAGTGGCTGGTGATGCCATTTGGGCTGAGTAACGCACCGAGCACCTTCATGAGAGTAATGAACCAGGTATTGAAACCTTTCAATGGTCGTTTTCTTGTAGTGTACTTTGACGATATTCTGATATACAGTAAATCCGAAGAAGAACACTTAGAACATCTAAGGTGTGTGTTATCTACATTAAAGGCGAATAAGTTGTTCGCTAATCTTAAAAAGTGCACCTTTATGTCAAGACGACTGTTGTTCTTGGGGTTTGTTGTTAGTAGTGAGGGAGTGATGGTAGATGACGAGAAGGTAAAAGCAATTAGGGAATGGCCTGTTCCAAGAACCGTAACGAAATTGAGAAGCTTCCTCGGCTTAGCCAGTTTCTACAGAAGGTTCATTAGGCATTTTAGTACTGTTGCTGCACCCTTGACCGAATGCCTAAAGAAGGGAAAGTTCCAATGGGGCGAAGATTCTAACTTGAGCTTCATAAACCTGAAGCAGAGATTGTGTAGCGCGCCTGTACTAGCTATACCAGACTTTGAAAAATTGTTCGAAGTGGATTGCGATGCTAGTGGGGTCGGAGTAGGTGCAGTACTATCACAGGAGAAGAGACCGATAGCCTTTTACAGTGAGAAGCTGTGCGAAGCAAGGAGGACTTGGTCTACCTATGATAAGGAGTTCTACGCCGTGGTAAGGGCCCTTAAAGTGTGGGAACACTACCTGGTCGGGAAAGAGTTTGTTTTGTATTCGGATTGTGGGGCTCTTAAACATTTGAGTGGTCAGACCCAAATTAGTAAGGATATGCACGCCAGGTGGATTGAGTTTTTGCAGAGGTTTCCTTTCAGGTTGATGCACAAGTCAGGTGTGCAAAACAAAGTCGCGGACGCCCTGAGTAGAAGAACGAATGTCCTGCTTACTTTGAGTACAGACATTGTCGGCTTTGAAAAGCTAAAGGAACTGTACGAGAACGATGGCGACTTTAAGGACACTTAGATTAAGTGTGCCAACAGGGAACCGTGTGACGATTACCATATACATGAGGGATATTTGATGAAAGGGAACCAGTTGTGCATTCCCGAATCTTCTTTGCGGGAAAAGCTTATCAGGGACTTGCATGGTGGAGGATTAGTGGGACATATGGGTAGAGATAAGACATTAGCTGCAGTTACCGCCAGATACTTTTGGCCTCGGTTGAGGAGGGATGCGTACCGGATTGTGGAAAGATGCTACATTTGTCAAGTGTCTAAGGGGCAATCCCAAAACACTGGTTTATACACTCCTCTCCCCGTGCCTTCAAACATTTGGGAGGATTTGTCGATGGACTTCATACTGGATTTGCCTCGTACCCAACGAGGTGCTGACTCTGTGTTTGTTGTAGTTGACAGGTTCTCTAAGATGGCTCATTTCATCCCATGCAGAAAGACCGCCGACGCACGGGCTATTGCACGGTTGTTCTTCAAGGAAGTGGTGCGGTTGCATGGAGTCCCAAAGTCTATCACATCAGATAGGGATAGCAAATTCCTTAGTCACTTTTGGAAGACCCTCTGGTTTATGTTTGACTCCTCCCTAAATTACAGCAGCACCGCTCATCCTCAAACCGACGGACAGACCGAGGTGACTAACAGAACCCTCGGAAACCTCATCAGAAGCATCTGCGGTGAGAAACCGGGACAGTGGGATCAAGCATTGGCTCAAGCCAAATTCGCTTACAACAGTTCTGTCCACCGAACTATTGGAAGGTCTCCATTCTCGGTGGTATACACAAAAACACCACAACATGCGCTAGACTTGCTCAAATTACCCAAGGACATGGTGGGCGATGTAGCAGCTAAACATATGGCGGAGCAACACCAAGCCACTACTGAAGAAGTTAAGCGAAAGATAGAGGAATCCAACACACGGTACAAAGGGGATGCAGATAGACATAGACGGCAGAAGCTCTTTACAGTTGGCGATCAGGTAATGGTTTACCTTCGGAAGGAGCGATTCCCTGTAGGGAAGTATGGGAAACTTCAACCCAGGAAGTACGGTCCCTATGAAGTTGTACGCAAGATCAATGACAACGCATATGTTGTGCAACTCCCGAAAGATATGAATATATCTTGCACTTTCAATGTAGCGGACTTGTCACCTTTTCATGCCGATGATACTCCTCTATATCCGGATGAGAACTCAGGGTCGAGTTCTCCATTGGTGGGGGAGAATGATGGAGACAGGGGACACACGGCCGTGCTATAAATGATGGAGCCAGGGGACACACGGCCTGGACACACGGCCGTGCATATAGACCGTGTATCCAATTCAGAGCCACAAACGTATACACGGCTTCCTCACATGGCTAGGAGACAACCGTGCTTCGCGACCGTGCCCTCAGACAGATTTCCATAGAAGTATACACGGCCTCACACACGGCCGTGTATCGTGACCGTGTATAACGATCGAGTATCCCACAGAGGCTGACACGGTTCCGGGCATGGCTTGGGACACGACTTGCGAAACTTTCACAGAATCATACACGGCTTCGAGGCACGGCCGTGTATGAGACCGTGTATTAGGCTTGTCACTTGCCCAGAAGCATACACGGCCTGGAGGCACGGCCGTGTATGCGACAATTTATAGACGTGTATTTTTCTATTTATTTCCACGTGTACGCTTAGATTTTCCCCTTTTAGGTATTTTACGGGGCCATATAAATACTCTTTTGTCAGATAGATTAGGGTTACGTTTTAATATATATTTGAATACACTTTGAGAGAGAGTTTTATCCAATTATCGGGTTGTGCGCAACCTAATTTGCATCAAAGCGTGTGTCTTTGTTGTGTGAAACCAATCCAATTTCGGATTCGTTTCGTTTTAGCTTCCGCGCTGCGTCATGGGGATAACATGGTCCTTGTAGATGGGATTGAATGAGTCGATGAAGACAGCAATACTAACCCATCAAAGCAAATTTCGTCTTCATTGATTAAACCCTCGTAAAAACGTAATGCCCTCAAGGAAGCCAAAAGCAGAAATGTTGGACGAATACATTCTTGCATCGAATATTCTGGGGCACCAAAATTTTAACTCATTTAATATATCTATGTATAATATTAACGGACGAAAAGTCTTTGTTTCTGTCTGTATTCTCAATGTTGCTGCTTACCAGTCATTGACAGTTAAACTGATCATATTTATATGGCCAAAAAAGAGAAAGAAGAAAAAGAAAAAACTAATGATATTTATAATATTCTCGCTCTTTATATTTGTATTATTCACTATTAACTTTTTCCAAATCTACTCAAGTTACAAGCGCCCTGAACTTTATATATTTGGCATGCCATACACTCGATCCTTTGTAGATGAACTAACAATAAACACGACGAAGAACCATTCAATAACACTGTTGATAGCATTTCGACTATGACTTTCCGAGTAGTTTATTGGAAAACTATATAAGTTTTTTTTTTTTCTTTACTACAATCAAAATCGAGTAACTCGTTCATAATCAATCATAATCGGAATGTTCACAAGAGCAAGTAAATCTATTATAAACAACATTTAGATGTAGTAGCTTCTGGAGAAAGGATGGGGAAAACTGTATAAGTTAATGCTAATTAAGTTCGCCCAACCTGAAACTTCGAATCCATGAGCCAATCGAAAACACCTAGAAGAAGTAAATAGGAGAGAACAATGTTAACTTACAGTGTGAATGGTTCTACTAAAATTTCGAGTCCATTTATTCGATCCATTTATCCGACCCTTTTATTCCATAATAACACAATATTTCTTATCAACCAATAAAGAGTTGGTTGAAAATTTACAATGGAATGCAACGGATCAACTTTATTCTAGTGTGGATTTTGCCTAGAGATATATAGGCAGCAGCATGGGTTTCTTATTGTCCCATAAATTACCCTATTTTTTTTATGAAAACGTGCCTCGCTGATTATTATTCAGGGGCAGAAAGTAACTTTGTAGTTGGTACCACTAGGACAAGTGAATGTGCTTGTGGCATCATCTTGAGGGTAACTATAAGCATCCGGACATAACTTTTTGAAGAACTCGGAGTAAGTAGTTGGTCCACAGCTCCCTTGTCCATCAGTGCAGCAATACTCGTTGGTCTTGAACACAGTACACGGGTTGTTGCACCCACCCGGGGCCTTCAACTTCGCGGGACACTGGCTGTTAATGTCCGCCGCGCACTGGATTCCTCTGCATACGTTCGTGGCTGGGCTGAAGTCGACTGGGATGTTAAATCCATCAACCAGAGATATGTCCAAGTAGTCCAAGTTATTGGGCTGGTTCAAAGCAAACTCCACCAGTGTATTTGGTGGGGTACCATAGCCTTGGCAGACAAGCCCTCCGTTACAATTTCCGGAGTCGCACTGGCCCTGACCATTGGCATCAAAGCTGCAATTGGTTCGGCCCCAAATGCGTGCCATGGTTGTGCCTGCCGCAACCGTGATGGACCAAGACTGTCCAGGGTCAAGTCGTTGCCCGCCACCCGGCGAGGCGGCGGCCCAAACCGTGTATGTGCACTGATTCACAATGTTGAAATCAGCTCCATAGGACGAAGTGAAAAATGTCATTGCAATAAGGGAGAAAATTGCTAGAGTGGACATGGTTAATTCGACTTTTAGACTCGTACACTTTAATTTGATATCGAGCAACTCTACTTTACAAGATTGTATTTCTGATACATTCAGCACGTGGAGATGCATGGGGGTATATATAGATGATTTATGGGAAGAGACGTGTAAGGAAAGATGAAATCATTACTTGAATTTTCTCAAGACTTTTCAAAATTTTTCATCACATAGACGTTGTGCCAAAAAATTAGTCAAAGATGAATTGTTGAAGTGCAAATGTTACACGTAGTAGTTTCCCAGGTTAGGCAAAGTTCATTTAAACTGAAACATTTAGTAAGTCCAAATTTGAGATGGCTCTCCGTCAATTTGGGAGCTGATTGTTGTCAAATCTTGCTAGGACTTGATTAGAAATTCGCAAACCCCTGTAAATCGGACGGAATAAGTACATCAGAGAAAGTTGTTTCGAATTTGTATAGCATTTTTCCTTGAGTATCTCAATTTTATAGATGTTTGTTTCTCTTCGTGTAAATGGAAAATTTCACTCGATTGCTTTCATCTAAAGCTCTTAAATGGAAAAGAGAAAGGAAAACGGTAATGATAGGGGAGGGCATGAATTAGATTAGTTAGGTTATTTCATTAAATCAAACCAAATTATAAGATATCTTTATAAGTTTCAAATTTTTTCTAATCTATAAAGTGTCGGTTTAATTCGGTTTGGTTTATAGATTAAAAGATATCTTTTTATAAGTGTAAACACCCCATTTTTGCTCTAGGAATAAATAATAATTAATAATAATCAATTTTTATTTTTTCCAATTTTTCTCTAATTTAGCATAAATAATAAAAATATTCAAATAAATAAAAATAAATAGGAAAACACATCAATTTTGAAAAATGATTTCAGAAATGGCAATAATGAATAATAAATAATTTTTACAATTTTTTTAAATTTCAAAAAATCCAAAAAAAATAAAAAAATCGCATTGCATATATGCAATTTGCGAAATTAATAAAATCAGGAAAATGGGCTAGCCCAGCTGGTCCGGACCATGGCCTAAGGCGCGCGCAGGAGGGCTCGATCGCGAGTTCGAAACGCGGGGGAAGCAGTTTCCGCGTTTTGTGTTTTTCTTACTCACCCAAGACACATGGCAGCCTCTGATTGGCTGGAGGGAACACACGTGCCGGGCGCGTGATTGTCTTCTACCTCGGGTTCGAGATCGCCGGCGAAGGAAAAATTCGAATTTCGGCCATTTCGATTCGATTTTTTGCATAAATCTAACAGATCTTCAACAGAATTGAGTTAAACATCATCCAATTGGAATCAAATCTCAACAAATCAAAGGATTTAGACGAATCAGAGTTGGTTTATTTAACCGTCGATCCAATTTTCTTCGATCGGTGGAAATCCGAGCTTATCCAACTCGATTTCAATCGCCTATAAATAGAGGAGGAGGAGAGGAACCTGAATCACAAATCAAAATCGAGAGCAAGTGAGAGGAGAGAGTAAATCAAAGAGCATCGGAGAGAACCCAAAATCGCGACCACTGATCGGAGCTGAGCCACCACCAGGAGACGTTCTGAGAGCGAATCACCGCCACCATTGGACTCACCACCTTCGATAACCTAGGATTCGACACCTCACCCATTGCAAAAGGCTGCCGGAACGCCGTAAACGAGCACTCTCCGCCGCTGTGTCTGACCGATCCGACCAGACCCGATTCGACCTGTCCGACCCGACCCGCTTACCAACCCAGATCCAGGTAAGTCGGATTTTCCGGATTTTTCCAATTAATTTATTTATTTTTATTCCGATTTTATTTATTATTTGTTCTTTATTTATTTATTTATTTATGTTTTATTCATTTTCAATAAATAGGAAAATGTTAGAGATTAGATTTTTTAGGATTTAATAAGGTAGAAAAATAATAGAAAAATAATAAAAAAATAATAAAAATGTAGAAAAAATAATATAAATATTAGAAAAATAATAATAGAACTTTAGATTTCAAAATAGGATAGATAATAGTTTAGAATAAAATTTTTAACAAAAATTCACAAAAATTATGGAAAATTAATAAAAAATCATTAAATAATAATAAAAATAATAAAAACTATAAAAATCATGAAAACTCAGAAAAATTATAAAAATTGTAGAAGAATAAGGAAAAATCATAAAAATGATAAAAAAAATCATAATAGTTACAAAAATCATAAAAAATTAATTAAAAAAATTCAAAAATTATAAAAAAAAAATAAGTTTTAGCACTTAGAAAAACCATTTTCTTCAAATAAATCCAAAATTAATATTTCCCCTAAAAATCATTTTCAAAAATCAGATTAAAGCTTAGGCTTAGATTTTTAGAAAATCCTAAGAAAATGGTAAAAACATAAAGCAAAAGAGATTTCAAAATTAAAATTCACAAACACACTTAAGGTTTTCAGGAAAAGCGAACTACGGCTTATTTGATCCTAAATAGCAGGTACGTAGGCACCCATCTAGGTCAACCCATAAAAATGAAATAAAAAAAATCCTTTTCTTAGAATAATAAAAAACATAATAAAAAGTAACAGAAACAAAATAAAAGACATTTCTAGATAGGGACAATTTTAGGAGACTAGGTGGTAACCATAAGGTTTTAATAGGTTAGCTTCCGGACTTAGAAACTCTGGTTTTCCCTTTTCCTCTTTTCACAAAAACCAGAAGAGGAAATCACGACGACTAGTGGTCCAAATTAAGACTAATCCACTCATTTAGTCTTAATTCAATATTTCCTAACAACAGTTGGGTGGCGACTCCAAAATTAAACGAAATTCCTAACTCAAGTCGAGGATCTATATTAGATGAGCATAGGGTCTAGTTTAGATCGGATTAGGAATGGGAATTCAAAAATTAGACTCAATAGGATGGTGACTTCGCTGGGGACCCATTCCAGTAGGCTAGCCACCTGAATCTCCTCAAGTTATTCCTTTTTAAGTTTCAAATATTATTCTGTTACTAATTTTTCAGGGATTAGTGAGGTTTAGTTTCTTTACTATGGGGTTTGCATACATGTATATGTTTGTGTGAATAGATGCGATCGAACCCGGACCTTCCTAAAAACCTAAGACGGGGAGCCATCGTGTAGGTTTCGAGCGAAGTGAGTTGATCACCGTTCAGAACCGATTAGGCTACCCTACCCAATGCTTCGATATGGCCTGAGATCCATTTCTCCCAGAATGCGGGAGGCCATAGAGCTTGGGGACCAATTAGAACCAACCTATTTGCATACATAACATCATAGGGTTGACAATCGATGACGATGTAATAGTTTGTTGTATTGTTCATGGAGTTCAAATCTATTTCCCTATAATGCTTTCATAGTTTTGTTTGTAATTAGGAAATTTCTTGTTGTAATAGATGGCTAGCACCGCAGTCGACCGCCTCCTCCGCAAAGAAATTCGGGTGTACAAACCTTTGGACCCAAAATTGGTACTGGACCATTGGTTTACCTTGTACAACCTAGAGGAGCAGGCCTTCATCCAGCAAAAGATAGGCCCCATCCTCTCACTAACAAAGGTAGAGGCGAATTTGCCTTTGGTGCGGGCCATGCTCCAGTTATGGGAAATCGAGCCCGCGGCTTTCTTTATTGGGCCGCATGAAATCACCCCTACTTTAGAAGAGTACACCTAGCTGCTACAGGCTCCAACACTGACTGACCAAATCTATACACCAGACCTTGAGGCCGAGCCAGCCGGTACCTTCAGCAGATTACTAGGCATCCGTAAAACAGCAGTCAACAAAGCCCTAGCAGACTGTAATAGATATTGCATACGGATGGATGATTTAGAAGCCTGGTTCATCGCCCGAGAGGACAATGGGGATAGAAAGGACATCCTGTGTGGGGACCCCAAGACTTACAAACAGAGAAGGGTGAATGCTTTCATCTTGACAGCTTTCGCTACCATACTGTTCCCCACCGGAACCTTCTATATTCACTATCGGGTTGTACGATATTATACGATCCAAAGTATAAAGGCCCGACTAAAGAGCCCAACGTGGAAAAAGGAGAGGAAGAGGAATAGGGACTCGCTGCGTTTACGAAGATGGTCAAGGCGAGTGAATACAAGATAATGGAACAATTAAATAAAGTTCTGGCACAGATTTCACTCATGGGCCTTCTTACAGCGTCCGGGCCTCACAGGGAAGCACTCTTTAAAGTGCTCAAACAGATTCAGGTCTCAGAAGGCATCGCTACAGACAAAATAGGTCACGTGGCGGACTCTATCCTTATAATGGACTAGATATCTTTCTCTCCGGAAGAGCTAGGAGAAGAAGGAGACCGCCATACCAAACCCCTGTTCATAGTGGTCAGGTGCATTGACACCATTGTCTCCCATGTACTTATCGACAACGGTTCATCCCTCAACGTTTGCCCATTGGCAACACTCGACTTATTGGGGGTCCATCCAAGCAACATAAAACCTAGCTCCACGGTGGTCAGAGCTTTCGACGGGTCAAAAAGAGACATAGTGGGGGAGGTGAACCTACTAGTGGAAATCGGTCCACAAGTATTCCACATCTCCTTCCAGGTCCTCGAAATCCCAAGGTCTTTCAACCTGCTTTTAAGACGACCCTGGATACATGCTGCTGGAGCCATCCCCTCTAGTCTCCACCAAAGGGTCAAATTCATTGCAATCAGGCAAATAGTCACGGTACTAGGCGAACTGGATTACGCCGTATATAAAGAGACTGCCATACCATATATTCGGGAAGAAGGTTCAGAAGACCTGGGATTGCAGATTTTCAATGAAGTGAACGTGGTGACTAGCAAGGAGGCAGCATGGGACGTTTGGACTGGGGTACATTCCTACGGCCGCAGAAGAAGCGCAAACAAGAGGTAGAATAAAGGGGAAGCCAATCAACACCCAGATGTGCATCCCACCTCTCCAACAATATTTCCGAAAGGCAAACATCATTCAAGAGCTTCGGATAAATGAAGAGGATGACAGCAAAGGGAAATCAACCCCCGGCACGTCCAACCAGCATTCGACTCTGAACAATTAGTTTTGTTATCCTATCAGTAGCGCTAGGTTAGCTCAAACGTAGAGAGAAATTATTAAACAAATTTTATTGAGACTCTTTATCAAATTCAATTACAGTTTGTTTTTCCTCTTATATATATGCTTTCATTTTTATGTTACTCAGATCTCCTACCATCGAACATCAGGGATATTTCGCGCAAGTAGAAAGTAAAAACACTGATATCGTTTCCAACGCTATTGGGTCAGTTATTGAATGCGATATCTTAAACCACGAAATAATACAAGAAAATTGGCAAAAACATGGACAAAGCGGAATCTTGATCGACGAGCCGGTGGAGACAGTAAATCTAGGAAGCATGGAAAACCCTAAGAACCTCAAAATCGGGACCAGTTTGAGTGCTGAGCAAAAATGTGAGATGACCGAGCTACTAACAGAATATGCAGATGTGTTTGCTTGGTCATATGGTGACATGCCAGGGCTAGACCAATCAATAGTGGTTCACAAGCTTCCCACAAGGGAAGATGTCAAACCTAAAAAACAAAAACTGAGAAGATTTAGGCCTGACATTTTACTAAAAATCAAAGAAGAAGTCAAGAAACTACTAGAAGTAGGGTTCATTGAAGTATCCGACTACCCAGAATGGGTAGCAAATATAGTCCCCGTTATGAAAAAGAACGGAAAAGTACGGGTATGCGTATACTTTCAGGACTTAAACCAAGCCACACCGAAGGATAACTTCCCCCTACCTCACATTGATGTTCTAGTAGACAACACTACGGGAAACCATCTCTTCTCATTCATGGACGGTTTCTCAGGATATAACCAAATAAAAATGGCTGAAGAGGATAAAACCAAAACGACTTTCATCACAACATGGGGAACTTTCTGTTACAAAGTCATGCCTTTCGGCTTGAAAAACGTCGGGGCAACGTATTAGAGAGCCATGGTCGCAATACTTCACGACATGATGCATCGAGAGGTTGAAGTATATGTCGACGACATGATAACCAAATCCAAAGAAAGAGAAAGCCATATAGATATCCTGAGGACATTGTTTAAACGACTGAGAAAATTTCAGCTCAAGTTAAACCCAGAGAAATGTACTTTCGGGGTCACAACGGGGAAATTGTTAGGGTTTGTCATAAGCCAGGAAGGCATTAAAATTGACCTTGACAAGGTAAAATCCATATTAGAATTATCTTCCCCATGCTCCGTTAAAGAAGTAAGAAGCTTGCTGGGAAGATTAAATTATATAGCTCATTTTATCTCATAACTCACCGACAAATGCCAGCCACTATTCCGTCTGTTGAAGAAGAACGCTACAATAGAATGGGACGATGAATGCGAAGAGGCATTCAGGACGATCAAGGACTATCTTATAAAACCTCCGGTCTTGATAGTCCCGAAGCAAGGAAAGCCCTTATTCTTATACCTCACAATACTCCCTGAATCCATGGGATGTGTGCTGGGGTAGAAAGATGACGAGGGAAGAGAGCGTTCCATATATTATCTGAGCAAGAAGTTTACAGACGGGGAATAGAGGTACTCAGAGGTGGAGAAGACTTGTTGTGCTTTAATTTGGGTCATGCATTGACTTAGGCAATACACCCTTTACTATCATATTGAGCTGCTGACAAGACATGATCCTTTGAAATACTTGGCAGAGAAGCCAGCTTTGATAGGGAGGATCTCTAAGTGGCAAATGCTCCTATCCGAGTTCGACATCACATACATAAATCAAAACTCAATGAAAGGGCAAGCCTTAGCTGACCAGTTGGCGGAAGACCCTGTCGAGACAGATTCCTAAGAACTACGAGCCCAATTCCCGGACGAAAATATATTAACAGTGGAAGATATACCGGTAGGAGACTTTGGGATAGAGCAGAACCTGAAATGGAAACCGTTTTTTGATGGAGCCGCCAACGTATTCGGTTGTGGGGTTGGGGCAGTATTAATATGCCCGGACGACACTCAATTCCCTGCAGCGACGAGACTTACATTTCCATATACCAATAATATCGCGAAATATGAAGCATGCATTCTTGGCCTCAAAATGGCCTGTCAAATGGAAATCTGCGAATTAGAAGTATATGGAGATTCGTCGCTCATCATACTACAGACAAGAGGGGAATACAAGACTAAAGACCCCAAACTGGTACCGTATCATTAACACTTGACAGAGCTAATTGAAGAATTCAAGGCAATCACTTTCACATACATCCCGAGAACTTAGAATCAGTTTGCAGATGCACTAGCCACACTAGCATCTATGATCCAGATAACAGGGGGAGCCGAAGTTCAACCGATGAAAATAGACATCGAAAGTCAGCCCGCCTACTGTTTAACAATTGAAAAGGCACAAGACGATAAGCCCTGGTATCACGACATCAAGACCTTTCTCCAAGAAAGTAAATACCCTAAAATAGCTAGCAGGAATGACCAAAGAACAATCAGAAGGTTAGCAAGCCATTTCTTACTAAGTGGGTCTATACTTTACAAGAGATCATCTGATAACACCTTGTTGAGATGTGTGGACAAAAATGAAGCATGCGAACTGATGAAGGAAGTACATGAATGAGTATGTGGACCTCATATGAATGGCTACATGTTGGCCCGAAAAATCATGAGGTTAAGATATTATTGGTTGACCATGGAATCGGATTGCATAAAATATGTCAAGCACTATCATTTGTGTCAGGTCTACGCAAACCGGATAAATGCTCCGCCCAATGAGCTACATTTGTTATCAGCACCATGGCCTTTCTCCATGTGGGGAATCGACATAATAGGCCCAATCACCCCGACAGCATCCAACGGCCACAGGTTTATACTGGTAGCGATTGATTACTTCACCAAATGGGTAGAAGCTTTATCATATACCAATGTCACAAAAGGGGTAATAGTTCGCTTCTTAAAAAGGGATATAATATCCCGATATGGAGTTCCTGAGTCTATCATCACCGACAACGGTACCAATCTTAACAACAAATCAATGACAGGTTTATGTCAACAATTCCACATAAACCACAGAAATTCAACTCCCTACTGACCTCAAATGAACGGGGCAGTAGAAGTAGCCAATAAAATATCAAGAAGAACATCGAGAAAATGACAACAACTTACAAAGATTGGCATGAAATGTTACCGTTTGCTCTCATGGCTTATAGGACTTCAATAAGAACATCTACGGGAGCCACCCCTTATTCATTGGTATATGGTACAGAAACAGTGCTACCAGTTGAAGTTGAAATACCATCATTCAGAATCCTATCAGAAACTCAGTTAACCAAATCAGACTGGGTAAAGAAGAGGCTTGATCAGCTGAATCTGATTGATGAAAGAAGACTTACCGCATTATGTCATGGCCAGTGTTACCAATAAAGAATGGCCCGAGCATTCAACAAGAAAATGAGGCCCCGGTACTTCAAAGTAGGGGATCTGGTGCTAAGGAAAGTTTTCCCAAATACCCCAGACTCTAGAGGAAAATTCACCCCAAGCTATGAAGGCCCTTATGTGGTGAAAAAGGTTCTGTCAGGAGGGGCTTTGATACTAACTCAGATGGATGGTCCAGAATTGAGAGACCCCATTAACACAGATGTTGTAAAGATGTACTATCCTTAGGCAAGGGAATTGAAATTTTGCCAATGTTTATGAAAGCCAATGTTCGAAACAAATTTTGTAGAGTCGAGTTTTTACTTTTTACAAGAAAAGTTAATATCCCTGAATGGTCAATAATCCTAATCAATTCTCATCGCAACAAATATTCCTAAACACATTACCCACCACTTCGCCAATGAAAGATAAACACTAAGATAATAATGAATCTCAATATATTTTGTAATATAATTCTATCTACTTTTGAGCATTAAAACTAGTGCATTAGTAGGATAGCGTTACCGTTAAAAGAGTCATGCGCACAAAAAAGGAAGCACATCAAGATTTTCAACCCCATGTCAAGATGAGAAGAAGTGAAGCAGAAGCAAACCAGCACGAGGGTTCGATTGTTTGGTTGCCATCCACGATAAATTGGCAAGCATATTAAAATGAATAACTATCATCATATCATGAAAAGCATCACATCATTTAGCTCAGTCAGTAAAAAGCATATTCAAAAAGCATAAGATGAGTCAGCCCATAGTGGGGCACTTGTCTAAACATCCCCTTTAATAGGGTAGTCAGCCCAAGATGGGTACTTTCCTAAACATCCTCTCTTAAGGTTAGCCCATAGGAGGCACCTTTTTGAGATATCATTTTTATCTTAAACTAGTCAGCCCAAGATGGGCACTTTCCTAAACATCCTCTCTTAAGGTTAGCCCATAGGGGGCACCTTTTTGAGATATCATTCTATCATAGGTTAGTCAGCCCAAGATGGGCACTTTCCTAAAAATATATTCTCAACGTCAGCCCATAGGGGGCACTTTTTGAGACAATTCTATCATAGGTTAGTTAGCCCAAGATGGGCACTTTCCTAAAAATCTGTTCTCAAGGTCAGCCCATAGGGGGCACTTTTTGAGACAATTCTATCATAGGTTAGTCAGCCCAAGATTGGCACTTTCCTAAAAATCTGTTCTCAAGGTCAGCTCATAAGGGCACTTTTTGAGACAATTCTATCATAGGTTAGTCAGCCCAAGATGGGCACTTTCCTAAAAATCTGTTCTCAAGGTCAGCCCATAGGGGGGCACTTTTTGAGACAATTCTATCATAGGTTAGTCAGCCCAAGATGGGCACTTTCTTAAAAATCTGTTCTCAAGGTCAGCCCATAGGGGGCACTTTTTGAGACAATTCTATCATAGGTTAGTCAGCCCAAGATGGGCACTTTCCTAAAAATCTGTTCTCAAGATTAGCTCATAAGGGCACTTTTTGAGATAATTCTATCATAGGTTAGTCAGCCCAAGATGGGCACTTTCCTAAAAATCTGTTTTCAAGGTCAACTCATAAGGGCACTTTTTGAGACAATACTATCATAGGTTAGTCAGCCTAAGATGGACACTTTCCTAAAAATCTGTTCTCAAGGTCAGCTCATAAGGACACTTTTTGAGACAGTTCTATCATAGGTTAGTCAGCCCAAGATGGGCACTTTCCTAAAAATCCGTTCTCAAGGTCAGCTCATAAGGGCACTTTTTGAGACACTTTATCATAGGTTAGTCAGCCCAAGAGGGGCACTTTCCAAAAAATCTATCTCAAGGTTAGCCCATAGGAGGCACTTTTTGAGGCATTTTATCAAAGGTTAGTTAGCCCATGAGGGGCACTTTCCTAGATTTTCCCGATTAGTCAACTCTTAGGGCATTTTTCATAAATATTCTTCCAAACAGTTGCTAGTCTAACAAGACGCTTCTGTTGACAAGTAGCCAGCTTATAAGGGCGCTTCCTAAGTAAATCTTCTTTCCAAGGTTGCTAGTCTGATAAGACGCTTCCTATCATCATTTCTGCTACACAATGCTTGAGATGTTTCCCATCACCAATTAGTCAGCCCATAAAGCACTTTTTGGGGAGGGAACATGACTCTAAATTGTTAGGACCGTGTTACCTATTTAAGAGGCCAAAAATGACATCTTTCTTGTTTTTGTAGTTAAGTTTTTCAAACTTCACCACAAAGAGGGACAGCTGTAAACACCCCATTTTTGCCTTAGGAATAAACAATAATTAATAATAATCAATTTTTAATTTTTTCCAATTTTTCTGTAATTTAGCATAAATAATAAAAATAAATAGGAAAACACTTCAATTTTGAAAAATAATTTCAGAAATGGCAATAATGAATAATAAATAATTTTTACAAATTTTTGAAATTTCAAAAAATCCAAAAAAATAAAAAAAATCGCATTGCATATATGCAATTTGCGAAATTAATAAAATCAGGAAAATGGGCTAGCCCAGTTGGTCCGGACCATGGCCTAAGGCGCGCGCAGGAGGGCTCGATCGCGGGTTCGAAATGCGGGGGAAGCAGTTTCCGCGTTTTGTGTTTTTCTTACTCACCCAAGACCCGTGGTAGCCTCTAATTGGCTGGAGGGAACGCACGCGTCGGGCACGTGATCATCTTCTACCTCGGGTCCGAGATCGCCGGCGAAGGAAAAATTCGAATTTCGGCCGTTTCGATTCGATTTTTTGCACAAATCCAACAGATCTTCAACAGAATTGAGATAAACATCATCCAATTGGAATAAAATCTCAAAAAATCAAAGGATTTAGACAAATCGGAGTTGGTTTATTTAACCGTCGATCCGATTTGCTTCGATCGGTGGAAATCCGAGCTTATCTAGCTCGATTTCAAGCGCCTATAAATAGAGGAGGAGGAGAGGAAGCTGAATCACATATCAAAATCGAGAGCAAGTGAGAGGAGAGAGTAAATCGGAGGGCATCGGAGAGAACCCAAAATCGCAACCACCGATCGGAGCTGAGCCACCACTAGGAGATGTTTTGAAAGCGAACCACCGCCACCATTGGACTCACCACCCTCGATAACTTAGGATTCGACACCTCACCCATTGCAAAAGGCTGCCGGAATGCCGTGAACAAGCACTCTCTACCATCATGTCCGACCCGACCCAATTCGACCCGTCAGACCCGACCCGCGCACCGACCTAGATCCAAGTAAATCGGATTTTCCGGATTTTTCCAATTAATTTATTTATTTTGTTTATTTATTTTTATTTTGATTTTATTTATTATTTGTTATTTATTTATTTATTTATTTTTTATTCATTTTCAATAAATAGAAAAATGTTAGAAATTAGATTTTTTAGGATTTAATAAGGTAGAAAAATAATAAAATAATAAAAATGTAGAAAAAATAATATAAATATTAGAAAAATAATAATAGAACTTTAGATTTCAAAATAGGATAGATAATAGTTTAGAATAAAATTTTTAACAAAAAAAATAAGTTTTAGCATTTAGAAAAACCATTTTCTTCAAATAAATCCAAAATTGATATTTCCCCTAAAAATCATTTTCAAAAATCAGATTAAAGCTTAGGCTTAGATTTTTAGAAAATCCTAAGAAAATGGTAAAAACATAAAGCAAAAGAGATTTCAAAATTAAAATTCACAAACACACTTAAGGTTTTCAGGAAAAGCGAACTACGACTTGTTTGATCCTGAATAGCAGGTACGTAGGCACTAATAAAGGCATATTTTATCATGTTGTATCTTGTGATTGGTATATATATTATTGTCAATTATTAGAAATTTCCAATAAAAAGATACTTAAATTGCATTTATGTTAATATCTTAGGGATTAATGGACTTGAAGATGTACATGATGTAAAACATGAAGAAATCACATGCAAAGGATGAGATATGACCGTGCCTTATGTAGTGTTTTTCCTTTCCACAATTATTAAAGAAAAACAAAGGATGAGAGGCTTAAGGGGATAGCCCACGACTGTTCTTCATGTGGTGGGTGTGTTTACCCCCTGAGACACGACCGTGCCTAAAAGAAGAAGGAAAGAAGAAAATGCCGAGAAGATTATGGAGTTATTCCACGACCGTGGTTTATGTGGTGGCAGTAACAACCACATTACACACGGCCGTGCCTCATGTGGTGGACTACCGACTTTTCATATTCTTGTGCAATTTATACGTTTCTGCGGAGCATAAAAGCAGGGGTGAGAAAAAAAAAGACAAAATGACCGGGGGGAGGAGAGGAGACTTTGGGAACAATTTGGCAGATTTGAGAATTTTGTTTTGAGAAACTTTAGCTTTTTACAAGGGAATTGAAGATTGAATTCAATTGTACTTCCATCAATTGAGATCAAGTCAGAAATCTCTGAAGAGTTGTTTTAGGATCTTATTTCCAGATTTGCTACATATTGGTGACTTCTTATCCTGATCATATTTTGCATTTCTGTGAATTGGTTTTTATGTCTTTAATGGATTCTTTAACATTTTTCATTGAATTTTGTCTTGTTATTATCTATTATATGGCTGGCTAATTTCATTTGTGGGAATAGTGGATGAAGCCCTAGTTTGCTAAAATGATTAGTGTAGTTTGGTTATGAGATTGACATATATGTGGAGTATTCATGTTGTGAATTCCTATAATTTCAATTTAATTTAGATTGTTAGAAATCCAATCAATACGAAAGTGGAGATAGGATTTGTTATGAATTTTTAATTAGACTAATGAGTTAATGCGAAAGCGACGTTAATTGGTTTAATTAGGGTTCATATAGAGATTAAAGCTATGTTCTAATTAATTATTCACTGAGAGATTAGGGATAATTGTATTAGGGCATAAGGCGATCATAGTATTGAAAAATGTATGAGAGTATATTAGAATCCTCTGTTAATTAGAGATACGAAAGTGGACTAATTGATTTGAGGTTTAAAATGTTGAACTCACGTGAATAACCACATATAAGTTGATTTCAATAACTTAACGGTAGTTTGATTAGCATGACTAGGGTGAATTCTAAATTCCTACTGTTCAATTGGAAGTATTTATAAGAATCTTATAATTCTCATTAGCATAGAACTTAATATAATCTCTTTAGTTAAATATATAAAAGATTCCTGTTTGAATTACCTAAATATCAGTATAAGTTATTATAGGTTTGGTGATCTTTTTAGTCCTCGAGGGAACGATACTCTACTCATCATATATTACTTGATTGCGACCTAGTATACTTGCTAGCGGTTTCACATATACATTTCACAAGTGATCAGGCACCCATCTGGGTCAACCCATAAAAATGAAATAAAAAAATCATTTTCTTAGAATAATAAAAAGTAACAGAAACAAAATAAAAGGCATTTCTAGATAGGGACAATTTTAGGAGACTAGGTGGTAACTGTAAGGTTTTAATAGGTTAGCCTCCAGACTTAGAAACTCTGGTTTTCTCTTTTCCTCTTTTCACAAAAACGAGAAGAGGAAATCACGACGTCTAGTGGTCCAAATTAAGACTAATCCGCTCCTTTAGTCTTAATTCAATATTTCCCAACAACAGTTGGGTGGCGACACCAAAATTAAATGAAATTCCTAACTCAAGTCGAAGATCTATATTAGATGAGCATAGGGTCTAGTCTAGATCGGATTAGGAATGGGAATTCAAAAATTAGACTCGACAATAAGAAAATATTTTTTCTTTATATGTAATCTCATATGAATAATACTAAATTTATTTATTAATAATATATATTGATATCTTATAAAAAGTTGATAAAGTTATTATTGAAATAACTAAAAAATTTTAAATGTGTAAAACAATTAATTTGTCTCTCAAGTTAGTATATAATATAAATTTTGAAACAATATATATATATATATATATATATACATACATATACATATTTGTTAAATTATAATCATAAAATTCAAATTCTTTTACTTTTAATAAATGTAAATTAAAAATTCTTTTATATGTTATGTTATAATAAAAGGATTTTATTAGTTACAGGTAAAAGATTATTACATTTTTTCAATTTATCTATCGATACATTTAATTTATGTAGCCCAATTAAGTCTATTATGATTTATTACCCATTTCAATTTACCTATTATTTATATCAACTTATTTAGGCCTAAATTGTTTAATCTAAGTTTGTTCAATTAACCCCTTAATTACTTAATTCAATTAAGTTGATTTGATTGAGCCCATAATGCTCTAGTTTATTTACTTAGGCCCATTAAGCCATTCTTATCTATTATGTCCAATTTAAGTCCACTAATGCCTATTATACTTAAGTCAACAAATTTAGGTCCATTATGTTCTAATAATCATTTTTAGGCCCAAATTAATTTATTATGCCTAATGTAAGCTCATTTAGAATTCTTACTTGGTTTTAAGCCTCGTTAGATGCTAAAGCCATTAATGGTGTTTTACTATTGTTAAGACCCATTTAGGTTATGAGTCATAAAAAGAAAATAGCCCAATTGATTTTGGAATTAGACCCATTGGGCATATTCATTTTAATTAACCTTAATTATGATTTGATTATCAAATTAACCTTACAATTTATTCAATTAAGTCAATTTTACTAAATAAATTTAATTTGAGAGTTTTGTGGAAAAAGTTGGTAAACCACCCATAAAGAGGGTTTTGACTTGGTTCATGAGTTGATTTCAGTAGGTCAGTTTGGGGTTGTATTAACCTTGGTCCAAATCCAATAAAATAGTTGTTTATTGTTATTTGTTATATTTTATTATTATATTGCCTATTTTACATGTCATTTTCAAAGAAAATTGAAAATAGATGCCATAAACACCTTTTCACCTTAGTTACTCCACTCTAAAAGATCAAATACACTTTTTCATCAAGTTTTGATTCAAATCAGGGTTTTATGCGATTTGAATTCAAGGATTTGGTTAGTAGTAATGTTAATGATAAAAAGTACACATGAAAATGTCATCAGTTAAAATTTAGTTCAGTAACGCTTTTTGGCAAAGTTGGCTAAAGATTTTGAATAAAAAAATGGATTTTTGTGATGAACATAATGAATGATCATCACAAACAAGAAATTTTTTTCTAAAAATTTAAATCACGTAAAATTGTGTTTGAAATTAATTGGAAATTACATTGTTTCCAACTAAATCATTAGTGCACCTTCCAATCATTCACCAAAAAATTCAAGTATCAAAATCATATCATTAATTAACATAGAAGACTATGGAAATTTACAGATCTTAATCACACTCATCCAAACATGCACTAAAAATACAAGTATTGGGGCCTTAAATTATCATATATATATATATATATATATATTATATCTCAAATTTGACATCTTTTTATCCTAGAATCAACTAAAATCATCAATTAAATGTATTGTAACATCAATTAGCGCACAATAGGGAAAAATCAAACATGATCTAACTATGAAGGTGGTAGCATCACTCCATTGATGCCTTTTATTGGACAAGTGTCACTCCTTAGGCTTAATTAGGGTTTTCCAATTGTTTAATCATCAACTTAAACTCTAATTAGGTTTATATTTACTCTAATATTCCCAAATAGTTGTCTAAACCCAAGTATTGACATTCCTTTATGAAATCGAGTTTAAGGCAATTTATTCAATTTTGAGAAAATTAACCAAAAACTTGGAAGTTCTCTTTAATTGAACTTTGAAAATATATTTTTACTTCAAATTGAATTTTCATCACCTTAATGTAGCATTTCGGGTAAAAGGACAAAAAGGTCATTTGAAGAGCTTGGTCCTAACCTTCTCAATTTCCTTATAACTTCACTTTGAAAACTCTCTTTCAACTTAACCATCAAAATTACCTTCTAACTATTATTGATTTGGGGTTTTTCAAACCTCTTTACGGATTAGTCTTGGTAAAACCAAGCTTGTGGGCAAAATGTCAAATTTGAAATTTCTATTCCTAAATTTATGAAACTTAGACTTACATTAACCTTTGAATTTTAAGAACATGCCTTTAATCACCTTCTTGAGAACTCTCATCCTGTTTTTATTTAACTTAAATGACTTTAGAAAACTAGGTTGTTTTAAAATCAACAGAGATTTTATTGTCAATAAATTATACAACTCTAGCTTTAACAATAACACTAGATTCTAAATGTAACATGTGGTAGTGCTTTGAATTTTAAGCATAACCAACAAATAGTGCTTTTGAGAGCCAAGCATTGAGCCTCATCCTCCTTAGGTGAAGGACTATATTTTATAGTTAGAAACTTTATAATAGCCTATGCTATCCCATGCCTTTAAATAATTAACATTTGCTTTCCATAATCTTGACTTTTAAATGAAGCAAAATCTAGTCAAATACTCCTCTCCTTATAGACTAAAAGAAAACTTAGCACTAAGAAGGGAATTTACTATGTCTATCAAGGTTTGGTTTTTACACTCTGGTAATTCATTTTACTATAATGTATAGGTATATTGATGTATAATTTTATGTCCTTCCTAGAATTGGTGAAACTCATCAGATAAATATTCAACACCTACATCACTACACAAAAAATTTAATTTAATTATCATGTAAATTCTTAATTTCTATTTTTTTTAAGTTTAAATATCTTACAAGCTTCATTTTTATGTTTCAACAAACTAACAGATGCAAAATTTGAAATGTCATTTATAAATGTTATAAAATATCTCTTTCCTATTTTATATACTTCATATATGATTGTATAAATCAATTCCAAAATTTTAGTCTTTCTTTCAACATGAGGAAAAATGGCATTCGGTGATTTTTACTTGAACACATGTATCATATTTACAATTCCATCAATTAATATAACCACTTTTATGCATAAAATTGATAAAATGAAATTGATGACGTATTATACCATATATTATCAAAGCAAACGACATAAATAAAATTATTCACTTTATTTTTTGTAACACTTAAATTTAAACGTACAAACACAAATATACTCCCTTTCTGCATAAAGATCCCCCATCCTGACTACAAACTTATCTATCTAATTACAACTTTTAAACCCCCGCCCTCTCACATAACAAAGTAGCTGTAAACCCCCCCTTTTTTCTTTCCTGGTACATGTAACACATTCATGAGACCAATCATCTTTCCGAAGTGAAATGAAGATCCACCGTTCCCAGTCCCTGCACGAACCATCTCTTTCAAATCTGGCTATCATTTATTCGATTTAACCATAGTTTCCATATTCTTCTCACTTATCATTTAGATATATATAGCACCTTGAATTCCTCAGTTTTCTGTTATAAATACCATGTAAGTTATCCCTTACAAAGACATTCAAATTTATTAAATATAATTAACATTTAAGTAAGGAAATGTCGACTCAATATAGTAGCTAATTTGCTTGAATAGTCTAGAAATAGAACAAATAGTTGATGAATTGGAGTTGAATTTATTTCTAAGCGAAGTTCGCTAACTCATACGTACTTAGAAGATTACCGATTTTTGACATAAAACCAACCTTAATGTTTCAGTAATTTTTGTCCACCAAAATGAAAGGAGTGCATGCACTAATAATAGTATATTATACAAAACGAACAAAAAAGTAGTACGCTTGCGAGATACCGGACAGCCAAAATAATTTGGTTCATTTAACTAAACACAATATTGACTTTTGATATATATATATATATATATTTAACGATTATTACAATTGAAGAAGGAAGAATTGAGCTTAGTTTATCTCACTAAAGCTAGTATTCATGCCTTTATGCCGATGAATATCGATTATCTCGGATTTTACTATTTTAAGTATGTTTCTACTAATTATATTGAAGTATTAAAATAAAAAAATATTATATGATGATAAAAATTTATTCTATTAAAATATAAATTTATATGACTTTAGACAACGAACTCGGAATAGTAAATATATATGTTTTTATTGCATTGTTGTTGTCGGAGTATAAAATATTACTCTAACGATCAAATATCCTCATGGGGATAACATGGTCTTTGTAGATGGGATCGAATGAATCGATGAAGACATCAACACTAACCCATCAAAGCAAATTTTGTCTTCATTGATTAAACCCTCGTCATTTAATGCTCTCAAGGAAGCCAAAAGCACCAAAATTTTAACTCATTTAATATATCTATGTATCATATTTACGGACGAAACGTCTTTGGTGTCTCGTGTTATTAAATCCAAATCATTTCAGATTTTTAGTTAGCTTGACATTAAATTAATTAATTTATTTAGCGTCCTGCTAATAAAAAAAGATACCCTAAGACTTAAGTTTAGACTATGAAAATAATAATAAAATAGGTGTATGTCAAATTTCATCAATTAAATAAGGGTATAAATAGGTTACCAATCCTACAAAATCTGACATTTGAAATACTTATAACGAATATGAAAACTTATAAGATGGTGCACCCAAATATTTTTACAAAATAAGAAAATTGTCCCAATTTTTTTCCATATTCTCAATGTTGCTGCTTACCAGTCATTGACATTTAAACTGACATATTTATATGCAAAAAGAAAAAAGAAGAAGAAACTAATGATATTTATAATATTCGCGCTCTTTATATTTGTATTATTCTCTATTAACTTTTTCCAAATCTACTCTAGTTCAAAGCGCCCTGAACCATATATATTTGGCATGTTATACACTCCATCCTTTGTAGATGAGCTAATAAACACAACGAAGAACCATTCAATAACATTGTTAATAGCATTTCGACTATGACTTTCCGAGTAGTTTATTGGAAAACCATATAAGATTTTTTTTTTTTTATACACCAATCATAATCGAGTAATTCGTTCAGAATCAATCATAATCGAAATGTTTACAAGAGCAAGTAAATCTATTATAAATAACATTTAGATGTAGTAGCTTCTGGAAAAAGGAGAGCGAAAACTGGAAAACTGCATAAGTTAATGCTAATTAAGTTCGCCCAACCTGAAATTCCGAATCCAGGAGCCAATTTTTGTGCAATTGAAAACACCTAGAAGATGTGAATAGGAGACAACAATGTTAACTTACAGTGTGAATGGTTCTACTAAAATTTGGACTCCATTTATTCGATCCATTTATCCGATCCCATTTATACATGTATTATTCTTTATTAAAAAATAATACAATATTTCTTATCAACCAATAAATAGTTGGTTGAAAATTTACAATGGAATGCAACGGATCAACATTATTCTAGTAAGGATTTTGCCTAGAGACATATAGGCAGCAGCATGGGTCTCTTATTCACTTATACATTACCCTATTTAATTATGAAAACCGTGCCTAGCTGACTATTATTCAAGGACAGAAAGTAACTTTGTAGTTGGTACCACTAGGACAAGTGAATGTGCTTGTGGCATCATCTTGAGGGTAACTATAAGCATCCGGACATAACTTTTTGAAGAACTCGGAGTAAGTAGTTGGTCCACAGCTCCCTTGTCCATCAGTGCAGCAATACTCGTTGGTCTTGAACACAGTACACGGGTTGTTGCACCCACCCGGGGCCTTCAACTTCGCGGGACACTGGCTGTTAATGTCCGCCGCGCACTGGATTCCTCTGCATACGTTCGTGGCTGGGCTGAAGTCGACTGGGATGTTAAATCCATCGACCAGAGATATGTCCAAGTAGTCCAAGTTATTGGGCTGGTTCAAAGCAAACTCGACCAATGTATTTGGTGGGGTACCATAGCCTTGGCAGACAAGCCCTCCGTTACAATTTCCGGAGTCGCACTGGCCCTGACCATTGGCATCAAAGCTGCAATTGGTTCGGCCCCAAATGCGTGCCATGGTTGTGCCTGCCGCAACTGTGATGGACCAAGACTGTCCAGGGTCAAGTCGTTGCCCGCCACCGGGTGAGGCGGCGGCCCAAACCGTGTATGTGCACTGATTGACAATGTTGAAATCAGCTCCATAGGACGAAGTGAAAAATGTCACAGCAATAAGGGAGAAAATAGCTAGTGTGGACATGGTTACTTCGTTCGACTTTTAAACTTGTACACTTTTAATTTGATATCTCGAGCCTCTGCTCTATAATATTGTATTTCTGATATATTTAGCACGACAAGATGCTTGGGGGTTTATATAGTTGAATTATTGGAAGAGACGTGCACGGAACGACGAAATCCTTAATTGAACTTTCTCAGGTCTGCTCAAAATTTTTTATTACATGGACGTGGTGCCAAAAAAATTAGTGAAAGATGAATTGTTGATGTGTAAATGTTACACGTATTCTCTGGTTAGGCCAAGGTCATTTAAACTGAAAAATGTAGTCCAAATTTGAGATGGCTCTCCGTCAATTTGGCAGCTGATTGTTGTCAATTTGTATAGCTTTTTTCTTTGAGTATCTCAATTTTATAGATGTTCATTTCTCCTCGTATAAATGGAAATTTTCAGCCGAGTGCTTTCATCTAAATCCATTAAATGGAAAGGAAAAAGGAAAACGGTAAAGATGGGAGCAGGTGTGGATTAGATTGGTTTGGTTTTTCTTTTAAGTTAAACCAAACCATAAAAATACAATTTGATTTTTTATCACTTCAAATCAAATTATACAATTAAGTTTCAGATTTTTTTCCAATCAATAAAATTTTAATTTAGTTTACAAATTACACCTTATTTGGTTTTCTTAGAAAGCATATTCACTTTACATATAATCACATATATATTGATATCATATAAAAGATTGATCAAGTTAATATCACAACAACTAAAAAATTTTAAATATGTAAAATAACTAATTTATTTCTTAAGTTGACATATAATATAAATTTTGAGTTAACATATATGTATATATATATATATATATTTGCTAAATTATAATAATAAAATGCAAATTCATCTACTTTTAATAAATGTAAAATAAAAATTCTTTTACATGTTATATTATAACAAAAAAACTTTTTTACTTACAATCAAATATTATTGTGTTTTTTCAAATTGGTTTGGTTTAGCTTTATGATTTGGTTTGGGTTATCCTTCTTAACCAATAAAATTTTTTTGTTTGGCTTAGATTGCAAATTTTTCAAACCAAATTGCAAAAAAATCCTTATTTTTTGTTTGGTTTTATTGGGTTTAGTCGATTTTTTTTCCCACTTCTAGGTAACGAGTATCTTAAAAGCACTTATTAAGATGCTGAGTAATGAAATTTCTCAATTGTAAATGCATTTTCATAAAATGTCTGATTAATATTAGAAAGTGTGTTAAGTTTCACATTTAATGTCTTAATAAGTATGTTAAGAGACCAATTAATGGGATTGATTAAAGTGATAGGTGGATGACACATTTATACATGAATGATAGGTCTATTTGTCTTCTTCTTTTATATTTTATTAGCATCTTATTTGTACTAGTTTTGTATTTGATCTATATCTTTTTGGAGTCTTATGTTTCAAAAACTATCTTATTTGTATCTTAACTATTATTATTTCATAGTTATGATAAAGATAGTGATTGGGGAATAAGAATTAGACAGTGAAAATTTATACACTTTTAAGAGAAAATGTTTAAAATATATATTTTATACATTGGAAAAGAAAATTTTAATTAGTATTTTTTGTAAAAATGAATAAAATTAATGGTAGATAAGTCTAACTTTATAGAATTTTGTTAAGTTTATAATTTTGTAAGATATTTTCATCTTTTTGCAAATTACATTTTCAAATAGGAGAAGTGTTTAGGAGAATTTGGTAGAGCTCAATTAGAAAATCCTATAACCATACTAACCAAGTATATTTAGATAACATACTTGAGCATGAGATGTAAGAAGGCTTCTTTTATTATTTAATGCATTAAACTTAAAAGATATTCTTGATCTTTAACAATATTATTAGTGGAAGTAGATTAAAATAATAAAAAAAGGGTTTGAAGTCTTTCCTAATAAAAATGGTAGATGAGGATATTAACCTTGCTTTTTCCTTATTAATATCTTATCTCAATTCCTCTCTAATCAGTGACGATATCAATAGTTTTCTTGATAGTACTTTAAAGGTACACTTCTTAAGGTTGAGTTTGAGCAAAAAATTCCAAATTCTATCAAATAGTTTCCTTAAGATCTCCAAATGCCTCTCTTCATCTCTCACTTAGGATGTCTTTACTCTTGAGTCCTATAATTTAGGGCCAAGCCCACTATGCCTTGATCCTTTTTTGTTTTAAGTTACCTATTTAATTTTCTAAGTCAATATTTACATGTCTTACTAATGCCCATTAGGGTATTAGGCCTTAAAGAAAATTAAATCAAAATAATATTGGAATTAAGCCCACTAAGAAAATTATTGATTTGTTTAATTTATTATTAATTATTTAGAATAATTAACCCAATTAAATAGGGTAATTAAGCCAATTAACTAGCATAACTACTTAAGTTAATTATTTAGTCACTTTAGATCCAATGGATTAAGTATGTTCATTTAAGCCCATGTCTTTTCATTTTTAGCCTATGCTCATATGAGTTACCGGTTCAAGAAAAGGAAATGGGTCTAACCATTTTGGATTGGGTTATTGATACATTTAATTTATTTAGTCCAATTAAATTCATTATGATTTATTATTTATTTCAATTTACCCATTTTTTATATTAACTTATATGGGCCCAAATTGTTTAATCAAAGTCTGTTCAATTAACTCCTTGATTACTTAATACAATTGAGTTTATCTAATTAAGCCCATAATGCTGTAATTTATTTACTTAGGCCCATTAAGTTATTCTAATCCATTATGTTCATTTTAGTCCACTAAGACTTATTATACCTAACTCATCTAATTTAGGCCCACTATGTTCTGATGTTATTATTTAGGCCTAAATTCATTTATTATGCCTAATCTATGCCCATTTAAAATTCTTACTTGGTTTTGATCCTAACTGTTTGCTTGTTCTTAAGAAAATACAATAAAGACAAAATACATTTCCTCTCATCAATTGTACTTATGGTTAAACTTTAAATCACAAGTAGCATCCTCGATTTAATTCGATCTTAGTGATTCATTAGTGCTTACTAGTCAAACCTACCATGATTGTACGTGTACTTAGCATACAAAAATTGGAGTTTATAGATTAATCTAAGTAAGTTAAACTATTATCCTTATCATTTAAGAAATGCTTCCCAAGTTACTAAGAAAGTCAAACAAAGCAAAAGTGGCTTGGTCATATCTCACCACTTATTAGAGAATATATAAGCTGTTTAACTACTTCTTCTAAGCACAACAACCTCAAGTGAAAGTATATGGCATCCATCATTCCCCTAGATTTTCTTCCTCGTTTTTTTTTTTTTCAGTTATTTAAGATCTTGTAACCTACATAACGAATGTTTAGCCGATAATCCCGGGCTCGTCACCTAAGTTAACAGACATTATCCCCTTAATTGAAGGTGTCCCTATAGATTTAATTATTTACGTTATAAGATCTACTGAACCTTGTTGTTTTTGTATCTCATCTTGTTATTATAATATCATCGGTCGGCTGATCCCAAGCCAGATGACCTTAGGTGACTAGGTTTTAAAGGGACCCCATTGAACCTTCATTATCTTAACCTTAGGGATTCATAATGATGTGCCTAAAACCAAGATTAAGCACATGCAAAACTAATTTGAAAGACAAACAAGCAATGTCAATCAAACTAGTCTCAATCACATGAAAAATGGTGTCAAATCTTAATGTTTATAACCAATTCTTCCAACGAGGATGTAATCAATCTTAAGTATCCAAATTAGATTGCTTTGATACCAAAAGATGATGTGCTCAAAACCAAGCCCAAGCACATGCAAATGAATCAAAGATACAACCCTAACACACACATATGAACTAGTTCAATTGGACTATGAAATTACGTGAACCCTAATGGAAATTTGATGAAATTCAAAGGTTCAAAGATGCAATCAACAATCCAACAATGATAAACTTCACCAATTAACAGTAAATACAAGTGAAATCCACATGAATTACACCAAGATGACAAGTTTCAATTCCGTGATTCTCCCCTTCCAACAATGAAAATTCATGTCAACAGTGATTCAATAAAATTGATGATAATAACCAATGTTTAAACCATTCAATCTTATAACATGATAATTGATCACAATTGCAATAAAAAATCTAACCAAGAACATCCAAATCAACCCTAGATATGACTTATTAGTGATGAAAAGGAAACACAACAAAGAAAGAATTGATATTACTCACAATTGTCCTTTGTTGTACTCGCTACAATTTCAACTCTTAGAAATTGAAATTGATAAGAGAAATTGGATCTAGGGAAACCCTAAGCCATCTCACAAAAATGTGAAGATGAATTCTAAAAATTTTGGCCTCCTCAAACCCTACTATAAGCAAGTATTTATACTTGCTCCCTTTATGGTTAGAAAATGCACAAAAATTACAACTATGCCACTTTTAAGATGGTCGGTCTTAAATGACAATTACAATAAAAAATGAAAGTGTCTTAAAAGAAAATAGTCTTCATCATGCAAGCTCTTTCATAGGATTCGTCGACTCAACTCATCGTTGGTTCAAGTCGGTCCATGGATAACCCACAAGCTAAGTTTGAGTGAGTTTGTCCATCGCCATATAAAATATGATAAGCGTGCTTGTTGGAATATATAATACATGAATAAGATAAAAGAGTTTAGTAAACGAATAATTCCAGGGTCGATTTGCTCAAAATGAGCCCTCATCGCGAAGATTCGAAATCCTTTAGTTCTTGCCCTAATGATATGCCTTGTCGGATTTTGATTCATATCACATAAAGATACTCTTAACTTAGAGAACCCAAGTCATTGGAGTAATGGCTTATTATTTCTTTAATTGAGTGTTTAGTCAATAATAGAGTCATTCTTTACTCTACTGAGGGACCAAAACCCACCCATACTAAGCTTTTCTCATTATTGCTCAATTAACACATTGATTAATTAATTTTTAAGAGATTACTTAAGAGGAATCACCAAGTGATAGATTTCATATGCACCTTTTACAAAAAGTTAGAAAAGCTCTCAAAGATTTTGAAAAGTAAATATATCAACTAATAAGCTAAAAAATATATAACCATTTAACTTTTAACTAAGGACTTCTATCTATTTTACAACTCAAGAATCAATAATTAAATAGTAAGTAAGATTACCCTACTTAGATTTCATCTTAAAATTCCAACTAATTATACCAAGTTTAACAATAGGTGTGTAAGGGGCACAAAATCACTAACTTTTATGAGTACAATTTCAAGGATCTCGCCCTTTTAATTATTAGAAATCAATAATCAAAATCAATTGAAAATTTGTAAATAAGAAAAATTTAATAAGACAGTGCATAAATAACACAAGTAAAGCATGACCTTAATTTCTCAATTTTATTTATTTATTTTTTTCATTTCCTTATACCCCTTCCCCACATTTATTTAAGGCATTGTCCCCAATGTCTTTCTAAATCAAGCACACGAAAAGGAAAAGGAAAAAAAAAGGAAAAAAAAGAAAAAATGAAAGAAAAAGGACACTAAGAACTTCTCCGGTTTTATATGTAGACGGTTGCATGTAAAGTTTAAGGCGAGTATAAAGCAAATAAGTAATGGTGTGCCATCATTGGAGTTAGGAACCTAAGGTTTGTGCTGCATCATTTTTAAAAAATAATAAAGAAATTAAAGGTAAAAAGAAAAGTTAAACTATCCTAGTCTAGATAACTGGTGAAGTCACCTAACAGAATTAGAGGACGATTTAGAGAGTGAAGGAGAGAAATTGTATATATGTGTGGTTTTTTTTTTTTTTCAACACAGGCTGTTGCATGACCATACTTGGAGTCATGCAGACTCTCAAAAGGAGCATAAGAAATGACATTTTATAGGGCAAGTCTACCTTGGTTTCAGCACGGCCATGCTCGAGGTCGTGTTGATATCAAAAGTTCCACAAAACGTGTGATATGTGGAGCCCTAGCTTCAACATGGCCATGCTCATGGCCATGTTAACTTAAAAAATTTTAAAAAAACCTTTGAAAAAGTCAGCCCTGACTTTAGCATGGCCATGCTCATGGGCATGTTGATTAAGAAAACTCCATAAACTCTCTTTAAATTATGCATAACTTTGAGTACTGATTGCGTGGAGGAAAAATAAGACTTGCCCAAGCTAATAGACAACAACTGTGATCATTGTGCACCTCTAAATGTGTAAATGAATGTAGAGAGAGACTTACTAGATGCACTTAGTGATTAAAATTCAAACTTCCATACTTGTCATTAGTGCTTCCTTAAACTTAGAGATTACTCTTGTTCTCTTCAATTAAGCTTAGAAACTCTCCTTAAGATCTGCAAATTTCTAAAAATAATAGACTTAAGATAGTGACAACAAAAAGAAAATAAAAAAAAAACTCTACGTACCTAAGTTAGATATGGGTTGCCTCCCAAAAAGCGCACTTGTTTAACATTGTTGGCTCGACGCTCTTCACTTTCTTCAACTAAGTCTCTAGCAGTTAGAGATCTAATTCCTCCTTGTCTTTGGCACCACTTGCATTGGACTAACCTAGTCACTATCAAATATGGTATAAATAAGTCTAGTGTTAAGAAGTTTGATTACCTCCTTCTTAACCATCTCCTTCATATTAGGATTTAGCCATCTCTGTAGCTACATTACAGGTTAGAATCCTTCTTCTAGTAAAATTTTGTGAGTATAGAAGGAGGGGTTGATACCTTTTATATCAGATATTTTCCAAGCGATGGCTCACTTGTGTGCTCTTAAGACCGTGAGTAATTGGTCTTTCTGCTCTTGAGACAAATTTGAGGCTATAATAACCGGCAGGCTAGAGTCTTTTACAAGGAAAGCATATTTTAGATAATCTGGTAATTGTTTCAATTCCAATGTTAGCAATTTTTCTATAGAAGTTTTAAGTCTCACCTCATTTTCTGTTCTTAACTTTTCAAACCCATGTTGAGGTGTAACATCTTCTAAAGCATCAAGTTGCTCAATGAGTAGCATAACCTCTAGGTTATCTGCATCCTTTTTCTCTTCCAATGTCAAGTTTAGCTCCAACTCATCCTTGCTCAAAACTTCCTTCATATGCTCATCTATTGACATATCAACAACATCAATAGAGTAACAAAAGTCATCAATGCATATGGTGTGTTTCATAGAAGTAGCCATTTAGATTACCATCTCTTCATCATCGATTCTCAAAATAAGCTTGCCTCCTTCCACATCAACAATTGCCTTGGTAGTGGCTAGGAATGGTCTCCTAAGTATTAGAGGGATATCCCCATCCTCATCCATTTCTAGAACTATAAAGTCGACAAGGTAGATGAAATTCCCTACTTTTACCAAGACATCCTTGATTATCCCCTTAGGAATCTTCACAAAGCGGTCAGCAAGCTACAAACTCATCCTAGTCGGTGTTAGGTGAAATGTCCTAACTTCTTTAAAAATGAGTATAGCATTAAATTAATGTTGGCCCTAAGATCAACTAGGGCTCTATCAACTGAAGTATCACCTATGACACACGGAATTGTGAAATTGCCCGGATCCCTTAGCTTTAGAGGAAGTTTATTCTAAATGATAGATGAGCAATTTACATCAACTTTTACGGTAAACACATTCTCCAACTTCCTCTTGTTAGATAGAAGCTCCTTTAGGTACTTAACATATTTTGGCATTTATGAAAGTTCTTCTATAAATGGAATGTTAATATGCAGTTGTTTAAATAGATTAAGGAATTTACCAAACTGCTCCTTGTTTTTACTCTAATTAAGGCAAACTAGATAAGGGATTTTTGGCATATATTCTTTGGTAACCGGTGGTGATCTCCTCTTAGGATGTGTTTTCTCAAGTGTCATTTTCTCCTTTTAATAGGTTGATTATCCTCTTGTTTCTTTTCATTCCACTATTCAGATGGTAACTCTTTCTCACTTCTCAATGCAATGGATTTTACTTATTCCCTCATATTGTTTTCTATGTTACTAGGAAGAGAACCAGGTTGTCTTTCTGACATCATCTTAGCTAGTTAGCCAATTTGCTTCTCAAGATTGTGAAGCTAGGCTTCTTGATTATGATGTCTCGCATCAGAGCTTTGGATGAATTGACTCAAAATATTCTCCCAGGGACTCTTTTTTTCTTGTTAAGGTGGTTATGCTGGAGGAAGCAATAAAGGCTAATGGAGTGGCAGTTGTTACTTTGAATACCTTGGTGGTGGTAGATTAGCTCACTAATAGTCCTAGTTTCCATAAGATAGATTCATATGGTTTCTCATCCCCGGATAGTAGGTGTTACCATACCAATTATACCGTTGTCTATTCGAATTCCCAAGATAATCTACCTACTCAGATTGCTCAAAAAGATTCACACCCTCTTCAGGATAAACTTGATGCTATTGTTGTGGTCCTTGGGGTTTCTTGAGAGTTTCAACTTGGTGGCTCAAAGCTTCCATCTTTACTACCAAAGTAGTCATGACATCTACTTCATACATTCCTATCATTTTATGCTTGTTCGTGCCATGGCCCCACTGGTAATTATTTCTTGCCATATTAGCAAATAACTTCAATGAGTCTTCTGAAGTCTTAGTATTCAATGTACTACTAGCTGCAGCATCTACTAAGTGACATGTAGCCAAATTTAACCCATTTAAAAATGTTTGAACTTTCATCTATGTAGGCAATTGGTGATGTGGACACTTTCTCTACAATTTTGTCGAGCTTTACCAAGCATCATATATTGTTTCATGATCTTGTTAAGTGAAAGAAGAGATGTCATTCTAGAGCTTAGCGGTCTTACATGGTGGAAAACAATTTTCCAAAAACTCCTTTACCGTATCATCCCATGTAGTCAAAGCCCCGGGACCTAAAGATTGAAGCCAAGTCTTAGCCTTCCCTCTTAATGAAAATGGGAACAATCTTGTATGCACCGCTTCATCCATCACCCCATTGTTCTTGAAAGTTTCACAAATCTCTAAGAATGTTTGAATGTGAGCATGGGGATCTTCATCAGGTAGTCCATCGAACAGACAATATTGTTGTAGAAGTTGAATCACCACACCTTTGATCTTGAAATTATTAGCCCCAGTGGGAGGCTTAACAATGGTTAGACCTATGCCATCCAGTGTAGGCCTTACATAGTTGATGTGTATCTTTAGTGGATCATCAGCCATTACTTCTTGTACTTGTAGCTCTATTAGCTCTTCTTCTTTAACCTCTATTGCCACTGCTATATCATATTCTCCCTCCTCACTAACTGATTGTCAAGAAGATTTAGAGGTTGTATTTCTTTGAAGTTTGCAAAGTGTTTTCTCAATCTCAAGATCTAGATCAAAGATGTCAGAAGGGAGATTCCTTGTCATACACTACAATAGGCAACCAAGTGTGAGTTAGAACTTTTCAAAAGGTGGAGAGAAGAGGAATAGATAAAACAAATAAAAAAAAATGACTAAAGTAGTAGATGCTATGGTTTTTCCTAATATTGCCTTGCTAGATCCCTAGCAATGGTGCCAAAAAACTTGATTGCACTCGAATCTAACCAATCATTCTAAGTTTTAAATTTATAACTAATAAAATCTACTATTGAGCTAGGCAGTGTTCCTATCGATTATAGTATAGATTTAATAAGTATCATCCTTTGGGATCTAGAAAATAAGTACTAGTATTACCTTTCTCTACTATCTAGTCTAATTTATGATGTGGAAATTCATAATTAAATTAATAATTAACAAATCCTAGTAACTTTAGAATTAAATAATATTGTCTAAAAAATGTATTCAATCACAAAATATACCTATCATCTTATTCCACCCTAACCCTTAAATTCTCAAAATAAGATATCGATTAACGAATCAATTTATACTTTACACTATAGGAATTCTCAAGTAAATCCAAATACTCCTTCGAGTTAATGAATTCATAATCATGCATAAGATAATGGAGATCTCTCACTTACTACCATTATGCAAGATTTCATCTAGTTCACATTTCTAATAAATTGTAGAAAATCATTGTTTTTCTACCTCTAGATCAAACATGTAATCTCTTTATTCATGAATATCTAATTTACTAGATGAAACCTCTTTCAATCTAATAAAAATCATACATGCAATCAATTTAAGCGTATAAATCAATTACAAGAACAATGGAACACATGAATAGATGCAAAGATATAAATAATTCATTAATTAATCAATGGTTCGACACATGAGTTAGGGTTTTACAAGATGAAAGATATAAAGAATTACTCCTCCATGGAGTTTTCAATAAAAACAAAGAATCTAGAGAAATAGAATTGATTCATGATAAAAAGAATAATCCCTTCTTGTTTTGTGATCTCTAATGATGCTTGGACAATTCTCCTCTTGAAGTTCATAATAAAGCTCCCCTAGGGTTTCTAAAACGAAGTTAGAAGGAAAGAAGTCTTTTTAAAATAAAATAAAGTGTCTATTTATAGTTCTTGTGAAAACAGGGCTCGACATAGGCGTCAGCACGAACATACTCGAGGACGTGCTAACTTCGAAACACATTATTTTTCACTACTCAGTTAAACACGGCCTTCAGCATACCCGTACTAGGGGTAGGGCTAAAAAAAAAAATTAACTACTAGTCATTTTTTTCATCTAACACTAGTGCCTGCATGGGTTGTGTTGAAGGTTGTGCAAAACCGAAAATCAATTTTCTTCATTTTTTGCTAAATTTCACCTTGCCTTTGCTCATATCATCCTTAAACCTTTCTTTTGTCTTCATTAATGCTTGAAATTAAAATTTAATCATATAAGTACCATTTTATTAACAAATTACATGAAATCTATATAAAATTATAACTAATAAGCACTAGAATTAAGGGTTTTCTGATACTTATTAGATCCTCATTAGGTACTAGCCCCATTAAGGGTATTTTATTTTGCTAAGGCCTACTTACATTATGAGCTTTGAAAAAGAAATGGGTCTAATTGATTTTAGAATTAAGCCCATTAGACTTATTCATTTTAATTGACCTTAATTATGATTTGATTATCAAATTAACCCTACTATTTATTTAATAGAGTCAAGTTTACTTAGTAAATTTAATTTGAGAGTGTTATAAAAAAAGTTAGTGAACCACCCATAGGAAGGGTTTTGGTTAGTAAATTTAATTTGAGAGTTTTATAGAAAAAGTTAGTGAACTACCCATATGAAGGGTTTTAGGCTAACTTATGAGTCAATTTGAGTAGGTAGATTTGGCATTGCACCAGCGTTAGTCCAAATCCATTATGTTTTATTATTACACTGCCTATTTTATATGTCATCTTAAAAGAAAATTGAAAATACATGTCATAAACACCTTTTCACCATAGTTACTCTATTCTACAAGATTAAACATGCTTTTTCATCAAGTTTTGATTCAAATCTTTGATTCTAGTATGGGTTTTATGTGGTTTAAATTTGAGGATTTGGTTGGTGGAAATGAAATTAATGATAAAAAATACACGTGAAAATGTCAATGGTTAAAATTTAGTTCAATAATGCTTTTTGGATGATTTTGGTTGAAGATTTTGAATTAAAAAGGAACTTTTAGGCTAAACATAATGATTTATTACCATGAACAAGAATTTTTTTTCCTAAAAATTTAAATCATATAAAATTGGGTTTGAATTTCAAATTAAATTGTTTTCAACTAAATTACTAGTACACCTTCCAATCATTCACTAACATTCAAGCATCAAAATCATATCAATCATACCACTAAAGGTGGAAAAATTTACAATTTTATAGATGTCAACCATACTCAACCATACATGCACAAAAATATAATTATTAGGGCCCTAAATTATCATATAAGTATTATATATTAAATTTGACATTTCTTTACCCTAAAAACAACCAAATTATCAATTTAATGTGTTATAACAACAATTAACACAAACTGGGCAAAAATCAAACATGACCTAACTATGAAGGTGGCAACATCACATAGGAGTTCCGATTTGCAAAAAATTTCCAACTTTATTAATATTTTAATATATCAAACTTTGTTAGGGCCCTAAATCTTCAATTAAACCTCTTTCAACCCTTGATTCATGCCCCATTCGTACTTCATTCATGCTATAATTTTCCATTAATTCCCATCAAAATACCTATTTACATTCTAAATCATCAAGCTTGTAAGATTAACAATTATAATCATGGTTTATACATCAATTGACACCTAAATCATTATCTACACTAAGATTCACCACTTAAATCATGACTTAAAAATCTTAACTCATCCAAATCACCACTCAAAGCAAGAAAAACATAATAATCATAGGAAAGGGTGGCGACATGCCTTGGAAATTGATTAACATGCAAATCTCAAGTCCTAACTTACTTCTACCTTTACACTTTTCTTTGACATTTAGATGAGCATGTCCACTCCTCAAATAACATTTGAAATCATAAAAAAATACCTTAAATATTCATTGGAAGAGGCAAGAAGTTTGGGCTCATACACTAAACAAAGCAAAATTTCCTCAAACATCTAAATGGGAAATTAGTGTTTAGGAAGAGTTTAAGGTTTCTTACCTTCCTAATGGAAGAAGGCAAGTGGGAGTGAGGGATCTAAAGCCCTTAGTGGCAACATAAAATTATAATAGTGGTTAGTATACACAAAAACTCTAAAATGTTCTATCAAAGACCACTCCTTTCATTTATTTTATTATGCAAGTGTCACTCCATAGGCTTAATTAGGTTTTTCCAATTTCTTAGTCACCAATATAAACTCTAATTGTGTTTATATTTATCCTAATACTCCTAAATAATTGTCTAAACCCAAGTATCAACATTCCTTGATGAAATCATAGTCAAGGGCATTTTAGTCAATTTTGAGAAATTTTCCTTAAGACTTAGAGTTTCTCTTTGATTGAATTTAGAAAGTTTTTTTTTTTTTTTTAGAAAAAGCCAATATGGCTATTGTATTTATTAATAGCATCAAAAGTCCATACAGAGAGTAGTATTTGAAAATACTGTACAAAAGCATTTTCCCAGATGGAGGATGTGTACAAAAAAAGTAAGTAAGGTGACAATGGAAACTATCGACTTCTAATGTATGGACAACCAGAAAGATCTAGGAGGTAGATACCTCTTAGTCTTCCGGGGAGATCTTGCCAGCGCACGATATTGGTATTATCAAATTGAGTTGCATAATGAGAAAGTCCTACCGCTAAAGCATTTGCTTCACGATACACATAAACAATGGACGCTGATAGTAATTGCATCAGGTTCTTTGCCTCCGTTATTTTGATGGATAGTTGCCACAGACACTCTACTCCATCTTGAAGGTAAGACACTAGTGACATATTACTGATTTGAATCTGTATTGGGAATATATTGTTAGTAACACATGAGCGTAGGCCAACAAGAATACCTTCCAATTCCGTAGATAATGTCTTTGATGCATCCATTGTACATTTCATTTCTGAATGTATAAACGAGCCAACATTCCGTCGCAAAGTGTAAGCCCAAGCCGCTCTATCTGAAGTAGATGAACCAGCGACATTGATGACATAACCTGATGAAGGCTTAAACCATTTGATAATTATCTGTTTTTTCACCTTCACCTCTAAAGTTGTTGCAAACTGTTGTTTAATAGCATATGCTTCTTGTATGGTATTTGCTTTGGGAGAGTAGGATCGAAGAGTTAGGATTATTTGATCCTTAACCCGGTGGAAAAGGGTTCCAACTGATGTTGTGCGCCCTTCAAAAACCATTATGTTTCTAGCCTTCCATAGTTCCCAGCAAGTAAAGACCGGTGTCAACTGGCAGATTAAGCTAAAAACTGTGCCCTTTTGATGCCTTTGAAACCAATTCTGTATCATATTCCACAAGCCCACAACCGGAGAAATATGAATATCCAACCAGCTAGCCATAAGAAACCATAGATCAGTAGCTACTTTGCATTTGAGAAACAGGTGTTGTATGGATTCCATTTCACTCAAACACAACGGGCATCGAGAAGGATTTTGGGAGAAACCAAAGCTGCAAAGGACCTCTGGAAATGCATATAGCTTATTAAATAAACGCCACATGAATATGCGAATTCGAAGAGGCAAAAAATGGTGTGTTATCTTATCAAAAAATTGAATGGATTGTTGCTTTGGCCTAACCAATTCATATGCAGTTTTATAGCTGAAAGCACCGGTAACAGATGGCATCCATATATGTTGGTTACCTTGTAAACACGTATTCTGTTCTGCAATATCTTGTATAGTCTGAATACGCCGCCAAGAAGTACGTTTTCTTGATGTTTCAAACAAGGAACTAATGAAATTTGTCCAAAGACTCTTGCCTTGTTTAAATTTCCACCATAGCTTCAATGATGCAGCTGTGATCAGTGAGGAAAAGTCTCGGATTCCAAGTCCATTTTCATTCAATGGAAAAGTGATTTTTTTCCACGCTCTCCAATGTTTGTTTTTTCCGTAGTCTGAAGATTCCCATAAAAATTCTTGGCATTTCTGTTCCAATTTCTTTATCACCGATTTGGGAGGCTGAATAGCTGTGAGCGTGTGAATTGGAATTGCTTGCAACACATGACGAATGAGGATTATTCTGCCTCCAGGCGATAAGATCTTGGTGGACCAATGGCCAAGTTTCCGTTCGTAGCTATCAATCAGGTGTGAAAAGTAACCTTCCCGTGCTCTGCCCCTATAGAGTTGGCATCCTAAATATTGGAATGGAAATGAACTTCCAGGGATACCAAGAGAAGTCGAGACTTATCTAATATATATTGGGGGATGATTGTTGGGGGGAATGAAGAAGCTTTTGTCCTTGTTGATTTTTTGTCCAGAGCCTAGTTCATAATCATAAAGGAATCTATTGAGATGCTACAAGGACCTTTTATCTCCACGAGTGAAAACCAAGATATCATCTGCAAAGCTTAGGTGTGTAACTTTCACTAAATTTGATGAGGGAGTATGAAATGGGAGTATTTGACCAGTTTCTTCAAGATTTTTAAGTCCATGAGACAAAGCTTCCGAAGCTAACAAGAAGAGATATGGAGATAGTGGATCCCCTTATTTGATACCCCTAGATGCTTGGAAGAAACCAACTGGACCTCTGTTCAATATAATAGAAAACTAGGATGCTCTTAGATTTCCAAGGATGAGTGATACAAAATGATGTGTAAAACAAAATTTAAGCATCAAATTCTGGAGGAATGTCCATGATACTCAATCAAAGGCTTTCATCATATCCATCTTGATTATTATATTTCCGCCTTGTGAGGGATGTTCCAAGAATTGGGCGAGATCTTTGGCAAGGAGTATGTTCTCTGTGATATCGCGACCGCTCAGAAAGGCCAACTGCTCCGGTGAGATTATCGATGGTAGAACTAACTTTAACCTTTCTGTTAGTACCTTTGTGAAAATTTTGTTTAAGAAGTTGCAGAGACTTATCAGTCTATAATCCGCAAATGATGTTGTAGAATGCTTTTTAGGTAAAAGAACAATAAGGGTGCTTGCAACCGCCCGAGGAATCGAAGTACCAGCCATAAAATCTCGAGTAGCAGCTAAGAAATCTTGTTCTATTATGTCCCAACAAGATCGATAGAAAAGGCCCCCGTATCCGTCAACTCCAGGTGAGCTATCCGCATCTAATCCAAAAATAGCTCGTTTTAGCTCCAGGCCCTCAATAGGACGTAACAATGATCTATTGTCTTCAATGGTAATTAAGTTTGGGATGTTAGCAAGCAGCCTATTCTCGGCTCCAGCATCGTCATCAATTGGTTGTTGCCGCAACAAGTTGGAAAAAAATTGGACAGCTTCTGCTTCTAATTCAGTAGGAGATGAGATCCAATCACCACTTCCATTTCTGATTTTATGGATCATCATTTTGGAACGACGATCTGTGATAAAGGCGTGAAATAGACTGGAATTTTCATCTCCATCCCTGAACCATTTTATTTTGGACTTCTGTTGCATATAGTCTATGTGTTCCCTGAGTTTTGAGAACAGATTTGCTTTCGACTTCTCCAGATTAAGTCTGTCTTCTATTGCTCCAGTTTCTTCATATAGCTGTTCTAGATTGGAAACCTGAGCTTCAGCATCCTTCAGATTGCGGAAGACATCCCCAAAATGTTGTTTATTCCAATCCTTGAGCCTAGACTTGAGTTGCCTTAGTTTAAGTGAGAAAGCTAGCATGCCATATGAATTTGTAGGCCGAGACCAATTTTCCTTTATGATCGAATTTAGAAAGTTTATTTTTACCTTAAATTGAATTTTCATACGGGCTTTTTATTAGATAGGGTCTTAGTTAAAAGGAAAAAAAAGTCATTTGAAGAGTTTAGTCTTAACCTTCTTAATTTTCTTCTGGCTTGACTTTGAAAACTTCCTTTCAGCTTAATCCTCTAAGTTACCTTTTGACTATTATTGGTTTAGGGTTTTTCTAATCTCTTTGTGGATTAGTCTTGGCAAAACAAGCAAATTTGAAATTTCTATTCCTAACTTTTTAAAAATTGTACCTAACTTAATCTTTCAATTTTAAAAACATGCCTTTAATTGCCTTCTTAGGAAATCTCATCCTATTTTTAATTAATTTAACTAATTAAAAAAAAGTAGATTATTTCAAAATCAACATAGAATTTATTCTCAATAAATTATACTTCTCTCATTTTGACAATAACATTATACTCTAAATCTAATATGTGATGGTGCTATGAATTTTGAGTTTAACCTACAAATAGTCCTTTGAAGGGCCAAGCACTAAGCATAGTCCTCAATGGGGAAAGATTTTATCTTATTGTTAGAAAATTTATAATAGCCTATGCTCTCTGTACGCTTCAATAATTGACATTTGCTTTCCATCATCTTGATTTTTAGTATGGAGCAAAACCTGGTCAAATATGCCTCTTCCTATAGACTAAAAGGAAACCTAGCACTAAGGGAATTTACCATGTCTATTAAGGTTTAGTCTTTTTTGTTATCACAACACAAAAGTTTTAATTTTATTATCATGTAAATTCTCAATTTCTTTTTTTTTTAACATTTAAATATCTTACAAGCTTCATTTTCATGTTTCAACATATTAACATATGCAAAACATGAAAAATCATCTATAAATGTTATAAAAATATCTCTTTCCTAGATTATATAATTCATATATGTTTGTATAAATAAATTCTAGAATTTTAGTCTTCCATTCAACATCAGGAAAAATGTCTTTCAATGATTTTTCCTTGAACACATGTATCATATTTACAATTTCATTAATTAATATAACCATTTTTATGCATAAAATTGATAAAATCAAAATTGATGATGTATCCTAATTTGGCATACCATATATTATCAAGGTACACAACACAAATATAATTATTCACTTAATTGTTTATAACACTTAAATTTAAATGTACAAACACAAATATAATCCCTTTTTGCATAAAAATTTCCTTTCGTGAATACAAACCTATTTAACAAATCAGAACTTTTTTACCCCCTCTTGCTAGAGTTTATTTGATTTAACCATAGCCGCCATACTCATCTCACTTATCAATGGCTGCATGAAATCCTCAGTTTTCTATTATAAATACCATGAAAGATATCCCCTATAAAAACATTCAAATTTATTAAATATAATTAACATTTAAGTAAAGAAATGTCAACTCGATGTAGTAGCTAATTTGTTTGAATAGTCCAGAAATAGGACATATAGTTGTTAAATTGGAGTTGAATTTACTTTTAAGTGAAGTTGGTTAACACATGCGTGCTTAGAAGATTACCGATTTTTGACATAAAACCGACCTTAATGCTTAAGTAATTTTTATCCTGAAAATTGAAAGGAGTGCGTGCAGTAATAATAATATATTGTAGAAAACGAACAAAATTTGATTTATTTAATTAAATCAAAATGCTGACTTTTCATTTTTCTTTTCAACTAACTTGGTCCATGACCAAAGTTCTTGCCCTTATTGCTAAAAAATATTTATTATATGAGATTCTCCTACTTTGAATGTGTTCTGATCAATCATATTTATGTATTTGGATGAAAAAATAACATATAAAAAAAAAATTTCTTCTCTTAAAACATCTATACGATTGATAATGTGAGGACCTAGGCTTAAACAATAATTTTAAAATTAAAATAGTGTATATATATACATGTGTGTAATATAAAATGAATGTATATATATGTTATACACTAAATTAAAAAAAAAAGTGAATTATATGGGCATATATATATATATATATATACATATATGGAATATAAATATATACTTATAAAAATGTACACATTATATTATATTATATATAGCTAGGATAAAAAAAAAAGAAGAAAAAAGACGAAGAGAAAACCATGTAGAACAGTACCCTCACTCAATGTCAGTTAAATCAAGTAAGTAATATTATATATATATACATACTTACATATATAGACATTAGAATAAAGAGAGAAGTGACAAAAAATCGTCAAAAATTACATAAAAAAGAAACCAAAACTCTCTCCATTTCATTCAAATTGTTTGGGCAAATTGAAATTGAAATTTTCAATATGCAATTATCAAGAGAGAAAGAACAACAAGATTGAAGTAGGATGCAACAAGAATTTGAAGAAATTGAAGAAAAATCATAATTAAATAGGGGAGGATTTGGTCTATTCGGTCGAAAGGGTTAGGGTGAAGCTGCCGCTAGGCCAAGCTAGGGTTAAGGTTTTGGATGGGGGAGGATTTTGGCCAGCATAGTGGTGGCCGGCATTGGTGGCCAGAGGTCGATGAACTGAGAAACCCTTGACAATGCTTAAAATTTTCCATTTTTGTTAAAAATACCAAATGTTGACAAAAAATTATGATTTTGGGTATTCTAGGATCATTTTGTATTTATATTAATGTGATAATTCTATTTTGGTGAAATTTGATTCACAAATATGAGCTCCTTCAGAAATGCTCTATTTTGGTTGAAAATTAAATTGGAAAATGAATAGGGAAAATGATGTGTTTTTTATGTACTTTTTAGTATATAAGATCCTTATATAATTTAATAGATCACCAAATCAATAATTGTTCAAATTGGAGTCATTTTCTATTTTTAGTGAATTTTTCAAGCCAATTACCCTGTTCTAGCCGAATTAAATCCTTAGCAAAATTAGGCAATTTGATTTGATTAGTTGAGTTTGATGTTTATTTGAGGTTCATTGAAGTATAATATGATGTTAATAAGCTTAGGTTAGTTACTAAACAAAAACGGGAGCGTTTGGTGCAAAATCGCGATAATTTAGAACTATACGATTTGATATAGAATCAAATTGGATTTTAATTACATTAATATATAATAGAGCGTAATATACCCATATGTATATGAATTAGACATTTTAGGAAAATGGTGGATTATATGAGGCTAGGATGGAATTTAAGGGTTTGGAATAGTGAATTAGCAATTTAGAGTTAAGTAGAGTAAATGGAGTAATATTGATTGGTATATTGATGATTCAGGTATTTCTGTTGAGTGAAGAGGACAAAGGAATTTGGCTGGTACAATTATTTAGATTAACATAAATTGTTTTAAGTGAGTACCCCCTTAACTCCTCTCTTGGGTACAAGTGGTTGATAATGTAAACCACTTGTTGTTTATTGAAATTACCCTATACGGTCGCTTACTGTAATTAATGTAGGAGGATTGTTAAATTACATTAGATTGCTGATGGCTGGTTGTGTGTCCTGATATGGTTGGATTATGTGAAAAAGGGAACATTCTAGAAATCCTAGAATGAGAGCTAGGTGCGAGATTTGATTGTACTGTTCTTGAATGTATGTGATGTAATGAACTTAAATTATTAAATGATTTATGAATATGATGTAATGCTTGGTTATTTTTAGCTTATTGGATAGGGTTTATATGACTAGTTAAGTTCATACTATTGTTGTCTCGGTAATGATGAAATATCTAAATGGGTAATAAAATGGAAAACCGATCGTTGACATGTATAACTTCATTAAAGTATACCTAACTAAGTTTTAAGACTTGAACATATCAAATGGGGTTTAAGCCATAAATGCCTACTAACCTAAAACATTTAATTGAAGGAAAGTCTCATTCCCTGCCTAGTAAGTTTGTAGTACGACCTTTGAGTTGACCTAAATAAGTTTGAGGCACGATTGACAAACTAGCCCAGTTCAGTGACCTATAGGGGACTGGTCACCCCTCTTGCTCGAGGCATGTGAAAGGCAAACTAAATGTTTATAACTGAAAAGAGTATGTAAGGATGTCTTAATTGGTTGAGAAAACATTAAGTTTTGAAAAGTACATGAGGGTAGTTTATCTACCAGTTGACAGGTTCTGCCTGGGTGAACTAAAAAGTATTTATAACTTGTGAGTAAACAGGAGACTTAAAATGGTCTCCAATGAAAAGGTTATGAGTTCAGTAAAACGGAATTATAAGGAAAATGTTCGTTAAGTAAGATCATGTCGATGTTAAGATGTAAGGAAAAGTTCATTAGGTTATGAGTTTGAGTTGAAAACTTGCTTGCTTTACTAATCACCTTCGAGGTATTTGATAATATTGTTGGTTATTGTTATGTGATTTTATTGTTTATTTTTGCTTGGTTACTTGATTATGTACTCACTTTACTTCATAAGAAGCTGAGGGGTTAGTGTTTTTGCTAACCTCAGGTATAGGTACTGAAGAATAAGTTACTGGAGACTTGGGTTTTCGGAGAGTGTCAATAGAGGCAAATAGGTCTTTAGTTTGTATTTTTGTATCTTTGTTATTTATAATAGGATGTCTTGTACATGATGTTGTAGTGCTTGTAAATAAGATCTACAGGTGTTGATCTTCAGATTGTAATTAAATATTTGTGTCTATATAGTTGGATTTGTAATCTTTTTGAGCCACTTTGGGCTAAAAGATTAATCATAGGTTGTGCCTACTTACAGAGAATGCAAATCCCGATGGTATATATATATATATGATGTGTAATGTGATAGGGAATTTTAAGTACATGTGTTTAGATATGATGTGGATTTGAAATGATGGCACTGTTAATGCCATTTTACAAGACATTTATAGAATTACTTATAGGTTAGAGTTATAGGCTCAAGATTAGCTAAATTTGCCTTATCTCTAATTCAGAGATGACATAGCAATCTACCTATAGGTACTAGGGATAGTTATAGGAATGTTGAATAGGTTAAAAAATCAGGCCTAGTAAGTGGGTCACTACGAGGTGGTCTCAGAGCTTAGGTTTAGGTATTATGATTAAACTCGTGTGAGCTTATGTGGGATAGTTAGGTTAAATCAAGACTTTATGTTGTGTTAATTGATTTAACTTACCAAATTGTGATGTATTTATGTATTATGGAATACAAATGCTTGCTTAAGAAGTTTAAGTGTTTGATTTCTAATTCAAGTGTACTTATTTATGTAGATTTGATTGCAGCAAATGAAATGTGGAAGAGGTTGAGGAAGGAGGACTAGGAATATGGTCCCTCATGATCAACAAGAGGATTTATCTCCACCACCTCTAATGCCAATTCCATAAAATCTAATGGAGTAGATGGTTACTGTAATGCAAGCTTAGGCTGAAGTTATAGCCGCGAGATTAAGAGGGCATAGACTGGTTAGGGTATAAAGGATTGTAAAGCCCTTTGATGGTAAGAGCCTAGACCCCACTATAGTTGTGAATTGGATAAACTCTATGGAAAGAGCTTTCTAGGTACATCATGTTCCTGAGGATAAAAAGGTAAACTATGCTGCAGTACTATTAGAGGATACTGCACATGATTGGTAGGTATCATAGAAGGAGCTGATGGAAGCTCCAATTACTTGGCCAGCATTTTAGGATATTTTCTTGAGTCAGCATTTTTTTCTCATGTGTACAAGTTAAAATGAGGGAAAAGTTTTATGAATTAAAGTAAAAGGGTATATGAGTGAGATTTTAGTAGATTGTTGAAATTCACTCCATTAGCCTATTAGAATGATGAAGAGGTAAAAGCTAATAAATTTTATATGGGGTTAGATATCTACTTTCAAGCAAAGCTAAAAAGAAGTAAAATTGTGACTTATGTGGAGATTGTGAATGAAGCTCATGTACTAAAATAGGTGAGGGATATGAAGGGTATAGAGGGTCCTTTACACAAAAGGAAGGATGGAGGTAGTTTTGGGCAAAAATGGAGTATGGATAAAGGAAAAGCTAAGAAGTAGTATTAGTTACCAATCCGACCTCAGAGGAGTCAGACTTATACTATAGTATGCTAGAAGTGTAAGGGTAATCACAAGGCTAACGAATGTCCTCAACTAAGAGGAAAATGTTATAAATGTGGGGGAGATGGACACATTGCTAGGTAGTGTTAGAATCTTAAGGACCTCCAATGCTACGCCTATGGACAATTTGGTCATACTTCCCATAATTGCTAGGGTCAGAGTGAGGGAGGTCAGTAGACTCAGGCTTAGACTTAAGCTTCAACACTTAGGCATTATCCCAATCCTAAGAGGGGTAGGTCGCGACCTTAGGCTCAGGCATGAGTCATTGCCATACAACAAATAGAGCCAACTAATGTGGATGATGTAATGGCAGGTAAGACTACTAAACTTATCTGATAGTTTGATGGTTAAATAGTTATAATGTAAATGAACATACATATGTGTAAGTGCATAAGTGTAAATATGTATATGCGTGTGAACTTTGATGTATATGGGATGTTGGTGCTTGTTATGAATTAAGTAATTGAATTAATGAATGAATTGATATATGTAAATATGCATAAATGTGTGTGCAGACATGAATTTATATGTGTACATATGTGAAATAGTTGTATCTACTTAGGGGTTAAACAAATTGTATCAGTGAATGTATGCCTACAAGTATGTGTAAGTATGTATATGTAAACGTGAATATATAGATGTGTATATGGGTGTTGACATGAAGTAATTAGGTCGTGGATGTGACTACACTTGACTTATCCTTAAGTAAGATGTTAACAATAATTGCTAGAAGTAGAATATGATGTGTTTGATGATTTCAGGTATGATTCAATTAGATGATAACCCCACTTATGCATTGTTTGACACTAGAGCAACCCATTCTTATGTCGCTAAAGATTGGGTAAGACGAAATGTGGCTCTAGTGAAGAGTTTAAAATGTGAATATGTGGCAAGTACTCCTTTTGGAGGGGAGAGGATAGTAAGTTGTCAATTAGAGAAGGGTACTGTGGTAATTGAAGGGCAGCAATTGCCAGTTGATTTGGTTGTTCTTAATATGAAAGGGTATGATGTTATCCTTGGCATGGATTGGCTGACTAGGTATAAGGTGCATCTAAATTGCCAGGATAAAGTGGTAGAGTTTCATTTACCAAATGAGGAAGCATTCAGTTTCAGAGGGAGTGTAAGGCAATCAATACCTAAAATCATAGCAGCCAACAAAGCTAAGAAATTATTGAAGAAATGATGTATGAGATATTTGGCTTCAATGGTGGATACACAATTGAAAGGGAAGAGAGTGGAAGATATCCTAGTTGTATGTGAATTCCCAAAAGTATTTACTGAGGAATTACTAGGATTAACCCTAGATAGAGAAGTTGAATTTAGTATTAAGGTAATGCTAGGTACGAAACCTATATCCAAAGCTCCTTATCATATGGCTCCTATAGAATTGATGGAGTTGAAAAAGCAGTTGTAGGAATTATTCGATAAAGGTTTCATAAGGCCTAGTATGTCGCCTTAGGGTGTGCTAGTGTTATTTGTGAAAAAGAAGAATGGTAGCTTACGTTTGTGTATAGATTACCATGAGCTAGATAACGTAACCATCAAGAATAAATATCATTTACCCTGAATTGATGACTTATTTGATCAGTTGAAGGAAGCAGCTATATTCTCAAAGATTGATCTACAATCTGGATATCATCAACTGAAGGTGAAGGAGGCTGACATACCGAAGACTGCCTTTCGAACCAGGTGTGGTCACTATGAATTCTTAGTGATGCCTTTTGGTTTAACTAATGCCTCAGCTGCCTTTATGGATATGATGAATAGGGTACTTAAAGAATATTTAGATGACTTTGCGGTTATATTCATTGATGACATCCTAATCTATTCTAGAGATAATGAGGAGCATGTTGTGCATTTAAGAAAGGTGTTGTAAACTCTACAGGAAAAACAATTGTATGCTAAGTTGAAGAAATGTGATTTTTTGCTGGACAAGATTTCATTCTTAGGTCATATTGTGTCCGGTTTTGGAATATCTATAGATCCTACAAAGATTAAGGCCATCATAGAGTGAAATCTTCCTACTACAGTCGGGGAGGTAAGAAGTTTTCTTAATATGTCAAGATATTATAGGAAATTTGTGAAAGACTTTTCAAAGATAGTTGTACCCTTGCCTTAGTTGATGAGGGAAGGAGTCAAATTTAAATGGACAGATCAATGTGAGTAGAGCTTTCAAGAATTAAAGAGGAGATTACTTTCAGCTCCTGTTTTGGCCATTCCTAGTGGAATAGGTAGGTATGCTATATATTTTGATGCCTCTAAGAATGGATTAGGGTGTGTATTAATGTAGGATGATAAAGTTATAGCATGTGCTTCTTGTCGGTTGAAACCATATGAGTAGAATTTTCCTACTCATGATTTAGAGTTGGCCGTTGTAATATTTACTTTAAAAATCTAGAGACATTATTTATATAGTGATAAATGTGATGTATACACTAATCATAAGAGTTTGAAATATATCCTTACTCAAAAAGAGTTGAACATGCAATAAAGGCGATGGTTGGAATTGATGAAAGACTATGATCTAGCAATTCACTATCATCTTGGTAAAGCTAATGGAATTGTTAATGTATTGAGTAGGAAACAGTGTGTAATCTGGCAACTTTGATCACTGATAGAGTAGAAATGTGGAGGGATTTAGAGTAGTTACAATTGGAAATTATATTGCCAACAGTATAATCTAGATTAAATAGTTTGAGTATTCAGCCTACATTAAAAAATCAAATCCAAGAAGCACAATTCACTGATGAGAAACTGCAAAAAGTTAGGAATAGTATGATTAGATATCCCGAATTTGTATCTGATGAGACTTGAGTATTAAGATTCAAAGGTAGATTATGTGTACCAGTAGTAGAGAAGATTAGAAAAGCAATTCTAGATGAGGCTCATCATACCATTTATATAAATGTATAGGGATGCGAAATTAGTGTATTGGTGGCCAGAGATAAAGAAAGACATTGCAGAATATGTGGCAAAGTGTAGAACTTGCCAACAGGTTAAGGCAAAACATCATAAACCTAGAAGGTTATTATAGCCCCTCTCCATTCCTGAATGGAAGTGAGAGCAGATTTCCATGGATTTTGTTATAAGATTACCCAAGACTAGGAAACAGCATAATGCTATTTGGGTAATTATTGATAGGCTAACTAAATCAGCTCATTTCCTTCCAATTTAGTAGAGCATGCCACTATCTCACTTAACAACATTATATATTAAGAAAATAGTGCGATTACATGGAGTACTAACTTCTATTATTTCTGATAAAGATCCTAGGTTTATTTTTAGATTTTGGCAAACCCTACAAGAAGCTATGGGCACCAAATTGAAGTTCAGTATAGCTTATCATCCTTAGATGGATGGTCAAACAGAGAGAACCATATAGACACTTGAGGATATGTTGAGAGCATGTGTTTTGGAGTTTGGTGGTAATTGGGATGAGCATTTGTCACTAATTGAGTTTACATATAATAATAGCTATCATAGCACTATACAAATGGCCCCTATGAAGCCCTATATGGAAAAAAATGCAGATCCCCATTATATTGGGATAAGATTGGAGAGAAACAAGTAGTGGGACCATAAATGCTCCAGCAGCTAAAAGATAATGTTTAAGTGATAAAGGCTAAAATGCAGACAACACAAAGTAGATAGAAAAGTTATGCTAAGACTATTTTCTTGAAAGTATCACTTATGAAAGGGGTTAGGAGATTTAGAGTAAAAGGGAAGTTGAGTCCTCATTATATTGGTCCATACTAAATTCAGAGGAGGATTAGAGCTATGGCATATGAACTTGAGTTACATACTAAGTTAGCCAATATCCATAATGTATTCCATGTGTCTTCATTGAGGAAATGTGTTAGCGATCCGACAGTTGTCTTAAAACATCTACCAAAAAGACTCCAGGAGAACATGATATATGAGGAGTATCCTATTGCCATTTTGGATAGGTCCACTAGGTAACTCAAAAATCGAGATATTACATTTATAAAAATCCTTTGAAATTATTATATTGAGGTAAAGGCCACATGGGAGAGAGAAGATCATATGAGGACTAAATATCTAAACTTATTCCAAATAGGTAACTTCTGTTTCACCCTTAGGATATAAATATGTATAGCTTCACTTAAATTCTATGTGTTTTGTAATTTAAGTGTAGGACATCAAAATATAATGAGTTATACGTACGTAGTAGTTTTAAGGACGAAACTATTTTAAGGGAGGGAAGAATGTGAAGACTTAGGCTTACGCAATAATGTTAAAATTAAAATAGTATATATGTGTGTGCGTGCGTGTGTCTGTGTGTGTAATGTAAAATGAATGTATATACATGTTATATGCTAAATTAAAAAAAACTGTGAATGATATGGGCATATATATACATGTAAAAATGTACACATTATATTATATTATATTATATATAGCTAGGAAAAAAAAAAAAAAGAGGAAGAGAAAACCATCCAGAATAGCACCCTTACTCAATGTTAGCAAAATTAAGTAAGCAATATTATATACACATGCATACATATATAGACATTAGAATAGAGAGAGATGAGAAAAAATCATAAAAAATTACACAAAAAAGAAAAAAAAAATCTCTTCATTTCATCCAATTTTTTTGGGTAAATTGCAATTGAAATTTCCAACATGCAATTATCAAGAGAGGAAGAAAAATAAGATTGATATAGGACACAATAAGAATTTGAAGAAATTGAAGAAAAATCATAATTAAATAGGAGAGGATTTGGTCTATTCGGTCGAAGGGGTTAGGGTAAAGCTATTGCTAGGCTAAGCTAGGGTTAAGGTTTTTGGTAGGGGAGGATTCCAATCAACATAGTGGTGGCCAACATTACTGGCCGGAGGCCGATGAACGAAGCAGCCTCCAATAGTGCCCGAAATTTTCTATTTTTGTTAAAAATATCAAAAGTTGATGAAAAATTATGGTTTAAGGTATTCTAGTATAATTTTGTATTTATATTAATGTGGTAATTCTATTTTGGTGAAATTTGATTCATAAATGCGTGGTCCTCAAGAAATACTCTGTTTTGGTTGAAAATTAAATTGGAAAATGAATAAGGAAAATGATGTATTTTTTTATATCATTTTTAGTATATAAAATCCTTATATGATTTAGTAGATCACCAAATCAATAACTTTTCAAATTGGAGTCATTTTCTATTTTTAGTGAATTTTTCAAGCCAATTACGTTGTTTTGATCGAATTAAATCCTTAGCAAAATTAGGCAATTTGATTTGATTAGTTGAGTTTGATGTTTAGTTGAGGTTAATTGAAGTATAATATGATGTTAAGAATCTTAGGTTAGTTACGAAACAAAAATGGGAGCGTTTGATGCAAAATCGTGATAATTTGGAACCGTACGATTTAAAATAGAATCAAATCGGAATTTAATTACGTTAATATATAATAAAGCGTAATATACCCATATGTATATGAATTAGACATTGTAGGAAAATGGTGGATTATATGAGGTTATGATGGAATTTAGGGGTTTTGAATACTGAATTATCAATTTAGGATTTAGTAGAGTAAATGGAGTAACATTAATTGGTATACCAATGATTCAGGTATTTCTATTGAGTGATGAGAACAAAGGAATTTGATTGGTGCGACTATTTGGATTGACATATATTGTTTTAGGTGAGTACCCCCTTAACTTCTCTCTTGGGTACAAGTGGTTGATAATGTAGACCACTTGTTGTTGGCTGGAATTGCCCTATGCGATCACTTACTGTGTTCAATGCAAGAGGATTGTTAAATTACATTAGATTGCTTATGGCAGGTTATATGTCCTGATATAGTTAGATTATTAGAAAAAGGGAACATTCTATAAATCCTAGAATGAGAGTTGGGTACAGGATTTGATTGTACTATTCTTGATTATATATGATGTAATTAACTTAAATTATTAAATTGTGATGTAATGCTTGGTTATTTTTAGCTTACTGGATAGGGTTTATATGACTATTTAAGTTCATACTATTGTTTTCTTGGTAATGATGAAATATCTAAATGGATAATTAAATGGAAAATTGATCATTGACATGTATAACTTCATTAAAGTATACCTAATTGAGTTTTAGGACTAAAACATATCAAATGGGGATTAGGCTATAAGTACCTACTAACCTAAAACACTTAATGTAAGGAAAGTCCCATTCCCTGCCCAATAAGTTTGTAGTACGACCTTTGAGTCGACCTAGATAGGTTGGAGGCACAGTTGATGAACCGACTCGATTTAGTGACCTGTGGGGATCTAGTCTCCGCTCTTGTTTGAGGTAGGTGAAAGGCAAATTGAACGGTTTTAACTAAAATGTGTATGTAAGGATGTCTTAATTGGTTGAGAAAACATTAAGTTTTGAAAAGTACATGAGGGTAGTTTATCTATTAGTTGACAAGCTCTGCCTGGGTGAACTAAAAAGTATTTGTGACCTGTAAGTAAACTGGAGACTTAAAATGGTCTTCAATGAAAAGGTTATGAGTTTGGTAAAACAAAATTATAAGGAAAAGTTCATTAAGTAAGATCATGGCAATGTTAAAATGTAAGAAATTGAACTGGGTTTCTTGCGAGTATAACTTTAAGTTGAAAACTCGCTTACTTTATTAATTACTTCCAAGGTATTTGATAATATTGTTAGTTATTGTTATGTGATTTCATTGTTTGTTTTTGCTAAGTTGCTTGATTATGTACTCACTTTGCTTCTTAAGAAGTTGAGGGGTTAGTGTTTTTGTTAACCTTAGGTACAAGAACTGAAGAATAAGTTACTGGAGACTCAAGTTTCTGGAGAGCGTCAATAAAGGCAAACAAGCCTTTAGTTTCCATTTTGGAATCTCTGTTATTTGTAATAGGATATCCTGTACATGATATTGTAGTACTTGTAAATAAGATCTATAAGTATTGATCTTTAGATTGTAATATAAATATTTGTGTATATAAGTTTAGATTTGTAATATTTTTTTAGCCACTTAGGGCTACATGATTAATTATAGGTTATGCCTACTTACCTAAAAATACAGATCTCGATGGTATATATATATATATATATATATATATATACAAGGTTGTCAAAATCACGATTTTACATAGAATTACTAAGAGGTCCATAGAATCGGAATATAGAAACGGAACATAGAAACGCAAGTTTCTACAACTTATGTAAAATAACTTCCAAATATTATAAATTTACTTACAATAGTCATTAAAAAATATAATGAATAATAGAAATAAGGAAATTGAGTATTTATTTTAGCCATAAATTGCAAATTTGCAATAAAAGTCATAATATAAATAATCGAACATAAGTTGTCTAATATAGATATTTTATTTCTAAAATGATAAATCATGTATAAAACAAGTTTCACCTAGTTATATATATAAAAGCTAAAAGATAATAGATAAAATTTAAAAATCAATTGTGACTTTAAGAAATTACTAATAAATAAAAATTGATAACGAAGATATACCATTAGAAATGAGTAATATTAAAAAATGACAAATAACTACTAACCAAAAGTACATAATAAAAAAGATACTATAACAAGAAAAACCTTCATAATTATATATTACTAAGTAAATTTTTGCACTATTCGTGATTATTAATTCAAAATATATTTACCCAACAATATCTCACATTTACTTAACTATGAGAATAATATATTGAAAAAATAGAAATGTAAATACATTTATACATTTCCTATAAAATTAAAAATCTAAAAAATTCTTATAAAGTTAAAGTTCTACCCTTTATTTTATTTACTATTACAAAAATATTAGTTAAAATAAGGAAAGTTACAGCAATCAAACACGAGTGCTTTAATACGAACATGATCACAAATAGGAACAAGAAGACTAACAATTAACGAATACAAATACAAAGACTTCAATGCAATGCAACACACTGACAAGAGAGGGGTGATGACTGACGAACATGTTGGGGTATGACTCATACTCCTCTACGATAGGAAAGAACGTGAGTCTCGGTGGGGAAGCGTGTGAGTTAACTCGTGATTTTGATAATTATGTATATAAATATGATGTATGATGTGATAAGAGATTTTAAGTACATGTGTTTAGATATGATGTGGATTTGAAATGATAGCATTGGTAACACCATTTTATAGGACGTTTATAGAATTACATACAAGTTGGAGTTACAAGTTCTTGATTAGCTAAATTTACCTTATCTCTAATTTAGATATGGCATAGTAATCCACTTATAGGTATCAGGGATAATTACAAGAATGTTGAGCAAGTTCAAGATAATTACAAGAATGTTTGACCTAGCAATCCCTCGTAAAAACGTAATGTTCTTAAGGAAGCCAAAAGCAGCAATGTTTGATGAATATAATCATGCATCGAATATTCTCTGGAGCACCAAAAGGACTATTGTATATGAACCAATGGACATAACAAAGAACCACTTAATAACATTGTTAATAGCATTTCGACAACCTATTTCTTTCCAAGTACTCTATTGGACAACTATATATATATATACATATATATATTGCCAATCAAAAGCGAGTAATTCATTTGTAATCAACCATAATCGGAATGTTTACAAGAGCAAGCAAGCCTATTACAACAACATCTAGATGTAGTAGTTTCTGCAGAGAGAATGGGGGAAACCAGAAAACTAAATAAGTAAATTCTTATTAAGCTACCAAGCTTGAAAATCTGAATCCGGGAGACAGATTTTGCGCAAGTGAAAACACATAGAAGTGAATAGAGGAGAACAATGTGAACTTACATTGTGAATGGCTGCTAAAATTTTGGCTCAATTTATTCGACCCACTTATACACGTATTATTCTTTATTCCAAAATAATACAATTTTTCTTATCAACCAATAAAGTGTTGGTTGAAAATTTACAATGGAATGCAACGGGTCAACATCATTCTAGTGTGGATTTTGCCTAGAGATATACAGGCAGCGGCAGGGGTTTATTATTCTCTCATAAATTACCCTATTCTTTTTTATGAAAACGTGTCTCGCTGATTATTATTCAGGGGCAGAAAGTAACTTTGTAGTTGGTACCACTAGGACAAGTGAATGTGCTTGTGGCATCATCTTGAGGGTAACTATAAGCATCCGGACATAACTTTTTGAAGAACTCGGAGTAAGTAGTTGGTCCACAGCTCCCTTGCCCATCAGTGCAGCAATACTCGTTAGTCTTGAACACAGTACACGGGTTGTTGCACCCTCCCGGGGCCTTCAACTCCGCGGGACACTGGCTGTTAATGTCCGCCGCGCACTGGATTCCTCTGCATACGTTGGTGGCTGGGCTGAAGTCGACTGGGATGTTAAATCCATCAACCAGAGATATGTCCAAGTAGTCCAAGTTATTGGACTGGTTCAAAGCAAACTCCACCAGTGTATTTGGTGGGGTACCATAACCCTGGCAGATAAGCCCTCCGTTACAATTTCCGGAGTCGCACTGGCCCTGACCATTGGCATCAAAGCTGCAATTGGTTCGGCCCCAAATGCGTGCCATTGTTGTGCCTGCAGCAACCGTGACGGACCAAGACTGTCCAGGGTCAAGTCGTTGCCCGCCACCGGATGAGGCGGCGGCCCAAACCGTGTATGTGCACTGATTGACAACGTTGAAATCAGTTCCATAGGACGAAGTGAAAAATGTCACAGCAATAAGGGTGAAAATAGCCAAAGTGGACATGGTTACTTCGACTTTTAAACTTGTACACTTTAATTTGATATCGAGAAACTCTACTTTACAAGATTGTATTTCTGATATATTTAGCTCAACAAGATGCTTGGGGGTTTATATAGTTGAATTATCGGAAGAGACGTATATGGAACGATGAAATCCTTGATTTTTGTCACGACTTTTCAAAAAAAAAAAAAAGAAAAAAGTTAAAACTTGAACGTGTAGGCTCCAAATTTGAGATGGTTCTCTGTCAATTTGGCAGCTAATTGTTGTTAAATTGTGGTAGGACTTGAAGTTGATTACAAATTGCAAACCTCTATAAGTTGGAATAAGTACATAGAGAGAGATATTTCAAATTTGTATAGTTTTTTATTTTTTATTTTTTAGTATCGTATGTTCATTTGTCTATATATAAATGGAAATTTTGACTAGATTGCTTTCAACCAAATCCGTTATTTTTAAAAAAAGTAAAAAAGAAAAAAATAAAAGAAAGAACAAGGGAAAATGATGAGAATCTCAAAACACTTATTAAAATGCTAAACAAAGAAATACCTCGACTTCTTTTATATGTATTTTCAAACAATGTAAAATCAACATTAAAAGCGAGTGAAATTTCTCATTTAATATCTTAATAAGTACCCAAGGGTGCTAATTAATGGGACCCATTAAAGAGGTAGGTACATAAAGAACAAATGAAATAGATTTTGATGAAAATATTAATTTCCACACAGATATAAAGTTAGGGCTAGCAATCTAGCACTTAATCCACCAATACAGATACAACATAACTTAATTACAAAAGGGCTTCTATAGGCATAAATTAATATGATTAATAAATAGATTAGATCAATCTAAATATATTTATAAAAATATCATGGTTCAATTTTAGGTCTAGCATCTAAATCGTTTAATGAATAATTGTTATAAACATGTGAGAATATGACCTAAAAACCCATTGAGATTTGGAATTTTTATTTTTATTTTTTAAGTGTGCTCTAAGCCCTTATTGTACTGCAGCACACAAGTAATGCAAGCAAGCCCTTATAGCAAACTACTGCAATAAACTAACCCTTAAAATAATATTTAATATCCATCAAGCAATGATCCACATATTAGATATCAAATTGATAAGAAGAGATAACAATTTGATCTTAGATAATTGGCTAAGAAAGTATAATATTAGGATTTTTAATATTTATTATTTAATTTTATATCCAATTGTCTACTTATTTTACTCTCTTCTTTGATGCCTACCTTTGCACCCCTCTCTCTCATCATCCAATGCTACCATTTAGGTATGAGTTGCACTAGTTATTGTTGTTTTCTCTTTAGTTATCATCTTGCTCCAATTTTACTTGTCTTGGAAGGATAATACTTTTAAATATCAATTTTCCTCATATAGTCTAATTTTTAACTTTTTAAAATAAAAGCAAGACTGACAATTCATAATAACGTATCATGTGCTTGAGTTTAAATTGGTTTGTATGTAAAAAAACTTAATTGAAACATGATAAGTTTATTAATCACATTTGAATGTCTAAACTCATAACCTTACTTGCTTAAAAAACATGCTTTATGTTCAAGTTGGACCTGTTTATTAATTGAAATATCTAAAATTGATAATGTCGTAGTTATGTCTACTAAAATAGTTAAAACAAAAATTTTCATAATTGAAGTATAAAGGAACAAATTACTTAAACTTTTAAGCATGACAAATTGTAGTCAACAAACAAAAAAATCATGTACAAAGGATATGGCGAGGGATAAAATTTTTAGGGAAGAGTGGGTACATAATGGGTAACTTATGGGTGCTACCTATACTCTACTTTATAAGGTATAAATTCTAAATTTTGGAGCTATAACCTACTTTATAACACCTTGAAACAACCTTGGAAGTTATATTTTGTAAAACCTTGAAGGTAAAGGTTATCCTATGGAACCTATAAATTTTACCTTTCTTTACTTATAAAATTTGTAGCAAAATCTATGAAATTAAAAAGATAATTTCTCTACTCTTCATTATTTCAAGTTTATGTAATCTTACTACTTAACAAATAGAAAAGAATAAGAAGAAAGAATGAAGAATATAAAATCAAAGAGGAAATTTGAATTGATTAGGGGAGAGAATGTAAAATGTAAGGTTAGAAAGGCAGCATTAGATTTAGCTATTTAGGTTAATAACTTATGGAGGTAGGCTTTTTTTTTTTTAACAAAACATTTATTGGTTGAAATAATATAATATTATTGTTTATTATTTATTTATTAATATTTATTAATAATTTTTAGAGTACAATTTCTAAAGTGGATATAGGATGAGTATGGGGTAAGAAGACCTTATGCTTCTATTCTATCTTATCGAAGTAATAAGTTTCAAAAATTTAAATCTAGAACTTATTTGTGACATTTAGTACTTACATGGAACCTATATGGTCGAATAAGATATGGGTAGATAGCCTATAAAGCAAGGCTACCCACTTACCTCTAATCAACTCTAGGAGAAACCTGAAGTAGGAGTTTCAAAAGTCAATTGTGATAGTGTTGCAAACCCTTAATTGAAGCTAGCTTGTATTAGATTTATGATGTGGGATAGTGCTGCTCATCTTGTTATTGCAAAAAGAAGCAACATAAATATCCATAACATTAGATAAGTAGAAACAACTACCATCAGAGTGGCCATTTCCTTTGCTAATAACTTGGAGTGGGAAGAATCATGGTGGAGACTAACAACTCCTTGGTGTTTTAGAGCTTGTTAAATTTATCAAGGGCTTCTTAGATTGCTAAAACTTTAATTAGAGACACTTAATTGTTAAAAAAGACCTTTCGTTGTGACATTTTAATTTAATAAGTAATAAAACCAATATTTATTTTGATTAGATTGTATCATAGGGTGAAAGGAGATAAATATGATTCATAGAGATCTCAATCTTCTATCTTCTTTATACTTGCTTTTGTTTGCTAAGTCTAAACCCAAAGCCCTTAGCCAGTGGTACAGTTGTGGTTCTTGTGCTATGTTTTTGTTTTCATTTTCCTTTTTGTGGTGAAAATATACTTTTAGCTTACAAAAATAAAATTTTCATTAAATACAATAAATTTTCTAGCTTATTATGAGTATGTATTGGCTTCTAATGGGCCTTAAGCTAGTTGCTTATAGTGGTTAGAACACATTCAAATTTTTTCAACCCCTTTTATTAATTTTAATTATCATTTTTTGTATTTTAATTATTTTTATAATATTATATCATTAAATATATTTAATATTATTTTTATTATATTATGTAAATAAATATATTTAATACTATTATTTTGTTAATTTAATTATTGTAAACTAATTTGAAGTTAATATGTATCATGAGTTGACAAAAAAGATTAATAAAATTGATGGAAATGCCTTTTTTTTTATAAGGTTTTGAAAATGTTAAGGATTAAAATAAAAGGGAAAAAAAAGATTAATGATTCAAATAGAAAAGTAAATAAATATTGAGAACTAAAAGTATACTTTTCCTTTTTTATCTTAAGTCATGTTACTTCAGTACAAAAAAAAAAAAAAAGGTAAGGCTAACTAAACAAAACAACATAATTCATTCATCTACAACATCACATCAATGTGTTAAATTGCGTCATGGCTTAATCTAATATAAATGTCAATATCCAATTTAACCACATTCATTGTTAGCTCTTTAAAAGAGATTATCGAAGAGTCTACATTGGCAAAAAAAAGTTATAATATGGTGCTAGAAGGATGAATGAGAACAATTTAACATCCTCTTCATCTTCCTCTAATATTTCTATATCATCAAAGCCTATTGGTGCGATAAAAGATCATCAAGATACAAAAAACACATTTAAATCATATATATTCACTTAAATACTAAGTAAAGGTATATAACACATGTTTAAGTAATTTAAACACTAAAAATTTATAAATGTATAAGGAAACAAAATCTTGTGATGTAAACTTGTCAAATGAAATATGTTTGCTATAATGGAAAAAAATAAAACCATCTTCTATTGCATGCACCAGAGATATAAGGTATCTCAAAATAGAATTATATACTATATCAATAAAACCATAAATATAACTCACGGCATATAAGTTAATCATAGCCATGACCATTTATTTCTATAAGTAAAGTGAGCTCCCTATCATAAGTAAAACCATTAAAGCCTTTCAATTTCTACTATGAAAAATCATTATTAAAGGTATAAAACTAAATCAAAGATATAAAAATGGCATAAAATCATTAGTAAAATAAAATTTCTATTAAAGTTAGGATAGAATGTAGGCTAAAATGGTAGAAAATATATTAGCAACCCTAAGTCTAAATGAGTTAGTGGGTATGTAAATGGATTTGAGTATTAAAATCAAACTCAAACTCATCTATAAACAAGAAAAATTCATTTATTTATTATGTTAAGTTTTTTCAATGGATATCCCTTTGTGATCATCTTGTTTTGCATCAAAATAGGGGACCATGTATGAAATTACTAAACTAAACAAAAGCGTAGTATAATTTCAAATTGTGTTTTTATATACAAAGCCATTTACAAGGCATATTCCTTATTTAGATCTCAACCTCATGGATGAAACCACTTAGTAGTTTTATAAAAATCAAATTAGTTATAGGAATCAATTATTTAAATTAGTCGTGATATGTTGTGCATTGAACTAAAGAGCAATCATCCTATAATTTTTTTATTTAAATTTTTCACATAAAACTTAAAGTCTGAATTACTTGTTGGATCTTGAGTTGTTATATTTTTAGTGGACTAGTTCAATCATTTAGATTCGAAATAAAAGGCTATCTTTAGAAGCACTATTATAGTTTTGAGGATAGTTTCCATTAAAAGAATATACTAATTTGAAGATAATGTGGGAAATATACTATTCAGATAGGGATTTGATAATTATAATATATTTATTTTATAGTTTTTTAATTAAAAAGTAGTTTTAATCAAAATATAAAACGCACGTATTGAATAGATCACATTATAAATTTAGGCTTTTAAGCACGAATAATAAGCGGATCATATTATGAGTCTAGGTTTTAAAATATAAATTATCTAATCTTAGATGTGAAATACGCGAGTTTTATTGTGCTTATCTAATGAAATGTTAAAAGTAGATCGGATTCATTATTAAAATATGTTCCATATCAGATCTGTTTGTCTCTCATCTCTCTCTCTCTCTCTCTTTTCAATACCGCTATCAGATTGTCTCAAGTTAGTGCATATCCATTTGGATAAATTACATGTACTGTTTATGAAATACACTTAAAAGCATAACTACTCCCGGTTTTCATCTTAATTGGCGTCTTGCTTGCTCTTTTTATTTCTTATATAGTCATTTGTTCTAGTTTTCTAATTTAAAATACAAGAGGTTGAGTTGTGAGTCGTGTCCTCGTTCGGGATCATGATCGTAGCTTGTGAAACTAAACCAGCGTTAATAGTTAATTTTAGAGGCTATAATGGAATACGAGCATTTAGTATATAAAAATTAGATGAATTTCTTATTCTCATTGATAAAGTAGTGGAAAAAAAGCTGTTGTTAGGGTGGAGAATCCTCTCTCTAGTCGGGGTAATCCCGCATCATTACGTATGTTACAGGGTAGGCATTTGCCATGTTCTCAAACTGGACATTATTAGTTCCTCGTATATTCCCTTTACATGATAGAGAGATATGTAAAATTTGAAACTTCTGCTGCAATTTACGAAATCTATAATTTTCCAAACTCTCAAATTTTAAATATGCATATAATCCAAAGAAATATATTACCTCAAATTTATAATAAGACCTAACATTTTATAATCACTGTAATTTACATTTTATTTGTATGGTTTTGAATCTAAAAAATAGAATTGTGGTATTGATTAGCTGCTTCTTTCTAATTTACACATATATGTCTTATCTTACTGGTAAACTAGGGAGCATTCCCATGGAGATGAGTATATTTATCTTCATGTATGAGCATATGATCTATGTTTTAATAGATTTATGTTGAATATAAGCGTTACCTATAGTAAATATAGAGAAAGTATGTGTCAATCCCTATATAAGGGATGCAATTTGGTATGTATTCATACCTCAACATAAACATGCAAATGCTCGAACAACCCTATAAATTCGAAAATTATACAAATAATATCCATAAATTCACAAATATTTACAACTTCAATTACATAGTTCAACTAACACTAAATCCTTTAGTTTTCTATAAAAACTAGACAAAAATTCCCTTATCATAGAAATAAGACTAAATCTAAGTAATTTAGTTTCTAAACCAACTATCACATCACATATTGTTTACTGAAGTAATTCTTTTGCAACTCATCATAGGCATCCTTATCACAAGTATAATAACAAGCATCATAATCATCAATATTATTAGTATATGAAATAATTATAAAATCCTAACAGGGTAAGTTGTGAAACCTAATACATAACTACTATACAAACTCATACATATGAAACACTTGTATATAAGCCTATATTTTACAAAATGCAACATAGTTAATTAATTCAATTTTTATATCATTAGTCTAACCAAGCAACATAATCCCAATAACTGGAATTTGAGACAACTCATGTAAAATGTGGCTTGCAAACCCACAAAATACACTAATCGTCTCATAATAAACTTATGACTTCTTAATTAGCCATAATTAATTTTACTGCAATGGACCAATCAATGTTCCATTCCAATGAAATAGCCATTCATTGCAGCTTCTTTCCCTCTTACTAATTGTATCAAACTTGACTCCCCCATATCAATGACTCATTAAATCACTATGGCAAACCTTAGCACTTAATCTATCCACTTCATCTAAGACATATAGTGCACATTACTCTTGTCATTGTTGTAGCATGCAAGTCCACAAGGCCACATACAATACAACACAACCTTTAATTAAGTTTAATATTTATTAGTCTAGTTCCACTGCTTTAAAACATGCAACTTACAAACAACAATAGCTATGAACCTATAATCCAACTCAATTTTTGAAATTAACTTCACTTATAATCCAATATACAAAGAATAAACACAATTCCATTCAACAGTTTTAAATCTTAAGTCAATAACTAGGCTTTCCTCACATTGATTAAATCATATTGAATTCATCTATAACCTCAAGGACCTTAAAACAAGACCTAGGATGACCATATGAGGTTAACCAAGCTTATTAGGTCAATTAAATGCCAATCTACGGAGGGGCTAGTGAATTGTTAAGGTCAACCACTTAATCAACTACATTAATGTGAAAGGGTCTTGGTTAACCACCTTTTAGGGTTGATTAATTGTAGTCTCAAGGGGCTTTTGCCTAGGGTTTTAAATAGGGCAAATATCTGCAAGTTTTCCTATTCTTGACACTTATTCCTATATTAGAAACCAACTTTAAGCAATAAAATAGAAAATTTATCAAATGATCTCAACTTATTCAATGATTCAATCCTAGGTTTCATCTAAACCCATCTTTGATCAATTCCTATGGATCTAAGGTTATGGTGTAGGGAAAAGAGAAAGGGAAAACGAGGAGATAACCTTATGATCCTTTGAGAATCAAGTATACTTTGAAAGTGAATTGCAATCTTGATGTTTTTCCTAGAATTCTTTTCTCAAATTGGAACGAAATTACTTTCTATTAATTAAGAAAAAGATCAAAACAAGAACACAAACTATAGCTTACCTTTTATTAAATGTTCTTATTTCAAACTCCAAGTCTTGATGTTTTCTAAGATGGTAAGAACAACTTAGGATTACAATCAGTTAATTCTTTGGTGAAAAGAGGAATCAATTGAATTGACAAGAGAGAGAACATTACCTAGATATTAAGAGATCTTCACCACCAACACTAAAACCCCAAATGAGAAGGGAAGGCACTATGACTTTCATGAGTCTATAAAAGAAAGCATGTTAACCTTAAGGGTGAAAGGTAGGGTAATTACAATTATACTCTTATATCATGTTTGGTACATAGAAATGGTATGGAATGGATTGGAATGAAATGAATTGGAGTGAAATATAATGGATTGGAATGAAATCATGGCCAGAATTAAAAATTCTTTCCCACGTTAAAAAACATACACGAATTGAAATGCATATAAATCAATATTTGTCCAAAGTCTCCTAAATTATTCATTTCAGCGGGTGGTTTTTGAGTGTCTGTTTAACCGAGTTATTGCTCACACGTGGGTTGAATCTGGACTTGGAGTCAATTTATTTTAAAGAAAATCAAAAGTCTTGGTGTCAAGATTTCTAAACCGAAGTCTTTGATATCAAACACTGCTTTCTATGAATTTGCAAAGAAGTTCAGGGGACCAGGTGTTGACCTGTCACCTATGTCTGTTAAAATGATAAGGTATAGATTGAAGATTATTTAAGTAATTTTAATTAATAATCATTAAAGATGTCAGAATGGAATTGCGATTCTGCCTTTGAGGCAGAATCGAATTTCTTTTAAAAGGCAAAATTAACGATTTCAAGGAATTATGATTTAGGCTTTTAAAAGTATATTCAAATATAGGTAATAGAGTAGAACTTAGAATCATGATTTCATTTCAAGTTCATTCTTATGTATCAAACATAACATTACTTATAAAATAGTATTTGAGGCAATTCAGTATATGCTTGCCCCAAAGTTCATAAAAAAAATAATAATAAGTGTTACAACACATAGTGCTTACAAAGGACATACATTTGCCTACAAGTATAAATAAAGATGTACTTATAATAGAGCCATTGCAGTTGCAATGGAGAATTAACAACATCAATGATATATAGCACATATAAGTAAAAAATCATCCTTAATTTGCGATACTAAAAAAATGTATTTCTTCTATTTACGATTGGAAACAAATATATATCCTCTTTGAAAATATTAAAACTAAAATAATTTTTGGATGGCCAAGGCTCACATGCCCTATAACCTGAATGATGATTGTCAATTACAAGCTACATCCTTAGATAGATACTCGTGGCCAACTTTACTTCTTGTTATTCTTCGTCTCACATGGAAGAAAATGACAACGAAGATATATAATATAACATCCTCTCGTTTTATGCCTAGTCGCTACATCCTTAGCATGGATGTCAAATATTTGGACCAATCTTCCTACCTAACGTCCGAAGCCTTATCGCCATCAGTTAGAAAAACTTTATTTTCAATACACATTTTTTTTTTTACCAAATGTTCGAATATTTGAGAATGACGGGAGTCGAGAATTATCTAAAGTCATATAAGTCTTCTTATTACTTAGGAGAAAATCCCAATGAGTTGTATCTAGAAATTCAAGCGATTAAAGTTTCTCTCCGTTCTCATTCGGCATCTCAAACAAAGCTATAGCCAACCACAAGCTGCCATTAGAGGCAATAGCTAAATCACTTATTAAAAGCATATCATATATAGCGTTTTGTAACTGGTGAGAAAGTTGACTAGCAAAACATATGTTGAATTCTCATGTGACATTTGGATTAATGAGCTTATGAATATCGGCATATAAAATTCTAATACACGGTAATAAAAGTTAACGATTTTCCAAAAGACACCATTACGATAGGTTATGAATAGCTACTGATTTTGTATCTATTTCTCAGTGTTCACCATTTATAAATTCTAATCATGTGTATAAAAATATGACTTATAATTTTTTTAAAAATACTTATTATCATTTAAACATCATTAATATTTATCTACCATTTATTCAAATATGTTCAAACCCTGCTAAAGCTTTTCTCGAATGGACAGATTGCATGAAGGTTTTAAATCATCTAGATGTCCGAGTGATTTGGGAATAGCAAAATTACAGATTATTTTATGAATGCATTATTGGATGGTTGAATTATTAAGCTTTTTTTGTCGGTTCTGCTTTGATTTAGGTTCTTTTCTTGGTCAAGGAAAAGAGGTAACGTGGTCGAAAAAAAAAAGAAAAAGAAGAAAACATAATGCATGTACATCAATTCGGGAAATTCATGTTCAAAGCTATCACGTCTAGTTTCAATTTCAAACTATCAAATGGGCGCCTTAGAAATTCCAAAAAAGAGAAAAAAACGTTGTGCTGATAAGGCAATCTACGGAGTTGTTAAGGCTTTTTAGTGTAATTATATGAATATTAATTTTTTTATTGGATGGATTATATAACAGAAATTAGTAATTTCTACGAGAATAAAGTTATGTGCCAAATTAAATACAAATTTTGCACCGACAAAAATAAAACAAAATAATCTATGCTCTTTGTCAGACCATCGGTTTGCAATAGAACATTTAAAATAAAAATAATATTTCTAGAAAGTGTGAAGGAAATTTCTTTAACAACCATAAAACTAAAATGGAGAGTCCTTGAAAGGGATAAATTCCTTATGATATTAATACTAATATGGCATCCTAAAGAACTCACGATTGTCCTTATGGTCTAATATGATTACACAGTTTTGGTAGAGTTACAATTGCAATGAAAGAAAAGGTCATTTTATAAAAGGGAAGAGATCATAGCTGGGAGGTGGTGCCAACCCCAAGAATAAATCTTGAAAGCCAACACTAATGACTGGAATTAAACCCCCGAAAAAGCGAAACGAGGAAATAAACCTTAACATGTTCATTGAGTTTTTGAATGCCATACCGTAAAATCCTTTATATGATCACAAGTTCTCAAAGAACAAAAGAGATAAAACTCACGATAATTGTATGGTCATCATCTAAATACAGTCAAATAAAGGCCTTTAAATACAACTCTAACGCGGCTAACTCTAATAAGGATCAAATGGAAATAGGATAATAAGGAAACGAAATCTGTAAACTCAAGCAAGCACTTCATTCAGATGATATCCACATCATTTAAATGATATTGGCTTTGTTCCAATGAGCTAGGTGGGCGTTAGAATCGAATCAAACAAAAGCTTCAAGTCTACAATCTCACAGGACTTAATTTGAACATCTTACAGTTGCGTTCAAATGAAGCCCTTCATTTACACTTTAACCGCAAACACTTTACAATATATTGGCTTGCTCTTCCCACAAATTTTAGTTTGTGTCCCCATATTTTAACTTTGAGGAATGTGAAATGGATCCAAATTGTCCAATTGTTGCTAGTATCCATTTATGTCCCAAATTAAAGAGCACGGGAAATCTCCACAAAACACGAAGCTCTTTAGAGGCAAGTTATAAAAGTGATTTACTTTTATAACTTTGTAATTATCTTTTTAAATGTCTTTAAATTTAAAAAAAAATTAAAATATATATTATTTTAATATATTTAGGGTTTTGTCTTCCTTATTTCTACGGACAAAAAAAGGACAAAAGTAGTCTTCTCCGAAAATATCCATAAAAGACGGTCCAAGAAAAAAACTTCAACAATAACATTGAAGTCACGATTTTCATGATTTCAACTCTACATATACTATAGAAATTTTACATACTGATTATTCCTTCCATATTGATACATTGTTGATATCCACTCGTACTCCAGTTCATCCATATTCTTGCCTTCTTCGAATATATATATATATATATATATATATATATATATTTACCTAAACTCTGAAATTAAAGCAACATAAACACATAAGCTCTCAAAAGTTCAATAAAATTTAACTAGAAAACATAAATTTAGCGAAGAATAACAATAGTAGTGTAGGAAGTTTCATTTATGAGTCCATGCTAAAAAAGAAAATGAGTTACAATGTGACTTGAGATATCAAAAAGATGAATAATGCAAAAATGTATGTCGTTGTCTCCTCCTCCTTTTACTTATCATCACTAATTGAGTCTTTGGTTGAGTAGCAGAATTTGTTAAATCTGGTTCGAGTATTTATATATAAAAGGAATGAGACACGTGTACTAATTCCTACACACTTATCTATACTCAGTACATATGCCTATACTATACAAAATAAATCAAGTCAGTCTCAAGTTGGCCATGGTAATATGATGGAGACACATGAGGCATGGGCAGACACACGGCTTGTGCCACGGCCGTGTAGTGTTTGGAAGGAATTCACAGAAGTATACACGGCCTCTACACACGGGCAGAAGCACGGTCGTGTATCTTACCAGGATATTCCATAGAGACATACATGGTTTCCATACACGGCCGTGTATAACGGCTGTGTATTCGATCAGGATATTCCACAGAGACATACACGGCTCTCATACACGGCCTGGACATGGCCGTGTATTCGGTCAAGAACTTTCACAGAGTCATATACGGCTTAGAGACACGGCCATATATGAGACCGTGTACTAGGCTTGTCACTTGCCTAGAAAAATACACGGCCTGGAGGCACGGCCGTGTATGCGATAGGTTATAGACGTGTATTTTATTATTTATTTCCACGTATACGCTTAGATTTTCACTTTTTAGATATTTTACGAGTATAAATACCCCTTTATCAGACATATTAAGGTTATGTTTTGTTTTATTATCAAATACATTTTCGTGAGAGAATTTTCTCCCTTTTTCCCGGTTGTGCGTAACCAAATTTGCATCAAAGAGTGTTTCTTTGTTGTGTGAAACCAATCCATATTCAGATTCGTTTCGTTTCGCTTTCCGCGCTGCATCAGTTGGTATCAGAGCAAGGCTATTTCCTGTGGAGATGTCAACTCATCAAGGCGATGATAGCAGTCGTGTTCTTGACGGTGTTCAAGAGGTGAGGTTTCAAGGGAACCATCAATGGGTTCCAAGGGTAGAGTTTGAAGCAATGCATCAGAAGGTCGGGCATATGGAACGGCGCCTTGATGAACTGATCGAGAGTTACGATGCTCTGGTGGTAGATCCCAATAGGGTTGGAAGTGCTGGCAGAAATCCACCACGTGCGGTGGAGGAATTTGGGGGACGCGTGATCCGACCTATCGTTGAGAATAGGTAGGGACGTGTGGAAAGTGAGGAGTCCAGCGAAGAAAGTGATGACATGTACGGGAGTAGGCCACGGCAAGGGCGTGGTGGTAGAGGTGGTGGTCATCGGATGGCTCATCATGAAAACTACCCTAGAGAAGGTGATTACAGGAGGAACCGTAGAGGCTATGATCAAGGGGATGGGGGAGACTATCGTTTGAAGGTTGACATCCCATGATTCGATGGCAGCCTCAACATCGAAGGCTTCCTTGATTGGCTTGCGGAAGTGGACCGGTTCTTCGATTACATGGAAATTCTCGAGGACCGTCATGTAGTTAGTGGCATGCAGGTTGAAGAGTAGTGCCTCGGCATGGTGGGAGAGGCTACAAAGTAGGAGGTAGAGGGAAGGAAAACACCCGGTGAGATCATGGTATCGCATGAAGCAGTTGCTGCAACATGATTTCCTCCCGCCGGATTATGAGCAGATATTGTTCCAACAATATCAGCGGTACCGCCAAGGGCAACGCTCCATGCATGAGTATACGGTGGAGTTCATGAGGTTGGCAGAGCGGAATGATTTGAGGGAGAGCGAAGGTTAGCAAGTTGCAAGGTATGTAGAAGGACTGAAACTCCAAATTAAAGAAAAGATTGGGGTTATGATGGTGAGAACCCTTATAGAAGCAAAGAACTTGGCTCTCCGAGCTGAACTTGTGTTGCAGGAACAAGGGAGTAGATATGGAGAAGGACGGAAGGGATTTGTAGGCGAAGCTATTGGAGGTAGTAGTCGATCGGTATTTGAGAAAAGTAGAACTACACCATATAAACCGACTAAGGACATGTCCAAGAGGGAAGAGAAAAGTGAGGGGAAGAAGCCGATGGAGCAGAAGGGAGCTCAAAGACAGAACAATCCCTATGCCAAACCTATATTGGGAAAATGTTTCCGATGCAACCAACAGGGTCATCGGTCAAATGAATGTCCATCGAGGAAGAGCGTCAACATCCTTGATAAGGAAGATGATGCGGAGATTTGCTGTGAGCCCGATGGAGAGGGAGAATATTTTGAGGAAGAAGAAGAAATAGTGGAACCAACATATGTAATTCGACACATGATGCTCACCCTGAAGCAAGAAGAGATCACCCAGAGACACCAGTTGTTTCGTACATGGTGTACTATCTTGGGGAAGTTGTTTGAGCTAATAGTAGACAGCGGCAGTTGCGAGAACATCATAAGAAGGGAGGTTGTGAAACAACTGCAGCTACCCATCGAGAAGCACCTAAATCGATACACTATTGGCTGGATTAAGGCAGCCGAGAAAATTGAAGTCAAGGAGAGATGGAGGGTACCTTTCTCAATAGGGAAGTACCGCGATGAAGCATTTTGCGACATTGTAGACATGGATGCTTGCCACATCTTGTTCGGGAGACCATGGCAATTTGATGTAGACGCGCAACATGTGGGCAAAGAGAATGTCTATAGGTTGGAGAAGGAGGGTGTGAAGTACACCTTGTTGCTGTTGAAGAGGGAAGGACGTGCTAAAGGAAAGAAGGTTGAGAGTCGTTCATTCTTAACTGTCACTCAATCTGAGAAGGAAGTGATGGAGGACTTAAGGGAGTCGCGAGTGGTGCACGCCCTCATCGTGAAAGGTGTGACCGAAGGAGGGGAGGAATTTGACGGAGAAGTGCCAGGGGCAGTGAAGGATCTTCTTGAGGAGTTCAAGGAAGTGGTTCCAAACGACCTACCCGAGGGGCTACCCCCTTTGAGGGACATTCAACACCAGATAGACCTGGTGCTCGGAGCTAGTCTCCCAAACCTCCCGCATTACAGAATGAGTCCCAAGGAAGCCGGGATTCTACAGGAGAAGGTTCAAGAGCTTTTGGACAAAGGGTTCATCCGGGATAGCTTAAGTCCATGTGCGGTTTCAGCGTTGTTAACTCCCAAGAAAGATAGGAGCTGGAGGATGTGTGTTGATAGCCGAGCTATCAACAAGATTACCATAGGATATAAATTCCCTATACTCCGCATCGAGGATATGTTGGACCGTTTGAGTGGCGCTACTATCTTCTCCAAGATAGACTTGCAGAGTGGGTATCATCAAATTCGGATCCGTCTTGGAGATGAGTGGAAGACGGCGTTTAAGACCAAGGAGGGGCTGTACAAGTGACTAGTGATGCCATTTGGGTTGAGTAACGTACCGAGCACCTTCATGAGGGTAATGAATCAGGTATTGAAACCTTTCAATGGTCGTTTCCTTGTAGTGTACTTTGACGATATTCTAATATTTAGTAAATCTGATGAAGGACATTTGGAGCATCTAAAGTACATGATATCGGCACTAAAGGTGAACAAGCTATTCGCTAATCTTAAAAAGTGTACGTTTATGTCAAGGCAACTGTTGTTCCTTGGGTTTGAGGTTAGTAGTGAAGGAGTGATGGTGGATGATGAGAAGGTGACGGTGATTAGAGAATGGCATGTTCCTAGAACTGTTACAGAATTGAGAAGTTTCCTTGGCCTAGCTAGTTTCTACAGAAGATTCATTAGGCATTTTAGTACTGTTGCTACCCCCCTAACTGAATGCTTGCAGAAAGGAAAGTTCCAATGGGGCGAAGAATCTAAATCGAGCTTCATGAACTTGAAACAGAGATTATGTAGCGCTCCTGTACTAGCGCTACCGGACTTTGAGAAATTGTTCGAGGTGGATTGCGATGCCAGTGGGGTTGGAGTTGGTGCAGTACTATCACAAGAGAGAAGACCAATAGCCTTTTTCAGTGAAAAATTGTGCGAAGCAAGGAGGACTTGGTCTACATATGATAAGGAGTTCTATGCCGTGGTGAGGGCCCTTAAAGTGTGGGAGCACTATTTGGTTGGGAAAGAGTTCATTTTGTATTCGGATTATGGGGCTCTTAAACACTTGAGTGGTCAGACCAAAATTAGTAAAGACATGCACGCCAGATGGATTGAGTTCTTACAGAGATTTCCTTTCAAATTGATGCACAAGTCGGGTGTGTAAAACAAGGTCACAGACGCCCTGAGTAGAAGAGCGAATGTCCTACTTACTTTAAGTGCGAACATTGTTGGGTTTGAGAAGCTAAGGGAATTGTATGAAAATGATAGCGACTTTAAGGACACTTGGATTAAGTGTACCAACAGGGAGCCGTGTGACGACTATCATATCCATGAGGGGTATTTGATGAAAGGGAATCAGCTGTACATTCCTGAAACTTCCTTATGGGAGAAGCTTATCCGAGATCTGCATGGTGGAGGATTGGCGGGACATATGGGTAGAGATGAGACCCTAGCCGTAGTAACTGAAAGATACTTTTGGCCTCGGTTAAGAAGAGATGTGTATCGGATTGTGGAAAGGTGTTACATTTGCCAAGTGTCTAAGGGGCAATCCCAAAACACGGGCCTATATACTCCTCTTCCCGTACCATCAAACATCTGGGAGGATCTATCGATGGATTTTATACTAGGTTTGCCTCGTACCCAACGAGGTGCTGACTCCGTGTTTGTTGTAGTTGACAGGTTTTCCAAGATGGCTCATTTCATTCCCTGTAGGAAGACCGCAGATGCACGGGCTATTGCGCGGTTGTTCTTCAAGGAAGTAGTGCGGTTGCATGGAGTCCCAAAGTCCATTACTTCCGACAGGGATAGCAAATTCCTCAGCCATTTTTGGAGGACTCTTTGGTATATGTTTGATTCATCATTGAATTACAGCAGCACCGCTCATCCTTAAACCGATAGTCAGACCGAGGTAACTAACAGGACCCTCGGAAACCTCATCAGAAGCATATGCTGCGAGAAGCCGAGACAGTGGGATCAAGCATTGGCTCAGGCTGAATTCGCTTATAATAGTTACATCCACCGAACTATTGGGAGGTCACCATTCTCGGTGGTATGCACCAAGACACTACAACATGCGCTGGACTTGCTCAAATTACCTAAGGACATGGTGGGTGATGTAGCGGCTAAACATATGGCGGAACAACACCAAGCCACTACTGAGGAAGTTAAACAAAAGATAGAGGAGTCCAATACACGATACAAAGGGGATGCAGATAAGCATAGACGGAAAAAGCTCTTTGCAGTGGGCGATCAGGTAATGGTTTACCTCCGAAAAGAACGTTTCCCTGTAAGGAAATATGGGAAACTTCAACCCAAGAAGTACGGATCCTATGAAGTTGTACGTAAGATGAATGACAACGCATATGTGATACAACTCCCGAAAGATATGAATATCTCCTGTACTTTTAATGTTGCGGATCTCTCACCTTTTTACTCCGATGATACGCCTTTATATCCGGATGAGAACTCGGGGTCAAGTTCTCCATTAGTGGGGGAGAATGATGGAGACACACGAGGCATGGGCAAACACATGTCTTGTGCCACGGCCGTGTAGTGTTTGGAAGGAATTCACAGAAGTATATACGGCCTCTACACACGGGTAGAAGCATAGCCGTGTATCTTACCAGGATATTCCACAGAGACATACACAGTTTCCATACACGGCCGTGTATAACGGCCGTGTATTCGATCAGGATATTCCATAGAGACATACATGATTCCCATACACGGCTTGGACATGGCCGTGTATTCGGTCAGGAACTTTCACAGAGTCATACACAGCTTAGAGACACGGCCGTGTATGAGACCGTGTACTAGGCTTGTCACTTGCCCAGAAACATACTAATGCAAAAATGTATGTTGTTGTCTCCTCCTCCTTTTACTTATCATCACTAATTGAGTCTTTGGTTGAGTAGCAGAATTTGTTAAATCTGGTTCGAGTATTTATATATAAAAGGAATGAGACACGTGTACTAATTCCTACACACGTGGCTATCTATACTCAGTACATATGCCTATACTATACAAAATAAATCAAGTCAGTCTCAAGTTGGCCATGGTAATAGGCTTAACTTGGACAGAAAAAACAGCCTTAGTCATCAAGTCAGCCACATGATAAGAAGATGGAATATGCTCAATAGTTAAGAAACCTAAATCAATATCATCTTGTGTAAAGTGTATATCAAGATCAATATGCTTTGTTTGCCCATGAAAACAAGGATTTTCAACTACTATCTTAGTAGGATTGTTATCTGTAAACAAATGAACTAGTAATGAAATTGATATACCAAGGTCATGTATGATATAGGATAATCACAGAAGTTCTTTAGTTGCAAAAGCAATGTTCCTATATTCTACCTTTGCGGATGAGATTGAAGCTATCACTTGTTTCTTACTCTTCCATGAAATTGACAATTTTCCAAGAAAATTACAAAAGCCTAAAAGAGATTTCCTATCTATTTTGCAAGATCCCCCAGTCTGCATCACAATACCTAACCAAAGACAGTGAGCTAGAAGAGGATAAGAAAAGAAATTTATCAATCACCCCTCTAGGATACCGAATTACATGTATTGTTGCATTCAAATGTGTTGTTCTTGGACATGAAACAAACTAACTTAATTGTTGGACAGTAAAAGAAAAATTAGATCCTATTATTATCAAATATAATAAATGTCTAACAATCCTTTTGTATAAACTTAGATGTGTAGGTAGATAACTAGTAGTAAGATCAAGTTGTAAACTAGAAGCAAATGGTAAATTGGTGGGTTTAGCACTTGTAAGACCAACATCAGTAAGAATGTGCAACATATGCTTCTACTAATTCAATAGAAAACTAGATTCTTGCATACTTCTATATCCAAGAAAAATCTAGCTTTGCCCAAACTCTTTGATCATGAATGCCTCAGAAGTAGCTTGCTTAACAAAAGAAATCTCAAAAAGAGAATCACTGCCAACAAGATCATCATTAACATACACCACTATGGCTACAAAACCACTCAAACTCTATTGCACAAACAAAGAATAATCTGATTTGGACAAAGTAAATCCTAAAGATACAATAAAATGTGTAAACTTCTTACAAGTATGTAGTAGTGCAAGTTGCACTTAATTAAATTGTAATTACAAATTGGTATATCTTGTTACTTGTAAATTATATTCCAAGAAAATAAATACAAATAGTATATCTTTCTCAAATTATGTCTTAAAGAATATACCAAATTGTTCTTACGATGTCCCTATACATAAGTGCACATAGTGTTTTTGAAATTCTCTTACTAAATTTAAATTTGAATTTGGGACTTTTGCATAAATGACTTAACAAATAGTCATGGCAATAACCATAGGGAAAACAATATTAACTATATTTAGTTCATTATAAAAAAAAAAAGAATTACAAACTCACTGGTAATTCAAAATCATATACGTGATAATTAAAACAGTATGGAAATTAAATCGAATTTTTAATGATCTCCACAATTTAAAATACGTTCATAATTACCTAAATGGGATTTTAATATACATGTCAAAATAATATTGCCCATCAATATGACAAGATCAATCATAAGAAAATTTCCATCGATATGATAAGATCAATAATAACAAAACATATTTTCAATGATTTAATTAGATACCACAAAAAAAAAAAAATTACTACATGAACATGGGCTTACTATAGAATATATAAATATATGCATATATTGCTGTGATATAAGAGTGAAATGCTTTAACTCAATTTAAAATCTACTTTTCGTTAAGAAATTGACTATAAATCTAAAAAAAAAAAAAAAAGAAATTGTAAATGGGCTCCCTTGAAAACATGAAGCGCATCCTCATACATAAGATTATATTAATAAGGTTTCTTAATTAATACAATACATTGTATTTTAAACGTAATTTAAGACATATATCTCTATAATTAAAGCTCGAATTCATAATTACGACAGTAGCAAAACTAATATCAGTACTGTTCATAACAATAATATATAACAATAACCATAATAACCAACATCTATAACTATAAGGCTCAAAATTCACCTCGACTATATTCAATAAAGCATGAGCAAAAATCATATAATGATTAATATTCTTTTTTCACATGGCAATAGGATATAAGAGATTCTCGATTAAAGAAAATAGTAAAACTGAGATTATTATTATAATTTTCCATAAATGTGATGGGTGAAATTTTTAAAAGGGATGATTAATGAACATTTAGTTATTCGTAGTAAGAACAACAGTAATGAATAAGAATAAATAAGTAAATATTAAACACTGCAAACCTTAGTATTGCTTATCCGTATATGAGCGATAGTAAGGATAATGAAAAATTCTGTCTAATAAATCATTTGAAGAAAAAAAGAAAAAAAAAAGTAAGGGAAGGAATCAAACCACTCAAAGTGACAAAATAACATAATGAGAACCATAATCTATGTACGTATGTACATAAGCACCTGGAAGAATTACAAATGGAATCTTAAGGAATGTAACCAAAAGAAAACAAAAGAATTACTTCGTATCAAGTGTTAAAATAATTAGAATTTGCACCATTAGAGCACGAGCCGCTCACGCTGCACATGCCCATAGTATAGCCCCTTTCTTTTCCATTTTCATTTTTCTATACCAAAAGAAAAAAAGAAACAAAAACAGGATAATAATAAATTAGCTCAACTAACACCCCTTTAGGAGAACTAGCTACTGTAACTTAGATAGCGTTTGGTTGGCATTGAAATTCGGCACTGGACTGAACAAAATTTTTTGTCCCTTGTTTGGTTACTACACATGAAGGAAGTACTGGACTAAACATCAATTATGTACTAGAAAAAAAATTAGAAATTTTAGTACCGCATGTAATTTGGTACTAAAAATGTGGTACTGGACTAAATGTAATTTTTTGAAATTCCGAATATGCCCTTCATACTTACCTTGAATCCCTACTGCACAGACGCCCCTTTTGTTCACAGCAACCGTTCTGTTTTTCCTCCAGCGCCGCACGAGCTTCAATCGGTCGTGTTTTCCTCCGCTCCTTCACTGCCGCCCACCGTGGAATCGGTCGCAAGTTCACCCATCGCCATTGTGAAGCCCGAAGTCACCATCAGGTACGTATGGTCGCCCAGTGCTCGCATGCTGTTCGTTGTGTCCGTCAAGAAGTCCCCCAGTGCTCGCATGCTGTCATTTTTGTCGCTTGCTATCCATTAGGGGGTGGGGGAAGCTTAAACATTGTTTTGGGGTTCGAATGCATGGTGCGCTTTAGGGGTTTTTTTGGTTTTAGGGTTCGAATGCATGCTCTATAATGGAGAAGAGTTGGTTAGGATTCGATTGCATGGTTCGCTTTAGGGGGTTTATTAGTTAGGGTTCAAATGCATGCTTAGTACATTGTTAAATGCACGGCCATGTGTTAAGCTTGGAAAATCCACAAAAGCACACAAGGTTGAAGTACACGGTTGAAGGCACCGCCGTGTGTTAAGGTTAGAAAATCTACATAAGCACACACGTTTGAGTACACGGTTGAAGGCACAGGCGTGTGTTAATTTTGGAAAATCTATAGAAGCACACACGGTTGAAGGCACGGCTGTGTGAAGCACACACGGTTGAAGGCACGAGCGTGTATATGTCGTGTGTCGAGGCACAAGCAAAATTGTCAATTTTACTCTGTCCAGTCTAGTACTTTGCAATTTCAAACACTGGACAGCACAAAAGCCTTCTCCAGGGCAAAACTGTCAAATTTATTATGTTCAGTCCAGTACTTTGCAATCCAAACACTGGACAACACAAAAATTCTTGTCCAGTATTGAACAAATCAAACGTGGTACAAAAATATTTTTTGTCCAGTCCTTCTTTTTTAGTACTGTCCAGTACTCTTGTTCTGTCCAGTATCAGTAACCAAACGGTACCTAAGTCAAGAAGGTGTCTTCTCCCTTTTGCTTTATGTGGTAGTCTTTTCCCCATTTTATTATAAAAAAAAAAATCTTGACATACCTGTAAAAATTCCCAGTAATCTATGAAAGTACTAGACATAGACATAGGCCAATTTGGATTCATGAACTGACCCAAACTTACTCATAGGGATCAACTCAGTCTGTTATTGGACATATCAATTCGGTAGGACTTAGTCAATTCTCTGGCTGAATTTGTTGAACCAATGAATCTAGTAAATAAACTAAAAAATTTTTAAAGCAAAAAAACAAAAGAAAAACGAACTGATTCACAAGCCTAATTGACCTGTGACCCGACACTTCATGCAAACTAGCTTAGTCCATAGGATGAAGAACCGGCTCTAGATCATTATTATGTTGACCTATGACCCAATGGGTCTAAGCCAGTTTCAAACCAATTTTGAACAAGCCTAATGTGTATAAGTACAACCCAAGTCCTCAAAAATCTGAACGAAATCCTTCTAATATGTTTTACCAAAAAAAAAAAAAACCCTCGTGTTTCACCTCCTTCATTCATCTCTCTCACACTCCTATGATTAGAAAACCTCCCCTTCTCCTATCCTTCTTTTCCATTTTGTTTTCTTCTCCCCTGCTCATCTTCGTCTTAGTGCGGGCTATCACCATCCAAACCACACCACCACACCTTCCCTCTCATTTCTCTTCTCTCCTCCCTCCTCTACAATCCTCCGTTCTTATAGTTAACGCATCATGCTTGTCCCCCGTTTTAGAAAACCGAAATCCAATGCCTCATCTTGGCATGCTACACCAAGTATAAAGGAGGGATCCTTATGAGTTAACTAAGGGAAAACATGCTTCTGAAAGTGGAACAAGATGAAAATGGAGTTGGGAAAGGGCAGGGGTAGGATTCGGATAAGGAAAAGGTAGTTGATATAGGAGCTTAAAGGTCATGCATACTGACTAAGTTTTTCTCATTATCGCATCAATTAACACATTAATTAATTAATTTTCAAAGAGATTACTTAAGAGGAATTATCAACTGATAGATTTCATATGCACCTTTCACGAAAAAGTTTTAAGAGCTCTTGAAGTTTTTGAAAAAGGTAAATATATTAACTAATAAGCTTAAAATTACACTATTTAACTTTAAACTAAGAACTTCTATCTATTTCACAACTCTAGAATCAATAATTAAATAGCAAGTAGGATTATCTCTTTTAGATTTTATCTTGATATTCCAACTAAGTATACCAAGTCTAACAATAAGCGAATAAGGAACATAGAATCACTGACTTATATGGGCACAATTTCAAGGATCTCAATTTCTCAATTTTCTTTGTTCTATATATACCCTTTCCCCACACTTATTCGAGACATTGTCCCCAATGTCTTCCTAAATCAAGCACACAAAAGGAAAAGGAAAAAGGAAACTTCCCTGGATTTTGCACATATTTTTTATGTCTGAAGAAATAGCTTATGAATCATTCATATTCCAAGGATAGCAGCACAAAGGGAAATGACAAATAACAACTAGTAGAACCCGTGTATAGTTATGTCTCATCAACCTAAAAAAAAAAAAAAAATCCTATGAAAAAAACAAAGGAAAAAGGTTAAAAGCATGAAGAAAAGAAAATAAAAGCAAAAAGAACCATTCCATTAGGTCTCAAAACAGAAAAAGAGAAAAAAAAAATTATGGGTTGCCTCCCAATAAGTGTTGTTGTTTAACGTTATTCACTCGATGCAATGAAGTCTTTTTTTATTAAGTCACAAGAGGGTGAAGTCTGAACTCCTTTTGGCCCTCTTTTTCCTCCCCAATCCCAAAATACAGCTTCAATCGTTGCCCATTCACCTTAAATGTATGTCCACTGGGGTGTTCCAATTCCACTGCTCTATGAGGAAAGACTTGGTGAATCTTGAATGGTCCGAACCAGTTCAATCTGAACTTACCTAAGAAGAATTTTAGCCATGAATTGAATAAGAGAACATGGTATCCCTTACGGAATTGTTTCAAATGATGAATCTGCATGTCATGATATATCTTCACCTTTTCTTTGTAAATTCGCATGTTATCATAAGCCATTGCACGCTACTCATCAAGTTCATTTATTTGGAATTTCCTCTTCCTACCAGCAGCTTCCAAATCTATGTTGAGGCCGTGTATAGCCCAAAAGGCTTTATGTCCAACTCCATTGGTAGATGACAAGCTTTCTTAAATATCAAGCGGTATGGGTGGTACCTAAAGGAGTTTTGAAGGCTATCTTGTAGGCCCATAAAGCATTGTCCAACTTTTTAGACCAATCTTTACAATGATGTTCTACTGTCTTCTCCAGAATTCTTTTCAGCTCACAGTTAGAAACCTCTACCTGGCCACTCATCTAAGGGTGATAGGGGGTAGCTAATCTATGGGTGACCCCATATTGCTTCAGTACCATCTCTAGTTACACGTTACAAAAATGTGTTCCCCTATCACTAATTAAAGCCCACAGTGCTCCGAACTTAGAAAAAAGTTTCCTAAAAAAACTTAACCACTACTCTAGCATCATTGGTGGGCAAAGGTTGAGCCTCTACCCATTTAGACACATAATCCACTGCCATAAGGATATATTTGTTCCTAAAAGAGTTTGGAAATGGTCCCATGAAATCAATCCCCCATACATGAAAGACCTTACACTCTAGTATAAAATTTTGGGGCATCTCATCACGTTTCAACATATTTCCAACTCATTGGCATTCGTCACATGTCTTCACAAAGGAGAAGAAATCCTTGAATATGGTTGGCCAATAAAATCCCGAATCCAACACCTTATGCGTAGTCCTATTCACACTCCAGTCGGCTCGGTATGACAGTGCTTCAAAATTTCCTACCCTTCCTGCTCGGATACACATTACCTAATCACTTGATCTATACAGACATGAAACAATAATGGTTCTTCCAAAAAATAGTACTTTAACTCAGCAAAGAATCGCTTCTTTTGCTAAGATGTTTCGTCATTCGGGAGTATCGTACAAACAAGATAATTTACAAAATCAACAAACCATGGTTTAAAGCTATCACTTACCTTGTTCATTTGATAAAGTCCTTCTTTTAGAAAAGCATCATCAATCTCATCTTCATTCAATTTCTCCATGTGTAGGTTCTCCAAGCAAGATAGGTAGTCCTCCTCATCAATTGTCAAACTGAACTCAAAGGATCCCCACGTAGTAGTTCCTACATGGAACTCATCATTGACCTATTAACATAGTCAATAGCATAGCAAGACTCATCAACATTCAAAGACTATTTCAAAGTTACTAAGATTGTTACTACCAACTCATCTTCACTTACTCTTAGAACTAATTTCCCATCTGCCACATCTATCACAATTCTTGTGGTGGCTAAGAAGGGTTGTCTTAGAATCAACAGGACCTCTACATCTGCATCTATATCCAAGTTTACAAAATCAATAGGGAAAATGAATTTTTCTACCTTTACCAAGACATCTTTGATGATCCCTTTAGCGAATTTGATTGAGCGATCTACCAACTACAAACTCATCCTCGTAGGCTTTGGCTCACCCAGCTTAAGCTGCTTGAACACTGAATAGGGCATCAAGTTTAGGTTCGCTTTAAGGTCTAGCAATGCTCTCTCCATAGGTAGTTCGCCTATAAGGCATGGAATAGTGAAGTTGCCTGGATCCTTGAGCTTCTTCGGTAGTTTACTATGCAAAATAGTTGAACACTTTGCCCTAATAACTACAATAGAAATCACTTTTAGCCATTTCTTGTTTGATAGAAAATCTTTCAAGAACTTTGCATACTTGGGCATTTGCGCAACAACTTCCACAAATGGTACGTTGATATGTAATTGTTTAAACAAATCTAAAAACTAATGTGTTCTTGATCCTTATCTCTTTTCAGTTGGCCTGGATATGGAATTGGTGGCTTGTAGGGCTGAATTGTCGATGCCTTGGCCTTTCTTGAGTCTTTTCCTTTATTAAGATCCATCTCCTTACCATGTCTAATGGCTTGTTCCTTTTCAATAACCCCATATTGTCCAATCTCGATCTCTTTCTCTTATACAACCCTTGGCACTCCAATGGTATTAGATTGCAATTCACTTCCACTTCTAAGGGTCACTGCTTTTACCTGCTCCTTAGGATTAAGCTCAGTGTTTCCAAGTAAGGACCCTTGTGGTATTTCTGAGAGCATTTTTGCAATTTAACCCACTTGATTTTCCTGATTATGAATAGAAGCTTGATGATTTCTTAGAGCAGCATCGATTACTTGTTGGCATTGGTCTAAGGTGTGAATGAATTTAGCAATCATGTCCTCTAAATTGGACTTCTTTTCTGGAAGAGATGGTGGAAGGGGCCTTTAGAATTCGGGCGAAGGTGCATTACCCCAAGGGACTAGTGGATTACTCCATGAAAAATTAAGGTGATTGCACCAACTCAAATATATAGGTGTTACTGTAGGGATCGTTTTGATGTCACCTTGGGTTACCCACATAGTCCACTTGTTTAACTAGCTCATGACTAAGTATGTCAGTGGAAGAGTTGACTTAATTAAATTAGGGTGGCTAAGAGACAGTCATCCCATTGACTTTCCTAGCAAGAGCATCAACCTTTGCCACTATTGTGGTCATAAGATCAACTTCATGTATTCCAACTGCTCTTTGCCTTAAACTCCTATCTTTCCCTCGGGACTTATTCTTGGACATATTCTCAAAAAGTTGCAAAGACTCTTCGGGAGTCTTCTCATTAATAGTCCCACTAGTCGTAGCATCAATTGTTTGATGAGTTTCATAATCTAGCCCATTATAGAAGCTAGCTACTTGTAACCAATTTGGTATCTAATGATGTGGACATCGTTTAAGCAGTTCCTTAAACCTCAACCACGCTTCATGAAGGGTCTGATTGTATTGTTGAGTGAATGACGTGATATCATTCCTCAACTAGGTAGTCTTTAATGGTGGAAAATAGAAATCCGGAAAATTTTCCACCAATTGGGTCCATGTAGTGATGGAAGCCCAATCCAATGAATTGTACCACTACCTTGCCTCTTTCCTCAAAGTAAATGGAAAGATACACAACTTCAATGCCTCATCTGAGACCCTGTTCTATTTTATTGTATCACATATGTCAAGGAACATCTATATGTGAGCATTGGGATCTTCATTAGCTAAACTGTCAAACTGACATTGGTTGTAGATCATGTTCATTGTAGAAGCCTTAACTTTGAAGTTATTAGCTTTTATGGTAGGTTGAACAAAAAATGAACCAGTACTATCCAAAGTAGGTCAAGTGTACTCAACCATTATCTTGCGTTGATCAGCCATGGTAGTCTCTATGGTTCTAGATTCAAGCTCTTCCAAATTCTTTGAACAACTACTTTTCTTCCCCCCTAGCTGAGTACTCTTCAAAAGTCAAACTCTGGACCATGGCTTATATGTTACTCCTTAATCTCTGGTGGAAAGTTCTATCGATCTCAGGATTAAATTTCAAAAGGTTTGAAGGAGATGATCCCCTAGTCATAAACTGCACAAAAGTGATAAGAAAATATGAGCAAGTATGAAAAAAGAAGAATGGCTAAATTAGTAAGTGTCTCATTTTCCTAATATCGCTGAATCCCTAGCAACGGTGCCAAAAACTTGTTGATAATTGTAATCACACAAATTAAAAATCCTTTTTACCTTAACTCTTCCTTACAATCAATTAGGCAAGCATACCTATCGAGTTCAATAGTATAGAGTTCAAGCACAGATATCGTTTCCTCAAGGATCTACGAGTACTAATACTGATTATAAACCCACTATCCAACTGCACAATTTCGAGTGAATTCAATTAAATTAAATCACTTAACAAAGAATTGTAACACTTAAACTAAACACAGGAATTAAAATTTAGTAAATTCAATAATCAAAGACATGCCCTACCCTTACTACTCCTCTAATTATCACATGACTTCATCCTCAAAATTTCAATTAACAAATGAAAATTATCTCTAAAACACGAATTATCTAATACCAAATCAATGTTCCTCCTGGAATCATTAATTCCTAACTCTAATTACATTAACAAAGATTCCTCTTTCATTAACGTTATTAAAATTGCATTAACACCCTAGGACCCTCGATCAGGTTACAATATTTCAATTCAACCTAATACAAAAAACTCATGTTCTCTATCCTTAGATTGCATACAAGTCTCTTTATCCATATTTGATCTATTCCAATAAGAGATTTTCTAATCAACTTAGAAGAAATCAATGTAAATTCAACACTGGCCAAACATTAAATCACAAAACATGATAAACAATATGAATAAATTTAGAGAACATTAACGATTCATTAATTGCACAATCAATCCAATGTCATATGATAATTAAGGTTTCGTAAGGTTCAAGTATGAAATAAACTAGCAGCATATGGTTTTCAAAATTAAAATCAATGGAATAAAAAAAACTCATGTGAATAAAACCCTTCGAAGGTAAGAGTCGAATTGTTATTTCTTGATTTGTGTTCTCCTCCCATGAATTCAATTCATGACATCTTATTTCTTTCCTTTCTTTTTGATTTCTTGATTACATTCTTCTCCTGCGGATGCTGGTTCTTGACGTCCTCTTTGATTCGAAATGCTGCCCTAGGGTTTTCAAAATGAGGCTAAGAGAAAAAAGACCTCTCTAAAAATAAAACAAGACGTCTATTTATAATTATGCGAAAATAAGGTTTAACATAGTTGTTGGCACGACCATGCTCGAGGTTGTGCTGACTTCAAAACAGGATATTTTTCACTGCTCAGTTTAGCACAGCCTTTAGCATGGCCGTGCTGGAGGCAGGGTTGAAAAAGAATTAGCTACTAGTCATATTTTTCATCCAATACTAGTATCTGCATGGTTTGTGTTGAACTGAAAATCAATTTTCTTCATTTTTCGCCAAATTTCACCTCACCTTTACTCATATCATCCTTAAACCTTTCTTTTCTCTCCATTGATGCCTAAAATCAAAATTTAATCATATAATTACCATTTTCTTCACAAATCACATGAAATCCATATAAAATTATAACTAATAAGTACTAGAATTGAGAGTGTTTTGACACTTATCAATGGGGCAACAAGCTTTAGTCAAGTTATTAAGGAGATAAGAGAGTAATTTATCATGCTTAATTAAGGATTAGTGTGCCAAACTTAGTCATATGTACTAATTAGTTGATTTTATTACTAAAACTTGATTTAGAAGTGGAGAAAAACACTTAGGAGGCTCCATTCAAGTAGCAACTAGTTTAGTGTAGGGAAGAAAGTTTAATTTTTTCAAAGTTAAGTGAGTAAAAAAAAACTTGTTTTGATATATGTTGATGAATTTAGACATTAAAATGGATGTTTGATGAAGTTAAATGTGAATGGAGACTTGAAGCCCTATTGTGACCACCTATCTTATGTAGTGTAGGTTTGAATCTTACTTCAGATTATGATTTGGGTGTTGAAATGTGCTTAAATGGTGTTTTGGGAAGTGATTATTAGGTTAAATTAAGAGCTAATTGAAGTGTAAATGATACATAGGATGCTTACTCTTGTGTATTTGATGATTTCAAGATGGATATTTTACTGCTAATTTGTAACACCCCAGAACTTGGAGTATCACAACCCACCACGTATTACTACTACCAAGCAATACGTTAAGACTCTAAAACTCCATCATACTTCAAAACCTACTCATATGCATTATCCATCATACTACTATAACTATAATCAAATGAATGACTCACAGATGAGTCATTCCCAATGTCATTATTTAAAAACTGAATCTCAAGCTACAATTTGTCTCTATAACTTCTATTTAACCATAAAACATTAATTTACAAATATTCATAATTTTATCACTCTTCCTCCACATAGTAATAGTGTTCTCTTTCCATCTCATCCATGTAATGTCCCACCAAGTTTCTGTTCTCATCATACTCTAATTGTTCATCATTTTTGCTTACACCTAAAAAAAATATAGAATGGGGGTGAGCTTAAGCTTAGTATGTGAGTACCACACCTACATGCACATGATATACCACAATAATAGCACATGCATATATGTAACATTTATTCACAACACATTTACAATTCAATTTGCACATCAACACCAAAATGAATTATAACTCATAGGGGTACTTAAGACCCCGGTACATACAAGTTTTATCCTAGTGGGAACTGCCTCTACTGGTCCCATCTAATCCTAATGAGAACTGCCACTATAGGGCCCATCTAACCCTAATTTACCTCAGATCATTTTGATATACAGCTCCATTAGGGACAATGCAGTATACCTATCATCGAGGTGCCCTCTAGGGATCTGCCACTATAAGCCCTTAGGTCGAGTCAAGCACAAGCAACATACCTCATTCAACCAATAACACTGTATTACTTCATGACACTACATAATTCACATGATATCTTGGCATTTCATTATTCCACAAACAACTCATTAGATAACTTCCTAACAATCACATACAACAAACAAAGTAAACAGGTACCTAGAATCCTAACCTTACGCACTCCTTGCCCCAAACTTAAACTAAGTTGATATATATATGATCGTCAAGCCATCACTCTTAATACTAATCTAATTGTAATATATTTCTCCTAATTCCTCTTAATCTATTAGGTTATCTATGGTTATACTAATTGCCTTAGTTATGTGGAACTTGGTTAATTAAGAAGATAATTTGATATATATTGATAATGTTTACCACTTAACACGGCCATATTGGAGGTCATATTGCCTAACATGAGCTAGTACACAACTGTGTTAAAGGTCATGAAACGCTTGGTGAGATTTGGCTTTAATACAGCTAGAACATGATTGTGTTGGGAGGTTGTGTTTCTCTTAATTCAACATGGTCAAAACACAATCATGTTGGAAGGCCATATATCTCTTGGCATGACTTTTAGACTCAACACGGTCGAAACACGATTGTGTTGGGAGGTTGTGTTCTTCTCATTTTAACACGGGGGAAACATGACCATGTTGGATAGTCGTGTATCACTCGGTACATTTTGATAAATCAATACGAGAATAACATAACTGTGTTAGATGGTCATGTATCCCTCAGTATGTCATTCAAACCCTAATTTTTTCTACATTCATTCATCCAATCTTTTCATTTTCTAATCCTAAGCTTAGTTAAATCCATAAATACAAATTAGAATCTCTTACTTGATTAGAATCTCACTTGAAACTCTAAATCTAACAACTCCCATACTTGTTCAATCTGTCCTCAAGCTCAATCCTTATGAATAACTAAATGGATGTCGTGGTTGAGTCTTCTCTAATAAAATACGTATTGAAATGACTAAAATTGTACCTTTTTGTTTCATTATGATGTCTCTAGATTGCTTTAGGTTCTTCCCATGGGGTCCTTAGTAGAGTTCTTTCTCATTGTCTCCCTTTAGGTGGCTATTGTAAAAGTGTGCAAAATAAGAACCCTAGGTTAGTTTGCTTATATATAGTCTTGCTTGGAAAGACGAAACTGCCCCTATCTCATTGTCCTATTTACGATATTGCCATTCTTTATATTTACACATATATTTATTTATTTATTTATAAAAAAATAATGTGTATTACATAATTATTAAAGATTTTTAGCATATTTAAGGAATGTTTTGGAGTGCAAATTTGAAATTAATTGAACTTTGATTAATAATTTAGGATTGAGACAAGCATAAGATTTGGATTGAGATAGGAAATTTTATGATTAATGGAAGAGTATGTGATGTAGCCACCTTCAATGTCATATTTGGATGTAATATGATACTTGTAGATGATGAATTATGGTTTAGCCTACCAATCACGATGTTAGATACAAGTTAGAGTGATTGAGAATGAGCTTAATGAATGAATTGCAACATAGGAACAGTGTAATTTGTGTTGCCACTTATCTTGACTTTAAATCTAATTTATATGTCAAAATGTGGTGATTTGATGATTGGCATGATATTTTGTTGATTAGGAAGTAGAATGGGTGATAATTATGGAATATGGAATGTTTTATATGTTGAATGGATTAAACTAGTGAATTCATAAGTAAACAAGTTGTTTGAATTAATGAACTAAAAATTTCCAACAAGGTTAATGGAAATTGAAGTGAAATTTTAGATCGATTTGAAGATTATTTGATAATATAAGGCCTAGAAAAAAATTGGTCGATTAAAAGAGGAATTGATGTGGAAATTTTGCACATTTATCCTAATATTTTGGATTGGTACCTCTATTGTGCTTTCCATGTAGAAATCTGAAAAAATGTGTTTGATTATGTTAAATTTGCTCAAATTAGAGTTATAATATGTTAAATGAATGATCTTATATTGTTTGGAAGACAAATGAGGTATGGAAACTGAATTGGAGATGAATGGGTTGCATGTTGGATGTGATGTAATAACTTGGATGTTTTAGGACTATTATGGAGTTGTTGGATTCATGTTTTTCTTTAATAGTAGGTTTAAATGATGTTTTAGAGGCTAGAAGTGAATTAGAACATATGGGCTTTGGTTTAGATTGATGATTTGGAACAAAATTGAGCAGGTTATAGGCTTTTAAGTGAAAGAATCATATTTGGGTTGCTCTATAATTTTTGGGTGACCTAAAATGATTAAAATAAGGATTTTTTAGGTAAATTTGGTAGAGGAAGTGATTAGGAGAAAAATGGTTTTGGTTTAATTGAATTTAGACTTCAAGTGAGAAAGAAATTATTTTTTAAACCTGTAAGCTTCTAGAATAATGAAAATGAATAATTTAGGATAAGGTTTAGATGATTTTAAAAATTTTGGCCAAGGTCAACTCATCCAAATATGCTCATAGATCAACCTAATACCTTCTCCCATGGGTGATCCACAAGATAATTAACTAAATTGGGTTAAATCAAGAATTAATTTAGTGCATAAATTTTAACTGGACTTGATAATTTGAGTTGGACCAAGAAATAATAAATATGACACTACAATCATAATGAGCTTAAGTTAAACATATTATCACATAATGGGCTAAAATAGGTTAATTAGACTCAATTGGGCTTAAATAACTAATCAAACTCAACATGGGCATAAAACTAATAATTTGGGCTTAAGTAAATTAATTGGCCATAAACTAATCAAATTGGGCCTAGACACATGAAATAAGACAATAATGAGTTAATGGGTAAATTAATTAGAATTAAAGTAATTAGGTCCCAATTCGAAAAAATTATGTCAATAAACTTAATTAGGATTAGTGGGCTCAAATCCAAAAATAATTGGACCCACTCCTCTTTAGGGCCCAAAACTCTAAGTAGGTTTAACAAAAAATTCATAGTGAGGGACGTAAAGTGGAAATAGTAGACATGAAAATCTTAGTAGGCCTAGATTAAGCATACTAATTTAAAATGGGTTTAAGTTGGATAGAATTATCCATAAAGGGCCTAAATGAATTAATTGGGCTTGTACTAAAATTATTGGATTTAGAAAACCTAAATGGGCCTAAGTTGATGAATTAGATTATTTTAGACTCGGTTAAACTAACTTAACTAGATTAAATAAACTAAATAGTTAACTAAATGGGCTTAGATCAATAGCTTAGACCTAAAAAAATTAATGTAGGTAATAGGTAAATTGAATTGAGTAATAAATCATTCTTACCAAAAATGGTAAGGTCCATTTCCTTTTCTTGATTTCATTACCTATATGGGCCTAAGTTAAAAATAAGATATGAATTTAAAATAATATATTGAATTTACTAGACCTAATGTGATTAAATAATTAATTTAGATAATTAGGTTAGTTAATTAACTTGATTACCTTAATTAATTGAATTAATTATATCAAGTTGATTAACTAACTTAATTATCTAAATTAATTATTTAATCACAATAAACTTAATTAATTAACAATTACTTTAGTGGGATCAATTTTAAATCAATTGAGTTCACTTTCTTTTAGGGCCTAATACCCTAAATGGGTTATAGTAAGACATATACACACAAAGTTAGAAAATAATAAGAAACTTAGAATTAAAATGGGTCAAAGCCTAATAGGCTCGACTATAAAGAATCTAAACAAGTAAGATCTAAATTAAATTAAAGATTAATAGAGATTAGATAATTAAATTAATAGTTAACAAGTATAATAACATGAATTAATTAAATTAATAAATCTTATAACCAGTATATGCCTTAGATATATAGAAGCTCAAAAACCTAAACCTTGAATAATACTAATAATAACTCATTATTTGAGTAAAGATTACTAACTTTTAACTTCTTTCAATTGCATAACAATTAAAATGATTGCGATCTTTAGGAATTACTTTTTTAGCTTTGGAAAACGTTCAACTTTCTAGGCACATAGTAACATGCATGTTGCTTAGTAGAGTAGAAAACTTAAACTAAACTAATGATCAAACTTGGTTAAGTATCTAGGTGTTGCATGTGCATTCTCATCTAGAGTCAATTAGCGATGCCTTGGGCCTGACTTGGCTCATGGTCTCATTTCAATAACTTCGATGGTTAGGTGTTTAGGCCATCAAGGAATGGATTAGCAAATAATTAATAGGTAAAGTTGCATCAAATAATTGGCACTATAAGTGGAGAGAAGGTATATTAGGAGTTGTTCGAGGTTATAGGTCTCGATGGACAATATGATATAGCTAGACCATGATAAGTGAGGACCGTATAATAGTGATGACACTTAAAAGAAGTGACTTAGTTCCAGTTTTGTGACGTAAAGTTTGACTACTCCGATCAACCCCCAATTACTACTATAGTGGAATCGGACCTTAAGTCCCCCATCATGTTATCTTGAGTCATGAGTATTCTTACACTGACTATTTACATTGATTAAGATAAATATAAACTGCATCATTAGTTGCAACATTATAATGTAAGCTTACTTGATATCTATATGTGTTTGCATCACCATGTATTGGGCTCTTGTAGCTTGTTCCTTTTCTTTTTCAAGTGAAGATGACTCTTCGATGGATCTCTTTATAACTCCATGGGTTACTACTTCAAAGAGGAGCTTCAAACATAAGTGAGTGCCATAGCTAATAATGAAGTCAATTGGTTAGATTGTTTTAAGACTTTAGATTTATAGATAGTACTAAACTTTTGTTAAGAGGATTGTTATATAAATTGTATTAAACTTTACGAATCTGTATATTATTTCAGGTTTGGAAGGCCTTAGAATTTTTAGTTTTTTTTTTGGAGTCTAGAATTGATATAGGTATCAATCAACTAAAACTCACCAATAATCAAATGCTTTACAAAGTAATTCAAATGATTTTAAGGTTCTACAATCATATTAGAAACCCACTTAGTCAATTGTAAACCTTATATGACTCATTTAAGTAAAGCACATGGTAGACTATTGTTGCCTTTCAAGTTTTAGGATGTGACACAATAAGCATCATATCTTGCAAAAGTATTATTTCTGTTAATATGTTATATAATATATTTATCTCATGAATTTGTAAAGTTATAATTGCTTGCTTAATGAATTTTTGCAAGTAATTTCTTTTGTTTTGCTATGCTTTTTCATTGAGAATTTGTTATGTTATAAAATTTCTATGAAAGTAATATTAGTGATATACTTTTAGCATTTACATGTTTATTAAATATTGATACAATAGGTTTTAAATCTTCATTTATACCTATAGGCACTAGCTACATTATTGGTGTTTGAATATCACTAATGCAGTTAATAACATTATTTATTTTCCTTACATAGTTAGTAGTATTATTATATTAAAGGATATAAGTTTTATTTTTAAGCTCTATGTAGGCTAATATGTATCACTTATTATAATAGTGCCTAATAGACTATCATAATGATCCAAACAATTCTTCTTTTCTTTTCTTTATTATTATTATTATTATTTTAGCTAAGTAATGGTTTAGATAATTCATGAATAACAACTTATGTAGTGAGGTATGATTATTTATATGCTTCTTATTTATACATTTTGTAATGTTTTTCAACTAAATCTTAAATATGACTTATTTATAATTTACCAAATTGGAAAGTTTTAATTTTAGAATCTTATTACTTAGTAATCCATTGATATATGCTTTTTCTATAAAATCTCATATTTTGGTATTAGCAATTGTAATATGTGATTATCTTGTTTTGTCTTCTAATCATTTTTATTTACCTTTCTAGTCTTTCATTATGCTTATATAATTTTGTTGTATTTTATCATATCAATTAGTTAATTTAATTGCTAAAACTTGATCTAAAAGTGGAGAAAAATACTTGGGAGGCTCCATTCAAGTAGCTATTAGCTTGGTGTAGGGAAAAAAGTTTAAGTTTTTCAAAGTTAAGTGAGTAAAACAAAACTCATTTTGATAGATGTTGATGAATTTAGACATTAAAATGGATGTTTGATGAAGTTAAGTGTGAATGGAGACTTGAAGTCCTATTACCACCACCTATCTTGTGTAGTGTAGGCATGAATCTCACTTCAGATTATGATTTGGATGTTGAAATGTGCTTAAATAGTGTTTTAGGAAGCGATTATTAGGTTAAATGATGAATTAGGAACTAATCGAAGTGTAAATGATACTTAGGATGCTTAATCTTGTGCATTTGATGATTTGAAGATAGATATTTTAATGTTAATTATTGAAGATTTTCAGCATAATCAAGGAATGTTTTGGAGTGCAAATTTGAAATTAATTAAACATTGATTAATAATTTAGGATTGAGACAAGCATGAGATTTGGATTGAGATAGGAATTTTATGATTAATGGAAGAGTATGTGATGCTGCCACCTTCAATGCCATATTTGGATGTTATATGATACTTCCAATTTACACTTAGCGAACAAAATAGCCCACTGGCCAGTCGCTAACAGACATGGCGTTTAGATTGTAACCCCTAAACCTACATAGAAATCTTGTAAAGTTTCCCAAAACTCCATAATACAAAAACACATATCCATATTCATATAATCCATTGAAAAGAACACATGTCCATGAATTACTCAAAATAAGTTTTAAGCAATTCAAGTGCAGTTTTAGGAGTTAATTCATTTTATTAGGTTAAGTTTTGTTATATTAAAACCGCATACAAGCCCGTCGATTCAACATTTTTTAGGTTTTATTTTTATTCAATTATTTATTTAATTATTTATTTATTTTTGCATCGTCATGATGCTTTTTTCTAGAATTTTTAATCTCTAATTCTTGTTGAGAATTTTCAATAGATGGATTTTCTTTCTCTACTAAATTAACATAGAATTTATTATCAATAAATTATACATCTCTAGTTTTGATAATAACATTAGACTTCAAATCTAATATTTGATAGTGCTTTGAATTTTGAGCATAACCTACAAACAATCCTTTTAAGGGCCTGGTCCTTTTTGGGTGAAAGATTTTATTTTATTTTATTTTTTCTTAGAAACTTTATAATAGGCTATGCTCTCCCATGCGCTTAAATAATTAACATTTGCTTTCCATCATCTTGAATTTTATATGGAGCAACGCTTAGTCAAAAACACCTCTCGTTATAAACTAAAAGGGAACTTAGCACTGAGAAGGGAACTGACCACGTCCATTAAGGTTTGGAATTTACGCTCTGCTAATCCATTTATAATTTTATGTTCATCATCGAATTGGTGAAAGTCATTAGATAAGTATTGAATATCTCTATCCCTAGGAAAAAATTTTAATTTTTTTTTTATCGTGCAAATTCTCAATTTCCATTTGGTAATGTTTAAATATCTAAAAGCTTAATTTTATGTTTCCACAAATTAACATATGCAAAATGTGAAAATTCACCTATAAACATTATAAAATATCTCTTTCCTCCTTTTTTTCACTATTTTATATAATTCATATATATTTGTATAAATAAACTCTAGAATTTTAATCTTTCTTTCAGCATGAGGAAAAATGTCTTTTGCTGATTTTTGCTTGAACGCATGTATCATATTTACAATTCCATTAATTAATATAACCATTTAAAATCAAAACTGATAATGTATCCTAATCTAGAGTACCATGTATTACCAGAGTATACAACATAAACAGAATTATTCACTTTATTATTTTTAACACTTAATTTATACATACCAACAACACAAACATATCCCCTTTCTGCATAAAGATCTTGTTTCATGAGTATGAATTTGTCTAAATTACAACTTTTAATCGCTTTAAACTTTTATATATATATATATATATATATATAATATTTTGTTTTAATTTGCCTAATACTTTTTGAGATAGAAAATCTCATTTAATGGAATTACCTTATGATCTGTATTAATTTTTTTTCTCTAAGCCAAGGATTAAAATGATTAATGAACTCAAACAGAATTCGATTTCAAAATTGAACTGTTTGATTAAATGTAAAGAAAACCAATTATTATTCTTATGTGATGAACTAATCCTTCATAAGATTGAAGATCAAATCACTAAGAAACCGATGACCAAAAGAATTATTAGGTTAGAAAATGAAATTAGAAACAAAATTTGTTCTAATTTGCCTAATGCTTTTTGGGATAGAAAATACCCTACACAATAACTTTGAACTTTTGGCGTTGGGTAGAATTTCCAAGCCATTCATTAAGATTGAAAACCTTATGAATCCTGGCAGTCGAGTAACTAATTACTCAATTATTTTGAAAATGTTTAAATAAAACTAATTTAGTTTCACTTAAAATTCTTTTATAAAATTCAATTGTTTTCAAATTGTCATAAGGAATATAATTAAAATTTTCAAAAAATATTTTTCTAGCATAATTATAAAGATCATTTTCAAACATTTCCTTTTCTATAGAAAAGACATATTTGGAAATTTCTTTGACATAAAACATTGATTTTGTTAAAACTTTTTGAGGAACTATTTCCTTCCCTGAGGAAGATGCCACCTCAGTAATTTCTACATTCTGGTATGGTTTTTTTCAAGCCACTATTTCATTCGGATCCTGTTTTAATGAAACAAGGACATTTAAGGTAGAAGTGATTGGCTTAATTAATTCAAAGGTTATTATGACATTAGTGTTTGGCTCACTAGGGGTTTTCTCACAGTGTTTGCTCTCATTTGGGTTTTCATTAGTCTTAGATGAACCGGAAGATGGTTCATCCTTAATTACTAAAGGAACATTAGATTGAGGAGTCGTGGCAACAAGCTAAGACCGAACATTTGTGAGACCTTTAATATGCTCAACATTTAAGTAACGAAATGTCAACCCAATATCGTAGCTAACTTGTTTGAACAGTCTGTAAATAGGGCATATAGTTTTTAAATTGCAGTTGAATTTATTTTTAACCGACGTTGGCTAATTCATACAGATTACCGGTTTTTGACACAAAACCAACCTTAATGTTTAAGTAATTTTTATCTTGCAAAATGAAAGTAGTCCATGCAGTAAGATGGTGTGCCTGACCATCGGCATCAAAGCTGCAATTGGTTCATCCCCAAATGCGTGCCATGGTTGTGCCTGCCGCAACCGTGAGGGTCCAAGACTGTCGAGGGTCAAGTCGTTGCCCGCCACCGGGTGAGGCGGCGGCCCAAACCGTTTATGTGCACTGATTGACAATGTTGAAATCAGCTCCACAGGACGAAGTGAAAAATGTCACAGCAATAAGGGAGAAAATAGCTAGAGTAAACATAGTTAATTCGACATTTAAACTCGTACACTTTCATTTGATATCGAGCAACTCTACTTTACAAGAATGTATTTCTGATATATTTAGCACATCGAGATGCTAGGGGGTTTATACAGATGAATTATGGGAAGAGACGTGTAAGGAAAGATGAAATCATTACTTGAATTTTCTCAAGACTTTTCAAAAATTTTCAACACATAGAAGCTGTGCCAAAAAATTAGTCAAAGACGAATTGTTGATGTGTAAATGTTACACGTAGTAGTTTCCCAGGTTAGGTTAAGTTCATTTAAACTGAAACATGTAGTAAGTCCAAATTTGAGATGGCTCTCCATAAATTTAATTCAGTTTGGTTTATAGATTAAAAAAATATTTTGTTTTATGAGAAAATATTTTTGCTTAATATATAATTTCATATGAATAATACTAAATTCATTTATTAATAATATATATTGATAAGAAAGTATTTTATTTCATATATAATCTCATATGAATAATATTAAATTTATTTATTAATAATATATATTGATATCTTATAAAAGATCAATAAAGTTATTATTGAAGTAATTAAAAAAATTTAAATGTGTAAAACAATTAATTTGTTTCACAAGTTAGTAGATGTTATAAAAAAAAAATATATATATATAAATACATATTTGTTAAATTATGGTCATAAAATTCAAATACTTCTACTTTTAATAAATATAAATTAAAAATTCTTTTACATGTTATATTATAATAAAGAATTTTTTTAGTTACAGATAAAATATTATTATATTTTTTCAATTTATCTATTGATACATTTGATTTATTTAGCCCAATTAAGTCTATTATGATTTATTACCCATTTCAGTTTACCCATTATTTATATTAACTTATTTAGGCCTAAATTGTTTAATCTAAGTTTGTTTAATTAACCCCTTAATTATTTAATTCAATTAAGTTGATTTGATTGAGCCCATAATGCTCTAGTTTATTTACTTAGGCCCATTAGCCATTCTTATCTATTATGCCTAATTTAAGTCCACTAAATTTAGGTCTATTATGTTCTAATAATCGTTTTTAGGCCTACATTAATTTATTATGCCTAATGTAAACCCATTTAGAATTCTTACTTGGTTTTAAGCCTCATTAGATGATAAAGCCATTAATGGTGTTTTATCATTGCTAAGACCCACTCAGATTATGAGTCAATTAAAATTTGGTTCATTAGCGCTTTTTAGCAAATTTGGTTGAAGATTTTGAATCAAAAATGGATTTTTGCGATGAACATAATGAATGATCATCACAAACAAGAATTTTTTTTCTTGAAATTTAAATCACATAAAATTGTGTTTGAAATTAATTTGAAATTACATTGTTTCCAACTAAATCATTAGTGCACCTTCCAATCATTCACCAAACATTTCAAGTATGAAAATCATATCATTAATTAACATAGAAGAATATGGAAATTTATAGATCTTAATCACATTCATCCAAATATGCACCAAAAATACGAGTTTCGAGGCCCTAAATTATCATATACATATTATATCACAAATTTGACATCTTTTTATCCTAGAATCAACTAAAATCATCAATTAAATGTATCGTAACATCAATTAACACAAAGTAGGGAAAAATCAAACATGATCTAACTATGAAGGTGGCAGCATCACTTAAGAGTTCCAATTTGCAAAAATTTTCTAACTTAATTGATCTTTTATTCTATCAAAATTTGTTTAAGACCTAAATCTCCAAGTAAACCTCATTCAAACCTTGATTTATAACCTATTCATACTTAAAATTTTCCATTAATTCTCATCAAAATACTAATTAACATTGTAAGTTATCAAGCTTGTATGACTAACCATTCCAATCATGGTTTATACATCAGTTGACTCCTAAATGATTATCTAACCTAAGATTGACCACATAAATCATCATTTAAAAATCTTCACACATCTAAATCACTACTCGAGTAAGAAAAACTCAATAATTATAGGAATGGATGGCGACATGCTTGGGGAATGGATTAACCTGAAGATTTCAAGTCCTAACTTACTTCTACCTTTAGAAACTTGTGTCTAACATTTAGATAAGCATGTCTACTCCTCAAACAACATTTGGAATCCTCTAAAAATACCCGACATGTACATTGGCAATGGCAACGAGATAGGGTTCACACACTAGACAAAGAAAATTTTCATCAAACATCTAAATAGCATATCTAATCACTTTTAAACACTTCAAAACACCCATTTAAGTGTGGTTCATGATCTTACCTCAATGGGTCACTTGATTACTTAAGGATGATATTTTTCTTAGATTTTCACTTAAACTTCAAGTAACCCATGTTTTAATGCTTATCTCTAAAGATTACTCCCTAAACAAAGTTTAAACCAGAAAACTTAAGAAAAAGCTTACCCCCCTTCATGTTAGATGCACATGCTAACTTGATGGAAGCGACCTGGAGCTTTCAACTTTGATCAACACTTGCCACTCACTAACCTTCTAGATTAGTGCTTAACTTAAGAAAATTAGGTCATTAGCTAGGTAAATTAAGGTTTAGAAAGAGCTTAAGTTTTTCTCACCCTACTAATGGAAGAAGACAAGTGGAAGTGAGGCTTTTAGAGCCTTTAGTGCCACCACAAAAAGGATAAATGGGGTTGGCATGCACAAAACTCTTAAATGCTCTTTTGGGGACCACTCCTTTGATGCCTTTTATTGGACAAGTGTCACTCCTTAGGCTTAATTAGGGTTTTCCAATTGCTTAATCAACATTTTAAACTCCAATTAGGTTTATATTTAGTCTAATATTCCCAAATAATTGTCTAAACCCAAGTATTGGAATTCCCTTATGAAATTGAGTTTAAGACAATTTAATCAATTTTGACAAATTTACCTAAAAACTTGGAATTTCTCTTTAATTGAACTTTGAAATTTTATTTTTACTTCAAATTAAATTTTCATCACCTTAATGCAGTGTTTCGGGTAAAAGGACAAAAAGGTCATTTGAAGAGCTTGGTCCTAACCTTCTCAATTTCCTTCTAACTTCACTTTGAAAACTCTCTTTCGACTTAACCATCTAAATTACCTTCTAACTATTATTGGTTTGGGGTTTTTCAAACCTCTTTATGGATTAGTCTTCGTAAAATCAAGCTTGTGGGCAAAATGTCAAATTTGAAATTTCTATTCCTAAATTTCTGAAACTTAGACTTACATTAACCTTTGAATTTTAAAAATATTCTTTTAATTGCCTTCTTGAGAATTCTCATCCTATTTTTATTTAACTTAAATGACTTTAGAAAACTAGGTTGTTTTAAAATCAATAGAGATTTTATTCTCAATAAATTATGCAACTCTAGCTTTAACAATAACACTAGATTCTAAATGTAATATGTGGTAGTGCTTTGAATTTTGAGCATAACCTACAAATAGTGCTTTTGAGGGCCAAGCATTGAGCTTCACCCTCCTTAGGTGAAAGACTATATTTTATAGTTAGAAACTTTATAATAGCCTATGCTATCCCATGCCCTTAAATAATTAACATTTGCTTTCCATAATCTTGATGATATGGAGCAAAATCTAGTCAAATACTCCTCTCCTTATAGACTAAAAGAAAACTTAGCACTAAGAAGGGAATTTACTATGTCTATTAAGGTTTGGTTTTACACTCTCTAATTCGTTTTACTGTAATGTATAAGTGTTGTACCTTGATGTATAATTTTATGTCATTCATAGAATTGGTGAAACTCATTGGATAAATATTCAACACTCCATCACTACACAAAAAATTTAATTTTATTATCATGTAAATTCTTAATTTCTATTTTTTAACGTTTAAAAATCTTACAAGCTTTATTTTTATGTTTCAACAAACTAATAGATTCAAAATGTGAAAAGTCATCTATAAATGTTATAAAATATCTCTTTCCTATTTTATAGAATTCATATATGATTGTATAAATCAATTCCAAAATTTTAGTCTTTCTTTCAACATGAGGAAAAATGTCATTCAGTGATTTTTGCTTGAACACATGTATCATATTTACAATTCCATCAATTAATATAACCATTTTTATGCATAAAATTGATAAAATGAAATTGATGATGTATCTTAATCTAGCATAGGATATATTATCAAAGCACACAACATGAATTAAATTATTCACTTTATTCCCCCCCCCCCCCCCCCCCCCCCCCCCCCCCCCCCCCCCCCCAAACATTCATGAGACCAATCATCTTTCCGAAGTGAAATGAAGATCCACCGTTCACAGTCCCTGGACATTAACCGAATTGTTGTTTCCCATCAACTCTTCATAGTTTGCCATATCTTAATAATTTTTTAACATGCACGAACCATCTCTTTAAAATCTGGCTATCATTTATTTGATTTAACCATAGTTTCCATATTCGTCTCACTTATCATTTAGATATACATAGCACCTTGAAATCCTCAGTTTTCTGTTATAAATAATATGTAAGTAATCCCTTACAAAGACATTCAAATTTATTAAATATAATTGACATTTAAGTAAGGAAATGCCAACTCAATATAGTAACTAATTTGCTTGAATAGTCTAGAAATAGAACAAATAGTTGATGAATTGGAGTTGAATTTATTTCTAACCGAAGTTGGCTAACTCATCCGTACTTAGAAGATTACCGATTTTTGACATAAAACCAACCTTAATGTTTCAGTGATTTTTGTCCCCCAAAATGAAAGGAGTGCATGCAGTAATAATAATATATTATAGAAAATGAACAAAAAGTAATATGCAGCCAAAATAATTTGGTTCATTCAATTAAACAGAATATTGACTTTTGATTTTTTTTTTCAACTATTATTACAATTAAAGAAGGGAAAATTGAACTTGGCTTATCTCACTAAAGCTAGTATTCATGCCTTTATTGCTGATAAATATTGATTATCTCAGATTTTACTATTTTAAGTATGTTTCTATCAATTATATTTAAGTATTAAAATAAAAAAATATATATATAATAACAAAAGTTTATTCTATTAAAGTAAATATTTATATGTGATTGATCAAGACATACTTATACTTTAAATAACAAACTCAGAATAGTAAATATATATGTTTTTATTGCATTGTTGTTGTCAAATATCCTCATGGGGATAACATGGTCTTTGTAGATGGGATCGAATGAGTCGATGAAGACAGCAACACTAACCCATCAAAGCAAATTTTGTCTTCATCGATTAAACGCTCGTGAAAACGTAAAGCTATCAAGGAAGCCAAAAACAGAAATGTTTGACGAATACATTCATGCATCGAAAATTCTGGAGCATCATATTTACGGACGAAAAGTCTTTGGTGTCTCGTGTTATCAAATCCAAATTATTTCATATTTTTAGTTAGCTTGACATTAAATTAATTAATTTATTTAGCGTCCTGCTAATAAAAAACTATAGCCAAAGACTTAAAGTTTAGAATATGAAAATATTAATAAAATAGATGTAGTCAAATTTCATCAATTAAATCAGGGTACAAATAGGTTACCAATCCTGCAAAATCTAATATTTGAAATACTAATAGTAAATATGAAAACTTTGAAGATGGTATACGCGAATATTTTTTAAAAAAAGAGCTTTGTCCCAAATTTTTTCCATATTCTCAATGTTGCTGCTTACCGGTCATTGACATTAAAACTGATGATATTTATAATATTGTCACTCTTTATATTTGGGTTATTCACTATTAACTTTTTCCAAATCTACTCAAGTTAAAAGTGCCCTGAACTTTATATATTTGGCATGTTATACACTCCATCCTTTGTAGATGAATTAATAAACATAACGAAGAACCATTCAATAACACTGTTAATAGCATTTCGACTATGACTTTCCGAGTAGTTTATTGGAAAACTATAGAAGATTTTTTTTTTTTTTTCAATACACCAATCAAAATCGAGTAATTCGTTCTCAATCAATCATAATCGGAATGTTTACAAGCGCAAGTAAGTCTATTATAAACAACATTTAGATGTAGTAGCTTCAGGAGAAAGGATGGGGAAAACTGGAAAATTGTATAAGTTAATGCTAATTAAGTTCGCCCAACCTGAAATTCCGAATCCAGGAGCCAAATTTTGTGCAATTGAAAACACCTAGAAGAAGTGAATAGCCATTTATCCGATCCCATTTATATACGTATTATTCTTTATTCCAAAATAATACAATATTTCTTATCAACCAATAAAGAGTTGGTTGAAAATTTACAATGGAATGCCACGGATCAACATTATTCTAGTATGGATTTTGCCTAGATACATATAGGCAGCAGCATGGGTCTCTTATTAACTTATACATTTCCCTATTTATTTATGAAAACCGTGCCTAGCTGAGTATTATTCATGGACAGAAAGTAACTTTGTAGTTGGTACCACTAGGGCAAGTGAATGTGCTTGTGGCATCATCTTGAGGGTAACTATAAGCATCCGGACATAACTTTTTGAAGAACTCGGAGTAAGTAGTTGGTCCACAGCTCCCTTGCCCATCAGTGCAGCAATACTCGTTAGTCTTGAACACAGTACACGGGTTGTTGCACCCACCCGGGGCCTTCAACTCCGCGGGACACTGGCTGTTAATGTCCGCCGCGCACTGGATTCCTCTGCATACGTTGGTGGTTGGGCTGAAGTCGACTGGGATGTTAAATCCATCAACCAGAGATATGTCCAAGTAGTCCAAGTTATTGGGCTGGTTCAAAGCAAACTCCACCAGTGTATTTGGTGGGGTACCATAACCTTGGCAGACAAGCCCTCCGTTACAATTTCCGGAGTCGCACTGGCCCTGACCATTGGCATCAAAGCTGCAATTGGTTCGGCCCCAAATGCGGGCCATGGTTGTGCCTGCCGCAACCGTGATGGACCAAGACTGTCCAGGGTCAAGTCGTTGCCCGCCACCCGGCGAGGCGGCGGCCCAAACCGTGTATGTGCACTGATTGACAATGTTGAAATCAGCTCCGTGGGATGAAGTGAAAAATGCCACAGCAATAAGGGAGAAAATAGCTAGAGTGGACATGGTTGATTCGACTTTTGAACCAGTACGATTTAATTTGATTTCGAGCAACTCTACTTTACTAGATTATATTTCTGATATATTTAACACATCGAGATACAAGGGGGTTTATATAGATGAATTATGGGAAGAGACGTGTAAGGAAAGATGAAATCCTTGAATTTTCTCAGGACTTCTGAAAAATTTTCATTACATAGACGTGGTGCCAAAAAATTTAGTCAAAGATGAATTGTTGATGTGTAAATGTTACACGTAGTAGTTTCTCTGGTTAGGCCAAGTTCATTTAAGCTGAAACATGTAGTAAGTCCAAATTTGAGATGGCTATCCGTCAATTTGGCAGCTGATTGTTGTTAAATTATGCTAAGAATTGATTAGACATCGCTAACCCCTGCAAGTCGGACGGAATATATTAAGCAGAGAGAGATGTTTCAAATTTGCATAGCTTTTTTCTTTGAGTGTCTCAATTTTATAGATGTTCATTTCTCTTCGTATAAATGGAGATTTTCATCTGACTGCTTTCATCTAATTCCATTAAATGAAAAAGAAAAAAAAGGAAAACCGTAAAGATGGAGTAGGTGTGGATTAGATTGGTTTGGTTTTTCTTTTAAGCTAAACCAAATCATAAAAATAAGGTTTATTTTTTATTGCTTTAAATCAAATTAAACGATTAGGTTTTAGATTTTTTACGATGAATAAAATTTTAATTTAGTTTACAAATTAAACCATATTTGGTTTTCTAACAAAGTATATTCGCTTTACATATAATCACATATGTATTGATATTATATAAAAGATTGATCAAGTTAATATTGAAACAACTAAAAAATTTAAAATATGTAAGATAACTAATTTATTTTTTAAGTTGACATATAATATAAATTTTGAGTGAACATATATGTATATATATATATATATATATATTTTCTAAATTATGATAATAAAATTCAAAAAATCCACTTTCAATAAATGTAAAATAAAAGTTCTTTTACATGCTATATTATAACAAAAGAACTTTTTTACTTACAATAAAATATTATTATGTTTTTGCAAAATGGTTTGGTTTAGTTTTATGATTTGGTTCGGGTTACCCTTCTCAACTAATAATAAATTTTTTGTTTAGCTTGGATTTGAAATTTTTCAAACCAAATTGTAAAAAAATCCATATTTTTTGTTTAGTATGATTGGGTTTAGTTGATTTTTTTGCCCACTTCTAGGTAACGAGTATTTTAAAGGCACTTATTAAGATGCTGAATAATGAAATTTCTCAATTGTAAATTCATTTTCATAAAATATCTAATTAATATTAGAAAGTGTGTTAAGTTTTTTATTTAATGTCTTAATAAGTATGTTAAGAGCCCAATTAATGGGACTCATTAAAGAGATAGGTGCATGATACATGTATACATGAATGATAGATTTATTTGTCTTTCTTCTTTTATATTTTATTAGCATCTTATTTGTACCTATTTTGTATTTGATTTGTATCTTTGGAGTCTTATGTTTGAAAAACTATCTTATTTGTATCTTATCTATTCTTATTTCATAGTTATGATAAAGATAGTGATTGGGGAATAAGAATTCAAAAATGAAAATTTACACACTTTTAAGAGAAAATTGTATTTTGAACATTGGAAAAGAAAATTTTAATTAGTATTTTTTTTTAAAATGAATAAAATAAATGGTAGATAATTCTAACTTTAGAGAATTTTGTTAAGTTTATAATTTTGTAAGATATTTTCATCTTTTTCAAATTACATTTTCAAATAGGAGAAGTGAGGAGAATTTGGTGGACCTAAATTAGAAAATCCCGTAACCATATTAACCAACTATATTTAGATAATATACTTGAGTATGAGATGTAAGAAGCCTTCTTTTATTATTTAATGCGTTAAACTCATAAGATATTCTTGATCTTTAACAATATTTTTAGTGTAAGTAAATTAAAATAATAAAAATAAAAAGTGTTTTAAGTCTTTCCTAATAAAATGGTGGATGATGATATTAACCTTGCTTTTTCCTTATTAATATCTTATCTCAATTCCTCTATAATCAGTGATGATATCAATGGCTTTCTTGATAGTACTTTAAAGGTACACTTCTCAAGGTTGAGTTTGGGCAAAAAATTCCTAAGTTTATCAAATAGTTTCCTTAAGATCTCCAAATGGCACTCTTTATCTCTCACTTAGGATGTCTTTACTCTTTAGTCCTATAATTTAGGGCCATGCCCACTAGGCCTTGATCCATTTTTGTTTTAAGTCACCTATTTAATTTTCTAAGTCAACATTTACATGTATTACTAATGCCCACTGGGGTACTAGGCCTTAAAGAAAAGTAAATCACAATAATTCTGGAATTAAGCCCACTAAGATAATTATTGATTTTTTTAGTTTATTATTAATTATTTAGATTAATTAACCCAATTAAATAGGGTAATTAAGTCAATTAAGTAGCATAACTACTTAAGTTAATTATTTAGTCATTTTAGATCCAATAGATTATGTACATTCATTTAAGCCAATGTCTTTTCATTTTTAGCCTATGCTCATATGAGTTATGGGTTCAAGAAAAGGAAATAGGTCTAACCATTTTGGATTGGGTTAAGAGTATTGACACATTTAATTTATTTAGTCTAATTAAATTCATTATGATTTATTATTTATTTCAGTTTAGCCATTATCTATATTAACTTATATGGGCCTAAATTGTTTAATCAAAGTCTGTTCAATTAACTCCTAAATTACTTAATACAATTGAGTTTATCTGATTAAGCCCATAATGCTTTAATTTAGTTACTTAGGCCCATTAAGTTATTTTGATCCATTATATTCATTTTAGTCTACTAAGACTTATTATACCTAACTCATCTAATTTAGGCCCACTATGTTTTGATGTTATTTTTTAGGCCCAAATTAATTCATTATGCCTAATCTAAGCCCATTTAAAATTCTTATTTGGTTTTGATCCTCATTAGGTGCTAGCCCCATTAAGGGTATTTTATTTTGCTAAGGCCTATTCAAGTTATGAGCTTTGAAAAAGAAATAGGTCTAATTGATTTTAGAATTAGGCCCATTAGACTTATTCAATTTAATTAACCTTAATTATGATTTGATTATCAAATTAACCTTACAATTTATTTAATGGAGTCAAGTTTACTTGGTAAATTCAATTTAAGATTGTTATAAAAAAAAAGTTAGTGAACCACCCATAGGAATGGTTTTGGTTAGTAAATTCAATTTGAGAGTTTTATAGAAAAAATTAGTGAACTACCCATATGAAAGGTTTCAGGCTGGCTCATGAGTCAATTTGAGTAGGTAGATTTGAGGTTGCACTAGCCTTGGTCCAAATCCATTAAATTAGTTATTTATTGTTGTTTGTTATGTTTTATTATTACATTGCCTATTTTATATATCATCTTAAAAGAAAATTGAAAATACATGTCATAAACACCTTTTCACCTTAGTTACTCTATTCTACAAGATCAAACATGCTTTTTCATCAAGTTTTGATTCAAAATTTTTATTCAAGTATAGGTTTTATGTGGTTTGAATTTGAGAATTTGGTTGGTGGAAATGAAATTAATGATAAAAAAATACACATGAAAATGTCAACGGTTAAAATTTAGTTCAATAATTCTTTTTGGATGATTTTGGTTTAAGATTTTGAATTAAAATGGGATTTTTAGGATGAACATAATGAATTATTATCATGAGCAAGAATTTTTTTTCTAGAAATTTAAATCATATAAAATTAGGTTTGAAATTAGTTGCAAATTACATTGTTTTCAACTAAATTACCAATACAACTAAATTAGGATGAACATAATGAATTAGTACACCTTCCAATCATTCACCGACATTTCAAGCATCAAAATCATATCAATCATACAGTTATAGGTGGAAAAATCTGCAAATTTATAGGTATCAAGACCATACATGCACTAAAATACAATTATCAGGGCCTTAAATCATCATATACATATTACATATTAAATTTGACATTTATTTACCCTAAAACAACTAAAATTATCAATTAAATGTGTTATAGCAACAATTAACACAAAATATGCAAAAATCAAACATGACCTAACTATGAAGGTGGCAACATCACATAGGAGTTCCAATTTGCAAAAATTTTCCAACTTAATTAATCTTTTAATGTATCAAACTTTGTTTGGGCCCTAAATCTTCAATTAAACCTCATTTAACCCTTGATTCATACCTCATTCATACTTCATTCATGCTATAATTTTCCATTAATTCTCATCAAAATACCTATTAACATTCTAAGTCATCAAGCTTGTAAGATTAACCATTATAATCATGGTTTATACATCAATTGACACCTAAATCATTATCTACACTAAGATATACCACATAAATCACGACTTAAAAATATTAACTCATCCAAATCACCACTCAAAGCAAGAGAAACTTAATAATCATAGGAAAGGGTGGCGGCATGCCTAAGAAATGGATTAACATGCAAATCTCAAGTCCTAGCTTACTTCTACCTTCACACTTTTGTTTGACATTTTGATGAGCATATCTACTCCTCAAATAACATTTGAAATCATCAAAAAATACCTTAAATATGCATTGGAAGAGGTTGCAAGTTAGGGCTCATACACTAAAGAAAGCAAAATTTCATCAAACATCTAAGTTGGAAAGTTACAAGCAAAGGGATCAATGTTTGGAGTTAAATTCAAATAAATGATTGAATTTTCAAATAGTTACAATGGAGGACCGACCTCATACTAAGTGATTAAAATAGATAATCAAAATTTTACGTGGTTATAATAAAAAATCAATGTTATGTTAAATGGTTTAAATAGATTATTTATTATTATCCCGTAAACATCTTAAGTAGCTTAAATAGATTACTTCTTTACTATTCATAACGGTGCCATGATGGGGTTTTCTGTTTGAATTACTTATAATAATGTTCATCATTTATTATAATTACTTGAAAGTTTGACTCTCTATTTGAACTTGACTCCAAATATTTATTCCTTCACTTGCAATTTTTCCCATCTAAATGGCATATCTAATCACATCTAACACTTTAAAACACCCATTTAAGTGTGGTTCATGATCTTACCTCAATGGTTCACTTGATTACTTGTCTTTCTTGTAAATGGAGCCTATCTCCAAGGATGATATTTTTCTTAGATTTTCACCTACAACTTCAAGTAACCCATATGTTAACACTTATCTCTAGAGATTACACTCTAAACACAATTTAAACCACAAAACTTAAAGAAAAGCTCACCCCTTTTCCTCTTAGATGTATATGCCACCTAGATGGAAGTGACTTTGAGCTTTCAAATTTGATCAACACCTACCAGTCTCTAACCATCTAGATTAGTGCTCAACTTAAGAAAATTAAGTCATTAGCTAGGTAAAATGGTGTTTAGGAAGAGTTTAAGGTTTCTCACCTTCCTAATGGAAGAAGACAAGTGGGAGTGAGGGTTCTAGAGCCCTTAGTGGTGGCACAAAATGATAAAAGTGGTTAGTGTACACAAAAACTCTAAAATGTTCTAGTAGGGACCACTCCTTTGATTTCTTTTATTAGGCAAGTGTCACTCCATAGGCTTAATTAGGTTTTTCCAATTGCTTAGTTACCAATATAAACTCTAATTATTTTTATGTTTATCTTAATACTCCCAAATAATTTTCTAAACCCAAGTATCGACATTCCTTGATGAAATCAATGTCAGGGGTAATCTAGTCAATTTTGAGAAATTTTCCTTATGACTTAGAATTTCTCTTAATTGAATTTAGAAAGTTTATTTTTGCCTTAGATTGAATTTTCATAAGGGCTTTTTATTAGATAGGGGTTTGGTTAAAAGGACAAAAAAGTCATTTGAAGAGTTTGGTCCTAACCTTCTTAATTTTCTTCTGGCTTGACTTTGAAAACTCCCTTTCAACTTAATCTTCTAAGTTACCTTTTGACTTTTATTGATTTCGGGTTTTTCTAATCACTTTATGGATTAGTCTTAGCAAAACCAGCAAATTTGAAATTTCAATTCCTAACTTTTTTAGAATTACCCCTAAGTTAACCTTTGAATTTTAAAAACATGCCTTTAATTGTCTTCTTGGGAAATCTCATCCTATTTTTAATTAATTTAACTAATTAAAAAAACTAAATTATTTCAAAATCAACATAGAATTTATTCTCAATAAATTATACTTCTCTCGTTTTGACAATAACATTATACTCTAAATCTAATATGTGATGGTGCTTTGAATTTTGAGCTTAACCTACAAATAGTCCTTTTAAGGGCCAAGCACTAAGCATAGTCCTCAATGGGGGAAAGACTTTACTTTATTGTTAGAAACTTTATAATAGCCTATGCTCTCTATACACTTCAATAATTGACATTTGCTTTCCATCATCTTGATTTTTAGTATGGAGCAAAACCTAGTCAAATATGCCTCTTCCTATAGATTATAAGGAAACCTAGCACTATGAAGCAAATTTACCGTGTCCATTAAGGCTCAATCCTACTCTACTAATCCATTTCATTGTGGTGTATAGGTACTGTAGATTGATGTATACTTTTATGTTCTTCATAGAATTGGTGAAACTCATTAGATAAGTATTCAATATCTCTATCACTACACAAATTTTAATTTTATTATCATGTCTATTTTGTAACATTTAAATATCTTACAAGCTTCATTTTCATGATTCAACAAGTTAACATATGCAAAGCATGAAAAATCATCTATAAATGTTATAAAAATATCTCTTTCCTAGTTTATATAATTCATATATGTTTGTATAAATAAATTCTAGAGTTTTAGTCTTCCATTCAACATGAGGAAAAATGTCTTTTGGTGATTTTTGCTTGAACGCATATATCATATTTACAATTTCATTAATTAATATAACCATTTTTATGCATAAAATTGATAAAATGAAAATTGATAATGTATCCTAATCTAGCATACCATATATTATCAAGGTACACAACGCAGATAGAATTATTCACTTAATTGTTTATGACACTTAAATTTAAACGTACAAACACAAATATAATCCCTTTTTGCATAAAAATTTCCTTTCGTGAATACAAACCTATTTAACAAACCAGAACTTTTAACCCCTTCTTACAAAACAAAATAGCTGTGAACTCCCATTTTTTTTAATTATTATTATTATTATTATGATACTACAGTTCATTGATGAGATCAATCATGTTCCCGGAAGTGAAATGAAGATCCACCGTTTACATTCCTTGCACATTAACCGAATCGTCGTTTCCCATCAACTCTTCATAGTTTGCGATATCTTCATAATTTTTTAACATGCACAAATCATTGCTTTCAAATCTAACTATCGTTTATTTGATTTAACCATAGTTGCCATACTATCTCACTTATCAATGGCTCCATGAAATCCTCAGTTTTCTATTATAAATACCATGTAAGATATCCCCTACAAAAACATTCAAATTTATTAAATATAATTAACATTTAAGTAAAGAAATGTCAACTCAATATAGTAGGTAATCTGTTTGAATAGTCTAGAAATAGAACATATAGTTGATAAATTGGAGTTGAATTTACTTTTAAGCGAAGTTGGCTAACACAGACGTGCTTAGAAGATTACCGATTTTTGACATAAAACCGACCTTAATGCTTAAGTAATTTTTATCCTGCAAATTGAAAGGAATGCGTGCAGTAATAATAATGTATTGTAGAAAATGAACAAAAAGTAATATGCTTCGCAGGATACCAGAGAACCAAAATAATTTGGTTTATTTAATTAAACAAAATTTTGACTTTTCATTTTCTTTTTCAACTAACTTGGTCCATGACCAATGTTCATGCCCTTATTGCTAATAAATATTTATTATCTGAGATTCTCCTATTTTGAATGTATTCTTATCGATATTTATGTATTTGGATGAAAAAATAATATATAAAAATAAAATTTCTTCTATTAAAACAAGTACCTATATATGATTGATAGGACATACTTAAGATAAAAAACTCAAAATAGTAAATATATATCTTTTTATTGCATTGTTATTGTTGGAGTATACAATATTACTCTTAGATCAAATATCCTCATGGGGATAAAATATTCTTTGTGGATGGGATCGAATGAGTCGATGAAGACAACAATACTAACCCATCAAAGCAAATTTTGTCTACATCGATAAACCCTCGTAAAAACGTAATGTTCTTAAGGAAGCCAAAAGCAGCAATATTTGACGAATATATTCATGCATCGAATATTCTCTGGAGCACCAAAATTTTTACTCATTTAACATATCTATGTCTAATTTTAATGGACAAAAACTCTTTGGTGTCTCGTGTTGTTAATCAAAATTATTTCATCTTTTTAGTTAGCTTGACATTAAATTAATTGATTCATTTAGCGTCCTGCTGATGAAGTAAAGGATAGCCAAAGTCTTAATTTTAGAATATGTAAAATGATAATAAAATAGGTGTCAAATTTCGTTAATCTAATCTGTGTACAAACAGGTTACCAATCTAGCAAAATCTAACTTTCGAAATACTTATAGTGAATATGAAAACTGAGAAGATGATATACGCAAATATTTTGAGAAAATTATGAACATTATCACAAAATTTTTTCCATATTCTTAATGTTGCTGCTTATCGGTCATTGTCCTTTAAAAAATGATGATATTTATATGGCCAAAGAAAAAAAAAAAAAACAGATGATATTTATAATCTTCTCGCTCTTTATATTTGTATATTATTCACCATTAACTTTTCCCCAATCTACTCAAGTTAAAAGTGCTCTGAAATTTATATATTTGGCATGTAATACATTTCATCCTTTGTAGATGAACTAATGGACATAACGAAGAACCACTTAATAACATTGTTAATAGCATTTCGACAACCTATTACTTTCCAAGTACTTTATTGGAGAACTATATATATATATATATATATTGCCAATCAAAAGCGAGTAATTCATTTGTAATCAACCATAATCGGAATGTTTACAAGAGCAAGCAAGCCTATTACAAACAACATCTAGATGTAGTAGTTTCTGCAGAGAGAATGGGGAAACCAGAAAACTAAATAAGTAAATTCTAATTAAGTTACCGAGCTTGAAAATCTGAATCCGGGAGACAGATTTTGCGCAAGTGAAAATACATAGAAGTGAATAGAGGAGAACAATGTTAACTTACAACGTGAATGACTGCTAAAATTTTGGCTCAATTTATTCGACCCGTATTATTCTTTATTCCAAAATAATACAATATTTCTTATCAACCAATAAAGAGTTGGTTGAAAATTTACAATGGAATGCAACGGATCAACATCATTCTAGTGTGGATTTTGCCTAGAGATATATAGGCAGCAGCATGGGTTTCTTATTCTCACATAAATTACCCTCTTTTTTTTTTTATGAAAACGTGCCTCGCAGATTATTATTCAGGGGCAGAAAGTAACTTTGTAGTTCGTACCACTAGGACAAGTGAATGTGCTTGTGGCATCATCTTGAGGGTAACTATAAGCATCCGGACATAAATTTTTGAAGAACTCGGAGTAAGTAGTTGGTCCACAGCTCCCTTGCCCATCAGTGCAGCAATACTCGTTAGTCTTGAACACAGTACACGGGTTGTTGCACCCACCCGGGGCCTTCAACTCCGCGGGACATTGGCTGTTAATGTCCGCCGCGCACTGGATTCCTCTGCATACGTTGGTGGTTGGGCTGAAGTCGACTGGGATGTTAAATCCATCAACCAGAGATATGTCCAAGTAGTCCAAGTTATTGGGCTGGTTCAAAGCAAACTCCACCAGTGTATTTGGTGGGGTACCATAGCCTTGGCAGACAAGCCCTCCGTTACAATTTCCGGAGTCGCACTGGCCCTGACCATTGGCATCAAAGCTGCAATTGGTTCGGCCCCAAATGCGTGCCATGGTTGTGCCTGCCGCAACCGTGAGGGACCAAGACTGTCCAGGGTCAAGTCGTTGCCCGCCACCGGGTGAGGCGGCGGCCCAAACCGTGTATGTGCACTGATTGACAACGTCGAAATCAGCTCCATAGGACGAAGTGAAAAATGTCACAGCAATAAGGGAGAAAATAGCTAAAGTGGACATGGTTACTTCGACTTTTAAACTTTTACACTTTAATTTGATATCGAGAAACTCTACTTTACAAAATTGTATTTCTGATATATTTAGCACGACAAGATGCTTGGGGGTTTATATAATTGAATTATCGGGAGTGACGTATATGGAACGATGAAATCCTTGATTTTTCTCACGACTTTTCAAAAAAAGGAAAAAAGTCAAAGATGAAATGCTGATATAATCGTTACACGTAGTAGTTTCACAAGTTAGAGCGAGTAGATTTAAAACTTAACGTGTAGGCTCCAAATTTGAGATGACTCTCTATCATTTTGGCAGCTAATTGTGGTAGGACTTGAAGTTGATTACAAATTGCAAACCTCTATAAGTTGGAATAAGTACATCAGAGAGAGATATTTCTAATTTGTATAGCTTTTTTTTTTTTTTTTTTTTAGTATCTTATGTTCATTTGTCTGTATATAAATGGAAATTTTGACTCGATTGCTTTCATCCAAATCCGTTATTTAAAAAAATAAAAATAAAAATAAAAAAGGGAAACAAAGAACAAGGAAAAATGATGAGTATCTCAAAACACGCTAAACAAAGAAATATCTCAACTTCCTTTCCTTTATATGTATTTTCAAAAAATATATAATCAACATTAAAAGGAGTGAAGTTTCTCCTTTAATATCTTAATAAGTATCCAAGGGTGCTAATTAATGGGACCCATTAAAGAGGTAGGTACATAAAAAATAAATAAAATAGATTTTGATGAAAATATTAATTTTCACACAAATATAAAGTTAGGGCTAGCAATCTAGCACTTAATCCACCAATACAGATACAACACAACTCAATTACAAAAGGGCTTATATAGGCATAAATTAATATGATTAATAAATAGATTATACCTATCTAAATATGTTTCTAAAAATATCATAGTTCAATTTGAGGTCTAGCATCTAAATTGTTTAATGAATAAGTTTTATAAACATGTGAGAATATATCCTGAAAACCTATTGAGATTTAGACTTTTTTTTTTTTTTAAAGTGTGCTCTAAGCCCTTATTGTACTACAACACACAAGTAATGCAAGCAAGCCCTAGTAGCAAACTACTACAACAAACCAACCCCTAAAATAATATTTAATTTCCATCAGGCAATGATCCACATATTAGATATCAAATTGATAAGAATAGATAACACATTTGATCTTAGATAATAGGCTAAGAAAGTATAATATTAGGATTTTTAATATTTATAATTTAATTTTATATCCAATTATCTACTTATTTTACAATCTTCTTTGATGCCTACCTTTGCACCCCTCTCTCTCATCATCCAATGCTACCATTTAGGTATTAGATGCACTAGTTATTGTTGTTTTCTCTTTAGTTATCATTTTCCTCCATTTTTACTCTTGTCTTGGAAGTGCAACACTTTTAAATATTGATTTCCTCGTATAGTCTAATTTTTTTACTTTTTGAAATAAAAGAAAGACGGACAATTCATGATAACGTATCATGTGTCTAAGTTTAAATTGGTTTGTGTGTAAAAAACCTTAATTGAAACATGATGAGTTTATTAATCACATTTGAATGTTTAAACTCATAACCTAACTTGCTTAAAAAACATGCTTTATGTTCAAGTTCGACCTGTTTATTAACTGAAATATCTAAAATACATAATGTCATAGTTATGTCTACTAAAATAGTTAAAACAAAATTTTTCATAATTGAAGTATAAAGGAACAAATTACTTAAACTTTTAAGCATGACAAGTTGTAGTCAACGAACAAAAATTCATGTACATAGGATATGGCGATGGATCAACTTTTTAGGGAAGAAGAGTGGGTACATAATGGGTAATGTATGGGCACTACCCGTACTCTACTTTTTAAGGTATAGATTCAAAAATTTGGAGCTATAACCTACTTTATAACACCTTGAGACAACCCTAGAAGCTAAATTTTGAAAAACCTTTAAGGTAAAGAATATCCTATTGAACCTATAAATTTTTCCTTTCTTTACGTACAAAATTTGTAGCAAAATCTAAGAAATTGAAAAGATAATTTCTCTACTCTTCATTATTTCAAGTTTATGTAATTTTGCTACTTAACAAATAGAAAAGAAGAAGGAGAAAGCATGAAGAATATAAAATCAAAGAGGAAAATTATGTAGATTAAGGGAGAGAATGTAAAATGTAATGTTAGAAAGCCAATATTAGATTTATCTAATTAGGTTATTAACTTATGGGCTTAGGCTTTTTTTTTTAATAAAACATTTGTTGGTTGAAATAATATAATAATATTATTTATTATTTATTTATTAATATTATTTAATAATTTTTATATGGTGGATACATGATATCTTAGAATCTATACCCTACATGCTTTAGAGTATAAGATCTAAAGTGAATATAGGATGAGTATGGTGTAGGAAGACCTTATACTTCTATTCTATCTTATCAGAGTAAGTTTAAAAAATCTATATCTAAGACTTATTTGTGACACTTAATACTTACCTAGAACCTATACAGTCGAATAGGATATGGGTAGATACCATATAAAGCAAGGCTACCCACTTACCTCTAATCAACTCTAAATGAAACTTGAAGTAGGAGTTTCAAAAATCAATTGTGATAGTGTTGTAAACCCTCAATTGAAGCAACTTTGTATTGGATTTGTGATCCAGGACAGTGAGGCTCATCTTGTTACTGCAAAAACAGCAACATAAACATCCTCAACAATAGATAAGTACAAACTGCTACCATTAGAGTGGCCATTTTGTTTGCTAATAACTTGGAGTGGGAAAAATTATGATGGAGACTAACAACTCCTTGGTGTTTCAAAGCTTGTTAAATCTATCAAGGGGTTCTTGGATTGCTAAACCTTGAATTAGAGACATTTAATAGTTAAAAAACACCTTTCGTTGTGACATTTTAATTTAATAAGTACTAAAACTAATATTTGTTATTATTAGATTGTATCATAGAGTAAAAGGAGATAAATATGATTCATAGAGATCTCGATCTCCCATCTTCTTTATAGTTGCTTTTGTTTGTTGAGTCTAAACCTGAACCCCTTAGCTAGTGGGATGGCTGTGGTTCGTATGCTATGTTTTTGTTTTCAATTTTTTGTGTGGGGAAAATAAACTTTTAGTTTTCAATGTTTACCTATATTTCTATTTGAGTTGTGAAGTTTTTTTTCTTTTATTTGAGTCCTCAATAATTTTGAAATCCTACAAAAATAAATCTTTCATTAAATACAATAAATGTTTTAGCTCATTATGAGTATGTATTAGCTCCCAATGAACCTTAGGCTAGTTGCTTAAAGTGGTTAGGATACCTACAAATATTTTCAACCCATTTTCTTTATTTTAATTATCATTTTTATATTTTTATTATTTTTTATTATATTATGTAAATAAATATATTTAATACTATTATTTTGTTAATTTAATTATTGCAAACTAATCTAAAGTTAATATGTATCATGAGTTGATAAAAAAAAAAACCTTAATAAAATTGATGGAAATCCTTTTTTTATAAGGTTTTGAAAATGTTAAGGATTGAAATAAAAGGGAAAAAAAAAATAAAAGATCAATGATTCAAATAGAAAAGTAGATAAATTTTGAGAACTAAAAATATACTTTTCCTTTCTTTATTTTATGTCATGTCACTTCGACACAAAAAAAAAAAAGGTAAGGCTAATTAAACAAAACAACCTAAATCATTCATCTACAACATCACTTCAATGTGTTAAATTGAGTATTGGCTTAATCTAATATAAATGTCAATATCCAATTTAACCACATTCTTTGTTAGCTCTTTAAAAGAGATTATTGAAGAGTCTACATTGGAAAAAAAAAGTTATAATATGGTGCTAAAAGGATGAATTAGACCAATTTAACATCCTCTTCATCTTCCTCTAATATTTCTATATCATCAAAGCCTATTAGTGTAATAAAAGATCATCAAGATCCAAAAAACACATTTAAATCATATATATTTATCTAAGTACTAAGTAAAGGTATATAACACATGTTTAAGTAATTCAAACACTAAAATTGTATGAATGTATAAGGAAACAAAATCTTGTGACTTAAACTTGTCAAATGAAATATGTTTGATATAATGGAAAAAATAAAACCATCTTCTAATGCATGCACTAGAGATATAAGATATCACAAAATAGAATTACATATTATATCAATAAAACCATAAATAAAACTCACAACATATAAGTTGATCATGGCCATGACCATTGGTATCTATAAGTAAAGTGAGCTCCCTATCATAAGTAAAACCATTAAAGCCTTTCAATTTCTACTATGAAACATCATTATTGAAGGTATAAAACTAAATCAAAGATATAAAAATGGCATAATATCATCAGTTAAATAAGATTTCTATTAAAGTTAGGTTCGAATGTAGGCTAAAAAGTTAGAAAATATATTAACAACCTTAAGTCTAAAAGAGTTAGTGGGTATATAAATGGGTTTGAGTATTAAAATCAAACTCAAACTTGTATATAAACAAGAACAATTCATTTATTTATTATGTTAAGTTTTTTTAATGCATACTCCTTTGTGATCATCTTGTTTCACATCAAAATAGGGGGCTATGTATGAAATTACCAAACTAAACAAAAGCATAGTATAATCTCATCGATAAAGTAGTGGAAAAAAGTTGTTGTTAGGGTGGAGAATCCTCTCTATAGTCGGGGTAATCCTACATCATTACGCATGTTATAGGGTAGGCATTTGCCATGTTCTCATACTAGACATTATTAGCTCCTCATATATTCCTTTTACATGATAGAGAGATATGTAAAATTTGAAACTTCTGCTACAATTTACAAAATCTATAATTTTTCAAACTCTCAAATATTAAATATGCATATAATCCAAAAGAAATATATCACCTCAAATTTATAATAAGACCTAACGTTTTATAATCATTGTAATTTGCATTTTATTTGTATGGTTTTGAATTTAAAGAATAGAATTGTGGTATTGATTAGGCGCTTCTTTCTAATTTACCCATGTATGTCTTATCTTACTGATAAATTGGGGATAATTCCTATGGACACAAGAGTATATTTTTCTTCGTGTATGAACATATGATCTATTTTTTAAGTGATTTATGTTGAATATAAATGTTACCTACAGTAAATATAGAGAAAGTATGTGTCACTTCCTATATCAGCGATTCAATTTGTCACATATTCATACCTCAACATAAGCATGCAAATGTTCGAACTACCTTATAAATTCCCAAATTATACAAATAATCTCCATAAATTCTCAAATATTTACTACTTTAATTACATAGTTCAACTAACACTAAATCCTTTAGTCTTCTATAATAGCTAGACAAAAATTCCCTTATCATAGAAATAAGACTAAATCTAAGTAATTTAGTTTCTAAACCGATTGTCACAACACATTTTGTCTCATCACATGCTCCCTTATCACAAGTATAATAACAAGTGTCACAATCATCAATATCATTAGTATATGAAATAATTATAAAATCCTAACAGGATAAGTTGTGAAACCTAATACATAACTACTGTACAAACTCATACATATGCAACACTTGTATACAAGCCTATATTTTACAAAATGCAACACAATTAATTAATTCAATTTATATATCATTAGTCTAACCAAGCAACATAATCCCAATAATCGGAATTTGAGACAACTCATGTAAAATGTGGCTTGCAAACCCAGAAAACACACTAATTGTCTCATATTAAACTTATGACTTGATAATTGGCCTTAATTAGTTTCACTGCAATGGATTAGTCAATGTTCCATTCCGTTAAAATAGCCATCCATTGTAGCTTCTTTCCCTCTTACTAATTGTATCAAACTTAACTCCCCTATATCAATGACTCATTAAGTCACCATGGCAAACCTCATCACTTAATCTATCCACTTCATCCAAGACATATAGTGCACATTACTCTTGTCATTATTGTAGCATGCAAGTCCACAAGGCCACATACAATACAACACAACCTTTAATTATGTTTAATATTTATTAGTCTAGTTTCACTGCTCTAATACATGCAACTTACCTAACTCAAAATTTGAAATTAACTTCACTTATAATCCAATATACAAAGAATAAACACAATTCCATTCAACAATTATAAATCTTAAGTCAATAACTAGGCTTTTCTCACATTAATTAAAGCATATTGAATTCATCTATAACCTCAAGGACCTAAAACAAGACCAAGGATGACCATATGAGGTTAACTAGGCTTATTAGGTCAATTAAATGCCAATCCATGGAGGGGCTAGTTCATTGTCAAGGTCAGCCACTTGATCAACTGCGTCATTGTGAGAGGGTCTTGATTGACCACCTTTTAGGGTTGATTAATTGTAGTCTCAAGCGGCTTTTTCCTAGGGTTTTAAATAGGGCAAATATATGCAAGTTTTCCTATTCCTGACACTTATTCCTATATTAGAAACCAACCTTAAGCAATAAAACAAAAAATTTATCAAAAGATCTCAACTTATTCAGTGATTCAATCCTAGGTTTCATCTAAACCCATCTTTGATCAATTCCTGCGGATCTAAGGTTAAGGTGTGGGGAAAAGAGAAAGGAAAAACAAGGAGATAACCTTATGATCCTTTGATAATTGAGTATCCTTTGAAAGGGATACGCAATCTTGATGTTTTCCCCAGAATTCTTTCCTAAGATTGTAAAGGAATTACTTTCTATTAATTAAGAAAAAGATCAAAACAAGAACACAAACAATAGCTTACCTTTAATTGAATGTTCTTATCTCAAACTTCGATTCTTGATGTTTTCTAAGACAGTAAGAACAACTTAGGATTACAATCTATTAATTCTTTGGTGAAAAGAGGAATCAATTGAATTGACCAGAGAGAGAACATTACCTAGATATTGAGAGATCTTCACCACCAACGCTAAAACCCTAAATGAGAAGGGAAGGTGCTATGACTTTCATGAGTCTACAAAAGAAAGCATGTTAACCTTAAGGGTAAAAGGTAGGGTAATTACTATTATACACTTATATCATGTTTGGTATACAGAAATGGTTTGGAATGAAATGAATTGAAGTGAAATGGAACAGATTGGAATGAAATCTTGGTTAGAATGAAAAATCCTTTCCCATGTTTAAAAACGTACATGAAATGGAATGCATACAAATTAATATTTTTCAAAAGTATCCTTAATTATTAATTATTACACTAGATTGAAGGTTATTTAAGTAAATTTAATTAATAATCATTAAAGAAGTCAGAATAAAATTGTGATTTTACCTTTGAGATAGAATCAAATTTCTTCTTAAAGGTGGAATTAACAATTCCAAGGAATTATGATTTTGGCTTTTGAAAGTGTATCCAAATATAGAAAATAGAGTAGAACTCAGAATCGTGATTTTATTTCAAGTTCATTTTTATGTATCAAACATAACATTACTTCTAAAATAGTATTTGGGCATTTCAGTATATGCTTGCCCCAAAGTTCATGACAGAAAATAACAAGTGTTACAACACATAGTGCATAGAGAGGACATATGTTTGCCTACAAGTATAAATAAAGATGTACTTAGAGCCATATGGAGAACTAACAACATCAATGATATATAGAGCATATAAGTAAAAATCATCCCTAATTCGCGATACTAAAAAAAATATATATCTTCTATTTACAATTGGAAACAAATATATATCCTCTCCGTTATAGTTACCTCTTACTAACATGAATATGTTTCAAAATATGAAAACTAAAATAATTTTCGGATGGCCAAGGCTCACATGCCCTAGAACCTGAACGATAATTGTCAATTAGAAGCTACAATGACGGCAGATAGATACTCGTGGCCAACTTTACTTCTTGTTGTTCTTCGTCTCACATGGAAGAAAATGACAACGAAGATATGTAACATCCTCTCGTTTTATGCCTAGTCGTTACATCCTTAGCATGGATGTCAAATATTTGGACCATTCTTCCTACCTAACGTCCAAAGCCTTATTTCCATCAGTTAGAAAAACTTTATTTTCAATACACCTTTTTTTTTTTTTTTTTTTTTACCAAACATAATGCTCGAATATTTGAGAATGACGGGAGTCGAGAATTATCTAAAGTCATATAAGTCTTCTTATTACTTAGGAGAAAACCCCAATGAGTTGTATCTAGAAATTCAAGTGATTAAAGTTTCTCTCCGTTCTCATTCGGCATCTCAAACAAAGCCAGAGCCAACCACAAGCTGCCATTAGAGGCAATAGCTAAATCACTTATCATATATAGCGTTTTGTAACCGGTGAGAAAGTTGACTAGCAAAACATATGTTGAATTCTCATGTGACATTTGGATCAATAAGCTTATGAATATCGGCAAATAAAATTCTAATACACGATAATAAAAGTAAACGATCCAAAAGACACCATTACTATAGGTTATGAATAGCTACTTATTTTGTATCTATTTCTCAGTATTCACTAATTATAAATTCTAATCATGTGTTAATTAAGAAAAACGTTAATAGCACTAATATGTTATGTGGATGAATTAGTGGTTAATACATATTAATACGATTCAACATATAAAAATATGAGTTATAATTTTCTAAAAAATACTTATTATTATTTAAGCATCAATAATATTTATCACCATTTATCCAAATACGTTTAAACCCTGCTAAAGCTTTTGTCGGTTGGACAGATTGCATGAAGGTTTTAAATTATCTAGATATCCGAGTGATTTGGGAATAGCAAAATTACAGATTATTTTATGAATGCATTATTGGATGGTTGAATTATTAAGCTTTTTTGTCGGTTCTGCTTTGATTTAGGCTCTTTTCTTGGTCAAGGTTGAGAGGTATCGTGGTCCAAAAAAAAAAAAAGAAAAAAGAAAAAAAAGTTGTGCTGATGTGGCAATCTACGGAGTTCTTAGGGCTCTTTAGTGTAATTATATGAATATTAATTTTTTTTATTGATTATTCCTTCCATATTGATTCATTGTTGATATCCACTCGTGCTCCAGTTCATCCATATTCATTCCTTCTTCGAATATATATATTTACCTAAACTCTAAAATTAAAGCAATATAAACACATAAGCTCTCAAGAGTTCAATAAAATTTAACTAGCAAACATAAATTTAGCGATGACTAACAAGACTAGTGTAGGAAGTTTCATTTATGAGTCCATGCTAAAAAAGAAAATGAGTTATAATGTGACTTAAGATATCAAAAAGACGAATAATGCAAAAATGCATGTTGTTGTCTCCTCCTCCTTTTACTTATCATCACCGATTGAGTCTTTGGTTGAGTAGCAGAATTTGTTAAATCTGTTACAAAATCTGGTTCGAGTATTTATATATAAAAGGAATGAGACACGTGCAGTGATTCCTACACACGTGTGGCTATCTATACTCAATACATATGCCTATACTATACAAAATAAATCAAGTCAGTCTCAAGTTGGCTATTTAGGACAATCACAGAAGTTCTTTAGTTGCAATAGCAATGTTCTTATATTCTACCTTTGCGGATGAGATTGAAACTATTACTTGTTTCTTAGTCTTCCACAAAATTGACAATTTCCCAAGAAAATTACAAAAGCCTAAAAGCGATTTCCTATCTATTTTGTAAGATCCCCAATCCACATCACAATACCTAACCAATGACAGCGAGCTAGAAGAGGATAAGAAAAGAAATTTATCAATCATCCCTTTAAGATACTAAAGTACATGTATTGCTGCATTCAAATGTGTTGTTCTTGGACATGAAACAAACTAACTTAATTGTTGGACAATAAAAGAAAAATTAGATCCTATTATTATCAAATATAATAAATGTCTAACAATCCTTTTGTACAAACTTAGATCTATAAGTAGATAACTAGTAGTAAGATCAAGTTGTAAATTAGAAGGAAAAGGTAAATTGGTGGATTTAACACTTGTAAGACCAACATCAGTAAGAATGTCCAAGATATGCTTCTGCTTATTCAATAAAAAACTAGATTCTTGCATACTTCTATATCCATGAAAAATCTAGCTTTGCCCAACTCTTTGATCACGAATGCCTCATCAATAGCTTGCTTAACAAAAGAAATCTTAGAAAGAGAATCACTACCAACAAGAACATCATTAACATACACCACTATGGCTACAAAACCACTCAAACTCTATTGCATAAACAAAGTGAATCCCAAAGATACAATAAAATGTGTAAAGTCCTAACAAGTTTACAAACTTAACCTAGGTTAGCAACCTTACAACCATTTAGTGGTAACATGTAAATATCTTCATCAATGAAGCCATGTAGGAAAGCCTTATTGATGTCCAACTAATGAACTACCCAATTTTTTATAGAAGCAACTGCTAAAGGAACACCTACATTAGTGAGTTCAGCCATTGGGGAAAAAGTAAGTGTATAGTATAATCCTTCAATTTGATTATAGCCTTTAACTACTAATCTTGCCTTATAACATTCAATAGATCCAATTGGTTTATATTTTATTTTATATACTAATTTGGATCCTATTGCTTGCTTTCCTAGAGGTAATGTAGTAAGATCCCATGTATGATTTACCTCAAGAGCCAAAAGCTCTTTATTCATGGCTTCTAACCACTTAAGATCTTCCTTTGCCTCTTGATAGTTTTGTGGTTCTTTGAATAAAAATACATTTTCTAGGCAAACCACATATTCATGAGGAAGTTGGGAAAAAGATTGATGGTGAAAAAAAAAAGGTTTAAATTAGTGGTTTTGTGGTGCTTTGTTATTGTGTCTACTAAAGAACTATTATGTACCGAATCAATGAAGTCCCCAAACCATTGTAGAGGATGTTTAGCTCTTTGTGACCACCTAATAAAATCTTGTGGAAGAACAAAAGAATGAGTATCAAGATTTTCTAGAGTATTTGTAGTAGAATATGATGATAAATGATAGAAAATGCAGAATTGTTGTCTGTGTTAGACAAAGAACAAGAAGGAAACATAAGTGAATTTTCAATAGGAGAAGATGAAGATTGATCCATATCACTAATTAACTTAAAAGGAGTGATGTGTTCAACAAAATACAATCTCTGCAAATGAACAAATGATGTTTCTCTAAACCATATAGTTTGTATCCCTTTCACTCAAATGGATAACCTACAAACACACACTTTCCACTTCTAGTGTCAAATTTATCACTTGACTTTAGTAGGATAGCGGCATAACAAAGACAACTAGAAACATGAAGGTTGTCATAAGAGGATGGTTTATTGTGTAAAAGTTGATAAGGGGCTTTCCATTACAAGGATTTAATGGGAATTTTATTAATAAGAAAAGTGGTAGTTAACAAACACTCATCCCAAAAGTTTTATGGAGGATTAGCATGTATACGTAAAGCTCTAGCTATGTCTAATAAGTTCCTATGTTTCCTTTGAACAACTTCATTTTGTTGAGATGTATAGGCTATTGATTTTTTATGCAAGATACCATGTTTTGCAAACATGTTTTGACATTCTTTTGACAGGAATTCACTCCCATTATCATAATGAAATGATTTAAGAGTGCAATTGAATTGTATTTGAGAAAATGAAATAAAATTGAATAGAATAGTGGGAGCTTGATATTTATGTGCCACAAAAAGGTCCAAGTATATCTTGTCATGCCATCAACTAAAGTCAAGAAAAATTTAGCACCAATAATAAATAGTGTGTTATAAAGTCCCGATATATCTACATGGATTAGATAAAAAAGATGCAATGAACATAGAGAACTAACAATACAAGGTAAATAATATAGGTATCATAAAGAAACTTTGAAAAATTCAAGTTTTTACGTTGTGATAAATGTTGTAACTTTGAAACAAACACATGCCCAAATCTATTATTTATTACATTAATAGATGAGGCTTTATTAGAGCAAGATACATGAGTAGAAAAAGGAAATGAACAAGTTTGTGTATAGGATAATATTGAAAAATTTGACAATAGTTGTGACTTCATCACATAGAGACCATGATAGTTGTTAATAAAATCCACAACCTTATTAGCATGGTCTTGAAAAAAACATTTGTGAGCATGAAAAGTGGCAAACAAATTAGAATGCGATAGTAGCTTTCTCACTGGCAAGAGGTTGTAACAAAAATTTGGTACCATAAAAACATTGTTCAATGTGATTTAATGATTTCTCTCAATTAAGCCTATTGTTTCAACTAATTTTTCTTTCCTATCTGGTAGTTTGATTCAAATAGCTTGTGATAGTATTTCCTATTTGGTTAAGAGGTGTGAATATGGTGTTGTGTGATCTAAGCCCCCCTTATTAACAATCCAAGTAAACACATTACTATCATTAGAAGTAAAAGAAGCAAGGGAGTGAGAAACAATACTTGCAAATGAGAGCATATTAGCATGCTAATCCTCTATGTTTTTTACAACTTTAGAACATATCTTGGATATCATGTATAAATCAGTTGAAGAGGTTGAAGGATAATCAAGAGGCAAACTACTTTCGTCATTCACTGCAACTATAGTTCTTGTTTATCTTTCCTAATTTTGTACCAATTTGGAAATCCAATAATTTCAAAACAATTTTCCACCCAATGGCCTACTTTCTTACAATGAACATACATTATATTATTCTAACCTTTGCCTCTTTTATCTTTCTTATCTTCATTTGTAGATTTCCTTTCATTCTGTATAGCAAAAGCAACATTTTCATCACTTAAACTACTCCCATTTGTCACTTGTTTTTGTTTTTCTATTTGACATACTAGATGGTATTCTTTGTTTACTAGTGGCAATGGATCCATGGATAATATTTGGCTTTTACATTCTCATATGAGTGATTTAATCCCATATGAAACCAAATAGGCTTGTTTCTGTTATCTAACTCTAGATATTTCTCATTTAAATTACAATCACATTAATTCCACTACAATAAATTCGATATTAGACAATGTTTAATAAACGTTGCTAAACATGAAATAAAAATCACTAAAAAGATTTAGCCACATTTAATAACCGTTGCTAATATACGTCGCTAAATGTCCATCACAAAAAATATCCACAATGTTAATGAAACGTTACTAAAAGTAGAATTGTAGCTAAATGTGTTATATTGGGGAATACTTAAACATAGCTAAAAATAAGTAAGAGACGACTTTTAAACATAGTAAAACCACACTTAAAAAATTAATAGACACAAAAAGCGTGATAAATGAGTAACATTTGTGATATTTAAATATAGTAAAAAAGTAACATTAGCAACATTTACACATAACTAAAAGTAATTATACGTGACATTTTAATGCATTAAAACTACAATTAAAAATTAATGGACACAAAAAGTGCGGTAAATGAGTAACATTTGCGATGTTTAAATATAGTAAAAGAGTAACATTAGCGAAATTTACACATAACTAAAAGTAATTTTACACGACGTTTAAACATAGTAAAACCACAATTACATAAATTAAATGAGATTACAAGAGTGGTAAAAAAAAGTAATATTTATGACGTTTAAACATTAAGTTAAACTATTTGCGATGTTTAAATGTTGAGTAAGTTAAACTATTTGCGACAATTTAAACATTGAGTACGTTAAACTATTTACATTGTTTAAATGTTGTCTAAGTTAAACTATTTGCAACATTCAGACGTTGTTAAGCTAAATTTGAATCATTTAAAAGCGGTAATCCTAATGACATGGATTTTGACCTGCTTTTACAATCCTAATAGTTGTCAACATATGCCTGTTTAGTTTATGTACAATTACATATACTAAAATATCATAAACATCAATATATATTTCTCACATATTCTACATCAAATGAACTCAATAACATGATGCTTTTACATCAACATAATTTAAGAACAATATCCTTAACTATAACTCAAAAAACAAATCTAAATGATGTTTGGGAACAATTTCCTTAACTTTTGTGACTTGCGAGTGTTTCTTATCCAAGTAGTTGCATCAAGATTGATCTAAATGATGTTTACTGAGCAAATTCGAGGATCATCTATCCATTTCAATGAAAGAGTTTTAGCTCAAGTAAAAGCCAACACCTGTAGCCTCAAGTAAAAGCCAACACCTTCATAATCATAGATAGACATGATCCCACTATGCAGCAAGAACTGCAATTAAATGAAAGTAGATGAGATTAACATAAACCTAGAAAAATATTCTATCAATGATTCGGTAGGTAAAGTGCATGGTTTCCATATCTAATAAGGTTTTCCTTATCTATCAAGAAATCATGGTCGATATCCAATTCTTAGAACTTGCAATGTATGAGACAGAAATGTTCATAAGAGAAATATCTACAGCAAAAAAAATTCAATATATAACACAAGAAAGCTAAGGTTGAATGTTTTAATTTCATGCTTATACCCATGAGAAATATGTGAGGTGAAGCATCATGATCATGAAGAAATCTAGATGCCTAAGATGTAAACCCATTAGTTAATAACGAGTTAGGAAAAATGGATTAATTACTCATGTTATCAATGTCAACTTCAGCTATTATGTCTTTAATAGTTGCAAGAGCAATTTGGTTCCACAACCATTGCATTATATCATGCAATCAATGCATTGCTCTGCAGAGATCAAAGGTTGAACTTCCTTAATCACTCATGATGGAAAAGATTGACCATATATTGAGTTTGCATAGAAAATCTACAAAGAGATCCATTAGCCTTAAGCTAAATACGGTGCAAGGAGAAATTTTAGTTAGTCATTTGCTAGGTAAAATGCAAATAAAGTTAGACGAGGAAAGGAAGAAGAATATGCTTGCTTTTGAGTTTAATAAGAATATTGTCGAGTCTAATTTTGTTATTTCTCATATTCATATTCTAATCCAATTTATACTAGACCCTATGCTCATCTAATATAAATCTTCAACTTGAACTAAGAAATTCATTTTATTTTGGAGTTGCCATCCAACAGAAGCTGGGAAAAATTATTGAATTAGAACTAATTGAGCGGATTAATCCTAATTTAGACAACTAGTCCGTGAAATCTCCTCTTTTCGTTTTTGTAAAAGAGGAAAAGAAAACCAAAGTTTTTGAGTGAGGGGGCTAACCTATTAAAACCTTAAAGTTACCATTTTATCCTTCTGAAATGTGAACTATATTATAATGTCTTTATTATTATTATTATTACTATTTAATTTTTTTATTTTTTATTACATTTTCATTTATTGATTAAAACAACTTATTCTAATTTAGAAAATGATATTTTTATTTCTTTTTAGAATTGCCTCTTAAGGGTGCCTCCATACCTGTTATTCAGGATCAAACAAGCCATAATTCACTCTTCATAAAAGCTTTAGTGGGTTTAGTTTAAGTTTTAGTTATGAAAATACCTCGAGTTTACGTTTTTTATCATTTTTAAGATTTTGGAAAAAAAAATCTAAGCCTAAGCTTTATTATCATTATTTTTATTTTTTATTTTTTTTGAAAAATTTTAATTGAGGGAAAAATCAATTTTTGATTTATTTTGAAAGAAAAAGGATTTTTCTAAGTGATAAAATTATTTTTATATCCCTATTATTAATCTAACTCTATTTAATCCTAATTTATATTTTTTATTAATTATTATATATTTTTTATTTTTTATTTTATTTTATTTTTTCTATTTTTTGTATTATCTTCATTATTTTAAATATTTTTCAAAATTTTTATCATTTTATAATTTATTATTATTATTATTATTATTATTATTATTATTATTATTTTAAACTAAACATATAAACTAATCTAAATTCTAACAATTTTCCTACCATTATTTTTATTATATTATTTTTTGAATTATAAATAAATAAATAAATGAATAAATAAATATATAAAACATAAAATAAATAAATAAAACAAAAAAATTCAACTTACCTAGGTCTGGGCACGGTTCGTGGGTTAGGTCGGTTGGGTCGGATTGAGTTGAATCGAGTTAAACCGGGTCGAACTAGGTGGCAATACTTCGACGACGGCACTCCAGCAGTTTTTCCAAGCGTTTGAAGGCGGTTCCCTAGCTTTTGGGGTTATCGAAGCTAATGGTGGCGGTAGATTTCTTCAAAAGCGCCTCCAGGTGGTGGTTTGGTGCTTGATTGGCAGTCGTAGCTTAGAGGAACGCTGACAAAGCTTTGAACTCTCTTATTTTCTCTCTTTTGATCGGTGTCTTTACTTCCCCACATCGTGCTCCATTTATAGGCACTAGAAATCGAGCTAGATAAGCTTCTATTTCCTCCGATTGGGACAAATCGGATTTGCAATTAAAACCCATCTCCGATTTGCTTTTGATTCGTGTAAATCTTCAATTTTGTTGTAATTTGATTCCAATTGGATGATTTTTATCTTATTTTAGTTAAAGATTTAGTAGATTTGTGCAACAAATCACATTAAAATGGTCGGATTTAGATTTTCCCGCATTGGTGCCGATCTTGGATAGAGGTTGGGGATGAACACACACTCGGCGCGTGCGCCTATATCGTCCAATCAACTGCTAACACATGGCCTAGAGAAAAGAAAAAAATTGCAAAATGCGAAATGTGTCCCCTGCGATTCAAACTCGCGACCGAGCCCCTTCCCTCCCCACCCTGGACCAACTAAGATAGCCCACTTTCTCTTTTTTTATTAAACGCAATTTTCATATATGCGTTGTAATTTTTATTATTTTTATATTGTTTTGAAATTCTAAAAATTTGTAAAAATTATTTAACTCATTCTCTTATTATTTCTACTATTATTTTCCAAAATTGATATATTTTCTTGATTTATTTTATTTTTTGAATATTTTCCCTTATTTTTACTAAATTAGAAGAAACTTAAAAAAATGAAAAAATTGTAAATTAATCATTATTAATGATTAGGGGCAAAAATGGGATGTTTACAGCTACTCCTCTTTGTGGTAAAATTTAAAAAACTTAACTACAAAAACAAAAAAAGTGTCATTTTTTGCCTACAAATTAAATGGATAATGCCTTAATTGGTTGGTTATCTTGAACTTGGTTCTAGTAGGAAAATGCTCCATGAACTAATAATCCCATGGATGCTTTGTGATGATCTTAAACAATCTAACACCTGGGGTAAGATATCATCTAGAAAAGTGCTCTATGAGCTAACTAATCGACGATAGGAAACATCTTAAGGATTGTTCAAGAATGTGCTATTGTGAGTGGACTAACTAACAATAGGAAGCATCCTACAGGACTAGCGACCGTAAAGATGAGATTATTTAAGGAAGCGCTCCTATGAGCTGGCCACCTATCAACAGAAGTGTCTGGCTAGACCAACGACTGCTAGAGAAGTAGTGTTCTAGAGGAGTGTTCTCATGAGCTGACTCGTCAATGTCAAGAAGTGTTTTGTAGGACTAACAACCTTAAAGGGGATAATATAGAAAATTGCTCCTATGAGCTGACTAATTGTTAGATTATCTTAAAAAAAATGCTCTTATGAGCTAACTAATCGATAATTAAGAAGCATTTTATTTGGACTTGCAACCACAAGGGATCATCTAGAAAAGTTCTCTTACGAGCTGACTAATAAGTTATCTAGAAAAGTGCTCCTATGAGCTAACTAATTGCTAATCTAGAAAAGTGCTCATATGAGCTAACTAATCGATAATATAGAAAAGTGCTCCTATGAGCTAACTAATCGATAACCTAGAAAAGTGCTCCTATGAGCTAACTAATCGATAATATCAAGGAGTGTCTCTTTAGACTTGCCATCCTAAAGAAAAAATGTTTAGAAAGGTGCCCCTATAGGCTAACCCTAAGAGAGAATATTTAGGAAAATGCTCCATTGTGGATTGACTAGCCAATAGTAGGAAGCGTCTTCTTAGACTTGCAACCTTGAAGAACGAGTGTCTTAGAAGGTGCCCCTATGGGCTAACCCTAAGAGAAGATATTTAGGAAAGTGTCCTATTATGAGCTGACTTTAAGAAAGTATAACCAAGAAAGTGCCCCATTGTGAGTTGACTTTAGGTTATTGTATTTGAAAAGGTGCCCCATTGGGGGATGACTTTAAGAAAGAATATCTAGGAAAGTGCCCTTTTGAGGGTTGACTTACCTAACACTTTTGAAAATGCTTCTAGTGAAATGATAGATAATAGATGTATTTTAAACTGCTTATATGTGATTCATGATGAATAATGGTTATTTACTCAAAAATGCTTATCAGTTTATCACAGATAGCAACCAAACAACTGAACCTTCATGATGGCTTGCTCTTTTTTTGCTTGCTCTTACTTCAAAACAGGGCTGAGGATCCTAACGTACTTCCTTTCTTGTGAGCATAGCTCTTATGATTGAGGTGTTATCCTATTAATGCCCCAGGCTTAAAGCTCAAAAATAGGTAGAATTATATCACAAAATCTATTGAGATTTATTCATTTCAATGTTCATTATTCATTGTGAGGTGATGGGTAGTGTATGTTTATGAAAGTTTGTTTAATGAGAATTAGCTGGAATGATCAATCATTCAGAGACATTAACTTTGCTTGTAAAAGAAATGAAAACTAAACTCAACAAAATTTGTACTGAATATTGGCATTCATAAACCTTAACAAAATCTCAATTTTCTTGCCTAAGAATAGTACATCTTAACAGCATCCATATTAATGAGGTCTCTCAATTCTGAACCATTCATCTAGGTTAATATTAAAGCCCCTCCTAACAATAGCTTTTTTTACAACATATGGACCTTCGTAGTTTGGGGTAAATTTTCCTCTAGGATCTTGAACATTTGGGAGAATCTTCTTTAGCACCAGATCTCCTTCTTTAAAACATCAAGGTCTCATTTTTTTGTTGAATGCACGAGCCATTCTTTGTTAATAGCACTGGCCATGACATAACATAACGAGTCTTTCTTCGTCAATCAAATTCAATTGATCAAGTCTCTTCTTTACCCAGTCTGACTCATCTAACTAAGCTTCTGCTAAGATTTGGAAGGATGGTATTTAGACTTCGATTGGCAGAACTACCTCAGTACCATATACCAGAGAATATGGGATAACTCCAGTAGATGTTCAAATTGAGGTTCTATAGTGGATTTGTGCAAAAAAAACCGCATTAAAACCGCCAGATTTAGATTTTCCTGCGTTAGCGCCGATCTCGAACAAATTTAGGGGATGAACATGTGCTCAACACGTATGCATGTGTCATCGTATCACCACTTAGCAACATTTGGTCATCTCACAAGGATACTGAAATCAAGCTGACGCCCTTTAAGAATGCTACAAAAGCTTAAATGTCTAGTGTTAAGAAAATTATTGATCAAAACAATTACACTAACAAACACCTTTACATAATAGGTCAACAATTGGACCGAATTGAAGATGTAGTTAGTAATAACCAGGTCAATAACAATGTTAGGATTGAAAAAAGGTTTGCAATAAACCTCTTTTCAAACCTTTTGAATTACTAATGTTCCCAGTAATGATTTTCTTCAGGCCTTAAATGAAAAGAAAAGGTTAATGAAGAATAAAATGAAAATAGAACCATTGGAGTCTTTAAAACTAGATACTCTTAAGTTTAGGAATTTAGTTATTGAAGATACTCCATCTGAAAAATTAAATGTTCTTAATCAAAACAATGATTCTGAACCAAATGTTTCATTAAAAGACTTAATTCTTAATGATTCAGATGGTGAAGAAATTAACAAAATTTCTTAGAAAGAACCTCAGAAATTATATTATCAACGAGCAACACCTCCTAATATTATGCTTAAGGAGAAGTCAAACAATTATCAAAACAAATATTCTATCAGAACCACCTATGAATGGAACATAGATGGTGCTTCGGAACAAATGTTCTTAATCAAATGATCATGTTCTCAAATACTAACAAAAGTATTCAAGGAATATCTTATTATCAAATTGTTGTACTTTTAATTGCAGGTTTTACTGGCCAATTAAAAGGTTGGTAGGATAATTATCTCACTGAAGAACAGTGAATGAACATTTTAACTGCCATTAAAAAAGATGATAATGGAGTTAAAATACTTAATGAATTAAACGAGCCAATTAAAGATGCTTTTAATACTTTAATGTTTTGTATTAACCAACATTTCATAGGAGATCCTTCCCACATCAGGGACAAAAACCTGGATCTCTTATCTAGTATGAAATGTAAGTCCTAATGAGAATTTTGCTAGTATAAGGATATTTTCCTACAAAGGGTCTTACTACGCGATAACTATAATCAACCTTTCTAGAAAGAAAAATTCTTAGCTGGTTTACCAAAATTAATAGGTGAACAAGTTAGGAGTAAAATCCGGGAAGAATTTAATGGGCAAATTCCCTACAATGCCCTGTCTTATGGAGAATTAACTTCTTATGTCTATAAGATAGGAACCTAATTATGTAATACAATTAGGTTGCAGAAGCAACTTAAAAATGAAAAGAAAATGAAGAAACAAAGCCTTGGTGATTTCTGTTCTCAATATGATCCATCCTTTGTTTCTACTAATTCTAAAAAATGTTCAAAAATGCAGGCGAAAGCCTAAAAAGAATTTTAAGAGAAAGAAGAAAAATTCCTCTAAAAAATTCAATGAAAAACCTAATGAAGATTCTTTTAAAAAGGATAAAAAGAAAAAACCCTTTAAAAGAATCAAATGCTACAAATGTAGAAAATATGGTCATACAGCAAATAAATGCAGATTAAAATTGTATTAGAGAAGGGTCAGTTCCAACAAAATATTTTGAAAAAACAACCCAATCTCTAAACTCTGCATCCAGGTAACAAATTACGCATCAATTACAAATTGTCCAACACAGAAGTGTCTCCTATAAAACTGCTTTCATCTTAGTTAAGAATTTGAAGCTGAATGTTATTTTAGGAACACCTTTTATTAATTTAATTCGGTCGTTTAGGGTAAATAATGAAGGAATTGAAACCAAATTCTTAGGAAGAACAGTCTGTTTCAATTTCATAACCAAACCCCAAACGAAAATGATTAATGAACTCAAACAAAACTCAATTTCTGAGTTAAACTGTTTGATTGAATGCAAGGAGAACCAATTATTCTTCTTGAATGATGAATTAAATCTTCATAGAATTGAAGACCAAATTAACAGAAATCTTGAGAAGGAAAGGATTTCTAAATTAGAAAATGAAATTAGGAGAACAATCTGTTCTTCTTTACCCAATGCATTCTGAGATAGGAAATCTCATAGAGTAGAATTACCATATGAAGGTAATTTTAATGAGAAGAACATCCCAACAAAGGCTAAACCTTCACAAATGAGTAGCGATGTCTTAAGACATTGCCAAAATGAAATCGATGATTTGTTAGATAAAAAGCTAATTCGTAAGTCCAAGTCACCATGGAGTTGTTCGGCTTTTTACATTAACAAAAATGCAGAAATTGAAAGAGGCACACCTAGATTAGTTATTAACTATAAGACTCTTAACAATGTACTTAAATGGATTAGGTATCTAATACCTAACAAAAAAAAGATTTACTTAGTAGAATACACAATGCAAAAGTATTCTCTAAGTTTGATATGAAATCTGGGTTTTGGCAAATCCAGATTAAAGAATCTGATAGGTACAAAACGGCATTCACTATCCCTTTTGGACAATATAAATGGAATGTCATGCCTTTCGGATTAAAAAATGCTCCATCTGAATGCCAGAGGATAATGAATGAAATCTTTAACGATTATTCAAATTTTATAATGTTTATATTGATGATGTGTTGATCTTTTTTACTGATACAGATCAACATTTTAAGCATATTAAAGCTTTCATCCAAAAAGCAAAAAGAAATGGCCTAGTAGTATTACCTTCTAAGATAACTCTTTTCCATAATAGGATTTATTCTTAAGATTTGATATTCATAATAGCATAATTACCCTAATCAAGAGATCTATAGAATTTGCTTCTAAGTTTCCCGATGAAATTTTAGACAAAAATCAGCTCCAACGTTTCTTAAGCAGCTTAAATTATATAGCAGATTTCTCTAAGGATCTTAACATATTATGTAAACCTCTTCACCATAGGTTGAAGAAGAATCCACCAAAATGGTCTAACGAACACACACAAGTAGTCAAATAAATCAAAGAAAAAATTAAGGAAATTCCTTACATCTACATAGCAGACCCAAATCTACCTAAGATTATAGAAACAGATGCATCTAACATAGGATTTGGAGGAATCCTTAAACAAAAAATGAATGATAAAGAATGTATAATCCAGTTTGTTTCTAAACACTGGAATGAATTTCAGATTAATTATTCCACAATTAAAAAAGAAATTTTAGCAATTGTTTTAATGATTTCCAAATTTCAAGGAGATTTGTTAAATAAAAAATTTCTTTTAAGAATTGATTGCAAAGTAGCCAAAATTTAGTGTCAAAATAGATTTTCGCTAGATGGAAATCAATTTTTTTTTTATATATTTCGAAATTGAACACATCAATGGGTCATCCAATTCTATCCCCGACTTCCTTACCCATGAATTCGTGTAGGGAGATGCCTCTTAGAAGGGATAAGGGAAAGGAGAAAGAGGCTCCTCCTCGAAAGGGCCTCACCGATGTCTGGTCATAGCTTGCTACCACTACCCCTAAAAAACCCAATGCTCCTTTAATGATCAAAGATGAGCTACCAGCTAGCTCACCTAAACCAAATGCACCTCAGGTGAGAAAACCCAATGAGAGTGTAAACACAAAGACTTTAAACATTGATCTTGTAATTACCCCAAAATTATTAAAGGTAATTACCAATGCCATCCAATGCAAACCTCCACAAAGTGGAGAAGAAGAAGAATTGACTTCCAAAAGGAAGTTCCCTCGCAATGTACAGGTAACAGGGGTGACCTCTTCCTCTAGGAAGGAAATAGTCACTCAAAATGTTTCATCAAAATCAAAATTTTATATTAAGGAAATTTTCAAATATGTCTTTTCTGTAAAAAAGGGCATGTATGAAAAGGATCCTTATAAATTTTCCAAGAAAATATTTCCTAAAAATGTTTTTTATGTTCCATATGATAATTTAAAAAATATGGAATTTTACGAGAAAATCTTAAGTGAAACAGGATCTATTTCATTTAAGCATTTTCAAAATAATGATGAAATAATTTATTCTACCGCCAAAATTCATAAGGTCATAAACCTTCATGAATGGCTTAGCCATCCAGCCCAATGTAAAAAATTTAAGCTCAATCCTTTGAGATCAATGGTGCCACATCTTGTTGCTTTTAATTATTATGATTATAAGTAAGCGTGGTTCAATGCCTTTCTCACAATGAATCAAAAAAGATCCCACACCTGGCTTATCTTTTTTGAAAAATGTTCTTCAAAAAACCTTGCTTATTGGTTTACACACTGGTGGGATGAATTTGGGGCTATTGAAGAAATAGTCCATGAAAATGCTTAAAAGGGATTCCAAACCTTTTTGAAGAATTATGTACCAACACCCAATGAATAGCCTTTCAAAAAGACCATGTTATATTTTATGCATCTAAGCATATCATGGGTCATGACATGGTTCTTTGCATACTGAAAGGATAATTCCACCTAAGCCTCCATCTTGACCAGAAGGTTCAAGGTAAAATGGTGGGATGGGTTAAAAAAATGGGACAGAATCAAAGATTCAGCAATAATAAAATGGCTAAAGAAATCTCATATTGCTGTCTCCAATGAAGATCAAGCTCCTTTCTTGCATGACAGGGGCTTCCTAATGTCATCCATGGTTAGAACCACTACTCCAGAACAAATGAAGGAGTTATTGGAAAATGCTCTGGCATATCTCAAGAAAATTGCTAATGAAGAAGTTATCAATGAAGACTCCACTAAGGGTGAATCGACATACAGTGGAGAAAGTAATAAAGATGATTGTTGCAATATCAATTTAGGAGATCCGTAGGAATTAAATGTAAGTATTTGTTACATTTGTAGCAAAATACGTAGAATTTTATTTTTATTTTAATGTAAAGTATAGTATCAAAATACTATACTAATTTTTACTACAAACGTATAGTTAGTGTACGTATTAATATCCTTACCGTCACCTACGGTACAATGTTCGATGATATTATCACCAAAAGAATATGCTGACCGTCTTTTACGGTCCAAATGACAGGTGGAACTTTTCCATCGAAAGCACCTCTGGGAAATACCGTTCAAATAGTAATATTCCAAACAAAAATCACTGTTTACTATAATAAAAAGAACTTTTAATGCTCACAACAATGAAAATGAAAAAATTCTATAAAAGGAGAATTTTGGCTCAAACCAAACCATCTCCTTTTATCATAACAATTTTCTCAAACACAAAATCTCTATTTTGATACACACTACTCTTCTTCCTTTCTCCTCTACCTAACTTCTCTTCTCTACCTCCGGTCAACACCTCTAACCACCTTCTTCCACACACTTCAGTCTTTTTCTCTTATACCCTTATTGACATCTTACCTATGGTTATGAACCATAGATAAACCTAAGTACACAGACTTACTTAGGTAATATCCTAACCTTACACCATAACCTTCTTCCATCCTTCTAATCTTTCCACTTCTCTTTTTCTACTAACACTTCTCTCTCTCTCTACTAACACTCTCTCATTGTCCTCTTCTACTATCTTCTTCTCTCTTCTTTTTTATTTTTAATGATTGTATGTATCCAATGTACATGTTTTTACATGTTTAATGAAAATTAATGTTTCAATTATTTAATTGTTAGAACAATTCCCCTCTAGTCTTGGCTTTGCCGCCTGTAGTGGATCTTCTTCTTGTTATTATTATTTAATGTTCTCCATTTGGACTGGCTAAGTCGCTTACTGGAGATTTATATTTACTGTTTATATCTTAAGTATATCGGATGGAAACAAGTCTCGAAGGGCTACGGTTTCCAAAAGAGATACCTTGAAAGACGTACACCGTCGTTGGTATTCTCGGTGAGACTTGCAATACAATGCCACGTACTTCTAATATATTATGTTTATGTAATGTTTCCACAATTTACTCTAAATGTTTTATATTTATAATGTTTAATGCTTAATGTTTAATCAGGTCTCTAATTAGGGTTAATCTTAATTAGATATACCTTATTTAAATCTTTAGGCATAGATATACTCATCTTTAACCCTACAGCAGCCGTTAGACTGTAGGCTCGCAGATCCTGGCCTGTCATGGTAACAGAGGTGACTTCTTCCTTCGGGAAGGAAATCATTATATGTATATTTATTTGCTTGGAATGACCCTAAGTGGAGGATTGAATTAACTTGGGTAAGTGTCAGGTCTCATCAAAGTAGCGTAATTCCTGCAGATAGGGTGGCGAATAAAGTTGTGGTAAAACCCAAGTGAAATATAATTCCTTCCCAAAGGAAGAAGTCACCTCTGTTACCTGTACATTGTGAGGGGACTATGGATAATAATGAGTGCATCGTCCAATTTGTTTCAAAACACTGAAATGAATGTCAAATGAATTATTCCACAATTAAAAAAGAAATTTTAGCAATCGTTTTAAAAATTTCCAAATTTCAAGGGGATTTGTTAAATCAAAATTTTCTTTTAAGAATTGACTACAAAGTAGCCAAAAGTGTTTTAGAAAAGGATATCCAAAATTTAGCGTCAAAACAGATTTTCGTCAGATGGCAATCAATTTTATCTGTTTTTTATTTCGAAATTGAACACATCAATGGGTCATCCAATTCTATCCTTAACTTCCTTACCCGTGAATTCCTGCAAGGAGATGCCTCCCAGAAGAGATAAGGGAAAGAGAAAGAGGCTCCTCTTCAAAAGGGCCTCACTAATGTTCGGTCGTAGCTTAGTGCCACTAATCCTAAAAAACCCAATGCTCCTTTAATGATAATATTTTATTGGAACTAACCCTTCTCTAATGCAATTCAGATCTGCACCTGTATCAAATAACACAGTTGTTTCTAGGATAAATTAATTATTTATCCTAATTGTGACATTAATTATCCATTTTCTAGTAGTAATTTCTACTAGCTGCATTAAGTAATCTGAATTAACTGGGTTAGCTTCAGATTTTTCATTGGTTAAACTTTCATATATATATATATATTCTAATTTAGCATCCAACTTTCCCACACTTAAGCATTTGCTTGTTCTCAAGTAAATTAATCAAATTAAATAGGATGACAAGAAGCACTTAATCAATTTACTATTATTGAAGAAATAAATTAAAATAATTCTTATTTAACTATATTGATTTTTCTAGAAATTTTTAAAGGATAAGTATTACTATTTATTTATCAAGATTTATAGTGTTCTAACACTTTCAAAAGAAAAAAGTATACAACAAAGTAAAATCAAAAGAAGTTCATGACTAGTTCCTAATTAGTGATGTTATTCAAATCTCTAAATCTCCAAGTTCAAAACTTTGATCAAATGTTCTAAACTATCCAAAAAGTTATTTTCCTTTCCAAAATTACAAGTTAATTTTATGATTTTCAAGTTAAACAAGAAAATTGTTTATTTCTTTAAATATCTACACATTCAGAACTCCTTTGCCCACACTTAGAATCATACAATGTCTTCAATGTACAAAAAAAGAAAATAATCAAAAAGAAAAATGAACTAAATAATCATGAAAGAAAAACACAAAAAAGAAAGAAAAAAAAATTGAGGAAGGTCGTGTGGAGAAAAACTAACACTCCCTTAAGTATGGCTTTCAATGCCATTGCGCAATGAGCTTAGCTTGTATAGTAATTGACCCTTAACGCTTGAAAACATTGAAAAAATACACAAAATATATAATGAAGAGGAACAAAAATCCAAAATAGCTATGAAAAAAAAATAGAAACAAAAAAGAAAAATAAATGGTTAAAATCTAGTTTAGCAAGTCATATAAGTCTCATTAATACATCAAAGAAAACAAAGAAATTAGTTACTATATTCATCATCAAAATCTCCTCATTTCCTCATGTCTGTGCCCATAAAATAGGCAATTTATGATCAACATGGTCGAAATACAACTATATCTAATGACTGTGTATCTTTTGGAAAAATTAAAATAGGGTATAGCTGACACGACCTTAGACATAATCATGTCTAAAGGTCATGTAACTTTCTATGCAAATTGACTTTTGTCAAATGTTTTAACATGACTATGATACAATCATGTCTACCGATCGTGTTATATCCAAAGAATGGTAGCATTTTAACATGCCTTTGACATGATTATGTTTAGTATTCGTGTCCAGCTTGCAAAAATTGTGACTTGATTTTTTTTTTTTAACTATGCATAAAAATGAAAATAAATCTAATTAAATTAAACTAAATTAAGGAAACTTAATAAAATAAAAAAATATACTTGGGTTACCTCTCAAGAAGCGCTTTTGTTTAACATCGTTGGCTTGGCGTACTTATCTTTTCTAGTCGGGTGGATAACAATGAAGATTTAGTGCCCAAATTGTGTGAATTTATCTAGACCCTTTTTCTTGTCAAGAATGAGATGTTCTTGAATTAGTTTTATGTAAATGTTGTCCTACATACAAGTAAAACCAAGTAGGTTAGATGTATTTAGGAAATAACAGGTATTGTTATTCTCAGGAGTTTGTTAAATTTTGTTAGGTGTTTTGAAAGTTCTCTCTTCATCCCTAACTTTCAAAGTTAACGTTTGATTTCCCACATTTATAACTACCTTAGAAGTAACTAGAAAAGGGTGTCATAAAATTAGTGGTGCTTCGATGTATTCATATGTATTTAGGATTACAAAGTCCACTAGAAAAATGAATATACCTACCTTAACCAACACATCTTCAATAATGCCAATAGGGTACTTAACAGATCTATTAGCTAATTGAATGCTTATATGTGTTGATTTAAGGTTCCTTAATACTAAATTTTTAAATATATAATGTGGCATTAAATTTATACTTGCACCTAGGTTAGCTAGAGCTCCTTTTATTGATAAATTGCTAATAAGACAAGGTGGAGTAAAACTCCTTAGATCTTTTAATTTTCATGGCAATCTATTTTGCATCAACACCAAGCATTCCTCATTCAATGTTGCAGTTGATATCTTTTCCAATTTCCTCTTGCTGGATAATAAATCCTTCAAGTACTTGGCATACTTAAGCATCTATGATAGGGCATCAACAAAAGGTAAGTTATTGTGTAATTGCTTAAAAATGATAAGGAACTTATTGAATTGATGAGTAGAGCAGTCCTTCTTCAAGCATTTAGGATAAGGTATGGGCAGTCTATATTCCTTCACTTTTGGTGACTCTATACTTTCTTTTTCTTCTGCTTTCTCTCCATTCCTTGTTGACCCTTCTATAGTTTTTTGTTCAACATGCAACTCCCTTCCACTTTTAAGGGTTACTGCTTTCACATGCTCTATAGGATTCGTCTTGGTGTTTCTTAGGAGTGCCCCTTGTTATCTTTTCGCCATTATGTTTGCAAGTTGTCCCACTTGATTTTCTAGGTTATGAATTGAGACATCTTGATTCTTTAAAGAAGTTTCTATATTTTGCAATCTAGCCTCATTAATTTGAATATATTTAGTTAAAAGTTCTTCCAAACCTAATCTCACTTCATACGATAGGGGTCATTGGAATCCTAGTAAAGATAAATTTATCCTCTGTTGATTTTGATTTTGGTTACTCCAAGAGAAATTCAAATGATTACTTCATCTTAGATTATAAGAGTTACTATAGGGGTTATTTTTTGGCCTAGAGGGGGTTCTTAAATAGTTTGCTTGTTCCCATTGATTATCTACATCAACTTCACCCGAGTTACATTTGGGTTATAGAAAGTGCATCTAACATTCTAACTTTCTACTAATGGAATCAACCTTCTTGGCTAAGGTTGTTATCGCATCTAATTTATAGATGCCCACTGCTCTGTTTCTCACCATTGCACCTTCCCATTAAGAAATTTTCATAGCCATGTCCTTCATAAAAAATTGAACCTCTTCGGATGTTTTAATGTTTAATGTTCCTTTTGCAGCGACATCCATCATTTGCCTTGTTAATAGGTTCAAATCATTGTAGAAAGTTTGAATCAGTGTCCAGAGAGGTAGGCCATGATGTGGGCATCTCCTCAATAACTCCTTATATCCCTCCCAAGTGTCATACAAGGTCTCTACCTCTAATTGAGCACAAGATGATATGTCCTTTTAAAGTTTGGTTGTCTTAGCAGGTGGAAAGTATTCTCCTAGAAACTTTTGAGCCATATCATCCCAAGTTGTGATAGATCCCCTTGGGAGTGAATTCAGCCATTGTTTTGCCCAACCTTTAAGTAAAAATGGAAAAAGCTGCAATTTTATTGTGTCATCTAAAGCTCCATTGATTTTGAAATTGTCACAAATCTCTAGATAATTAGGAATATGAGCATTGGGGTCCTCATCTTGTAATCCATCAAATTAGACAAACTACTACACCATCTCTATTATGTGGGGTTAAATTTGAAAGTTGTTAGCAATGACAAGTGGCCTTACAATACTTCAGTCGACTCCAATTGAAGAAGGTTGTAAGTAATCAAACATAGTCCATTGTTGGTTCTGATTTTCGTTACCCATGATTTCCAACTCTTCCCCTTCCTCTTCTATCTTAATTCTTAGAGGAGATTCTTGATTTAGTTCCTCCATTGCTTGTTGCACTATTTTCCGTAACTACCTTATTGTCCTTTCAATTTCTAAATAAAAAATCAATACGTCCGGTGGATTGTTTCTAGTCATGCACTACAAAAAGAAAAAGAGAGAGAGAGAGATAAATAAAGCAAAAACAGGAAAATGGTTAAATTAATAAAGTGACTAGTGTTCTTAATATCTAAATCCTCGGCAATGGTGCCAAAAACTTGATGAGAAGCAAGTGCACCTATCAAATTTTATAATATAGTGTATAAAATGTGGATATCATCCTACAAAGATTACAAATACTAATACTAACCTACACCGTATTATTTAACCAATAAATTGTAGAGTTGATTGGTCTAAAAAGTATAATGAAATATTAAATTAAGAACTTAGATTTTATGGAAAGATAGAGGAGCAAATCAATTAAAATTAACTTCAAGTTAGTAAAACTAGTATCTAGACGTTACTTTCCTTAAGTATTATTATGTGATATTAATAATAAGTATTTAATTTCTTCTTACAATTCATTAACTAGGAGAATCCCTAATTTTATTAAATAACTTTCTCAAACTTATTAAAACCTAATCTTAAAATTACCTATTTGAATCTCTTCACAACAGCATAATTAAACGATTACATTAAGAACAACAAATTCTTATAACTAAATTAAATAATTCCAGTAGAACAATGTAACTTATCTCTAGATTACATCAATTCTTTTGACGCATGCAAGATTTAGTAAGGAAATTAACCACTAAACATATTGGGAATTGAATTTATCAATGATGTAATGACATGCATCACTAAGGAAATCAATTTAAAGTAATAAAAAACCTTAAACACTCTAATTCAAAAGAGTAGTCATCTTCTTCTTCTAAAACCCTACAACAAATAACAAAAATACGGTCCCCTTTCCTCTATATAAAGTCCTTGTCTTTTTATATAATACATGTTAGAAACTATGCATTTTGGAGTCAGCACATTGTTCAACACGATCGCATTTTGGGTCATGTTCACTTCGTAGCTCAAATTCATGTAAAAATTAACATTCTAATAGACAAGACCTAGATACAACCATGTCTAACTCCTATGTATCTCTCTGTGAATCTTCAACTTCAACACGACTAACTAACACGGTCATGTCTGACATCAAACCTTAATAACTTCTTCAATTTAGCTCTGAATTGAGTAAAATTGGATTTGTTTTCTTTCTTTTTAATTCCTCTATCCATCAAAGCCCTAAAATCAAATTATTACTCAATTAAAATTAAAATTCTTCAAAAACAGGCCAAAACCAAGGAAAAAACATGTTTAATCTTACGATATATATATATATATATATATCTAATTTAGCACTTATTACTCACCTTTTAATATATGCTAAGTATATCAAAATTCTTAACTTGAAATGGATCATTCAAAACACCTTTTACATATTCTTGTATATTCTATCACAATTACATAAGTAATGGAAGGATATTCTAAGAGAGTAACCTATTCTAGTAATACAAAAATGACTTGAGGATCGTCATGTATTGGTATGAATCTGTGTTCATTAAATTGTTTTAGCTGCATGCATTTAGAGTTATGTGGGTAGGAAAAACATTATTTTCTTTTAGTTTGTCCTAAGTTATTGCTTAAAAAATCATTCTTTTAGCATAATTATTAATATATAGATTATGGCTCTGAATTTTGTATAGCTAAAGATGTGTGCTAGTGTAATGAAATTAGTAGCCCAAAATTTAATGGAATTTTAAAAAGATCCTCAACCCAAGGTCAAAGAAGGGGTATATTAATAAAAAATATCCTTAGACTTCATATAGTTTTTAGTAAACTAGCTACATGTGACAAATAGTATATGTTTGTTCATGCATTCATGCATTAAAATAATAACTTATATGTCTTGTGTGAAATGTGGTTTTGAGTTGGGACCTCATTGAGCTACATATAGCTTACACCTCCATAGTTTTCCTCTTTTGTAGACACTGTACTGGTTTTATCTCGGTAGAATCCAACCAATGATGAAAATCTTCAAGATAATATTAGACGAGTGAGTGAAAATGAAGACTATTAGATTAAATATTTTTAATTTTAAATAGACTCTTTTTTTATGAATGTAATATTAATTATCTAGACTTATCTCTACTTATTATATATGTAGAATTTTATGTTTTACTTTAATTATATATTTGTAAAACTGTTATCTTTATGGTGGTTTTTAAAATAACAATGCCTTATATATCATGTTGAAGTTTATGTATGTTGGAATATGACCAATCATGGATTTTAAGTGGGTTGTTACAACTAGTGTACCCCTTGAGGCATGATAGTATTTTCTAAAATCAAACATATATGAGATTTATTAATTTTTGCAAGGTTATATAAAATTCTTTATTCACAATTTATACAAGACTCTTAAGGGTCATAATTTATTCTTTCGGTTTTAAGTAGACTTGATTTCTTCCCTAAATTTATCTATATAAATATTCAAAATTTTATTGTTAACTATTGGCTTGCTCACTTTTATTCATCATTCCGATTAAATATTCACTATTTCGTCTTTTTTATAAAATTCAGTTATTTCATTAAACATTTATTTCATAATACATAGTTTTTCAATAATAACATATTGAATATATGCTTAGCTTATTTTATTAAATTGGTAACGATGACTGTTTATTAGTTTACTTTCTATATATTAAGTTTGTATGATTTAATTTTAAAATTAAATTCTCTCAAGAATTTAAAGTTTTCACATTAGCTATTATTTCATATACACTTTTATTTCTACCATTATAAGGATGGAATTATCCATCTAATAATATAAGATTATAACTATAAAAGTTTGATATCATATTAATGGAAAACATTGTGTCTTATAATAATACATTTCCACTAACAAGTTTTTAAGTTAAAGTTGTTTTTTTTTTTTTTTGGAAAAAGCCAATATGGCTATTGCTTTCATTGATTTCGTCAGAAAAACCTAACAGTGAGCAGTATTTGAAAATACTGTACAAAAGACATTCTTCCCGCTGGAGGATGTATACAAAAGGACTGTAGGTTAGGTTGCAATGGAAGCTATCTATTTCTAATGTATGGACAGCCCGCAAGATCTAAAAGGTATATACCTTTGAGTTTCCCGGGGAGATCCTGCCAGCGCACGATAGTGGTACTATCAAGTTGAGTTGCATAATGAGAAAGGCCTGCCACTAAAGCATTTGCTTCGCTATATGCATGGACAACAGACGCTGATAGTAATTGCATCAGGTTTTTTGCCTCCTTTATTTTGAGGGATAGTTGCCACGGGCACTCTGCACCTTCTTGAAAGTAAGACACTAGTGACTTGTTACTGGTTTGAATCTGTATTGGGGAGATGTTGTTGGTAGCACATGAGTATAGGCCAATAAGAATACCCTCCAATTCTATAGATATTGCCTTCGATGTATCCATTATACATTTCATGTTTGAATGTATAAACGAGCCATCATTCCGTCTCAACGTGTAAGCCCAAGCCACTCCATCTGGAGTGTGTGAACCAGCGGAGTTGATGACATAACCTGATGTGGGTCTCAACCATTTGATAATTTTTCTTGTTTTCACCCTCACCGCTAAGCTGGTTGCGAATTGATGTTTGATAGCATCAGCTTCTTGCATGGTATTCACTTGGGGAGAGTAGGATCTAAGAGTTAAGATTAGCTGCTCCTTAACCCGGTGATAAAGTATTCCAATTGATGTTGTGCATCCTTCAAAAACCATTATGTTCCTAGCCCTCCATAGTTCTCAGCAGATAAAGGCCGATGTTAGCTGACATATTAAGCTAAACATTGTGCCCTTTGGATGCACTTGAAACCAATTTTGTATCATATTCCACAAGCCAGCAACCGTAGAAATATGGATGTCTAACCAAGTAGCCATAAGAATCCAAGTTAAAGTTGTTATTAATACTGTTTTCAATTTTATTGTTTCATTTCAATCTAGAATTCTTAGATTATATCATCATTTCTATATGACATTACATAGTTGTCATTGTGGTATTTATGAAGGCCATTGTTGTTGTTATTGGTATTGTTAGAGGAATATAAGGTTAATTATGTACATGTTATATTCAGAACATTGGAATATAAGGTTAATTCTGTACATGTTATATTCAAAACATTGTTTAATAGGTTTTATATATATATATATATATATATAAATAAATATTTTGAAATCTTATATATGACTTCTTTATAGTTTACCGCATTGGAAAGTTTAGTTATTACTTAATATATAAATTTATCGCTTAACAATCCTTTAATATATAATTTTCTATAAAATTTTAAATTTTTGAATTTATAATTGTACCATTAAAAAGATATTACATAAATCTCTCATTTTACTTTACAATCACTTTTAATTACCATTTCAGTCCTTCATTATGTTTATTCGATTCTATGTATCCAGTCACATCAATACTTCATTAGTTATTAATTGGCCATTATTAATGAAACTATCATTGGGACATACAAGATGATATAATTTTATTGATTACGATCTTCTATTTTTATTTTTTTTCCTAGACTCTTAGTATTTATTCTTGTTCAATATTCTATAAGGTTGATATATAATGTTGTCTAGACTTCTTTCTGTCACTTAAACATATGAGACAATTAGATTGCTTATTGTTCTCTATGTATCATCCCATTATATGTCATCTTCACAACACTTTTCTAAAGCTATATATATATATATATATATATATATATATAAAAGATTGTAACCGGAAAAAGAAGATCTATACACAAATAAATAATAAAGAATTTGATTATTATTTTATATAAGTTCCTTTGAATCAAGTTATGCGATTCACAATCTTTTAATTGGTCATTTCAAGGAAGTAGCCCCATCGGCTTCCACTCCCACTTTGACTCATCACTACACATGCATGTACCTTTCGAGGTCAATTTAATATCATTATTTGTAATTCATAACTCAATAGTACTCAACCACTAAGGTAAGAGATTAATAGATATTTTAATTACCTATACAACCAAAAGTTCTTATTTAATATTTGAATTGGTATTTAGCTATTAATACCACTAGGTCCAGATGCTACAATTTAATGCCTAATGGTATTAATACTGATTTTCTAATTGGATGGACTAGATTCTCACTTAAAAGTTGTAAAAGTAGTTTGTTAAAGGAAAAAAAAAATAATTAGTAGGTTCAATGACCAAAAAACTCAAAAAAAGTAAGTTAAAAGAATGGACAAAGCATCCTTATTTATTCATTACTAAACAAAGGTACAAGCGAACCATACTCATAGTGATCGGGGATAAGCTTAGTGTAAAAGGCTTGAGCAATAACCATTTGACTTCCCATACAATTATTAGTGACTTAAAAAGAAGGGAAGCCTAAAAATCATGCCATGACTCCTAATCAACGTGGCAACATTCAAAATTGATAATGTTCCTCATCAGGCGATCACAACTGGGAGAGGGACATTTCACATACTCAGGTATGTATCCTTCCATATTAGGACTACTAAAGTGACAACATTTTGTACTATCATTATTGCTTATATCTTCATACGACTTCTTAAAAGCTCCATCAAAGCCCATGTTACTCACTTGCTTCTTCCATGACTCTAACTCATGTTGAACCAAAACCTGGGTTGCAATGGCCAATAGGCCATTAATCACTACGTAAGAACCTTTAGTGAGGACTGCAAATCCACCGTCTTTCCTAAAGCTAGTGTAGAGCATGAGGATGTCTTGCAATTAATCCTAGATGTGTGCCTCAATTTTTAACTTAGAGAGCATGCAATAGCGATCCTCAAGACAGATCCAAAACTCCTGTGATTTACTCACATTGTGGAAGACAATGGGAACTGCTCCTTGCTTAATCTTCTCGAGATGATTTCTAATATCGACTATGGCCTCACAGTCTTCTCGTCCATACAGAAATATGAACTTCTCCTTTTTGATCTAACCAATGAAAAAATTGTGAAATCGTCAAATATGCTCCACATTTTAATTTTCATAGGAATTAAGGTGTTAATACTCTATAATAGTAGCCCTCAAAATATCGGAAAGTTCATGTGTTTATCCATCTGTAGACATCTTATTACAAAAGCCGATGTGCCATAATTTACCAATCCAACTACAAGACTACAAGCTAGAACACTCCATATTTTAATGTTGAGGATCTTGGCGAATTATCTAGCTTTATATGCATTTTACTTTGTTAATCAATTTGCTTGCACTGTGTAGTTTGTCTAGTGTTAGGTTTCTATTATTATCATCTTTTATGGTGAGAGTTGACATTTTGAAATGTAATGAAGACATTTTGGTCGGCACTTCATGGATAGAGAGAACAATCGTAGTCTAATACTATTAGCTGGTTCTTCACTTCTTAGCCTGCTCTTCCTTGCCAAATCTGCTCAACCTAATTTGCTTGGCTTGCTGTGCTCGGCCTCCTCAACTTTGCTAACTTGGCTCAACCAGCCTAATTGGCCTAATCTTTTGGCCTGCTCAAATCGGCTCGACTAGCTCATCTCCACCAACTTGATTCAGCTAGCCCAACTCGCCTGATCTTGGCTAGCTTAGCTCAACCTGTTCTTCCCTACCAGCTCTACTCTACTCAATGGACTCAGTAACATGTTTTTACATTTTATTATGCAATACCCATTACGTCAATTAGAAAAATTTACATGGCTGTGACGAGCAAACCCACCTCCATTCATGAGTAATATCAAATGAATTTAGGATTCTTAGTTCAATTTTTCTTTCAGAGAATCATATTCGCTAGAGTTTCCTTCATATCCCTCATTACATCATTAAAACCCCTAAAAATCACATATTTCAAAAACCAAACGAAAATCGTTATTTTGTTTTCGTTGGATGATGGCCTAGTAATAATCCTCCTAAGCAGATAATGTAGTGTATGATAAATACAACAAAATCGAGATAAAGCTTATAAAATTGAAATAACTTTAGACTAGTAGATTAATTTAAGCATACCGCATCCTGTATCTCTCGAAAGCTCGTATCGGTCACTAAGTTGGAACCAGCTATTATAATTTTCGTTCCAAAGGTCTGCTTCCTTTTCACCGGTGAAGGGGAAAGCATGACATTCCCATATCCGGATCAAATGCATAGCATTTTCATTCTCCTCTTTTCCTTGTGGGTCCAGTAGAACCGCAAGAGTATCTTGCCTGAAGTGCCAGTTCTCCTCGATGATCTCAATGGCGATCTTGTTAACTGTTTCTGGGCTGGGCATTGAGTACCATCGCATTTGAGCTCGCAATTTCGTGAATTCGTTCTCCTTATCTTCACCTTTCACAATCGGTATCCAAAGAATTTCATACGGCTTCTTGTGGAACTCACATTCATTATATATTTTATCCAGAATTTTAAGATCATGAGGCGCTAATTTTAGATCTGAAATTAGCAACAACACATGCTTCCCTCGGAGGGACTCTACCTTGTCCTGTTTAAGAGGTATAATTACGAAGCACAATGAGTAGTCAATTCAAATAATTTTCTATCTTAAAATACACTATAAAGTCGTGTAAAATGATAAACGGGTGCTCCCTACAAGCATGATGTCATGTAAGAAAGGTGCATGTACTTTATTCTAACCTGGCTTCCATATGTTGGGAAGGGTTAGGCTATTTTCAAAAAGATCTTAGTACGTACCGGAAATTTAACTATTAAATTTACTTTTACTAAATTTTTTAAAATTTATAAATCAATTATTAAAATTATTTTAATTCTTGAAATATCTTGTGCTGATATTATGATATCATCTTCTTCATTATAATCTCAAACACTGATTATATATATTACTATTTTAAAAGATAAATTTAACAAAATAATTTTAAAGGATTCAAATTCATGTAAGCCATAGTTTATAATGATATAAACCATATTTGAGCTCTTAGATCTTTGGGATACATCTAATAATAATAACAACAACAACAACAACGGAACCCATACATCTAACAATCCAAAACATCCAATTTATATTTTCTGGTCTAGGCAATAATAATCCACGTTATTATGTGATAAAAAATTTATTAGGAGAGGTTGCTAATTCCTAACAATAAGTAAATGTTTGCATTGTAAAATCCAACTTGTTTAGTGGTATGAGTACTAATCTCATATTGAAAATAACTAAAATCAAATCCCCTCTCTTCCATTATATTTATTTAAAATAGGGTAATTGTTAAACTTATGATTATGATGTAAACAAGGTTATTTTATTGCATGTGTATAGATAATTTCTAATAAAGACTAACCATGGTCCCCTTGGAATCAATAAATAAAGGCTGAGAGTTATGTTTGATGTCGAAGAAAGCTTTGATAAGATCCACATTGCTAGATGGGGAATTAAAGATAACTTCAAGTCTTCGACGTTCCATTATTTCGTCTGCGTTGTTAAATGTAATTATACCAATAATATTCCACAGTCAATAATATTAAATGACCAACCTTTCTTTTGCTTAAATTCTTCCCACTGTCTCGTGATGTTAGCATGGATATCCTTGACCTTACCAGCAAATTTGGGAAGATCTCGCCCGCTATACCTGAAATCACTTAAAAGAGTATGGCTTTTATATCACAATCTCAATCCGCCACACATGTCAATGATACAACGTGTAAAAGAGTATGGTACTTCATACTTTTGACCAACATATGGCTAGGCTAATCTTGAATGCCAAAAATATTTAATGATATCTTTGACCCAATAATGATTTTGCACCCAAAAGTTTCATGGCCTAAAGAGATCCACAATGATCCGAACAATCCACTGCGTGGTCTCCTAAACACACACATGATGAAATATTGGCCAACCATTAGTGTCGAATCAACTTCAGTGTCTTGGGCCATTTTCCGATAACTATATTGAACCAAGAAGACTTTGGAGCATATCATGCTGATGTAATATTAGAACATACCCATCAACAAATCTAACGACCGAAGTGAACAGGATTGAGCAAGCAAAGATATAGATGATAATCTGATAAACACAGCCAGGTATATCAATAAAATTGGACAGGTCGGGCACATCTTTTCTTTCGTGCTCAAAATCCACAATGCATTTTGTCATGTCAAGAGTGCTATTAATCATTTCATTAAGCTTAATAAATACTTGGTTCTTTGATGATTCCGAAAGCTGAGTTTCGATTGCAGGTAGCCCCTGCAAAGTAGCCATGATCTTTGCGAATTTGTCCGATCGTTGGATCCGATCGAGATGCCAGAAGTCCGCATAATGACTGCCAGTGCTGCTAGAGTGATCACTGATTTCCCTACCCAGGAGTAGCTTGATAATTCTTGGAAGATGGTCTCCATTGTTCCCTGCACATTTTTGGTGTCCAAGGCCTTGCAAGTAATCTGAGGTAATGAAACTTCAGAGCTGTAATGTAACAAGTTGCACGATAGAAAAAAAAGTTGCATCAGGACTCGAAAAGGATTTACATGCACTGTGGTAAACTAGATATATATTTAGGGTTTTTTAAGGAGCCTGCAATTTTAAGTGAAAATACCATAAACAGCTTTGCATTTTTATTTTAATCCGGGTTCCTTCTCAGCGTTGAGGATTCACATGGGAGAGAAAAACTTAAACTACTCATGCAAATCCTCCCTGATCAACTTTACACTACCTCAACCGCCTAGATACACCTCACACGGGTCAACTTTTTACGCTCCTGTTAAGAGTTTGTCATTACTAAAAATAAAAAGACGATAAATGTAGGGAAATTTCTCGATGAGAAAACTGATATGATTAAGGTTTGATTGCAAATTAAATAGGAAAAAAACAATCGCTAGACAAGAGTTCTTCCTGCCCAATAATTTTAGTGAACTAATCGTATTTAGTTCTCGTTATACAAGCCCTAAAGAACAAGGGTTCGGTATATGCTTTAGTTTAGCATAATATTTGTTAAGCGTATAAATAAACTTATAAATAGTCTTTATTTCTATTTGTATTTATTTTCTAATAGAAATAGGTTTTGCATATATATTTTCTTTTCTAGTAGAAATAAGTTTTACATATATATTTCTATTTATAATTTTTTCCTAATAGAGTAAGTTTTGCATATATTTTGTTATTTTGTTTCCTAATTCCTTACTTATATACTTATGTATATATTTACAACCTCTCAATGAAAGTTATTACTTTAGCCTTTCACAATTAAATCTCTTCCTCCATGGTATCAGAGCTCTTTTGAAAGGTCTTGAGGTTTCCTAAGCCAATGCTATCCACATATTTTTCCACCAGCCCTCATCACCCCTCTTACGTTCCTATGGCTTCCCAAGAGTCCCAATTCACCTTGAAGTCCATTAACATAGAACTTGATGGTCCGAATTACACCTGCTAGGCCAAGTCTTTGACCTCGGTTCTCAAGGGTATGGCACTTTGGAAAATTGTAATAGGAGCCTCAGCTAATCCCTCAATATAGGCTAATGCATCTTATTCTAACATTGAACTATGGGAGCACAAAAATTACTTTGTCATCTCTCTCATTCGCATGAACTGTTCAAAGGTGATTGCTATGTCTCTTACAGATTCAGATTCCGCCAAAGACGTTTGGGATACACTTAAATCAACTTATTTGCAAAAAGATCTTACTCATCGATTTCAATTGGAATCAGAGATTCATCAAGTTCATCAAGGTAACTCACAGAGCATATCAGATTTTTTCACACAAATGACTATTTTATGGGAATAGTATTATCTTACTTTACCCGAGACCTTAGTTTCAAATAAAGAGTTTAAATGTTATTTGAAAGAAGAAAAAAGAAAAAAACCTTTCAATTTCTTCATGTGCTCAATGGTGATTTTAAATATCTTAAGAGGTTTATCATCCATCGATCTCCACTACCATATGTTAAAGATATTCTGCCTGAATTAATCTTTGAGCAAACTCGTCAAAACAAGGTTCTTGATGGTGCTACTAATTCTGCTCTTGCTCTTACATCTAAAACTCATGGTAATCATCAATCAGGAGAACTTAAAAGTTATTGCAATTATTGTCGGAAAATAGGGCATACTAAATAGAATTGTCTTTGTTTGCAATGCAAGAATCAACTCACTAACCCCAAAGCCATGGCTGCCATGTCATCCATCAACCCACCAGCTTCAGTCCCCTCTCTTGATGGCTTGTTTTCCATGAGCCAATTGCAAACTGCAGTTTAAGGAATGGTTGAAAATATTGCTAATCAGATTATGCAGAAAGAAGGTAATTCTATTGCAACTTCTGCAACCATTACTCCAGGTATGCCTCATGAACCCTTATGGTTTTTAGATTCAGGTGTGTCAAATCATATGACCATTTTACCTAATCTTTTTTGCCCAAAATTTCCCATATCTCCAAATATTTCTATTGTCCACACTGTAGATAATTCATCTCTTGTCACCAAGCAAATTAGTACAATTCAATCACCTAAATTGACATTACCACATGTTCTTTATGTGCCTTAATTAACTATGAATTTGATATCAATTTCCCAACTTTGTAATCAAAATCTGCGAGTTTATTTTAACCAAAACACTTGTTATATACAAAACTTGCGGATTGGGATGCTATGTAAGAAGGGGTGTAAGTTTAGTCATCTCTATCGCCTTGATTATCTCCATGTTCCCATTAGCTCACCTCAACTTACCACCTCTGTGTCTCTTTCTCTCTAGCATGATCGCTTAAGACACCCCTCCATATCAAGAATAAAGACTTTAGCTAATAATGGTAGTTTAGGCTTTGTTTCTCCAACTTCAAAATTCAATTGTCAAAATTTTATTTTGGGAAAACAACATTTTATTCCTTTTCCTTTGAGTAATTCATGAAGTAAAGCACCTCTCGATTTAATCCATAGTGATGTTTAGACCACTTCTGAACCTTCTCTAAGTGGATCTAATATTATGTCTTGTTTATTGATGATTATTCTCAATTTTATTGGTTGTTTATTTTATGCCAAAAATCTGATGTTTATGATGCATATCTCAAATTCACTACCATGATATACATACAATTTCAAACTCGCATTAAGTTTTTTCGATCGGATTCGACTGGGGAATATCGCTCTAAACGCTTTCTTGACCTACTTTCCTTACATAGCACTTTACCATAGTTATCATGTCCACATACACCTCAATAAAATGGTGTCTTTGAAAGAAAACACCAACATATAATCAAAACAGTTCGCACACTTCTCCTCACATCAAAACTATCATCTCACTTTTGGGGGGAAGCTGCTCTTACAACTATGTATCTCATCAATCACACACCTATACCACTTCTAAATGGCCAAATGCCCTATGAACTTATCTATGGTGCTCCTTCCAACTATACTCATCTTAGGAAGTTTGAGTCAACTTGCTTTGTCCTACTACCACAATCAGAATGTCCTTCAAAACTCTCCCCTAAGTCTTAATTATGTATCTTTGTAGGGTACGGGATAGAACACAAAGGGTATCGTTGTTAGGATCCTTAATCCAACCATATAAGGGTTAATCGGGATGTCATTTTTTAGGAAAATACACCTTACATGTTAGTACCAAAAAATTCCACATCTACCCCACCTACATACATTGATCCTTTTACTAAATACTACTCTCAATTTCCCTCACCTACTTCCCCTACCAAGATCGACATCCTATCACCACATGTTGTCGCTGATCCACCCTTGGCCAAACCAGCACCTTTACTTGTGGAGCATCTCTTGGCCCCACCATCTTCGCTCAGGTATCCCTCTCACACTCAAGCCTCACCCCCCAACTTATCAGATTATGATTGCCATGCAATTTCTTCTTTTAACGCACATGAACCACAAACTTATAAGGAGGCATGTGTACATACTCATTGGGTCAAGGCTATGCAATTAGAATTACTTGCCTTACATAAAACTACTAGTTGGGAACTCACCTCTTTCCCTCTAGGAAAGTCAATTGTTAGATACTGGTAGGTATATAAGGTCAAGACTCGTGCTAATGGATCCATAGAACGCTACAAAGCTCATTTAGTAGCCAAAGGTTTTACTCAGGAACATGATCTTGATTATGACGAGACTTTTGCTCATGTTGCTCGCATGACTACTATTAAAGTTTTTCTTACTCTAGCTGCTTTATAAAACTGGGATCATCATCAAATGGATGTCAAGAATGCTTTCCTCAATGGTGATCTTAAAGAGGAGGTGTATATGGAGCCTCCATAGGGACTTTGAGGTTCAGTTAGGGCAAGTGTATTGTCTCAAAAAGGCACTATATGGTCTTAAATAGGCTATTCATGCCTAGTTTGAAAATTTTCATTCTACTGTCCTTCAGTTTGGTTTCCAGCAAAGTCTTAATGATTATGCCCTCTTTATCCGTCGTACTACACATGGTGATGTGTTTATATTGCTTTAGGTGGATGATATGATTTTGACAAGAAGTGATATTCAAGGCATCTCCAAAGTCAAGCAGTACTTGGCTCAGGCATTTGAAATGACAAATATGGGTCAATTAAGCTACTTCCTTAGTATTGAGGTTACTCAAAGTTCTAGTAGGTATTTTATCTCTCAAATGAAGTATTCCTCCGAAATTCTTCGCCTTCCTCACTTTAGCGATGATAAAGTCTATGACACTCCTCTTGTTATCAACATTAAACTACAGACAACAGATGGTGATTTGCTCTCCACTCAAACTCTTTGTCATCTGTTAGTGGGCATGCTTACTTACCTCACCATTACTCACCTGGATATTACTCATGTAGTTCATGTGGTATCTCAGTTCATGGCTACACCTTGGTCCATCCATTATGCAACTATCTTATATATTATTCGCTATCTGCATGGTACTTTGCATCATGGATTATTATTGTCATCTTCATCACTTCCCACTCTTATTGCCTATTTAGATGTCGTTTGGGCTGATGATATAATTGATAGGCATTCTACTGTTGGATACTTGGTTTTTCTAGAGAACTCTTTAATTTCCTAGTAAAGCAAAAAGCAAGACACTATTTCTCGCTCTAGTACTGAATCAGAGTATTGTGCACTCACGGATACAACTGCCGAAGTTCTTTAGCTTTGGCGACTTCTTGCAGACTTTGGCATTTCCTTCTCTACTCCTACCTCTATTCACTATAATAGGAAGAGTGCAATCTAAATTACCCATAATGATGTCTTTCATAAGCAAACTAAACATATTGAGTTGGACTGTCATCTTGCTCGCCATCACTATCAGCTTGGCAATATTGCTCTTTCGTATCTCAATAGCCATGACTAGTTGGCCGATTTATTGACTAAAGCCCACTCCACTCATCGCTTTAGCTACTTACATGACAAACTTCAACTACTGAAGCTTCCAGCACCTAAAGTTTGAGGGGGAGTAGCATGTTAGGCATGTAAATAGGCGTATAAATAGCTTTTATTTCTATTTATGATTCTTTCTTAGTAGAAATAGGTTTTGCATATATTTTTTTATTCAGTTTCCTAATTTCTTACTTGTATACTTGCATATATATTTAGAACCTCAATGAAAGTTATTACTTTTGCCTTTCACAATTGAATCTCTTCCTACAATATTTACCAAAATATGAATGTCAAAAGAAAGCTATACTTGACAGCCAATTTCACTAATTGCAACACAGGTTGGTTGAACCCTTGTCTCGGAGGAGTTAACACAACATTTCGACTAGGCCCTTGAGAAGCACCACCCTATAGAGATCACAAAGAGAAAAACCAAATATTGAATAAATATACAATTAAGTTTGCATGTGATCTGATTTCGTTTTCTTGTAGGAAAGGAGAATCTTTGTGCTCATCCAACTTATTACGTCTTAGTTATTGATAAATGTAATATTTCATATAACTTATACGTTATTAAATATCCAAATATTAAATTTATGCCCATATATATATATATGCGTGGGTGCCGAGAACATATATAAAAATATTCCTTTTGACATCATATTTTTGGCTTCAACAAGTGTATAAAATTTTACATTAATTTCTTCGTTCCATTGAGGGTATGGAGTAGGTAAAAAGAATGGTATAGAAGAACTTTTTCTTAATTAATTACTGTCAACTGTTAAACTGGAATTTTTCTTTTTTTCCTCTCCACCGATATACCGTAGAAATTCTTTGTCACACCACTCACAGCTATTTAGAAAAAATAAAATTTATGTCACAGTCACACCTTTGGTTACATGTGATGAAGAAGCTTGGGACCCGACTTTAATCGTCTAGAGCAAACCAACATATCATTTACATATTAAGTTCTACTTTGAAGAATATAATAATATGTAACACATTGTGTCTCCTTTTTATATTTTTTTACCTTAGGGTTAACAACATTATATGTAAAATTCACAAAAATTTAGTTGTGTATAACATTCGAATAATTAAAAAATTATACTAAAAGCCTTAAACATACCCTGCATAAAATTATATTAAAAAATAATCATGTGAAAAGCAAATAATAAAAAAAATATTAAATAAATAATAAAATAAATTAAAATCATAGACTTAAGATTATCAAATGAAAATTCTGAATAAATATTTATGCTCAAAATAATTTAATCAACTTAATTATAAAATTTCATACTAAAACACCAAAATTAATAAAATTAAGTAAAGTACCACATAAGACAAATGAACATGATAGATTAATTTTTTTTTTTCTATAGGGCATGAGTCTTCTGGAGGAAGTCTTGCATGATCTACAATACATCGGATAAATAAGAGAGAGAGAGAGAGAGAGGAGAAGACAAAGACGAAGACAAGAGAGAGACAGAGAGAGGAGAAGATAGAGATGAAGATGAAAACAAAGGAGAAAAGGAAAAAAGTAGAAAAAGAAAAACGCAAAGAAAAAAACTTTGTAACTTCTACATCAAATCTCTAAATCACAAATCGAGACCACCAATATGATCCTCGAGGTAAGCTCTACGAAACTAGACTAGTTTTTCATAAAATAAGTTTTATTTTCGAAATTTAAATATAATTTTAATAAATATATAAAAATAGAATTTAGCTTAAAAATAATTAAAATAACTAAAAATAGATAAGATAAGATGATATCCATCATGAATAGTGCATAATAGCATGTTTTTTTATATTTTTAAGAGAAGAAAATTATCATATATATTTACCTGAAGATTACTACGAAAAATAAAAAATGAGATTCAATTGAGTGGAAACTTTATAATATTATATTATTGTGTTTAATGTGAATAAATGACTTTTTATCATGTTTGGCTTATTATCCCCTATTTTCTGCTCATATATATATATATAAATGTGGGCTGTTTGCTTAGGCATGTATATATGTTGCGTGTGTGCTGGTGCTGGTGCTGGTTTGAGTGTGTGTACGTGTTGGCCCACGGGAAGAATCCGGCGAATGACGAAGAGCTCGCGGTAAGGAATTCGACGACGTGAAGAGGAACAGAGTTGCGCATATACGTTGGTGTGTTTTATATGTATATATGTATAAAAAAGGAGCGGCGGTGGGGGGGGGGGGGGGGGGGGGGGGGGGGGGGGGGTGGGTGGTCGTGGTTGGGGCGGGGAGGAGAAGAATTCATTGCAGGGGCAAGAGGGGGGCATGAGCCATCAGGTGGAATCAAGGGCAAACAAATATTTATATAATATACTATATATAAAAAAGAAAGAAAGAAAGAAAAGAAGAGGAAGAAATCAGCACGTGGAAAGGGAGTAAGGGAGACAAGCTGATGGAGGTACATTGTAGAGAACACAGAGGTGTACATGGCCTAAGAGCACGGCCGTGTATAATCTTACACGGGTACAAGCACGGCCAGAGACACGACCGTGTGTTCCAGTATAATTCCCATAGAAGCTTACACGGGTACAGGCACGGCCAGAGATACGGCCGTGTGTTTCAGTATAATTCTCATAGAAGCTTACACGGCCTAAAGGCACGGCCGTGTATGCGACCGTGTACTGCGCTCGCCACATGCCCAGAAACATACACGGCTTAAAGGCACGGCCGTGTATGCAATAAGTTATAGACGTGTATATCATTATTTATTTCCACGTGTACGCTTAGATTTTCCCCTTTTAGATATTTTACGAGGGAGTATATATACTCTTTTGTCAGACATGTTAGGATTACATCTTATTTTATATCTTGGAATACATCTCATGAGAGAACTTTCTCCATTAACGGTTGTGCGCAACCATTGTGTGTGTGTAAGATTCATTCGTTGAGTGATTCTCTTGCTTCTCTACGCTAACTCGCTACGTCAGTTGGTATCAAAGCAAGGAAAATTTCCTGTGGACATGTCAGGTGATGGTAGTTCAGGAGGCAGTCATGTTCCGGACGTTGCTCGGGATATGGAAACTCTACGAACCGAAGTGCAGGCTCAAAGGGTAGTGTTGGATACTATGGATCATAGACTCCGGCGTTACGAACAGCGCTTTGATGATCTGGTTGAGCGTTTCAATGCGATGGGAACCAATATGAACAGGGATAGAGACGTTAGGGGAGTACGACCCGGGGCAAATCCTGCTCTTGGCGTTCCTATCAATAGACCTATCACTGCGAATCAAAGGGTCCAAGTGTGTGATGTGGATTCTGATGAGGAAGACGATTGGCTGGTCGGAAATCAACAACCACAGCGGAGAGGATATGGTGGTGGTGGATACCGTAGGAATCACCATAGATATGATCAAGGAGACACCAGCGATTTCAAATTAAAGGTAGATATACCCTCTTTTACCGGTAATTTGAATATTGAGGATTTATTAGATTGGCTAGCAGAGGTAGACCGTTTCTTTGATTATATGGAAGTGCCGGAGGATCGTAGGGTGAAGTTAGTAGCTTGTAGGTTGAAAGGAGGGGCTTTGGCATGGTGGGAGAGATTATAAAATAGGCGATATAGAGAGGGTAAGCAACCGATGCAGACGTAGTATAGGATGAAACAGACGATTCAAAGGGATTTCTTACCTCCTGACTACGAACAAATACTATTTCAGCAGTATCAGAAGTGTAGACAGGGTCCGAGGACGGTGTATGAGTATAGGGCGGAATTCATGAGATTGGCTGAGAGGAATGATCTTAGGGAGAGTGAAGGGCAGCAGGTGGCTAGATATCTGGATAGGCTGAAGTTGCAAATTAAGGAGAAGATAGGGGTTCATGTTTTGCGTAATGTCAATGAAGCGAAAAACATGGCTATTTAGGCAGAGATGATGCTGCAAGAGAAGACCAATAGGTTTGATGGGGGTAACAGAAGGTTTAAGAATGAGGGATTCAATACAGCCGGTACAAATAAAGGGAAGACTGTCCAGGAAGTACCAAGTGGGGCTAACGATAAGAGAGATGATAGAGTGGTAAACAGGAGGCCAATGGAGACTAAGGAAACACCTAAACAGAACAACCCCTATGCTAAACCAGTTATGGGAAAGTGCTATAGGTGTAATCAACCGAGCCATCGATCCAATGAGTGCCCTAGTAGGAGACCAGTCAATGTTATTGACAGAGGGAAAGATGATGAGGTGTGTTGTGAACCGGATGGAGGAGATGAGTTTTATGGTGATGATGACTATGGGGACGACGAGGAGGCATACGTCATCAGAAAACTGATGTTAGGACCAAAGTGTGATGAGAAGACCCAGAGACATCAGTTGTTCCGCACCAGATGTACTATTGATGGTCGGGTGTTTGATTTGATTGTAGACAGTGGGAGTTGTGAGAATATCATTGGTAAAGAAACGGTGAAGGTATTGAACTTGCCGACTAAAAAACATCCGAACCCATACACTATTGGGTGGATTAAAGCAACTGAAAAGATCGAAGTCACTGAGTGATGCAGGGTACCTTTCTCTATAGGGACGTATAGGGACGAGGTCTATTGTGACATCGTGGATATGGATGCATGCCATCTTCTGTTTGGGAGGCCTTGGCAGTTTGATGTTGATGCCAAGCATGAAGGAAGGGAGAATGTTTACCGGCTAGAGAAGGATGGGGTAAAGTTCACTCTTCTACCTCTTAAAGTGACACACCGCTCTAAAGCTTCTAAAGTGGAAGGGCGTTCCTTCCTCACTATCACCCAATCTGAGAGGGAGATGGAGGAAGCAATTAAGGAGGCGCAAATAGTCCATGCGCTAATTGTTCGCCAGGTGATGACAGTGGAGGAAGACCAAAGTAGTGCTCAGGAGTTGCCAGACAGAGTGAAGGAGCTATTGAAGGAGTTTAAGGAGATAACACCCGAGGAGTTACTTGATGGATTACCTCCCATGAGGGATATCCAGCATCACATTGATCTGATTCCAAGAGCTAGTCTACCTAACCTTCCACATTATAGAATGAGTCCAAAAGAAACAGAAATATTGCAGGGAAAGGTGCAGGAGCTACTCCAGAAGGGATTCATCAGGGAGAGCATGAGTCCTTGCACAGTGCCCACCTTGTTAACTCCAAAGAAAGATGGGAGTTAGCGTATGTGTGTTGACAGCAGAGCAATCAATAAAATTACCATTGGTTACAAATTCCCAATACCAAGGTTGGAGGGCATGTTAGATTGTTTGAGTGGGGCTAGGCTTTTCTCCAAGATCGATCTGAGAAGTGGCTACCATCAAATTCGAATTCGACCAGGGGATGAGTAGAAGACAGCCTTTAAAACCAAAGAGGGCCTATATGAATGGATAGTCATGCCTTTTGGCCTTAGCAACGCCCCAAGCACCTTCATGCGTATTATGAATTAGGTACTTAAACCCTTTTCTGATCAGTTTGTAGTAGTTTACTTCGACGATATCTTGATCTATAGCAAAACTGGGGAGGAACACATTAATCATGTGAGGGAAGTGTTGAAGGTTCTAAGGGAGAACAAGCTATTTGTGAATTTGAAAAAATGTGTATTCCTCTCTAGGAGGTTGCTGTTTTTAGGGTTTGTTGTTAGTGGTGATGGGATTACTGTGGATGATGAGAAGGTAAGAGCTATTAGGGAATGGCCTATTCCTAAAACCGTAAGTGAGTTGAGAAGTTTCCCGGGGTTGGCAAGTTTCTATAGACGGTTTATTAGACATTTCAGTACCATTGCTGCACCTATGACTGAGTGTCTAAAGAAAGGGAAGTTCCAGTGGAATGATGAAGCTGAAGGTAGTTTTGGGTTACTGAAAGAAAAGTTGTGTAATGCACCAGTTCTTGCATTACCTGACTTCGATAAATTGTTTGAAGTTGATTGTGATGCAAGTGGGGTTAGAATAGGGGCAGTACTATCTCAGGAAAGGAGACCCATTGCTTTCTTTAGTGAGAAGTTATGCGAGTCTAGGCGCAATTGGTCCACATACGACAAAGAGTTCTATTCAGTTGTGCGTGCTTTGAGGACCTAGGAACATTACTTAATGGGCAAAGAATTCGTGCTATATTCTGATTGTGATGCCCTTAAACACTTGAATAATCAAACCAAGATTAGCAAAGATATGCATGCAAGATGGATAAAATTTTTGCAGAAGTTCCCGTTTAAGTTGAAACATAAATCGAGAGTCTACAATAAAGTTGCAGATGCTTTGAGCAGGCGAGCCAGCTTATTGGTGACACTTCATACTGAAGTGGTGGGGTTTGAATATATAAAAGACATGTATGGGACTGATAATGATTTTAAGAATACTTGGGAGATGTGTCGGACAAAATAGCCTAGCAGTGACTTCCATATTTATGATGGGTATTTAATGAAAGGAAATCAACTGTGTATTCCAGAGTCTTCTTTGAGGGAGAAGTTGATTCGTGACTTACATGGGGGTGGATTAGCAGGTCATCTGGGAAGGGATAAAACTATTGCTGCAGTCAGTGATAGATACTACTGGCCACACTTGAGCCGTGATGTTGGGAGGATTGTAAAACGATGTTATACATGCCAAACGTCCAAAGGCCAGGCCCAAAACACTGGCCTCTACACTCCGCTCCCTGTTCCTGATAACATATGGGAGGATTTGTCCATGGACTTTGTCCTGGGATTGCCCCATACCCAATGGGGCGTTGACTCTGTTTTTGTTGTGGTTGACAGGTTTTCCAAGATGGCCCATTTTATCCCGTGTCGGAAAGTTGTTGATGCTCAGGTCATTGCCAAGTTGTTCTTCAAGGAAGTGGTACGCCTCCATGGGGTGCCTAAATCCATTACGTTAGATAGAGACAACAAATTCCTAAGTCACTTTTGGAGAACCTTATGGCAGTTGTTTGATTCCTCCCTGAACTATAGCAGTACAGCTCACCTACAAACGGATGGTCAGACAGAAGCAACAAATCGAACTTTGGGCAATCTAATTAGGAGTATTTGTGGTGAGAAACCCAAGCAATGGGATGTGGCTTTGGCTCAAGCGGAGTTTGCTTATAACAGTGCCGTTCACAGGACAACAGGCAAGTCCCCATTCTCTATTGTCTATACCAATACTCCTAACCATGCTGTGGATTTGATCAAGCTTCCAAGGGGTACTGAGTCCCACACAGCAACCAAGAACTTAGCGGATAGTTGGCAGAACACTACAGCTGAGGTGCGGGCGAAGATTGAGCATTCTAATGCTAAGTACAAAGCTGCAGCTAACAAGCATCGAAGGCGACAAGTGTTTTCAGTGGGTGATCAGGTTATGGTATTCTTACGCAAAGAGCAGTTCCCTGTTGGAAAATATAGCAAGCTTCAACCAAGGAAGTATGGTCCATACCAGATTGTGCAGAAAATCAATGATAATGCTTATGTGGTTGGTTTACCGAACACTATGGGCATTTCCAAAACATTCAATGTCGTTGATATCTTTCCTTTCTTCCTTGACGATGAGGCGTTATATCCAGCAGAGAACTCGAGGTCAAGTTCTTCTTTGGTGGGAGAGAATAATGGAGGTACATTGTAGAGAACATAAAGGCGTACACGGCCTAAGAGTACGACCGTGTATAATCTTACACGGGTACAGGCATGGCCAGAGACACGGCTGTGTGTTCCAGTATAACTCTCACAAAAGCTTACACGGGTACAGGCACGGCCAGAGACACGGCCGTGTGTTCCAGTATAATTCTCACAAAAGCTTACACGGCCGTATATGTGACCGTGTACTGCGCTCACCACATGCCTAGAAACATACACGGCCTAGAGGCACAGCCGTGTATGCGATAAGTTATAGACATGTATATCATTATTTATTTTCACATGTATGCTTAGATTTTCCTCTTTTAGATATTTTACAGGGGAGTATGTATACTCTTTTGCCAAACATGTTAGGTTTACATCTTATTTTATATCTCAGAATATATCTCGTGAGAGAACTTTCTTCATTAACGGTTGTGCGCAACCATTGTGTGTGTGTGAGATTCATTCGTTGAGTGATTCTCTTGCTTTTCTACGCTAACTCACTGCGTCAACAAGCTAGGTGGCATCTTTGTGTATATATATATATAATAATAAAATGTTGTTTTCTCTTAGAAACAAGAAAAATAAATAAATATGTATTCATAATAAATATATAATAATAGAAGTAAAACTTGTCAATTGTAAATAAATTTCAGAATTCTTTTAACCAGTTTTTTATGAATTGTGATTTTATGAGTGTTATTTAATGATTGTAAATACTTGATATTTGCTATATTTTTGCCATTAATGTGATTATATCTTGTATGATAGCCTTGAAATAATAAACTAATTATTCCAACTTAAATAAAATTTGATATGCATTACACAAGACATTGCATTATGTTAAAAGTCATCACTACTATAGGATGCATCGAAAGTAATTAGAGAATTATTGTTCCGCCAAGTGTAAACTAAGTGATTAGAGGATTATTGTGCCTTGACGGTTACAAGTCTAGTCTATCCTTAAGGGTGTTTATTTCTCGGTGTGTGAGTAACACTTGAGTTGGCTTGGAGTGTGAGTAACACTAAAGCTTATGACATTAAAATTAAGAAACAATTTCTAATAAAGAGATAAGAGTAATTAATTAATTGTGAGACCTAGGCACTAATGGTATTATCCGAATCTTCAACCCAAAGTCAAGAGGGTTGTAAACCCCAGAATTCACGTTAGTTACTAGAAAGCCGCGTGCGATGTTACATTCATATGGTTACTCATGCATAGCATATGATTTGAAAACTTGCTTGAAATTGATTAAGCTTATAAACATTATTGAGATATTGCACTCCTATCTCACTAGGCAATTTAGCTCACCCTCCCATAGATTGTTTGATGTAGGTCATGTAAACTTACCAAATAGGCATTGTAGCGACCCACCTACTAGGTTTGATTCTTAAACCTGTTCCAATATTCTTGTAACTATCCTTGGTACCTGTAGGTGGGTTGCTATGCCGTCTTTGAATTAGAGATAAGGCAAATTCTGCTAATATTGAACCTGTAACTCCAACCTATATGAAATTTTATAAACGTCCTGTAAAATGGCGCTAACAGCGCTATCATTTCATATCCACATCATATCTAAACACATGTACTTAAAATTTCCTATCACATCATACATCATATATATATACCATCGGGATCTGCATTCCCGGTAAGTAGGCATAGCCCATGATTAATCCTATAGCCTTAAGTGGCTCAAAAGATTACAAATCCAACCTTATACACACAAATATTTACATTACAATCTGAAGATTAACACCTATAGATCTTATTACAAATAACAGAGGTTCCAAAATGAAACTAATGGCTTCTTTGCCTCCATTGACGCTCTCCAAAAACCCGAGTCTCCAATAACTTATTCTTCAGTACCTGTACCTAAGGTTAGCAAAAAAACTAACCCCTCAGCTTCTTAAGAAGCAAAGTGAGTATAAAATTAAGCAACCCAATAAAAACAAACAACAAAATCACAAAATGGTAATCAACAATATTATCAAATACCTCGAAGTGATTACTCAAGCAAGCAAGTTTTCAACTTAAGTTATACTCGCAAGAAACCTAATTCAATTTATTATATTTTAACATCACCATGATCTTACTTAGTGATATTTTCCCTATAATTCCATTTTTGCTAAACTCATAACCTTTTCATTAGAGACCATTTCAATCACTCCTGTTTACTCACAGGTCACAAATATTTTTCAGTTAATCCAGGCAAAGCCTGTCAACTGGTAGATAAACTAACCTCATGTACTTTTCAAAACTTAACGTTTTCCCAACCAATTAAGACATCCTTATATACTCTTTTTAGTTAGAAACATTTAGCTCGCCTTTCACCTGCCTCAAACAAAAGGGGTGACCAGATCCCCATAGGTCACTAAACCGAGCCGATCCGTCGACCGTGCCTCAAACCCATCCGGGTCAACTCAAAGGTCGTACCATAAACTTACTAGGCTGGGAATAGGACTTTTCTTACATTAAGTGTTTTAGGTTAGTAGGTACTTATAGCCTAAATCCCATTTTATTATCCACTTAGATATTTCATCGTTACCAAGACAACAATAGTATGAACTCAACCAGTCATATAAACCCCATCTAATAAGCTAAAAATAACCCAGCATTACATCACAATCATCAAGCATTCGATAATTTAAGTTCATTACATCACATACAATCAGGAATAGTATAATCAAATCCTGCGCCCAACTCTCATTCTAGGATTTTCTAAAATGTTCCCTTCTTTTTTTCTCATAATCCAATCATATCATGACACACAACTAGCCATCAGTAAACCAATATAATTCAACAATCCTCCTGCATTGATCACAATAAGTGATCATACAGGGTAATTTCAGCCAACAACAAGTAGTCTACATTATCAATCACTTGTACCCAAGAGAAAAGTTAAGGGGGTACTCACCTGAAACAATATATGCCAATCCAAACAGTCGCACCATCCAAGATCCTTTGTCCTCCTTACTTAACAGGAATACCTGAATCATCAGTATACCAATCAATGTTATGAATCATCAGTATACCAATCAATGTTACCTCATTCGCTCTATTGAACCCTAAATTGCTAATTCAGTATTCCAAACCCTTAAACTCCATCCTAACCTCGTATAATCCACCATTTTCCTAAAATTTCTAATTCATATACATACAGGTATACTACGCTCTATTATATATTAATGTAATTAAATTTCAGCATAATTTTATATTGAATCGTATAGTTCTAAATTATCACGATCTTGCACCGAACACTCCCGTTTTTGTTTCGTAACTAACCCAAGCTTCTCAAAATCATATTATGCTTCAATGAACCTCAACGGAACATCAAATTCAACTAATCAAATCAAATTCTCTAATTTTGCTAAGGATTTAATTCGGCCAGAACAGGGTAATTAGCTTGAAAAATTCACTACAAATAGAAAACGACTCCAATCTGAAAAATTATTGATTTGGTGATCTAATAAATCATATAAGGATCTTATATACTAAAAATTACATCAAAAATACATCATTTGACCTATTTAATTTTCAATTTAATTTACGACCAGAATAGAGCATTTCTTAAGGAGCACATATTTTTTAATCAAATTTCAGAAAAATAAAATTACCACATTAATATGCATACAAAATTATGCCAGAATACCAAAAATCATAATTTTTAATCAACATTTGATATTTTTAACAAAAATAGAAAATTCCGGGCGTTACCGGGGGCTGCTCCGTTCACCGGCCTCCGGCCACCAACGCCGGCAACCACTATGTCGGCCGGAATCCTCTCCCACCCAAAACCTTAACCCTAGCTTGGCCTAGAAGAAAATTTACCCTACCCCCTTTGAACGAATAGACAAAATTCTCTCTACTTAATTTGATTTTTTGTTCTTCAATTTCTTCAAATTCTTGTTGCATCCTACTTCAATCTTGTTCTTCTTCCTATCCTGATGATTGCATGTTGGAAATTCCAACTTCAATTTGCCCAGAAAATTTGGATGAAATGGAGAGGGTTTTGGTTTCTTTTTTTTTTCTAATTTTTGATGATTTGATTTTTCTCTCTCTATTCTAATTTATATATATATATATATATATAATATTACTTAATTTTGCTGACATTGAGGGTGTTGTTCTGTATTTGTTTATTTTTTTTTCCTTCCTCTTTTATTTATTTTCTTTTTAGCTATAATATAATATATTATGTACATTTTTTTTACATATATATATATATATATATGCCCATATAATTCATATTATTATTATTATTTTTATATATATTTATTTTATTTTGTTTTTAGCATATAACATATATATACATATATATATATATATTGATTTTACTTTACACATACACACACACATATATATATATATTATTTTAATTTTAACATTATTGCTTAAGTTTAGGTCCTCACAGGCATCATATTTCGGTAAGTATTTTGTCGCGAAATTTCTAGGATAAGAAATAAGGGTTAAGAGTTAGAATAAACTTCGCCGGTAAAATATAGATGGACAGATGTTGAAATTATTTTAAATCTAGATAGGTGAAATTTTCCATCTATATTAGGGTAGAACTTGAATGAGACCTACCTCCAAGATATTATTGTGATCTATTCTAATGAATACGGAATAGATGGAATGAGATAATGGAATGCTATAGGCATTCAGTTTTGTAAATTATTGTACTTGAATAGGTTAATTTATCTTGTTAAGATATGTATTAGTAGAAAGTAATTAGAGAATTATTATTCTGCCAAGTGTGAACTAAGTGATTAGAGGATTATTGCGCCTTAACAGATACAAGTCTAGTCTATCCTTAAGAGTGTTTATTGTTCGGTGTGTGAGTAACACTTGAGTTGGCTTGGAGTGTGAGTAACACTAGAGCTTATGACATTGAAATTAAGAAACAATTTCTAATAAAGAGATAAGAGTAATTAATTGATTGTGAGACCTAGGCACTAATGGTATTATCTGAATCTTCAACCCAAAGTCAAAGGGGGTGTAAACCCTAGACTTCACGTTAGTTACTAAAAGGCCGCGTGCGATGTTACATTCATATGATTACTCATGCATAGCATATGATTTGAAAACTTGCTTGAAATTGATTGTGCTTATAAAAATTATTGAGATATTGCACCCCTATCTCACTAGGCAATTTAGCTCACCCTCCCATAGATTGTTTGATGTAGGTCATGTAAACTTACCAAATAGGCATCATATTTCGGTAAGTATTTTGTCGTGAAATTTCTAGGATAAGAAGTAAGGGTTGAGCATTAGAATAAACTTCGCTGTAAATTTATGGTAAAATATAGATAGACAGATGTTGAAATTATTTTAAATCTAGATAGGTGAAATTTTCCATCTATATTAGGGTAGAACTTGAATGAGACCTACCTCCAAGATATTATTGTGATCTATTCTAATGAATACGGAATAGATGGAATGAGATATTGGAATGCTATAGGCATTCAGATTTGTAACTTATTGTACTTGAACAGGTTAATTTATCTTGTTAAGATATGTATTAGTAGAATTCTTAGATAACATTATTTTCTCAAGAATTCAATGTAGGAATAAAATTTATAAAACTTATGTATGTTTTTCTATTTTACTATTTTGGTAAGCGATTTCAATTTTCTACAATCTTGGTCGACCGTGAAATATGGGAATCCATAGTTATATTCTTATTATATAATTATATAATAATATAATTAATTGTAATCATTTAAATAATTATTTAAAGTCTTACGACCTCTGACTTGCAAGACGATTGCCATGTTATGGGTATACACGTGACATGATGGTTTTTAGTGAAAACTACCGAGCCCTCTTTAGGACGTGACATTATCCACAACTCCAGTTGCATTTTGTGTTAGGGTTGGCGCACAAGAGAAAGTTAAGTTAAAAGAGGAAGAAAAATAAAGGCATAAGATTTATCATGGTTCACTCGTTAACTAGGGCTATGTCCAGCAAAGCATTCCACTATAATTAGCACCCCACTCTCTCGTTCTTATCACATAATTACAAATGAAAAAGAGAATATATAGTAACAACTATTCATGAGCCCAAGTCCAAACTTTTAATGAATAAATATGAGTTTAATTGTTAAAAACACTTTGGTATCTAAGAGACGCTGCTCCCTTGAGACTCCACCAGAGCGACTTCTCCAAATCCTACCCACTCAGTGTGGAGTGAGACCCACGTGCTTTGAGAGTATGAGCCACACCCCAATACCTTGGAGAAGGTTCTCAATGAGAGTAAAGGGAGAATGAGTCACCACCATCTCTTTCATGAGCTTTTGGTCGTCGAAAATGGCAAGCGACTTGTTCAACATGCTCTGGATGACCACCAACTCTCGAAAGATACAAATATTATTATTTATACCGTAAACCTGGCCGATGGCGATCTGGCTGGCCATTACTGATGAATCCACTCAAAGAGAGCTGAGATGGGTTGAGATAACAAGACACAGTAGTGATTGTGTAGGAAACAGAGGGCACTTCAAAGTAAGAAGAGAAGATGTGGTGTGTTTTGTGAGAATAATTGGGTGGTGCTCTGCTCTATTTATAATGATAAGGATGAATATGGAAAGTTAAAAAAAAGAGAGAGAAAAAAAAAAAGAGAGTAATACTCACGTGGGAAAGTACTTGTCATTTTACGTTTGAAATTGTTTAAGATAATTTACAGTTTTACATATATTTTATTTTAAAAACATGTAGAAAGTTTCTTCATGGAGTGTCTATATTTTTTACAAGCCAATGATAAAAGAAATAAAATAACATATATATCCATTTACAAACCACAAATGAGAAAAAAAAATTAACACACTAAGTTTGTGGAAACTATATTTTCAGAAATTTAAGTTCTTTCTTCATTATTTTTGTTTTGAAAACTATATTTTCAAATTTCTTATTTCAAGATCTAAATTTTTAAAAATGAGTTAAAATAGTTAAACTATGTCAATTAATATCTCATAATAGCATTACATAAGAATTGAGGCTCGTTTTAGAAGATTTTAACATCATGAGACTTTGTCCTAATCTCATCAAACAACAGTAGAACATAGTTAAGCCATTGAGGTTCGAAGCATAATGGCTTTGGTTGAATTTCCCTAAATAAGGGTTGGACGAAGTCCTAAAATAGAAGCTGCTTTACAAATTGGTGCTTTAGCAAACTATAGCCGTATTTGTAAAGTAATTTCCTTCATGTTTTTCCATCTTTAATTTGTTAAGCTCTAACCACTCTTACTAATAATAAATTAGCTCAGATATTTGAGTTAGCTTGGTGCTTATGGCTTATTAATGTCGTATTAGTATAGCCTTACTCATTTTGGTGCATATTCTTACTCGTTGAACTCTTTTAAACCAGACTAATTAATGAACTTATTGAATGCATTTCTAGTTATTTTTTGCAGTAGTTTATTTTCAATGAGTAGCTAAACTTTTATTTAGGGTTTGTAATGTAGTATGGAGTTAGAGTTCTAAGGGTTTATGGATTCTAGATAAATGGTTTTTTTTTTTCTTTTCTTTTCGTTTAAACTAAAAATAATTTGTTAAAACTCGCTACTGTTCATTACTTTTCTTACTTTGTTCCATTTTAAAAAATAAATGCCAACTATAAAATCCTATAAAATATTTTAAAAGCTTTACTTTTAACGCATATAATCTTAATTTTAAAAAAATAACAGTTTAAAAAGAAAATCATATAAAATTTTGAAATAGATAATAAAATAAATTAAAATCATAGATTTATAATAGTTAAATAAAAATTCTAAATAAATACTTACTCCTAAAATAATTTATTTAGTTTAATCATAAAATTTTATGATAAAGAAATTAATATCCTTAAATAAATTACTTCTCACAATAAACGAACATAGAAAATCTAGAAATTAACTTTATATAAATAGGCATCTATGACCGACTTTCCTTAGTTTACTGTTAGAGATATCCACGAGCGAGAGAGGATAAGAACAGAAGAAAAGAAAAAGAGAAAATGAAAAAGACGGAAAGAAGAAAAGAGAAATTATCGTAGATTACACGTATGGCATCCAAATTATAATTTAGGATCATTTATACAATTCTTGAGGTAAGCGGTATAAAATTAAATTATATTTATATAGAAATTTTTCACTTTTAAAATTTAAATATAATTTTAAAACATATAAAATCAGGTTTTTAACTTAAAAAAATAACTAAAATTATTAAAAATATAAAAAATAAGATAATATTAGCATGAGTAGTAAAAAATAGTATTATTTTCTTATATTTTAAAAGAAGAATTTGATCATTCAAGAATATCTAAAAACTATTACACTTCTTAAAAAAAATAAGATTTAAATGAGTAGAAATTCTATAATATATTATTTATTTGTAATATGGTATATAGTATAAATGTATCTTTGTGTTTATATACTCATTGTGAAATTCACTTAAAATTGTCGTGGCCTTAATCCAAGCATATATAAGGATCGGTGATGAGTTGCATGCATGTGTGGGTTGCGTGGTGTGATGTGGTGTGTGCTCTATCGTGCCTTGTAGGTGCTGTGACTATGGACTATGTGGTGTGTGATCTCGGGTGTTCCGTCGCGTGGATAGAGTGCGAGTTGGTCGTGTGCTCTGTTTTGTGTTTTGTGGAGTACTCTGCTCCGTGTGCGCATGGTGCGATCGTGAGGGTGTGTGCTGGTGCGAGGAGAGTGCGAGCTGGTGCGGGGATGCGAAGTGGTGTTGGCCTATTGCGAGTGGAGCGTGTGTGCTAGTTCCTGGTGCGTGAAGTGGTGTTAGCCTGGTGCATGCGTGGCGTGGAGTGTGTGCAGGTTGCGAAAGGTGTGCGGAGTGTGTGCCAGTGCGTGAAGTGTGTGGTGTGGTGTGTGATCATGTGCGTGTTGGTTCCTGTCGCGTGGAGACTTGTGTGCATGTGTAGTGTGTTCCGTGTGGTGGTGTGGTCGTGAGTGCGAGAGTGTGCGTGTGGGGTGTTGTGGGCAAAGGGCTACAGGTCCGGTGGCTTGTGTGTGCAGGATGGTTGATCCGTGGAGGGGTATGTGGCTAATGCGTGGACTGGTGTGTGCGTGGTGTTGAGCATGCATGCCAAGTCGGTGTGTGTGTGTCGCAGGTGGTCCGAGAGCGTATGCGGTGCAATTCGTGTGGTGGTGTGGCTTGAGCATGCGAGTGGATGTGTGTGTACGATGAAGCCATGCGTGCGTGGGTTAGAGAGTGTGCGTCGGGGTGCGAGCACGGTGCGACCACGATTGTGTGCGCAAGATGAAGTCGGTTGAGCGTTAAACGAAGTCTGGCAAGCCATGAAGAATTCCAACGATGCCAATGGAGTTCAGTGAGAAAAAGATGGAATATGAATAGGAGTCGTGGAAATTAATATATATAAATATATATATAAAGAAAAGAAAAAAAAAAGAAAAAGGTAAGGTGACGTAATTACCATTGCGGAAATATATAAGAATATATAATAACTAAATAATAATAAAAGGGTAAACGTGACCTATTGATAGAAGATAAATTTCGAAGTCTTTGTAATCTATTTATCATAAAATATGATTTTAAATGTGCTATTCTATGATTGTAAATATGTGATGTTCTCCATATTTTGCTATTAATGTATAATTATACCTTGCATGATTATCCCAATGTAGACACACTATTTTTATTTTATTTTATTTTTAATCTTTTATTATTATTATTATTATTATTTTTTATAAACAAACTAAAATAAATGCAATATAGTTGCATTAAATAACCAAGGCACAGGCAAACAGTCTAATGAAAGATACACATGCATAATGATCCTTGGTCCCAAGTTCGAATCCATGCTCACACAAATGCACAAAATTTTTCTTCTTGACGAAAAACATGAGTTGAACTCATGTTTTCTTCTTTTAGTATTTTGCCTTACAATGAAAAACATAGGTTCAAAACACATTTTCCTTTTTTTCCCTCTTTCTGTTACAATGAAAAACGTGGAGTAAACCAACATTTTCATCATCTTCTACCCATGGAAGACTATGGGGAGCTCGGAAATTTTCTTTCTTTCTTTCTTTTAACATTTCAAAACTTATGAAAGATCAAACAACATAATTCAAGAAGCAAATAAGTTCCAGAATCAAATTAAAATGCAATAAAATCATTAATCAAAAAATTAAAATCTAAAAACGTTTCCACAATAATAAAAAATCTCTAACCTTCGGTCTTTCTTCTCCCCCAACCATTCAACCCACATTTGCCTATAAATAGAATTCCAACTTTGCTTGATGGAGGTTTTCTTTTTAAGGCAAAAAATTTTCTCAAAAGCTAAAACAATTTTTTTTCCGGTGACATTCTCTCCCTCTCTCTCTCTCTTAATTTTTTTTTTTCTCCAATCACTCAACTCTGATGTTCTGGTCAAGTTTCTCCGCTTCTAGACATTTTGGCCACCTCCATCACCGCCGTCCTTTGCTACCATCCATCATCGTCATTAGAAACTGTCTCCGGCAATCACGACCAGGTTCGTAAATTTTTTTTCTTCTTTTATTTATTACAGTATTATTATTTTTAGAAATAATAAAAAATAGTTATTATATATGTAAAAAAATTCTTAAAAGAATTTTTTTAATTAAATATTTTTATATATTAATTTTTTTTAATTATATTTTCATGAAAGAAATTTCTAGTTATTTTATATTTTAAGACAATTAGGGGAAAAATTATTTTTATGTACAATAAGACATTTTAGATTTTTCTTTTTTTAAAGAGTTATTGTAAAAAATTATTTTTAGTTATTTTATCTACTTTTAAAACATTATACAAAAATAAAGCATTTTTTCTAAAAAATATATTTTAGATTTAAAAAAACGATTATAAATTTTAAAATGTTTTATTTATTAAAAAAAAAAACATGTGAACTACCATAGGTTTAATCCCAAGCATCGGGTACGTAGGCACCCTTGGGGAGACCTCATTTGTAAAAAAAAATCTCTTCTTTTTCTTTTCTTCTTTTTTTTATTTTATTATTTATTCTTTCTTTCTTTCATTTCGTTTTCTTCTTAAAAAAAATGGAAGGTTAAAAAGTAGTAATGTAAAGTTTTAATAAAATAGCTCACGAACTCCAAATTTTCTGATATAATTTTTTTTTTTTACATAGACTAGTGGTAAAATTAAGACTAATCCGCTTAACTAGTCTTAATTTAACTTTTTTTTCCTGATTTCAATCGGATGACCACTTCTTTTCTTTTTCTAAAAAAAATTATATTTTTTTTTCTAATCTTAGTGGAGGATTTACATTAAATGAGCTAGGGTTTAATCTAAATTGGATTAGAAAAAAAAAACAAAAAAAAAATAGACTCGATAGGATGGCGACTCCACTAGGGACTTCGAACAAGTGGGCTAGCCACTTAAACCTTCCAAAATATTTTTGTAATACCTAAAAATTTTATTTATTGATTTATATAATATATATATATATATTACCACAAAGAGCTAAGGATAAGGATGGAATTTTAGAAAATTAGAAGGGGCAATTTGGAGATTTCGCGATAAGGATTATTTAATCCCAGATGACCTAACTTTTCTTCCTTTTCACTTCCTCACAGTAAAATAGCAATCAAAGAACAGACACTCTTGATAGGAACCCTAGAGACGAAGGGAAAAGGAAGTGATCAAATTCCAAAGACGAAAGGTAAGGGATTCTATACAAATTTCAATTTAGGATTTATGGAATTTGGAATTTGGAATTTATGAATGTCGTTTGTTCATACAAAATACAAAGTTTGAGAAAGGACTAATTCCCAACATAGTCGTCTTAAATAAAGTATAACTTAATTATATATTCATTCATCTTCAAATTAAACTAATTCCCACATAACTTAGATAGCTAATAAGGCCCTGGAGAAATTAAATAAATAGGATTTAGAGAAATAAGAGAATGATATTGATCTTAGATTAAGTACTAAGAAGAGTTTATTGATGTGAACAAATTTCAACTTAGCTTGAGGCTAGGATTCAAAATACGTGTAACTTATGTATTGATTTATGCTTGTTTATGTTAGCTTATGCATTAAACTTGATTTAACTAGATAATTTGGTTCAAGTGTTTAAGTTATATGTTGTATGTGCTTGGTTCGGCCTAGGAGGCCATAGTGGCAGATCCCTAGGGGGTACCCCAATGATCCTTGTGTGACGTTGTCATTAGTGGAGTCATCCTTAGAAATGATCTAGGTTAAATATTGGTTAAGAGATTTAAGTGGACATAGGTGTGGGGCTCGTAATAGCAGTTCCCATCACCAGGATTAAGTGGTTTAAGTGAACACGAGTGTGGGACCCGTAATTGCAGTTCTCATCACCAAGTTTAAAGATTAAGGGATCATGGGTGTGAGGCCTGTAGTAGCAGTTCCCATCACCAAGTCATGTTCTAGTGTATTAAGTGTGTTAAGGGGGTCATGAGTATCCGATTATTGTTTATGGACATAAATCGTATTATAAAACAGTTGTCTATGTTTAGGTACTGCATAACGCATGTGATATTTATTCACGTTTGTTTATGCGTGTGTACTTATGTTATACGTATCGGGCATTAGCTCATCCTTTAAGGAATATTTTTAGATGTAGGTGTTAAGAGAGATGATAACCTAGAAGATAACTCAGGTTTGGGTGAACCACTAAGAGAGGAAGATGAAGATTACCATTACTATTATGGTGATTAATTTTTTAGAGAATTATGTTATTGGGTTATAATAGACATTATCATTTAAGAATGTTATGTTAGTTTTTAAAGACTGATGCTGCATTAAATGTTGATGTGGTTTATGAAATTATTTTGAAGTTATGGGATGCATTGAATATGTTTATATAGGAGTTATAAGCCAAAATGTGTCAGAGTTGATTCGGAGCCTTAACATGTTTGTAAACACCCCATTGTTTACCCTAACAATTAATAATAGTCAATTTTTAATTTTCTTCATTTTTTACAATTTTTCTTCTAATTTAGCAAAAATGGGAAAAATATTCAAAAAATAAAATAAATAGGGAAAATATATCAATTTTGGAAAATAATTGTAGAAATAATAAGAAAAGGAGTTAAATAATTTTTATAAATTTTTGGAATTTCAAAATAATACAAAAATAATAAAAATCGCATTGCATATATGCAAATTGCAAAAAAAAAAAAAAATGAGTAAGTGGGGTAACCTAGCTGGTCCGAGCCATGACCGTGTGTGCGAGGGAAGGGGTCAGGTCACAGGTTCGAACCACAGGGGAAGCAGATTCCGCGTTTTACAATTTTTTGCCTCGCCCAGCGCATGTGTCAGCTCACAATTGGACGACACAACGCGTGTGCTCAGCACGTGATCTTGTTCTTCCTCGTCCAAAATCGTCGTCGGCAAGCGGGAGAAATGGAATCCGGCAATTTTGATTCGATTTTTTACATAAATCTAACAAATCATTAACTAAAATAGGATAAACATTGTAAACACCCCATTTTTGCCTTAATAATCAATAATAATCAATTTTCAATTTTTTCCATTTTTTCTCTAATTTAACAAAAATAGGAAAAATATTAAAAAAATAAAATAAATAGGAAAATATATTAATTTTGGAAAATAATTGCAGAAGTGGCAGTAAAAAGGGTTAAATAATTTTTACAAATTTTTTAAATTTCAAAAAACACAAAAAAAATAAAAAAAAATCGCATTGCATATATGCAAATTGCGAAAATAAAAAAATCGCGAAAGTGGGCTATCCCAGCTGGTCCGAACCTTAGTCTGGTGCATGCAGGAGTGAGCTCGGTCAGGGGTTCGAAACGCAAGGGAGACAGATTCCGCGTTTTGCAAATTTTTTCTTCGCTTGGGACACGTGTCAGCAGATGATTAGCTGGAGCGAACGCACGCGTCGGGCGCGTGATCATCTTCGACCTTCGTCCGAGATCACCGGCAAGGAGAAAAATTCAAATTTAGGTCGTTTTAATTCAATTTTTTGCACAAATTCAGCAGATCTTCAACAGAAATACGATAAACATCATCTAATTGGGATCAAATCGCAACAAATCAAAGGATTTGCACAAATTGGAGATGGGTTTCAACCGAAATCCGATTTGCCTCAATCGGTGGAAATCCGAGCTTATCCAGCTTGATTTCTTACGCCTATAAATAGAGGATAAAGTGGAGAGGTAGAGGCATGGATTAAAAGTGAGAAAAAGAGAGAAAAGAGAGAGAACCGAACCCTCACCGGAGTTCTTCAACTCGCGACCACCGATCAAGCATCGAGTAGCCACCAGGAGGCATTTTTGGATAAATCCACCACCACAGTTGAGTTCTCCACCCCCGAAAATCTAGGAATCGACACCTCAATCGCTTCGAAAAGCCGCCGGAACGCTGTTAACGAGCATCCCCAGTCGTCGTGTCCGATCGACCCGACCCGAACTGCTTCGACCCAACCCGACCCAACCCGCGCACCGACCCGGATCCAAGTAAGTCGAATTTTTCATTTTTATTTATTTATTTATTTATTTATCCATTTTATTTATTTCGAATTTATTTATTTACTTATTTTTTATTTATAATTCAAAAATAGAAAAAATGTTGGAATTTAGATTTTTTTTTTTAGGATTTAATTTAGGATGAATTATAAAATAAAAATAGTAATTATAATCATAAATAATAAAAATGTGAAAATTTATAAAGAAAATGATAAAAATATTCAAAAATAATAATAAAAAAAAATTAGATTTTAGAATAGGATAGATAAAAAATCTAGGAGAAAATTTTTCAATAAAAATTATAAAAATTATGAAAATTAATAAAATTTAATAAAAATAATAAAAAATTAATAGAAATTATAAAAATTATAAAGAATTAATAAAAAATCAATAAAAATTTATAATATTAGAAATGGATCGAAAAAATAGAAAAATGAATTTTTTTTACCACTTAGAAAAATCATTTTCTTAAATAAATCCAAAATTGGTGTTTTTCCTTAAAATTATTATTTTCAAAAAATCAAATCATCAAGCTTAGGCTTAGATTTTTTTAGAAAAATCCTAAAATGGTAAAAACATAAATCAAAAGAAATTTCATAATTAAAAATTATCAACACATTAAAGTTTTCTAGGAAAAGCGAACTATAGCATATTTGACCCTGGATAATAGGTACGTAGGCACCCATTTGGGGTAACCATAAAAAGGACAAAAATCATTTTTTTAGAATAACTTATTCAAAAAAACAGTAAAAAGAAAAAAGACGACAAAATAATAAAAGACATTTTTGGATAAGGTTTAGATTTGGGGAGATTAAGGTGGTAACCTTAGGGTTTTAATAGGTTAGCCTCCGAACTCAAAAACTCTGGTTTTCCCCTTTCTTCTTTTCACAAAAAAAAAAAAAAGAGGAAATCACGCTGACTAGTAGTCTAAATTAGGATTGACCCACTCAATTAATCCTAATTCAATCTTTCCCAGCAACAGTTGGGTAACGACTCCAAAATAAAACAAAATTCCTAACTTAAGTCGAAGATCTACATTAGATGAGCATATGATCTAGTATAGATCAGATTAAGAATGGGAAATTAAAAATTAGACTCGACAAGATGGCGACTCTACTCGAGACAACATTCTCTAGTAAGCTAGCCACCTGAATCTCCTCAAATTGCTCCTTTCTAGGAAATGTCTTTTGATTTGTTATATTATTGCTAACCTTTCAGGGATTTAACTAAAGGTTAGGATTCAATTATTTACTTTAGTTATTGAGTCTACATGCATGTAAATGTGTGAATAGATACAGTCAAACCCGAGCCGTCTTAAGACCTTAAGACGGGGGGGGGGGGGGGGCATTGTGTAGGTTTCGAGCGAAGTAATATGATCACCGTTCGGGACCGATTAGGCTACCCTACCAAATGCTTCGATATGACCTGAGATCCATTTCTCCAAGAATGCGAGAGGCCATAGATCTTGGGGACTTGTTAGAACCTACCTATTTGCATACATAACATCATGGGCTGACAATAGATTGATGATGTAATATTTTTGTTCTGTTCATGGAGTTCAAATATATTTCCCTGTAATGTTATCATAGTTCTAGTTGTAATAGATGGCTAGTTCCACTATTGACCGCCTCCTCTGCAAAGAGATTCGAGTATGCAAACCTCTGGACCCGAAATTAGTACTGAACCACTAGTTCACCCTATACAACTCAGAGGAGCAGGCCTTTATCTAGCAGAAAATAGGGCCCATCCTCTCACTAATGAAGATGGAAATGAACTTGCCCTTAGTACGAGCCATGCTCCATCTATGGGAAATAGAGCCCGCGGCTTTCTTCATCAGGCCACATGAGATTTCTCCTACTCTAGAAGAGTACACCCAACTGCTACAGGCTCCAGCACTAACCAACCAAGTCTATGTACCAGATCTTGAGGCCGGGCCAGCCGGTATTTTCAGCAGACTCCTGGGTATCCGCAAAACAGCAATCAACAAGGCCTTAGTAGACTATAACGGCTACTGCATACGGATGGACGCCCAGGTATATAAAGTTAATCATTTTCAGAATCCTGATTTCAATTTTACTATCCATGAAATCAATTTTAATGTAATACCAAATGCAGAATTGGTGGCCCAATTCCTAGAAGGAAAATCCTACATCCCAGCTCTATTGGCTGAACAGATCCGGAACTCAAACTTTATCAAGAAAAAAGGCCACGGGATCCTCCGCTCAAATATCAACCTTATACTAAGATGGTTTGTAAGCTACCTCAAGTGTTTTGAGCTAAACATAGTCCAGAAAAACTTGGCTCAACAAGTGGACCTCGTGGACTCATGCATAGAGAAGATAAAGCTACCCGACGACCTTACCAGCCATAGTTGGGTAGAAGTGCTTAGAAGTTTCAATGCCGATGACATTTTGTGGATAGCCAGATGGAGTTGCTGCGACAAAGTTATTTTAACCTGCAGTAACTTTCAAGCCGTGCCTCTAATCGGTATCAACTGATGTATAGGTTATCATCCTAACTCAGTGGTCTGCCAGTTCGGTGCTATTCAAGACATAATTTATCGACCCTCGCTGGAAGCAGTCACATTCGAGTACCAAGATCCGAACTTACTAGTAGCTGAGAAATTTGCTAAGCTGGCAGAGGTCAAAGCACTTTGGGAAGCCAGAATTAAGAGCCCGAATGTAGACCTCGGAGAGCTGGATGGCGAAGTGGGCAAACATTGAGCCACCAGGGAGTTCGTGATCCACCAACTATATCAGACAGAGGAAAGAGCATACCGGGTCCCAGATGTCACCCAACCTAAGCCAGACAAGGTAAATCCGGAGCTGGAAATCTACTTGGAGCAGGTTAGGGCCCGGATGGATTGAAGCTGCAGATTATAAAAAGGATATTTGGAAAGGTCAATTCAAGGAATCCGACCAAAGAAACAAAGCCTTGGAATCTCATCTGGAGAAGACCCAAGCCAGAGTCAAGGAATTAGAAGTCGTCATTAATGGGAAACCTAAGTCTCCGCAAAAGAAGACCAAGAAAGCTAGAAAATAGATTATTATTGTACTCTTTTGTTTTTTCTTTTTTCAAGTATCGAACCCCAAAGTTTCAAATATTAATAAAGAAGTTTCAATATTACATCATCAATCAATTGTTGGCCCCTTTTATTTTAGCATCCGTGTGACACATGCATCACATTTGCATGCATACATTATACTAAAAAGAAAAAATGCGCGCCGGGTATCAAAATAGCTCCCAAACAACCAAACCCTCCCAGAATCCCAATCTACACACGTTCAAGAACAAAAATGGCAAACAGTGGCGACAACCGTAACAACACAAGTGCTGATGCTGCTTCAGACTTTAGAATCGTATCCCTGGAACAAACGGTCCAGTAGTTAGCTGCATAAGTCCACCTCCTGACTAAAAGCATTGACCTCCTTCACACTACCCAGCCAACTCAAGAAGAACATTCAGGGGCTTGAAAAGGAAAGGCAGTGGAGGGGCAGCCTCCAGAATATGAGGAAATCAATTCCCACCTCAACCTGGCCTTTGAGTATGAGCCGATAATCAACCAGGGTCCAACCTCTGATGACTTGAAGAAAGAGATGGAGGAGAGACAGAAAGAGATGGAAAAAAGACTATTCCAACAACTCACTAACAAGATGAAAACAATAGACGGGCTTGACGGTTTCGAGCAAGCCGAGATCACTAGCTTGCCAACGTATTGGGAAGAAGTGTACCTTGATAAATTCAAGACCCCAGAATTTGAGAAGTATGATGATACTGGATGCCCCAAAATGCACACAAGGCTATACGCCCGAAAGATGAGCAAGTATGCTCAATATGACCAACTGATGATTCAGACATTCCAGGATAGCCTTACAGGTCCTGCATTAATCTGGTATGCCCACTTGGATTTCAATCAGGTCAACACCTGGGAAAGGCTTGCCCGGGCATTCTACGACCAATACAAGTTTAATATCGAAGTCGCCCCCTTAGTGATTGATCTAGGGAGTCTTCGAAAGAGAAACACTGAGTCTTTTAAAGAGTATGCTCAGCGATGGAGAGCTCAAGCTGCCAGGGTAGCTACCCCAATTTCTGAGAAAGAGTTGACATCCATATTCGTCAACACTCTAAAAAAGACCTACTTCTCACATTTGGTTGGCTAGACATCATCCAGTTTTGCAGAAGTAGTGGTTGCAGGGTGCCAAATTGAAAGCGCCATTACCACAGGCAGACTCCAAACAATGGATCCTCCCAAGGTCACATCATCACAAAGGCCCTTAAGAGGTAACAGAGCCAAGGAGTCTACCGTCAGCACAGTCAACTCCAGTAAAGCAGATAAGGTTGGGACTCGTGTGACATTTCAGGCCACGAGTACCTCAGCCCAGCACTCCACGGAAAATCACACCTAGGCTATTAGAGTCCCGAGAAAGTTCACCCCAATTCCGATCCCACTCAGCCAGGTCTTTGCTCGGTTGCGGGCAGATAATTTGATCAGTTTCGAAATCCCAAACAACTGGTATAAGCTCAAGAATTTTGACTCAAGCCTCAAATGTGACTATCATATGGGCCAGGAAGGGCATGCTACAAACAGATGCTGGAGGCTCTGAAACAAAATCTAGGATTTGATCGACGCCAGGATTATGCAGCTGGATTTTGTTAACACCCCAGCACCCAATGTCAACACCAATCCGCTGCCTAATCATAAGCCCATCGTCAATATGATCACATCTAAAGAGTCGGCTCCCAAAGAATCCTCCAAGCAAAAGGCGACGTACCAGCAAAAAAGGCATTCTTGTCAAGCTTCAGAGAAAACCCCCAAGTCACATATAAAAAAGAGATGGTTAGCCGGAGACCTAAAAGTCGGCACCTTAGGAGAATCACATGGGAGATTTGAGTACCTGGTGAACTATTCTTATACCCCAACTGTGTGTGGGCCGCCTAGCGAATGGGGGCCCGAGTTTGAGAAAGAGGACAACCTGCCAAAGGAAGGGGAGAAGTCTGTGAACATGATCAATTCAAATCAAAAGCCAAGAGTCATTAAATGTTATGAGGGACAATCAACTGAGATACAAATCTCGAAGAAGAGATGTGTGTTCAATGCCCCAATACCCGCAGAGAGGTATAAGGCCGCACCGTTTGACTATCAAACCCTCGAGCAAGAGCGACCCCCTATGGTAGGAGGAATCACCCGCTCTGGGAGAGTATATGACCCGAAATATAAAATCTCAACTGAGGAGCCCAACATAGAGAAAGGAGAGGAAGAAGAAGAGGGGCTCACTACATTTACAAAAATGGTCAAGGTGAGTGAATATAGGATCATGGAATAACTAAACAAGGTTCCAGCCTAAATATCACTCATGGGTCTCCTTACAACCTCTGAGCCCCATAGGGAAGCACTCTTTAGAGTGCTCAAACAAATCCAGGTACCAGAAGGCATCGCCACAGACAAAATAAGTCACGTGACAGATTCTATTTTCACCATGAACCAGAGATCTTTCTCCCCTGAAGAGCTAGGAGAAGATGGAGACCAACATACAAAACCACTATTCATAGTGGTAAGGTACAACAACACGATTGTCTCTCGAGTACTCATCGACAACGGGTCATCCCTCAATGTGTGCCCATTGGCTACCCTCAACTTATTGGGGGTCAATCCAAGCAATATTAAACCCAGCTCGATGGTGGTCAGGGCTTTTGATAGGTCAAAAAGAGACATAGTAGGGGAGATAAACTTGTTGGTGGAGATTAGCCCACAAGTGTTCTACATATCCTTTCAAGTCCTCGACATCCCGAGATCTTTCAACCTACTTTTGGAAAGGCCCTAGATACATATTGCTGGAGCTATACCCTTCAGTCTCCATCAGAGGGTCAAATACATTGCAAATGGGCAGATAGTCATTGTGCTGGGCGAGCAGGATTATGCCATCTACAAAGAAACCACCATACCATACACTGGGGATGATATTCAACGAGGTGAATGTGGTGACCAGCAAGGAAGGCCATCAGTTTAAGGAGGGGCAGCAAGGGACGTTTGGATTAGGGTACGTTCCTACAGCCCAGGAAGAAGCACAAGCCAGAGGTGTCAGAGGTAGGAAGAAAGAGAAGCCAAGTAACACCCAAATGCGCATTCCACCCCTCCAGCAATCATTCAGACAAGCAACTACCATTCAAGAGCCAAGGATAAGCGAAGATGACATCAGCAATGGGAGTCCAACCCCCCATACATCCAAACAGCATCCAGCTCTCAATAATTAGTTCTGTTATCCTATTAATAGCACTAGGTCAGCTCAAGAATAGAGAACGATTGTTAAACAATTTTTATTGAGACTTCTTTATAATTCAAGAAATTACAGTTTGTCTTACTTATATATATCTACTTTCATTTTACTTCACCCAAATCTCCTACCATCGAACATTAGGGACATTTCGCGCAGGTAGAAAATAAAAACGCCGATACCGTTCCCAACGCTGCTGGGTTAGTTGTTGGAGGTGATATCCTTGAGTACGAATTAATACAACAAAATTGGAAAAAACATGAATAAAGCAGAATCTCAATCAACGAGCTAGTGGAGATAGTAAACCTAGGAAGCGTTGAAAAACCTAAAAACCTCAAGATCGGGACCAGTTTGAGTGCCGAGCAAAAACGTGAGATGACCGAGCTGTTAACTGAATATGCAAATGTGTTCTCCTGGTCATATGGTGACATTCCAGGACTAAACCAATCAATAGTGGTTCATAGGCTTCCCACAAGGGAAGATGTCAAACCTAAAAAACAGAAATTGAGAAGATTTAGGCCTAACATCTTACTAAAGATCAAAGAGGAAGTCAAGAAACTGCTAGAAGTAGGGTTCATTGAAGTGTCTGATTACCCAGAATAGGTAGCAAATATAGTCCCCGTTATGAAAAAAATGGAAAAGTACGCGTATGCATAGACTTCCAGAACTTAAACCAAGCTATGCTAAAGGATAACTTCCCCCTACCTCACATTGATATTCTAGTGGACAACACTGCAGGAAACCATCTTTTCTCGTTTATAGACGGTTCTTAGGATATAATCAAATAAAAATGGCTGAAGAAGATAAAACCAAAACGACTTTCATCACAACATGGGGGACTTTCTGTTACAAAGTCATGCCCTTTGGTTTGAAAAACGCTGGGGCAACGTACTAGAGAGCCATGGTCGCGATATTTCATGACATGATGCATCGAGAAGTTAAAGTATACGTCGACGACATGATAGCTAAGTCTAAAGAAGAAGAAAGCCAAACATATATCTTGAGAAAGTTGTTTAAACAATTGAGAAAATTTTAGCTCAAGTTAAACCCGGAGAAGTGCACTTTCGGGGTCACAACGGGCAAGTTGTTAGGATTCGTCATAAGCCGGGAAGGCACTAAAATCGACCCTGACAAAGTAAAGTCTATATTAGAGCTACCTTCCCCACGCACTATCAAAGAAGTAAGAGGTTTGCTGGGAATGTTGAATTATATAGCTTGTTTTATCTCACAGCTCACAGATAAGTGCCGACCACTATTCCGTCTGTTAAAAAAGAATGTCGCAGTAGAATGGGACGACGAATGTGAAGAAGCATTCAAGACGATCGAAGACTATCTCATAAAGCCTCCAGTCTTGATAGTTCCAAAGCAAGGGAAGCCCTTATTCTTATACCTCACGATACTCCTTGAATCCATGGGATGCGTGTTAGGGCAAAAAGATGAAGAAGGAAGAGAGCATTCCATATATTATCTGAGCAAGAAATTTACGGATGGGGAACAGAGGTATTCAGAAGTAGAGAGGACTTGCTGTGCTCTGATTTGGGTCATGCACCGATTGAGGCAGTATACCCTTTACTATCACATTGAGCTGCTGACAAAACATGATCCTCTGAAGTACTTGGCAGAGAAACCCGTTTTGATAAGGAGAATCTCCAAATGGCAAATGCTCTTATCGGAGTTCAATATCACATACATAAATCAAAACTCGATGAAAGGGCAATCTTTAGTCGACTAATTGGCAAAACACCCTATCGAGGGAAATTCTCGAGAGCTACAAGTTCAATTCCTTGATGAAAATATATTAACGGTGGAAGGTACACCGGTAGAGGATTGTGGGATAGAGCGAAACCCTAAGTGGAAAATGTTCTTCGACGGAGCTACCAATGTATTCGGTTGTGGGATCGGGGCAGTGTTAATATCCTCAGATGGAACACAATTTCCTTCCGCAACAAGACTTACATTTCTATATACCAATAATATCGCGGAATATGAGGCGTGCATCCTCGACCTCAAAATGGCTTGCCACATGGAAATCCGTGAATTAGAAGTATACGGAGATTCATCACTTATCATATTACAAACAAGAGGGGAATACAAGACTAAAGACCTAAAACTGGTACCAAACCATCAGCATTTGACAGAGTTAATCAAAGAATTCGAGGCAATCACTTTCACATACGTCCCAAGAACTCAAAATTAGTTTGCAGATGCACTCACGACACTAGTATCTATGATTCAGATAACAAGGGGAGCCGAAGTCCAACCGTTGAAAATAGACATCGAAAATCAACCCACCTACTGTTTAGCAATTGAAAAAGCACAAGATGACAAGCCCTGGTATCACGACATCAAAACTTTTCTCCAAGAAAGCAAATACCTTGAAATGGCTAGCAAGAATGACCAGAGAACACTCAAAAGGTTAGCAAGTCATTTCTTATTAAGTGGGTCTATACTTTACAAAAGATCGTCTGATACCACCTTGCTAAAATGTGTAGATAAAAATGAAACATGTGAACTGATGAAATAAGTACATGAAAGGGTATGTGGACCTCATATGAATGGTTACATGTTAGCCCGAAAAATCATGAGGTTGGGATACTATTGGCTAACCATAGAATCAGGTTGCATAAAATATGTCAAGCACTATCATTTGTGTCAACTGTATGCAAACCGAATAAATGCTTCGCCCAACGAGTTGCACTTGTTGTCAGCACCATGGCCTTTCTCCATGTGGGGAATCGACATAATAAGCCCAATCACTCCAACAACGTCCAATGGCCACAGGTTTATATTGGTAGCAATTGATTACTTCACCAAGTGGGTAGAAGCTTCATCATATACCAATGTCACCAAAGGAGTAATAGTCCGATTCTTGAAAAGGGACATAATAGCTCGATATAGAGTTCCTGAGTCTATCATCATCGACAATGGTACCAATCTTAATAACAAGTCGATGATAGGTTTTTGTCAACAATTCCACATAAACCATAGAAATTCAACTCCCTACCGACCTCGGATGAATGGGGCAGTAGAAGCAGCTAACAAGAATATCAAAAAGATCATCGAAAAAATGATAACTACTTACAAAGATTGGCACGAGATGTTGTCGTTTGCTCTCATGGCTTATAGGACCTCAATTAGAACATCTACTGGAGCTACCCCATATTCATTGGTATATGGCACGGAGGCAGTCTTGCCAGTCGAGGTTGAAATACCATCATTCCGAATTCTGTCAAAAACTCAGTTAACTGAAGCAGACTGGGTGAAGAAGAGACTTGATCAACTGAATTTGATTGATGAGAAAAGACTCACTGCATTATATCATGGCCAGTGTTACCAACAAAGGATAGCCTGAGCATTTAACAAGAAAATGAGGCCTCGATGCTTCAAAGAAGGGAATCTGGTGCTAAAAAAAGTTCTCCCGAATGCTCAAGATTCTAGAGGAAATTTTACCCCAAATTATGAGGGACCATATGTGATAGGAATCAAAATCCGACAAGACCTATCATTAGGGCAAGAACTAAAGGAATTCAAATTTTGGCGATGAGGGCCCATTTTGAGCAGATCGACCCTGGAATTATTTAGAAATTAACCTCTTTTCTATTATTCTTGTATTGTGTTTTCCAACAGGCACACTTATCATATTTTATAGAGCAATGGACAAACTCCCTCAAACTCAACTTGTGAGTTATCCATGGACCGACCTAAACCGGCGGTGAGCTGGGCCAATGAATCCTATAAAAGACTGACATCTTGAAGACCAATTTCTTTTATATATTTTTCATTTGCATGGAATATTTATGTTGTAATCATTTTGGAACACTTTTATTTCCTTGTAATTTTCATTTAGGACTAGCCATCTTAAAAGTGGCAAACTTGTAATTTTGACCATTTTCTAACCCTAGGAGTAGCAAGTATAAATACTTGCTTAGAATAGGGTTTGAGGAGGCTAATTTTTGCAGAATTGAGAGTTCATTTTCACGTGAGGATTAGGGTTTCCTAATTTTCATTAGACTCTTATCAATTTCAATCCTAAGAGTTAAAATTGTGGCGAGTGCAACACCTTGAAATTGTGAGTAGTATCAATTTTATTTTGTTGTGATTTCTATTCTTCTCTAGTGTGTTATATATAGGGGTGAATTGAGATAGTTCTTGGACAGATTTTCTTCTTATTATTTTCGAATTCTTGTGTTTAATTAAGATCCTTTGCAATTGAATTCGGTTCTTCCTCGAAGATTACTTCTTGAAACGTGATTATCACTTGTGGAAAGGAGTTCTTATAATTGAAGTTTTCTTTTGAATTTGTGGATTATTCACGTGGGATTATATGTGCTTAGTGTGATGTTAGAAGAGATTATTATTGTGGTCTCACAATTGCAACATTGAGTAACTGGATTTCATTGCACCTTCACTAGGTTCACACCATTTTTGCCCTTTTTGGAACTGGTTTGTTGTGGACTTGAGTTTGTTTTTCTTGAGTCTTTTAATTGTGCTTCCAAGTGGATTTTAGGCACATCATCTTTTTGGTATCAGAGCTTGAGGTTTAAGAGGAGGGATTTACAATTTAGAATTCCAAATTTAAGGATTGTTGAATTATTACATTGATATGAATTGTGAAGTGGAGTTGTGTTTTATTCTTGTGTTGTTGAAGTGCTATCTTGTTGTTTAGTTATTGTACACTTGGAGACTTGTAGCATTCTTGGATTCCTTGAGAATTAATCGTGAATTTGAAGTGTCTTTGAAGTGAAATGTGAAGAGAAAAGAGTATTGGTCCTTTGTGATCAAGTGGAGAAGTGGAAATTGTCTTGTGTCATTTCGGATTTGAGGAGTGGCAATTGAGATTTCAGATTTGAAATTTTCAGAATTAAAGTATGAGTTAAGGAAGCAATTTGAATTTCAAAACACACATTAAGTCATTGTTAATTGTGTGTCATTTGAATTTAAAATAGCTTCTTACCATTTGTGGTATCTTACACTTATTGAACTTCTTTTTTAATTTGAAAGTTAAGTTGCCTTTTGTTGTAAGTTGTGGCTTGAAACTTGAATAGAAGTGGAGAAGTTTAAGTGTGGAAGGGTGTGATCTTAAATTGTTGCAAAAGGATTCTGGAAATTGAGTAGTGTGTTTGCAATTTTCATATTGCATTGTGTGAAAAAAAAAAAAAGGAAATCATTTGAATTCAAACACCTTCTTTAAGTTTGAGGCAATTCATTGAGTAGCATTGAATAAGTTTTATTTGAATTTGAATTGTTCTTACCATTTGTGGAGGAGGTTGCATTTAGTAAAGTGATTTGAATTTAAATTTATTGCTACCTTTGAGTGTGAGTTGCGGTGTAAATTGTGTTGTGTAGTGGCAAGAGATTGTATACCTGGAAGTGTGTGTGTGTTACACTGTGATGTAAAGAGGGTGTGTGTATTTGGCGTAATGAGTATGTGAGTGAAGGTGCTGCAACGTGGTGAATTGGTGTTGTGGTGAAGTGAGTGCATCGTGATTGTGTGTATGTGTGGTAGTGTAAGAGTGTTTTAAAAAAAAAAAAAAGTTACAACGTGTAGTAATGTTATAGTGAATTGGTTACACTGTGTAGGAGTGAGGTGTATGTGGTGGTGTAAATTTGTGGAGTTGTGTATATAGTGGTGTAAATTTGTGGAGTTGTGTATAGTGTAAGGTGCTGCACATTAAGACTCATTGTGGGTGTAAAACTTTAGCAAGAAAGGAAAGTTGAGTGGTGAAGTTTGAATTCAAAAACAAGCATTAAAGTGTGAAAGTAATTGAAACTCATTACTTAAACACTTGCTAGTTGAATTTAATTCTTAACTACCTAGAAATAATTGTGTGTACTTCATTTATTTAACTTTACTTGAGGTACCAAGAATTATTTCATTGTGCTTCAATTATTTCACTTGACTTTACTTGAAGTAACAATACGCATTTCTTATATTGGTTGATTGTGAGCACCGTGGGTGTGTAGGGGCGTGTAAGGGTGTGTTGCCGTAGTGTGGTAAAGTGTATTGAGGTTATTAAAATCAGTAAGCAACAATGTCAAGTGAGTTGTATTTGTCTACTAACATATTGCATCGGGACTTGACTTCCTTTCAAACCATTTATGAGGGACAAAGAGAAAATTTGTTCCATACTTCTTGTAGGGTACAAGGAAACTTGTGCGCAATTATTATTGATTGTGGTAGTTGTACTAACGTTGCAGCTGCATCATTAGTATCAAAGTTGAAACTTGAAACTATCCCACATCCCAAACCCTATACATTACATTTGTTGAATGATCAGGATGGTTTTTGTGTAACCTAAAGGGCTAGGGTACCCTTCAGTATAGGGGACAAGTACTATGATAAGCTTGAATGTGATATTCTCCTCTTTGTGCATCCCATATATTACTTGGTAGACCATAGTTGTATGACATGATGGTATTACATGATGGGTATAGAAATACTTATATGTTCAAAAAAGATAATAAAAGTATAGTATTGAACCCTATGTCGCCATCAAAGGTCCAAGAGATGCAAAGATAGATAAAACAACCATCACAGAATCTTGAGGATCATAGCCACATGATCAAACCTTCAGAGGACCAAACTGTGCAGACGCAGGTATGCCAACCTTCAAAGGTTTTTTAGGGCTCTAGTGACACAAGCCAACCCTTAGAGCATAAAATATTTCAGACACCGATGTGCCAACCTTCAAAGGATCTTGATGATCATAGTCAGACGAGCAGACCACTAGAGAGCCAGACTGTTCAGAGACAATTATGTTCACCTTCAGAGGTTTCAAAGGGTAATGAGCAGTTAGGCCAACCATTAGAAGACCATGAGGATCAACAACATACAGATGAGTTAGAAAAGGAGGAAATGGTTTCAGTGGAACAGGTTAATACAGGGGCAACTTTATTGGATAATGGAGCATTATTTATGTTGCAGATGAGACACATCCTAGAAATGAAGAAGAGAAAACAATCACCACCCGTGGTATTTCAGATTTTGGCATTCTGCAATGATATCTCTTCAGGTGGCTTGCTAGGAGGAAAAAAAGTCTCTACTGCATTTGATCTACTAGATTTGAGGACAAATCTTTTTGAGGCCCAAGGAGATGATAGGAATCAAAATTCGATAAGACTTATCATTAGGGTAAGAACTAAAGGAATTCGAATTTTGGCAATGAGGGCCCATTTTGAGCAGATCGACCCTGGAATTATTTATAAATTAACCTATTTTCTATTATTCTTGTATTGTGTTTTCCAATAGGTACACTTATCATATTTTATAGGGCAATGGACAAACTCCCTCAGACTCAGCTTGTGGGTTATCCATGGACCGACCTGAACTGGCTATGAGCTGGGCCGATGAATCCTATAGAAGACCAACATCTTGAAGACCAATTTCTTTTATATATTTTTCATTTACATGGACTATTTATGTTGTAATTATTTTGGAATACTTTTATTTCCTTGTAATTTTCATTTAGGACTAGCCACCTTAAAAGTGACAAACTTATAATTTTGACCATTTTCTAACCCTAAGAGTAGCAAGTATAAATACTTGCTTAGAATAGGGTTTGAGGAGGCTAATTTTTGCAGAATTGAGAGTTCATTTTCACGTGAGGATTAGGGTTTCCTAATTGTCATTAGACTCTTATCAATTTCAATCCCAAGAGTTGAAATTGTGGCGAGTGCAACACCTTGAAATTGTGAGTAGTATCAATTTCATTTTGTTGTGATTTCTATTCTTCTCTAGTGTGTCATATCTAGGGGTGAATTGAGATAGTTCTTGGACAGATTTGCTTCTTATTATTTTCGAATTCTTGTGTTTAATTAAGATCCTTTGCAATTGAATTCGGTTCTTCCTCGAAGATTACTTCTTGAAACGTGATTATCACTTGTGGAAAGGAGTTCTTATAATTGAAGTTTTCTTTTGAATTTGTGGATTATTCACGTGGGATTATATGTGCTTAGTGTGATGTTAGAAGAGATTATTATTGTGGTCTCACAATTGCAACATTGAGTATTTGGATTTCATTGCACCTTCACTAGGTTCACGCCATTTTTGCCCTTTTTGGAACCGGTTTGTTATGGACTTGAGTTTGTTTTTCTTGAGTCTTTTAATTGTGCTTCCAAGTGGATTTTAGGCACATCAATATGTTGTAAAAAAGGTATTTTTAGGAGGTCTTTGATATTGACTCAAATGGACGGTTTAGAATTGAGAGACCCCATTAATGCAGATGCTGTTAAAATGTACTATCCTTAGGCAAGGGAATTGAAATTTTGCCAATGTTTATGAAAGCCAATATCCAATACAAGTTTCATTGAGTCTAGTTTTTATTTTTTACAAGCAAAGTTAATGTCTCTGAATGGTCAATAATTCTAACCAATATTCCTAAACACATTACCCATCACTTCACCAATGAATAATAAACATTGAAAATGAATCTTAATAAATTTTGTGATATAATTCTACCTACTTTTGAGCATTGAACCTGGTGCATTAGTAGGATAACACTACCATCAAAAGAGCCATATGCACAAGAAATGAAGCACATCAAGACCTTCAACCCTATGTTAAAGCAAGAGTAAGCAAAGCAGGAGCAAACCAGCACAAAAGTTCGGTTGTTTGGTTGCTATCCACGATAAATTGTCGAACATATTAAAATGAATAACTATCATCCACATATCATGAAAACATCAAATCATTTAGCTCAGTCAGTAGAAGCATGTTCAAAAGCATAAGATTAGTCAGCTCACAATAGGGCACTTGTCTAAACATCCCCTTGAAAATGTCAACCCACATAAGGGCACTTTCCTAAACATCCTCTCGTAGGGTCAGCACATTAGGGCACCTTTCGAGACGTGTATTCCTACTACAGGTTAGTCAGCCCACAATGGGGCACTTCCCTAAACATTCTCTCTTAGGGTTAGCCCATAAGGGAACTTTTTGAGACGTTTCTACCATAGGTTAGTCAGCCCACAATGGGGCACTTTCCTAAACATCTCTTACTAAGGTCAGCCTGTAGGGGTACCTTTCGAAATATTTCTTCCCCAGAATTGCGAGTCTAAGAAGACGCTTCCCACCATAGGTTAGTCAGCCCACAATGGGGCACTTTCCCAAACACCCCTTCAAAAACGTCAGCCCATAGGGGCACCTTCTAAGGCATGGCCTCTTGCTATAGGTTAGTTAACTCGCGAAGGGGCATTTTCCTAGACACCCTTTCTTGAAGTTAGCTCATAGGAGCACTTTTCAAATCTATCAATAAGTTAGCTCATAGGAGCACTTTTCAAATCTATCGATCAGTTAGCTCAAATGAGCACTTTTCGAATCGATCAGTTAGCTCAAAAGAAAAGCACTTTCAAATCCATCGATTAGTTAGCTCAGAAGAGCACTTTTCAAATTTATCAATTAGTCAGCTCATAAGAGCACTTTTTAAAATTGTTGATAACCGATTGGTCAGCTTATAAGAGCACTATTCGGCGGTATTTCTCTTCAAACAGTCGCTAGTCTAGTCAAACGCTTTTGTTGATAGGTAGCCAGCTCATAAGAGCGCTTCTTAAGACAATCTTCTCTTCAAGGTTGCTAGTCCGTTAAGACGCTTCCTATCATCAACTATTCCACTTACAACAACACACTCCTAAACAATTCTTGAGATGGTTCCTATCACCAATTAGTCAGCTCATAGAGCACTTTTTGGAGGATACATTACTCTAGATTGTTAGGTTGTTTCATAAGCAATACCAACCATCACAAAATACTCGTGGGGTTATTAGCTCATGGAGCATCTTCCCACTGAGACCAAATTCCAGATAACCAGCCAAACTAAGGCGTTATCCAATTAGTCAAGAGGCTAAAAATGGCGTTTTTCTTATCCTTGTAGTTAAGTTTTGCAAACTTTACTATAAAGAGGGACAGTTGTAAACACCCTATTTTTGCCCTAATAATCAATTTTCAATTTTTTCCATTTTTTCTCTAATTTAGCAAAAATAGGAAAAATATTCAAAAAATAAAATAAATAAGAAAATATATCAAATTTGGAAAATAATTGCAGAAATGGCAATAAAAATGATTAAATAATTTTTACAAATTTTTGAAATTTCAAAAAACACAAAAAAATAAAATAAAAAACCGCATTGCATATATGCAAATTGCAAAAATAAGAAAATCGCGAAAGTGGGTTAGCCTAGCTAGTCCGAACCTTGTACTGATGCGCGCAGGAGTGGGCTCGGTCAGGGGTTCAAAACGCGGGGGAGGTAGATTCTGTGTTTTACAAATTTTTTCTTCGCCTGGGACACGTGTCAGCAGATGATTGGCTGGAGCGAACACATGCGCGGGGCGCATGATCATCTTCAACCTCCGTTCGAGATCGCCGACGAGGAAAAAATTTTTCAATAAAATTATAAAAATTAATAAAATTTAATAAAAATAATAAAAAAATTAATAGAAATTATAAAAATGATAAAGAATTAATAAAAAATCAATAAAAATTTATAACATTAGAAATGGGTCGAAAAATAGAAAAATGAAATTTTTTTTATCACTTAGAAAAATCATTTTCTTAAATAAATCCAAAATTGGTGTTTTTCCTTAAAATTATTATTTTCTAAAAATCAAATCATCAAGCTTAGGCTTAGATTTTTTTAGAAAAATCCTAGAATGGTAAAAATATAAATCAAAAGAAATTTCTTAATTAAAAATCATCAACACATTAAAGTTTTTCAAGAAAAGCGAACTTCGGCATGTTTGATTTTGAATAGCAGGTACGTAGGCACCTATTTGGGGCAACCCTAAAAAGGACAAAAATCATGTTTTTAGAATAACTTATTCAAAAACACAATAAAAAGACAAAAGACAACAAAAGAATAAAAGAAATTTTTGGATAAGGTTTAGATTTTGGGAGATTATGGTGGTAACCTTATGGTTTTAATAGGTTAGCCTCCGAACTTAAAAACTCGGGTTTTCCCCTTTTCTCTTTTCACAAAAAACAAAAAAAGAAAATCACGCTGACTAGTGGTCTAAATTAGGATTGACCCGCTCAGTTAATCCTAATTCAATCTTTCCCAGCAACAGTTAGGTGGTGACTCCAAAATAAAATGAAATTCCTAACTCAAGTTGAGGATCTACATTAGATGAGCATAGGGTCTAGTATAGATCGAATTAGGAATGGGAAATCAAAAATTAGACTCGACAAACATCATCCCATTGGAATCAAATCGCAACAAATCAAAGGATTTACACAAATCAAAGATGGGTTTTTCAACCAAAATCCAATTTGTCCCAATCGGAAGAAATTCGAACTTATCCAGATTGATTTCTGGTGTATAGAAATAGGAATCGAGGAGAGGAAGCTAGAACACGAATCAAAGGTGAGAAAAAGAGAGAAAATAAGAGAGATTGAAGCCTCGCCGGAATTCTTCAACCCGCGACTACCGATTGAGCTCGAAACCACCACCAGGAGGCATTTTTGGAGAAATCCGCCACCACCATTGGATTCCCCACACTTAAAAAGTTAGGAAACGACCTCTCAACCTCCTCGAAATGACACCACCAAGCAGCTCCAGCAGCCGTGATCGATCCAACCCTATCCGACCCACGCACCATATCCGATCCCAAGTGAGTCGGATTTTTCGATTTTTTTATTTTTATTATTATTTATGTATTTACCATATTTTATTTATTTATTATTTATTTATTTATTCATTTTCTATTTATAATTAAAAATAATAATAATAATATTAGGAAGATGTTAGAATTTAGATTATTTTTTAGGTTTAGTTTAAGATAGAATAAATTATAAAAATCATAAAAATAAAAAATAAAAAATAAAAATATATATATATTAGGAAAAATGATAGAATTTAGATTTTTAGTTTAGGGTAGATAAAATAATAAAAATAAAAAATTATTAATTAATTAATTAAAAAATAAAATAAAATAAAAATAAATAATAAAAAAAATAAAAACAAATAATAAGAATATTAGAGGTAGGTTAATAATAGGGAAATAAAATTTTTATCACTTAGAAAATTTCTTTTCTTAAATAAATCCAAAATTGGTTTTTCTTTAAATTATTATTTTTCAAAAAAAATAAAAATAATCAAGCTTAGGCTTAGATTTTTTCCAAAAAAAATACTAAAATGATAAAAAAAAAAAAAGTAAACCAGAAGTAATTTCATAATTAAAAGTAACAAACACACTAAAATTTTTCAAGAAAATCGAACTACGGCTTGTTTGATCCTGAATAACAGGTACGTAGGCACCCATTTGGGGCAACTCTAAAAAGAATAGAAAATCATTTTTTCATATTAGAATAAGTTATTAAAAAACATAACAAAAAGATAAAATAAAATAAAAATAAAATAAATAACAATAAAAGACATTAGGATAAGGGTTAGATTTCAGAAAAATAAGGTGGTAACTTTAAGAGTTTAATAGGTTAGCCTCCGAGTCCAATAACTCTGGCTTTCCCTTTCCTCTTTCACAAAAGTGAAAAGAGGAGATCTCATTGACTAGTTGTCTAAATTAGGATTAATCTGCTCAATTAGTCCTAATTCAATAATATTTCCCAACTTCGATTGGGTGGTGACTTTAAAATAAGATGAAATTCTTAGGTCAAGTCGAGGATTTATATTAGATGAGCATAAGGTCTTGAATAAATCGGATTAGGAATGAAAATGAAAAAAAATAAAAAATTAAACTCGATAGGATAGCGACTCCACTTGGGACTTCTCTCTAGTAAGCTAGCCACTTGAATCTCCTCAACTCACCTTTTCTAGAAATGTCTTTTGATTGTTATACTGTTGCTAACCTTTTAGGGATTTAACTAGATTTAGGGTTCAATTATTTACTTTTACTATTAAGTCTACATGCATGTAACCATGTGAATAGATACGGTTAAACCCAAGCCATCTTAGGACCCTAAGACGCGGGGCCATTGTGTAGGTTTCGGGCGAAGTGATATGATCACCGTTTGAGACTACTTAGGCCACCCTACCCAATGCTTTGATATGGCCTGAGATCCATTTCTTCAAGAATGTGAGAAGCTATAGAGCTTGAGGACCTGTTAGAACCCCCCCTATTTGCATATATGAAGTCATGGGCTGGCAATTGATTAAGATGTAATACTTTTTTTTTTCTGTTCTTGGAGTTTGGATACATTTCCCTGTAATAACATCATTTGTAAAAAGTTTTTGTAATTAGAGATTTCTATTGTAATAGATGGCTAGTTCTATAGTCGATCGCCTCCTCTGCAAAGCGATCCGAGTTTGCAAACCTCTTGATCCAAAGTAGGTACTGAACCATTGGTTTACTCTGTATAATTCTAAAGAGCAGGCCTTCATCCAATAGAAGATAGGGCCCATCCTTTCACTGATGAAGATAGAAATGAACTTACCTCTGATATGGGCTATCCTCCATCTATAGGAAGTAAAGCCCACAACTTTCTTCATTGGGCCACATGAGATCACACCCACTCTGGAAGAATACACCCAACTTCTATAAGCCCCATCACTAACCGACGAGGTGTATGTACCAGATCTTGAGGCTGGGCCAACCGGTATTTTCGGTAGACTTCTAGGTATCCATAAGACAGCAATTAACAAGGCCTTAGCAAACTGCAACGGATATTGCATATGAATGGATGGGTTAGAAGCCTGGTTCATAGCTCGGGAAGATGACAGGGATATGAAAGACATATTATGCGGGGACCCCAAGAGCTACAAACAGAGGAGGGTGGGTGCTTTTATCCTAACAGCCTTTGCCACCATACTCTTCCCCACCGGAACCTTTTATCTCCATTACAGAGTCGCAGAGCTGATGGCCCAATTCTTGGAAGGGAAATCTTACATTTTGGCTCTACTAGCTGAATAGATCCAAAACTTGAACTTCATCAAGAGGATGGGCTATGGGATCCTCCGCTCAAACATCAACCTCATCCTAATTTGGTTTGTGAGCCACCTCAAATGTTTTGGGTTGAACCTGGTCCGGAAATCTTTAGCCCAACAAGTAGACCTTGTGGACTCATGCATAGAAAAGATAAAGCTACCCGATGATCTCACTAGCCACAGTTGGGTGGAAGTACTCAAGAGTTTCAATACCAACGACATCCTATGGACAGCTAGATGGAGTTGCTATAACAAAGTCATCCTAACCTGCAAAAACCTTCAGGTCGTACCTCTAATCGGTATCAACAGATGTATAGGTTATCACCCAAACTCAGTGGTTCGCCAGTTTGGTACCATTTAAAACATAGTTTATCGGCCATCACTAAAAGCAATCACGTTTGAATACCAAGTCCCAAATCTGCTGGTAGCCGAGAAGTTGGCCAAGCTGGCAGAGGTCAAAGCCCTATGAGAAGCCCGAATCAAGAGCCCTAATGTAGACCTCGGAGAACTGGATGGCGAAGTAAGCAAGCACCGAGCCACCAGGGATTTTGTGATCCACCTACTATATCAAATAGGAGAAAGGGCATACCAAGTCCCGGATATCACCCAACCTGAGCCAGACAAGGTAGACCCAGAGCTGAGAACCTATTTAGAGCAAGTCAGGGCTCGGATGGAGGCATACTTCGAAGATGTAGACTATAAAAAGGATATCTGGAAAGGCAGGTTTAAAGAGTCCGATCAAAGGAACAAGGCCTTAGAAGCTCAACTAAAGAAGACCCAAGCTAGAGTTGAAGAGCTGTAAGCTATCATCAACGGAAAACCGGCACCTACGCAACAGAAGAAGAAGAGAACTAGGAAATAGATTACCATTGTACTTTTTCATTTTTTTCAAGTATCGAACTTCAAGTTTCCAATATCAATAAAAAATAAAGTTTAAGTATTATATCATTAATCGATTGTCGGCTCCTTTATTTTAGCATTCGTGTGATACATGCATCATATTTACATACATGCATTAAACTAAGAAAAGCGTGCACCTAGGTATCAAAGATAGCTCCCAAACAACCGAACCCTCCAAAGAGCCCAATTTGCACCCGCTCAAAAACCAAATGGCAAACAGTGGCAACAACAGCGACAATCGCAACACACCAGCGTTGACACCACCTCAGATCCTAGGATCGTATCCTTGGAACAAACAGTCCAGCAATTAGTTGCACAGGTCCACCTCCTGACTAAGAGTATTGGCCTCCTTCGCACTACCCAACCGACTCAAGAAGAATACTTAGGGGCTAGAAAGGGGAAAGCAATAGAGGGTCAACCTCCAAAATATGAAGAGATCAATTCCCACCTCAACCCAGCTTTCGAGTATAAACCGAGAGTCAACCTTGGTCCAACCTTTGATGACATAAAGAGGGAAATAGAGGACAAGCAAAAGGAGATGGAAAGAAAACTTTTTCAACAGCTAGCTAATTAGATGAAAACAATAGAGGGGCCTGATGGTTTTGAGTAGGCAAGGATCACTAGCTTACTAGTGTATGGGGAGGAGGTGTACCCAGAGAAGTTCAAGACCCCATAATTTGAAAAATATGATGGCACTGGATGCCTCAAGATGCATACGAGGCTGTATGTACGGAAGATGAGCAAGTATACCCAATATGACCAGCTCATGATCCAGACCTTCCAAGACAGTCTCACAGGCCCTACCCTCGTCTGGTATGCACACCTAGACTTCAATCAGGTTAATACCTGGGAGAAACTTGCTCGAGCATTCTATGACCAGTACAAATTCAACATTGAAGTTGCCCCTTCGGTAATCGACCTGGGAAGTCTTCAAAAGAGACATATTGAGTCTTTTAAGGAGTATGCTTAATGCTGGAGAGCTCAAGCCGCTAGGGTAGCGACCCCAATTTCTGAAAAGGAGTTGACAGTCATCTTTGTCATCACTCTGGATAAGACTTACTTCTCACATCTGGTGGGCCAGACATCATCCAGCTTTGCAGAAGTAGTGGCAACAAGGTGTCGAATCGAGAATGCCATCACATTAGGGAGACTCCAGACAATAGACCATCCTAGAGTCACATCATCACAAAGGCTCTTAAGAGGCAACAAAGCCAAGGAGTCTACCATCAGCACGGTTAACTCTAGCAGAGTAGACAAGGTTGGGACCCGCATAACATTCCAGACCACAAGTGCCCCAATCCAATAGTCCCCGATGAATCATACCCAAACCACCAAGATCTTAAGACAATTCACTCTGATCCCGATCAAACTCAACCAGGTCTTTACCTAGTTGCGAGCGGATAATTTGATTAGTTTTGAGATCCCAAGTGACCAGTACAAGCCTAGAAATTTTAACTCAAGCCTCAAGTGTGATTATCTTATGGGCCAAGAGGGGCATTCTACAGATAGATGCTGGAGGCTTCGAAACAAGATTCAAGATTTGATTGATGCCGTAATTGTGCAGCTAGACTTTGTTAACACACCAGCACCCAATGTTAACACTAATCCGCTGCCTAACCATAAGCCCACTATCAATATGATCACATCCGAAGAGCTGGACTCCAAACAGTCCCCAAAATAGCAAAAAGCAACAGTGCAGCGAGAAAGTTACCCATGCTAAGTCCTAGATGAAACCCCTAAATCACAGATCAAGAAGAGATGGTTAGCTGGAGACCCAACGGTTGGTACCCTAAGCGAAACGCATGGGAGATTTGAATATCTGATAAATTACTCTTTCACTCTAACCGTGTATGAGCCACCTAGTGGATGGAGGCCCGAGTTTGAGAAAGAAGACAACCCACCAAAAGAGGGGAGAAGTCCGTAAACATGATTAAATCAGACCAAAAGCCGATAGTCATAAAGTGCTACAAAGGACAATCTGCTAAGGTAGAGATTCCGAAAAAGAGGTATGTATTCAATGTCCCAAAACCCATAGAGAGGTATAAGGTGGCACCATTTGATTGTCGGGCTCTCAATCAAGAAAGACCCCCTATTGTAGTAGGAATCAGCCATTTTGGGAGAATTTAACTGAAATACAGGATCTCATCCGAAGAGCCCAACATCGAGGTAAGAAAAGAGGAACAAGAGGGGCTCTCTGCATTTACAAAGATAGTCAAGGCAAGCAAATATAAGATCATGGAACAACTGAACAAGGCAAGCGAATATAAGATCATGGAACAACTAAACAAGGTTCTAGCCCAGATATCGCTTATGGGCCTCCTCACAACATCTGAGCCTCATAGGGAAGCACTCTTAAAAGTGCTCAAATAGACCAAGGTACCAGAGGGCGTCGCAATAGAGAAATTAAGCCATGTGGCAGATTCGATCTTCACCATAGACTAGATATCTTTCTCTCCCGAAGAGCTGGGGGAAGACAGAGACCAACATACAAAACCACTGTTCATAGGGGTAAAATGCAACAACACAATTGTCTCCAGAGTACTCATTTGACAATAGATCTTCTCTCAACGTGTGCCCTTTGGCTACTCTTGACCTATTGGGAGTTGATCCAAACAACATCAAGCCAAGCTCAATAATGGTTAGGGCCATCGACGAGTCAAAGAGAGAAATAGTAGGGGAAATAAACTTGCCAGTGGAGATTGGACCACAAATATTCCACATATCCTTCCAAGTCCTCAACATTCCAAGGTCTTTTAATCTACTATTAGGAAGGCCATGGATATACACTGCCGGAACCATACCTTCAAGTCTACATCAAAAAGTTAAGTTCATAGCAAATGGATAGATTATCACCGTGCTGGGAGAGCAAGATTACGCCATCTATAAAGAGACCGCCATACCCTACATCGGGGAAGAAGGTTTCAAAGACTTTGTCCTCCAAATATTCAATGAGGTGAATGTGGTAACTAGCAAAGAAGGCCATTAGTTTAAGGAGGGACAGCAAGGGACGTTTAGACTAGGGTATGTTCCTACAGCACAAGAAGAGGCACGGGCAAGAGGTATCAGAGGTAGAAGGAGAGAGCGGTCGAGCGACACCCCGATGCATTTTCCACACCTCCAACAATCATTTAAACAAGCAACTACCATTCAAGAGCCAAGGATAAGCGAAGCTGACGTCAGAGATGAGAGCCCGACCCCTCGCACATTCGAGCAGCATCTAACTCTTAACAATTGGTTCTGTTATCCTATTAATAGCATTAGGTCAGCTCAAGGATAAGGAACAATTATTAAACAAATTTTTATTGTGGTTTCTTTTCAGATTCAATAAATTGCAATTCATTCATTTGTTTTTTGCTTATATACGTACTCTCGTTTCACTTCTCCTATAGATTCCCTACCATTGAATGTCGAGGACATTTCGCGCGGGTAGGAAATGAAAACACTGATATCATTTCCAACACTGTTAAGTCAACCATCTGAGGTGATATCCTTGACCACGAAATAATAAAAGAAAATTGGAAAAAACATGAACAAAGTGGGATTTCAATAGACGAGCCGGTGGAGACAGTAAATCTAGGAAGCACTGAGAAACCTAAAAACCTCAAGATTTATACCAATTTGAGTGTCGAGCAACAGTACGAGATAGTCGAGTTGTTAACTAAGTATGTAGATGTATTCACCTGGTCATATGGCGACATGCCAGGACTAGACCAGTCGATAGTAATTCACAAGCTTCCCACAAGGGAAGATGTCAAACCTAAAAAATAGAAATTAAGAAGATTTAGGCCTGACAACTTACTAAAGATTAAAGAGGAAGTAAAAAAACTAGTGGAAGTGGGGTTCATTGAGGTGTCTGACTATCCGGAATGGGTAGTGAATATAGTCCCCATTTTTAAAAAGAATGGAAAAGTGCACATATGTGTAGACTTCCGAGATTTAAATTAAGCTACATCAAAAGACAACTTCCCTCTACCTCACATCGATGTCCTAGTAGACAACACTGTAGGAAACCATCTTTTCTCATTTATTGTCGATTTCTCATGATATAATCAAATAAAAATGGCTAAAGAAGATAAAACTAAGACGACTTTCATCACAACATGGGGAACTTTCTGTTACAAAGTCATGCCCTTTGGTTTGAAAAACGCTAGGGCAACGTATCAGAGAGCCATAGTCGCGATACTTCATGACATGATGCATCAAGAAGTCGAAGTATACATCGATGATATGATAGCCAAGTCTAGGGAAGAAGAAATCCATGCAATTATTCTGAGAAAGTTGTTCAAGCGACCGAAAAAGTTTCGGCTCAAGTTAAATCCAGAAAAGTGCACTTTTGGGGTCACAATAGGCAAGTTGTTAAGGTTTGTCATAAGCTAAGAAGGCATTAAAATTGACCTTGATAAAGTAAAGGCCATACTAGAACTACCCTCTCCATGTACTATCAAAGAGGTGAGAGGTTTGTTGGGAATGTTAAATTATATAGCCCATTTCATCTCACAGCTCACGGACAAATGTCGCCCACTATTCCATCTGCTAAAAAAGAATGTTGCAGTAGAATGGGACGATGAATGTGAAGAAGCATTCAGGACAATCAAAGACTACCTCATAAATCCCTCGGTCTTGATAGCTCTAAAACAAGGAAAACCCTTATTCTTTTACCTCACGATACTCCCTGAATCCATGGGGTGCGTGCTGGGACAAAAAGATAAAGAGGGAAGAGAGCGTTCCATATATTATCTAAGCAAGAAATTCACAGATGAGGAATAGAGGTATTCTGAAGTAAAGAGGACTTGTTGTGCTCTGATTTAGGTCATGCACCGATTGAGGCAATACACCCTTTACTATCCCATCAAATTGCTGACAAGACATGATCCTTTGAAGTACTTGGCAGAGAAGCCCGTTTTGTTAAGGAGAATCTCTAAATAGCAAATACTCTTATCAAAATTGGACATCACATACATAAATCAAAATTCGATAAAAGGGCAATCTTTAGCCAATCAGTTGGTAGAACACCTAGTTAAGGGAGATTCCTAAGAATCACAAGCCCAATTCCCTAATGAAAATATATTAACAGCAGAGGGCGAACCAGCAGAAGACTGTAGGATAGACCAAAGCCCTAAATGGAAGACGTTCTTTAACGGAGCTACCAACATATTTAGCTGTGGGATCGGGGCAATATTGATATCACCAGAAGGAACACAATTCCCTTTAACAATAAGACTCACATTTCCATATACTAATAATATCACGGAATATGAGGCATGTATACTTGGCCTTAAAATGGCTTGCCACATTGAAATCCGTGAATTAGAAGTTGATGGGTGTCGAGTCCAACAAAAATAAAACCTACTCCTAGACAATTATATGATTTGCATATAGTGGTGAGTAGGGTCGAATCCACAGAGATTGTTAAAAATATTTCTATTCAAATACAACAATAAAGAAAAGAAAAATGGGGGGTTTTGTTTGTGAATCAAATAAAGTAAAGCAAGGTAAGAAAATCAAATATTGATAAAAAGCCTAGCCAAATGAATCAAGATAGTTTAATTCTAGGAATTGATCATCGATGCAAATATCTTCTATTCTTAGTTCTAGATAAATTGGTTATGGTTATTAACAAGCTCTAACAACCTATCTCTCCTTACTTTCTCGATAACCTCCAACAAGCGCTTCGAATTATTTCCCTTATTGATTAGACAATCCCTCAGACAAGCGCTTAGGATTTAATCTATCAATAGCATTAAAATCTAGAGAGACCACCAATTCATGCCAGTAGATTATAAGATAACCTATTTAAACATGATCATACACCTCCATAACATGAATTCGATCATCTCTTTTACAACCAAACATGTTATTGCGTCACTAAGACTAGAACAATCAAACAATTACGGATTTGACGTGCTAGTTGACAATATATTATCTTGCTAATTAAGTAGAAGAGCTCTATTCGTACCAATCAACAAAATAATAATGACAAAACAATCAGAAGATATATGAATACCCGAAAACAAAGAATAGAATAAATACAAGTCAATTAGACCTCACAATTCGTGGAGAATTAAACATCTATGACCCTTTGGCTAGAAAAGTAGCTTAGCCACTCATGTTCATAAGAAAAACGAAAATAAAAAGTAAAGACATAATGAACCCGGATAGCTTGCTCTGCCTCCGGCCTTCCTTCTTGTTTCCCAGATCAAAGGTAAAATGTTTGAAAGAAAGATTAAAGATTGTCTTAACCCTCTAGGGTTGGTTCTATTTATAATGTTTGAGGGATAGCATGTGATCTTTTGCTAGCAAGATACGAAGATATCTTTCCTTTTCCAAGTAGATTTCGAGAAGTGAAGATTCGTCAGCTTGGAACGCCCTACAACACGGCGCTGTGTGAAGCCGTGCCACCCTCTGTGCTTATTCTTCAAGTTTTCATCCACGCCCAGTGTGTACCACGGTCCAAAACACGGCCAGATTTACAACCGTACCATGCTCTGCCTATGTTCAACACGTCTTCATCTTCGTCCAGAGTGTGCCACGGTCTACACCACGATTAGATTTCAAGCCGTGTCTTCATCTGGTTGATGTTACACACTTTCTTCTCCTTGGCACACCTAAGTTCCACCACAGCTCCCAGCACGATTTGGTCCACGGCTTCCACCACGGCCGTTCCCTAGGTCGTGTCTCTCTCTGTTGAAATTCCATATTGTCTCCTTCTTGTACAGTGTGTAACACGGTTGGAACCTTGGCCGTGCCTCAAACCGTGCTAATGCTTTGGTGGATACATGCTCATGTGCTTTCCTCCGATGGTGTAATTCGTTGTCTTGATCCAAGATGTAGATGACTTCTCTAATATACTTGAATTAGCATCCTCAACTCCATTTAACCTGATTTATCACCATGATTAGAATTAAGTACCATTTCCTTATGATTTCTATAAAATCAATAATAATTTAACACAATTTATACTATAAGGATTGAGTATAAAATGGCTCTATCAGAAGTGTATGGAGATTATTCGCTCATCATATTACAGACAAGAGGTGAATACAAAACTAAAGACCCCAAATTGGTACCGTACCATCAGCATTTAACAGAGCTAATTGATGAATTCAAAGCAATCACCTTCACATACATCCCAAGAACTCAAAATCAATTTGCAGATGCACTCACCACACTAACATCTATAATTCAGATAACAGGGGGAATCAAAGTCTAACCATTGAAAATAGAAATCGAAAATCGGCTTGCCTACTGTTTGGTAATTGAAAAAGCACAAGATGATAAGCCTTGGTATCATGACATCAAAACTTTTCTCTAAGAAAGCAAATACCCTAAAATAGCTAGCAAAAATGACCAAAGAACACTCAGAAGGTTAGCAAGTCATTTCTTGTTAAATGGCCTTGTGCTTTACAAAAGATCGCTTGATACCACCTTATTAAGATGTGTGGATAGAAATGAGGCATGTGAACTAATGGAAGAAGTACTTGAAGGAGTATGTGGACCTCACATGAACGGCTACATGTTGGCCCGAAAAATCATGAGATTGAGCTACTATTGGCTAACCATGGAATCAGATTGTATCAAATATGTCAAGAACTATCACTTATATCAAGTTTATGCAAAGCGAATAAATGCCCTACCTAAAGAGCTTCATTCATTGTCTGCACCATGACCTTTCTCCATGTGGGGAATCGACATCATCGGCCTAATTACTCCAATAGCATCCAACGGCCACAGGTTTATATTGGTAGCCATTGATTACTTCACAAAGTGGGTGGAAGCTTCATCATATGCTAGTGTCATAAAAGGGGTAATAGTTTGATTCTTAAAGGACATAATAGCTAGATATAGAGTTCCTGAGTCAATCATCACCAATAATGGAACCAATCTCAACAACAAGTTGATGACAGATTTGTGTCGACAATTTCACATAAATCATAGAAATTTAACTCCCTATCGACCTTAAATGAATGGGGCAGTAGAAGAAACCAACAAGAATATCAAAAGAATCATCGAAAAGATGACAATCACTTACAAAGATTAACACGAGATGCTACCATTCGCCCTCATGGTTTACAGAACCTCAATTCGAACATCTACTGGAGTTACCCCATATTCCTTGGTATATGGTACTGAGGCAGTCCTACCAATTGAAGTTGAAATACTATCCTTTATAATTCTATCAAAAGCATAGTTAGATGAGTTAAACTGGGTAAAGAAGAGGCTCGATCAATTGAATTTGATCAACGAAAAAAGACTCACCGGGTTATGTCACAGCCAGTGTTACCAACAAAAAATGACCCAAGCATTTAACAAGAAAATGAGGCCTCGATGTTTCAAAGAAGGAGATCTGGTGCTAAAGAAAGTTCTCCGAAATGCTCAAGATTCCAAAGGGAAGTTTGCCCCAAACTATAAGGGCCCATATGTTGTAAAGAAGGTATTGTCATGAGGTGCTTTGATATTAATGCAAATGGATGGTCCGGAATTGAGAGACCCCATTCCTATAGATGCTGTTAAGATGTGTTATCCTTAGGCAAGAAAATTGATATTTTTCCAATGTTTATGAATGCCAATATTCAGTGCAAATTTTGATGAGTCTTGTTTTCATTTCCTTTATAAGAAACGTTAATGTCTCTGAATGACCGATAACTCCAACCAATTCTCATTAAAACAAACATTCCTAAACACATTGCTCATCACTTCACTAATAAATAATAAACATTGAAATGATAATGAATCTCAATAGATTTTGTGACATAATTTTACCTACTTTTGAGCATTAAACCTGGTACATTAATAGGATAATACTACAATCACAAGAGCCATGCGCATAAGAAATGAAGCACATCAAGACCCTCAGCTTTGTTTTGAAGCAAGAGTAAGCAAAGGAGAAGCAAACCAGTACAAAGGTTCAATTATTTAGTTGCTATCTGCAATAAATTGGTAAGCATCTTAGAATAAATAACCATCATTCACATATTATAAGACATCTCTTATCAAGTCATTTAACCAGTTCGTTAGAAGCATTTTCAAAAGTATAGGTTAGTCAACCCATAATGGGGCACTTTCCTGAACATCCTCTCTTAGGGTTAGCCCATAGGGGCACCTTTCGAGACATTTCTTCCCTAGGGTCGCAAGTCTAAAAAGACACTTCCCACCATCGGTTAGTCAACCCGCAATGAGACACTTTCCTAAACATCCTCTCAGGGTTAGCCCATAGGAGCACCTTTCGAGACATTTCTTCTTACTATAGGTTAGTCAGCCTGTAGAGGGGCACTTTCCTAAACACCCTTTCTCAAGGTTAGCTCATAGGAGCACCTTTCGAGATAACTATTTTTCAAGGTTGCAAGTCTAAAAAGGTACTTCCTGCTATCAATTAGTTAGCTCATAAGGGCACTTTTTGAATCCATCGATTAGTCAACTCATGGGAGCACTTTTCGAATCCATCGATTAGTCAGCTCATGGGAGCACTTTTTTAATCTCTCGATTAATTAGCTCATAGGATCACCTTTTGAATCTATTGATTAGTTAGCTTATAGGAGCACTTTTTGAATCTGTCGATTAGTTAGCTCATAGGAGCACTTTTCGAATCTGTTGATTAGTCAACTCATAGGAGCACTTTTCAAATCTGTTGATTAGTCAGCTCTTGAGAGCACTTTTCAAATTTTTCTGATAATCGATTAGTCAGCTCATAAGGGTATTCTTCAAAGGCAGTTCTCCCCAAACAGTCGCTAGTTTAGCCAGACGCTTCTGTTGACAGGTAGCCAGCTCATAAGAGCGCTTCTTGAGACAATCTTCTCATTAAGTTTGCTAATCCGATAAGACGCTTCCTATTATCAACTATTCCACTCACAATAATACACTCCTAAACAATCCTTGAGATGTTTTCTATCGTCGATTAGTCAACCCATAGAGCACTTTTCAGGAGGATACATTACTTCAGATTGTTAGGTTGTTTAAGACCATTTCCTAAGCAATACCAATCATCACAAAGCACTCGTGATATTAATAGCTCATTGAGCATTTTCCTACTAAAGACCAAATTTAAGATAATTAGCTAAACCATGGCATTGTCTATTCAGTTAAGAGGCCAAAAATGGCATCTTTCTTGTCTTTGTAGTTAAGCTTTGCAAACTTTACCATAAAAATGAATAGTTGTAAACACCCCATTTTTTACCCTAATAATTAATACTAGTCAATTTTTAATCGTTTTCTATTTTTTACAATTTTTCTTCTAATTTATCAAAAATAGGAAAAATATTGAAAAAATAAAATAAATAAGGAAAATATATCAATTTTGGAAAGTAATTGTAGAAATAATAAGAAAAGGAGTTAAATAATTTTTACAAATTTTTGGAATTTCAAAATAATACAAAAATAATAAAAAAACGCATTGCATATATGCAAATTACGAAAAAAAAAAAAAAAAACAAGTAAGTGGGCTAACTCAGCTGGTCCAAGCCATGACTGTGTACGCGAGGGAAGGGGTCAGGTCGCGGGTTCGAAACATGAGGGAAGCAAATTTCGCATTTTGCATTTTTTTGCCTCACTCAAGACACGTGTCAGCTCGCAATTGGACGACACAACGCGCGTACCCGGCACGTGATCTTCTTCTTCTTTGTCCAAAATCGTTGCCGATGAGAGGGAGAAATGGAATATGGCTATTTTTATTTGATTTTTTACACAAATCCAACAAATCATTATCTGAAATAGGATAAACATCATCCCATTGGAATCAAATCGCAACAAATCGAAGGATTTACACAAATTGGAGATGGGTTTTTCAACCGAAATCCGATTTACCCCAATCGAAAGAAATTCAAGCTTATCAAGCTCGATTTATGGTGTCTATAAATAAGAATCGAGGAGAGGAAGCTAGAACATGAATCAAAAGTGAGAAAAAGAGAGAAAATAAGAGAGATCAAAGCCTTGCCGGAATTCTTCAACCCATGACCGCCGATCGAGCTCAAAACCATCGCCAGGAGGTATTTTTGGAGAAATCCACCACCACCATTAGATTCCCCACCCTCGAAAAGCTAGGAAATGACCTCTCAACCTCCTCGAAAGTCGCTGGAATGCCACCACCGAAAAGCTCTAGTCGTCGTGGCTGATCGAACCCGATCCAATCCGCGTATCATATCCGGACCTAAGTGAGTCAGATTTTTTTATTTTTTATTATTATTTATTTATTTACCATATTTTATTTATTCGTTATTTATTTATTTATTTATTCATTTTCTATTTATAATTAAAAAAATAATAATATTAGGAAGATGTTAGAATTTAGATTATTTTTTAGGTTTAGTTTAGGATAGAATAAATAATAAAAAATTCTAAAAATCATAAAAATAAAAAAAAATAATAAAATAAAAATTATATATTAAGAAAAATGATAGAATTTAGATTTTAAGTTTAGGGTAGATAAAATAATAAAAATAAAAAAAATATTAATTAATTAATAAAAATAATAATAATAAAATAAAAAATAATAATAATAATAATAAATAAATAAAAATAATAAGAATATTAGAGGTAGGTTAATAATAAGGAAATAAAATTTTTATCACTTAGAAAATTGTTTTTCTTAAATAAATCCAAAATTGGTTTTTCCTTAAATTATTATTTTTCAAAAATATAAAATAATCAAGCTTAGGCTTAGATTTTTTCCAAAAAAAATACTAAAATGATAAAAAAATAAACCAGAAGTAATTTCATAATTAAAATTAATAAACACACTAAATTTTTTTATGAAAAGTGAACTATAGCTTATTTGATTATGAATAGCAAGTACGTAGATACCCATTTGGGGCAACTTTAAAAAGAATAAAAAATCATTTTTTCATATTATAATAAGTTATTCAAAAACACAACAAAAAGATAAAAAAAACTAAAAATAAAATAAATAACAATAAAAGACATTAGGATAAAGGTTAGATTTCAGAAGAATAAAATGATAACTTTAAGGTTTTAATAGGTTAGTCTCCGAGTCTAGCAACTTTGGTTTTCCCTTTCCTCTTTCACAAAGATGAAAAGATGAGATCTCATTGACTAGTTGTCTAAATTATGATTAATCTGCTCAAATAGTCCTAATTCAATAATATTTCCCAACTTCGGTTGGGTGGCAACTCCAAAATAAGATGAAATTCCAAGTTCAAGTTGAGGATTTATATTAGATGAGCATAGGGTCTAGTATAAATCGGATTAAGAATGAAAATGAAAAAAAAATGAAAAATTAGACTCGACAATGTTCTTATGAGATAAGGACACGTGGTCAGTAGTAGTGTGGCCTAAGATTTCGGGGCATTATAAGTTTTTTTCTTTACTTGTAGATATATATATGCATGTGTATCTATATAGTTATTCTAACCTTTATATTTTTTGCAGTATTTTTTTTATTTGTTAATTTGAGGTAAAGGCATCAAATGTATAATAGATATGGTCAAACTCAAGCCATCTCAAGACCTTAGGAGGGGAGCCATTGTGTAAGCTTCGGGTTTTGGGGGGCAACTATCGCTCGAAGCTGATTAGGCTACCCCACTCAAATTTTAACGTGACTTGTGAACCATTTTCTTTGAAAATGAGCTAGGTCACAGAACTTGTGAACCTATAGATACTACCTAATAACATTCACGAACCCTTCAAGTTGGCGAATAAACATGATGTGGTAAATAGAAAAAAAAATTGCAACTTTAGTGGAGTTATTTTTCTATTTCTTTGTAATTTATAACATTGTCATTTTAAGTTTTCTTGTAAATTCTTTGAAACAAATGTATTTTCTTGTAATTAGTATAGTCATTATGTATTTACTTTCATAAATTTTGTAGCAATGGCAAGCTCATCCCACATGCAAGCTCTTCTCAAGGATGTCCAGGTTCATAAACCCCTAGAGTCAAAGATAGTACTTGATCAATGGATCTAGTTCTTCAACCTAAGTCAACAAAAGGTCATTGAAAACACAATTGGACCAATCCTCTCGCTACAGAAGGTCTCTATCAAGATCACTTTAGTCTGGGCCTTAGTTCATTTTTAGGATCCAAAAACTATCACTTTTTACTTAAGTCCCCATCAATTATGCCTAACAATGGAAGAATAGCCCACAAAAGTCTTCAGTAAATTACCGAGGGGATCGTAAGGTTGAAATCAATAAGGCCTTAAGAAATCATAATGGGAATTGTATTAAAACAGATGATTTGTTGACATGGTTTACAGCTCAATCCAATTACCATGTAAAGTGAACTTTGTTTTGTGTAGATTTTGAAGCATGGCAATAGCACTGGATTCATGCATTCATCCTAATGGCCTTTGGGACTATGTTGTTTCCAATTGAGATTTTTCATATCCACTTTAGGGTTATAGAAATAGTGCCCCAATTTCTAGAAGGAAAGTCTCATATCCTCGTGCTCCTTGCTAAGTAATCAGATCACTCAACCACTTAAAGAACAAAAGACATGGGGATTTAAAAACTAACATGGCATTGATTATGATATGGTTCATCAGCAATATGCGATGCTATAAACTTGACTTCATTTGAGAGGTCTTTACACAACAAATTGACCTTATTGATTCCTTTGCTTCTAGAATCACATTACCAGAGGATATTCCTACTTACTACTGGATTGATGTCTTACAAGACTTTTGTGCTAAAGACATATTATGGGTAGCTAGATGGAATTCTTGTACTAGGATGGTACTTGCTTGTAAAAATTATGAGGCAATTCCTTTAATTGGATTTAACTAGTGTATTGGTTACTACCTAGCTGCTTTATTACATCGATTGGGACCTATTCAAGATATAATCCATAAACCCTCACTCAAACCCATCACACTTGATTTCCACAATCCTCATATGATAATAGCTGACAAGATAGCTAAACTATTAGAGATCAAAACCCTTTGGGAGACTTGAATAATAAGCCCTACTATTGACATAGGGAATTAGGTAAATATCGAGCAACCAAAGAGTACATTTTTCACCAACTCAAAAGGATAGGTGAAAAACAATATAGTGCACTAGTTGTACTCCAACCTACACCAATAAATCCTACTCCTGAAATGAAGACATGTATGGAAGAAGCGCAAGAACGAATGTAAGTCCATATGGAAAACATAGAAAGAAAGGGGGATATTTTTAAGAATAGATGTAAAGAATCCAACCAACGAGTTGAAGCTCTAGAAGCCCAACTAAGAAAGGCTAGGCAAAAGATCAAGGAACTAGAAACTCCTGCAAAAGAGAAAACAAAAAAAGGATCACGTCATCGCAAGAAGAGGAAGATTTAGATTATAGTTTTTTTTTTTTTGTAATTCCTTTTCAAATGATGTAATCAAACTCTAAAGTTGCAATATTAATAAAATTTCTATTTTTCCAGATTATGGATTATTTGCTAATCCCATATCTACATCCGCTTAACACATGTATTAAAAAAACAAATATTATTTTTACTAACAAGTTATCTAGTGTTGATCAATCCAGGTTTCAAGATTGCACCTAAACAACCGAACCCCACAAGAAGTACATACTACACTTATTCTACAGCCAAAATGTCAAGTAACAATGATGACAATACTATTAATCAGAGAATGGTTTTGTTAGAGCAAGCTATGCAAAATCTCAATGATCAAGTGAAATTCTTAGTGGAAATTTTGACTCTTCTTTGATCAACTCAACCAGTTGAGACTTCCACACACCCCCCCCCCCCCCCCCCCCCCCCCCCCCCCCCCCCCCCCCCCCTCTCTAAAAAAAAAATGAGGAAATTAACTCCAAGTTCAATCCAACATTTGTGGGGTCAAAACTAAGAGTGCAAACCTCATATAGTCCTAAAGATCTATAAAGGCAATTTGAGCAAAGATAGTAAGGAACAAAAAGAAAGCTTTTCTAACAATTAACTGATAAGATGAAGGCTCTAAAAGGATCAAATGGATATAAGCAAACTAGGATCACTAACTTAACAATTTTTGACACCACTGCTTATCTTGAAACATTTAAGGTACCAAAGTTCAAAAAATATGATGGCACCGAATGTTCGAAAATGCACACCAAACTATATGTTCGGAAGATGGGCAAATACATACAGTATGACTAATTAATGGTGCAAACTTTCTAAGACAGTCTTGCAGGACCTACTCTAGCATGGTATGCACAATTGGACCTCAATCAATTAATAATTGGGAAAAGCTAGCTCCGGCTTTCTATAAGCAATAAAAATTCAACATTGAAGTTGCTCTTTCAGTATGGGACTTAGGGAGTATCCATAAGAAGCATAATGAATCCTTCAAAGAATACACTCAGCATTGAAGGTCTCAAGCTGCAAGGGTCATTACCTTAATTTTTGAGAAAGAGCTTACAGCCATATTTATCAATACATTGGAGAAACCCTATTTCACCCACCTAATTGGGCAAACATCTTCAAGTTTTGCAGAAGTGGTAACTGTAGGATGCAGAGTTGAAAATGCCATCACCTCTGAAAAATTGCGAATCAATGAAACTCCTAGAACAACATCAGCCAAGCCACTAAATAATATCAAAGGAAAAGAAGCCACAATCAGCATGGTTAATTCTAACATAAACAACAAGCCAATATTTCACCTTTCCTTCCAAACACCAAACCTAACCATAAGCACTTCTATCCAAACACAACCAAACAACTAACCCTAGATCAATAGACCTCTGAAATAGATCACCCGAATCCTAGTCCCTCTAAGCCAAGTCTTTGCTAGCCTCAAGGCTAATAATCTAATTAGTTTTGAAATTCCCAATGAGAAATACAGGCCAAGAACTTATGACCCCAATCTCAAATGTGAATACCATATGGGGTAGGTAGGACATTCTACAGATAGATGCTGGAGACTTAAGAATAAAATCTAGGATCTAATTGATGTAAGGGTAGTATAGCTAGACTTCATTGAGTCACCTACTCCTAATGTCAATAATAACCCACTTCCTAATTATGGTCCTACCATTAACATGATCACTTCGGAAGCACCTGAACCAGAAATTAATTTGGATAAGTTACCAATAGAGCAGGTAGCATGGAACTTGTAACAAGTCGGCTTCTTACTATCAGTCAAACTAAACAATAGAGCACAAGCTAAGTCGGTCATCTATTAATTATTGTTGGAAGACAAAATCCAATCATCCTACATTCAAGAAATGTTGACTCCCAAAACTTATAAGCTAAAAACTCTAAAGGAGAAAAAGATAGCATGCAAGTGATCCTATAGTTGGTTTATTAGGACAATATTCAAGGAAATTCAATTATTTTGTTAACTATACCATCCAACTGCCAATTCATGAAGAACCTACCCCAAGTGGTTGGGGTCCTAATTTTGAAGAAGGCAATCCCCAAAATGAGAAGGATAATGATTAAATGGTTAACATGATAGGATCTGACTTCAAACCAATGATCGTAAAATGTTACAAAGAACTTAAACAAGAGCAAAAAGTCCCAAAAAACTAAGAAATATACTTTCTATGTTCCCTTAGGACCTGAAAACTATAAAGTTACCCCATTTAATTATGCAACGATTAATCAAGAGAAACCTTTAAGTTCTATTATTAGAGGAATCACACGGTTGGGAAGGATTTATTGCCCTAAAGAAGAGGCCATGAAAAACCTGAAACTAGTGAATCAAGTGAGAAAAAGCCAATAGTAGAAGAAGAAAAAGGGCTATCAATTTTTTCGAAGATGATCAAGCCTAGTAGTATAAAATCATGGACCAATTATCAAAAACTCCAACCTAAATCCCCCTTATGGGTCTTCTACTCTCTTCTAAGCCTCATAAAGAAGCCTTATTTAGAACTTTGAGGGAAGTTAAAGTGCCACAAGGAATATCTACTGAAAAATTAGGACACATTGTTAATTCCATTTTTTCTATTGATCAAATATCCTTTTTAACAGAAGAATTGGGAGAAGAAGGTAATCAACACACTAAACCACTATTCGTAGTGGTGAAATACAACAACATGATTGTTTCCAAAGTCCTCATCGATAATGGGTCCTCCCTCAACATATGCCCTCTAACTACTCTCAACTTGCTAGGTGTTGATACATTTAATATCAAACCAAGTTTTACCACAATAAGGGCTTTTGATGGGAAAAGGAGGGAAATTGACTTGATGGTAGAAATTTGCCCGCAGTTATTGAAATCCCTTTCCAAATCCTAGACATACCATGGTCTTTCAACTTGCTTCTTGGGAGGCCTTGGATCCATATAGTGTAAGTCATTCCTTCTAGCCTCCACAGAAGGTCAAATTCATTTCTAATGATCAAATCCTCACTATTTTGGGCGAGCAAGATTACACCATTTATAAAGAAACGGCAATACCCTACATAGGAGAAGAAGACCTAGATGACCTTAGGACTTCGGATATTTGATAAGGTGTGTATGATTACTAGTTCAGAGAAATAGGGATATAGAAAGGTGCAATTTAAAGAAGGCCAAACGGGGACATTTAGTCTTGGATATGTCTTTACTCCAGAAGAAAGATTTCAGATGAAGTTTAAGTAAGGAAAAAAGGGAGACACATTGTATAATACCCCCATTGAATTTTCCACCAATCCAAACTACATTCACCCATCTGGCTAGTGTTGAGACATTAGTATCTGCAAGAGAAGACAACTTTAATGATCTCATACTCAAGCAACAACAAGAATCTATAGGCATATCCCGTAGCTCTCAATTACTCTAAAATTGGTTCTCTTGTCCTCTAAATAGCAATAGGCCTACTTTAGAGTAAGGGTAGACCATGATTTAATATTTTTTAAGTTTTTTTTTTCATACAATAAGTGTAACCCACATGAATAAATCAATGAAGTCATGAATCATTTCCTCAATATTATTCCATATTTTCCCTTCTACTTATTCATTTCTTTTTTATATATACATTTATCTAGATCTAGTGATGAAAATCAAGGATATCTTGCACACATAGAAGGTAAAAATATTAATATCACCTCCAACCCTACTGGGTTAGTCATTGGGGATGATATTGATGACCATAAAGTAATTCAAGAGAACTAGCAAATATATAAACAAGGTAAGATTTCCATTGATGAGTCAATTGAAACAATCAACCTAAGAAATAAGGACAACCCTAGGAATCTCAAGATTAGGGGCAATCTTAATGATGGACAAAAATGAAGGTTAATAGAGCTATTATCTGAATACCTTGAGGGGGCATATTTTATAAAGAGAGTGTTGTCTAAAGGGGCATTAATTTTGTCACATATGGACAGTCTAGATTTGAAGGAACTTGTAAATTATGATGCAATTAAAGTGTATTATCCTTAATGAATCAATGGAATCTTACTTGAGTTTATTGAAAACATCATTGGTCTCTATGGTTTAATTTTTACCATCTACGTGTAAAGTAGATATCCCCATTGGTCATCGGATTGATCATCTCCCTCCTCATCGATAAGTTTCTTTCTTCTTTACTCCTATTTTGCCTTATACACTCAAATACGAGGGAAGTTGTGAGGAATAAAATAATAATGAATAATGAAAGCTCTTCAAATACTCCATCATGGTTTAATCTTTTTCAAAAAGGAGTTTTTTTTTTTTTTTTGCTATTTTAGGTTAGAGTTTCAAATAAAGGGAGTAGAGATAATTTGACCAAAATAAATTGGAAGAATTGAAATTCTAAGAGTGGAAGTGAATATCACACAAGCACAACTCATCCAATAATAGAAGGAGTTGATTCAAGAAACAGACAAGTAAACGAGTGTGTTGAACTTCAAGAAAAAGGGTTCATTGTTTAGGCGTTATCGACAAAACCAAGTAAAATTCTTCACTATTAAAACTATGTCATGCATATGTACCTAAATTTTAATATGCTTTAAGATAGTCAGCCCACCAGAGCACTTTCTTAAAAATCATTTTTAGGATTGCTAATTTATAATAGATGTTTTCCCATAAGAATTAGTTAACCCATAGGGGCACTTTCCCAAAAATCATTTTTAGGATTACTAGTTTGTACTAGACGCTTTCCTATAAGAATTAGTTAACCCACAGGGGCGCTTTCTCAAAAATCATGTTTAGAATTGCTAGTCTGTAATAAACGCTTTCAATAAAAACTAGTCAGCCCATAAAGGCACTTTCCCAAAAAAAAAAAACAAGAAATCATTTTTAGGGTTGTCAGTCTATAACAAACGCCTTCCTATAAAATTAATCAGCCCATAGGGATACTTTCTCAAAAATCATTTTTAGGATTGTTAGTCTATAATAGACATTTTCCCATAAGAATTAGTTAGCCTACGAGGGCACTTTCCCAAAAATAATTTTTAAGACTGCTAGTCTGTAATAGACGCTTTCCTATAAGAATTAGTCAGCCCATGGGGGCACTTTCTTAAAAAAAAAAAAAAATCATTTTTAAGGTTGCTAGTTTGTAACTGATGCTTTCCCATAAAAATTAGTCAACCCATAGAGACACTTTTCTAAATATCATTTTCAAGGTTGCTAGTCTATAATAGAAGCTTTCCTACATAAATTAGTTAGCCCACAAAGGCACTATTCTAAAATTCCTCTTTTCTTAAGATTGCTAGTCTATAATAGACATTTTCCTATACAAATTAGTCAGCTCATGGGGCACAATCCTAAAATTCCTCTCTTCTTAGGGTTAATAGTCTATAAGGATGCTTCCCAATAAAAGATAGTCAACCCATAAAACACCATCCTAAACATCTCTTACCAATTCGTTGAAATATTTCTATAGCTCTTTAGAGTACACTGATAAGCAAAAATGGTGTATCTCTTTGGTCTTGTAGTAAAGTTTTTTTCAAACTTCACCATAAAGAGAGGCAACTATAGACATAACATTTTTATTTTATTTTTAATCTTTTATTATTATTATTATTATTATTATTATTATTATTATTATTATTATTATTATTATTATTATTATTATTATTATTATTATTATAAACAAACTAGAATAAATGCAATATAGTTGCATTATATGACTGAGGCACAGGCCAACGACCTAATAGAAGATACACACACACAATGATCCTTGGTCCTAAGTTCGAATCCTCGCTTGCGCAAGTACACGAGATTTTTCTTCTTAGCGAAAAACGTAGGTTAAACCCACATTTTCTTCTTTCAGTATTTTGGCTTACAATGAAAAACATGGGTTCAACCCATGTTTTCCCCTTTTGCCCTGTTTTTGTTATAATGAAAATTGTGGGTTGAGCCCATGTTTTCATCGTCTTCTACCCAAGACCCATCCACAATGGAAGACTATGGGGAGCTTGAAAAAATTGTTTTTTTCTTTCTCTTAACGTGTAACTCCTCGAAACCTCAAGTTGCGCTACTGCCCGCCACGTGTCCTTATCTCACAAGAACACGTTAAGACTCTGAGTCAATTCTGTTACACTTTTAACCTATAGCTCCTATATAAAAGCATTTCATATATCCTCAAAATTCAAATAATAATTTAAACCATATGAAACATCTAACATAGCGAAAGTCTTTAAACATCAAAACAATACTCTTTGAAGATACTGTCTATTACAGTTAAATTACATAATTTCCTAAATCTTAATCATCATAATAATAATGGTAATCTTCGTCTTCCTCTCGCTCTGGCTCAGCTAAACCCAAGTCATCTTTTGGGTTATCATCTCCCTTAACACCTCCATCTAAAAATAAGTTCCCTAAAGGGTGAGCTAATGCCCAGTATATATAACACAAACACACCCATATAAACAGCATGAACAAGTGTCACACACGTTGATAGGAATCAAATTACTACAAGACCTATCACTAGAGCAAGAGCCAAGGAATTACAAAATTTAGCAATGAGGGTCCTCTTTGAACAATTAGACCCCGAGAATAATTTTTTAGTATCTTCTTTTCCATTTCATATTTGTTTTGCATTTCAGCAGATACACTTGTTGGTTTTTACAAGACAATGGATAAATTCACTAAAACTCAATTTGTAGGTTATTCATGGACCTACATAAATCAAAGAACCAGTCCAACAATTTGTTCAATTGAAGTGAAGAATTGGCCGCTTAAAGACCATTTGTATTTGTAATTTGTTACTTTTGGGAACCGGCCACTTAAGTGGCATCTTTGTAACTTTTGTGTTATTTTTACCCTAATTGGAGCCAGTATAAATACTTACTAACTAGGGTTTTGAGGAAGCTTTTGACATTTTGAAAAAAAAAAACACATTATTTGCCGTAAGGCTTCCCTTGCTTGCAAAAAGATCTCTTATCAATTTCACAAGTGAAATTGTAGTGAGACCAACTTGAGTGGATTGTGAATAATAACAATCTTCCTCTTGTTGTTTTTCAAATTGTATTTAGTGAGTCATATCTAAGTGAAATTTTTTGGTGACTTGTCATTATCTACGTGAATTAGGGTTCTTCCATTTTAGATTTGAATTATTTCAATTTAAGTGGAATTCTAGTTCATTTCCATTGTTATCCATTGATACTTACATAATTGCTTTATTCTATATATCAATTTTGCATCAATCTTGTGAATTAGGGAATATTTGTGAAGTTAGTGATCACGCCAATTATTGATTGGAATTTGTTGTTCACGCCACTTGTTGATATGTTTGCTATCTAATTAGTAAGGCACATCATCTTTTTTAGTATCAGGGCAAAGGTTTTAGAGAAGGGATTTGCGTGAATTACAATTAGGAAATTAGGGTTCTTGAATTTTCATTTCTTAATTGGAATTGTTGAAGTGGAATTGAAGTAGTTACTTGTGATTGTGTTGTGTTATACCTTGTTGTTGCGGAAGTGGAAGTGGAAATTTCATAGTTAATCCTTATGATCTTCATCCTGCTGTGAGAAGAAGGGGAAGTTGGGAAGTGCATTTTCTTATGTGTTTTCGGAATTAGAAGTACATTATTTATGGAAGAAGATAAGTGTATTTCTTGTATGTTGTTTTCAGAATTAAGGAGTACAATTTACATTTCCAGATTTGATTTTTGAGTGGAGGATTTGGAAACTATTTGAATTCAAAAACAATCATTAAGTTAAAGAGTTATTGTGTAATGTTGATTTTAATACAATTTGAATATTTTGAATTGTTTCTTACCATTTGTGGAGAAGCTTCATTAAGTGTTGTAACTGTGTTATTGTTGCCGTGACTGGAAAAGGAGTGAAGTGTGTGTGTGCTACACCACAAGTGAGTGTGTGTAGTGAAGGGTTGCAACGTGGTGTATTGTGTGTGTTGTAGTAGGAAGGTTGCTACATCGTGGTTGTATGTGAGTGTTTGTGCCATGGTGAAGAGTGTGTTGTAGTGGTTAATTTTTTAATTTCAAAAGCAAACATTAAAGTGTGGAAGTTATTTTGTATTGATACTTTAAACACATTTTTCCTAGTTGGAATTAATTGCTTGCCATTTGGATAAGTGTCCATATTTGCTTCCATTTGCCTTTGTGTTGCCGTAGTGTGTAAGTGGATGTAGAAGTGTGTAGGTGAACTGTGTAGGTGTATTGTATTGGTTGTGTGTTACACCATAGGTGTGTAAGTGAGACCATGGTGTGTGTGTTGTGTGGTTGTGTTACACCGTAGGAGTGAGTGTGTGAAACCATGGTGTTTGATTTGAGGTTGTGTAAGTAGACCGTAGGAGCTGTGTGTGAGGCATGGTCGTGGTACTGTGGTGTGTTGTTGTGTTAAGTGGGCGTGTGTTGTAGTGTTGTTGAGACGTGTTGGTGACGTGGTGTAAAGTGTGTTGTTGGCTTATTGAAGTTAGTAAGCAACCATGTCAAGTGATCAATATTTATTTGTTAATGTACTGCAACGAGCTACAACTACTTTTCCTACTATTGATGATGAGCAGAGGGAAAATTTGTTCTACACCTCATGTAGAGTACAAGGTAATCTATGTGCTACTATTATCGATGGTGGTAGTTGTACTAATATTGTGGCTACCTCATTAGTATCGAAATTAAAACTTGTAACTAGCCTACATACAAAACCCTATAAATTACATTGGTCGAGTAAGTAGGGTAGTTTCCATGTTACCTAGAGGGCTAGGGTACCTTTTAATATAGGGGATAAATATTATGATGAGATTGTATGTGATATCCTTCTCATGTGTGCATCTCATATATTGCTTGGCAAGCCTTGGTTGTATGACAAAAAGGTTTTGCATGATGGCTATAGATATACTTATATGTTCCAGCAGGAGGGTAAACGTTTAGTGTTGAACCCAATGTCACCATCAGAGGTCCAAGAGGTTCAGAAGCAAATCAATAAACCTTCAAAGGACCAAGAGGTTCAGAGGTAAATAAATAAACCTTCAGAGGTCCAAGAAGTTTAGAGGCATATGAGTAAACCTTTAGAGGACCAAGAGGTTTAGAGACATATAAGTAAAACTAAAAAGAAGAAGACCTTATTAAGGGAACAGCTTGAGTTAAGGAAGGCCATAGCAGATGATAGACCATCATATTTATTGCAGATGAGGTATATCCTAAAGATAGAGAGGTGAGAGCAACTACCCCCTATGGTATCTCAAGTACTAGGTGACTATAGTGATATTTTTACAGATAACTTACCAAGAGGATACGGAGTTTCTCCTACATGTAATGTTACAAACCTATCACTCTATTTACCTAATGATGTTCATGAAGACCTATCAGATTTGGGGGCAAATCTTCCTGAGGCCTAAAGAGATTATAGAAATCAAATTCCTACAAGACCTATCACTAGAGCAAGAGCCAAGGGATTACAAAATTTGCTAATGAGGATCTTCTTTGAACAATCAGACCCAAAAAATAATTTTTTAGTATCTTCTTTTCTATTTCATATTTATTGTGTATTTCAGTAGGTACACTTGTCAATTTTTACAGGACAATGGATAAATTCGCTAAAACTCAATTTATGGGTTATTCATGGAGCTACATAAATCAAAGAACTGGTCCAACAATTTTTTCAATTGAAGTAAAGAACTAGCCACTTAAAGACCATTTGTATTTGTAATTTGTTGCTTTTGGGAACTGGCTACTTTATTAGTATTTGTAATTTGTTATTTTTGGGAACCAGCCACTTAAGTGGCATCTTTGCAATTTTTGTGTTATTTTTATCCTAATATGAGCAAGTAGAGTTTTGAGGAAGCTTTTGACATTTTGAAAAAAAAAACACATTATTTGCCGTAAGGGTTCCCTTGCTTGCAAAAAGATCTCTTATCAATTTCACAAGTGAAATTGTGGCGAGACCAACTTGAGTGGATTGTGAATAATATCAATCTTCCTCTTGTTGTTTTTCAAATTGTATTTAGTGAGTCATATCTAAGTGAAATTTTTTGGTGACTTGTCATTATCCACGTGAATTAGGGTTCTTCCATTTCATATTTGAATCATTTCAATTTAAGTGGAATTCTAGTTCATTTTCATTGTTATCCATTGATACTTAAATAATTGCTTTGTTCTATATATCAATGTAGCATCAATCTTGTGAATTAGGGAACATTTGTGAAGTTAGTGATCACACCCATTATTGACTGGAATTTGTTGTTCATGCCACTTGTTAATGTGTTTGCTATCCAATTAGTAAGGCACATAACACGTTATGCAATACTTAAATGTAGACAACAGTTTCATGAGACAATTTATGTCCACAAGTAACAACAAGGTACTTATGACCCCCTTAACACATTTAACACACTAGAGCATGATTTGGTGATGGGAACTACTACTACGAACTTTATACTCATGATCACTTAAACCTTAAACTTGGTGATGGGAACTACCTCTTGGTGATGGGAATTGCCACTACGGAACCTACACCCATATCCACTTAATCCTTAAACTTGGTGATGGGAATTGCCATTATGGGCCTTACACTTATGTCCACATAATCCTTAAACTTGCTTATGGGAACTATCACTATGGGTCCCACACCCATGTACACTTAACCACTTAATCAACATTTAGTCCAAATCATTTTCAAGCATGACTCTACTAGAGACAACGTCACACAAGAATCATTAGGGTGCTCCCTGAGGATTTGCCTTTACAGGCCCCTAGGCCGAGCCAAGCACATACAGCATACAACTCAATCACTTAGACCAATTCATCAATTAATTCAAGTTCCATACATAGACTAACTTAAACAAGCACACAACAACATGCAAGTTATACGTACCTTGAATCCTAACCTTAAGCACTTCCCAGTCTTAGACTTAATCTAATTGGAAATCTGTACACGTCAATAAGCTCTTCTTAATATTCAATCTAAGATCAATATCATTCTCTTACTCCTCTTAATCCTATTTATTAAATTTCTCTAGGGCTTTACTAGCTATCTAGGTTGTGTGGAAATCAGTTTAATTTAAACTAAAATAAATATATAATTACTTTATACTTTATTCAATACAGCCTTGTTGTGGATCATGTTGCTCAATACGGCAAGAGCATGACCGTATTAAAAGTCGTGTATCTTTCGGTGTAAAACTTGGTTTCAACATGGTTGGAACATAACCATGTTAAGAGATCGTGTATCTCTTGGTGCAACTTTCACACTCAATATGGTCTAAACACGACTGTATTAGGAGGCCGTTTTAACCTTAACTCAACACAGTCGAAACACGACCGTGTATCTCTTGGTGTACCTTTTGAATTCAACATGGTCGAAACACGACCGTGTTGGTAGGCTATGTTACCTTTAGCAATCTCCACGAACCTTGATTCTTTTACTTCAATTTCTCCAAAACTCAATCCTATATATTCCTAAGCTCAATTAAGTCCCTAAAATAAGTAATTACAATTAAATTACATAAATTTGCATACTTACTTCAATTTCCACAAATCGCAAATCTTGGGTCATTGATTTTCCATTCTCGTACTGTCTCTTCATGCACTTTGTTTTCTATATGAACAAACTACGCTTATAAACTACAAATTCCATAAATCCTAAATTGAATTTGATATGGAATTCCTTACCCTTTTGTCTTTAGAGTTTGATCGCTCCCTTTTCCTTTCGCCTCTAAGATTCCTATCAAGAGCATCTCTCCTTTTTCTTTAAGGTTTTACTATACAAAATGACCAAGTGGATCTCTAGGTTAACTCAACAGTTTTTATATTCTCCATATGAAATGACCCCTTTGCTATGTCCTTAGCCTTGGCTTTATGTTATAACATATATATTGAAACAAAAAAAAAACTTTCATATATTACATTCTCCAAACCCCCCCTTATAACAACTTTCGTCCTCAAAAGTACCAAATTTTGGAAAAGTTTTAGATACTTCTTCCTCATTTCTGCTTCCGGTTCCCACGTCGCTTCCCTTTCCATTTGGTTTGTCCATTATACTTTCATATAAAGGATTATTTTCCATCTGAGCACCTGTTCTTTAGTATCCAAAATCCTAATCGGTCTTTCTAAAGATTTTAGATTTGGTTGTACATTCAATGGTTCTAAAGCCACTATCTGATCTAGGTCAGGTACATATTTACTAAGCATAGGTACGTGGAATACATCATTGTGGCTATTATTTCCAAGATCTCAAACGAGCCTATATACCTTGGATTTAGCTTTCCCCTCAACCCAAATCTGATCACTCCTTTTGTTGGAGAAATCCTTAGTAATACCTTATCTCCCACTTGGAATTCCAAAAGACACCTTCTCCTATCTACATAGCTCTTTTGTAGAGACTGGGTTGTCTGTATTCTCTACCTAATTAGTTTCCCTTTGTCTACCGCTTCTTGTACTAACTTTAGCCCCATCATCTGTCTTTCTCCCACTTCATCCTAATGTAGTGGGAATCTGCACCTTCTTCTATATAGAGCTTCATATTGTGCCATTTGAATGGTTGCCTGGCAACTGTTATTATAGGAAAACTCTAAAAGAGGTGTATACTCATTTCAATTACCTACAAAATCTAATGCACATACCGTAAGCAAATCTTCTAGTATTTATATAATCCTTTCAAGTTGACCATCTATTTGTGGGTGGAATGTTGTACTGAATTGCAGTTTGGTGCCCAATGCCTTGTGTAGGCTGCTCCAAAACCTACTCACAAAACTTGTGTCTCTATCAAAAGTGACTGTCACTAGCACTCTATGCAGTCTGACTATCTCTTGTTTGTATATCTAAGCTAGTTTTTCATATTTATATCCTACTATGATAGGTATAAAATGAGCAGACTTAGTTAATCTATCCACTATAACCCAAACTACATCTTGCTTCTCCCTAGTGTTTGGGAGGGCTATAACGAAATCCATTATCACATGCTCCCACTTCCACTCTGGTATTGGAAGAGGGTGTAATTCTCCAACTGGTCTCTAGTGCTCTATTCTGATCTGATGGCATGTGAGGCATCTAGCTACATATTTTGCTATTTCTCTCTTCATGTTTCTCCACTAATAACAGCTCTCCACGTCCTTGTATATCTTGGTACTTCTATGATGTATTATGTAGGCGGAGTGATGTGCCTCTTTCATTATCTCTCTCTTCAATTTTGCATCATTTGGCACACATAGGCTCATTTTGTACCTTAAGGTTCCTTCTACATCTAAGTTGAATTATGGTGCCTTACCTTGATCCATTCTACTCTTGACCTCTTGAATTTCCTTATCTCCCATTTGACCAATTTTAATCCTATCCATTATGGTTGGCTGAATCTTTAAAGTGGTCATTCGTACTCCCACTTCTTGTGTTAAAACTTCTAACTCTAATTTACGCATGTCTTCTAACAACTCTTTCTGTGAAGTGATGAGAGTGGCTACATTGCCTTGTTTCTTTTTGCTAAGGGCATCTATCACCACATTGACTTTTCCTATATGGTATTGTATTTCCAAATCATAATCTTTGATTAATTCCAACCATCTCCTCTAACTCATATTCAGCTCTTTCTGCGTAAACTTATACTTCAGGCTTCTATGGTTAGTAATGATTTTGCACATTTCTTCATATAAGTACTGTCTCCATAGTTTCAAAGCTAGCACTACAGTTGCCAATTTCAAGTCATGAGTTAGGTAGTTCTTTTCATATAGCTTCAATTATCGAGATGCATATGCTATTACTTAACTACCTTGCATCAATACACACCCTAACCCTTGAACTGAGGCATCGCTATACACTATAAACTCTTCTCCACTCTTGGGCAAAGTCAAAATCTGCACTGACACCAGTTTCTCTTTAAGCATCTGAAAACTGGTTTCACATCTGTGATTCCATTCGAATTTCACATTCTTCTTTGTCAATCTGGTGAGAGAAGTTGCTATCTTGGAAAACCCTTCTACAAATCTCCTGTAGTAGCTTACTAGACCCAGGAAGCCTCTTACCTCAGTAACTGTTTTCGATATGTGCCAATCTACTATTGCCCTTACCTTTTCTAGGTCCACATATATCCTATCCCTATTGACCACATGACCCAAGAAGACTACTTATTCTAGCCATAATTCACATTTACTAAATTTGGCATACAATTTCTTATCTTGTAGCCTGCCTAATACTAGTCTCAAGTGTTCTTTATGCCCCTCAGTGCTTTTAGAGTATATTAGGATGTCATCTATAGAGACGATTACAAACTTATCCAAGAAATCCCTGAATACTCTATTCATTAAATCCATTAATGCAGCTAGTGCATTCGTTAATCCAAAGGGCATCACCAAAAACTCGTAGTGCCCATATCTAGTCTTGAATGCTATTTTTTGAATGTCCTCTTCTTTGATTCTTAATTGATGGTAGCCTGATCTTAAGTCTACTTTGGAGAACACCTAAGCTCCCTGCAACTAGTCAAACAAGTCATCAATCCTAAGAAGAGGATACTTGTTCTTTATTGTGACCTTGTTTAACTCCTTGTAATCTATATAGAGCCTCATGTTTCCATCTTTCTTCTTCATAAACGTGACTAGTGCACCCCAAGGAGAGACATTAGGTCTTATAAAACCGTTATCTTGTAGCTCTTGTAATTATTTTCTTAATTCTTCCAACTCTTGTACCAAGTTAATGTTGAATTCTACTTCCCTGGCTGGGGGGGTAAGCTAGGAAGATCTTCTGGAAACAAATCAGGAAATTTCCTCACCATCGATACTTCTTCCATCCTAACTTCTTCACTGACTTTCACAGATATGGTTGCTAGTGCACTTTTTCCCCACATCTCTCCATGTCTCACTATCTTACGAATCCAGTGCTTAACTCCTCTAAAGATCATATCTTAAGCTTTATTATTTAGAACTTATGTCTACTGGTCATCACTTAGTTCTAAGGATCATTACCTAAGTTCTTCAAGATCAATAACCTATGCTCTATAGATCAAAACTTAGGTCATAAGAACCACCAACCTATTCTCTATAGATTCAAACTTAAGTCTCTGAAGATCATAAACGTAAAGCTCTGATACCACCTAAGCTGTAACGCCCTGAAACCTTAAGTCAAGTTACTGTCAGCCACGTGTCCTTATCTCACAAGAACAATTGGTACAGATACATAATAGCATATGTTTACATGAAGTTATTCATTTTGATAAACGAGATTCACATTTTAGCATGATACTAAAGGAGGCTCGTGTTAGTAATGGTTCTTTGTGAGTTTTCTTAATTTCATTTTATTTGGTTGCTACTTAGCTATAGTTGCTATCGAAACATCCTAAATTCTTATTTAAACACCAATTTATCCATTAGATAACTAAGATGTAGTAGGTGTTTTGAGTCACTTTTTTTATTTTATTTTTTTTATTTTTCACAAAGTTTAATTCACAATGATGGAGTCTTTATTATATCCTCCAAAGTGCCTTGTACACTATCTTCTTCTTCTTCTTTTCTTATCAAGCTTCTAGTTCTCCGTACTTTCCATATACCTATAGAAAATCTCTTGATTCCATTATTTACATGCGATCAATAGTATAAGGGTTCCTGCTCAAGCTTCATTACCACCTTATTAACTTGTATTGGTACTTTTTCTTATTAAATCATAAATCAATACATTTGGAATTATTGTATGTGCACGATTAACCATAGACATTGCAAATAACTCTTACTTTATCTTGAAATTATCATCCTAAGCCACAACTAAGCACTTCAAAAGGCTATCTAATAACTCTTGATCATGTTATGTGAGCTAACTTTGCGCTTGAAATCAATGACAAATAGCACTTTCTTTAATAGCATGCTTACATCCAAAACAACTTATAGCATGGCAACTCACTGGTTTCATGCAAACTTTAGTCTAATGATGTTAATCACATGTCTAGAGGTTTAATTTCCATTATTGATCTTGTAAGATTCATAAAGGAATTATTATAATCCATCATGACATAGCTTAGATCATTCATGTACAAATTTTCCAATTACCATAAGGTTCCTTTTCATAATTAAACTCATCCCTACACAAATCTAGCCTTAAAATCTTCACGACCATCAATTTTTGCAATACACCATGCTTAGAGTCATACTGGGAGTTCCATTATCATGCCTTGTTCCTTGTAATAATCAATCACTGGTCACTTTACATAATTACTGGATTCCACTACTTAGTTTGAATTCATAAGAGATTACTAGTAGGGTTGCCAACCACTAAAGGGATGGCTTAGACAGTTTGTAATTCTTCGTACTTCGAATGCTTGCTATAGCTTTTACTCTTAATTGACTCTACACTAGTTAGGTGTGAATGTTCTATTCAGATTTTATACTATATTCGTATGTATATTTGTCAAGTATTTACAATCATAACATCACCTAATTGGTAAGCCGTTACATCTAGCATACCCCTTGGGTATGACAGTATTTCTAAAATTAAACTTATATGAGATTTATTAATTTTTGCAAGGTTATATAAAATTCTTTATTCATAATCTATACAAGACTCTTAAGTGTCATAATTTATTCTTTTGGTTTTATGCAGACTTGATTTCTTCCCTAAATTTATCTATATAAATATTCAAAATTTTATTGTTCACTATTGGCTTGCTCACTTTTATTCGTCAATGCGATTAAATATTCACTATTTCGTCTTTTTTATAAAATTCAATTATTTCATTATACATTTATTTCATAATACATAGTTTTTCAATAATAATATATTGAATATATGCTTAGTTTATTTTATTAAATTGGTAATGGCAACTATTTATTAGTTTACTTTCTATATATTAAGTTTGTATGATTTAATTTTAAAATTAAATTCTCTCAAGAATTTAAAGTTTTCACATTAGCTATTATTTCATATAAACACTTTTATTTCTATCATTATAAGCATGGAATTATCCACTTAATAATATAAGATTATAACTATAAAATTTTGATATCATATTAATGGAAGACATTGTGTCTTGTAATAATATATTTCCACTAACACATTTTTAAGTTAAAGTTGTTATTAATACCGTTTTCAATTTTATTGTTTCATTTCAATCTAGAATTCTTAGATTATATTATCATTTCTATATGACATTACACAATTGTCATTGTGGTATTTATTAAGGCCATTGTTGTTGTTATTGGTATTGTTAGAGGAATATAAGGTTAATTTTGTACATGTTATATTCAGAACATTGGAATATAAGGCTAATTTTGTACATGTTATATTCAGAACATTGTTTAATAGGTTACATGGTTGTCAAAATCACTATTTTATCTAGAATTGAATAGTATAAAATCTATAGAATTATATAAAATCGTATAGAATTAGTAGAATCGGTAACTTATAGAATCGTAATCTAAACTTATAACTATATCAAAAGTTTATACCTAAATGATTTTTTTTTTCCATTTTGATTATAAAAAGCTTGATAAAATTGCAAAATTGTAAAATCGTATAATTGACTCGTGATTTTAACAACCATAATAGATATATAAATATTTCGAAATCTTACCTCTGACTTATTTTTAGTTTACTATATTCTAATTGGATGAACTAGATTCTCAGTTAATAGTTGTAAAAGTAGTTTGTTAAAAGGAAAATAATAATAATAATAATTAGTAGGTTCAATGACCAAAAAACTCAAAAAAATTAAGTTAAAAGGATGGACAAAGCATCCTTATTTATTCATTACTAAACAAAGGTACAAGCAAACCAAACTCATACTGACAAGGGACAAGCTCAGTGTACAGAAGCTTGAGCAATAACCATTTGACTTCCCATATAATTACTAGTGACATAAAAAGAAGGAAAGCCTAAAAATCATGCCATGACTCCTAATCAACGTGGCAACATTCAAACTTGACAATGTTCCTCATCATGCGATCACAACCGGGAGCAGGACATTTCACATACTTAGGTATGTATCCTTGCATATTAGGAATACTCAAGTGACAACATTTTGTACTATCTTTCTTGCTTATATCTCCATACGACTTCTTAAAAGCTCCATCAAAGCCCATGTTGCTCACTTGCTTCTTCCATGACTCTAACTCATGTTGAGCCAAAACCTGGGTTGCAATGGCCAACAGGCCATTGATCACTACGCAAGAACCTTTAGTGAGGACTGCAAATCCACCATCTTTCTTAAAGTTAGTGTAGAGCATGAGGATGTCTTGCATTAAAGGATCCCGGATGTGTGCCTCAATTTTTAACTTAAAGAGCATGCAGTAGCAATCCTCAAGACAGCTCCAAAACTCCTGTGATTTGCTCACATCATGGAAGACAATGGGAACTCCTCCTTGCTTAATCTTCTCGAGATGATTTCTAATATCGACTATGGCCTTACAATCTTCTTGTCCATACAGAAATATGAACTTCTCCTTTTTGATCTAACCAATGAAAAAATTGTGAAATCGTCAAATATGCACCACATTTTAATTTTAGTAGGAATTAAGGTGTTAATACTCTATAATAGTATGCCCTCAAAATAACAGAAAGTTCATGTGTTTATCAATCTGTAGACATCTTTTTGCAAAAGCCCAACATTTAGTGATGTGCCATAATTTACCAATCCAACTTCAAGACTACAAGCTAGAACCCTCCATATTTTAATGTTGAGGATCTTGGCGAACTATCTAGCTTTATATGCATTTTACTTTGTTAATCAATTTTCTTGTACCATGTAGTTTGTCTAGTGTTAGGCTTCTATTATTATCATCTTTGATGGTGAGAGGTGATATTTTGAAATTTAATGACAACGTTTTGGTGGGCAATTCATGGATGGAGAGAACAACCATAGTCTAATACTATTAGCTGGTTCTTCTATTCTTAGCCTGCTCTTCCTTGCCAAATCTACTCAACCTAATTTGCTTCACTTGCTATGCTCGACCTCCTCAACTTTGCTAACTTAGCTCAACTAGCTTAACTCAGCTAGTCTAACTTACTTAATCTTTTTGGCCTGCTCAAATCGGCTCGACTAGCTCATCTCTGCCAACTTGACTCAGCTAACCCAACCCTACCAGCTCAACTCTACCCAATGGACCTGCTCTGGCATTTTATCTAACATGTTTTTACATTTTATTATGCAATACCCATTACCTCAGTTAGAAAAATTTACATGGCTGTGGCAAGCAAACCCACTTCCATTCGTGAGTAATATCAAATGGATTTAGGATTCTTAGTTCAATTTTTCTTTCAGAGGATCATATTCGCAAGAGCTTCCTTCATATCCCTCATTGAATCATTAAAACCCCTAAAAATCACATATTTCAAAAACGAAAAGAAAAATGTTATTTTTGTTTTCTTTGAATGATGGCCTAGTAATAATCCTCCAAAGCAGATCATGTAGTGAATGATAAATACAACAAAATCGAGATAAAGCTTATAAAATTGAAATAACTTTAGACTAATAGATTAATGTAAGCATACCGCATCCTGTATCTCTCGAAAGCTCGTATTGGTCACTAAGAGTTGGAACCAGCTATTATGATGTTCGTTCCAAAGGTCTGCTTCCCTTTTACTGGTGAAGGGAAAAGCATCACATTCCCATGTCCGAATCAAATGCATAGCATTTTCATTCTCCACTTTTCCTTGTGGGTCCAGTAGAACCGCGAGAGTATCTTTCCTAAAGTGCCAGTTCTCCTCGATGATCTCAATGGCGATCTTGTTAACTGTTTCTGGGCTGGAGATTGAGTACCATGGCATTTGAGCTCGCAACAGCGTGAATTGGTTCTCATATTCACCTTCCACAATTGGTATCCAAAGAATTTCATACAGGTTCTTGCGGAAGTCGCACTCTTTGTATATTTTCCCCAGGATTTTAAGATCATGAGGCGCTAATTTTAGATCTGAAATTAGCAACAACACATGCTTCTCATGGAGGGATTCTACCTTGTCCTGTTTAAGATGTATATTTACGAAGCACAATGAGTAGTCAATTCAAATAATTTTCTACCTTAAAATACACTCTAAAGTCGTATAATTTCCTACGTCATTTAAGAAAGGTAAGTGTACTTTATGCTAACCTGGCTTGCAAATGTTGGGAAGGGTTAGGCTATTTTGAAAAAGAACTTAGTACATACCGGAAATTTAACTATTAAATTTACTTTTTTTAAATCTTTTAAATTTATAAATCAGTTGTTGAAATTATTTTAATTCTTGAAATATCTAGTGCCGATATTATGATGCCTTTATTATAATCTCAACCACTCATTACACATATTAATATTTTAAAAAATAAATTGAATAAAATAATTTTAAAGGATTCAAATCCATACGGGCCATAGTATATAATAATATAAATCATATTTGAGCTCTTAGATTATTAGGATGCATCTAATAATAATACTAATAATAATATTAATAACAACAACAACGGAACCCATTCATCTAACAACCCAAAACATCCAATTTATATTTTCTGGTCTAGGCAATAATATTCCATGTTATCATGTGATACAAAATTTATTAGGAGAGGTTGCTAATTCCGAGCAATAGCTAGATGTTTGCATTGTAATGTCCTATTAGTCTCGTAATATAAATACTAATCTTAGAATAGAAATAACTAAAATCAAATCCCCTTTCTTTTATTATATTTATAGAAAAAGAAAAAAAATAATTGTTAAACTTATGGTTATGACGTAAACAACGTTATTTTATTGCATGTGTATAGATAATTTCTAATAAAGACTAACCATGGTCCCCTTGGAACCATTAAATAAAGGCTGAGAGTTATGTTTGATGTCGAAGAAAGCTTTGATGAGCTTCACATTGCTAGATGAGGAATGAAAGATAACTGCAAGTCTTCGACGTTCCATTATTTCGTCTGCGTTAAAAAATAAAATAAAATCATTTTTTTTTATTTACAGCAATAATATTTCACAGTTAATAATATTAAATGGCCGACCTTTCTTTTGCTTAAATTCTTCCCACTGTCTCGTGATTTTAGCATGGTTATCCTTGACCTTACTAACAAATTTGGGAAGAACCCGCCCGCTATACCTGAAATCACTTAAAAACTTTTAATTATAGGCATTAAGTTGGAGGAATAGGATATAATATAAAGTATTTATTAGAACAGCCCTTTCATAAATCTTATCAACGGTAATGCTCTTTATACATACTTCATGGCTTTTCTGTCACAATCTCAATCCGCCACTCATGTCATGGATATATCGTTTAAAAAAGTATTGTACTTTCATGCTTTTGAACAACATATGGCTAGGCTAATCTTGGATGCCAAAAATATTTGACGACATCTTTGACCCAATAATAATTTCGAACCCAAAAAGTTTCATTGCGTAAAGAGATCCATAATGATCCAAACAATCCACAGCGTGGTCTCCTAAACACACACATGATGAAATATTGGCCAACCATTAGTGTCGAATCTACTTCAGCGTGTTGGGCCGTTTTCTGATAACTACAATGAACCAGGAAGACTTCGGAGCATATCATGCTATTGTAATATAAGAGCACAAAAATTTATATAGTAGAACGTACCCATCAACCAAGCTAATGACCGAAGTGAACTGGATTGAGCAAGCAAGGACAGAGAAGATAATCTTATAAACACTGTCAGGTATATCAATAGACTCGGACAGTTCGGGCACATCTTCTCTTTCGTCCTCAAAATCCACAATGCACTTGGTCATGTCGAGAGTGCTCTTAATCATTTCATTAAGCTTAATAAATACTTGGTTCTTTGATGAGTTCGAAAGCTGAGTTTTGATTGCAGGTAGCCCCTTCAAAGTAGCCATGGTCTCGGCGACTTTGTCCGACTGTTGGATTCGATCGAGATGCCAGAACTCCGCATAATGGAGTGCCAGTGCTGCCAGAGTGATCACTGATTTCGCTACCCAGGAGTAGCTTGACAATTCACTGAAGATGACCTTCATTGTTCCTGTCACATTTTTGGTGTCCAAGGCCTGGCAAGTAATCTGAGGTAATGAAACATCAGAGGTGTAATGTAAGAAGTTGCACGATAGTGGCTAGGAAAAAAATAAAAAATAAAAAAGTTGCATCAGGACTCCAGAAGGATATACATGCACTGTGGTAAGCTAGATATATTATTAGGGTTTCTTAAGGAGCCTGCAATTTTAAGTGGATAACCATAAACAACTTTGCAATTTTATTTTAATCCGGCTTCTTTCTCAGCATTGAGGATTCACAGAGAGAAAAACTTCAACTGCTCATACAAATCCTCACCGATCAACTTTACACTCGGCAAGTACCTCAACCGCTTAGACACAACTCACACGGGTCAACTTTTTACGCTCCTGTTAAGGGTTTATCATTACTAAAAATAAAAAGACAATAAATGTAGGGAAACTTCTCGATGAGAAAACGGATATGATTAAGCTTTGATTGCTAATTAAATAAAAAAAAAATTGCTAGACAAGAGTTTTTTCTTCCCATTAATTTTAGTGAACTAACCATGTTTAGTTCACTCTATAAGGGCCCTAAAGAACAAGGGCTTGGTATATACTTTAGTTTTGCATAATATTTACCAAAACACGAATGTTAAAAGAAAGCTATACATGTAGCACTAACAATTATTACCAGACAGCCAATTTTACTAATTGCAGACACAGGTGGGTTGGACCCTTGTCCGGGAATAGTGAACTCAGCATTTCCACTTGGTCCTTCAGAAGCACCACCCTACAAAGATCACAAAGAGAAAAACCAAATACTGAGTAAATATACAATTAAGTTTGCATGTGATCCGATTTTGTTTTCCTGTAGGAAAGGAGAATCTTTGTGCTCATCCAACTCATTACGCCTTTTTAATTGATAAATGTAATATTTCATATGACTCATATGTTACTAAATATGGAAATATTATATTTATGCGCATAGACACAATCATATACATATAAACACCCACCCATATAAATATACTTGTTGAAGCCAAAATATGATGTCAAAAGGAATATTTTTATATATGTACTCGGCATCCACGCATATAAATATATACTTGTTGAAGCCAAAATATGATGTCAAAAGAAATATTTTTATTATTTATATGCATGGATGCCGAGTACATATATAAAAATATTTCTTTTGACATCATATTTTGGCTTCAACAAGTGTATAAAATTTTACATCAATTTCTTCGTTCCCTTGAGGGTATAGAGCAGGTAAAAAAGAATGGCATAGGAGAACTTTCTCTTAATTAATTACTGTCAACTGTTAAACTGGAATTTTCTCTTTTTTTTTTTCCTCTACACCAGTGCACCATAGAAAATCTTTGTCACACGACTCACACCTATTTAGAAAAAATAAAATTTATGTCACAGTCATACCTTTGGTTGCATGTGATGAAGAAGCTAGGGACCCCATTTTAGTCGTCTAGAGCAAACCCCGCATATCATTTAGATATTAAGTTTTACTTTGAAGAATATAATAGTATGCAACACATTGTGTCTCCATTTTATATTTTTTACCTTAGGTTTGACAACATTATCGACAACTCCAGTTGCACCTTGGAGAAGGTTCCCAACGAGAGCAAAAAGGGACTGGACATCAACTTCTCCTTCGTCAGAAGAATGAGTCCCCACCATCTGTTTCATGAACTTTTGTTCGTCGAAAATGGCGGGCGACTTGCTCGACATGCTCATACCGTTAACCTGTTCGATGGCGATCTGGCGGGCCATTATTGATGAATCCACTCAAAGAGAGCTAAGATGGGTTGAGATAACAAGAGAGAGTAGTGATTGTACAGGAGACAGAGGGCACGTCAAAGTGGGAAGAGAAGAAATGGTGTGTTTTGTGAGAATAATGGGGTGGTGCTCTGCCTTATTTATAATGATAAGGAAGAATATGGAAAGTTAAAAAAGAGAGGGAGAAAAAAAAGAGAAATAATCACATGTGAAAGTGCCTGTCGTTTTAGGTTTGAAATTGTTTAAGATAATTTACAGGTTTATATATATTTCATTTTGAAAAATGTATAAAGTTTCTTCATACAATATCTATATTTTTCACAAACCAATGATAAAAAGAAATAAAATAACATATATATATATATATATCCTTTTACAAACCATAAATGAGAAATAAAAAAATTAACATGCACTAAATTTGTAGAAACTATATTTTCAAAAATTTAAGTTCTTTCTTCATTATTTTTCATTTTGGAAACTATATTTTCAAAATTCTTATTTCAAGATCTAAATGTTTAAAAATGTGTTAAAATAGTTAAACTATGACAATTAATGTCTCATAAAAGCGTTACAAAAGAATTGAGCCTCGTTTTGGAGTTATTCAACTTCGCTTGTTACTGCTGCGCTTCAATTTTTTTTTTTTGGTGGGTGTGGTGCTGGTGGTGGAGAGGACATTTGCTAAGATGGAGTTGCAATGTGTGGTCGATACTTTGGTAAATCATGACAACTTCTTTTCATTTTTTAATTTTTTTTCTTCGACAAACTTACCTGTTATTGTGGGATTCATTTTAAAATATTCCGATAAATTATGTTGAATGTAGTACCTATTATTAGTTTGTCGTTTCCTTTGATTCATGATGCCTAGAAGATCAAGATTCATGGTGGAGATCGAGTAATCGTAGTAATTATATTAGTAAGGATAAATATGGGAAATTCAAAAAAACAAACAAAAAATGGATAATCAATTAGGGCAGCGCTTGTCATTATGGTATGAAATTGTTGAAGATAATTTACATGTTTACATCAAATTAAAATATTTAATATGTATAAAGTTTCTATATACAGTGTCTATATTTTTTATAAGCCAAGGAAAAAAATAATGTATCCTTTTATCAACTGTAAATAAATAAATAAGAAATTAATTCACACTAAATCTATGGGAAAAAAATTGTACAAAAAGAATTTAATTTTTTTCCCACTTTTCCTCTTGTAAACCATGTTTCCAAAATTCTTATTTCAAGATATAAAATTTTTAAAATTGGGTCAAAATTGTTAAACAATATCAATTCATGTGAAAGCATTATAAAAAAATTTAAGCTCGTTTTATAAGATTTAAGTAACATGAGGCTTTACCCTAGTCACACCAAAGAAGATTAGAACATCATTAAGCCATTGAGGTCTAAAGAGTAATTAGAGACTGGTCAAATTTTCTTAACTAAGAGTTGGATGAAGGCCTTATTTCACTAATACGCCAACTACTTTACAAATGGTCTTTTAGTATACTATAGCAATACTTTTAAAGTAATTTCTTCTACGCTTATCCATCTTTACTATTCATGTATGGAATAGACGTAGTGTTTAGTTACTATAATTTTCAATACTAGATTGAACAAAATTTTTAATTTATTATTTGATTTGTGTAATGAGCTTGAGTACTAAATAAAAGAGCTCTTAGAGTATAGGATAAAATCTACAAAAATTTATACCATTTATTCCATGGTACAAAACTTTAATTGACATGACAAAATAAATCTAATTTCAAAAACACAAAAATGACCCCTTATCATCTCTTTCTACGGCCTTGCTCAACTACACTCTTAGATTTCCTCTTAACAACCACTTGTAATCGAGACAGTTGGCTACAATTCATGGATGCCCCATTGATAAGCTCATGCAAGTCTCTATCAATGGATGCCACGTTACTTCATCTTCTTCAATGCATCAAGCGTTTACAATAATGATGGGGTGGTAGTGGTGGAAGGACATTAGCTAAGATGGAGTTGCAATGTGTGGTTGATACTTTGGTAAATCATGATAACTTCTTTTCATTTAATTTTTTTTTCTTCGACAAACTTAACGCTGTTCATATGCCTTTTATCATGGGATTCATTTGAAAATACTTTGGTAAAGTATGTTAAATGTAGTACCTACTATTAGTTTGTCATTTCCCTTGATTTATAATGGCTAGAAGGTCAAGATTCACGGTGGAGATCAAGTAATCGTAATTATAGTAATTATATTAATAAGTATAAATATGGGAAATTTAAAAAACAGACAAAAAAATGGCTAATCAATTGGGAAAGCGCTTGTTGTTACGGTGTGAAATTGTTGAAGATAAATTTACATGTTTACATCATATTAAAATATTTAATGTGTATAAAGTTTTTTCATACAGTGTCTACATTTTTTACAACTCAAGGAAAAAAGAAAACAACATATCCTTTTACAAATTGTAAATAAGAAAAGAAATTAATTAACACTAAATTTGCGAGAGAGAAAAATATACAAAAAGAATTTAAGTTTAAACTACTTTTCCTCTGGGAAACCATGTTTCCAAAATTCTTATTTCAAGATATAAAATTTTTAAAATTGAGTCAAAATCATTAAACCATATCATGTGAAAGTATCGCAAAAATTTAAGCTCATTTTATGAGATTTAAGTGACATGAGGTTTTATCCTAATCACGTCAAATAAGATTAGAATATCATTAAGCCATTAAGGTCTAAAGAATAATTAGAGACTTTGGTCGAATTTTCTTAAGAGTGAGTGGGATGAAGACCTTATTTCACTAACATGTTAGCTACTTTACAAATGGTCTTTTAGTAGACTACAGTAGTACTTTTAATGTAATTTCCTCTATGCCTGTCCATCTTTACTATTCGTCTATGGAATAAAGGTAGTGTTTAGTGACTATAATTTTCAATACTAGACTGAACAAAATTTCTAATCTATTGCTTGGTTTGCATAATGAGCTTGAATACTAGACAAAAGAGCTCTTAGAATATAGGATAAAACCTACAAATTTTATATCTTATTTTCTATGGAATTCACAGTCCACCAATCTTCCAACTCATCCGAGTTTTCGTCAGACTGAGTCACAGTTCCATCGAGAAAACCAAATTTCTTCTTGGCTCTCAAAGCAGTCCGAATAGCTCTAGACCATTCATCATAATTGTCTTCTTTCAATTGCACCTGAGTTATTATATTTCCAGGATTGTCATTCGCATACAATGTGTATGGTGACAATGATTTCTTTTCTTCTCCTGCCATTATTGTGTTCAAGGCTCTGATACCATGTTAAAAACAGAACAATAGGAACATGGTTTGAGGAAATCTTTTCCCCATTTTTTTCTCTCTTTATTTCTTCTTCCATATGTTGAATATATATATATACACGAGAATGTTATCTATTCCTTCCTAAACTTACTCCTACACATTAGCTAAGTCAATAAATAAGAATATCTCCAAATATCTATCTACCTAAATTATAAAGATTACAGATATCACAATCGTGGAGAGCCGTCAGGAGATACACGACCGTGTACTTTGGCTATGTACTTGCTGTACGTTTCTATGCACATATGCACGACCATGTACACGATCGTGTACTTTGGCCGTGTACTTTTTGTACGTTTCTGTGCACATATGTACGATCGTGTACTTTGGTCGTGTACTTACTGTACGTTTCTGTGCACATATGCACAACCGTGTATACGGCCGTGTACTTGCTGTACGTTTCTGTACACATATACACGACCATGTACTTTCCTACCACATACACGATTGATATCAATAACATCATTCTCAATAGACATAACAAAATAAATCTAATTTCAAAAACACAAAAATGACCCCTTATCATCTCTTTCTACAGCCTTGCTCAACTACACTCTTAGATTTCCACTTAACAACCACTTGTAATCGACAGTTGGCTACAATTAATGGATGCCCATAGATAAGCTCATGCAAGTCTCTATTAATGGATGCCACGTTACTTCATATTCTTCAATGCATCAAGCGTTTACAATAATGATGGGGGGTGGTAGTGGTGGAAGGACATTATCTAAGATGGAGATGCAATGTATGGTTGATACTTTGGTAAATCATGATAACTTCTTTTCATTTAATTTTTTTTTTCTTCCACAAACTTAACGCTGTTCATATGCCTTTTACCATGGGATTCATTTGAAAATACTTTGGTAAAGTATGTTGAATGTAGTACCTACTATTAGTTTGTCATTTCCCTTGATTTATAATGGCTAGAAGGTCAAGATTCACGATGGAGATCAAGTAATCGTAATAATAGTAATTATATTAATAAGTATAAATATGGGAAATTTAAAATACAGACAAAAAAATGGCTAATCAATTGGGAAAGCGCTTGTCGTTATGGTATGAAATTGTTGAAGATAAATTTACATGTTTACATCACATTAAAATATTTAATGTGTATAAAGTTTTTTCATACGGTGTCTACATTTTTTACAAGGAAAAAAGAAAATAACATATCCTTTTACAAATTGTAAATAAGAAAAGAAATTAATTCACAATAAATTTGCGAGAGAGAAAAATATACAAAAAGAATTTAAGTTTAAACTACTTTTCCTCTGGAATCCATCTTTCCAAAATTCTTATTTCAAGATATCAAATTTTTAAAATTAAGTCAAAATCATTAAACCATATCAATTCATGTGAAAGTATCGCAAAAATTTAAGATTAGAATATCATTAAGCCATTAAGGTTTAAAGAGTAATTAGAGACTTTGGTTGAATTTTCTTAAGAGTGAGTGGGATGAAGACCTTATTTCACTAACATGTTAGCTACTTTACAAATGATCTTTTAGTAGACTACAGCAATACTTTTAATGTAATTTCCTCAATGCCTATCCATCTTTACTATTCGTCTATGGAATAAAGGTAGTGTTTAGTGACTATAATTTTCAATACTAGACTGAACAAAATTTCTAATCTATTGCTTGGTTTGCATAATGAGCTTGAATACTAAACAAAAGAGCTCTTAGAATATAGGATAAAACCTAAAATTTTTTATCGTATATTCTTATGGTACAAAACTTTAATTCATAGGACAAAATAAATCTAATTTCAAAAATTCAAAAATGACCCCCTTGTCATCTCTTTCTATAGCCTTGCTCAACTGCGCTCCTAGATTTCCACTCAATGATCACTTGTAGCCGAGACAATTGGCTGCAATTCATGGATGCCCCATAGGTAAGCTCATGCAAGTCCCGATCAATGGATACAACGTTACTTCTTCTTCTTCAATTCATCAAGCGTTTTCAATAATGGCCACACATCACATTGGTGTCAATAAAAATTTCCTACTGATGTTGCCTCTTCAAATTCCTTGAAGATTGAAAAAAGAAGTGATTTAAATATTTTAATATTTATTCTAAATTTTGTGGAAAGTAAAATGGATGAATAGATAAAAAAATTATTTTAGATCTTAAAATATTTATTAACATTTTTAGAAAGAAAAATAATTGATGATTTTTTATTATATTTATGAAAAGAATTTTTTAATTTAGTCCCCCTAAAACCATATCCATAATTATTTTTATCTAATATTTGATGTGTAATGTATTCAATTATGCGAATCAAATTATTTCTTCCGATTGTACTTTTTGAATCATGTATAAAATGTAATTAAATAAGCATGAGACAATATAAAGGATATAATTGTCAAATACAAAATTCAATGCAATTTTTATATATAACAAATAGTAGATATCACAAAAATCTATGTTTGTACTATATACATTAAATATGATATAAAAGAGTTATACTGTTCTATTTTTCTTGTATTGTACTGCCTATTTTTACTTGTACTATTCTTGCAACCAAAGGATGGATTAAATTGCAATTCAAAATATCAATTGTATATTTACTGTGGAGTGATGGGATTAGGAGTATGTAACCTAGTGGTGTTTCCAATAATAGGGCATTGCAAAGATCATAAATATGGATACATAAATTATTATTCAATATTTTAGATAATAAGAATTATTTGAAAATAATTATTTGCTATTTAAAATTCAATTGAATAGTGTAATAATAACTTTATATATGAAATAACTATTCTCCAAATAAACATTGGATGGTTACTTTGCTGGATTACGTTGGATGCAGTACCTACCTTTAGTTCGTCGTTTCCCTTGATTCAGGCGTAAATTATGTCGGAAGCGGTACTTACCTTTAGTTTATTTGTTTCCCTTGATTGAGGATGGTTGGAAGATCAAGATTCATGGTGGTGATGGAGATAATATCAAAGTTCCACTCATTATCGACATTATTAAAAATTAATAATCCTTCTTTTGTTGCACAGCAAGAATCGACCTATGTTTTTATATTTAAAAATTATTATAATTCCTTCGCACGGTAATATTGTAGTTATAGTTGTAGTAGGCTCCAACATTTGCAACCAAGAGGAAATTTGCTGGTTATTCTAAAAATGTGAATCCAATTTATACAAATAATTCCTTTTCGAATTTATCTCCAAAAACACTTGATCATTAGAATATGGCGTGGAAGTAATATGTATTCTTGGGTTCCGAAGATCAAAACAAATAACAAACAAGCCTAATAAATAAAATAGTGGGGGAGGAGGAAAAATTAAGTCCAAATATATTGAAATTGCCTCTTGTATATTAATCTTCTGTATTAGCATTACCAACTCATCCTTTGGGAGTCCACCAACTATTAATTTTAATAATAAGTGCAATAAACCTCTTTTAATACGTAAGACTACTTTTAAAATCACAAGTTGAAGTATCTCTTAATTATTACATTTGTATTCTACTAGACTTTCCATGAGTCTCCCTAATTTAATTCTCAAAATACTTCACACACAATTCTCCTTACTCCTCACTGTTATGAATAGAGTAGACACTTACTTATGACTCATATCCCATTACAAAAACTCTATCACTAGAGTCAATCACTTCTTAAAATTAAAACAACATAACAACATGATCGCTTAATCGAGAATTTTTTTCTCAAATGCAAATGCTTTTACCGGCTAATCCTGAAAACCCATCCACTTTCATTGGAAAAACTTCACTTTTGATAGTTAATGTTTACTTACTTTTTTATTTAAGTTTTCAACATTTTTTTCCTTTGTTTAAGTACTCAATATTTTCAAATTTTTATAAGAAGAGGATTCCTGTTAAATTTATTAAGTTTTTCATCCGTTAATAATACATGTAACCTTTAAATTAGTTCACAATAATTAAATTAATAAAATAATAATATTAAACATATTTATTTAAATAAGATAATATAAAAAAAGATATTAAATATATTTAGTGATACAATATAATAAATAATAATAAAAATAAAAAATTGTTTAAAAGTAAAAAAAGAAGAAACCATATGCATCCTAATCACCTTAACCAACTAGCCTAAGACCAATGGAAAGCTAATATATGCCTAAAAAGGCTAAAAAAATTGATATATTCAATAGAAGTCATAATATTATAAGGTTTTAAATATAAAACATTTCCACCTACCAAAAATAATTTAATTTGATTCCATTGAAGATTATTTCTTTTGAAAAATATTTTGGTATGAAAAAATTATCCAATCTAGTCATAAGATGAAAAACTCTTTCAGGATTTCTCTAACAATGGGTTTAACACCTTGAACATATTGGGAAATGTATTATAAATGCACCCCTAAAAATATTTTAGATTAAATAGAAGAAGCTCAGCTGCAGCTTTGAATAACTTGGCGCTAAAAGAATTATTCCAGACGCCATTTGCATGAGCAAAGATTAAAAGCCCTTTCTAGCTTTTTTTTTTTTAATTAATTTACTTGCGTAGTGAGAATACCTTATGACCCATTAGATAAGAACTGGAGGCTATTTATATCTCTTCACTGAATATATTATCCAGATGTATATGGTATGTAGTTGTTGGGTCGTTTAATTTGGATCTATTATATTCTCCTACTTCTAATATTCATCCTTAACGTCATATATATATATCACACGGATGATTTCACCAATTAAAAACTATTGTAAACTGATTTAAGGGTTCCTATCTTCTAGGACACCTTCACCTTGTCCAACACTTAATGAATTCCGCATGATACTTCTTCTTAGAGGCATTTTATGTATATTGAGACAGCAGAATGATTCTAAAGTTGGAATTTGTAAGGAAAGCTAGTGACAATATACATTCATGCATACTCAAGTTTAGACATATCTATACCTATATATAAATGAACAAGAATATATAGTAAAATACAATTACATAAAATAATCGAAGTAACATAACATAATAGTTACCCCTTAATTTACACACTCTCTTCATTTTTTATGGTTCTATAGATCATCTACTTAGTCTTCCAATGATTCCAACTTATCTTCTACTGATTGAATTCTATACTTATTGATCATTACTTAATTATAGGAGTCATCAACTTAATTTGTATTTAATCAAATCCTAAAATCAATAGATCATCAAAACCTATGCTCTAATACCACTTAAGCTGTAACGCCCAAGAAGCTGGAGTATCACAGCCCACCACATGTCACTACCACAATGCGACACGCTAAGACTCTAAAACTCCATAATATCTCAAAACATGTTCATCTCCATTAATAATCATACTACGATAACTTCAATAAAATAAATGACTCTTAGATAAGTCATTTCAATTCTCATTATTTAATAAAAACGATAATCCCAAAATAAACAAATATTTTCCTATACTGTTTAACATAACTAGGAGTATGCTATTATCTCCATAATTTCAATTCAACTAATAAAATTTCAATTTACAAGTCTTCCCAATTTCTTCACTTCTCATCCACATAATAATAATGCTCTCTTTCGTTTTCATCCATGTAATGTCCTACCAAATTCCCATTCTCATCATACTTTACTTACTCATCATTTTCAACCATAGCTAAAAAAAATATAAGAAGGGGGATGAGCCTAAGCTCAGTATGTGAGTACCATACCCACATGCGCATGAAACACTACATTAATAACACATGCATAAATGCAACATTAATCCACAACATAATCATACATAGAATTACACTTCAATTATAATCAATTTCACAACACAAGGATACTCATAACCCTTATACACATAATATTGTATTAGTGGGAACTACCATTGCGGGCCTCATCTAACCTTAATCTACCTTAGATTATTTCGATACACAGCTCCATTAGGGACAACGTAGTATACCAATCATCGCGATGCCCCCTAAGAATCTGCCATTGTGGGCCCCTAAGCCTAGCCAAGCACAAGCCACATGCAACATTTCATTCACATTTCACATTACATTACAAAATCCTTATAACCAATTCATTTAATAGCTACCTAGCAATCACAACCAACAAATAAGGTAAACACGTACTTGGAATCCTAACCTTAAGCACGTCTGGTCTTGAACTTAAGCTAAACTAAAATTTGTTATAACATCAATAAATCATTTTTAGTACTAATCTAAGAATAATATAATTCCCTAAATTTCTCTTAATCTATTAGGTTATCTAAGGTCTTACTAATTATCTAGATTGCGTGGGAATTAGTTTAATTAGGAGTTAAATAGATATAAAATGAAATTATGTTTCACTTGACCCAGCCATGTTGAAGGTTGTGTAGCTTAACATGGCTAATACACGACCGTGTTAAAAGTCATGTATCTTTCAGTAAATTTTAGGTTCAACACAGTCAGAACACAGTCATGCAAACAAGTTATGTATCTTTCGATATGTTTTGAATTCAACACGGTCAAAACATGAATGTGTAAGCAAGTCGTATTTCTCTTGGCATGTGTTGCATTCAACACAGTCGAAACACGGCCATGTAGACAAGCCGTGTATCTCTCGGTGTGTGTTACGAACCCTAATTCTCTTTTACCAATTTATCCAATCTCCCCATTCTATAATCCTAAGCTTAAGTAAATCCTAACATATGAATTTTCTAGTTACTTTACATGAATTAGAATTCTTACTTGGTTTATATTACACTTGAAACATCGAATTTGGTTGATCCTTCATTTGCTCCTATTCGTCTTTTGATTTGATCTCTGTCGTTACAAAGATAAACAAGCCTTAGGTTCATCATCATAATTAAGCATATCACGATTTGCATGCTTACCTGTTAAACTCGTCGTGTAATTCTCTTACAATTCGCCTTAGTCCTTTGTAGAGTTCTCTCTCTCCCTCTTTAGTTTTCTGGATAGCGATTAACAAATGAGTAAAAGAATAAAACCCTAAGTTAGTTTCGCTTTTATAATCTAACCAAGAAAAGACAAACTTACCCCTTGTCCCACTTGCTTATTTACGACATTGCCACTTGATATATTTATATATATATATATATTTATTTATTTTAAACCGTGTATTACATATAGTTTATGTGTAGAGCATGTAAATAAAATAAGGATTCCATCCAACTGTAATTTAGGTAAATGTCACCAAAATCCTCTAATTACGTTTTAGACTTTAATGGCTTAATTATATTCTAATCTTGTTTGATGAGAGTAGGACAAAACCTCATGTGGTTTATATCTCCTAATAAAAGGAGCTTCAATTCTTGTAATGCTTTTACAGGAAATGGATTAACGTGGCTTAACATTTTTTATCCCTTTTAAAAAATTTAGGTCTTGAAATAATAATTTTGAATACATAGTTTTTGAAAAATGAAAAATAGAAAAAACTTAATTTTTTTAAGTACATCTTTTCCACAAATTTAGTTTGATTTTCCTTTTTCCCCCTCATTTACAGTTTGTAAAAGGATTTGTTATTTCTTTCATCCTTGGCTTATAAAAAAGGTACACAGCTGTATGACGAAGAAACTTTGAAATTAAATATTTTAATATCATGAGAACCTTGTAAATTATTATCTTAAACAATTTCATACCATAAATGACAAGTACTTTCCCATGTAACTATTCTTTCTTTTTATTGTTTATATATATATATATATATATATATATATATATATATATATTATTTTTCTTTCCCATATGCATCCTTGCGATTATAAATACAGAGCAACCCCCACCCTAAAATTCTCACAAGACACACCACTTCTTCTCTTCTCACTTTGAAGTGCCCTCACGTCTCCTAAGCAATCACTGTACTCCCTTTTGTTATCTCAACCCATCTGAGCTCTCTTTGAGCGGATTCATCAATAATGGGCAGCAACATCACCGCACAGGGTCCCGGTAGGGATGAAAGCCGGAAGCCGGTCGACCAGATCAAGATGAGCAACTTGCTCGCCGTTTTCGACGATGAGAAGTTCATGAAACAAATGGTGGGGACTCATGCTCCTGATGAAGGAGAAGTTGATGTCCCATCTCTTTTTGATCTTGTTAAGAACGTTCTCCGAGGTGCTACTGGAGTCGTCGATAACGTTGTCAACCCTAAGAAGGTAAAAAAGATGAAAAGAGACACAATGTGTGCTGCATTATACTTCAAAGTAAAACTTAATATCTATGTTATATACCGCTCCTTTTTACTTGCCCCATACCCTCAATGGAACGAAGAAATCTTCACATTAATTTTTTATAGACTTGTTCCGAAATTTTTTATATATGTAATCGGCACTAGAACATATAAATATCAATATAAATATATATATATGACCGTGTATTGCACACGTAAATTTAATATTTCGATATTTACTGATATAAGTTATATGAAACATTACATATTGATCAACAACTAAGTCCTAATACGTTGGATGGACAAAGATTCTCATGAATCACATTTACAAGAAAACGAAATCAAGTCACATGTAAACTTAAATATATATTTATTCAGTATTTGGTTTTTTCTCTTTGTGATATCTGTAGGGTGGTACTTCTCATGGACCGACTGAAAATGTTGTGTTCACTCCTCCCAAGCAAGGGTTCAACCTACCTGTGTCTGCAATCGGCGGAATTGGCTGTCAGGTAATTATTGTCACAGTTCTATAGCTTTAATTTCTTTTTCCATTTGTATTTTGGTATATTATATTTTGCAAAACTAAAGCATCAAACTCTTACTTCGCTAGGGCCCGTATTGAGTGAACTAAACACAGTTACGTTCACAAAAATGAGTGGTAAAAAAGGGCTCTTGTCTAGCAACTGTTCGTTTCCTATTTAATTAGCAAACAAACCCTAATCGTATCAGTTCTCTCACCGAGAAATTTACTTACATTTATTTTAGTAATGATAAACCTTTAACAGTAGTGTAAAGTTGATCCATAAGCCGTGTCTGAGTGTTTGAGGTACTTGCCTGATTTGTTTAACGAGTGTAAAATTGACCAATGTCTAAGCAGTTCAAGTTCTTCTCTCCTTGGGAATCCTCCAAGCTAAGCAGGAACCGGGACTTAAAATAATATATAATAATAAAAAAAAAAGTGCAAAGTTTTTTATGGTATTTCCACTTAAAAAATAATTAGCACCTAGGGGGCTCCTTAACAAAACCCCTTATAATATACCTGGTTTACTTGTGCATGTATATCCTTTTGAAGTCGCGATGCATTTTTTTTATGCCATTATTGTGCAACTTTTTACATTAGGCCTCTAATGTATCATTACCTCAGATCACTTGCAAGGCCTTGGACACCAAAAATGTGGGAGAAACAATGAAGGCCATCTTCCATGAATTATCTGGCTACTCCTGGGTAGCGAAATCAGTGATCACTCTAGCGGCACTGGCACTCCATTACGCGGACTTTTGGCGTCTCGCTGAGATTCAACCATCGGAAAAATTCGCAGAGTCCATGGCTACTTTGAAGGGGTTACCTGCAATCAAAACTAAGCTTTTGGACTCACCAAAGAACCAAGTATTTATTATGCTTAATGACATGATCAAGACCACTCTTGACATGACAGAGAGCATTGTGGATTTTGAGCGTGATAGCAAAGATGTACCCCAGCTGTCCAATGCTATTGATATAACTCAGAGTGTTTATCTGATTATCATCTCTATCCTTGCTTGCTCAATCCAGTTCACTTTGGCCATTAGCTTGGTTGACCAGTACGTTCTACTTTATAAATGTTCATGTCCTTATATTACTTTATCATGACATGCTCCAAAGTCTTCTTGGTTTGTTACAGTTATCAGAATAAAAAAAAAAAAAGAATTCAATTAAAATGTTACAATGAAATGAACGAGCATCATAAAAGCCATAAAGTATGCATAAAGAGCATTACTGTTGATAAGATTCATGAAAGGTCTACTCTAATAAATGTTTTATATTATGTCCTAATCTCTGAACTTGATGCTTGTAATTAAGACTTGATTGAGTTTTTCAGTGAATTCAGGAACAAGGGGCGAGATCTTCCCACAGTTGCTCGCAAGGTTAAGAGTATCCACCGTACCATCGGGAAACAGTTGGAAGATTTTATGCAAAAGAAAGGTTGGCCATTTAATAATATTATTAAATGTCGAGTATTATTGCTATAATTATAAGAAGTAAAACATGAATTTTTTTTTGGAATGCAGACGAAATAAGAGAACATCAAAAACTTGAACGTCTCCTTATTGCCCCATCTGATAATGTGGAGCTTATCAAAGCATTCATCCACACCAAAGATAACCCTCAAACTTTATTGATTGATCCCGAGAAGAACATGGTTAGTTTTTAGAAATTATCTCTACATATGCGATAAAATAACGTTGTTGTTTATGTCATTATTGTCATAAGTTTAACTACTCTTTTTTCCTTTTCCCCCACCCCTACCCCATCCCTGAAAATCAGCATCATACTACCAAGCTACTAAGATCTTACCAAGTTAATAAAATTTGTTTCACATAACATGTAATATTAATATAAACTGGATGTTTTGGACTGTTTTAGATCTATAAGATCCATTGTTATTATTATTTTTATTTTTACATGAATACCAATTCGTCTAATGAAGGCTAAAAACATTATGATTCATAGATTATGGTCTATACTAAAATCTTTTTAATAATAGCCTAACCCTTCCCTCAATGCTTTTTGAATAAAAGTTCTTATTCAAAATGAAAAGAACTCAACATATTGCTAGGTTTGCATAAAGTACAAGTAAACACGTACCTTATCCTGTAACATTCTACATAACTAAAATACCTTTCTTACACGACTCAATACTTGTAGGAAACACCCAAGTAACATTTTATACACTGTAATTATCTTGTACACAGGACAAGGTGGAGTCCCTCCGAGGGAAGAATGTGCTATTGCTAATTTCAGATCTGAAATCGATCAAAAATGATCTTACGATCCTGGTGAATATATACAAGGAGTGTAAGTTCCGCGAAAACCAGTATGAAATCCTTTGGATACCAATTGTGGAACAACGAGGTGAAGATGTGATGAAGCAATTCGCAGAATTGCAAGCTAAAATGCCATGGTACTCAGTGCTAGACCCAACACTAATTGACAGGATTGCCATTGGGATCATCAAGGAGAAGTGGCACTTTAGGCAAGAGACTCTCGTGGTTGTGCTGGACCCACAAGGAAAAGTGAAGAACCAAAATGCTATGCATTTGATCCGCATATGGGCAAAGGATGCTTTCCCCTTTACCAGCTCAAGGGAAGCAACCCTTTGGAAAAAACTTGATAAGAGCTGGTTCGATCTCTTGGTGACCGAATCGATCTTTCCAGGGATACAAAATGCGGTGAGCTACTTTAATCTGTCAGTGCAAAGTAGTTTCTATTTTATAAGCCTTGTCTTGATTTTGTGTTACTATGACATACTACATGTTGGGGTCTATTCTATAGATACATAAACACATGAATTTTTCGTTATTTTGTAGGGCCTACTATAAAGTATGATTAACACCTTAATTCTAGCTAAAACTAGAATGTGGAACATATTTGACGGTTTCCCAATTTTTCCATTGATTAGATCAAAGCGGGGCAGTACATTTTTCTATATGGAGGAGAAGACTCTGAGGCCATAAACAAAATCGAAAAATATCTCAAGAAGATTGTGGATGGAGGAGTTTCCATTATCTTCTTCAACGCAAACAAATCGCAACACTTCTGGAGCCGTCTTGAGAGTTGTATGCTCTCCAAGTTAAAAGCAGGGGCAGACATCCTTGATCCTTTAATGCAAGACATCCTCAAACTCTACACTAGCTTTAAGAAAGATGGTGGATTTGCAATCCACACTAAAGGTTCCCAAGTAGTGATCAATGGCCAATTGACCATTGCAACCAAGGTTTTGGCTGAATATGATGAGTCACGAAAGAAGCAAGTGATCGACATGGGTTTCGATAGAGCTTTTAAGTCTTGGTATGAAAAAGGTAGTAAAGATACTACACAATGCCTTCATTTCTATTTTCCCAACATGGAAGGGCGCATACCTGAGTATGTGCAATGTCCCGATTGTCATCACATGATGAAGAGCATTGTTAAGTTCGAATGTTGCCATGATGCTCATTAGGGGGTATATGTGGCATGGTATTTAGGCTTCCGTTCTTGTTAAGTCACTAATAATTATACGGGAAGTCGAATGGTTATTGCTTTCTAGCTTATGTACTAAGATCGTCCCCTCTCAATTTGGTTTGCTTGTATTATTGTGCCTTTGGTTTAGTAATGAATAAATAAGGATGCTCTATGTTCATCCTTTAACCTACTTTTGTTTCTCATTGAAGCTACTAATTTGTTGCAAATTTGCTTATTTCTAGTGCATATATATTTATGATATATCTATTTTAGTGCATGGGTCAACAATATTATTCTAATCATGTGCGTCGCTTTAAACTTGCTGGGACAACATTGCCTCCAATATATCACATTAAATAAATCCGTGCAAAGAAAAAGAAGAATAAAAAGAGGAGCACACACAGCACTCTATTTCCTTGAAGAAATAAAACTTGCAATTGCAAAGATAAGTTGGCATAAGATTTACAATGTTAGAAAAATCACATGAATTCTATACTTATCTTATTTCAAGCAAAATGGTTAATAAAGGTCTTAAATCTTCTTTTTTTTTCTTTTCTTTCTTTTAATCAATTGAATGTTAAACCTTTTTTATATATGCATTTAGATCTTTATTCTTTTGGATTTTATCAATCTTAAATTTCACTCAAGACCTCGACGCCCCTAAAAAAATGACATCAGTCCAAACTTACAATACATTCTTCAAAAAATAATTAAAAACTTAACAATTGTACCATTTCGAAAACTTTTGGACTTAGAAAGATTTAGTTTTCCATTAATAAGAAGTGTATTTTTTAAAAGTTCAAGAATTCACTCAATAAAATTCAGAAAGATTTATAAGGGTGATCCTTTCCGTTGTTTCAAAATCCTGAGTTGAATGAGAAGTGGGCGTGGGGAAGAAGCATATGGGCCTCTTTTGGGCCAAGATAATGGGTCTTCTCATGACAGTTCAGCTTCCAGCACAAGCCAACTGCCTAATAGCAAAGCTTACACAATAAGCTTCAATATTAGAATCCGGACACAACATAACCGTTTGGATTGGATTGGACTCTCCATTTTCCCGCTTCTCCGTTTCCTTCTTCTGCAATCTCTCTCCTCTCCATACAGTCACACACACATATATATGTTACTTTACACTGCAAGTGTCCTGTCTCATATCATCTTATTTTCCATGGTTGGTGAGGATTTTGTATCTGTTTTTCTTTTCTTTTATAAGAATTACTTGTCTGTTTACTAATTTTGCTTTGGTTTCATGTGAACAAACATGTTATGGCGTATGATGAAGGTCAGGTTTTCATAGTAGTCTGAATCAAAGTTTGAATTTTTATGTGCTTTGCTATGTGCATGATGCGCCCTTTATCTTATGACTCATTCTGCATCAAGGGCACTGGTTAATTGATTAAAAGTTACCATTTTGAGAATGTTTTGTCGGGATTAGAAGGAAAAGTGAAGTTTTTGAGTAATGCGAATTCCCTTTCTGTGTGTCAACAATCTATGGTAAATCATTAGAAGCAGCGATAAGTGAATGGTCGGGACAATGATTAAATAAGACGGATAATGAAGTGGCATTGTATGCTTCTTAGTTGATTTTTGGTCATGGCCATGACCTGAGATTGTATTAGGGCACCATGAGAATGATAGTTGCTAAGATTCCGATCCCATTACATGCCTCTGTTGAATTAAATTGAAAACACGAAGTGTTTTGCTACTTATTATAGAATTGAGGATAGTCACCATGAAGCCAAAGATTTGACCTTTTAGATAATTGTTTCGGTGATTATGGAAAACGTTTTTTTATGAGTGCTTATGATATTATAAAGAATAGAAAACTAGAAAATAGTGGACGAATATAATTATCTGGTAAATGTAATTTCTGTTCTTTGAAATTGTAATGTGTATTTTGCATTGGTTTTAGTGCATAGTGTTTGTCCTTTTCGAGTTTCCCTGAGTTTGGTACTTTAAGAATCGGATGCAGTTGTTATAACTTTGGTTCTGAGGTTAGAGTTTCTCTTCAATAATTTTGTTGGCTAAATTAATTAGGTAATTTAACAGGTCTTTGATTTACGAAACTAGCATCAAGGAGGATCAATACCCTGGAGAAAAAAATTAAGGGGTGTGATGCAAAGTCACCAAAAATGTAGGTATCAACATCATCATGGTACTTTATATGTAGATAGTAAATACAATCGAAGTGTTAGGGCATTTCACAGCTGTAATGATTGATAAGCTGAATTGAGGTATTGTTTAGCGTAGCTTTGCTTTTGATATAATTTTGATTGGTGAAAACTGTGTGCTTTAGGAGAACGAATGGTCCCATGAAGCGCTCAGCAAGAGGAGGTTGGTCCCATGAAGAGGTCAGCCACAAAGTCCTATCTTCCTGATTTGTATTCATTGCTAGACTTCATTGTTACTTAAGTTTCTGGGCCTTTTAATTATGATATTAAATTGGACAGGACAATACCTTAATTGCAGCAGTTACAATGCATGGAGGCAAGAACTGGAGGAGAATAGGTTAGTTTTTTTTTTTTTCTAGTTTGCTTTCATCTGTATTAACATAATGTCTTTCGCTTGAATGTTAGAGTCCATGAAAGAAAGATGCACGAGCTATTTAGTCATATCTTTGATTGTGCCCATTTTCCAACTAAGAACATAGGAATGTTGATGGTAAAGCATCTCCGCTCAGCATTGTTTTTTGCCAGCTGTCATGCTTTATATTGGATTTTTTTTCTACTATTTAACCAATCGAAATATGCCAAAGAAAAGAAAGGAACTTCCAATAAAGAGACAAGCATGGACATTAATATAATTAGCAGAAGTTTCCATATCCTTGTAGTACAGATAGCATGATAACAACTGATTATGTTTACAGCTGACCATGTCCCTGGACGAACCGATACTCAGTGCCTGCATCGCTGGCAAAAGGTTTTGAATCCTGAAGTTGTCAAAGGTCCTTGGACAGAGGAGGTGATTGTCTTGTGCTTTGGGCATTCTTGTTTTTGCGACATTACAATGCAAAACATGATACCTACTCTCATTTGATTTCAGGAAGATGATACTTTAACTGAATTGGTCAAGATATATGGACGTAAGAAATGGTCTGTTATTGCAAAATATCTACCAGGACGCATAGGCAAACAATGTCGAGAAAGGTATGCGACCATTATAATTGGAACATAACACTAAAACATGCATAACACTAAAACATGCAATTGAAAGCTATTAATTAGTAATTTCCTCGTGAGTCAATATGCTTGTGTTGCATAATTTTACATCTATCTCTTCTTTTCCCTATATATACATATATATTTTAATTTTTTATGGTGGCTGAACTAGGAAATTGTGATTTGGAAAGAAGATACCCCACTTTTTCTTGAAGATATTACAGCATTGTTGTAATATAAGGAAGCTTGCCCAGTCTATGAAACAATTTCTAAGGAATTTTTGTTTGGCCCTTTTATCTTTCGGTCAAATACAAAGAGCCAACTCATGGATCTTTACAAAATTACTCTGCACATAAGTTGTTCCTTCACTACGCACTTTCTATTTGCCAAGAACACCTCCACCGAGTATACCACAACCATTTTTCGTTATATGAAATCTCTTAATTGCATTTCCTGAAACTTTTCCAAGCAAAGCCTTTCAGTAGATGATCAGATCTTTTACTTCTTGTAATAGCTCTCAATATTTTCAATTATTCATCAAAGCATATGAAAGAATAGATTATGCAACTATTTTAGGCTGCTGCATAGAAAAACCTATATAACAAGCACCTATCTGAGGCTGTCCCACCATGGTTGCATCTAAGGTTACTTAATTGTGCTGCTTGTTCTGTCCTTAAATTGGTTTATTCTTACAAAGAAATGTTTCTATGTTTCCCCCTTCAATTTTTACCATTAATTATTTTTACCTGTAACATTTCATCCTAAGAATATCTGTGAAACTGAGGTGAAGACAAGCAAGTGAACATATTTCCTTGACTTTTGATTTTTTAAGCTTTGTTATATCTGACTTTTTTTAACAGATGGAATAATCATTTAGATCCCAAAATAAAGGTTGGTGCTTGGACAGAAGAAGAAGATGCCATTCTTGCTTCCCAGCATAAATCATATGGTAACAAGTGGGCAGAAATAGCAAGGTTTCTCCCGGGAAGGTACGTTTGAAAAGATTGAAGCTGTATATTGTGCATATAATTCGTAGTAGTATGTGCTGTTCTTGCAATCATATGAATATTTGGTGCATAGAAGCTTTTCCATTCCTGGAAATAAATCGAATAGTCATTTGCAGAGTTCACGGAAAATGAAATCTATTGTAGTTGTAATTCAATTTGATTGACAAGCAACTTCAACCTGCATGTTTTACACTTATCTTTATTGCGGCCTAAAAAGAGAAAATACTATAAGACAGTTTAGCCAGAAATGTGGCTAGTTTCTCAATCAAAACCCTGTTAAAGAACTCCAGTAAAGAGGACTTGCCATTGTGCTGCACGCTACCATGCTCCATCCAGCATATTTTGCTGCTGACTAACTCTTGCTTAGGATTGAGCATTTACTAAATTTTTTTCTAGTTAAGAAAGAATTTTCATATAAAAATATATTTATTTCAATATATGCTGTAAAGTTGTTCACTTGATATGATTAGAACTGAGAATGCAATCAAGAATCGCTGGAACTACTCCATAAAGAAGAAGATGGATGCAGGGAACATTGGCTACATAATGAACAAATCTGAAGCCATTCTTGACTATCGTAATTTGAAAATGAATACTGCATCCAGGGATTATGATGGATCGTGTATGCCAGATATGGTCATCAAACACTCTGATCACATGGAGAACACTTCAGAAGCAGGACTTTTCCATAGAGAAACTCCACGGAAAATTAAAGTCTTTGGTATGTCTGTGCATTCAGACGAGACAATACTGGGTGGTTTTCATGTTGATCCTACACAAGAAAGAGGGGAGATCGTTTCTGCAAACAATGGTATATACCCACATACAGATAATCCACATACTACATCTGATAGTCCCGGTTGCATGTCCACCCCCTTCCATTTGCAAAACATCAATCTTAACAATGTAAGTCCTAGATCCATTTTGAGGAGTTCAGCAATGACTTATAGAGATACACCATCCATTATAAGAAGGCGAGCATCTGACAAGATAGGTAGTGCAAGTTTCTCAGCTTCTGGTGATGCTGAGTGTTCAACAAGGAAATTGCAAGAAGGGAATGGTGATGGTGACTCGAAAAGTTTCAATATGTGTTTTGCAAAAGCTAAAACTTCAGCAGTGGCAAAATCTCTGGAAAATGCTTTCGATATGGAGAGGACTTCAGCAGCCTTTGCATGTGGAAAATCAGTCAGTATAGGAGCAGCTCCAAGTAGTCTTGCTGCTGAAGCATCGACAGCATCCTGCCCAGATTTTGTAATTAAGTTCTTGTAGCTGACGGACTCTTTGTTATTTGCCCTCCTGTATTGGATTTAGTACCCCCAAAAAAAAAACACAAAAACAAAAGTAAAAAAGGTCAATAGAATCATAGTGGACTATGATTGATCAGTTTTCATGCAGAAGCAAATAAATGAATTTTATCATACTTCTCAGACAAAGCTATGAGACTACGAGGTTATATCAGTTTGCACAGTGGCGCTTGTTAGTCTAGTCGTCAATGTCCTTTTCATTTTCTATGATTGTCATACAGTGTCCATCTTCTGGCATTGCATATGCTTGTTGCATATCTTCAGCCACTTTCTCCGGGTGAATATGACATGAGTTTATAGCAGTGGCAAACACCAAGAATGTAATAAAGAATATTAGAAATTACCTCGTACCATTCACATTTGATAATGGTTTACCATCTATTGTATTTCAACGGAATTTGTCGAAATGATGAAATGTAGACATGTGACTGGCTGTCTACCATTTTTCTGTCAATATAGCCGCCATTTTTTACAATGTTAAAGGAGATAAAATAGGAAAGTAAAAAAATTGGTCAAGCACAATATACATTTACTACGTGCATGACAAAGCCGTGAAAATTGACTTGAGTTCTGGCAACAAAGCATGTGAAAAGTGCAGAAGCTGGACAACGCATTTATAGTCATGCACACCATGTCCATGTTGGCAATAAAATGTCAGCACGATTTTTGTAATAGGCATGTACGGGAGGTCTAAATTGGCCTTCCCTTATCAATCCCAAAAAAAAAAAAAAAAAAAAAAAGAGAGAGAGAGAGAGAGAGAGAGAAAAGTCAGAGGATTAGTATACTTTCTCCAAATGTTCAAGAGAGTATTTTAATTGTTTCCCTTTGTGACATAGAGAATTTGTAAGTCCTAATTATTTCTATTAGAGAATTCTTCAATTCTTATCCGTGGTTTTTACTCTTAATTATTTAAGGGTTTTTACTTAAAATTCATGTGTCCATTTTTTTATTATTGTTATTATTATCTAAAATTTATTAGCTATGACCTTACTCTATCTAGTCTATTTTCATAAGTGGTATCAAAGCTTAAATTAAGTGTATATATCAACTTATTGTATGCTCTTGCCACTAAAAGTGGATCCTTTACATCAAAAAATAAGTTAGACTATTATTCATTCTTACAATGTATTGAGTACTATTCACATGTATTATCACCATTCACGTGAAATAGTGAGAGCTATTTTCTTAAGCTCAAGATAATAGTGATAGAAGCAATGGTAGCAAAATTTAAGATTGAAAATTTTAATGGGAGTAATTTCTCATTATAGAAATTATAGTTGAAGGCAATTTTGTGCAAAGATAATTGCCAAAATTGCCAAGCGGCTATCAACAAAAGAAAGGTTGAAAGATTTCATAGATAATATACTATTGCAAATCTTCATCTATATCTAGTAGATGGGATATTGTCAAGCATAGAGGAGAAAAAGATGGCAAAGGAGATTTGGGATCATTTCACCAAATTATATGAGTTCAAATCATTCCACAATAAAATTTTCCTTAAGAGAAAACTTTATACCTTTCAAATGTTATTATCCATTTCATTGATAGAACACTTGTCATGCCCCTAAGGTTATCTTAAGTGCAACAAATGTACTATATTAAAGTCAATGAATAGCTTAAGTTAAGCATAGAAGGACTTTAACACGATACATAAAGTGTTGTTACTTCAGAAACTACCAATAAGAAAATAGTTTAAATTAGGCAGTTATTTATTAAAATACTTCATCATTAGCTACTAAAGTCATGGACCTTGAGATTTTACAAATAATATGCTTAAGTCCAATTACTAAAATATTACAACAATCCATAAGAATTTCTTCTTGTCCTCAATCGCAACCTAATTTGCTATGCTTGCAAAGGCTCACCATAGTGTTAGTTCTACTAGGATAGGTACAAAAGGGTGTTTGCAAAAATTGAAGACTATAAAGTTGTAAGCTACAACCAACTTAGTGAGAATACCACCTTAAAACTACCTTTTACACAAAACAACCAATTTTTTCAATATTACATGAAATACATGAATAAGCATAAGCAACATCACATGTAGCTATTCAGAGTCTATATAAAAGTCTAAGGATATTTATTTTAATTGCCCTCTTTTGACTTTAGTTTAAGGATCTTTTATAGTTTTATTAGAGTCCAGGCTATCCAAATTGTATTTACTTAGCACACATCTTTGATACTCACAATCTTAAGAGTTACCGGTTATACTCTAAGCAATAATAATAAGCTAAAAGGAAATATTTCCATTGCTAACACCCCAAGAGAATAAAAATAGAATCCAAATATATGCAAGCCCAAAATAGAATAATAAGCATGGATTCCATCAATACACGACAATCCTCATATCACTTAGTTTGCATTGATAGAATAGGACCTCAATTTAAGATATTCTTTTCATTATTTGTGTGACTGTGATGGTAAGAGGTTAAAATGCAAAGATGTAATGCATGATTCATTTTTCTTTATAGTTTTGATATTCTTAACATATATTGTTAGGTGATCAGCCAATTTTCAAACATACAACAAACATTCAAAACATTAACAAAATCCTCTGTCAAACACATGAGTCACACACATGGATTCAGTTATTTTTCATATTTAGGTGTAACTACTACTACAAATGCAAGTAGGTGGCAATCATTGATGGTACTCACCTAGCTTTTTCTAAATATCATAATAATTGTTGTTAGACGATTGCCTTAGCCTGTATTTGGATAAACATTACCTTTTTGTATAAAGACCTAAAGGGTCACACACAACAGCATAGTTCACAAGAACACGTTAATTAACTAGAATTCTAGTAGATACTAAAATTTATCAATTTTTATTTTGGGATTAGAAATAATTTATTCCAAAATAATGGAGATTTCATCTCAAAATCGCAAGCAATTTAATCAATTAATTATAAGTTTGTATAATTTGTCAATACATTAAACAATATAGAGAGGAAAAGGCAAAGATTATTTTTGTGTTGGTGGATTAAAAGTAAATAAAAGTATTAAAATCTCCTTTTTCAATGTCCACTAAGCTTTTATTAAATGTTTTATTTTTTAAATTAATAATATTATAAAATTTTAGAATATAAAAGGTTATAGACATTGAAAAGATGATTAAAAAAAAGCTTGGGTAGACAATATTATGTTGGGTTAAGAATTGTTACATGTTTTTAGACATCAAAGGAATTATGAGAGAAGTAAATATATCTCACCATTTTGCTTCCTAATGTTTTTATTCTAATCCAGGTTATCTAGCAATATTAAGGATTAGAATAATTTCCTATTATTGTGTGCATGGATACTGCTGGGGAGACTACACTTAAAAGTCCTTTTGGTAAACACAAATTTATGCAAGATAAACAAATCATATATCTCATTTTGAATGACATCCTTAAGAAAAGATGGTATTTTTTCATTATAAGAAATGCATTTTTCTAAAAATCTAGTTATTTATTTTGTTTCATTTTACATGTTACATAGATCTTGTGATAGGTTTTGTACAAAAAAATTGCTTTTTTTCCCGCTGCATTTCTTTACACTACAAAACCTAAGAAAAAGTGCAAAAGGTGGACAATTCATTTATAGTTATGCACACCATGTCAAAGTTAACAATAAAAAGTCAACTTGATTTGCCTAAAAGACATATATTGGAGGTCTACAAATTGACCTCTCCTAATTAATACCAAAACATGTCAAAATTGAGGAAAGATAGAGAGAAAAGTTAGAGAATTGGTGTGTTTGACATAGAGAGGTTGTAATTACTAATTGTTTCTATTAGTGAAGTTCTTTTATCCTTATTCATGGTTTTTACCTTCAATTATTTAGAGGTTTTTCATGTAAAATCCATGCATAAAATTTTCCTTATTATTATTATTTAAAATTTATTAGCTATGACCCTACTCTATCCAATCCATATTCACAACATTTTCATCACTAATAGAACATGACAGAGATGTTCAAGATTGGTTAGGCATTGCACTAATAACCTTATCTTGTATGTGCCAAATGCCAATATACACTTAAGGCAAGTATGTTCCTATCTTTATTGTGTTGAATTCATGTTAGTACTAAAGTTCTTATAATTGAATAGATATAACAAATAATTAAATTAAAATATAATCATATTTATTTGTGTTATAACTATATTTTCATTTTTTTTTGTCCTATTTTTACTACACAATCGTACTTCTAATCGTATCATATCATGTTTTATCATGTTGTGTAAGCAATTACTAGCCCTATGTAGACTTACCAACTCACTAGATTGCATTAGTCCATGATTAGTTAGACTTTGTTTCACATCAGTATATTTTCTATCTTTCACAACTATTGATGTTATTGTCCATCTTGGCATCAATTATGAAATATCCCAAAGTCAAAAAAAAAAATAAATAGATAAACAAATAAACTAAATAAATAAATAATTAAAATTATTAATTAAATTCAAAGGAATTAATTTAGTGAAATTGGGAGGTTATGAAATAACCAAAAAAATTCCAAATTAAAATCTAAGTAATAATTAAATATAATGAAGGGTAAAATTAAAATTTTGGAAATAAAATTGCTAAGTTAACCTTACTTTGATATTTAAATGTTGAGGGTAATGTAGCAATTTATCAATCTAGATATTTAATAATTAGAAATTAGCCAATTGCCTTTAGAGTGTAATAGTTAAGGAGGAGTAAATTAGCAAATGATATTATAATTTGAAATAAGAGTATTTAAGTCTACAATTTTTATAGAACCCTCATCACTCTCCCCACCTAAAACCATAACATGCATCATTCTCTGCTAATTGCCCTATTTTTCCTCCATTAAAATACAAACCAAGCTTCCTTAAGCTCGTCCATGGAATCCTACGACTAATTAATGGGTTTTTAGTCTCAATTTAGTTAAATCCAAGCTAGAGAAGACCAATTGGGTAAGTAATTGAATTTTTCCATGTTCAAATCGAGATTGAAGATGCAATTGAGGTTAATTCCAAGTTTAATTTGGTGTTTAATTAAGGAATTTGAGTAGAAAAGTGAAGATCTAGAAGAGATGAGGAAGAACACATGTGGACCATGACTATTACTAGGTAAATTTGCATTTCCAAGCCCTAGAAATTAGATATCATGTATAGAATATTTCAATCCACAGATTAGTGTATTGATTTAGGTATTTAATTGTCAATTTTGCAAGGTCGAGGTTCAATTTAGAGATTAGAGTTCTTTAAGCAAGGTAATAGAGTTCTATAAGTTTTGTTGAGGTAAAAATAAATAAATTTTGGTTTATGAATAGGAAGGTTAATCTCATTACGTGGTGTTTATTAGGAGCTTTCAATAACAAAGGAGTAAGGTAAGTACTTAATTACTTATTTAATTTGAAGTATAGTGTGTGATTGATGTTAGATTGAAGTGGATTTAGGTGTGGAGTTGTTAACGATGGCATGGGATTAGATATATGTATTTGATTGTTGAAATATTATGTTTTAGTGTTAATTAGATTGTTGATTTAAGTTGTACAGGAAGTAAATTGATAGTTGTAGCTATAAGTTGGTGTGTATGTCATGGGGTTTAATGTGTATTAAGAAGTGTTTTTGATTAATTTTAGGTAAATTAATGATCAAAAATATGTAATTTATGTTTTTGATAAAAAAAAATAGTTAATTTGAATGTGTTTTTGGAAGAGAATTGATAAATTGGACATGATTGGTTGTTGGCCAAAGTGCGTTATGTTAAATGGATATTTAGAATGATAAAAATGATGTTTTGATGATTTGGGATTAGTGTTACTTGTTAGAATTTGATTTGGAAATAATAATAGGAAATAAGGATTTAGAATGATGAAATTTGGTGAAGTAATGAATAAGAAATGATTAAATTTGGGTTAAAATTCGGTTTTGGAATTTAATATGGAAAAATGGGTTATTAATCTGATGTAAAATGATGTTTAAGTGTTGATTTAGAAAGAAGAAGAGATTTAGAAAATTTTAGCTTTTATTTGAAGTGATTTTGAGTTAAAAAGAGTAAGACACGATCAATTGAAGTTGTAAATTCATAACTGGATTTAAATAGTAAATAAAGGGTGTTTTTCTCCACATAATTTGGAAATTCTCAAATTGATAGAGGGATGAATAAGCAATCAAATGACTTTTGTTTAACATGATTTAAAGTTGAAATGAGTGAGTTATGCTTAATTTAGTGAAACTTGTTTATGAAAACCGAAATTTAGAAAATGTGTTAATTAATGTTAAGTTGAAGTTGAATTAATGAAGTTTGAATGACATGTAATGTTCCTAATAAATCTAAAAAAATTTCCATTGAATGTTCACCTTTTGGTATGTTTGATGCATAATAGTAATTGATTCGTTAATGGAAAGTGTTAAAGCGAGTTGTATCATTATTCGATTCATCATCGAGTTGTAATTAAATGCCTTGAATGTATTCTTGTGCTCTTCATGATATTCAAACCGTTCTTTGTGAAATTTAAGTTTGATCTATTTTCTTCAATTGAATTCATCAAAAACACTTTTTTGAATAAGTTTTGAGATAATTACTTTTCCATGTAAAGAATTACTCAAAATTTTGAGTTTTACAAAAAGTTTTATCAAAATCAAAACTATTTTCACTTAACAAACAATTAAAGTTTTGGATCAGGTTTCAAGAATGTGTTTGATCTTTATAAATATGTTGATCAAAGTTAAAATGTGTTTATGGGCTTAAATTATAATAATGGACTTAAAGCCCAAAATACACGTATTAACATGTGGGCTTATTTAATAAATAGTCAAATTAAGAAATAATTCAAAGAACAAGACCTATTCCCTTAAGAGGACCGAACCAGTCCAACTTTGATTCACATGAATCGAACCAATTCCCTCTCGACCAATTCACCAAATTGGTCCAAATTAAATTTTAAGAAAAATTAAAATTAAAATGCACCAATTAATTAAAAATTAAAATTAAATAGATTAAAGCCAAACTCTTAAAAGATAAACTAAATCCAATTACCCTTAATCGATTCAATTTAATTCTAATCAATTTACAACATTTGAACCAGTTCAATCAACAAGTTGATTCACTAATTAATTAAAGGAAATATAGGAATAAAAATTAAACTAAAATAGTGGACTTATCTAAAATCTCTATATAAGTCTATTAGCTTAAATGGGTATTACACTTAGCTATGTATTAAGTAGATACCTACAAGCTTAATTGGTAATTAAATATCATTGAATCAATAATTATGTTTTAATTGCATATTACCTTCTAATCAAGTTGGAGGACTAGCTACTCAAGGATCGTCTTATGGCTTTACCTTTTCAAGTATGGAATAGTTGTGCGTTGCATGCTACAATTAAGAAAATTAAAAGAATTAATACTTAAACTTGGCTTAAGTATTTGTAATGCTATTTATGCCTTGTCACCCGATCTAAAGGGTGACACTCTTGAACAAAGTTCTAGGTTGTAGTTCAAAATGCTAGGATAATATGGTAGTTAGGTGTCTAAGCCACAAAGGTGGTGCCATGAATAATCGATAGGGCTAATACTCGCACAAGTAGCTATGCAAACAAAAAGATGTCAACCGGACACTATATACATTATGGGATCTATATAGGATAATTGAACGGGACTTGACCAGAGTGACAAATCTAGCGTTTAAAGAAAATACCTAATGAGATTACTTAATATCTATTGATAGTTTCAATTATCAATTAGTTTTGATCACGATAACTAGATATACCGTGATAGGCCCTTGATGCTTATTGGGTAGAGTCGGACCCCCATTGTTCCTAAGGGTGTTCAAAGTCATGAGTACTCCTATCTACTTGTTTCTCTTTAATTTAAATAACTTATGGATCTCTGTTAATGCATTAAATCTAAGTATGCATGACATGCAAGAATATGCTTGGCTATTTTGTATTGAATCTTTGTAGCTCATTCCTTTCTTTCTTTTTTAGGTGTTGATAAATGTGTTAATGGCATGTGAACTGAATATAGGTCAGTTACAACTTTAGGGATTACGATATTGCTAATTGAAGAGCCTCTATGATTGTTGTTACTTCCTTTTGATGTAAAAGACTTTATAAATTCTATAAACATTGGATTTTTATGAATTTTATAGAGGAATTACTTTTCTAGTTAATATCAATAATTATTTTCAAACCTTTATGGTTTTTTTTTTTAAATCATTTTCAAATGTTAAAGAATTTCCCAAAACTAATAAATGATTTTAGAAAATAAAATTAGCTTAGAAACCTATTATTTGGTTAGTAAGTCTTAATGTATTTTACTTAAATGGAATACATGGCGGACTATCATTACCCTTAAAGTTTTAGAATGTGACAAATTAGCTACTTCTTCAAGAATCAAGAAGTAGTAGTTAAAACTCCTTGCAATACGCCAATTTTATACTAAAATATTTATATTAATTATTATAATATATTTATACAATAGATTATTTAATTTAGAGTTAATGTTGTATTTAATACCTAAATTTTGCCTATTTTTATAATTAATTACCTAACCTTAAAATATTCAGTTTACTACCTAATAAAACTTTTTGTCACTTACAATACCTCGCATAACTCCATTCAACTCCATTAGATTACATGGCTTACTTAACTAACCACTACTAGACACGTGTATTATATAATTAATTTAACACAAAATAATGCCAAGCAAATGTTCATGTGGATTACATGGGATAAAAATTAAACATTAGCAAGGAAAATAACAATCATCTCCTTCCTCTTTCTTTAGCACCACCACCTCTCTCTTTCAACACTCTTTACTATGACGAACAACAACACCATCAATAAACCCACCAACAACCATAGCAAGAGAGAGAGAGAGAGAGAGAGAGATTCACATAAAGAAAGCTATGGAGGATCATGTTTGGATTCATTTGACAAACATTAATGGAGGTAGTCTTCTGCTTTCTTGAAACACCTTGGCTATCGTTGAGGCGAGTAGGTGCATCAACGACAATATAAGGTCAATGGTTTGCTCTAATAAAGCGATGTGGCAATAGTTCTCAAATACCCACAAAAGGTCCATTAGGCTTCTGATTGAATGCAAGATTGAGGAAAACAAACCTAAAGTTGGTTATTTTTTTTCCTAAGAGAACTTAACTTATAAAATCTACTAAAATCGATTTCATTCTTTAAAATTGGTTAAATTAGAATAATTTTTAGAGAGAAGTTGAGATGTATCTTAGCGAGACTTAGAGAGGGAAGTTCAACCCCAACTTGAATTATGATGATAATTTCTAGCACTTTTTTCTTATTTTCTTGTTGAGCATGTAGCTCGTGTTTAGAGTTCAAATTGGATTTTTCAAGAAGCAATTAAAAACTTAGGTTTGATGTCCACAAAAGAGAAACTATTGTTCTGGCGAAAAGAAAGAAATAGTTCAGATATATTGTAGAATAGAAATTGCTTGAAGAAGATGAAGAATAGGCTAAGGCTTTTTAACGAGATTGTGCGATGGTGGTGGTAAGAAGGTTTTCACATTGGAAAAGAGAGAGGAAGGTGAGAGAGAGCAATGCAGAAGAGTTGTGTAGAAAGTAAGAGAAATTATTTTTCTTTGTGAATATTTATTTATTTATAATAAATATAATTTTTTTAAGTTAAAATGTTGAATAATAATGTTAAAAAAAATCATCAACTAGACTCTTATGTGGCTTCCTTTTTGTAAAATAATTTTATTTACCACATGACATGTCATGATTGACCAACAAATCCATGTAAGCTAGTAGGCTTAAACAGAATTAGCATAAGTAGTACAAATGACAACAAAAAGTCTAATTAGGTAGTAAATAAACTTTTTTAAAATTTAGGTATTTAACTGTAAATTTAAATAAAGTTGAGATATCATTTTTTATTTAATTAATATATCAATAAATTCATATTTGAAAGATTGCATGAATATTATTATTTAATACATAACAATATATAATTATAATTTATACAGCTACTGATATTTATATAAAGTGTTATAATATTAATAAAAGGTTATAATCCTTTGAGTTTTGAGATTACAATATCATACGGTAAGAGTTGCATCATTTTATATCTATTTATGAAAAATATCACAACTCTCTTACAATTATCATTCTGTACATAAAACTTTTGGAAAAAGAATCAAAAGTGTAAAAAGGGGTGACAAGTGAAGAGCCATATTGTATACAGACTTGTGGATTACTAAAAGATAATATTTATGTGATTGCTTTTCATGAAATATAAGGACATGAAGAGGTAATATTAAAAATAAATAAATTATATATTATAATAGATGTACAGGCTTTTGCTACACCAAAAAGCTTGTTAGTTGAAGTTTGGATTTTCATTTTTTTTTTTTTTTGTAGCCATCACTAACTAGCCAACTAGTTAAGTATGGAAATTTATTCGGTTTAGTTAGAAAAATCCATCGAAAAAGCACAGCTAAGCATGCCGGATGAAATCATACATATTCAATCAGAAATTTCTAATTTTCTTGGAGCCTATCCTTGACTCCAATTAAAGATATCATCTTTCTTTCTTCGATTGCTTTCCACTTTTGCCCCCTTTTTTTTCAAGTTCGAAGAGCCTCCAAACTTAAAATGCATTAAAAGAAGTTGATGAATAATTGTTAGCAGTATTCAACAAAAACCAAAAAGGGATTAAAAGAAGTCGATGAATAATTGTTAGCAGTCTTCAACAAAACCCAAAAAGGGATTCTAAGTTATTTCTTAACCCTGATGGTACACAAAAGCATATGCTACAGTAAATTAGCTACAAAGCACAATTGCTTGGAAGAAAGATAGAGAATCTGGAAACATAAGGGACACTGCACTGCACAAATTTTAGATTTGCACTCTTATCCTGAGATCACATACATAAATTTGATTGAATAGGTTGGGTGAAACACTAACTAATTCTTAGCATGCTTCACATATGGAGGATGTCAATTACTATTTTATCTCATTTTTATGAGAAATATGTTAATATGTAATCTCAAAACACCAATTAAGATATCAAATATAAAAAGTTTTTCGTTTTTTAATATATTTTTTCATAAAGAATATAATTATCATTAAAAAAACGCACTAAATTTTTATTTAAATCCATACCATTTTGACAATAATGCAACAGGATAGATCAAACTTCCACAAATAATATGCCCATTTCCTTGATGTAAATCGGTACGAAAGCAGTATGGAGTGGTGCCAATAACAAATGATAGTTTTTCTACATGAGATAAGAAGAAATGAATCGTATGAGCTGGAAATGAGCAATACTTGTAGACTAGCAAATCTTATCCAGTTATAAACAAACAACGATTAGGATAAGTGACAATGACATGAGACAATAGAATCTAATATTTTTGTACGGAACCTATTCTTCTTTCCAAGTCATGTGATATTTTACTGTATCTGTATAGGAACAAATTTTCCATTTTTAGGGCATGCATTATCACCAGTACTCAGACTACATTACCCTATCCTAATTCCTAACAGCTTTTGTACTTCCACGTCATGCCTTACCCTAAAGTTCGTACCATTCCAGATATAGTGATACCAATTATTTTATTTCAGTGTTTTTTATTCTTAACCAAAAGGAAAAAAAAAAAAAAAAACCTTCTTTGTTTAAGGTTTGAATCCTTCCTGCCATACAATCTGTGTGGCTGCATTTAGCTCCCTAAACACTGATTCAATCCTGATTTGTTGAATCATAATTCCAACAAAATTACAGTCAACAATAATGATATGAAATATTTAATACTTTCCTATTATTTAAGATTGGGAAAAAGGAAATCATTAATGCAATTTAAAAAAAAAATCGTAAAAATAGGACATTTTTTAAAATAATTCTAAGAATTAAGACACGGTTTTAAATTGCATTATAATGATGTATTTAGAATACAATTTTCAAGAAAATTTTATTTTTATTACATTAAAATTATGTCTTGAATTCACGATTTTAATACAATTTAAGACACCTTTTTCAATACTATATTTTTGGGAATGTTTTTATAAGAGATGTATTTTTAGGATTTTTTTTCTTAAAATGCAATATTTATTTTCTTTTCTCATTTAAGATTTGACCTTTTGTTAGAAGAAATTTCACTTACTAGTGGAGTAAAGTGTCTTAATCAATTCCAATAAAAAAATCATTAAAAAATTGTAAAGACTTGAAACAAGAGATTTGACAGGCCATTTTTTCCATCATCCATATTTCTACTATATTATCATAAAATAGACTTTAATTACTGTAATTATATAAAAATAAACTTCAAAATAGTCGTATGATCAATAAAAAATTCAAGTATCGATAAGTTGCAACTTTAAAAATCACTTCATACAATGTTCTTTTCTTTTCTTTCTTTTTTCTCTTTTTTTTTTCCACTTCAGGTAAATTACATACCCCATGGAGCTTTAGATTACACAAACGTTTTGTTTTAATTATTTTAATTTTTACACTTTCCACTATGATTATAGACATGACGTTGATAGATTCGATAGCTATTTACTGTCACATAGTTATTATTATGATAATGGAACTTGAAAAGAGTCAAAAGAATAACAGGAATAAAAAGGAAACAAAAATCGTGTGATTTTTTGAACGTATCAAGGCTCCATAGCCTTATGGCATGCATGGTAATTATTACAGAATAGCATAATCACTTTTTCATATAAAATATAGCTTGTACATTAGGTAGAATAAGTTGGTCGGGGGAAAAAAAATGCAAATATACTATTTATGCTAGTTTGACGAGGGCCTTTATTTTGAAATTGAATAATTAAGCTTTTAGATCTTCCAAGAACATCTTTTTAGGTTTTATATTTGCTGTGTTATCCTATTATAAAGTAATAAAATTAACAAAAATTATAAAATTAAATGGGTTAAATGGTCGTCTAAGAGTTTTTTTTTTCTTTTTTTTTTAGGGAGGAAAGGTGTCTAAGAGTTTAAGAATATTTTTTTTTTTAAGATTTGGCAAGCACACATACATCTAGCAACATGAAGGGTTGTATTTTTACAATTTACCCAAAAAACAATTGTCTTCTTATACTTAGAACTTATATGATTATTAAAATTATAATATTATAACATTAAAAGAGGTAAATATATATTATGGAAGATACATAGAAATGCCCCCGAATACCATTATGCAAGTAAACTCTTGTATTTTCATTTTTATTCAAATCAGCTGCTTAAAATTTATTATTATTATAGATAGAAAAAATTTGCTGCCAATATCCTTAATTATTCTGTATTTGAGCTTAGATTTCTTATAGTAAAGCTTTAATCAAGTGTAAAAATATTTATTTGATTTTTTGGAATTTTTTTTCTGTAAATATGATTTTGTTCAATAGAAAAAAAGTATATATGTCATATCGATTGATATAAGAGGGAATGACAAGTGAAGAGTTGAGGATATAGGGATCCAACTGAAGATGCATCTCTTCTAGCGTCAATATGTCCCTAATAGGAAGTGTCATATTTTCTCTTATAATAACAAAACTCACACAAAATGTAAGTAAAATAAATTTTATAAAAGGGAAAGCATGATTCTCCATAAAGTTTAAATATAAAGAACATAGATTTAATTACAAATTGGTTCAATATTATATGTAATTTTTCAATTTATTATTAAAGACTTTAGTAAACCTTTTCGAATAAATATAAAATACATAGGTTTAATTACAAATTGATTCGCCATGGGAAAAAATGGATCATCCAAATCTTCTTGCATAACAAAGTGGTCGATTGTTTTCCATATCATCGCAGTTACCCAATTCAATTGACCGAACCACCAATCGATTAAAATTATGATTTTTTTTTTCTAATTTTATGTTTTTTAACCCTAAGAGATGATTTTACTTAATTTTTCTGGGATAATCTCAATAAGACTTGGTTCAGGATTCTTGCCTCACCAGAGAAGCATCATTAGTCATGAAGTACTCCTTACCACACGTTTCTCACTTATCAATTTCGTCTTACAATCACATTCTTTCATATTTCCCTTAGTAGAAAATCAAATATAAAACGGATTAGAATCCTTATTTAATGATTAATTCACTCAGAATTAAGATTTCCATACTTTAGATTCCACTTGAAAATTTATGGGAGGATGGTAAAATAGGAAGGTGGGAAGCACCAATAAGAAGGGACAGAGAAAGAAGACCATATTTCATTTATAGAACTTCTTAGGTATCTATCAAGATAATTAAGGTTACAGTCTTTAAACAAAAGGAGTTTATAAGATGAATTTACTAATTTACTCTCGACTTCAGAATATTTTTAAGGATATTTTAACTATTTCCAATATATTTTTAAGGATATTTCTACTATTTCCAATGATAGGATTAATGTTTACTTTCTTTCTATTTAAGATTGAATGTTTATTAAAAGAAATTTACCTTATTGGTAGAGTCCAAGATCCTAACCTCAATAAGCCACCGGATAATCATCTATATTTCTATTGTAATGCTGCATAAATATACTTTAGAGGCCGCAACTAGATAAAAATAAACTTGAAAATAGTCATATAATTAGTAAAAACAAAAAAATAATAATAATAAGAATCCCTAAGTGGCATCTTTAAAAATCACTTCATGCAATATCATTTCTTTTTCCCACTTTGGGTAAGTTACATACACCGTGGAGCTTTACATTACACGAACAACCTTTTGCTCTTAATAGGAGACTCTCGATGAGGTTCACAAATTTGATAGTTATTGATTGTGATGTAGTTAATATAATGTAGCAATTTGCAACAACCATACTGAGTGTAAATTCTTATATTTCCATTTCTGCTCAGTAAGTTACCTAATTTTTTTATTGTGATAAATTGAAAGATTCGTTCGTAATTTCCATAATTGTTATATACTTGTGTTATGATTGTTTGTAGTAAAACTTCAATTATGTGTCAAAAGTGTTAATTTGACCATGTGTACTTGTATGTGTTCAAATTGAAGCTTGATTAGAGATAATATAGGTAATTTTTCAATTTGTTATTTAAAAGTTAAGAAACCTACTTGAAAAAAAATATAGAAGTAATTATCAAATTCCTTATAACTTAATAGTACAAATATTAATCTTTAAATATAGCGAATCAAGTTTGGATCCCCTTCTTTGTTGTATTAAAAAAAAAAAAGATGCATTGATGATAACATGTTACATATTTAAATAAGTGGTAAGTAAATATCATTGATAATTAAATACATAACAGTGATAATAAGTATTTGGATAAATTGCAAATACACTCATTTATATTTACTTTATATACACTTAGCTCCTTCATCTTTAAGATTGTGCGTTTGACATCCAAAATCTTTAAAAGATGCCCATTTAGGCACGTAAATGCTTATTTTGGAGGTCTAAATGCACCTTTTTTTTTTAAATATTTTGGGTATAAACACATGATATCAAAGATAAGGAGTTAAAATTATGCAAGCAAACACAAGGGGTATGTTTACAACTAAACCTTTCTTCTTCCTCTTTTTTAATATTAGGATGGAAGAATATCAACTAAAATCAAAAGTTTTACTAAATAAATAAATATTTACACATGATTAACAGTAAAATAAAAGCTTGGTATATATCATTATACATGATTGAATCACTACATTTTATTGGTTTAATTTTGGCCCCTTTTTTACTTTAATAATTTTGCTAACTATATCTTTTATAAAGATTGGAAAAAATATTTCTTCAATTCTATTGAGAAAGCAATATTTATATCATACATACATGAAAGTCATAGTATTTTGAAATTAATTGAAAAATATGAATCATTTAACTTAAATTTCTAGTATTTAACTGTTCAAATATTAATTATTTCATAATAAACTTTGAATTTTATTTTTTAATTATTTATTTATTTACCAAAACTTTTTATCTTAATTGCTATTCTTCCTTCCTAATATTAAAGAAAGTTAAATTGTAATATACCCTCTTATGTTTGTTTATGTGCACATAACTTCTTTATTTTTGACATTATGTGTTTACACTATGAAATCCCTAAAAAATATGTATTTAGACTTTTGAAGCAAGTATTTAGGAGTGTAAATGCATTTTTTTTTTTAAGATTTAAAATCTAAATGTATGATATCAAAGATAAGAAAATTAAATATACATGAAGTAGAAATATGGGATATATTTGCAATTTATCCTAGGTATTTTTATAAAAACTATAATTTATAGTTTTATATATTATAATTTTAATGGTATTTGCATGCGATAATCCGTCAATAACTTTTCTCGTACTTGTTGGAAAAAATATATAAAAAGCTAAATTTTACAACCTTGCTTACGTATTTAATTATTTTTGTGTCTTGGATATAATTTGGAATGTGCATACGATTTCCAACATTCACACGCCTCTTCCACTTTTTCTAGCCATTGCTTTTCCGGCTCAACTTTGTAGTTCCGTGCGAGGGGGATGCATAGTTATTATCTCTTTTACCTTTATAAACCATATTAATTTCATGGTAGATAGGAAATTATTGCATTTAAACTCTTCTTATTTTATTCCCTCATTTTCACTCGAATATAATTAGCGTTAGTGATTCTATCAAATTCTTTTAAGATTGTCCCCATCTTGAGTCATTGGTATCAAAAACCTAAATTAAGGATTGGCTTTTTAAGGTTTTTAAAAGATGTATTTTGAGATTTTTCATGACAAACCTCCAAAAGATGTTGTAAAATATATTTTTTATTTTTTCTAGATAAAAGTAATTTTAATCAATTAATAATTCAATAAATAGTTAAACTCACCGACTTTAAAAAATGTTAAACAACTTTCTTTAAGAACATAAGAATAAAATAAAGAATTCCTTAAAAGAGAAAATAATTTTAATAATGATGTGATATTTAAGGACCCCAAATAGAGTGACAGTTTAACAATCCAACACTTCCTAAAAATTTCCCTAATAGGTTATATTTCCTTGCAAACAATTATAATAAAGGGGACGTATAACTTCATTTTTAAGAGGGGAAACTAAAAATAAACTTTAGTATATTAGCACATATAAAGGATATATAAGATTTAGCGTAAGTTTAAAAATAAAAGATAGGGACAACATCAAAACTATTATTTAAATTTTAGATTTTTTTTTAATTTTATATTTGAAGTTTGAAGTTATTAAGTATCATATTTAATTGAATTTTGTCTTGTGAAATAACTACTTTACCTTTAATTTGGACTCTTTGACTAATAAGTATTTAACACATTATCTTATAAAGATAATAAATTTGATAAGTAAAAATGAGGTTAAGTATGGTGTTTAATAGATTAAATATTTAAGAGAAAAAATTAACAAACAAAAATTCAATTAGATATAACATATAGTAATTTTAAATTTTAAATATAAAATTTAAAAAAATTATAAAATTCAAGTGATAATTTCAATATTATCCTTGAAAGATAAATATTATAATATGTTGCACCAAGTATACTTAGTATAAACATAGATATAAGATGCATTTATAACTTATAACATAAGTGTAATGCCCCGAAACCCAGATACGCTACAACCCGCTACATATCTTCATTTCTCGAAAATACGTAAAGGTTCATTCACTACTATTATTCAAATACTCTTTATGATAGTCTTAATCATCTACTGCATAACAAAGATTAATAAAATTTTTCATCCTCAACAATAAGTCATCAATAATCTTCTCAATTTAAATAGCGGAAGCGATTAATATTCACTTACAATAGAAATTCCAAAAATGATTAAATAAAAATCTAACATGTTTTTCCTTAGTCTATCTATTAGTCATCATAATAGACGCATTCTATATTCTCTTCATTGTTATGATCTTGAGCTGATTCCCCTAGATTTTCAACATATCCTACGATCTCTCCAATAGCATTTGTAACTAAAAAAAAAATTCCACGAAGGGTGAGCTAGCGCTCAGTACAATGCATACTTATACACACACATGCATGTCATGCCAAAAACAGTAACACATGCAAAATGCACCATAATATTCATTTACAATTTTATTTATCTTTCATAATCTTTAACCGATACACAATCACAACATAAACATCTTCGCACATAACATTCCTAAACATCATTTTACAACCCATCCACAAATAATACACACACACACACACATATGAAAAAGGTAATCCTCTGTTCATGAGTCTTTTTCCATACATAATAATAATGTATATATGATAGTGAATACTCCCTACCATCCATGAGTCCATAAGTTATCGCATATCTACCTTCCACATCCATATAATATATATATATATATAACAATGGGTACTCCCCATTGTCCATGAGTCCATATACTACAACTTTTACAATACATGTCACAACTTTCTACGTCACAATATTTTATAACATAACCTTTCACATAAGACTCGAATCATTTCAGTACACGACTTCATTAGGGACAACGTTACATACCGATCATTAGGGTGCCACCCCAAGAACACCGACCCACACTCGGTTTCTTAAACCTAGCAATTTACAATCACATGCATACTCAATCCAATTCATTTATAATATCACACAAAAATCTAACTTATCAAACACAAGCAACAAACATGGTATACGCATACTTGACTTTGCAAAACTTTGTTTGTTTTATACTTTTCTAGCTCCACAATCCCTCTAAATCTATACATGATTCAAAAGGATACTAAACGTGTTTTAACTCAACATGGTTATGTTGGGAGCCATGTATTTGAGTGTGGGGTAATACATGATTGTGCCAAAGGCCATACATAATTTTTTTTTTTCAACGAGGTCATGTTGAGAGGTTATGTTAAATCACTAAGTCGTTTTTTTTTTTAACATGGCCTTCAACATGGTTATATTGAGAGGTTATGTATCTCTCTATTCACTATTCATCAAAACAATCTCAACATAGTCGTATTGATAGGTTGTGTTGAATTTTTTTTTTCAACACGATCTCAACATGGTCATATTGAAAGGTCGTGTATCTCTCTATTCACCTTTCATTTTCAACACGGTCGTGTTGAGAGATCGTGTATCTTTCGGTCTATTTTTAGTTTTTGACACGATTCCAACATGGTCGTGTTGAAGGGGCACGTATGTCATTGTACACCTCGTAAATCAATCCATAAGCTCAATTTCTATTCAAGTTAACCTAATTGATCCATCTAACATAAAATTCATATTGTAATATATTAGTATATACACTTATTTAACCCAATTTGTGATCGTGATGAGTGAATCGTTTGTTTTGTTCTTTATATATCACAGATTGATCTAGATTTGTAAACCTTAATACGTTAATTCCCACTTATGATATACATGAATTCAAAGATCAATTGTTATTAATCAATCTACTCACCTTAAAATATTTGGCGAATCATAGCACTTGCTTGTCCATTTCTCTTTGGATTTCTACAAAGAGTATCAAGGCTCTACGAGATATTCAAATGAGAGAAAAAGTGTTAACCCTAGGTAAAAGGAACTTATATACTCAAGTCGCAAAATGACTATCTTGTTCCTAATCATAATTCTTATTTCTTGTATTATTCTTGATAGATTTATTATTATTATTATTATTAATTACACACACATATATATAACATATTACTCAAGTATTTACAATAAGTTATGCAATTTTAATATAGAGTGGACATTAAACGATATTTTTTATATGCATATATTATAAGTAAAATCTATTGTTAATTCATATTATATATAAATATATCTCTATTTTCGTATTTGTCTTTATTTCTATTTATAACATAAAAAATAATATATATTCTAATGATAATAATAAAAAAGCGAGATTCCAACCTAATTAATATAATCTAAAAATTAATATTTATATTACTCACTATAAATATATTGATAACGAATTATATATTTAAGAGGATAAAAACATATAAAATATTTTCGAAATAATAATTTAGCAAAACCTGGTCAGCAAACTGTTCCGTACTAAAAAAGTAAAAAAAAAAAGAAAAGAAAAAAGAAAAAAACGAGACTGACGTTGGCAGAGTACATCGGATAAATCCAAACCTCATTAATTTGAACTCTCCGGACGCATCCTTCAATTCTTATCCATGCCAAACAGTTTTCTAGGTTTTCTCGAACCGATTTAGACTCTCGACGACAGCAAGCTTTCTCTCTCTCTCTCCAAGTCCAGTTGTCATTTCCCTTTTCCTATATATATATGGATAAACCCAAGTACTTTTACCATATTTAAAATAACACCACCCCCCATAATATATTCAATCAAACTGTCGTTCGTACATACAAACATACACGCACATACATCCACACTGTTTTTGTTGAATTATTCGTTGTTGTTAATATTTTTATCAAAAACTGGAAATGGGTTCTTCTGACAAAACCATCCTTGTGACTGGTGGAGCTGGGTTCATAGGAACACACACTGTAGTGCAACTTTTGAATGATGGGTTTAAGGTTCATATCATTGACAATTTTGACAATTCTGTTCCTGAAGCTGTTGATAGAGTCAGGGAGCTTGTTGGAGATAAGCTTTCTCAGAATCTCCATTTCCACCTGGTAATTTAATTTCACTTCATCTTTTTCTTTTTTTTCCATTTTTATTCATATTTATATTATATATATATTTTTTTTCCATCCAGACGTCCATTATGGAATTTCATGTTGATTTATATCAGTCGAAGAATTCGTGGCGTTTTTCCTTTTTTTTTTCTGATACTTTTTTCTGCAATTCCTATTTATCATGTTTGATAAATATTAACTGGAGCCAGCTGGCAGCTCCAGTTGGTGATGATCGTTTCCAGTAACTCGAAAGTAGTAATTGACGTTGGTACGAAAAGTAATAAAATTTAAAATAAATTGATTTTATTTATTTTTTGGAAGAATTTTGAATTTTTTAAAATTATTTTTTCTTCGTTTTGTTTGAGGTATCCGAAAACTTTTTTTTGTAAATCTTTTGCCCAAGTTTACCAATAGTGGTTTAGAGTCCAGACCAATTCGGTGCTGGAATCACCGAGGATTTAACAGACATTCTTACTTATTGGGGAGAGTTCTTTTGTTTTTTTTTGTTGGCATTCTGGACGATGAGAATAAAATGTGAAGGTTTCATGAAGTAAGAGATTTATGGGTTTATTGGAGAATGAAATTATGATTTTTAGGTACGTTATTGGCATGATGCTACTTTTTCTTGGTGGGGTTGGAGCAATTTATTGTTGAAAGGTCCATTAGGGCTTGAGTTAGGAAATCTAAGCACGATGTAACGTAAGTTACAGCACTTTATTGTTGTTAGATGATCAATTTGTTACATTCTTAATATGTGTTCATTTTCCACTTTTTGGCGTTTGTTGCAGGGTGATCTCAGGAACAGAGAGGATATAGAGAAGTTGTTTTCTCAGACAAAGTTTGTAACTTTCTCGTGCTCTTTCTGATTTATTTATACTGAATTTCGTTTTCATGATTTCATCTTATAGCTAATTCTGCAATGCTTTGAACTATTCTGTGCTTTGTAATGGTAGAGAATGCTAGCAAAATGCCAATGAAAACTTGCTTTTAACTTTGTAACAATAATTGCTTTGTTCCGGAAGATGTAGCGAAAGAGATGATATGATGTACCTTTCTGCTTGCCTTACTCCCTTTTCTTTTTTGTTTAGACTTTCCCTATTTCTTGGAGGCTCTTTGAGTCAATTTATTATAACTGTTTGTTTTATTGTCAATAAGTTGCACTGTGTCAAGTCAATTTGTATAGATGATGCTGGGTGCTTCAGGATTTGTCCACTAGATGTATAATATATTATCTCTGTTGGATTGTTTTCTCAACATAATTTTGTGGATAGAACAGATATGATGCTGTTATCCACTTTGCATGGCTTATATTGTCAATGAGTTGCATTGCTTGAAGTCGATTTGTATAGATGATGCTAGGTGCTTCAGGATTTGTCCACTAGTTGCATAATATACTATCCCTCTGGGATGTTTTCTCAAAATAATTTTGTGGATGGAATAGATACGATGCTGTTATCCACTTTGCGGGGCTTAAAGCAGTTGGAGAGAGTGTGGCAAATCCTCGCAGATACTTTGATAACAATCTGATTGGTACAATAAATCTTTATGAGGTCATGGAAAAGTATGATTGTAAGAAGGTAATGTAGTAATCTCTCAGTATCTCTCTATTTATAATCTTAATTTGTGTCCAGTATCCGTATGTTACAACTAGCAAATCCCATAAAATCTTTGGAAACAATGCATAACTGAGCATAATTAGCTGAATTGCTGATATACCTTGAGATTACATTCAAACTGGTATGCATTAAATCTTGTGGAACTGCAAATACATGATTAAAGCTGATACTAAGGCTTCATTGTATGTTTCCCAAATGCTTGTTCATGATTGATTTTGAAGTAGCTTACATTTTGACTCTTCAACCAGATTCTGTTTTATTTAGACATAAAGGAGGGACTTTGTAGTTTCTTCAGAGTATTGCCAATCGGAGATTTCATAGTAAAAGTGTAGCATTCTTGTTCTTTTGATAGAAGATAAGAGATGTGCCACCATTTTCATCACATGTACATTTTTCCCAATATTAACTTACATATCCAAGACTTCTTTTTTATTGTATGCTTATCTCATCCATATTTTTCTCTACTGCCTGATTGTACCGAGGGAAAACTTTGTTCAATGCAGGAATAATAGAAATGTCTTGATTTTGTTCCTTAAATACCCTACAGCAGCTTTTTATTAGAATAAAAAATTCGTTTCAATCTTTTTATAGCCTTCACTCAATCTACAACTGGCATGCAGATGGTTTTCTCGTCCTCTGCAACTGTTTATGGTCAACCTAAGACGATACCTTGTGTTGAGGGTTTTAAGTTGATGGCAATGAATCCTTATGGACGGACCAAGGTATATATGCTTATGAAGGAACTTCATGTGGCATGTGTTCTCATTTCCTTTGATAGATTCTTTTTGGCCAAATCTTATCACGGTCATTGACACTATATCACTTCCATCTTGCTAGCTTTTCCTTGAAGAAATTGCTAGAGATATTCAAAAAGCAGAGCCAGAATGGAGAATTATTCTGCTGAGATATTTTAACCCTGTCGGGGCACATGAGAGTGGTAGAATTGGTGAAGACCCCAAGGGAATCCCCAACAATCTTATGCCCTATATTCAACAGGTTGCTGTTGGTAGACTGCCTGTGCTCAACGTATATGGTTATGACTATCCCACAAGAGATGGTAGTGCGGTATGTCAGGACATCTGATGGAACTTTGCATCCTATATGAATTTTCATTGATTGGAACGTTTAATCTGATTTACAGATTATCATTTTCTGCTTTGAGATTTCCTTGTTCTCCATGTTTGAGTACAGAACATGAATAATAAAATATGCATTGGTCTATTCTTTCTTTGACAGATTCGAGATTACATTCACGTTATGGACTTGGCTGATGGCCACATTGCAGCTCTTCGAAAGCTATTTGCAACAGAGGACATAGGTGATTATTTGTATTTTTCTAATTTGCCCTCTCCGGTAGTAATCTTACCATATAGAACACATACATATCCACTAGGAGATAATTTCCTAATACTAGATATCTGGGCACTTACTATCTGCCTGAAAGGAAAGCAAATTTACTGAATGTCCTTGTTATTGGTGATTTTTTTTTTTTAAATCTGTCATATTAAAAATCGCTATTATGTTAGGATGTACTGCATACAACTTGGGTACTGGATGTGGCACTTCAGTGCTTGAAATGGTTGCTGCATTTGAGAAGGCATCAGGAAAGGTGACCACCCTACCTCCTTCTCTCCCTCCTCTTATCTCTAAATCATTTACAGTCCCCTCTTATTTTAATATTCTGCTCGATTTCAGAAAATCCCCATCAAACGATGTCCCAGAAGGCCAGGAGATGCTACTGAGGTGTACGCTTCCACAGAAAAAGCTGAAAAGGAACTTGGCTGGAAGTATGTCATTTTTATCTCTTCCCACCAACTCACTATTCTATTTCTTTGACCACTAAAGCTTCATCTTCTGTCTTCATACTTTCTTGCAATTGATATTCGTGCTGTTCTCATAGTTTAAATAATGGATGATTCCTCTTCCTATTTATACACATATTCCGCAATAGTTTGGCAACTGGTATCGGTACTTCATTATTTGCAGTTTTGGCTTCCTTTTAATAGCACTAATGTCCATTATTTTCGCAGGGCAAAGTATGGTGTAGATGAGATGTGCCGGGACCAATGGAATTGGGCAAGCAAGAATCCTTGGGGCTACCAGTCCAAGCATGAGTAGCTTCCTAATTGCTGTACGTACCATAGATTCCCTTAAACACTTCCATGGTTTTGGTACCAACAGATTATTGAGATGACCATTTTCCTTTAAATTTGCAAAAATATTTGTCATCGACATTTTTTTGTCCCTCTCTCGCTCTTTGAAATATGACAGAACTATGGATACTCTTTTTTTCACTGCATGGTGTTGAACTAGAACCATTTAAAGTCTAATATCTTAAGAAAGTACAACATGAGGATTTTGTTTCTTTCATCATGTGAATTATTGAGAAATTTGTAGGATGTGATGCTATAAGTAGTTCATTTTCTTTTGCAGTTTGAAGATTATCAGAAGCTGTAATTATTAGGTCGCCTACCATAGCTACTATCAATATCATATCCAAAGAATTCCATACCCACGGAAGTCACCCTCAAACCAGAGGAGACTGATACGGCATAGTGCATTCAAAATTAATTGAAGAAAAGTCACATGTAATGGAAGTGTTATTCTCCTTTTATATTCTTACATGTCTTTTTGCTATTAAACTATCTTATTAGATTCTACTAGTATTTATGCTTCGACTCAAACAAGTTGAGTCTTTCTTTTTTTGTTTTGGTCTTAAACAAATGCCTTGAGTTTTAGTAAATGACAGTTGAAGCTTTTGTACTCTAGCACTTCGTCTCTTCGGAGATATCCGACAAAATTGGAATGATAAAAGAAAAAATTAGATTAAGCATGTGCCTTTGGATGACATCTTCCTAATTGTTTCTGGAAGGGGATATTAAAATCAGTTTGCACGTGACAAAGCGAGTCATGATTTCTGGCATGTATACATTGTTCCTTTGTAACTCCAAGTAGTTGATGTAATGAATAGGGCTTGGGAAGAATCCCAAGTTCTTTACTTTGGTAACAAGTAGAGAAGCTTAAACTTGAGGAGGTACAGAACTAAAGGGACTTAATTATACACATATGCGGACTGTATATACGTGCGTGTATAGTCGACCTCTATACTTTATTGTACTGTATTCATCAGTTGGCTAATTTAACAAAAACTTCCCACTCTGCTCCTGCTCTCTTTTCTTCTTCAACCTTTCTGGAAGTTCTAAAACCGGAGGAGACTAAGATATGCAGCTAGCAATTTCCGATATAATATGATAATAGTTTAGTAACATGATTATAAAAACAAATACCCATTTGACACAATGTATAACAGGATAAATACAATACGATTATAATATAAATAAATTATTAGTGATCTTTATCCAATTTTGTGACAGTTGATACAAATTTAATACAAAATAATAAATAAACACAACCTGTCAATACAAAGTGCCAACAAAATAGAGACGCATGTGCACGCAACATGTAATGAAAGTGTTGTGCTATTTTTATTTCTTATATTGCATTTACAAACTCATCATTTAGCATTTACTAACGTTTATGCATTGACTAGAACAAGCAGGGTCTTTGTTTATTGGTTTTAGTCTTAGCAGATGAAGTAAACATGGTACTTCCCCTGCCCATCATTTTCCGAGTAGGTAATATTAAAATCATACGAAATTTCGTACTCCCGTGCGGAATCAGATCAATAAAAAAAATGAAAAATCTAGGAAGCTTATCCTTCATAAATCTGTCAAACATCGGCTCATGGACTGCTCACATCTGAAATTCACGTTGAGCTATTGGATAAACTTCAGATTTGAACAATGGTTAAGCAAGCACAAGGTTTAATTAAGTAGAAGAGTCGACTTCATTGTAGAGAGGGACCCGATATTGGTTGGTTTGGAAAAACTTCCTTCATCAGAAGAAAGGGGAGCAGTTAAGAAAGAACCATTTGAAGTGCAAAAGTGATTTTATTGTAGAAAAATGGCTGGTGCATCTCCCTTGACAGGCAGCTCTCTTTCCGGTCAACCGCTTCCAACGCCTTCACCGTTCTCGTTTTCGGTTGCTTCCACCGGGCGGAACTCGAGACCACCGATTCATCTAGCAAATCTCTTCCTGAGGTTCTTGGCACTGCTTCTCTGCTTCATCTCTGCTCTTTTTCTCTCAGCTCCAACAAAGAAGAAAGGTCCATCATCTTCCAGCTTCAGCCAATACCCAGAATTGATGTAAGCTTGCCGTAAAGAGACATTCTTCTATACAACTTATTATTCCACTGTTCTAATAGTGTTTATAACTAACAGTAGGAGCGGAATTAAAAGGTAGAAACCTATTGTTTTTCATGAAGGAAACACTATGCCTTTTTCTATAGAAGGGTATGCCCCCTGCAAATCCATCCAAGTTAATGTCTAAAACATAGGCATGAACAGACATGAAGAGATTCCTATGTACGCTCTTTTCTGTTTTGCTACCGAAAAGAATTTCTTAAATCAGCAAGTAGAGTATCATCCTACAACTGGACATTAATTACCTTCATATAACAATTCTATAGGTACTGCTTCATCGTGGAGACTGTTACATTTGTCTACTCCGCGTTTCAGCTGTTCAAAGGCGTTTGTGACATTTCCTATAGGGGCATTCTAATCTCAGACAAGACATCTGACTACTGCAGCTTTGTTCTTGATCAGGTGACTAACATTCCTCGTGTTTCTTCTATTTATATGTTACATTTTTTTTTTTTCGTGGAGCTGCTCTGCCAGTAGCCTCATTATTTTCACAAGAAGTCACATAAGTCAAGCTGATCGTTTGAACAATACATGCAGCTAATCGCTTACCTGCTCATCTCAAGTTCCTCTGTGGGAATACAGGGAGTTCAGAAGACTGAAAGTGGCACAAACCTTTGGAAAGCTGCCATTGTATCTGTCTGCATGTCCTTCGCAATTTTTCTTCTTATTGTAACTTGTGCCTTACTATCAGGCTACAAGCTTTGTAAGAGAATTATTTGGTGAAAGTTTGTAGAATGGTAATTCGTCCAATCTGAAAGAAATCGGCATGTCAGAATATAACAGAGGATTTAACTCAAAGCATGAACTTTATTCTTGTTCATAATAAAGCACGAATGTTTTTGTTGCAGCTAGTTATACAAAGATCATCTCGTTTTTCATTTTATGTTCTAAGACCACATGGACTAAAGTAAGCAAGGAACCAATATTCCAACGTTAGAATTTATATGAAATTTACCACTTCAACCAAAGTGCATGAAAGCTGCAACAAGAGTTGCATATATCAATATTCTTCTAGTTGTAAATGTGCCTAGGAAGATGATTACAGTGGTCACGTAATATCCGTACGTTTCTGAAAGCAAAATTGCTATTGGATACAAAATTGATAAAGAACTTTAAAGGAAGTTACAGTAAAACTTTTTGGAACCTCCCAAAAGTCTGCTCATGTATACGAAACACATTATAAATGTCACTATAGATGCTCTGGAATCCCTCCATCTTCAACGTTGACAACAAGCTTGCCCTCTAAGAATTCACAAGCAGGAATCTGAATCCCTAGCCGCTTCTGCATCTTTTTAACAACAAACACTTCTGGTTCTTCACAGACAGACACAACAGTGCCCTTACGACCAAGCCTCCCAGTACGGCCAGCACGGTGTGCATAATGAATTGCATCAGTGGGCAGGTCCAGATTTACAACAAGATCACAATCCACGACATCCAGTCCCCTTGCTGAAAGCTCATTAGTTACTAGGACTCGCACATCACCATTCTTGAATTTCTTCAAGGTTGTTGATCTAGCAAGTTTACCTAGGTCACCGTGCAGCTCTGCTGCTTTAATTCCACGGGCCTCTAGCTTGAAGACAGCATCTTTCAATTGCTTAGTGTTATTCATAAATGCTATTACAGACTTGGCATCAAGTGCATGGATACACCTTCTCATTGTGTCAATCTTGTGCTGTACTTTTGTAACACAATAATAATGTTTCAAAGAGGGAGGCAAGCTCACCACAGCAGCTGCATCCTTTGAACTGGAACCTTCACCAGAAGCAGGGCTTGACAAATCAACTGGTCCAGAGGGAGAAGCAGATTCAATAGGCATGATTTTTTTAGCCTGGACAAGCAGAGGGTCATTTCCCCAGCTCCTGGCTGCCCTTATGACTGAAAAAGGCACCGTTGCAGATACCATAATAGTCTGACGTTCTGCCCGCCTAGCAGTTGCTTCTTTGGGTCCTTGTCCAGTGCCTGATCTTCGCCCTACATGTTCCAATATCCTATGCATATCTTCCCGGAAGTTGAATGAGAGGAGCTCATCAACTTCATCTAGCACCAGAAAACGACAACCATGTGTATGAAGCTTCCCAGCAGCACTTATCTCAGAAATACGTCCAGGTGTGCCAACAACAATAGCTGGCTTATTTTTCTTTAGGGCTTCTTCTTGCCTTGAGCGGTTTGCACCTCCTACAAGCTGCTGAACAACTTTCTTGTCTGCAGGTCCCAGCAACTTTTCTACCTCCCTGACAATCTGCATGCCTAGCTCCCTAGAGGGTGCCACAATAACAGCTTTGATGTCCGTTTTCTTTTCAGTATCCTCATTCTTATCAAGAGATTTTGTCCTCCATGGACCCACTTCAGAGAGAATGGGAAGAAGATAAGCTAGTGTTTTTCCCGAACCCGTATAAGACTGGATCACAACATCACAATTTTTAAGAATTGTTGGAATTGCAGCAGATTGTACATCAGTTGGAACCTTAAACCCTTCTGCTTCCAGCCTTTTTAACAACAAAGGAGGCAAACCAAGCGCTGAAAATGATTGTGCAGCCAATGGAGCTGTTTCTAGTTCAGTTGGTCTTCTTTCAGCAACCACCTTGACTTTGCTGCTCCTTACAGGCTTCATTTCACCTGATATTGTGTCCTTTGGAAACCTTTTATTCTTAAATTTGTTTGTCTGGTCCTTGTTTTTTGACTCAAACTCACCTTTATAACCAAGGCTTGCAAGAGTAAGTGGTCCACAGTCACGGTCAACACGATTGAGAGCATAGGCCCTCCTATGGAACCAAGTGATCCTGCAAACAAAAGATGGTTTCTGGAAGGGTAGAGATAGGGGTAGCGCCCTTGATGAAATTAATGCCAGCATCTTCAAATGATTTCTCTTCAATTGTATGTTGATGGAAAAAGAGACAGCTAAGAGGTCATCCTGTAATTACCCAAAACTGAAAAAATAAAAACAAGAAAAAGGTTATCCTGTGGTTTTTACATCAAGTAATATGATCAATAGCATGTCTTTTGGAGGCTACCCATGTGTATCACCTCTTGCATAATTATATCAAAACCACCACCAATTTATTTGCATTTCAATAACTTCAAAGAATTTTAAAGCATGTCTCAGGTGGAAGTAGTTCCACGTTCATCAAGAGAACAAGCATAAATTTTGAAACTAAGGCATTAGTAAATGCTTATAAACGAGGCAATCAAAAGGAGGGAAAATTGAGAGTTCAACTGCTAGAGTGAGATTGGAAAGGATAAGTTTTCAACTTACAATTAGCATTGCACACATGTACATAGAACATCACCAACCCTATGTCAAAGACATGTTTAAATTCATAGCTGTGTTTCTATAGGTTCATATTACATGAACTATCTAAAACAAAAAATAATCTAGCCAACACTTCTCCTTCTCCTGCATGGAAAAGTGAGAAAAAGAAAAAGACAACCATAACCTTAGGAGAATTGTGGTTAGAAATCCATAACAAAGTCCAGCCGAAATTGATTATCTTCACAAGTAAAATGACTAGATTACCGAGTAGACACGGTTCACAAGTAGCTCAAACCTCCCTAACTTCACTTTCTATTTCAATTCCTGGATTATGATTAATAGGTCTGAAAAGGTACCTAAAACACAGTTCCCTATCCTATTGCACGTCCCTATTTGTGTAACCGTCAACTGCATGGGGGCAACCTTAAATAAAGAAGGAAAAGATGAAAACTCTCATTAATTAATTATTGAACGTTGCTGTATGTCAATAGCAAGTACAAGGAACATAAAATTGTCTCCTCGATAGCAGAAAACACCAATTTTATTGCTCCTCGCAGGCAAACTCACTCAGCTCATTGTTCTCTTTGGTGCAATTCATCAAACACCCAGATGACATAGCCAAAAATCCAATTTGAACCAATGCAACAGCTGAAAGTACCAACGATAAGAATCCCCTAAGAAGAACAAACAGCTGCTAAATGTTTCAATTTCAAGTGATTCATACCGGTACATGTAATGTACTAATTACAAAGAGTTTCCAGGAAAGGTTTGATCATTCTTTTTTTTTTTTTTCTCCTTTTAAGGGGCAATTTATCAAACACCCAGAAGACATAACAATAAAACTAATTCACCCAACGCAAAAACCTCCGAATATTAACCATAAACAGTCACAGGATTGCACCAATAACCAGTAAAAGCTTCGAATTCAGATCTTTACACCAAACGACAGAAGATGCGTTCATAAATTATGTGTTAAAATGAACATATAAAGTTGCCCATGATCAGAAACATACGTTGGGAGTACAGTGTTCGAGGTGAGAATGAGAAGAAGAAACGAACCCAGAACTCATGGATGCTCCACATTCCAGCATGGGCAAAGATGCCGTTATTTCTCCTTCAGTTATTTGTAGTTGTAGTTCCAGTTCCAGTAAGGATACGGTCGACGACGTCGTTCTCCTAAATTTACTATCCGCTAAATTCATGCCGGAAAAATATCCATTGAATTTAATTAATATTATAAATATTTAAATAATCCACCTCATGTTAAACTGTTCAGTCGGTAAGATAACCATCAGCTCACTTTAGCTGATGATTAAAAATAGTAAATGGTGGGATTTGTCAAACACATTGGACCTATATATTTTAATATTATTAATTTTATACACAACTAACAATCTTTTAATTTAAAATTTATACATTTATTTTTTTAATATTAAAACAATAAATTCATTTGTTTTATAGATGTTGATGCCTTTTCTATCCCTCATGGGCCTTCAAACCTAAAGCCAACCTATATCGCATCCAATGAGAAGACAAAGCAGACAAAAGAAGAAAAAAGTAACAAAGTATCACACGTAGTACAACCTAGTACTGGCTCCTCCAAAATTTGCTTTCAACTATCGTCGGAGCGCGCACACACACACACCATTAAATGTGCCTTTAGTATTAAGTGCTTGATGGGTAGTAGTAGCTTGAGGGGCAAGGAGGATGTCAAGACCCCATTATTTTCTAGAAAGAAGGTATGACTCTTATTGACCAGTCATACAAATAATTACTTAATTATTATAGCAACATACTAACTTAAGCATTGAAATATCTATATCTAAATAACCCTTACCACTATTCTTTAGCTTACATGTATTTGTTTTGTAGGCTCTCCCACCGTCAAAACTTACAACTAGTTTTGAGCAAAGCCCCCCAAAACCTTAAAAACAAGAATCACATAACAACAATAGTATAACTTGTAATTGCAAATTTTATAAAATAAAAAATTAGAAAATTACAAATAACTCATAAACTTTGAATTAGTATGCATACGCTTCTAAACTCATAAAGTGTATTTTAACATCACCAAACTCTTGTAAATTAGCAACACTAAAAAACATTTACTTTTTTAATATAAGAAAAGCACAAGGTCAAAGTTTAAGGATACCAAAATATACTTGATAAGTTTAAGGGGCTATATGCGCACTAAAGTTAGAGCATATAGATTATTTTCTGAGTTATTAGAGTTTAAGAGAGTATTAAAGCACACTTCATAAGTTTTCAGATATATCCATACCGAGTTTAAGCTAAAAAAAGTTATGCCACATTACTTGTGGCCATCCAATCGCTTACTATATAGTATTTTCATATGGTTAGGGCTAATAATTCGTTGTATGAATGTGTTCATGTTTAAATGAGTTCGTATCTTGAAAATCTCAACTCATAACATTACCAATTTATTAATTATGTATGAAAGCTTAAGCCTATAACTCAACCTATTTAATAATCGTGTTTCGTATCCGAGTTTAACTCGTTTAAAGTTATTAATAAATTTATAGAATACTTATAAATATATAAGAAAAAATGACAATAAAATAATTAACATTTGCAAGTACAAATAATATAATTTTAACACTTAAATATAAAATTATACTATAACAAGAGTTTAATAAAATAAAATTATATAATCTATAACATAGTATATATATTATATATATGTGTGCATGTATGTGTGTGTGTGTGTGATACATATATATATATATATTAATGCATGATATAATTTATGTATATCTATATGTATGGTCTATATATTATCTATTAGTTATGTTATTATTAAATGAGTTTATGGATTAAATTGAATATCTTTTTACAAGTTTTTTTTTTTAAAAAAAAAATGGTTTATAAGCAAGTTTGTAGGTTAAATTTGAACTTAGATATAAATTTTATAGTGTTTAAACTAGTTAGACCCATTTATGTTTAGTGTCAATTTTTTTCGTGCACAAACCCCTTTATAATCATATTGTGTCTGGTTTACGGGTCATGTCCCAAATTGCTAACCTTACATATGGTCATCCTAATTTATTTATTTATTTTTTTAACAAGGTAATGACTTAAAGTGCATGAAGTATTTAGGATATTTTCTTATGATGAAAAATTTGGTTACTTTTGTTTAAAACTTATTGAAGCTCATCAAATTAACTATTTCAATTACGCTTAACTATATCAAGTGTCATAATTCATCTGCTTGCATTGTAAAAATCGTAAAAGGAAGATCACACTTGGATTAGTAACATTTTATTTTCTATCATTAGCTCATAACTATATCATGATTATGAACAACCGAGCAATAACTAACCACCTATAAATTATAGAAAAAGGGGTCCTTCAATGTCTTAAGGAAATATTTTGAGCCCTTTCCTATGATTGTAATAGTTTATACGTAGGCAAAATATAACAACCGGATTAAAAAAAAAAGTTCATATTTTTATATGCTTAAATAAAATGAGGTATAAAAATAAAAACAATTAAGGTGTAAACACTAAAATAAAAATCACATGAAAGTTTAATCATTTTTAAAATCATTATCTCAATTTAGATGGTTAATCTAACTAAACACCTAAATCTAAAAGTGCTCAATTTAAGTATTTTAGAGCATAAAGTGACAAACTTGAGGACACCCATTCAATAAATTATTTGTTAATGCATGATCCTCACTCCCTATTCACCCAATCTAGCTTTCTTTATGGTAATTGGGCCTCTAGGGTTTTTGGGTGCACAAGACGAATACACGTAAGCTAATGAAGAGTGCCGAAGAAGACTCTAGTGTTGCCACTCTAATACTTAAGTCAGTGAGGTATAGGGGCATAGAGAGACCATTACAACAACATTCAAAGAGAGAAAGAGTATGCATCATGTGTTCTAGAAGGGTTTAGTGAGACTTTCATAGTTAAGGTCTCCATCCTTTTTTCCAAGAGAGGATCTTTGACGTATATGGGCTTTTAGGGGATGGGTATTTGATTAGCCTTTGTCATGCCCTTGAGCCCATATGCATTAAGTTCTCTTAATCGTATTTGATGTTTATAGTGGGCTCCATGAGTGATGAAGCCAATCATGGCTCTTCAATTACTCTGTTAAGATGTGACTTGCTTGACAACCTACCTACCTTCTACTAGGAGGATGGGCATAGACTAGACTAAGAGCCTCCTGGTTAGGGCAAAGTGACCATTTCAATGGGCTTAGGGCTCGATTTAAAAATGGCTACTGATGGTATATACTCAGCATGGTAGAGCTATGAAATGATTAGAATTTTTTGAAAATTGGCGTGAGTTCAAATCATGGAATTGCTAATTGAAATTATGATGGAAATCAATTCTAATGTAAATTCTCACCTACCAGTAGTTTAAGAATTAAAGATAGGGGTGTTATGAGTGCAAGTAACCTTTATGGAAGTGCTACATGCATTCATCACATGTACATTAATGTACTGTGTAAAATAGAATTTATTGTTTGTTAATTAATGTTTGATTACTAGTGAAAAACCTTTTCATTGAGTTGTTCTACTCACCTTGATACAAACCTTATATAACTTAGTATTTGAGCAAGAAAAGGAAGAGTTAAGATTCAAGCCAAGAGTATATTTTGAGTTCCAAAGTAAGCTATAGGTTTAATAAGAGTAGCCAAATAGTTAAGTTGTCATAAGACAATACTCTCCTACTATGTTATTTGTAATATTATATAATTTTTTTAAATTAGTTATATTGGTATTAATATGCACATAATAACACGACGATACTAAATATGAGTTTAAATTTCATATCTTTATTTGAAAAAACATTAATTTCATGCTCTATGAGGCTTGACCACTATACATATATTTAATATTATTATACAAATTTCTGTACCAATCACATGTCATATATCCATGATTGATATAAAAGGTCATTTTAAGCCTGTAGTATCTAAAGGAATGTCAATTATCATACCATATTAAATTTGACTTGTAATCAAAAGTAAAGAAATTTAACTAAAATGTTCCCATTGATCACTAATTAAGGTCTTAACATCAAATTGAGCTCATTTATACCTATATACTCAATAATCACATAATAATTAGCATATATCATCAATTAAATCCACACAAATTACTTTATGCTTTGTATTGTCCATAATTGAATGAGTTATCGCCTACCCTCACCAAATTACTTTTTTAGTCTTTAAATTATTAAATATTATGCAAATAGCAACACTTTACATGCATAACTAATTACTGCTAAATTATATCTACATCATCATTAGGCCATGTAATCAACACTCATTAAATTCAACTTAAAATTTTCAATCAAAATCTATTTATTCCATTAACTGCTAAAAGATTGAAAAAATTGAAAAAAAAAATAATTAGGATAATTTTCTAACTTGTACTTTTAAAAATCTTTGTTCATATTTGTAAATTAGGATTATCAAATAAGCTAATAAAAACTTGAGCGTAAAAGAACATTGTTTAGATTTTCAAAAATTACTTTTACTTATCAATGCAATAGGGAGATTAATAAAGAAACTGTTGAAATTATTGAGAAAAATGTAAGAACTACATTAAAGTAAGGGCAAAATACAACTTATTGTAATTTTGTTGGAACCAAATATGTGAATGTAGTAATTTTAGAAATTAGGTGAAAGTGGTTGTTGGTAATAAAGCTTGCTATTTCTTTGACCACTAGTGTTCCTACAGTGGTGGAAGGTTATTGGTAAGATTCCTTTAGATTAGAGGAGATGAATGTTTCAAATTTTAGTTTGATAACCATTTTACTTCCACTTGTTTTTGAAAAATAAATTTGGAGGTTTTTTTTGGGTAAAATTTTCTATTTTAATTGATTATGTCTATCTTCTTTTGAGAAAATGTTAAAAAATCTTCAAAATATCTAGCAATTCTAGTGGTCTAAAGATGTTGTTGTGCTTGGAAATTCTCCTAGGTGGTAATTACCTGCAAAAAAGAATACGTTAGACTTAAAGGGATATAGGGGGTGGTTTCGGTGTGGTCACTCCAATGCCTAAGTCAGTACAAGCATATTTCAAGAAATCAATAAGCTAGTAAGAGTACAGGTCTTAAAATTTTGAACTTATATCTAAGTGGTGTCAACCCCTATTTATAGGCATTGGAGTTGAGACAACTTGGTAGGTGCATTAATGGCTTGGTATATGAATTTGTCTCATGTCTCCTATTTACACAACTTCCCTATACAAGTTACGTCTTCCTAACTTCACTCGTCTATTAAGAAAGCACGACCAATCTAAGCTCAAGATTGGCTTGAACATTGCACTGGAGCGTGAACAGGCCTCCAATTCTTGGATTGGGATTTGGGAGCTTCATCGCTAATCCTTACAGCTTGATCATCCCCCCCCCCCGGTGAACAATAAGGAGAGTTGATGATAAGGTGGGTTTTTGAGGTCCTTAAGGTGAATTGTTAGCTGAGATGAGCTTTTAGTTAAGGTCATTAACTTGGCTTCTAATTTGGCGCATTAACATTTAGATGTGCATGAAATGGTTAAGTAGGCAGGTGGTAGAACTAAGCTTCACTTATGCCGGTGGAATTAACAAAGAGGGGATAATCCTAAGTTAACACTTCAAGGGGTGAAGTTATGCAAGTGACTCACTAAGTTATTGTATCTTACCCCCTAAGCTAATTTGAATTAGTAATGGCACTCATGGATTAGTTGAACAGATAAGTAGCTAAGCTATGCTTCACTCTTGCTAATAACTTAGCAAAAAGATTTTTTTAGGCTGGCGTCCAAGTGACTAAAGGTGAGAATGCTATTGAAGATAGCCTTAAGAAAGAGGTGTAACTTAGTAGTCAAGGCTAGGTCATCGAGAACGAAACTTGTGTTGAGGAGTAGGGTCATATAGTTGAAGAGCAAGGTCATACAGTTGAAGAGTAAGATCCAAATTGGGATGTCAAGTTCTTCTTGTTAATAGTAACCCCCCTCCCATTCTTGATTGAGCTAGCTCCCATTGAACAAGTAACTACTTCAAGTGTCGACAAGGTTTTTTAGCACTTAATGGAGGCCAGTTTAGAGGACTAGAAGGCTCTTTATTTTTTACTTTTCCTTTTTATACTTTCCTTTCATTCCTTCACTTGTATTTCCTTTCGTTTGTCGAAGTTAAGATGTTAACTTGTCTGATGTACTTGTACTCTGACTTTAATGAATGAAAGGATTTTTCTAAGTTTTCTTGTGTTGCCTTGTTTTCTTACTTTCTCATGCATTGTTCTCTACCCTTTTTTCTGTATTTTCTCTTTACTTTGCATATTCAAGGGGTACTTAGACGTCTGGATCTAAGTTTTGTTGACAAGCTACCAATGTGGTTGAAGGGTGTAAGTCTTTTGACATGACCTAAAGAGGTCTAGTGCTATGATATCTGAGGTGATTAAGGAGCACAAGAGTCTATTTACTTTTTTTGAAGTGTGGACTTAGTCAAAATTAATAGTTTGCTTGTTGAGGCATTAACATAGACTTAAGGGTTTGTTTGCTTGAGTGCTAACAAAGAGTTGATATTATCAAGAGTCCATTTGCCGAGGCACTAATGTAGACATAAGGTATTGTGTGACTGAGTGCTAGTAGGGACTTGGTGTATTTGGGTCATCAAGAGTCTGTTCACCTTATGATAGGCTTAGACTCAATGAATTTGTAGTCTATTTACCTTAGATAGAGGCTAAGACTAAAACAAAAATTTACCATAGGGTGTAGTACATGCTTGTCATGTGAAAGCGAAAAATAATTTTCATTACATGAGCTAGTTTTATACTTAGTCAAAATATAGCTTAACTTTCTACAAACTAGGTTTCTTGGTCCAAATACCATGTGCTTAACCTTTGTGTTGTAATAGTGAGTAACTTGGTGCTAGTATGCCACTACCTAAGCTCTGGCTATGTTTCGGATCTCTTCAGTCTTGTCGAAGTTAGCTTGAAGTTAGATATATGAGCATATGAAACTTTAGCTACCTATGGTCCTTATGCTTGATGTGATTCATTCAACTTTTAGTGAAGATTCTAGTTTAGTTGTGGCTATAGTGACTTCTATGGATTAGCTAGAAATTATAGTGTATAGAGTGATTGACTCTATTCAAAACCATGCTAAGATGATAGAAGATCTCTACAAGGAATCTCAAAATCAACAAAGAGCTTTAGTACGAGGTGATTTGATTAAGGAAATGTTAATTACATATCGAAGGTTTACTAGGTCGAAACTTCACTAGTGTTGTGATTAATACTTATTCTTAAAGATTTGCCATCCTATAGAATTTGACTTTATCCCAATATTCATGCAAGTATCAAGGGAACAAGTAGGCTTACTCATTACCATATTCTCTATGATGAGTTCAAGGCCTTCTCATTACCATCTCCTCTATGATCAGGTTAAGGCCTATTTAGTTAATGAGTTGCGATCTTTAGGCACTTCCCCTCCCCCTCAATTGATGATGCCATTGGGGGCTCAATTTTAGTGAGTGTTGTTATTGTCTTCTTTATATTAACCTTGCTTAACTTACTTTCTCTATCTAGGTTGCTCTACAAAGTTGTTAGAGTCAGCAATATATTCCCTAAGGTATTCTTATTAGATGAAGTCTTCAAGGGCATTCTTGAGCTAGTAATATTTGTTTGTATTGTGACCTTTGTCTTTATGGAAATCACAGTATTTACAAGGGTTCCTCTTATTTGGATTACCCCTAAAGCATGATGGTTTAGGCAACACACCTCTATTTTGAACTTCCATAAAGACATCTCCCAGTAATCGATTCAGTGGGGTGTATGTGGTGAATCTCGAAATGGTGCAATGCCAATCTCTAACACCATTATCTAAGGATGGCCCTTATCTATTTCTAGGGCCAAGTCAATGATTTATGGACACTCTTTCCATGTCCATCCTTTTTTCTAACCTATTTTGGTTAGTATCCTTCTAAGCTAATATGAAGTCTTCTTACTGAATGTACTTCCTAGCCTTTTCTCTAAAGTCTTCAAAATTTGCTAGCTTGCTTTTCCCTATTGATTTGAAGAATTCATTGCCTAGTCGAACACCTTAAATAACGACGATTAGGGCAAGGCCTTTAATCGGGAGCTTGCTTGCTATAAAGTATTGTTAGAATTAATTAGCTAGCTTCTTGAAGGAATTGATGGAATTACTAGGGAGATTATTGTACCACATTTGAGTAGTTTTGTGTAACTGCTTGAAAATGCCTTGTAAGAAATTGCATTATTGAGGCCATATAGGTTCATAATTATTCTATTCCATCATATGTGTAAGCTAGGGTAGCTCGACATTGGGTGGTAAGACCTCATCTTGTATTGCTTGTGCAAATGGCATCTTGTTTATCAAAAATCTTGTGGAGGGATTAGCACGCTTTCTTTCCTTGAGATAGGAGAGCCTCTTGATGTATTTATCTATTTGGTTGATGTCTATGACATTAACCTAGTAGTTGGCTCTTTTACAAGCGTTTAATGGTTGTTTCTAATGTTCTAAGCTGTGACGTTGTTGTGGCTACCTGATATAGTTGGTAATATTGATATTTGGAGCACATTCCCTTATGTATTTGCTAGCAAAACTTATTCCGTAGGAGCTTAGTTACGATACTCTACAGACCAAGTATGTTGATTTTGTGATGGTGTATTTACGATTGGTGGTGGTAGCTAATTGTTGTGGCAATTTCTTGGAGAGTGTGTTGATGCATCTTCCAATTCTAACATATTATTGAGCTATTCTAGCTCCATAACTTGAGCCTGCAATCTCATGTTATCATTGTTATCACTTCATGATGTGCAACTAATGTTTTGCACAAATTTTCCAAGTTGAGAAAACGTTAAGTATCAATTTGGTTTGTGTTTAGGTATTAAGATGTTGTAGTGTGGATAGTTTAGTCTACTATCAGCACGTCAATGGTTTCCTACTTAGTGGTTTTTGATTTGGGTGGCACCAAATGTGTGTGCTTGGAAATTCTCTTGGATGTTAATCACTTGCAAAGAGATTACATTAAGCTCAAAGGGATGTAGGAGATGGTTTTGGCATAGCCACTTGGATGCTTAAGTCAATATAAACATGTTTCAAGAGATCAGTAAACTAGAGAGTAGTAAGGCTTAAGATTTCATAACCCGGATCCAAGTGGTTGGTAGGTGCATTAATGATTTAGTAGATGGATTTGTCTTGTGTCTCATTTCTATGCAGCTTCCCCATGCAAGTGGTATCTTCCCAACTTCTCTCATCTATTAGGAAAGTGTCTCTACCTAAGCTCAAAATTGGGTTGGACTGTCTACTAGAGTTGGATTGATCTTCAGTTCTTAGACTGAGATTAGGAGTTTGAACATTGGTCTTTGGAGCTTGGTTATGGGTCTTGATAAGTCAAATTAAGGTTTGAGGGCCCTAGTCCAAAAGATGCTATCAACACATGTAAAAGTAAGATCATAACTAGATGTCCATTATAAGTAATACCAATGAGGCTCAATTCCCAATTGATGTGCCAAGCTTATATTTCTTAAAGAATGATTCATAACTTCATATATCCTCATAGTTGCTAACTATAGGTTATAGTTATTAACAAGTGACTTAATTTAATTTATTTATCATTTATAATGTTGTACATGTAGCGGTATAATTCACCTACATGCACTAATTTATAACAATGTATGTGTACATATATGTTATGAGTTGGAAAACTTGTAAGTTTCTATTCACATTAGGTGTATATTTACTTTAGATTATTGATTTCATATGCGAAATAGTTTGCCTTTATCATCTTGTTGTTGCCAACTCCCTTTGTTTGGTGCATTACTAGATGGCAGCCAATGGCTTTGGTCAATTTTCAGCTCACAACCTCTTTTATTTTCTAAAAATATTAAATTAACATGAATAAGTCCCAAAATATCTATTTAAGCATTATTTTACCCATATTCTAATGTAGTAACTTTGTAATTTAAATTTGATGAATATTTGTAGGGTTTCTTCTTTAAGGATACCATTCATGTGGAAATTCAATCAAATTTTTGAAAAGTAGATTGTGTTTTTTTTTTTTATTGCAATTTCTATTTGTATGCTATTGCATGCTAGTTTATTGGTATAAAAACTGTGAGCTAGATAATTATTATAATTATTTTACAAAAAAAAATTCTTTTTGATCAATGAGGAAATAAATAGTTTTCAGTATAATTATTGGTTAAATTCAATATATGTTGATGGGTAAAGGAAAAAATTAATGTAGTTTTTTTTTTTTAAATCCTAAAAATAGGATATTTTTAAAAATAACCTTAAGTATATTGTAGTTAAATTGTGTCTTCAAGACATAATTTTTAAGTAAAATATGTTTTTATTACATTTACTTGTGTAAACAAGGCTAGTAGCTTAGTGGTGAAGAGATATATAATTTAGCATTGTGGATTTAAATCCCAATCATGTTCCATCTCATTTTTATTTTTAGAAGTCTCTTTAGGGCTTTGTTATTTGGGACCCATGTATCATCAAAATAAAAGAAAAAAAAGTTTGAAAAACTGGGATTAAACATGTGATCTTCACTACGTATTCCTAAAAGCTGACCACTATTCACTAATTGCTTTGCTTAGTAACTTTTTTTTTAAAAAAAAAATTAAAATAGGCTTGGCTAATTAGCCATAAAAAATCATGTTTTGAAGTCATGATTTCAAAATGATGTCCTCAATACACGATTTTAACTACGATATTTTGAGGATTATTTTTCAAAATATCTTATTTTTAGAAAATATACTATTTATTTCCTTTTCCCATATGTTGATCATGAGAGCTTAAATATATTAAAGATAATTCTTGAAAATAATTTCCCATGTTGTTTAATTTCCTTAAATGATCAATGTTTTTGCTTAGCATAAAAAACTAGGACACGTTAATTTTAATCATTTAGAAAAATTATCTAAAAAGGATATTATTAAAGGATTGCCTAAAATAAATATTAAACAAGATGTGAAATGTGATATTTGCTTAAAGAATAAAATAGTTTCTATCTCTCATAAAAGTAAAAATGTAATCTCAACTAAGAGACCACTTGAATTATTGCATCTTGATCTTTTTGGACCTACTAGAGTCTTAAGCATGGGTGGAAGCAAATATGGACTTGTTATTGTTGATGATTTTTCAAGATACACTTGGGTTATATTCTTGCGACACAAAAGAGATACCTTTGATTCTTTTCAAAATTTTGCAAAACAAATACAAAATGAAAAGGGAGTTTCCATAATTAGTCTTCGAATTGATCATGGAATAGAATTTCAAAATGTAAGTTTTTTAAATTTTTGTGAAGAACATGGTATATCTCACAATTTCTCAGCTCCATACACTCTTCAAGAAAATGGAGTAGTGGAATGCAAGAATAGAACTTTACAAGAGATGACTAGATCAATGTTAAATGAAAGTGGCATTGCTAAGTATTTTTTGGCAGAAGCGGTTTCTACAGCTTGCTATATCATCAATAGAGTTTTCATTTGACCAATGACATCAAAGATTGCTTATGAGATGTTTTGAGGTAAGAAACCTAATGTTTCATATTTTCATATCTTTGGATCTAAATGTTTTGTGAAAAAGAATCCTCTCAACCTTGGTAAGTTTGATGAAAGATCTGAAGAAGCTATTTTCTTAGGATATTCTCTAATTAGTCGTGCTTATCGTGTTTTCAATAAATCATCAAAAACTATTGAAGAATCAATAAATGTTAAATTTATTGAGGATTTAAAGGATGTTGATTTTGATGAAGAAAAGGACTCCAATCCTAAAGCAAAAGTTGGTTCAGAACCTAAGTCAGAAGCACCTGCTGTTAACACTTGAGGATCTAGTCGTCTAGAACCTATTTCAGAGGCAAACACAGAAGGTACTTCAGAAGTTATAAGATCTGAACAAGAAGCTTCTAGAGTTTGGAGGTATAAGTCTGCACATCCTTCTGATCAAATAATCGGTAATGTTCAATTTGGTGTTAAAACAAGAGCTAATTTACAAAATCTTGAAAATCATTTTGTGTTGTTATCTGAAATTAAACCTAGTAATATGGAAGAAGCTTTAAATGATGATAATTGGATTATCTCTATGCAAGAAGAATTAAATCAATTTCAAAGAAACAATGTATGGAACTTAGTTCCTAGACCTAGAGGAAAGTCTATAATTGGAACTAAATGGGTGTTTAAAAATAAATTAGATGAAGACGGTAAAATTATAAGAAATAAAGCAAGATTAGTTGCTAAAGGTTATTCACAAGAAAAAGGAATAGATTTTGATGAAACATATGCACCTGTTGCTAGACTAGAAGCGATACGATTGATGCTTGCATATGCATCTTATAAGGATTTTAAAGTTTTTCAAATGGATGTAAAAAGTGCATTTTTAAATGGTTTTATAAAGGAAGAAGTTTATGTAGAACAACCACCTGGTTTTGAAGATCCTTTCAAATCAGATTATGTGTTTAAATTAAATAAAGCGCTATATGGTTTGAAACAAGCTCCAAGAGCTTGGTATGAAAGATTGAATATGTTTTTGATCTCTAAAGGTTTTCATAGAGGAAAAGTTGACACTACTTTATTCTTGAAAATTTTTGATAATGACATCTTGGTTGTGCAAATATATGTGGATGATATTATCTTTGGATCTACTAAAGAATTGTTATGTCAAGAATTTGCTGAGACCATGCAGGCGGAATTTGAAATGTCAATGATGGGAGAATTGACATTCTTTTTGGGGCTTCAAATAAAACAAACAAAAGAAGGAATCTTTGTTCATCAAGAAAAATACACAAAACAAATATTGAAGAAATTTGGATATGATGGTTGCAAAAAGGTTACAACACCTATGAGTACTTCAACAAGGTTAAACTTTGACTCAAATGGACAGAAGGTAAGTGAGAAACTTTATAGGAGCCTCATAGGTTCTTTATTGTACTTGACTACATCAAGACCTGATATTTTGTTTAGTATGTGTTTGTGTCCTAGATTTCAAGCTGCACCAACAGAAATTCATTTATCAGCTGTAAAGCGAATTTTCAAATACCTAGTTAATACTTCAAATTTGGGCATTTGGTATCCTAAAAATCAAAATTTTGATTTAATAGGATATTCTGATGCAGATTATGATGGTTGTAAAATTGATAGAAAAAGCACCTCTAGTACTTGTCAATTCCTAAGTAATAAATTAATTTCCTGGTCTTCTAAAAAACAAAATTCTGTTGCCCTATCCACAGTTGAAGCTGAATATGTTTCTATTGGTAATTGTTGTGCACAAGTTTTATGGATAAAACAACAATTAAATGATTATGGAATAAATTTTAAAACTGTACCAATTAAATGTGACAACACGAGTGCAATAAATTTGACAAAAAATCCAGTGCATCATTCTAGGTCAAAGCACATAGAAATTAGACATCATTTTATTAGAGATCATGTGCATAATGGAGATATAAATGTTGAATTTGTGCCAACCGAAAATCAATTTGCAAACATCTTTACTAAACCTCTTGAAAAGGTAAAATTTGAATTTATTAGAAATGAATTGGGAATTTGTAACCCTTTTTGAAATTCCCCCCCCCCGAAATTTTCAATCTTTGAAAATCTTTATTTATATAATATATATATATATATATATTCTCGTCATTCGTTTCTTTTTCCGCAACCTGCTCTCTCTCTCTCTCTCATTGTGACTTCAATGGTGCCTAAATCCTTAGAACGTCTCAAACAAAAATCTTTCAAAACGAAACCCTCCAAAAAGCCTTTAGTGATTCATGATAAATCTTCGGATTCTTCGGAAAAACCTCAAGAGCCTTTAATGGAGGAGAATCCAAGTTCCCCTGACTTCGAATCTGTCATTGGTTCCAAGAAAATTTCCAAAAGAAAACGGGTTGCATCGTCTTCAAAAGGAAAAGAAAAGGTTACTCAAGAAACCTCTCCGCCTAAGAAATCAGCCAAGAAGCAAACAAAACAAAGGAATGGACCAAGTCTGAAACCCTCAATTTCAAAATCTCTTCGAAGAAAGAAAAACGAGGTGTATCCTTGTAGTTTTGTGAATTTTAATTTCTTTACAAGTAATGGGTTTTACTGGAATGAACTCTTAGAACCCATAGGATGTATAGAACTGTGCTCTATTCAAGTTCTAGTTTATGGCGAGTGTGTGAAAGAATTTTATGGAAATTTAAATCTTTTGGAAGGGAATGTTTTAGTTTCCAGGGTATGTGATCAAGACATTACAATTTCTAGGGCAGATGTAATTAAATGTCTACACTTACATGATGTAAATGATGATGTAGAGATTACAAACATGCCTAGGAATGATTTTTTTGCTGCTATTAATGGAGGTTTACAAATCGATTATGGGAAGGAGGCAATGGTTATTGATTTCAAGTTATTTCTTCGAATCATACACAAAATTATTGTTGAATGTATATGTCAAAGGAAGGGCAGTTCTACTTCAATGTCTATAGAACATGCTCAAATCATCTATGCAATGATTAATAGAAAGAATGTGGACATGGCTTTTAAAGTCATTGATCAAATATGGTGAAATAGAGAAAGTCTAGTATTTGGGAATGCTCTCATGTGGTTGTTTGTATTTAAAGGAATTGTTTTGCCTACCAACTCTTCTGAACCTATTAAGTTAAAGAGGATAGGTAAAGAAGTTTTTCATCAAATGTCGATATTTGTTAAAGATTGTTTGTGGTATGCAAATGATGGTGCACACTTTGTCTATCAAAGACATATGAAAAGAATTGTTCCTTTTGGAACTTCTTCCATAACTGTTCAAAAAGGAGGTTCAGAACCTAGAACAGAGCTTGGAACACATTCTAGAAAGCAACCACATGATTTTGAGGCTAGAAAAAGTGGAACAAAAGAAGCTACATTCAATGTTGATCTGGAGCAAATGAAGAGTGTTATGCGAGAAGCCTTGAAACATGAGCTATCGGATTTAATTAAGATAGCTTTGACAGATGAAATCTCGGTTCTTCAACGGTCTGATATTAAGAGATTAGAAGCGATGGAGTTACAAGTTAAACAAACTTCTGATACTCTTTTTGACATTAAGAAAAATTCTGAGAAAATGCTCACTAATCTCCATCACTACAGAATTCTCTATGATGAGTTTAGTGAGAGAGTCAAGCAAGATCTATCCAACAATGTGATTGCTTTTGACAAGTTTGTCTCTCAAGTAAGGAAGATAGGAGATTCAGTCACTAACTCTTTCAAGACTTTGGACTCCAAGACGGATAAAACATCCCAATCTGTCGCAAGTCTTCATGGAGAAATCAAGTTGTTCTTATCTACCAAATTTCCAGATTATGTTCGCTCTGGCGCACATATCATCAACTTGGATACTTCACCAGAAAAACCTTGCTCAACCAAACCTTCCACCACTTCCTCTACCTCTCGAGTTACAAGATCCAGAAAGTCTTAGTTCTTATATTAATTTCCTGTTTTGAACTCAAGTTGTGAAAGACCTCTTTTATTTTTGTTATGCATAGATTAAGGGGGAGTTATCCCTTTTGCTGTTAACAAAAAGGGGGAGAATGGTACCATAAAGAACTCAATGCTTTATTAATGGTTCTATTGTGAGTTTATGATGCTTTTCCGTTATGAATTCTGATCAATTTTTCTAATGGTGTTATAAATATATGTTTGCTTGAACATGAAAGTTGTTTCTATTTTGTTTATCTAAAGGTGTTTTGTTATCATCAAAAAGGGGGAGAATGTTAAGTTCTCTAATTTAGTTTTGATGTTAACAAAAGAGGAATAATGTGTAATGTATGTTTGAGCTTGTCAGAAGTTGTTTCAGAAGATAGTAAGTGAATTTTTCTAAATTAAACAAAGAGATAGAAGCTTGTTCAGAACCTTTAAAGGTGTTATACAGAATGTTTTTGTTCTGTCAGAAGGTATTTCAAAAGTTGTGTAGTGTATTTGTAATTCTCGTGTTAACCTTTCAGAACCTTTACAACAGGAGAACAGTTGACAGGTTTGTTTTAGAAGCACTTTCAGAACCTTTACAATAGGAGGACAATTGACAGGTTTGCTTCAAAAGCTCTTTCAGAACCTTTCATGTCTGTCACGAATTTTTTTTTCATATTTCGTTCTAATTTCTGTATCGATGGTTTTTAATAAATTTCAAGGCCTAGCTCCACGTGTCAAGTATATTTGGGTAATATACTTGATGTGTTTTACTAAAGTTGGATTTTATATCATGGGGTTTTTAATTTACATAAAGTTTTTACAAGATTTTATTCAAAGATTTTATTTTATGATAAAGTGAGATCATATAAGATTTACAGGTTTTATCAAGATTTAAATCTAGATATTTGTGCTATATTTTGGGAGATCCAGCAGTTACAAAGATAAGCATAAGAAATATGGTTGTTACATCAAGATATGATTCCACAATATATGGGATATCAAGATAAGGTTCCATAATGTGAGGGATATTTTCAACAAACTTGATCCAAGGAATATCTCCAAAGAAGATCTCGGTCAAACTAATTTATCCAAGTTTATCCTTATCAAAATATCACGGGAATGCAAATTTTCTCCAACAAGTTCAACTTATTTTTGAAATACAAAATTTCAAAAAAATAAATTCAAGCTTGTCATGTGGAACTCCATGAACGTTACATTCTCCAACAAAGTAACAGTTATGTCCTCTTCATAAAAGGGATGCTCAGTTGAAATAGAAAGAGAACATTCTTCTTAGAATCAAGCACACGGAAAAGTTAAAAGCTCATACATCTTCAGGCGAAAATTTTTTATATATACGTGTGATCCAATTTGTAGAGGAAATTTGATATTTCTCATTGTTATTGTGATTCCTTTCTTGTATGAGGAATTGAGAGTTGTTTCATCACTGTAGTTTGAGTGATTAGCTTAGTGAAGAAGCTAGAAAGACTCAACAGTAAGACTTCGTCTTGAAGAGGCTTATTTTGTATACTTTCGATTTGATTGATAGAGTGAAACACAACTGGTAAAGATAACCGGGACCCCGGCGTGGAGTTGGAAGAGAGGACTGACACTCGAGGCGGAACCTCTATAAATCTCTGAGCATTTTATTCTCCTATACTCATTTTATTTATTGCACATTATTGTTTTTCATTTTTGTTGCTCATGTCATTTTGTTAGTCAAGAGACTTTAGATAATTTGCAAAAATTGAAATTGTAAGTAATTAATCAATTCACCCCCCTCTTGATTAATCTAATTGGGACCAACAGAATGTAAACTTAGAATTCAACCATAAGATTAACTTAACCTCTCTTTAAAAGAAGTAGTTAAGAAGGAGGTATCGAAACTCTTAGATGCAAGAATCATCTAACTACGGATGGTAATTCATTTAAGCAAGTTGTGTTTGTATCTCTATTTAGTGTTACATTCGTATCGATATAAAAATATATGAAATTGAATAGATATTACAAATAATTAAGTTACAATGTAATTGTATCTTTTTATTGTGTGCTGTGTTGTGTATCATGCTCTTATTATGTAATCATGTTTCTAATTTTGTCGTGTTAACAATTGTCAACCATACGTTCCTGATTGTGATAATAAATGAGAGAGTCCACTTCAAGTTGTATCAAAAAGGGGTGCCATAATAGTACTATAGACAAAAAGAGTGGGTCATATCTGACCCTAACTATGAGAGGAAGGGGTGCATCAATTATTGTAAACTAAATGATGCTACTCAAAAGGATCATTTCCTACCCTTATATATTAGATGTTAGAAAGATTAGCTAAATATTGCCACTTCCTTGATTGTTATTTAAGCTATAGCTAGATATCTATTGCCCTTGAAGATTAAAAAGACTAAATTCAAGTGTCCTTATGGCATTGATTGCACTCGAATCTAACCAATCGTTTAAGTTTTAAATTTATAACTAATAAAATCTACTATTAAGCTAGGCAGTGTATCTATCGATTATAGTATAGATTTAATAGGTGTTGTCCTCTGAGATCTAGAAAACAAATACTAGTATTACTTTTCTCCACTATCTAGTCTAATTTATGATATGGAAATTATGAATTAAATTAACAACTAATAAATCTTAGTAACCCTAGAATTGAATGATATTGTCTAAAAAATGTATTCAATCACAAAATATACCCCTCATCTTATTCCACCCTAACCCTTAAATTCTCAAAATATGATATCGATTAACAAATCAAATTACACTTTACACTACAGGAATTCTCAAGTAAAATCAATTACTCTCTCGAGTTAATCAATTCATAATCATGCATAAGATAATTGAGACCTCTCCCCCGCTACCGTTATGTAAGATCTCATTAGGTTCACAATTCCAATAAATTGCAGAAAATCAATGTTTTCCTACCATTAGGTAAAACATATAATCTCTCTATTTATAAAAATCTAATTTACTAGACGAAACCTCTTTCAATCTAAAAAATTAGACATTTAATCAATTTGCACGCATAAATCAATTACAAGAACAATGGAAACACACGAATAGATGCAAAGATACAAATAATTCATTAATCAATAAATGGTTTAGCACATGAGTTAGGGTTTCACAAGATGAAAAATATAAAGAATTACTCCTCCATGGAGTTTTCAATAAAAACAGAGAATCTAGAGAAATAGATTTAATTTATGCTAAAAAAGGAATAATCCCTTATTTGTTTTGTGATCTCCAATGATGCTCAGACAATTCTGCTTTTGAAGTTCGTAATAAAGCTCCCCTAGGGTTTTTAGAACAAAGTCAGAAGGAAAGAAGTCTTTTTAAAATAAAATAAAGAGTTTATTTATAGTTCTTGCGAAAATAGGGTTCAATATGGGTGTCAGCATGACTATGCTCGAGGTCGTGCTGACTTTGGAACACGTTATTTTTCACTGCCCAGTTCAGCACAGCCTCCAGCATAACCATGCTTAGGGCAGGGTTGAAAAAAAATTATCTACTGGTTATTTTTTTCATCCAGCACTAGTGTTTGCATGGGTTGTGTTGAACTGAAAATCAATTTTCTTCATTTTTCGCCAAATTTCACCCCGCCTTTGCTCATATCATCCTTAAACCTTTCTTTTGTCTCCATTGATGCCTGAAATTATAATTTAATCATATAAGTACCCTTTTCTTCACAAATTACATGAAATCCATATAAAATTATAACTAATAAGCATTAAAATTAAGGGTCTTCTAACACTTATCAGGCACCTTTACATTTAAGAGAATGCCTTTTGGTTTATGCAATATATCAACCATATTCTAGAGATGCATGATGGCAATTTCTCAAATATGATTGAGAAATGTGTAGAGGTTTTCATGTATTTTCAATGTTTAAGGCTTCATTTGATGCATGTTTAGAAAACTTATTGTCTACTAAAGGTATGCAAGGATACTCATATGGTGTGTTGAATGAGGGAATTGTGTTAGGCGATAAGATCTTGAAAAAGAGGAATTGAAGTGGATAAGTAATCGCAAAACTAGCTCCACCTATGAATGTGAGAGGGAAATAGAGTTATTTAGGGTATGCAGGATTATAGTGAAGGTTAATTAAAGACCATTTTAAAATTTCTAGGTCTCTATGCACTTTATTGGAAAAGAAAACACCATTTGTGTTTGATGAGCACTGCCTACAAGCATTTGAGATGCCTAAGGAAAGTTAACCCTAAAACCTATATTTATAGCACCTAATTGGGAGTTATCTTTTGAGCTAATGTGCAGTATTAGTGACATGGTTTTGTGTGCATTTTTGGGACAATAGAAGGAAAGAGCATTCCAAGTGATTTACTACATAGGTAAAATGCTTAGTGATGCACACTGAAACTATGCAAGCATTGAGAAAAACTTCTTCCATAGTGTTATCTTGTGATAAGTTTAAATTGTATTTTATTGAGTCAAAGGTCATTTTATACACTGACCACTCCACACTCAATTACTTCTTGGTGAAACCTAATGCAAAGCCAAGACTTATCAAGTAGATCTTGCTATTGTAGGAGTTCGATATAGAAGTTTGTGAAGGGGCATTGATAATGTGGCAGCTGAACATCTCTAAATAATTTTAAACGAGGGAGATAAGTAACCCATTAATGAAGTTTTCTTAAAAAAAAAAAAAACTATATGTAACTTTCCTTACAAATCTACCATGATATTCTAACATTATTAATTACTTACTTAGTAGGATCCTGTCCTTTAGTATCATTCATTACTAGAAGAAAATGATTTTATTAGAAGTGCAATAGTATAGCAATGTTATTGTATCAAAATTTGATGATATCTTGACTAATTACCATATTTGGGGAGCTAGTGGTCTTTTTAGTGCACGTAGGCTCATTACTAAAGGTAATGTGGATTTTATCGACTTACCCTATTTAGGGGTTGCAAAGAATTTGTATCTTCATGTGCAAGATGCCAAAGAATTGGTTACCTTTCTAAGAGACATAAAATGCCACAATAGGGGATTTTAGTGGTCAAGCTCTTTGATATTTGTTGAATTAATTTTATAGATTCCTTTCCCACATCCTTTACTAATAGGTATATTTTTGTGACAGTGGATTATGTATCTAAGTAGGTTGAAGCAATTGCTCTCTATACAAATGATTTTCATAGTGTACTTAAGTTCTTAAAAAAACATATATTAACTAAATATAGAGTACTGCATGCTATCTTTAATTATGTAGGATCACACTTATATAACAAGTTGACAAAAAAATTACTTATCAAATCCCTCAAACAAGAAATTAGGTGGAACAGTCCAATAGAGACCTAAAGTAGGTCTTTAAAAAAAAAAACTATTAATGCATCTTCAAAGAATCTTTTGATGAAGTTAGATTTTGATCATGAAATTTGATTGCTTTTCTATGAAAGTTGACAAGGTATATCATCGTTTTGTGGAGTTAAAATATAAGGCATATTAGTTAGAAAATTTCCTAAATTTTCATCTAAAAGCAATTGGGAACCAGTGGGTACACCATTGAGATGAGTGGAAGAACTTTATAAGGAGTCATTTCAAATTGCAAGAACCTATGAGGTGAGAACCAAACAGTGACATGAAAACAAAATACTTCGGATGAAGAGTCTGAAGCATATCATAAGGTCTTGTTACAGAACTCTCCTTTAGAGTTATTTCTTGGTAAGCTAAGTCCTAAATGGTTAAGACCTCTTCAAGTTACCAAAGTTTACCCATACGGAGCTATCAATGCCCTTAGATTTCAGCATTAACAAACCATGAAACAATCTTAAAATCATGAACTAAAAATGACATAAATGAGAAATACAAAAACAAAAGTAAAAGACTAAATATAAAAGGAAATTCTTATAAAGTATATATAAAAAAATGAAAAGTATATATTTAACGCTCAACATTTCACATTTTTTTTTATTTCAGTCTTAAACCTTTTATTTTTTACATTCAAGTCTTTATGTAAATATTAACATTTGAGTTCTTTTATTAATGACTTAAGTTTTCCATCCATATATGACACATGGTGTGAGTCCGTTTGTCTATGTAATAATATTAATTAAATAATATAATAAAATTGTAAAAAATAAATAAATAATACAAAAATAATAATAAAAGTAAAAAAAAAAGTAGTTTTAACCACCATTTGACCATGAGGTGGTTGGAATGGCTAAAAGAAATAGGTTAATCGCAACCACTATTAACGTGGGTTGATTTGACCCATAATTAGTGGTAGGTGGCTATCTACCACCTTAGGGGGGTTGTGCAACTTCCCAAGTGTGGTATGCAGCCACTCCAACTCAAGAAATTTAAAAAAAAGAAGAAGAAGTAAATTCAAGCATAAACCCAATCAGGTTCCGATTGGGTTGCATGACTTCATTGAAACTTGACTAAGTTTACGTTTTTTTTTTTCTTAATTTTTCCTACGTGTGGTGGCTACGCACTATGTTGGTGGGTAAAATTAGAGATGTAGGCAGGTGGGTCCAAATTAAATATCCGAACCACCCGACATGTTAAAAACCTTATAGGGTTTAATGGGTTTTGGGATTAATTTTGAAACCTGATAGGATTTGGGTTGGGTTCTAGGTTCAAACTTAAAACTCAATAAGAACCTACCCCCAATAATAAGTTGTACTACATTTATCTATTCAATTGCTATCCTTTCCAAATTAAAACTTCAATTTAAAAATAATTTGCAAACCCCACAGAATAAACTCCATTGTCCTTTGTCCATTCGCTCTTGTAAGTTGCACTCTCGCTACTTACAAATCACAATCCTCACTGCTTACAAAGATCAAGTCAGACCTTAGTTCACAGTTCACACAGATTCTCTTCTCTCTATCACTAAATTACTCTCACAACTTCATGATCACAAATCCAATGCCATCATCTCTTCTAGTCTTCTCTAAAGCTAGAAAAAGAAAAAACAAAGACTCACAAGAAGATCCCTCCCTTTGACATTCCTTAATTACACAAAGAAGAGGAAGAAGCAGTGGAAGAAGATACTTCTTAACAAACATTGTGAGTATACCTTAGATTACTTTAATGTGTTTCAAAGAGTTTTGATAATTAAAAAAAATTAGATTTTAGATAAGAATTTGCAAGTTTAGTAACTAAAAAAGGTGCTATCTTTAAACCTTGAAGTGAAGATATTAGCATGGAGCTTTTTAAGGGTATAGAGATTTTAATAATTTTAGAGTAAAATAGTGAGGTTCTGTTAAATGGGTATGGAGTTGGACAATGATAATTTAGTGATTGTATTGGAGAAGCATCTAATTTGAAGTGTGAAAGAAGAAATATGTGTAGGGTTTCATTTTAAGTAAGAAAAAGATAACTTTGTGGCTGGCTTAATTCTAAGTAGAGGTTATTTTTGTTGGTTTAAGTCTAATTTATATGTTTGAAATTGATCATCTCTTGTTGTTGATGGGACTGTGATTTTAATTTTATATGTGTTTTGTCATCAAGGCTAGAGATTAAATTTATTCTTCCATGCTACATGAAAGTAGAAGCATGGTTAAATGCTCCTTATACATAAGCACAAAACACCAACTAAGAAATTATTCTTTGAAGAAATAGATCCCATAAATGTTAGTTATAGGTTGTTTGCAATCATTGTGATAGAAAATTGAAAGTAAGTAGTTCAAATGGAGCAAAGTACTTGTACAACCATTTAGCAAGGTGCTTATAGTGAAAATATCAAAGGGAAAAAAGGCAATGTCTTTTATTGGTTAAAAAAAGAAAAATGAAATTGAGAGTACAAGTAGCTTAACAATAGGAAATTGGTCTTTTGATTAAGAAACTTCTGGCTAGAAACTTGCAAGAGCAATTTTGTTAATGAGCATCCTATTTCAATTGTTGAGTATGAGAATTTTAGGGAGTATATTAATAGCATTCAACTTCTTGTGAATCATGTGAGTCAAACCATTATGAAAAAAGAGATTATGAGCATCTATTAGGAGGAGAAGGAAAAATTGAGAATGCTATTGAAGGGAGTTAATTATTGGGTTGTTTTCACAATAACTATGTAGATATCAAATTAAAAAAGGGATACACAACCATCATAGCACATTTCATTGACAATAATTGGAGGCTTCTAAGTTTTTGAAATTAAGGAAGTCTTGATTGATTAAGAGTCTTTTAATATGAATATTAGTACAATGGTTGATAGAATGTATGAGAAGTTTGAAAAATATTAAGGTTTACGCATATTATCATGATTGTTTGTACTATTATGGATTCACATTTTAAGATGAAGGTTGTGGACTTTATGTTTCCTATTGTTTATGGAGTGAGTGTTTCATTAGAGATACAAAATGTTAGGGATACTTGTTATCAATTGCTTTAGGAATATCAATCTAAAGTTAAATCTTGCCATAGTAAGAATGCAGGTAGTTCTTCTACAAGTGGTGATGGTTCTTCTATTGATTTAATGAGAAAATCTAGGTTAGTGCAATACTTGAGCACCATTAATATCGATGGCTAGGTAAAATCGAAGTTAATTTAAAAGAGCCAATGTTGCCTTTGACTAATAATTTTGATGTCCTTAGCTAGTGAAAATTGAATTAAATCAAATATCCCACATTGTAACAAATAATTAAGGATTTTTTAGCAGTTCCTATTTCCATAGTTGCTTTTGAATCTACTTTTAGTATTAATAGATGAGTAATTAGCCCATATAGAAGTCAGTTTAGTTTGAATACAATAAAAGCATTAATGTATACCTAAAGTTAGATATCAAGTGAAACAAGAGGTAATATTTTTTTATTGCAAAGTATTGGCTTTCTTTATTAATGAAATAATTCTCTATTGCCATTTTTATCTACTTTAATTTATATATTTTTTCTCTTCATAATGTATTGAGATAATTGAAGAAAAGGATGAGATATGAAGTCTGATGATTAAGGGCTAATAATAATATATGTAGTTACTTTACTGTGTTGCATTTTTATATAAACAATTGGACATGGGATGACAAATAAGCATACTCAAGGAGTCTTTTCATTTATTTCATCCATTAATGTAAATGTCATCATTCAATGTGTTAGAAGAGCATGATAATTCATATGTGATTTTGTTTGTGAAATTTTGTATGTGAGGTTATTAAAATTTTCCATAAGTGTATGTTTATGATCGTTATATAGGTTGATATTAATTTTAATGCCAATGTCACTTATGATGCTTTTGTATTGCCCTAGAACTCGGGATATTATAACCCGCCACATTTCACTACTGCATAGCAATACACCAAGGTTCTAAATCTCCATATAAATTTAAACTTGTCCTTTTCCACATTACATTCATACTAATATTACTTCAATCATAGAAATGAACGACTCCCAAATAAGTCATTCCAATCCTCATTACTTTAAATAAATATATTGAACTCCAATCTTAAAATTAGAATAAATTTCTATCATCATATAATAGTCAATACAAATAAAAGTCTAACAATTATTTTCCACATTCTCATATCACTAACTTAAAATCTTATTTAGAAGTTCTTCATTGATTTTCTATCATTCCTCATCTACATAATAATAATGCTCTCTTCTATATTTATCTACATAATGTCCTACTAAATTTTCGTTTTTCTCATAACTGATGTGCTCATCATTCTCACCTACAATTGAAAAATAAAAAGGAATAAGCCTAAGCTCAGTATGTGAGTACTATACAAACATGCATGTGCCATACAGTAACATTATCACAGACATATATGCAACAGTAGCATATAGCACATCAATTCATCAGATTAATTTATCTTCATTAATTAACATATAACATAAGAGTACCCATGACCTCAATACATATACAATATTTACAAATATATATAGTCTTAATGGAAACTATTACTACGGGTCCCATTTAACCCTAATATACCTTAGATCATTTCGATACATGGCTCCACTAGGAATAATGCGGTATACTAATCATCGAGGTGTCCCCTAAGAATCTACTATTGTTGGACCCTAAGCCAAACTAAGCACAAGCAACATACATGTTAAACTCCAACATTCCATTAAGTTCATTAAACATTTAAAATCATTAACTACTTACAATTATTAAACAACTATCTAGCAAGCACAACCAGCAAAACAGGGTAAATACGTACCTAAAAGAATGTTCCTACTATAGTCTCTTGCGTCTCTAAACAAAGGAAGTAAACTTACTCAATTATACAGAACTACACTTAGTTTTATTCTATAAGTAATCTAGGTTTACTAATTTATTAGGTATATCCTAATTGTATAATTCCCTTCCTCAATGTTTGATTATACTTAACATGTAATTTAGAATTGAAATATAATGAAATGGAATCGAATAAGAAGTGTTCTTAGGTAACATGGTCATGTGAGAGGCTATGCAAAGGAACACGAGTTAGAGCACAGTTGTGCTAATAACCATGTATCTTTTTGTGAAAAATGCCATTTCAGCACGCTCAAGTACACGATCATGTATCTGACCGTATACCTTACTTTACACTCTTGCGTTTCTACATAAGTAGGTACACGAGCATATATATGACCGTATATAATACTATTCATCACAAACCCTCAATTTTCTTCTCTAATTTGTTCCTAAGCTTAATTTATGTGATTTTAAGCCTAATTAATCAAGGCATTTAAAAATTCTAATGTAAAATTAGAGTCTTGTGCACTTACTTGATTCACATTTGTGATCAAACTCTTCTAAATGCTTGATCTTACACTCGATTCATCTCGTTCTTTGTTACAATTTCTATTAATACATGACCAATAAATCTTAGATTCATAATTCATCATCAGAACTAATGCATTGATGATTCGAATGCTTACTTGTTAGATTAGCCTCGTAGTTCTCCTTTAGGTCGCGTGTGCTCACTATAAGGCCTCTCTCTTAAGTTTCTATTCACAAGTACGCAATGAGAGAAACCTTAGGTTAAGCAGGCTTTTATATCCTAACTAGGAAAAGACCTAACTACTCCCCATCTTTTATCTTATTTATTTATTTGACCTTAGTCATATTTTATATTAATTGATTAATAATTATAAATGTATATATATGTATATATGTGTATATGTATTACATTCTTGTATATATATTACATTCTACCCCCTTATAAAAACTTTAATCTTCAAAAATTACTTGGAATTGGAAAGAGTTATAGATGCTTCCTTCTCATTTCTTCTTCTAATTCTCAAGTCACTTCTTGTTCTGTTTGATTTGTCCACTACACTTTGATGTGGGGAATTACTTTCCTTCTTAATACTTTCTCCTTAGTATCAATTATTCTTATAGGTTTTTCCATGGATAATCAATTTGGCTATACCTTTAAAGATTCCAAAGCCATTATGGTTTGAATTGGGTACAAATTTTCTTAACATAGATACATAAAACACATCATATATCCTAACCAAACTTAGTAGTAGAGCCAACCTGTAAACAACAGTACCAACTCTTTCCAGAATTTTGAATGAACCCACATATCTTGAATTCAACTTCCCTCTTAAGCCAAATCTGATCACTTCTTTAGTTGGAGATATTTTTAATGAAACTTTATCCCTTACTTGAAATTCTAAGGGGCATCACCATTTATCTATATAACTCTTCTAACAACTTTAGGCTAATAGAATTCATTGCCTTATTACTCTAACCTTATCTATCACTTCTTGCACTATCTCTAGTCTTAATATCTGTCTTTCTCCCACTTCATCCAAGTGTAAGAGAGATCTGCACTTCCTATCATATAGTGCTTCATATGGAGCCATCTAAATTATAGCCTGATAACTGTTGTTATATGCGAATTCCACTAAGGATAAGTGATTACTCTAATTGCCCCTATAGTCTAATGCACAAGCTCATAGTAAGTCTTCCAGAATTTAGATGGTTCTCTCAAATTGCCCATTTGTTTGAGAGTGGAATGCAATACTAAATGTAGTTTAGTTCCTAAAGCCTTATGTAGACTTTTCTAGAATCTACTCACAAATCGTATATCCTTACTAGATGTAATAGTGATTGGTACACCATGTAATCTAATAATCTCCTTGATGTATAGTTGTGCAAGCTTCTTTGATCTATAGTCCACTAATAATTGGTAGAAATAGGCAGACTTGGTTAATCTATCTACTATTACCTAGATTACATCATATTTTTCCTTTATCCTCAAGAGGGTTGTTACAAAATCCATAGTTACATGTTCCCACTTCCATTCAGGTATAGGAAGTGGTTGTAACTCACTAGTTGGTCTTTGGTGTTCAATCTTGATTTGTTGATGGGTGAGACATCGAGATACAAATTCAGCTATCTCCCACTTCGTATTTTTCCACCAATAATGACTCTTTAGGTCCTTATACATCTTAGTGCTTCCAGGATATATTATATATCCTAAGTAACAAGTTTCTTTCATAATCTCCTTCTTCAATTCCATATTATCTGGAACACACCATCTCATGTTGTATTTGACTACCCCTTTAGCATCTATATTGAACTCAATGGCTTCAACCTTTTCTATTTTGCTTCTGATCTTCTAGATTCTAAGATCTTTAATTTGTGCAGTCTTAATTTGATCAATTATGCTTGGTTAAATACCAAGTGTAGCTAACCTATTTCCCATTTCTTATGTCACCATTTCCAATTCAAGCTTACACATGTCTTTTAATATTTGTCTTTGAGAAGCGATTAGAGCTGCAATGTTCGTTTGCTTCTTCGAATGAGAGCACTTGTAACAATATTTGCTTTTCTAGGTGATAATGGATCTCCACATCATAATCATTCATTAACTCTAACCACCATTTCTGTCTTATGTTTAGATCTTTCTTTGTGAATAAATACTTCATGCTCTTATGGTTTGTCAAAATTTTGCACTTCTCACCATATAGATAATGTCTCTACAATTTCAACAATAAAATCATGATTGCTAACTCTAGGTCATGTGTGGGATAATTCCTCTCACAAGGTTCTAGTTAGCAAAAGGCATATGCAATGACTCTCCTATTCTACATAAACACGTACCCCAAGCCTTGAGTTGAGACATCACTAAAGACTTTAAATTCTTCCCCTATCTTTGGTAAGGCTAACATAGGAGCTATCATGAATTTCTCTTTCAGCATTGTGAAGTTGTTTTCACGTTCATTACTTTACTTAAATTTAGCCTTCTTCTTTGTCAATTGTGTCAGGGGAGTTGTCAGACGAGAAAATCCTTCTACAAAACATCTGTAATAACCAACTAGTCTTAAAAAACTCCTGACCTCTATCGCAGTTCTTGGTTTTGGCCAATTAATCACTACCTTTATCTTCTTAGAATCTATTGATATGTCATCTTTGTTTAACACGTGCCTTAAGAAGGATACTTGTTCTAGCAAAAACTCACATTTACTAAAGCTAGCATATAGCTTCTCTTCTTGTAGTCTTTTCAGTATTATTCTGAGATGTGCCTTATGTTCTTCCTTACTCTTGATATAGATGAGACTATCATCTATGAATACTATCACAAACTAGTCTAGTAAATCTTTAAGTACTCTATTCATTAGATCTATGAAGGCAGTTTGGGCATTAGTCAATCCAAGAAGCATTACTAAGCATAGTTGTTAAAATCACAAGTCAATTGTATGATTCTACGAGTTTGCAATTTTATGAAGTTTTTCATAATCAAAATAGAAGAAAAATCATTTGCGTACAAACTTTTGATATAATTATGAGTTTAGATACAAGATTCTACAAATTACCGATTTTATATAATTTTATATGATTATACCAATTTTATATCATTCAATTCCAGGTAAAATCGCGATTTTGACAACTATGTTACTAGGAATTCAAAATGCTTGTATCAAGTCCTAAAAGTAGTCTTTTGTATATCTTCTTCCTTGATTCTTAACTGATAATACCTTGATCTCAAGTCAATTTTGGAAAATAATTGGGCTCCCTATAATTAATCAAATAGGTCATCAATTCTAGGGAGGGGGTACTTATTCTTGATTGTGACTCAATTCAATTCTTTGTAGTTTATATATAACCTCATGCTCCCATCCTTCTTCTTAACAAACAATACTAGAGCACCCCATGGTGAGACACTTAACCTAATAAATTTGTTGTCTTGTAACTCTTGAAGTTGAGTCTTCAATTCAAATAATTCAATAGATGCCATTTTATAAGGGGCTTTAGATATTGGTGCCATTTTTGGTACCAAATCAATACAGAACTTTGTCTTTCTAACTGGTTACAAGCTTGGTAGATTTTTTGGAAAGACATCTACATAATCTTTCACTTCATACACATTTTCTAACTTCATTGGTTGTCCTACCTCTATTGATAATGCCGATAATCTACCTTTATCTCACAACTCATATGTAGGAAGAGTTGAAGGCCTTTTGCATTTAACTTGAATACAATTTGATCTTCATTAGGAAAGTTATAATAAATCATTAGAATGCAACAATCTATAGTGGCATATTGTTTAAATAGTCAATTCACCCTTAAAATCAAATCAAATTCTATCATCTCAAACACAAACAATTCTGCTAATATTATCTTCCCTTGTATTATAATCTTTACATCCTTACACATCTAATCTAATTTTCCTCCCACTCTAAAAGGGGTATTCATAACCATAACATCACTTAATGACACAGGTTTCAACCTACATATATGCATAAAAATAGGTGATATGCAAGAATGTGTGGTACTTGTATCAAATAACACATAGGCGATGTTTGAGTTAATAAACAGTGTACTTGCAATAATACCATGATCTGTATCATCCTGCACTGTTGTTGTAATGTAAACACTCGACCAGATACCCTCTATCTTGGTTAAGAATATGTAGGTCTACCCATTTGTCCTCTAGTTGTAGGTCTTATAGGCTGTTGTGCTTAAAATTGTTGAGGTGTAGCCATCTGGTTGTGAGAGGCACACATTCAAATAACCTATGCCCCATTTGCTTGTAAGTATAGTAAAAGGCTTGAGGGATTAATTTTTTTGTGTAATTCTTGTTAGGGTATCCTATCTTACCATAAGAGAAACATGCTCCTTTAGGTTAACTACATTTCTATATCTCATGTGGTCTCAAACACTTGGGACATCTCCTCACTGGTCCTGCCTGTGGTGGTAGAGGTAATGTTAGAGGTGTTGATCTAGTTTGAAGAGGTCTAGGCACATAGGCTATAGGTTTGGCTTGATACATTGTTGATGTTTTTCCTTTATTTGCTTATGATATACTCGAGGTAGGCCTTTTTCCTAAAGCATTTATCGATCTATGGGATAGTTGTTCCTTTGTTCTCTTCCTGCTTTGCTCTAAGAATTTTTCCTTGTCAACAATCTCTACATAGGTGGTTAGTTAGAAGGCCCCCACTTCGTGCTGGAGATTATGCTATAAGCCTCTTACAAACCGTCTTACCCTAGAGTAACCATTAATACGAATTGACTCTAGTAAGAAATTAATCAAGCGATTTAGCTTCGCTTCATATGTTTCTACAGTTCTGTTGCCCTACTAATAGTTGCAATATTCAACTCCATCTTGTCTTTGATACTGCTAGGAAAATATTTTTCATAGAATAGCTCCATGAATCTTTGCCATTAGATAGGAGCTCTTATTAACCTAGACGTACTAATCTACCAGTCAACAATTGATCCCTTCAGCATATCTGTAGCAAATTTCACCTTTCTATCATTAAGCACCATGAAAGCTTCAAAGGTCTTCTTTGTTTCATTGATCCAATGCTTAGCTTTTATTAGATCATTAACCTGTGGATGAAACTCTTTTGCAAGCCTAACAAACTTGTCTAGTCCACAAGATTCTTTTATAAGCCTAATAGGTCTTATGGCCTATTGTTGCTATTGTGCCAACATCCTTCTTAAAGCATTGATAGTTTCTAGTAGTTGAGCAGTTAAGACATTTGCATAATTTGTGGCTCCTTACTGAGGTGGTCCTTGAAGATACCTTTACTTTAGAGCATCTCTACCCTATTTAACATTAGATGAGCCTTGATTGATATTTCTCTTGGGTGGCATTCTGTTTGAGATGAGACAACAAAATAGTTCTAGAAGTTAGAGTTAATATAGGGAGTTAGTGATAGTATATATCTATATATACTTATGTCTGCACATATATACATGTATACACATAAATAAAACATGAATTTAAAAGGAAAGTACAATTATATAATTTACCCACTCTCTTTATCTCTTATTGTTCTATAGATTTCCATACTTAATTCATCTAAAGATCTCAACCTACATTCTATTGATTGAAATCTATACTTATTGATCATCACTTAATTCCAATAATTATCAAGCTTAATCTCATTTAGTCATAACCTAAGCTCTAAGGATCATCAAACCTAAGCTTTAATACCAATTAAGCTATAATGCCTTAGAACTTAGGATATCACAGCCCGCCGTGTGTCACTACTATATAGCAATATGCTAAGGCTCTAAATCTCCATACCAATTCAAACATGTCTTTTTCCACATTACATTTATACTAATATTACTTCAATCATAGAAATGAAGGACTTTCAGATGAGTCATTCCAATTCTCATTACTTTAAATAAATATATTGAGCTTTAATCTCAAAACCAGAGTAAATGTCTATCATCGTATAATAGTCAATACAAATAAAAGTCTAATAATCATTTTCAACATTCTCAAATCACTAACCTAAAATCCTGTTAAGAAGTTCTTCATTGATTTTCTATCATTCCTCATCTATATAATAATAATGTTCTCTTCCATATTCATTCATATAATGTCCCACTAAATTTTCATTTTCATCATAATTGATGTGATCGTCATTTTCGCTTGCAACTTAAAAATAAAAAGGAATGAGCCTAAGCCTAGTACGTGAGTACCATACAAGCATGCGCGTGCTATACAGTAACATTATCACAGGCATATATGCAACAATAGTATATAACACATCAATTCATCTGATTAATTTATCTTCATTAATCAATATATAACATAGGTATACTCATAACCTTGATACACATACAGTATTTACAAATATATATAGTCCTAACAGGAACTGTCACTATTGGTCCCGTCTAACCAAAATTTTCCTTAGATCATTTTGATATACGGCTCTACTAGAGACAACGTGGTATATTGATCATTGAGGTGCTCCCTAGGGATCTATCACTATAGGCCCTTAAGTCGAGTTAAGCATAAGCAATATACACATTAAACTCTAACATTCCATTAATTTCATTAAACATTTAAAATCATTAACCACTTATAATTATTAAACAACTACCTAGCAAACACAATTAGCAAAACAAGGTAAACATGTACCTGGAAGAATGTTCCTACCATAGTCTCTTATGTCTATAAAAAAAGAAAGTACACCTATTCAATTGTAAAGAACTACACTTAGTTCTCTTCTACAAGTGATCTAGGTTTACTAATTTATTAGTGTCGAGTCTAATTTTTGAATTCCTATTCCTAATCTGATCTAAACTACACCCTATGCTCATCTAATATAGATCCTCGACTTGAGTTAGGAATTTCGTTTGATTTTTGGAGTCGCCACCCTAACTGTTGTTAGGAAATATTGAATTAAGACTAAAGGAGCGGATTAGTCTTAATTTGGACCACTAGTCGTCGTTATTTCCCCTTCTCGTTTTTGTGAAAAGAGGAAAAGGAAAAACCAGAGTTTCTAAGTCCGGAGGTTAACCTATTAAAACCTTTACGGTTATCATCTAATCTCCCGAAATTGATCTTATTTAGAAATGTGCTTCATTGTGTTTCTGTTACTTTTTATTATGTTTTTGAGTTATTTCAAGAAAATGATTTTTCATTCATTTTATGGGTTGACCCGAATGGGTGCCTACGTACCTGCTACTCAAGATCAAACAAGCCGTAGTTTGCTTTTCTGAAAGCTTTAAGTGGGTTTGTGAATTTTAATTTTGAAATCTCTTTTGCTTTATGTTCTTGCCATTTTTGGGATTTTTTTCTGAAAAAATCTAAGCCTAAGTTTTATTTGATTTTTAAAAAATGATTTTTAGGGAAAAACATCAATTTTGGATTTATTTTTGAGAAAAATGATTTTTCTAAGTTCTAAAACTCATTCATTTTTTCTTTTTGAATTTTTATTAATTTTTATGATTTTTTATAATTTTTATGATTTTTATAAATTTTTATGATTTTTGTGAAAAATTTTATCCTAAGTTAATATCTATCTTATTTTGAAATCTAAAGTTTTATTGTTATTTTTCCTAATATTTTTTATTATTTTTCTACATTTTATTATTTTTTTATCTATTTATTTATTTTTTAAATATTTTTATTTATTATTTTTTTACATTATTAAATTCTAGAAAAATCTAATTTCTACATTTTCCTATTTATTAAAAATAAAACATAAATAAATAAATAAATAAATAAATAACAAAATAATTAATTAATTCGAAATAAATAAATAAAAAAATAAATAAAATAAAATAATAAAAAAATCCGGAAAATCCGACTTACCTAGATCCGGGTCGGTGCGCGGGTCGGGTCGGTCGGGTCGAGTTGAATCGGTCAGACACGGCAGCGGAGGTTACTCGATCACGGCGTTCCGGCGGCCTTTTGCAGCAGGTGAGGTGTCGAATCCTAGCTTCTCGAGGGTGCTGAATCCAATGGTGGTGGTGGTTCACTCCTAGATCGCCTCCTGGTGGTGGTTCAACTCCGGTCGGTGCTCGCGGTTTTGGGCTCTTCTCCGATGCTCTCCGATTTGCACTCTTTCCTCACTTTCTCTCAATTATAATTCGTGTTTTGGCTTCCTCCCCTCCTCTATTTATAGGCGTCCGGAAACCCTCTTGGATAAGCTCAAATCAGCCGATTTGGATAAATCCAAATTTCTTCCGTTTTTAGATTTGATTTTATCCCGGCGATTTGATGTTGATCTCTTGTTTTTCTTCGATTTATCTTATGGATTTGGCTTTATCTTGACAGTAATCTAGAAGATTTGAAAAAAAATGATCGATTCCACCTTCGTCGGACTTGCTCCGGCTTCTTCTCGCGTCTGTCCGGGTGAGGAAGACGATCACGCGTAACACGCGTGATTTCCTTCGGCCAATCACACGCTGCTACGTGGCAGATCCAGGGAAAAGAAAGAAAAATTTTTGCCGAGCGCACGCGGGGGGATTCGAACTCGCGACCTCCAGCCTTCACACGTTCCCTATACGCACGCACGAGCCAGCTGAGCTGGCCCAATTTCCCGATTTTCTTTATATCGCAAATTGCATATATGCAATACGATTTTTTCCATTTTTTTGTATTTTTTTGAAATTTCAAAAATTTGTAAAAATTATTCATTATTTATTATTGCCATTTCTGAAATCATTTTTCAAAATTGATGTGTTTTCCTATTTATTTTTATTTTTTGAATATATTTTTATTATTTTTGCTAAATTAGAGGAAAATTGGGAAAAAATAAAAATCGATTATTATTGATTATTACTCATTCCTAGGGCAAAAATGGGGTGTTTACAGCTGCCCCTTTTTGTAGTAAAGTTTGAAAAACTTAACTACAAAGACAAGAAAGACGCCATTTTTGGCCTCTTGAATAGGTTTTTGGTAGGAAAATGCTCCATGAGCTAATAATCCCACGATTGAAAATGGTCCTAACAACTTAGAATAATGTTCTTTCCCAAAAAGTGCTTTATGGCGACTAATTGGCGACATGACATATCTCAAGCATTGTGTAGGAATGTATGAGAAATAATGATAGGAAGCGTCTTATCAGACCTGCAACCTTAGAAAGAAAATTTACTCAGGAAGCGCCCTTATGAGCTGGCTACCTGTCAACAGAAGCGTCTTGCTAGACTAGCAACCGTTTGGAAGAATATTTCCGAAAAGTGCCCCAAGAGCTGACTAATCGGGAGAGTTTAGGAAAGTGCCCCTCATGGGCTGACTAACCTTGAATTGAATGCCTCAAAAAGTGCCCCCTATGAGCTAACTATGAGGTGAATTTTTTAGGAAAGTGCCCCTTATAGGCTGACTAACCTATGATAGAAATGTCTCAAAAAGTGCCCCCTATGGGCTGACCATGAGAACAAATTTTTAGGAAAGTGCCCCTTATGGGCTGACTAACCTGGAGTTGAATTGTCTCAAAAAGTGCCCCCTATGGGCTGACCATGAGAACAAAGTTTTAGGAAAGTGCCCCCTATGGGCTAACTAACCTGGAATTGAATTTGTCTCAAAAAGTGCTCCCTATGGGCTAACCATGAGAACAAAGTTTTTAGGAAAGTGCCCCCTATGGGCTGACTAACCTAGGATTGAATTTGTCTCAAAAAGTGCCCCCTATGGGCTAACCATGAGAAAAAAGTTTTTAGGAAAGTGCCCCCTATGGGCTGACTAACCTAGGATTGAATTTGTCTCAAAAAGTGCCCCCTATGGGCTAACCATGAGAACAAAGTTTTTAGGAAAGTGCCCCCTATGAGCTGACTAACCTAGGATTGAATTTGTCTCAAAAAGTGCCCCCTATGGGCTAACCATGAGAACAAAGTTTTAGGAAAGTGCCCCCTATGGGCTGACTAACCTAGGATTGAATGATATCTCAAAAAGGTGCCCCCTATGGGCTAACCTTAAGAGAGGATGTTTAGGAAAGCACCCCTCTTGGGCTGACTAACCTAATGTAAAAATGATATCTAGAAAGGTACCTTTATAGACTGACCTTGGAAGAGATCTAGGGAAGTGCTCCTTTTTGGGCTGACTACCCTATTATGGGGAATGTTTAAACAAATGCCCCACTATGGGCTGACTCATTTTGTGCTTTTGAATATGCTTTCTACAGCCTGATCTAAATGATGTGATGATATGATGATAGTTATTTATTTTAATATGCTTGCCAGTTTATCGTGGATAGCAAATAAACAACCAAACCTTCGTGCTGGTTTGCTTCTGCTTCATTTCTTCTTATCTTGACACGGGGTTGAAAATTTTGATGTGCTCCCTTTCTTTATGCGCAAGGCTCTTTTGACGGTAATGTTATCCAAATGATGCGCTCAGTTCTAATGTTCAAAAATAGATAGGATTATATCACAAACTATATTAAGATTCATTATCATTTCAGCATTTATCTTTCATTGGTGATATGGTGGGTAATGTGTTTAGGAATATTTGTTGTGATGAGAATTGATTGTTGATCATTCAGGGATATTAACTTTACTTGTAAAAAGTAATAACTTGACTCAACGAAATTTATATCGAACATTGGCTTTCATAAACATTGGCAAAATTTCAATTCCCTTGCCTAAGGATAGTACATCTTTACAGCATCTGTGTTAATGGGGTCTCTTAATTCTGGACCATCCATCTGAGTTAATATTAAAGCACCTCCTGATAAAACCTTTTTCACCACATAAGGGCCTTCATAGTTTGGGATAAATTTCCCTCTAGAGTCTTGGGCATTCGGAAGAACCTTCCTTAGTACCAGATCCCCCTCTTTGAAGTATCGGGGTCTCATCTTCTTGTTAAATGCTTGGGCCATTCTTTGTTGATAACACTGGCCATGACATAATGCGATAAGTCTTCTTTCATCAATCAGATTCAGCTGATCAAGCCTCTTCTTTACCCAGTCCGACTCGGTTAACTGATTTTCCGACAAGATTCTGAATGATGGTATCTCAACTTCAACTGGTAGCACTGCTTCAGTACCATATACCAATGAATAAGGGGTAGCTCCTGTAGATGTTCTTATTGAAGTCCTATAAGCCATGAGAGCAAACGGTAACATTTCATGCCAATCTTTATAAGTTGTTGTCATTTTCTCGATGATCTTTTTTATATTTTTGTTAGCTGCTTCTACTGCCCCGTTCATTTGAGGTCGGTAGGGAGTTGAATTTCTGTGGTTTATGTGGAATTGTTGACATAAACCCGTCATCAATTTGTTGTTGAGATTGGTACCGTTGTCGGTGATGATGGACTCAGGAACTCCATATCGGGCTATTATGTCCCTTTTTAAGAAGCAGACTATTACCCCTTTTGTGACATTGGCATATGATGAAGCTTCTACCCATTTGGTGAAGTAATCGATCGCTACCAGTATAAATCTGTGGCCGTTAGATGCTGTCGGAGTGATAGGGCCTATTATGTCGATTCCCCACATAGAGAATGGCCATGGTGCTGATAACAAGTGTAGCTCGTTGGGCGGAGCATTGATCCGGTTTGCGTAAACTTGACACAAATGACAGTGCTTGATATAGTTTATGCAATCCGATTTCATGGTCAACCAATAATATCCTAACCTCATGATTTTTCGGGCCAACATGTAGCCATTCATATGAGGTCCACATACTCCTTCATGTACTTCTTTCATCAGTTCACATGCTTCATCTTTGTCCACACATCTCAACAGGGTGGTATCAGATGATCTCTTGTAAAGTATGGACCCACTTAATAGGAAATGGCTTGCTAACCTTCTGAGTGTTCTTTGGTCATTCTTGCTAGCCATTTCGGGGTATTTACCTTCTTGGAGGAAAGTCTTGATGTCGTGATACCAAGGTTTGTTATCTTGTATCTTTTCCATTGTTAAACAGTAGGCGGGCCGACTTTCGATGTCTATTTTCATCAGTTGAACTTCGGCTCCCCCTGTTATCTGGATCATAGATGCTAGCATGGCTAGTGCATCTGCGAATTGATTCTGAGTTCTCGAGATGTATGTGAAAGTGATTGCCTTGAATTCCTCAATTAACTCTGTCAAGTGTTGATGATATGGTACCAGTTTGGGGTCTTTAGTCTTATATTCCCCTCTTGTTTGTAGTATGATGAGCGACGAATCCCCATATACTTCTAATTCGCGGATTCCCATTTGGCAGGCCATTTTGAGGCTAAGAATGCATGCTTCATATTCCGCGATATTATTGGTGTATGGAAATGTAAGTCTCGTCACTGTAGGGAATTAAGTGCCGTCCGGGGATATCAATACTGCTCCAACCCCACAACCAAACACATTGGCAGCTCCATCGAAAATCAATCTCCATTTAGCATTCTGCCCTATCCCAAAGTCTTTTACCAGCCTATTTTCCACTGTCAATATATTCTCATCTGGAAATTGGGCCTGTAGTTCTTGGGAATCTGTCTCGACAGGGTGTTCCGCCAATTGGTCGGCTAAGGCTTGCCCTTTCATCGAGTTCTGATTTACGTATGTGATGTCGAACTCAGATAGGAGCATTTGCCACTTAGAGATTCTCCCTATCAAGGCTGGTTTCTCTGCCAAGTATTTCAATGGATCATGTCTTGTCAGCAGCTCGATATGGTAGTAAAGGGTGTATTGCCTTAGTCGATGCATGACCCAAATTAGAGCACAACACGTCTTCTCCACCTCTAAGTACCTCTGTTCCCCATCCATAAACTTCTTGCTCAGATAATAGATGGAACGCTCTCTTCTCTCTTCATCTTTCTGCCCCAGCACACATCCCATGGATTCAGGGAGTATAGTGAGGTATAAGAATAAGGGCTTTCCTTGTTTCGGGACTATCAAGACCGGAGGTTTTATAAGATAGTCTTTGATTGTCTTGAATGCCTCTTCGCATTCGTCGTCCCATTCTATTGTGGCGTTCTTCTTCAACAGACGGAATAATGGCCGGCATTTGTCGGTGAGCTGTGAGATAAAACGAGCTATATAATTTAATCTTCCCAGCAAGCTTCTCACTTCTTTAGCGGAGCGTGGAGAAGGTAACTCTAATATAGACTTTACCTTGTCAGGGTCGATTTTAATGCCTTCCTGACTTATGACAAACCCTAACAATTTCCCCGTTGTGACCCCAAAAGTACATTTCTCTGGGTTTAACTTGAGTTGAAATTTTCTCAGTCGTTTAAACAATTTCCTCAGGATATCTATATGGCTTTCTCCTTCTTTGGATTTGGCTATCATGTCGTCGACATATACTTCAACCTCTCGATGCATCATATCGTGAAGTATAGCGACCATGGCTCTCTGATACGTTGCCCCGGCGTTTTTTAAACCGAAGGGCATGACTTTGTAACAGAAAGTCCCCTACGTTGTGATGAAGGTCGTTTTGGTCTTATCTTCCTCAGCCATTTTTATTTGATTATATCCTGAGAAACCGTCCATGAATGAGAAGAGATGGTTTCCCGTAGTGTTGTCTACTAGAACATCAATATGAGGTAGGGGGAAGTTATCCTTTGACGTAGCTTGGTTTAAGTCCCGAAAGTCTACGCATACGCGTACTTTTCCGTTCTTTTTCATGACGGGACTATATTTGCTACCCACTCTGGGTAGTCGGATACTTCAATGAACCCTACTTCTAGCAGTTTCTTGACTTCTTCTTTGATTTTCAGTAAGATGTCAGGCCTAAATCTTCTCAGTTTTTGTTTTTTAGGTTTGACATCTTCCCTTGTGGGAAGCCTGTGAACTACTATTGACTGGTCTAGCCCTGGCATGTCACCATACGACCAGGCAAACACATCTGCATATTCCGTTAATAGCTCGGTTATCTCACGTTTTTGTTTGGCACTCAAATTGGTCCCGATTTTGAGGTTCTTAGGGTTTTCCATGCTTCCTAGATTTACTGTCTCCATAGGCTCGTCAATCAAGATTCCGCTTTATTCATGTTTTAGCCAATTTTCTTGTATTATTTCGTGGTCTAAGATATCGCCTTCAACAACTGACCCAGCAGCGTTACCTGTGCGAAATATCCCTGACGTTCGATGGTAGGAGGTCTGAGTAAAATGAAAGCATATATATATAAGAAGAAAACAAATTGTATTTGAACTTGATAAAGAGTCTCAATAAAATTTGTTTAATAATTTTTCTCTACTTTTGAGCTAACCTAGCGCTACTGATAGGATAACGAAACTAATTGTTTAGAGCTGGATGCTGGTTGGACGTACGGGGGGTTAATTTCCCTTTGCTGTCGTCCTCTTCATTTATCCACAGCTCTTGAATGATGTTTACCTTTCGAAAAGATTGTTGGAGAGGTGGGATGCACATCTGGGTGTCGATCAGCTTCCTTATTCTGCCCTTGACACCTTTTGTTTGCGCTTCTTCTACGGCCGTAGGAACGTACCCTAGTCCAAACGTCCCATGCTGCCCCTCTTTAAACTAATGGCCCTCCTTGCTGGTTACCATGTTCACTTCATTGAAGATCTGCAGCCCCAGGTCTTCTGAACCCTCTTCCCCAATGTAAGGTATGGCAGTCTCTTTATATATGGTGTAATCCCGCTCGCCCAGCACAGTGACTATCTGCCCATTTGCGATGAATTTGACCTTTTGGTGGAGACTAGAGGGGATGGCTCCAGCAGCATGTATCCAGGGTCGTCCCAAAAGCAAGTTGAAAGACCTTGGGATGTCGAGGACCTAGAAAGCGATGTGGAATATTTGTGGACCAATTTCCACTGGCAGGTTTACTTCCCCCATTATGTCTCTTTTTGACCCGTCGAAGGCTCTGACCACTGTGGAGCTAGGTTTTATGTTGCCTGGATCGACCCCCAGTAAGTCGAGCGTTGCCAATGGGCAATTGTTGAGGGATGATCCGTTGTCGATAAGTACCCGGGAGATAATGGTGTCATTGAACCTGACCACTATGAATAGTGGTTTGGTATGTTGGTCTCCCTCTTCTCCTAGCTCTTCTAGAGAGAAGGATATTTGGTCCATTGCGAAGATGGAGTCTGCCACGTGACTTAATTTGTCTGTAGCGATACCTTCCGGGACCTGAATCTTTTTCAGCACTTTAAAGAGTGCTTCCCTATAAGGCTCAGATGTTATGAGAAGGCCCATGAGCGATATCTGCGCTGGAACCTTATTTAATTGTTCCATGATCTTGTATTCGTTGGCCTTAACCATCTTCGTAAATGCAGCAAGACCTTCTTCCTCTTCTTCCCCTTTTTCCACGTTGGGCTCTTCAGTCGGGCCTTTATACTTTGGATCATATAATCTCCCAGAGCGGGTGATGCCTCCCACCATAGGAGGCCGCTCTTGTTCGAGGGCCCGATAGTCAAACGGTGCAGCCTTGTAATTCTCTGCCGATATCGGGACATTGAATACATATCTTTTTCTTGGGATTTGTACCTCAGTTGATTGTCCCTCATAGCACTGTATAACCCTGGGCTTCTTATGAGAGTTGATCATGTTGACAGTCCTCCCTTCTTCCTTTACTGGGTTATCTTCCTTCTCAAATTCCGGTCCCCATCCACTAGGTGGCCCTTGCTCAGTCGGGGTATAAGAATAGTTTACCAAATACTGAAATCTCCCATGTGATTCTCCCAAAGTGCCAACCGTTGGGTCTCCGGCTAACCATCTTCTCTTAATGTGTGCTTTCGGAGTTTCTTCTGGAGCTTGGTAGGATTGCTTCTTCTGTTGCTCAGTTGGATTCTTTTTAGGGGCTTCCTTGGGAGCCGAGTCCTCTGATGTGATCATGTTGATGGTGGGCTTGTGATTGGGCAGTGGGTTGGTGTTAACATTGGGTGTTGGGGCATTCACGAAATCCAATTGTATGATTCCTGCATCAATTAAGTCTTGGATTTTGTGCTGGAGCCTCCAACACCTATTTGTGGAATGCCCCTCCTGACCCATGTGGTAATCACACTTGAGGTTTGATTCAAAGTTCTTAGGCTTGTACTGGTCGTTGGGGATCTCGAAACTAATCAAGTTGTCTGCCCTCAGCCGAGTGAAGACCTGACTGAGCGGTATGGGGATTGGAGTGAACTGCCTTAAGATCCTAGCGGCCTGATTATGACCCGTCGTGGGTTGTTGGACTGGGGTACTCAGGGTCTGGAATGTCACACAAGTCCCGGATTTTTCTGCCTTACCGGAGTGGACCGTGCTGACAGGGGACTCTTTAGCTTTGTTTCCTCCTACAGGCCTTTGTGTCGGTGTGACCCTAGGAGGCTCCATTGTTTGGAGTCTACCGGTGGTAATGGCATTCTCAATCCTGCACCCCGCAGCCACTACCTCTGCAAAACTGGATGAGGTTTGGCCTACCAGGTGTGAAAAATAGGTCATGTCCAGGGTATTGACAAATATGGATGTCAATTCCTTCTCAGATATCGGGATGGCTACCCTGGTGACCTAGGCCCTCCAGCGCTGAGCATACTCCTTGAACGGCTCAGCATGTCTTTTTCGGAGACTCCCCAGGTCAATTACAGATGGGGTGACTTCAATATTGAACTTATATTGATCATAAAACGCCCGGGCTAGCTTCTCCCAAGTGTTGACAATGTTGAAGTCCAGATAGGCATACTAGACTAATGCAGGGCCTGTGAGGCTGTCTTGGAATGTCTGGAGCATGAGCTGGTCGTATTGAGCATACTTGCTCATTTTCCGGGCATATAGCCTGGTATGCATTTTGGGGCAGCCGGTCCTATCATACTTTTCAAACTCTGGGGTCTTGAACTTTTCAGGGTATATCTCTTCCCTGTATGCTGGCAGACTGGTGATTCTGGCCTGTTCAAAACCATCAGGGCCTTCAATGCTTTTCATCTTGTCATGGAGCTGCTGGAAGAGTCACTTCTCCATCTCCTTCTGCCTCTCTTCCATCTCCTTTTTCAGGTCATCAGAGGTCGGCCCCTGGTTGACCTTTGGCTCATATTCAAAGGCCGGCTTAAGGTGGGAATTGATCTCTTCATATTTCGGAGGCTGTCCCTCCACTGCTTTCCCCTTTCTGGCCCCTGAATACTCTTCCTGGGTTGGTTGAGTGTTGCGCAGGAGGCCGATACTTTTAGTTAAGAGGTGAACCTGGGCAGCCAGTTGTTGGACTGTTTGTTCTAGGGACATGATCCTAGAGTCCGAGGCAGCTTCAGCATTGGCGTTGTTGCGGTTATCGCTACTGTTGGCCATTCTTGTTCTTGAGCGCGTGAGAATTGGACTTCTAGGAGGGTTTGGTTGCTTGGAAGCTATTTTTGATACATGGATTCGCATTTTGTTTTTATTTTAGTGTAATGAATGCAAGAATGATATGCATGTGTCACGCGGATGCTAAAAGTAAAAAGGGTTGACAACTGATTGATAATGTAATATTGAAAATTTACTTTTATTAATATTAAAAATTCTGAAGTTCAAAATAAAATATTACAAATAAAGATCTACTTCCTAGTTCTTTTAGTGTTCTGTTGTGGAGGCTCAGAATTCCCACTGATGACGGCTTCTAATTCTTTGACTTTGGCTTTGGTCTTGAGTGGGAGTGATCTCGCGTGGCCCAATGAAGAAAGTCGCGGGCTCTTTTCCTTATAGGTGGAGCATAGCCAGTACCAAGGGCAAATTCGCCTCTATCTTTGTTAGTGAGAGGATGGGGCCTATCTTTTGCTGGATGAAGGCTTGCTCCTCTGGATTGTACAAGGTAAACCAGTGGTCCAGTACCAACTTTGGGTCCAAAGGTTTGTACACTCGTATTTCTTTGTGGAGGAGGCGGTCGACTGCACTGCTAGTCATCTATTACAATAAGAAATAGCCTAGTTACAAACAGAACTATGAAAACATTACAGGGAAATAAATTCGAACTCCATGAACAAAACAACAAACCATTACATCGTCATTCAATTGTCAACCCCTTATGATGTCATGTATGCGAGTAGGTTGGTTCTAACTGGTTATGTCCTCCCGCATTCTCGAAGAAATGGATCTCAGGCCATATCGAAGCATAGGGTGGGGTAGCCTAATCGGTCCCGAACGGTGAATCAACTCACTTCACCTGAAACCTACACAATGGCTCCCCGTCTTAGTTTTCTAGGATGGTCCGGGTTCGACCGCATCTACTCACACAGATATATGCACGCAAAACCCCCACAATAAAGAAAAACTGAAAATCTAACTAATCCCTGAAAGGTTAGCAACAGAGTAAAAAGAATGAAACACATTTCTTAAAGATAACAAATTGAAGAGATTCAGGTGGCTAGCCTACTGGCATGGGTCCCCAGCGGAGTCGCCATCCTGTCGAGTCTAATTTTTGAATTCCCATTCCTAATCCGATCTAGACTAGACCCTATGCTCATCTAATATAGATCCTCGACTTGAGTTAGGAATTTCGTTTGATTTTTGGAGTCGCCACCCAACTGTTGTTGGGAAATATTGAATTAAGACTAAAGGAGTGGATTAGTCTTAATTTGGACCACTAGTCGTCGTTATTTCCCCTTCTCGTTTTTGTGAAAAGAGGAAAAGGGAAAACCAGAGTTTCTAAGTCCGGAGGCTAACCTATTAAAACCTTTACGGTTACCACCTAATCTCCTGAAATTGATCTTATTTAGAAATGTGCTTCATTGTGTTTCTGTTACTTTTTATTATGTTTTTGAGTTATTTCAAGAAAATGATTTTTCATTCATTTTATGGGTTGACCCGAATAGGTGCCTACGTACCTGCTACTCAGGATCAAACAAGCCGTAGTTCGCTTTTCTGAAAGCTTTAAGTGGGTTTGTAAATTTTAATTTTGAAATCTCTTTTGCTTTATGTTCTTACCATTTTTTGGATTTTTTTCTGAAAAAATCTAAGCCTAAGTTTTATTTGATTTTAAAAAAATGATTTTTAGGGAAAAACATCAATTTTGGATTTATTTTTGAGAAAAATGATTTTTCTAAGTTCTAAAACTCATTCATTTTTTCTTTTTTCTTTTTTATTAATTTTTATGATTTTCTATGATTTTTTTATAATTTTTATGATTTTTGTGCAAAATTTTATCCTAAATTAATATCTATCCTATTTTGAAATCTAAAGTTTTATTGTTATTTTTCCTAATATTTTTTATTATTTTTCTACATTTTATTATTTTTTTATCTATTTATTTATTTTTTTAATATTTTTATTTATTATTTTTCTACATTATTAAATTCTAGAAAAATCTAATTTCTACATTTTCCTATTTATTAAAAATAAAACATAAATAAATAAATAAATAAATAAATAATTAATTAATTAATTCGAAATAAATAAATAAACAAAATTAATTAATTAAATAAAATAATAAAAAAAATCCAGAAAATCCGACTTACCTGGATCCGGGTCGGTGCGCGGGTCGGGTCAGTCGGGTTGAATCGGGTCGGGTCGAATCGATCAGACACGGCAGCGGGAGTTGCTCGATCACGGCGTTCCGGCGGCCTTTTGCAGTGGGTGAGGTGTCGAATCCTAGCTTCTCGAGGGTGCTGAATCCAATGGTGGTGGTGGTTCACTCCCAGATCGCCTCCTAGTGGTGGTTCAACTCCGGTCGGTGCTCACGGTTTTGGGCTCTTCTCCGATGCTCTCCGATTTGCACTCTTTCCTCACTTTCTCTCAATTGTAATTCGTGTTTTGGCTCCCTCCCCTCCTCCTCTATTTATAGGCGTCCGGAAACCCTCTTGGATAAGCTCAAATCGGTCGATTTGGATAAATCCGAATTTCTTCCGTTTTTAGATTTGATTTTATCCCGGCGATTTGATGTTGATCTCTTGTTTTTCTTCGATTTATCTTATGGATTTAGATTTATCTTATGGATTTAGATTTATCTTATGGATTTAGCTTTATCTTGACAGTAATCTAGAAGATTTGAAAAAAAATGATCGATTCCACCTTCGTCGGACTTGCTCCGGCTTCTTCTCGCGTCTGTCCGGGTGAGGAAGACGATCACGCGCAACACGCGTGATTTCCTTCGGCCAATCACACGCTGCCATGTGGCAGATCTAGGGAAAAGAAAGAAAAATTTTTGTCAAGCGCATGCGGGGGGATTCGAACTCGCGACCTCCAGCCTTCACACGTTCCCTATACACACGCACGAGCCAGCTGAGCTGGCCTAATTTCCCGATTTTCTTTATATCGCAAATTGCATATATGCAATGCGATTTTTCCATTTTTTTGTTTTTTTTTTTTTGAAATTTCAAAAATTTGTAAAAATTATTCATTATTTATTATTACCATTTCTGAAATCATTTTTCAAAATTGATGTGTTTTCCTATTTATTTTTTATTTTTTGAATATATTTTTATTATTTTTGCTAAATTAGAGGAAAATTGGGAAAAATTAAAAATCGATTATTATTGATTATTACTCATTCTTAGGGCAAAAATGGGGTGTTTACAATTAGGTATATCCTAATTGTATAATACCTTTCCCTAATGTTTGATTATACTTAACGTGTAATTTAGAATTGAAATATAATGAAATAGAATCAAATAGAAAGTGTTATTGGGTAACACGATCCCGTGAGACGCTGTGTAGAGGAACACAAGCTAGAGTATAATTATGCTAGTGGCCGTATATATTTTTATGAAAACTGACATTTTAGTATGTCTAGGTATACGGTTGTGTATTTGGTCGTATACCTTACTATAAACTCTTGTGTTTCTATACAAGTGGGTATATAGATGTGTATCCAACCGTATATAGCACTGCTCATCAAGAACCAATTTTCTTCTCTAATTTGTTCCTAAGCTTAATTTATGTGATTTTAAGCCTAATTGATCAAGGTATTTACAAATTCTAATGTAAAATTAGAGTCTTGTGCACTTATTAGATTCAAGTTTGTGATCAAAATTTTCTAAGTGCTCAATCTTACACATATTCCGTCTTGTTCTTCATTCTGATTTCTATTAATACGTGACCAATAAATCTTGGATTCATAATTCATCATCAGAACTAAATGCATTGATGATTAGAATGCTTACCTGTTAGATTAGCCTCATGATTCTCCTTTAGGTCATCTGTGCTCTCTATAAGGTCTCTCTCTTAGGTTTCTGTTCACAAGTGTGTAATGAGGGAAAATAGAGAAACCCTAGGTTAAGTAGACTTTTATATCTTAACTAGGAAAAGACCTAATTGCTCCTCATCTTTTATCTTATTTATTTAATTGACCTTAGTCATATTTTATATTAATTGTTTAATAATTATAAATGTGTATATATATATGTATATATAAACATTGTATTACAGCTTTCGTTTAGTTTTTTTCATGATGGATTTATATAAAATTGGAGCTTCATCTAATATGATTCTTAGGAGGGATGGAAGTTCATTTTGGGATCTTCATATTTCATTTCCTTTTCTAAGTAGTTAATTGCTTTAGCTTGTAGTAGAAATGCAAAGGGAATATCCTCTATGCTAGCAAAATTGAAAAAACAAAAAATGTAAACAAGGTAGGTTAGGGTAGGTTTTGAGTGGTTTAAACCCATATTAGGGTGGGCTTTGAGTTTATATACAAAAATCCTATAAGGTTTTTTTCTAGGTTTTAGGAAACCTTATGGGGTATTAGAGTAGGTTTGAGTTTCACAAAACACAACCCGAACCTACCCTAGTTGCATCCTTAGGTCAAATTGACTCACTTTAGCTAGTGGGTTGCGACCTACCTAATAATTTTGGTCGTTCTAACCACTCTATGGTTGGGAGGTGGTTAGTGGCCATCTTTAGGGGTTCGTGCAAAACCTCATGATGGATGTTATCTACTCCCCTAATCATGAGGTGGTTGGAGCTTTTTTTTTTTTAACTATAGTTTTCTTTTTTTAATTTTTAATATATTATTTAATTTTTATAGTTTTATTATATTATTTAATTTATATAATTATGCATATTAATGGAATATTGCCACATATCCTTTTATTTTTTGTATTTTTTATATTTTTCTAAATATATATATTTTTAATTTACTTAACTAATATATATTATTTTATTATTTAGTTAAGTTAATTATTTCGATCAATCAAATTGTATCACATGTCATACATAGATGGAAAACTTAATAGTGTTAATAAAAGGATTTATTTTGTAACATTTGCAAACATTAAAAACTTAAACACAAAATGTTGAAGGTTTATGATTAAAATAGAAAAACAGTGAACATTAAGTATTAAATGTCATATTTAGTATTTGAATTTTATCAATTTTTAAAATTAATTACTTGAAATTTCAAAACATAAATTTATTATTTACAAACTTTTCGAGGTTGTTTATAATACATGGATGAGATGGTTTTATTATAAAAATGAGTAAGGTTAAAGTAATTGATTGTAAGAAGGAGTAAAATTTAGGTATCAAATTGATATTTCGAAACTTTAGGTAATTAATTATAAAAATAAGCAAAGTTGACATACCAAATGTGATATTTACCATTTTAAATATATAGATTTTCCTAAAAAAAGAAGTAAGAAAAAAATGCCTTCAATTTAAAGTGATCGTTAAGTATGACAAGAGGAAATTTGTATACTTTTTTTTTTTTGCAAATGACGAGAAATATGAAAACTTTTGCTCTTTTTTTGTTTTAATTATGTCACATTTGTTACTTAGGCTTTATCTATTTTTATAATTAATTATTTAAAATTTAAAAGTATTAATTATTATTTATAAACTTTTTAAGATATTTATAATATTTGAATATGATAGTTAATTATAAAAATAAAGTAAAGTTTAGATAATTGATTGCAAGAAATAATAAATTTTAGTTAGTTAATTATAAAATTAGTTAAAGTTTGTATAATAAATTAATAATTTTAAATTTTAAATAATTAATTATAAAAATAAATAAAATTAATTTAGAGAAGAGATAGACTTTTTTTCTTCTTACTTTTTTAAAATTTTTAAATTTTTAATTTCCTCCTCAGCGTACACGCTGTCACTTACCTCGTAAAACACGCGCTCCCACAGCGACAAACACACACACACACACAACAAAAGCTCGATAGGTTTTATTTTCTACACCTTTTTCTCTCTCCTCCATGAACTTAATCATCAAACTCGTTCCGACTCATTGAGTCTCTCACCGAGTCACCTCACTCGAAAGCACGGATTAAACATGTCAACGGCACCTGAATCCACCACCGACACCACCACCACCACCAACCAATCGTTATCCTCCTCCGATGACGTCATCATCGATCTCTCCCCTCTCCTCTCCAACAACTCCCTAGACCGAAACCCTAACCCTAACCGTTCGAATACCACCATCACCACCCGCTCCTCTTCCTCCTCCACCCTTCGCCGCGGTTCCCAGACCCTGCGCGACGCTGCGCGGTTCCTCCGCCGCGCCAGCAGCCGCCGGATGATGCGTGAGCCCTCGATGCTGGTCCGTGAGGCCGCTGCGGAGCAGCTCGAGGAGCGCCAAACTGATTGGGCCTACTCAAGGCCCGTGGTGGTCCTCGACCTCATTTGGAACTTCGCCTTTGTGGCAGCGGCGGTTGGTGTCTTTATCGTGAGTCGTGACGAGCACCCGATCATGCCACTTAGGATTTGGATCATAGGATACGTTGTGCAGTGCGTGTTACATATGTTTTGTGTGGTGTCAGAGTACCGGAGGAGGCAGGGGGTGCGTTCAGTGTCGCGTTCAGGGTCCGGTGTGGTGAGGAGAGTGGAAGATGTAGAAGGTAGTGGTGGAGAAGGGTCGAGAGAGTATGTTTCATTGTCGGATTTCAATGAAGATACCACTAGGTAATTTGGTTTGATTTTTATTTAATCTAATTTGGTTTCAATTCAATTTAATGAATTTTGCAGTTTTTGGTGTTTGTTAAATGAATGATGTATGTATGGATATGATATGGATTATGATGTGGAGCATAGCTATTGTAGAATCGAATGCAATGTTGTTATTAATTGTTGATCAAGTGCTGGAATTATTGGTGGATTTGGAAATTAGATTGTATGATGTTCCTAGGTTTATAATCAATGTCTTTCAGAAGCATTTTTCAAATGGTACTTGGGGTCATAGAATCACTTGTTGATGAAAACATTTTAGTTTGTAATATGTTGCTGCAATACCGGGTACGTGGGTTTGTATTCTTGACATGCTTATGTGGTTGAAATGGTTAGTTGGTTTTGTGTAGCTAGTAGTCAGTGAAAATGGCTAGCTAGAGAATAGTTATTTGTTGCAATGGATTTTGCAGAAGTCTAATAATATGAGGATTGATTTATGTGATTAGTAGATAATCTGATTGAGATAGAGGTTGCATGTTCATGCATAGGAAACATTCTTAGCTTTACCAGCCCATTAACCTTGAACGTGTTGATTTGTGTTATGGATTTGTTCAGAGTTGAAGATTGGTGCAGTAGTATACAAATAACACACCAAATATGACCTTATCTTATGCCTACTCTGGAGCTTATATGGAGCCATACTTTGTATATTATGAGTTCAAGGTTGTAAAATACCTAATAGTTTCTCAAGTATATAGGGTAACATGAACTTAACTTTTTTCTGGCTAAACATGAACTTAACTTGTACTATGTACCTATATAATTTATTTGACAAATATATTGTTATTTTAGCTAGGTTGATCTAATTTATGATCCATTACATCTGGTTGACATTCAATCAAATATTCAAATGACCTTGAATCTCCACTTTACGTCAATATTCTGGTGTATACTTGTTAAAAAAAACAGGCTCACAAATTCTATGAGTTACCTTGAAACGTGTAGATCTTAGAGGGTATAGATTTTAGGGTGGTTTTAAGCTTTCATAAGATATTCCAGTTCCAAAGTTTTGGAACTTATATCTACAAGGTAGGGTATGTGATGGGGATTTGTACCTTACCCATTGGTACCCATTCACTTCTAGCTGGAACTTATGGTGATTAGGGTTTTGAGTGCTTATTAGAGAGAGCACTCTGACCTCTTTAGGGCTCGGTAAAAAAAAAGCCTTTTGATCTCTTTAGTATTGTACTTAGGATAATAAATACTCTTGGTTTTTTTTCTTTTTTAATTGATTTGTGTAGACTTATTTATACAAGATTATCTTACCTAACTGTCCTTAAATAGACATATGCATTAATTTAACAGTATCTCCTAAGGATGCATAAATATAAAAAAACAAAATAAAGATATTTCTTTCCTAATATAATGATATTCTTGACATTAGTTCCCCTCTGATTAGTGAGTTTGCCTGTTAGCTCAGAAAGGAAAAAGCATAACTATTTCCTGTCTCATCTTCATCTTCTAACTCCCCATTTTCAACTAACCATAGCCATAACAGCATCTTGCAGTGGTGCCCTCGAGTGAAGGGTTGTCACAGTTAAAACACAATTCTTTATCTCAACGATCCAACATTTCTTCTTTGGTTAGATGAGACACTGGTGTGACATTAATAAAAGAACTCACAACTTATAGTAATTCGTCTATACAATTCTCCTTCCTCTTACCAATATTGTAACATCCCGGCTCTTAGGTGATGGTGATCGATTGAGTTGGAACTTCCTTTCATAGGTCTAAGACAAGCTTACAGCAATAAGCAAATTGAGAGGATTCATCAATCTGCATAGCCTTAGATAACTTTGAAGTGAAAAGGATCACCCGATGTGGTGCCACCACTTGTTTTCATGCAAGCAAAGTCTGGAAATGCCTGGCATAGTTCTCCATGTATCCTGCCAACTCCCCAAACAGGTTATTACATATTGGGTGTCAAAATCTCATATGAAAAAATTCCTTGTCTCTCCTACAACAACCTGGCTTCTCTTGTTCCACATGATAGTATCAAATTTGTGCCTTTTCTAAATCATGTTGAAGGATGCCTGACCAACCCACTCAGTCTTATGTGTATTTGGATGCTGGAAAATTGTTCACATTTGCTCAGCCATGATAGTAGGACATCAATGCCATCAAATGTCAGAAAGTTGAGATTGAAGTAGTGAAGTATGAAGGACCTATCACCTCTAACCTCAGTTTGGAATTGTTTAAAATTTAGTTCATGCATCTATCTGCACTCTTATGGGAGATCATGCTGATGGCAGCATGTGTGAGATCTTCCATGAAAGCCTAGCTGTGTGGTATGACCAGGTGGGTTGCTGTCAGCTTGTTCTACCTGATGATGGTGTGGAGGAGTCAATCGAGGTGCGTGCATGTGACTATGGAGGTCATCGTTGACATGTTTTACTCCAACCTAGAGAGGTGGTGCAATGATTATTCCTACCTCTCTTGCTTTTGTAATGGCATTAAGAAGCTGCACATTGCACATTTGGGAACCATTGCAAATGTGAACAACTTTACATTGGCTGACAACATCATGTCTAGTGGTGATACGAAATCGGTTTGCTCTGATACCAAACTGATACGAACCACGCCAATGTGTGACGAAACCCAAAACCAATACGTTTGGAATTGCTACCCAAGATGCCAAACAATCGAGTGGAAATCGCCACCCATTGTCTGTAAGTGAGACAAGAACCTTGGTATATTATGTAGACACTACAATCGGGATGAAAGACTGATTGATAAGTCGGGATGAATGCCACGGAAGAAAATCCGATAAGTTCTAGAGTAGTTTTTTAAAGAACCAAGAGAGGAATTCTCTCAAAGTGTTTTCAAACTTGTATGTTGTATATTCTATATTCTATATTGTATCTAAACCCTAGCAGTTTTATATTAGGGTTTACAATTCGTAACAATGATGCTCCAAAACAACATAGCTTCAATAAGTTGCGTAAAATAACAAAACAATGACTTAAAGGCCGGTAGCGTGGGAATGAAGGCCGACGGCCTTGGAGCCGGCGTTGGAGATGTACACGACCGTGTACTTCTAGTCGTGTATCTTTCTGTGGAAATTCTTGACACCATACACGGCCGTGCCTTTGAACCGTGTATACGACCGTGTATGATTCTGTGTAACCTCCAAACTCCTACACGGCCGTGCCTTGTAAAGACACGCCCTCTTCAACCCGTATCCGTTATGACTTGTACAAGAGCAAGGGCATTCCCATGGTTGTTCCAATCCTTTCCAACTTCATGATAGCTCCAATCCTTTCCGACTTCATGGACATCTTTTATCAACCCGTTAAGTGCTTCATTTAATCGTTTCGCTCGAGTTCTTGTGATCGGTCCAGGTGGCACTTCAAGAGGATTCACATTCCATCTTCTGGCTTAGCTCCCATCATGGCTCTCATCAAGTGGTGCTATCTCCTTCCTATGGATGCATAGCACTTAGCTCGACTTCATCTCTTCCACCTGATGCACTAGATCCTCAACCCTAGCTGCTAGGTTTGCTGTTCTTCAACTTCTCTTGTCCCATCTCACGAGTATTGTTCCAAGATTGCCAAAACTTAGTCTTCGGAAACCCTAGATTTGCCACAACAGCTGACTCTGATAGCAAATTATTATGTACACAGGTTATGGATTCAGTCAATAAGCAATTTATTATGAAATCAACGTTTGGAATGTGTTTTGGTTTGTTAGAGTTCCTTCTTGATGGTTGGAATCTATGGTAATTTTGAGTGCTTGCTAAAAAAATATTCCAATCTCTTGAAGATTTGTTTAGAGAGAACTGCCCATCTCTTTAGAATTGTATTTAGGATAATAACTCTGCTTATTTATTACTATTGTGTAGGTGCTTATGCATGCAAGATCATCATCCCTAACTTTCCTTAAATAGAGATATGCATAAATCTAATGGTGTTTTCTAAGTATGCATAAATATAAAATGACAAAGTAAGGGTATTTCTTTCTTAATATAACAATATTATTGATACATATAGTCTAGTTACTTTTGGACTTCCACTGTTGTAGTGTCAGAATATCCTTTATAGATATCTTGACTTTATTTAGAAAACACTTTTTTTTTTTTAAATTTAATTTTATTCTTTCATGTTAATTCTAGAAAAATGTTGATCCTTGGTTTATAGAATTCTTTTTCATGGCAAAGAAATTAACTGTATTGCTTGGTGCAATTTGACTAGAATTTTGTCAGTGTACTAATTTTAATTGTGTAGTGGTGGAGTGTACTCACAGTGCTGATGCATCCTTTTGTTGTCATTTCAGCAGTGTAGCAAAGCATCTGGAATCGGCAAATACAATGTTTTCATTTATATGGTGGATCATAGGTTTCTATTGGGTGTCTGCAGGTGGCACATCTCTGGCACAAGATTCTCCTCAGCTTTACTGGTTTGTTTTCATTTCAATATATTTGAGTTAGAGTGACTTCAAATTGATGTCCAACAGTGTCTCACCTTTTAAGTATCCTTTCTTCTGCAGGCTTTGTATAATCTTCCTGGGATTTGATGTGTTCTTTGTAGTTTTCTGTGTTGCACTAGCTTGTGTCATTGGGATTGCTGTGTGCTGCTGTCTTCCCTGCATCATTGCAATTCTATATGCAGTTGCTGAGCAGGTAGTTTAAATATGTTACTTCCCTTTTACTTGATTATATATTGCACGATATGATCCTGTATTTTACTTGAGAATAAATTGCTCGTAGTTTATTGTGAGTATATGAATTGCTTTATGATGGTGTAAAAGATAAAACTTTATCTTCGTAACTTTTATGCTTCGTTGTTTGTACTTACATAAAAGCTGATTTTATAATGCAGGATGCTCTATGGTTGCCAGTTACTTGGGAGATGAACCATTAGACATTTTTTTTTCCTTTTTTTTTTTTAAATATAATACCATGAGACAATTTATTTTTCTTGAAACTCCAAAATTATTAATTAAGCTGAATTTTTCGTTGCTTGAACCAGTAGTATAATTTTTAAATGTTCTTGTCAAATGAAGTTTATGGAAGTGAAATTATCCAAAAAAAAGTTTATGGAAATGATGCAAGCTGAATTTGTCTAGCAGAAAAAACATTGGCTGAAGGCACAACTCTATTTGTTTTATTCAGTACAAATAATTCTCATAATTGTTAAAGTGAAGAATGATATGATGGTGGATAAGCTTTTGGTGATGGAGTCATCTAATTTGTATTTTTTGGAGCATTTCATTTTTCTGAAGGTTTCTTCCTTCCTTTTTCTTTTTAAATGAAACCTTAAGTGCTATATACTCAAAAATCTATCTGAACTAGAAGTGATGCTGCTGTGATACATGTGTTAAAAAATATAAAATAAGCATATAACAATAGGGTAAATTTTGATTTCTTATTATATTGATTTTTTTTTCATATTTTAAATTATGAAAATACAAATCTTCACGATTCAAATTGTGATTTATGTATAACTACTCCATCATTAACTTATTTGCTTTTAGGAAAAAGTACCAAAATTTCCCCTTCCCACCTTAAATAATATAAGATATAACCTTTTTGCAAACTTCAAACTGCTATTTACAAATGTCATTTGTGAATACTGTCTTTATGGAGATATGACCCTGGTAGTTCTAGAGATGACTCCTTGTGCTGCCAATTCTGTATGTAGATAATCCTCTAATTACAAACGCTGTTTAAGAATACACAGTATCTCCATGGAGATTCTGTTAGTTCTTGAGATGGCTCTTTTTTGCTACCAATACTTTTTATGAATAATGCTACCTTGTGTCAGTTACATTTGGATTGAATTCTATTTGATGGTACTAAGGAGAACAAAAAACAACTTGATGCTGATTGGTAATTTGGGTTGTTTGGCAGGAAAGAAATAGGAGGGTTTTCATGGTATAGAAACAAGCTTTCTATAATTAAAGAATGATTGGTCATTTTATCTCTCGTCTATAATATTGATCAGTTGCTCTTTACATTGATAGTATATACGCTATCTGTTTGTGAATTTTTGGATTGTCCATTCTTTTTGGTGATTTTGGATGTTATTAATTTTTTTATGGGGCTGGTTGGAATCTCATGTTTCCATCAAGAAATAAAATGGTGTCTCTTTCATTAAATTTATGTTAATTTACATTGAACTCCCATCCTGTAAGGTCTCCTGAGGTTAGTTCTTATGTCCAAAATCCAAATCCTATTATTTTAGGGGTAGTCTTTGATTTGGCTTTGGAATATGATTTTTTCAAAAATGAGTGAAAGAATTCGTAATTTATGGAATACTAATTGCTGCAAACCCAATTGATTTGACATTAGTTCCAGGAGGTTAAAATGATTGTATCTGTACTTGCACTTGCTCATTTAAGCTCTTTGCTTAATTACATGGAGTTTGAATGGAGCTCCTGCTCATAACAATAAAACTGACCATGTAACAGGAATGATAGAATTAGCCCTTTTGAGATTGTTCTTGTTATGATGAGTCCTGTGTTTCTGGTTTGTCTTTTCAAAACAATATACTTAAGGCATTTACTGATTTGAACATTGTTGAATGCATATGGGAGTTCTACTTGACAGAGAGCTTTCTCTTTGTTGATTGATTGTTAATTTCTTTTGGTTTGACTTGCTTTTATGATTTGCATTTAATGAATATGATGGATTGCCTATGAAAATGGTAATAGCTAAGAAAATTAGTATTTTTTTTAGCTCTTAGATTATAAGTATAGTCAAGAGTGGATAGATTTTCTAAACATTCAAAAACGTGTTTTCACCTTCCCATAACTTTTAAAAGTATGTAGGTTAGCTTTATAACCCTTACTAAAGCACCCACAACCAGAAATTTTTAGACAGTCGCTAAAACTCCAAAATCATCTCTGCTTATGGGCCTTTTTATTTTTGGTAACCACAACCAGAAATTTTTAGACGGTTGCTAAAACTCCAAAATCATCGCTGATGGGCCTTTTATTTTTGGTAATGGGTGCTTTATTGAGGGAAATGAAAATAACCTGCTTCAAAAGCTATGAGGAGATAAAAGTCTATTTTGGGTGTTTGGAGGGTCTACTTGCACAAAACTGATAGATATTGGGTTATATTAGCGATGCCCGAAGATTATATTTGATATCTGGAGTGAAAGCTTCTATCTAATGCTCTGATGCTTTTGAATGTCAATTAAAACAGGAAGGAGCATCATCTGAAGATATTGAGCGTTTGCCAAAATTCAAATTCCGAATTGTTGGGATCAAAACTGATTGTGACGTAGAAGAACCACATGGTGGAATAATGACTGAGTGCGGCTCAACTGATTCCCCAATTGAGCATTACGTATCACAAGAAGATGCGGTGTGTTGTCTAACACTGCGCTTGTTTCGATTCATTTCTTATCTATATGTTCATGTCTTCCTTATTTAAACAATTTTCCTATCATTCGTTGGATGGTGAAGAGCTTCCGTATTACTAATGAAGCTATGTATTGATAATTGCAGGAATGTTGCATTTGCCTCACTGCTTATGAAGATGGAGTGGAACTGATGGAACTTCCTTGTAGACATCATTTTCATCGTACCTGTGTAGATAAATGGCTGCGCATAAATGCTACTTGTCCACTTTGCAAGTATAATATCTCAAAAAGCGTTAATGATCCAGAGGAAGTGTAGAAACGGCAAGGAAAAAAAAAAATAAATAAAAGAAAGGGAAACGGACATGCGTTCCCGTTTATGCTTACAGTTCTACCTGAGAGTACATAAATTTATATCATGCCAACAGATTGCACTCAGGCATTCTCATTGTTCTGTAAAAGTAGTACTTGTATAATTATTAATGTTCACTGGTGCTATGGATCTGTTTCTAGATGTTCTTTGTACGAGGTTTCCTTTTCTTTGTTTTTTTTTTTTAATTTTTTATTATTTTTTTCTTTCAGGATTAGCTGCACTTGTTAGTTGTAGAAGCATGACTGTCGGGGGATGTAATGTAGGCTTTTGTGTACGGAATATTTTCATGGCATGATAATAATATTGGTTTCGTAACTCCCATTTTTAATCGAGACAGACAATGTCGACACGAAATTTGAGTTTACTATATTCACTTGCATTAATTTAAAATTTATTAAATATGTTACTCAGCTATCGTTTGGCATCTGTCATCCCTGTGAGCTCAACACACACACCAATGGTTAGTGCCACAGAAGAAGTTCTAGCGTTTAAACGAGTTAAGAATTTTTTTTTTCTTCTTCTGCCTGATTTTTACTCAACACTTAAGTTTTAAATATTCCCATAGAAGTCTTTGTACTTGCTTCTAATTAACCGTTAAAAAAAAAACAGAAAGAGTTTCCCATATATCTAGAGCTTTGCTCAAGTTTAACAATCAAATTTCGAATTGTTCCACATTGGTAAGCCAATGTTTCTCTCAAAAGAGCAATTCTCACCCAACTTTAACTGTAATAAATCCCACTTAGGGCATAATCGTAAGAATGATCATGTGAATATTTGACTCATGCAATCTTTGAGGCTAGTGCAAAGAAAATAAATAATTGTATTATAGTAGACATGGATTTAAAGCAAATAGTAAATATTTTCTGGTAAAAGCTAAAATAGACATAAACTTAAAGAAAACAATAAATATTTTTACTAATAATGTAGATGCCTTTAGATTTGATGGGATGGAGATAAATTACTTTTGACAAAAAGTTCCTATTAGCCACACCTAAAGCTTATAGGATCCTAAACTATGCATAAGGATTTAGCCTTATCAAAGGAAGGAAGATCTCTCTTCATCTCTATGGACACTAAATAATTTAAACTAGATTCTTAAAAAGGAAACTTATGAAATGATGATCAATTTCTATTCTAAGAAAGCTTAACATGCCGCCGGCGCCAGACCATGGAAAACCCATGATAACCATGTTTCACACCCTAAAATGACTCCTCCCTCCTCCAGTCTTGCTTTACACTCCAATATCCATCTTGTCTCGGATTATTTTTTATTAATCCGGCTGAATCTGTCTTGGTTTTATGCAGAATTGCTTTTGTGCTTTGTGACAATGCAAACCAAGACATGCTACATAAATTGGGAAGATGAAGACAGCATTCTTGATCTAGAATCAAGCATCAATTTCTTTGATGAGTATATGATTGAGAAAGTTACATCAGACAAGAATCTGGATAAGAGTGGAATCATGAGCGTCATCAACAGAGCTTTAGAAAGGTTGGAAAGTTTTGAGACATCGCATTTGAGGGCTAATATGTTTCTACTTTCGACAGTTTATTGATACAGTGATGAATTTTAGTCCATGTTTAGTCATGTAATCGATACATGGGTGTGGGATAGCAATATGGTCGCCGGTGTGAGAATATCCTGTACAATGCTTGTCCCGAGTTTCCCAATTGAAATTTTGGGATTGTTTGAGGAATATAGCCCGGGGAATAAATAATGCGTCCGATGGTCATAGAGGATCCAAAGGAAATAGCAAATAGAAATGAAAAACTAGGAAGGCGAGAAAAGCCATTTTAGGTACTAGTGTTTAATGACGTGATATACGATTGTCACTCTAAGGATGTAGGGTTTCAAGCAACCGTTAACATGGACGAATTTTAGGTTGTTGATGTTAAAAGACTCTTGTAATTTAGTTGTATAAACGCTACTTTTTATGTTGAATAGACTAAGTTTGGATTCCCGTTGTAATCACAAAATAAATAAATAATTAAGAAGAAAGAAATTGTAGGATAGAGATTGATATTGTAAAGGAGAGACTAGATGGGAGATTGGTGAATAATGAATGAGTCAAGTTATTTCTAAAAAAAATCATATTTTAATTCAATAGCCAAGGATTTAGATCATTCCCTCTAGATAATGTGGTAAAGGAAAGACTAGATGGGCAATGAGTTAATATTGAATGGGTTCGATTATTTTCATAAAAATTAGTTTTTAATTTAGTAGCCTATGATTTAGATCACTCCCTCTAGATAGTTTCTATCTAATCCTATCACCTTTTTTTTTATTTTAATTATTCATTCGAAATAATAATTTTTTAAAATAACTAAATAAATAATTATTTATCAAAATGATAACGAATGGTAATTAGACGCTTGAGCCACAGGTGATAGCTTGGTGGATAGTTGATGAGAGGAAACTACATTGGTTAATGAGTTGATGAGAACATGATGAAACTATGATATTGTAAAGGAAAGACTAGATGGGGGATTAGTTAATATTGAATGGGCTCGGTTATTTCAAAAAGAAAAAAAAAACCAACTTTTAATTAAGTAGCCTAGGATTTATATCACAACCTCTAGATAGTTTCTATCTAATCCTACCACTTTTTTTTTTTTAAATTATTTATTCAAAATAATAATTTAAAAAAAAAACTAGATAAATGATAATTTTTCTAATTGATAATGAATGGTAATCGAATACTTGGGTCATAGGTGGTGACTTGTTGGACAGATGATAAGAGGGAATTGTGTTGGTTAATAGGTTGACAAGATCTTGATGAAACTATGATGCTATAAGGGAAAGACTAGATGGGGGATTAGTAAATATTGAATGGGCTAAGTTATTTTAAAAAAAAAAATAGCTTTTAATTTAGTAGCTTAGGATTTAAATCATTCCCTTTAAATAATTTCTATCTAATCCTACCACCATTTTGTTTTTAACTATTTATTCAAGATACCAACTTTTGTTTAAAATAACTAAACGAATGATTATTTATCAAAATGATAATGAATGGTAGTTAGATGCTTAGGTGACAAATGGTGGCTTAGTGAATAGTTGATAAGAGGGAATTGTGTTGGTTAATAGATTGAGGAGAACATGATGAAACTATGATGTTATAAAGGAAAGACTAGATGGGGAATTGGTTAATATTGAATGGGCTCAATTATTTCAAGAAAAAAAAATCAGTTTTTAATTCAATAGCTTAGGATTTATATCATTCCCTCTAGATAATTTCTATATGATCCTACTACTTTTTTGTTTTTAATTATTTATTCAAAATAATAACTTTTGTTTAAAATAACTAGACGAATGATTATTTATCAAAATGATGGCGAATGGTAGTTAGATGCTTATGCCACAAATAGTAGCTTATGGATTGTTGATAGGAAAGAATTGTGTTGGTTAACAGGTTAACAAGAACATGATGAAACTATGATGTTGTAAAGGAAAGACTAGATGGGGGATTAGTGAATATTGAATGGGCTTGTTTATTTTCAAAATAATTAGTTTTTAATTCAATAGCCTAGGATTTGGATCATTCCCTGTAGATAATTTCTATCTCATCCTACAACCATTTTTTTTAATTATTTATTCAAAACAATAACTTTTGTTTGAAATAGCTAGATAAATCATTCTTTATCAAAATGATAATAAATGATAGTTAGATGCTTAGGCCATGGGTGGTAGCTTGGTGGATAATTGATAAGCGGGAGGTACATTGGTTAATAGGTTGACAAGAACATGATGAAACTATATTGTTGTAAAGGAAAGACTAGATAGGGGATTAATGAACATTGAATGGGCTCGGTTATTTAAAAAAAAAAAATCAAGTTTTAATTTAGTAGCCTAAGATTTAGATCATTCCCTCTAAGATAATTTCTATCTAATCTTACCACCTTTTTGTTTTTAATTATATATTCAAAACAATAACTTTTGTTTAAAATAACTAGATAAATGATTATTTATCAAAATGATAATGAATGGTAGTTAGAAGCTTAGGCCATAGGTGGTGATCGATGGGCAATTAATAAGAAGAAATTGCATCGATTAATAGGTTGATGAGAATATGATCAAACTATACTGGTAATCATCTAGGGTTATGGGACATAGTGGGCAATACATTATATCTGGATTGTGAGAGTCAGTGTCTAATACAAAAATAATTTCCATATAAAACTATTTTTTATTTTCTTTTAGTGGTGAGATTTGGCTATCTCCATCAACCTCTGATGGCTTGTTGTGGTGGGATTAAATCCCATATCCACCCTTTATGTTGTTCGAAGTCATTGGTACTCCAATGTTGCTTGTATACGCTTAGATATCTATCTCAATAAACTCTAGTTATTACATTAAAAATAAACTTGTGTACAAGTGACATCAGATGTGTTTTTATATGTGCTACTATGCTTAGTTTTTTGTGACTCACTCCTTTTTACCTTTTTTAAGTGTTGTCTTGTTTATTGATGATATAACTTTATGGCTATGGTTAAGATGATGTTGGCTAGAGTTGTACCAATGAGTAGATATTCCATTACACCACTTGGATACTAGACCTTACTTTTGGTTGTAGCTAAACCCAATTGGCCCTTGTAGACTTCGAACACTTACGGACTTTTGTTACTGTCTAAACAAATGTTTTCTCTGAATAATAAATATGAATGCTTTATGAATTTAAAACTTGAAATTGGTTTAATAATATGGTTTGATGACGTTGATAGCTTTAGTGTGTTTTACTTAAGTAAGATATGTGGAGGATTGTTATTAACTTTTAGGTTTTGGTGTGTAACACAAAGCCCAAACAATATAACCAAAATCGAAACTAATGCCAAAACTGATACCAACAGTCATGTTATCCCATAACACAACAAATCACCCATTAGTGTATTAGTTGACTATAGGCATTGGTATAAGGGTCCTATGACCCATGTTGAGCTTCTTTCCAACACACTAACTCAATTCACAATGTCACTACAATTAACAATCCATAGTGAACATTAGCTCCTAACTAACTAGATCTCTTTGGTGCAAGATTGCTTGATGACTAATTATATCATATCGATCATTGGTTAGATATCCAAATTACTAGCTACGTCAAGTCTCTTTGGCTTCTTCCAAGTACAAGCAATGTACATTAGCAAACAACGGTTCCTTACCTAAATGATGCTCTCCCATCTCCAACTATTGATTTCTAACTCTTGATAGAAAGATGTCCTAATGTTACACGATTAATAGCATTCTAGATTAAAGCACATAATTAATATTCAACCTACCTACTTACAAATAACTCAATCCCTAAAAACTATCTATCTATTCATTCTATTCTCTTTCTCTCTCTCTCCCTCTCTCTCTCTCTCTATATATATATATAAGTAGACATGTGCATGCACATACATGTGCGGACACTTACATATTTACTTTATTTATGCATCCTATTATTATTATTATTTATGAGTTTCTTTAATTGTCATTACTGTTATATATATAAGTATATAAATATAAATATATGCTTGTATATTACTTATTGATTCATTCATTTATTATCATTTTTATTATTTACTTGTTTACTTTTATATTATTACTATCATACTTATGATTTGTTTACTATATATATATATATATATACCGTAGTCTTATTTACTTGGTTATTCATTTACTTGTATATATTCATACATATATATATTATCATTACTATCATTATTTGTTTGTTATTGTCATTATTGTATACTCATATGTCTACTTATATGTATTACTATCATATTACTCATTACTATTATTATTACCCTTTTTTTCTTCTAAAATTCACTTTTATCCAAGAATTGAAATTCTTCAATCCAGAAAACGTTTTCACGACTACCACTTGTGATTGAAGATCAAACCAGAAAAAGAAGAAGAAGAAGAAGAAGTAAAACTCCATAATCCACGATCGAAATTTTATTCTATTCACGATATTCTTCATTACTTAACTTTCTTGAATAAACTTAAGACATCCCCAAATCTTGACATTTGTGGTGATCACTTTAGCTTTTAATAACATCGCTTTAAATCAAGTTTTAGGCATCATATTTTATGCCTTCTCAATACAAATCCATCACCTTGCAACTAAGTCTCCAAAACTCAATAATACTTTTCATAAAGTATATCTTTAACAATCTCAAATTTTATATTTGTAACCAGAAGACAATAAGTATGGAAAAACTTTACCTTGTAAAGAAAATACTTTATTAGAGTTGCTAATCTAACCTCACAAAATTTAGGGAATTGAATGCACTTACCCTCACTTTAAACGCTTCAAAGACTGAAGGGAGGAATTTTGCCCTAGTCATTCTTATCACCACCACTTGCGCTAATTTACGCTTCAGTCACAAGGTGAAATTAGGGTTTAACTAAAGATAAATCTATAGATACATATAAGGAGTGGGGCAAGATTACCTTAGGGATTTTGCTTAGTTGAAGATCCTCGGAAAGATTGATGTTACGGAAAGGTAAAGGTTTAAGGTTAGGTTAATTACAAATAAGTAGTTTTATGTTGCATTATTGAACTAGGGTTCTCACTTAATACTTTGCTAAATGGTCAGGTTCTTCAGTTAGGTTCATTTAACACAAGAACAAAGGGGAATTAATTACTTGTAACTTACTCAACGTAGGAAAGAATTTACTTGTTTGCTTTCCTCTTTGAATTTAATTTTTTAAGGGTGTTTCATCATATCTATTTGTACAATGCCCAAGTTAAAAGTAATTAATAATCAAGCTTATAAATGCTAACTTTTTTTTTTTTAAATCACTTGAACAAAAAATTTCTAACTAGTGTTGATATATTATTCATTACTTAGTTATATATATCATTACTCAATACCTTATAATTGGCCCATTTTGTTTCCTTTTTGGGTTGTCCTTGAATCGGACACCTATAGGGAGTTGACTTTAATACCATTTATAATGTTCTAAGTAAAAAATAGCTAATAGCTAATAACTAAACCAACAAACATTAATATACCTTTTTGAACTATTTGATTCAAAACTTTTTATTTAGTGTTTACATATTATTCGCTGCTTGATTTTATATACTACTACTCAATATTTCTCATAACCCTATAGAATTTCCATTCACATAGGTATTAGTTATCACAATATGTATACCTAAATCTTACATGGATATGTGTATGTGCTTTTTAGGGTCCTTAAGGGTGTATCTTATATTATAGTGTTCAAGAAACACTTTGGCAAGTCTCGTGAGATTTGTTTTACCAATTGTGCTTGCCTTTCTCGCAATAGTGGATTTACCCCTGTTTTCTTTGTAATTTTTCACCCTAGACTGGAGTTTTCACATGAATGTCGTTGTTCCGCTTTTATCCTTTCTCTCTTTATTTACTCGTGCTATAACTTGTGATGGCTCATTGCTTTCACTATGGAGTTATGTGCAGAGGCTCTTAAAAGGAACTAGGAATATTTCTACTACATAATTATCCATGCAATACTTAAATGTTGGGAAAACATTAGTACTTGATAATTACTTGCTGAGATGGATCTAAAAGGAAGCTACTTGGTCGACACCGTGTTGCAAGTCATCCAAACTCTAATTTCCTTTCAAATTTTAAAATACAAGTTAAAATATTTATTGAGTTAATTAGGTAAAACTCACATGTGAAGAACATAAACAGATTATAAGTAAAGAATCAACGACAAACCTCTATGTGTGTATAAATTTCATAATTTATGATGAGCAAAATTTCATACATTAAAGTACTAAAGCGTTAAGGACAACGTAGTACGAACACCCAGACTTCTGTTGAGTCTTCATGCGTGCCATCTTTATCCAATATGGAACGAAGTCTGAAATGACAGCTGGCTTTCGTGGTAGTTTAAAGTTGCTTTGAAATTTCCATTGCATTTCGGTCCATGTTCATGCATATCATTGAGTACGTAATTATAGGTAATACAAGTGGATCAACGGTGACCCCAAACTTTATCTCTTCTTTGTTTACCTTGATATCTTGACTTTTCAATCCACGAAAGCTAGGATAATGCAATTAAATATAGCCGCCTGTAACTTTTATGAGCATATGGACAGATGCCTTAATTTACTTGGAGACAAATTGCCGTCCCTCGTTTTATATAAACCCCCCCATCAGTTCCATTCCCATATGACAAAACATCATTAACAAAATATCCTCTGTAAGTAGCCTACCAGAATGAGCCATTTGAGCACTCTTCCCATGCCGCTCCTCCTACTCCTATTGACCTTTCTTACAACCACCCACGCAGTCACCTTCACCATCCGCAATGATTGCAGCTACACCGTGTGGGCTGCCGCCTCACCCGGTGGTGGCCGTCGGCTGAACCGTGGCCAAACTTGGACTCTGAATGTTCCAGCCGGTACCAAAATGGCCCGTATATGGGGTCGAACCAATTGCAAGTTCGATGCCAGTGGACGAGGGCACTGCCAAACGGGTGATTGTGGTGGTGTCCTACAATGCAAGGGTTGGGGTGTTCCACCCAACACCTTGGCAGAATACGCCCTCAACCAATTTGGTAACTTGGACTTTTTCGACATTTCGCTTGTAGATGGGTTCAATATACCCATGACTTTTGCACCCACTAGGAGCCCATCAGGCAAGTGTAGGCCCATTAAGTGTACGGCCAATATTAATGGGCAGTGTCCTAGCCAGCTAAAGGCACCGGGAGGTTGTAATAATCCATGCACCGTCTTCAAAACCGATCAGTATTGTTGTAACCATGGGAAGTGTGGCCCAACACCATATTCTAAATTTTTCAAAACTAGGTGTCCGGATGCTTATAGCTACCCACAAGATGACCCTACAAGCACTTTTACTTGCCCAAGTGGCTCCACCAACTACAGGGTCGTGTTTTGTCCAAAAGGGTCCTCTTTTGATTTCCCTCTAGAAATGGTTGTTGATGAAGCCCTTGAATAGAGAGCATAGAGGGTATATGCTTTTGTGCTCTTTAATGTTGAATGAATAAGGTTTACATTGGGATCGTTGATCTACTTTTAATGAACTTCCTATTGATATATGTACTGAAGTTGTTTTCTTTTCCCTCTTATCTTTTGCTAATCCTCTTTTTACGTACCGTGCTGTTATTCGAGAAAAATAAAATAATGTTGGGACATCTATTGATATAAGAAAGTGACTTCAAACATACTAGCTGGTTTGGATTGAAAAAATAAAAAATAAAAAAGATAGTCTTTGGATATGCTCTGGGAATCTTTTTGTTCCTATGCTGTTGTATAGTGTAGTTGATTGAGAGAGCTCTATGTCATATCCAAATGATGCATCCTAGGAATAATTTAAGATTCTTCCTCAAGTAGTAAACCAAGTTATCGGACTTTATGTACTAAAAAATGCACCTGCATTAAGGATGTCTAAAAGTAATTATACAAAATACCAGCGAATTTAATAAAAAAGTTGAGATAAATTATAAAACATAAAACACAAAAAGAAAAAAAAAAAAAAGAGAAAAAAGAGAGAGAAAGAATTAATAAAGAGATTGGTATTTATGTAAATAATTATTTTAATGCTCCATCAAAATGGATGCTCTCACTTATATTTTTATATATAAATAATCTAGAGTAATTAATAAATCGAATATTTTAGAATAAAATGTGGCTATAATTTATAGTTAGATGAATAAGTCGGAGCTCATACAAGAATTGGTATAATATATTCAAGCAAATGGACGGATGGAGACTTTTCATCTGTACAATCATCTTCAATTAATGTCTTTAAAAACATACACCATCATTAAGGATTAGAGAGTCTAAGTGATAGGTACATTAGATGAGTTAAGATTAGGTTTCAAAAACCCCCTTTTATTGATAATATTGATATATATTTATAATAAATAATAAGTGATTATCATAATTAGATTTTATAAAAAATTAATTGATAAAATTAATTAGGATTTAGTAACCCTAATAGGCTAAATAAAGAAGGATAAAGCCTAATTATATATAATTATATATATATTAGACAATTTTAATGGATCTTATCTTGAACCTATTAATTCAAAATTCCCCAAATTATTTCAAATTAGATCTAATTATTTAGATTTTATCACTAATCTAAATAATTAACCTAAGCATAATATAGTTAATTTTAAATTTAACCTATAAAATTATATTATACAAATTTCCTCATCTACAATCCAAGTACTAAGTTTCAGCACAATTTTTTTATTATTCCACCACAAGGCAAAGTAAGTTAATTTAGATAATGCATGTATTGCCTATGGTAGCTGGCAGAGCACCTCCTCAATTGCAATATAAATATATAAATACATGTCAATTATTTTTAAGAAATTACATTTATTCCTCTCTTTTCGTTTATGAGAGTTACCAATTTTTCAAATATTTAAATTCACACGAGTATGTCAATAACATAAGTACAAATAAATTGACGTGCCGTTCATTTTAACAAATTTAAGGCTAAATGAGTTCAAGTTCAATTGAAGAATTCATAATCTTGATTTTAAATTTTTATCCTTTGACATTGGATCTTAATTTGATTAATTCAAATAATAAAATATTAGCAGGGTTATCAAACGAAGGCCCCACAAATAAAGAGATCACTAAATATAACTTTAAAAAGTTTTAGAGTGACCATAGGTATACCATTTTTTACCTTATAAAATGTTATAACAAGTAATAAACAAAACTAAAATAAATTAAAGTAAAATTTTCAGGGTGATATGCTTATGTTAATTTGGGTCAAACTAATAATTCATTTGCATAGTTTATAATACTAGTTTTTGAATAGTTATAAGTAATCATACCATCTTTCGCCTGCAAATTATAGGATTGAAACGTTTAAATGTACTGAAATAATGAATTTGTATTATCATGTGAGTCCAAAGGGCCACATTTTAAGGCCAACTAGAATCTAGTTTGCAAGATACAACTATTTTTAAATTTTTACCAATTTCATACAGTTTTACGTACTATATTTTATTTTCAAGTCAAAATAAATGTTGTTGGACAAAAAAGTGAAAATATGTGTCATGAGTTTTGCAACAATATAAAATTTGTTAAAACAAGACATTGTATCAAAAAATTTTGTAGCTTTGAAATTTTCAATACAAAATAATTTTCTTTTAATTTTTAAAAAGATTATTGGTTAATAAAAAATAATAAATGTGGTCTTTTACATTAATAAAGGGTTGGAAATATTTAGAAATTCAACAATCAAAATCTAATTAGGGTAGAATGGGAAGAACATATGACTCTTAGAAATATCTCAATCCAATGCATAGTTCAAAACTGCGCCTTTTAAACAATCTTCTTAGCTTGAGTGGTGACTTACAAAATACTGCTCCCATAGACAAGATATTATAAGAAGTCATACATTTTTTGTCATATCGTTAAATTTATTTTTGATATACATGATCCTCAATTGACGTAAGGATAGAGTATACTCAAAATCTCGGAAGATACATCAGATATCCCAATAATTTCTTTCTTATAAGAGTTAGGGAGAAAAAAATGAGTTTTTTTAGAAAGTCATGGGTAAAGAAACACACATACCGAATTTTTATTGATCCTACAACTTCATTCTATTTCCCTTTATATAGGGAAACAATTACGTAAAGGGGCAAGTGATATGAGACTCGCATGCTTAAGTCATTTGTACAAACGATAAGATTTTTGCACTCTAAAAGGTTGTAAGACATATTTAATAAAGATATTATACACGACTTTTAATAAAATCGAAATATTTTTATAAGATTGCTATATTCTTTGCTGAGAGAAAAAAATATTTACACGTGACTTTTAATAAAAGCTAAATTACTTTAAAAAGATTGCAAGATTTTTTATTGAAAGAATAAGATATAAAGGTGATTGATTCTTTTATTTTGTCTAGATTTTAGAGATTATAAACTCTTTAATTACTTTATTAGTTCATGAGATGGAGATAGATTACTCTCTGATAAGAAATTTGAATCATTATTTGAGTCTTGGTATTACAAGTTATACGCCTTTTATCTTTACTAATAGAAAGGTGTTAGTGTTACTAGGAAGTAAAATGACACTTGCTTATGTACTGACCAAAACACTTATGATTCGGTTTGTTTATTCACAATAAACCATCAGCCTGCATGTAACTATTCTACTAGAAATAGATGGTACAAGATACTATCTGCCTTTTACTCTAGCAAGCCATTATCTTCATTGCAATTCAACACATTGAGGCAGAAGAAACGATAAAGCTCAACCATTGCGGCAGAGCAGCACAACGACTTGTTCAACGGAGAGAAGGCTAAGCTCCCTTGCGTCCATAGTAGGGGTGGGAATTGCGGGGCGGGTCCGCGGGTTGACCCGCCGGAAAACTTCTGCAGTTCTGCACAGTGGGCTGGAGGGACGACATGACACGACACGACCTGCTGCCTGCTGGACATGACGACTTGACGAGGACGACATAACGAGCTGCCATGCCCTGCACCGCCGTCGCTGACTGAGATGACCGGTTGAAACGACGCCGTCGACTAGTGCTGCAGTAGCTGAAACGGTTGAAATGGCCACGGCATGGACACGCCACGATGCACAGAAGTTAGAAGTCAAACACACACACACCACAGTCCACAACAGTTCTCCTTCGCAAATCGCAATCGCAGAAGTCAAAACACCACAACGCACAGTCGCAGCTCGCAGTCGCAGTGGCACCGTCGTCCGTCCATGCACCTCGTCCGCAGCCCGCACGCAGCTGGCAACAGCCCACACGGCCGTGTGTATAAGTTCCACCGCAGCTGGCAGCAGCCCACCCCACCGTCCGTGCACCCCCTGTACTCCGCAGCTAGACGTCGCGCCACCACCGCCGGCCGCCTGTTAGACGTCGTTAATTAAGGTAAAACAATTCTTTACTATTGTCCTCTACTGTATTGTGTGTGGCTGGTGGTTTGGCCGTGTGGTGTGGTGTGGTGGTCGTGTGGTGTGTGGTGTGGCCGTGTGGTGTGGTCGTGTGGTGTAGCCGTGTGGGGTGGTGTGGTCGTATGGCGTGGTGTCGTGTGGTGTGGCCGTGTGGTGTGGTGGCCGTGTGATGTGGCCGTGTGGTGTGGTGGCCGTATGGTGTGGTGGCCGTGTGATGTGGTCGTGTGGTGTGGCCGTGTGGCGTGGTGGCGTGTGGTGTGTGGTGTGGCATGGTGGCGTGTGGTGTGGCCGTGTGGTGTAGCCGTGTGGTGTGGACCATGTGGTGTGGTGGCCGTGGGGGGTGGTGGGCCGTGTGGAGTGGGGGTGAGTGACGCCGGTGGTGTTGGAGGCTTGGTGAATGGAGAATGGAGATTGGAGAGTAGGGTGGTAGTGGTGGCCGTGGGGGGTGGTGGGCCGTGTGGGGTGGGGGTGAGTGACGCCAGTGGTGGTGGAGGCTTGGTGAATGGAGATTAGAGAGTGGGGTGGTGGTGGTGGCCGTGTGGTGTGTGGTGGCTATATTTAATTATTTACATATATTTAACTACTACTAATAACATTTTTTTATATTTACAGAATGGATCCTTTAAGTAAAGAGGCTGCTATGGAACCAATGGAACCTATTAATGTGGATCATGTGTCTGAAGTTGGTGGGCATAACGACAATCTACTACCAGGATTTTCTCAATCTGAAGAACATGCAGGTAAGAAGGCTCGAGTAGGTAGTTCTTCTTCTCAAGTTTGAGAATTATTTACAAAAATTGGTATTGGGAAAGATGGTAAAAATAGGGCTAAGTGTAAAGCATGTGGGAAGGAATATGTTATTGGAACACATTCACATGGAACTTCATCTTTACGTCAACATATAGAGAAGCGTCGTTTGAGTCAAATTCCTAGATATCATGATGTTGGTGATATGATAATTGATCATGCTGGGAAGTTAAGATCAAGAAAACCTGATCTTAAATTTGCTCATGAGGTCATGGCTATGGCTATTATTAAGCATGATCTGCCATTTTCATTTGTTGAATATAGGAGGATTACACAGTTTATAAGGTTATATAATCCTAATTATAAGCCAATTAGTAGAAAAACTACTACATTAGATGTTTGGAATTTATATTTGACTTAGAAGGAGAATTTGAAACAAATTTTGCAAAAAATTCCAGGGAAAGTATGCTTGACCTCTAATGTATAGACTGCTTCTACTAGTGAGGGATATATTTTTTTGACTGCACATTATGTGGATGCCAATTGGAAATTGAATAATAAAATTCTTGCTTTTTCTAAAATGCCCCTTCCTCACTCAGGGTTTGAGTTGTCAAAAAAAGTATTTGAATTTTTGAAAGATTAGGGCATAGATAGGAAGATATTCTCTCTTACATTGGATAATGCATCTGCAAAATGATTGTATGCAAGATTTTCTGAAAGAGCAATTGAATTTACAACATAGCTTGTTATGTGGTGGTGAGTTTTTTCATATTAGATGTTGTGCTCATATTCTTCACTTGATCGTTAAAGAAGGATTGGATGTAAGTAGTGAAGCATTGCACAAAGTAAGGGAAAGTGTGAAGTATGTGAAGGGTTTTGAGAGTAGAATGAAACACTTTTTGGAGTGTGTTGAAAAAGTTGGCAACATTGATACGAATATCGGTTTGCGCTTGGATGTAACTACTAGATGGAATTCCACTTATCTTATGCTTGATAGCGCACTCAGGTATCGACGTGCTTTTTCTTGCTTTCAATTGAATGATCGTCATTATAAATACTGTCCAACCATTGATGAGTGGGAAAGAGCAGAAAAGATATGCAAGTTTTTGAGCCTGTTTCATAGTATCACCAATTTGATGTCAGGATCATCATATCCAACATTAAACCACTATTTTTTGCAAGTATGGAGGATTGAATGTTTGCTCAATGAAAATTTAAATAGTGAAGATCATGTCATAAGGGAGATGTCCATTAGAATGAAACAGAAGTTCGATAAGTATTGGAGTGATTATAGTGTTATCCTTGCACTTAGAGCAATCTTTGATCCTCGAATGAAATTTGATTTTTTGAGCTTCTGTTTTAATAAACTTGATTCCTTCACTTGTGAAGAGAAGATGGCTCATATAAAAAGCAAGTTATATAAACTTTATGGAGAATATGAGAAGAGCAAAACATATCATATATCTAGAAGTAGAAGCAATCAGGTTGGATCATCTCCTCAAACACAAGACACATTTGGAGGTAGCAGCAGTAAGGGAGCAGCAACACATAGAGCTGGAAAAGGCTTGGAGATTGATTTTGCTACATTAGTGGTAAGTTTAATAATTTTTTATTTCCTCAATTATTTTTTTTCGTAATATGTATTGGTATGTAAATAGTTTTTTTCTTAATAATGTAGGAATTCCAATACCGTCAAGTAGAAGTACAAAGTTCTAGTAAAACTTCTTTAGATATTTATCTAGATGAGCCAGTAATGGATATGGACTTCTACTTAGAATTGGATGTGTTACAACATTGGAAGGGTCAAAGCTAGAGATATACTAATTTATCTATCATGGTCTCCGATGTGCTTAGCATTCCAATTACTACTGTAGCGCCGGAGTCAGCTTTCAGTATTGGCGCTCGTGTACTTAATAAGTATCGTAGTTCTATGCTTCCAGCCAATGTAGAAGCTCTCATTTGTACACGAAATTGGTTACAAGGATTTGCATGTGAAGGTAATTTTTTTTTGTTCTATTCCTAATATTTTCTTTTAATGGATTCTCCCTAATATAATATATTCCTAATTATATGTGTAATCTCATAAATTGTAGATCAAGAAGAAGACAATAGGAGTGTGGGTGGGACTGCGACTACTTCATCGAAAGGAGACTCCAATTTAGTTATTGATGATTATGATAGTGATGATTGATTTATATATGTAATTTTATCTGCTTCATTATTATATTTGTTTTCCTATGTAATTAGTAAAAACTGAAAAGTACTTTATCATAATTGCTTGATTATCGTTTTAGGTTATTTTTTTTTATCGTATAAGAATGAGATTTAAAAGTAAGTACATATAAAATTGAAGTTGTATAAGGAAAGTAAATGGAAAAATTGAGTGATATGTAATATAAATTATATTTGCAAAGGAAATAAAGGTTTATCTAAGGAAAACTAAAAAATTTTATTTAACATGTTATAAACTTATAATTTTAATTATTTACACAAGGAAAAAAAAAATTTAACTTATCCAAAAAAAAAAAAAAATTACCCGCGGGTCGTCGCGGGCCAGCCCGCTTGGCCCGCGGGGCGAGTCGACTTTTCTGACCCGCCAGCCTTGCGGGCCAGCCCATGACGACCCGCGGGCCGGTGCAGGTTGGGGCGAGCCGGCCCAGACGGCCCGCATTACCGGCCCTAGTCCATAGCCCAACTTACGTTTCCCAAATTTATGACTAGAAATGTCAAGACCATGACATCGAAGACACGTCCAGCACAAAAGTGAAAATAAGACAAAAATCGCTGTCACCCATAAGGTTTTCTTGCTTATGGATTGTCTTCATTTTCCTGTTTCTTTTATGCACATTAAAATCATGAATTAGACTTGTCTTTTTAGGACAATGGATTGGTGAATGTGATGTTAATTTACTAAATGTTTTGCGTTGTTGAGTTCCTAGATTATTATTCAACGAGCATGCATCTAGCATTTTGTATAGTATGGAATGTGTTTGAGGTTGGGTTAGTATTTGAAAGGACTTGATTTAATTAATTCTATGATAATCTAACTGGGGTTTTCAATAGATATAAAAATATGCGTTATAATTTGATTAAGGTCTAGAATGTTAGTCGGTCAAATCAATTCTCAACCTTTTTTGATTAATCTATACCGGTTAAGAAATCAGTATATCAATGGCATACTCCATAACATCAATCACAAGTTACTAGTGCTTGATTGTATTCCTTCAAGTCTTGGTAATATGGAGATGTTAGGTTTAGCTTAGAAAGTAAAAGTTCTATCATTTTAGGTCGGCTAATTATGGATAGGACCAACATAGATAGGAGCTAGCCAGCGATCACAGTGGTACTATAATCCAGAGTACACTAGTTTTTACTATTATATATATATATAAGTGTATGTCACGTGCATTAAAGGTCCTTCGATCTGCGCTCTGCTATGTGTTGACGCCTTGGTGTCATAGCTCTAACCTTTTAGTATTATTATTCTTTTGATTAAGCAAATTGAAAATGTTCATGCATTGTAAAATTGAAATAGCAAAAAGTTGAAAGTTTTGAAGCCCTCAAAACAATGTCAACGTCTTCAAGTCGGCTGAGCACCTCAAATCTTCATGTTCTCATTCACTTTTCCTTTGTCCAAGCAGAAATAATGCATAGAAAAAACTTCATTAGAAGGGAGAACACTTCGCAAATTCTAGAATTTAACTACGAAGGTCATCTAAAATAAGAAAAAAAAAATGAAAATCCATGTTATATGTGCAACGTAATGTAAAAGAGTGAAAAGAGAATAATATCATTTAAATTTATATCACTATGTTTAACAAGACTCATTTAATGTATATATATATATATATATATGCCAAAACCTAGCCATCAAGAGGCAATCACAATAATTTCTTGTAATCCAACATTAATTCTTATTACATTCCAATATAATTCTCCCACCAAACAAAGCTGCAACTAAGTTGTTTAGAAAGAAATTCTAAAAGAAAAGGTATAGAAGCCATCATAAGGGGTTTTCATGTGGAAGGGAGAATCAAGACTTACAAGCAAATAGATCACATGGTGGTATATGTCGTCTTGTCAAATTTGCATGAATGGAGAAAAATAACAAAAAAGTCAATATCGACAAATTTCACTAGCATAAATAAAAATAATATATATCGCAATGTAAGTAAAAATAATACATTATCGCAAAAAGCTTTCTTATAGTACTATTTTCACCATCATATTATAAAAAGCTATCATGGATATCTTTACTACAAATGAATTAATAAACATTAGAAGATAAAATGAATTAGTAGGTTTCAAGTGACCTAATTAGGGGTAAGAATGTGGGCTGAATGGGTCAATCCGTATTGGCCCAATGGGTCGAAGTAGGCTGCCCCGCGATGGCCTACACATTAGGTAGGTTGAAGAAGTTAGCCCGGTCCGCCCTGTAGTCTAATGTAGTCGATCCGCCAACCCACACAAAATGATTTTTTTTTTCATCTTATAAATTACAACCAAGAAAACTTATTGCTATAGAAATATAACACGTCCGTTTCAACTAAGAAATTAATTATCATAGTTCTGAAGACTTGCTGACAAAATAGCGAGCATGTGTTGATCTAGAAAAAATAATAAAGGATATGGGGCAAATTTTAATTTGACTTATTTGTTTATTTTCTATTCATTTTTTATGAAGATTGAATTGAAATCATTATTAGATTACAATGGGCTTAACAAAACTAATTAGATCTATTCAAGATTAAGCTCAAATTAGAAAAAAAATCTAGAAAAATAAAAATCAAATATAGGTAAATCTAATTCGAATATATATATTTTTTAGTATTAAGCTACAACTCAGGTTCCTAAGTTGACTTTTATGTGATAAAGTGCACAACTAAATGGTCAATACAACAACTCCGTGTGGAATTTAAAACAGTGGGCCAGCTCTTTGCATTAGAAGTTCTATAATACTTGAAAATTTTGTTTATTAATTTATCTTAGTATATATGTTGTCACAATGAGCCAAGACTAAGGACATAAAAACATATTTAAATAAGGAGTGAATGGGCTTTTTCACATGGAGAATATAAATATTGAATAAACCTAGGAAACCTAATTTGCCATTGTGAACAGTGAAACAAAAGCCAGACGATAGACGCTCTTGATAGGAACCCTAGAGATGAAAGGAAAAAAGAGTGACTTAATTTTAAAGATGAAAGGTAAGGGATTCTATACAAGTTGCAATTTTGGTTATTAGATTTGGAACTCATGACTATAATGTGCGCATCAGGATTCGAAGATTGAGAAAGGCGTAATGGGGAAGAGACTCAAAAGGTTTAAGGCTTCAACTCGTAGGAAATTTGATGTAAGTATGACAATTCGTGTAATTTATTTATAATTACATGCTTTAAAGATATATTCGAGCTTAGAAATAGAGAGAATTGGAATAAAGATTTAGGAGTTCGTAGAGATTGTCGAGGGTAACAGGGCCTACCAACACGGTCGTGTTTCGACCATGTTGAATTCAAAAGTTACATTGAGAGACACACAGCCTCCCAACATGGTCATGTTTTAACCGTGTTGAGTTAAGGGTAATACAACCACCCAACACGGTCATGTTTAGACCATGTTGAGTTAAGGAGAACATGGCCTCCCATTGCAGTCGTGTTCCAACCGTGTTGAAGCTAAACGTTACACCAAAAGATATACGACTCTTAACACAATTGTGCTCCAGCTCGTGTTAAGCAACATGGTTCCCAACATGGCCGTGCTGAATAAAGTATAAAGTAATTATATATTCATTTAACTTCAAATTAAACTTTTTCTCACAACCTAGATAGCTAGTAAGATCCTAGAGAAATTAAATAAATAAGATAAGAGAAGTAAGAGAATAATATTGATCTTAGATTAAGTACTAAAAAGAGCTTGTTAATTTGTACAAATTTCCATTTAGATTAAGTCCATGACCGAGAAGTGCTTAAGGTTAGAATTTAAGATATGTGTAACTTATGTATTGTTCTGTATTTGTTTAATTTAGTATGTGTGTTGAAATTGGTTAAGATGAATAATTTGGCTTAAGTGTTTAAGTTGTATGCTGTATGTACTTGGCTCGGCCTAAGGGCCCGTAGTGGCAGATCCCTAAGGAGCACCCCAATGATCCTTATGTGACGTTATCCCTAGTGGAGTCATACCTAAAAATGATATGGGTTGAATGTCGGTTTAAGATGATTAAGTGGACATGGGTGTGGAGCCTGTAGTGGCAATTCCCATCACTAGGTTTAAGTGTACATGGTTGTAGGGCCCGTAGTAGCAGTTCCTATCACCAAGTTTAAGGATTAAGGAATCATGGGTGTGGGGCTCGTAATGGCAATTCCCATCACCAAATCATGCTTCCAATGTGTTAATTATGTTAAGGGAGTCATAAGTACCCTATCGATGCTAGTAGACATAAATTGTATTAAGAAATGGTTGTCTGCGTTTAAGTACTGCATGATGTGTATGATACTTGTTCATGCATGTGTGTTTATGTTATGCGTACTAGGCATTAGCTCACCCTTCAAGGAACATTTTTAGATGCAAGTGTTGAGAGAGATGAGAACTTAGAAGATAAGTTAGGTTTGGGTGAACCATAGAGAGAGGAAGATGAAGATTATCATTACTATTATGGTGATTAGGTTTTGGGAGAATTACTTTATTGGGGTAACAATTATAAATATAACACTTTTTTTTAAATATTCCTCAAATATTGTACTCGAAAAAGTTATTCCAAAAATAGGTTGTGTAGGCATATACGACATCCGTACCTTTAGTTAAAAAAAAAAATTACACTGAAGTCCTAGATGCCACCTACGCCTTCAGTGTAATTTTTTTTTCTTTTTTGCATTGAAGGCGCAGACGCCACCCATGCCTTCAGTACAAAAAAAAAAAAGAAAAGAAATTGTACTAAAGTTGTGGATGGCATTCGCGCTTTCAGTGTAATTTCTTTTTTTTTGAGGCATGGATGTCACTCGTGCCTTAAGTGTAATTTTTTTTCTTTTTTCTTTTTTTTTTTGTATTGAAGGCATAGGTGACGTCCACACATTAAAAAAAATTTACACTGAAGGCATGGATGCCACCCATGCCTTCATCCTATTTTTTTTTTTTTTTTAACATTGAAGTCGCATACAGGGTCCATGACTTTGCAACGTATTTTAGTAATATGTTTTATGGGTATAATATTTATGTAATTTTTTTTTTGAAAAACAATACTTTAGTATGTATCCCTACTTTATTGGGCTGTAATAGACGTTATCTTTTGAGAATATTATTTTGGCGTTTAAAGACTTCTGCTGTATTAGATGTTTGATATGATTTGTGAAATTATTTTAAAATTTGGAGATGTATGAAATATTTTTGTATAGGAGCTACAGGTTAAATGTATTAGAGTTGATTCAGAGCTTTAACATATTCTTGTGAGATAAAGACATATGGAGGGCAGTAGCGTGACCCAGGTTTCGAGGCGTATAAGTTTAGAACTCAGTGACTCACCATGCACGATTAGAGGACAATGACGACGATGATGACGATTGACGGTGATGACTGGTGGCTGATGGATCGGTGGTGATGCCTAATGGTGATGATTGACGATTGACAATGACAACGATGATGACGATCACGATCGATGACTAACAGTGACATCATGATGGTCCAATGGATGGAGTGAGAATGAGAGAGATCAGTTGTTTCCTTTCCTGTTTCTCCTTTCGTTTTTTTTTTTTTGGCAAGCTGTGTAGGCCAACTTGCAAGCCATGCGGGATGGGCCAAAACAACTTGCATATCTTGCAAGCCAAATTGTTTTAGCCCACCCCGCAAAAATTGAAACTTTTGTAAATGCCAAATACAACATGCTATTAATTAAAATTACGCTAATCATCTCTATTATGAAATCTCTCATGCAAGGTAGATCCATCATCCGCAATAAGCTCCATTTGTAACTTAATTGTTAATTTATCTATATCTATTAAAGTACATGTGGTGCTCTTGAATTCCAATGTTCTTGTAAATATATATGGAAGCTTCCTTCACTTTTCTCTTCTCACTAGTTTTCTTTCTCTTTGAGTGGCTTGATATAGATAAAAAAAATTTACATATTCTCCTCATGTTGGTATGAACCACTTTCGCTTTCTTCGCCCTCAAGTGGGTTAGAATCACTTTTTCTATCTTTTTCCTCCTCGATGGGACCAAATATGAGAAAAACTTTTGCTAGAACCAGCAACTTTCGAAGTGCACTGCATCTCTTTATCTAATACTCGTAAAGATGACAAGATTTCAGGCCCTCGAATCTCATCTTCGAGTCACTCATAACCTTAAACCTCTAGATGAATTTAGTTTGTGAATTGTGAAAGATCCAACAAATACTGCAATGACTTGCATCCAGAAATATTCAAGTTTTTCCCTTGGAGCCCTAGAATCTTTGTGAGTCCCTCGTCCTTGATGCTTAATTATGTGAGATTTCTAGCATTGAAAGATCTAAAATCTTGATCTTGTGATGGCATTCATAAAAGGTAGACTCATCAAGGACACTAGTTTTTCTATGCCTTGAACATGGCTTAGCTTCTCACAATGAAAAACTCTTAACGTTGTCAACATCTTCATGTGGGATAAGTTGCCGATTCTTCCAAGGTAGCAACACCAATTAGTATTTAATCTCCATAGCCCCCCTACATTGTAAAGCCCCTTAATCTCCACTAGATTTCTACAACCAAGGATAGTTAAAGCCCTTCAATTTCTTTGCAGTTAAAAGATGTGGTAAGCCCTCTTGTGCACCTGGGTATTCTAATCTCATATTCGCCATCAAAACCCACAAACTACTAAGTTAACTACTAGGAAGGTGTGGCAACGACTTAAGCTCCTCACACTCCTCTAAATCCAATTCTTTTAATTTGCTCAACATTGCAATGGAAGTCGGTAAACATTTTCGGCCAAATATTTTAGCTTTTGAATGGATTCAAGAATCTTTGACAACAATGGACACTCACTTAATAACAAACATTGTAGCTTTACAAGTGAGTCAAGGAAATCTGGGATGAATGTAAGTTGCTTGCAACTGCGGGCATAAAGTAACTCAAGCTTTGTCATGAAGCCTTTTGAAATAGGAATTTCTCTTATGTCAGTTCCATCTATAACAAGCTACCTTAATTCTTCCATTTTCCACATGGATGAATTTTTCTCAAACTCCAACACTCACCAAGAATTAAAACCTACAACTCTTTCAATGTGGAGAAATCTGGAGTCGTGGTTAAATGATAGCAAAGCTAAAGCGTTAGAACTTTGAGTTTCTTTAATAAAAAAGAAATATTCAAAAAGATTAGTTAGGCATTGATTTTATATCAAAACCATCATAAACCAATTATAAGAAAAGAAAGGAGGAAGGTGGTACCTTAATTTGATTCCAACCGTTCCAGTGTTTTGTCATATCACTCTTAAGTAATTCTAGAACCACCAATTTTTAGGAGTAAAATTGATTCCCACAAAATCAATGGATCCACTGAATGTCCTCCAATGAAGCCATCTTAGATTTTGAAAACGATTTTTGAAACCTCCTAATAGATTTGCCTCATACATTCTAAGAAATCTCAAATTCATCGTGCCCTCAAATTGCTGTCTTGGGCAATGAATAGCTAGACCATAACGGGAATAACTAAGGGAAAGTGCTTGAACTTCCAAAGTCCCCTACCATAGAGAATATGAAATAAACAAATAAAATAAGAAAAGAAAGATAAATAAATAGACCAAGTAAGTACCATGGCATTGAATGTTAACATGTCATGTTTTATTTTTTTGTTGAATCCGTGTCAGTACCAAAAATACATGAAATTGAATATAGATCATAAATAATTAGTTTATAAGATAATTGTATTTTTTTCTATTGTTATTATTTTTTAATTGTGTTTTTTTTTTCATATTTTATCGCAATAATCGAGCTCTTAGTCATGTTGTGCTCCATATCCGTTTTACTGTATTGTGACAAAAATTGCTAGCCTATTGAGATGGGGAGCAGTAGAGTAATGGGTGATAGAGACAAAACTTTGAGATAAAAACTAGGGAAAGAAATATTTTTAGGTTAATCTTTTTACTAATTTTCAGTATTTAGGGCACAAAATATAAACTAACCAATAAAAAAGACGCATTGATCAAGATGGCAAGCGTTATTACAATGCCCTGTTACTATTTGGCCAAAATAAAACATTTTTGCTAAATTTTCAACTTAATATCTGCATTTACTCGATCAAAGGGGCATCGACCTTTATACTAAAAAGTATGAAATTAAGTATGGTAAAAGAAGGATATGGGAAAAGGAATAAAAAGGGAAGACTCAGAATTGAGATTGGGAGAATAGATTTAGGCATGATAGATACAAAACTTAAGGAAAAATAACTAGGCAAAAATATTTTTTAATTAATCTTCTTGTAAATTTGAGTATGAGAGATGAAATGTGCTTGATCAAAGAAATTTTTACATTAATTTGTTAATCCTAATTATGGAAGGGAAAGGAGTAATGTGATCATGGTTTGAGCCTTAAACATCAACCGATGCTAGGGAAGTAGGTCAATTGAGTCAATGATGATTCATATTTCTTTCACTAGTTTGTGTAAGAAAAATAAGGTGAGAATTGTAGAATTTAGCCTTAATATTTTGTTGGTAGAATCTACTATCTGAATGATAGGCATAATTTAAAAGCTACCACCCCCTATAGATCTACTATCCAACTAATAAACTATCCACCATTTAGGTGATGGAAACTACCATTTGAATAGTAGGCAATAGTGCACAAGCCATAAAATGCCTCATGTCACCATTCAAATGGCTTATTCTTATCATCACAATAACCTGTTCTAGCTAGTTAATAGTGCATGGAAACTGCCATCATTACTATTTTGCCCTTTTTATAACCCTATACACCATTAGAGGGTTTAGTTCCTATTGTAATTATCAAATCTTACTTATTACATATTGTTGAAGGAATGTTTCTCTCAAATTTCCATTCTTTTCAATCTTGTATTAAGATTCTAGTGAAAACCATTCTTATCAATCTCTCATGAGGTTGTGGTGAATGTTCCCACTTACTTTAAGAAAGTTGTGAGTCATATGGATTCTAAGATTTAATCACCCTAGCCTAATTCCTTTGATTGGTGAGTCATGTCCAATCTATTGAATTGTTCATGTCACTTCACTGTCTTACACTTTAATACACAAAAACACAAAAACACCAATTTCATCCAAATTCCAATTAATCTGAACTTTCCTTGACTTAGGTTTCTTGATTGTGCTCGGAAACTGGCTTAGAGGATTTTAGGCACATCATAATGGATAATAAAACACATGGTGCAACATGCTTGTTTGGTTAGTTTGAAAAAAATTCTATATGCATGTTCATTGGAATTTTTGAGAGTTAGAATTGCAGTTAAATTATGTTGATATAAATTTATGACAACAAATTTAACATTTAGCTACTAAATTATTAGCTACCAAGATATTATGGTAGCAAAAAATTACTTTTAGCTATCGATTTAGTCATTAGAAGCAAATATATTGGAGGAAAATTTTGAGAGTGGAGGGAAAATCTTATAGCTACAAAAATTTGGTAGCTAAATATATTACAATTAACTACTAAATATCAAAGTTGGTAGCCAAATGTCATTTATAAAGATTCTTAAATCACTAAAAATATAGGTACCAAAATATAATGATGTCTAAAAGGTTTCTATAATTACTAGTTTGGTACACAAGAGTAGAAATTGAATGGGATCGTGATTTCAATTTATGTTTCCCTTCCCATGTTTGGAAGCATTTTTAGAAATTAAATTCGTGATTCCATACTATGCTCATAAATAGATAATTACATAAATGACTTTAAACCTAGGATATATATTAAAATTTCCTTTGTGTAAATTACCATCCTTGAGTTTTGAAGAAAGAAGTACACCGTTGGTGGAAAAAAAAAAGAAAAAAAAAAGGAAAAAACAAAACAAAACAAAGAAAGAATGATACCAACACTGAATCCTGCAAGTATGAAACATAGTTTTAATTCTTAAGGCTCAAAATAAACATGAAAATTTCTTTCAGTCATACATACATACATACATACATATATATATATATATAGAGAGAGAGAGAGAGAGGAGTTTTGGATTCTACACCCTCTTTATCCTTTGAAATTTCCTAAATCTCCTTAAATATCATATCTAACTTTATTAAAGAAAATTTATAAGGTATTAGAGGATTTTATTAGTGATAAGCTAAAAGGTGTAGTTTCTATGTATAGAAATTAGTCTTCTCTACAAAAGGCAACCTTTTTAATTTTACATTACTAAAAATAACGGAATGAAATATACTTATGTTTAAACGAATTGCACATAAAGATATTGACAACACATAAAGAGTTAAGGGCATTTTATAACTAATCAATTACGTAGTAGCTTGTGGACCACCTAATTTACTAGTAGAGTAGTTGGTTGTTAATTGATTGATTGTAGGCTCAACTCCTACTTGGGGAGATTTGATTATTCTAAATTTCAAAATGAAGGGGTTCACTTGGACCATTAATAATAAGTAACCCCCTGCATCTTCACAAACAAGTTTATTTCATTGAGTCTCTTTCCAAGATAGTGCTTGGATTATTATGCCTTTACTTGACAAGGAATTTTGCTACCTTAGGATCATTATAGTTATGGTTGTTGTTCACCAGGGCTTTGGTTGCTGGCTCCCCTATAATTAAGTCACCAACTTCTTTGACCTTCTAGTATTGGACAAGGGAGGTTTGTGATGATTTTAAAATCTTCTCTATTAGGTAATCTAGTATCCTTATGCATGAAGATAATTAATTTGGTTGTTATGGTTGGACTCTATTATAGATTTCTTGCCACATTCTCCATAGGGCCTTCTTACCTCTTCCTTATTCAAGCTTAGGTTATGGAAGAAGGAGAATAAGGAATCGAGAAAAAGGTATTAGCAACAACAAATTTTAAAGGACAATCTTTTAAAGAATTTTCTTAGTAAGTTTGGATCTTTAAGTTGTGCTCAAGTATGTTTCAATATAACTTTTTGTTAAAAACATTTAGGCATCTCAAATTGCAGGTTTGTAACAGTTTCGTTTGTGTTGAGTTCTTCAAGTTATCAAGTAAGTTTTGATTTAATCAAGTTTTCTTTATGGATTAGAGAATAAAAGTTGATTATTTTAGTGTTTTCATTAAATATATTGAGGTTTGGGATGAGTTATATGAATTTCTATGTAGTGTGAAGTGAGTAGGCATTAAGTGGAGTTTTGTAAAGGTAGGAGAAAGAAAAATCTACAGAAAATTGCAGGTGGTGCGTTCTAATCCTCAAAGGGTAAGTTAAGGGGTGAGTTATAGGGTTAGTGAAACTACAAAGTATTGGTTTTTTTGTTAGTACATGATTGGGTAGAGGCTTGGTAAATTGTAATATTACACGTTCTAGGGAGCAGACGTTTGAGCAGAATTTAGTTAGTGGGCAACTTAGAAGGTACATTAAAAGGTTACGATGAACAAAATATAATCAAAGGGTTATTTAGAAGGTGTGGTAAAAAGTTAAGTTGAACAAAGTATAGTAAAATAATTACTCAAAAGATGTAGTAAAGTGTTAGTTAAATATAGAGTATAATTAGAAACTTAGTTAGAGGGTTCTGTAAAGGGATTAAGGGAATAAACGTTAGGTATAAGGTTACACAGAAGATCAAATAGATTGTTAAAGAGAGAAATTTGATTTACAATTAATTTGAATAAGTACTAAGCAAGTGTATTTGTATTCTATATTAGATGTTAGAGTTAAGGAAATTCCAAAATTAGTTAAACCACCTATTCTAGGTACATGTTTGTCATAGATGTTGCTTGTGTTTGCTAAATTAGAAAATAAAGTGAATTTAATACATATCTTACTTAATATTGTGTAACATATTTGACTTAATATTGTGTGTTGCTTGTGCGTGGCTTAGCCTAAGGGTTAGTGATGGCAGATCCTTAGGGGAAACCTCGATTATTGCTATGTGATGTTATCCCTAGTGAAATTGTGTGTCAAAATAATCTGAGGTAGATTTTAGGGGTATTGAGGTCAGAGGTGATAGTTTTTAACACTAATCTAGAAAGTTGGGGTTAGGAGTAGTAGTTTCTAACCTAGGTTATTATATACATATATATTAAAGAGTACGATTGAGGTTATGAGTATTCTTATGTTGATTGATAAACTAAATTAAAGATAATTAAATTGATTGTTTGTATTTGTTTGTTAAATGAAATGTTTGTTGTTTGAGATTTGTTTGGCATGTGCATGTATATGTGGTATTTACGTATTCGGTAATAGTTCAACCCATGTGGGACCCCTCTTTTTTATTTGCAGGTATACTTGATGAGTTTATAGTATATGATGATAGTTGCACAGACTATTATTAGGTTGAAGATGGCAATAGTGATTGTGAATACTACTACAACATCAATAAATGTGTGTTATTGTAAACACAATTAGTTAATAAATACGTAAGTGATGATATATATATATATATATATATATATATATATATACATATAAATATACATATATAATATTCCTTAAAATGATGAAAAAAGAAATAACGAAAGCCATAATAACTTTGACACCAATACAACTAATACCGGTGTATATAAAAGGCTTAGCATCTTTGTATATGTATTTATAATAGGTAATTAACCAAATAAAATTCATGAATGATAACAATAATGATAGTAACTTCTTCTTATATAGGTTACAATGCATCAAGAATATGAGTGGTAATAAGGAAAGTTTAGATCACTTCATTAGGGTTTTCATCAATATTGAAATCCAAAAAGACAATCTTGGAATTACTTGGGAGTTATTCAATAGAATGATAATTGAAAATTGTTAGAAAATGGGTAAGGTTGTTAAAGCCCTTAAATGTGTTGATTTGGAGAGAAATTTAGGAATAGTCTTTGGAAATCTAAGAATTTTAATTACATAGAATATCTAAAATCTAAATGGTGAAGGAATTTTGAAGACTTGAATTTCATATAGAGGATTTGCAAAATAAATGGAATGAGGAGAATGGAGGGAAAATTTGTGGACAAAAGTTGGATGGAAACACATAATTATAGATTTATTTTTAGGGGATCTTAGTTTTAATTTAATGGCATTAAAAAAGTGATCTAAGTAAGTTTGAGTTCTTCAAGTTGATTGTAGACCGGAAGATCAAAGTGGTATAAATATTAGTATGATTGGAGAATAATTGTAAGCACGATAATTCAAACTTTAGAGTCAAAGACATAATTAAAGTTGTATAGTAGAGAATGTGATAAATGAGAACCTGAAAGTAATGAAGACTTATGAAAGATAGTGGAAAAAAAAACTCATGGATAGTAAAAAGGTATGTGTTTGGGAGATTTAAAATAAACTTACGAGTACCAAGGAGATAAACACTTGAACATAAAAAGAGTAAGTCCAAAAGTGGAGAAGTAATTAAGTAAGTTGAAGTTTATTGAGGCAACCACATGATGAGATAAAAACTATAATGAAGTCATAGGGAAACATCAAGAACAAGCATTCAAAGTTACTCCACAATTCATGTAAACTTTTGAGGATGGAAGTTTTTTTAAGGGGGGATAATGTAAAATTTAGTAGAAAAGAAAAAACAATAATAAAAATAAAATAATGGAAGTTTCATAATTTAAAAAAAAATAAAATTAAATAAAAATTTCACAAATGCCTATCTTTTAAAACCACCGTATCTCTTCCCTCCTTTCTCTCTCCTCTCTCTTCCCTTACATTCTTTTCTTCTTTCCCTAGCAATTACCTCTCATTCTTTGCTAAAAAGAGAGAGAGAGAGAGAGAGAGAGAGTTAAAGGTAACTTTATTGTTTTTTCAAAATTTTCTTTGATTTCTATGCTTCTTAGAGTGTTTAACGCGAATTAGATGGAAAAAAAAAAAAGATCTTTGACACGCTCTTGGAAAGTGGCAGCATTAGAGGATGACCTTTTAAAGAATTTTCTTGGTAAGTTTGGATCTTTGGATTATGTTCAAGTTTGGACTATTTTATTTGTAGAGTGAGACTCCTATGAGCCAATCAACATTGACATGTGGAGTTTTACATTATGTGTTTGCTAACTATTACAAGTTAATGGATATTTTAGTTGACTTTGAGCCTTTGCATGTGATCACCTAGTGATAACATGTGGCAAGCTGTACATGTCTTGGGTTTTTGAGTGTTACAACTTATCTTGATAAAATTTTTATTTCTTCCATAGAACATACAATTTATAACCTGCTTTAGTAAAAAATTCTTGTCTTGTGGACATCACTAATGTTCTTTGAGGAACTAATGCCCTTGAGAACAAAGGGTTTCTCTTCCTACAAAAATAATATAACGAGTATTATCGAGTCCTAACCCTTACCTAACCATACTAGATCATATAATTGACAATAAGACATTCATATAGTCTTTAACCCCATCAACAAATAATGATTCTTGTTACAATAACTAAAGAGTAAACTAGATCATTAATAGCGAAGCTAATATGTTCTCTCAAACATTTTTTCTAAGAGGTAATCACAAGCCACATCCAACGTTTATATATCCAATAGAGGTGGGCGTGAATCGGATTGGTTCAGTTTTTCCTCTAACCAAATTAATTTATAAAAATATTGTTTGGTTTTTTGTCGCTTTAAATGGAATCATGTGGTTTAGTTTTAGATTTTTTTCCAAACCATAAAATTTTAAATTGGTTCAGTTTTATTTACAAATTAAACCATATTTTATTTTGTGATAAAGAATATTTTCTTAACATGTAGTAATATATGAGCATTACTAAATTCATTTAATAATAACATGTATTAATATCATACAAAAATAGATAAAGTCAATAACTAAGTAACTAAAAAAATTTTAAATGTGTAATATAACTAATTTATTCCTTAAGATAGTATATAATATAAAATTAGAGTAAGCTTATATACATATTTGCTAAATTACGATCATAAAATTTAGTGCAATACTCTTAAATATAACATTTAAAAAAAATCGCAAATATTATATCTGAAATAATTACTTCTAAAATAGGTTTCAAAAATGAGGACGTGGTTTGTCACTTTAGTGTAAAAAAAAATTCCAAAACCGAAGGTGCAGATTTTACCACTTCAAGTAATCCTATCGTCCTTTTTTTTTTTTTTACTTTAACATCCATCGTCAATGTAAAAAGCAACTTATGAGACAAAAATATAAAAAATTAAGACATCTACTTTAATTTTTCATCTACAAACTCGATCTGTTTTTTTTTCTTGTTTGTAGGAAGAAGAAGAAGTGTTTGTGCAGAGTGAAAAGGAGGGATTTAAACAAATACATTGAGATCTAAGCATTTTCTCAACGATTAATCAATTTTGGTATTTTTTTAAGAAAAAGTTAAAGTTTTTTTTTAATTAGTGTGTTTGATATTATTATTTGAGGAAAATGTTGCTGTAATGTTATATTTTGTAGAAAATTTTACTGCTTATTGTTAGATTGTAGTATGTTAGATATGATTTATGTATATCTCATAATATGTAACATGTAATATTAATTTTTGTGTTAGTTTGAGAATACTTTGTTATGACGAATTTAATATTATTTGTAAATATTAAATTGAAAATATTATCTATGTTGCTATAAAAAAATACTGTGACGCAAATTTGTAATATCTAGTATGCGAAATAATTTTTACAATGTTATTAATTAAATTTGCAAATTTTTGTTGGGAAATAATGGGAAACAAATTAAAAGTAAAAATGATATGGAATTTTTTATATTTTTCGGGGGCTAATTTTTACAATGTTATTATCGAAAATTGTTATTTTTTTAAAGCTCATAATTTATATATACCGTGGATAGAAAAACAATGGCTAACTATGTGAAATTGATGATCTAATATTGTGACTAATAACTAGGGGTTATAATATGATAGGGATTCGGTGAAGAAGTTGAAAATGAAGAAAAATATCAATTACAATGAATTCTTATAAATAATATACTAGAGAATCAGAGTTAATCCAACCGAAGTGGGGGTTGAGATAATTCACAAACATCCTGTGTTTCATGGGGGTAGTACATGTTATGCGTTGACGGCAATTAAAGATGATGAAGACTTGAAAATTTCATTGAAATAGTTGAATCATATGAAGATTGTGACATACAACAATTGTATATCAAAATTTCTGATGATTTGGGAGGCTCCTTTATAAGGTAGACATTTGATACAAGTAATTAGCCACATTTGTCACATGACATTACAAAAATGCAGCCCAAGCTATCAACATTTAAACTCTCAATTTCAACCCTAATGAAGTCATTGATGAAGATGAAATAGATAGAGTATTTACTCTAGTATTATAACGACCAAACACATGTGATCCGCACATGGTTCGTTTGGGAGTAGAGACTACAACTAACATCGATGTAGGAATGGGTGTTGAGGAGGAGAGTATCGATAACGAGGAGAGTTTTGATGAGGAAAATGGGGAAAGTGAAAATGATGGAGATGCTGTACTTGAAGAAGACTCTCTAACCATACATATGTACTCAAGACAGGCAATATATCAATTAGAGTAGGCTAAACCACCAGGTATGGCAATTAGAGATCCTGTTCTACACTACAACATTGGTGCTAATGATGGTTACATTTATTTCGAGTAGGAGCAAACTAATATTTGCAGTGGTTTGAGCAGTAGTGACGATTTCTACAAAGGCATGAGATTCAGAACGAAAGCAAATGTGATTCAAGCAATGAAGGCTTACCATGTGAGGAACCATCATAACTTCACTGTTGTAGAGTCTAGTCTATTGCTGTGGTCTGTTTATTATTTAAGAAGAGACGACGGTTGTAAATGAAGGCTTTGGGCCCGAAAGAAGAAGTTGAAGGGCATGTTTGTAGTGATGAGATTCGATGGTCCACACACATGTAATAACCTGTTGATTAATCAAGATCACCCATAGCTTGATTGCAATATTCTTGCTAGCCAATTTGTAAATCTTGTTAAGGATAATCCTGATATGAAGGTAGCGGAGCTAACTTCTGTTGTCAAATAGGAATTTGGCTATAAGATCAATAGGAGACGGGTTTGGGAGGGGAAGAAATGGGCTATCGAGCATGTGTATGGGAATTGGGAGAAGTCTTACAATGAACTTTCTAAAATTCTAAGTGCGATAGAAAATACAAATCCCAGAACACGAATTAATTGGGGGTGGAGCATATTAACTACCCCCAGGGTGTTTACTCTGAATGGGTATTCTAGGCATTTGGGTCGTACATTGCAGTGTGGAAATTCCTTAAACCAGTTGTTACCATTGATGCAACTTTTTTGTATGGAAAGTACACTCACATGTTGCTAATTGCTTATGGCATTAATGGCAACAACCATATACTTTCGCTGGCATTCTCTCTGGTTGATCAAGAAACGGTAGAGACATGAGGCTGGTTTTTGAGAAAATTGAAGAAATATATTGTTGGCGACCGTATAGGTCGTGAAATTGTTTGCCTCATATTGGATAGACACGCGGGCATCAAGTCGGCAGTTGAAGAATAATTCAATGGATGGTGCCCTCCATTTATGGTGTGGCGATTTTGTTTATGGCACCTTACAAGTAACTTCAATTCGGCACATAAAAACATGCAATGCAAGAGGTTGGTTACATATGCCGAGTTGCAAGCACAATCTTGCAAGTTGAATTATGTGATGGAGTAGGTAGGGATTATTAAGCCTGATGCATTAGACTAGTTTGATGATGTGTCATTGGATATGTAGACGTTGGCTCATGACAGTTGCTATCGGTTTAGGTGTATGACCTCTAACATTGTTGAAAACTATAATTCTATGTTGAAGGGGGCTTGGAGGTTACTTGTGATTGCTTTGGTGAAAAAGACATTTTACAACTACATGAGGTACTTTGTCAAGAAGCATTCAAAGGCTTTGAAGAATATGGCAAAGGGTAGAATTTTCACTAAATATGTAACCTAGAAAATCAATAGAAGGAGTTCATGAGCCAACAACCACAAGGTCATCAACTATAGTAGGTAGGATAGACTTTTCAAAGTGCTCACCAGTGGGTTAAGGGGAAGGGGCCAAATGTACATTGTTGACTTTACCTACAACACATATAGTTACCAAAAGTGGCAAATATACATAATTACATGCTCCCATGCCTATGCAGTAGTTGCTTCACTAGGGCTCGATATGACACACTCGATACTTGATTATTACAGATGGACGCATTAGGAGCTCACATATAGGATGCACTTTATGCTTATAGGCAAAGAGTTGGATTGGGAGCTGGTATACTTCCCGTCACTTCACTTAAGAGGAGACCCTGCATGGAAGAAGGAAAAACTGAGGCGAAAAAGATATCACATGAAGATGGACATTAGGGAGTGTCCAAATCAAATCACATGTGAACTTTATCAAGTAAGGGGGCATAATAGAAGAATGTGCCCATGTTGACATGGTAATGATAAATGATGGATACCAATACACATTTCATGACGTTCCACATTGCATTTGTGATGCTAGCATCACCTTTTCCCTTGTGTAACTTAGGTGAACACTTGGCTACTTCATCATCTTTGTTTTAACATAGTAGAAGGGAGATCCTTCATATTTTACATTTATATTTACAGTTTTGTAATTTATTGAGACATTTGTTAATTTGTTTTCACATATTCAAAGTTATAATATTGTATATGCATACATTATGTGTGTAATGAGCAAATGCTAACATTGTTTGTCAAAGAAAATGTGTAGAAATTCATTACAAAATGTTAAAATACATCAACTTGATTGTTCAAATGAAACATATACATATGTAATGAAAAAAAAATTATCGATTCCTATCCTATCTTATCTCCTTCCCTTGGTGAATTGTCTAACTAGCTGGGTAACGACGTTGGTTAGTTCCCGAGATGGCCTTGGACATGGAGTAGGAGGAGCTTTAGACTCCTGTGTTGGATGCTGTTGAGGAGTATCATTGAATGCTCGCCAAGGCATGAGACTCCACTCTATAAGCTGAGTTGATGACTTACCTTGGTATATAGGTTGTTTTCTAAAACGTTTCTTCTGTAGAGCTAGCGGTGTTAGAATAGGACCACTTACAAAATGCCGATGTGGTGTCTCGTATATGTTGAAAATCGGTCTTAAGCTATCATACATTACATCGAAATCTATTATGAACTGTTGGTCCTGTATTGGATTTTATTGTGTCTTACCCTAATTTTGGGGCAGTTGACATCTCGTTGTCCTTTGCCGCGCAGGAATCAGTTGTGCCTCCACCTCCACCTCCTGGGTATTCTACTGTTGTGCCTACGAGTACAGAGTTACCCCCTTGTGGCGATGCATGAAATGAAGACCTTGAGCAACTATTCTCATGGCCATGTCTAGATCCAACGATAAGCAAATTTATCTTAACATTTCAACATTCAAGTATGAACAAAACGTAAATTAAGTAAGTAATGGTTATGCAATTATTCACTTAAGGAGTGTTGATGTAAATTATACTTACCAAAAATCTAAGAACAGCCTCCGTACATCCAATATATCATCGGTTGATCAATCCATACCACTGCATGTAATCATCATGCACACCACTAGGGACCTCCATGTGAACCACTCGATTGACTCGCTGTTCCCACATGTGTATATACATTGTATGCTAGACCAACCAATCAACATCAATCCTCCCTCGCAGGTCGATTTGATAGAGCTCTTGCTATGTGTTTACTAATTGTAGGATATATTGGAACCCACCAAACTACTTAGCCACTCGGTCGAGGAAATGCCACTCAACAATGTGGAAACATATTAGTGACATCTGAGCCGTCCAAATGTGCATGCTGCCTTTACAAAAATCAGGTAGGAGATTAATTACATTCTCATCATATAACTCCCATTCCACTTGAAGGATAGGAAATTAAATTCAATGTATCCGATCAATATGATGAATTAGAAAAAAAAATAGGTTACTTAAATACCTATGCCATGTTCTGCCTGTTAAACACATCCTAATATGTACCGACAACATGGGTCGAGTGATATTGAGTGTGCCTCCTCGTGTTCTAATGTGCCACCAATAGATTTCCAGATTCTATATATAGTTCGTGTTGGCTTAGGGGTGTTATGTGGGAAAATTTATCCTAGGCCCACACCTGTAGGAGAATGTTAACCCCTCCAATCTCATGTGCTAATGGCAATGACACGACATAAGTTGGCGATATAACCGGGCTAGACATGTGAGCCCCTAGCTATACATCCTAGCAATATCGAAATGCTTCAATAGAGGTAACCACATCGTATGGATAAGGTCGCTGGATTTATTGGCAAAGATAAATCCCCTCAGCAGCCACATTATGCATGTACGCATATATTGATGGATTTGCTCAGCATCGACGTTAGGTGATAGCATCCAGAACATATCACGGAGCCACGTCATGTTAATGCAATCCCCCTAATTGTTAAGCTTCGGCCTCGCCCCTTGCAATTGTTCACATGTCGTAGCCCAATCTAGGCAACTACTCCCTATAACTGCCCGATCATCAACGAGAAGTCCTAATCGGATCTCCACATCTTACAGGGTAATAGCAAACTCCTTTGTTGGCATGTGGAATGTGTGTGTCTCTAGCCTTCGTCGCTTTACCAATGTTGTAATCATGTGCTAGTCTAATGGAATGAACGGTAGGCGGGTCGCACCTTTAAATCCTACGAAATGTAGGTATGGCTCCATTCGAGGAACAAGGGGGATGGTGCGCTCGTCACAATGAAGTGACAACTTATGGCGTCGAATAGAGAGGGTTGATTGATCCTATAATGATAACAAGTGAAATGTTATATTATTCGTAATGCAATATAAACTAATCAACAAGTAAAAAGTCATTTAATTCTCCATCCTAGATGGCATGTGATCGATGTCCCTCTTACTGCATCAAAACTGAAAGATCAAAGGGTCTAAGTTCCATCTATTATGTAAATATATATATATATATATTAAAAAAATTAGTATATGTTACCATTAATACCAAAATATTAATTAACGACTTATTAGTGATTATTTACTGTCTAATTAACAATTAATTAATAACAACTAAACTTTACACTTACTTTTATAGTAATAGATAAAGATATTACATGTACAATTAATACCAAATTTTTTTAGTAATTAATTTCATGAAGATTAGTTAGTGACATATCAACAATTAATTATTATTAATTAACTATCAATTAATAACAACTTAATTTTACAACTATTTTCACACAAAAAAACACAAAAACATATATATATTACATTTACAATTAACATAAAATTTCTCACTAATTGTACTTAATGATATATTAACGACTATTTACTCTTAGTTAATAGTTAATTAACAATGACTTAATTTTATAACAACTTCTACAATAACAAACAAACATATTACATTTACAATCAACACAAGATTTTTCACTACTTAATTTTCTAATAATTAATAAATGATATATTAATGACTAATTATTGTTAAGTAATGGTTAATTAACAACATCGTAATTTTACAATTACTTGTACAAAAACACACAAACATATTAAATTTGCAATCAACACAAATTTTTTCTCTAATTAAGTTTATAATAATTAATTAACAACATATTAATAACTACTTAATTTTATAATTAAGTAGTTATAATTAACAATTCATTAACAACTACTTAATTTTATAATTAATTGTATAAAAACATAAAAATATTTTACATTTGTAATCAATGCAATTTTTTTCACTAATTAATTTTTTAACAATTAATTATTTACATATGAACAATTAATTACTACTAATTAATAATTAATTAACAATAACTTAATTTAACAACTACTTTTACAAAAATATATTATGATAACACACAAAGATAATTCATTATAATTAATACAAAGGTTTTTCTTAATTATTTTTCTAATGATTAAATAATAACTAATTAAGTATTAATTACTTCATCATTAACGATTAATTTTATAATAATTTTCACAACTACAAATTAAGACATTTCATTTACCAATAATAATAATTTTTTTTTACTAAATCATTTGCTAATGTTAATTAATGGTATATTAACAACTAATGGATTATTAATTAATGATTAATTAATAATTACTACTACTTCAATAAAAATAAAGGAGTACAAATAATTGCACTTACTTTTTTATGCATTCATACAAAGTAATATAATAGCAAAAAAGAAAATATTTTTTCTCCAAAAACACATACTAAAATCTTGTTTTGCCGAAGAAGTTGAAAAATATTTTTTAGATATTTTTACACACGTAGTTTAATAAGCTAAACCTGCATAAACAAAAATTGAGAAAACAAAAATTTTTAAACTGTGAAAAAGAATGAAACTTGCAAAGGAAATTCAAAGGTGTAAAAATGAACACATGGATTGAGAATTTATATTTATATCACAAACTGTTGGTGCAATTTTTTTTTCTATGCATAGGAAATCACATGTGATATTGTATAAATTTACTGTATCAATTTATAATAATTTTTATAGGTTTGCAGTATTACTTTGTAATAACTTTTATAAGTTTGAAGTATAGGTTTACGGGATTCCATCACGATAAAAAAAATATTCTATGCTTGAAGGTACGAACGAGGTTCGTGCCTTTAGTTTTGGAAATTGTTTTTACACTAAAGTCGTAAACCGCATTTGCACCTTCAAAACCTATTTTAGGAATAATTATTTTTGGTACAATATTTGCGGAATTTTTTTTCTTAAAAATGCTATATTTAAGAATGTTGCCCATAAAATTTAAATACATATATATATTTTTTAATAAATATAAACTAAAAATTCTTTTAAATATTATGTGACAACAAAAGGGTTTTTTTTTTTTAATTATATGAAAATATTATTACGTTTTTTCAAAATAGTTTGGTTTGGTTTTATGGTTTTGTTCGGATTACCTCTCTAAATCAACTATAAATTTTTTATTTGGTTTGGATTGAAAATTTTTCAAATCAAATTGCAAAAGAAAAAAAAAACATATTTTTAGCTTCGTTTGGCTCAGTTTATAAATTGGTTCAATTCAATTGGTTTTTCTTTTTTCCCACTCCTAATATCTAATTCCATAACGAAAAAGAATCAATTAGTCAAGTAAAGGAAACTAGAGTACTAAAGCTAAAATTAAGACTTAGAAAATAAAGATGCCTTAAGGTGGTATAAATCATTTATCTAGTTTAGCACACTAGCACTTACGAAGAATAAAAAATAAAGGTTTGAGAAACAACTTATTTCACACATATACTAGCTATGAGACTCGCTACAGTCTATCTATAGGTTTTATGTTCCCACTTCCCTCCAAGCTTGTTTTAACTTGCTCCAAAGCAAAGATGTTCAAATTTAATGCTTCAAAAATATGTGGAGTAATATCATCCAAGCCATCCCAAGCTAAAGTAGTATAAATCACAAAATTTGTTCAACAATTTTATTTTACCATCGTAGAGTAAAAATATATAATGGGAATATTTACTAAATGCGTTTGTAGATGAAGAAAGAGTGAAGTGAACTAGAATGTTTTAAGTGATTAGAACAATTTCTCAAAAACCACATAAGATGTTGTTTGAGTAACATAAGAAAAAAACAATATTCAGGTCAATTGACCATCTTTTATGATTTTACTATATTATATTATCAACATCATTGGTTGGCAAAATAAAAAAATTATTACTTACACTTGTCCACTTAGAATCTTCCCATTTTAAAGGACTTATTGTCAATCATGGTGAATATTGAATATGATTACCATAAAACTTAAAAGATGCCTTGTTTTTTTATACAAGGTGTAAATTTTGAACTTGATTACATCTTGGATATGTTAAAAGGCATGTGAAACCCAAGAAAATAAATAAAAAATGAAAATGATAAGGTCGAGGCAAATAAAAGTAAAAAAGGTTTAGTAAAGGGGGTAAATGTCATTTGTTAAAGAGAATATAAAAGGGCTATATACTAGTCATTTTAACTCTTTTTCAGTTTCTAAACTATGGTACCCTTAGAGTAAGGAGAAACCCTAGGAGAAGAAAACAATTGTTACACTATGTACTCTAACAAAATTCCATACAATAAGTATACTGATTAACAATTCCTATTCGCCATTTATGTGCATATGATATGATTTAAGGTTTTTTTTTTATCTCACTATAGAACAACTTGTTATGAGAAAGGGTTATGATAAGAATTCGATCATTGAAGCAAATCTATATAAGAAAGTAGTTCAATCTGAAGTAATTTAGCGTTTTCATATTGTAAATACCATGAATTAAGATCTAGAAGTGTTGGATTGCATCTAGGGTTGGAGTAGATTGAAAATTGGTGAATTAAGAAGAGGGTTTGAATTGGAACAGGAAGGTACACAATCAAGTACATGCCTATGTATTTGCCCATGCTATTTAGAAGAGGAAAAATGATTTGGGAGGTTTATGGCCAAGTACACGCTTATGTACTTGCTTGTATATCTATACACAGCTACGTATCTACTCATGTACTTGTACACAACCAAGTATTTAGTGAAAGGTAACGGTTGATGCACCCCTAAGCTGGTGCTCAACATTTCTAGTGGGCTTATGTGGTAGCCCCCGAGGTAGTTGGGTTAAGGACATAAGAGATCTCAATAGCAGTAAAACTATCATTGCCAAAGTCTCTAGTGAAATATTAAGGTAGAAGAATGGGAAGGGAGAAGTGGAACAACAAGAGAAGAGGAGGAAAAGGAAGAGGAAAAAGGAGCCGACGGGAGAAAGAAGGAAAAGAATGAGAAAGTAAATGTAGGGGAATGTTCGGTGTATGTGGAGATGGGTGTATGTAACGATAGGTGGTGTGTGTGTAAGGATGTGTATGTAAGTGTGTGTAGTGGTGTACGGAATGTAGGAGGATATATGTGTGCGCGTGTGCGGTGATACGTGATGTGTGTAAGGATGTGTGAATATGTGTGGGAAAGGAAGAGACGAGTGTGTAGGTGTGTGAGTATGTGGGTATGCGTATTGAAATGGTGTGTGGTTCGGATATGTGTGTGTGTGTGAATGAAGGTGTGTATGTGTGTGTGTGTGTGAATGATGGATGTGTATGTGGGTGTACGTGAATGATGGATGTGTGTGTGTGAATGAAGGTATGTGGTGTATATGATGGTGGTTATGATGTATATGGAGATGTGTGTATGTGTTGGTGATGATGTGTGGCGTGTGCAAAGGTGTGTGTATGTGTATGAGATAGTGTGTGGTGTGTGAGGGTGTATGTATGTGTAAAGAAGGAGGAACCATGTGTGTGTAATGCTTGTGAGTATGTGTGTATGCGCATGAAGTGGTGTAAGGTGTGCGGTATGTGTATGTGGTATATACGAAGTGTATGTGTATGGGATGATATGTGGTGTGTGTGAGAGGAGTGTATGCATATGGATGGTGTGTGGCGGGTGCTATTTATGTGTGTATGTGTGGATGCCATGTAGCATGTGAGGGTATGTATCTATGTGGAAGGTGTGGGATGTGTGGAGTATGTGTGTGGGTATATGAAAGGTGTGGGGTGTGCGGTACTAATGTGTATATGGATGGTGTGTGGAGTATGTAGCATGTGTGTATATGAATAGGAGACGTGTGGTGTGTGGATAAGTTTATATGTATAAGGAAGGAGTGGTATGTGGGGGTATGTATGTGCGTGTGTGAAATAGTGTATGGTGTATAGACATGTGTGTGTTTAAGTATGGAAGTTGAGGATAATGTATGTGGGATATTTATGTATGAGTATGAGATGATGTGTAGAGTGTGAACATGTATGTGTGGGTATGGAAGGTGAATGTAATGTGTGCGAAGTATGTGGGTGCGTGTGTGTTGGTGGTGTAAGGTGTATGTGGAATATATGAGTGAGTGTATAAGATGATGAATGGTGTGGATATGTGAATATGTATATGGGAGGTGTGTAATGTGTGTGGAGTATGAGGGTAAGTATGTATTTGTGGTGTGAGGTGTAAGTGGAGTATGAGTGTATGTGTATGTTGGTGGTGTGGAACATGTGTGGAGTATGTGTATATGTATGTACTAGTGGTGTGTGTGTCCATATAGAATTGAGGAGAAAAGAGGATAATAACATGTAGTTATCGGTGTGTGTAATTTAGTGTATGGCATGGTTGTGTGTATGTATGTATAGGTGTGTGCGTGGTGTGTGAAGTGTGTATTTATATGGATAAGAATATGTGGGTGTGTGTGCACATGGTGTATGGGGAAGGTTGGTTTATGCATAGTGATGGAAGCAATGATACGTAGGAAGATCATTCCTTTCGGAACCTTGTATCGGAATCACATTGAAGAAGTGTTCAACGTTTGAATCTTGTTTTCCTAAAGTTCCTTAAGGAGGAGACTTCACGCTTTGACATCAAATGCAAGATGAGCAGAATACACATATTAGGAGCTAGAAGGCTACCAAAGTCAAGTGGAGATGCAGCTTTCTATGATTGGGTTGAGGAAGCATCGCAGAAGGCACTGATTTTGAGAGGAACGCAAAGGGGTTACCAGCTGGAATCGCTCGACTCCGGTTGGGACTACGACAACCTTAAACAGGTGAGTGAGAACTTAATGATATGCTACCATGTTGTGTTGTATGATGATTTGCTATGCATGTGAAATTGTTGTTTGTTGTGTTTGAAATTGATTGTGATTCTTGCTGAGTTAAGTCATAGTGGGGATTGATGAGTTAGGGAAAAAGTCATAAAGAATATAGTGGATGGTATGGTTTGAGCGTTTAGATGTCATTACCTTAATGATAGCACCTAGCGCTATATTGCTAGTGCTATAACCACAAGCCTAACCTATGATTTAAAATTGTTTTCTTCCAAATCAAACCAAAACACAGAAACCTAACTTTTCCTTCTAGAGCTACCGAGCAGGTGTGTTTAGTTGGAATAGGATTTATAGATGTCATTATGTACACATGTCAGAGTCGGTTCTTGAATGTGTATATATACTTAGGTAAACTTATTTCCCTATTATATCTACACAATACACTTATGAACCTAATAATATAAATCATGAGTGAAATCTTGATTTTACAACTCAACGACCATATTTTCTTGCCCCTTTAAGTACGTAAGGGAAAGTGTCTAGTAAATTGTCCCTAATTAAAGATGTGTCACGAATATATAAATATATATATGTGTGTGTAGATATGTATATATATATATATATATTATACACAAATGTCTTGAGGACATCAAAAAGGAAATACGAGATGACCTTGTTGGCTCTCGAAAGTGTGAATAATAGAGCACTTGAGAAGTGCGGTGACATAGAGGTGTTAGAGATGATGATTGTAAATCAACCCTGAGTGGTTGGTTTGACATTTAAGAAAAATGACACAGAGGTGTCAGATATGATGATTGTATATCAACCTCGAGTGGTTAGTTTGACATTTAAAAGAAATGGCACAGAGAGGTGTCGAGTTAATTTAACCTGTTGTAAAATTGGATAAGTTTATGTCTACGGGTTCTGGGTTCAATGTCTATCTTAAGTGATAAGAAAGGCATGATCTATGCTTCTTGTGATGAGTGTGAAATGAAATGCTTGATAGTTACTTCATTGTTTGAATGAGAATTGATTGTGATTATCTATGTTGTTTGATCACCTTAAATCGATTAATTGAGGAAGTGGACTTGATTAAAACTAGACACGCATTTTCACGAGACATTGCACGACATTGAAGGCCATCACTGCTACGAAATGTGTCAGAAGTGATCAAGAGGATCGCTGTTCCGCCAAGTGCAAACTAAGCGATTAAGGGATTGTCACGCCTTGACGGTTTTGAGTCTGGCCTGTCCTTGAGGGATTTGCTCCGTCTAGTGTAGAGAGGTACGAGAGTGTTCATTATTGAGTTAAGAAAATATCATAATTAATAAAGTGACAAGATAAATAAACCGGGTAATGACCTGGGCACTGATGGTGGCTTCGGAATCTCCAACCTAAGGTCAAGGGGGGCGTAAACCCTAGACTTCACGTCGGTTACCGAAAGACCACGTGAGATGCTGCATTCATATAGTTGCTCATGCATAGTATATGTTTTGATAACTTAATTTCATATTGCTTGTGTATATGTAGCATTGAAAGTATTACCATCTCATTCACTAAGCCATAGTGTGCTCACCCCTCACAGACTCTTTTGCAAGTAACGATTTTGAAAGCTCGAGATGAGATAAGATGTGAAGTATCGAGAGTTTCTAGAAGACTAGAATGATAAAGTAAGAATTGTGAAGGATAGATTGTTTAGATGAAATGTTAGGACCCTTACGTAAATAGAATTTAAAATTGAGAAACCTAAGATTTATCCTATTTACTAATTAGTAGGGGATATCGATTCTCTACGATCATGGCTGACTATGGAATACGAGATTCATAGTTGTATTTTATTATATAATTATATGCAATATGACTAGTTATGAATGTAATTAACTAGTTAGAGTTTTACGATTTTTGACTTGTAAGACGGTTATCATGTAATGGGTGTATACGTGTCATGATAATCTTAGTGGAAACTTCTAAACCTCTTTTTAGGCGTGACACGTGCATTAATGGTCTTTCGATTTCCTCTCTGCTATGTGTTGTAAATGTGGCGTCATAGCTTTAACCTACTCTTCATCGGATGCAAGGGATCACGAGGAGCGATGCACATCCCTTCCTATTCATCTTGGACTTCCATGATCTTGATTTTCTTAACTACTCACCTGATTGGTCAAGCAGAAAACACTACAGGATACGAGTTCTTTTCATCAAAACATAAACTTACCACATCTAGGTGTATTCGCTTCATATGTACAAAATTGTTATCGTTTACTCAATATTAGTTTAAAGGACATGCAAAACTAAAATCTAAAACAGCCGATTCCAATGTAAGGCAATTCAATAAATGCTATAGTGCCAAAATCCTAAATGCGTGCGACTCCTGAATGAGCATTTACAAGAAAGTTGGCTTTGAAAGAAGGAAGAATGAGATCTTCTTGATATAATAAAGGCCTCATTATTTCCTCTTACATGCACTGAATTCGAGTTTTGGAAGGCAATCATGGGCTTGCACACTTTAACCGTATCCAAATATTTTGGAGACAAGACATCCATCTCATAAGAAGGTTTAATAAGGTTGTAAGCTGGTCATCTATGCTTGAACATATTACAATTTTCAAGAATCTCCATTTTTCTCCATAATGAGTTTGGTGATACGACATACAACTTTAATGACAAAAACAACGACACCATATACTAGGATAAATAAACCGAAAAGGATTCCTTAACTGGTGCAATATTATATTCGACTGTCTGTTCTACCTTATAATATTAAAATGACTCAAAGAGACATTTGAACCTTATATTTACGTGCTAAATTAAGATGACATGTCCCCGTCTCCCTTAGCAAAGAGTAGTGTCTGAATCAGCGACGAGAGGAATCAAATCCGAAAATGAAAAATCAATACCTTCAATAATCCATCATCCCTGTAGTTAAAAGCAGAGAAACCCACCACATAACTAAAAGCAGACGGAGAACCCTGTATGAGATGCAATGGTGCCAGAGAAGCGGTTAATTCATAAAAGAAAAGCAGCCTTGCAATGTTTTATTGCTATCTTGTGTCATGTGCTTGTGCATATGTATACCAACAAAGTTGGAAAAATATATGAGAAAGCACATAAGTACCTGCTCTAAGACTCTTTTTGAAGTATAGCAATGACGCAAGTTCATTGCACCTTTGAAAGGCTCCCTGCATGCTTTACCCTATTTTGGGCAAGAACACTCATTTTCTAGTTGAAAGCAAAGATTTCAATGTTGATGCCTCAAAGTTTATAACCTAACATAAAGCGAAACGCTTCTCCCATAGTTTTATTAGCTAGTATACAACATGAGTTCCTAATGACAAAAATTAGTAGAAGGGATTTGTTTGCGGCAAAGAACTCGAAAGGCAATTGAAGATATAAATGAATTATCTAGTTGCATAATCAGATGCAGAACTAGCACTATTGAAATCTCTGCAATTAGAATGGAAGCGATTGCTTACCTCGACGAAAGTCTCATTTGCTCCATAGAACGTACAGTTTATCACCTGCTCGAGTAAAAGAGTCTCGTCTTGTGGACTATGATGCCCTTGAGAACAAAGGCTTGCTCTTCTTGCAAAAATGATGTAATAGGTATTGCCATGTCTTAGCCCTTACCTAGCCATACTTGATCAGAACATTGACAAGAAGTCATTCATACAGTCCTTAACCCCATTAACAAATCTTTTTACCATAACACAAAACTAGAGAGTAAACTGGATCATCGATAGCAAATTTTTTGAGATGTAATCACAAGCAGCATCCAACATTGATATATCTAATTCAATAACCAAAAAGAATCAATTAGTCGAGTAAAGGAAGCTGGAGTACAAAAGCCAAAGTTAAGACTTAGAAAATAAAGACGCGTTGAGATGGTATACACCATTATCTAGTTTAGCACACATGCACACGCGAGGAATAACAGAGAGTGAAGTGAACTAGAATGTTTTTTAAGTGACCAACTCAATTTCTCAAAACCAAACAAGATGCAGTTTGAGTAACATAAGAAAAAAATAATATTCAGGACAATTAACCATGTTTTATGATTTCACTATATCCTATTATCAACATCATGGGCCAGCAAAATAAATAAATTATTACTTACAGCTGTCCACTTAGAATCTTCCCATTTGAAAGGACTTATTGTCAATCATGGTGAATATTGAGCAGGATTACCATAGAACTTAAAAGATGCCTTATTTTTTTATACGGGATATGAAATTTGAACTTGATTACATCTTGGATATGTGAGAAGGCAAGTAACTCAACAACCACTAGAACCTAAGCATCCTTTGAACATTTTAAGGTCAGGAGTTCAGCATTAGGTACAATTGAATTATTAATTTTGACTATAGTTCTATAGCAGAGGAGGATTTTTTTTTTTTTTTCACATTTGTCGTTCCACCGAAGTTAGGTAAAAGGGAGAAGCTCCAAGTTTCCGAGTTTTGTCGTAGTTGTATTATCTCGGCTAAATGATTCGATGTCACTGATGGAGAGGACAGAGAAGGTTCAGATGCAGTAATACCTTAAAAACAGCAACACCAGCAAGCATAACAACATGTAGGTACATCATGGAACCAACTCCTTAGGGAATCATTGTAGATCTCTTGCTACAGGGGACAGTTTTCCTATGGAGCATGTTATATGTGCAACAAAATCCACAAGAGTGAAAAAAGAAATTTATATCACCAGGTTAATATATATATTCCAAACCTATCCATCAAGAAGCAATCGCAATAATTTCCTATAATCTAACTTTAATAATAATTACATTCTAATATAGTTCTGCTAAACAAAAATGCAACTAAGTTGTTTAAAGAAATTCTAAAAGAAAAAGTATAGAAGCCATCCTAAGGGTTTTTCATGTAGATGGGAGAATCAAGACTAACCACTAAGTAGACCTCATGGTGGGGCATATCGTCTTATCAAATCTGCATAAATGAAGAAAAAATTAAAAAAAAAAAAAACAATACAAACAAATTTCACCAGCATAAGTAAAAATAATATATATTGCAACCTGAGTGAAATTAATATATTATCGCAAAAAGCTTTCTTATGGTTCTATTTTCACCATCATATTATAAAAAGCTATCACATACATCTTTACTACAAATTGGAAGATAAAAAGAACTGACAAGTTTCAATCGACCTAATCACTACAAAGATCGCTAAGCATATACAGCAATAATCTACATACATCTCAGACGAACCTAGATTCATTGTTGCCCTTGTAATATGTGAGTCCTTGGTAGTTGTGCAATTTCAATAGTTTAAATGAACGAAACTTCTGTAAATGCCGAATATAACATGCTGTTAATTAACATTATACTAATCACCATTATTATAAAATTTCTTAGATAAGCCAGATCCATCATCATCCGCAATAAGCTCAATTTGTAACTTAATTGTTGAATCTATCTATGTCTATTAAAGTACATGTGATGCTCTTGAATTCCAATGTTCTTGTAAGTATGGAAGCTTCCTTCAATTTTATTTTGTTTAAATGTTTTCTTTCTCACACTTTGAAACCACTATAGTATTGACAATTCACTACATATTCTATTTAAGTATAATATGTAAGACTATAATTACTAAATGGGTTTCTAAAAAATGTTTGATGGTTGTTGATCATAGAAACATGTAGTAAAAAAATAGGCAAAGATAAACTAGGTCTTAAGGTTTATAGGGTCCACAAAAGATACAATCCATAAGTAACAAGTCATAGAGTCATAGGCGGCTTCCAATAAATATCAGTACAACTGAAAATATAAAAACATAATTTAAAAGATAACAAATCTCAATCATTAAAATGTTCGATGTAGCCTATCTCCGTAATCTCATCCCATATCTCCTCTTTGGAGCCATAATCCATTGAGTTGTATAGTGGATTAATAAAATTCTCACTTAAAAAAAGGGGCTAGGGGGTAAAGTGGAAGTGAGCCATGAGGGCCCAGTACACTGTAACACATATATATACACACATGTCAAATGAGCATACAATTAATGCAGTAGTCAATCACTTCATTCAATTAATTATCTTAATTAAACACTCAGCACGGAAGTACTAATGACTCTAGACATTACAATGGGGGCAAGGGGTCTAATTCCATCGCAACAGGCATCAAGGGTTGACGAGAATGGTCAGACTCCACGTCACTGAAAATCATGTACTTAAGTAGTCTTGTCTAAGTGAATCCACTGTTATGTAGCCCAACTAATCACAATTCAACTATACCATATAGGTCGTCAAGACCTATATCTCCAAATTACATTTGGTATACTTTCTCTCCACTTACAGTAGCCATTATCAGATGTGTTTTCACTCATTAGCTACTTGCCGAGCCATCCTTGATGGCCTAAGCACCTAACCACTGTATCATCTCGAGGTATATGATTGTAGCCATAATTTAAATCTAAGGTTTGTTACTTACTAGCTTACGTAACCACGCATAAGTAGCAAAGAATTACTTAGTCAAATTGATTATTAGTCAAGTTTAATTTACTATCCCATCATGCAACACGCATGTTACTACATACCTAAAAGGTCAACATTTTCTAAGTCGCAATCCAAGTTCCAATTGAACTTATTGAGTTGGTTTTATGCATCAAAAGAAAATTATAAGCTAGTTGATTATTTTAAATGATTGAATCCTATTCTAGGTTTGGTTTAAGCTACTTAAGGCCTATACTAATTACAAGCCTAATTAAGGTCATCTAGGGATAATTAGCTAAAGTTAATAGTAGCTTGAACCATTTATGGTTTATTTAATTAAACCTAATAACATATTTGAATTTTAAATCTAATCGGATTTAATATCCAATTAAGATATTTGGATCCTTTAAGTATAGTAGACCCAATTATGTTTAGAATTAAACCCATTAGCCCTAATTGAATTAGTTGAATCCAATTATAATTACTAATTACAATTCAAGTTAGATTAGAATAATTCTATCTATTTTGAACCTATTATGTTTACTTGGTCTCATTAATTGTGTCTTTAAATCCAATTGATTTATTAAGTACCATTTGATTTCCATTTTTGGCCTTTATCTAATTTAGGGCCTTAATGGGTTTAGAGCCCACTTAACTTTACTGTATTTATTAGGACTCATTTAGGGTATAAACGCTAAACTTTAATGGGGCCAAGCATGTTTGGATCTTAGACCCATTTAAGTTTCACTGCAATTAAGTAAGCTTATTTTATTTCTTAGACCTAAGTATAATTTATTTTAATTAGTTAATTTGATTTAGGCCTTGAATTAGTTTGAGACCCAATCATGTTAAGGCCATTTAACGTATAAGCCTTAAAAATAAAATAGACATAATTACATTTTGAATTTGGGTTTTAAACCCATTTAAGTTATTAGGTCCACATTATTATGTTAAATTTTATTTCAGCTCAATTAGGATGGTTTAGTTAATTAAGCTCATTTAAGCACATTAGGTTTAATTTTTTAGGTCACCCAAGGAAGAGTAAGAGAGTGGTCCTTAAGCTTATTTTAATTAGGCCAACTTGTTGTTGGGTTGGCATTGACTTGATTTAATTAGACCATTATCCAACTAAATATTAACTCATCACAAATTAAGGTTTTAACTTTAAAGGTCATAACTTAGTTAATTTAAGTTCAAATTAAGTGAAACCAAAGTCATTTTTCTCCTCATACTAACACTACCTATTTTATCAATAAAGAAAAAAAAAACCTTGATTTTATTTTTAATTCTGAAAATTGGCATAAGAAATTAATTATAATTTGCCTATAAATTTGGAACTTTACTTGAAAGGTCATAAACTTCCATATTTTCATAAAGTTGCCTAAAGTTCAAGTTGCACAAAAATGTCGTGACTGTTTATAAATATCATAAATATCCTTTGCTTTTAAAAACCCTTAAATATTGGTAACCTCTTTTAAATGTTCCTAATCTACCTTAACAATTATAAATTTTCTTTAAACATTCATATCTTCCTTAAATATTTGTAACTTACTTCAAATAATCGTAAAAGTACACAATTTTTCATACCACTTAACATTCTTACAAAAATATTAACATTTTGAAATCTATGTTACATCTCGTAATTTCGTTCAAACTTTCCCACTTACTCTTAAATCTTACAACCTACCTAATATTACCGTAAAAACAAATATTTTTGTAAACCGTCACAAGCTCCGTGACTTTCGCAAAGAAGATAAGATAACGAATGTGATAAATTGAATTTTATGAAATATATTACTGAATAAATTTAGGAAGCAACGTACTTGAAATATCCGAATATAGATATATAAACGGATAAATGAAAATAATTGTAAAATTTAACTTTAGTTCAGGTAAATTAAATTAAAAGAATAAATTCTCGAAACATAATTTTAAAAAAATATTAGGTTAAATAATGAAATTAATTTAAATTATAAATCTAGGAAATTCAAATTAAAGTTTAGAACAAATATTTATCTACGGAATAATCAAATTAACCTAAACGTAAAATTTTGTAATAAATTGTTAAAGATATAATTTTTTAAGGGTATTTTCGTATGCGTGCGAGATATTAAAATAGAGGTATTTTTAAAATAAAATATAATTATAATATAATATATAAATATATATAACTATTAAAAAAAAAAAAAGCAGACGAAAGCCGCAGTAGGGACATGACCAACCATTATGTCGCCATCACGTCCTATCCTATCCGGCCCCTACCCCCTCTCTCTTCCCATTCTACTCTCTATCTCTTTCTTTCTTTTCTTTTTCCCTCCTTCTTCTTCTTCATCCGACCATGTTCTTCCTTTCCCTTTCTTTTTTCTTTTCTTCTTCTTCTTCTTCCTCTTCGTCCTTCTCCCAGAATCACAGCTCCCCTGCCTTCCCCTATCCTATGCCTTCCATCATTCGCCCTCCCATCACTCTCTCTTCCCTTCCCATTTCTCTTCCTTCCCTTCTCGACCAGCCACCATCCCTCTCTCTCGCTCGATCTCTCTCTTGTCGATCTCTCGATAACAACGCCGGCAACCACGATCTTAACGGCAACAACAGCGGTAGTGGGTAGCTGAGTGTATGGTGTGTGCGAGAGAGAAAGATGGCGATCATGGTAAGATGACCCCGATGACAATAGCCATGTGCGTCCATCACGTCGTTGGTGCCAGGTCTTCAGCCGTGTCCACGCGAGGAGGGGAGTTCAACAACAACAACGGCAAGCAAGTTCAACAACAACAATGACAACTACACGAACAGCCCTCGATAGTAACAACGATGGAAACGGCAAACGACGGCAACCGTGGTAACCACAGCCTTCAACAACAGCAACGATGGCCCCCAACCGCGACGACAACCCCAGCTACAACGGCAACAACAGCAACAACAAATGATGATCGTGGTGATGAATTGTCACAACGGTCAACAGCAACCTCGACAACAGCAGCGGCCGCAACGTCCGACGGCAACTCCGGTGGCAACAGCAACGGCAGTGGCAATGAAGGCGACGACAAACCCCAACAACAATAGCAACGACAGCAACAAGAACGACCTTCAACAACAATAGCAATGACGGTGGATGGTGTGAGAGAGTGTGTTTGTGTGTACGTGAAGAAGTGAGTGCAGGTGAAGAAGGTGTGTGGACATCTGTAGAGAGAGACCGTGTGTGTGCGTGTGTGTGAGGGAGGTGAAAGCTGTGTGATATTTGCTAGATAGTGAGGAGGAAGAAGAAAGGAGTAAGGGAAGGTGGGGCTTGGTTGTTGCCAGTGTTGAGAAGTTAGGATGAGGAGGAAAGGAAAATAGCCACGACGGCATGTAGCCACGTATGCGTGTGTGCGTGTGAGGAAAGAGGTGTATGCGAGTGTGTGTGGGTGAACGAAGGTGTGTATGAGTGTGTGGGTGTGCGTAGATGGAGGCCGTGAGTGTGTGTACGTATGTGGGGAAAGGGAGAGGCAAGTGTGTATGTACGTATGTGTATTGAAAGGATGTGTGGTGAAGGATGATGTGCATGTGGTGAAGGATGGCGAGATATGCGTGAGGATGTGTGTGTGTACATGTGAAGGAAGTGGGGGTGTGCGTAAATGGAGACCGTGTACGTATGTGCGTGTGAGTGTGTGTGGCTGTGTGCGTGGATGAGGAGGTGTATGTGTGTATGTGCGTGGAGGAAGATATGTATGTGTGTGTGGGAATGAAGATGTGTATGTGTATGTGTATGTGCATGAATGAGGAAGTGTATAGGTGTGTACGAGATGTAAGGTTGTGTATGTAAGTGTATGTGGTAGTGTGCGGAATGTAGAAAGATGTATGTATGCATACGTGTGTAGGGATGTGTGTGATGTATGTGAATGATAGAGTATAGTGTGTGTGTAGGAATGTGTGTGTATGTGTGTGGGTAAATGAGGAGGTGATGTAGTGTATGCGGAATGTGTGTGTGAATGAAGTGTGTATATGTATATGTGTGGTTGAGGGTGTATGATGTATATGTAAGGATGCGTGTGTGTGTTAGTGATGATGTATGGTATATGAAGGTGTGTGTTTGTGTAGAGGAAGAGCCAAGTGTATAATGCTTGTGAGTATACGTGTAAGTGCATGAAGGGATGTAGGGTGTGCGGTATGTATATGTGGGGGTGTGGTATGTGTGTGTATAAGGGTATGATGTATGTAGAGTGTATGGGTATGGGATGGTATGTGGTGTATGCGAGAAGGGTGTATGCATATGGATGGTGTGTGGTAGATGCGGTGTGTGTGTATGTGTGGATGCCATGTAGCTTGTAAAAGTGTGTGTATATGTATGAAAGGTGTGGGATGTGTGGAGTATGTGTATAGGAGCATGGATATGGGAAGTGTGTAATGTGTGTAGAGTATGTGGGCAAGTATGTATTGGGGGTATAAAGTGTGTATGTATATAGATAAGAAAATGTTGGTGCGTATGTGATGTGTGGGAAAGGTTGGTGTAGGTATGATGGAAGCGTGAGTGAGGATGAAAACTAGTAGAAAGCATGAGGAACTCGTAGGTGGAAATATCAACAAAGAAGAGAAGAAAGAAGAAGATACAAACCTTTAAGGAATGCTAAATCTCTCGGGTTATCCTACAAGTAGTTCGTTGGAAGATATTAGAGACAATTGGATAAATGAAAGGTTTAAAGATGCTTCATAGATGAGAAAAGCATCTATGATGGCGTAAATGGTGAAGGGAATGATTCAAGCAATATTCAAGATGATGGCCTGGGAGATATTTGGAATGAAATGGATTTTACAATGGAATGTTCAAAGGATGTTGAGGAAGATCATTCTTGGCCAAATACCCTAATGCAAGATCTTCAATTGTCCTTTCCAAGGATATCTTGCTTATGTGGAAGAAGGAATTACAAATTTGGCAAGTCAAAGACATTCCATTGCTCAACTTCTAGACAAGGAAAGCAGACAGTCGATCACAACAACTTGAGGTGTTAGAAGCACAGATTCGAAGAAAGTTCAACATTCGAATCTTGTTCACCTAAAGTTCCATAAGGAGGAAACTTCACACCTTACCATCAACCACAAGATGAGTAGAGTACACATATCGGGTGCTAGAAGACTACCAAAGTCAACTGGAGATGCGACTTTATGATTGGGTTGAGGAAGCATCGCAGAAGGATACTGACTCCAAGAGGAATGCAAAGGAGTTACCTACTGGGATCACTCAACTCCGGCTAGGACTACGACAACCCTAAACAAGTGAGTGGGAAACTTAATGATATGCTACTATGTTGTGTTGTATGTTGAATGCTATGCATGTGAAATTGATGTTTGTTGTGCTGCTATTGATATGATTGTTGTTGAGTTAAGTTATGCAATAGAGAATAACGAGTTAAGTAAGAAGTCATAAAGAAAATAGGGGAATGAATGGTTCGAGAGTTTAGATGTCATTACCTTAATGATAGCACCTAACATTATATCGCTAATGCTATAACCATAAGCCTAACCCATGTTTTACAAATCGTTTTCTTTCAAAACAAACCAGGACATAAAAACTTAGCTTTTCCTTCTATAGCTACCGAGTAGGTAAGCTTAGTTGGAGTAAGGTGTATAGGTATCATTATGCATACATGTCAGAGCTGATTCCTGAATGCGTATACATATACTTAACAAACTTATTTTCATATTATATTTATGAAATACACTCATGAACCCAACCATACCAATCATGAGTGCAACCTTAGTTTTTACACTCAATGACCATATTTTCTCACCCTCTTAAGTACGCAAGGAGAGATGTCTAGTAAATTGTCCTTAATTACGGAGAGGTCCCAAACATATATATGTATAGATATGTATATATGTATATTATACACAAGTGTCTTGAAGACATTAAAAGGAAGATGCGAGATGACCTTTCTGGCTCTCGAAAGTGTGAGAATGGTAAAGCACTTGAGAAGTGGGATGGCACAGAGGTGTCAAAGATGATTAATGTCAATTAACCCCGAGTGGTTGGTTTGACTTGTGAGATAAATGACACAGAGGTGTCAGAAATGATTGTGAACCAACTCAAGTGGTTTGGCATTTGAGAGAAAGGGCAGAGAGGTGCCAGATATGATGATCGTAAGTCAACCTGAGTGGTTTGACATTTAAAAGAAATGGTATAGAGAGGTGCCGAGATAATTTAATCCAATATAAAACTGGATAAGTTTATGTCCACAGGGTTTGGGTTTAGTGTCGATGTTTTGTAACAAGAAATGCATAATCTTTGCTTGTGATGAGTGAAATGGAATGTTTGATGTGTACTTCTGTTGTATGATTGATTGTGATTGTAAATGTTGTTTGATCACCCTAAACCAATTAATTAAGGGAGTGGACCTAATTAAAAACCTGACATGCATTTCCACAAGACATTGCATGAGATTGAAGGCCATCATTGTCACAGGGGGGCGTTGGAAGTGATCAAAGGATCGTTGTTCCGCCAAGTGCGAACTAAGTGATTAGGAGATTGTTGCGCCTTGACGGTTCCGAGTCTGGCCCATCCCTTGAGGGTTTAATGCTCGGTGTATTGAGGTACCTAGAGCTTAAAACATTAAAGCTAAAACACAGCTTAAATGAAGTGATAAGAATAAGAAAGAGTAAGTTTTGCCTGGGCACTGATGGTGGCTTCGGAATCCCCAACCCAAGGTCAAGAGGGGGCATAAACCCTAGACTTCACGTCGGTTATCGAAAGACCACGTGAGATGCTGCATTCATATGGTTGTTCATGCATGGCATACATTTAATATTTTAAATTGAATTTACTTGCTTGTGTACATAGCATAGGTTTAATAACTTGATGTGAATTTGTTTGTATGTGTACATAGCATTGAAAGTGTTACCATCCCATTCACTGAGCCATAGTGTGCTCACCCATCACAGACTTTATGCAGGTGACAATAGCGAAAGCTCAGGATGGGATAAGATGTGAAGCGTTGAGAGTTTTGAAAGACCAAAACAACAAAGTAAGATTTGTGAAGGATATATTAACTTAGATGAAATGTTAAGACCCCCATGTGAATAGATTTTGAAGTTGAGAACCTAGGGATTATCCTATTTTACTTATTAGTGGGGGATACCGATTCTCTATGATCATGGTTAACCGTGGGGTACGAGATCCATAATTATATTTTATTATCTAATTATATGTACTATTATTTACTTAGAGTCTTACAATTTTGACTCGTAAGATGATTATCATGTAATAGGTGCACATGTGCCATGATAATTTTAGTAGAGGCTTCTAGGCCTCTCTTCGGGGCATGACACTCATCAAATCTTATCATAAAATCCAGCTTATCCCATAATCCTATCATATGCGTCATCTGCATTTATCTATAAATCCTAGCAATGGAGGAGACCAAACATTAGGAGTATTAGGCTTCATATTTTTATTCATCACAATTATTGTCTTCAGCAAATTTAAGTAATCTTTAACTTCTAATCTTACTGCTTCGGTAGGGAATAAAGGGAATTGACTCAAAAAGGGCCTTAGTTCTTTTATTTCCAAATGTGCTAGAGAGTAATTGTAACGACCCATCTATTAGGTCTGATTCTTGAACCTGCTCTAGAATTCCTGTAACTATATCTGGTACCTATATATGGATTGTTATGCCATCTCTGAATTAGAGATAAGGCAAATTTTGCTAATCTTGAACCTATAACTTCAACTTGTATGTAATTTTATAAACGTCCTGTAAAATAGCGCTAACAGCGCTATCATTTCCAATCCACATCATATCTAAACACATGTACTTAAAATCTCATGTTACATCATACATCATATATATATATATACCATCGAGATCTGCATTCCCGGTAAGTAGGCATAGCTCATGATTAATCCTATAGCCGTAAGTGGCTCAAAAGATTATAAATCTAACCTTATACAACAAATATTTACATTATAGTCTGAAGATTAACACTTGTAGATCTTATTTACAAGCACTACAACATCATGTATAAGACATCCTATTACAAATAACAAAGGTTCTAAAATGGAAACTAAGGGCCTGTTTGCCTCTATTGACGCTCTCCAAAAACCCGAGTCTCCAACAACTTATTCTTTAGTACTTGTACTTAAGGTTAGCAAAAACACTAGCCTCTCAACTTCTTAAGAAGCAAAGTGAGTACATAATCAAGCAATCCAGCAAAAACAAACAATAAAATCACATAACAGTAACCAATAATATTATCAAATACCTTGGAAGTGATTACTCAAGCAAGTAAGTTTTCAACTCAAAGCTATATTCGTAAGAAACCCAATTTAATTTCTTACATTTTAACATCACCATTATCTTACTTAATGATATTTTCCTTATAATTCCATTTTACCAAACTCATAAACTTTTCATTAGAGACCATTTCAAATTAATCTTGTTTACTCACAGGTCATAAATACTTTTCAGTTAGCCCAAGTAGAGCCTATCAACTGGTAGATAAACTACCCTCATGTACTTTTCAAAACTTAATGTTTTCTCAACCAATTAAGACATCCTTACATACTCTTTTTAGTTAGAAACATTCAGTTCGCCTTTCACCTGCCTCAAACAAAAGGGGTGACCAGATCCCCATAGGTCACTGAATCGGGCCGATTCGTCAACCGTGCCTCAAACCTATCCGAGTCAACTTAAAGGTCATACCACAAACTTACTAGGCAGGAAATGGGACTTTCCTTACATTAAGTATTTTGGGTTAGTAGGTACTTACAACCTAAACCCCATTTGATATGTTCGAGTCCTAAAACTCAGTTAGGTATACTTTAATGAAGTTATACATGTTAACGATTAGTTTTCCATTTTATTATCCATTTAGATATTTCATCATTACTGAGATAACAATAATATGAACTCAGCTAGTCATATAAACCCCATCCAATAAGCTAAAAATAACCAAGCATTACACCACAATCATAAAGCATTCAATAATTTAAGTTCATTATATCGCATACAATCAGAAACGGTACAATCAAATCCTGCACCCAACTCTTATTCTAAGTTTTCTATAATGTTCCCTTTTTCTCATAATCCAACCATATCAGGACACACAACCAGCCATCAATAATCCAATATAATTCAACAATCCTCTTGCATTGATCACAATAAGTGATCGTACCGGGTAATTTCAGCCAACAACAAGTGATCTACATTATCAACCACTTGTACCCAAGAGAGGAGTTAAGGGGGTACTCACCTGAAACAATATATGCAAATCCAAACAGTCACACTAACCAAATTCCTTTGTCCTTTTCACTCAACAGAAATACCTGAATCATCAGTATACTAATCAATGTTACTCTATTTACTCTAATGAACCCTAAATTGCTAATTCAGTATTTCAAACCCCTAAATTCCATCTTAACCTCATATAATCCACCATTTTACTACAATGTCTAATTCATATATATATGGGTATATTACGCTCTATTATATATTAATGTAATTAAATTTTGATCTGATTCTATATCGAATCGTATGGTTCTAAATTATCAAGATTTTGCACTAAGTGCTCCCATTTTTGTTTCGTAACTAACCTAAGCTTCTTAACAGCATATTATACTTCAATGAACCTCAACTAAACATCAAATTCAACTAATCAAATCAAATTCCCTAATTTTGCTAAGGATTTAATTCGGCTAGAATATGGTAATTGGCTTGAAAAATTCACTAAAAATAGAAAACAACTCTAATTTGAACAATTATTGATTTGGTGATCTACTACATCATATAAGGATCTTATATACTAAACATTACATCAAAAATACATTATTTGCCCTATTCATTTTCCAATTTAATTTCTAACCAAAACAGAGCATTTCTTAAGGACCACATATTTGTGAATTAAATTTCACCAAAACAGAATTACCACATTGATATACATACAAAATTATGCTAGAATACCAAAAATCATAATTTTCATCAACATTTGATATTTTTAACAAAAATAGGAAGTCTCAAGCGTTATCGAAGGTTGCTTTGTTCACCGGCCTCTGGCCACCAACATCGGCCACCCACCACTATGTCGGTCGGAATCCTTCCACACCAAAAACCTTAACCCTAGCTTGGCTTAGTAACAGCTTCACCCTAACCCCTTCGACTGAATAGACCGAATCCTCCCCTATTTAATTATGATTTTTCTTCAAATTTTTGTTGCATCCTACTTCGATTTTGTTCTTCTTCCTTTCCTGATAATTGCATGTTGGAAATTTCAATTTCAATTTGCTCAGAAAATTTGGATGAAATGGAGAGAGTTTTGGTTTCTTTTTTTTTTTTCTAATTTTTAATGATTTTGGTTTCCTCTCTCTCTCTATCTTATATGTCTACATATATATATAATATTGTTTAAGAAGTTTAGGTTTTTTTAAGTTATATTCTATACAGTTTTTTTCCTCTCTTTTTTCTTTTTTTTCTTTGTTTTTTCTAGCTATATAATATAATATAATGTGTACAGTTTTACACATATATATATATATATATATATATATATATTCCATATGTGTGTATATATATATGCTCATATAATTCATATTTTTTTTTTTATTTTTAGGATATATATATATATATATATATATATATATATGCATTCATTTTATATTACAAACACACACACACACACATACACACACACACACACACACACATATATATATATATATACTATTTTAATTTTAATATTATTGCTTAAATCTAGGTCCTCACAGTAATACTTATTTTTGCAAACAAAGAAAGTCTAGATTGTTTATCTTCAAAGCCTAGTTATGTTGAAATCATCAATTCTAATTTGAAAACATTTGAACCAAATTGGTCAAACCCAATTGCAATGAAAGAAAAGATGTTTGGTCTCTTCCTCTTCATAAAAATTACACAACGGAAAAGCTTAGATTCTCTAGCAAAATAAATTTAAATTAGTTAGAGAATTTGTACAAACTCTCTAAAGATGATGCTTCTCATTAAGGCAAAATTAGTGACCATATTAGCTTCCAAAATCGCTTTTCAACCAAATAAGAAGTAGATGGTCTATTACTATTAGCGACAAAGTCCAATTCAACTAATCTATGATAGCTTGATTTGATAGAAAATTCCTTTTGTTTATTTTTGGGGCAAATTAGCCTATCTTCTATAGCATAAGACGAGATTAAGATTCTCAAAATAGCTAATTTCTCCTCTTTTGTAAAAGGGTGATCTTTATAGTCTAACTTCCAAACACCATTCTCTTTGTCCATCACATCCTTTACCTTCGGCTCCCAAATTTTAGCTTAAAGGCCTCTCTAGAAGATGAAATCCTAATAAGGAAGGAACTAAGCATCATCCTAAAAACTTAACTTGTCTCCATTTCCTACTTGTGAACATAAGTCCTTAGATATAGCTTCTAAACCTTGAATAATACTATGCCACCCTATGGGGGAAATTTGAATTAGGAAAGCAAATGCTTTTTAATAATCTAAACTAGAGTGTTAAGATTATTCAAGATTTGCAAAGCTAATTTTCCAAGCACATCAAGATTAAAGAGATGAAGATCTCTAAATCCTAAGCCACCTATCTCCTTAGATTTTTTATAGCTCTTTCCAATTTATCCAATGAATTTTATGTCCCCATTTTGATTCCCCCCACCAAAAAATAGAAATCAAACTTAACACCTCATGATGCCACATTTTTTGGAAGAGAAAAGAACTCATTGTATAGATAGGGAGAGTATACACTATTGCTTTAATCAAAACATTCTTCCCCCTAAAAGATAAAAGATTGTTTTTACAACCTTACAACTTTTGAGCAATTTTGTCTTTAATCATGGCCAACACTTGATATTTAAATCTCTCCCAAATAGAGGGTACTCCTAAATACTTCTTAAGTTGATTGTTTGAATTAATGCCCAAGATTAAACAATACTCATTTATCAAATCTTCTCTAATTGATTTATCAAAGGTCAAGGAGAACTCATTAATATTGACTAGTTGACTTGATGCTAAACAATAATCTATTAAAATTCCTTTCATAATTAGCTCTCTAGAGGCTACAAGAAGAAATAGAGCACCATCAACAAAAGGAAAGTGAGTGATAGAAGGACTGTTCCTTTTAATCTTGATTCCCTCTAGGTTACCCAATAATTCCACTATCATAGTAATCTTTGGCTAATCTCCCTAGATGGAGTAAAACAACTAACCCTTTTTCCATTAAACATAAGGTTATAGGACACAGAGGTTATACAACACATGATCCAATCTATCTAAGGTTGTGAGAAGCCCATTTTATTCAACACAATGCCAATAAAGTTCCATTCCACCCTATCATAGGCTTTAGCCACATTTATCTTAGAGCACAAAAATCTTGCTTTCTTCTATTATTAATTTCTAAGAAGTGGAAAAATTCTTAGGCCATTATTGCATTGTCCTAAATAATTCATCTATGTATAAAAAAGCACTTTGATAAAGGGTGATAATAGAATCTAAGAGTAGCTATAATCATTGGTTAGCACCTTTGAGATAATTTTATAAACAAAATTACACAAGCTTATAAAACGAAATTGGGCAATATCTTTAAGGTGCTTAACTTTAGGAATCAACACTATATTGGTTTTATTGAAGTTTGGAGGGAACATACATGCTACCATGAAGCTCTTGATCACGTCTATAATGAAAGGTCCCTCAAGATCCTAATGTTATTGAAAGAATATGCCATTGAAACCATTAGGTCCTAGAGCCTTTAGATTAACTAAATTAAACATCGCATCCCTTACTTCTTCCTCATATAACAGCCAAGTCAACCAATTATTATGTTCTAGCGATATAACTAGGTCTAAACAACGCCCTGCCTCATCGCCAACAAATGAATTGCCTAATGTAAAAAAAGGATCTTGAAATGATCCATAAAAGTTTCATTGATCTCTAACTCCATTGTTTTCCACTCTCCTCTCAAATCTTTTATGATAAGAACTTTATTTCTTACTCTTCAATTCAAAGTGGTTTGATGAATTTTTTTTTTTTATCAGCACTTTGAATCCAATTTAGTCTTGACCTTTGTTGCAAAAAATGCTTCTCTTAGGCCTGTAAAAATTTCAGTTGCTCTTGAATATGAAGGTCCTCTTCTACATCTATAATTTCTACCTTTTAGTCTAAGATATGTGTTTATTTCTTGTGTAGATTGTTTGTAATTTTAACATTGCTTCTTACTTATTGTGTACTTTAATTAACAAGAGCCTTCTAAAAAACTCTAAACTTTTTCATTAGACCCACCAAATTCGCTCTTCATCTATATTGCTTTATGTTTTCTCTTAAATTCTCTATAGCCTTCAATATTAAGCCAGTATTGTTTAAAATGAAAATTCTTTTGACCCCTTATATCCTTCCTATTCATATCAACCACAAGTGGAGAATGGTTTGATGTAAGAGCTAGTAAATTGAATACTTATGTACAAGGAAACTATAGTAGCCAATTTGAATTTAACAGCACCTTATCCAGTCTTTCTTTAATCACCATTCTAATATGATGACCTCTAGTCCAAATAAAGGTTTGACCCTAATATCTCACTCCAAGTTACAATTTGGTATCATCCTTAAGAAGTTTAACATTTGTTGCTGAGCCTTTTCTATACCACTCTTTTTGTCTTTAGTCACAATCTCATTTAGGTCCCCAACAACCATCTAAGGACCATTGATATTATATGAACTTCTCAATCCACCCCAAAATAGCAACCTATCTAAATATTTAGGATTTGTATAGCATCATGATACTCTAAATTCCTTCTTGCTATTTGGCCCCTTCACTATCGTGTTAATCATATTCTCATCTGCTTCAATAATCTTGACTTCAACATATAAACTCCACCATAAAGCTAACCCACCAAACAAATCAACATGATTAACTACACATTTATACTCTAACCTCAAGCTCCTTCTCACATAATCAATTCCATTCTCTCTATTCTTTGTTTCCATAAGGTAAACAACGTTAGGTTAACATTTTCTAAAAGGCCATTTTAGCTCATTCACTATCAAGGTTAACCCCAAACTCTAATAGTTCTAGCACAAGGCAATCATGGTGATCGTGTGGCTAAATCAAGCCGACAACCATATCCTTTGAAATCAAATCATTTTGATTCAGAAACTTACACTTTGACCAAATTGTCTTCAAACCCAATTTTCTTACTCAATCTTCTTCTTCTCTTGAAATGAGTTCTACCATATTTCAAAGAATCCTCATAAACCACTCCTTTAAGAAAAGTAGCTTCATGCATCACCATAGATAGCTCATCTCTCCCTTTTTTTTATTATAAGATTTTGCATATCTTCCCATTCCTTTATGCTTCTTGATCATTTAATAGATAATTTATTTCAGTTATTTAAAATCAACTTTTCCTTTCTTAAATGGGCAAAATCCACCATACGCCATTATACTTTCAAAGAATGTCATCCACTAAACTTTTATTTTGACTATGAAGAACACTGAAATTTTGAAAAAAGTCCAATAATACTAACTTTAATAACTTTTCAATCATATGATAGTAAAAAGTCCTACATGGTTTTTATGATTTTTTTTCTACAATTAAGGTGTTAATGTGTCATCTTACATATAAATATATATCTATTTTCCTCTAAAACCCCAAACTATTTAAAAAATAAATAAGTAGCCACAAATGTTATTTCACTAGAAAAAAACCCTATAGTTCTTATTAGACTTTATGTTTTCTTAATTGAAGAACTTTTTATCACTACTACAGTAATTTTCCTCTTTCACTTTCTTATTTGAATTTACAAATTCAAGAATTGATCCAGCATAATGTATATATTATCATTTATTCGACAGAACTCTAATAGTCATAGAGAGTGCCCTTGATATCATTGCTATTTATTTCTTTTTATGCATAAAAATTGAGAAGCAAGGTAATTTTGTCCCTTTATATGGCTCTTTGTTCTTCGGGTTTTGAAAAATTTTGTCTGCTTATTGTTTTTTTTAATAATTTAGGCCTTTAGAGAGAAATAAATAAATATTTACATGTAGGATAATATATAAATGCCTTGTTCAAGGAGACAAGTCATAAATGTTGTATAGAATTTCTGGCTACCATATGATAGGAAAGTAGTTAAGGTTAGTATAATTTGTATTTGTTTTGAAAAGTTCAGCGGTCGTACTAGTCAAAGTAAATGTTCATTGTTTAGTATTGTATTTTTTGAAATATAGAGATTGTACCCCTTCTTAAATTAACACTATCTTTTATAGAAACCCTTAACCTTCAAAATTCCACTTAATTTTAATTCTAGCCAAATCTTCACAAAACATCACAAACTTAGTAATTTAAGCAAAAATTGTAAAATACCTTAAATGTTATCCATTTATTTAAACTTTCTTTATTTACTGTTTGTTATGAACATTTCATTACTATCACAACATTAAAACTTGCCACAATTGGCATCTTCTTTACAATTCCACATATTTCTAGTAATTTTTAATAAAAATTGTATCTTTTTTGAAATCTTTATAACCACATTCAAATTTTCATATTTCCACTATCTTTTGTAAAATCACATACTTTTCATGAATTTACATAAGAAAGTCTCTATTCCCTTCAAATTTTCATAACCATCCCTAACTAAACTTCCTCTCTCGTAAAGTTATTCACCTCTATCTGAAAGAGGAATGAAAATATTGTAGTTTTAGGATCATCCACCTTAACAATTCATTATTTTATGTTTAACATGTACCAAAAAGTAAGAGTGAGTGGATATTGCAAGTTATAGTGTAGGTTCTAGGTAACAATAGCAATGTTTCAAAGCCTACTATACTATTTATCATGATTAGGTCCAATATAATGCACATTGCCACATATTTCTCATAATTTTTAATAAAAATTGTACCTTTGCAGAAGATTTTGTAACCACGCACAAAATTTTGTACTTCCATTATCTTTTGTAAAATCATGAACATTTCATAATTTTACATATAAACTTCTTGATTCCCTTTAAATTTTTGTAACCATCCCTGACTAAACTTCCTCTACTTGACAATTCATTCTATTATATTTTAATACATACCAAAAAGTAGAGGTGAGTGGATATTAAGAATCATAGTAATGCACATCCCACATATTTCTCATATTTTTTTAATAAAAACTGTACCTTTACTTAAAACTTTGTAACCACACTCTAAATTTTGTATTTCCACCTTCTTTTGTAAAATCACATACTTTTTATAAATTTACATAAAAACTTCTTGATTCCTTTCAAATTTTCATAACCATCCCTAATTGAACTTCTTTTGCTTAACAATATTCCAAAAACGCACTATTGATCATGACTAGGTTAGGTACAATATAATGCACACAAAAAATACAACATAAGGTACATCCTCCCTTGCTCAAGTCTAACAAGTATATTCATTCAACCTAGCATCAACCTTAGTTTCTGTATATAGTAGTCAATAGGAGGAAAAATAGAGATTGTAGAACAATGGGTTTCTTAGGAGTTGCTAATAAATTCAATTTATGTAGATTTTTTTAACAACCCAACTTTGCAGCTCGATTCCAAGCACAATATTTCTTATCAAACAAAGATAACCACAAATATATGACATTAGCAAAGAGGAAAATCCAAATGTATAGAGTGCATTCAAAACACATTAAAACAATGGAAAAAGTTAGGACATTAGAAAGTGAAAGAAACAAAAATTGTATCAACAACATGCATTAGTAACAGCACTTACTACAACTTTTTCCTACTTTAAATGTGTTTGTCCCATCATTAACTCACCAAAGTACAAATATTTCATGGCATTAAGCGAGAATCAATACCCACAACTTAGTAAAATCCTCAAACTTCATTATTTTTCATCTATTAAAAATTCATTCCACTAAATATACTGTCATAATATATCTAAAGCATGACAAAAGCTCTTCCCACTTGGCTACAAACTCTAATCATCATAATAACCTAAAGATTTCCCCAAGCCATCCAAAGCTCCTATTATCAAATAATAAATTTAAAAATAACATTTGTTTCAAAATACGCTTTAACTTTTATTTTCTTAAAATAATGTTTCAATACTACTATTTTATTTTAAATCTAAAATACCTAGTTCACTATTAGCTTTCAAGTGTTTAAACTATGTATTAAACATGCAAAAGTGTTTTACAAGTCTTAAAAATAGATTTATGGTTGATTTTACAAGATTAAAAGTTGAATTTCTTTAAAAAAAATGTTAATAGTTTAAGACTCCATTCATACTCAACTTCAATAAACATCCATTTTAGGGCTTCTTATAACTTTAACCCATCATCACACATCAAAATGAGCTAGGTTTGTTTACTTATCCTCAAAGAGCTTCAACTTCCGTTTTCTCTTACAAAGCTAGCTGCCATTTATATAGACTTCTCAAGGTATTTTTCTCCACTTCAAAACAAGTTTTAACAATGAAATCCACTAATTAGTGCCAAAGACTAAGATTAACACACTAATCCTTGAATAAAATTGATAAATTACCCACTTTCCTTTGAAGAATTCATCTAAAGCTTGTTGTCACCCTTTTCTAGAGCTCATAGCTTTGATTAATAGCTAAAGCTCAAGAAAAGTCAATAGATTAGTAATGGAATTAAGGGGTGATTAAGGTTGATCAAGGGGATTTGGGTTTTAGGAGGGTTTAGGATTTACCTTAGAGAAATTTTTAGAAAAAAAATGAGAGAGGGGGCAGACTTACAAGTGGCAGCATCAAGGGGTATTTAAAAGGATTTTTTTTTTTCTCAAAACCCTAAACAAGCTTTTGGGGCTCAGTACTTCACATTATCTTTTCCTAAGTTTGACAAGTGTCATTTTAAAGGCTTATCAAAGTGAATTTGGCACCTAACTCTAATTTGATTCTTATTTTTTGGCTTATTGGTGTTATAATGCTTCAATTTAATTGTCTAGACTTAAATTTTTTGTCACTTATTAAGGTCAAGTGTAGGGGCATTTTAGTCATTTTGCAAAATTGATCTCTAAAATTCAATTTTTCATTTCCAATTGGCTACAAATATTTTCTTAGTCATTTTACTCACCTAATTTAGGGTATTAAAACTTCATTTAGGGTCACAAAACTATTTCAAAACTAGTTTCAACAATACTAAATCCATGGACAAAAAAGTCACTTTGGAAAAAGTTAGCCCTAAACATTGTAAATCCTTTCTTAATTAACTTCCAAATTTTCCTTTTAATTCATTGATGTTATTTATTACTTTGGGTTTTTTTTAAATAGTAAGAAAGTTTTTGAAAAACTTAAATATATAAATATTAGCATTTGTATATATATATAATTAATAACGTATACCTATGTATACATAAGCATATTCATTGTGTAGGTCTATATGTATTGAAATATAAAATTATATAAGTTCTTGAATTGTTGTAAAGTTGAATATAAAATTTGATGTAAGGATTGTATATACATTTCCTATGGTTAAACTTATTTTATGACAAACTAAATTGAGTTTATACTAGCTATTATTTTTTCTCACAATTGTTGTAACCTCAATTTAATAATCTTCTTATTCAAATGTTATAATTTAAAATCTAAATTTGATAAGAGAGTTTCATAAATATCATTTACATTTACATTTATGTATAACCACAAATTTTTTTAATATTACTCATTACATATTTATAGAAAATATGTTATTCAAATTTTACTTATTATATAATGATATTAAAAGATCTAATAGTTCAATATTTCAAAATCGAAAAATCATTTTTCATAATGTGAAATATATAAATAAACTATATTGATTATTTTTAGGGTATTGGTTCTTTTTTAAAAAGATAAAAAGTATTTGTTGGTAATAAGAAAAAGAAAACATATATATGTAACTTTTTAAAATTTCAAAGAACACCTTTCAATATTATAAAAACATATGTCATAGTATATATACATATATATATTCCATATTGTATTATGCCAATACAATTTACTAATGCTTTATTAGAAAAATATATTACATATTAGAATTTTCAACAAAGAAAACTTTTAAAAAACTCAAATATATAAACATTAGTTTTTGTATATATAATTAATTAATAACATATGCCTATGTATGTATAAGCATATTCATTAGGTAAGTCTATATGTGCTGATAGAACATGTTGGGCTTGAGCCCCCCAAGGTTCTTATCAGCCCACTCAAGCTCTCATTTGTGCTCTTTTCTCCCATGCCAACCTCCTATTGACCTAGAATTACAGAATCTAGTTCTAAATCAAGAGTTTCTGACTTCCTCCTCCAGATTGGGTTCCTATACCTATCCCCACAATGGATAAGTGTGTGGGAATGATACAAATAAAAAAAAAAAGGAATTGGTTAAAGATACACCCCACCATGTTAGGAGATCTCAAAAATTAATACACTTGCCTAGTTAGGATGATTTTGGATGCCTATAAATAGAGAATAAGGGTTAGGTAAAGGAATTTTGAAACCCTCAATATTTTTACATTCTCCTTATTTTTTTCTTGTTCTAACTTAGACATCAAAGTATCTATGTTGAAATAAACTCTGATACCCCCCATAGTCTAATTTGTTTCTCCTTTACAAGCAATTCAACCACCCTTCGAAATCGTAGCATAACATTTGGCACCATCTTCATGATCTTACTCACAACCAAACAAATGGCACTTCGTTCCAAAACAACCAATTCGAAGGAAACTATAGATACTATGGAAGTAGATTAAACCATCTAAGCTACAATGTCCCAACAATCTCACCATCAAACTACAAACACACACTTCTATCAAATTGACGTCCAGCATTTTCTAGATTTGGAAAACCTTTATGAAACACTAGCAACCAAAAACCAATCAATAAGGAATATTAATGCTAAGTGCCAAGCCTGAGTGGTAGAATTGAAGCAACTCAAAAATATGCAAAAATTGGAGAATGTGTCTACTCATTCTCCAAAACCATTATGTAATAACATTCCACCACCTCTATCTACACTAGCTCTATAAGCTACTCAACAAGCTAAGTCTGCGAAAAACCGCAACCTTGCTTTTACTAAACCAATTCTCCCTATAGCCTCCCAACGCAAAGCACTTTCCCATAATGCCTTGCCAGCTACATCACGTAGCCTCAATGCCAATTATGCTTTAAACAACATGCCCGAGCCATAAAAGACCTATGCATAAGCTAATAAGCAAGTCAATGACATGTATATCGACCAAATTGATGATTATATCAAGAGTCTCTCAAACTTGAAAGAGAGCAAAAGGTTGATCCATCAGCAAAATTTTCCATAAATTGGACCCTCTTCACCCAAGCAATCTAAGATGAGGTCCTACCTCTAAACATCGGCCTCCTATAGCTTGACACATATGATGGGACTACAGACTTAGATGATCACCTGTGCTACTTCAGAATAATGATGAACTTGCACAGCCTCAACAATACCGTCACTTGCAAAGCTTTTTTAAGAACCTTAAGCAAGGATGCTCGTACATGGTATCACAATCTACCATATAACTCCATCTTTTCATTTAATAAATTGGCTAACTAGTTTTAACAACACTTTCTAGCCAACAAGCACCCTAGGAAAGACTCCTTAACATTAAACTTAATAAAACAAGGTCATGATGAATCGATTATTACCTTGCTAGGTTCAACACTGTATTATTGGAAATCCCCAATGTTGAATAGGTGTTACCCTTAATGCAGTCATTTAAGGTGTCAAGTCTGCTAGAGATTTCTTCAAATCCCTAGCAAAGAGCAAGTACAATAGCTTTGAAGAGTTTAAGGAGAAAGCTAGAAAATACATCTAATAGGAGGACTTCATCCAAGCCAGGAGACAATCCAACCAAAGTAAGTTAGACAAAAAGGACAATAAAGAGTCCATAAAGGACCACTTAAGCCTAAAGTAAGGTGAAGGGTCATCAAGAGATGACAATCCAAGAGACAAAAAATGCTCCATCCTAAGCTTTACAATATATACCCCACTGAATCAGCTAATGGAGGATATTTTCATGGAAGTTTGCAACACGAGTGTTCTATCCAAACCAACAAGACTATAGGGAAATGCAAATATGTAAAACTCTAAAAAATACTATGACTTCTACCAAGACATGGGTCATAATATGAATGAATGGTATAAGCTTAAAAATGCTCTTAAAGATCTTGTCCAACGTGGATATCTCTAAGATTATATTGCTGATCCCAATAACTTCATTAAACGACCTACTCAGAGATGATGGGAAGAGTAGAGTCGCAACGAGCCAAAAGAAGGCAATAATAACAATCACCTCAATAGGGCCCCTAATGATATTATTAACACCATTGTTTATTAACCAAGCTCCTTGAGTTCGACTAATGCTCTAACTAGCCGGTAGGTGATGAGCCTACATGGTAAGAAGCCAAGAGTGAATAAATCCATATCCTTTTCTAATTACGACCTTGAGGGAATTTAAACCCCTCATGACTATACCTTAGTGATCAATGCTTAAATTGCCAAATTCAAAATACATAAAATCCCGGTCGACATAGCAGCTTTGCAGATATAATCTTTAAAAACGCCTTTACTTAGATGCAGCCCAAGCTTAAGACAAATATGAAGCCATACAATCAAGACTTATATGGGTTCAATAACTAACTTGTATAAATTGTAGGCATCGTCACCCTCCCTATGGTGCTTGGAGATGATGACATTGTCGCCTAGCACAATATATAATTCCTAATGGTACATTACCGGTTACCTTACAATGTAATTCTTGGACGACCAAGCCAAAACATGTTGAAGATGATTTTCTCAATGCCATAGCCAAAGGCAAAATTCCCAACACCCAAAGGATTAGGTATAGGTTGAGGAAACCAAGAGTTGGCATGAAATTTATATTTAAAGGCTTTAAAGCGGGAGGAGGTCTTCATTATAGAAGTTGGATTTAAGGATAAGTCGAGTTCTAAGGGAGAACCAACTAAGGAGACTGAAGAAATCTAGCTTGGTACCAACCTTAAGCAAATGGTTTGGTGGGGTCATGAATACGCCTTTGTTGTTCTAAAGACTAAATTAGATAATAATCTATTGATTGACTATTGTATTATTGCATTGATATATGTGACTTAACCTATGCTTGATCATGCACATGTGTTTGTGGATTATATGTACTAAGTATTAGCTCTCCCTTTGGAGATCATTTTTTTTAGCTGTAAGTATAGAGGATTACATGTCATATGACGAGGACTTAGGGACCTATGTGACAGATGGAGAAGGTGTAAAGTACTTTTATTATTATGATGATTAAGTGGAGATTATCATTTGAAACCTTTTGAGTATTGCTAGGAGTTAGTTTGATATTAAAGGACTAAAGTATTGAGAATAGTTAGTATTTAGTGTATTTCACATTGATGTATCAAGATCTCTTTGAAGAAATGTGCAAATTGCGAATGGGACTTAATTGAGCCATTTATTTATAATGTCAAATGTTTATCTTGATTATGTTTAACAAGTATTGGAAATTATGTAAGATTAGAGTGTTAAGGCATTGTGGAATTTCGGGTTCTGAGACATTACATATAAATAAGGCAAAGAAAAGATAATTATGTTAATAGATTATTGTAACTTAACATAAGTTTTAGTTAACTAATTAATTATGGCTTTATACATACATACATACATACATACATATATATATATATTATTTAATATAATGATAAGTAACCTAAACACTTTATCAATATAGAGATAAAAGGTGTACATGCTTATTTCGTTGCAGGTATTATTTTAAGATTAGTGTTACTTTATTTATTTATTTTATAAAGTATTAGTATTTTATATATTCATAATAAAACATTGTGGTGTGTTGAACTATAGTTTTAGTGATTGAGACATGATTAGAAGTAATCTTTAGGTAATATTTAGATTGTAGTACTAGATAGCACTAGGATTATATGTTTGAGATCTAATTTATGAAACCCAAATATAACACAACATGAAATAAACGAGTTTGTGTAAGAAAAAAATTGACACAAGACACAAATGGGTTAAACCCATTTAAACATAACAAAGTTTATATTTGTGTTCGACTCTCAAATCTATTTACCAACCCATTTATTAAACAATTTATAGGTTTGACCTATAAACCCATTTAATATTAATAATACATATATTTATTATTATTTTTCATTCCCAAGCATTAATAATTTTATCATTTAAGATTTCATGGTCCTTTTAAGTTGCACCAACAGTGCATCATATCTCTCTCTCTCTTCTTCTTAGTTATTTTATCTCTTTTTGTCTTCTTTTCTTTACCTATGGATAAATTCTTCCTTTTTTTCTTTTTCTTTTGATGAATCTCTCTTCCTCATCTTTTGGTCATTTAGAAAGTACTATGTCATCATATCCAGAGAGTCATGCTTGATAATATTAGGAATAATGATAAAGGTAAGTCAATCTCTCCTTCTTCCTCTCTTAAATGATAAGTGGTTTATGTAATTCATGTAAATAGTCTCAACTTTTAGATATGTTAGAATTTTAATACGTTATCAATGTTTCTATTATTTTGAAATTTTTGCTAAGTACTAAGTTCAATTGGTTTATAAACTTATAGTAAGGTTTTTAAAGTGCTAACAAATATAAATTAAAGCTATATTTAGATAAGGAGCGATATACAATAGTTAAATTAGATATATTAATGAGAAACTAATTAATTCTAATATCCACAAGTTGTGAAAATTGCCTGTGATATCTCAAGCATATTAATATCTATAGTATCTTTGGAATCTACATTTAATATTAGAGGTTGAATCTTTGATTAACTTTGCAGCTTATTGAAGTTAGAAATTGTAAAAACTCTTTTATATAAAAAATATTGGCCCTATAGAAATGCAAGTAATGACAAATATTTTCAATGATATTATTCTTTTTTATGTATAAATTCTTTAATTGTCTCTCTTGAAAATTTGATGAAAAATGTTTGATCACGAGTTTAGGTTAATTCAATTATGTTATGAAACTTATAAGTTTTTAAATTTGTTATATTTGATGACACTTCACTAAAATTGTTGTTTGAATTATAATTTCATATTGACTTTCAAGGCCTTATATTATTAGTAATTGTAGAAGTTAATTTTGGGAAAAATTATACTTTTAGTCCTTAATATTTATCTATTTTTCTATTTGAATCCTCTTTTTTTTTTTAATTCTATTTTAGTATTCAACACTTTGAAAACCTTACAAAAATATAACTTTCATTAAATATGTTGAATTTTCTGTTCATTTTAAGTATGCATTAGCTTTTGATTAGTCTCCTTAAGCTAGTTGGCCAAGGGGATTAAGGTAAATGTAAATTTTTCTAACCCATTTTCTTAATTTTATTTATTATTTTTGTATCTTTTATCATTATATCATATTGTTATATACATTTAATGTTATTATTTGTTATCTTATGTAAATAAATCTATTTAATTCTATCATTTTGTGTTTTAATTATTGTGATTTGGTTTGAAATTGATACGTACCACGAATAGATGAAAAATTTAATAGATTTAACAAAAGTCTTTTTTTATAAACTTTTGAAAATATTGATAACTCAAGAAGAAGAATAAAAGGGTTAAGGACTAAAACAAAAAATGAATAACGTTAAGGATTAAAATGTACTTTTTTCTTAATTATATTATCAACCTTTCTTACTTTATATATCTAAATATTTTACAAATTTATTTATAACTTTTTAGTCAATAAATGGGTCCAGCTTAAACATGAGACACACTTATTAAATAGATTAAGTCATTGGTTTAAGTTTTTATACATAATTAATAAATAATATGTGTCCCGGTTAAGGTTTTTTAAACACGAATATAAAATATAATACAGTAACACAAATTGTCAATTTTAGATAGTATAAAGAAAACTTAACAGTATAGAATAAGGAAAATAGAACAACATAACTTTCTTATATCACGTTTGATGTGTGTAGTATCGTATAAGGATTTTTGTAATGTCTATTATTTAGATATACAAAATACTATACTAAATATGATATACAAAGTACTAAATAAATTTTTTTATGTTTTTATCCAATGAATTTAATTTTTATACCATATTTTGAATAGTACAAAATATAAACATTTTGTCTGATACTTTAGAATTATTTTTATCTAATAATCAAAAAATATGTCAATTAACAAAGGATAAAATGTTTTGTCCTGTTCGGTGCTATAAATTTTTAATAACAAAATGATACCTTAGTGAACATTGCGATGAAAGGCACTTGTTTTTTTTATTAAGGAGCCATTAGAAATAAGTAAGACAAAAATTGGGAAATGAATTTAATAATTTATAATAATAAATACATGGATATGGGTAGACATTGCTGAGAGCTTAAGTTATCAGATGATTAAATATGGCTTAATTAAAGTCTTGTAATTTATGACTTATATGGTAGTTTTCATATTGCAAGTACACATATGATATGATAACTTTAAGGTTGACAACGGCTAGTAGACTTTATGATAGAGTGAGTTTCTTTCCTATGATTATTACATTGTGTGTGGTTGTAGCATAGTTGCACTTGTTAATATTCATGATTAATTGGATTGCTTGGGGTCAAGATTCGCATGTTTGCTAAGCCACTATAAGATAATCAAACAACCTTGGTTGCTATATGGTGAAGTAGTATAATAGGTTTGATGATTATTTACGATTAATTGCTATGATCACCTTCATAAATGAACACTTAACAATATTTAGCTAATTCAAAAGAGAGGGTACACACATCATAACTTGCATTTTGAAGGTTGTTCGCATCACATAATGGTAAGAAGAGGCTGTATGAAGATGATTCTTCATACATAAAATTGCCATCTCTAGAAGCATTATTGTACTAAGAAATGCCACTCTTTGATTGAGACCAAATTCAAGTATTCACTATTTAGGGGAAAGTAAAATTGAAGGTGCTGCTCATATCCATACCCTTAGCACATTTAGACATTGATGATTTGGTAATGTGTATGTGTGTATGTGTGTATAATATTATTGTTTTGAGGAGATACATGATGGTGGAGAGGCCTGGGGTGATTGAAACCTAAAGTTGATGTGTTGGAACTTATTTCCCAACTCAAGTAATAAAGGGCATTAAATATGTGCTATATATAATTTTCGGATAAGTGTATGTACTATTGCATACACTTGCTTGTTGCATTCATATACTTGTTAAATAATTTATTTGAATTTACTTGAGAGTGTAATATGAAGAAATTGCTTACTAAACTGGTTGTAACTTACACACCTATAGTGCTTCATTATTGTAGGAACCTATTTGGTTTAAGCCTGGCAAACAAATGCCAAAGGTTAGATCAAGAATATTGGAAAGATTGAAGAGTGTAAGATGAGTGAAGAGAGCCACTATGATTAGACTTTAGAGAATGAATATGTATTTTGTTAAATTACATTCAAATACTTAAACTACATATTTATTATTACTATTGTTACTATTTAAACCTGATGACTACTTTAATAGGCACATGTTCTATACTTATGAATCATTAATATGATGATGCTTAGTATTTATCTATTGTTCTTTACTCTTATACTACATGCAACTGTTATAGTATGCCTTATGCACTATATAGGTAGTCTCTAAATAACATGGGGGATTGTTTCTAAGTTTCCATACCGTGTACAGTAGACTTATGTCAAGGGAATCCTTAGGGGTGAGACAAGTATTTTCCTATTGACTTAAGGTTTCGAATAGCTTAGGTTTAATAGTAGTGCTAGCCCTTACATAAGATGTATAAAAACACTTTAAGAAAAACATTTACATACCTTTAAGTACTTGGTTCTTATCACATATCTGGAAATATTCCAATATTTAAGAGTAAAAATATATCATCTCTATACATTACATGTTGTAACATTTATACTCAGTCTCCATTACTTAAAATATATATCTCAATGCATACAAGAATGCAAATGTAATCCCATCCATTGTAATTATCCCAATATACTTAGGTTATATAAAGTGGAAAATAATACACTAGAAGTCCTTAAGTTTATACCAAAAGTCAATCTAGAGTTATTTGCTTCTCTTAAGTTCGCATAGCAATTCAATCAAGCTTTTTATGTTTTGAGTGAGTAACTTAACTCTTTTATATTTGCGCTATTGTATTTGATTGGCTAAAATTTTTAAATATTTTTTATGATGTATAGGAGAATTATATATAAGCATATAGAATGGTTGAATGGCTCACATAAAATATAAAATATCTATATACACATAGATGATTTAAGGGAAAAGAAATATAATATTCATTTTTAAAAAATAATCCCAATAATATGTTAGTTGAAAAACTTATTTTAAAAAGATGATATTTAAAATTACCATTTTTTATCAATTTTAAATTGACTTAAAATCAATAGTAAAAGTGTCAATTTTATTTACTGTGATTGTTATCATTTCTATACAAAGCAATTGCCCATTTTAAGCTTGGCTCTAAAATTAATATTTTCACTGCTGATTTTAGATTTTGGGAATACTTTTAAGATAGATATATGTTTGGGATTTTTTTTTTTTAACTATATTCCTTTTCCTGATGATTTAAATAATACAATTAAAATATAAATAACTTAATTTTTTCGTCTTGGGCAACCACACGGGTGATGATTGCTGGTCCTCTCCCCTATAAAGCATTGCAGGGCTTGGAAAAGCAGGACCAATGTAGAAAAGCAGTTTGTTACTTAAGCAGTAATAAAGCTTCATATCGACACGGAGCCGACACTATAAGCCTGAAATCGCCACCGTGAACACCAGCAAGCACAACGTCGGCGGCGCCCAGCAGGAGAACAGAGAGCGTGAAAAGTAGAGTATGAACAGTAGGTACTAAGATTGAAATCGAAATCGAAAAACCGAAACCGACAACAGAGAGAACGATATAAGACCGAAGAACTCCATCTGTCAAGGTTCTCATCCTTCACTCAAAACCTTTATAACCAATCATTGCTTTCATCCATTAATTTCACTTTATGTCGAAGAATTGTCCAATTTTGCATCTGAGGATTAGGGTTAGGGTTAGGGCTAGCGTTTCAATTCCTATCAACAAAATATCGATGTTGTAATCCATTATAATCCTGTCGAGTTTACTTTTTTCCGTTCAATTGAACCAATTAAACTAAATTATTATTGGGTATGTGCTTACTTTACTTTTTTTGTTTTTTCTTTTGTTTGGGTCAGATGGCTTTGAAGGAGAGTTTAGAGAGGTTCAAGAAGCAGCAAGAGAAAAATCAATCATTACTCTCTAGCATTTCATCTTCCCGACAACCTCCGAGGACAAGTGTAAACAATGGTGTGTCGTCCTCATCAGTTATTGGTAGAGCTCCTGTTCCTGCGGTCAAGTTTTCGAATGATACCGAGAGGCTTCAGCACATTAATAGCATTCGTAAAGCACCCGTTGGTGCACAGATAAAGCGGGTGATCGATCTTTTGTACGAGGTTCGAATTTGACATTCAGAAGTGCTTTTATATGCTGTCACATGTTGTATGCTACTTGTTGGAGGTAACATCCATAGGATCGATATGCCGGAAAAAAAGAAAACACTAAAATAGTGCAACAATTTTAAGGGGCCAAGCATGCATATTAGCACCTGTTGTTATAGAATATTTCTTTCCTGTACGTATATGTATTAGTCACTGTTGGTTCCATACACCGATTAAAAACTATATTGTATACTGCTTTTGCATTCAAGGAAGGCAGTTGCTTTATTTGGCTTCACCTATAAGTTAATGGTACATTTGCATTCTATTGTTAGCTTGAGCACCTCATTGCAGAATTGGAGAAAATCAGAGTTTTCAATTGATATTTGGACTAGATGAGATATAGGTATCTTCTTATTTTTGGTAAATATCTTCTTAATTTTTTTAGTTGAAATTTGCAGACAAGAGCAGCGCTTACACCGGATCAGATAAATGAAGCATGTTATGTTGATATGAATTGCAATAAAGCTGTCTTTGACAGTATGGCGAAAAACCCAAAGGTGCATTACGATGGCAGGCGCTTTTCTTACAAGGTAACTGTCAAAAAATATGCAGAGATGATTTGAGCCTGGAGATTTCCTCTGTTTCTAACAACTGCTGTGTTTTAATTATTTTCACTTGTTCTTAATTGCTTGCAGTCCAAGCACGATTTGAAGGATAAGAATCAGTTACTGTACTTAGTAAGAAAATTTCCAGAGGGCATTGCTGTTATTGACCTTAAGGATGCATATCCGACAGTAATGGAAGACTTACAGGTACATTTAACTTGTCTTGTTCTGTCATTGTTGTCTTTGATGGCACTTGAATTCATTTCAGGTCTTTGTCAAAAATGACAGGCAAGAAAGTTGTTGAACTGCTTGTATATGTGAAGAAACTATTGTGAAATATTACTACGTGAGGCTCTGTGTATGTGAGGGGTATATGATAAGAGAAGAAGTCAAAAAGGAAATGATGGGAATAAAAAAATATATTAGATTGCTGGAATGTGAAAGTTTTTTTTTTCTTGAAAATCTCTTCAAATTCAGTAAGATGGCATTGCCATCATAAGAAATATATGGGAGCTAATACACTAATTCCTTAGCTGATGCGTCACATCTGGTTGAGGTGGAGATTAAACAGGATTTCTAACCTTAGGGTGAATCAATTTGATGGAAAACAGCTAACAAAGTTGGTTTTGCGCCTATATGGTATAGTTGATCCAATTTTTTGGTTTGTCAAGATACCGGTCAATAATATTCATGGAAGTTGGGAGGAGAATTCTTTGGTTGAAAACCTTGTCTCTGAAATCTTTTTGCTGTCTAGATCAGATAATTTCTCTTTTGAGCTGTTCTGTTTAGATGCGTTAGCTTGCTTCTTATGTGGTTTACTTTTTTCCTAAGTGCTTCCTCTTTGCGCATCCATTTAGACTTATACAAATATCATGATGCATTTTCTATGTTAGAATATTGTAAATATATTGCAATCATTTCTCCTCCTACATTGATCCTTTACTTTTGCAGGCTTTAAAAGCTGCTGGACAGATTTGGCTTCTGTCTAACTTTGATTCACAAGAGGATATTGCTTACCCAAATGATCCTAAAGTTCCTATTAAAGTGGATGATGATATTAAGGAGCTTTTCCGTAAAATTGAATTGCCACGTGACATGCTTGACATTGAGAAGGACCTGCAAAAGAATGGGATGAAACCAGCAACCAACACTGCAAAGAGGAGGGCTGCTGCCCAAATTCAAGGAATTTCTTCCAAGCACAAACCAAAGAAAAAGAAGCAAGAGATCAGCAAGAGGACTAAGCTTACTAATGTCCATCTTCCAGAACTATTTCAAAATCTCAATAATCCCTGATTTGCAGATTAGATAAGTTGGTCACTTGTATTGTGTTTCCATAGTTACAGTTTGGAGTGGATGCAACATGCTCTTATACATTGATGGAGTGGAGCAGATGCTGCTTGGGCTATATGGATTTTTCATGGAGCTATAACACAGAAAGTTCAATTCATGTTTATGTCTAGGAAAGTTCTGTGCTCTGTACTATCAATGAATCACAATAGCTGCTCTTAGTGTCTTGTTGTATGTTAAATGGCATTATTTTCCGAGAGGAAAGCTTCTCTACTCGTCCCCTGTTATTGGCATCTTGGTAACAGTTACTTGATTGATCTGTATTCCCTTTTTAGTAACAACTGCAGAGGCTATGGTATAACGAATTAAGCACCTGAGACTGGTTTTGTTTCTCTCTAAGATTGAGTTAAGGGAATAATGTAACTAATGCCATGATCATATAAGAAACTGCTGGAGCACAAACCAATTGAGGAAATGTTATTCCTGCCTTTTCCTTTTTCTCATATGCAGTAGCATAAATGAAGAGTTCATATCCTCATTGCAGTGGGAGTGAACTGTCATTTTGGAGATTTAGCTTGGACTGTTATCTATAGGATGCTAACCTTAGTGTTTTGCATGGCCTAGATGTTCATTTGTTCTTATACTTTGTCATTCATCTGTCTTGTCTGTCTAAAATGGGTTAATTTGAGATTATCCCAGTTTTTGGAAGGAATCGGGGATTCGGGGTAACTTGGAGAAAAATGAATGAGGACTTTATATTTCATTTGGGCCGGCAGAAATTAATGGCCCCAAAATAACTTCATTGAGGAAACCTGTTTTGTGGCTAATTTACTTTAATTGCCGTTATTGTAGAAGTAATCTGTAATTCGGATGCATGTAGAACTACCTGACGATTTCGCAGGTTAGTATGGATTCCTCGATTATCATCACTTTCTCGTAGGGCTGCAACCAGGGCGGGTAAATGGAATCTGAACCTGACCCGGCACAGAGGAGGAACCCACAATCCGTTCCGACCTGATAGTGATATTTGTCCTCAAACCCGAACCCAATCTAAAAATGCAAAGAAGAATCCAAACCTGACCCAAACAATGTAATTTTTTTTTTTTTTATCCTCTTTCTTTAACTTATTTTTATATGTTATTTTTTTAATTTATATAATGTCAATTTGTTTGAAATTATAAGAAATTAAATAAAAAATATAAAATAAAATTAATTTATACCATATATTAAATGTAAAGTAAATATTAAGAGAGACGAAAATATAGTAGACTGAAGTTGATAATGCCGTGTGGAGTACGGACTGTGGCGGTAGTGGTCAACGACGAACAGAATGGCCGTAGACTACCGAGTTGGACCTACAATGGAGTTGCCGAGCTAGTAGCTGGAATGTGGAACCTAGAAGTCTTCTCTCTGCTCTTCTACACTTTGGCGAAGGAGGATACTGAGATGAATGGCCGAAGCCGAACTGTCGGATGATAATGGCCGATGTCAGTTCTCACTATGTTAAGACGCAAGAGCCAAGAGCTCACGAGCCACCAGCTACGACTTAGGAAGAAAAGAGTGGAAGAGGAAGACCGGAGACCGGAACTGTGCTGCGACGTCCGACGATGCGAGAGCGAGGTGCGGTACGACCTGCGAGTCTGCGATTGGAAATTTGGAAGCTAGACCGGAACTGCAGTGTATGAATTGCAATGCGAAGCGACGCCTGTGGCCCTACCCTGCCGGCCTGCCCTACATTGCCTGCAACTGTGATTTGTGGTCTCTAAACTGGGACGTCGGAACTCTAACGCATGTGATAGTGTAAGTTAGTGTGGAGTGTAGACCCAAGACATGGATTCTGGTATGTAGTATAGTATATTGTTTGTTTGTGAAATTGATAATAAAAAAAGTGGTTGGACCGTGGCCCATGGGCGGGAATTGTAATTTGTAAAAGGTCCAATGGGAATTCGGATGGTAGAAATTATATGAAAAGTTAAAATACAAAAAATAATAAAATCAATTATATATTTTGAATATTTACACTAATTATAGATTATAATTTTAATATATTAAAAAAATTGGATAAGATTTTTTCTATCGGGTTTTTTCGAAATTTCGTAACCCGACTTTAAATCTTATCGAATTTTATTTTATATCTCAAAATCCGACCCTAAACCCTATAGGGTTTTTATTGGATCAATCGGGTCAAGTACCCTATTATGACCTACCCAGTTGCATTCCTACTTTCTCAGGAAAAAAAAAAAGAAGAAAATTTAGTAGCACGGCAAGAAATAAGAATCAACTAATATGCTTCATCAGCGCATTGTGGCATCTTGCCTCGCATCTTCCTCATTCTAGCTAGTTTTAGATTATTGGTTAGGCTCCGTAATTATTAATTTTATAACATAGGATCTTATCTTCATCAAATATGATAGAAGATCCAAGTTAAAGTTTACTGAAAAAATGGAATAAAGAATTGCAATAATATAAACCGATAGAAGACCTAAGTTAAAGACCTATTGTAGCTATGCCATATAACTGGTAATATTGACATTGGGAGCACATTTCCTTGTGTGGCTACTCATAAAACTTATTTAGTAAGAGCTTGTTACAGTGCTCCACAGACTGGACTTACTGATTTTTTGATGCCGCATTTGTGACCAGTGGTGGTAGTGGATTGTTGTGGCCATTTCTTAGAGTGTGTTGATATGTTTTTCAATTCAAGCATGTTGTTGAGTTGTTATAACTCTACAACTCGAGCTTGCTATCTCATGTTATTTTTTAATGCTTCATTTTATGCAACTAGTGTTTTGTATAAGTTTTCCAACTTATGGAAACATTAGGTATCGATTTGATTGGTGTTTTTGATTTGTGTTTAGGTTATGTTGTTGGGATGCTGAAGCATGGATAGTTTGGCCCATAGCCAATGTGTCGATGGTTTTCTTAGACTTGGTAGTTTTTTATTTGGGTGCCATGAATTTTTGTGAGTAAGATTACGAAAATGACACTAAAGGTTATGCTAAAAAATTCTCTTAGGTGGTAATCACTTGTAAAAGAGAACAAGTTAGGATCAAATGGATGTTGAGAGTGGTTTTGACATGGCTACTCCAATAGCTAAGTTAGTACAAGTATGTTTTAAGAAATCAATAAACTGAGGAGAGTATTAGGACTTAAGATTTTAAACTCGGATCCAAGTGGTATCAATCACTATTACAGGCTTCAAGAGTGAAATAACTTGGTAGATACATTAATGACATGGTTGGTATGTCTATCTCGTGTTTCGTGTTTTTGCTGCTTCCCCATGCAAGTTGTGTCTTCCTGGCTTCCCTTATCTATCAGGTAAATACAATTGACTTGAGCTCAAGATTAGGCTAGACCGTGCATTGGAGCTAGGACTGTTCTTCAATTCTTAGATTAGGATCTAAGAGCTCAGATTCTGTTCTTTGGAGCTTAGTCGTGGGCTTAAGTAGGTCAGATTAGGCTTGGGGGTCCTAATCCAAAAAGTGCTATCAACATTGGCATATTTTAGAGAATTAATCTTTTTTTTTTCTTCTTTCCTTAGGTTAGAACAAAAGAATTAATCTTAAATTAATTAATTGGTATTAGGTTTGGATTATAAATTACATTTTGCAAATTGATCTCTCAACATTTTCTCCTCAATCAATGATTCTCTAGGTGAGGTCAAAGAATTACTTAGCATTTGTTAAAGCATGTGAAAAGCAAAAATATAATATTTTTACATTGCTTAGGTTTAAAGGTATGCATAGAGCATGGATTTTTAGTACTTAAATTGAGCATTATCACAGTAAGCAAACATGCAATGTAGGCTAAATGCTGTCATAAATTGTAGCACCAATCTTGCATCATCATGATAAGCTAACATCATTGCACAAACTAGAGCTAGGAATGCGGGGTAGGCTAGCCCGCGGAGCTTGCATAAATTTTGCGGGTAGGTCGAAAATTTTGGTCTACGAAAGTTGTGGGTCTTTTTGGACCACGCCTGCATGGCCTACCAATTAGGGCAAGCCAACTCGCTGCGGGTAGGGATTAGCCTGCATGGCCTGCCAAAAAAGAAAAAAACTAAAATTAGTTCACTAAACTGTCCAATATCAATAGTAAAATTAAAAATAAAGTAAGTAAATAAACTAAAAGGCAAAAGTAACAACTAAAAAGGAAATGCAACACACAAACACAACTTGAAACTTCTATATTTAGATTGTGATTTTGTGCTCAGTCATCGCTACTAGAATATGAAAGAAAAAAAAAAGTTTAACATTGCATTAGAGTTAAACAAATTAAATGGTTGCGAAAAAAAAAAAAGAGTTGATGATGAAAATAATTTTTTATTTTATAAAAAAAAAATCTATGTGGAGCGAGGCAGGCCGAATTTTTGGACTCACAACATGTGCAGGCCAACGTGGGCTGGCCACATCATCTCATCGGTACTAGTTAAGAGGAAAGCACACATATGCACGAATATATATCTATTATTATTAGGTTAGCACTTTTTCTTTTTACACTTCATATCTTTATCCATAAAGTTACTAAAATACTCCTAAATAATTATATATATTTGATATAATTATTAGGGATTTTTTTCTAATGTAACCTCCCTCTTTCCATTCTTCATGTTCCTAAAAGTAGCATTTATTTTCTCACTTCTCTAAAATTAGACATATATATTAATTAAAGCTCTTAACTTCTTTGTTTCTCTTTGGATCTTTGTCATAGTATAATTCGAAACAATCCAAAAAACACAAAGTTAAAATTTTTATCTTTGATTTACTATTTTTTAAAATTACTAATAACTTTCATATGTAATTTATTTTCTTTCAGCACAATTAATATTATATATAAATAAGCATATAATTATTGTACTTTTAATTTTGATGAAGTTATCTTTAGCACCCGCATTGCAAGTACTAGATGATAATGTTTACAAATTGAAAAATAAAAAGGATATACACATGTCCATCATTATGTACAAGAATAATGTGCACATCAACCACCTTATCAACATTTTTTAAATTGTTGTTAGTTTCACTCGAATTGGTTTTTTTTTTTTCTCCTATCATGTAATATATGGGAAACCTACTAAAATAATACAATTTAAAAAAAATCACAAAATAACGTATTCAAAAAAATTATTCCAAAAATAGATTGCGAAGGTAAGGACTAGATCTGTGCTTTTAGTACATTCGTATCTTGCTTTTCTTTCTTTCTTTTTTCTTTTCAATTTGGTAGCCACTAAGCCATAAAAACATAGCAATTTAACTCTTTAAAAATACCAAACGGCAACACCATTTGGTCTCAACTATAGTAGATTCAAATCAGTATATATATTATGGGCTCCGTAAGTCTATACAAACAAAAAATTATAACCCTTCAAATTTGGAAAAGCAAATCACATTAGCATAAGTTTTTTTCTTCTTTTTTTTTTCGGATACTATAAGATAAAATATAAAAGGGTGCAAAAAATTTTTTTAATAAATTTTAAATCAATTTTTATAATTTTTAAATTTATGATTTTTTTATTTTTTATGTAAGACACATTTTGGATACACGCCTTCAGTACAAATTGCTAAAGGTGTGAACTCAATCCACACTTTCACAACCTACTTTTAGAATAATTTTTTTAAGTATACTATTTTGTGAATTTAAAAAAAATTATATTATTTTAATAGATTTTCCTACAATATACACTAAATAAAAGCCCTTTGTTATCTCACAACCACCAACATATGAAAAATTATATTTTATCTAAAAAAAATAGTTAGAATAATTCGTTATCAAAGTCAAAAATGAACATGGAAGGGAAAAAAAATGGAAATACGATTTACTTACAGTTTGTAAACCTACTTTGTCATTCTAGCTATGTGCAACATATGCATATCTAGACATAGGGTCAGTTTAGAACATGCTCGAAACCGCCAAGTCAAGGGTTGGTGGGAGGTGGAATCGAAACTAGTCCGAGAGAAAAGGGTGAGCCAGTTCCCTTAATCCATCGGTTCACAGGTTGGTTCGAGCATTGAATTGGCCCTAAAAGTTTTTTTTTATTATTAATTTTTTTTATATATGGGTGTATTAAGGGTAGCTCAATCCGCCGGTTCAATCCATACATGAACTAGCGGGTTTTTGAGCCAGATTGAGGCTTGCCAGTTAGCCGAATTGCATAATACAACCCAGCCTTTGAACTACTAGCCCAATGGTTCCTATCCATCGGGTTAATTTCAATTTCGAGCCGGTTTACAGGTTAAAACTAGTCGAACCGGTCCAGACCAGCTTATAAGCCAAAACCAGCCCTCTTCTTTGTCTATGCATATCCACGTGGTATGCAACGATTGCTCCCACATGGTAATAAAATCATAAATATTTGTCGGTTTTCCTATTGGGAACAAAACATAACCGGTAAAATCATACGTTAATTTTTTTTTTTTTTACCAATTGTGTGATTAACAAGCAAATATTTCTAAGTCCGGAATTCTTTTTTTTTTTTTTTTCACGATGAATCATTTATTTTTATAGTGTAATATTTGACATATGCGCCACTATGGTACTCAAGAAAATGACATATTACATCATTTAAATTTACTGTTATTAGATTTATTACATTTACATACGTGTTTCTAATGTTTTACAATTTTACCGACTTATGTACATTTGATCTGTGTTCTTTATGTTGCAAATTAAAAATGTCTTATTTTTAGGATGAAATTCTAGAAATTCATTGTTTGATAAAACTAAAGTTAACAAATTATGATATAAATTTACATTTTGTAATTTTACAGATGTATTACTTTATGTATGTGATATTGTTTCAACATGTTTAGCTAATAAAGAGTTTATAATATGAGTTCTATGAAGAGGCATGCCCTCAATATTATTTGGATGATAGTTTTAGGAGATTAGCATGATATAATTCCTTTAAAGAAGTTTATATCATGATGTAGCGTAGGTGATTATCCTATATTTCCTCCATCATCATGCAGTGGGTATCGAGGCTATCGCAGCAAGCCCTATCTCGGTATTAAAAAGCAAAAAATTATTTGCAATAATTATAGTTAAGGATTTACATAGTTTGATTCGTACCTTAAATCGAATTGAATCGTATATTGTGGGGTTTTTTAAAAATTAAATCTAACTATATAATTTTTTTAAACCTAAAAAAATAGTTTAGTTTAATTTGATTTATGGTTCAAACCGTTTTTACATATATTATTAATTAATTAATTATATGTATATATATATATATATAAATCAATAGATCATGAAAAATTATACTAATAAGATTTAATTTATTGTAATTTCTCTGATATCATTTCAATATCCATTTAATAAATTTAAAGAGGTTTTATTATCTCTTATAAGGTAATTGTGGTTTTTATTTAGTTAATATGCAAAAAATACAAAATAAAAAATAATAAGTTATTTGATGAAAATGAAATAAGAAAAAAATATTGAATAAATAATATGAAATTATTTGTTTAGTCATATATTCTCTAAATTTTTATAGTCAATTTCTTTTTCTTTACTTCTTACGGTTCAATTTAGTTTATAATTTTTTCGAACATAGAAAAAGCAGTTTGATTTAATTCATAATTTTTTAACTTAAAAAAAAGGTTTAAATCTAATTTACAGTTCGATCCAATCCAATTTACAAATCAATCAATTTTTCTACCCAACTATAATTAGTGAACCCTTCATTGTAAGAGTCTAATATTAAAAACAAAATGAAAAAAGAAAAATGATAATGTAATAGGTCAACTTGCCATTATTTTTTCTTTTGGGATGAGTAACTTTAACACTATTTATTTGGCTCTAAAAATAAAAAATTTTATAATCTCTATCATTTTTTTTTTGATAATTATAGCAAAGACAAAATTTGAACCAAATTTATTCACTATAAAAAGCAACATTTATACCATTAAATTGTAAAGATAAGTATCGGTCATAACTACAACCCTTAGAGTTAATGAAAAAGTGAAAAACTTAATTAATGAGAACCATGCGACTTCATAATATTTGTTCGCATAATTTGAATAATACTATAGCAGCAAACCCTCTTTATTACAAAAGTAAAAACAATAATGATCCAATATTGGCAACTACTAAAACAATAACAACTATATGAAATTAAAACACAAAGAATTTCCACAAGGCCTCAAGATTAAATGTAACAGAAATAAATTAAATAAACCTTATTAAAATGTCTATCTACCCTTAGTAATCTATCAACCGTAAGTTCGGAGGAGGCTTGCATTGAACCACACGCCTACGACAGTACTAATGTTGTCTATCTGTCTTCCTCATAATCGTTCCCGAAACATCATGGTGCTGATTTTCTTGAGAAGCATCCGTCGTAGAAGCACTGGCTTGCATGGTCGGATACTGAAGCAATGACTGAAATGGCTGGATGGTCGATGGATTGTTATTACTGTAGCAGATTGAGGAACTGGAGGGGTCGAACATGATCATGTTGTCGAGGACTCGAGCATTTTGATCGACCTGGACAGGATGATTCACTGGATGGTGTTGACCAGCCAGCAAATTTTGGTGGAAGTTGCCGTTAGATGATGAGCCAGGGTGGTGGAGATGTAAATTATTGGTTTGCAGAGACATGTTAACAAAAGAGGGAAAGGGGTGGTAATTCATATCCACAGGTGGTGCCCGAGCTTCATTTCGGGCCAAAAACCGAGTGAAACTCGAGTCATGCTGTCTTAGTGTGTCAGGAATTGTAAACCCTAAAGACGAATGATTGCTAGAACCGCCATGAGGCCAATCATTGTCCTTCAACATCATTGAACCCAAAGTGTTGCTCATGGAGCTTGAATGATCATTGTTTGATTGAGGCAAGAAGGAGCTGATCACATTGTAGTGCAACATGGGTGGTTTGGCATCAAGTGGCTTCACAGATAATGGTGTCTGTTGATCCTGAAACATGCTTTGCACTTGCATGTAATGGGCATGGCTTGCAAGACATAAATCCTCTATTGTCACACCTGGTGATGTAAGACAAGAATAGATTAATCAAATAAAGAACTAAATAATAATAGTAAAAACTATCCACACTATTATTACTATGTATTTAAATACTACTAGTATTTACTTACTATTCATCAATACTCCTATATAAATGTTAATGATCATTTTTTTTCCTTTAAAAATAGAAGTAATAAACCGAAGTGGGGCAGATGACTTGATTTTAATCACATTGAAAAGTAGAAAGCAAAGGGGACCAATTTTGTGTTTTCTACCCTAAAACAACAAGAGTATTTTATAGAATCGATTGCAACTTTTGGTTTCTCCATACCTGGATTTATTACTGTATCTTCCTTCATCATAGAGTGCATCTTCTTGGCAATTTCAAGCCTTGCAGCCAGCACAGATAAAAGTTTTCTCAGCTCCCCCTCATCAATGAAATTACTAATTAGTTCATCCGTAACAGGATATTTTGCACTCCAACTAGCCACCCTTGCTTTCACCAACTCACTCTCAACCTTCCTCTTCCGTACCATGAAAAATTCAGCCAATCCAGTAGTTCTTCTCGTGCGGCGATCCATGCCCTCGCGTCGATATCTCCCGATGATGCGCTTAACCTCTTCATGGTCCGCTGGCCATGTTGTTGGCTCCATTGAGGAATCGCTTCCATCAGGACCATATATGATCATGCAAGTATCTACGCCGCACAAGATTGAAAATTCTTCAGCTTTCTTTATCAAGCCCTTTTTCCTTTTTTCATATGTTGTCCGCCGTGATCTTTCCTTAGTTATGAGTTCTAGAGACAATTTGCCACGGCCCATCTGCTTTAGCTAATGCAAAGAACACTAGTTTGTCAATAAAAACAACAAGAAAAACTTGTAACGTACGAGACAAGAACATAGGTTCGAAACTTGGATTTATACATGCTTAGTATTAGGACATGGATAATAGCTAAGAGCTTAATAAGGCAATTTTAGTTGCCTTTTCTAGTAAGATTATAATTTTCCCTTGCACCGTTAAGAGTGTCATAATAAAGTGGCATATAAATTATCTTATATGGAAATATTTAGCTTAACTTATGTTTTTTAAAAAAGATTAAATATCATCTTTTTAAATATCCATTCGTGCTTTTTGTCAATAAAAAATTTGGTAATCCAAAGGACCACCAAATTGCTCCCTTAATTAACCTCATGTGAGAATTTAAAAATATAAAAATAGAGCCATGCATATAAGTCTTAATATATTAGAACAACTATCCATTCAAAGTGGTCGGAGAAATTGGTAACTTTTAGGTATGGTTTTAATTACTCATAAAATTTTAGTTTTAAGATATTATTATCTTGATGTTCCATTATCTCTTCGTTCATTTATCATCACAAAACTAATCCCTCGAGATGTTAATTAGTACCCAACTGCTTGGAAAATATTAATGCAACATTATGTGAATATCTTTGAAGTACTGATGCTCTCTTTCAACATAAATGATGCTATTAATTACAAAAAGCAAAAAAAGATGAAGAACCTCAGTTTCTTCCTACAGATTGTTCTCCAAAAATTGATGCCACATCATTGAAAAAAATATTGGCAGCTTTGTCTGAAAATTCTATTCTATATTGTAGATATTTTTAAAGGAAAATATAAGAAATATAGTTGCATCACTATAAGTCAAACCCACTTTAGGGTTTTATTTGTTCCTATACCTACTTGGATCACCATTGAAAAGGTGATTCTTGGTTTTAGGGTTAAGATTATGAAAGCCTGTGTATTCAAGCACAATACTTCCTTTTTGCTATGACATGTTAATCAATTAAGAAAGGCGATTCACAGCAAGAAATTGGAAAGAAGAAAACAATATTGAAAAGATAATCAAACCACGTACCTTATACTTTCCTCTTAACTTATTTGGGATGCAAAGCAACCTTTCTAACTTTTACAACCTTTATTTTACAGAAGAGAAGAAGAAGAGTGTCTTGCTATATTGTAAATTATTTTTAGGATATGTTATATATATATATTTGTCTTTTATATCTATTGTAATGGGCTCTTTCCATAATACTATTCTAACACAAAAACTTCCCCCAAAAGTTTATTATTACAGCATATTTATTACATTCCATATTTAACCTCTTTAAAGGATGTATTAGTTAAATTTTACTGCTAGTCATCATATTATATATATGCCAACATTTTTTAAGTGTAATGGCAAGGGAGAATTCGAATATGGTCAATCCTAATGGAAGACTAATTGAAAAGAAAATTTACTTTTTATTTTTAGTTGTCTGTGTATAAAAACCATACTAAATACGGGTGTTATAGCAAATATACACGCTAAAGTGAGGGAAATAAAATTCTGAGCGGGAGTGGAAAAATTAAACATATTTCGTTCCAATAATATAATTGTCCACTATCGCGCTTTAGAAAGAAAATACAAATATTTAATATAAAAAGTATATTAAATATGAGTGTTATAGCAAATATACAGACAAAAGTGAGGGGAAAAAAAAAATCTAAATAGGAGTGGGAAAATCAAACATTTTCCATTCCAATAATATAAAACTCAATTGGGTTTTATCCATTGTCGTGCTTCAAAAAGAAAATGCAAATATTTAGTAAAATACATATTTGATGCTTTATCATTTTCTTTTTCATTTAAAATAGTGCAAAGATATAACCGTTGCTCAGCCTTATGTATTGTCATATTAATAATTTAATATTCACTTGCTTAGATTGTTGATTGTGCATTCGAGTGGGCTTAACGTATAAATCTTTAGTTATAGATTCTTTTAGTTCCACATATGTAATATTATTCTGACGCCAAGACTTGCCTAAAAAATTGATTATCATTATGGTATATTTACCTTCCATATTTAACTTCATTAAACATGTGTTATTTAAATTTTTACGGTTGGCATTTATTAGGCATTGTTTATTCCTATCTTAATGTTTCCGATATTATTAATTGAGGATTTTGGTGGGACTTCCATTGTTAGACCTCATTGATTTTTCTATATATGCCAATTTTTTTTTTCTTTTCTATATAGGCCATTTGTTTTTCTTGTTTTCAGTTGTATACATTAGGAAGTAATGATATATAAATTACTAGCACACACACATGAGCCAACATGTTATTTAAAAGTAATGATATATAAATTACTAGCACGCACACACATGAGCCAACATGTTATTTAAAAAAAATAAAAGAAAAGAAAAAGAAAAATCTACATATCACATGTTATTTAAAAAGGCAATATCAATAGTATAGTAAGTTTGGTATGCACGAATGGATTTGGAATAGAATTGTGATTCTATGTTTTGTTTTATTTCCAATATTTGGAGGAGAATTTAAAAACTAAAATTTTGATTTGTTATTGACCATTTAGACTTTAAGTGGTAATTCATTTCCAAGTCTTGATGGATAGAATTGCAATTCCATTCTTTCTTTAATATAATACAAAATTACTTATTTGATCTTATATATATGTATATATATTACACCCCGACATTGAATATTGTACATAAACTCAAGAATAACCTCTTTGTTATTTAGGGATTTACCATAGGGTATAGAAAGCATAGTCACATTCAATTACTCTAAGCAGGACTTACCATTTCCAAGTAATAAGAAAGTAATAAAGATTATAAAAAGTTCACATCACATATTAACATAATAAGGAACCTAGATCCCACAAAATACCCAATGGATAATAATAGTTACCAAAAGGTAATAACCTGCTTGGGTAGTCTACATATATGCTATAATATGTTACAACTCAAAACATAATTAAAAGTGCCTATATAAATTGGTAGTGATCTCTTGTGCTCTCGACTTGTCCCATCATCTCGACACTAACTTCTAACATATGTCTATCAAGCTCTATCCAAAGGGCTATTGCAATAAAGACAAGCTATGGGGTGTAAGTTGTAATCAACTTGGTAAAGTATTTCTTGTATTGTATTGTTAAGTAAGTTAATTAAACAAACATATGAATATATGTCACACATATGGATGCAACAACCTATACAATCATCTAAGGTTGTACGGATTTAATGCCCTCTATTACCAAGAACAAGAAATCACAAACTGCATATCGACTCTAGGTTCCAATCACCCCAAGTTAGCTTCCCTAAGAGAGTTATAAAAATATTAAGTCATTGTATATAGTAAAGTAAGTTTAAATCTTATATGTATATACCCAAAGAGGTGTGGATGTTAATGGCATTCTCAACCTCGTCCACACATGAGCAGTGAATCTCCAAACTTGACCTCAATCAAAGGGTGGCATTTCTCAATACCAAGTAATTCCCAAAAGTCGAAGTAACGTTACATGTGAAGATACAACTCTACATAGCCATTCCATACCATCACGTGACGTCAATGGTTTTCTTCATGTAATTTCATGAAATGCATGATCCATTTTAATCAAGGTCTAGTTTAATTAAATCCAGTTATATGATACAAACACTTATAGTCTTATGATTCTAATGAACAGTCACATCAAGAATGTAATTATAATATATTATGGTAGTTTAGCATCGAATTCACTTCAATTCATTCACAAACAATCCCTTAAACCCCATGCTCAATTTCAATCATATAATTATGTGTACTACAATTACAAGCACAGTCAAATACAATAGTCATAAGAATACTTATCTAACCATACTACTACTAATCATAGTAGTTTAAGGGTATTTCGAACTCTACATTGACATCATCTGATGAAAAGGTAAAATTATATCAATATGCTAACTATATAAACTTTTTAGTGAAATTTGTTATATTTATTGATTTTGACTAATTTCGTGTTTTAGCCATAACTTTTTTATTTTAAGTCCAGTTTTGGCACTCTTATAGTCATTTCGAAAGTTTTTTAGTGTAGTTTTCTTTCTTTTTGTTTTTTTTTTAGACCATTTTAGTCATTCTAGAATGAGCTGAATAGCTTTATAAGTCAACTTATTAGGCCTAAATTGAGGCATTTATTATCCCAATTAGGTTCAAGGCTTAAGGATACTATTTCTAACTAATTCCTAGTTGGCTTCCATTTTAATTTTTTAAGTCTTAAGAGCATGCTAGAGAAGTAATAATTTTAGCCCATAAGTATTGTTTTGGAACTCTTTTCCCATTTTTTCTTATTTTACACTTAAGGCTTCAATATTACTACCTAACTAAAAGGCTTCATTAAATCTTCTTTATCCCAATTTTATAATCTTAATGAGCTAGAAATTAAAGGGAATCCATATCATTCTATCCCTTTGTACATCAATCCCCTTGTCCAAGGGAGTTGGACATGCTTTGCTCAATTTACTCACTCCTAATTTCACTTAGTTACTTCCAAATGTTAATTATTGTTGTATATTACTTAATCTGTAAAAATTTAAGACTTTATAGGCCTTTAACCTCTCGGCCAATAAGGGTGTTTTATGTTGTTTTTGTGTTTTTCCTAGCCTAATCACATGTATCTACCTCTAATCACTTCTCGGTGCTGGTTAGGGTTATGAAATACTTAAATAACCAAAGTGTAGCACTTCTAGGGTCTCCAGACTTTTCAACCAGCTATGGAAACTTGAGGATTGGTTAAGTTTCAATCATGTCCATTGTGTTAAATAGTAGGGAAATCCATACTTAGGGTACTATATTACATTGCTCATACTATTACATGGTTTAACATAGAATTATTACATTTATAAAGCCTAAATATCCTTCTACAAGAACTTGGACTTACAATAAATATTCTCATTACATCTATAACATGGAAAGAAAAAGAAAACTAAAAGAAACCTACAACAAGGAAAGAAAGCTTGTTCCACTTCTTGCTCCTTACCGCCCCAAGCCTGTTGCTTACTCCAACTTCTTTGACTCCTTCTTTAATCCCTATCTTATGTGATTGGCTTGATGTGTGAAGTGAGAGTGGAGCTTTGGTTTTGTTTAGTAGCTTAGATATTTTTCTTATCATTAAATTAGAAAGCAGTCATCAATAATCATATTTAGTCCCATATATCCTATGTTAAATTGCTATCCAATTTTAATGAACAATTGAGGAAACTAGAGCCAATGTTCGGACATACCTCATTAAATTAGTGGAGCTTTAGAGGCAAGAGAGTTATATACTACACGTGGTACTTATCGTGTCTTCTGCCATGGACCATTGATGCATTCCTCACTCTTACATTCTACAAATTAAAAACATTAAGCCAAATATGTTATAAAAAGTTAAATAAGGCATTATAAACCCATTGTTTTTCCTCACAGGTCATTGATTTCCTTGTTCAAAATTTTAAACTGAGAAGTGAAAATGAGGTTGATTATATTCTTTTTAATATTATGATTCTATTTTCGTTTTTACTATTTCTGATCGTAGGAAAAGAACTCCATTGTAAGTTTTTTCTCGTTCGCTAGTTTTAAATCCCTTATGCATTTATTTATAGGTTGTAGCTAAAATACCATTATATATATATATATGTTTTGATTATTTTCCTATCAATGTGTTTCTCTTCCGTTAATTTTAACTCGCAAAATCAAATACCACGAGCAAAATTGCGGACTTTATAACTTTAGTTGCAATCTGCTATACGATTCATGGTAAATAGAAACAAACTTACAAAAAATGACAACTTTTTAGTTGGAAGGTTACAATATGTTATGTTGTTGTATATTTATAATTCATATGAGTAAAATCTCATATGAATTATAAAAGAGTATTACTATTAGTTTATATGGCCAATATAGTGAATGCTAAGTTAGCATTAATTAAGAATTTTGGGGTTTGGTGATTCAAAAAATTCATTACTAACTTTGAAATGTCCCATTAAATAAATATGAATTAAAGGGCATTTCTATAATTCTACTAGTCATTTAATTTGTAATTATTAAGGTCTCTTATTTTATGTCATTACATTAACCTGGATTTGTTCTTCCATGCAATAATAGTATAGACTATAGTTAGAAAACTTAAGTTACAAAAATGAAAGAAAAGAAAGGAATCCCTATCTCTCTTTATCTTCGTAGCTTCATCAAGGTGAGGGAATCATACTATCAATTCCTCCCAATTTCTTTTATATTGCTACAATATAAGATCAAATCTAAATCATCTATATTTCTTGGATTAAGGAATCTTCAAAAAGAACATTCAATGGCAAATAACAATTTTTGGTGATTGAAGAGATATGTGGTAAAGGTAATGATTGTTATTTTGATGGGATTTAATTTACATAAAATAGGATCTACTTGTAAGAATTTGTTGCTAGTATTAGAGATTTGCAATATTGGTGTTGTTGTGGTAGTGGTACAAAATCCTAGAAGAATTAGGGTTTTCTACAAGTGATCGGGTAAAGATATACGATAGCTTAGATTGTTCATTTTACTAAAGTCAAAGTTCTAATTTTATGAAAAATCGCAAGGGAATTCACTTTTTGAGTGTTGAAGTGTGATTGGCACAACCTATGATTGGATTGGAAACATGGATCATCAAAAGTATTGTTAAGATTTCATGAAAGTTTGGTATTTATATGGTTATCCTAGAATTTGCGTATGATTATAATTAAAATAGTGTAATTCATGAGTAAGAAAAGTAGTAGTGATTGCAAGAATGCAAAAAAAGGTTGTTTAATTTGATTAATTAGATATTAATTTAGTGAACATGTATAGCATAATGGATCTAGAGAAAATTGTTCTTCAAGTTAGAATTGAAAGAACTCAAAAATTGTTATTTGGATTATGGAGTATTATAGTTGTTATTAAAATGTTTATATAGATAATACCTTTTAGAATGTCAATTTGACAAGAATTAACAAGTGATCGAATTTTAATTAATCTATAAATTAAGTTTGTGACTCGTTGTTAACCATGAAATCAATAACCCAAAAAAAAAAAAAAGTGTTATCAAAGATTATTGAAAGTTATAATAGTTAATGGTTTTCTTTTAAAAAAGATAACATTATTAGAGCGTTAATCGGTCAAATGATGAAGAGTTGAAATCTCAATTGGTGATTTTTCATAATAGAACACTTGCTATGGAAAAAAGGTGTTTTGATTCATTTTAATATGAAAAACCTGATGGAAAGGTGTTCTCACTATAAATGGAAAGTCTACAGAAAAGAAAATTAATTACAAAATGTTTAGATAAAATTTAATTTATAACAGGTTTTAAATATATTTGCAATAAATAATTAATTAAATCAGACCATGTTAGATTAAAAAATAATTATTTTATAGCCAACTCATATGATGTTATAACTAACTTATTCTATTAAAAGTTTGGAAAAACTTATTTTACTAAGATATTAGATAACAATAAGATGTTATAATTGATTTCTAAACTTATTCCAATATTAAATTATATGATTTGAGGTAAAAATAGTTAGTATTTTAATTTTTAGTGTAAACTAACATGAGAGAGAGAGAGAGAGAGAAGAGTTTGAATTAGTAAGCTATTATGTTAATTTACAATAAAGTTTACATGTATTAAATCTAATAATGTAGAAGTTGACTCCATAATAAATATCAAAGCTCCTATGAATATGCATTGATTATATTCAAACCCTTCAAATCGATTTATATATATTAAAATTGACAATTTTGAATTGACTTTGATTTCATAACTTACCCATTAGTTTTAATTGTAGAGCTAGTATGTACAGTTAAAGGTAATGACATATTCACTATGAATACTAATGCTAATATTAATGCTCTAACATTAATAGCTAATGCTACTAACAATAAATAAAACAGCAAGTGAACCATAAAGTGATGCTACTAACAAATGAAATAAAACAATGTGTTTCAACATAGCTAAGAGTTGGGATTTTATTCGGTTTTATACATAACCCATTCCTTCTTCATTTCCACATAAAGTTTCTCTCTCTCTTTTTAAAACATTGTTGATAAACATGATTTTTCTCTAATTCCCAATAATGTTTTATCTTTTTAGTTAAGATCTATGTTTCGTGGTCTTCTTACATATTTGGTATATGTTTTAAAAGTATTATTCTCTTTATTATATTGTTTTTCCCCCTTCTCTCTTTATAACCTAACTCATGTTGGTAAACTGAATTTATTTTTTCTCTTTAAAATAGTTAATCATTTTCTTGTTGTGAGTTACAGTCATTAAAACTTCAATTTCACTTTTAGATTTAAATTTCAGTAAAGGAGATTGTATATGGTCGAGGTAAACACTTTGCCCTAATTTGCCCTATTTTTTCTCAAAATATGGTTTTTGTTATTTTATTTATTTATTTTGTTGCACAATTGTTCAATATTTGTTTTTATTGAAATTTAAGTGAAATTAAGTAATATTGGTACATTTAGGTTAAAAGTTACAATTTTTTTTTTTTTTTGTAAAGTGGATATAAATGAAATTATTTGGAGATGTTATTATTCATTTAAATCTATGTTGTTTCTTTTAGCCATTTGAAATAAACAAGTTTTGTTAGATTTGTGATATATGCCAATGAAAACATTTTCTTTGGTGAAGATGAAGCATCTTATGATAGGCTAACTATGAAAAAAAAAAAATCGAAGTGTGAGCTAATATGAACTATAAGAAAATTTTGCATTAAATATACATTGCTACAAGAAATGATTTTAGCACCTATCAAGTGGAGGAATTTTATAGACATCCTAAGTTTTTTATTCATGTGGCATGGGGCATGTAGCATGTGACCCCACTATTCATTGATACCTATTACAAATGATGATGATGGTGTGGAGGGTCTTAAACATATGGCCAAATCAAGAGGGTTGGGGGTAATATATTAACTTTAATGATACCTTTACCATACCACTTAAGTAATACATAAGGAATGTTACTATTGTGCCCCCATCAACCTCTCAAGTATAGCAATTTGTCAATGTTTTAGTCACATTTGAGGAAAATGATGATGTCCATGAGCTTAATTCACATGATGTTAATTTGACAAGTTTTGAAGATTACCTTTACAAAGAAATTGATGATGTCTTGTAGGACCCACTTATTTGATATAAACAAAGAATTAATAGATGAAGAAGAAGCAATTAACAACAACTTCGATAATCTTGAAATCAGTACATCAAAAGGTCCCTACCACTAGAGTCACCACAAACTATGCTAGGGGGCACTACCATGCCTAACCTTCACATGTCTAAGCCAACTAACATGTCTATTTAGGATCCAATTCCTTTATATCATAACATCTAACTTAATATCTAGTTTCCACTTATGTTTCAGGAAAGATTAATATCATCTTCTTAAATAATCATTTGTGCTTGTTGTCAATAAAATGTTTGGTGATCCAAGGAACATAAAATTGTAATTTTCCCTTTAATTTGCCCCATGACACATAAAGTAGTGAGAATTTAGAAATAATTTTTTTTTGTTTTTTGTTTTTTTTTTTTTTTTGAGGGGGAAGGGGGTGGTGGGGTGTGGGAGCACCAACAACTATTACAACTAGGAAGGGGCACAACCACTCATGCAATAGAGCATGGACCTACCGGTTATGTTAGACAATGAGGGCAATTCCATGGATATTATAGATCTTCTTTTTTTTTAAGCTTTATGCAATTTTTAGGGCTCTCACCCTTGGTTGAGCTAACAACTGTAGCTCTCTTATTATACTTACTACTTTCTCCTCCTTGTTTTGTAGCAAAGTTATTAGCTATTTGTGCATTCTCAACCTATTGTGAGAAAGTAATCAATAAGGGATTCTCTAAGTGCATACATATCTTAAATGTCGAAGGAATTCTCTTTAAAGCACTCAATGTATTCCTTGAAATCTTCTCTTGGCTTTTGCGAAATTCACCCCATATTTGTTAGAGTAACCCTCTTTTATATGGAGAAGATTTTCTCCAAAAACAATTTATACATGCTTCCCATGAATCCACTAACATAGGGGGGAATATTGACATAATGAGAGAGTTGAAATTTTTTTTCAATTTTAGATTGCCATCTAGTCCATAGATTTTCGATGTCCCAATAAATATCAATGAGTATTCTTTAACATATCCCTTCTTGCCACTAAGCAACATGAATTTTGAACTCACATATTTCTTAGGGTAAGATATGGTAATAATGTATTTATGGCACTCAAGTTTAAGATCTAACACTCACAAAGTGAACTTTACCTATTTCTCTTTAGATATATGTCCAAGTCTTCTTTCTCAATGAATGAGCCCCTTAAGATCAACGTAATCAGTATAGCCAAGATGGGGTTAGGATGGCTTATGTATCTGTCAAGTTGTTGTATGTGGAATAACACTTAAGGATGAAGAGCCTCTAGAGTAGAACTCTTGTATTCCTCACCTTAGATGCCTAGTGTTGCATAGCTACAAGCTGTATAATTGGAATACATTTATCACCCCTATGACTAACATCCCCATTTGAGGAGAATTTGACAAGATGAATCAATTAAGCAATACCCTATTGCACAAAAATAGCAAGATTTGACAAAGTTGTATCCTATCAAGCAATAACATTTATAGCTATCTTTGGTATGAGTTAGGTGAATAGCCATATCTCTTATACGGCATGCATCATCTGCACATTCTCAAACACTGCTTTAGGTGTGGTGTCACCTTGATTGGCATCTTTAAAGACTAGTATTGTTTGTTCAATCACCTTAAGGTTAACTTTCTACTATCGAGTAGTGCTTTTAGTAAGGCTAGCTATCCTCTTCCTTGTAAATGCCATCAATAGGTTTTTAACTCTCTCTATGCCTAATGAAGTCACCAAAATATAGATGCGATAATCCAATTGCAGTAGTCAAGTGTATGTAGATAAGTCTTATGCAATACATAACTTTAAAGGAGTAATGTGAAATAAGATAAAAAAGATGACTTAAACAAAGTGCATAAGGAGGAACAAAGAGAATCAATAAGCTTGAATACAAGTGTTATAAGTAAAAAAGTTATATACATCTATATATATATAGCACCAAACCCTATTGTTATAGGAGGAATTTTTTTTTTTATTGGAACCTATTTCTATCCGAGACAAACATAAATTAGGCGCCAATATAACAAAGCTCAAAATCCGTTAATTTAAATAGCCGTTTTTTTCCTGAACCACCCGTCTCTCTCTCTCTCTCTCTCTCTCTCTCTCTCTCTCTCACTCACCATCACCACATTTCCTTTTCTACTTCCCCCTTCTGTTCTGACCAACGAACTCCCTCACATAAAAATTCACACTGAAAATCTCTGCATCAAAATCCATCACAATGCTCCTCCAAACCCTAGCCCTAACCCTAGGTCCTTCTCTTACTCTCCCCCCTAATTCCTCGACATCATTGTTCGCTCCATCACTCGGTAAGTTATAAACAGCTTATATATATACATATGAGGGGTCACCATGTCTGGCTTTGAAGAAACATTTCTAGATTAAACGAACTGTATTTTGAGATTATATTGTTGATTGGGTCTCGTTAAGGCTGCCCGTGCGCTTATTAAGAGGCTCGAAATGAATTCTTCTACTTAATCCCAGTAATTATATTTCTGGGGGAAAAAATGTGAAATAGGTGGCTCCGTTGAAATTTTGCTTGCTAATTCTGCTTTCGGTTGATTACTTGGTATTTTAGGGAAGCGAGTGAATGGAATTAAATGGAAATGGAGAGAGTCTTCTAGGATGATTGTTTTGGCTTCGAGTGAGTCGGATTCGAACGGTACTGGGAAAACCAAAAGGTTTGGTTTTTTCATCACATGTTTCTGACTTTTGATATATCTTGTGTTTTCTTTTACTTTTTCCTTTTTAATATGTAAAAATGCCATAGGTTATATTAGCTTGTCTCAAATGTAGCTTTGGTACCATATTTTCTAGAGGAACCCTGATAATGATTGTTTTCATTGCACTGCTGCTGGGAAGAACGATATTCTAGTTTGTACTTTATTAGCAATTCACATGTTGGTTGTGATTTTTGTGTCTACCATGCTAATTTGTATGTTGACTCTCTTTTTAAATATACTTAATGGATTCATGTTGTAGCTTTTGCGATTTAAATACTACATTCTTTGTAGTTGAGGTTTGTTGTCAAGTTATTTTGCAACATTTTCTTTTATCATGTTTAATGGCAAAATGCATAAGGGGAACTGGAGCTATAAAGGAGTCGGGTTGAGAAGACAGTGGTGAGTTCTAGTTCAAGCTCAATTTGAAATTTTAAAGTTCAAGTTCAAGTTGAACTCAGTCAAGCTTAGAATATTGAGCCCAACTTTAACTTGAAATGGTATTCAACGAGCTTGGAGTCAACTTGGTTAAGTTTGTGTAGGCTCAATTTTCTAAAATATTATTCTTCTTTCAATTGAAATAATATTGATATTTAAAATCAACTTGATTTAAACTCTACTAGTATTTAATTTCAACTCTGGCTCAATTAGGTTTGCAAGCTAGTAGGCTAAATATCATAAAGTTTGAGCTCAACTTGATAAATTAATCCAGTAGCTTGCGATCAAGCTCAAACTAAGTTCGAGTAAATATTTAGCCAAATTCAAATAGCTCATAAGTAGGTTTGGATCATTTATGCCTCTTAGAGGAGCCATGATTTCTGCTGTACAACATTACTTTCATCATTGATTTATTCAACCTTTCAATTTCGAAAGAGCATTTCCTCGTTTCTCCATACAAATTCATGTGAAGTTTGGTGGATATGTGGTCATTCGTTCACTTTTATTTTCTCTTATAGATGTTGGGAACATTACGTGAGGACAAATCTTGTTAGCTGAGTCTTGTCTTTCTACGTGTTGTGAATCTAAATTTGAGGAGAAAAGAGTTGACAAATAGATCCTTGTTTGTTTTGAAAGGTTGTAGCTTTTTTTTCAATAAGTTATGGGACTGCATACAGATGTTGGGAATTAAGATCTAAGTGTCTAACTTACCAAAAAAAGATCTAAGTGTCTAAGACTCATACTGGCATTTATGTTCTTGAGGAATGGCAAAATTATAAGTAAGGAGTTCAACATTTAGAATCAAGCTCAAATAAAGGATTAGGTTAAGTGGTTAAAATAGAAATTAAATTTTTAAGTGGTTAAAATAAAAAAATTAATGCTATGTTAAAAATTATAGTTGTCCTTCTTTGATTTGTTATACTTGCTTTCATAATTACTATCTTGTTCTTACGTTTTTGCTATTGCCATTGCTATCTGTATCTAATCAAAGTATGTCACCTATGCTTTATTGCACTCGAGTTTTCTCCAATTCTATTTTAGAAATCCTGAGTAATATAATATCTATATGTTGTTGACATCTACTAAGGTTAGCTTCATGTGTTTTTCCTTTAGTAGTTGTAGACTTTTTCTAGTCTTTCTTGTCAATGATGGTGTGCCCTCAGAGGCTATTCATTAAAATCAGAATGTTTCTTGACTTCCTTGTAAGCATAACAGTTAACCCTTGATTCTCTTAGATGCTTATTACTACAACAGCTATTTGATCATTATATTTGGGTATGGACAATATGTATCCTGATCCTTTCTTTATAGTAAAATCATTAATACTTTTGAAAATGCATGTAAACTGTCAGGAAACTAAAGTCAACCTTTGCTGGTACAATGCCCTTCACAGGAGATATAAGAGAGATTTTCAAAGTACAATAGGCTGCCATCATAACACCATATTTATGTTTCATTTGTACTATTTACTATGCTATGTGTGATATGATATAATCTCTTCATTTGTACTGTTTACTATACTATGTGTGATATGATATAATCTCTCATAGTAATAGGTGCAGAGATTTTATTTCATTTAGGAAAGTGGTGGAGCACATATCTCTATTCAAAGCAAAGGAAGGCATATCAGATATGGAAGAGAACAATATGCTTGATTACTTATACACATCCCAGTATCAAATGGGTGGGATTGTTGCAATATCGCTAGGTTAGTTTTGTTCCTCATACAGGCTTATTTTCTGAGGTTTGCAGTTGTCTTTAGCTTTTTTAAATGTGCCTTCCTTGGGACTGCAAGGTATGCTTTCGTAAATTACTAGTGATGTTAGTGTTTATTGAATTCATATGCTTCAATTACATCATCAAATTTCAACTGGAACAAAAACAAAGAAACACAAAAGGAATCAGAAACAAAACATCAAAACAAAGTTCCTTAATGGGCTATTTGCAAAAAGTTTTTTTTTTCTTTTTTTGGGTGGGTAGGGGAGGGGTGGGGTTATCACTGAAAAACATAATAATATGATCTACTTACATAACAGAATAGGTTTTCCTTTTTTGTTGAAGTCTTGAGCTGCTCAGCTAAAGTAGAAGGTTTGCTTATAAATTTACATTGGCTCTGTTTGGACTTATATTTTTGGTATTGCCATAGCCTAGCAGTGGGAGCTCTTGGTTGATTTCTGCTTCTCTTCAATGAAGTAAATAATTTGATTATCTATAAAGAGAAGCAAGCGGTTCCTTGCAGGGCGTACCTCTAACCAGAATGATGAAGGGTATACACATGCAGTCTACATGCGTTTCCAGAACAGGGAGGATGTTTCAAGGTTCTATAAGAACCCCTTTTACCAAGGAGTTCTAAAGGAGCATGTGATGCCCTACTGCTATGTATGACTTATTGTGTAATTTCCAAGAGACTATGCTTTTTGGTGCTTCTACCAGCATGGCAGTTGGATTTCCTTCTGGATATGGACATAGTTTTTTTGTATTTTTGCAGGATTGCATCAATGTTGATTATGAATCGGAAGTTGATGATGATATGCTTCCAATATTTAGAAAAGGAGAGGTTGGAAACTTCTAATTGAATGGTTTGGACGTCTTTTGCATCCATGTGCTTGTGGACTAGTTCATGTTCATACATCCAAAGTGATGCTAAATTGAGCCAAGCACAGCTATTTATAACAAATTATGTTTTATCTGGCCATTAAGACCTCAATTCAATTTTCAAGAGCATCTCATTGTCAACAGGATTTCAGTCATGGGGAGGAATTTATACTTCTGATTGCATTTATGGATGACGCAATAGGTGCTCTTGTAGAAGATGCAATGGCTTCTCTTGGGAGGATAGTGGAGGAATTTCCATCCTTAGTAGTCCAGTTTACCCAAGGTATATAAGCAGAAAATAAAAATGGAAATCCATAATTTTGGCATTTAATTATTGTGGTTGTGGCTTATGAATGGTCAATTTCAGGCTTAAACTTTCATTCAAGCAAGGAGTATTCACATGGTGTAGTAATAAGATTTCGTTCCAGTAAGCACTCTCTCGGGTTATGTTATAGACTGCATTACATATTTTTCCTTAGTGCTCATTAGTTTCCATATGTTTTTACAGTGGAAGCTTTTGAAATTTTCCGGGGGAGCTCCCAGTACAGAGATGTAAGGACTGTACTACTGTGTTTTCTGTCTGATATTTCAAGAAAAAAAAATTTAAAAATATAAAAAACGGTGGTTTTTTAATCAGTAGTTCACTTTATCTCAAGAGGTTCTGGCTTTACTTCCCACGTCAGTAGCATCAACTTTTCTGGCTTAGATTTTTTTTTTTTTAATTAGTCAGCTATCTCTACCTATATAATTAATCGTTTCATTTCTTTCTATCCTTTTTCTTTGTTATAAATCCATCAATAAATGCTAAAGAATCTTCTAATGGAAAATTCGTGGTCAAAATGACAATCATCTCTCCACATGAGGCAGATCTGGAGGTCGAAGTTCCATCCACTCGCTCAAAAAACAACATCCATCCATTTCTCTGTCGACCCAGTTGGTACAGAGATCATGTAGCAGCAGAAAATTGCTTTTATGGTCGGTTCCACACTTTTATTCCCATTAGTTTACACATATTTATGCATTTAAGATGAAGCTGTGGTGTTGGAGTATCAATGGGAGCAGAGAACAGGCTTATGGTCCTTCCCCAGAACCAAGATGTAGGTGATTTTTTTTCTTATTGATTTTTTTTTTTCTACACCACCTACACTCTAAAGTTTGATGTCCTCTCATTTTATGAAGAAGTAAGAAGAAAAGAATATGGAGAAATAAATTCTTTCGCATGCTTCATGTTGGATCATCTCAATGGTTTTATGTGTGGATATTTGAGGTCTGAATTGTGCATCATGGTCATGCCCGCAAATTTGAAATTCCTATTTCCTATGCTATGATTGAGTTATCAGTTAGCTTAGCTTGAGATTCTACCATCTTGATTACCTTGACATAGCTGCCAGACTTGACTCCTACTCTGGTACCATGACAAAGTCAACTCCATCCAACTATAACTTTAAACTTGTAGATTGGTTGTGGATTTTACATTTATTACTCAAAAAATATGTCATCATACAATAATTCCTTTGTTAGCAGGACAAATTAAGATTATTCAGTTAGTCAAACACATCCTTTTCAGAAAGATTTCAAAAAGGTTGTTACGTAAAGGCCGTTATGCAGATAGAGATGCTCATTTCCTGGTTTTGGTCTCACTCACAACATTTGGTCATGTTAAAATAAATTTGGGAAGAAACTTTCTAGTTAAGGATAAAAAGTTATGATTGGTCTCCTCATATTTCATGCACATGTAGTTCATGACTAACGAATATGACTTTTACAATTGCTGCCTACTTCGTGATTTCAGGTTTCCGAATGGCTAATGAGAAATTTTATTAGAAATTCAACTTGTGTTCATGTCTGATCTTTCAAATTAGCTTTGAGGTCTCAATCTTGATTTTCAGACACTCGAGTCCTTCCAAACATTTAGTTTGACCCGCTGTAGAGCAAGACAAACTGGATTTCCTATCAGTTACGCTAAAACATTACTCATTTCGTTTGTTTATCCACCACCTTGCTACATGCAATAAAGTAGCATGTTGACCAGCAGGTTGCTCTTCAGTAATAGTTATTTCAGAGAGAAAATTCTAATTGGAGATGGGACCCAATGCTATTTTCCCTCTGATATACTATAAGCTGTCATTTTCATGCATATTCGAAGTTTCTGTATTTCAACCTTGTTTTTGCCAATTAAGTTTACTGTGCCCTTTCTTCTGTCAAGCAGGAATATCAGACTTGCAAGCAATCCGAGCTAGTACTTCGCGAGATTACTGTATAGCCCTGCTGCATTGAGGATATCTAGCAGTTACATGGAAATAAGTGGATGTATATCTCTACTATCTTTCTTATCGTTCATGTATATTCTAGTTTGTTTATGAATACAATCAACTCACTACTTTTCAAAACTCTACTTAGATCTGTTGAGGAATAAAACAAAAAAACAAAAAAAAAGCACAAAACAGAAGAATACTTTACAGAAAAACTTAAAATAACTATATTAACATATGGAAGGCAGTGATCAGTTGTGAAGTGGATTCGGTCCTCCAGGAACATCCCTTTTGCTGACGCCATATCTTGGGTCAATTTCTTCTGCGTCTCCTTCCGCTAGAACTCTTGCTGTGTAATTTCTTGTGCAGTGGGAATGGAATTGAGCTTCCATTGAGCTATGAGTTTCTACTCTTGTTCTCGGAATATCACGGCAATTTGAGAGTTGGGATACAATTAACAAGGCCATCAAGACTAGCAAATGCAGTCGCTTACTCTTGGTTCCCATGAATTTAATGGTGAGAAAGGAAGAGAATTGATGAAGGAGGAAGAGAAAGATGGTGTAAGTGAGTTCTTCACCGATACAGCAGGCTTAAACTCCTTTAATATGGGTTCAACGTAACTGTGCGGCAGATATTGCCAACAAGAGCAATTAATTTAACTTTGTGAAATTACATAAACGCCCATGTTTTTTCTTCCAATCTTTTGATGTTAACCATATGTTTTATCAAGTTAGTCAATGTTCACTTGCAATTAGGTATTTTAGAATTTGCGTTGTTTGTATCTTTTTGAATTAGAAATTTTGTTGCTCATTTATCTATAGGAAAAATGCTTTGAGTGGACCAAAGAAGGATGTATGATGGACGTGTCGTGTATTTTTTATATACCTATCTTACTAATATCTTTTGTTGAGGATATGACATGTAAGAAAATAAAACTCACATGTGAAACTATACGTAAAACTGTAATTTTTATATATCACATTTACAATGGAAGGTATTGTTAAGATAAGTATATTAAGGATGTATTTGTTGAAAATGTTTATGCGTACATGTTTTTGCAATTTATTATCTAATTGAAATTTCATAGCTCAATTTTACAAATGTTCCAATTAAGTATCTTTGATGGACGGTAAAAGAAATTAAATTACAGGAAATCTTGGAGACATTAAATTGCAAAACCATGGAGCTCTAGATACATGGATGGTTACTTGTCACAAATCTAGTATGATTAGGGACATGGCATTAGGGAAAAAACTTACACAACACGCAATGCGAAACATGCTATTACGTCTTGACTAATTAATTTTATGTATTATTTTACACCGACACATGTTGGACATAGAACAAGACACAAATCCTATCAGCGATTAGGGGTTAGCCTACCTGCCTACCTTGTAATAAGATGGAAAAATGTTCAGTCTTTGTCTTTGTGCAGTCCTTATATTGGAGAAAGAGGCTAGTTTGGTCCTTGTACTACCGGTGGAGTGCACAGTTGAATCACCATTTATTAAAATAAAATCGTTGTTTTGACTACGCGGTTACTATGGCTCGATGTGATTTCCTTTGGGTTTAGGTTGGCAATAATTTGGACACAACGCTACAATTATTGGAGAAGGTTACTAGTTTTTCAGTTAAAAAAAAAAAAAAAAAAAAAAAAACAACCTGCGTAAAGTAAACCCATGAACCATGTGGCATTCATGCCCTAAATTTGTAGGCACAAACGGTTGCATGTTTTGGACTGTTGGTCATATAAATTGACTCAAGTCTTCTTGTTGGACTGCTCACCATAGTACGAATCGAATTGAACTGATGATTATGGATTAACCTAATTAATGAGTACAGATCCCTATAAGATTGCCTTTCTGCAATATCTAGTTGATCAAGTTTTAATCATGTCATAGTAAAACTATTTTCTTGTATATATATATATTATATTATATATGTAATTTTGTGTCCATATTAGTATGCCATGAATCGTATCCTCTCAGTAAATCTAGAATCTAGATTTTCATATATTTGATTAATTAGCGGAAATATAAACGGAGCAACCTGATAAGCACAGTAAGACTATCTAAACACACCGATCATTAATGGGCTCTGAGACCAAATTTTGTTGAGAAGTGCTCTAGGAACTTTCCTAGGTTAAACACCTTTACAGGGGGTCTTTTTCAGGAGTAAAAGTTAGACGCATTAATGGAATATCTATTTTTAACAAATTTTTTTATTGAGGATATCATATATAGAAAAGAGAAACTTACATACAAAAAAAAAAAAAAAAGAAGTTAGTATATAAAACTATTTTTTATGTATTACTATTTTAATAGAGAATGATATTAAAATAGATGTACAATCATACATCTATTTATTTATCCCTTTTGGATTAAAGAGTGATTGAAAAATGATTGATCAACCTTAAGGATTAACTTTCACCTTCTTTATATATATATATATATATAATTTTGATGAAAAGCTGCATTAACTGTATTTGCTCCACCTTAATTTTTTTTTTTTAATTTTTTTGGGGAATTTAAGGCACACTATGTATTTGCCATCAGATCGAGGTTTAAGTGCTTGTGCGTTATTGGTTTAGTTTATTCAAATTTTACCTCTAACATCAAGGTTAAGGGCTAGCTTGTGCCTTGGTCTTTGATTTCAATTTAATATTTGAAGGTTTGATGTTTTCTAGTCAAGCATTTGGCATAAAATACTCAGATTTGATTCGAAATATCATGTCCAGGCCACGCTTGACTTATAAAAGCATTTCGTTCCATCTTTCACATTGAACCTCGACTTGACGTGATCAATCAACTTTATTCTAGGTTACTATTATTCATCGTGTAGAACATGAACCTTGAGCATCATCATCATCATCATCATTATTATTATTCATCAAAAAATGGCAATTATTTTGAGCTTGTCTTGAGTTCGATGTTCCTTGGATCCCGGCTCTCAAACATGCAAAATAAAATATGGAACAGACTTTTTTCAAAGCAGCCTTTAGATACATCTGAAGACTAGTGCTTGGACAATTCTCATGGGAGTGATATGCTAATCATGTTAATTAAACTTTGATTGCAAAGAATTAGGGGTGAATAGGTATAGATGAATAGGGTGTGGGGTCTTACCCAAAACATACTTTATAAAGTATAGGTTTTCAAATTTTTAAGCCTATAAAACATATAGCATATGAAGGTAGTCTATGAAATTTGTAAATTTTAGTTTTTTTTTTTTGCTTAAATTTTAAGTTATGTGATTTTAAAAAGTAATTTATTTTCAATATTACAAGTTATTCATGTACAACATCTATGAAATTTGTAATAAATTTTGTGAAATTTAAAAAATAATAATAATTCCTACCTTCATTATTTTAAGTTTATGTAAACTTATTACTAAGCTAATACGAAAAATAAAAAAGGAGAAAGAATGGAAAACATAAAGTTAAGAAGGAAAATGAGGAAGATCAATGAAAAAAATAGAAAACATAAAATGATAGAGACAATATTAAATTTATTTGTTTAAAGTTATTAACTTATGAGCTTAAGCTCTCTTTTATTTTTTTTTCTTTCTCTTTGAAACATTTACTAATCGAAAGATATAATATTGTAACTAATCACTCATTTGTTAGTGTTATTTAAATTTTCTTTTTATAAGATGGGTATAAGGTATATCTTAGAGTACAAGTTTCATAATGGATACAAGAAAGGAGGATCACATACTTGTACCTCATTCTATAGAAGAAAATTTCAAAAAATCTATATTCAAAACTTATCTTATTTTTCTTAATACCTAATTGGACTCTATCCAGTTAAACAATGTATAAATGAATACCTTGTACAGTAGGATTATCAATGAACATGACAAAGAGTAGAATGATGAGATAAATTCCACTAAAATTTTTCTATACATGTTATTTTTTGGCAATAAAAAGCTAAAAAAAGGACGTATTGAATGTGATTGCAAATAGCCAATTTTGACGTATTTATGATGGGCGAAAGAGAGAGAACAGATCGAATTACACAAACAATAATAACGAGGAGAAAAGAAAGAAGAAAACCACGTAATAATTTACATGGAAAATCCACGAGAGAATGAGGTGTAATTCATTATCATATAAGGGTGGAGCATACATGATGATTAAAAGATTTTCTCAACAATTTATAAACTTTCGTAGATTCCGAGAAATTATTAGAATAAATTATATACCAACGATTTATTTTTAAATATTAATTATATTTTCTAGTATAAGTTTTTACTTGCTGTTATAAGTATTTAAAAACTAATAATTCTTATTACTTGCTCTCTCTTTTTAGTACATGTATTTATGTTTTGATACATGTGTTTATGTTTACTTCAGGGTAAAGCATACCACTACCATCCCGCAGGTAAACTAATTTGCTTCCTGTTTTGTATTTCTTCATTCGACCAAAGTCCCGGGTAGGTAAAAAGATGGACTAGATATGTGTATTGTTAGGCAATAACATGTAATATTTCTGGATATCACCTACTATGTTCAATAAAAAAAAAAAAAAAAAAAAAGACTACCACGAATGTTAATAGGACTGTCACATGTTAATATTCTATTAGTCCATACACACGTCTCAATGAAGAAAACGAGGTCACTTTGAATGGCTTCTTCATGTTGTGTATAATTTCTGCACCGGCACAGAAGGATAATTGACCAGCCAAGGTTTTGGTGCATTTCTTCCATGAATTATGTAAACTTGTGTACGCTAATGTCTGTGTCGTGAAGTTAACCCCAAGTTGCTAAACCTTGATCTAAGCAGCCAGTGAGAGGGCGACTTTTGGAGCACCGAATCGTTTCATCGTCCAACCCCTTTCACAATCAAGGCTGGAATTTTCTTTTGCTTAAAGATGCAGTGCACTTGGTTTTAAGAGTCGTGTTTATTTTGGTATTAGACTTGACTTGTTGGTTGTTATAATTTTATACGATATTTCTTAGCTGTACAATGAAACGTAATGCAATGAATATATGAGTTATATCTTCTTCTTCTTTCTTTTCTTTTCTTTTCAAAAGAATAAAAATTCATTCAACTCAATTAGAACATCCTATACACAAGGTATGAACCATCCACATACCAAACAAAAAAAACGCAATGTATCTCTTTTGTAACTAAGACTCGAAACATCCATTCAACAATACAATGGAATATCAGCATCCTAACCAAAGAAAATCTCATAAAAGAGATAGACACAAAAATACAAGGTCAAAAACTAAAAATAGACCCTTTCATACCAAAACATTTTATTTTAACTTCCTCACTTCTCTTCAACCATCGCATTTAGTCTTCAATACTTGACCTAAAAGAGTAACTAGAAAGTTGCCAAAGATAATAGTGAAATATAGAAAGGAAAATGGCTCCAAAAGTCTTCAAAGTTTGAGTTTGGGGAGGTAAGAAGAGGAAGAAGAGATAAGATGGGGGGAGAGGGATGAAAGGAGAGGAAGAGGTGCAAGAAGGGTAACCAGTGCCTAGGAGGATCAGCTTGATTTTACTTTTAACTATATCTCAATATTTTTTGCCAAAAAAAATTGCCCATGTGCTTGAGAAGGGTATCATAATATGAATATGAACTCCTACATCTAATAATGGATCACTACAAGAAAATTGATCAACAGCAACTATAAATTAGTGGTAGTTTATTTATAAGTAATTACCACAGTTATTAATTTATAATAACAATATTATTTTTAGTAAACATCTATTGCACCAATTTTTCTTTTTATTGTAGCTATAACTTGTATATTAAGACTTTCTTTAAAATTTATAATATAAAAAATTACTGCAAACTATACTTTGCTACTATTAGATTCTAGGACTTTGAACTGACATTGCTTATGAGCGGACTAGAAGTGCTTGATATACTATAGTGATAGATATATTTTGAGACAATCTTTTATATTTTAAAATTTTTTAAATATCCCTAATATACAAGTTATATCTATAATAAGGAAAAAAATTAGTACATTAGATAACTTACTATAAAGATAATTACGTGCTTATAAACTAGAGTTTCGATTGCTCTATTTTCTTGTAAGAAGTTAAGAAAAGTTGAAAATCCCAAATGAGTACCTAGGAAAAACATAGATGACATGGACTTTATAATCCCTATTATATATGATGAGCTATGCTGCTATTGGTTTATCTCTTCACCAATCAAATTGACAAAGGCCAGCATTCATGAACCCCTCCAAAAATTGCAATCCATTTCTTTCAATAACTGTAATTGGGCACTGTAGATGTGCTGGGTTGTTGCCATAAATGTTATCTAGTAAGTACGTAACGTAGGGTCAATGTTAAACGATTGTTTGACGTTCAAACGTTGTATGCTATGTAAATTTCCATATCATCTGATGAAGAAGAATCGATTACGTATGCCGTGATAGATACTTTGTTGAAATTAAAGGGAAAATTACAAGCCAAATGATCAATATTTGGGCCAAATTCAAATACGAAATTGGACTTTCAAATGATTAAAATAAAAAATTAATATTATGTTAAGTAATTAAAATAGAATATCAAATTTTCAAGTAGTTAAAAATAGAAAATCAATATTTTATTAAATAGTTTAAATAGATGATTCATCATTTTCTTGTAAACATGTTTAGTGATTCAAAATGAGAATTTATTACTCTATATAATTGTATCATAATAGAAACCCTTATTTAAATTATTTAATATAACATTAATTCTCTATTTGAATTATTTTAGAGTTTGATTTTTTATCTGAACTTGATCCAAAACTTTAATCCCCTCACTTGTAATTTTCCTGAAATAAAAGGGATTTATTTAGACATGGCAATCTTAGAAGGTTTAAAAACGGGGACATTGGACACATTGTTGTACAAAGTTGCCATCCCGTAAAATAGAAATTTTCAAAAGGTACATATTTGTATGATATCAAATTAATATAATTTGTGTGGTTAAACCATTAGACACTTATATTTGTGCGTAAAAACATATATTACCAATATTTGTATCTTAAACATTTATATGATGTTAAGCAAGACTTGAGTAAAAAGTCAAAAATAAAATCCAAAGAGGTGCCTTTGGGTAATCAACTTTATTTATACAAGTCTTTTACTACAAGGTTATCTTTTGTAGAATCTCTCTCTCTCTCAAAATGTACCAACTGTATCCAATCTTCATAATATGATTTGGAGAGACTTAGCATTACTATTCATATTTCCATAGACCTAGTTATTATTAGTGTGTTCCCTAAGAGTCAAGGCTTATCACTATATTTGCAAACAATAATTGATTAATAAATGTTGTATATATTGTTTAGTCGAACTCTTCTTTGCTGGAATTTCAATTACAGCATAGTTGTTTGATGGATTTGAGAATACGAGGAGTCATTACAAGATAATAATAATAATAATAAGAATTCCGAATATCGAATTGTTTAGAATAAGTCCATAAACAATCGAATAATAAGAAAAAAAACACTAGTCTCATAATATAATTTTTTTTTTATTCGATTGTTTCACTTGACCAAATGAACTTACGTTCAGATTGTATAAGTAGGTGCTAATCGCAGTATTGATGTGTTTCTTTAGTGATCTTACTTTTACTCTTATTAATGCACTCGACTAAGCTAGTTAATGGGAGAACCAGTAGATTTTAGTGTTTCAATAAGATATAAGGGTTGAGTTAACACAGCTATCTTTTCAAACTCACTCTAATCCCATTAACTAATGTAATTTACAGTTGTTTATTGTTCTATAGCAAGATACAAATGGATGAGCTAGAAACTGCACTATGCATTAGCAACACTAAGTGCCTATGGTTTTGTGTGGTCTATTTGTTTATAGAGTCGTTATGCATTCATTTTATTCTCATCAATTGTGTTAATCAATTGGATAGAATAGTTTGATATCTCCTGAGGGAGAATCATTGAGCAATTTATGATCAATTGAAATCTATTTCTAGAAACATTGGCTGAAACTAAACCAACTATAATTAGCCTAGTAATAGCTATGTTATGAAACACATCCTTAGTTGACAAAATTAAATTCTTGGCTTAATTAGCTTTAGTTAAATTCCACTTTTGAAAGTTTACATTTTCAAAAGTTCTTAAAACAACTAATGACGATTAACTGAATTTGGATTAAGTCAAGCTTAGTAATTGTGACTACGATTTACATGGAGATCAACAATGAGACTTACTAAGTAAACTATTTTTGAGTGAATTGTACAAATGACTTCTAAAAGATTGCATGGTTACACAAGTGCCTTCATTTCTGAAATTGAGCATTTACACCCTATGGTAGTGTTTGGTTACTGGAACTGAACAGGACAATGAGTACTGGATAACACAAAATAAGAAGGACTAAATAAAAAAAAATTGTACCACATTTGGTTTATTTAGTATTTAACTAAGATTTTTGTGTTGTCTAGTATTTAGAATTGCAAAGTACTGGACTGAACATAGTAAATTTGACAATTATACTATTTTTAATTATATTATGGTTATTTATACATATTTAATATTATTGTAAGAAAATACAATTTGAAGAGATTATAAATTATATAAAATAATTCGTGTAAATCCATTGATTGAAAAAATTTAATAATTCATATTATAAATTACAATAATTTATGTTATATTTAATAAAATAACACATTACTTACTTTTCTTTTATCTTAAAAATGATGTTTCGATATAGTATATATACATGATAAATAATATACAATATAAAAGAATCTTGACTTGAAATTAGCAATAAACATGGTTTAAAAAAAAAACTTATGTTATGTTATTTTTCTCATGCTATGTAATTTTCTTTGTTCTTATCATATTGAAAATCAAAACATGAGTTTGGAATCAAGTTAGGACACGTGATGATCTATTTATACATGAAAGATTGATCCACCACTACCGTCCCATTTCAACAGACATCTAAACGCACGGCAACAACCAGACAGAGAGCATGCGACAAAGATAGAAAAGCAAGCTAGGGAAATCTAAACGGACGACGACAACCACAGGTAGAGCATGCGGGGAACATAGAAAAGCAAGCAAAAATGTGAGAAAGAACGAAAGGATACGAATCTGACAACGACTTCTAGCGTGACAACAACAACGTTTAAATAGCGGTCAATTGCACGATGAATCCCGTTGTTGGAGCGGCGCCAATGGGTTTTCCTACTGCACTTGAAGGACAAGCTAGTACGGCACGGATGGGTTCAAATGAAAAAGGTTTGGGGAGGTAGGGTTTGTTTGTAAAGAAAAAAATATGAAAGGCAAGTTGGAGATTTCGAAAAAAATGAATTTTTGTTCAATACTAGATTTTTTATACCTAATTACATATGGTACAAAAATTTGCCATTTTGTCTAGTGCCACATTAAATTTTTGTCAGTACTTTTTTCATGAATGGCAATCAAACGCAAGACAAAAAAAATTGCCATGTTCAGTACCACATTTTTTTTACAACCAAACACTACCTAGAAGAGGCATGGGGCTCATATATTTTTATAATTATGTGGTAGTTAATGTCATTAAGATTGTCAACTCAAGCTCATATTATATGCATTTCAACATTTTACAATTATCATAATCTTTAATTTATTGCCTAATTAACCCTTGAATGACTTTTGAAACATATACTTTAATTGTTCAAACTTTTTAAAAATCTCTAAATAATTTTAAATAAATTAATAAACTTAATAAATATTTTTTAAATAATTTCTAGGGTAAATATGACATTTGGCACAAACTTTTTCTATTTTTGCAATTAACTATTCCATTCAAATATTATAACTGAAATAAAAAAATTGTACATAATAAATTGACCCTTTCAAATTATAGATAGTTAATTATAAAAATAGATAATATTCACGTACTAAATGTAATATTTGCCCTAATTTCTAACCTAATTTTAGACTCAATTGTGATGAATTAGTTAGTTAAACCCTTTTGGCTCAATTCTAGAATTTACAAGATTCACCACTTAAGCAACTATCCTTATTCTATCTTAATCCATGAATTTATCAAAATCACTTAATCTATTAAACTTACTTCTAACAATGTGCTATTACATGGGATCTTGTAGATTTGCACATGTAGAAACAAAATCCAATCATGATTATTAAACCACGGTAACTGCCTAACAAGGTTTATTAGCCATCCCATATAATGAAAATTTTCTATGAATAAAGAGCATACTTATGACACGATTACTGTTAAATCGATTGTTTTTATCTATTGAACGTCTTAGATAGTTCAGTGCATCATACATCATCACGAATGAATCGTTTTCCTTGGTAATTTTGACCAATAGGATTAAAATCTTTGATGTTGCATTATCCTACCATGGTTATGGACTTCGTGTGACTTTCATTATTATTATTATATAGCCACAAACGCCAACCTTCCCATCTCAAAAGGATATAGATCCTGATACCCTCTCTAAGCTTGAAATGGCATCAAGGTATAAGACTTTTTTGCCTAAGATGCAAAGATCTCAAGTCTAAAGGCAACTTATGCTTGTTCATAGAGATTGAAGAATCAGTGATTTATTTACGTATAGTTTATAATCATATAACCTAATCCACTTTTCTATAAACCGTTACTCTCTGCTTGAAGGATTAGGCAATCCTCCCATGTATCTAACAATGACAACAAGGTGCTAAAACTAATGTGCTTTACTATACAAATTTACTGCTTTTCTTTATGAAGGAGGTTTGCGTTTTAATTGTCTTCATTGAGGACTCAATCCAATGTACTGTATCCTGAGCAACTGTACACATAACTGTGATAATTTCCTTGATCCAATGAGGGAGGCGAACGTAGACCCATGAGACTGGGAGGGCTAGATTTACTATATTTAAGTTGAAATTATAATTACCCATAATCTTACATTCACATATGAAGATTTTGTAAAGTGAGTACATCACAATATTTTCAACACTTCATAAGAAATAAACTTTATTATTATTTCTTTTTATAGAAATGATTAAGGGTATATAATACACTTTGTAAGAGATTAAAGAATAAATATCTTATCTTTTTATTGTTGTATATATATTAATATTGAATTTACCCATCAATTTATTAAAAAAAATACATAGAACTAACTTGTGTAAATTTTATGGTTAATAGGAATATAACACAAAAAAAAAAATTAAATAGGTAAATACAAGCAAAGCAGAAAAAGTAAAATAGTATAGGTGTAAATATACTTCGTCATTTTTAATGATGACTCTATAAGATTGTATCATTAACAATGTTATAAAAATTATCGATCTTCATTCATGTAATATTCCACATTTATTTTCGTGATAGTAATTATTAGTAAAGTACATCAAGTTATTATATACTTATTATTAGTTATATATACTTTATGTAACAAGATCAAAACATTCATAATATTGGTAATGTAATTATTATCTATGGTATATAATGAATGAATAAATAATAAATCAAAAGAATTTATTAATTAACTATGATTTTATATTGAGTGAATTTAATACTATTAATTATTATAAATGAAAAAAAAAAGATAATCCTATTTAAAGAATATAATAATAAATGCAACATGAAAAAAGGTAAAATTCAAAATCTTATATGCCTTATCACTTAGCAATGTTTAATAATTTATTATATTTTACTCTTAGTATATATATATATCCTTTTATTCAAAATCTAATATGCCTTATCACTTAGCAATGTTTAATAATTTATTATATTTTACTCTTAGTGTATATATATATATATATATTCATTTTTTAATAAATTTTTATACCCACCCCTAATCCAATGAGATTGACCTAAGTTCCTATAAGTCTTCACCTTAAAGTCTATGTTCCCTTTGAACAATTTACCAACCAAGGATAATTGAATATGATATGACATTTTAGAAATTAACATTTGATGATAGTGCCATCAATCCAAAAAGTATGATCTTGAAAATATTATTTCAATTGACTTAATAGTTTACAAATTTTCTAGAGAGATGTAATAGTTTGTGTACACTATAAAAAATTAAAGTAGGTAAAAAATATTTTGAAATGTTAATTGATGATGACTCACAATTTCCTTATGTTCATTTGTTTGAAAAAACAAAGATGAAGACTTAGATTCATTTATAGAAAATTTTTCCATGACAAAAAGTCAAGATATTGCATACTAATTGAGGTGGTCAATAGATATTTGGCATTGTTATTTGTGTTTCCCTACACTAATTTATTGTATCCTAAGCTAAAACATTTGCCTAGTGACATGAGTACTAGGGGTGGGCACAGATCAGATTGGTTTGGTGTTTTTTCCGAACCAAACAAACTATAAAAAATGTGTTTTGGTTTTTCATTACTTTAAATTGAACCATATGATTTGGTTTTATATTTTTTTCCAAATCATAAAATTTTAGTTCGATTCGGTTTGATTTATGGATTAAATTGCTTAATATATAATTTCATATGAGTAGTATTAAATTCATTTAATAATAACATATATTGATATCATATAAGAGATTGAAAAAGTCAAGATTTAAGCAACTAAAAATTTTAAATATTTAATATAATTAATTTATTTTTCAAACTAGTATATAAAATAAAATTTAAGTTAACCCATATATATATTTGTTAAATTATGGTCATAAAATTTAAATACATATATATTTTTAATAAAGGTAAGCTAAAAACTCTTTTAAATGTTATATTACCATAAAAGAATTTTTCTAGTTATAAGTAAATTATCATTATACTTTTTTCAAAAAATTTGATTCGGTTTTACAATTTGGTTCAGATTAACCCTTCAAAACAACCATAAATTTTTTGTTTAGTTTAAATTGAAAGTTTTCCAAACCAAATTGCAAAAAAAAAAAAAAATAAAGGGTGTTCGGTTTGCTTTGGTTCAGTTTGTAGATTGATTTGGTTTGGTCAATGTTTTTGCCCACCCCTAATGAATACTAATCTCCTAATAGGATGGATCAAGTCCACTTCTCCCTTCCCCAATAGTTAAAATAATAATTGGCCAAAAAGAAAATTTTATTATATCTTAAGGAGTACTGCCATAAGAAAAACTTCTAGCAATACTATATATAGGAAGTATAAATATCATTATCATAAACCGGGCTTTCAAGATGAGAAAATTTTGTCTCTAAAAGTCGAAAGCCTATCACTAAAAGCTCTAACGAAAAGTTGTTAGGTTGTAAAATCAATTGCAAGATACACTATTGTAAAAGTAGAGAAAGATTAACGCAGTATTAAACAATAACATAAAATATGTAGGAGTAATTAGTTTGTAATTACCTATTGTAACTACTTGGTTGCACTAGCCATTAATCATTTATAGGCTAGAAACTCTAAAACTATTAAAGAAACTAAATAACATGTAATGAGAAACTAAATCAATCAAAATAAAATTTCCTAATCTAGATGAAATTCTTTAACATTCCAACACACAATGGAAACATAATTTTGACTTTAGAAATGACCTTAAATGGTAATATAATTTGCACTAACTTAAAGGAGACTCAAATCAGTCATTATCAACATATTATGAGTTATGTAACTCCTTATAAGCATAAAGTTATAAAGTGTTAAATTTGAGTTTTTGAAATCAAGCCTCTTTTTTATAAAATAGCTTCTAACTTCCATAGGTGATTTTCGATAATTTTTAACTCCTTTGGATCCTATTAACATTGTCGTCGAACAACTTCTGAAATTTAACTTCCAAATTTATCTATTTCTTATTTCATTGAAGTTCTATCTCATCCATGTCAATCTACTCCACTTGAGAAAAACTCAACCTCAAATTTAGATACAAAAATTCTATAAATCATTTGAAATAAAGACAAATATACCACATTAAATGCTTTAGAAATGCCCAAATTGTCAAGATGATCAATTACATAAGCATTACTATTGATCTTCTAAAACTTAATATAGACTATACTTCTTTGGTTGCAGTTTACCATAAGTCTCAACTGAAAACTCTCCTTCCAAAGATATATCATCACTTGATCACTCACATTAAAAGTCTTAAGCCTTTTGTGTTTATCTATTACAAATTTATACTTCTAATTTATAGCCTCTAATTTCTTCTTCACTTTTTTATGCATTTCAATAACTTACCCTACCATATGTTTGGCTAGAATATTAGTTCCTCACTTCTTAGTAGCTTGATAAGATCAACAGTATGTTAAGGAACCTTAATATACACAATAGAATATGGTGACATTCTAATCACACTATGAGCAGCATTGTTATATGTAAAGTTCTATTGACAACTTCAATTTGCTACTGAAATTTAGGAAAGAATCAAACATCTTCCATAAAGTCCTCCAAAAATAACTAACAAATTTACTATCATGATCAAAATTGATTTTCTTTGGAATCCCACCTAAGCAAACAACTTCCTTAAAGAACAATGTTGCAACACTAACTATATCAGAAGTCTTTATATAAGGAATAATATAAGCCATTTTAGAAACCTATCATCAACTACAAAAACTGAACCAACTCCTCTTTGAGTTCTTAGTGACCTTAATACAAATCCATAGACAAATGATCCTAAATATTTTCAGGAACTAGCAAAGGCATGTACATTCCCTTGTTCTTAGATTGTCCATTTTCCTTGTGACATATAATACATCTCTCAACAAAGCTATATAAGTCTCTTCTCATCTAACACCAATAGAATCTCTCCTTTACTGCTATCAATGTCTTATCATAACCAAAATGTCTAGCTAAACCTCCTCTCTGTAATTCCCAAATAACTTACTCTTGTAAAGATGTTTTAGGCAAGCACAAGTGATTCTCGTGCATTAAGCATCCACCATGCATATAAAATCCATCAACTAGTTGAGTTGGAAAAGCCTTTCCCCGAATACCAGCAAACCATCCCCATGCTCATATTCCTCCTTAAGTTGCTCAAATCCTATGGTTTTGTCACTCAATGTGAGCAAAAAATATGCTCATCTACTTAAAGCATTAGCAAGTCCATTCTAAACTCCTGATTGGTACTCCAACACGAAAGGCAATTTCTACAAAAATTGACACCACTTAGCTTACATGCTACTATTAATTCTCTTCTAACTACTGAGGTACTTTAAAGTCATTGTTAAAATATAGCATGAACACTTTAGTTATCTGATAATGTTCCTAAATTTTAAGAGCTCATACCACAAAGTAAAATTCCTTATCTCAGTTACTCCATTCCCTCCTAGATTCCCTCAAGTTTTCACTAATGAATGCCACTAGTCTCTTTTCTTAGGACATAACAACTTATATATCCAATCTACTAGCATCATGTTCAACTTCAAACAACTTATTGAAATCTGGTAATGCTAACACTAGAGCCATACATAGGTTCTCTTTCAAAATTGCAACATTATTAGCTACTTCTTCACATTGGAATTTACCTTTCTTTAAACACTATCATTAAAGCAACAATAATAATGAACTTTCTAACAAAATCCTATAAAAAGTAGCTAACCTATGGAAATTACACAATTTCAAAACATTCTTAAGTGTGAGTTAATCTCTAATGGCTTTGATCTTATAATCATTTACTTGAATACTCTCAATAGATACAATATACCCTAAAAATAGCAGCTTATACATCATAAAACTACATTTCTTAAGCTTAACATGTAATTTATATTCTTTTAATATGGTGAGTATTTGTCTCAAATGTGGTAAGTGTTCTTATTTAAAACCATTATAGATCAGAATATCATCAAAATACACTTCAACAAACTTTTTGATAAAAGGTCTTAGTACTCGATTCATCAAATGTATGAAATTATTAGGAGCATTGGACAATCCGAATGGCATCACTAACCATTCATACAACCCTTTTTTTTTATTTGAGACATTGTATTCCATTCATTCACTAGCTTGATTCGGATCTAATGGTTTTCATTCTTTAGGTCAACCTTTAAGAACCATCTAGCTCCATGTAATTGGTCTAACATATTATCTAGCCTCAAGATTTGGAATTTATAATCTAGTGGTTCTATTTATGGCTTTACTATCAATGCATATCCTCCAACTCCTATTTTTCTTTAAAGTCAGCAAAGTCGGTACAACACATGAACTGATGTTCCTAAATATGTCCCTGCTGCAACAATTCCTTTAACTTCTCCTCTAGAATTTCACTCTCTTTTGGGTTCATCCTATAATGTAGCAACTAGCAAGTTTGGCAAACTTGCAACAAGGATCAAATCAATGCAATGCTAAATATCCCTTCAAGGGGGTAGTCATTAGGGGTAGGGGCATCTTCTGGCATTATTATCTCTTTGAATTCTTGCAATAGAAGACGCACTATTTTAGGATGCTCCCCCACTTGCAATCGAGTTTCAATCATCAACAATTGTTTAACTACCAACACATGGACCTCTCGTGTCTCTTTAATTTTGAAATCAAATTCATGAGCAAAAGACAAAAATGTGTTCTTCTCAAGTGATTCCAACTACCCTTAAAGGCATTAAATTATACTTCACATCATTCTTCTCCACCTTATATACATTGCTCTTACCTAAATGTTAGGCATCAACATCATACTGTCATGGCCTTTCGAACAAGAAATGGCAAACATCCATATCATAATAAATGTCATCATAGTACTTATCAATGGAGAATGGCACCTTGCAACGTTCCATTACCTCTATCTTTTTTTTCTTCTACCTTGATTCACCCTAATATATAGGAATATGGATGCTTCTTCAAAAGATGTTTCAACTTCTTCACTACATCTCTGCTAATATTATTTTCACAACTTTTGTTATCAATAATGACTTTGACCACTTTTTTTTGTTTAATGATGCATTTAGTTTCCAACAGTTGATGCCTCCAAGTTTGATCCTCTTGCTTAGGAGACAATATCAACCTTCAAAGCATATATGATTGACCCTCATATTCATACTCTTCTTCTTTGTTTTCATTCAGTTTACAACAAATTTCATCAACTTCTTCTTCCTTCTTTACCATATTCACCATTTTCCACAATGGACACTTATTAGACTTGTTTATAAGCTAATTACATCGAAAGTTAAAAACCCTAAAATTCCAAATAAGGTCAATGGAATTAAGAAAGAAGATTTGAAGTCAATTAAGAAAAGCTTTATAAAATTTAGGGCTAAATTTTTCCAAAATGGTCATTATGCTCATAAACTCAATTTATCAAATCTAGCTCCAAAATAGCCTAGTGACTGAATAAAATTTCAAGACCCTAATTAACTAAATAAAATCATTAAGGAATTATTTAAAGTCAATTAGGGAGAAAAAAATTAGAAGTTAGAGATCAATTTTGCAAAATGATCATTTTAGCCTTAAACCCGATTTATAGTCTTTAAAGTTGGCCAAAATCACCGAAAAAACTTAAATTAAGGTCATTTAGAGTCATTTAAAATTATTGGGATGATCATTTTTGCCGTTAAAGATGATTTTATTGAAATTGGATCCGAAATTTACTTAGAGACCCTAAATATAGCTCTAAGACCCTAATTAGGTGAATAAAATCATTTAGAAAATAATTAGAGACAATTGGAAAAAACAAATTAGATTCAAAGGTCAATTGGATAGAATGACCAAAATGCCCTTGAGCTCATTTTCTTGAAGAGTGATTATTTAAATTAAGTTTTAAGGGCATTTTTGGGAAAAGAAAAATAATATATTTTAGCTAGGAGTAAGTATGAAAAAATTAAGGGAAAATACAAAATAGGCTAAATTAATATGATACATGTCACCATAAGTTATAGCCCACTAAACTTTATACTCATTTACCCTTACCCTTAAATCCTTATTAAACCTTACTACAAAAACCCATTTTAGGATAGAAAAACAACAACTCCCATTTCATTTTTCTAGAAAACTTTCTAAGACAAATGCTTCAAAACCCATTAAGCCCGTTCTACTCCTTAAACTTCTTAATATCAATTAAACTCTATACTAATCTAGTTATTTTCTTATAAGTTTTAAGTCAAGAATCAAGTGAGATTTCAAGTTAAGAGGGGGACATGTGATTTGACTGTGAAGCTAAGTAATAAAATGACATAATTTAAGTGGATTTTAGTTTGTAAATTATAAGTCTAAGTAGTATATGTAACGTCCTAAAACCCAAGCTGCGATACTACCCGCCACATGTCCTTGTCTCACAAGAACACATTAAGGCTCTGAATAAATTCTAATACACTTTAACCTGTAACTCCTATATAAAAATATTCCATATATTCCTAAAATTCAAATAATAACTTAAACCATATCAAACATTTAATGTAGCAAAAGTCTTTAAACACCAAAATAACATTCTCAAAAGATAATGTCTATTACAGTCCAATAAATAATTCTCCTAAAATCTAATCACCATAATAGTAATAGTAATCTTTATCTTCCTCTATCTGCGGTACACCCAAACTTAAGTCGTCCTCTAAGTTCTCATCTCCCTCGACACCTGCATCTAAAAATATTCCCCGAAGGGTGAGCTAATGCTCAGTACGTATAACACAAACACACACACATGAACAAGTATCACACACACCATGTAGTATTTAAACACAAAAAACCATTTCCTTAATACATTTTAAGTCCACAAGCATCAACAAGGTACTCATAACCCCCTTAACATACTGGAGTATGATTTGGTGATGGGAAGTGCCACTACGGGCTCCACATCCATGATTCCTTAAACCTTCAAATTAGTGATGAGAACTGCCACTACAAGCCTCACACCCATGTACACTTAAACATCTTAAATTGACATTCAACCCATATCATTTCCAAGTACGACTCCACTAGGGACAACTTCACACAAGGATCATTGAGGTGCTCCCTAGGAATCTACCACTACAGGCCCCTAGGTCGAGCCAAGCACATACACCATACACTTAAACACTTAAGCTAAATCATTCAACTTAATCAATTTCAGCATATATACTAACTTAAGCAAACACAGAATAGCATACAAGTTGCACATACCTTGAATTCTAGCCTTAAGCACTTCCTAATCTTAGACTTAATCTAAATGGAAATCTATACAAACAACAAGCTCTTCTTAGCACTTAATCTAAGATCACTATTAATTCTTAACTTTCTTAATCCTATTCATTTAATCTTTTTAAGCCCTTACTAGCTATCTAGGTTGCGTGGAAATTAGTTTAATTTGAAGTTAAATAAATATATAATTATGTTATACCATTTTGAGGTCGTGTTGCTCAACACGGGCTGGAACATGACCGTGTTAAGGGTCATGCATCTTTCGGTGTAAAATTTGGCTTCAACACGGTTGGAACACAACCATGTTGGGAGGTCATGTTCTTCTTCATTCAACAAGTCAAAACACGATTGTGTTAGGAGGCTATGTTACCTTTGACTCAACATGGTCAAAACACGACCGTGTTAAAAGGCCATGTATCTATCGGTGCATTTTTCATACTCAACACGGTCTAAACACAACCATGTTGGGAGGCCATATTACCCTTAACTCAACATGGTCGAAACACGATCGTGTTAAGAAGTTGCGTATCTCTCAGTGTACCTTTTGAATTCAACACAGTCAAAACACGACCGTGTTAGTAGTCGTGTTACCCTCGGCAATTTCCACGAACCCTAATTCTTTTACTTCAAATCTTCCAAAACTCAATCCTCTCTATTCCTAAGCTTAATTATATCTTTAAAATACGTAATCGCATCTAGATTATAAGGATTTTCATACTTACATCAAGCAATTCCACAAATCGCAACCTTAAGTCATTGGTTCTCCGTTCTCATACCATCCCTTCTCAAATCTCGAAGTCCTAATGCGCATATGATATCCATGAGTTTCAAATCCAATAACATAATTTGAAGTTCATGTAGAATCCCTTACCTTTCATCTTTGGAATTAGACCTCTCCTGTATCCTTTTGTCTTAGGGTTCCTGTAGAAAGCTATCTACAATTTTACTGTAAGGGAGTGAAATGGAGGTAACGTTAGGTCCTTTGGGATTAAATATTCCCCTTTGTGAAATACCCAAATTACCCCTTCGAATTTTCTAATATTCTATCATTGTCCTTAGCTCTTTGTGATTATATATATATATTACATAAACCAATAAATAAATTTTCAAGTATTATAGTATATGATGTTCATTGTGAAGGAAATCAATTGGGAGTTTGGGGAAAGTATCATTTTGTAAGTGGGTAGGCATAGTTTGGAAAGAATTTCGATATTTCTTAGATCTTCAACAAAGTAAGTTCAAAATTTTGTTTAAATTTATTATTTAGAATAGTCATAAGTAATGAAATATGAGAATTTAATGATTTCTTGAACATTGATGGTGTATTGTAAAACCCATTAGTGACTGCCACCTATATTAAGTGTTCTTGAGTGTTATTTGATGATTTAAGAGTTGATTAGGATATAATGTGTTATATATGTTGTTAGGTGTTTAATTGAATGATAGAAATGAAAGATGATCCATGATAATTAAAGATATGTTATGAGTTGTTAGAAGTAGTTGCAACCACCACTATGAACATGGAATTAAGACTTAAATTTTTCTTGCTAAATCAGATTTGGATATTGGGTGATGATAAATTGATTATTGGAGCATAAACAGGTGAGGTATGGACTGATTTTGATGATTAATTAATACATATAGCATATGGAAGGTTGGAATTTAGTAGTATGATTAAATTAGTGGATAAATAAGTTGACTTAAATGTTAATTTATGAATTTCCAATAGGTTGCTATATTCTTATATTGTTATATTTGATGAGAATTGATGTTACTTGATAAATATTAAGTTTGGTGAAGTTTAGGGATGAATTGGGTTGATTTGAAAGATTGTAAGAATTTAAAATGTGGAATTTCTTCCATGATTTTGGAAAATATTAATTATGGAAAAATATGTTAAATTATGTTTATTTTGGGTAAATTTGAGTAGAATTATGGTTTAATTATGAATAGGAGTTAGATTGGATATGAAATGAGGTTTAGAAGTGATAATGTGTTGAAATTGGACTAATGGAATTAATAAAATTTTAATTAGGGCATGCTATGTTCCATTTGCTCTATTTTAATGGTATTTTGAGCTTGAAAATGAAAAATAAATGGTGTATTAGACACTAGGAAAGAGTAGGAACAAATGGGCTTAGGTTTGAAGTAGTTTGAACCTAAATTGAATAAGTAATAAACTCTTAAAGTTGTAAATTCGTAATTAAAATTGGTCTGGTAGTTCAAGGCCTTAAATTGAATAAAATCATGTTCTTTTTGATAAAATAGGTAATGGAAGTGATAAAGAGATAAATGACTTTGATTTCACCTAATTTAAGCTTAAATTGAGTAAGTTATAACCTTTTTAAAGTTAAAGGCTAAGTTTATAACAAGTTAATATTAAGTTAGATAATGGTTTAATTAAATTGGGCCAAGGTCAACCCAACCACTAGTCGAGCCTAACCAAAATTGGCCCAAGGACTACCCTCTTGCCCTCCCTTAGGAGACTTATGAAATTTTCAAATGGGTTTGATTAAGTAAACCATCCTAATTGGATCAAAATAAAATTTGACACAATAATGTGGACTTAATAACTTAAATGAGCTCAAAACCTAAATTCAAAATGTAATTGGGCCTATTTTCATCCTAAGGCTTATATCTTAAATAAACCTTAGCACAATAAATAACTCAACCAGGCCTCAAACCAATTCAAGAGTCGAATCGAATTAATTAATTAAAATAAATTAGACTTAGGTCTAAGAAACAAAATAGGCTTACCTTATTGTAATGAAACTCAAATGGTCTAAGATCCAAACATGGTTAGCCTCATCAAATTTTAGGGCCTATACTCTAAATGATTCCTAATACACACATTAAATTTAATTGGGCTTTAAACCCAACAAGGCCCTAAATTAGATAAAAGCCTAAAACAGAATTCCAATGGAACTAAATAAATCAATTGGACTTATAACACAACTAATGAGACTAAGTAAACACAATAGGTTAAGTTCAATTTAAAATAGATAGAATTAATCTAATTTGACTTAAATTATAATTAGTAATTATAATTGAACTCAATTAAAATAATTAAGAATAGTATACCTAATTCCAAACATAATTGGGTCTACTATACTTAAAGGGCTCAAATATCGTAATTGGGCCTTAACTAACTAGACTTAAAACTTAAATAACTTATTAGGTTTAATTAAACAAATCCTAAATAGTTCGAGCCACAATTAGCTAAAAGCTAATCGAAGCTTGATAACCTTAATTGAGATTATAACTAGTATAGTTCTTAAATAGTTTAAACCAAACCTAGAATAGGATTCAATTACTTAGAATAATCAATTGACTTATAATTTTCTTTGATGCATAAAACCAACTCAATCTAGTCAACTGGAACTCAAATTGCAATTCAGGAAATGTCAACTTTTTAGGTACACAATAAATTGCATGTTGAGTTAGAAAAATTGAACTGGACTAATAATCAAATTTGGTTAAGTAACTACTTGCTAGTTATGTGTGGTTACTTCAGCTAGCAAGTAACAAACCTTGGATTGGGATTATAGCTACAGCCATGTCTCAAAGTGACATGGTAGTTAGGCACTTAAGCCACCGAAGGTAGCTTAGCGAGTAGCTAATAAGTGAGATTGCATTAGATAACAAGTACTATAAGTGGAGAGAAGGTATATCAGGAGTATTCTAGGGTCATGAGACCCGATAGGAGATACAATATAGTTGGACTGTATCAGTGAGTTTGCAAAATGATGAGATCACTTAGATAAAGCTACTTAAGTACATGGTTTTTGACCACTTGGAGTCTAGCTACTCTTTTTAACCCCCAATATCTACTGCGGTGGAATCAAACCCTTTATCCCCCATCATTATGTTCGAAGTCATGAGTACTCCCATACTAGGTGTTTAATTAATAATTAATTGAATTCAGTGATTGAATGTTGCATTAGTTGTAGGCCTGTTTGACATGCATGTTTGTGTTTGTGTTACTATATACTAGGCTCTCGTGGCTCACTCCCCTTTTACCCTGTTTTTCTTTTTTCAAGTGAAGATTTTATTGAACCACTATACAACTCAATGGGTGAAGACTCCGAGGAGAAGATATGGGATGAGATTATAGAGATAGACCTTGTTGAACATTTTTATGATTGTGATCTATTATATTTTAGACTATTTTTAAAAAAAAAATTTTAATTATACCAAGACTTGTTGAGGGCTGCTCATAGCTCCATGGCTTATTAGTTATAGATTGTGTCTTTTGTGGGCCCTTTAGGTCCTAGAACTTAGATTATCTTTTCCTATCTTACCATGTGTTTTTACAACCAACAATCACCAAACATTTTCGAAAATCCAACATTTCACCAAAATGATTTCAAAATCTAATGAACAATTTCACGATCCTAAAACCAATTTAGAAGCCTACTTAGTAATTGTAGTTTTATGTGTTCTACTGAAGTATGGTGCATGGTGAATTGTTAACGGCATAGTGGTTTTGGGGCATGATAGAAAGCACTTACCTACAGTTGGCTTAACATACGGATTTTCAGCTTCTTAACCTCCTTCTTGCTTACATAGGCACATGATGTTTGCCTATAGCCTTCTCTTCTTGATAACATGAATTTTCGATGCTACTACTACAACGTGTGAATAATTTCAACATAGGTTTTGACCTTTCACCATTTCCTACAACCTTGTAACTCTCATTATTCCTTCTACTCCTTCCATACTGTATAAACCCTGCTTTTAAAGCCATTATTTTAACTTTTGATAAAGTACTCATGACCTATACTCCAATTATGTCTCTTAAAGTTAGTTTCAAACCATCTAAATATCTAGCAACTTGTTACCTTGTTAACATCTCATGGATGTCATCATGTATTCATGCAAGGTCTTATTTCCCTATTAACATTTTTTATGTTGCTTAAAAAAAATCTATTCATAATCTAAGGGTAAAAATTCTTTCTTCAACAAATCCTTCATTCAATACCAAGTTCATGTAGGACCCCTTCCTTTACGTGCTCACCTAGATTGAATTCTTTCCCACCAAGCAACCGCTCCTTGTTTCAACCTACATATGTCCAATCTAACTCTTTTCACTAGTGGAGTCTCCAAATAATCAAAGGATCAATCTACCTTCGCAATCTAGTCCAAAAATTCTTCTATTCCCAAACAACCATTAAAACATGAGATATCCACCTTCAATCGAAATCTTCATAATCTCTATCATCTTTACAAGCATCTCTCCTCCAATGCCTTTGATAAGGTTGTTGGCAACCTTATCTATATAATTCAAGGTTTTCTTCTTCATTCGACTCTTCATTGTCATAGGTATGTTGCCTACAAGTAGGAGCAAGCCTGTTAATAGGGTCACTAAGAGCCAAATCGACCCACGATCTTTTATTGTCATTTTGCATACTATGTGCATCAATTTCCAAAACATCTAGATATTCTACGGTCTCCTCAAAACATTCTTTAAAATGCTGGAATTTAAGATTCATCTATTGCTCTAGACATTGCTTTAAACTTGGCAATGCATCGTTCCCCTTGGGGAGGAATCATAGCCTCTCGATCATTGTCACAAAAGCTATTACCATCACTACCACTAGTAGTAATATTAGTGATCATTACTATCACTAGTAGTGACAATATATTTTAGCCTTTAGATCAACTTCAATCATGTGATTAACTTTCTGATTATCCAAAGACAAATCTTGTTTGATCATTCTATTTATTGTCATTAAATAAATAACATACGGGACATGTAACACCTAAGTTAAAAGTTAAAAGACAAAATAAGAAAGTTTCTTTCCCTACGCAAAGCTGACTTTCTCATGGTTTGCCTCGAGCAAGATCCTTAATTTTCCACCCTATCAACTTCAACATTTGATTACAAATGTTTTAATTTGTCAATCTATACGAACTTCGATACAAAAATGGTGGTCCCTATAATAACCTGATTTGATGTTATTACTTTAATTAATTGTGGACATTCTCTTGTCAAAGGGGATTAGGTAAAGGTTTGATACACGAGCACACTGCTTATGTATTTCCTAGGGTCAGGAGTAGTGAAATTATAGAGCATGTAGAGTCATTAATATAATCTTATATCAGGGCCACCATTATTAGCTTGGACCCTTTTGCAAATTTTTAATGCAGCTCCTTTTCCCTCTATAATAACATTCAAAGACATTAAGGAATAGCCAATCAAATGAATAATCGAAAATTCTCCGATGACATATAAGATATAATTCCTACTGCTATCTACTAGAGAAGTATGTACTTGCAATACCTTTTTTTTTTTCTAATAATTACAATAAAAGAATGAATGATTTAAACCTAATTTATTCAACTTGAAAACCAATATTTGCATCACTAGATTACAAGAATATAGAATATATTTAACCTTTAAGATAATTATATGAAATATAAATAATGCACGCACACATATATACATATGCACACATTATTCTTCTAAACTCTATTCATACTTTCTTTCTGTTTATAAAATCTCCAACATGCAGAATAATTAAGATTTGTGCTAAGTCAGGGGTTTTATTTATTTATTTATTTAAAGATTTTCTTAATCCTAAATGCAGGAGCTGAAAAAGAAGGAAAGGAAAGGCATGATGTTGGCTTTAGTTATTAAATTATGTTACTTTTATTGTAATTGGTTTTTAGTAGTTGATATATTTTTGGATTAAAATGATATAATTTTCAATAATGAGAAAAAGGGCACTTATCAGGCAATCATTGAGTCACCAATCCAAAGATGCAATCCCTATCCCTACCTGCTTAGTATAGGCCACGGGTCATATTCTCTCAAACGGTGCTGGCCCCGCTTCATGGCGATCCCACATTCCCAACCCCCACCCCCACCACCACCATATAAACCTCAAAAACCCAAAGAAAAGCCAGAAAGATGCTCTATATTTGTTGACACTGCTAAAAGAACAATTGAAATGCAAATGCCTATGAAAGTCCATACATAAATATCAATTAACTATGATATTTAATAAAATAAAATTTTAAATATGTAATTAATAAGGTACCCAAATTTGAGATAGCAAATAAGATATTATCTGAAAATTAATTTATAACAAGTCCATTTAACTAAAAGGATACAATTTTCTCCCATCGAATTCTACTTATAACAATTTATAGAAGTTACAATATCGATTATAAGACTCGTGCAGCTGCAACATGTGTATCTATAGAATAAAAATTTAATTAATTAATCACTAAGATCACTAATTAGATATGAAATAATTTTCGAGAAAAAAAAAGTTTAAGTTTGCATGAGCATTTAACAGTTAGTGAGGATAAATGTGAAACCTTTTTTTTTTTTTTATAATGAGACGGTGAAGAAATTCAGTTAAGTGAAATAAAATAAATAAATGAAACTTAGAAGATCAGTTGTAATATCACCTTAAAATCATAAAATATATATATATATAGTCAAGCCTTAAATTATGCTGGAATTATTTTCCTAAGCCCACGCTTCATTGAAACTGTAAATGCATTGGGCTGGACCGATGTACTTTAATTTAGGTTACTTAAGAAGAAATTAACCAGCCATTTAATTTTAATTTTGAAATGATCATCATTATAGTTCTTTATAAACCAAAAAAATTCACCTTATTTCGTTAATCATATTAGTGTATGTGATCCTTCAAGTTTCTACACATGAATACATGTAGTGTTTGGTTGCCATACATATCAAAACTATAGACATCAAGAGATTACAGTTAATAGTAACTTTTAACTGCAAGTTATAGTAGAAGATTAAGGTGTGAGCTAATAGCCAGTAATGGTGCTAAATAATCACCAAAAAAGTTTATAGAAAATGAGAACAATGATTTTTCTTTTTCCTTGTTCATTATATTTTTTATGGCTATTAACCAACAATATCAAAGGTCAATATTGTTAAAGTCACTTGTCTCTAGAGCCTCTTAAAAGTTTATATAATAATATTTGACAAATTTGGAGCTTTAATTGTAATAAATATCCAGATAAATGTATTATCATAAAGAAACAGACAAAGTGGTACAAGAAAACATTGATTCCATGAAATGCTATTCCATAAGATCAACCAAACATATTGTTCACAATCCTCAAAACAGGTTTTTGGTTTCCTTAAACAAGAAAGTCGAGCAGCATGTTTCTTTTATCTTATAATAGAAGTTCCAAGCAGAAGAATTCATCAATGGTACAAGGGAATTCCAGGCATCTCAAGAGCATCCAGCCACCGCGAATCGAGGAATGTTTTAATCAAGGCTGTTCATTCATAGCGCATGGAGGATCTGCTATCCCTACTATATACATTGATGGCCTGAATCAAAATCATACCTAACTACCACTTGTTTGACGACAGAAGCTATGAACCAATTGATTTCAACGTCACAGCATGCCAAACCTTTTTACACAAATTCAACGGTGGTGCAGTAGAACCCTTCGAAACTAACAGTGATGAACTACTTACAAGTGAGAACTTGTAGGATGGAAGCCTAACCATGCTATCCACATCCCCAGTTGAGGCGATGCCTTCTGATGCTTGATAGCTCCTCTTCAATTTTTACTATGACTCCGCGAGGCATTTCGTCTGGCACAGCATCCCACAAAGTATACCATTGACTGGTTTTGCAAGAAAGATGAACCATAAGTGAGGGATGTGTCCACATTTTATGAAAAAACGCATGGAGAAAGACAGTATAAAAACAATTATGAGAGGAAGATCAAAGAAAAAAATACCATCCATCTTGAGAACTTAAGAGGCTGCTCATTTCACAAAATTTTAAGGGACAATGTAAGATAAGTCTACTTGTGCTATATTCATTTTTTGTAATTTAAGCAAATTACTGGACAAAAATCGAAGCACATCACTGCACAAGTTTCAATTGTTTTTTGTTACTCAAATTCGGAGTAACAAAAATTCCGCAACACAGCACAAGTATATAGAAAGACCAAAAAGTCCTTAAAAACCCCCATGTCCTCTGCTCACCGTAGTACCATCACACAAGCACGTGGCACCACCACCACCTACCACCCAAAACACCACCAGCACCACTGCTAGCATCACTTTGATTTGTTTTCTACTTTTATGTCACAAAAAAGGCAAGAAGCAAATAAATCAACTATCACCATGGTCTCCTTACCAGCACTAAAAACAGAATCAAGTTGAAGATCGCAACTACTCTCCATTCAGTCTTCATGTATTGCGCAACTCCAGCCCTGGGGGAAAGTGCCAGGTAAAATGCTGATCCACCGGTTTATGAAATTTATACAGGAAAAAAGAAGTGGAGCAGATAGGCATACTTGCATGAATCACAACTGTAGCACTTAATAGAACGAGAGTTCTTATAGAGCTTGCAGTCCTTGTTGGAACTAACTGGATGAAAGCTCAGGTCATAATGTGTGGCATTGATAGCAGGATAACCACATCTAAGAAAACATGGAAAGGGAGGATTATATGTCAGTTATTTAATCACATTTGGCACAAAAAAAATTTTGAGCTTAATCACATTTCTCCACAGGATATTGATTCTTTTAGGATAATAACTCTTTCAGGCATTCTTAGAGTGACTGAATATTAAGCAGAAAGTCTGGTGACATATAGGGAAATATCTAGTAAAAGAGGTTCCTACTCTGATGGTGGTCGGCAGCAACCACCTTCAATCGGTGTTAGCTTCGCTGACTTATACTGTTTCAAAGTCTGCAGCAGAGGCGCTATCAATAATATATAACTAGAGACAAAAATGCAATCAAATAATGATAATGTGAAATGTACCTTATATTTCTTCGAGAGATTATTACAGTCCTCAGAGTTCACAAGACAACTCCTTAATCGCTCCCAATTTTGCGTGTTGTTCAGCTGATGTGGAAATCAAAGCAAGCTTTAGTATAAAAATTTTGAGCTAATGTTTTTGGTATCAAAACTCAATAAAAAATATGAATAATAACAATACACAATTTATAAAGAAAAGGTTCCTAAAAAATAGGAAACTAATCTCATATTTCTAAGCCTAATCCCTTAATTCTAGGCTATCAGATAATTAAGGGATTTTTATTCTAAAAATAATCTACTTTAATAGAAACAAAATCCTAACAATATCCCTATCATATCACTAATAGATTTTGCTGTTACATTTCAACACTCCTCCTCAAGTTGGCATGTAAACATTAGACATGCCTAACTTGTTTACAAAATAATCAAATCTAGGTTTGAAAAGGCTTTTAGGGAAGATGTTGGCTACTTGCTGATTTGTCGGTAGAAAGGGCATGCACACTTTTTTCTTCAAGCTTCTCCTTTATGAAATGTCTGTCAGCCTCAACATGCTTAGTTTTGTTATGTTGAACTGAACTGTGAGTAATACTTATAGCAGCTTTATTGTCACGATGAAGTTTCATAGGTAACTCTATTGGTCATTTGAGTTCCTCCATCATTCTTTTTAGCCAAATCATTTCACAAATTCCGTAAGCCATAGAACGAAATTTTGCTTCAGCATTGTTTCTAGTTGCTACAGTTTGTTTTTTACTCTTTCATGTAACAAGGTTGCCCTAGACATATATACAATATCTAGAGATTGATCTTCTGTCTGTAGAAAGACCTACCCAATCTACATCTGAATAAGCTTCAATACTTCTTATATCACTTAACTTAAAAAATAAACATTACCCTGGTGAGCCCTTTAAGTATTGTAAAATCCAGTAGACCGCAACTTTGTGTTCTTCTCCAAGATCATGCATGAATTGACTAACCATGATTATTGCAAACGCTATATCAAGCCGAGTATGAAATAAATAAATTAACTATCCTACTAACCTCTAGTATTGTCTTCTGTCAATCTTTTTCCTTCCCTCTAATCAAATTTCACATTTAGATCAATTGGTATTTCTGCTAGTCGATAGCCACTCACACCAGTTTGCCTTAAGAGATCTAGAATATACTTTCTTTATAAAACAACCATTCCTTTCTTTAAAAGTGCTATTTCCATACCAATAAAGTATTTTAAAGATCCTAAATCTTTGATTTCAAACTCAATAACTAGCTGCTCTTTTAGTCTTTCCATTTCCGACAAACCATCTCCTATAAGAACTATGTTATCAGTATATACTATAAGGACAGTAGTTGTAACTTGTAGAGTATGCCGAATAAACATGGTATGATCAGCTTGTCCTTGAGAATAGCCTTATCCTTTAACAAATTGAGTGAACCTCTCAAACCAAACTCTTGGTGACTATTTCAAACCCTATAGGGATTTTTTTAGTCTGAGAACCTTAGATCTATACCTTTCTTCAAATCCTAGCGGTGAATCTATGTAGACTTCCTCTTTCAGTGTTCCGTTTAAAAAAGCATTCTTCATGTCTAACTAGTGAGTGGCCAATTAAGATTTACAGCAATACTCAAGAAAACTCAAATTAAGTTTAATTTAGCTACTAGAGCAAAAGTTTCAAGATAGTCTATTCCATATGTTTGAGTGAATCCTTTAGCAACCAAATTTTCAATGATCCATCTGATCTTAACTTGGTGGTGAATACCCATTTATAACCCATAACCTTCTTCCCATGAGGCAGTTGTACTTCTTCCTAGGTTTCATTTTCATAAGAGCATTCATCTCTTCAAAAATTGCCTTTTTTCCGCTCAAGAACTTCCAAAACATCTTGCACATTTTTTGGTATCTCCATAGCAAACAATCGAGATAAGAACGTGAAGTAAAGAGTACAGAGTTTTTTATAAGACACAAAATTAAACATGGGATACCAACTGCTTTTCATACACCTTTTCTTTTTGCAATAGGTAGATCAAGTTTTAGGGAGTTAAGAGAAGGTTCAAGATTAGACTCATTACCTCGAGTTTCAACAAGATCTTCAGGTTTGGATTGTTGGCAACATGGAAATCCTTCATCCCCCTTTTCCAGATTCCAATTTCTTCTCGTGTAAACATGGAATTCTTTTGTTTAAGGACCACTTCTGTAATCATCTTTTTCATGTTCTGGCTCTACAGAATTAGTATCCAAGTCCCCATTACCAAACTCATGTGTTGCCCCAAAATCAAAATCATTTAGGTGTATTGGGTCTATTCCGAGATCAATTCCTAAGGATTAGCTAATTTCCTTAAGATCCGAGTCTTCCCTTATTCTGTTCTCCCTATGAAGATGAGACCCAAAGAATGGCTGAAACTCAACAAAGGTAGCATCCATAGTTACAAAAATTTTCCTACTGCTTGGATCATAGAAGTTATATCCTTTTTGACCCAAGGCATATCCCACAAAAATACATTTTCTTGCCCTAGGATCTAGTTTGTTCCTATTATGATCATTAATATGGATAAAAGCGCTACACCCAAAGATCCTCAAAGGTAAATCATAAGTGATCCTAGGATTGGGAAACTTTTCCTTAAACACAATCATGGGAGTTTTAAACTTAAGTACACAAGATGGCTACTTATTAATAAGATATGTAGCAGTTAATAGTGCTTCTCCCTACAAATATTGTAGAACACCACTCATGAACATTAAGGCCCTTGTAACTTCTAGAAAATGCCTATTTTTTCTTTTGTCTACACTATTTTGTTGGGGTGTATTTGGACAAAAACTCTAATGTATGATCCCATTTTTCCAAAAAATCATTTTCAATTGATCATTAAAAACTTCTCTTCCATTATCACTCCTAAATATTTGAATTCTATTTTGAAATTGTATTTTAATTATAACATAGAAATCCTCAAACACCTTTTTTACATTAGATTTATCTTTTAATAAAAACACCCAACTAAGTCTAGTAGGATCATTTATAAAACTTACAAACCATCTTTTCTCAAATACTGATGCAACCCTTGAAGGCCGCCAAACATCACTATGAACTAACTTAAATGGTGTTAAAGGTTGATGATTTTGATTTGAGAAAGCAGCTCGCTGGTGTTTAGCTAAAGAACAAACGTCACATTGAAAAAAAGAGGGATCTTTATTAATAAACAAATGAGGTAACAAACGTTTTAGATAAACGAAATATGGATGTCTAGTCTATAGTGCCATAACATTACTTCATTGTCAACAGAAATAGAACTAAAACAAAAATAATCTTGTGTCAAAAAATTATCCCTGGAATTAAGAAAATAAAGGCCTCCAGATTGTCTAGCACCACCAATCATCCTCCCCAAGGTCATATCCTAAAAAACACAAGAATTAGAATCAACTATAGCTCAGCAATTAAGACTTTAGGTTAATTTAGAAACAGATACTAGGTTGCACAAGAGATTAGGAACATATAGGACATCATAGATGATAAGGCTAGGAGTTAACTTGACAATGCCTTTCCCAACAATCGTTGAAAAAGATCCATCAGTTATTCTAATCTTTTTGTTCCCTACGTATGGTGTATAGGATGAGAAAAAATGGGAATTGGCTATCATATGATCACTTGCACCAAAGTCAATAATCCAAGAGTTTATGTTATTGGAATCAAGATTGAGAAAAATAGGAGTAGAGAAATCAGTACCTAGTTGTGCAAAGGAACAAGAGGAAGGATTATTGACAGAAATAGATTGAGTTGGTTTACTAGTTTGGAGATGTGATTGGAAAAATTTGTTTAGGAGCCCCAAATGTTCCTTAGTGAAAATCGGTACTTCTGAAGAAGATTTCTGCCCTTGCTCATCGTGTATTGCTTGGAAATCCTGGTTTCCTCGATTCTCTAGTCCTTTCTTCTTGAAATTCTTGAAGTTGGGAGGCTTCTCATGAATCTTCCAACATATATCACGAGTATGCCAAAATTTCTTACATACATCACAATAAGGTTTTTTCATTTTTTTTCCTTTTCACTCTTTGTTGTTGCTAGTGCTGAGGATTCTACAATTTGTGACTCATTGTCTATCTCCGTTGTCAACGTCACCTTCCTTCTTGTTTCTTCACGTCGGATTTCTAAGAATGTCTCATACAGGGATGGTAGGAGTTTTTTTTCCAAGAATTCTAGGGCAGACTTCATCAAATTCTTGATTAAGTCCATTTAAGAACAGGTATACTCTCTCATTCTCCTTCTTGGACACCTTTACGCTATCCTCGGAGCACACCCATTTATCGCTCTAGCTGTGATCAAGTTCCTGTGATATCAAGACTATCTCATTATAATAGGTTGTAACATCCCGCTTTCCTTATCGTGAATTCCACAACTTTGTTTTAATTCAAATATCTAAGAAGCATTCTCCTCATCAAATTATGTTTCCTAGACAGCATCCCAAACATCTTTTGCCGTATGAAGGAACAGGTAAGGTTTTCAAATGGCTGGTTCCATCGAGTTTATTAACCAAGCCATAATAAGAGAATTTTCTAGCCTCCATATACCTAATTGTAAGAATCATCAACTGGTCGCTGCCTTGGTTCATGCTTGTCTCGCCAAAAACCTGACTCATGCCGCTATCTACTTCAGTAGGAGCAACTGAATGTTGCCGCCCAATAAACTTCATTTTGGTCATTAGGCATATCAAGTTAAGTGCTCTGATTCCATGAAGTTTTTGGTATCAAAACTCAATAAAAATTATGAATAATAGCAATACACAATTTATAGAGAAAAAGTCCATAAAAAATAGGAAACTAATCTCATATTTCTAGGCCTAATCCCTTAATTCTAGGCTATGAGATAATTAAGGGATTTTTATTCTAAAAATAAACTACTTTAATAGAAATAGAATCCTAACAATATCCCTATCATATCACTAATAGATTTTTCTGTTACATTTCAACATGAGCTATATAAACAAGAAATGGCAGAGGAAAGTTGCTTACTTGCTTTAGAAACCACGAACTGTAATCTTGCAGTTGGTACTCTTTGTACCTGACAAATATTATAGCACATTAGCATAGCAGTTATCAATATGTGAAACTGTCTGATGAGAATTAATATGCTCCTACCTCTGTCCAGATACACTGTGACCGGACCCATTATTTGTCACTATAAAACTGGAATAAGAACAAGAAATCCAGCAATTAGAAAATATTAACTGAAAATTCCTAGGGACTCTCATACAGCCAAAACAAAGAGGAAAAACCTCTGCCCAAAAGCTAAAGAAGACATACAGCTCTAAAAAGCAACATAAATCCAAATTTTAATCATAGAATTCTAGTATATCTGTCTACCCAAATAAGAAAGGACCATAGCACATAATTACATAAAAGTTACTAGCAGATTTAATGGACAAAACACAGTACATGGGATGAAAGCAAATAGAGAGTCTACAAAGGTAATCTCAATATGTAGGATAAGAAGCCTCAAAGGGTTTGTTCAAAATTTTTTGGGCAGATAGTTTTACAGATATACATTAAGAAAAGGAAAAAAAAAAAATCCAGAACTCAATATTGCACAAAGCTACTATTAAAAAGGACACTTACGCCAATACCGTGAATACAAGGATTGCTATCAGTATTAAGCAGAGCAATATCAGATACTGCAAGTCCAAGGTCAAGGAAGAACCCAAGTACTAGAAATTGCTAATTAATTCTCTCAATCTCAGAATGGTAGACATTCATACAAAAAGGATACAATCCACAATAATATGGAGTTATTCTTCAAAGCACCCAAGAATCCAATTATCGATCTGCAGCTCAAAAGAAAAAGGCAATTAATTGATATGAAAGCAATTAATCTGTAAGAGACTAATGCAATTTCTTATTGCTGAACAGTTTGGTCAATGTTCTTTTTAAATTTGATTGAATCATAAAATCTTATGAAAACCTGTGATTCAGCCAATTGAATGGACTAGGCTATTCTCTAGGCATGATACATCTTATGCCAACTTTGCAAAAATGTTTAGGACCCAATTGAATATTTCAAAAAGTTCGAAACTCCGTTAGTGCAAACAACTTTAAACTAAAACTGGCCTTAAACAAAACCTCCTGAATCCTCTGATAAAAAGAACTCCTGAAATAAATACTAGAAAAAGTGGTACTAGCCATTATGCATGCCACATGGATGGCATGTAGCAGTATCCATGCTAATTTGATAAGTATCCAAGTATTTGCTCTTCTATTTGTTTCTTTGGCTAGTGTTGGTGGTTTGAAGAAAATAATAATTATAATAGGATTCACATTGACAAGGTTGACATGATTGTTTTCTTCTAAGGTTGCGGCCAGACTATTAAGATAGGACATTCAAAGAGTTTAGTGTCCATAATCCCAGAATTTATAGCACGTGATATTTCTCCTTAGCAACACAACAATACAGGAATTCTAAGTATGTACAACTCTTAGTGTTAGCAATCTCACTTCTAAGAGGCACCAGCCATAGTAAGTTAGGAAATCAAAGAGAAGTGATTGCATGAAGAGTTGGTTGTGCAGTTGGGTCCCACTTTCGTGTTTGGTGAATATGAGTAAAAATGCTAGCACCAAGGAAAATACATCAATCGACATGAATGTTTGGAAGTAAACTCTATCAGAAAGAGAGGAATCTTACATTACAAATATCACAACTCCAAGGCCAAGCACAGGAAGAGTGAGTGACCTTTTACAGTTGTCATCATGAGTGCTCATCCAAACCCCAAATCCTATAACAACTATAGCTAGCAGCTGCATGACAAGCAAAAAAAGTTTAGCATCCAACTCTACAATTGAGGGAAAAAAAAGTTTTACTTCTTTATTACTTCCACAAAAACTACATAGGAAATTGACCGCTAATGCTTCAAGTAAGCTTGATTTGTTCCACTATAATTAGAAACACCCAAGAAACTACCAAGTTCAAAACTTTGCAAAAGTCCCACATTGAAAAGGCATACCTTTATAACTATGAACCATAATTCAATCCAAAATGTAAAAACTTTAGTATGTACAGCTACTAAAACCAGCAATATAAGAAGAGAGTCTTATACATAATCCTTAACCTTATAACGAGAATGCAGCAGGATGCAAACTTTAAAGAAGAAATTTTTGAAACTTTTAAGAAAGATTAGTAACCGGGTACATACCATTGTTAGAAAGTTGATGCATCTGATAACAAAATTGCTTGTTCCTACACCCATTTGCTCTCTCTTTTTCTTCCTCACAAGAAAGAAAGGAAAGGGTGAAAAGAAAAGGGAAGAAAGAGAAGGGTTTGTTAGGTATTTGAAGAAAGACAAGACATGTAAATGAATGTGAGTAATGAAGAGGTTAGTATTTTAGTTTCATTAGCCGTTTTCCATGAGAGAGGTATTGAATTGAAGTAAGTGGCACTTGAAGTACAAGAAAAGGGTTGTGTTTGTGTGTTGAGCTTTCTCAAAGGAAGAAAGAAAATGGAACAAGACAGAAGAGAGAGAGAAAAGGGTATTTCTGTCAGGAAATAATTGTAATCACGAGGTACAATACTGGTTCCTCTTACAACTGCAAGCATCATCCGTGTTAAGGCTAATGTTCCAAACCATATCCGTCACAGTTCGCAGGTCAGGGAATGGCTTTAATATCTCCAACATGTTGTTCTCCCCTATCTTTTGACTATAGTGCTTATCGTAATTAATCAGGTCATTTACTATCCATATGATTTGTAGAAAACATTTTTTATTTTTGTTATATTTAGCTTTTGACTTTTATAATTATTATCTATTAGGAAAAAAAAACAAAAACAACACATATTTTGAGGTTTTTACAAGTAGCTAACCAATATATTTGTTTCGATTATAACTATATTATTAGTCATGCAACACATTAAAATATGTGATTAGTTTATAATAATTAATTTAATAATATAATTGTATTAAATGTATTTAATTAGATAATTTAATAAAAGATAAGCAAAATTTTCAAAAAAATTATAAAATAAAAATAATAATAATAATGTAGAAAATTGGATAATTTAAATGTACAATGTTTATGCAATTACAAAACTAATTATTACAAGTGTAATGTTACATCATAGAGGATATGGGTGCATAATTTATTATAAATAAAAAGGAGTATCAATAACCTTTTAAACTTGTTAAAAATGATTTACATAATTTACCCTAATGAAAAATTATGAGAATAATGTTAGTTTTCATTTTTCCTAGTAGTCAACCACTTGTTTACCGATGGTCAATGCCATCTCCTTCAATTTTTACTATCTACTAATAACAATTGTCAAGCACAATTTTTTAAGATTATTATAGTAATACTTAACAATCAATCATATAATTTATAGTAATGAAAAAACTAGGCCAAAAGCAAAGGAGCTTCCTTTGTTTTAAGATAATGTTTTCATGTGAAGAGAAATGTCTTTTCATTCCCTTAATTGCTTCCAAAACTTCTAAGTCATCAAGATTCGCTTCATATTTTGTCATTGTAAATGTAAATGGTTAATATTTATCCTGGTAGTTGAAAACCAATGGCCGTAGTTGATTGGGGATCAGTACTAGTTGGTCGAAGCTAGCACGTATGTTCGGCTACTATCTCAACCTTTAGATAAACCAACATGGATAGAACAATTATCAGAACTATCCATAAAAGTTAATATCAATAGAAAAATAGTAAGTCAACTGTTTATAGTAAGTTAGTTGTAGATTTCATCACACGTTTTGTTGATAGTTGACTAACATCTTAATTTTTTAATAAGTTAATATAGATAGAATAATCACTATGAATACTCATAAAAAGTAATTTCATTAAAAAAATAATAATTCATCATATTCTCAACAAAATCATAAATCATATATACTTTACTTAAAAACCTAAATCATTAAAAACAATAAGGGATTAAGAGTAAGAAAGTATATTATTTTAAGATTATTAAATGAGATGGGCATAGTTTGAGTTTAGAATGTGTATGTATCAAATATCAATTTTAATTGAATATAAAAAATTATTAATTAATGAAAAACAATATACGTAATTCATTTGTCAAAAAGATATTGAATGAATTACAAAAGCGCAAGGATGAGATAACATTAGATAATTTCCCAAGTCACCACCACAATCCATCAGCAAACCCTACCAACACCTGTGTTTGAGTCGATATGAAGGTATCTTCCGGAGGGTAGTACAAGACAGTTTCCAAATCATAGGAAGACAATGTAGTTTTCTGTGTCTTGCAAGGCTCCAATGTATTACTTGTACTTGATATGTCGTTGTTAGTTGAATTCCTGTCAGCATCGTACACGCAATCTATGCCAAGTATCAATAGGAACGTCAAATGATTTGATGCTTTTTAAGTTTCTTTCTTTGATCTCTGTACAATAATTATTAGATGGGGGCAGGGGCATCACCTAGAATTCGATAGATACATATAAGGGAAGTCACTTCATCTTCTCTCAAAACCTTTAAATTATACCCACACTATTTTTTATTGTTTATCTATATCTCCTTCTTTATAGCACTGCATGCCTTACTATATTTCACAAAGCACTTAAAGTAATGTTTGCTTTGCAATTTTTTAAGTATTAGATAAAATAAAATTCAGTATATTATATTTAGTTTGTAAAATAAGTTTAATACTAGGTATAACTTTTTTTATGGTGTTGGATAAAACCAAAAATTTTTATCCTTTCTATTGGTAGTACAAGAATCTTAAAAACCTTTTTTTATGGTGTTGGATAAAACCAAAAATTTTTATCCTTTCTATTGGTAGTACAAGAATCTTAAAAACAAAATAAAGATAAAATTCTTTAACTAAAACCGAAGCTAGCACCACTATCACTACCTTATTATCATCATCTAAGTCTGTCTACCTCTATTGAATATTAATAGCACTATTATTACCACCACAATATCAACACTAAGTAGCTATTATCATCACTAGATTATTACCATTGTATCAACGATACTTTTCATGCCACCACTATTGTTCATATTGGTACCATTGCTAACACTATCTTTGCCATCATTATCACCACCTTAAAAACCTTGTACATCACCACTACTATTATGCTATATTACCACCTTCTTTTTTGCGACTTCACCACCACAAGAACTAGTATAATTGCTACAAATGCTACCTTACTAATACCTCTATCAAACTATACTACCATTGCCATTATTGCCTTTACATAAGGACCACTTTCTCATTACGATTATTATTATTATGGTGGCGATTGTGGTAGAATGGTAGCAATGCTGGTGTTGGGAGCTATGACAATAGTGGAGTAGTGATGGAATAAAAAAATATAGCTAAAATAGATATATGATAATATCAATACTATATCTATCAAAATTAATATTCTAGTGTAATACTTATATAAGACAAATAATATAAAATACAAAAAAAAATTATATTATAGTCAACGCACTAAATATAGTATAAAAAACTTGTTCTTCTTATATTGTGTTGTTTTCTCCTCATTGCTCTATATTGTAAAGGAAATCAAATTCTACCTAAGCATCTTTGAATAAATTTTGTAATTGTACAAACACCCCTTGATAATTTACATAAAGTTAGAGTTAATATACATCATAAGGATGTAAAATACACACCAAAAAAAAAAAAATTGGGGTTGTTGATGTAATTTGGAAAGTATATATAGATAATCGGTCTCAACATATGAGTCTCAACATATTGAATCATAAATATATTGAAAAAATTATTCAAACAAACCAACTTTGGCTATTGAAATAATGCTTATATATTTTATAAATCTGATATGATACAATATGTTTTTAATGACATCCATTGAACTAAGTGATTTAATATTTAAAATTATTACAAAGAAGCATGAAGATCCTATAAGAAATGAACCATGGATTAAATTCCTTTTCTTTTTCTTTTTTCCCAATCCGATATCCATCTATATTTATATCAATCACTTATTATCACATGAGATAATTATTTAAATTTTATACGTATAACTATTGAATATATGGACAAAAACATGGACTGAACACCAAAGAGTGGTTTTGTCCTATGAATCATATATATAATATGGATAAAAAAAATTTTGGAGGCAGCGTGGGATTAACTTATGATTGATTGACCCAAATCCGGGGAAAAAAACAATATTATTACAACTCTAATTTTCCTCCACAAACCCATAAATATAAAACCACACAAATTTTTAGATGAAATGATTGTAGATATGGAAGAAAATGATCCCAAATTCAAACCTATACTAAAATTTATCTTTTTCCATAATATCATATTTTTCATCACATCCAAAGGAATATTAATTATTCAAGCAGATAATCAGATTTTAATTTCTTTTGCAAATTTATTTAAATTCTGTTAATGAATCGAATCCATGAATTTATGGATCAAATGGAAATTTCAAACACAAAAAATTGAAGCCAATGCTATATGTGGAATCCTAGATCATTATGAATTATCATGAATCCTTGTGGAGCTCGAGGCAACAGGGATTTTCCTTGAAAAGCACAAAGTCTTTCATCTTTTTTACCTCCTTTTAGTGGGGTGTGATCTCATGATCAATTGAATTACTTTTTCCCCTTCCATGAAGTCATAAATGCCTAATTAAACCTGCTACTCCTAGTATATAAAACCACTTACAAACACACATATCCAATTGGCTTAGGAAGATACTTTTAGCTGCACTAAAATGGAATTTTCTGGGAAATTTGGGTATAGTGCATTTATCAATGGACTAGATAAAAATGTTTTGCATCGTTATATTCACATGCTTTTTAGAAAAGTATATAATTAATATTAAAAATTGAGATAAGTTTCTAATGTTGAGAGTCAGTAAGTTCTTCATGATCACCCATGGGGCCCTTATTTTCCCCCTACGCAAATTTACAAAGGCTCCTTGGAATTGGAAATAAGGACGGAAGGCAATAAAGAGAAAACCTTCACTTTCTACCTGCTTCACTCAGCAAAACAATCCTACCAGCATATGCCGCTAGTAAAATGCATTATCAGCCTGCTTGCTGATCCTATAGGCTCAAAAAACACGAAAAACAATCCACCAGTCAGCAAATTTCCTGATGTAGGTAAATGAATACCTGCACTCATTCATGAGGATACAGCTTTCCTGTTGTTTAATTATACAAGATTTTACCCCATTATCGAGTATTAAATACATAGAACTAAAGAGAATTCGCTTAGAATTGTAAGTTAGCATACACGTAAACATGATGCAAAACAAAGAAAGAATGATGCCTAGAGGTATCTCTTGCATTGTATAAACAGGCACAAGAGTAAAGAAATGTGGTCTCAGTTCTTACTATTGTTTTTCTTTACATATGAACTAATGTGCAAAAAACATGTATACCCATTAAGAAGAGCAGTAAAGCATCACTCTGTATCAAACTGGTCTAATATTTATCCTCAACCTTTCACCCTCTCTTCTCTTATCCCACCACCTAAGAAAGGGGAAAGAACTAAGAAGATGTGCAAAGGAAATAAAATCTCTCCATGGCAGTTGGCATCTGCATTGGTCAATCTTTAACCACCTGCTTTTGTAGACCAAAATGTTCTTACACTATCAACTCATGGAGCACCATCACAGCGGACTGAACGTCATCTGGCCATGAAGACCAGCAGGGAGGAAGCATGCTATTCTACTCTATTGGTGCATGTTAGAATTATGGATTTCATCTCCTCTTTATCCAGCAATGATTCGACTATTACCTGCACAAAGTAACACTTTCAGACCACTCTTGCATATCCACGTTGATTCAGGAAGCAGCTTGTGGATATATGTAATGAAAGAAAGTAGTAGCGGACAGTATCTCAAGACTGATGTAGTGAGCTACCAAAATTAAATGACATTACCCTCCAGACAATGTTTTCTTATTTTTCTCAGTTCTAGTGATATAAAAGTCTCAATTTGCACATACGTTGTTATCCCATCAAGTAAAAAGCATTAGAAAACCATAACTATTTCTTCAAACTCTATGCAGAAAGAAGAAAGAGAACTATTGGATGTCCTCACTCATACGCCGCCACTGCTACTACACATCCACAGGGGCTTCTAATACTGTGAACTGGATCAACTCTGTTCATTTATTGAATTGGGAAATACATATCAAGAAGAAAAACCGTTTGAGCAGAATATACCCTGGTTTTAGGATCCTTCCACACAACTTGAATTACTACTCAACATCCAAGAAGAAACTAAAGGTTCAACCTAAGAATTACTAAATTATAGAGCACATAGGCTCCAGAATGTCAAGAAATCCAGACATGTGCAAGTACATTTAAACTGTTTACCTCTTGTACTTTGTTGCCAGACCGAGCCAATAGCTTGTACTGATTCTCAAACATGGATGCCATGTAGACCTGCAGCAGAACACAAATTCAATATTGCTGCAGAGCTTGAGGTAGACAGGTGGAAAATTACATCGGATTGAGAAAAAAATAGCTATTACAAGAATTCTAGAAGTAGTATGTTTTAGATTTATATTAAAAAAATGTAGGTAAATATCAAGAGAAGCTAAGAAAGTCCATGTAAGATACAAGTTTGGGTTACACTTGTTTCACAAAAAAGGGTTTCCTAATACTCGCTGTTTCTATAACTTTCTAGTTGTAGTTGGAGGTAGAAGGCAATGGTAGCAGCCAGCCTCCAGTGGTTGCAATCAGCTATAACACCAAATGCTAATGGAAAAATGATGAATCGTGATTTCCTGTTTAAAATTGTTTTCTTTCATAGCAAAACACCTCCAAAGCTGCCATTGCCTCCGAACACCAACCACTACTAATTAAGTAATTATGATACTCTTAAGTTTATCTTTTATTTGGAAAACACACATCTTAAGATTATGGAGATAATATTTAACACTTAAAAAGATTAAATAATTACAAATGCTAAAATGTATTTTGAATTTTTTTTTGCAAAACAAATACATCCTTAGGTATGACAAAAAGAAAAAAATAAAACAAAAATGAAATTGACAAATCAAGTTGCAAGAATCTCAATGAAAATCCACGCGGAATGCATTTACCTAAGTTACCAGGAATCTCCTAAAACAGAGTAGAGAAGTGATCTGCAATGGAACTAACTATATGGATCAAGAACAGCTTTTTAACATATAAACAGAGGAAAAAAGGAAAATATGTATCTTGACTAAAATCTCTTTTTTTCTAATAGGACGTTATTAAAGAAGATCAACATATAGAGATATCTTAGATGAATTGCTGGATATTGACTTTTGGATCAAAGCACATTTACTTACCTGAAATGTAGGGGCCAGTCCTGGGCTTAAGAAATAGCGACCTCTGGATACAGTCTGAACTCCTTTAACTTGTTGCAGCTCTTTGATAAGTGACTCTACCTCAGGCCACTATACAACAGAAATATTATGGAAGGGGGATAAGGGCGTCATGAGGTTATGTATAGAAACATAAAAGGATATCGGCAAAGGGTAAACATGAATGGCATTAGAAGCAGAATGCACACACAAAACAGGAAATTATTTCTATTGGTTGCCATTTGAGCTGATAGTAACATATAAATTAGCTTTCCATTTAGCCTCATATGAGTCCTATCCAGTATAAAGTGCCTCCAGAGACAGATGTTAGGCCTTTTGCAACTTGTAAAACTTGAAACACAATGAAAGTGACCAAGTCCCTTTTCTTTGGTTAAATTGGGCAAACTAAAGAGGTTTCTTTCACATTGACATGCATCTAATTATGGCTAAGGTCCACCCTATTTTTTTAGTTGGGTGGGGTGGGGTGGGGTTTATAGGGGGATGCGTTGAGAATCTTTCCCTTTCCTCCTAGGGATGAAACATCTTTTCATGGAGCCAGTCTGTTGTTCAGGTTAAACCAAACATTCTCCCCCCAAAGTTTTAGATCAAAGTGACTTCTCCATACATGACTAAGAAATTAAAGCCAATTGAAAATTTTATTACACAGGCAATTGCAATAGCCACTAACAGAAAGCTAGCTATTTTTTCTTAACATAAGGGTACCTTGCAGCTGCTCTTTTAAACTTCAACCAGCTTTCAGCTTAAAATGGACATGAAATTTTGCAAAACTCAGTATAGTTAAACAAACAAGATATTTTAGGGAAAATTCACCTCAGTATCTATTTCTGCTGCTTCTAATGTCCCATCTGATGATTTGGGTTCACCAACAACAGATTCCAGGGCCTCAATTAATGGATCTGGCTGCCAGTTGAAAAGAATAATACGACTTGGTTCAAAGAAAGGCATAAGATAAAGAACCAGCATGCATATTATTGTCTTCCTAGAATAAGGAGCTGGAACCAAAGTAAAAAAAGGCAAAAGAAAAAAATTTACCGTTGTCTCTTTCAGTGATAAGAAAATACGTTCTAGTGCAAAGTCGAGCTGGTGAACCTTTGCATCCACAATCTGATATAAAATGAAGAAAATATCTATCAATATCACCTTGCTTTCCAAAATGAATAAAGCTGGGAGTTGGTGGGTGATTAAAAAAAAAAATTATTGTAGAGGAAAGTTTCTAAGTTTTACGAGGGAAAATACCTGATCAATTTTGAATGATGATACAGGATCTAAGGTGGCATCCCAAGAAACTTCAGATTGGTGGATTAATGCAGGTACACCTTCAACCTGCAAAAAGGGAAATCCACAACTATTGTTATATGTCAAGACATTAAGAGATTCAATATGTGAACAGAAAACTAACATTATAGAGTTAGCATGTCCTAAAGATTCTTAAATCTTAGCATTCAATAACAAAAAGTCAGAGACATTAACATCTTGATGTCATAGATACTTGAGCTATAGAGGATCCAGGAATCCCATTTCAATAGAATCATGCAGCAAAAAGCATGGATAGTTAGATGCCTAAGAAAGAAATTTTTTGAAGGATAATGTAAGGATGCTGATTGAATATAGTATGCTGTTTGCATTAGGATACAAGAAGAGACATCCCTGGACATACCTCAACAAAAATACCAAAATACGTAATTTTTTTTATGCAACATTTGACAACATCTCCAACTCGAAGTTTGGCCTGCAAAATGTAATGCGTTTTCTCATATCAATGCAATACAAATTTTAATCATGCAAAAAGAAAACATTTGTTGATATGAATCCATAAGCAGTCTTTACTGTAGTAATTACTCCAAGTTATATAACAATTTTTGACAGGGTAAGCTGTTAATAAATTTCAATACATGAAAGAATGTACCCATGTCATAAAGTTATAAGGTTTGGAATCTTCAATCAATGAAAGAGACAACTGATCATGAATATAAATCATGGGCATAAAACAAACCACAAGAAATTTTGATTATTTATTGCCTACAAGATAAAAGAGAAAGTGTCCTAAATCATCACTGTAGCAATGGAAAACCTTTTGCTTCTGTAAAAATTGGGCAAAATCCTGTAAATGCTTAAGTATTGCATGCCATGTCTGTTAACAACAGAACTTGATTTTACATTTCTAATCTCATAAGAAGGTTCAGTTTTGGTAACAGTAGGTCATTTGCTTTTGATACATCCAATTAGGAGTCTTGTTTTTGCACTATGCAATGAATGAATGGAATGGCTCCCCAATTCTAAGCATTTAATTTCCTATATATGAAATTTCTTATTTTATTTACCAGAGAAAAACATCAAGCTATTTCAAACAAATAACTTATAATCAAAGGTTGCATTTAGCAGTTCAATGAAGGCATTGCTCATTCCTAGATAACTCAACTTTTAAAAAATATAGACATATATATATATACCAACATTATAAATATAAACAACACCCAATGGACTCGTTAATAGCTTGCTCTGGATTTGTTGGTCTGATGAACACCCCTAACCAATACTTATGCCCTAAAACAAAAGAAATTTGACAGGCTATTCCAAACTGAAGTTTCCAATCATCACAAATGCCATCATAATGATCCTCACCTGTTGAAAATAAAATTCAGAGGCTGTATGCATGAGCAATGATACTAAATTAAGATGACAGGAAAAATCTTGTTTGAGGATAAAAATAAATGACAATAAACAGTTCCAGTTTTGCAAGTCATTCATAATGGAAAGCATAATAACTGCCATTCATATCCTGAGGGGTAAGAGTAACAATGATCGAAAACTAAATATGATGGGTGACCTTTGCGCAACGGTTAAGTTACTCCTTTGGAGACCATGCCATGAGTTTGTGGCAGGAAAACGACCTCTTTGGAAAATATGAGGTAAGACTGCATACATATGCAACCTTCTTTCCCTTAACCCAACAATTGCAGGAGAGCACATTGTGCTCTTGGTGAGCCCCTTTTAACTAAAAACTAGATATCATTCCTTACCATTAGACTTCTCTTCTTCTCAACCAATTCTTCCTTTTCTTTTTGCCTCACAGAGAACAGAAGCTTTCTGAGTTTTCTGTCAGCCATTGCAACATTAACCCTGATTTTCTGAAAGCAAAAAAGAAGGTCGCTAAAAAGAAGAGTCATTTCTCAAGCAACATAGTTGGAACAATAATGATAAGTATTCTTATCAATTGCTTCAAACCTGACCAACAAATGAAGACAAAAACTTGAGCTTTTCTTGGTCATATATTCTGAGTAAATCTTCCAACTTCATGTCTGGTGAAATTTCTCCATTAAGTTTTAGATCAACTGGTGGATCTGTTCTTCCACTGGGAGAACTTGTCCTGTCAATAGCATCATAGCTTCCTAGAACTCCTAAATTTTGCTTGTATTTTGATGGGTCTAAACCTCTCTGTCTCAGCCATGACTCAAAAGCCAAGAACTTGAACTTGGCAGAAAGATTTCGGTATGGCAGAAATCCTATCAATGAACCAAATGATACCTGCAGGTATCGAGCACTCATCATCAACCAGCTGTAAGTTTTTTTGAAATTGGACATAAGTTTGATATGTCTTTTTGCAAAACGAGTACTTACAACAAATCCTCTGGTACTACAGCTTATTAAATCCACATCAGCTCTTTCTCTGATCTTAGCGAGGTCTTCAGCCATAGTCCAGTCTGCATCTTCGAATTGCTAACAGAAGAAGTACCAACATTCACATGACAGTTGTAATAAAGAAGAAAAGTTTAAGGCAATTACAAAATTTTACCTCATTCATTGAAATGGCAGAGAGACTTTTAAGGTCAAACATAGCTCCTTGACTTCCAGATGTGACAGGTGCTGATGCAGGGTCAGCTCTATCATTGTTTACGATTCCTTTCTTCAGTTGATCTAGTCTACAATAGATTGCTGTCAATTATTTTCTTATGTGAAGCTCAAGGAAGGTTTAGAGAAAATCAAGAGATGGACCTCGTAGGCTTTTGTAGCAATGAATTGGCTGTTGACATGCTGAGACTAGAACTAGCTGTAACTTCATTGTATACCCCCCTGGCAGAAATTTCCTCCTTGTTTAATTCAACATCACTCTTCTCTTGCAGCTGCAATCCTGGAAAAAGCAAATAAAAGAATAATTCAATAAAATTTTCACTCATACAATATGTATGAAAATATGGAGCAGTACCTATGTCCTTGTGATCCTCCTCCTCATTTGTGCTCAAGGACGTAGTATGAAGACTCTCTGAAGCTTCTTCAGGCTCTTGTTTTACTGTGTTGGCCTGAGCAGATACACCTGGAGAAGCATTGACATCTTCATCCACCTTTGTCTCAGATATAACTGCTTTGGGTTTTTTCGCTAATGCAAAATCATTCATTCCCTTCTCTTCTCCATTAGTTTCTAATTTACCATCTTCACTGATAAAAGCTGGAGCATAATTTGCACTCTCTTGCATCTTCGGAGGATCTTCATCAACACTGGTTACTTCTGGCCTTCTCAACAAAGTCATGTCGCTAAATTTCTCCTTCTCCCTTTGGTTGTTGATAGTAAGTGACAAATTGCGCTTTATTCTCACCTTTGATGGCTGATCAGGGACATCATCCTCATTAACAGTCGTTGGCTTTCGCAATATAACATTGGGAACACTACTTTTTGGTCTATCTATGGGCTTCCTCACTGTTTGACTTGGTTTTTTCAAATCTGACTCTGCTTGCTTGTCATCACTTTTGAATTTCAACCCTTTCTTTGTAACTGGCCTAACCAGATTCACGCCATCTAGTGAACTGGACAACTGTCCCTCCTTTGGCACTTCAAATGGAACTTCTGTCACATCCGTCTTACTCTTTTTTGAGTAGAATGATTTCTCAATTTCAAGAGAAGAAGCAGCTGGGTTGGCTTTTCTACCCATTATCTGACAAAAGACAAATGAAGATAATTACCTACATACACATTCTGAATATTACAAATTTTGACCAATAAATTTGATGGTCACATCCTAATCTCGAAGTAGCGCATAATATCTTGAAATGTAGATCTTAGCTCAAACCCAGGATTTTCACCAAAGTACCCTTGAGCCTCTAATAAAGTAAATTTCCATCGTGCTTGTGCAGAGAATAGATTAATGTAAATGAATTCCCCATATACTTTCTTATGATCCAGACAGCCATTTTAGATGTAATTGTACACTACCAACTAGAATGTCTATCTTCATAAGTGAAACCACCTAGCAAACTTTTCCTACCTATTCTTTCACTGACAATTGTTGACATTGGCAATCCATTGTTACCACAAACTGCATCATCATAAGTGCACTGTATATCTCAAAGACCAAGGAGCTAATAATATGTCGTATCCTTCACATAACATACAATTTGAATTAATACAACCGCTCAGCCCACTTTTAAAATTTCCATTTCTTGGAAACAGATGAATGGAGAATCCCGCACGACAAATTTCCAAAATTCACTCGTCTCCAATGAATCACTTATCACAGGTCCAGCAATCCAGAAAACAACAAAATATCACACACATAGGATGACTAAGAAATGAGTTTTTTTCATATGGTGGAGAGATGCGATAAATTTCAATTGAAAGATGACACTACATAATCGCATTAGAGGGCATACCGGAATAAAACATAGATGCAAATAACGACACCCACCAGTATCTAAAATGTCCAATCTATTATCAATTTATTCATAACCAGAACAACCTTAAGCAAACTATCGACAAGGTGTCAGTGCAACAACATACATTCAAATACAAAAATAAAATAGAGAATAAAATTTCAATTGACTGATTCGATATTTTGCATCAAAACTGATTTGCGTGAACTAAAGCTCGATGAAGACGTGATGATTAATCATCTCAAACCAATTTGTTAATCCAACGGCATACAATTTCTCAATAAACAAACAGAAATTAGAGAACAAAATTTTAATTCATACCGATAATATTTTACATTAAAACGAATATAACTTGAATTATCCAATATATATATATATATATGACACGAACTGAAACTCGATATCAGCACATATGTTGATGAATTACCACGCCACAAGAATGTGCCAATTCAATTACATACAAGTCTATGCCACACAAAACAGAAAAGAAAACAAGCAGCAACAACCTTAGCTAGAGTCAATTTAGGGTCTTCACCAAGCAATTTTCCAAACTTAAGCTCCATTTGGTCCCATGGGTCAAGCGTATTTTCATCTCCTTTAGACGCAAAGATTGAAATTTTATTCACTTTTCGACGTACCCAGACGTTTCTACTTCTAGTACTGCTTGTAAAAGGAACAGTGACATCAAATAAACAAAACCCATTTCTTGCTCTAGTTATTGATGCACTACTTGTATTACTAGTAGTTGGGGTGCTTATGCTTGTAATACCAGTAGTAAATCCAAGACTTTCCATTTGTTAAGGAAAACTTTGCTAATGAAAATCAACTTATTAGAAGGTTTCAAAACAACATGATGGGTGTTTTTCAAAGGAAGTTCGCTCTGTAATGGAGGAAAGAGAGAGAGAGAGAGAGTGTGTCTGTGTGGGTTTTGTTTAACGTTATCCTTCTCCTGCTGGAAGTTTTAGAGCGGTGTGCTCTTTGCAGAATGCTGATTCTGGACGAGGAGACGGGATGGCTTGATTTGCTTTTCGGTGTTATAATTTATTTTAATTTTTTTCTTTTTCAAATAAAAGGAAAAAAAAAAATTGAGGTTAATATTTCTTTGGGCTTGTGGTGTTCTGTAGTCCAGAGCGTGAAATTAATATGAGAATTTGTATTCGGATTTCATTTTGAATCAAACTTTTATTAATTTCCAAAATATATATACTTGGTTGACTTATTTTATAATCTTAATAATGTATTAGTTGTGTGCCATATTGGATTGATCATAATTTATTGTTTCTAAGTTCTTATTTCTTAATCCTATTGTATTTGCCTTGAATTATCCTGGAAAAGTTTGGCATTCTTGATCGGTAGTTTATCCATAATTTATTCTCGGATTTCTAATGTAAGCATTACACTCGAGTCTAAAGGTTGTAACAATATGTCCATGTCCATATATATCCATGGGCAAAGACGATATAAACATTTAATTCTTTCTCTTAGTTAGTTGACACCTACAAACGGAGGATTCATAAGCATAATCTTATAGTCCAAAAAGTAACCTAACCAATCCACGACCAATATAATTGATGATCATGTCGATGTAAAACTAAAATTAAAAATAAATGCATAAACGAGCATGAAAACAACTAAATTTCATTTCACATTTTTTTATCATACTTAACAAGGCTTCATTTTTGTTTCTTAGCCAAATCTAGTCAGTATAGTTGGTTTAATACTCTGTATCCTACCCCTCATGAGGCAATAAACACTTAAAGTAACTATTTTTCTTCGATTTGTAACCCCGTAACAGCCATTAATAATCGATCCATGATCCACCTTGTTATATAGGCTCCAATCAAAGAACTACACTTGAAGTTGCTTCTTCTCAATTGTTAGCTACTCCATGATTTGACATATCTCATCCTAACTTAGGATTAGACATCCAGTATCCTACCTAGTCACTTTAGGTCAACTTCACAATACATTTAAATGGTCATACTAGTTGATCCATTATCCTTGTACCTTACCACACATTAAGAGTAAGTATCCTACATCTAAATCCAATACAGTCACTTACTCCCAGCTTTCTAAACCACTCTAATAACCATCATAGCTTAGTTTACACTTGGGTACCTTACTATATTAAGGGAGTAAATGTCCTACTACACATTACACCAATTATCAAACAATAAAGTAGCATGAGTAATCAAGGTTACATACAAATTAATTCAATTTCAATTTGAGCGACATATGTGTAATTGAATGCTAATTATAAACATAGGCTACACTATATCCTCTCACTTCCAAAGTAGCAACAAGAGGGAATGGGTGGTGGATGAAATGCTTATTTTAAAATTTGACCCAATCTTACCTTCTCAAAAGGAAAAATAAATAGCATGTAGTAAAAGTAAATATGGAGAGAGAAAAAAATAGTGAGTTCGAATATATCTTGGTTATTTATAGGTAAAAGTTATCAAAAAGAGGTTGTTGATGATATTGTACATGTGAAATCATGATAGATTCAACAATACTAACTCTTCTATCAAAGATGAAGTAGAGATAATATTGGGGCCACATAGCATGGAAGATTCTTCTCTAACTTCTCCAAATAGAAGCAATAATCTCTCTTGAAATCTCAAATCTATAAGGCCTTAAAACCACTAATGAGGTGTATGCTCTTGTAATCTTAGAAGAGAATAAATTAGCTCACTAAGTTCCTATTATCCTTCACCCTACTCCTATAATAAAGAAATTCAATTAGGATTTCCTTTTAAGTGAGAGATCCAACAATGTATCATTTTTCAACAAAAGCAGCCTATCAAATGAGTCCTGACAACTATAAAAAGCTTCAATGACAAGTTGATAAGCTTTTGTCTACTATTATATTATGTATATCATTATTTCTAAAGGTAGTTTAGTCTTTTTACATGTACTAGGGTTACAGTCCCTAATCTCTTATATATATATTTTGCTTATATACTAATTGTAACTAAGCTTTAGATCATCTCAATACACATTTGTGCTTATGGTATCAAAGATTTAGGTTAAACCTTAATCAAAATTTTGATAAATTATTTCCACTACACCCATTTGCTTACAAACAACCACCTTTAAATTCAATGAACCATACCTACCACATCCATCTATAGAAATCTAAATCATTAGTTAAACTCAACACATCCTACTAACATAGTTTTTACTCACATCATCACCAAGCTTTTCCTTTCAAAAGTGAGATATCTCAACTCCTCCTTTGAGGATATTTCTTATCAAAGAGATGCACATAAGGAAGACCATCCTCCGCTTGCACTAGGTTAGATCTTATAATATTTATAGGAAAAGCAAGGTCTTGTACCATTCTTTGAAGAATCCTCTATTGCTAATAATCCTTTTCCCCAAAAATAGCCACATTTAGCTCTACCCATGGTTCCTCTACTTGGCAACAATTTGCTTCACTAGACTTTGCTTCTTGCTCTTCACCCACTTGTCGTCAAATATGTGACATGCTTGAACTTTTAGCCCATAAATGCCTTCAAAGGTTCAACATGTCCTACGTGGATGTGCCTAAAACATTTGTTGCCCTCACTTGGAGAATTTCAAGAGGCTTTTTAGTATCCTAACTCTAGTGTCATGCACCACATAACTCCAAATGCAGGTATACTCTTTGAATTGATCCCTTATACTAGTACTGATCACATTTTTGTTGGTAATGGTTCATTTTTACGTATATCTCACACATGTAGTCTTACCATCTACTATAATGGTCATCATTTACATATTAAGAACGTCCTTCTTGTTCCCTCTTTGATGGGAAGTAGAAGTCTAAACCTAGTTTTAAAAGGTAGTGGAGAAACTTAGACTCACAAGGAGTTGGTCAAGGTTCCATTTATTGAAAACAAGCCAATAAAAGTCACGGTTCAAACTCATACAGAGTTTAATACATAAGTAAAGGTTGTAGGGAATTTGGTTATAGAAGGAAATATAATGAAAGGAAAGATGGGAATCATAAATAACTTAAGTTAGAAGAATGAGTGGCTCATCAGGAGGGAAAGATTTTAGTGTTGATTTCAAATATAAGCTAGCTTTTGGGATAAAGAGAGGTTTTGATCCCCACAACAAATTTAATTTTGCTTTTGACAATAAGCCAAAGGCCTTTTGGAATACCAATTTGACTGGTTATCCATATCCTTTACACAAAACCTATAAAAATTTTATTTTTTCTACACAAACCTACAGTACAAAAAAGATTCAAATTTTTTTCATTGGCTACTTAGTTTGAATGTGACCTAATTCTAGTCTAAGAGTTTAGGCACATCACTTTCTCACACATAATCTTCTCTCTATCATTAAGTTATGTCATAACCAAGATTGTCAAAATCGTGATTTTATGTAGAATCACTAAAGGTTCATAGAATTGGAACGTGAAAACATAAGTTTGTATAACCTTTATAAAATAACTTCGAAATATTGTAAATTCACTTATAGTAGTCATTAATATATATGATGGATAATAGAAATAAGAAAATTTAGCATACATTTTGATCATAAATTGTAGTAAAAGTCATAATATAGATAATCAAGTATAAGTTGTACAATATAAATAATCAACCACAAGTCCCAAAAAAAAAGTTATGAATTTATAAATCATAATACAAAATATTAATTAAAATAAATTATCACAATTTTCACCATCTCTTCTATCCGTAACACTATCTTCATCTATATCTTCATCATCATCTTCTTCATAAAATGTCAACATCATCATGGGGTATACTACTACCATTGATTTCCATATCTTCTAATTCCAAATCTTTTGAAGTTCCCATTTGTATTTCAACTTCAACATCATCAATATCATGAATCTCTAAATCATATAGAATTGGGGATTTACTTCCAAAACTCTCTAAATTCACATAGGCACTAATTTCCTCTACCTCCTCCTCCTCATCATCTTTTTCTTCACCCTTTACACTTGGAAGGATATGCAATATACCCTCATTCTCATTTGATGAGTTAAACATATTTTCTTCCTCAACTATCCATTCATCATTAGATGAGAGATTTTCAACAATGAAAGTAGAAGTGTCAGCATTGCATCTTTCTTCCCTATTTCTTAATTTCAAGTTATGCATTAAAAACATTAAATCATTTATCTTTTGTTAATACAACATATTCCTCTTTTGGGTATGACCTGAAAATGAAAAAAGGTTATATATAACTTTATAAGATTAATAATCTTAATAACATATAAAATCAAATAAAAGAACTATTTGTACTGTACCATTTCAAATGCACTCTAATTACACTTACAACTTAAAGAACTACAAGTCAAACTTAGAACATGAATAGAAATTTTTTGTAGTTCTAGGCATTCATCTCCATATGAATCCTATCATTTAGTTGGAGCTTTTTTGTCTCTTACTAATTTCACAACTTTAATACTAAATAGTCCATTAGCATCCTTAAATATTTTAAGTTGTATATCAATCTTATACCTTTTAGTTGGATTAGAAACCACACTCTCTATGGAATTATATAATCCAATCTTAACATTAGCATCGACTTTAAAATTAGGAATATAATGATAATGGGAATTTAAATAATAAGCTGCAGTATGCAATGACCTATAAAGTTGAAGCTCCAATGTGTTGTCAATAATCTTGAAGATAGGTCAATAACTACATTAAATAAATATAATTTCAATATACAAATGAAACTTTAAAATGAACACTAAAGGAAAAAAAATATAGCTAATAAGTTAAGATATTATCTTTTCTTCACCTTGTTGAAATTTGTTTTAGTTTTCTCTTTAGCACGATCCATTTTGGATAAATGAAACCTATAGTTGGTTATTCATTAGAATCTACTAATTTGAGCATTTTGATAAGGGGAAATGAAACTTTAAGGCAAATAATAACATTATTTCAAAACTTACTACCCAAAATCACCTGTTGAATTCGCTTTCCATCAATTATGATCGAATACTTATATGATTTCCAATGAGTTAAAGTGAACATAGTCATCAATGCATCCTTACTCTCATTGAGGCAACCTAATGTTAAATAAGAAGTGGCAAAATGAGTTACACTAGGTTTAATCAAGTCCCTCCCTTTAGTGTATCTCCTCAAGATTGAGATAAGTATAATCTTAGAATAAATATATGTAGTAATTCACCTCACTTTTGCGATTGTTCCATGATGGATCTTCAAATTCTTCTCAAAGTCCTCTAAGATCAAATCAATGCAATGTGTTGCACAAGGTATCCAATATAAGAATTTTCTTTCCTCCATCAATTTTTCCTTTGCTGCTTTATAATTTGCAGCATTATTTGTAATTACTTGTATAGCATTCTCCTCTCCAACCTTCTCGATAATATCATCTAACATTACAAAAAAATTGTTAATGGTCTTAGATATATCAGAAGCATCTATAGACGATAAGGAAACCGTCCCTTTCAGGCTATTTACTAAGAATTTGCATATGGAACGCCTCTTTCTATTAGTCGTTGCATCCAACATAATTGAGCAACCTGCTTTTCTCTATTCAACTTTGTAGTCTTTAAGTAATTTCATTGTTTGAGCAAATTTTTTGTTCAAACAAGTCACCCTTAGCTCATGATAAGAGGGAGGTTTAAGCCCACAACCATATTGATTAACCACATTAAGCATCTTGGCAAACTCTAGACTTTTTACATAGTTAAATGGAATTGCATTAGTGTAGAAAAAGCCAGCAACTTGTTAGATGCATTCTTCTCTCAGCTCTTTTTTCATGAATTGGTTAAGTGTACCTTGGTTCACCTGTGTTCCACTTTCACCAATTTATTATTTTTTTCTTTTTGAGAAAGAAATCTACACAATTCCTTTCTTTTTTCTTTACAGTTGTCTGCTCTACCTCATCATCATCATTATCAGAATTTTCAATCCCATGAATTTGCTTCCTTTTCATTTATGATATTTTTGTCACTTTTAGCAACATTGTTAACATTTCAGATTTTACTTCATTCAGGACATTGGTCCATGGCTCTACATCTTTATGCATACAACCCAAGTGATTATTAAATATGTAAATGCCTCCACTAACAAGTTTGTTACAATACTTGTATTTTACTTGTTTTCCATTATTATCTACATAAATTCCATGGTCCCAACCAACATCGGATTTACTTCTAGGTGCATTTTTCCTTTTAAAGCTCTCTTTAGATGATTTGGAAGATGACATTTCAATTCAGCTACTACTTCAAATCTTGTAAAAAAATAAATAAAGAGTAAATTCAAGTATTTTATGCTTCTTCCTCAAAGAAAAGAAAAGAAAAAAGGAAGAAGTTAATGCATAAGGCTCTATTTCTTTCACAAGATCTCTATGTTTTATGGCAATCTAAGAAAAGTTACTTAACAAGCAAACATTTTTTATGTTGCATACTGTAAAACATATGGTCTTGGTGCTGCTATCTCATAGTTTGAGTTATGATAATTTTATGTTCTACTATCAAATTCAAACTTATACAATACAAATGAATGGGGCATTTATCTATAGATAAAAGGTCCAAGATTTTGTCTAAGATTCAGCACCTTGAGCACAACATAGTACATAACAAAATACTACAAATCGAAAAAAAAATTATTTTATTATGTCAGAGACTTGTTTTATTAAGGCAGTGATATCCTTAATAGTATAATGGAATTTTGCAATAGTAGATTTCTAAGATATCTATTTATTGAAGAAGGATAGGAATAAAGCATCCATTATTTCATCGTAGAGAACATAATAGAACATGAGAAGAGGAACGAAGCTACCCAGTTCATATGACAACTTCAAACCCATGATGCAATTAGATTCAGAGAAGATAGAATGAGCAAAGAGGGTAGGCATTAATTGGCAAGCAACATAAAATAGGATTCAGAGAAGATAGAATGAGCAAAGAGGGTAGGCATTAATTGGCAAGTAACATAAAATAGGACAACTATAAGTTACCACCCCTCACCCCCCAAAAAAAAGGGGGAGAGTGAGAGAGACAAGTGTAGCAAAACAAAAATATACATAAGCTGAGCATAAGCAAATTATCTCCTCCACTTTTTGCTGTATTGGAAAGTTCCTTAGCTTAAGAGGCATCATAACCTACTGTCGAGTCTAATATTTGATTTTTTCATTTTCATTCCTAATCCAATTTATACTAAATCCTATGCTCATCTAATATAAGTTTCCGACTCGAACTAGGAATTTCATCTTATTTTGGAGTCACTACCCAATTGAAGTTAGGAAAGATTATTGAATTAGGACTAATTGAGCAGATTAATCCTAATTTGGACAACTAGTCAACGGGATTTTCTCTTTTCATTTTTGTAAAAGAAGAAAGGAAAAAACAGAGTTTCTAGACTGGGGGGGGGGGGGGTAACCTATTAAAACCTTAAAATTACCACCTTATTCTTATAAAATCTAAACCATTATTTTTTTTATTTTATTTTTGTTATTATTATTATTATTTTTTGTTGTATTTTTGCTTATTGATTAAAAGCAACTTATGGAAAATGATTTTTTATTCTTTTTAAAGTTGCCCCATAAGGATGCCTACATACTTGCTATTCAATAAGCTGTAGTTCGCTTTTTATAAAAAAGTTTTAGTGGGTTGATTAAGTTTAATTGTGAAAAACACTTCAAATTTACTTCTTCTTTTTTATCATTTTTAAGACTTTTGGAAAAAAATCTAAACCTAAGCTTTATTATTTTATTTTTTGAAAAAAAGAAAAATTTAAGAAAAAACCAATTTTGGATTTATTTAAGAAAATGATTTTTTTTCTAGGTGATAAAAATTATTTTTATATCCCATTTATTAATCTACCTTAATTATTATTATTTTTATTTTTATATTTATATTTATTTATTTATTTATTATTATTATTTTAAATATTTTTTAACATTTTTATTATTTTATTTACTCTAAACTAGACATAAAAAAATTAACTAATCTAAATTCTATCATTTTTTCTAATATTATTTTTTTCATTTTTCTCTTCTTCTTTTTTTTTTGAATTGTAAATGAATAAACAAATAAATAAAATAAAATAAATAAATAAAAACGGAAAATTCGACTTACCTGGATTCAAGTATGGCACGCGGGTCAGGTTAGGTTGGTTTGGGTCGCAAGTTGGGTCACAATGGCTGGAAGTCCTCATCGGTGACATTCCGGTGACTTTCGAGGGCGTTTGAAGGTGGCTTTCGAGCTTTTAGGGAGTGGGGAACCTAACCATGGTGGTGGATTTCTCTAAGAACGCCTCCTGGTGGTGTTTCGAGGTGGTGGTGGTCAACGATCATGGCCTGTGAACTCCGACGGTTCTGATCTCTCTTATTTTCTCTCTTTTCTCTCTTTCGATTCGTGCTTTAGCCTTCTCCCCTCGTGCTCTATTTATATGCACCTAAAATCGAGTTGGATAAGCTCGGATTTCCTTCGATTGGGGTAAATCGGATTTGCAGTTGAAATTTTCTTTGATTTGATTTGATTTATGCAAATCTTCAATTTCGATGTAATTTGATTCTAATTGGATGATGTTTATCTCATTTTAACTAAAGATCTGTTGGATTTGTGTAAAAAATCGAATCAAAATAGCCGGATTCGAATTTTTTCGCGGCCAGTAACGATCTCGGATGAAGGAAGGAGATGATCACGTGCCCGATGCGTGCGTTCATGTTGTCCAACTATCAGCTGACTTGTGTCATGGGGAAAAAAATAAAAATGGGAAAAACGTAGAAATGCGCTTCCCATGTTTCAAACCCGTAATGAGCCTTCCCCTCGCACGCATGAGGCCATGGTCCGGACCAGCTAGGCTAGCCCACTTCTCAATTTTTTTTTTTTTTATGCAAATTGCATATATGTGATGCAATTTTTATTATTTTTGTATTATTTTGAAATTCTAAAAATTTGCAAAAATTATTTAACTCCTTTTCTTATTATTTTTATCATTATTTTCCAAAATTGATATATTTTCCTTATTTATTTTATTTTTTGAATATTTTTTCTATTTTTGCTAAATTAGAAGAAAAATTAAAAAAAATTAAAAATTGACCATTATTAATTATTAGGGTAAAAAATGGAGTGTTTACATCTACTATTTACACCGAGACCATTTGCAATCAAAAGACATATTATTGAGAGCACAAAAAGTGAGCCTATGACTTGGAAATAAAAGACAAAATAAGGAATCATGGAAAGCTTGGAAAATCCTAATGCTAAAATGCAACCTTGTTTTGACGTTTTGTATGGAAATGGCCTTCTATGTCTCTCTATTCTACCCCACCAGGAGTAGGAAGGGAAAAAACAAGCTAGTAAACAATAGGTACAAAACAATTCGCTTATCACACTAAATACACTTCATAAAAGCTTGATAAGTTAGCATTAATCTATCACAAGCTTCTAAAAGAAAATAGTCAGTCACCTAAATAGCAGATGGAGTTAACTAAAAGGAAGGACATATATGGCATGGATACATATACACACGATTTATCAATGCTTCCTTACCCATGTATGTAAAGTAAAATTGAAAAACTACATCAAGCATTGATTGTGAAATTGTGCTCAAATACCATATCAGGGACAAATAATTTCTCCTAAATGAAACTCCATTTCATTTTGCTAGGGGATAAATACATACAGATCGCACTTCAGAGGTTGGGTTCCCTTTCCCTAGCAATATATAAATAAAGATTACCTATACACGATGGAATGGAAGTAGATTGGAGTGTGTGAGCTGCAACAATGTCTAGAAGTCAAGATCTTAAGCTCAAGATTCAAAAAGAAGAACAATGAAGTGAAGAGTGAATAGAACTAAAAACTAAGAAGAAGAACAAAGCACAACAGTTAGGTTACGGTCTCACTCTTACGAATGAAATGTTTAGTGTTAGTGTGTTACTGTTTCCTCTTTTCCATTCATCCATATATCGTATGTGAAAGCTGAACTAGGCAAGGCATGGGCTAGGCGAAGGGCTGTGCACTTTAAATTATCAAAATAACAAGCCAATTTCAGGCAACAAGCAGTAGGGGCCAAAATTGCTTCAAATGTCCACGGAAATGTGATTTTACTAATTCCATTGAGTGGACTCACGATCCTAGTCCAATTTTACCCCAAAATGATTTTGTATGTGAGTTGACAAGGTATATGCTCACAAACTCGTAAAATCATAGAAATATATGAGTTAAATCGCGATTTTGACAACATTGGTCATGATAATAATTGTATTGTTAGCTTTTTTTACTACTCTATCCCTGTTAAGGACTTCTAATAGGTAAGATTCTATTACAACATTCAATCAAGAGTCATCTCTACCCCATCACCCTCTCTCCAATTCATTTACCTCAGTCTCTCATTGCATCTACTATCCCAAGAGAGATCTAGCATTCTCGATTATGTCATCCTCATAATGAATTTCTCACTAGGCTTGCTATGCATCATCATTTCATTTCAAGTCTTCTCCTCCACTCTCTAGTCCCTATCATGCTTGCAATGTTAGAAAGTCCACCTATCTTTTGTTTTCACCATCATCCCACAAAGCATGAAAACCACTTAATGTACTTCACTCAAATGTATAGCAATTACTTATTAGATCAAATCTAGGATTTCTTACTACATATGTTGATGATTGTACCTAGTGCTCTTAGATTTTTATAATGCACCATAAAAGTGAAGTTTAGTTTTGTTTCATTTCAATTTGGGTGATATATATAATTGAATGCTAACAACATGCATAAGCAACACTACATTATGTAACTAGTAACTCCCAAATTTGCAACAAAACGGAAGGGGGAGGTTGACATATTGGTTATTTTAAATTTTTTTACCAAAGCTTACCTCTTAATAAAAACAATAAATGACAAGTAGTAAAAATAAATATATAGAGATAAAAAAAATGAGGCTATGTATAATATTGTACCCATAAAATCATGATGGATAGGATGGAGTGGAGATAATATTGGGGCCATGCAACATGGAGGCCCTAAAAACCACTAATGAGGCATAGGCTCTTATCATCTTGGAAAAGAATAAATCGGCTAATAAAGTCCTGTTGTCATCTACCCTCTTCTTAAGCCAAAAGACATTCATTCGGGATTTCCTTTTAAGCAAGAGATCCAAAATTGTATAGATTTTTCACTTGATATTTCATTTTTTGACAAATGCAGCCTATCAAATGAATCTTGAGGAGTAATAGAAGGTTTAGTGACTAGTTGATAAGCTTAAGGCCATGTACACTCCTTGCCCTACTTGTCACAGAGAAAGATAGAACATGGCACATGTGCAAAAGTGGTAGAGTAAAGAGCAAGATAACTATCGGACATTGCTTTTCTATCCCCGAGTGGATGATTTGCTTGATCAACTTTATGGAGCTACTATTTTCTTTCAATGCAATTAGAGATTAACCAAACGTTGCATTGAAGATTAGAGATGGTATGTTGGAGTGGATAACCACACCTTTAAGCCTAGCACTCTCATATATTGTATGACTTGTGTATTCAAGATTATATTGGTAGATTTGTCATTGTTTATTTTGTCAACATTTTAATTTATAGCCAAGCTCAAAATGAGCACTTAAATTATCCGTGTGATGCTTTCCAAGTGCTCAAAGAATAACACACATGTGAACCTTACTAAAAATCATTTTTATACAAAGAACTGGTGTTCTTAGGCTAAAATGTTTCTAAGGAAGGCATCCATTTGGATCTAAGGAAGACTTAAGCTATTGCAAAATGGCCTATTTTAAAAGCTCTTAAAAGGCATTCAAAGTTTTCATAGTCATGCTTTGTTTAGCAACATTTTGTTAAAGGTCAAAATTATCTCTCCTGTTACTAAGTATATTTTATCAACATTTTGTTAAAGGTCAAAATTATTTTTCCTGTTACTAAGTATATTAGAGAAGGATCTTTCAAGTAGAATGAAGAAGCATGAAAGGCCTTGAACTTATAAAGATCATGATAGAAGCACTAGTTTTTTCTTTATTAGACTTTGATAAGATGTTTGAAGTAAGTTGCGATGCATCTGATGTAGGACAAAAGATATTTTCTTGGTCAAGAAGGAACGCCACTTCCTTAAATTCAGTGAAAAGTTGAATGGTTCAAGAAGAAACTACTCCACATACAAAACTAGTTGTGTACCATTATTTAGACCAAGTGTTTTAAAATTGTTCTTAAAGTCAAACTACAGGACAAAGTCCTTCTGAAGTGGTGTATACTATTTTTGACCCTATGAGTCCATTAGACTTGAGTCCACTTCCAATTACCCATTTCTTGAATGGAGATGCTCAACAAAGAGTAAGGAAAATTAAGAAGCTCAATGAACTAGTCTTAAGAAAATTGAAAGGCAAAATGCAAAGTATAAGAAACAAATAAACATTGCTTAGAAAAGTAAGGTTTCCTCTCGAACATTTTCGAAAGCTAAGACCTAGAGGTAATGGTCTTTTTTGGGTTTTGAAGGGATTGGAGAAAATGCATATAAGTTCCAGCTTTTCAATGACTATGAAGTGTCTACTACACTATTGGTATTGCTAATCTCTCTCCCTATATTGATGATGATGAATCCAACATCAGGACGAGTTCTTACCGCTTGGGGGGAGAATGAAACAAATCATCAAATGGTAACTAATTATGGAAAATTCGAAACCTTGCTTTTAGGTCATTGGAGCAAGATAGAAATCTTTAGGAAGCCTATAGATGTAAGTTCCAATTGATCAAGTTTCAAGTAATTTGTTGTCTTCAAGAGAAGGTTATAACTAGATTGTTGGTTATTCTCTTTCCTTTTTGGTTGGAAACAAATAACCTCTAGATATGGTCCATAAATCCCATAATAAAGGAACAATATTATTCTACTAAATCGGGAACAATAAATCCCACTAAATCAGGAAAGATATGTTTCAAATAATTCCTAATTTTGTGGAACAACTCATTGATGGAATGAGTTATAAATAGGAGTACTATGAGGTCCCTAATCCTGCTCACTACTACAGAAAATACACCATCTATATTGAGTGAGTTAAGGTTTAGAAGCACCAACCGTAACCGAGGCGCAAAATCATTCTCCACCAAGAAAGACACCTATTTGCTTTGCAATGGCTAGAGGTATGTAAATGATCTATTTTGCTTCCGCTGCTGCATATGATTAAGCTTCTATATGCAAGTTTTACATTTGGTATCAGAGCCCTTGACGCCTCTGCCTTGCCCTATTGAATTCTGTGTTTTTAATCGTTAAGTGATGAAATTTTATTTCTCATGGCCTTTAATGCTGTTTGGGTGCAAAAATGACCTTGTAACATGTTCAACTTTTAGCTTCCCTTAGCATACTGGCACGTTTTTCCATGGATGAGCGTTAAAATAATGTCTCGAGAGCAATTAAAAATTTTTAATTTTTAATCTGTATGTACTTGTTGTTGCAAGGTGTAAGTATGACATTTAGCAGAATAATTTTATATTAAAATTATTTGCATTTGTCAATGAATAAAATTTATTAAAGGGAATTAATCCCTTTAGCATGTTATGAACTTAATTTGTAATGTTGCATGCTTATGTTATTTTAAGTGTGTAATTTATGGTTTATCATTATACATGATTTATCATGAATTGTTGATTAGACAATATAAGAATATTAGAATTAAATTCATAGTATATTGCTTATGGTTTTGATACACACGTGGAAATAAATAAATATACACATTTGGGTGGAGCATGTACACGGCCGTGCCTGGAGCCGTGTAAGCTTTTGGAAACATATCTGTTGTAACACACGGCCGTGCCTGGAGCCGTGCCTGGAGCCGTGTAACCTTCTGGAAACATATCTGTTGTAACACACGGCCGTGCTTGGAGCCGTGTGTGCTTCTGGGAGAGTGTCTGACTGAAGACACGGCTGTGCCTCCTGGTCGTGCCTCTTGGCCGTGTAGGTTTCTGGCCTACGATGTCCGCATTAGTTTTATGCAATGATTTAGCCTAAGGATTTAGTTAATGATTAAGTGATCCATATAATTTTAATGATTAGGGAGTAGCCACAGCATCCTTAATTGATTAAAATTATATATATTAAGGATTATTTAGGATCACATACTGAAAATAAATATTGTGTGGACAAAATATCAAATTATATTTTCTAATTTACCCACAGGAATTAGAAAAGGGGAACATAATTTGATAGTTTTATTGTAAGTCTTAAGATGAATCTAATTGAATTAGAACTTTAGCCCACAGGCAAGTTTTATGTCACTAGATTCATATTCTATCATGATAATAAGTCTTAAGAAGAATCTAATTGAATTAGAACTTTAGCCCACATGCAAGTTTTATGTCACTAGATTTATATTTTATCATGATTTTACATTTAATAGTTTTATTGTAAGCATTAAGATGAATCTAATTGAATCAAAACTTTAGCCCATAGGCAAGTTTTATGTCACTAGATTCATATTCTTTCATGATTTTACATTGGTAAAAGCATGTCATATATTGATTAGCCTCGAATTTTGAGCATGTTCATTTAATTATTGCAGCAATTCAACCTGTCAATTTTTCTGATATGCGATGTGATGTTCCCAAGCTCAAAGGGGATAACTATAAGGTTTGGAAGGAGAGGGTTCTCCTTCATTTGGGATGGATGGACATTGATTATGCTATAAGGAAAGAAGAGCCCCCTGCAGTAACAGAAACCAGTACTCCAGATGCGATAAATCTTTATGAAAAATGGGAGCGATCCAATCGCCTATCAGTTATGTTCATAAAGACTAAAATTTCTGCTAGTATCAGGGGCTCTATCGAGCAATATCAAAGGGTCCAAGATTTGCTGAAGGCCATTGATGAGCAATTTGCTACTTCAGACAAGGCAATGGCCAGCACCCAAATTATAGAGCTTTCAACTCTAAGACTCACCAATGTTAAGGGTGTGCGTGATCATATCATGCGCATGAGGGATATTGCGGCCCAATTGAAGGCATTGGAGGTTGAGTTATCAGAATCCTTCCTTGTTCACTACATTCTTTGCACTTTACCTCAACAATATGGCCCATTCAAGATATCCTATAACACACATAAGGATAAATGGTCAATCAATGAATTGTTGACCATGTGTGTTCAGGAAGAGGGCAGACTGCTTATGGAGGAAAAGGAAAAGGAGAATGTGAAATTTACTACTCATGGGAAGAGCAAAAGGAGGGATCAAGCCAAGGACAAAGGGAAAGGAAAAATCCCTCTCATAAAGGACATTAAGAAGGAAGTTGTGTGCTTTTTCTGTAAAAAGAAAGGGCACATGAAGAAACAGTGCACCAAGTTCATGCAGTGGCTTGATAAGAAAGGTACTCAACTTTCACTTGTTTGTTATGAAACCAATATGATTGATGTTAATCATAACACATGGTGGATTGATTCTGGTTCTGCAATCCATGTGACCAATTCATTGCAGGATTTAAGAAACCTGCGGAATCCAGTGGAAAGTGAGCGTAGCATTTATTTAGGCAATAAGATGTCCTCACATGTGGAAGCTGTTGGGACGTGCAGTTTAGTTTTAAGTAGTGGTTACATTTTGCAATTGAAAAGGACATTTTATATTCCTAGGTACTTTAGGAATTTAATTTCAGTTTCCAAACTAGTATCAAATGGTTATTCCTTTAACTTTTCGGATTCAGGATTTAATTTGTTTTATAAATCTGATGTTATTGGATGTGATACTTTATCTGATGGTCTTTTTCTTCTTAGTTTACAAAATGATGATAACCATACTATTATGCATGTTCATGAAAGGATTGGCACTAAACGATGTGTTGTGAATGGGGAATCCTCTATGTTATGGCATAGGAGATTAGGTTATATCTCCATTGATAGAATTAAAAGGTTGGTAAATAATGGGGTACTTAGTGCTTTAGATTTTACCGATTTTGAGACTTGTATAAGTTGTATTAAGGGAAAACAAACTAACAAGTCGAAGAAGGGTGCCAAAAGGAGTTCTGAATTATTGGAAATCATACATACAGACATTTGTAGTCCAGACATGGATGCGTACCGTAACAAGTACTTCGTCTCTTTTATAACAAGAATGAAGCACTAGATGCTTTTAAGGTATTTAAAGCTGAAGTAAAAAAACAATGTGGAAAACATATTAAAATCGTGAGATCTGATAGAGGCGGAGAATATTATGGTAGATACACGGAGAATGGACAAGCGACTGGTCCATTTGCGAGGTTTCTTCAAGAGAATGGGATTGTTGCCTAATACAATTTACTTGGCTCTCCAGACCAGAATGGAGTAGTTGAAAGGAGAAACCGAACATTATTGGACATGGTGAGGAGTATGCTTGCAAACTCCAAGCTTCCTGACTTCTTGTGGAATGAAGCTCTTAAAACGACTGTGTACATATTGAAATGAGTTCCAACTAAGGCTATCCAAGGGACGCCATTTGAATTATTTAAAGGGTGGAAACTGAGTTTGCGACATGTACGCGTTTGGGGATATTCGTCTGAAGTAAAAGTCTACAATCCACATGAGAAGAAGTTGGACCCAAGGACTATTAGTGGGTATTTCGTAGGATATGCCGAAAGGTCTAAGGGATACAGATTTTATTGTCCATCACATATTACTAGGTTTGTGGAATCAAGAAATGCAAAATTTCTTGAGAATGACTTGATCAGTGGGAGTGATCAATCTCAAGACATTGGTTTTGAGAAAGACCATTCAGATGCCCAGTATGACACCTCGGGCAGTGGACTGATTGTTGTTGTTAACAACACGCCTCCAGCACAAATGCGTGTTGAAAATTCAGTCCCCGAGGTACCACAAGCTGTGAATCCTGATTCAGTAGATGTTGAAGTTCAACAGGTACCCGAAGCTGTTGAACAACCAGTTGAACAATGTGATCCTGTCCCTCAGAAGAATGTTGATACAGCATTGAGAAGATCTACTAGAGTAAGGAAATCAGCAATTCCTAGTGACTATGTTGTATATCTACAAGAGTGTGACTACAATATTGGAGCCGAAAATGATCCTGAGTCGTTTTCACAGGCCATGAGTTCTAAGGATTCGAACTTGTGGCATAATGCCATGAAAGATGAGATGGATTCGATGGCATCTAACGGAGTCTGGAATCTCGTCAAGTTGCCTGATGGTATAAAAGCCATTGGATGCAAATGGGTCTTCAAAACTAAGAAAGACTCACAAGGCAACATTGAGAGACATAAAGCAAGACTCGTTGCTAAAGGATTCACTCAAAGGGAAGGAATTGATTACACAGAGACATTTTCTCCTGTGTCTAAGAAAGATTCCCTTCGTATAATGATGGCTTTGGTTGCACACTTTGATTTGGAGTTGCACCAAATGGATGTGAAAACGACTTTCCTTAATGGAGATCTAGAGGAAGAGGTTTACATGAAACAACCTGAAGGATTCTCTTCTAGTGAAGGTGAGCACTTGGTTTGCAAGCTTAATAAATCCATATATGGATTAAAACAAGCCTCCCATCAATGGTATTTGAAATTCCATGATATCATCACTTCATTTGGCTTTGAAGAAAACATGATGGATCAATGTATATACCAAAAGGTTTGTGGGAGTAAACTTTGTTTTCTTGTACTATATGTGGATGATATTTTACTTGCAACCAATAATAAGGGTTTGCTATATGAGGTGAAACAATTTCTCTCAAAGAACTTTGATATGAAGGATATGGGTGAGGCATCTTATGTCATTGGCATTAAGATCCATAGGGATAGATCTCAAGGTATTTTAGGTTTGTCTCAAGAAACTTATATCAATAAAGTTTTAGAGAGATTTCGGATGAAAGATTGTTCACTAAGTGTAGCACCCATTATAAAAGGTGATAAATTCAGCTTAAGTCAATGTCCCAAAAATGAGCTTAAGCAGGAACAAATGAGAAACATCCCATATGCTTCAGCTGTTGGAAGCCTGATGTATGCTCAGGCCTGTACTAAACCTGACATTGCATTTGCTGTTGGGATACTAGGAAGATATCAGAGTAACCCAGGTATTGACCACTGGAGAGCTGCAAAGAAGGTAATGAGGTACCTTCAAGGGACAAAGAGTTATATGCTCATATATAGATGAACCGATAATCTGGAGGTTGTTGGGTACTCCGATGCAGATTTTGCTGGCTGTATTGATTCACGTAAATCAACATCTGGTTATGTTTTCATGTTTGCCAGTGGGGCCGTATCTTGGAGAAGTGCAAAGTAGACCTTGACTGCTACTTCCACGATGGAGGCCGAGTTCATATCTTGTTTTGAGGCTACCTCACATGGTGTATGGTTAAAGAGCTTTATATCTGGCCTTAGTATTGTCGACTCTATTTCTAGGCCATTAAGATTGTACTGTGATAACTCAGCTGCTGTATTTATGGCTAAGAACAATAAGAGTGGTAGTCGAAGTAAACATATCGACATCAAGTACTTAGCCATAAGAGAACGTGTTAAGGAAAAGAAAGTGGTCATCGAGCACATTAGCACTGAGTTAATGATAGCTGATCCTTTAACTAAAGGCATGCAACTAAAGAGTTTTAAGGATCATGTGATGAGAATGGGACTTGGTTCCATAATGTAATTTTTGATTATGTTTAATGTTAATGAAACTCTTATTCAGTTGATGTTTTCTCATTTAGCCTTGTGTACACATTTGTTTATTCATTTATTTTGAGAAATATCATTAAGTTTGGACCCAGAATAAACATCGGGTTTATTCATCAAGTTCTATGAGATTGAGAAGCACAATGCATTGTAATACATGGGAGATAATACTCGTCATTAGAGGACCTATCACCATAATTCATGAATTTTGTTTCTCATTAAGATAAATTATGGAATATATGGACCAAGTGGGAGAATGTTGGTTATTCTCTTTCCTTTTTGATTGGAAACAAATAACCTCTAGATATGGTCCATGAATCCCATAATAAAGGAACAATATTATCCTACTAAATCGGGAACAATAAATCTCACTAAATCAGGAATAATAATATATCCCACTAAATCAGGAAAGATATGTTCCAAATAATTTTTAATTTTGTGGAACAACTCATTGATGGAATGAGTTATAAATAGGAGTATTACGGGGTCCTTAATCCTGCTTACCACTACAGAAAATACATCATCTATATTGAGTGAGTTAAGGTTTAGAAGCACCAACCGTAACCGAGGTGCAAAATCATTCTCCACCGAGCAGGACACCTATTTGCTTTGCAATGGCTGGAGGTATGTAAAGAATCTATTTTACTTCCGTTGCTGCATATGATTAAGCTTCTATATGCAAGTTTTACATAGATTACTACAAACTAGTCATTTTACTAGGGAATTGCATACGATTCTTAGAACGTAATAGCTGTTATGTATCCTTACACAGATAAGTAGCCTAGTCCGGTATCCTTAGGCTCTCTTTCTTGTAACCAACATCAGGATGATGGGTAGCATTAGCAAGCAACGTAGAAATATATCAGAGAATGCAATGCAATAACATTTGCTTAAAACCCAAACTACAATTGAAGAGTATCAGAAGTATACATTAAAAAGATAAAAAAAAACAAATCCGGCAATAATGTATATGTCCTTTTAACTGGTTGGGGAAACTTGCAAATTCCAAATTTTTAGTATGCTCACTTTTCTTCGTCATTGTCATAAACAGAGACCGATTATGCACTCGTTCCTTGCTCCTGGCTAGTATTTGGTTCTTCTTCTGGTTCTGGGGCTACAGCAGTTTTTCTCATTGAAGAGGTTTTGAGGAGATTATTATAGCTTCCCCTCTCCTTGAATAGCTGAGCAAAATGGTGCTTGCAATAGAGAATACCATCCAAAGCGGCATAGGATGATGGAGTAAGAAAGCAGCCCCCATGTGAGCATCTGAAGCATGACTTGTGGTAAGATTCTCCTTCCACTGTCAACTGCAAAAGATTTCACCCCAAAGCATTACTATTACTCTTCATGATATATGACACCCATCAGGAAAATACTTCTCATATTCGCAATACATTCTATTTGTTGGTTGGCTTCTACATGGTATGCGTGTTACTCACATTCATGAATAAGAAACCAACTGCCCTTTAATATGCATATCTACCCAGTATTAGCAGAAAAAATTAATGTGAGATTGCAGGAAAAGAACTAGATTCAAGACCTTCTCCAAGGGGTATGCGGTTTTCTTGCAGAATGCGCATTTGTCCTGAGTCCCAGAAAACAAGTGGGAAATCTTGCTAGGATTCCTATTCTGCATTTTGCCAGGCAATATATCGGTTTAATGGATCATTACTTATCCATGAAAAATTAAAAAAAATAAATAAATAAATAAAAGGAAGATGAAATCTTACCAGGCTAGGACTTTGCTTCATTGAACTAGCTGATGTATAGGGGAAAGGAAAGTTCATGTATTACACCGAAAATATCATAATTCAATGAGATGTTTCATGGGAAATTGAGAAATTGAGAATGGTCTTACATGTTTGGAATTTTTTACTGCTGTAACTTCCTGTCTCCTTGAAGAGCTGCTCAAAGTGAGGTTTGCAGTATATATTACCATTCAGGGAAGCATATCGGCTGATCTGCATCATTTAATACGCTCACGTTAGCTATCTTAAAATTGTAAAGTTTCTTAAATCATGAGCGCATTGCATTAATTTAAATTGATTTTTAGCAAGTCCTTCTAGACATGCACATTCTTTAAAGAACATTTGCATTTTGGAAAATGATTCTTTAAAAACATAACTCTTTTTTCTTTTTGGTAATAAACACATCCTAAACATTTGATATAGCGTTTGATCTTTCATATTCATGCTCAATGACATTCCTAAACTCTAAAATGGAATTGCTATAACCTAATTTAATGAAAAATTCATACCTCCAGACGCCCATTGCACTGCTTGCACCTGAAGCATGTCTTGTGATAAGGAGCTCCATCTGCAGATATCAACTCGGCTATATGGACCGTCTTCTCACAAGCCGTGCATTTTTCGGTGGTTCCACTAAAGGGGATGGGCATTTTTTTTTCCTTTTTTTATACAAAAGAATTTGAATTTTCCGACAATCAAAATCTCTCAGGAAACATAAGCTTAGCTTTTTGTTACCACCTTCTGCAATAGCTTTTGGTTAAATTGATGTAAAACGTGACTTGTTACATTAAATATGAGGATGTAGCGATGAGAAGTCCGTTTTGTGTGGAGAATGAACAGTTTTGACGTGGTAAGAGACATGCAATGGTACAAGAATCGTGACTTGGTTTGACCTAGTCTTATTAGGATATGAATGTTAATTACCTAAAAATATGTAAGATTAATGTACTACAAACACATCATCTTGCTTGTTATGCGTGTTGTCAATATATAGATAGAAAACACATTCGTTTAAGATAATATTTAATGTGATATATCTATTTAGGGATCATTCTTGTTTTGCTTTGCTAGAGAGACGTTGTTGTTACCAAAGCAGATAGATTCTCTTCAATTAATGTAGATCCGCCTTGAATCGTAATTAAGTTTTTCTCTCTTTCTCATTCAATATTCCCTCTACTTGTACATTGCACGTATTAAGAATCTTTAATATGATTAAGAAAACACAAAAGTTTGACTATAGGCTTCCTACCTTATTCCCATGTCTGAACTGTATTATTGAAGTGTCCTTGGCATTGATCATAGCTTTGTAATAATTATTTACACAATTAAATGATTGTGTTCTCTATGGAATGTTATAGATAAATAATTATTATAATCATGTATGAAACTTGAAATTTGGAAAAACATATGTGTATATTGTCTTGGTAGGTGTCCGAAAATAAGACCATGCAAAACTAATTAATTGGCTACATAGTAACATTAATTGTACTAAATAATTATTTACTACAAACAAAAACATGTAAATGGTGAAACCATATTAGTTTTGCTTGGTCTTTTATATAAGTGAGTCATTTATAGATAAATTATTAAAATGATCTGTGTATACATTACGACAAAATTTAGTTAATTTTTTCTTATTTTAAGTGAGCGATTTAATTCTTTTATTTTTTACAACGCGTTGGCAGCTTACTTAATCAAATAATTAAGAGAAAAAAACCAAGCGATAGCAAGAATACACCTATATACTTCATGTCTCCGTCGAGCAACTCAAGTGCATCAGCAATGGGCTGTAAAGGGAGAATCAAATGGAATTTGGACATCAAACTGGATGAGCAGTTCATGATAAAATGAACATTCACATTAGCCTGAATGTTTGTCTTTATTATTTCTTTTTTCGGGCAAACAAGAAATAATATTGAACAGAACCATCACCAGAAACCATGGCATAGAATACATAGACCACAGCAAGGTGATTATACAATTCTGCCTTGGAATTTCAGGTGCAGAAACATCCTAGGAATTTGGTTGGCACAACGCCGCTTGCACGGAACTTTGCAGCTTCTTCTGCCACTTTGACAAGGTCTTCACCTCTCTTGCTTTCAATTGTTACCCTCTTTACTTCTGCTTCCTTCTGAATTTCAGCTAGTTTGATTTTAGTTGCCTCTGCAAGTTCCACCTTCTTCTTTTCTACTTTTTCCTGCGAAACCCAAATATTGCAATAGAAGTTTAAATGGCCATAAACAAAATATGTTAAATTTAAATCTACAATCAACTGATCCAAAAGTTTGAACCGATAGATACTTGTGGTTTTTATATTTTGCTTGATTACAATGCCGTCAAATGACGATGGTGGATATTCAAATTCACGACCCGTTAGTCTCACACTATGTTGAATTTATTGCAAGCAACCAATTCCTAGGAAACTATTAAGCTTGATAATACTCGAGATTACTGAATCCATTTCTTGAATGAATGGTTTAGAGGTTAAATAATAGATTATAAGCAGCATATTACCTCCATTTGCCTTATCCGGGCTTCTAGTAATAGCTTCTTGCTGTTCTCCCAAGAGAAAATGGCTGCAATCTTCTTATGTGCCCTGTTCAAGTTCATCAGGTAACCCAGCTTGGTATGATACTATTACTAGTCAATGAAACACAGAGGATTTAAGGCTGTTTCTTACTTGCTGTCGGCTTGACTCTTGGCACTTTCTTCCCATGCATTGATTAAAGCTAGGCTTTTCTCGGATTCAACTTTTGCCAACATTGCATCTGGAGTAGACACAGTATACAAATTATGACTGTTCACAGAATGCAATTAAATGGATGCAAGCACAAAGAGAAACTCATGCACATCTACCTCGGTCGACCGGAGCTCCAGAATTTTTCTCAGTAACTCTCTTCTCCTCACCTAGGCCATTTTTGGGCACAATTTCTTGCCCGACTGCATGGGACTTTCGCGGTGCAGATTGACCAGAAGGTGTTCGAAAGTGAACTTTCCTAGCCACTTCCTCATCCATTACGTAGTCCTCCAATTTCGCCACCTTAATTCCTCAACAATTCGTCAAACCCAAATCCGAATCCTAGTAAACAGACAGATAAATACAGAGTCTTCTCCCCTAATGGTAGCAACAATAGCTGGAAAATTTCATATACATGACAAAGAGTAAGAATAGCATGGTTATAAGGACACATTGTGATGGGGTTAAAGTGGCGGTTAATCATAGTAATCGATTTGTAACTTTTGTTTTCAAGTAAAGCTATAGCTCACCAGTTTTCTTGCGGAAGATTGAAGTAATTGCCTTGATTGCACCTTCTAGGAATCAAATCATTTAGCAGGAACATCTATTCTATACGTAAGTAATAACTATACAATAATGACACTTTCCTCCAAACTATCCAGTGGAATCTGAGAAATTTCATCATTCAATTTAATTTCACAAATTAATACAACCATTTAGAGATAGAAGGTGTTGGTTGAGACTTAAAAATCTTGACATCTGTGTTTCTTTTCTTTTTCTTTTTCTTTTTTTTTCTTTTAGCCTTTAATAGCCTAAATCAAAGAAAGGTAAAGGTCACCTTACTTAATTCTATTGAATAAAAAAAAAAAAAATACAATTACAAGAATTCCTATTCTTTTTTAGTTTTATTATTTTAGAAATTATGCACAAGATAATCCTTTCCTTATATGAGTTTAGGCAGGAAAATATTTTTGATTAATTAAAGATTAACACCATAAACGTAGTGCTCTAATAAAGTCTGAACCTCTCTTAGTAAAGTAATTTCGTGGGACTCCAATAATAGAACCAAGAATCTAACTTCTCTAATCCAAAAAAGAATAAATCAAGCTTGCGTTAATCTTGAATGGTTGGCCCATTACACTAGAGCTAAAATTATCCACCTTTAGTGCAATTGGGGTTGGTAATTATTGACACAGCACAATAATATACAACATACAACATGATATAATTAGGAATACGATCACAAAGAGAAAACACAAAACACAACATGATATGTAAAACAAAGACACAACTATGATACAAATAAATATGATTATATTATAAATTAATTATTTATTATTTTTATTTAATTATATATATTTTTTGCACCAATACGAATTAGACACAATTTAAAAATACAGATACAATCTATTAACAAAAATTGTTAGCTCTAGGTGCAAGCAATTGAACCATTGTCCAAGCTTGCTCCAATCTATCCTTTCTTATTGAAAAAATGGAAAGGCAATCCACACTCCAAACCATATGGTCCATCTTAATTGGGACCATGGTCATTTTGATTACTTTAAAGATCTTGGACCTTCTAAAATGAAACTTAGGCAATGAAATAGGGAGCTACTTTATCGTATTCAAGTGAAAAAGAGGGCGGTCCAAAAGATCTTAGAAGAAGTAGAATTATAGAACAAACACCAACCAACCCAAGAAACCCATGATAGAGCTAATGTTCTTTGTTTGGAATTAGGAATATTCTTAATCAAGAGGAAAAATTTTGGGTAGCAAAGGCAAGAGCGACATGGGTTTTCAAGGGGGAGAGAAATAGAAGATTCTTACATTTAAGTGCTATCACCAAAAGTAGGGATATTCATTATTTGGTTCTAACCTATTTGAGCCATTTTTTACAATTTGAATTATTTTCCTTATTCTTATTGATAATAATTCTAATAATCATTAGAGTTTTCAACCAAACACTAATGTTGAAATTAAGGAATATTATATAAGAATTAAAACCATATAACATTATATTATAAAAACATTGCTTAGGATAGTAATGAAGGTGCAAGAGTCTACTTAAGAGGTTAGAGGCAATAGTAAAGTAAATGAGTGGACCGTAAAAGTTGAGAGTAAGATAAGAGATGGCAAAAAAAAGGCAAATAGGGTTAGATTAAAATGTCAAGAGGATTTAAAACTAATTTTTTTTCTTATTTTTATTTTTTAATAAAAATAGTTCAATTTAAGTTCAAGTGGTTCAATTCCTTTCCCTCCACTCTAAAAAAAATTGAAATGTGAGTCATTTAGACCCTTTCTCAATTCAATCATGAATTGAACAAAATTACAAAAAAATTGTATTGTGTAATTTGGTTAGATTTTATCATCAACCTTAACTAAAAGGCTAAAGATAGAATCATCAACCTCTTTAACAATTATGGAAATTGACTATCACAAAATGTGGCAGTATTCTATGAGGACCTATTTAAATTGGAAAAATATGTACTTAGATGGAAAAAATTATTGGAAGTTTAAGGGGCATGCAATAAACTCAATGACCAAGTGAGAAAAAGTTTGGGGAGGCCCTTAGATAGAAGTGAAGGAAGTTGGCTCTAAAATGTACAAGCTTGATAATACACAAAGCAATAAACGGTTTTCATGACAGATTTTACTTATCATGTTGGGTGAAGACTCTAGAAGAAGTAATTGGAAAATGCCTTTTCGGCTAGGAAACCTAATCCAGAATTGAACAAAATGCTTCTTATACTAGTAATTAAGGAAAAGGGTGTAAATAATCTTAAAGACTTTCAACCTATTAGCATCTACACCACTATGTATGAGATTGTGTTAAGAATTCTAATAAATAAACTTAGACTGTACTTATATGACTTAATTAACCTAGTGACAAGCGACTTTTATCCCCAGGAGCTATATAGTAGATAATGTGATTATTTTACAAGAATAAATAAATTTGTTCAATAATAAGGGTAGACATAAAGGTTGGATAGTTTTAAAATCAGATTTGCTCAAGGTGTATGACTTGATGAAATGGAACTTCATCCATGCTATTTTTGAGACCTTGAATTTTCCAAAGTAGTGGATTGAATTACTCTATTCTTGCCCATTGATAATTAACATCTTAACTATAGAGTTTTCTACTAGTAGCAATCGATTACCAAGTTAATCAAGTTCTCACAAAAGTAACACAAATTAGTAACATTAACATAAAAAAACTAAACTTATTGGACTTGAAGCTACTAACATATGGAGTACATTGTGACCTCAACACAAGAAAAATAACAAAACCCATGTCTACAGGAATAGGAATGTTAAACAACACATTTGGTTATTTGACTTGTTTAATAGATGCCCACACTCCTGCAGTATCTTGCCTACCAACTCTTAGCCTAAATGTCTAGCTCTTATTGATCATTGATGGGTATTTTAGTGTTTAGAGCTTGAAAAAAGTTTTAATAGTATTAATACGTTATATAAATGGATTAGTGATGTGTAAGTATTTATAAAATTTTAAGATATAATATATTACTATCGATGAACCTTTTTTCTTTAAGGATTATAACAACTACACACCCAAGTCTAGTACTCTCATCTTTCACATGAATAGAGTGTATGCTTAGATGCTAAACAAAAGTCTTGCTTTGCAAATAATGTTCATTAGTAATTTAACACAGGTGAATAACATTAGTCATTTAAAATAGGCCAACAATTAAATAAATGCACTTCAATGCCAACACACATATTTTCTCAATAAACCAACAATAATAGACAATAAAACATATATTTCATTTATTCCGCAAGTTGTTGCAATATTTTAGCCTAAAGGCTTTAACAATATATTTAAGGGTTGATCCCAAATATACCAAAAAACTATTGATTAGGTGTGCATATATCTTTTAAATTCTCAAAGTGTGACTTTAGCTTTCCATAATTTTTGAAAATACATACATAACCCCTCAAATTGCTACCAAAACTCCAAAACTTTTGTTAAAAGGACCATTAAATAGAAATATGTTTGAAATTTTAGCAATAGTTTAGGGGTATATGCATATTTTAAAAAGTTATTGAAGGAGGAGCCAAAAGCACAATTTTGGAGTTTAGAAAGTTTATTTACATCTGACTAATATTTTGAGAAATATATTTACAATTTACTCAATATTTAAATACCAAAAACCAAAACAAACCCAAAGTCTACAACTGTGATACCCATTTAACTAAAAATTTCACTACGATTTAAAAAACTAAGGCTTAGGATAATTGAGATTTTTAAGCATATATCAGTTGTAATTTGATATTTGGCCTTATTTGTGTGTCTCCTAAATCCAAGAGAAAATTTGAAAGGAAAGGCATGAGTTTGAAATATTAAATAGCTTCCTTTTTTTTTTTTTTTCTTTTTAGTTTAGGCTTATGGAACAAGGATCATAGTTTTATTGAAATGAAATGATTTTGTTTAAATGAAATTGTTAATAGAATACAGTAAAATCAAAGTTAAATATTTCATTTAAAAGGACTAATTTATTCAATTGAAGTTGTTTAGAAAATTTGAAAAGTAGAATTCTTACACATTAAGTTCCATAAAATTTTCACCTATCACACATACACTTTGAATGATAATTTAAATGCCTTTCCAATGAAGTTTTCTAGTGAAAATAAGACATCCCCCACAAGTCTAGTTTTTAGAATTTCAAGCTTTCATGCTGAATTCCACTACGTTTGTCCGGATCTCCTTCTGTTGATGATCATTTTCTAATTAAAATGTATTTTTAAACCTAAACTTTACAAGTCTTCCTTTCAATTGATCCGATCTTCAATTATTATTATTATTATTTTGTGCTTAGATTCTTGGTTCTTTTTATTTTTTATTGTTTTCTTGTATCCATATAGATGAAAGTAATCAGGTGCACGTCTCATTTCCACCCACTAGAAACTATATAGTCCGAGATTATTGTTCATTATTTTATTTAAAAACATATTTGTTTATTTTAAAAGCGCTTGAAATTGGTTTATTCTTTTGTTAATTTTTTATTAGATATTTTATTTTTTATATGGTGTTTAAGTTACATTCATAATGTATGGCAATTTTCAAATATATGCTTAAACCAATACTCTCGTATACCGATATTTCAATGAATAGATATGGTTTAATCTTTATTTTCAACGGTTGAAACGCGTTGTGCTTAAATTAATTTTCAATAATGATTAGAGCTGATAGTTTCGAATATAATATCTCTTTGCTAATGTACCTCGGAACATTTTCTTGATGTAAAAAGAAATAGAAATATAGAATTATTTTTAAGATAAAAAAAAAAAAAAAACAACTTGGCTTGAGCCAAACTTGATTATAAATTCAAGGCTCAACTACAGATTTAGATTCGTCTAACATACCACACTATGATTTGAATGCCTCATAGCTCGAAAGAGAAAGCAGGTGTCACACTAACTTTGAAAAATAATTTCTTTATTCCACCAGTGACTTCATTTGTAAATTAATTAAAAGCTTTGTCTATATATTCACAGCTATAACAAAATCTAATATTCTAAAAAAACTATTTTTTAAGGAAACTAAAAAATAAAGAATTTATTATCTTAAAAATAATATGCCAATCTAACTAAATCCTAAAAAAAAAAAAAACTAAACATAATCAAATTAGGGTAATAATAAAATCATCTATTAATCTAAATAATATTAAATAAAATAAGATGCATTTACATATATTGTTTTCGCATCAAAGAAAACCCATCCTTAAATCTTTTAAATTTCTTCTAATCCATCCAGATCAAATACCAGTCTATAAAGATCAAGTTTGAATTCATAAAATAACAAATTTCCATGGTCCCCATTGATTCTTCCTAGCTTGAAAATTTTTAGCTCCAGTATGTAACTACATCATTTGTTAACTCGAATTCTATTTCCCAGTTTTTAACAATGCCAGTTATCTCATTTGTGTCTACTTATGACCATCATATCTTCCTCTTGATATGAAGATATCATGTGTATCTAGATCAAGTTATCAGGATACTCATATCAACGTCTATTGCATGAAAACAATTGGATCACTTTCATCTTTAATAAACACATCACAGGAAGATATTACTTCACTTCCAGAAAAGGTAGTGTGCTGCTTCCTGATTGAGATAAGTTTGGCATACTATTAGATAACTTTAGCTTGCTCCCAAACAAAGCACTACAATTAGGTTCATGTGCCTCTTTCCTCCAACCACCCTCAGGAAATCACACCATTTTTAGCTGGCTAATTTTGGCATTGCCGTTACGGATTTCGACCTCATCCTCAGTCATCTTAGCCCCAAAAGTGGCTGTAAGTTGTTTCTAAAAGTTTAGTTACTTGAAATGTATTTAATTTCTATAATAAGCCATGGATTATTGCTGCTATTTGGTGGGTGTGTACAAAACTAAATAAAACTGTCAATCGATCTGAATCAAATTGAAGTCATATTTATTCTTTTACATTTTGCTTTGAAAAATTCCCTAACTGAATCAAACAGGAAATTTGTTGATTAAAAGGAAACCAAATCAAATAAGAAGAAACCGAATGAAACCCTTTGATAGAAGAAATATACTATTTTACTAAAATTAAAGAACTAATGGAATAACATATTAAAATACAAAAATTTGGTTGTATTTTCAAAATAAGATGAATAAACATAATTCACAATCTCCTCCATCTTTATTAAAAAATGTAAATAATAAAAGTTTACTGATTTATTTATATTTTCTTCTACTTTCTTTTCGATCTTGCCATACTAAATCAATTTAGAAGATTTGAGAATACATCTTGTCAAATCTTGTTCCGTGGAGTGTGGAATTTAGTAGTTTTTTTTTTTTCCTTTTCCAACTCGAAGTTGCTCTTCGATCATGGATAGTAACTCACATAACAGATGAATCTTGTCTTTTTCCTGCTTCCTCTTATGACTTGCAAATTAAATCAGTTGATTCTACTTAATAATCCTTTTTATTAAATATTAATTATGACTATCAATGAGTAGAATAAGGTGACGATAAATGAGAATCCTAATATAGATGTTATTTTGGGTTTTAAGCTCACTATGTAAAATTGATTATTCTTTATAATGTTTAGCCTGTGAAAGTGAGCCAACGTCAGTTCAGGTTTCGGGCCTCTTGTTATTTTCAAAGTGGTCAGCTTCTAGTACCAATGAAGTGGTAACTCGTTGAATTGAAGTCATTAAGTTTGATGGAAAAGAATTGAGTTTGATCAAAAGCTTATCAGCGTAGAGCCCTAGGACTTTCGTCCCTAAACTCCGAACTTTCATGCCTATCAAAATGTTACAAATCTTGAGGAAGTTCTTGAAACAAAAATGCCCCTCTTATAGTCTATAATCTACACGTAAGAGCTTGTCTCTAAAAAAATTTGGCAACTCTAGCTCTGACATTGTATTATATATGTTTCATCAAGTTTTTTCTCTCATAGACAAACTATCAAAGTGCTTAATGATATGTGAATCATGATATTTAAAGTTGTGAAACTGGACAACGACAGTTGCTTGTTTGAAACTAACTTTTATTTGCAAACCAACCTTATAACTTGAAATTTGTTAAACTAGGAAAATCCTAAGTTGCAATCTACTAATTATCGAAATAATTTGTTTAGCTGAACATTTACACTTCTGTTGTTTGTTTGTGCAATAATAAACTTTTATCTAAAGACACTATTCAAAGTTAAACTCTATAAGTTTATTGTTTTAAAAGTTACCAAAATCTTAGGTTGTCTTAGGAAATTACAAGGTATTCACCAATGCTTTTACTCAATAACTAAGAAAAGGGTTAATGTCAAAATCACTATATGACATTTTTGGTGTTTTTCAATCTTACATTTGAAGATGTCATATTCAATCAAATTTTGTGTATTAAGTTTACTACCTTTACCATTGTTCCTACTCTTTGCCAATGAATAAGTGATTCCATAGTATCTTTCCATGAATCTAAGGTAGAAAATTAATAAGTAAAAGTTTGATTACATATGATATTTAATAACTTTAAAATATTTATATGTAAAAGTTCAATTAAGTATGACACTTTGTAACTTCAAACTTTACACGTGAAATTAAACAAAAAAGAAGAAGAAAAAACTAAGGTTCAAGTAGTAAATTTGGCATTATCCCTAAGAAAACATATAACGATGAATCTCCATGTACCACATAAAAGAGGCCATCTCACAATGCAACCTACAATTGACCATGCCCTCATAATGGTTGACCATGCCCTCTTCTAGAAAATTTGCCCTGTATATCTCATGCTTAGGTTTCTGGCTTTTGCATATTGCCTTTCACATCTCAAGATGTGAACTTAACATGTCTCCTCCTTATGTTACGAACCTCTAGTTACTTTTGAAGTAGATGTGCCACTTTGTTTAACTAAAGTTATTAGTGTGCAGGGAGAGAATGACTTCCTTCAAACAAAGATTGACTTCATCCAATTGAGGTCGATCAAAAGCTTGATCACATGGAGCCTTAAAACTTTAGATTAGAAAAAGTGTGATTTTGTGTGATTAAAAACCTTACTTCGGAGTCATTTTAGAAGATGCAACCTTGGGAATAATTTGGTAAAGTTTTGTGATGAAAGTTTCCTCCTAGTAGTCTATTAATAGAGCTTGTTTTATAAAAAAAGTTACAATCTTGATTCTTTCATTGCACTATATGTCGTCATCTCTCTCTCTCTCTCTCTCTCACGTAAACAAATTAAATGCTCAATAGTGTGTAGCGTATAAAATTGAATCCTCTAGGGAAAACCACACAATCATAAAAGTAAGAGACACGAGTGTGATAATCATACAAGAGGTGTTAAATGCATTTGTTGATTAGAGTTGAGAAATTAGAAGCACAAATCTCTCTTAATGATCATAAGCGTAAAATTTTCATTATTGTAGCCTATGGTTTTGTGTCTATTTGATTTTTTTTTTTTTATGGTGTTTGTAGGATAATAAATTTACATGAATAAATCAAAAGATCATGTAAGGTAAGGCTACTAATAGAACCAAACCTAGCTATAAAATGTACTTCTTCTATATTTTCATTTGGTTCGTGGTTTGGTTTGGAGAAGGTCCAAATAGTTTATAGTTTGGTTTAATGGGTTAAACCAAATCAAATGCTTTAATCTAAGCCAAACCAATTCTTACTTAAAAAATAGAAGCAACATATTTTACTTTTTGAATGCCACAAGTAAGCCTAACTTTGCAACCCTTATGGATGATAGAGAAAAGAAGCCTAATCTTAACCTTAAGACATTGATTCACAATCTGTTAGTCCTCAATAGCTTATTTCCCTTCATTTTGCTCTGATGTATCTAGGCTTCACATTAGACTAGACTCTCACACTCAATTCACACCTTCACTACCTTCATTCTAATCTCTTATCTTTGTCCTAAATTTTAACACCTACATAGTCTCACTTTTGTCTCTTAATCTCTCTTCCTAAACAGATAGACCCCGATGCTCTATAAGTTAATTTTTTTTTCCTCCTCTCAACTTGCATATTATGTAATATAGATGATTAATAGGTAATTTATAGGATAAATTTGAGTAACAAGTTGAACTTATTTGAGGAAATTATTATCCATGATTCTTTTTGCTTTTGATATGCATATATGTGATTATAGTTCACTTTTGTTTTTTCACTTTGAGTCTTGCATGGAATAGTTCAAATAAAATTATATGATAGATGTGTATTGTGAACAATCAAATGTGATCTAAATAATTAGATGTTTTTGAAAACTTTCAAACCATACTATATTTAAAGCAATTCTATTCATAACCTCAAATAGTTAAAAGTAATTCGATTAGTTGGGTTTTAAATCAAACTATTTCAAATGTAGTTTAATTTGACTCAACCCTTGAATCAAATCTTGAAACAAATTCGAACCAAACCACAAAACCCTTGTACAAAGGTGAGCTATGAAGTAAAATGGAGTGAAATTAGAACAACAATTGTTATCTTGAAATCCAAACTAAAGTGAAATCTCAAGAACAACATTGAAATAAAGATTTTTATGCGCAACAACCAAACCAAAGATGGACGCAAAACAATAAAAAATTTCATCCATAGATAGCTCACAGTCTAAGGAGGTCGGAATTGGAAGCCTCTCAAGCTATCTTGGTTGAAACTGGACCAAGCCTCTACAAAGAATGAAAATTTTGAATTATGTTCAAGGGCCCATTTGATTAGACTATTATATTAGTTACCGAAACAGTCTCCAATCATCTTGAAGATAGAATTTTATCTTTCTAAAACCGATCTCGATGATCGAAAATTCATCCATTTTATGGGTGCATCAATCCTTTGAAGCAACTTTGCATAGGAAAAGAAAAAAAATGTTATATTCAAATGCCTAATCTAACATTTGAATGCCATATACATTTTGACACACACCGTTTTTAGCGTCTATGACGCCTTGTTCCACGAGAGTACCATTCATCTAGGTCTATAGTTGGACATACAAGGTAAGCTCTCTAGGGACTTGGAGCCCCTATGTTGTCTATTCCCTTTGGGTTCTTCATCTTGGAGACCACCCCACCACCACCACTCCCCGTGGCATCATCGAGGTTTGCTATCCTAATTTTTTAAGTGAATGAGACCCCGATTTTCTTTTGTTGGTCATGTCGCCTTGTTTAGCTCCAGCTAGCTTAAGCCTTTTTCTTTAGGCCGTTGCCCTTGGTCTGGCTCCTCAATCCTCATCCCTAGCCAATATCTTAACCCATGTTTTTTAGATAGCATCATCCAACTACTCAGCTCCCATTCCTATCATAATATCCTGCGTTGTTACATCATTAGTCATGTGCGTTCCTTAACCAATTCCTTGAATTAATGTAGACAAGAATAATTATAATACTCATCGTTGGTTAGTTTTCATAAAATAATTAACATGCTTAATGGTATCAAAAGTTGATATAATGAGTTTCAAATCACTGACTTTTTTTTTTCGGCAACCTCATTAACTATTTGATGTTAATCAATCAAAATCGTTTCCACGATATATATATAAGAAAAGATTTTGCATCAATCTTCATATCCTTTCCTCGCAATGTGAGCTTCCCATTCTCGACTACTCCCTACAAAGTACGAAGCATTACACAACGAGATACAATTGTTAGTAGTGTGAGTCTAGTTATTGCGCGATATAGTATACCTTTTATCCCCTTTATTTTGTACACAAAAGGCATGGAATAGCCATATTAACTTGGTCATACTATCAGTAAGCAACTAGCCATATATAATTTCAGTTTTATTTATATCAAAAGCATATTATTCAATAGGCTTTTTCTAGGCTATACTATAGGCATGGAATATCCATATTAACTTAGTCATACCATCAACAAGCAACTAGACAAATATAATTTCGGTTTTATTTATATCAAAAGCATATTGTCCAATAGGCTTTTTTTAGGCTATACTATAGGAAGCATTCATGTTTGGCCAAGTCAACTTCACGCACAGGCTCAGCGTGAGGATGAATAACATTGACTTTGATAATTTAGGGTCGAGTAAAATATACCCTCAAGAGTAATTTTTCAACTCGCTCTCTTCTTTATGTAGTCTCTCAAAGTTTTTAGCTATAGCCGATAATTATTTGAGATCATAGAAGTCATTATCCCTAGTATTTGTACCTCATTCCCTTGGTTAGGCCATTCTTGGCCATATGCATTGATTGTCTATACCATAATAACTCTATAGTCTCCTCAGGTTCTAGCTGGACGTTAGCTAACCCTTTTAACTCTATCTCAAGTTTGCCGACAAAGAATTGAGATAAGAACATAGATTCCACATAGGGCCAGTTGTTCACCGAGTTGGGTAATAGTACGGCATACCACCAAAATGCTAAGTCTATTAGAGAAAATATAAGCAACTTGTGTTTCAAAACTACCTTAATTTCCTTGAATTTATAGTGAAACGAGTGGATATGTTCTCTGAGACATCATGTGCCTTCACCCTTGAAAAACCAAAAAAGACACTTAGGCATCTTAAAGTGTGCATTCTATTGAACCACTTAGGTATGGCTTCTCGATGGATGGGAGTATGGGACTCTTAGGCTTAGTTTCTTAAAAGGCAACGGTGCCTTTGCCTGATAAGGTTGACATAACTTCATATATGGAACGCTAATTATCCTTGGACCAACGTCTTTCCATTCAATAATGGTCTTTAGGTCCGTGTTAGCAGGATTTCCCGATCTTCGTGCATTCTTTCTTTAGCCTGATGATCTTGGATCATCTCTTCAATCGGGAGTGCAATGTTCCTTGATCTTCTTCACTTAATGGTGGCCCATTAAGTGTGCAAAAACTGTTTCTCGTGGAAAAACTGAAGAAAATACCCGTGTTCAAGTAATGCATTTGTAATTACAAGTGATTACAATATGACATAATCTCATAGTTCTAATGTTTTGCACCAACTACAAATGCTTCATTACGCTAAAAAAGGGAAGTAAGTCACTAATTTAAAACTACCTTTTGATTTGATCGGAAATTTTGTTCTTTGATTTGTAGGTTTCTTTTTTTTGGTTTCAAATGCCATACTCCACTCTTGGGTCTTCTATTTATAGATGCATGAGATATAATCTTATTATATATTTTACATATTCAATATCTCACTTTCTTCGAAATATTCAATACATCTCAACACTTGACTTCAAATGTCCAATTCTAGTTATTGTGTATCTTAAATCTCACCGAATTTGATATGGGTGATATCCCTAAGGTGTTCTTATCTTCTAGAAGCCCTTCTCCGACCCTTGTATTCTTATCTTTAATTCCTCTAGGATTGCTTTGTATTCATCACATAAGCTCTTTCTTCTTTCATTGGTTCACCATGATTTGATGAGCTAACTCTCGCTTGCTTTAACTTGATACTCGCTGGTCATGTTTCATCACGATACTCTGGTGTGTTACTTCATTGAAACCTACACAACTAAGTAAGATCTTGTCACCCTCAAACACAACTAAACATGTAGTCCTCAAATCATCAAATTGAATATGGGAAATGCAAAGCATTTCAAAGGAGTGAAGGGTTTATTTTGCTTGAAATAATGTCAAAATTACTACCTAAATTTTAAGTTTTTTCCTCCTAATTTTATACCTAAATTTTAAAGTTGCTAAATTTATACTTAATTAAACTTTTATTCGCCACTTCATCTATTTAAAAATAACAGAAGTAGTAACTTTGATAAATAAAAGTTTGATAAGTTATGACACTTAGTAAATTCAAATTTTAAGTGTAAAATATGACAGGTGAAACTTTAATCAAGTATAATTTTTAGTAACTTTAAGTTATATATATAAAATTAAAAAAAAAAGTGAAATTCAAAAGGTAATTATAATAGGATAAAAGTATTTCTAGTGTCTATACTTTCGACTTTAGCTAATTAAGTGTCTAAACTTTCTTTTTTGCAATTTAGTACCTATATTTTCAAAGATTGTTCATTTAAGTGTCTACATTCCAAATATTTCTTGATGGAGTTTAATTTTGTTGATGTTAGTAGTCATGTGTTAAATTTTTTATATGTTGCATCCTATGATTGGTCCATATAATTATTTTTAAAAAATATAAAAATTTTCAAAAAAAAAAATTGCATAATTTCAAAAAAATTGAAAAAATGGAAGAAAATGGAAAAATAAACTTCAACTATAATAATTAATTTTATTAAATAATTATAATATTTAATGAGATTAATTATTATTTTTGGATTTTATTTTTATTTTCTTTTTTTTTAATTCCTACATTTTTTTATTTTTTCCAATTTTTTATTTTAATTATTTTTTTTCAATATCATCATAGCTATTAAATTAGTATAATTAATGTTCGTTAACAAGCATTTATAAAGAAGATATTTAAAATATAAATATTAAATGATTAAAAATAAAAAATTAAACACTTAATTACCTAAAATTAACCATATACATGCGCGAAATACTTTATTCTTGATTATAACATTCCCCTTTATTTTATGCACCGAATGTGAGGGACTTAACGTCTCTGTTCCCAGAATTTAAGTTGTCTGATTTGACTGAACGGAAGTTTGAAAACCTTGTCGGTATCTTGGACTTGTCCAATAATGTAGAGGAGCAAAAGGAAACAATATTTGATGGTAACCTAACCATAAAACGGGCCAAAAACCATGAAGGTTTGGTGACAGCTTGAAATTGCATTCGTCCTGTATTTTTAAGTGCAAGAATTTCAAATAAAATATGACTTTGATTCCTTTCATACTATATTCAACCAATCGATAATAAGATATCAGTCAGTCACAGTTATCAAATAAAATTATCATGCATGTGGCATCATACTTTCATAATGATATTTTTTTTGGTTTTTCTTTAAGAAATTTGATGATATATTTATTTAAAAGTAATTATATAATATAATAATTTTTTTTATTATAATAAAATCTTTTGAATTACAGTAAAATTAATCAAAGTTTATTAATAATAAAATAAGTTATCAATAATTTTTTAAGAGTGATTAATAATTTTTTAAAATGATAAATTATCTTAAATTACAATAAATAAAATTTATTAATAAATAAAAAATTAAATATATCAAAATAATTATATAGTATAATAATTTTTTTATTATAGTAAAATCTTTTGAATTACAGTAAAATTAAATAAATTTTATTAATAATAAAATGAGTTGTCAATTATTTTTTAGGAGTTGTTAATAATTTTTTTAATGATAAATTATTTTAGATTATAGTAAATAAGATCTATTAAAAAATAAAAAATTAACCATATCGATTATACCATAAAATTATTTAAGAAGAAAAAAAAAACATTATCATCACTGGTGAAGTGTCTTGGGTTTGGCTCCCCATAAGGTTAAACCACCGAGCCAGTCCAAAATCACATGCTAAAAAATGTTATGATATCAACAATACACCGTGTCTCATTTGGATGTAATAAGGATGCGTTTGTTCATGTGGTCTCGACACAAAACTAACAAGGAAAGTTCCACTTTTGCAATTTTTTCAAAATAAGTAAATTACACTAACACGATCCATATTTTGGCACATTTTTTTTATCATTGTAAGTTCTCCTTCCCCCCCTTTATATCTTATATAGTTAGTTCCGAAAAAAAAAAAACAATAAAAATTCTTATAGTTAATATGTTGAAAGTGTTCACTTTCTGTTAATTTTTAATTAAAATTACTTTTAATCATGTAGTGCACTTTATTTACTAGAAACCCAAAACAAACTTACTACACTTACCTACTAGCATTTAGGAGATGGAATCCCTTGCTGAATTTTTTATTAAAAAAAATTATAAGTGAAAAGGATCAATGTTTGATTTTTAATAAGTTGATTTTTATTATAAATTGTGGATGATTAAGCTAGAATGTTTTGATTGTGGTGACACAACTAATTTCATGAGTCTACTTAAAATTAATTTTCTTTAGTTAGTGCTTTTCAAATTTTGTGGCCTTACTATCATCATTAATTAAATGCAACTTAGGTATTGACATACTTGAGATTAAACATTTGCTCATTATATATTTAATATATATTAACTATAATCTTTATTTTCTAAAAAATGATAGATATTCATCAAGCTTAAGCATATACACATTGCAAAAGGAAATGGCAAAATGTCAGTGCATGGATTCACCTTGCTTTAGCACAAGATTATGTAAGTATAGCTTACTAAAGTTTAATTTAACTTTTTTGAACTTTTTTCAATTGATTTAGTTAACAATTTAATTGAGTTGTGCAAGAAAACAAAATGCTAAAAGGAAGTCAATGAATAAGGCTTGAATACAAGTGAAAGGGGTCAGCCTAGGTCCATTAATATCATTATCGTGGAGGTTTTAGACCATAAGTCGGCTTACTATCAAGGATTGAGATATGGCAAACCAATCCCACCTCTTGCATGAACATTAATCTATGAGTAGTATGGATCTTCCTCACAAATGTCTAATGAGCCCACTAGATATTATGATGCTCATAAGAAGTTAGCTGACCTACAATAGAAGTATGAGGAGTTGCAATGGCAAATGCAAGCCTAGTTTCAGCATACCATGCCTTATCCACGACCATCTTATCCTTGGTCGTCTTCTACATCATCCTTAGGTGGCTAATTACATATTCTATTGCACTAGCCTCCTACTTCTAGTGCTTTTCCATGGCCTAGGCCACAGTTAAGGTTGCCAATTGGAGACACAATCCGTGAACCCAAACATAACACAATATGATTATAAATAGGTTTATATATGGAAAAAATTGACACAAAATATAAATGAGTCAATTTTCTTTAAACATGATAAAATTTGAGTTCGAGTTCAAGTTCAATCTACAAACCTATTTATGAATTTGAGTTCACGTTAAAGTTCAATCTACAAACCTATTTATGAACCCATTTATTAAATAGATTTCTTAAACAAGTCTCGAGTTTAACCCATAAACCCATTTAATAATAGAATAATGAATAATATATATATATATATATAAATTATATTTTGCATTAATATGTGTGTGTAAGTATATATATATATATATATCCCATATAAAAATATATAGCATATATTTATGTATATAATATATGTATATAGATTATATACCTATAATACACACACACACACACATAAACATACATAATATATATATATATATATATATATTATTTGTATGTAAGTATGTATGTATATATATGCATATAAAACATATATTATATGTATGTAAGTATGTATGTATGTATATGCATATAAAACAAATTTATAATATATTTACTATATATAGATTATACATATAACTTTATTTTATTAAAATCTTATTAAGTTGTAATTTTATATTTAAGTGTTAAGATTATATCATTTTTATTTGTAAATATGAATTTTATGGTTACCCTTTTCCTATATATTTATAACTATTTTATAAATTTATTTATATTTTTTTAATTAATTAACAAATGGGTTCAACTTAGACATGAAACACGTATCTAAAATGGGTTGGATTACGGGTTTAAAATTATATATATGATTAATGAACGGGTCAAGTTATGTGTCGAGATTTTTAAGACAACAACCCATTTAAATACAGACATGAGATGCAATAGGTTGACACAAATTGCCAACCCTACCCAGAGCCATATTATCTTGGTGGGTTGTCATCCTAGTTGTTTACTTCATATCCATTTTCACCCCATAAGGACAGATCTTCTTGATGTCTATGCAGCTCAACCTTAACTCTAACATGTCATCTTCTATGGTGAATCGAGATAGAGAGAAATGGATATCTTAACCAAAGTCAAATTTAGTTGTCAAACCCTTCATATAGATTGTGCTTTTAGTTATAACTTACCTTCCAAGTTTGTTGTTGTTATTATTTTACTATATTTAGAGAGTTCCGTTTTTTTTTATTGGACTAAATATGCATGTGATTTCAATTTTATAATAATTTCCTCAACTACATGTGTGAGCAAGTTCACTTGTGAAATATTTTGTTTGGTTGTTTGGCTATGTAAGTGCTAATCCACTTGTGTGATATTTAGTTTATTGCCATTATTTTTGTGGTAATTTTTGTATTACATGAGATTTTAAATATTTTGATATAATCAATTTCCATTATATTGTTTATAATATTACTATAAATTATTGAAATATCATTTATGTTAGTTTAAATAATAAAGTATCAGTAGTGGTTTTCTATTGATTGTAAAAAAAAAAAACTAAACAGCAAATAAAATTCATTGCTTTCTAAAATTAAGTTAATAAAAGAAGTTGCTTGTTTCTTTTAAAGCTAAGAGACAAATTAAATTTGCCACTAGAAATTTTTGGTGAATAAAAATCATCATTAGGATCATATGGCAATTTTCATTGGTGGCATGTTCATAAATATATGAATAAACTATTAGATATACCTAAATCAATGGATCTTTTTACCTTTAATAAATTAATTATTAGAGTACTAGTGTTTGTGATTGACTACTAAGTATCACATCGGTTATAGTAGTTTCTTACAATTCTATATATATGCTATTATGTGTATTGGATATGGTACACTAAGAGAAAGCTACGCAAGCCTTAGGGGATTTAGTTGTGAAAACATTGCTTTAGAGATGCTATAAGAACAATTATATCACATTGTTATATTAGCGAATGCTTGCAGTCTTACTGATAGTCTTTTACCTCAATTATGTTGGTGTTTTCCACATTAAATCTTATATGTCATATTTCCTTCTTTTACACACTTGTTGTTGGTGTGTATTATGTAATTCACAATCATAAATTCACATTGGAAGTTTAACAAAGTGATATCAACACTACATGTGTCTTAACCAATATATGGAGAAACTATTAAATGAACATAATTCAATGGATCTTTTTACCTTTAATTAACAATTCTAACTAGTAGTAGGTCCATAAATATGTGATAAACAATTAGATATACCTAATTTAGTGGATCTTATCACCTTTTACATTAATTGTTAAGAGTGCGAGATGCAGGGTGTATTGATGACCAATGATTGTAGTTGAATGTTCATAGGTCATAGTTGATTGCCCAAGTAATGATTGACTGCTAAGGTCCATGATCAACTATTAGGTGTTAAATGAGCTATAACAATTTCATGCAATTCTACATATATGTTATCATGTGCATGAATGGAGTATGCTGAGAGAGAGCCACATAAATCTTAGGAGATTCGATTTTGGGAACATTACTTTAGAGAGGTTTATGAGAATTATTGCATCATATCGTTATATTAGTGAACTGTTGCAGTCTTACCTAAAGTCTTTCTGTAATGCCCCGAAACTCGGGCAGTACCATTACTCGTCATGTGTCTTTATCTCACAAGAACACGTTAAGACTCTAAATCAACTTTGATATACTTCAACCTGTAACTCTTATATAAAGGCATTTCATATATCCCAAAATTCAAATGATAACTTAAATCATATCAAACATCTAACATAGCGGAAGTCTTTAAAAATAAAAATAATATTCTTAAAAGATATTGTCTATTACAGTTAAATAACATAAATCTCCCCAAAATTAATCACCATAATAATAATGTAAATCTCCGTCTTCCTCGTTCTGTGACTCACCTAAACCCAAGTCATCTTCTAAGTTCTCATTTCCCTCAATACTTACATCTAAAAATATTCCTCGAAGGGTGAGCTAATGCCCGGTATGTATAACATAAACATACACGCATGAACAAGTATCACACACGTTATGCAGTACTTAAACACAGACAACCTTTTCATATGACAATTTATGTCCACAAGCAGTATGAGAATACTTATGACCCCCTTAACACACTGGAACATGATTTAGTGATGGGAACACTATCACTACGGGCCCTACACCTACGTGCACTAAAGTTAGGAATGCGGGCTAAACGGGCTGGCCTGCCCTGACCTGCACCTGCCCGCATTGGCTTGCACATGTTGCGGGTCCAAAAATTCGGCCCGCCCTGTATAGAATTTTTTATTTTTTTTTACAAAATAAAAAAATTGTTTTCATCATCAAATCTTTTTTTTTTCACAACCATTTAATTTGCTTAACTCTAAGGTAATGTTAAACTTTTTTTTTTCTTCCATATTCTAGTGGCGGTGATTGAGCACAAAATCACAATCTGTATAGAAGTTTCGTGTTGTGTTTGTGTGTTGCATCTCCTTTTTAGTTGTTACTTTTGCCTTTTAGTTTTACTATTGATATTGGATAGTTTAGTGAGTTAATTTTAGTTTTTTTTTTTTTTGTGGGCCATGTGGGCCAACCCGCGAGCCATGAGGACGTAGGCTAAAATTTTTGGCTTGCCTTGCATTCCCGGCTCTAATGTGCACTTAAACCTGAAGGGGCTATGTCCACTTAAACCTTAATCTTGGTGATGGGAACTACCGCTATGGGCTCCACACCTATGTACACTTAAACCACTTAATTAACATTCAACACAAATCATTTCCAAGCATGACTCCACTAGGGACAACATCACATAAGGATCATTGGGGTGCTCCCTAGGGATCTGCCACTATAGGCCCCTAGGCCGAGCCAAACACATACAATATACCACTTAAACACTTAAGCCAAATTATTTATCTTAACTAATTTCAACACACATACTAACTTTAACAAATACAAAACAACATACAAGTTACACGTACCTTGAATCTTAGCCTTAAGCACTTCCTGCTCTTGGACGTAAGCTAAGTTGAAATCTGTTCAATCAACAAGTTCTTCTTAGTACCTAATTTAAGATCAATATCATTCTCTTATTTCTCTTAATCCTATTTCTTAAATTTCTCTAGGGCCTTACTAGCTATTTAGGTTGCGTGGAAATTAGTTTAATTCTAAGATAAATGAATATATAATTATGTTATACTTTATTCAACATGGCTATGTTAGGGACCGTGTTGTTAAACACGGGCTGAAGCATGACGGTGTTAAGGGTTGTGTATCTTTTTAATGTAAAATTTAGTTTCAACACGGTTGGAATATGACTGTGTTGGGAGGTTGTGTGCTTCTTGGTTCAACACGATCGAAACATGACTGTGTTAGGAGGTCGTATTACCCTTGACTCAATAAGGTCAAAACACGATCGAGTTAAGAAGTCATGTATCTCTTTGTGTATCTTTCACACTCAACATGATTTAAGTACAACCGTGTTGGGAGGCCGTTTATCTCTTGATGTACCTTTTAAATTCAACATGGTTGAAGCACAAACATGTTGGTAGGCCGTGTTACCCTCGACAATCTCCATGAACCATAATTCCTTTACTTTAAATTCTCCTAAATTTAATCATCTCTATAATACGTAATTATAAATAAATTACATGGACTTTTATACTTACTTCAAATTCCACAAATTGTAGCCTTGGGTCATTGATTCTCTATTCTTGTACCGTCCCTTCACACACTTTATGTTCTGTATGAACAAACGACACTCATAAACTACAAATTCCATTAATCTTAAATTGAAATTTGTATGAAATTCCTTACCCTTTTGTCTTTAGAATTTAATTGCTCCTTTTTCCTTTCATCTCTAGGGTTCATGTCAAGAGCGTTTGTGTTGTCTGCTATGTTACTGTGAGGGAGTGAAAAGGAGGAATATTAGATCATCTGGTATTAAATACTCCCCATTGCGAAATGTCTAAATTACCCCTTCAAACTTTCTAAAATTCCATCCTTATCCCTGGCTTTTTGTGATAATACATATATTACATAAATAAATAAATAATATTTTTAGGTATTACATTCTCCCTTCCTTATAAAAACTTTTGTCCTCGAAAGTACCTGATTTTGGAAGAGTTCTGGATACTTCTTTCTCATTTCAGCTTCCAATTCCCACGTCGCTTCCCTTTTTGTTTGGTTTGTCCATTGTACTTTCACATAAATGATTGTTTTTCGTCTTAGCACCCGTTCTTTAGTGTCTAAAATCTTGATTGGCCTTTCCAAAGATGTCAGATTTAGCTATACATTTAGTGGTTCCAAAGCTACTATCTGATCTAGGTCGGGTAAATACTTCCTCAGTATAGATACATGAAATACATCATGTATCTCAGCCAAATTTGGTGGAAGAGCTAACTTGTAAGCCATTGTGCCTATTCTCTCTAAGATCTCAAATGACCTATATGCCTTAGGTTTAGCTTTCCCCTCAACCCAAATCTGATCACTTCCTTTGTTGGAGAAATTCTCAACAATACCTTATCTCTCATTTGGAATTCCAAAGGACGTCTTCTCTTATCTGCATAGCTCTTTTGTCGAGGTTGGGTCGTTTGTATTCTATGCTTGATTAGTTTTACCTTATCGACTGCTTCTTATAATAGCTCTGACCCAATCATTTATCTTTTTCCCACTTCATCCCAATGTAGTGGGGATCTGTACCTTCTTACATAAAGAGCTTCATATGGCGCCATTTGGATGGTTGCCTGGTAATTGTTATTATAAGCAAACTCCATTAGAGGTAAATGCTCATTTCAGTTGCCTCTAAAATATAGTGCACATGCCCTGAGCAAATCTTCCAGTATTTGTAGAGTTCTTTCAGACTGACCATTTGTCTATGGTTGGAGTGCTGTATTGAATTGTAGTTTAGTACCCAATGCTTTGTGTAGGCCGTTCCAGAATCTGCTCACGAATCTTGTGTCTCTGTTAGAAGTGATTGTTACTAGCACTCTATACGGTCTGACTATCTCCTATATGTATATCTAAGCCAGTTTCTCCAATTTATATCCTACTCTAATCGGTATAAAATGAGCAGACTTGGTTAATCTATCCATTATAACCCAAACTACATCCTACTTCTCTTTGTTGTTTGGGAGGGTTGTAATAAAGTCCATTATCACATGCTCCTATTTCCACTCCGGTACTAGAAGAGGTTGTAATTCTCCAGCTGGTTTCTGATGTTCTATTTTGATCTACTGGCATATGAGGCATTTGGCTACATATTCAATTATTTCTATCTTCATGTTTCTTCACTAATAACAACTCTTCACGTCCTTATACATTTTGGTACTTTCAGGATGTATTGTGTAGGTGGAGTGATGTACCTCTTTCATTATTTCTCTCTTCAATTCTGCATCCCTTAGCACACATAGTCTCATTTTGTACCTTAAGGTTCCTTCTGCATCTAAGTTAAATTATAGTGTCTTTCCTTGTTCCATTATGCTTTTGATCTCTTGAATATCCTCATATTCCATCTAGTCGATTTAATTCTATCAATTATGGTTGGTTGAATCTTTAAGGTAGCCATTTTTGCTCTCACTTCTTATGTTAAAATTTCTAGCTCCAATTTTCATATGTCCTCAAATAATGCATTTTGTAAAGTGATTAGAGTGACTATATTGCCTTGTTTCTTTCTGCTAAAGGCATCTTCTACCACATTGGCTTTTCTTGGATGGTATTGTATCTCCAAGTCGTAATCTTTGATTATCTCCAACCATCTCCTTTGTCTCATGTTCAGTTCTTTATGTGTAAATATGTACTTCAGGCTTCTATGGTCAGTGAAAATTTTGCACTTTTCTCCATATAAGTAATGCCTCCATAGCTTTAAAGCTAACACTATAGCTGCCAATTTTAAGTCATGAGTTAGGTAGTTCTTTTCATAAGACTTCAGTTGTCGAGATGCATATGCTATCACTTGACCATCTTGCATCAATACACACCTTAACCCTTGAACTGAGGTATCGCTATACACTGCAAACTCTTCTCCACTCTTGGGTAAAATCAAAGCTGGAACCGACACTAATTTCTCTTTGAGCATCTAAAAGATGGCTTTACATCTGTCATCCCATTCAAATTTCACATTTTTTTTGTCAATCTAGTAAGAGGAGTTGCTATTTTGGAAAATCCTTCTACAAATCTCGTGTAGTTGCTTACTAAACCCATGAAGCTTCTTACCTCTGTAATTGTCTTCGGTCCGTGCTAATCTACTATCGCTCTCACCTTTTTTGGGTCCATAGATATCCCATCCTTGTTAACTACGTAACCCAAAAAGACTACTTGTTCTATCCATAATTCATATTTACTGAACTTGGCATACAACTTCTCATATTGTAACTTGCTCAATACTAGTCTCAAGTGCTCTTCATGCACCTTAGTGCTTTTAGAATATATCAGGATATCATCTATAAAGACGATTACAAATTTAGCTAGAAAATCCTTGAATACTTTGTTCATTAAATCCATGAATGCAGCCGGTGCATTTGTTAGTCTAAAGGGCATCACTAGAAACTTGTAATGCTTATACCTAGTCCGCAATGCTATTTTTTGGATGTCCTCTTCTCTAATTATGAGTTAATGGTAGCCTAATCTCAAGTCTACTTTGGAGAACACCTAAGCTCCCTACAATTGGTCAAATAGGTCATCTATCATGGGAAGAGGATATTTGTTCTTGATTGTGACCTTATTTAACCCCCTATAGTCTATATAGAGTCTCATGCTTCCATCTTTCTTCTTTACAAACAAGATTGGTGCACCCTAAGGAGAGACACTAGGTCTTATAAAATCTCTATCTTGTAGCTTCTGTAATTGTTTCCTTAATTCTTCCAATTCCACTAGTACCATCCTGTAGACTGGTTTTGATATGGGTACTGTACCCTATACTAAGTCGATGTTAAATTATATTTCCCTAGTTAGGGGTAAACCAAGAAGAATTTCTGGGAACACATCAAGAAATTCCCTCACTATCGGTACTTCTTCCATTCTAACTTCTTCACTAGCTTCAATAGATATAGTTGCCAATACACTTTTTTCCTCCACATCTCATAGTTAGGCAATCTAGTAGGTCTATACACTTCTATCTTATATTCAAAATAACTATCCCCGGGTATATTAAATTGGACAACCATGTTATGATAGTCAATGGTGGCATGATATTTTGACAACCAGTTGACACTTAATACGATGTCAAACTTTATCATTTCCAATACCAGGAGGTTTATTGGCTATACCCTACCATGTATTTTTATTTTCACTCCTCTACATACCTTACTTATTATTCCTCCTATTCTTAAAGGAGTACTAACAGTCAGGTAGTCATTCATATTTTCAACATCCAAAGCACATGCACAGATAAAATTCTTAAACACACAGGATATAGACGCATTGGTATTGAATAGCACATATGCATTGCAAGAGTGTACTAGAAGCATACCTGCAATGTTGTCCACATCTAGAATATCTTGGTGCCGCTACTGGTGAATGGCAAACACTTTGGTAGGAACTCTTTGTTTAGGATCTCCTACCTATGGTTTACCTCCTTGTCCTCTCACTAGAGGTTTAGCTATCTGTTGAACTGGCACTATCTGATTCTTGGTTTGTCCCTGAGGACAGTTGACTGCCTTGTGTCCCCTCTGGTTGCACACATGATAGAAGATTAAGGGAATTGACCTTTCCGTGTAATGTCTGCTAATATGCCCTATTTTCCCATAAGAGAAACATGCCCCATCTGACCATCTGCACCCTCTTAACTCATGAGATCCGTAACATTTGGGACATTTAACATTTGGGCCTATTGTAGTGAGTGCTAAAGGCACTTGTTTGATTTGGAGAGGAGGGGCTACAACTTTTGGTGTTTTGTTTTGTAGCATGTGATGTCTCTTACTCCTATCTTGCCCCATTCTACTAGAAGCAAGTCTTTTTCCTAGAGCCATTGCTACTTTATGACTCCTCTATTCTTCTATAATCTTCTTGTTCTATTTGAGATACTTAGCCTTATCCACCATCTCAGTATATACATTTAGTTGAAAAGCCCCCACTACAAGTTGTAGGTCTAATTCCAAACCTCTCAAGAATCTTTTGGCTTGGGACCTATCATCATCACGCACATTTTCAGGAAGGAACTAAATGAGGCAATTCAGCTTTGCCTCATACTCTTCAATAGTTCGGTTCCCCTGTTCACAATTGTAGTATTTATTCTTCATTCTATCTTTGAAGCTGCTGGGGAAGTATCTATAATAGAACAACTCCTTAAATATAGCTCAGTTCATGCATTCCCCTACAAGTCTAAGAACTAAAGCCCACAATTTTGCTACAATTCCCTTTAGCATGAATGTAGCATAATTCACCTTTTTATCTTCTGGTATCTGGAAGGCAGTAAAATTCTTCTCAATTTCCTATACCAAATCTTCAACCTCGATTGGGTCATCCACTCTCGGGTTAAATTCTTTAGCCACTTTTATGAACCTATCAAAATTGATAGGTTCGTTAGCATTCCTATGCCATGGGACATTAGGCACTTGGTGTTGTTGTGCTAGTAATCCCACAAAGTGGTTTACAGTGTGCAGTAGCTAAACTATCTCTTTAACTATTTGATCTTTTTCCCCTTATGGCTGTAGGTGTTGAACTTCCTCCTTAATAGGGTTATCACGTCTAAAACCCCTTCTAGCTCCTGATCCAGTGATTCTTCTTGGATGCATTCTGTTTAAGAAGAGACAACCGGATCTACTTGAGCTAATATTAGTCATGGTTAGTTTTATAGTGCGTAAGTATATACAGATATACCACTACATATAGATCTACTCATATATATAACTTAGTAGTTAGAAGATTGCAGGTAAAGTAATAATATAAGAAAGTAATTATATAATTAAGTTCACGTCCCATATTTTACCCACTATCTTACGAATCCAGTGCATAACTCCTCTAAAGATCATATCTTAAGCTCTATTGTTTAAAACTTATGTCTATTGATCATTGCTTAGTCTTAAGGATCATTACATAAGCCCATCGGGATCCATAACCTATGCTCTATAGATCAAAACTTAGGTTATAAAGATCATCAACCTACTCTCTATAGATTCAAACTTAAGTTTCTAAAGATCATAAACCTAAAGCTCTAATACCACTTAAGCTGTAACACTAAAAAACCTGGGCTATACTACTGCTCACTACGTATCTTTATCTCACAAGAGCATGTAAAGGCTTTAAATCAATTCTAATACACTTTAACTTGTAACTCCTATATAAAGGCATTTCATATATCCCCAAAATCAAATAATACTTAAACCATATCAAATATTTAGCGCGGTAGAAGTTTTTAAACACCAGAATAATATTCTCAAAAGATACTGTATAGGACAGTATCTTGATGCCGCTACTGGTGAATGGCAAACACTTTGGTAGGAACTCTTTGTCTAGGACCTCTTGCTTGTGGTCTACCTCTCTATCCTCTCACTAGAGGTCTAGCTGCCTGTTGAACTTCCTGATTTGTCTTTAAGAATAGTTGACTGCCTTATGTCCCCTATGGTTGCACGCATGACAGAAAATTAAGGAAACTGACCTTTCCGTGTAATGTCTACTAATGTGCCCTGTTTTCCCACAAGAGAAATATGCCCTATTCAACCATCTACACTCTTTTAACTCATGGGATCCGTAACATCTGGGACATTTAACATTTTGGCCTATTGCAATGAGTGCTAAAGGCATTTGTTTGATTAGAAGAGGAGGGGCTATAGCTCTCGGTGTTCTGTTTTGCAGCATGTGATGTCTCTTACTCCTATCTTGCCCCATTCCACTAGAAGTAGGTCTTTTTCCCAGAGCCATTGTTGCTATGCGACTCCTCTGTTCTTCTATAACCGTCTTGTTCTATTCGAGATACTTAGCCTTATTTACCATCTCAGCATATGTATTTAGTTAAAAGGTCAAATTCCAAACTTCTCAAGAATCTTTTGGCTCGGGACCTATCATCATTACACACATTTTCAGGAAGGAATTGAATGGGGCAATTCAACTTTGCCTCACACTCTTCAACCGTTCGATTCCCCTGTTCACAATTGTAGTATTTATTCTCCATTATGTCTTTGGAGTTGCTGGGGAAGTATCTATAATAGAACAGCTCTTTAAATATAGCTCGATTCATGCATTCCCCTACAAGTCTAAGAATCGAAGCCTACAATTTTGCTACAATTCCCTTTAGCACGAATGCAGCATAATTCACCTTCTTATCTTCTGGTATCTGGAAGGCAGCAAAAGTCTTCTCAATTTCCTATACTAAATCTTCAGCCTCGATTCCACTCTGGGGTTAAATTCCTTAGCCACTTTTATGAAGCTATCAAAGTTGATAGGTTCGTTAGCATTCTGGTGCTATGAGACATTAGGTGCTTTGTGTTATTGTGCTAGTAATCCTACTAGGTGGTTTACAGTGTGTAGTAGCTAAACTGTCTCTTCAACCATTTGACCTATTTCCCCTTATGGTTGTGAGTGCTGAACTTCCTCCTTAATAGGTTTATCACGTCTAGCAACCCTTCCAGCTCTTGATCCGGTGATTCTTCTTGGAGGCATTCTATTTGAGAAGAGACAACCAGATCTACTTGAGCTAATATCAGTCATGGTTAGTTTCATAGTGTGTAAGTATATATACATATACCACTACACATAGTTCTAGTCATATATATAACTTAACAGTTAGAAGATTGCAAGTAAAATAATAATATAAGAAAGTAATTACATAATTAAGTTCACATCCCATATTTTACCCACTCTCTTCATGTCTCACTATCTTACGAATCCAGTGCATAACTCCTTTAAAGATCATATCTTAAGCTCTATTGTTTAAAACTTATGTCTGTTGATCATTGCTTAGTCTTAAGGATCATTACCCAAGCCCTTCAAGACCCATAACCTATGCTATATAGATTAAAACTTAAGTCATAAAGATCATCAACCTACTCTCTATAGATTCAAATTTAAGTCTCTAAAGATCATAAACCTAAAGCTCTAATACCACCTAAGTTGTAATGCCCCAAAACCTGGGCCGTATTATTGCCCACCACGTATCCTTATCTCACAAGAGCACGTAAAGGCTTTGAATCAACTCTAATACACTTTAACCTGTAACTCCTATATAAAGGCATTTCATATATCCCTAAATTCAAATAATAACTTAAACCATATCAAACATCTAACGCAATAAAAGTCTTTAAACACCAAAATAATATTCTCAAAAGATACTGTCTATAACAGTTAAATAACATAAATCTCCCAAAACTTAATCACCATAATAATAATAATGTAAATCTTCGTCTTCCTCTCTTTATGGCTCACATAAACCTAAGTCATCTTTTGGGTTCTCATCTCCCTCAACACCTGCATATAAAAATATTCCCCGAAGGGCGACTTAATGCCAAGTACGTATAACACAAATACACACGCATGAACAAACATGAACAAGTATCACACACATTATGTAGTACTTAAACACAAACAATCATTTTATGTGACAATTTATGTCCACAAGTAGCAATAAAGTACTTACAACCCCCTTAACACACTAGAACATGATTTGGTGATGGGAACTACCACTACGAGCCTCACACCCATGTCCACTTAAACCTTAATCTTGATGATGGGAACTGCCATTAAGGGCCTTACACCTATGTATACTTAAACCACTTAATTAACATTCAGCCTAAAGCATTTCCAAGCACGACTTCACTAGAGATAACGTCATACAAGGATCATTGGGGTGCTCTCTAGGGATCTACCACTACGGGCCCCTAAGTCGAGCTAAGCACATATAGCATATCACTTAAACACTTAAGCTGAATTATTCATCTTAACCAATTTCAACACACATACTAACTTTAATAAACACAGAACAACACACAAGTTATATGTACCTTAAATCCTAGCCTTAAGCACTTCCCGGTCTTGGACATAAGCTAAGTTGAAATTTGTTCAATCAACAAGCTCTTCTTAGTACTTAATCTAAGATTAATATCATTCTCTTATTTCTTTTAATCCTATTTCTTAAATTTCTCTAGGACTTTACTAGCTATCTAGGTTGCATGGAAATTAGTTTAATTTGAAGTTAAATGAATGTATAATTATGTTATACTTTATTCAACATGGCCATGTTGAGGGTTGTGTTGCTTAACATGAGCTGGAGCACGATTTTGTTAAGGGTTGTGTATCTTTTTGGTGTAAAATTTCATTTCAATATGGTTGGAGCATGATCGTGTTAGGAGCTCATGTTCTTCTCAATTCAACACGGTCGAAACATAACCGTATTAGGAGGCCGTGTTACTCTTGACTTAACACAGTTGAAACACGATTGTGTTAAGAGGTCGTGTATCTTTTAGTGCATCTTTCACACTCATCACGGTCTAAAAACGATCGTGTTGGGAGGTCATATTACCTTTAACTCAACACAATCAAAACATAATCATGTTGTGAGGCCATGTTACCCTTAACTCAACACGGTCGAAACCTAACTATGTTGGGAGGCTATGTATCTTTCGGTGTACCTTTCGAATTCAATATGGTTGAAACACGACCATGTTGGTAGGCCGTTTTACCATCGACAATCTCTATAAACCCTAATTCCTTTACTTTAAATTCTCCTAAATCCATTTCTCTCTATTCTTAAGCTTAATTATATATCTAAAATATGTAATTATAAATAAATTACACAGACTTTCATACTTACTTCAAATTCCACAAATCACAACCTTCGGTCGTTGATTCTTTGTTCTCGTACCACCCCTTCACACACTTTGTGTTCTGTATGAACAAATGACACTCATAAGCTACAAATTCCATTAATCTTAAATTGAAATTTGTATGGAATTCCTTATCTTTTTGTCTTTGTAATTTGATCGTTCCTTTTTCCTTTCATCTCTAGGGTTCATATCAAGAGTGTCTGTGTTGTCTACTATGTTACTATAAGGGAGTGAAAAGGAGGAATGTTAAGTCATTTGGGATTAAATACTCCCCATTGCAAAATGTCTAAATTGCCCCTTTAAACTTTCTAAAATTCCATTCTTATCCCTAGCTCTTTGTGATAATAAATATATTACATAAATAAATAAATAATATTTTCAGGCATTACACTTTCACCTCGATTATTTTGGTTTTTTCTACATTAAATATTGTATGTCACATTCCCCTTTTTTGCTTATCTATCATTTGTGTGTATTATGTGATTCACAATGATAAATTCACATTAGATGCTTAACAAAGTGATAATAGTGTTGCACATTTCTACATGGACTGGTACTAGATAAATGTTGAGAAGTTTAAGGTTAACATAGCAAGTTGAAGCTAAGGTGGCTAATTGGTTAGAGCTTAGTAGTTGTGCAACGAAACCTTAGTTATTGGTATGTGCTAAGAGTTGGTAACCATGTAAGAAGATTAGGAGATTTGGGACTCATGGTCTATAATAATAAAGAGATAAACACAATGTTAATGAATGTGATGGCAACAATAGTTTGGTTCATAGCAAGTAGGGTATGGATATACTTGTGAAGGTAGTAGATAGGAATCCGATTAAGTCTTAGTGCTAGTTTTATACTAGAGATATTAGTGGTTAAGGCTGACAATTTGTATTAATGTATTATGTATTGTATCAAGTCTAAATGGGGTGTTCATGCTTAAAATAACTTAGCCTATTTATTAATTGTGTATAAAAATGTAAACCTACAACTTGACATGCTACTAATTAGATTGACCTATTTATTGATAAATAAGTTTTAAATAAAATATATGAATGGTTATAAATACAAAGGGAAAAAAGGCGATGATAAAATTAATGTGTACAAGTTAAAATGATAGAGAATCTTGACACTTAAATATAAAATTATAACCTAATAAAAGTTTTTATAAAACCAAGTTTGATTAAATATTACTAATTCAAATATTCACTGGCTACATTAAATCATTGTATTAAGTCTAATTTTAACTTGATCTAATATTAGTGATGATTTCCAAATTCACCACATACCTTGTTTATTCTTCAAAAGAGTTTGTCAAATAATCTACACATAGAAAATTTATATTGTTAAAAAATAAACAATCTTAAAAGTTTAATAAAAATAATTTATCACCTTCTCCTCCATACCACCTCCATGAAATACTGGCACACAAGAATATGTTGTTTTGCATTGAAAAATTTTATAACTTCTAAGTGAGCCAACATTAAACTACAAGTTAAAACTTGTTAGGAAGAGTAAAGAGATCTTGCATGTTTCAACCTTATAGCTAAGCATGGTTGTTTGAGTAAATGAATGGTTCATCTAGTATAGAGTGATGTAAGTTTGCAAATATGTGCAATGCATTAAGTTTTGGTAAGTTTGAATTAGAAGAGCTTCATTGGGTATTTTGCTATAATGTTTGTGCATGTGTCTTATGTTAGGCAAATTCATGTTAGGGTGGAGATTTATTGGGTTTGTTCTTGAATTTACAAAGGAGTTGTAGGTAATGGAACCAATGGAGGTTGATTGCTACATGGCATGTCCAGCTACACTTGTCTGATGGTTAACTCTGCTTGTCACGTAGTTGACTACAAGAGTCATTGTATATTCAAAACTTCCTATTTTGTGTCTTTTTTTTTTCCTAAAAAAAACTTAAGATATTTTCTATTATATATCGTAGGACTTAGACTTTTTCAAATAGTATATATATTGTTATTAATTATATTGGGTAATGCAAAAGAGAGTTAAGAATCCAAGACAACTCTATTGGAGGAAACCAGCACTACGTGATTACAAGAGAATTTTTGTGCTTTTTATAGTTTACAAAAATTGATTATCTAAGGTTTTTGTCTTCAAATTTTTCTAAATTTACAAATTAAAAGTTGAAATTGTCTAAATTTTCTAAATACGTAATGACATTGTTGTAATGTTTTTATTGCAATATTAATTTTTTTATTATATGTACCAATATCTTGAAAGAATAAAATTTTAAAAAATCTAAAAAAAAGCGCTTTAAAAAATGAAGATTTGTTGTTTATATTATAATAATATTTGATCTTTAAGTGGGGTCTTTCAACCCTGTTTTTTTTGGGGTTGTCCACATAAATTCAGTACATTGTACTTTCTTTCTTATTTCCTATTTATTTATTTATCTTGTGTTTTCTTAGTCTAAAATCCGAACGTGCTCCAAACATTATTATTATTATTATTATTATTATTGCTTGAGGGTGTTGAGTAAACACTTATTAGATCTTAAAAAGAAACTTATCACATTCTTCAATATTAAATTCACTCTTTACGAAAATGAAAATACATAAAATATACAAAATATATATATTATTTAGCTTATTAATAAATATACTGTAATATGTTCTATTAAAATCATTAACAACTGCAGATCAATATGAAAAAAAAAAAAATTTCTCACATCAAACAAACAAATTAACTTACTTCTCGACACTTTGTATGGAAAGGAAACATAATAATAAAATAGTCATTTCAACGACTGACAAGAGGTCTCCAAATCTGGACTCGTTTTCAGTTTCACACGTAACACATGTCAACAATTCGACTTATCCCCCCTTTAATTTTTTGGTTTTAGGTCCTTTTTTTTTTTTTTTTCTTGCAAGAGTCAAAGAAAATCTTTTAGAAAATTAATCGATGGCATCTTGGTATTTAAAAAAAAAAAAAAAAGAAAGGGAAACCCATGAATCTCCCAAAACTCTGTCCCTTGTTTAGATTAAAAACGTGGGTCCATCGCCCCTGGTATGGAATACATTCCGCTTCTCTCAACAAACCGTCCAGACTTTTCTCCATTCTCTCTATATAATAAAAGACTAGCAAGCTTTGGCTTCCACCATAAACACGCTTTTCATTGCATTAGCATATACGTTTTTCGTACAAGACCTATTCAGTGTATCTTTACAAACTTCGTCAACCGGTCAAGTTTTCGGGAACATTATCATACGTCCATCCTAAACACTATAACATATAGTGGTGGTGGTGGCGTCATGGACGTGTTCATTCCCGAAGAGTACGTGTTGAGGCGGCGAATTGAGAAACGGGCGGAGGCGGCGCGGAGAAGGCCGGATGCGGCGGAATCCGGTAGGAGATTGGCTGAGAGTGAGGACAAGGACATGAGGCAGAATGGTTTTGGGCAAAAGAATGAGTTTTTTCATGTCTCAAGCGTCCCTAGTCATGACAATCATATCATATTTAGCTGCTTCTCGGCGTAGAAGTTTTTAAATAGCTAGCCGGTTGACTGTAGAAATGTGATCTTCTATATTTAGGTTTTGGATTCCAATGTACTGTATTTCAAGTACATTTTTTTGTCAATGTATTTTATGTATATTGGGAAGAAGAGTTAGAAATTTGGCAGTACGCAGTATAGTTGGGTATTTCTTCAACTTTTTTTTTTCTGTTTTTAATTTTAGGAAAGTTTTGAATATTTTCTGGGCTCAAGTTTGTATGGAACTAGAGCGATGCAAGCCTAGTGTTGGGTTTAGGCTTTCCATGTGATACAATACTAGTTTTTAACCTGGATCTTGTATTTGTTGCCATTCACAGTGGAGATGCAATGAACTTCAAATGCCTTTTCAAAAGAATGGTAGGAGTTTGTATTCCTTCCATGGACTTTGTTCAAAAAATCACAATTTCCAAAACAGTATGTTTCTGTTAACTTTCTGTAAATTAAAATGGAATGACTAGTCCTCCTTTATAAAATTTATTATTATTTTTAGTTTAGGAAGTAGCTACTGGACAGAAATTCCCTTGAACAAAAAATCACAAGTCGTTTTAATTTTTTTTTTCTTTCAATTATCATATATTATGTTAAAGGAGGAAAAATCGAATCTAATTTATTTCTCATTTAACTTGGTATTTTTATTTATATTTCTATACTCTATTTATAGATCTTAGTGCAGCAAGAAAAGCCATTTACTAGAGCAAGGATAGATTGATATAATTAAGTATATTTTTAATCAATTTCTAGAATGCCATTCCCTTAGGAGACTCTCCCCTAGGATTCTATTTCTAGTTCTATTTTATTTTATTTTATTTTCCCAATAAAACATGGAATAAAGATAAATGCTTTTGTCCCTCCTACATGGGATTAAGTTAGATGGACAGGTGAAATCCCAGGTAAATATGGAAGGAATGCGACGAGACATGTAAACAGAATGTGTTAGAACCATGGGCTATCCCATAGGAACATTCTATGTATGTCTTGTTCAATAGGAATTATTAGTGGAATGATAATGCCCCTACTTGTTAAACAATAAAATATTTTAAAAGATATATAAACACCATAGCTTAAATAAAAATGTTTATCGAACTAAAAAAAAATGTAATTAACTAGTGTTGTATTAATGTTTTTGATCTGTCCGATGATAAATACTATTAGATGATTTCACATTGCTTAATATTTTTATTTTTATTTTTTTTTAAAAAGTCATATATCTTTGTGAGTGTTTAAACTTCAAGCAGCATCTATAACAAAATGGTTTGCGTAAATACAATTTAAAGCTCCGTTTATTTTTTCATATTATTTTTTTTTACATCTATTCAAATTGGATATTTATTCAAATAGAATATTTATTAAGAATAAGATATTAAAAAAATAAAAATATAAATACATTTATAGTAAAATTAAATATTTAATAAATTCTTGTAAATTGGATTTATTTACTCTTTATTCACATTTAAAAAAAATATTAATCAAAATTTTATTTTTTAATATATAAAATATATTTTTTAAACTTTAAAAAAAAGTATGTAAATACTTCAAATAAATATAAAATAGATTTTAAATAAATACATATAAGGTACAAAAACATATAAAATACAAATAGAAAGACGGACAACCAAATAGGCTCTAAAAGTAGATTTTAAGTACATCAAAATCGACATTTTGCAAAATCGATTAGGCTTCAAGACATGACATGATATGTGTTCCTATCTACGAAGCTAGAGGTTTGTAAGTTTGGAAGTACAAGGTTGCACTGTAGTTAGGCATTCCTTCGATTTTTTTTTTCTTTTTATTCCTTCCTTTCTTTCTTCTTCTTTTGTTTTTAAGTTTCGTAAAGTTTTGAACACTTTCCGGGCTCTAGTTTGTATGGACCTAGAGCTATGTTACGCAAGCATGTCATGTCTTGAAGCCTAATTTTTAGTTTTGGGCTTTCCATGTGATACCATGCTGGCTTTAACCAGGATCATGTACTTTGTGCCATTCTCTGGCCCCTGGCCTCTGCATGAAGATGCTATGAACTTCAAATTCATTTTTCAAACGAAGGGTAGGAGTTTGAATTCCTTCGTTCCATGGATTTTGTTCTCAATTTTCAAAACATTCTGTAAATTAAAATGGAGTAACTATTCAATATGTATATATATATAAAAAAAAACTAATTTATTTTACAGAATAGTTATTGTACGCAAATTCCCTTAAACAAGGAACTATAAGTGTTTTTAAGACCTATTGAATAGCTATATTTTAGTACTCTTTGTATATTTCTATACATCTATTTATGATCTTATTACAATAAGTAAAGCCATTCACTAGAGCAAGAATATATTAATATAATTAAATAATTTTTAATCAATTTTTGGGATGTAATTTCCTATAGTATTTGTTTAGGAGACTCTCTTTTATTCTTCCATTCAAACATGGAATAAAGATAAATGCTTTGGTCCTACTCGGGATTAAGTTAGATGGACCAGTGAAATCCCAAGTAAATTTGGAAGGAATGCGACGAGACACGTAACAAGGATGTGGGGAACTATGTACTGTCCCGTAGGAAAGTTCGATATATGTCTGGTTCAGTAGGAATTATTAGCGGAATCATCAGGCACCATTAACCACCTTAGCTTAAATAAGAATGTTTATTCAACTGAAAAAAGAAGTAATTAACTAGTGTTGTATTAACCTTTTTGTTTTTGTCCTATGATTAATACTATTGGATGATTTCCCATTGCTTAAAAAATGGGAAAAAAAATCGATCTTTGTCGGTGTTCATTAATGCAACTTAAGGGTTCATTTGTTTCGTATTTTTGTATCTTTTTTTATATCTATTTATATAAGATACTAAAAAGATAAAAATATAAATATATATATACCATTTTTATAAAATTAAATACATAATAAATAGTAACGTCCCGCCTTCCAAGTATTTGCTTAACTTGCTTATCAACATGTAATATCTCAAATCTAGTACTTGGATAGACAAGACGTTCTGTCATCCCTAAAGTAGGGACAAAGTAAATTCAATTTCAAATCCAAACCTATTCATAGTATTCACTAATATCTCATCTCATTTAGGAACACCTATGCTAACTACTATTATAAACTCCAACACACATTATATTCAACTCCAACTATATATTGTATCTATATATGGATTAGGGCTAATTGTATACCCTGCTTATCTAGTATAATCAATCTCTAAATCAACTTAGATCGCCTGTATTAAGGATTACAATACCATAACAAAAAATTTACAACATATTCTCACATTTGCAACTCATTGCAAACTTATATATAAAGCAATATGACGATCTTCTATATAAAAGGGAAGCCAAAAGGCCTAAATCTTCAAATTTTGAATTGCCGCTCTCAAAATCCCCCAAAGCCCAACTCCAATCCTCTCCACTTGCACCGGCAGTCAACAAATACTAACCCTTAGTTTCTTATGGAGCTAAGTGAGTGCAAAAATATAAAATAAGAAAGAGAAATCAACTTAAAAACAAGCAGCTCATATATAAACATCCAGCACATCAGCTATGGCTAAAATGCCATTACAAGCATGGATATATCAACTTTTCATAAACCAAGCACAATTCTAGGGATCATTACCACACATGAATGCTATGTTAATGCATATGAAAATGAAATGCACTAGCCAATTTCCCTTACATCCTCAAGAGTTGCAAAAGACTTAAGAATTTAACCTGGATAGTCACAATCACTCAATGAGTTCAACTTGGAAAGTCGCAAGAGACTTAAGACTTGGAGAGTTGTAGAAGACTCATTCATCCTATATGATGAAAACTGAGATCTTATTCTTAACTTAACAAATGAGGGCCTTAGGTTCACTTATGCCATATCATGCATGCAAATAATGAATATTAAGAACTTAATTGTGATGACCAACCAAGGAAACTCATTAATAATCATTACTACATATCTACATGCATCATTAAACTTGAATATAACCAAGCAATCTATATCATTCTTAAACAATATTAGTCACAAAATTTGAACTCCAGATACCTTGCTCCACATAGTAGTGGTACTAATATGCTTTGCGGATCCCATATTCTCATATTTAAAGCCATTCAACATATTATAGTATAATCATGATAAAATAGCACTCAAGCTCCACAAGATAACTAGAACTTCATTCTAAATCATCCTATAATGGTTGGATAAGTGATTATATGTGGTTCCTAAACAAAAAAGGCGAGTGGCCAACATTATCAACCACACTTGACACCAAGATAGATGGGTCAACTCTCATACCAAATGTTAATTATCCATCTACAATTTCTTTATTATTTTAGCTATTTTAGAATAAAGAAAAAAATTCCTCAATTTATTCACTTTATAAGTAAATTATATAATAAATAGAAAACTAATCCAATTAATTCCATGAAAATTACCGCAACCCTATAAAATTATATGTATTTAGGTTAATTTATAATATGAATTAAATAGCCACATTTCAAGTTCTTTCCAAAATCACATATTATTAGTTGAATTGTGACTAACTAACCAAATTAGTTAGTAATAAACATTTGATTTGACCCATCTTATACCTTTTCATAACTCCTAATTCAACCATAAACCAATATATGCTAGTAATTACATAAGGATTAGCAATTTCATTTAAAACAGAATTTCTTAAGAAAATAACAATTTCGGTGAAAATTTTGTAATAAATATTAAACGCATTCTTTTCCAAAAATTCTTCTTATATAAATTTAGTATATCTTATTAGGAACATACAAACCAAGAATCTAGTGGAAACAACGTCGTTTGACGATTCGAGAATTACAATTTATTTTCATCCAACTTAGAGAATTTCTTAAGGAGCATACATACATGTTGCTAATTTCTCTAAAATAAAAATACCATGTTAATCTACATATAAAATAAGCCTAGAATACGAAGTTTCATAAGCTTTCCACGTAGATTTAGTATTTTTAAGAAAATATATAAAATTAGGGCACTGATGAGTACCTAGCCATTCGCTATCCTCTAGCCACCAACAATGGCAACTTGTATGTCGGCCGGCCTTCTCTTGGGGCCAATCTTCGACACCCCACGCGGCGTTACAGCAGACTTCCTCTAACTTCTCAAAACCTCTAAACCACCGGCTGCCCTTGTGTTTTCTTTTTCTTTTTTTGCATTCCATATTTTCCCTAAAATCCAACTTAATATCTACTTGAATCTTAGTAGGGTGATTTCTTTATGTTTACATGTTACAATTTCTGGTAGAATTAAAGGGAGTATGGTTGGTGGAGTAGAGAAAACTTTGAGAAGATTCTCTTGTACTAATGTAATTTGTTGATGCCTACACTTGGGGTTTTGATGAGTTTTACTTACTTACTTATTATTATTATGATTCTCTTATCTTGCTACTCTATGTATTTATTATTTAATAAATTGACTCTAGTTGGCCAACACTAATTCATGTGCTATATTCTATGGGGTGTTTATTACATTCTAATAGTATACCTTCATTCCTAATATTGATTTTATAAGTTATTTTGTCTATCTCTAATGCCTCTTTACATAACTATTTTCAATAAATAACTAATTAAACCATTAAATTAAAAGACATTGATCCAACTCTAATTAGTAGTTTATAAATTGAGATGTAATACAGATTCTTATAAAATTGAACTTATCTATTTTTATTTTATTCATTTTTATAAAAACACTAATTAAATTTTACTTTTTCAATTCATAAAATACATATTTTAAACATTTTTTTTCAAGAGTATATGAATTTTTAACTCTTAGTTCTCATTTTCTAACCACCATTTTTATGGTAATTGTAAAATAAAAATAGATAAGGTATAAACACGATAATTTTCCAAGTATTAGACTCTAAACAAATGGTAGATAAGATTAAAAAAAAAATGTAAATAAGCTCTAAAAAGTAAATTTTAAGTATGCCAAAATTGACTTTATGCGATGGGAAAGTAATGCTAAAAACCGTTGAATTCTCTAATCTTATTCTAGGTTACCTTTGTCGCCAAATACCCAATGTAAATTTACAAACCTCTACTTATTATAACCCTTGTAGATATTAATACATATCATAGAATATTAATTACTTAGTAAAAAGATTAATAGGCTTCACGAAGCATTATTATAAATGATTGTATTATAAAAGTCACTTGACATTATTTAAATTAAATGTTTTATAGAATTTTTTTCTTCTCTCTAACTTTTAGAGTTCGTCTTTCAACTCAAATAAAAAATTGTTCTTCATGTATGTACGTATTTTTACTCGTTGATTTCTCCAATATATGAAAATTTTCTTTATATAAATAATAGTTATCATAATAAAGTCTTGGTTTGAATTCAACAAGAATTCAGACAAAAATGCTACTTACAGCCCCACATTATTGTGTCATGTAGGAAAAGACGAAGCAAATTAAGAATTGTATAATATGTGTGGTTCTTCATGAGGTTAATAGGGTCAAAGATCTTGTAAAATCTGGTCTTGATTAAGAAGATACACTACTCTCTCTCTCTCTTTTTTTTTTTTTAATTCCTCTTAATGGGATTTTCGATGGCTCTAAAGGAAGACATGGAATTTTTATTTTTTTTCCAGAATTCTTCTTAGCTTTTTGAACTGAATTAATCTAGTGTGCTTTCCCATGTTTCTTTTAGTGGTTTTGCCATGTTGTTTTTGTAGTTGTTAATTATTATGAAGATTTAAGTGATTGTACATGTACTTTTTTTTTGAAGGATTTTGGAGTTAATGAAAAAAATATTTAGTTGAAAATTTATCATAATTTCATAGCTTTTACAATCTCCATATATATAAAAATTATGGAAAGCTTATCAACCTAAATTTAGATGAATCTACCTATAATGTAACAACTGCACTGATGTTGCTCTCATCTGGTTCAAAGGTCAAGTTAAATGCTTCAGTACTTGATATTAAAAATCCTAAATAGGTGAGTTGTAAAACCAAATAAACAAATTCATTTACACACACTCACACATGCACATCCGAGTAGCTTGCTCCTTAAAGGTCAACATTAATCTGACTATCGTCCGAATGGTAAGGCCTTTGCTATTTGACTAGTAGCTTTAGTATAGTCAAACACTTGAAAATAAGGTAATTTTTAATCTTGCTTGTGATGAATTTATTTTATTATCTTATTAAAATGAAGATGGAGGTAACAATTGATATTTGTAGCTTCATTACATTTCAAAATAATAATGTTTCAGAAGTATCTTATGACAAAATGCTTAGTGGCAATGGTTTAGTGGATCATTATACTCAACTTGCTCATGAATAAATAATTAAGGTCAGATTTTTAATTGAATAATATGGATATGTGATGCATGAGCTAAGAGATTACGATTAGCAATAGAATCTACCTAGAATTAGTAAGTATTTTAGTTGATTCAAGTGAATATGTATAGATTTTACGATTCAAACGGTAAGTTTGAATATATGCATGTCTATTAGCAGCAAAAAGAGAATAGTATTGAACACATACTCCTTTGTTTTAAGTGAATGATGAATGCTTTATAGATTGCTCAATGGATTAGTTTGTAGCTAGTATTTATTTGTATGTTCTTGTATATGAAAATAGATTAAATCAAACTTACCTATTGTTGGTGCTTGTATATCTAATGGTTGATATATGTTTATGCATGTCATAGGTTGATCAATTCTAATATACAATAAAGCGAATAGATCATAGATCAACATAAAGTGACAATTATTAAAGGGTTAAACAGTTAAGAAAAAGTATTTAGGTGGATTTAGATGTAGTATACCTATCCTAATGTAAAGTGAGGAATATGGGTCAAGGATCAATTAGTATTAGCTAGCCAAATGGGTCACATAGTGGACAAAGTGGTTTAGTATTGGCCATTCAAATGGGCATTACTAGTAATTGTATTGCTAAGGTGCTAAAATATTAACCGTTTGCTAGTGGTCATCTCCAACTCTTTTTTAGCCTTTCATTTCATATATCATTCCTTTATGCTATAACTCTTATTTAATTTTGCTATACATCCAAGCCTTCTTCCATTAATAGTTCAAAGCAAAACTTACAAAAAATGTAAATGAAGGAAAGATAATATAGTTATGATAGGAATGCATGGTTAAACAGGTAAGTGAAAGCGCTCTCTCTTACTCTATGGTCTTGTGTAAAGCCTTTCTACCCATTATTGATCTTCACTCTAAGTAAGTAGGTTGAAAGCACTTATGGTGACAGCAATAGTAAGTAGGGAAGTAGAAGCAAGAGATCTTCTCAAGTAGAAGTAACTTAGGATTACAATTATGGCAATAAGACTAGGGTTGTGAAAGAGCTAAACTAAGTTGAGCCAAGTCAAGTTTAGCTTTTGAAGGCTTAGTTTTGGCTCATTAGAAAGACTACCGAGCTCAAGTAAACCTAAACTTTTATTGAACCTAAAAATCATAAGTTTAAGCTTGTTAAGGAATCTGAAACTTAAGCTTGGTTTGTTTAGATTGATAAGCCCAAGCTCAACCTTGTTTAGATATATGAGTCTAAACAAGCTTAAGCTTAAACTTGAGTTCATTTAGATAAACGAGTAAAAAACAACCTAAGCTCAAGCTCGAGCTCAAGCTCAAGCTAGAGTTTAAGCTTAAATAAAAACTCAAAATTAATTCAAAATTTTAAAATTTACCTTCTTTATCTTTTTTTTTTTCCATTGAAATTTAATTAAAAATTTTATAATTTCAAGAATAAGTTTATGGGATAACAATAGCAGGTTACGTCTGCACAAAATCACGTAGTATAAAAGCACAATATGTTTCAAAATTTACTACTCCTTAATAGAAAAGCAACAAGAAAACATGGGGAGTACAAAATATGGGTTGATAATCGCTCTAGCATTATCTTTAAAGAACATATAGATACAACCTTTCTTCACCATTGCTAGTTAATAAATTTTTTCTTTAACTTAAAGTGTTTGTTCTTTCTATTCTTATATAGTAATATTTATATTCTTATATTTTTAAAATAATTTTTTAATTATACTAGTTTTATTCTTATGTTATATATTTTTTAATATAATATATCATCTTAGGAGCCTGTTCTCAAGCCTTCTTGTGACTAGGTCATTAATAATATAAACAAACTCGTTTGAGACGTTGTTTTTGAGCTGGCTTGTTAATAATATAAATAAGCATGTTCTTGAATTGACTTGTGAGCCTAAACACAAGTTTAATCTTAACTTGTTTAAATAACTGAGGTTTTTTTTTTTTTTTTTTAGCTCAAGTTTGGCTCGTTAATTTTATATGAATATTTTGCAACTCTAAGCATAAGTGTTGCTAAAGATATATGATTAATTGGTATATCAAATTCAATGAGTTGAATTAGACTCAAGAAATAGGTCAAATCGGCCTAGAATTGGCCCTGACTTGTTGATTCTTGAGTCCAAAGATTTTGAATTAGACTCAACTCAAGTGTAATTTTTTTTTTTTTTTGGCCTTTGAAATGGTTGGGTAGAACTGGTCATGTTACCTATTTAACCTAGTCCATTTCTATGTCTAGATTGAATTGATAGGGAAAAATGAGAAAATAGCTAAGACTTTATAATAGTACATGCTTATAACAAACTAATTTAAAGTGTTTATACAATGGAATTCTCTTGCTTGGGACCTTTTTTTTTTGGTATTTGTATTTAATTCTTATAGATTCTTATAAAATTGTTGTAATAAATTCATTAATTTTACATTACAAATATAAAAATAATAATAATATGACCTGAAATTGGAGAAAAGTTTCTGTTTTATTTTTGACACTATGAAGATATGTATAATTATAAGATTTCTAACCTTACTACATACGTTAAGATTTTTATAATTTAATAGCATAATACCATTTTTTTAATAGAATGGATCAGACTTAAATCTCTATTTCCTATTTTACTTATCGAAAAAAATCAAACACAACATTAAAAAAGAAAGAAAGAAAGAAAGAAAGCACATTAGAAAGGTCATATAATCCCAAAAAATGGGGAAAAGCTTCCCAAAATGAGAGAATATAAGGTTAGAACACTGAGCAAAGCCTAAGTTATGGTTCATTTTGATTTCCTCAATATCTTATGTGCAATGATCTAAAATTTTCTTCAGTAATAACATCCATATCCATCTACAATATAATAGATTAATCTTAATAATCTCCTTTGAAGAGGATAAATTAGAAATAACTAATGTAGGGTTAATCATTATACATGATCTTAGGAGAGCTTCAAACTAAAGGAAGAGGACTTAAAACACTATTATAGTTCAGGTTGAAACTATGAATTGAACTCACAAGTCATGACTTGTGTAGGAGCCATTGGTTCCATAGGTCCATGGTGAATCCACCCATCAAAATTATCAAAATCGGCAATTTTCACTTGTGAACTAGAAAAAAAAAGGAGTAGAAAGTAGTCAAAGCATAAAAAAAAAAAGTGAATGCGAATATGATGATAAATATAAAGATGTAGATAAATGAAAATAATAGAAAGTAAAAGGCATGACTACAAAAAAAATAATAATACTCTTTTATTAATTTTAGTTATTTAAAAATAGAATTCATTTATAATATTAATAAGGTTTTATATCTTTTTTTTATATTTATACTATTTTATTTAATATTAAGGTACCGTTTGGTTACTGGTACTGGACAGAACAAGGAGTACTGGATAGTACTAAAGAAGAAGGACTTGACAAAAAATATTTTTGTACTACGTTTGGTTTGTTCAGTACTGGACAAGAATTTTTGTGCTGTCCAATGTTTGGATTGTAAAGTACTAGACTGAATATAGTAAATTTGACAATTTTGCCCTTTTTAATTACTGGAGAAGGCTGTTGTACTGTCCAGTGTTTGAAATTGCAAAGTACTGGACTGGACAGAGTAAAATTGACAATTTTGCCCTTTTTGTTTATATCATAGTTATTTATATATATTTAATATTATTATAAGAAAAAATGATTTGAAGGTTTAATATATTATATTAAATATTTAGGGAAAAGAATTATGTTATATTTAATGAAATAATACGTTATTTATGATTTTGAATATGTCATTGAAGATATGAAACACTTTTACACTGAAACATCCACATATCCATCAACCACTTTGAATAAGTCATTGAAGGACCTGAAAATTACAAAATCCATCCACAAATTAGATCGATTAGATTAGAACATCAATCATTTTTATATTTCATAAGGACAAGGCATAAATGGCATAAAAAAGATAATAATCATACGAAGGAATAGTCAAAGTAGTTTCTATGATTATGACCTACCAACTACATCTGATAGAAAACCTGCCAACTCTGTTGTAGAAGATATATGAGGTTACAACTTCTACAAAATATGAAAACAAGTTTAACCATACAAGGTACTAAACTAGGGTAGAGAGATTCAATAATACAAAGCCAATGAAAGAAGTCTCAATTACATAAATACTACAAACATGTTTTACATCAACCAATAATTCGCCTAACAAATGCTAGGCGTTGTTCTCCTTGGAGCTTCTAAAAAAACTTCTCATACTATGGATTTGTCGCTATTTGCATAAGAACATCCAACTCTTCATTTTCCGACAATCCTAACGTTTTCAACTCTACAACAATATCGTCCCTAGGAGGATTAGCAATTTTTCTTGCAAGTAAAGCAAAATCACTCCTAACATCACTAATGCTCTTTTGAAACATAGATATAAATTCTGCAATATATTTTTCCATCGAACGCTTGCGAGTCAGTCGCATAGATGGATCACGTGAGGCATAGCTGGAGGCTTCAGTAGACTGTGGCACTTGTTCTGACTCCATGTCTTCATCAAAAGTATCCTCACCCTCATTTTGCAAGTCCTATGTCACATCTACTGGTGTCTCAGTCCTTTTGCCATTTGCCCTATCCTTTCCAAATATTCCTTGAAGTGTTTCAAACTCTTTAAATTCCTTATTGGCATGATTAGCAACCTTCGGATGTTTTTACAAAACAATAGAAACAGTTATTATAACAACAAAGAATTAACGTTAAAAAAATGAGCTTATTTCAAAATAAAGAAAATGTTGATTTTACCTCTATATATTCAACAAGGATCGCATCACTATCAACAATAACACATTTTTTGACATCATCTCACCCCAAACCACTAGTATTTATCATGTCAACAACCCCTGCCAGCTTCATTGACCACTTCTTCATTTTGTTAACAATTTGCTTGACATTGAGATTGATTTCTGGAATGTGGCTTTTCATCCTTTTTAAAGCTTCTTCATGAGCCTCATTCTTAAAACTGCCATTTTCTCATTTGTATCCTTCAACGACTAACTCCTCCAGCACCATCAATAACGTTTCTTCTTCAACTTGGCTCTAAGAATGTCTAGTTTTTTTTTATCTCTACTGTCTATGACTATAAACGAATCCATAGTGTAAGGCAAAAAGCAAACAAATAAAATGTAAGTCATGCATATAAACAGTGGATAGAATATTTCAATTTACATTACAACATAAAATTGAAAATTCGACAACCAAATGATTTCAATAATATATAATTAATGAAAAATCAGTACTGACACTGATCCAAGATACATAATCAAAGAAAGTACAACAATTAGTGACATTCTAGTTCCTATGATGGGCCCTCCATTCATCGTACATCTCTTGTGCTAAGGTATTCCTCATCTCAATCCATGCCTCAGTAGGTTCTACTGTTTCAATTGCATCAATTCCATTTTCTCCAATTGGAACTTCATCACCTTCAATTACAGCGTGCTCCAATGGGTCCAGTAGCATGTACATTTGAATGGAGTTGTGTAATAGACAACAAGCTAGAATCATTCGACATTGTATTTTGATGGGATAAAATGATGGACTCTTTAGAATACCCCATCGTTTCTTCAAAATTCCAAAACATCTCTCTACAACATTTCTTGCCCTTGCATGTCTATAGTTAAATAATTTCTCACGATTTTGAGGCCTACGTTGACTTGTAGCCCACTCTTGAATGTGATAACGCCTCCTTTTAAAAAGGGAAAGGAATTCTGGTGCATTGGAATATCCACCATCTACTAGATAATATGAACCTACAACGAAATGTAACCACATAAATTTACATGAAAATTTTCAACTGGATAGATAAAATGAAAACAATTTTTTTTTTAAAATGCTTACCAGGTGCAACTCTCAATCCATTAGATCGAATGACTGCATCACGTAATACTCTAGAATCTGATGTAGACCCTTCCCAGCCAGCCAATATTTAGATAAATTTCATGTTACGATCACATGCACCCATGACATTCGTTGCAAAATGACATTTCCTTGTTCGATACCTAGATCTATTTGCAACTGGTGTCGTAACTGCAATGTATGTACCATCTAATGCTCCAAGGCAACCCTAATATATTCCCAAAGAAACAAAAAAAAATTGTATTGTAATATAAGTAATCATGACCATTGTCGATTAACTAAAGGTACCTAAAAGATTTTTTGTATTACCTTAAACCATTTCCACCGTTCGTCAATGCAATCTTTTGGTACTGGATTAAGTTTTGCTAGTAAAATATCTTGTAACCTTAACACAGCAGCTAACACTTGATGACAATTTCTACTAAAAGTCTCACCTGATCTACGAAATCTGACTTGAATACTCCTATTTTTTGTATGATGTGCAAGGATGTTAAGAAAAATCGCAACTTGTTCTTCAACTGTTGCTCTTCTATTACAATGCATTCCCTCTCGTACCCTGGTGAGTTTACAAAGATGTGCAAAACTATTCCTACACATTCTTATTTTTATGTATAGAGCTTTTGCCGATCATAACTATAAAATATATATATATATTAATATTTTTAGATGCAAAATAATTGTATTATAAGAAACATTTATTAGTAATTAGTATAATTATTTATTTATTAATTTGTAAATTTTAGAATGATAAATTGCATTGGAGAAAAAATTGAAAAGAATTGAAAAAGGAAAAAAAAAATGAAAATTTTAATTTAAAAAAAAAAAAACCCACCTTATGATCCATCTTTTCCAATAAACCAACTATATAGTTCCAAACTCCATTTTCTTAATTCTCGACCCCTAATTCGACTGTCGTAGTGTCTAAAAAGAGTACTAAAGCGTTGAGACACGCACAATGCTGTCTTATAATTAAACTGATGTCATAGCGATAATAGACTAAATACTTTTCTTATAATATTGTCCTTTTCGATCGGCGCAGCAAAATCTGACTCTCTCTATCTCTTTCCGTTCTATATAAATATATATGGATATTATTACCCTCAAGAAAATGAAATATGCAATACGCCCGCTTCAACTTCTCAGTTCAAAATATTGTTATATTAGGGATGTATTTGTTTCGGAAAAAAAAGTTTTATCTTTTTTTTTTTTTTCCTTTTCAAATATTATCATAATCAAGTATTTTAAATAATAACCAAATATTGCTGTAGTAACAGGAGGCTTTTATCAATGGATTATGGTGAGATTGACCACGTGGAAGGTAATTATAACAAAAACAATTATTGTAAAATTACAAAAAAAAAAAAAGAAAATTTCTTTTCAAAATTAAATTCATTTTCCGTTAACAACATTTTATATTGTAGTTGGCTTCAATGTTTGATTGCCGTGAGTACTTAATACCCATCGCATCCTGTCATTTATCCAAAGAAAAAGAAGAAGAAAACCTATTATTTAGGATATATAACTACTTGAAATTGCTATAAAATATTTAGCAATAAATCATTTTTAATTATCTTTCAAACTCTGTCTTGTTGCTAAACTACTACGTTCTGTTGAGGATAATGAACGTATCATGCTCTGTTATATCGAAAAACTTGTTATTACATCATCAGGTCATGAGGGTTTTAACGAATACTTAGCAATAATGTAAACATTATCATATCATAACAGGCATTAAAAACAGTTTGGATATTTTGCTCATTATAACAACATATTAATAATATCATATGAACCCAGACATTAGTCCAGCTCGTGCAAGTAGTTGATAAAGGAAAACCAAGAAATGCGTCAACGAGGATAGGAATTAGGAACCCAGCAAATGAAGAAAATTGACCATAATTTTTTACTATGATTAGAGCCTTTTGTTTTGCCTAAACAAGTCACTAATCAACATTTACGTATTCACACTCGTCTAGAGGATTCATAAACGTGAAATACTTTTCTTATTTTACTTTTTCGAAATATAAATTTAGATTGTTTAAGCGATCCAAACCAACAATTCCCATATTTTTACTATGATTAAAGTTGCATTGAATGAAAAACGTTTCATCTTAGGGATGGCAATAAAATATGAACAATTAATAATTTTGTATGAAATGTTCATATGTACCAATAAAACGCAGAAGTTATTGTTTCCTGTTAAATAAGCCTTGATCTCTTTGAGTCCCTCAACTCTTCCACCTCCCCAGAATTTTCTCGGCCATGGTGATGAATGATGATGATAATCGTTAGAACTTTCATCCGACACCAAGTTGACGAGAAAGTCAAAGATATCAGTGGCCTTAACAGCTGAATGCCACATCCTCTTTATGAAGAGTTCTTCTCTTACCTTGCACGGTCATCATCCATGACTTCTTGGTCAATTCCTCGATAAACAGCTCGCATGCCTTGGAGAAGACGATCGGAGCCTCCCCGGAAATCATCTTCACATCGTCGCCGGATTTCTTCATTATCTTCTTGATCCTTGCCAGCGGCAAAGAGTGCGGTCCGGTTCGGGACGGTGTTGATAACATGCCGGAATATATGCCCGCTTGCCTCATTCTAGTTAGTCCACTTAACCGCTAGGGTTTGCCGATAATCCTAAAACAGATACTAAGGTTTCCTTATAGCGTCTAAGGTATATGAAAATGTGAAAATGTAAATCGAATGTAAATGCCTAAATTAATGTAAATTAAGAATAGTAGTAAGGATCGAAAAATGAAAGATTGGTGTATTACGAAAATAATGAGAGTATGGGGTGAATGATTATATATATATATCTAACGTATATGATGAGAGACTATTAATGGAGAGCATAGTCAGGTGAGAACTGGCCGGCCAGCCAGCCTGCCCGCTTTGAGCCGGCTGGAGATTTCTTGTCCAATAAATGTTTGAATTCAACTCAAGACATTTTAATGCTTATAGTAGTTTTATAATATAATGTTTTTACATTGGCTAGATTACATATTTATCTAGATCTATTTGTTTCCTTAATTTCTAAAAATACAATTGTTTCCATCCTTATTACAATGAGGATTTAGCATGTGATTTCTCCAATGGATCGAATTGGACTGTTGTTCTTAATTGTCATATATATAATAGTTAGCCGGATAAAAAAAAAATCTTTATTTTTTCTCCTTTCGTAATATAATTCCGAAACAGTGTCATATAATAGGTAATAATATTAAACTATAAAGTATGTAATTAGGAAAAAGGACTGGTACTATAACTATAAAGCTCTAAGTGCCATCTCTATCTATTCTTGTTAATTATAAACTATCATTATATAAATGGAAAAGGCGAAAAATAGAGCCCACATTAAATTTTTATTTTACAAGGTAGCTTTTGTAATTGAGCAAGTCATAAGTGAATATGGTGAATGAAGGTATGAAAACCATGTAGCTATCCTTACTAATTAAAGCACCTTTTTAAATAAAATACTTCTTATCTTACCATATGTTGCTCGATTATCATCAATATATTTTCTTTCTAACTAACACTAGTGGTAACCGCTATATATATACAATAAATAAATTACTTATGATTCATCAAGCTAAATAATAAAATAGTTATATATGACTTGATTATAAATTATTACGTAATTTATTTTTTTTCCATCCATTTTAACCGGAGTTAATAATCTTTAAAAAGTAGAAAAGTACAATTAATAATCCTTAAAAAGTGAGAGAGTTGAGTTGTTATATTGTATATGAATTATAAAAGAAAAAGAAATTAATTTTTGATTTTATATATGATATTTTGTAAGGACGTTAGATGGTTCATTTTCACAGAAAGAAGTTGTGGCTGCTTGTATGGGATGGTTTCACTTACGACATCAACATGAAACAATAAGTGAATAATCATGATGAATTAGTTTATAAAGAATGGCCATAAAAGACAAATAACCCTAAAACCACCACTTACACCCCCACAGAGGACTTTTTGCCTTCTTGTTTAACAAACCCTATGCAACATGCATATTAAAAAGTTAAACTTTTTCTTATCAAATTTTTATACGTAAACTTAAAAGTTATTAAATATTATATTTAATTCAATTTTTGTTTATTAAATTTGTTATCTCAATCATCTTTAGTAAAATCTCGTGGCAAATGCTCATTTGTTGATGGATGATGAGCGTTAACTAGGGAGACATGAAAAAGATGATAAGTTTAACATGTAAATGTTCAACTGAGTACTATATCACCAATTTCAAACTTTATATGTGGAATTAATAAAATGCTAAAGCTTGGATAGTTGCCCATTATCTGCCTCCTTTTGTAGTATATATTTTGATCAATGTTACCATTGCTGATAAACTAAATTATTATGTACATAATTAGGGAAAAAAAGATTACTAGTACTCTATATATAAAGCTCCAATGAGTGGATCTATTCAATTTCCACTAATCATATACTGTGAGAAAAAGGCAAAAAATGTTGCCTATATTAAATTTTTTACTTTATATAGCATATATGGAGATACTGAAAACATGTAAACTTTGTTGTTGTCCTACACATGATAGAGGTAATTGGTAGTCTTTTTAAAAATAAAAATACCTAGCATCCATGTAACCATGTACTCAAATGTGACCGGTACTTACACATCACATGTATATACACATGTTATGTTTATGTAATACCTAATGAAGTTTTTTTTTCCTTGAGAGCACTCTTTAAGTAACCTAAATCTTAACTTACCATATATTGCAAGGTTATTTTTCTGTTCTCTCTTTAATTAACATGGTTGTTCGATTTGTTCGTATATCGATTTTAGTTAAAAGGGAGAAGGTTTGCTCCTCGCATGAGATGAATTCACTTATGATATCAACCTGAAAATTAGGATGAATTAGTTTAAATGGAATATAATGGCCACAAAAGACAAATAAGTACTTATGCTAATGGTGTTTCCGGATGGATTTTGATACTCAATGAATGAGATATAGTCAACTGAACAAGTTCATTTCTTATGTTTGTCTTTTTCAATAGTTAATTTAACAAAGGTTAAGTTGGAATATATGCGGCCTAAGACTTGTGAGGTGAATTCATTATAAGCATACTCAACTGGTTTGGTGGCGGATCACTTTCAAAGTTCAAACTTTAAACTTAAATCACCATAAGCATAGAGAAAGGCCTAAAAAAAAGTTGGTGATAAGCGATCGATTGAAGTATAATTTCTTTTTCTTTTCGTTTCTTTTCTTGTGTGGGAAAACACACAGAAAAAAAAAAAAAAGAAAAAGAATTGCGGTGATGAAGAAAATTTGGAAAAAGGATTGATAGAAAGTCAAATCAATATAATATCCCCACAACTTCCCAGCAAAATATATAGTATATCTAGGGTGGTTGTAGTTGGAAACTAATAATTATTCTCTCCTTGGATATTCTTTTACATAGTAATTAACCTTTGAACTGTTTCTCAATATACGTATTGCTATCTGTATTTTAAATTTGTTTTGAACCAGTATTTTACCATCATTTCTCTTCAGTTTCCTGGTATATCTCTGAAGTTTAGTTGTGTATTTAGTTATATAGTCTTTGTCTCTTATGCCCCTCCACTTCACCCAAGTATGAAACTAAACCTAATAATATATGTAATAAATTATGCAGATCTATCTGTTGTGTATATATAAATAATTCTTTACGTATAATGGGTTGGCCTTCTTCAATATATATATATGTATGTATGTATGTATGTATAGGCCTGAAAGCGAGATTTAAACTGATTCATTTATATGATTATATTCCAAGTTGAACAATAATGGGGTGAATCCAAATTAAAATTGGCTCAGGATCACATGTAAGTATAATAATGTTATACATATATATATATACATATATTTTGTAGAAGCAAAATTATTGAAAATGTGGGTGGCCGGTTAGTTGAACCATATTTTTTTATTAAGCAACATGAAAGTATCTTGCATACATTAATTACAAAAATAAAGGTCAAAATTAATTTTTTTTTATAGATTATATATAGATCCTTTTAATTTTAAGATGCACTCATCTAACATATGATTTCATCCCAATCTTAAGCAATAATTGATTGTTTCTAGAATTTGGCCATGACGACCCTGGGACTGTCTTTCTTCTTTTGGCCCACCATATGAAGCTATCTAGCGGAAACAATTAATCAAGGTTGATGTATTTACAGCTTCCTTCCCAGCTATTTATATGGATAGATATTGAATAAATTATATTTCATTTGAGAAAAGTATTAGTTGGTGTCTCAAAGGCACTTGTTAATGAGATTAATAAATGAAAAAAAATATATATTCATATTTCTACGTATTTGTTTTTTTTTTTTTAAGGAATGCTGTTAATAATCTTTTCTACAAAAATAATCAACGGTATGAGAGTCTTATTCATGCTAGCTGGAATAAAGTTGCTTTTGTTGTAAAAGAGTTTTGGTGTTACATAATTTCAACTAGTTTTAGATTACTATTCTCCATTTTGAATGGCGTTCTACTGGTGTGGATTGTTGTAGGATAAACTATAGGAAACAAAAATGGTGGAGACAAATGAGAAAGTGTTAAATTTGCATGTTCTATATAAAGAGAACTTTGTACTTGATTTTACAATCCGACGTTAGCTTATTATGTGGGTCTTTTTCAGGGTATCTACGGCCGTTACATGCCTTCACACATAGTTTATTCTTAAAAACATGTTCAAGAACTCCGAGGGAGGACATGTTCTATATAAAGAGAACTTTGTACTTGATTTTACAATCCGACGTTAGCTTATTATGGGGGTCTTTTTCAGAGTATCTACGGCCGTTATATGCCTTCACACATAGTTTATTCTTAAAAGCATTTTCAAGAACTCCGAGGGAGGAACGAGAATATATAGTTCTAAATGAATATGAGATAGCATGATTTCATTATGTACGGCGAATTGAACCACATCTATCTCTTTCATTTTTTAATTTGAACATGACATATGGAGGTTCACAAGGAAATACGCGTATTGATTAAAAGCATATATATCTTTTTTGCCATATAGAATCCATGCTAAGTTTAGTATGAGAAGACTAGATAAACACGATACGAAACTTCCATAAAATACTGCACTGTATGCCATGCTTCGAGCTGTCATGTAGTTCAATCTTTTTGACTAGGTGTTTAAATGAATTTTTGAAAGTACTGGGAACTCAATATTGATAAAAATGGTGCCACATAGAGTTTTTCAAATGGGACATCTGATAAAAGAAAAAAAATAAAATATAGAACCATGCGTTTAGATACACACTTTGGATGAAGTTAAGTGCCCTTTTTTTACCATGTCCAATGAAGGAGCGAAACTTATTTCCCATATCTTGTAAAAGGAGATTTCATCCAAATCTTGTTACATGACATCTAAACAAAGTTCTATCGCGTGTTTTAAGAGAAATGTTCAAAGACATGTCTTTCAAATGAAATACACAAAATCAAAACGAAGTGACTTCTGCAAAACTTCACGTCTATTTGAATCTTGTTATTTTTGATCGAATCAGTGTGTAACATATGATTTCTCAGTGTTAGAGATCATGATCTCTTCCCAGTTGTATCTACTGGCTAGAAACAATCTTGAGGATAAGTCCTAATAATTATATCCTTTGGAGGAGGCGTGTTTCTTTTATGTTGTTGAAAACTGCTTAAAACTATGATTAGGTTTATGAGAGCTTCATTGTTCCAAATTTTCTTCAAAAAAGAAAATACCCACCCCCACCCACACACACAATCACAAACACATAGTAGGAAAAAAAAAAAAAGTTCTTAAAAAACACATAGTCACTTATCATAGATAAATCCGTTGTTACACTGCCCACATCTTTTGTTCCGACACTTACTTCCATCAAATTGAACGGTAGAAATTACTTTTAATAGGTACATATGGTTCAAGCATTTTTTCGTGGTTAAGGTTGTCTTAGAATATCGACTAATTCACCCTTGAAGGAGATTGACGTCAAACACGAAGAACGGGATCAAATTGACCAACAATATCTTCATTTGTTATGAAATTTGATGGAACCTCAGATATTCAATTTGTGCAATAGTTTCAGTACTTGTAAAGAAGTGTGGGATTATTTGAAGTTTTTGTATGCCTTGAATGACACATGTGTGTATGATGTTCTTGCAAATTTCTTTCAATTGCAACAAGGGAATAAGGATTTTACTGAATATTATGGGGAGGTTAAGAAATTCCTTGAGGAGATGAATGATGTAATGCCTCTTAGTATTAATTTGAAGGAGATGCAAAAACAACGTGATTGTCTTGCAGTTGTTAAACTTCTTTATGGCCTTAAGCCGGAGCTAGAATCAATGAAATCACAGGTTCTTAGATCATCAGAGCTCCTATCTTTAGCTGAGGTTTATTCTCTCATTAGTCGTGTTTTGACACAATCTATGTCATCTCTTACTCCTCTTAGTGACCATTCAGCTCTTATTAGTCATACGTCTAATGCTGGGCGTAGAGGATTTTTTGGTTAAGGGGGAGGTCGTATAGGTCAAAGCAGGCAAGGTCATGGTTCACATCTTTATTGTGATCACTTTCATCACCCCGACCATACTCGGGAGACTTGTTGGGATTTACATAGATGTCCTCCTAGAGCTCATGTTGCTCAGTCTAGCACATATACACTTACCCATGCTTCTTCTGATTCAGTGCATACCATGCATAGTCTAAATGTACATAAGGAAGAACCTAAGTCATCTATTGTTACCTTATTGCAGAGAGAATACGCTAGATTTTTATAGCTTCAAAATGCCTTATAGCCATCTTCTTCTTTAGCACTAGCCCAGTTAGGTAATCCTACTACCTACCTAACTCAAACTTCTCTACGGCCTTAGGTTGTTGATTTTGGCATCACTGATCATATGTCAAGTACATTAGATTGCTTCACCCATATTACAGATTGTTCATCATTACCAAATGTCACTCTTGCCAATGGATCCACATCACCTATTAGTAGAATTGGTTTTGCATCACCCATTCCATCATTTCTTTTGAAATTTGTTTTGTATTTACCTCAATTACCTTTTAACTTACTATTTGTAAGTAAACTCACCCACTCTTTTAATTGTTCCATCACATTCTACTCTTCCTCTTTTGTGATACAGGATTAGAGAACGAGGAGGATGATAGGTGGAGGACATGAGTTTAATGGGTTATATTATATGGATCCAACACCTACAGTTACTGCTTGTTTGGCTACCACATCAGATCTTATGGAGATGCATTACCGGCTTGGCCATCCATCCTTAAAGATTCTTCATCTTATGTGCCCCAGTTTACAGTCATGTCCTAGTCTTCAATGTTAGTCATGTCAGTTAAGAAAACAGAGTTGTATTTCTTTTAGTCCTAGAATTAATAAGCGTGCTACTACTCCCTTCCATCTAGTTCATTCTGATGTATGGGGACCTGCACATGTCATTTCTCTTATTGGATTTAGATATTTTGTCACATTTATTGATGATTATCTAAGAATGACATTGTTATATTTAATAAAAAATCGTTTTGAGTTATTTAATTTATTTTGAGCATTTTATGTTGAAATCCAAAATCAGTTCAACTCCACCATTCATGTTTTTCGCACGGATAATGCCCAAGAATATATGTCTAATGTTTTTCAATCATATTTGCAAAAGCATGGCATTATACATCAAACTTCATGTGCTTATACTTTACAACAAAATGGTGTTGCTAAACGTAAGAACATACATCTCATTGAAATTGCTAGGACGTTATTAATTCATATGAATGTACCTAAGTATTTTTGGGCTAATGCTGTACTTACCATATGTTTTCTTATTAATAGAATGCCATCTATCGTACATGGTAAAATCTCATTACATCTTCTTTTCCCAAACCACTCACTTTTTCATGTGCCTCCTTGTGTTTTTGGATGTATGTGTTTTGTTCGTTAGCTATATTCGGGGATGGATAAACTTGATCCTTGATCAATTCGTTGCATTTTCCTTGGCTATTCTCGTAGTCAGAAAGGCTACAAGTGTTATTCTCCTGAACATCATAAAGTTTATGTTTGTCCAGACGTGTCTTTCTTTGAGTTTACTCCATATTTTTTTGCTTCATCTGTATCTTCCAAAGATGAGTCTCTTATTAACCACATTCCCCCAATCTTACCTTCTCCATCTCCACATGATCTCTTTTCAATTGATCAACATACCACCACTATTGTACCAACCTCACAAGACGATTCCTCAAATTTGCCATTGTCTTAAGGATTTCCTCATCTAAACCAACGAAATCTACAAGTCTATGTTTATCGAAAGCGTACTAACCCATAGGACTCTCCTCCTCTATTAACTTCTCCTCTAGACTCAAGTCCTTCCTCAATTGATCTTGACCTTCCCATTACATTGAGAAAGGGTAAGCGTTCCATCCACCCTCCTATTTGTCATCCTCTTTCAAATGTTCTTACCTACTCTTTCCTCTCATCTTCATATGTATCTTTTATTGCATCATTATCTACCATTTCCATTCCAAGGTCTGTTTCAAAAGCTATAGCTCATCTTGATTGGCTGGTTGAAATGATACGTGGGATCTTGTGTCTCTTCTTGTTAGTAAATCTACAATTGGATGTTGATGGGTATTCTCTGTAAAAGTGTTACCTAATGGCATTGTTGATCAACTAAAGGCAAGTCTAGTTGCCAAAGGTTACACTCAAACATATGGTGTTGATTATTAGCATACTTTTTCACCAATGACTAAGATAACTTTAGTACGACTTCTAATTTCACTTGCTACTACCTATCATTAGCCTCTGCATCAACTAAATATCAAAAATTCCTTTCTACATGTTGATCTTGAAGAAGAAGTGTATATGGAACAACCACTAGGCTTTTTTGTTCAGGGGGAGATAAGGTTGGTTTGCTACTTAAAGAAATCTTTGCATGGGCTTAAGCAATCTCCACGTGCTTAGTTTAGTAGATTCAGTTCACTTGTGATTAAATTTGGTTTCCACAGATGTGACTCGGATCATTTTGTGTTTTATCAGCACCATAATGGTAAGAAAATTATATTGGTTGTATATGTTGATGATATTGTAATTTCAGGCAATGACCATACAGGAATTGAGAAACTGAAGAATTTCTTACAACAAAACTTCTAAACCAAGGACATGGGTAATTTAAAATATTTCCTTGGAATTGAAGTTGCTCGATCCAAGCAAGGAATATATCTGTCACAATAGAAGTATGTGCTTGATTTATTGTCTAAGACTAACTTAACTGGAGCAAAACCAATTGATTTGCCCATTGATCATAATGTAAAACTTTTACCTAATGAAGGAGATATTTTAGATGATCTAGAGAGATATAGAAGGTTAGTTGGTAAACTCAATTATCTTATTGTGACACATTTTGATATATCATTTTTAGTTAGTGTATTAAGCCAATTCATAGGCTTACCTCACACTAGCCATTGGAATGTTGCTATTTGCATTTTACATTATTTGAAAGGGTCTCTAAGTCAAGGTCTTTTGTATAAAGACCATGGGCACATCAATGTTGTTGGATACATAGATGTTGATTGGGCAAGTTTACCATTAGACAGGAGATCAACCACGGGATGTTGCGTGTTTATTGGTGGTAATCTTATCTCATGGAAGAGTAAAAAAGCAAACTGTGATAGTAAGAGCAAGTGCAGAGTCTGAATATAGAGCAATGGCATTCATAACTTGTGAATTACTTTGGTTTAAACATTTGTTAGAAATCCACTAAAATCATCATGGATAGTACAACTAATCATAGTACATATAATTGGATAATAAAATACAACTATGGATCCCGTATCCCACGATCAACTATGATCGCAAAGAATCGATATCTCCCACCAATCAATAAAATAGGATAAACCTTAGGTTTCTCAATTTCAAATTCTATTCACATGGGGGTCCTAACATTTCATCTAAGTAAATCTATCATTCACACTTCTTACTTTGTTGTTCCGATCTTTCCAAAGCTCTCAACACTTCACATCTTATCCTATCCCGAGCTTTCGTAATTGCTACCTACAAAAGAGTCTGTGATGCGATACGCACACTATGACTTAGTGAATGGGATGGTAACACTTTCAATACTACGTACACACAAGTAATATCAAATTAAGTTATCAAAACATATGCTATGCATGAGCAACCATATGAATGCAGCATCTCATGTGGTCTTTCGGTAACCGACGTGAAGTCTAAGGTTTACGCCCCCCTTGACTTTGGGTTAGGGATTTCGAAGTCACCATCAATGCCCAGGTTATTACCCGGTTTATTTATCTTATCACTTTGTTAATTATGATATCTTGTCAACTCAACAGTGAATGCTCTCGTACCTCTCTACACTAGACGGAGAAAAACTTTCAAGGATAGGCCGGACTCAGAACCGTCAAGGCGTGATAATCCCCTAATCACTTAGTTCACACTTGGCGGAACAACGATCCTCTTGATCACTTCCGATGCATCCTGTAGCAGTGTTGGCCTTCAATCTCATGCAATGTCTCGTGGAAATGCATGTCAGGTTTTAATTAGGTCCACTTCCTTAATTAATTGATTTAAGGTGATCAAACAACATATACAATCACAATCAATTTTCATTCAAACAATGAAGTAACTATCAAGCATTTCATTTCACACTCATCACAACAACAAAGATCATGCCTTTCTTGTCACACAAAACAGACACTGAACCCATACCTCATGGACATAGACCTATCTTGTTTTACCATAGGTTAAATTAACTTGGCACCTTTCTATGCCATTTCTCTTAAATGTCAAACCAACCACTCGGGGTTGATATACAATCATCATACCTGACACCTCTGTGTCATTTGTCTTAAATGTCAAACCAACCACTCGGGGTTGATTTACAATCATCATCTCTAACACCTCCGTATCATCGCAGTTCTTAAGTGCTCTGTTATTCTCACATTCGAGAGCCAACAAGGTCGTCTCATATTTCCTTTTTGATGACCTCAAGACATTTGTGTATAATATATACATACATACATATATATATACATACATACATATATATATATATATATATATATATGTTCGTGACACATCTTTAATTAAGAAAAATTCACTAAACACCTTCCCTTACGTACTTACGAGGGTATGAAAATAAGATTGTTGAGTTGGAAAAATCAAAGTTGCACTCATGATTTGGTATGTTTATGTTTATGAGTGTATTTCGTAGATATAATAAGAAAATAAGTTTGTTTAAGTATATGTATACACATTCAGGAACCAACTCTGACATGTATACATAATGATACCTATACACCCTATCCCAACTAAACATACCTACTCAGTAGCTATAGAAGGAAAAGCTAAGTTTCTATGTTCTTGTTTGTTTTGGAAGAAAACAATTTTAAATTATGGGTTAAGCTTGTGGTTATAGCACTAACAATATGGTGCTAGGTGCTATCATTAAGGTAACGACATCTAAACCCTTAGACCATTCATTTCTCTATATTCTTTATGACTTTCTCTTAACTCGTCAATCCCTACTATGACTTAACTCAGCAAGAATCACAATCAATTTCAAACACAACAAACAACAATTTCACATGCATAGCAAATCATCATACAGCACAACATGGTAGCATATCTTTAAGTTTCCCACTCACCTATTTAAGGTCATCGTAGTCCTAACCGGAGTTGAGCGATTCCAGCAGGTAACCTCTTGCCGTTCCTCTTGAAATTGGTGTCCTTCTGTGATGCTTCCTCAACCTAATCATAGAAAGCCACATCTTCACTTGACTTTGGTAGCCTTCCTGCTCCTGATATGTGTACTCTGCTCATCTTGCGTTTGATGGAAAAGCGTGACGTCTCCTCCTTAAGGAACTTTGGGCGAATAAGATTCGAACACTGGATACTTCTTCAACATGATTCTGATAGAGGGTTCTAGAAGGAACGACCTTCCTATGAATCATTGCTTCTAATACCTCAAGTTGTTGTGAGCAATGGAATGTCTTCGATCTACCAAATTTGGAATTCCTTCTTCCCTATATGCAAGATACCCTTAGAAAGGACAACTAAAGGTCTTGCATTAGGGTATTTAGCCAAGAATGATTTTCCTAGATATCTTTTGAACATTTTATTATGAAATCCATTTCATTCCAAATATCCCCAGGCTATCATCTTGGATGCTACTCGAATCATTCGCTTTACCATCTACACCAATATAAACATCTCTTCTTCTTGTTTACTTTCATACACAGACACACTCACCTCCTTCATGTAATTCTCTCTTCCTCCTCAGTTTCACCTTTCCATTCTTTCTTCTTTCCTTGTTGACATCTCCACCTATAGGGTTTCCCATCTTCTCTACCAATCTTCATCCTCACTCACGCATACATAAACCAGCTACCCTTTACGCATACCACGTACACACATACCCACATATTTTTATCCATGTACATACACACTTCGCACACTATGCACGCACCTACACATACATACACACGATCATACCACATACCTCATTACATGCACACACAGCTACACTTTATTATTCTCCTTTTTCCTCAAGTCCACATACATACATGCTACTAGTGCACACCTACACATATACTCCATTCACTTCTCACACCATCGACACACATACACACACATACTCCACATACACATCACACCACTAATACACACACACCTACATACTTCGCACACGCTACATTCATCTTCCATACCCACACACATATGTTCACACCCCACACATCATCTCATACTCATACATACATATCCCACATACATCATCCTCAACTTCCATACTTACACCCACACATGTCCATACACCATACACTATTTCATACACATACATACATACCCACACATATCACTCATTCCTTATACATATACACATACCTACACACCGCATGTCGTCCATACATATACATATGCTACATACTCCACACACCATCCATATACACACTAGTACTGCACACCCCACACCCTCCATACATATACATACCCTCACACGCTACATGGCATCTACACATACACACACAAACCGCACCTACCACACATCGTCCATATGCATATACCCCCCCCCTTTCACACACACTACATATCATACTTCACACACATGCTGCATACACCACACCACCCATATACATACACATGCTGCATACTCCACACCTTTCATACTCGTACACATATACTCCACACGTCCCATACCTTCAATATACATACATACCCTCTTGCATACACATACCGCACACCCTACACCACTTCATGCGCATACGCACATACTCACAAGCATTACACACACATGGTTCCTCCTTCTTTACAAATACACACACCCTTACACACCACACACTCTCTTGTACACATATGTAAACCCTTGCACACACCACACACCATCACCAACACATACACACATTACGTTTCACCACACGCACGCACACATTTATCCTCCTACATTCCGCACACCACCACACACACTTATATACACACACTTTTACATACACATCACCCACCACCACATATACTGCACACCCCCATTTGCACATACACACACATCCTTGCACATACTACACATTATCATGTATACACATACACGCATACTCATACATCCCACACACCACCACACACACATACACCTCATGTACACACTCGCACACACATTCACCATCTTTCCCGCAATTCTCTCTTCTCCCTTGGATTCCTCTTCTTCCTTATTGCCCAACATACATTCATATACATATATATATATGTCTTTCTCTTCCTCCCATTTCCCCTCTTCTTTTCTTCTTCTTTCTTTTTCCTTTCTCTCCTTTCCCACCGCAACTACCTGCTACCACTATTGGATCATTGTTGACATTGCTGCCGTTTTCCCTCGCACACATCACGCACTCAGCTCCTCCTTCCCATTTCCCCCTTCTTACGCTGCTGCAACGGTCATCACATGGTTGTCATTGCTGCTGTTCGTCGTTGTCATCATGGTTGTTGTTGTAGCTGCTGTTGGAGTCGTCGTTGTTGCCGTTGTTAGGATCGTCGTTATTGTTGCTATTGGGATCGTAGTCACTGCTACTGCCATGGTTGGGGTCGCCATTGCTGTTGTTCATTGTCACCGCTATTAGATCGTAGTTGATGTCCTCCTTCCTTACACACCCATGCACCCCTACATCGAACACCATATCGACACACATGCATCTCCACTCCTCGTTTAGTTGGGTGTTGTTGTTGTTGTCGTTTTTGCTATAGTTGCTGGGTCATTGCTACTGCGGTTCATTTCGATCGCCGTCGATGTCGTCGTTACCACCACCATTGTCGTCGTTGAGGTTACTGTGGTTGCTGTCACCGTTGAAGGCACGCGATCACGTACGTTGGCATCCTCACCTCTACGCGTAGCTCCTTCTTCCAACTCGACGGTGATGATTCGGATGGGGCTGGAGATAAGATGCGATAGACGGCAAGGTTCCAAACCCGCTGCTATTGCCATTGGGGTGAAGGCTGGGCGGACACGTGATGGGAAGCTGCTGCTGTTGTTGTTATGTGGCTACAGTATAAGGAGGGAGAAAAGCCAGCAAGAGAGAGAGAGACAAGGAATGGTAACTACTCTGTTTTGATGTCCAAAAACAGGGAAAGAGAAGGGAAAATGAGGAAGGAAAAAGGGAGTAAGGGCAGGAACTATCGGGGATGATGTAAGGAGTGGACGATGTGACCGCTGCCTAACGTCATGAGCGATGAGCCGGATAGATGCGACTCAAAGCTGCTGAAGGAAACATAGTTGGGAGAGAGAAGAAGAAGAGAGGAAGAAGAAGGAAAAGAAAAGAAAAGGAAAGTAAGGGAGGTAGAAGGGAAAGAGAAGAAGAAAAGAAAAGAAGTGAAAGGGAAGGACGGTGAGGGGGGGCAAGATGGGACGTGACCAGGACTGATGTTGCGGCTGCTGTAGCTACTATGCTACCTTACGCCTGGAAGGAAGGGCTAGACATGACAGGGTAGATGTTGAAGACCCAATTTGTTTTTTTAGGACTTCACAGTGGTAATCAAGCTGCTTTACACATAGCATCAGATTTAGTATTTCATGAACACACAAAATATATTGAGGTCGATTGTCACTTTGTTCGTGAAAAGCTATTGAACAAGGAAATTGATACATGTTATGTGAAGTCAGAAGACCAGCTTATTGATATATTCACTAAGTCACTTAGAGGGATTCGAATAAATTATATATGTAATAAGCTAGGAGCATATGATATATATGCTTCAGCTTGAGGAGGGATGTTAAGATAGTTAAACATCTATTAGTCAAGGACAATTTTGTAATTTTATATTTATGATATATATATATATATATTAGTGTGCTAGGGCTTCGTTATAACCTTAACACATAATTTTAACTTCAACAGTTAGAATAAACTTCTATCATTAAATAGACAAAATGATATTCCCACTTTGAATATAATGTATGTCCTTGATCCCAACATTTAACCAATTCAACAAGAAAAGGAGAATATAATTAAGTTCGGAAGAGAAGGTTGAAAGTGAGGAGGTAAAAAGGAAACATGCTAATGTAGAATTTGCATATAAGAGAAACATACTCCACATGTTATTAGAAGTTTTTATGATCTCTGCATGCCAATCAGTTCTTGTAGATATTTGGAAGGACTTTAAAGAAAGTATAACGGCAAAAGACAACATACAAATAAATCTCTCATTTTAAGTATTTTGAATTTAAAATGTTGGATAACATCCCTATTATATTCAAGTTCATGAATTATAAGTTATAGCCAATAGTCTTTGTAATTTGCATGTAACAAGTCCTAAGTTGCTTCAAGTGGGAGTAATTATTTCAAAATTGCCTTCTACTAAGAATGACTATAGGAAGAAGCTATCGTACATGGCCGAAGGTTTCACCATGCATGGAGAAGATTTTAAGGCACTTGCACATAGAGGAAGAGCATGAAAGCAATGATATCTTGAATTATCAAATAATTCTATAGTGAATTATGTTGGAGGCAATGAAAAAACAATCATAATGAAAAGAGAAAGGCCATGGAAATAGAAGACAAGAAGTCACGCGAGCACTACAATTGCAATAAGAAGGGCCATCATGCTAAGGAATGTATCATTTGCCAAAGAAAGCTAGAAAAGAATCCACGAGTGATGCTGCAAATTTAGTAGAAGAAAGTAAATTTGTTGCAATGCTTGTCGAGGAATTCAAGGAGCTACATATTGGTATAATAAATGGTTGGGCATGGCCACTATAGCCGAGTAACTGGTAGTAAGATTTGAGAGCAATAGCTCATGTTTGCTACAAACAACAACTATTCGAAAAACATGATGATGTGGAATCCATAAGAAAAAAAAAAATGATGATGTGGAAAGGGATTGCTTAATGGAAAATGGTAAGTCACCTAATGTAAGGATGGGGATAGTAGGTCCTCATTTTCCTTGTAGAAAGAAGCTTAGAGATGTAAATGTTTTGTTTGTACTGGAAAATGAAGAAAACTCTAGTTTTGTTAGTTTATTTTGTAAAAGAGGCTTCATCATTGCAATCGGATCGGACAAGTTTGTACTTATGAAAAGAGATTTATATGTGGGAAAGGATTATGTTTCTGATGAAATATTTTAACTTAATAAGGAAAACAATAAAGTAAATAATTCTCCGTTCACCTGGTTGACTCAAGATTTATGTGGCATGTTAAATTAGTACATGTAAATTCTAATATATATATATATATATCATGTAAAATTTATATGTTTTTTAATGCTCCGCTAAATTTATGAATTTTTTCTTTATGTTTTATTTAAAATTTTATAATTGTTCATATCTAAAGTCATGATGCTCAATTTGAGAGGTAATATCTCTTTTAAATATAAGTTATAATAAATGTAAACATAATAAATTTCAATAAATATGTATAATATTAAATAATGATAAAATCGGAGATGTGATAAGATTTGACAATTTGACTAAGTGTTAGTCTAAAACATTGAATTACAAGATTTGTGAACTTAATTGACTTTTCGCAAACTATTGATGTCCCATCGCAGAGGTGGAGTTGTCTTTTAGTTTTGATAATTATTTTCTTAGGTAATAGTTGGTTGTACAATTTTAACCGTATGATATTGGTTAAGATATCAAATACCATATTTAATATGTTAAATGGGAGTGAAACAAGTTAAAGTCTCTTAAGGGATATGACAAAGCTTAAAAGTCAAGTAAATCTTAGAAATGGTCAAATATCGTATCACTAAATAAAACAAAAATGTGTCTAAAAAATATCTTAAAATTACCCCTTTATCATCTAGAAGAGCATGCACTAAAGTTAGTGCAATGTATTATAATATACTTCTTGGTTGTCATTCTATTCCCCTTAAATTATATTGATTTGGTAATTAGGCATTACCTTGAAGTAAAATATTCAAATAAGGGTTCAAAAACAATATTTTTTTTTAATTTTAATAATGAGATTTAACTTTAAGCCCTTCTTTTGGAGTTGATGAAGCAAAACAGGCAAGTCTAGGGGTCAAGGTGGCTTGAGAACAAACGTTGAATAAGATAGCAAGCATAAAGAAACTATAGTTCTCAATACCTTAAGACTCCCGTAGCTAAAGGGAGTAAGAATTTATGATAAAGAAATTGAGAGTCGTATAGGTAGCATTTGGTTAGCATTGAAATTTGATACTGGACTAGACAAAATTTTTTATCCCTCGTTTGGTTGCCACACATGAAGGAAGTACTGGACTAAACACCAATTACATACTGGACAAAATCAGAAATTTTAGTACCGCATGTAATTCAGTACTAAAAATGCGATACTGGACTAAATGTAATTTTTTTGAAATTCGAATTTGCCCTTCATACTTACCTTGAATCCCTGCTGCACAGACGCCCCTTTCGTTCGTAGCAACCGTTTGGTTTTTCCTCTAGCGCCGCATGAGCTTCAACCGGTTGTGTTTTCCTCCGCTCCTTCACTGTTGCCCACCGTAGAATTAGCCGCAAGTTCACCCATCGCCATTGTGAAGCCCGAAGTCGCCATTAGGTACGTATGGTTCCATTTCTTCTCACATTGTTGCTTCCTTTTGAATGTTCCTCGCATGCTTATTCGTTGTGTCCGTCAACAAGTCCCCTAGTGCTTGCATGCTGTTCAAGATTTGTCGCTCGCTATCCATTGGGGGGGTGGGGGAAGCTTAAACATTGTTTTTGGGTTCGAATGCATGGTGCGCTTTAGGGGGTTTTTTGGTTTTAGGGTTCGAATGCATGCTTTATAATGGAGAAGAGTTGGTTAGGGTTCGATTGCATGGTTCTCTTTAGGGGGTTTATTGGTTAGGTTCGAATGCATGCTCAGTACACGGTTAAAGGCATGACCGTGTGTTAAGCTTAGAAAATCCACAAAAGCACACAAGGTTGAGTACACAGTTGAAGGCACGACCGTGTGTTAAGGTTGGAAAATCCACAGAAGCACGCACGGTTGAGTACACGGTTGAAGGCACGGGCGTGTGTTAATCTTGGAAAATCCACAAAAGCCTTCTCTAAGGCAAAATTGTCAAATTTACTATATTCAATCCATACTTTGCAATCCAAACACTGGACAGCACAAAAATCCTTGTCAAGTACTGAACAAACCAAACGTGGTACAAAAATATTTTTTGTCCAGTCTTTCTTTTTTAGTACTGTCAGTATCAGTAACCAAACGGTACCGCAAGTTATGAATTTGTACAATTTTATAATTTTATCCTTGCTCGATCCTCACCAATGAGGATTAGAAATAATATGATGCTATTGTCCCATTTTTTATTATTTTGAAAGGAGATCTTTTTTTTTTTTTCTAAACATCCACAAATCTAATCGTAATCTTATAATAATAACGAAAGATCTTTCTCGATAAATTGAATATTTTAAATGCATTTTTTAAAAGGATAATTTACTTTCCGTAATATTAATATACACTTAATGAAAAAGTAACTATGTTGAAAACCAAAAAATCTTCCTTTTTAATTTCTTAACAAAATACCCGAAACATTTCTTTGGTCATATGGATGTCAATCACAAGTACACAGGATCGATTGATTGAGATATCGTTGTATCGATTGAATTTGAACGTTTGAGGGCTCGTACAAGTGGCTCACGGTAGGAGCTTTGTTCTCACCTCTCTTGCACATGGCATTCCATTTGGGCCTTCGGGGCTTTAATTGTGATCTAGCAATTCCCAGCTTTCTCTCTTGAACCCGATCTAGTTCTTAAGGCAACACCTTCTTGGACCCATTGTCGGACGCGACGCTTTCATGACACTAGTTTACCGGCGGAAGCTTTTATGACACTTCACGGGTTCCTTTCTGAAAGCAACTAATTAGTTGCATGGTGTCAGAAAATTTTATTATAGTGTTAAGCTACATGTCAGATATTATTGTTCCAACCGAATTGAATTCACACATTACGATCCACTCGGCTGGATTTTTTATTTATATCATGTATGAAATATCTCATATATTACTTACGATAACAATATGAATACTTACAAGAGCAAATAGAAAAGTAACTATAAATGGAAATAGTACCCCTCCAAATTAAGAGATCCATTGGAACTAAGTACCACTCTCTTCCTCCTCCTTAAATTTTCAGTATTCATAATTTTAGATTATAGCTCCGTTATAGCAATTAAGTATTTGTGAATGTTTTGTTGCAAACTAGACAAAAGTGCTACCAAACAATTGAGAAATCTAAGTTGTAATGAATTAAGACTGACTATGAGAAACGAGATCAATAATAAAACTAATTATGTAATTAAGGGTGGTAATACAAAATTAAGAGAAACTACAAGAATTAGAGTTGATGACAAAAGAAAGGATACATATATAAATACATGGTACATAAGAGTAACTAATACATAAAAACAAAATATCGATACTTAAAATAGTTAACTTATAGATAAGAGGTTGAGAGATATGAATTGGTAATGATTGGATTGACTAAGGAGGTTTGCTACCACTAAATTGACCTTATCGTGGTATCACCATTATAGGTAATTGGCTAGCATTTTAAGTTGCCAACTATTATCCATGCATATTGAGGATAATTACGGATGAGAGGATTAATATTTAAGATTAAGTTTAAATGAGTTATTCAACTTTCAAGTTATTAAAATAAAAAATTAATATTATAATAAATAATTCAAATAAAAATTTTATTATATTATTATAATATCGTTAAATTATATTAACGTAATGTATTTACAAAATAGTGGTAAAATACTTTACTTGAACTATTTAGTATAATATTAATTTTTTATTTTAATTATTTAAAAATTCGATTTTCTATTTTAACTACTTAATATAATGTTAGTTCTCTATTTTCATCGCTTTAAAATTTGATCATATATTTATATTTGATCCAAACCGTTAATCTCTAATTTTTCCTTGCGAAATGATTTAAAAGTTAAAACCTTTTGAAATCAATATAAAATGTGTTTTAATAATGAAGTGCTGAAGATTTTCTCGTCATTTTTTGCTTATGCCACGTATGAATTACTCGTTGATTCAATGTAGTGATCTCGTCGGACTAATTAGGACATGGACTATCATAAATCCCGTTATTGATGGTGCTTATGCTTACCATTGAGGTCCATAGCCACTGAAACAGGTGGGGCGTGGAGTCCATGGACTGGTCCTCGGGGTTAGTTGTGGCTCAACTGACCGAAATGATTGTGATTTACGTTTCAAGTGCCAATACCATTTATGTAGATAAGTGAGTTATTAACTAATGGACTTATGACTGATGTTCGATGGAGAAATTCAAAGAGAACTACTAAAGGAATATGGAAATCACATGAAAGACATCTTAATTAGCAAAATGGTCATATATGGGATCACAAAATAGTTTAAATATTCACTTTTAAAAACAAAAAAAAAAAGAGTTAAGTATATATAAAGAAAGCCCATGTTGGTATCTTTGCAAACCCAAGTCCAAATTTACTTATTTTTAAGACAAGCAGTGCTGGAAAAGAAATTTTGTTAATTGAAAAACTAAAACTGCGTCTCTACTTTTATCAATGCATCTTAGACTTATGATGGAGGTATGTATTTACTTTTAATTTCATCACCTTATGGTATCTTTTTGTTTGAGCAAGAAAAGGTAAAACAAAAACTACAAAAAGACAAACCAAAAGAAAAGTAGTTCGTGAAAGCAAACAATGTGAGCAGCATAAGAATAGAAATTAGTTAATGATAAAGAAACGAATGATAAACCAATAACTTAAAAATCTCATAAGTCATATCAGATCATGATATATATACATCACTCCCTAAGGTCATCGGGATATAACAGCTCCACCATATATTCTAGTTAAAATATACAAAGTTGTAAAGTCCTCCGTACAAAAATCCATATATATATATATAACATATAAATACTTCGGATTGTCTAAAAAAATGAGTAACTCACAACAATCATCTTAAGATTTACACTCGAACTAGTTGCGATAATTCTTAAGATAATACAAAGCTAAGATTCTATCTCGATAAATCGAAGCTATAACTAAACTAAGTCCATCCAAGTAGCTAGAATCATTGAACTTACTACCTTCACACCTCTCTCGAAGTTGGTATAGTCATAAATTTCTTCTGAAACATTTATGCCCCATTAAAAGCGCCATAAAACCCAGCAAGCTGTAAGTGCTATCACATGCATTAACCCCATGCGGAACAGGATACGGATATATGTAACAGACAATGATACACAGCATTCACAGCTTCCAATTTATTTATCTTATATTCAGGTATACAGAAGCAAACGCAGTGAATATGGGTCCAAGACTACGAGTCAATTCCTCTCATACTAACTATATGAGTACATGAATCCATAATGTTTTTCAATGCTATGCATATAATGCCGAGCAAGTTATCAAATATATGTTATGAGCAATCGCATGAGTATAATATTGTATGTAGTTTTTTGATAACCAATATAAAGTAAAAAATATAACTTTTCCTTAACTAGGGTCAAGGATTATGCACCTCCCATTGATTCTTGGGTCATCTAAAGGTATACACTTGAGTCTTCAGCGTGGTCAATTTAACATAAACTAAATAACGACGAATTTGGCTACATTAAAAGGGTGACACTCCCTACATTACTTAGGTCACAAATGGCAGAACAAGGTTAAGATCAGCCTTTCAGTGCTACCATCCAGAGCTACTAACCTTGTGAGGCTATAAGTAATTATGCTTGGATATATAAGCTAAAGTTCAAACAAAAATAACTAGTTAAATAATAAAATAAGAGTAAAGAGAGAGAGAGTTACACCAAAATGTCTACAGGTTTGGCTTTGTGCCTACATCTTCTCTATTAGCATTACTAGTTTCAACCGCAAAGAATCCACTAATAATCTAAACAAGAGTATAAAAAGATTCTATGATTGTGACAACTCCACTAAACTTAGTAGATGCTATCACTATTATGAACACATGGTTTCTCTTAGGTTCTCCTAACTCTCAGCAACCTAACCTTAATAGCATACACCTACTACTCCTTCACTTCCCTACATTGAGTTTGTGAAAAACATACACGGATACAACAAATTGTACCCTCAACACTTGTAAGGACCCCAAACTTGAGACGAGTACAACTAGCCACGTATCCTCATTAGGTGAAGACATGCGAAGGCTTAGATACTACAAATGTCTAAATTTTATATTCATATCATCATAATGATAAATAAAATCATTTGCTACATACAAGAGGTTAGAAATAATTTCTATCCTTAGAAATACATAATAAACATTCTCCTCAAATTATTATAGCGGAAGTGTATAACACTCAAATACAATAGAAATCTCAAATTAACTTAACAAGTCATCCAATATTGTCTTTCCTTATTATGGTTACTAATAATCATAGTAGATATATTCTACGTTTTCCTCATTATTTTGATTCATCTCCACAATAGTCTCATTATACTCTATAATTTTTCCTTGTGGTACTTACAATTAAAAAGGTTTTACAAGGGGTGAGTTAATGCCCAGCACGATGTATACCTACACACATATACCCAAGCCATAACAAAAACAACAACACATACATAATGCAATGTGATATTCATACATAAGTTATTTATCTTTCACATCATGAAATCCAGCATGCAATTCTCATTAACATATTAACATACAACCTTATACACATCCACACAATCCTTTCCTAAGCAAATACATATAATTATATATACAACAAAGGGTATTCTCCTTTGTTAATGAGTCTGTTTTATATATAATAATAATAATATATATGCGATAGTGAGTACTCTCTACTGTCTATAACTCAATGAGTCCTTTCACATCTTGCACAATAATCCTTCCACATTCACACTCAAACATCTTTTCACATATTACCCGGATCGTTTTGATACACGACTCCACTAGGGACAATATTATATACCGATCACTGGGATGTTACCCTAAGAACATGGACCCACACTTAGTTTCTCAAACCTAGCAAATCACAATTACATACACAATCAATCATATTCTTTTACAATATCATTTAATCCACACATAATTTTTAACTTAACAAACACAAGAAACATTCATGATATAGACATACCTTAATCTCCAACAGTTGATTCCTTACACTTCTATAGTCTCACAGGTCTTCCAAACCTATACACATTCCTAATTACATATTCTTAAGATTTCATTTCAATGAAGTACAATGGAATAGGAAGTGTTTTGACTTAATACAGCTATATAGAAGGTTGTGTAAAGGGACACGAGGTAGTACATAGCCATGCTAGAGGTCATATACCTTTTTGTATGTTTTTGGTTTCTAGCATGCTCAAGTATATAGTTATGTATTTGGTTATGTACTTCAGCACGGTTGAGTGCACGGTTGTGTATAGTGGTTGTGTACCTATTTGTAAATTTTTCCAATTTGACACGACCTAAAACATGGGCATGTTGGTGATCGTGTATCTTCTTGTATACACTCATAATTTAGCATAGGCAGGTATACAGGTGTGTACCTAGCCGTGTAGGTCACTGTTCATCTCGAATTCCATTCTCAATTCACAAAATGTTCAAATCTTTCAAACCCTAATTCAAAGTTAACACTTATTAACCTAATTATGCATTATTTTTCATAGAAAATACTAATTAGGGTTAGTCTAATGACTTACCAATTCAAATCATTCTAATGCTTGAATTCCTATCTTAAGCCTTCCATCGCACAATTCGCTCTATAAGGAAATTCTAAAGGGTTAATTTCTAATTCATGCTATACGTCACATGAGCAACAATCTTTTGGTATTGATTGGTTTACTCACCTTGATCTAATAGGCGAATTGCAAACGTAGTTATCTCCTTTTCTCTTAGGTTTCTGAAAAGAGCGCTTAAGGTTCTAAATGGTGCAAATGAAGGAAAAAGGGTTAAGCTATGGTATCTTGAGCTATGTATACCTCATGGTCAAATTACCAAACTGCCTCCACTTCTTTAAGTTAATTACTCCATTAACCTTGTCTTAATTTTATAAAAAAATATAATTACCTATAAATATATAATAATTATTAAAACGAGTATTTACAACACTTTTACTTGAAAGCACTAGAGGATATTTCCAACTAGTAGCTTACTAGTAAAGGGAGTATGATATTGAAAGCTCAATTTTCAAATGGATACTTCTTGCTAGCAATACTTAGCCATGTATGTAACATGTATATGTTCCAAAGGTTTGTGATCTTCTATTTACATGGTTGAGCTCCACATCTTTATTTAGAAATAAATTCTTATATTCAACGGTAAAAATAAATTTATAAATCATTCTCTTTAAATTCAAAAACATTTAATAGCTAAAATAAATATGGTAGAATAGGTTAGTGAAAACTATGTTTAAAATGTAAACCAAATCCTCTTTCCATTTTTATCAAATCTATTTCCTTTGATGAGATTTATCCATAAAACAATTTCGAAAAATGTTTGCTAATAATAGAAAAAATGCCAACTACTATAGACCAACTATTTTAGCCAAAATCCTCTTTTATTTTTTATTTTTATAAAACTTTGTACCTTGAAAAATAACTTTGTCAATTTTTTACAATTCAATAGATAAGATCTTTATTAAACTTTATTATTTAAAAAATATTTTATCATTAAATTAACAAAGAATATTCCTTTGAATTCTTATTGTAAGTGTATTACCCAAATACACTTAGTTGATGACTACTTAGTCTTGGAATCCATTTCTGCCGAATTCTCCTATTAACTCTTCACCGAAAACCTGCAATCAACTTGAAAACTCATAGTAATATGTGTACTTCATCAAAAACCAAGTAATCTATACCTTGTAACATGTAAGAGTTTGTGTAACGTATGTCCAAATTTCAATCGAAACTTGAATAAGTAATTAGTCCAACTTAACATGACCAACTAATATATCATTGGCATACCATATGAAACATTATAATATCTTAAATCTTAACCAGTAATTAAATCTCAATCAAAGTTCATATAATTACAAGGAAAACAATTCCCATTTGCAAACCTAAATCCATATTGTGTGTATTTAATCTAAAATAATAAAAAACATCCTTAATAGACAAATTTCACAATTAGGAAAATAGTCAAAACCAAGGTTAAAAATAATTATATTTTGTATTTTATTTTGAAGTGTATCAAACCCTCATTTAGATGGCTCTTTGGGCCATTTAGACGCCTAATAAAAAGATTAGGTCATCTGGACACCCTCTTGAGCCACTTGAATGCCTCAATGGAATAAAATAGGATCAAAGAGTGTGCAAAGATCATTTGGATGTTTTTGCCTAAGTGCCCTCATTGTTGCACAATACAACAATTCAACAACATAAAATCAGTGTATACCTTTAACCATTCCATTCAAATCTCATATGCAAATATCAATAAGCTACCTCTATATCAAGTATCACTTAAATCTATTTTTTAACTTCAAATATTACTACAATCTAGTATTTAACAAACATATTCGATGTAATAGATCATAGAGTTATCCCTCACCTTGGTCGCGTGTGTCTAGTTGTAATAATCTTCAAGGAGTATACACACTAAGACCAAAGTCACTTAAAAAAGCAATAGCCTAGAGTCAAAATCATTTATGGCACTTCATAATGCTCTCAATTAATTTCACATTTCACTTTTCATTCCAACTCCTACTTCTAACTTTTAAAGCACGTATTCCACTCATTTTAAGCTCATTTTTTATGCATAATGTGTTGTTTAGATCATTATATATAATATGAAATAGAAATTTTAAGTATTTAAAATGGTAGGAATCTTACTTTATGAAACATTAAAGAATATTCAAATTTATTTATGTGAAGTCTTAAAATATGCACATCTTACATGCTTTTAATCCATTTTCAATGTATTATACATCATTTTAATCATTATTAATGTACTATAATTATATGATATAAAACAGAGGATCTAAGGGCATTAAGAGGAGGGGGGAGGGGTGAAAATCATAATTTGTTGGTCTCTCACTACTGAATGTGTATATTGTTAAACAGTTGATTCTAAATTGCCAGCTATACTTAATTTAGTTTGACTGTGTTTTAGTTTAATTACATTTAGATTTTTTTTTCCATAATACTCTTCTTCATTTTCTAATTGTTAGTTTAGTCAAAGTACGTTGATTTAGTGACTAGAATTTTTGCTTTTTTTTTATGGTTTCAATTATATTGTAAGCCTTTTTTAAAAAGGCACTATTGTTCATGAATAATAAATTTGAACAAATACAACATGTTGAGTGCTTTGCTACACTTTTATTTTTTCCACATATTTTCAACCTACTGCATAACATTACTTTGCTACTAGTACTCTGTAATCAACTACTGAAATTACTTTTCTACAAGCATATGATTTATAGCAATACATTACATTGTAGCATTCTTCTATTCTTGTCTCAATTTCCCACCATTTATGGTATTAAAGCCAAGTTCATTTATAGCTAGGCAAACAACTCATGGCAACTAATGGCAACAATGTGAGCATTTCTCAACCAACAATTGCAATCTTTAAAGGGGAACACTCTAAATTTCAAAGTATCAAGATGAAGAAATTATTCAAGTCTCAAGATTTATGGGACTTAATTAGGAAGGGGTATCCTGATTCAGATGAAGAAGCCAAGTTGAAAGAGAATAAGAAAAAAGATTCTAAAGAATTATTCTTCATTCAACAAGTAGTTCATGAGTCGGATCTTTTTTTCAAGAATTGTAACAACATCTACAACTAGAGAAGCTTGAAGAACATTACCGATAGCTTTCCAAAGTTCCTTGAAGGTGATCACAATGAAACTTTAGCCTCTTCACCATAATTTTGAAACTTTGCATATGAAAAGTGGAGAATCAATGAAAGATTTTCTACCTCAAGTAGATGTGATTGTCAATCAAATGAGATCTTATGCATAAGAGGTTTCTAATTGAACCATAGTCGCAAAAATTCTATGGAGCTTATCTCTAAAGTTTGATCATGTGATTGCAGTTATTGAAGAGTCTAATGAGTTTAGTACATACTCATTTGATGAATTGATGAGATCATTGCAATCTCATGAGGCAATATTGAATAGGCAAGAAGAGAAGAGCAAAGGAAAAAGTATCAATTACAATGACAACAGTAGATAGGTAATAAAAATAGTGTTTAGTGTCACTATTACAAGAGTTTTGGGCTTTATATAAAAGTTGATAGTTGGAAAAAGGAAAAAGTAAGCAAGTTATATAAAACAAGAGGAGGAGGAACACAAGCCACTAATGGTTTATTATGAGGACATAACAAATTCAAACAATTTTTGGTTTTTGGATCGTTTGCTCTAATCACATGACCAAAGTAAAATCACTATTTAAGGAGCTTAGTGATTCATACAAGATAAAAGTGAGGCTTAGTGATGATAAACAATTGCAAGTAGAAAGCAAAGGAGCAGTTACTATCAATAATGGTCATGGTAACATAAAGCTTCTTTACAATATCTATTTTTTTCCTGACTTATCTAAAAACTTGTTGTGTATTGAGCAATTCATGGTTAATGGATATTCTATTTTGTTTGACGATGCTTCTTGTGTGATTACAGGTAAAAATTCAAACTAGATTATAGTTGATGTTTGTAGGGCACCAAATAAATTATTTCCACTTTAAATTTTTGGTATGGAAAAGCCAGCACTTGTTGTCAAAGAAAGTAATGAGTCTAGTTTGTGACATTTACTGTATGGGTATTTGAATGTAAATGGTTTGAAATTGTCTCTTCAAAAGGAAATGGTCTTTGGGTTGCCAGAAATCTAGTCTTTAGATATTTGTGAGGGGTGCATAGATGGAAAACAATGTAAAAAACCATTTCCTACAAGTAGCCTAGAAGGGCATCTTCTATTCTTGAAATTATACTTGCTGATTTGTGCAATTCTATGCAAACAAAATTGTTTTGTTAGACTAGACACTCCTTGTTATTTATAAATGATTATAGTCATATGAGTCAGGTTTACTTTCTCCAATTCTAGCTAGAAACATTTTAAGCCTTCATGAAATTCAAAGCACTTGTGGAGGAGCAAAGTGGAAGGTGCATTAAGACGCTTCGAATTGATAGAGGTAGTGAATTATTATCTCATGAATTTATTTAGTTATGTAAAGAGTAAGGGATACATAAAGAGTTGATTGCCCTAAACACACCAAAGCAAAATGGCATTGCTGAACAAAAGAACTAAATGATTATAGAGATGGCAAGAAGTTTGTTAAAGGTTAAGAAATTGCAAAATGTCTACTTATTGAATATATCACCAACAAAGGTTGTTCAAAACCAAACATCATACAAAGCAAGGAGTGAGGGAAAATCTTAGGTAAGACATTTGCAAGTTTTTTTCAAGATTGCTTTTACTTTAAATGATTCACACAATCATAGCAAACTTGATGATAAATCAATGAAATATATTTTTTTTAGTTATCGCTCTCAATAAAATGCATATAGGCTATATAATCTAATTAGTGGCAAAGTGATTATCAGCAAAAATGCTATTTTCAAAGAAGTAAGTTGGAATTGGCATGAAACTTCAAATGGTGTAGTTTCAATTGAAAATAAAGATAAAAAGATTAAGGCACAACAACCTTCTTATTGAAGTTCATCTCCCTCATCTTCACCAAATTCATCATCTTCAAGTATAAGTAGTGAAAGCATATTTGAAGATGAAACTCCTCTAAGAAAATTCAAATCATTAGCTAAAATTTATGAGACTTCACAAGCTTTATTTTTACTAATATTTTTGAAAAAGCAATGGAGAAAGAAAAATGGTGTAATGGAATGAAAGAAGTGTTTGCTGCAATTCAAAAAAATAAAACGCGAGAATCAATGGATCTTCCTAAAGATAAGAAAGCCATTGGACTTAAATGGATTTTTAGAATAAAGTATGCAGATGGCAACATAAATAAGCACAAAGTGTGGCTTATGGTGAAAGGCTATTCACAGCAATAAGGTATAGATTATGATAACACATTTTCTCTAGTTGCTTGACTTAAAATGGTAAGAACCATTTTGACATTAGCAACACAACTACAATAGCCAATATATCACTTTGATGTTAAACCAGTGTTTTTAAATGGTGATACACAAAAAGAAGTAGATGTCACATAACCTAAAGGATTTGTTGTTGGAGGCAAAGAAGAGATGGTATACAAATTGTGGGCATTATACAACAAAATAGACTCTTACTTTCTTGATAATAGCTTTGAAAGAAGTAAGCATGAGCCCAAACTTTATGTGAAGAGACATAGTAAAAATGATCTTCCCATTGTTTTCCTTTATGTGGATGATATGATCTATATGAGTTCTTCTTCTTCTCTAAATAATGAATTTAAAGTTTGCTCTAAAAAAAATAAAATAAAAATGTCAAATTTAGGAGAGCTGCACTATTTTCTTGGCCTTAAAATGAAGCGAATTGATGATTGCATCTTTGTATCACAAAAGAAATATGCCATTGATTTACTTAAGAGGTGTAACGTGTTAAATTGTTAAATTGCAGCCAACACTAATGAATTTAAATGAGAGGTTTTAGGTTAAGTATGGTGCTAAGTAAGCAAATGCAAGAAATTTCAAAGGGTTAGTTGGAGACTTAATTTACTTGTTTCATATGTGACTTAATATTTATGCAACATCTTTTGAAGCATCATTTTAGGATGCAAAAACAGTGTTACATTATGTTGATGAAACAATTGATTTAGGACTTTAGTATAGTCATGTTCCTTAGTTCAAATTGGTAGGTTACACTGATAGTGATTGAGCTAGGCATTTGGAGGATCTAAGGAATACTTCTAGTTGTGTTTTTAAGCTTAGGTCAGCAACAATATGTTGGAGTTCAAAGAAGCAAGCAATAGCTACATTGTCTTAATCTAAAACCAAATATAATGCAGTAACTTTGTTAACATGGCAAGCTATTTGACTAAAGAAGAATTCTTGCCAACATTAGTCAAAAACAAAAAGGAACAATTGAAATTTACTTTGACAATAAGTCTACAATTGCTATGTAAAAAAAGCCAACCTATCGTAGAAGAACCAAACATATCAAAACTCTCATTTTGTTTGCAATCTTGTGCCAAATAGATCAATCATTTTCAAATGAGTAGGTGACAAACATTTTGATAGAGTCTCTCTAGCATGACAAGCAGGTATATTTCAGAAATCAACTTAGTGTTGGCAATTTTGAACCAAAGGGGAGTATTGAAAAGTTGATTTTAAATTACTAGTTGTAGGTGACTTTGTTTTGGTCTAGTTATACTTAGATTTTTATTTCCCCCATACTCTCATTGATCTTATGGTTATTAGTTTATTTAAAGCACATTAATTTAGTGCTTAGAATTTCTACTTATTTGATAGTTTCAGTTATATTGTAAGCCTTTTTTAAAAAATGCACTATTAGTTCATAAATACAGACTTATACAAGTACAGCACATTAAGTGCTTTGCAGCAATTTTTTTTCTACATTTTTTCATCCTATTGCTTAACATTACTCTATTGCTAATAATTTATAATCAATTACTAAAATCTATAAGTTTTTTATCTATAGCAATACATTACATTGTTGCATTTTTCTATTTTTGTCTCAATTTCCCAACATATATATGTATGTATGTGTGTTTGTGTGTTCAAGCAATTTTTCTCATAGTATTCTTGATTCCAAGTGTTGTTATCTTGTTTTAGGTATGCTATAATCTAACAATCATGTTTCATAAACTAAATAATCAAGTTATATTAGATTAAACACAAGAAAATTCACAATTTTCAAATAAATGAAAACTTTGCACCATTTAACTTGAAACTAGTGTTTTGATGATTTTTTAAGTGAAGATTTCCTACTTATATAATGGAGTTAGGGTCATTAGGGGGTGGGGTGGGGTGGTGGTGGTCGATGGTGTACTTAGGGATAAAAGTAGATATACGTTGTGGTAGTGGTGTGTGATATAGTGGTAGTTTTTTTGGTTCAATGTAAGTGGTGTTAGTTGTTTTTCCACTTATAAGAGGAAAAAAGAAAATTTAAGTGTTGGAATGCAATCTAAAGCATTGACTTTGGACATGATATCCAATCACATGTTGGTGGCTCCGAGTTAATGATCATGTTAGCATAATGGAGGGTGTAAAGGTGTGTAAGGTGGTGGCTTGAGTTGCTAGATTGGGTAAGTGAAATGAGAGGTTCAACAGGTTAATGCTACAAAAAGAGTTGGAATGAAGAAGAAGAAATGGAAATGACAATTGATGGTTTTAGTATATATGAGAAGAGAGAGAGCGTGCATGGGAAAGAGAAGGAGATGTCAAAAAGAGAAGAATAAGAAGGGGTCAATGTGGAAGGGAGAGATAATTGATTGGGCTAAAAATTAAGGGATTTTAGGAATAGGGTGGACATATCCAAAGGTTGGACATAGTCTTGTCTATTTTGACCCTTTTATTATTATTATTATTATTATTATTCAATGATCAATACATATTTTTAACAAGTATACTTTCTATTGTGTTTTTAATGAAATTTTACAAGTGGCTTAGCATAAATATGTATTGGAAAAATTATTTTTATGACATTTAGTATAATATATAATTTTGGAAGAAAAAGGCATATCTTTTTATACATTTTTTAAATAGTTGTAACTTTTACACAATTTAATATAAACAATATAATCCTTCACTTGAAATAATATATTCTTTGAATAGTTATAACTCTTATATAATTTGATGTAAAACAACACAACATTTCGTATCAAATGATATTTTACTTTTATATTTTGAAAGATAATAACTATTTTTGGATGGCATATAATTTTATTCCAAATCATCTAGTAGTTACATAATATATCATAAACATATATAATTAATATGTTAAAAATTTATTATTAATACCATTTAGTATACTTTAAATCAAAACCTGCACATGGAAGAGGGTTTTAACTAGTTCAAAATATATTTTTAAATACCAATGCTTGTTTAATATATTTGCTCTTAAGGCCTTAAAATTTCAAAAATTCCAAATTTAAAAACTATATCATATTTTTATGATTCTTTCAAGTTTTTTTTTTTGTTTATTATTTAGTACTCTTATATTAGTTCTTTATATGTGTATTGTCTTATTAATAGCTACGACTTAAAAATTTAAAATTTTATAATCTTAAAATCTTAGGACTTCGCATTTATGGTATGAGTGGCAATGGTAGGGGAAAACGCACAAGTGTTTCTACTTTTGAATTCGAGCAATTTAGTATTTAAAATTTCACTCTTTTGTAACTTAGTATCTAATAGAAATACTAAATTATACTTTGTTTTAAAATGCATACGCTAAATTGCAAAAAAAAAAAATTAAATTAAAATCTACGTACTAAATTATTTAAATCCAAAAGTACATACATGACATTTGCCTCTATCCCCACAATGGCAACATTCTACAATCACACCAACATATAAAAACCAACAACAACATATATTTTCAGGTAGAGTTGTGCAAAATAGGTTATAACCTATGAGTTAGCCTGTTTAACTCGCTTAAAAAATGAGTTAGAGTTAAATTTTTTAATCCATTTAAAAGTATCGAACAAGCTTAGCCTATTTAACCTATGAGTTAAAGTAGGTTAACCTGTTTAACTAGTAGGCTAACCCACCAACCTAAAGAAAAAAAATCAATATAATTTATCCTAACCGTATATCACATTTACAACATAATACTAAGTCACTAATTTACTCTGCTTTTAAATTAAATATAATAAACTACAAAACCTAAGCTATATATCATTATTCATCACCATCTTCCTCAATCTTCTTTGTTACTTTTTTAACTTAGTCCTTCAATCTATCTCATTGGTTTCATCTCTCAATCCTTCCATTATTTTACAATATCCATATTATAAAAACGTTACAATTATAATATCCATATTGTGGTATAAAATATCAAGTCAATTCATCATACTACTATATAAACAATACAAAGTCATTACAGACTTTATATTTTATACAATTTTAAATGAAAAAAATAAAATCTATGATTTATAGGTTATAGGTTAGCCCTTATAACTCACTAAAACATATAAATAGGTTAAAGAGGTCATATTAGCCCATTTAACCCACCAAAACATATAAATTGATTAAATAGGGAACTTTGGTGTGTTAGTCTATTTAGCTCACTAACCCATGTAGATTGGGTTAGAATCAATAAATTCTGATCAATTTATTTAATGGGTTGTCATAGGTTAATCCATTTAACCCGTGAGCCAAAATAACTCAGGTCAGATTGATCCGTTTAATCTACTTATAAAGCTTTAATTTCAAGTTTAAAGAACCATCAAGACCTTGGCTCTCAAAAACATAATAAGAGAACCACCTAAAAAATAAACAAAAATTGTTCTTTTCTATCTCAGAATATCCTACTCTTTGATAGCCCAAAGCCCTCTAACAGGATTGCAATTAGTTTGTGTTTTTATGCTACTTTACACACAATTATTAGCCTTTACTCACTTAGACGAAGCCTAGCATTGTCCAATCGAAATGTCCCCTGTATCAAGACCCCTTGCTAGATGATTTCAACTTGATGAATCCAAAAGAGTTGAACAAAGTCACCTCTCTAAAGTATCATGAAGTTATTGCTTGCGTTTCGCGAATTGAAGAGGACCTCTGTTCGAACACAGTCCTTCTCTTAAAGCACACATGATTTGAGTAATTCAATCAGATGAAGTTACACTTGTTTTACCCAAAGCTAACCAAATATTGTGCTCATGCATATGATATAAGTAGTCCCCTCTGTACCAAATCCTAACTAGCTTATTTTAATAACATTAAAATCATTTGGAAGAGCGTATTAAATAGCTTAGTGTAGTCATTTGTTCTTAGAAATTAATTCAAAACAATTTTGAAATTACCAACGCTCAATGGGAGTTTGGGTTAAATCTCTAACTAGGTTCGTTGATGCTTAAGGGAGATTAATCAATATTTTAGTGCTTGATTGAAATCCAAAAATTTTCCATTTTTAACTTACTTTTTGAATTGTAAATTCATATCAACTGAACCAAGTACGAAATTATGAATCTCATTTATTTATTTACTATTAAAAAAATTCGTTATTTATAGAACTAGTTAGCGTTGGATCAAAACATCTTTATTAATCACAACATAGATACAATTGGAAGTGGGTGAGACCGTGAGAGCCATAGCTATTTCCTTATTAAAAAGCTTTTGAAAACTCATTAAATGCCAAAGTACATGTGATTCTCAAATCTAACATCATATGGATCTATCTTTCATCACGTAAAATCCTCAGATGCTCTTTCTTTCTTCTCATTTTGGCTCCACGTGACTCTTTCTTTTCTCTTTTAAGGACACTCGGAGTGAAACTAGACGTCTTTCACACTGCATATAATTCATATCTCTTGCTTTCACTTTCTTTCTTTCATGAAAAATGATTTGCCTTAATGAAAGCATAGAAGTGGGAGAAGACATAAATCATGGTCCGTGATGGTCTATACACAGAAAGCTATATATGGAATGTGTATTTTTGATGGGGTCGACCACGGGCAACCCTCACATGAGCACTTACTGTTGTCTCTCATGGACACATGTATGAATGTTAATCCCGTTGTTAATGATTTGTTTTTCTCTTTATTCTTTCTCTTTTCGACTATGGAACAAATCTTTTAGACATAAACATGTCTACTACATTTTTATCCTATGTTTTGATGCAATGAAACGACGTCTGATAAGATAAAGGGACATTCACATGAGCTCTTTCCTTTTCTTTTCTTTTCTTTTTTTTTCTTCTTTTTAACATTCATGTGAGTTAAATGGCATGCAATAGATTATATACACAATGAAACACCCCAAAGTTGAAAACATTAAATAATAAAAATAAAGTTATTTTATTAAAATAAATAAGAAAAGCACATGTTTAGTGACAAATGTTACATCACAAAAGAATTTAAAAGTATTTAGCCAATAAATTGTTTTTGTTGGTTTTAAATGTACATATCCCAAGAGTACTATGGTGGTTATGGATTAGTAGCTATTAGGGTTGGGTTGGATAAAAAAAAAAAATTGATGAATAGTGAATCAAACCAAATCAAACTAAATCAATCATATTCAATTTGAACAATCTTTCTAGGTTTGAAAAAACTAAGGATTAAACCAAATCGTTTTCTTTTAAGTTTGAAAAAATTACGAATTGAACTTAACCATAAGAAGTAAAAAATAATAAATAAATAAAAGCGATGAAAATCTAGAGAATATATAACAAAAAAAGAAAAGAAAATTTTATGTCGCTTATTCATTTCCTCTCTAATTAGATTTTCATCAAGTAAATCATTACTTTTTATTTTATATTTTTATTTATTAATTGATATAGAAATCAAAATTATATAGAGAAAGACAATAAAACGTCTTTAAACATTTTAAATGAGAATTGAAGTTGTGAGTGATGCCCAAAAAATGATAATAATTAATTTTTCTTTTACATCAAGTATAACTTTTCATTATTTTTTATCTATATATATATATATATATATATAAAATAACCATGTGTAATAATAGTTCGAACTATGAATTAAATCGGATTGAACCGTTTTTTTTTTTTTAATTTGAAAGAAGTATGAATTGAACCATAAAGTTAAATTTAATTTTAAAAATTATAATATATTATTCGGTTTGATTAAAGTAACAAATCTTATTCAACGAATTGTGCCTACCCACAGCATCTATAGCATCCTACAAGGCTACCACCATTCATGATCATATTATGTTTAAATTAGGCATTAAATCATCACATTTGAGTAGTTAAGTTATTGAGTTGATCGCTATAATATAGGTTAATATTCTAATCACATTAGTGAAATCAATCACCTTTATGAATGGTTATGATAGGTCACGGATGGATATAATAAATCGGTAGTATTGATCATCAATACTAGTGGTCAACTTGGAATGGGACAACTTATTTGATGGAATCGGCGGACCCTCTCACCTGAGTAAGTTAAACGCAATGGCTTTGACAAAGCAGTACAAGGCTTGCTATTGTTTCATGGAGATGTGTGTTTCTTTTTATTATATTTATCATGTACGGCCAAAGATGTGACTTTTATTGTTAATTCCTTTCTAGATATGACCTTATTATGTACGTGTACAGTGATTTCTTTTCTGGAATTGCGGTATTTGTAATCAATCAAGTTTCAATTTTTGGTGCAAATTCTTTTATTGGTAAGATGGTGTTTGAATTTAAGAGCTCTTTATATAAACGACGTTTAAGGTTTAGTTTTTCTTTCTTTTTTTGTTTTTTGGATAAATTAAAAAAATAACCTATGTTTTTTTTGTTATTTATAAAAAAATAACCCATATTATTTAATTTTATATTAATAATAAATAATGACATATGTTGATATTCTATTGATTGCTCACTAGTTTTATTTTTCTTTAATTTTTTTCATTTCCCCCTTTTTTTGGTTTTTGTACAATTTTTTTCATATTTTTATTAATTATATAATATACTAATATAAATTTAATTAATTAATTATTAACCAATAGAATATTGATGTCTATTATTATTTATTATTAATATAAAATTAGGAAACCAAAGGTCATCTCTTTATATATATATATAATATATATATATATATATATATAGATAACCTTTTTACTAATGATTTAAAACACAACTTATCTTTTTATAATTTACTCTCCCCAACCTTCAAGATCAAAGACTTGATTTTTGTCGAAAGATGCCTTTGATCTAGTTGTGATTATATATTGCGTTTAATTTGACATTTAAAATTGGACATCTTCAACTTAATCATATAGAATTAACCACATAGAACAAGGAAAAATAATAATTAATTTGAAGCAAACCTTGTTCCGAGAGCAAAAGAAAATTATAGAAGCTCTCGTTTTTGGTGTTAGATTTGGACCGTGGACTAAGTTAATGTATCCATCTTTCCAATTTTTATTGGGTTTTGTATATGCATGTTTATCATGACTTGCTGGAGTCAGTGCAAAGCCTAAGACCTTACGAAGAACTCATTTAAAGACAAATGATAGTGTATCTAGGAAAGTAACTTTTAGGTAGATAGAAATTATAACGACTTTTCTATGTAATTACATTCAAAGGGTGTGCAATTTGTATGTGGAGTAGGCTAGTTTAGAACATGTGAAGAGACAAAATATACCAAAGTAAAACCTTAGTTGCGGATGGACTCCTCCAAACAAAAATGTGTTAAAGATAAATTGTGATGTTGTTGTTGATATGCAAACAAATAAAGCCGAGTCAAGTGTGTTTGTGGGTGATAATAGAGGATCTGTTCTTGCTCCAATAACTTCTTCAATTTGTGCTTCTGATGTGGAATCTGTTGAGGCTTTAGTAGTTAAAGCTGCTTTGATGTTAGCAAAAGAGAAGAAATGGCCAAATATTGAACTTGAGATTGGTAATAAGCTTCTCTTTGAAAGCCTCAAGGACCCAATAAAAGCTTCATAGAAGACTTGCAATATTATTGAATGAATCTTTTCTTTAAAGCAATCATTTTGTTTTTGTTTTTTTGTTTGATTAATTGCAAAGTAAATGCATGTGCTGACAAGGTAGCATCCCAAGGTAAGAAGGGAATGTGTATCAATTTAGAGAACCTTTTTCCCCATCCCCTTTATTAAACTTGTCCGTTGACTGTAGTTCTTGACTGCTTGATTTGTAATGTTATGCTGGTTTATGAATAAAATATCCCTTTGGTCCAAAAAAGAAAAAAAAAATTAAGTATCACATTAAATATTTGATGGGGTTGCTACAAAGAAAAGAAGGTTACTTTTGTATTTATGAAATCTTCCAATTTGTATTAGAATTTCATTGCCTTATAAAGAAAAAAAGTTGTTGTTTTTTTTATTTTTAAATTTATAATATTTAATGAATTAAGCAACAAATTTTTTCATTGTATAAAAAGCATTTCATCAAGGTTGCCTAATAGTTTATGTCGTGGGGAATTACAGCAACGGCCATTTTTGTGTTGCCTTAGTGTTTCTGCCACAAAGTTATGGTTAAGAGGTCACATATTTTGTTGTTACCTTAGAGTTATACAGACATAGTGGTAAGCAAGCCATCTATGGATGTTATCGGTGGCTATTGTATTGGGTCTTTTTGCCCATTCATTTGGGATTTTCATGTTTCAGGTGATGCATATAACTTGGACTTCTAGACCTAGATAGGAACAATGTTAGTGGATTGTTATACAATAGATCAATATGATTAAATTTCGCCGATAAGTTTTCCTTTGATTATTTTAAGCATTTGGAGATTGTAAAAGTTGTGAAAAATAAAATTGACTTAGTGTGAGAATTTTGAAAGGCTTACTTTATTTGTGGAATTTTTAGTTAGTTTTGAGCCTTATATGCTTATATCAAACCAATATAAACACATGGTGAACTATTCACACCATTTTGTTTTCGGACATGTCACTAGCTGTCACTATTATATATGGGAGAAAAAAATTTATTAAGTATTAGAAGCCATATACATATATATATATATATATGGATTGTATACAACTACTACTCAAATTCTAGCACATGACAACGTTTAGGGGTGGAAAAAAAAAACCAACCGAATCATAGACCAAATCAAATTGATCTCTAATTTAGGTTCAAACCATCTTTTATATTCGAAAAAATTATGAACTAAATTAAATCGTTTTTTTAAGGCTTGGACAAAATTACGAACCAAATTGAACTGTGAAAAGTGAAAAAGAAGAAGAAGAAGAAGAAAAAAAAAAAAACAGTGATAAAAATCTAGAGAATATATGACTAAAAAAGAGAATTTTATGTTATCCATTTAATTTTTTCTCTTATTTAGTTTTCATTGAGTAACTAAAAAGGAGAATTTTATATTATATATTTAATTCTTTCTCTTATTTGGTTTTTATCAAATAACTTACTAATTTTTTTTTTATTTCTTATCTTTACTTATTGACTAATATATAATCATAATTATCTTGAAAAAGATAATAAAACTTCCTTAAATATATAAAACGAGTATTGAACATGATAAGTAATATAAAAATAATAATAAATTAAATATTTTTATATTAATTATAATTTTTCATGACTTATTGAACTAAATTATACGGTTAGATTTAATTTAAGAAAAAAAAAAAAACAGGACCATAATAGACGGTTCGATTTGGTTCAAGTGACAAACCATACCGAACTCGTATCCATCCCTATCAATGTTTGTGACACAAAGATGGTAGTTTTTAGAATATTTATCATTATGACTATTAGGTATATACATATAATTAATAATTACACACCACTTACCCATATATTTAGCATATAATATCTCATCAGTCATGATCAATTGAATTATGAAGTGGATCTAGGAAGATTGGCGCATGGCATAGCCACAATCAACCTATGATATAGGGAAAAAAAAAATTCCCCCAAGACCTCTACTTGATTTATTTATTTATTAATAGAAGACTACTAGTAGTTGGATGGGTAAAAGAATGACTAAAACAATGGAGTAGGATTGATATTTCACAGGACAACACATGAAATCATAATTTTTGACTCGTAACCATTGAAAGTGAAAAGGGTTGATCAAAAGATAGTGAAAGAAAATAATACACTAGTACAAACGTGCACTGATTGTGTCTACTTGTTTAAGGGATGGAAACACTTGAGGATTCAGTTGCTGCGAATTGCGATCTGCCAAACACATCATAGTGATGTCCATACTTTCTAGTACTATGATTCATTGATAAAACAATAACTTAAAAGGCTCTCTATCTTACTTGACTATTGCTATTGCTAAACAAGCCGATAGACCTTCGAAAACTGTCATGCAAGAGGATTTTTTTTTAATAAAATGCATAATTAGTATTAAAAATATGTTCTAGGATACTCAGCAGCTAGACCTGAAACATTTTTTTTTTTATTTTTCTTTTTAAGTAAATTTACTTATGGAGCATAGGAATGATGGTGGAGATAGGGGAAGGGGGGTAATGAAAAGGGGTCTGGGGACAGTCTAATGATTACAACCACCTTCTCTGCACACATATAATTGCCAGCATTCAGATCTTTATGCCCTTGCCCCCTTTACTTTTTTTACATGTCTGCAGTGCAGATAAAGACCTACCTCCAACTTGTCACCCATAGGGGCTTATATATATATATATATATATATGCTAAAATGCTTTAGTAATGAACTGTTAATAAATAGAGAAAGATAAAAGAAAAAAGAAAGAGAAAAGAAAAAGAAAGACTAAGAGATGAAATAAAAGAAGATCGAGATGCAAAACTTCATGAATGGAGTTTCGGACTTCAGCCTTTTGGACAAGGGAAAGTTAAAATAATCATTGCAACGTGACACCATATTAACTTTTTTCTTTTTCTTTTTCTTTTTAATCCAAACATATTGCCATTATGCCATATCTTCAAAAAAAATATTTTCACATGTCAAATCAATAGTTACAAAATAAATAATTTATAAACTTCTATTCATCTTATTTTATAAATATAAATTTTTAAATTGAAATCATAATTTAGCATGTAATACGTAAAAATCATTATAAAAAATATATTATATGTAAAACCTACGGTTATTGGGTAATTCATTAAATTTTTCATTATATCTTTCTATTATAAGTTGTCCAATAACTTGCCAATTTTTCCAAGTATTTATAACTAATATATTTATTAACCCACTAAGCTAGAACAATTTAATAACATATTTTTCAATCATATATTTCTCATAAAAGCATACATCATGAATTAAATAATATAACTTCAAATAATTTATTACAAAATGATATTATAAATTTTCAATCCATTGTAAGGTTTAAGTCTATTTATTTAAAATAAATAACAATACTAATTCCATTACAATAGTTTTGCTCACACAAAAACATTATATTAAGAATGTAATATATATTAGGGTTTTTACTCTTTATAGTAGGCAAATAGGTTTAGGTCTTAAAAAATTAGAATTGAATCCATATCGTAATCTTTAATACTTATTGTGGACTTACCTAATGATATAAGGTAAAGTAAGTTTTATATTTTGATAGCATTACTCACTCACCTTTACTTTCATAACTTAACCAAAAATAATTATTGCTGAGATTTTATTGATAAAATGCTGCATGATTAGAGTCCTTAGTAAACTTTTCACTTTGCAATGTTACAAAGAGGTAGATCAAAATAATCCTTAACAAAGTTGATATAACAGCATAAATTATGCAATCAGAAGTTAAATTTAATACTTCAAATCCTATTAGGATACTTGCCACTAAAATCGAACTCTACCAGATCCAGGAATCGTACTCAAAATCAAAACCTTTGAATTGATTTTTGATAGATGGTAGTTACTTGCCTACTTCGAACTTCGAACCCATCCATGGCATTCCTTAATGAATGGTGATGGACGTGGTCTTTCACAAAGTTTGTGCTTCAAGCCATTCTTATTATAAACATACAGCGGGGTTCAGATTTTGACTTTGAAACATCCACTTGGCCACCATATACATTGGTAGACTGACCACCCCCACATTGCGAACACGCACATGGATTTATATTACCAAACACAAACTTTTATAGGTCTAATCCATGTGTTCTTGCTTCAGTGTTTCCCACGAAAGTAAATGTTCCAACTGAAAGAGACTGTTCTGAAAGAGCTTTTGTGTCCCATAAGCCGAAGTAGATACTGCAGATGTGGTCCCCTATAACGAGGAAGGGACGCTTAGGTTGGGAGTTAGAATAAAGACCGTGAAAACCAACATGAATTTGACCAAAGTTGGCCTCGTAAAGTTATATGGTCCTAAAGCATACGTAGGTTAACCTCTTGACACATAATATCAAGGGTCCTATTTATGGGAATATAACCCATGTATTATTAGTTTTTTATTGTTTAGTATCCTCAATTCACAAAGAGGAACTGTTTAACCAATAATTCACATGATGATTTTACTATTCCATCCTAGATGTTCTTTTGAGACGCAATCATTATAGACACATCATCCATTAGTATTAATAGATAGAAAAATGTATGAAAAATCTCAAAATGTCACGCTATAAAAAAATTGAGTCTTAAATTTTTTATCGGTGCAATCAAGTCCTACGATATTTAAAAAATAATCAATTGATGTAATCGATTCCTAATCGATTTGATGCGTTTGAATAAAGACATAGTTTCATGATCTCTGAATTTTCGGTTGCCAAATTTGTGAGGGCCTAGAAAAGAAAGCAAAGAGAAGATAAGACCTTAACTTCAAGATTTTATGTCATTTCTATATATTTTGTACAAATGTAGGGATTAGATTATAATGTGTATATTGTGCTACATATTTCCTCAAAAGAGTAATATCGTAATGATACGTGAATATAACTTAAAAAAAAAAAAAGGTAAAGAGAGGAGCAAGCAATCTTAAAAATTTCAAACACATGAGTGGTGAGTGAATAAGCTAAACAGCACTAACCTCACTATTATGAGAAGAAGAGTGTGCTTTTCATATTGAATTCTATACAATTTTTTGTAATGACATTTTGACAATACAATGATATTTGTTTTTTTTTTTTTATTTCTGAGTTGTCAAATGAGGGAGAATTTTTGAATATTTATGAATTTGGCCATCGATGACATTAATTGGATCACATTGATGATTAATTGCCGAACTGAGTTATACTCTTGATGAATCTCTTATGAGCTCCTCTTGAGTCCAAGTTTAATAAAAAAGTTTCTTTAAGTGTATAAGTTTCCCTAAAAAGGTTAAAAGTAGATAGGCTAATCTGACAGTGCTAGCTACAAGCCCACTATACTAAATATTCCTATGTAATCTCAATTATATGATCTTAACTCCCTAGGCCATGTTACTTAATTGAAAGAGTTAAACTTGAATTGTTACTAGGCTTGAAGCCCAAAATCTATTTTAGCTCTCTATATTTTCAAAATTACATGTGGAAGCGCTTATCGCTATCCAATAGTAATTATTCTTTATACTAACTCATTAAAGAATTTTGCGGTTTTCTTTAAGTAATGACATTTTAGATATTCATATTGAGTAATTTAGGTAATGAGTTTGTTACAACCTGAACCAAAAGAATGTGGAACAATTTACCATATATCCATCTTGTAGTATAAGCATGCAAGGCTCTGTCTGATACTATTTAGCTTCAAGTTCCAACTATCCAATTTTTTCTAATATTTGAAAATTCGAGTCCCTAAATAGGGAGAGCAAACACTTAGCAAGTAATCTACTACATCAAGCATACACGAATAACAAGCATCATTAATTCACAGGCATGCTTAAATTTAATGCATTGAATAATAAAAAACACCCAATACAATATAGGCATCTTAGAGCTTAGAGTTGCTCATGACTTTACAATACGTACATATACATATATATTTTAGTGTAGGTAACCCTCTAACACTCCATAGCCAAACACAAAGCCAACTCATCCTAGAGTTATATCTAAATCGGCCTTTTATACTATTTGTCAACTACAATCGTCTATAAATGCAATTTTATGCCACAGTACAACTTGATACAATTTCATTACTACAAACTAACTGTATCTCAATGGCTCCATAATCATCGATACCACCAACTCATAACACATGTATGTGGTAGCATCAACTCTCAATCAACTACATGAGACTGTGGTCTTTATATCCAATCACTAGTGGACCTAAATCTCTCAGCCTATAGGTAAGTATGATTAACACAATAATTAATTAATTAATTATATATATGTATGATCACTATTTAGGTTTCAAGTTTATATTGATTTTTCTTATTACTATTAAGATTCCTTTTTAATTTCTTTAATAGAGGACATCAATAGATTTACTTTTTATTTTAGATTTTGACCTACACATATATATAGATAGATAGTTTTCTAGTCTATATACTCCTCACTTTATTTTATCTCAAGATTTATATTTAGAAATTTTTTTACAAATATATGTTATCAATATCACCTTTTTATAGCTACTTATTTATTATCACATTAAATTTATACAATTTTATTTGAGTTTGTGGTTTAGGTTTTCTTTCTTTCTTTCTTTCTTTCTTTGTTTTTGGGCCAATCGGGATATTTCATTCGTTGTACTCTTTATTTTTAAAAATAATAATAATAATATATGAATTAACTCTAAACAATAATGATGGAAATGTACAAATAATATGAGGATAATACTCTTTGAAAAATTACAAGGAAAATGACACCAGATAGATTCTTGGTTAATTTTACATGATGTTTAGTTTGTGATCCTTTAAGTGTGAAAAAAAAAAAAAAAAAACAAAGAAGAAAAAAAATGATTAAGTTCAATGGATCACATCCCCAAAGTTTGTGCACTGGCAAGCTAATCATTGTGAAACATCTTCGCATCACATGCCCCCACATACCATTTAAAGGGTCCGATGACAGAATGGAGAAGTGTGCACGCAGCACGCGCACGTTCACTCGTGCTTCCTTCTGGAGACTGGATAGAGGCGGATTTTAATGTGAGCCATAAGAGGCGAGCATGAGCTTCTCATAAATTTTATTTATTATAAACTTTAATAAGTCCTCTAGTGGTATTTGTCGAGAAATTAAACAAAGAATCCACCATTTTTTTTTCTTTTCTTTTCCCCACAAAGTGTATAATGAGTATTAAAAAATGTGAAGAATTTTTTTCTTTTTCTTTTTTTTTTTTTTTTTCTGACGTCCTTAACTAATGGTTTAGAAACACCCTTTACATGCAAAATATATAGTGTATATAGTTATAAAAATTTGAGATACATAATTTCGCAAGAACATTACAATTTAGATATTCAATTCAGATTTTCGAAGTACTAAAATTCACTCGGAGAATTTTGATTTGGATCTTGTTAAGTTTGAAAACAATTTTTTTTTTTTTTTACTTCACTCTCTTTCTTCTTCTTCATTTCTTTTTCTTCTCCTTTCAGTTACTTTTCTTTTTTATTTCTCTAAATTTCCAATGTAAATTGCAAACCGGCAATTGTTGGGAAATGATCTTTTCTTTTTTTAAATACAATGAGAGAGAAAAGATTCAAACTTATTTATTTTATTATAAGATTGTTTATACCATTAAATTAAAAATAAATTTTACCTTATGGTTGTTATAGCCCATTAATATATAATGTAAATCAACTTTGTAATAAAAAAGAAGGTTTAGGTGATTACTATCATTATAGTTTATTCTTATATCACTTTTTTTTCTAAAAAAATCAGTAAAATAAACATATTAATTATCTTTAAGAATAAACTACAAAACAAATATTTGAGTTCTCCTTTTTTTTTTTTTTTTGTAACTTTATTTTTTGGTGATCGGACAGGGGAAGGCAGTAGGTAACTGCATTAATTGCAGTGGGATCTATGTAGGTGGAATTCAAACTCAGCATGTTTTTGCTTCTTCTTTTTTTTTTTTTTTTTTTTGTATATAACACTTTATGAGTCAAATAAGATAAGATCTATACTGACTCACAAGGGATATGACCTTCCTTTATCATACTTCTCATAATATTTGAATATAAATACTTAACATCTCAAATGAAGGCATTCACAAGTAAAGTATATCCTCATGATATGTTTATGAAATTCAGTATTAACGTTGTTTTTTAGTACCTCGACCAATGTAAGTACTTTTATCCATATAATTGTGCACTTCATTAAGATTGGTATAGCATTTATCATAAAAGAGACACTTGATGATCAGAGCATACGTAGAATTGAAAGGCTGAAATTGCAAAAAATGCAATTTTTGGACATTAAAATTGTTTTTTTAAAAAAGGTGAAAATTCAAATTCTATTTAGTTCAAGTAGGAGGGTTGGAGCTAGGTTGCTTCACATCACGCGCAGCATATGAACGTCTTTAAAGCCAAGTAAAGCAGATTAACTAGACCGGCAACAGCTCTTGGCCCCAAGCAAAAACTTCATGGTCCACCGCGTACTCGTACCAATCCCCCCATCCCTTCACTAGCAATGCTTTCGCTTGAAAACAAAATAAGTAATTGCCAAACTAAGAGATAATACAATAATTGTCCTATTATGAATATTCTTGCAAAGCTGTAATTCTTCAAGGAATCACTAGTGGGGTCTCTATTTTATTATATATATATTCTTACTAAGAATACTAACACTTCCAAGACAATTGGTATGTTGGTTTGTTTTCAACCGATAATCCATATTACTCTTTAAATCTAGAAAATTGCACATTAACCTCATTTTTAAATGATGAGAAAAATTATTGAGAATTATATATTTGATAAGGATTGAACCATTTATCCTTATACTGTTTTAATGATAAAATTTAAAAAATATTATTAGGTTATTTCAAATTCTCAATAAATTTTTTTAACAAACCTTTTTACTGTTTTATCATTACTGTTATCTTATATGTAGTTCGCCTCAATTATTTTGAGAATATGCACTTGACCCATTTTCATCCAAATGCCATGTTTGAAAAAATTGCCTTTATGTATAAATTTATAAGAATATCACATTTGATACTTAAATTTTATTTGTTTTTACAATTAACTATCTGAAATTTAAAAATATTAATTTACTACCTACAATTTTTTTTAAGTCATTTACATACCGAATGGGTAGTTAATTGCAAAAATGAATAAAATTATAGTTGATTATAAAAAAAAGGATACATTTTAGGTAGTTAATTACAAAAATAAACAAAATTCATATAACAAATTAACACTTTGAAATTTTAGGTAACTAATTGCAAATATGGGAAAAATTAAAGTATCAAATATGACAGTCACCCTAAAATAATTAAGAAGAAAATGTAAATAACCTCCTTGAATTTTGGTTTATATCGAATATGCTTAAAAAACTTTAAAATATTGCAAATGACCCCATTAACTTTAGTATATTAGAAAATAACCCTCAAAATTATAAATAACATTCTAAACTTTAACGTTGGTATGGAAATACCACTCAAGCTTATTAAACTATGTTTTAACACCCTATAAAATTTAAACTTAGTTTTTTCTTACTTTAAAAAAAAGTATTCTTTATATTATCAATTTACCAAAGTTTAGGATATTATTTGTAATATTTGAAAGTTTAGGAGAGTATATTCGTATCTAGGACAAAGTTTAAGGAAATTATTTGCAAATTCTCCAATAATTAAAGAATAATGATAGAATCATTAGAAAAGAAAAATCCAAAAAAAAAAAAATGAATCCCACTCATTTAGGTTGTTTAGGTCACATGGAATGGGCATGGATCCCACTTTAATTGAATTGCATAGGTCATATAAAGATGGTTTATCAAGAAAAATTTGATAGGGAGTTGAAAGAGAGTAAGGTAGAGTAAAGAGATGGATGAATCATAAGAGGGTAATATTGGAATAAATCATCTATTGGCATTTAAACAAAGTCTCTAATCTAAATTATTGAATAATTCATGGATTAATTTTCTATTATTAGATCTCATTCTTTAAAATTTCTTTTTCAAAATCTCTATTGTTAAATCATTTCATGTTGTCAAATGACAACTTATTTTTTGAATCATAAGAGGTGAGTGGCTTGCCAAAGAGAGGATAGGAAGGAGACAAAAGAACAAGCATTCAGTGTTTGAGGAGATAGGGGTGTTTATTGTTACCTTTGTCTTTTTAAGTTCATACCTAGCAAGATGGGTGTGTTTTTACCCAATTAAAAATGCAGATAGTGAATTTTCATAATATATTCACAAGTATTTGTTTTCCTTCACAATTCCTTTATCACACATTTAGTTGTGAAATTAAATAAAGTATGAATGGAATTACAATTCTAAGGAATAAAATAGAGAAATAATGGCTTTCACTTAAAATAGCATTAGTAATGTATAAGGATTATATCTAAATATACTAACATATTATTACCCAACTCATAACTTAACTAGTGGACTGGAATCTATGAATAGATATGGAAATAAGTTGAAATATGAAATAATTATTCTTTTAGTTTTGTAAAGGAATTATAATGGTTCATTTGGTAGCAATAATAATGATATAGAATATCTATTCTACTAAGTAAATTTAGAAACAGGTTTATATGAAAAAGGAGTGACTATTTTATTTCTCTCTTATAAATTTTAACATATATGCCAATATGAATTTATGATGCCTTATAACAAACAAGAATAACACTTCCTAAGTTCCATAGGATAAATATTAAACAAAACCTTGTGATATGCACATAAAATTATGTTTGGATAGAAAAGGAAAATTAAAGCTTTTCCTTTCAATGCAACTTATATATAATAATAGGCAACGATTTGTTATATCTTATTAATTGTGACCTATTATTATAATGGATTGTATAACTCACCTATGGTGTTAGGTAAGTGTCTGCATGACACATCTTTTTCTTTTTTTTTTTCGAATTTCTTTTGTCTTTTTTCTGTATAGGGTGCTATATATATCCGTTGCTGCCACGACAAATCTTCCTCCCCCCCCCCCCCAAAAAAAAACCAAACGTTATAGTACCAAATGGCGGATATGTTGCATTGTCTCTACTCTCTAGGGCTTCTTACTAGGTATTCTTTATGGGCACAACGGTTATGTTTTATACCAAGAGATTCTACTGCCGAATTTATGATGCTGAAGTAAAGACAAATGAGAAGGGTCTTAAGTTTGTTGCACCAACATGAATTTTCTTTTCTTTTTCCTTTTAATTCCATCTGTGGTAAGTCAATTTGATGGGTATCTTATGCTGTTGTATGTATTCGATTCCTTTGCTCAGTCGAAAACACATACAGCTCACTTCCCCATGAACATCCAGAAGAGAAAAGGAAAGTGCAAAAGAGACAATTTGAATGAAAACAATTTCCAGCCACATTTCAGATTGATTTTCCTCTTAAACAATGGATAAAATTTAATACTGAATTATAAGACTGAGTTTGAGTAGTAAATTTATGGTTAAATTAATTATCTTCTTTTGTCAAAATTATATTTAATTTAGAGTAAATTATGAATACATTTAGTCTCTTATCTTTGAAATTAAGTATTTAAATCTTTTGATCTTTAAAAAATTGCATTTAGAGAACTTGAAAAATAATAAAAATTTAAAAAGTAAAAGAAAATATATAGAATAAAAAACTATTCAAAAAACTAAAAAAGAGTAGAAAAATAGGAATCCTCTCTTTTTTCAATCTAATTTGATCTTTAAAAAAAAAAAACTTTAGTATTTTTTGTAATTAATTATATTCAAGGACTAAAATGTAAAATTGGGAAAAAAAGAACGTTTCATAAAGATTTGAAAGACGAAATGCTTATTGTCTTATTGTCAAATATAATACAAACATAAAGAAAAAGATATTTTCGCGGATATTTTCCCTTTACCCATTAAATTGTAAATACAAACAAAAATGGTCCACATGTATCTCTCTGGCTTCCTGCCCTAAGTACCATGGAGGTGAAATTGCCTTGTAGGCTTACCAATATGTTTTTCTTAGGCGAAGAGAAACAATGAACTATCAAAGCCACTTAATGCAATTAGATTAGATGACACATTAGTTTTCCTTGAACAAGGTATAAAGGAAATTAAGAATCACATTGACCCTTATTAAGAGAATTACTAAGGGCATTTCTTACGCAGTTGGACCCTATATCCGACATGTTACATGAGGCAATAACTTTAAAATTACAAAACAATATGCGAACAAACAAATGTTAATATGTACTAAATATATTTGAGTATATACCATACTGATATTGGGCAAAATAGATTTCCTTCGATACTGTCGGTGGCTTGTTTAAAGCCTCCATCATGGACGAACTATATTTCTTGTCGACATGTATAATAAGTGAATGGAAGCTGCTGGGATACTGCCATTTTCCATGGCCTACCGAACATAGATTGTTGTTCTTTTATTATTTGTATTGCAATAAAGTATAATAATATATACAAAATGAAGCAGTAGTTACTACCCAAGTAGTGTAATAGTAGTATTTGTAGTGGAAGTTTGCGTATTATGAGAAATATTTATAGGCTAATGTGGAATTTTGTATGGTTAAAATGTCATTCTCAAAGTGAATAATATTAATTATTGTTCTAAGTTAATAATAATATATTGAGACAATCATTATTTTTGGTCAAACTAACCGTTGGCTTTTCTTAATGAAGACAATTATACACGATTCAGCCACTTATATTAAAGATTTCCGTCGGCAGCAAATGTAATGAGGAATGGTTTGTCCTTGTTTTTCTTGGCAAAACATTATTGTAATGCCAAAATACACACACACATACATGTATATCAATCCATTTAATAGCATTAAAAAGGACAATGTGATGGAAATTACCCAAAAAAAAAAAATATGTGTGCCAATTACGGCAATTTCCATGCAACGGATTGATCTGATAGAAAACAAAATAATAATAATAATAATAATAATAGATAAATAAAAGAATTAGGCAGGTGTCTGTAATTAATAAATATGAATCTAGCTTTTCTTGGCTTAAGAAAAAAAATATATTATGACATGATGAATTGGGAGGAATAAGTTCTACCATGTTTACAAGCAATCAATAGGGTTTAAAACCAGAGACTTTAATTTTGCAATATTAATGTGGGGATTGTTTGAGATTGACCAAAAACCTTGACTATTTATTTATATTGCGTGCCAATAATCCTAACGTTAATTAATTGTTCAGTTGACTGGAAGGAAAGAATTAAATCAAAACAATGTGGGTTTTTTTTCTTTTTTCTTTTTTCGCCAGTTCCATTGCTGAATTTTCTACAATTAAAGACGTCTATTTAATAAGGGAATCAAGCTTAAAGCTGAAGGCCCTACCTTGGATAGAAATTGAATTACGAACACCTATCTTTTATCAAAGCAATTACGTGATTTTATCTTACGTACAAAAAGTCTACTTCTTGTGAAAAAGACCATACAACTACAAAACACACGAATAAAGAGGAATCCAATAAATGTGACATTGATATCTCCTTCCTTTTTTCATACGCAGGGTACAACCATGGTCAAGATGGTTCAGCAAAGAATTTTACCCATGCTCTACCCTAAGGAGGAAAAACAAAAAATCATGTAAAGATTCTTGTGAACTTTCAAGATATCTATCTATCCCTTTTAGATTTTTTAATCTACACACAAAACCCCCCATCATACTTTAACTACTTGAATTTTGGTGAAGTCAACTTTGAAATAGGAATAATCTTATGTGATTTTAGGGCAAGAGGATGAATAAATTAGCCAATTTTGTGAAAAGGATGGTCAATTAGAGATTTTTTTTTTTTATGGTTCCATTCATGTTTTTTTCATAAAACCGGTTCAATATTTAATTTTATTGTTAGTTTGCCTGTTAACAATAAAAATTTAATACTAATTAATGATAAATATTTAATATACATAATTTAATAGTGATATTAAAGACTGAATCGATTCTGTTAAAATAACAAATATGATTGTATAAGGTCTCATCAACTAGGTATAAAGACGATCTATTGCACCCTTCCATAATTGATCGATAATTGAATGATATACGACAATGGATGATTGGGCTATGTAGATGTGTATCTTTAACTTCTTGTTTGTTCTACTTTTTATTTTTAGAGTTTCCTAATTTGTTGACTTCTTCCCTACTCTCGTTAAGGGCTATAGGTGCTTAAGGCCTAATTTAGAGTTGCCTTAATATCATAAGAGTCCTCTAAGAGTTTAATGAGTTTGTGAGAAAGTTTGAAATTGGCTTTTGAACTTGTTAAGAGAGAACAACTATCTCTCCAACTCTATATGGGCTCTAGTGAGTGGGCATAGGCCAATCTATGTTTGTGCAATTGTTGCACTATAAGGAAATTTTTATATATTACTCTTGTATTTTCTTATTATCTGTTTACTTTACTCAATAAATAGAAATAGTAATTCATACCTACTATTGTATGTATTGGGTGAGCCATCTGTAGTAGAGGGAGGCCATCCACCATCCTATGAGGTTTGAATGCCTCTTAGGATGGTGGAAGACCAACTAATGTTCCAAAATTTGGAAGAAAACAAAATGATAAAATCAATTGATTTGTGTGACTCCATCACACTACCTAAAGGGTTTTCATTTTTTTTTTAAAATAATTTTAGGTTATGGTGGTCCACTATCTTAGGTATGTATCAAATCCCACTTTATAATAATGGGACACGGCCCACCAATTGTATTAGGGCATTGCTAACATGTCAAGAGTAAGAGATGGCCACAACCACGTTAATGTGGGGAAAGGTTGTGTGAATCCCTTTTGACATGGTAGCTAGTTACTTATAGACCTTGGGGTAGCCAACAATGGCTTTTATGAGTTTCAATTGTTTTCTTTTTTCTTTTTATGTTTAATTTATGCATTTTTCCTCTTTTAAGTTTTTGTATTTTAATATTTTTATCATTAATTATTATAGACCAATAACATATTGAAACATACCACATAACTAACATTAATGAATAGCTATAAAACATAGGTCATTTGATTGAAAAACCCAAATACACAAATAATGATTCTTATGAATTTTCCATTGTTGTAATCAATTGTAATGTGTTGATGCATGCATCATCATCTTACATGTATATTATATACAAAGGATCTACCAATAAAATGTTAGACAATTCTTTAATTAAAACCCCCCCCCTCTTTTTTTAGCATAATGATGCAATATATCTTAGGGAAAAGTATAGTTTTAGTTCTTAACATTTATTTACTTTTTTATTTAGGTTCTCAACATTTTTTTTCTTCTATTTGAGTATTTAACAATTTTAAAACTATATAAAAATAGGACTTTCATCAAATACATTAATTTTTCTATTCATCTTAAACATTTATTGGTTTTTTATTAGCCTTGATTTAGTTTCCTAAGGTAATTAGGGTACATATAAAATTTTCCAACCCATTTTCTTCCTTTTAATTATTATTTTTGTATTTTTTATTTTTTAATATATTATATCATTAAACATATCTAATATTAATTTTTATTATATAATGTAAATAAATATATTTAATATTATCATTTTGTTAATTTAATTATTATAAATTAATTTAAAGTTGATATGTATTAATAGATTGAATAAAAACTTAATAAATTTGACCATTTTTTTTTATAAAATTTTGAAAATGTTAAGGATTTGAATTGAAAAAAAAAAGTTGAGAACTTAGATAGAAAAGTAGATAAACGTTGAAGATTAAAGTGTTTTTTTTTTTCTTATATCTTAATAAAGTTGTTATGTTAACTACTTGAATCTTGTAGTTAGTTCACCTACTAGTAGATTTAAGCAAAATCTTCATGGCATCAAATTGTCTTATATTTCCTATTGTCAATGATCGCTTCTCATTTGTTTTTTCATTGGAATATAAATTCAATTAAAAAACTTTACTTATCATAACTTTTAAAAGTATATACATATTTTTAAATCATTTCCAAATTTTAAAATTTTTACTAAAAAGCTAAATGTCCATAAACTTAGGAATTTGACCATGAATCATGTGTATTTTCAAAATACTATGATATAAAAACATGTTTTAGGGTCGACAGATCTATTTACTTTGGATCATTAGTTTTATTGGTGCTTTTCCAATTTTTATCATTTTTATTTATGTATTTTGATCCCCCTCTTAAAAAATAAGAGAGAGAGGGGAAAAAAAAAAAACAATTGTGTCACACGGTCCAAGCTGGATGACACGTGAGAAAACTTGATAATAGGGTCACCTTCACAGCGTGTATACTGAACTTTCACTTTACTTTTCAAAAATTAAAATAAATAAATAAATAATTGACAACATATTACTATATAAACACTTTATATTCCTTAAGAAATTGTTCAATTTTGGCTTATTTTGTGACTCACCAAAAGCAGGGAACAAGGGCAGGTAGGACATGTCAACAAATCTCTCTACTCCTTGTACTAAACAAGATCAGCTAACCTTAATTAATCAATTAATTCACTGCTTTTTTTCAACTAATTTATTTTCTTGTTGTACTTCCATTATCAATTAAAAGAATCTTCAACTTCAATATATTCGATTCTAATTGATTATATTTGTATATACAAATGTATGATTAGATAAGGTTGTTAAGGAGTTAAATTTAAAACAATATTTTTAATCTTTAACTTAGCTCACGGTGGTACTTCACAAGTTCCTATTCGAGTTTAATTTGATTAAATTTGTTTATTTAATTTATTTTAATTTTTTAATTATAATATATTAATATAAAACTCAATTAATACTTAAGTTTTTACTTGAGTTCAATTGGACTTATAAGCAAATTGAAACAAATATTATAAAGTTCAAACTTAATTCAATTAATAGCTTGAGTAACTCAGCTCGATTCTACTATCATTGAATTGAATTCAAGTAAATATCAAACCGAATTCAAATAGTTTATAAGTAGTTTGATAAATTTATACCTAAGATTTAACCTTAAACTTGCACCATAGAGATCAAGACACAATCAACTCTTGGGGTCACAAAGTTAGCCCATATTGGAGAAGCACTAAAAACCTAAGAAGAAAAAAGATTTAGCTTACAAATCAATAGACTTATGAGTCTAAATCACATAAAATTTGTGGGAACAAATTTAATCGAATTTAACACCTAAATAAGCCCTTATGGCTCCATAATTAGTTGGTTAATCTTTAAACTAATATCACCAAATACGCTATTTAATTATCATCAAATACCTAATTAGCTTTAACAAACACTGAAAAGTAAAAAATGGAGACTGAATGTATATAAAATTCATAAAATCAGTATTAAGAAATATAAAGTCACCATCTTACAAGACTCTAGTAGCTGTTTACAGAACGCTGGAAAAAGCTCCAAGTCAAGTCCAAACACATCACCAGCGCATACACACACAGACACGGACACTCAACTCCATCAGATCTGCTTCCTTGGATTCACTCTCTCTCTCTCTCTCTCTCTCTCTCTCTATATTCCTTTTTTGCATGTATACCCATTAGTCTCCAATGAGCTTAACTCTGCTGTAGAACCTCCTATCCATTATGGTCCTAATCCTACACGAACAAAAATAGTCCCCAAAATGGTGATCGTCCGGTGAATTCCGCCGGTGCTCCGGTGAATTCATTCCACCGTACCGGTGGTGCTCCGGCTATAGAACAATGTTCAAACCAGGGAGATGGAGGAGCGAGAAAGACAAGCACAAGTTCATCAAAGTTGACTTCAAATTGCAGTTTCATGCAACTCAAGTATTTATACATACCCATTGACGTTTTTGTGATTATTTTTGTGTTTCAAGTTTAAATCTTGCAACTTTTGTGATGATGTTTAACCAAAAAAAAAAAAAAAACTTTTGTGATTATTTGGTGGTTTTATCTTGAAAGTTAGTATTTCTTTTAGTAAAATGTTTAAACAAACTACTGAAATTTTCTTGTTTGCAGTGCTAGATTGATTTTTATGATTTGAATTTTTTTTGAATTTTTTCATCTAAGCTTGATTTGGTCTTATTTTTAGCTAATACAAGGCATTATGAAGATGTAAAATGTCATGTTTTTGCATTCTCTCTCTGTCTCTGTCTCTCTCTCTCTCTATTCTATGTTGAATTCATGGTCAGATTTTCTTAGTTTTTACTTTAGTTTCATGTTCTACATCAAGGACATTGTGAAAATTTCGGATATTAGAATATTGTTGATTTTCTTTTTTTTACCGAAAAAAATTTGTTGATTAAAGTTCGTGAATTTCCGGGAAATTAACTGGGTCTGGTGATCAAGACTATAATGACACAGAAATCGAACTTCCTGTATCTTTCAAGGTTTTCGGGATTAAAATGTTGATGTGATTTAAGAACAACAGAACGAATGGTGGAGTCTTAACTGTCTATGGTGCTGTCATTTTTCATAATCTGTTGATTATCGGAAAAGAAAGAAAAATAGTTTATTGAATTATGATGTGATATTCTGGTAAATTCTAAATAGGGTAAGAGTAGTGATTTAATTTGGAAATTCGAAATCAAATGGATTTTTAGGTGCCGCAGTTAGGAGAGGATGGACTGACATTATCTATAGTTCCTGGTGATGTGGGAAAACCAACAGTTAAGTTAGAGAAATCCACAGTTAATGACGGAATATACGAATGGAAGGATCCCGTTTATGAATCGATAAAGCTCACCAGAGAACTGAAGACCGGGAAGATCAATGAGAAAATCTACTATTTTGTTGTGGCTCAGGTATGCATTATCAGAGATATTTTGATTGGGTTCCTGTATTGTGATTTTTGTGGGTAAGTGTAGGTTTGACTAAATGTAGATGAATGTTGCAGGGCTCATCAAAAGCCAGTGTTGTGGACAAAGTTGCAATCAATGTTGCGGATTATGCTGAGGCAACTAAGGCTTCCTCTGTTTCATTCCCTTTGAAAAATTGTAGCACAAAAGCAATGTTGCATGTTAGCTCTTTGTCTCTCTCCCGTGGCATCTTGTGAATTTTTATTAGCTGTCTGCGTCTATAATTAATTATGAAAATGTACGCATTTTGAATAGGTAATGATTCAGAAAATATCGGAAAATGCCGATCAGAGGTGAATATCTGGGCCATCATTGTCTTATTGCTTCCCTTGTGAATGACTTGAATATTTTAGTTTGATTGATTTTTTTTTTAATTATTTATTTATTATTATTTTTTTCCGGGGGGGGTGGGTTTTGATCTATGGTAACATGTGCAGAGAGGTTGAAGATAATGTAGATGCAAAAGTTAAAACTCATGATAGGAGCTTGAGGTCTCATTTGAGCAGAGGTGACAAAGATGATGAAAGCATCAAGAGCAACTCTACTGAAGTAAGTTAGGATTTATTTTTTTCCCAACAAGTAACATTGAATTGGGAAAAGTTAGTTGCTATCATGAAGAGATCTGGATAGAAAACCATGCTATTACATGAAGAAAAGTTAGCATCTGTTTGTGTCTGATTTTGCTTTTGTGATGTAGGAAGTACCACCCGACAAGAGCCCTCATGATGTTGAATTAAGTGGTAATTTAAGAACATCAAGTGGGTCTGATCTCACGATGTCTAGCTCGGAGAGCAGTTCTGGTTTAAACACACCACGAGAGCTTGGAATGAGCAACAATAACGTTCGGCAGGAACCCAGCCCCTTCATCTCATCTCCATGCCCTACATTAAGACCAGCTGCTGATGCATTAGTGGGAGTCTCGGAAGAGCATCGGAGATCAAGGCTGCAGTGGTCTGGCAGCTTTTGTCGTGAAGAAATTTCTGAGGGTCCAGAGGCCTATCAAAGGGAAAATTCACTAAGTGCTTCTGATGCTGAGATTGAAATACTCAAAGCGGAGGTATCTTCCTTGGCAAGGCAGGCAGATATGGCAGAGTTGGAATTACAAACTCTGCGAAAGCAAATCATGAAAGAGAGCAAAAGGGGCCAAGATCTGTTGAAAGATAATATTAGCTTGAAAGAAGAGAGAGATGCACTCAAGGTAGAATGCGAGAACCTCAAGGTCTTCCACAAGTGTGTGGAGGCAGCCAAAGTAAAGAACAATTTGCAGAACAAGAATGGAGATTTGCATTCTCTTCTTGATGAAATCAGGCAGGAACTGACTCATGAGAAGAATCATAATTCAAATCTCCGGTTGCAACTTGAGAAAATGCAAGAGTCGAATGCAGAGTTAATTCTTGCTGTTAAGGACCTTGATGAAATGTTAGAGAAGAAGAACCAGGAGATTTCTGATCTCTCCACCCAAAAGGTCTTGTCTAAAAGAACTCAACTGTCAAGCAGAGATTTCTCGAAATGTGAAACATCTGATGATGAGGAGCAAAATGCACTTGAAGAGATCATTAAACAGCATAAAGATGCCAAGGAGACATACTTGTTGGAGCAAAGGATTATGGACCTCAATGGTGAAATAGAAATCTATAGACGGGATAAAGATGAGTTAGAAATGCAGATGGAGCAGCTCGCACTCGACTATGAGATCTTGAAGCAAAAGAATCACGAGCTCTCGTATAAATTGGAACAGAGTGAGCTTCAGGAGCAACTGAAGCAACAATATGACTACTCTCTCTATCCTAATCTAAATGAGCTGGAACACAAGATCGAGACTTTGGAGAGTGATCTTGAAAAGAAGTCAAAAGAATTCTCAGGTTCTGTTGCCACCATTAAGGAGCTTGAAATCAACATTCAGAACTTGAAGCATGATCTTGAACGGAAGTCAGAAGATTACTTACAGTGTGTAGCAACCATTAATGAACTTGAGAGCGACAATGAGACCTTGAAGAGTGATCTAGAAAGGAAGTCAAGAGATCAATCGATTTCTCTTGCTAATATAAATGAACTTGAGTGCAGCATTGAGACCTTAAAGGTTGATCTTGAAAGAAAGTCGAGAGATTACTTGGATTCTCTAGCCAAAATTAATGAACTTGAGGGCAACATTGAGTCCTTAAAGTGTGATCTCGGAAGGAATTCAAAAGATTACTCAGATGCACTAGTCACCATCAATGAACTTGAGAGCATCATTGTGACTTTAAGGAGTGATCTTGAAAGGAAGTCCAACGATTACACGGATTCTCTAGTCACCATCAATGAACTAGAAAGCAACATTGAGTCTTTAAGGAGTGATTTTGAAAGGAAGTCAAGAGATCACTTGGATTCTGTAGCCATGATTAATGAACTTGAGAGAGAAGTGGAGACTGTACAGGAGGATTTTGAAAGGAAGTCAAAAGATGTGTTGGATTCTCTGACCGTCAATAAAGAACTAGAAACCCAGATCAAGTACTTGGAAGCACAACTGGAGAAACAGGCGCAAGAATTTGAAGCCGATCTAGACATCATAACGCAGGCCAAAGTTGAACAGGAGCAAAGAGCCATTAAAGCAGAGGCTGGTTTGCGAAAGATGAGATTGAAAAATGTTGATACTGCTGAGAGGCTTCAGGAAGAGTTTAGAAGGCTTTCTATGCAAATGGCCTCCACATTTGATGTAAATGAGAAATTGGCAATGAAAGCATTGGCCGAAGCTAGCGAGCTACGGATACAGAATAGTCAGCTCGCAGAAATGCTCCGTAAAGCTAACATGGAGTTGCACACCAGGAAAGCTGATTATGAAGCAGAAATATCCAAACTTTCAAAGGAAATGCAAATGAAGAATGATTGCATTGAAAAAATGACTCCGCAAATTGATGAAACAGATAAGGAGCTCAAACAGCAAAGGAATTGTGCAAATGAAGTTGATGGAACTTTATCCGAGGAGCTTGCAGTGCTTCAATCTGAGATAGCAAGGCTTACAACGGAGAAAAATTCTCTCTCAGAACAAGCAGCACAAAACGGTAACCTAATGAAGGAGCTGGAACATATAAGGAGATCTATTGAAGAGGCTGACTTGGTGATACAGAGAGGTAAGGAAGAAAGAAATGAACTTGTTAGCGCTTTAGCTTTGATGAGAAAAGAATTGTCAGACTCAGTGGAGGAACTGCATGTCTTGAGGCACGTACAAGATGAGAAGAGTATCAAAGTCCAAAGTCTAGAATCTGAGATCTGGACACTGAAGGTTCAGTGTAAAGAAATGAAACAATCAATCTTGGATGATGAAGTAGAGAAAGAAAATCTAAGAAAGCAATTATTTCAATTAAAGGACCAAAAGAAGGAAAATGCACTCACTACTGTTGAGAAGAGACTCAAGGAAAGCAATGGTCATCCTGTCATTTCCGATGCAACCAAGGGTGCAGTAAGAAATAACAATTCTGCTCCAGCTGTTCAAAATAATAAAGAGGTTGCAGGTCTTCGGGAAAAGATAAAATCTCTAGAGGTAAAGTCCTATTCATTGCAAGTAGTTGAAGGATGAATATATTTTGACAGCATGTTCTACATTCACTATTTTCCTTCAATGTAATATTGGACTATTATATACCATATAGATGGATAAATAACTATTTCCTTTGTAAATTATTATAATTAGCTTGATATAATGTTGTGAGATTTATCAGAGCTTGATCAAAGTTCCCATTTTCAATTAAATCCTTTCCATTTGATAGAGCTTGATAAGGTCAAAGGAAGCTGCTTTGGAGGCATCAGCTAATTCATTTCTTGAAAAGGAACAAGATCTTCGGAACAAAAATGATGATTTGGAGAGCAGATTGGAAGAAACCAACCAGAGCTATACAGATTTGGACAAGTGCTCGACTGAAACTGTAATTTCAGTTTAAACTACCTCATCAGATTTCCATGCTTTCAGAAACATTTCAGGATTTATTAAATTATATATATATATATAAACACTTCAGAAACTTTTCGAGAAGCATCACCAAAGCAATTTAGGACAGTAAGATAGTTATTCAAACTGCTGTATCTTGGAACCTTTGATTATTTATCATTTAATAATTCAAAATGAAATGCACGGCATTATTTTACTAAGTTTTCTTCAATTTAATAATGTAAAGTTGCATGTCTTGAAGTACTTATTAGTGATGTGTATTTGAATTTTCAGAACATATTCGAACATAATAATTCACTTGAATGCAGGTTGTTGAAGGAAAGGATGCTAGCAGCATAACAGACATGTGCCGTGAATGTATGCCCATTGAAGAAGGGGACGTGACTAATAGGTATAAAATCCACAAAAATTAGATTCTTTGTTACCCTGATCAATATATGTTTGCGTTACTATTGAATTAAAATCCACAAAACTTATTTTTTCCCTATGGAATATTCACATGATAGCATTTTACAGTTGAAAGTGACACAGTAAGAGGATATGAAGGACATCTCTAAATCAATTCTAAGTAATTTCTTATTTCTTGTCCTCCCAGCAAAAACCAAGTTGTATCAGAGGAAGAAACCAAAACATCCACAACAGACATTTATGAGAGCGATGCTGATGTATCGACTGAATTGGCATCATTGAGAGAGATCAATAAGTCATTGCAAACCGACCTTAAGGAGCTGCAGGAAAAATATTCTGAAATGAGTCTCAAGTTCGCGGAAGTGGAAGGTGAAAGGCAAAAACTGGTAATGCACGTCCGCACCCTCAAAAATGCTAAGAGAGGTTGATTCATTTTTTCATAGTTATGTAAATATAACTGTACAGTTTTAGCATTTCATGTGTCCTTGCCCCCTTGAGAATCCAGCTTGTTGCTTTGCTTCGATCAGCTTAAATGAGACTGTAATATGGTTCCTTTGACGCTGTCTTTCTCTGTTGGGCATATATATAGTACAGGCTAAATTTATACTAGCCCATTCTTCTGGGTAAAATGATAAGTTCATTTGTTCATTGCGTAGCTTCATAGGGCATGGTTGAATCAAGACAACTTATGGTGTTGGTATGTATTTTCACGTGTTAAAAGTTGTAACTCGGAACATTTCTTCAGTTTCTTCATAAGTCATGGTCTTTCACAGCTTATAATAACTCAAAACAACATTGGTTTTGCTAATTTATTGATGTTTTCCATTCTGGTTAACTATCATAATCGGTTTTTGAGATACCATTTTACCAAAACACTTCAACATCACGACCAATTATTAAAAACAGCTCCAGATCTGCTTAACCATGAAACAAACGCCCAAGTTATGATCCTTGAAGGGCAGTTGAGGAGGCTATGTGATGAACTACTCAGAATTTGATATAGAATATTAAGCGGCACTAAGAAAAGGCAGGGTTGTGTCTTGATGATCATGCTACATTTATCATAAGTAATTACAAGTTTCCTCTTCCGGAAAAATCTTGTCGCCAACCTACATGCATTCTTAAAGTTGTCAAATCAAACTAGGCAACACATGGGTGTTTTGGACTCTAGGTATGCCAATGTGTTTTGAATGTCGGGTCCAAATAAACCTTCAAATCAATCAAAACATTACTTCAATCATGCTTCTCTCTTACAAATTGATGAAGCGCTAGCTTTTTATTTCTTTTGCTCTTAATGCAATGTAATCAAACAAGTGAGACTAAAGTTAATAGAAAAATGTTATTATGCTGGATTTAATTTACTATTATATTATCAAAAATCCAAATGATAGTCTGCCAATACAAAAATTAAATTGCAAAAAAACCCTAAATCTTTATCAATATTGAAGAAACCCCAATTTAAGGTTTGTAAATGTTCAACTTAATGTGGTGACAGGATATATATATATCTAAACAAAATACAGTAAACCAAGAAAATTTTGAACCCCTCTGTGTTTTCTCATAGACTTTTTCAGAATTAGCTTCTTTTAGCTAGCTCTTGTAGTTTCCAGCTTGCATTTTCTAAATGTCATCTTGACTTTAGATTGCTCTCTATGCCAACATAAGAACTATTTCTCTTATGCTTTTACTTATTGTGCACTGATGCCAATGTTTGGATAAACCCATATATATGAACTTGGAGACATTTAACAAGTCACATTTCTGTATCAATATTGAAGAAACCCTAAACCCAAATCATGATCAAATGAACCCTAAATTCGAACCAAAATTGAAGAAGACCAACACTCAATTTAAGTTCCTTAAATGTTTAACCTCAATGTAGTAACAAGATTTCTCCAATCTAAACTCGGTACAGTAATCCCACAAAATTCGGAACCCCTGTCTCACGTTTCCCCAGTGACTTTTTGGGAATCAGCTTCTTAACCCGCATGTACTTACTCAATGTCTCGTTGGCTTCATGTTGCTCTCTTAACTAAATTCTTGGCCGGATTCTGGGGATTGTCTCGACATTAGTAAAATTCTTTTTGGCCAACTAAATACTCATCAATATTAAAATTTTCAAGCACTATAGCATATAAGAATTCATGTAAAATAATAAAGTGTGCCCATCCATTTACTAACTTTTATTTTTCGTTGACTTAAATTCCTTCTTATTCACCACTAAATGCCTGATAATTGCCTCTTGAAACTTATTTTCCATTTGTTGTTAAAATTGCAAGTTAACCCATATGATTTTATGAGTTTATAGTTTTATATAGCTTTATCAATTTAAGTGTAAATTCATGGAAAAATCATGGGTTTAGGGATATAATACTATATAATTATATGAGTTTATGATTTTACCAATCTACATCTTATGTTAACTTAGATTTCATTAACTATCAAAACTATGAATAAGAATGGCATTCTATGATTTGAAACAAGTCCATCAAATCATGAGTAAAATAATGACATTATATTTGCTCCTTCTATTGATTTCATTATTGAAGATATCTAATCCATACGATAATTGTGGAATAAGATATATTTAATTCATCAAATGAAGATTGGTTAGATATCCTTTAAAGTACAAATACTAGAGAAGAAGATGGTGTATATATAAATTTAGAGTCTCAAGAGTAATAAGATTCAAGAAGATTTAAAAAGAAAAGAAAAAAATCCAATAAAAAAAGAAAAGAATAGAAAGTTAAAGGACACTATGCACATTATTAGATACCTATATGAAGTTAAAAGGTGCAATAATTTGAATAATTTGAGCATGCAAATCTAATCTTAGCCTTCTTTTCTAATCTTTGTCGCTTTTATGTTTACACAAATACAAAAACTTCGGTACTTGTACCAATTACGACAATTGGGGATGTGAAGCTGTACTAGCGAAGGACTTGATCAAGCAGAAAGCTAGTTTTTTTTTGTTTTTTTTTTTTCAAAAGAGACTTTTGATGGATGCTGTACAAAGTAGAGATAGTCCTTACTATTCAATGAAATAAAATACAAGTAATCTTCCGGAGAAAATATAAGATAAAATTAATTAGAGGAGGAAATGGAAAGACAAAATATATAAATACGTTATATTGTAAATACACTCCTTTTAGGTAGTGTTTGGTTGCTTGAAAATTATGATATTGGATTGGACAATTATTTTTGTCCTGTATTTAGTTGAAAAAAAAATTTAAGTACTGAACAAAAAAGAGATGAAGTACTAGACAAAATGACTGAAATTTGTATCATGTCAAATAAGGTACAAAATTTGTGTCACATGACAAAAAATCATTTTTTTGAAAATTCCCTAAATATCCCTACTCATTTGTTGCGTTTCTGTTGCTTGCTAAAAAAAAATCCCTATGTCAATATAGTATTACACGATTCCACATAATAATAATAATAAATAATTTTTTATGAAAATTATTAAAAATTAATAATATAATTTTACAATGTGTTATATTATTAAATAAAACACACATTATTGTAATTTATAATATGAATTATGATTTTTTTCAATCAATGGATTTACATTTATTATTTTATATAATTCATAGGATTATATGTGAATTAAATAATCTCTTCAAATTGTATTTTTTATAATATTAAAAATATAATTAAATAACCATGATATTATACAAATGGTATAATTGTTAAAATTACCATGTTCAGTTGAATACTTTATAATTCCAAACAATGGATAAGACAAAAATCTTTATCCATTACTAAACATACCAAATGTGGTACAAATTTTTTTTTTGGTCTTATTTTTCTTGTTTTGTACTGTCCAATACTAATAACCAAATGCTACCTTATATTTACATTATATGCACCCATTCTTTATCATTAAAATTTAACATCTAAATCACCAAATTTTTGAAAAACATATCCTATTTTATTATTTTATCCTTAGATTAAAAAATAAAAAATAATAAAATAGTGTATATAAAATAAAGAGCAAATGTCATGTAGGAATTTAAAAGCACATTTTCTAAATATCTGAGGTCTCAATGCTCAATTTTAAAGGTAAGAAGATTAAGCATATATGAAACAAATATAAAATGGTAAATATATAGTTTACCCTAGAAGTGGACACAAGGCAAGCCTTTGCCTAGTCCTAGACCCTTCAATTGGATAGGTTATCGCTAGGTCTTGATTTTTAAGACCTAGCATTCGATAGATCAACCTAAGTTCAATCGAGCTAAGGGCCTGTGCCATTGTCTATTTACCCTTACAAATATGCTTTATGTATGTTATTAACAACAATTCCGTATGATCCATACTTTTTGCCCTTCCCTCTCTTTGTTAAAGGAGAAAAAAAAAAAAATAGAAGAAGAAGAAGAAACCTTAGTTACAGCCCCAAAGGTGCCTTCCCCTTGTTGGCCATCCTTAACTTTATTTTCCATCTTTCTTTCTTTTCTTTTTTTCATCTATTCTCTTACTTCTGCCATATCAAATCCAACAAGGTTTTCCTTGGTGGAGCCTTACTGCTTTTTGCCATTGTCTTCATCAATGTCATGTCATTGCCTCCTTCACACATGCCTTTTTGTTGGCTCCATCACTATTCTCTTTCTAGAAACATGCATGTGGGTAGCTTTAATTGTTTTGCTTTCATTTTAGTTTTCTTACTTTATTTGTCTGTTTTCTCTCTATTGAGAAACCTATCTTGGCTAGGGTGTTCATTTTCATTCTCAATTGTAGAATTTGTTTATTTGTTAAAATGATTTGTTTTCAAACTAGAGTTGTAATAGACATGTATCCATTGTAAATCAAGCCTTTAGAGCACCATTTGTTTGGTTGGTTGCTGGTTTTTCATTGTATTAAAAAGATCTTATGTGAATAAATTACTATTCGTTTAGGGGAAAAAAAGTATGATCCATTTGCTTTGTTTTTCCAATGTAAATGAACAATATTTGAGATTTGAAACCCAAAAGTAGCACCATAAGTTTCAAATACTCTAAATAATGAAAAATTATTGTATCAATTACATGACAAATATAACAATGTATCATGTTTTTACATCACAAAAGCTATAAAGCAAGCATTTCCTAGACAAAAATTGAAAATTGTCTTTCACACTCAATTACATAACTCAAAAGGAAAAACTAAGCATTGTATTGCACTTCAATAAGTCTCTCTTTCTATAGCTCTCTCTAAGGTTCTTGTTTCAATATAACTTCAAGGTATTGACTATCATTGGCCACTTGCCTCCATATCATCTCATGCCATTACTATTTTGGATATACAACTACTATAGCAAGAGATCATTATGATTTATATCTAATTTGCAACCAACCATTTATCAACAAATAAGAGTCTTGTTAGTCTCGTTTTTGGATTTAAGTTTTTTTTTTTTTCAATAGTTTTCAGTTTTTTTTGGTAATTTTATTTGTCATCTTTATATGGATTTTTCCCAACTAAAGTCTCAAGTTTCATTCTATGATTGTATAGGAATTACTCTTTGATCATTGCACCCAAAATTATGTAAATGTATCAATTTTTAGATTGCATTTTTGTATTTTTTGTATTTCCATTTCTTTTGGTTTATTACATCCTTATTATATGAGATGTACCTGTATCCCAATGTGCTTTAATGAATGAAATTCATGTAATCCTAAATATATATTTCATACATATAAACATATATGTATATTGCACTTTGATTATAACTCATGTTGATCCTAAAAAATATTTAAAGAATAAGATTAATTTTTTATCTTAGGGGTTTGAGTATTATTAGGAAAATTTTTAAATCACTACCTGAACTTTGAATGCTTTTCAATTTGATATTTAAAGCTTAAAGTTACTGAATGTTAATATTTAATCGAACTTTTACTTGTTATACTTATTATACCAATAATTATACTATTTGACCAATGAATATTTGTCACACTATCTTTTCGAAGATGATGAAAGTAATAAATTTGATAAGTAAAAGTTCATTAATTGCATATTAACTATTAGCCACAAGCTCTAAGTGTAAAATTTGACAAGTAAAATTATAACAACCATTTTAAAATTTAGGTGTAAAATTAAAAAAAAAAATGATAGGTAGTAATTATGAAATTATCCTTTGTTGTCATATTCATTCTATTGCTACAAAACACATTATATATAGTTACACCATTCAAAATGATCGATAACAGACTTGCATGCTTAAACTACTCTATTATAATGCATATCAGTCCATTTGGTTCAAGATATGCAATATCGCTTTCAATCAAGTGTAGTCTTCTTTTATTTTTCATAGCTACGACATATATTATAACTATAGTGAGAGGAAATTAAACTTGATAAGTAAAAAGTAAAAAGAGAGAGAGAGAGAGAGAAATGCTATTTAGATGCTAGCCATATAAAAGTATAAAATTAAAGTAAATCTAAATTCCTTCCTAACTTTGCAAACAACACATTTTCGTTCTCTACTTCAATTCTCTCACTAGAAAAAAAAAGAAAAAAAGAAAAAACCCTTTTGCTTATTTTTTTATCTCAAGATTGATTGCTACAAACAAATAACTTCATATACATGGTTTATGCTATATGAATAGTAATGGAGAGTTCAAATTCGATGAACAATTCTTGTGGAAGGAGATCTATTATTATTCGTGTTTCCATTAATCATATAGTTCGGCATATCGAACCATACACTACCACAAGAGCCACTATAAGGGAATGATCTATTTGAGCTTCAACCAACAAAGAAAGAACAGCATCACCAAGATATACTCCTAAAGATGACTGCTTCCTGCTCACCTAAAGATTGATTAAAATATCAACATAAATCTATTATCATCTTATATGCAATAAATCAGTTGCTAATATATATTCAGATCATTATTGTATAATTATATATAACTGAGCATACCTCTGCGATAATATTAGGCTATTGCATACTGTATTTTTGGCACGATCCACTTGACACTCAAATATCAATAAAACGTACGTTATCCATACCCTTTGGCATATGGTATAGAGAATTTGTCGATTTGATAAACAACATCTCCATTTTTGTCATAAACTGTGCATCCATCACCTTGCATTACAAATGATTTCATCCACAGAGTGTAAGCTTCTTTCTCTGAAGTCATGTAAGGAGAACTAGAAATTTCTTCCTTCATAGCAATTGGTATAAGGGAATGAACCTTATTTCTAGCCATTAGAAACTATAGAGATAGTATTATTAGCTCTTGAAAGTGCAATCTTGCTCAGTTACGTGTTTCAAAATTTTGTATAAAGAATAAGGTCTTGTGGGGTGGTATGTATGATTTATATATTTTTGGAATTGTGCGCTACAATATAATTGATAACAAAATCTGTAAATGGATGCTCAAAGGCGTTTACTAATTAACTCAAAGGAAAATTTTCCATGCTTTCTAAAACCTAACTCACTAAAAACAAATACATAAAGTTATTAAAAATTTCTTCATTTAGTATCTTAATACGTGTTCAAGACATCTATTAACATTTTTTTATACAACAAAATGAATATAATGTTGAGACAAATCATCTTCTAATCCCTTTAGCTTGGTCAGATAAATTTAAAATTCCAAAACACGTTTATAGCATTTTTTCAAAGGGACCTTTGATGATATAACTACGAGATATAGGAAGATTATAGTAGATCTACGATTTTAAAGTAGAACTATAGGGTAGAGAAAAATTACGAGATATTGATAAAAGAATAGTATCATGTTCCATAGATGTCATTTGGAATTTTTTTATTTTTCAGAGAAATTTATTTCATTCAAATAAGTTTAAGAACAACCAAATACACGAGATATAAAATAGCTACATATCTTTTGAATTGGAGATGTAAACAAAATCTGTATTCTGATCGAAGAAAATCCCATAAAGGAGATAGAACCTAAGCAAAACAAAATGCTGAAAACTAAAGCTAGAACATTGAAACCTTTTATTAGAAGTTCTTCGCTTCCCCTTTGACTGTCGCACCGCCATTAATGATTGGCTTGAAGCAAGAAATAACTAGATGGAAGGAGAACAGGTATGAAAAGCTGAAGGAAAATAGATGAAAGAAGAGAAAAGGAAGAGATTATTACTATAATCAGAATGCTGTTTTGAGTTGTTATTTTCCATTTTATGTATTTTAAAAATATTTTTATTATATTACTTGATAATATATATACTATAATATTACTTCATTTGATTAATTATTTTTTGGACCAATCATGTATTGGCATATATGTTAATGGAAAACGGTTGTAAAATATATACATAATGTTAAAAATAAAAAAAATATGCATTTCAAATAAAGGCTAAAATACTGAGTGGAAAGTATAACTTAACTTTTAAATTTTCTGTAAAGTTGTAGTTTATCTCACCGAACATACATTATTTAAATGATTAGTATATGTTACATAATATAAGCAAAATTGTCCAAATCTTAAATCATGCTTGGAACTCAAATAAACATTCAAAACGGTTTATAACACTTGGAAAAGGAAACTAATGAGTTTGAGTAAAGGATCCAATGATAAAGATAGAAAAAGTTTCTTTTTAATCCTATCTAAATCTTTCATTTTTTTTTTATATTTCCATTTAAATGGGAAAAACCGAAATAAAATAGCAATTAAAAGATGTTTTTAGTTTACTAAAAACCTCGACATATTTTGTTAGCTCTATATAGGTGGAAATAAAACACTTTTCTTAAGGATTTTAGTAAATAGAAATAGAGAATAAAATAACTAAGAATATTGTTAGAATACTTGACTCCCTATTCTAAGGATAAAGATTTATTACAAAAATTGCACTCATTCTTTCAATTTTCGGTTTGAGTTTCGAAAACTGCCTCGTCATGCTCAAAAGAAACCTCCCTTAGACCACGACCAATTAGGGTAAATGCTTGATACTAATTAACTTCATGACAAAATATCATGGGTACAACTTGTTTAATATTTGTTAATATTTAAAGTCTTGTGCATTTCTAAAATTAACCAAGTTAGCTAGCACGTGTACATCATCATAAATGGTGGTTGCTCGAGGATGAATGTGTTTACGTGTTGAATGACTTTGAGTGTGCTATAAAATAGATCATGTGGACCACATAAAGAAAAGAAGAGAAGAAGACATGTTTGATCTTTCTAGGAGTTTTATAATGCCTAGAATAATTTATAACCATCGTGATTCTATCGATTCTATTTTCTTTGTCAAATCAAAATTAAACCTTATATTTGGTTGTTGTCTCTTTGAATCTTCTTATTGTTGCTTTGGGCTAAGTATTGAAGATGGCGTGCAATGGTTGAAGGGAAACGAAGGAGTTGAGAAATAAAAATTTTCAATCTTCATATTTTTATTTTAGCTTTTACTTTTGTGTTTGTGTTGTATTTCAATTATGAGATTTTCTTCAGCGTGACTGCTAATTATTCACAATAGTAGAAGTTGTTTATTTGTTAAAATGATGTTTTTAAAATATTGTTTTAAAAGAGATGTGTTCATTGTAAATATGGTCTTTAAAGCACCACCTCTTTAGTTGGTTGTTGGTTTTTCATTGCACTGAAAAGATCTTACGTGAATAATTGCTATTCTTCTAGGAGAAAAAATAAGTATGATCCATACACTTTGTTTTTCCAATTTTATTGAACAATTATTAAGATTTGAGGCCCAGAAGTAGCATCGAAGTTTCAAATACTCCAAATAAAGAAAAATTATTGCATCGATTACATGATAAATGTAACAATGTAGCATGTTTTCACATCACAAAAAGCTATAGAGAAAGCATTTCCTTGACTGAAATTGAATGGTCTTTCACACCCAATTACAGAACTCAAAAAGTTGAACAATCATATTATAAGCGAAAAAAATAAATAAATTAAGTGTTGTGTTGCACTGCAACAACTCCCTCTTTCCATGCCTCTCTCTAAGGTTCTTGTTTTAATATAATCTTGAGGTTGCAACTACCATTGTCGCTTGCCTCGAAATCATCTGGTGCCACTACTATTTTCATAGTGCAACTACTATAATATGAGATCATCTTAACTCAGATCTAATCTACACCCATCCATTTTTCAATAAATAAGAGTTACATTGGAATCTTGTTTTTAGATCCAAGTTTTTTTTTAAATTTTGTTTGTCATCTTTATATGGAGTTTTCCCAACTAAAGTGCCAAGTTTCGTTCCAGAATTGCATAGGAATTATTTTTCAATTATTGCACCTATATTTGGGTAAATGTATCAGTTTTCATATTACATTTTTGTATTCCCATTTTTTTTGGTTTATTTCATGCTTATATTATGATGTATACCTATATTCCTATGTGCTTTAATGAATGACATATGTGTTTTCTTGAATATATTTCATACATATAAACATATATCTATGTTTTACTTTGATTATAACTAAAATCGATCCTCAAATATATTCAACGAATAAGATTAATTACATTGCCTCAAGGGTTTGAGTTTTATTAAGAACAATGTTCAATGGCTATTTGAATTTTGAGTGCATTTTAATTTTATACTTAAAGCTTAAAATTACTAAATGTAAATAACCAATTGATCTTTTATTTGCCAAAACTTACTACCTTACCCATAATTGCATTAGTTGACCAATTATTGTTTGCCACATTATTTGTTTAAAGATGATGGAGATAGTAAATTTGATAGATAAAAGTTCAGCAATTGCATATTAACTATTAGCTTGAAGCTCTAAGTACAAAATTTGATAAGTAAAACTTTTGACGCGAACCCTAGATATCGATCTAAGAACCAACGATCAATAAGGATTCAAATCCTAGAATCGAAATTGAATCGAATGAATTAAACGTAACTCGACCCCAATCGAACACGCCGAATGGAACCTAAGCTATTATGGATTGATTTCCCCCAGCATTTAGGATGAAGAAATTAAGATTAATTCTATTCGCAAGAACTAAAGGAAAAGAGAACTCTCTCAAAAATCTCATTCACAATATGATAAATCTGATAATGACCTTTCAAATGTCGTATAAAGGAGTTTATATTCGTCATTAATTAAAAGCTGACGGCCTAAATACATCCAAGGTCGGCTTTGAAATAAAAAAAAAAACAACAGATGTGGCCGGCAGTGTAAATTTCAAGGCCGGCAGCCTTCATAGCCGGCGTACCTTGCCTTTTAAAGGCCCGCCAATTCTAGGCCAACGACCTAAGTGATAGGTTGGTGGCCTTTCCTTCACTGGTGGTCGTCAATGCAATTCCAATGTCCTCCACTTCGTCCCCACTTTGAAATATGATGTTCATGAGCTTAGGACTTGTGTTAGAGTTGTGTCGAATTTGAATCACCTCTTGCTCCTGAAGTTCCACAATCAACCCTTGCAATGCCTCATTCATTCGCTTGGTCCGTAATCGTGTCATAGGACCCACGATACCTTGTAAAGGGTCATTAGCTTTGACTAGCTCCTGAGTGTTGGATGCCTCTCGATCTCTATCATTCCCCCCTTCCTCGAAAGGATTCGTCCTCGACTCACCTGCATCATATAACGAAAGATCAGAAACATTAAAAGTAGCGCTTACATTACCGTATTGACTTGGCAAATCGAGTTTGTAAGCATTGTCATTGACGATCTCTAACACTTGAAAAGGTCCATCTCCCTTAGGATGCAATTTGGACTTCCGCTGTGTAGCAAACCTTTCTTTTCTCAAATGTAACCAAACCCAGTCTCTAGGTTGAAAGGTAAGCTTGACACGACCCTTGTTTACTTTTCGAGCATAGTGCTCATTCTTCTTCTCAATGTTAGCTCGGGCCTTGGCATGCAATTCCCTAACTAACTCTGCTTTTCTCTTTCCATTAACATCAACAAATTCGTTAGGAGGCAAGGGTAAAATATCCAAGGGAGTCAAAGGATTAAATCCATACACAATCTCAAATGGTGAGTATGATGTAGTAGAATGCATAGCTCTATTGTATGCGAATTCAACATGAGGCAAACAATTTTCCCATTGTTTTAAGTTCTTTTTCAAAACAGCACGCAACAATTATGAAAGGGTCCTATTAACTACTTCTATTTGACCATCCGTCTGAGGATGTGCAACAGTAGAAAATAACAATTTAGTTCCCAATCAGTTCCACAAAGTGCACCAGAAATGGCTGAGAAACTTAACATCCCTATCACTTACTATAGACCTTGGCAGACCATGCAAACATACAATTTCTTTAAAGAATAAATCAGCAATATGTGTTGCATCATTAGTTTTAGAACAGGCAATAAAGTGAGCAATTTTGCTAAACCTATCAACAACAACAAATATGCTATCCTTACCATTACTAGATCGTGGCAAACCTAGAACAAAGTCCATAGAAATGTCAGTCCAAGGCTGATGAGGTATAGGTAATGGGATGTATTCTCCATGTGGCATTACTTTGGATTTAGCCTGTTTACACATAATGCATTTTTTACACACAGCTTGCACATCATGTTTCATCCTAGGCTAATAAAAATGCTCATACAAAATGTTCAAAGTTTTCTGTATAAAAAGTGCCCCCATTAGTCCACCCCCATGTGTTTCTCTAACAAGCAATTCACGCAAGGAACATTTAGGAACACAAAGTTTGTCTTTCTTAAACAGAAACCATGCTTATAAAAATCAGCATATGCATGCTCAGAAACAGCACTCCACACTTGACCAAAATCAGCATCATTCTCATACAAATCCTTGATAAACTCAAATCTAAGCAATTTTGTTTGTAAAGAGGTCAAAAGTAAATACCTCCTGGATAGTGCATCAGCCACTACATTTTCTTTCCCTTGCTTGTATTTGATAACATAAGGAAAAGTTTCAATAAATTCCAGCCACCTAGCATGCCTTTTGTTCAACTTACCCTGAGTCTTCAAGAACTTCAAGCTTTCATGATCTGAGTGGATAATGAACTCCTTGAGCCATAGATAGTGCTGCCAAGTTTGTAAAGTCTTCATTAATGCGTATGGCTCCTTATCATAGGTAGGATAATTTAATACCGCCCCATTAAGCTTTTCATTAAAGTAACCAATTGGCTTGGAATCCTGCATCAAAACACACCAATACTTTTCCCAGAAGCATCATTTTCAATTTCAAAGACTTTTTCAAAATTAGGTAGAACAAGTAAAGGTTCATTGGTCAGCTTTTCTTTCAAAGTATTGAAAGCTTTCTCATGTATTTCAGTCCACGTAAACTCAGCATTCTTTTTAACAAGGTCATTTAAAGGAGCAGCTATAGAACTAAAATCTCTCACAAATCTCCTATAAAAGCTTGCTAAGCCATGAAAACTTCTTACCTCATTAGCATTCTTAGGTGTTGGCCATTCCTTGATTGCTTTTACCTTCTCCTCATCAACAGAAATCCCTTGTGTACCTATAATAAAACCCAAAAACACCATAGACTCCATGCAAAAGGTACATTTCTTTAAATTTGCAAATAACTTATTTTCTCTCAAAACAGTAAAAACCATTTGCAAATGCTGAACATGTTTTTCTAGACTTTTATTGTAGACTAAAATGTCATCAAAATAGACTACAACAAATTTTCTTATGAAAGTACGAAGAACATGATTCATTAATCTCATAAACATACTTGGTGTATTTGTTAAACCGAAATGCATTACCAACCACTCATAGAGACCATATTTGGTTTTAAAAGCGGTTTTCCATTCATCTCCTTCTTTCATGCGTATTTGGTAATAACCATTCTTTAAATCAACCTTTGAAAAAAAACACGCACTATGCAATTCATCTAACATATCATCAAGCCTAGGTATGGGATGTCGGTACTTAACTGTGATTTTGTTGATGGCTTGACAATCCACACACATGTGCCATGATCCATCCTTCTTTGGAACCAAAATAACAGGAACCGAGCATAGGCTAAGGCTTTCTTTCACAAAACCCCTTTCTACTAGTTCATCCACTTGCCTCTGAATCTCCTTTGTCTCCTTTAGATTTGCTCTATAAGCTGGTCTATTTGGAATTGAGGCACTTGGAACGAAGTCGATTTGATGCTCAATACCTCTCAACGGAGGTAATCCACTAGGTATCTCCTCAGGGAACAAGTCAGCAAACTCCTGCAAAAGAGAAACAACAACTGCAGGCAAAGAAGGGTTAAGATGGTCAGTGGAAAAATAAACATCCTTGTACATCAGTACAAGTAAGTGTCGTTTTGCCTTCAAGGCAGCTTCAATCTCACTTGCCTCGCCAATTTCACTCGTGTTTCCCTCTAATTCTTTTCTCTCATGGCTCACAAGTGTATTTTTACCACTCGCTTTCACAATCTCGCTCTTCTTTTCTTGTTCAATCTTGTGTTTCCCTCTCTCTCTGAACTCTCTAGCAATCCTCAACTGATCCTCACTAGCCTCTCAAGGATTAAGGGGTGTCAAGACCACCTGTCTTTTGTTCAGAATAAAGGAATACCTATTATGATACCCATCATGGGTGACCTTTTTATCAAACTGCCAAGGTCGTCCCAATAAGATGTGGCAAGTCTGCATAGGTACCACATCAGACAATACCTCATCACGGTATTTCCCTATAGAGAAAGAAACCAGTACCCTTTTGGTCACTTTAACCTCCCCACATTCACTTAACCACTGCAACTTATAAGGTTGATCATGCTTCACAGTTTTCAGGCTCAATTTATCAACCAATAACGTGCTAGCAACATTTGTACAGCTACCACTATCAATAATCAAACTACTCACCTTGTTATTCACATGGCATCTAGTATGGAAGATATGCTCTCGCTGCACTTCATCACCCTCATTCTTAGGTTGAGTATTGAGAATCCGCCTGGCAATAAGAAATTCTCCCTTTACAGGACCTTCCATATCCACATCACTACAATCTTCCAGTGGGGGCATGTCATCATCATCCCCTGAACTCACACTCTCCACATTACCACTCTCCAAAAGGATCATTGCTTTAGTGTTTGGACACTGCGATGCAATATGCTCATATCCCTAGCACCTGAAACACTTAATGTCACGTAATCTAGAAGTAGATTTGGTTTCAGTGTTACCTTTCGAATAAGATGTTGGTGCCTTAGCCTTCTCTTCCTCCTTAGCTTTTGGTGATGATTTATTATTCTTCCAATTCGACTTCCATGATGAACTAGAAGTTGAATTATACCTGGAAGAACTTGAAGCTGGATTATACCTTGAAGTACTCTTTGCCTTCAATTGCTTCTCAATCTTGATCACCTTATGCAACAATTCCTCAATATCTACAAAATGCTGTAGATCAACGATACCAGTGATCTCCCCATTCAAGCCAGTAATGAACCTAGCCATTGTAGCTTCATCATCCTCTTCTACTTTAGCTCTAATCATGGCTATTTCCATTTCTTTGAAGTAATCCTCTACACTTTGGACCCTTGTGTCAAGCTTTCCAGTTTCCTATGTAAATCTCTAAAATAATGAGTAGGAACGTACCTCTTCTACATGATTGTTTTCATCTCATCCCATGTGATGATAGGTCTCTCCCCATATCGTCTTCTATTTCTAACCGGTTGATCCCACCATACACTCGCATAGTCAGTGAATTCGACTACTGCAAGTTTAATCTTCTTATCCTCTGAATAATTATGGTACTCAAATATGTGATCAACCTTTCGCTCCCACTCCAAGTATAATTTGGAGTCATTCTTCCCTTGAAAGGGTGGTGTCTTCATCTTTATGCTACCCAAATTATTATCTGTCCTTTGGGTATTGTCTATCCCCATCACAAAATTATACTCTCCCACTTCAGTATCTTCTTCTAATTCCATTCTCACTCCCCTCCTTGGAAGACTCTCAAATCTTTGACCCACTGCAGTGCTACCCGTGGGCTCCCTACTCTGCTCCATCCTATCTATCCTTTGTTGGACTGGCTCCAACTCAGCCGTCATCATTTTTCTCATCTCACTCAACAACGCATCAAACATCAACTTATTATCTCCTACTCCCTTCTCCCTTTCAGGTGAACTTTGGCCAGACATGTTTGCTACAACAAAGAACGTTAGTAATAAAAATATATCAAGGCCTCACAATTCACTCCCTCACGTGTTTACACTCACAGATAAAAATTCACTCGTGTGTAACATAAATTTTGGGACTTCTCACGATATTAATCTCACACTCTATTTTTCCTTTACAAGTCCTTGTTCTAGAACTAACTCAACGAAATTTCTTCAAATAAACGACTAGGATAAATCAATGTGACAACTAAAAAAAAAATTAAGCAACGAATAACGATGATAAACTCAATGACCGGAATGGAATATGACCGACTTGACAGGAAAAACAATGAACTCGGACAGTTTATCCAACGAAATAAAATATCAATAGGAATTCAATCAACATTCAGCAACCCCTCCCTTTTTTTTTTTTTTTTATTTCACGCCAAGAATTGCTATTTGGAATGTGATATTCCTCGACTAGAATAAACAAGAGCAAGTGGATCTATTGGCCGAATGAGATAATGAAAAAGGATTCTAAGTCCTTTAATGAAATCGATAGCGAAATGTATAAATATATATATTATATGCCGATGGAATCTGGAACAATGGGAAATCACAAGAAGCAACTGTGCGACCAAACGACGACAGTAATAAACAATGGAATTAACGAGCCAAATTCCTATGAACGATTTTTTTTTAATAGACTATGACAGAAAATTCACATAATCAGTGAACAAATAAAATATGAATAAGGATAGAAATTACCCGATTCAATGAGCCCCAGCTCTGATACCAAATGACGCGAACCTTAGATATCGATCTAAGACCCACCGATCAATAAGGATTCAAACCCTAGAATCAAAATTGAATCAAATGAATTAAACATAACCCGACCCCAATCGAACACGCCGAATGGAACCTAAGCTATCACAGATCGATTTCCCCAAGCATTTAGGATGAAGAAATCAAGATTAGTTCTATTTGCGAAAACTAAAGGAAGAGAGAACTTTCTAAAAAATTCATTCACAATATGATAAATCTGATAATGACCTTTCAAATGTCATATAAAGGAGTTTATATTCGTCATTAATTAAAAGATGGCGGCCTAAATACATCCAGGGCCGACTTTGAAATAAAAAAAAAAAACAACGGATGGGTTAGGCCGGCCAGTAGGCAGGCAGTGTAAATTTCAAGGCCGGTGGCCTTCATAGCCGGCGTACCTTGCCTTTTAAAGGCCGGCCAATTCTAGGCCGATGGCCTAGGTGATAGGTTGGCGGCCTTTTCTTCGTTGGTGGTCGTCAATGCAATTCCGATGTCCTCCGCTTCGTCCCCACTTTGATATATGATGTTCATGAGCTTAGGACTTGTGTTAGAGTTGTGTCGAATTTGAATCACCTCTTGCTCTTGAAGTTCCACAATCAACCCTTGCAATGCCTCTTCATTCGCTTGGTTCGTGATCGTGTCATAGGATCCCCGATACCTTGTATAGGGTCATTAGCTTTGACTAGCTCCTGAGTGTTGGATGACTCCCGATCTCTATCAACTTATATTTAACAACTTCAAAATTCAAATGTAAAATTAACAAAGTACAACAGATAGTAATTATGATATTATGCTTTATTATCATATTCACTCTATCACTACAAGGCATATTATGTTTAGTCATCATTCAAGATTATCTATAACCAAAATGCATGCTTAAACTACTCTATTGTAATGCATATCAGTCTATTCCGTTCAAGATACGTAATATCTCATCATGTTAATGCTTTCAATCAAGTGTAGGCTTCTTTTATTTTTTTTTTTTGGCGATTATATATATTACAATTGTTATAAGAGAAAATTGAACTTGGCCATCCTATTGAAAAACTGGTATTTGAGCCATTAGACATAGAAGGCCTTAACTGTAATGCTCTGAATCTTCGTCAAGAATGGTACCTTGATATTTTCTTGTAATTCTTGAGTATTTTCATGAAATAATGCAAGAATGCACAACCAGAGATTTTATAGGATAATTACTGCTATAAGATTCACAATGAAGTCATGATATCAAATTTTAAGCACAATTGCATTTTCACAGTATAAATACGAAATATAGGAAGGATTATAGTAGATCTACAATGTTAAAGTAGAACTACAAGATAAAAGAAAAATTACGAGATATTAAACACCTTTGCATTTCCATAGGGGAACTACATTCTTGCTGATATATTGATTTTACAGCAAAATTAGGTGATTTATAGGCAAATTACATTTTCCACTTGATATTTACAAAATAAAAGAAAAAAAAGAAAAAAAAATAGAGAGGAGACTTGTGAAATTTTGTAAGGATAATAGCATAGTATGGATAATTACCTTTTTTAAATTTAAATTACGGATTAATATGCATGCTTATATAATGTTGGAAAATTTATGCAATTTGAGGAAAAATTGCACAATCCTTTGGAAAATTGATGAAATTGCACATTACAAACAACTTTGTGGATTTTAATTAACTATTAGAACTTTTATGAATGGGTGCCGATATTTATAAATTGAAGCAAAATTATGAATGTTGGGGACTTACACATAGAAAGTATTTACAGTGCTCTAGGTGCTTTTACAATATATTAAGGATTTTTATGAGATAAGAAGGAGAATCATGCAACAAAGCAAAGTTATGGTTTAAGAGTGGAATTATAAGGTATCCCGTGTTTTATGGAAATTTATTGACTGTTATGGGAAAGACTTTTTACTTTTTCCCCATGTTGATATTGATTGTCACATCAACAAACTAAAGAAATCATATATAATAATTAAATAAAAATATTTTTTTAAAAGTTAGAGAATAAGGGAAGGCCCATCCTAGTTACCCGTTGGCCAGTGGCCTTGGTGGCGACAAACTATCAGATAAATCATGAGATTCAATGATGGGTTGCTATCGTGGCTAGTTGGGTAGTAGGTGTGTGAAGAAGAAAATAAAGTATTACAAAGATGTATTATGTTTTAACGGTAGGTGGATTGCATCGTTCTATTTAGTTAATGGTGGCAACACTCATTATTAACTAGTGAGTTATGAACTACTTTAAATTTTATCTTTTTTTATTTTTTTTAATAATATTTATGATCGCAACCTAATATTACATTAAGTTGTGTGACTTAGAATGGTGTTGGATCCTTAATCCAATGTTGGCCTTATATGTAAAACGATTATATATTGCGGGTTATCATATTAAGTTAAGCTCAATTAAAAGTGATCAATAAGATTTGATTATTTGATTCTTAATGTATCTGATAGGATATGATCCCTTTTATGTGTAGAGACTTTATGGGTAGTTTCTATTTTTATGATGGGATAAAATAGAAATACCAAAAAGGTAACATATAGTTATCTATATAAATAGTGGTTATGGTCCCCAGGTTATACACACACTTTTCTTGTCTCTTTGTATCTCATCATCAAATAGACTATAGAAAGAAAACAAAAGAGATCTCTCTAAAAGATAATGTATTGACCTGGAAGGTCGATCACACAATCTAAGAATCATGGAGCACAATGGATTCAGGTACGCTTCCGCATATTTATTGTTTAATTCTTAATGATTAAACATGAAAAGATCTAGTATTTTGTTTGTGATGATTTTCACATAAGGATAATTCAAGGTTCAACAATTGGTATCAGAACCTATATTATTTGATCATTAGGAATTACTTTTGTAATTTTTTTTATAAGGTGTTATTATCTCTAATTATGGAGATTAAGTTTTGGACAAACATTAAAACATGTAAACGTTCGTCTCCATAAAAGAATCCTCAACTCCTGGATTCGTCAAAATCAATGGCCATTGTCTTGTTCAATATTGTCTCCACGAACAGTATTTAGGAATGGCATGATTCTGATATGTTATCGGATCTCTACACAATGATTTTGCTTTCCGTGATTGTAATTCACCATGGTGAATTAAGGTTTTCTTCACGGTTCGTTTTCAAACGAATTAGGAACCGCATTAATAAACGATGCATCACGTTGCTTCCTCCACGGCCAAACTCTTCCGTATACACGGTCTCGACCCATAGTTATACACGGCCGTGTACTCAAAACGTGTAACATTCTGTTAGTTTTTAGGTCAACATACACGGTCGTGCCTTTAGTCATGTACTCAAACCGTGTAACATTCTGTTAGTTTTTAGGCCAACATACATGGCCGTGCCTTCGGCCATGTATTCAAACCGTGTAACATTTTGTTAGTCTTTGGCCAACATACACGGCCGTGCCTTCAGCCGTGTATTCAAACCGTGTAACATTCTGTTAGTTTTTTGGCCAACATACATGGCCGTGCTTTTAGCCATGTATTTAAACCGTGTAAGATTTTGTTAGTTTTTTAGGTTAACATACACGGTCGTGCCTTCAACCGTGTACTCAAATATATAATCACTTATAGATTGATATTTAAGTACGCCAATTTTTCCTTTTGAACTCTAATTTTAATGTTTGAATTATTGAGTCATATTTGATATGGGTGCTTAGACCCAATAAGTTTTAGTTAAAATTAGAGTTACCTTTGACTCAATGTTTGATATAATTTTAAATTTGAATATTGGTATGTTTATATGTATTTTGAGATGAATTAATTGAAGCAACATACTGCCAAAGTGGTCCCTCTTGCAGAAATTAATTTATTTCAAAATATAAAAGGTTGTGTGCTTACAATTTCTGTGAATTTTTAATCGGCCCAAATGAAGGTTAATGGTTAACAGAATTGGAAGTGCACCTGTGGTAATAAACTCGTAATGATTATTTGGTTTTACATGTGAACAATAAATCGGCCCAAAGGAAGTTTTATTGTTTGATATGTTCTTATTGTTAGTGTTTGATTACTACGCCAAGATACCACTTAGTAGTTAATGTTTTATCCAAAGATGAAATATTAATGGGCTACCCGGTATTTTGAGATAAGGTTTACCTTTATTTGAATTTATTATTATTTTGTTGTAAGGCTTATGTAAGCTTGTTTATTTGTTTGTTGTTCTCATTCAGCTATGAATAATCCTGCTAATATTACTGCCAACATCAATTCTATTCCTATGCTAAATGGCACTAACTTCAAGTTGTGGAAAGATAATCTATTGATAGTACTTGGAGTTATGGATCTCGACCTTATGTTAAGAACTGATTCTCCTTCACCTCTTACTGATAAGAGTACCTCTGATGACAAGAGGGAGATGGAAAAGTGGGAGAAATCAAACCGCATGTGTATGATGATCATGAAGAAGGCCATTCCAGAAGCATTTAGAGGTACAATATCTGATAAGATAACTAAGGCTAAGGAGTTCCTTGATGAAATTGAGAAAAGGTTTGCTAAGAATGAAAGGGCAGAAATAAGTACACTCCTGGCAAACCTAATCTCAATGAAGTACAAAGGCAAGGGCAATATTAGGGAGTACATCATGGAGATGTCTCATCTTGCTTCCAGGCTAAGAGCACTCAAGCTAGACCTCACAGAGGACTTATTAGTGCATTTGGTTTTGATTTCTCTTCCAGTATAGTTTAGCCAGTTTAAAGTGAGCTATAATTGTCAAAAAGAGACTTGGTCTTTGAATGAGCTCATCTCACACTGTGTTCAAGAAGAGGAAAGGCTAAAGCAAGATAAGATTGAGAGTGCTCACCCAGACTTAACCCCTAAGAATAGGAATAAGGATAATAAAAGGAAAAGGGATAAAGAAGCTGCAAATATGGCACCTCAGAAGACATAACCAAAGATGTCGGATGCATCAAATGGTATTGGTTGTCACTTTTGTGGAGTTGTAGGGCATTATAAGAAGCAGTACACTAATTATCATGCTTGGCGTGCTAAGAAAGGTACACTTCTTAATTTGGTTTGTTCTGAGGTTAATTTAACTTCGATACCCATAGACACTTGGTGGATGGATTCTGGTGCAACAACTCACATCAGTGTGTCTATGCAGGGTTGCCTACATTGCCGAAAATCAAGTGATGGTGAAAGATACATCTATGTGGGTAACGGCAAAACAGTTGAAGTTGAAGCAATTGGGAAGTTTAGATTATTATTAAAGACGGGATTTTATTTGGATCTTAATGAAACATTCATTGTACCGTCATTTAGACGGAATTTGATTTCTGTTTCTGCTTTGGACAAATTTGGTTATTCTTGTTCATTTGGAAATAAGAAATTTAGTTTGTTTCATGATTCAAAATTAGTTGGATCTGGTTCTCTATCTATTTATGATAATCTTTACTTGATTGATATTATTGCTTCATTTAATGAATCCCTGCAAGTAAGTACACGAGGTATAGAGAGAATTAACTAATGAAAATTCAGCTACATTATGGCACAAAAGATTAGGTCATATCTCCAAACGGAGAATAGAGAGAATTGTGTCAGATGAAATTCTAAACCCCTTGGATTTTATAGATTTTGATGATTGTATTAACTGTATAAAGAGGAAACAAACCAATAAAAGGAGATTTGAAGCCAATAGGACCTTAGATATCTTAGAACTTATACATACAGATGTTTGTGAGCCATTCCCTACAGTTGCTTAGAATGATCAACAATATTTTATAACGTTCATAGTCGATTTCTCATGATATGGCTATCTTTATCTTATTCATGAAAAGTCACAGTCCTTGGATATGTTTTAAAATTATAAGGCTAAAGTTGAGAACCAACTCAACAAAAGGATTAAAAGCATTAGATCTGATCGTGGTGGCGAATACTACGGTAGATATGATGGTTCAGGTGAACAACGTCCAGGAACTTTTGCTAAATTCCTAGAGGAATGCAGTATTGTCCCACAGTACACTATGCCTGGTTCACCCACCATGAATGGTGTTGCTGAAAGACGAAATAGAATGCTTAAGAACATGGTAAGGAGTATGATTTGTCACTCCACCTTACCAAAATCACTATGGGGAGAAGCATTTAAGACTGCAGCATATATCCTTAATAGGGTTCCAACTAAAGCAACTAACAAAACCCCTTATAAACTTTGGACTGGGAAAAAGCCTAATTTAAAACATTTACATGTGTGGGGATGTCCAGCTGAGGCACGGCCTTATAAGCCCAATGAAAGAAACTGGACTCAAGAACAGTAAGTTGCTATTTTGTTAGGTACTCTGAAGGATCAAGGGGTTACAAGTTTTATGATCCCACAACTAAATCAATATTTGAGTCGGGAAATGCTCGGTTCTTTAAGGATGTCTAGTTTGCCAGGGGAGATACGGTTAGAGATATTGTCTTTGAAGAGGAATACGTTGATATTCCCACAGGTGTTATTGAATTTGGTCAAGATTCTATTCCTGATCTTCTTCAAGACACAATAGAACAAGACAGTATTGGAGATCCCATTCAAGATACTGTTCCAGAAGAGCAAACTCTACCACCTCAAGAACTTATGCCATTGAGGAGATCCACTAGACAAAGAAGAAGTGCACTGCCAGATGACTACATCGTATTTCTTCAAGAACATGAGGTTGGCATTGGAATGATGGAAGATGATCCAATCAACTTCCGTCAAGCCATTGAAAGTTCTAAATCTCATAAGTGGATTGATGCCATGAATGAAGAGATAAAATCTATGAAAGACAATGACGTTTGGGATCTTGTCCCATTGCCATAAGGTATGAAGCCCATTGGTTGCAAATGGATATTTAAGACCAAGAGGGATTCAAAAGGCAATGTGGAGAGGTATAAGGCTCGTCTTGTTGCAAAGGGCTTTACACAGAAAGAAAGCATCGACTATAAAGAGACTTTCTCACCGGTTTCTTCGAAAGACTCTTTTAGGATTATAATGGCATTAGTGGCACAATTCGATCTTGAGTTACATCAGATGGATGTAAAGACCGCCTTCCTCAATGGTGACATTGATGAGACAATCTATATAGTACAACAAAAACATTTTGTATCAGGAGATCCAAAGAATATGGTTTGTAAACTTAAGAAATCCATCTATGGACTTAAGCAAGCATCTCGACAATGGTATTTCAAATTTCATCAAGTGATCACTTCGCATGGTTTCGAGATGAATTTGGTCGATGATTGTATATACCATAAGTTCTGTGGGAGCAAGCATATTTTCTTGGTTTTATATGTTGATGATATATTGCTTGCCAACAACGATATAGGCTTATTGCACAAAACCAAGAGATTTCTAGCTGAGAATTTTGAGATGAAAGATCTCGGTGATGCCTCCTTTGTGTTAGGAATACAAATACATTGAGATTGCTCTCGAGGTACTCTTGGATTATCATAAAAGAGCTATATTGAAAAGGTACTCAAAAGGTATGGCATGCAAAATTGCAAACCAAGTGATACGCCTGTAGCTGAGGGAGACAAATTTAGTCTTAGTCAGTGCCCTAAGAATGATTTTGAGGAAATGAAAATGCAAAAGATTCCCTATGCATCAGTAGTAGGGTGTCTAATGTATGCTCAGGTTTGTACGCATCCAGATATTGCGTACATTATAGGAATGTTGGGCAGATACTTGAGTAATCCAGGATTAGACCATTGGAAAGCAGCCAAACGGGTCTTGCGGTACTTACAGAGAACAAAAGATTACATGCTTACCTATCGGAAGTCAGATCAAATCGAGATCGTTGGGTATACTGATTTCGATTTTGCTGGATGCCAAGATAGTGTGAAGTCTACATCAGGCTACATATATCTGTTAGCTGGGGGAGCTGTCTCTTGGAAGAGCATAAAACAATCCCTTGTTGCTTCTTCTACTATGGAAGCAGAGTTTGTAGCATGTTATGAGGCATCCAATCATGGAATATGGTTGCGGAATTTTGTCACAAGGCTGCGCATTGTGGATATTGTTAATAGGCCAATTAAATTATTTTGTGACAATAAGTTAGCAGTTCTATATTCTAACAACAATAGGAGCTCGACGAAGTCAAAGAATATAGACATCAAGTTCCTAGTTGTAAAAGAAAGAGTTTAGAGTGGACAGTTGTCTATAGAGCATATAGGAATAAACTCTATGATCGCGGATCCGCTCACTAAAGTAGTGCAACCCAAACTTTTTGATGAGCACACTGCTCGTATGGGTGTCAAGACCTTGAGTGACATTAAGTTTTAGTGGGAGTTTGTTATCTTGTATGCATTTATGTCATAGACAAACTGTAATAAGTTATTTTGGTTTATTATGTTTTGAGGATATCTTCTGTAGAAATAAAGTATTTTGTTTGCTTACACTCTGTTTTTGGTTTATGGTTTGATCTCACTAAGGTTTATGGTGGACCAGTAGAAAATAGACATGTTAAGATCACATTGCATGGAATTTTCTTGCTACACATCCATATCATGATCCATGTCATTTAATTATATCAACATTGTGACCATTGATGGGTAGAGTTACGATAAATGTGATGAATACCTCTTTGATCCTATGTTGATGTGACTGATGGACCGGATTGGTTATAGATACATTCAGTTCATGATAGCAAATTTGAGCTCATATGGTTTTGCAAAACATGATTGTAAAGTTACACATATAGTCCAAGTGGGAGATTGTTGGATCCTTAATCCAACGTTGGCCTTATATGTGAAATAATTATGTATTGCGGGCTGTCATATTAAGTCAAGCTCAATTAAAAGTGATCAATAAGATTTGGTTATTTGAGTCTTAATATATCTAATAGGATATGACCCCTTTTATGTGTAGAGACCTTATGGGTAGTTTCTATTTTTATGATGGGCTAAAATAGAAATACCAAAAAAGTAACATATAGTTATCTATATAAATAGTGGTTATGGTCCCTAGGTCATATACGCACTTTTCTTGTCTCTTTGTATCACATCATCAAATAGACTATAGAGAGAAAACAAAATGGATCTCTCTAAAAGATAACGTATTGACTTGGAAGGCCGACCGTACAATCTAAGAATCGTGGAGCGCAATGGATTCAGGTACGCTTCCGCATATTTATTGTTTAATTCTTAATGATCAAATATGAAAAAATCTAGTATTTTGTTTGTGATGATTTTCACATTAGGATAATTCAAGATTCAACACCATATCCCTTCGATTGGGAGTATAAACAATACATACATTTGATCGAAGAAAATCTAATAAAGGAGATAAAACCTAAACAAAATGAAATGCTAAAAACTAAAGCTAGAATATTGGGACCTTTTATTTAAACTTCTCCACTTCCATTTAACTGTTGTACACCGTCTTCAATGATTAGCTTAAAGGTAAGAATAGAAGATTTGGGGAGACAACAACTAAGAGGAAGGAGAAGAGGTTCGAAAAGCTTTAAGAAGAAAGAAAAATAGAAGAGGGCTGCGATGAATGAAAGCATAAATTAGAATGAAAAAGAAAAAGGTGGATCGCAAGATGGGAAGACGAGGATAGGAATAAGTTCAAGATGAAGGAAAAGAGATGAAAGAAGAGAAAAGGGTGTGCAAGGAGTCCACACTCGAACCACAGTGGTCCCTTTGAGCAAGATTACATACGACATTTTTATAAGTGGTTTAATTATAATATATAATACAATGCATAATATTTCTTATGTGTTTTTTGATAAATATCTATGATATATTTGGAGGTGCACTAGGTGTCATATATTGCAAATTTTATATTTGTATTTATAATACAATTTACTATATAGATGAAGTCATATAAAAATATTGTAGATATCTATATAATGTTATGTATAAATTAGATTAAATTTGATTTTATTAGTATGTGAAATAATATGAAAAGAAAATCACAAAAGAAAAATAAAAAATAAAAAATAAGATAGAAAAAAGACCAATAAAAAAAAAAAGAAAATCCACAATGCAATGATATTTATATTACAAAAACAAAGCATAAAATAAAGTTTGAAACTTCATTGTTAAAAGACTTATGATATTTTATTGTGGCTATTATTATTAAAAAGAATACTTTTATGGTGTTAATAAAAGTTCTAATTTGTAAATATTAAAAAATATTAAGGATTCAAATAGAAAAAAAAAGGGATTGAGAACTAAAATATAAAAGTGATTACATTTTATTGACTAAAAATATACTTTCATATAGTATTTTCAATTGTTTGCTCTCTATTAAAAAAAAAGGAGAAAATCAACAAAAAAAAAAGATATTTTTTTGATAAGTTAGATAGACTATTGATATTTTTAAAATAAGTTATAAATATAGTAGTTGTAATTTTGAAATTGGATTTGAATGAATTTACATTTGAAAATTTCTTTTCTTTTTTTAATAAAAAAGGAAAATTATTTTTATGGATTCTTTTATAAACTATAGAAATTAAAACATTACAACTAACATTTAAATTTACTTATTATAGTTAAAATTCTTAAAGTTTGAAATCACTATAAAAGATGTCTTTTCTTAAATATTGTTAAATAATAGATGATAGGATTGAGAAAGAGAAAGAAATCAATTAAGTGTGATAGGTTTGACTAAAAACAAAAAAAATAAAAATTCAAGCGTGAGAATAATTGACAGGAGCTATTAATTGAATGTTGTTACTGTCTATAGTATTCAATACCTACTTTCATTGAAAATGCAAGCTACAGGATTAGGACATTAATTATATTATAAGCTTAATTAATTTACTAATTAATTCTTATGACATATTAATATGATTAAAGGCTCTATTCATAACCGAAGTCCTTACTTTTATCTTCTACTTTTTCTGATTAGCCTTCTCAGACTAAAATTTAATATTAGCTTAGAAACGCTAGAGGTAGTTTTTTACGGCTGGGGCCAGGGCACTTACAGGCTTCCTTCTGGCCTGTCTCTGCTTTCGAGATTATTGATGTAATTAGCTAGAAGAGAGGTAATTTTTTTTTTTATATTTTTAAATTATTATTTTCTATTTTCTATGCCTCTGAATTAGTTTTATTATATTTTTTAATTAAATATATTCAATTTGATCAATTCTTATTGACCAATTATATGTTGGCACATGTTAATGACAAACAGTTGTAAAATATAAATACATAAAATGTTAAAAAGAAAAACATATGTAAATAAATATATTCAATTTGATCAATTCTTATTGACCAATTATATGTTGGCATATGTTAATGACAAACAGTTGTAAAATATAAATATGTACAATGTTAAAAATAAAAACATGTGTAAATAAAGTAAAAAAAGGGCCAAAATACTACGTTTTAAAATCTTTTTAAGGTTCTAGTTTACCTCACTTCAAACATACATTATTTCTTTTTCCTACCAAACTCGAAAAAATATTAATTATTAAAATTTATTAAGAATAAAAAAAGTTACATATATCAAAACTTAACAAAATATTGTAAATAACATTAGACATTTGGTTTTGTTAGTTTCCAAAATTGTATTTACTTTATCTTAATTAAATGTCAACGGTTTTCTATTTTTTATTTTACTTTTCTAATAATAATTAATAACATTAAATGTCATTTATTAAAAACTATAATGGTATTCTTCTATATTTTCTTAAAAATTTATAATCCCCCTTTCTATTTGAGTATTAAATAGTATCTATACACATTCACTAAAAATAAATAAATAAATTCGGCCTCCCAACTATATGATTATGGGTATAAACCATTAAACTATGCTTAGGAGCTCAATTAAACAATAAAAAGGTTTATAACCCTTGGAAAAGGAAACTTGATTACAAAAATTCCACTCATTCTTTGAATTTTCAGTTTGAGAATCGAAAACTGCTCTATGCTCAAAAGTAACCTCCATGCATCAAAGTTTGCCCTTGGACCATGACCAATTAGGGTAAATGCTTGATACTAACTAACTTCATGACAAAATGTTATATATGGGTACATTTTTGTTCAATATTAGTTAATCTGACATGGTTATGCACTGCTAAAATCAACCAAGCTAGCTAGCACTAGCACATCACCATGAATGGTGGTTGCTGGGATGAATCTGCTCACGTTATGAATGACTTGGAGTGTGCTATAAAATATAGACCTTGCAGACCACATGAACCTTTAAAGAAAACGAAGAAAACATGTTTGATCTTTCTAGGAGTAACATAATGCCCCGAATTATTTATAAACGTTGTGATTTTGTCGGTTCTATTTTCCTTCTCAAATAAAAAATCAAACCTTTATAATATTGATTAATTATTTTAATCAATAATATTTATTTTTAGTTTGCATCGCTTAAAATGTATATTCTATATTTATATAAAGAAAATCGTAAAACTAGCAGGTTCTCCCCAAAGGAACTAAAACTTAAAGTGTATTTTATTTTACTTATACATCCCTTAAACCATATAGCCGGAGGCATGAGATTATAGAACCTTCTATAGGAAGTAAGATTCCATAACTTATATTTATCCAAAAAAAGATACCATACCTTATGTTCCAAAACGAGTATAGCATGCACAAAGTACATTTAGTAGTTGTTGAAAACAAAATAAATTATGTGTCGATAATACTCCATGACTAAAAATATATGAAGGTTGCAATTTTGTTTGGCTTTGCCTCGAAGTGAGGATTTTTTTATTGAAAGCCTAAATTGCCCTACCCTTGAAGGGAATTTAGGTTGAAGGAAATATTATAGGAAAGCTTAAAAAGAGATAAATGAGTTATGACAATTATTGGAAATCTAAACTTAGAAATGAAATGAAAAACAAAAGGTACAAATGGTTTTGTTGGTAGGTTTGTAATAGGAATTGTTAGATTTTTTTTTAATTTTTTTTTTGTTGCTATCAACTTCGTTTGGTTGTTTCACACGTGGAAAGTAGACTCATGAGTTCATTTGGGCCTTGTTTGGCTGTAGTGAAGTTTGAGAAGGCTTAAGCTTATATTTATGGGCTTTCTTCTAAAGGGAAATGAACTTCTTCTTTAAACCTTATAAAGTATTGAGCTTAGACCTGGCTCAAGTCCAAAGCTCATGAGTTATATAAGAGTTGAAGCCTTCAATTTAGACAATCAATTGTTGAGAATCAATTCAGCAACTTATTTGGTCCATTCATCTCAATTTTATCCAATGGTTGAGATTAAAGACTAAAATCTATATATATGAACCACATCCTTCTCATTTACAACACTTGAAGCATTGACAAGTTTTATACAAACATTGTTACTTTATTGAAGTTGCTTTGTAAAAGATTAAACCCAAAATCCATTAAGAACAAGTTAAGAATTAATCATGAACGGCATATCCAATCTACTATCACACATATGCTTTGTGAATTTAAGTTTGTTTGCTCTCTCCACACCTCTCTCTAAGATCATCCCCTCGCATGTCATTAGATTAAGATTTCACTAAGGTTGATTGAATACATGCCACATGCTGTTGGATCAAATGTTTTACTACTATACTAAAAACTATAACTGATAGTGATATACAACACAAATCATTTCAATCATACAATAGTGCATGCGCTATGTTTGATTGTGATTTGGCCTATCTTAGCCTTTATGATGGGCAAGATGCCAACACAACCTTATCAACAATCTCTCTCTTAGCATCACACTCATTAGGAATTGAACCCATGACCTTAGTTTTGATATCAATTGTTGGATCAAACACTTCTACCATTGCACCAAAAATTATAGTTGATGGTGATATATAATTCAAATCATTTCAATCATCTAATAGTTTAAACCCCATCTTCGATTGTGACTTGACTTATCTTATCCTTTGCTACAAGTGAGATACTAACATAACCTTACCAACACAAGTGATTAGCTAGTTATAGCGAACCCCCCATCCAATATCATTAAAGTTCTTATCCACACTAGAAACTTAGGTCAGAGATGTAAAGATACCAGTCTTTCTAGGCTATTTGCAAGTTAGGTGACTTGAAAGGTGCACATTATCAAGACAAGTCCCCTTAAATTATAAGTACTATGATCCCTAGTGTTAAATAGGGATGCCATTAAGTCTAGGGTCATTAATAGTATACTATTAAGGTTGTATCTACATTAAAGCACATATGTGATATGTTTAGTTGAGTCCTAAACCTAAGTTAAAATGGAGCACTTTTCCTTAACTTCACTTCACGTTCTGGATACTCAACAACATGCTAATGTCACATTCATATCGTCCTGGATAGCATAATATAACGTTGGCAACATGCTAGTGTTATATGTTGTGCACTATCGTGATTGCTTGAACTCACGCTTTTGATTTTGGCCATACGCCTCTAGAATGTTACTGTTTAATCATGTGGGGTTCTATCATAGTAGTACTGCGTGAGTTTGAGGGATGCCTGCCGATGTTCCACTTCGTTTGGGATGAGTTGGATTATATTATTCTTGGGTACGTTGAGTTTTATTTTCTTAGTGAAAAATCACACCAAATTGACTCTAGAATAGATGTATCAATGCGTTGGATCAAGTTTTTGAATCCCAACTCTTTGTTTGGGATTTCACGTAATCTTTTTTATGTTTTAAATTTGTTTGCAAATTAGTATTCAGAAGTTCGTGGAATCTATGAAGATGCCTTTCTATATTACTTTTGCGTTATTTTACCACATGAGATTCAAATACGGCAAAATAAGAAAGAGAAACTACGCTAAACGTCAATCTCCCCATGAAGGGTTAACTTTTGAAGCGTTACTGGACATCGAGAGGGAAAACATACTGGGCAAAAATGTTAAAAAGAAACGAATACACAAAAGCCCACAACTTCTATGTCCACCATGGCTTTCCACTATTCATTAATAGGAAGTATAGTGGAATGGATTTGGGTTAGACTCAGTAAATCTGATATTCGTTCTGTTACCCTATAAGGTTATCCAAATTCTATAGAATTTTTTATCAAGTATTTGAAACTCATCCCAAATTCTATAGAATTTCAATAAGCAATCTGAAAACCGTCATAAATTTGTTAGTATTTTTTTTTAAATTTTGTTATTAGTTTTAAATTATTACTTATTTATTATGACTATTTTTTTTAAAGTATAGCTTACATTCTTACAAATAGATAAAATTTGCACTTTTAACATATTTAATAATATGTATTTTAATATTGTTCCAAAGTTTACAAGTTCATAAATAAAATTGTCGATATAAAAACATTTTTAATTATAACAAGATACAAATTACATAACCAACCATACAACTTAATAAATAACATAAAAAAATAAAATATAGTTAACAAGTCTTAATAAAAAATAGAAAAGTTCTAGAACATATAATAATATTTATTTACTTAATTATAAAAAAATAAATGAATTTGGATTTCCAACAGTTTTAATATTTGTCTTATTATCTATCCCAAATCCTATAATTTTTTTTTTAAAAATAAAAACCTATAATCAATCTTAAACCTTATAGGTATTATCCTATCGGATTTTTAATGGATTAGGCAGATTGAAAACCCGACGATGACCAACCTAGTTACATCCTTATTCATTAATGCCCACTAGCATTTTGATTTCATCCCAAATCAGGTAAATTCTTGCACCGTCCAATGATTGCTACGAAGACGTGGGGAAAAAAAAAAAGAAAGCAAAATATTAGTGTTTTAACGTGATAGTTTAATATACACTTGTACCGGGTTCATGCAAATATTTTCAGTGCTTAGTTGATGATGGCTCATCAAACTTTTCTTTTCTCTTTTTACCTTGGATGGCTCTGTGAAATCTCATAAACATTCCATTTTTTAAGATAATTTCCAAAATAAAAATGATATACATTCAGTGCAAATAATGTATGAAAATTTACAGCGGAACTTGCAACATATATAGCTCATTTCTTTTCGTCTTTCTTCTCTTCTTTCTTTTCTTCTTTAGAGGGGCCAACCGATATAATATCAATTTTCCCAATTTTCTTCAACTTTTTTGCTATTGCAAATGTGTCCATGTTGCCAATCACAGTTACTTTCTGCTCCTTTATATCAGCTGCAATCGAGTCCACTCCTATACCACAAACATTAATAAATCTATTTAATATGCTTTTCCTTGCAAAATTTCTACACAAAATGTGCATTTTATTTTTTATTTTTTGGGTTTTCTTTGATATTTATTGTGACCAAAACTTTAGAATTGTCTAATATTATTACAATAATCTCAAAAAATTATGGGCTACTAGCAAATTTAGTGAAAACAAATAAGATAGAAGGCGAAGGTTATAACTGATAGTCAATACTGGTTTTTAGTTGTCAAAAGAGTATCAATCACACCATCTTATGATTGCTAACCATCAATAATGATGGCTATCCACAATGGCTGTCTTGCCTTCAATAATCAATTTTACTATAAATTGCTAGTTTTCAAAACATTTTAAGACTATTATATTAATATTTGAAAACTGCAAAATTTTTGTTATAATACATGTAAGAAAGACCAAAAAAGAAAATTTTGTGAAACAGGCACATCGATGATTTTTCACCTCAACTGTTATATATAATCGAGAATGCTAACCTTATTTAAACAAGACTTTCCACTAAGAGATAAGTAAAACAGTTCCAATAGTTCCCCTCTTCTTGCATTATGGTGTTGCTCCTATAGAATCATTTACTGGTCTTCTCAATTTCTTAAAAATTGGTAAAAAAAAGAAGAAGATCCAATTTCATAGAAGAAATTCTCCTCACGTACTTTTTCAAATAACTTATAATTTGTACCGTATCATTTCAAAAATCAAATGCCAAAAAATTATATATGTATATATATATATATATATATATATATAACAGTAAATAAATAAATACTATTGCGATGAGGTATATACCATAGACATCTGCGACTGCCTCAATGGCTTTCTGCTTTGTCCTCTCATCCGTCATGGTCAAGATCTTCACAATCATCTTCTGTATTACACATGAATGATAATAAATAAATAAATATTTGAAAAAAAGAAGAAGAAAGAAATATCCATTTATTTGATTCAAGGAATTTGAATGATCATAGAAGCAGAGGAGATAACACGAAATTAAAAGATAAAGCAAGACAAAAAGAGAGAGATAAGGACATACTTGTGCCATTGGAAACCCTAGTATATGTATTTTGATTGATCTTTATAGCCCCTTCAACTCAAGAACAGATAAGATAGGAATACATGTAGTGTAGCTTGGTGATGTAGAAGAAGATGGGGGTTTGGAAATGTCAGTTGTTTCATGGATGCATCTGCTTTATACTTATTTGATAGACAGTGCCACAAACTTTTTTTTTTTTTTTGGAAGTCAACGTGTTAACAACTACTTGGCAGAATTTAGGAAAAGGACCAAAATTATATTCTAAACCTTAGTTTTAATTTATAACAATTATGAGTACTCAACTAGGAGATACTGAAGGGATAGTTGTTGGTTAATGAGATTTTTTATTTTTTTATTTTATCTTTTTGGTCAACTCTATACCGTACGATCAAGAAGAAAGAGGATTTATTTAACTATTTTATTACTATTAAAGAATAAGTATTACAAAGATTATAAAAAAGTTAAATCATACTTATAATTCTTACACCAACCATCACCATTTAGCATTAGAATTAGTTTTCACAAACACTTTAAATTAGTAAAATCATACTAATGGTTATGGATAGTGGATTGCAACATATGATAAGTGAATTAATCACGAAACAAATATTTGTTTCATTAAATTGTTTTTTATTTTTTTATTAGCTTTGGATAAAGATAAAAATAATAAAATAAAAATAATTTCTTACATTATTATTAAGAGATTATTCATAAACTACTAATTTCAGAAAAGCTACAAATGAAACTAAATAAAGATAGTTTCTTAAGCAATTTTTCTAAATAGAATAATTAAGGAGCAATTACATAAAAAAAAAACCTGCAAAATGGTTATTTCGTACTATCTTCTGTAATACTTCAAAAATTTTGAACTTTTATCATATGATGATAATTCAGTAGAAAATTCAAAGCCTTTCATTTACTTTTGACCTTCTGTATTATCAAATATCAGTTGATGCACATACATTATTCGATTAATAATTAATCAGAATATATGGAGTGCTAAGGCCCTTATATGCATTCTAGGTTGTGTGATGTATATGAAACGTTGACATTTTTATTTGTTTAATTAGAAATAAATATTGAGTGCTATTTATTGCATATAAAACTCTGATTTTGGGCTCACAGTTATGAACATATATGATATACAAAATAAGACTTCGGTATTAGTGAGATCGCAGTCAAATCTCTCTGCATTGTATGTAATCACAAACAGAGAGTAAATTACATGGAAACGGTAGGAGGAAATAAACTCTCTTTCTTGCCTGCTTGGAAATGTCATTTTCAATACAAAATTATAAAAACATTGTGTATTTTTCATGTTATTGTAATTTACAGACTTATATATATATATATATATTCTTTTCTATTACAAATGCATCGTCTATTTATTTATTTTTTATTTAATTAACAATCACCAATCGTCCATTAAAATTGATACGTGATATTATATCATCTTATTTACAAACTGCAAATCAAATAAAACGAAACACCTTTTATAGTAAGGACTGAAAATGAAGAGAATTTATTTGTTTGTTTAATTTAGGATTTATGTGTAAGTTATATATGAATTTGGGTTATAGTGTCATGTACCATCTTTAGTTAAAGACTAACGACTGCTTAATGGAGAGCAATATATGTATAGTTGTTAAAAAGCAAAAAAAAAAAAAAAAGTTCAATAGATTGTAAAAGTAAAAAAATATTTTGTAATTTACCCCTTTCCAAATGATATCCCCATAAAATCTATATATATTACTTCCATTGTCCCTAAAGTAGCATTTATAAGAAACAGACTCTCTCAATTTTTATCTCCTTAATTTCTTTTGTTTTATAAGTCAATTGTTGAGATTGTTTAAAAATTTGAACAATCTAATGATATTATTGTGATATCATCAACCATTTATTACACATGCTAATATTTTAAAAGGATGAATTAAAAAAAAATGAGAGAATTCAAATACATCTTTATAACTCTACTAATTTATTGAAGAGAGTTTTCATGCTTGTTCTTCTACATTACGTGCAGATATTTCAATAATATGGAAAGTAAATTATAAAGATTATTCTTATAAATTTTCATAATTATATAAACACCCTTCATTTTTAAAATTAAACATTTACATCATCGTTATATAGCAGCTTATTATATAACCTAATAGCATAGAATTATTTATAAAGAAATGCCATGTCATTTAAATTTTTGAATTGGTTGACATCCAATTGGATTATTTGTAATTTTAATTTTAATGGTCTATTTAAATATCCATACCCGATCCAAAACAACTCGAAAGTCACTACCAAAAATGTAACAGTTTACTGAGCCAAAAACTAAAAAACATATTTAGTTTTGAATTGAAGCTACAAACCTTAATTAGACAAATCAAGATAGTTCTCATAGAATTTATTTTTAAGTTTAAAACCATGCTCCTTCTATTGCTTCAATCCTGGAATCCATCGATTTGCTGCAATTCTCATCGAAACATGTTGTTGGCATGGAATATTCAACAATCTCTATAATAGGGGAAACTAAATATTTAGAACAGAAATAGAGTAACATTGTATATAGGATATATATATAGTTTCCTTTCCCTGTAAATATACTTGTACAATATAGAAGATTGCATTTACTCTATATATTGATAGAGAAGAAGGAATAAAGTAAGCTTTTCCGAACATGGTATCAGAGCATGGAAAAGATCTACGACCGGCAGAGTGAAGGAATCGGAAAAGAAAGATCAATGGGAGATCAAACACCTTCTACTGGATCTTCTCGAATAGACCCCTCGGTTCTTGATGACTTAACATCAAGAATAACACAGATGCTACATCAAACATCCATACCAACAACTACTGATCCAGTTCTCACATCAATGGGTGTCAAGCTGGATGGAATGAATTATGGCATTTGGTCGCAAGTTATTGAGATGTATATTGTGGCTAAAGACAAGTTGGGATACATCAATGGAGATTCACCAAAGCTTATGGAAACATATCCAATGTTTAGAAGATGGAGAACAGAGAATGGCGTCGTTAAAGGATGGCTAATTAGCTCTATGGATCATAACTTGATTGGAAACTATATCAGATTTCCAACTGCTAAAGCTATGTGAGATGCGGTTGCTACAACATACTTTGATGGCACCGATACCTCACAAGTTTATGATCTGAAGCGGAAAGTGTCAAGAATGAGACAGAATGGCGGGTCACTTAAAGCATACTATAATACACTTCAAGGACTATGGAGAGAAAATGATTTTAGGCGACCAAATCCGATGCTTTGTGATATTGACATAGAGAAATACAACTCTATGTTGCAGGAAGACAGAGTATACACCTTCTTAGATGGACTTGATGATTGATTGGATAGCATTCGAGCTGATACACTTCGTATATAGCTACTTCCTTCTGTAAAACAAGCATATGCATATGTTCGAAGGGAAGATCAAAGACAAAGTGTGATGTTGATGAAAGAAGAAGCCATGTCTAGTGCAGCGATGATATCTAAGGGAGGACCAAAACTACAACAGAAACCTACCCTTCATATGTTTCAACATGGAAAAAGAAGTTCTACCATAAGAACAAAAAATCACACTGAAGAGAATGGTTGCACCCATTATGGAAATACCAAACATACAAAGGAGACCTGCTTCAAGATACATGGATACCCAGATTGGTGGCATGAATTAAAAGAGAAAAGGAAACGGGAAGTAGGTCATGCTATTAATTTTACTATGGATATGACAAACGCGGAATCCAATCTCTCTTTTATTCCACAAGGAGAGTCCTTTACAGCAAGAGCAAATTGTTCCTCAGCGAAAGATGAACCGGGTAATCAAAGGTGGATCATTGATTCCGGAGCATCGGATCATATGACTTTTGATCCTCGAGATGTGGTTGGGAAACTAATTCGAATAGAACTTACATCACGAATGCAAATGGTGGAAAATACCCTGTGACTGGTTTTGGAGAAGTTTTTTTTCGCCCACACTTTATCTTCTGAACACTCTTCTTGTTCTGTCTCTCTTAAACAAATTAATCTAAATAAGACAAGTTACTGAGGATTTGAATTGTTGTGTCCTAATGTATCCAAAATTTTGTTTGTTTCAGGACATTCTCACCAAGGAGATTATTGGTCATGGTGAGAGAATATATTACTTGGAGGAGTTCAGTGGGAGCAGAGCATACAAGGTCAGCAAAGAGGACACTAAGGAAAAGGACATCTGGTTGTGGCATCGCAGACTAGGACATCCATCATTTTCTTATATGAAGTACTTGTTTCCGAACCTGTTTTATGATATTTTTGATAGAATGCTCAAGTGTAAGTCTTGTATTTTGGCTAAGAGCCATAGAGTCACATATTCAATCAGCAATAAAAGATGTAATAAACCATTTATGTTGGTTCATTCAGATGTTTGGGACCCTGCGCCTATTTCAATCTCTTCAGGAATAAAATGGTTTATGATTTTTATTGACGATTGCACTCGTATGACATGGCTGTATTTGATGAAGAATAAGAGTGAAGTTACTGAGATATTCCAGACGTTTCACACTATGGTTAGGACGCAATTCTCGGCTAATTTACGAATACTTCATACTGATAATGGAGGGGAATTTGTTAACAAAGAATTGAGGGAATATTTTAGGGCTCATGGTCTATACCATGAGACAACATGTGCACATACCCCACAACAAAATGGCATAGCAAAGAGGAGAAATAGACATATACTCGAAATAGCGAAAGCCCTCCTGATATCGGTTAATGCTCCTAGGAGATTTTGGACAGATGCAGTGACCATTGCTATATACTTGATGAATCGCATGCCTTCCAAAGTGTTGAACTATGAAACTCCATTACAAGTCTTAGCTCGACATGAATCATTGCCCTCAACTTTAATGCTTCCTACAAAAGTGTTTGGATGTGCATTATATGTTCATCTCCATAAGATAGAGCGAACTAAGATTGATCCATGTGTCGTCCGATGTATATTCTTGGGTTACGCCACTCACAAGAAAGGATATCGATGTTTTGATCCATTGGCTAAGCGTCTCTATGTAACAATGGATGTTACTTTCCTGGAGACAGAGATGTTCTTCCAAAACTTTGATTCTTCTTTGTCTATTTAAAGAGAGCTAGTTGATGAAGAACAAGACAGTCATAAGCCTGGTTGGGAGATGTGGCCAGATATCTCAATCTTCCAGAATGAAGGCAACAGTCATCTCTATGAAAACATTGGAGAAAGACGATCTACTGAATCTGCAAAGGAAGAAAGTGAAGGGCAAGAACAACCCATTTTAGAGGAACCTCCTCAAGAACAGCAACTCCCATTGGAACAGGATATAACCCCAAGTTTAGTACTAACGGATCAAACTCTTGAGAATGCAGTAAAGGTACAATCTTCTAATCCATCTTCTAGTTATAAATTGCCTTTCAGGAACAACCGTGGCAAGCCACCAAATCGCTATACACCAGATCATGGTGAAAGTAAGGCGAAATACCCAATTGCACACCACATCAGCACTAAGAGGATGTCACAACCACTGAAGAACCTGGTACATCAATTGTAATCTGAGAACGTTCCAAGTTCGATAGAATAAGCCTTAAATGATCCTAGATGGGTTAAGGCTATCAACGAGGAAATGAAAGCACTCCAAAAGAATGATACTTGGAAGCTTGTGCCGATACCAAAAGAGAAGAAAGTGGTAAGATGTAAATGGGTATTTTCCATTAAACATAAAGCTGATGGGACGATAAATAGATACAAGGCAAGACTGGTTGCAAAAGGATACACTCAAATGTATGGCATTGACTACCAGGAAACATTCTCACCAATGGCAAAGTTAAATACAGTCAGAGTATTGCTTTCACTTGCTGCAAATCTGGACTGGCCATTACTTCAATTTGATGTAAAGAATGCATTCCTATATGGAACTTTAGAAGAAGAGGTGTACATAGATATCCCATCAGGGTTCACTGCATCACAAACCGGGATGGTGTGTAAGTTGGAGAAGGCGTTATATGGGTTAAAGCAATCTCCAAGAGCATGGTTTGGACGCTTTAGTATGGCAATGAAGAACTATGGTTATAAACAGTGCAATTCAAACCACACCTTGTTTCTAAAGCATCGGAAAGGAATGGTAACAACATTGATTATATATGTGGATAACATGATCATTACAGGGAATGATGATGAGGAGATGGCGAGACTTCAAAACCATTTAGCATCCGAATTTGAGATGAAAAATCTTGGGGGTCTAAAATTCTTCCTTGGAATTGAAGTAACGAGATCAAAATAAGGGATCTTTTTTTCACAAAGGAAGTATATCCTTGATCTGCTAACGGAGACAGGAATGCTTGATTGTAAACCTATAGACACTCCAATTGTTCAAAATCATAAACTTAGAGAATACCAACATCAAGCTCTCACAAATAAGGAAAGATTTCAGAGATTAGTGGGAAAATTGATGTATTTATCCCACACAAGACTCGATATTGCATATGCAAGAAATCTGTTGAGTCAGTTTATGCATAATCCAAGTGAAGAACATATGGAAGCTATGAAGCGAATACTGCGATACTTGAAGGGCTCGTCAGGAAGAGGACTTTTATTTAGAAAACACAATCATCTCCGTATGGATGGATACTCAGATCCGGACTGAGCTAGAAGTATTACAGATAGGAAGTCGACATCTAGATACTTAACATTTGTTGGAGGAAACCTAGTAGCATGGAGAAGCAAGAAACAAAAGGTGGTGGCATTGTCGAGCGTAGAAGCTGAATTTTGTAGTATGGCTAAAGGGCTATGTGAATTACTTTGGCTAAGAGAGTTGTTGAAAGAAATTGGATACACCTCTAAGTATCCAATGAGACTTTTCTGTGACAATAAGGCTGCTATTGAAATTGCACAAAATCCAGTTCAGTATGACAGAACGAAGCATGTCGAGATTGATAGACAGTTCATTAAAGGAAAACTTGAAGAGAAGATAGTTCAATTTCCTTTTGTAAAGTCAGAAGAACAATTAGTTGATATGCTAACAAAAGGTGTCTCGAGTAGAATATTTCATAATTCACTTATCAAGTTGGGCATGGAAGATATCTTTGCACCAACTTTAGGGGGGGAGGGGGTGTGGTGGTGGTGTTGGCATGGAATATTCTACAATATTTAGAATAGGGGAAACTAAATATTTAGAACAGAAATAGAGTAACATTGTATATAGGATATATATAGTTTTCTTTCCTTGTAAATATTCTTATACAATATAGAAGATTACATCTACTCTGTCTATTGATAGAGAAGAAGGAATAAAGTAAGCTTTTCCGAACACATGCATCATCGTCTTCCGCTTTCCGACATATCTCAACTTTATATGCAACCACATTGAACATATTCCAAGTGCTACCACCATCAGTTGGTATTGGTACAGATTCTTTACTGTCATTTTTGGCGTCTCCACTTTCATTCACACTTGAAACACGCATACTCGGAGTGAAAGGCACAGGCACAGCATGCTCTATGTTATATGGTGGCATATCACATAGGCAAAACCATCAATTGTCACTAACTCTTTTAAGAATGTTGGTATTGCAGCTCCTCTATCAGTTGTTCACATGAGTTCCGTGCTTGCTAGTAATCTTGACATCAGTAGAGGAGCAGAGAGTCTAAAACTTACATGGCCTACTAGAGTCCCATGGTCCATTTTCGGAATAAGGATGTGCAATGGAGAAGAATAAGGTGGTGTTGGGTCAAGCTCACTGCACTTCCCTGCATCTATTACAGCATTTTTACCTTTATTGAAGTATGACTTTGGATTGTTAAAATTCCCTTTCTAGGACTCTATATAATGCTGAATTAAACTTTTTTCCCTTGCTCAAATTACTATTTATGATTGAGGAATTTTCCTTGTGCACTTTTCTTAACCAGTGTCCCATTTCATATATGTTTCCCTTTTTCTGATCTTGAATAGAGCTCTAACATTCAACGGTTTCACGTTTGTCTCCAGTACGCCAATCTTGTTCTCAAACTTCCTCAAAGATTCACTAAACACAAGTGGTAACAAGGCTAAAGCCTCAAGTTCATGCGGATCCGTTCGTCTGTTTAATTCCATTCAACATGTAAGATCCCTTTAACCCAAGTTCATTTCGCTCAAACTAAAGTTATCACTAATTACAAACTCGCGTTTCTCAAAAACAACACCCCACTTGGTGTGCTTGTGCTGTGACTGAGAATACTCAAGGAGACCCTTACCATACCTAACCTTGCATTGCTAATTGTGAATCCAAATTGTATCCTCATACAAGGCTCATTTTGTAATAAACTAACGAGTAACTCAATTCATCCCTAGTTCTGTTATTCTTAAGACTCTTCAATGCTGACCTTTAATAATCCTAAATGAGAGTATTTTCCAGGGTTTTGAAAAAGGATTTTTATGTGAATGACCGTGCAAATAGGAGATTGCCATAGAAATCGTGCAAAAATCGTGCAAATATCTTACCATTGCAGTTAGTAAAAATGTTATGAGTAAGCTAATATCTTGGATCCTTGGAGCTATGCATGTTTCCTTTCAGTACATGGATCCTATTTCTATGTTTTTACTCCATCAAATAGTTTTGCTTGCTATGCTTGAATCGTTTTTGGATCATGTGCAGAGTTTCCATCTATCTGTAATTCACTTATTATTATCTCTTATATGTGTTTCAGCATATATCTCGAAGCTAATATTGATCTTATAAATCCCTGTTGTCAGGTTGTTTTGCACATCTTAATCTGAAGCTCCTCTTTAGGTATTTTTTATTTTGGGCTTTGTGTGATGGCGATTAAATGATGCTGTTTCACATAGAATGTAGAAACAAGTAGATAAATCATGTGGGATTGTTTCAACAAGTTGATCGGATTTTCTTACGAATTCTGTCTTGGATTACAAATGGAAGTTCTCTTTATCCTGGTAGTTGTTTGGTATAACTAACATCGTGATGTAACAGTAGGTGGAGACAAAGATTTGCATAAAGTGTAGCCAAAACATTTAAACCAAATTACTCCAGCAAATAGGGCAAGTAGCCTCTATTTGCATGTAGTCAAGTAGACACGTCACGTGAAAATGATGTTCACAGCAAAGCTCGATCAGCTCAACCCCATCTTCATAGGTGGAGCTACAAATGAAACACTCCTGCAGTTACCAAACGCATAATTTCGTTAATAAAACTAAAGAACCTATTACTTTATAGAAAGAAGAATTAAGAAATGGAAAATAAAAATTATAGAGGTACGCACAGCATCTGATATAGATAGAAAACGCCCTATGGAGGATTCTGGGGTTGCATGTGGAATCAAAACTCCACCAGGAACCTCTTCTATCTCGTTCAGAGGAATCTGACTCGTCGCAACAGTGTGGTATAGGAACCTAGGCAAAGCTTTGCACATTGTACTTGATTCTCCTTCCTACTTAATAGACATCAAAGTATTCAATAAAAAAATGAAAATTTGAAAATAAAATGTGCAAAGAGATTAAAGTTATAAAAATTAAAAAAAAAAAAAAAGAGAGAAGAAGAAAAAGCTTCATTACCCGCTCAATCATCGTGGAAGTACCAAGAAAGAAGTCGCATACACCAGTCACATGGATACCTATCACTAGAAGATAGGCCACCATCAAAAAGGTGTCGACTGTCAAGAAACATGTACCAATCCTGTGGAAAAAAATAAAAATATACATATAAATATTACAATGTGAGAATGGCTCATCAATTTTAAATCACTATAACAAAATATTAACTAAATGAATACAAACCCATGAAACTGCGCAAATGGCCTATCATAAGATGGGCCATGCGATAGAAGCCAATACAAGCCTATGAGCCCCAGGATGAAAGTGAGGGCAATGCTCAAAGAATCTAAAATCTTCACTGCTGTCCTGAAGATACCATAAAAACAAAAAAAAAAATTGTATAGAAGACAATGAGAGACGTTCAAAAAAACAGAGCATAATGTAAAATCATTGCACATGATGGAAGAAGCTTATCTATGACAGGATGTTCTAGGACTTGGACTCATTAACTTTGTGAATTCCCCTCTAGTGATCTATACTTATTTATAAGTTTATAAGACAGATGTAACTTACAAGTTAATAATCGGAGAATTACGTGTTTTTTCGAGGAGGCTATCGATTTAAATTCCAATTTACTACAAGACAAGGATGCAAAAGGAGGTCTAGATCATGATGTGGATGCTTTTGAGGGTTTGAGTGAAGCTACTATGGAAGAGATAACTAACAAAGATAATGAAATTGAGAGTTTGAACAGGAAATTGGGATTCTAGGTAAGGGCAGAAAGCATGATGATGAAGTTGAGGAAGTGCAGGGGGAGGAGAAGATAGGTGTTTTGGAGGATGAAGAGAATGCTGACAGGGCTTTAGCAGATGTTGTAGTTGATGATGCAGGGACTGATAAGGAAGTTATGAGTAGTGTTAATGCACTGTTAGTGAATGTAGCAAACAATGCAAAAGAGGTGGGTGGGGGTGGAGATTTACATGAGGGAGAAGAGCCAGCAGAGCAAATTGATTCTGGGGTTGACACTTCTGTCCATAGTGATGCAACAAAAGTGGTGGTGGATGGCAATGAATATTTGAATATTGCAGGTGAGTCAGGTGATCAGCTTGATGCGAGGGTTAATATTTCTGCTGAAGGAAATGTGCTTAAGGAAGTAGTGTATGGTGAAGACTTACACCATGCAGGTGAGATGGGGATTGAAAATTCAATGGAAGAGAAAGTGGAGCCTAGAGCAGAAGATGATAGAGATGATGATGCCATTAACGAAGAACAACCTGTAGTTCATCAAGATGGTATTTCTGGTACCCACAAAGATGGTCAGAGTGATGCAGCAAAGATGAATGGCTGGAGTAATGAGAGTCAAGCGGAAGAGAGCAGGGAGCTTAATGTTGCTCCAGATGCAGAGAAAATTGAGCTTGATAAAGAAACCACCAGCCACACCAATGGGATCTTCAAAGTGCTTCAGCTAGCACTGTGTCTGCATCTCAAGAGGCTGTGGGTGAAAAAATTAGTGAGACTACAGTGGGTATGGGGTATCAAGATGACAAAGTGAAAGATGTCTCGGTTGGACAAAATGGTGGGGGTGGGAATGTCAGCCAAGAGAATAATGCTTTGCCATTTACTTATAAAGCTGTACTAGAGAGGGCAATTCTGGCTGAAAACCAGAGTTTGGTGCCTCCAAGAAAGAGGAGAATGAAAGGATGCTGGAGGATAACACCGTGTCAAGGGTAGTAGAGAGTTCTCCATCTCAACTTGTGGGTGAGGATCGAGAGAGAAGTGCTGAGGCAGGGAAGCAAGAGAGGAAAAATTCAAATGATGGTAATACTTGTAAATAAGCTAATGATGAAAAATGAAATTCAGCCTGCATCAGAGCCTGCTTCATCATCTGGAAAGTCTACTCAAGCTCCACTGCTTGCTCAACCTGCTGGCCTTGGTTATGCCACTGCCTTGCTGGAGTCTGCACCAAGGGCACCTGTACAGCCTCGTGTTAATGAAGCTGTATCTCCTGCACCAAGCCAACAGATTGAGGAATCTTCCAATGGGGAGACAGGATCATGATGAGACCCGTGAAAAACTCCAGATGATAGGAGTCAAGTTCTCACGGCTGGCACATAGACCTGGCAAGAGTCCCCATAATGTGGTTGTTGCTCAGGTCCTATATAGACTGGGCCTAGCAGAGCAGCTATAGGGTAGAAATGGAGGAAGGGTTGGTGCATTCAGTTTCGACTGCACTAGTGCCATGGCTGAGCAAACTCGAATCGTCTGGGCAGGCACCTCTTGATTTCTCATGCACCATAATGGCTCTGGGGACGTGAAGTTGATGAAGTGACGGAAAATTTTGATGAAGTTCAGTTCGGTACTGATGCTTTTGACATGGGTACTAAGAAGGTTCAGGATGTTGTTGGAACCATTCAGGGTATCAAAATGTGTGTGATTGACACACCGGCCCTCTTGGCTTCCTGGACAGACCAAAGGCACAGTGATAAGATTTTACATTCAGTTAAGCGGTTTATTAAGAAAATACCTTCTGATATTGTTTATAGCTGGATTGAATGGACGTGCAAAGCAGGGATCTTGGCAATAGGCCACTTCTGTGCACAATTACAGATATATATCATTGTGGTTTAATCTGAATGTAGTTCTTACACATGCAGCATCTGCTCCATCTGATGGGTCAAATGGGGATATGCGGCTTATGAATCCATTTCTCTTGCGGAAAATCATTCTGCATGTAGAACAAACAGGGCAGGACAGAGGGTGTTGCCTAATGGTCAAGTATGGAAGCCTCATCTCCTGCTGCTTTCCTTTATATCGAAAATCTTAGCTGAGGCAAACACCTTTTGAAGTTTCAAGATAGTCCACCTAGTAAACCTTTAGCAACACGCTCAAGAGCACCTCCATTACCTCTCATCACTTCTTCAGCCCCAGAGCACAAGTAAAGCTGCCAGAGGTGCAGTTTGGTGATGAAAACAGTGCGGATGGTGACAGAGATGAATCTGATGATGAACCGGGTTATGACGAATGCCCTCCATTCTGACGGTGTGAACTTGTTAGCTCTTTGTGCTACAAAAAGTTACAAAAATCACCCAACACTCCGAAACCACCACACAGAGTTTAGCTTCTACTCTCTCATAATCATTTAACAATAATTTTCCTTTTTCGAATTATTTATTTATTTATTTTTTAACTTTATTACACTACTTCCTTCTTCATCCAGAACTAAGAAATATATAGGAAAAACTAGGTATGCCCATTTAAGGATCGGCTTCAAATGGAACATGGGTTGAGCTCAGATTATATTGAAAGAGGTGAAAAGAAGAATAAAGGTAAAAAATTGGGGTTTTTGATACAAAGTAAAAGATGGAAACTTTTTGTGCTTAGAACTGACTATGATCCACTCGAACACGGCGATAAGTCCGAACCAGATCGACGATACCTGCTTCATGCAAACTTTCTCTGTCTTAATGCTTCTACTGCTTTTCTACTACCTTTTACCGGCGGTACCAGAAGATATATGAAATCGGGAGTAATCAACGTTTAAAAATACAGCATTTTATTCCCACCATACATACATACATACATACATACATACATATATATATATATATATATATAGTATTATGCGTGTTACCAGAAGTAGAACATACGATTACCTTATTACATTCGGCAGCTGCCATGACGAACGCTCCAGTGCGAAACAGAGGAACATCAGGTGATACTGCATCAGGTATCCAAATAACCACGTCCCCAGTAAAAGGTCTCCATGCCTGATCATGGTTGGTAATGCCACAAACACGAAAAGCAAACTCACGATGAGATGGATGTAATAAACAAACCGTAATTGGCAATCGACACGGGATTCCTTGAGCCGCTCCGAGATGGTGGTGGAGCGGCTGCTGTGATCTTCATCGTCCGATGAAGGAGTAATGGTGGACATTCTTAACAATCTGTTTCGGATGGAGCCGGTCACTATACTGGGGTGAAAGACGTGAACGTGAGTTGAATCCAGAAATGGCATGTGAACCCAAAGCCACTTAAGAGAGCGACTTAATTGAAGACCACGATGGGTTTGAAGAATTTGAGATTAATGGAGAGTGAAAAGACAAGGAAGACACGAGGACTTCGCTGGACGCAGTGCAATGCAGTTTTACTCTGAGTGGGAAGACAAGGAAGACATGGGTACTTCGCTGGACGCATTAGTGCAGTTCTATTCTGAATGGGGATCGTTAGCAAAGGTGACGAAGTCTTTTGCCATTTAAGATGGTGATACTTCTTTTTGAGTCGTTTCTTTCTTCTTCTTCTTCTACCTTCTGATTGTGGTAATGCAGCACGGCCAAATATGGAACGAATTCGAATTGCTTGTTGATACACGTTTTTCATTGTAATTGCTTCTTGCTGCTCCCTACTCTACAAAACTTGATTTTCCAGTTATGGAAATGGTGGCGTGGGTGTATGTATGGTGTAATTAATTAAAAAAAGTAACAGGATGAAAACGGGGGGCAGAGAGAGAGAGAACGTTCTAGTTTTGAAAATGGTAAGTCAATGTGGTTCTGATATTGAAGACGACTTTTGACTCTGTAAATACAGGAAGAAGACAGAGGAAAGGAACAAATTATATTTATGCTTCTTGTTGTTTATCTCCTAAATGCTAATTGGTAAGCAGTGATTATGTAAGTGTTTTAATTAATGATCCCACAGCTACGGGGATATAATTAAATTAAAAAAAAACTAAATGAAATTAGAATTCTAATAAGAGAATGACAGCAATAACAAGTAAAAAAAAGAAGGAAAATAGACCTTAAAAAGGAGTCTGAAATATCTGTCGAATATTCTAAATCTTATATTTGGCATGTCATGATCAAACATAAGCTAAAGCAACGCATGGTAAACGAATGGAAAGACAACAAAATCAACATGAAAAATGAGAATGTTTCCTCAAAACTCTCATATCCCTTTGCAAAGATGTTTTAAAGGTGAGCGAGAACTTTTTGGAACTTGGAAGCGACGTTGACATATAGCGATTGGAAAAGGGTGTGGAAGTAAAGGATAAAGGAACGTGAAAATCGTTAACTTTGGACTGTAGCATTAGCATCTTAAGACAAAGACACCCTATGTTTCTACACTTGGAATTGGATACAAGTCAATGGAAATATTATAGACACACATGAAAAGCATTTCAATTGATTGAAAATAATATTTTAGTACCAATAGCCACTAATCATTTGTAATTTTCTTTAATTATAATTATACTTTATGAATTACCATCATTCTTCTAAAATTCTCAATTTATCACAATTTAAGAATCCTTCCTGCCATGATTAATTAGGGTTCCCATAAGATGTAAGTATAAAAATATTGTATATCCATTCTTCCCTTCATTTTCTTGAGGGTATAGGATTATGGAGGGACTAGAATAAAGTGATAGATTTTGAGGTATGTTGAGGGTTAGAGAGATGTTGAAATTAAATAAAATAATTAAAAAAATTAAATACTAAAATTTACAAATTAAACTTATATATATATATATATATATTATATTGTTGTGCTTAGATTTCTCAAAGGTGACAATCACCTATAAAGGAGAACATATGAGGCTAAAGGGAGACAATGGGCTAGGGATGGTTTCAATATGACCACTGTAATACTTAAATTAATACAAGTTCGTTTTAGGAAATCAATAAGCTTAACTACTTGATAGGTGCATTTACATTGCATCCCTTTAGTTTCCCCATGTGAATTGGGCCTTTGCAACTTCCTCTATTGGTCAATCAAGTGTGGCTAACCCAATCTCAAGTTCTATCCCACCTGAAGGCTAGAGCTCGATTTGATCTTCAGTTCTCGAATTAGGGTCTAGAAGTTTGGGCACAGAACAAGTCAAATCGAGCTTTGAAAGCCTATGCTCAAAAAGTGCTATCAACAAAATATATATATATATATGTGTGTGTGTGTGTGTGACAAGAAGGAAATCAAATAATTAGAATGCAAGATCAACAACAAAAAGGAAATAATAAAGAAGATATAAGTGACAACATATATTTAAATACAAAATATCCATGATTCAATTCCATGCCCCTTTAAAAAAGATAATCTATTTTGAAATTACTCATTAATCATTCGTGTAGAGTTTAATTACCCCATTAGTTAACTTCATCCCTATCGATATAAAAAACATTTAAGTATAACTTTTGTAGTTTCATCCATTTTTATCTAACAACCAAATACACAATTTGCAGCCTTTTATTTTTTTTCCCTTCATTTTTCTTGCTTTCATCTTCGCTCTCAATTTTGAATCGTAAAGTTTTCTCCTTCTTCCTCTACATATATTGCAGTTACATCTATAAAAGCTTTCATCAATGATGGGGTAGTATGTTTTGTTCCTACAATTGAAGAAGTAATGGCTAAACTAATCATGAGAATGTTAGGTTAGTTGAAGATAAGAGCCATTCTTGCATGGCGCCTAACAACTTTTTTCAGATTATTAAGAGAGGGACTCCAACTAAGCTTGGCCAAAATGAATCTTGAGAAATTTCAGTTCAAATGAAGGTAAGAATCAGCCTTACATAATGTTTAATAATTTTTTTTTAGATTATTAGCTAAGAATTTCCATCACAAGTAAGTATAGATCTTCACGTCGATTTGTGTAGTGTTCTTTAATTTTGTCTCTTTTTCTTTTTATTGAATTTTTTGTTAAGATTCAATTTTTGGCTTTTTTAGGGTATGCAAATAGTAGTGATAGGAAAATGATGAACTAAAATGTTTTGATTATAATTAGACTATCATATTTGACATCTTGAGTAAATGCTCATATTAACTGCCTTTTAATTGGTTTCCTTTGATGTTTTATTTTTTTTTCCTACTCTTCTTCCAATTATGTGCTATTCATAATTCTATATTATGTAAATTTTTAATTTAAAGGAAGGGTGAAAAGAATAATTATCATTTGATAGTAAATTGACTTTTTATATAAGCTTCTTTTTCAGGAGCTCCTTTCATTATTAAGCAATATGAAATGAAAAAAAAAAAAGAATTTAAAATCACTAAACAAACTTTTATTATCGAAAGAAAAGTGTAATATTCTTTTAATTGGTTGAATAATAGCCTAGAGGTGTGCTAAGAATTATGAATGTTGCTTCCATCTCATTGGTTTTCACAATTCCATATTATATTTTAAACACATATTTCTTATTGCTTTTACATAATATGTGACAACAGTAGGCAAAAGATTTTTTTTTTTTTTTGTTTTGGGGTAAAAAGTAAATTGATTTGGATATTTGTTGGCTCTAATGTTGTTCCATGGTAATAATTGATGTATGGCATAACATATTAGGCCAAATTGATTTTTTTTTATTCCCATTTCTATTTCTCAATGTATGGCATAACATATTAGGTCAAATTGATGTTAATTGTTAATACTATTATGTCTTTTCCTCCATTATCACTACCTAGACTGAGTTGTCAAGTCTATTGTCTTCTGCATTGGGTTATTTTTTGCAACACTTTACTTAGTGACCTTGTTTTATTTTCTAATCTTGGGTACAATACGCATGTCTTCTAAAGACATCCTATAACTTATAGCTTCTAAAACTAGTCATTCAAAGAGCATGGTGAATATAAAGTGGGGATAGTCATTTAAGCCTTATTTACTATATCTGCTTGAATTAGCCCTTCCATTTTATTTTATTTTTTCAATTTCCTTGGATAGTTATTTACTTACACACTTTTGAAAGACTTCAAATGTCAAGCTTTCCTTCTATGTCTGGATGGATGCTTGAGAAATAGAATATAATGCATGTAGGATGCGCAGACAATTGGGGTTACAGTAACTTGAGTTTTGCCTTCGGAGAAATCAATGTGCCATGCACACAAATGATGTTGGTTGGACTAATGGAAATGGCATCCATCAAACAGTATTCAATTTCTTAATTTTTATATTAAATTGCTTGCTATTTAAAAACTCTGATTTATGTTTTCTTTAATAGTATTGTAAGGTTTACATAACCAATTTTTTTAAGCAAATGTACGTTTAGAAATAATACTATTCTTGAGACTCCATTGTTTACTAATTCAATATATATATATATATATATAATATTTTAAAAAAAAGGAGGTTGCATTATTTTGCCTCCATCTCTTTGTCTCAAACCGTTGATGCAATTTATTGACCTAGACATAGGATTCGGTCCGAAGTAGTCTTGAACCGGCTTAGATTTATCGATTTTCAGGTTTAAAAGATATATGAATTGGAATCAGTTCAGGATTCCATAGTTTCGTATTGGTTCATGTGAACCAATTTTAATTTTTTTTTAAGCTTGTGTTTTACCGGTTTACCATGTGAACCCATTGAACCAACAGGTTCACAAATAAACCAACTTAGACCCACCTAACTGACAATACTAATGCCAAATTGAACCGACCATCTCAAGCCAATTTACAATTCACGAATCAACGGACTGGCAATCTGGTCCATAACCAATTTCTATATTGGCCAATCTTTTAGCTTTGTTTGTTTGATATCAAAATCCACGCTTTTTCATATAATAATAATTTCTTTAATTATCTCTCATGTTATGTTATATTTACATATAGCTAAAATAAAAGTTATAGTATACATATATATATATATACATACATATATATATATGCACTACACTATGACTCATATGATTTTCACTACTTTTGGTATGTAGGATTAGTTGAACCTCTCCATTTAAACCTAATTGGCGTTTTGGACGAAAACGAAAACTCCGATAAATAAACTGCTTCAATGGTATTTTAGGCAATTAAGCATATTGTTTTAATCCACTTCTGACTTGACGTAAATTCAAGTCACTCCACACGCAAACAATTAATAATAATAGCAAGGTTCAAAACCATACATCATTCTATCAATGTCCGCAATGCCGTTAGAGATAGACCATAAACTTTTATGTTAGTCACATTTCTATAAACTAAAGAAGAGTATGTTTCTATAACAATCGTACTCTATCCCTTTGTTTTGGGTAGCCTTGAAGCTTCTCTAATAACTTTAGCTCCAAGTCCTACACATTCATCAACTATCATATTTTTACAAATTGCCCCTACCAATGTTCTTGTATGATCTCTGGCCACTTTGCCAATGCTTGTTTACTTACAAAATCCCATGGACCATCACAAATTCAATTTCATCTATCTTGCAAGCTTTCCAATTATCAAAATGTTGATTATGATTTACTACTATGTGATGGTCCATTGCAAGTAATTTCTTGACTTTCCGAATAGCAACTTTAATAACACGAACAAGCCCTTTCAAATCAGAATTTTTCTTATTGAATACATAGTCACAGTGATGTTTCCACATATAACAAAGCAAGTTCCCACTCCATCCATAAATTGTTGCACCTATAATTATTCACTGCTAAGGATATTCTCATATCAATAAGCCAATTGCAAATTGTAGTGATGGTTGCAACATCATGTCTTCTGCATAGAAACTTCGACTAGACTGGAGTATGGGCACAATAGTATAATATGCTCAATGGTTTCCTCCTCTCTAAAAAATTGACAAGTTAGCTAATCACTAATTTTTCTCTTGTACAAATTTACATTTGAACTATTCACAAATACACCATAAAAAAAGTGTTTTAACTTTTTGCATACATTTGGTCTTCCAAATCAACTTCCATATCTCATAATCTATGAAGTATGAAAACGAGGGACGAGATGTTAGATGAAGAAGATTTGGCTTAAAAATAGCATGATAAGCTAATTTTTTATAGATTTTTCATCCTGTTGTAGTGGCCATATCAATCTATCATCTATACATAAAGAGGTGAGAGGGATTGGACAGACTTGTTATGCGATTATGGGGAGGAAACACCTACTCCACCTTGTCCTTTAACTAACTTTCGCTCTCAGGACAAGTCAACTCATTAACTTTGGTTATGTGCTCATCTTTGAAATCACAAGCTTCATAATTCTTTTCAATTTTCTATCAAAAAGCCAAGGATCACTCCATATATCAATCTTATTTCCCATCCCAATGTGCCAACAACTTCTTTTTCTAACAATTTTCCTTCCTAATAAAATGCTACTCCATACTTCGGAAGCCTTTAGTCCAATCTTTGCTTCCATGAAGTCATTCTTAGGGAAATAAAATCCTTTAAGGATTTTAACCCATAACTAATGAAGGTTATGCAAAAATCTCCAAGCTAAGTTTCTAAGCATGGCATCATTAAAAGCCTTTAGATCTCTAAAGCTTAATCCTCCTCTTTATTTTGAAATGGCTAAAAGTTACAATAATGAACCCAACAAACACTAATGGGTATTTTTTAATCACTTGACTCAAAAATTTTTAATTAGTTCTAGCATATTATTTTCTACTTAACTTTATTAATTAATATCAATTCTTTCCCACAATTGTAGGGCTACATATCATATGAGGTGTTACAAGTTCTCATTTAAACATACAACATACTCATCATGTTAGTGTTTTAAGAAGTTAAGTGTTGATTTTTTTTAAAAAAAATAGGGTCTTTGCAATGTTAAAAGTATATACCCTTTTCCTTTCTTTTCTATATCATAGAAAGCTATATACGGCAGGCATTTCCTGGATAGAATTTAATGGTCCTTGCTCTCAATAAGTCAACTCAAAAAGTTGAACAATCATACTTAAGCCAAAAAAAAAAAAAAAAAAAAAAACAGAAGAAGAAGAAGGTCGCTTTGGTTATAACTCATATCTAACCTCAAAAAATATGTAAAGAATAAGATTACTAACTTGTCTTAGGGGTTTGATTATTATCATATGTACTCTATTGTTACAAAACATAGTAGTGGTGACACTATCCAAAATTATCGATAACTCACTCGTTATGTGATATGCATGCTTAAGTTGTACTAATCAAAAGCATATCAAACCATTCTGTTTAAGAAATGCAATATCTCGTCTTGTCAATGCTCTCGATCAAGTCAAGTGGGGAGATTTCATAGTGCCTTGAATATTTTTCAAGAATAATAACCTTGAAGTTTTCTTGTAACTGTTAAGCATTTTTTATAAGATATTATAAGAGAGCATAACTATGGATTTTCTAGGATAAGTGTTCTATAATTATGCTGTAAGACTCGTAGCGAAGTCATGTTATAGGATTTTTTTTTTTTTTAAGACAATTGTATTTTTATAATATCTCCGTGAGATATATCAAGATTGCAAAATTTGAGTGGACTTGCGATTTTAAAGTAGAACTACAAGGTAAAGCAAAATTATAAGATATTGAGAGTTTACGCATTTCTATGGTTAAATTATAAATCTTTGACGAATTACCATTTTTAAAGTAAATTTAGGTGATATGAAAGGAATTTCATTATCCACTATATGGGTATTGAAAATAGGAGAATTATGAATTTTTATAAGGAGATTTATATAATATAAGGATAATTGCCTTTTTCAAAGTTGAATTGTGGAAAATGCTTAGATAATATTAGGATTTTACGTACTATTGTTAACGTTTACGAATGAAAGGAAAATTCCAACACTTATGAACTTATAAATCAAGGACGGATGCAGGACTGTTACATTGGGGGTTAAGTTTTTCCTTTCTTGAGACTATGTTGGATTTATCTATAAAACATATTTATTTTTTCTTATAATCATGGTACATGTTATATGATATTTATTTTTAAAAAATTTAACAAAGTAATACACGTATACCACAAACAACAATTATTAAACCCTTGATAACATAAAAGACAATTTTTAATAGGTGCTTAGACACTCAATATTATATAGAATCTATTTTAAAGGATGCTAAGAGACCGCTTGTTTTATTTATGTGACGTTTCATGATCATTGTTTATATTTACAAGATATTTCTTTTGAAACTCTAAGAGTAAGATATGCAATATCATAAAATGTTTAATAAAGAAAAAAAGAAAATAAAAATCATTGAATAACTATTCATTGCTATTAATGCATCACATGGATTAATTAGTAACATGTAAATATTAATAATTTTTAAATACATGATAATGATGATAGGCATTTTTTTATTAAACTATCATTTATATTTTCATATATTTAAATTTTATTTTTTACTTATACATCACTAATCAATCCACATAGCATTAGGACCATTGATAGAATGACAATGTGGTGTGACGTATGTGCTAGGCATTGAGGTCGAGTTGTAGTCTATCTTATCGGCATCCAGTGAGAGTTGTTGGTCCTATATTGAATATTCATGTGCTTGAGCTCGGTTTTGGGGTCATCTACGTCCCACAGTCTTACAATGTATAAGAATCGGTTGCGACAATTAGCAAATGTCAACAAGTTGCACCTCTACCTCAACCTTTATGCCCTAATCCTAGTGAGCCTATGCCACTCCCCCTCCCTTTACCCCCCTACGATAAGCTAGAGCAACAGTTGTAACATAGTCTAAGGATAAGTAGATTTGTCATAATGTATCAACCTCCATATTATAATAGACCATAGATTGAATTAGTATCAAATATGCAATGAATCACCTAGTAAGTCTTAATATTGTACTCACTAGATGTTTAAGAACTGCTCCAATGTATCCTATGTATTGACGGCTGATAGATTTGTACTACCTCTTATATCCCTACTACATGCCACTAGATCCCTCTATGTATACTAATCGGGCCAAACGCTTGTCCCATAAAGTGATGCACGATGTATGCTATATTGACCAATCCGTATCAATCCTCCTATGCAGGTCAATCTGATGGAGCTCTAGCTATATGTTCATATCTTGTGGAATATATTAGCAACCCTTAAATTGCCTGGCAACATGGTTAAGAAAATGCTACTTAAATGTATGGAAACATATAAGTGGCACTTGTGCAATCTAAATATGTTTACCTACTTTGTAGAAGGGTGGTAGGATGTAAGTCGGATTGCTTGTGTATGACTCTCACTCAACTTAAAGGATAGTAAGTAAAATTTAGGGTTAACGATGCATATGATGAAATCAAAAAGTAAAAAATGATTGAAGAAATACCTACTCATCATTCTATCTTTTGAGACCATCCTAATAAGCGATAATAACATAGGTTGGGTGATATTGAGTGTTTAGGCTTGTCCTCCAACGTTTGGCTAAGGAAGCTCCAGCCTCTATAATAAGTCCATGCCAGTTAATAAGTGTTATGTGTGAAAATCTATCTCATGCCTAAACCTATAGGAGAATTGTAGCCCCTCCAATCTTATGAGCCAATGCGATAAATGCGACATAAAAATGGCAATATAGCCAAGCCCAATATACGAACCCCTAGCTATACATCCCTATCACATTGAAATGCTCTAGTAGTGGTAAAAACATGTTGTCTACGAGGGAGCTAAATTTATCAACAAAGATAAATCCACTAACTAGCTATAAGATATATGTATGCATATGACACACAACTTGCTCTCTATTTGTGTGGTTTAGTAAGACTCAGTACATATCCCGGAGTCATATCATACTAATGCGGCCCCCCTATTGCCAGACCATGGCTTCACCCCCAACAATCTCTAACATGTTATAATCCAATATAGGGAATTACTCCCTGTCACGGCCTGACCATTAATTAGAAAGCCTAACTAGACCTCAACATCCTATAGGGTGATAGTGAACTCCCTAGTTGACATGTGAAATGTATGTGTCTCTAGTCTCCATCACTTAACCAGGGCAGTTATCATGTACTAATCTAGTTGTATGAATGATAGGTGGCTTACACTTTAGAATCCCACTAATTAGAAATATGGCTCTATCTGTAGATCAATTGGAATAATGTTCTTCGAGCGCCAAAGTGATAACTCGCGACATCGAATGATGAGCCATGATTGATCCTAAAAGTAAAGAAGCGAAATGTTGTACTATTATCAATATAACATAAAGCAATCAATTTCACAAGTTACATGTGATTTACCTCTCTATCTCAAATGACTTATGAATGATGTCCTTCTTATCACATCAAAATGGATTAATTGAAGTGTCTAAGCTCCATCAAATATGCATAATGAAAAAGAAAATTACTTTTTCAAAAAAAAAAATTCTTCGCAAGGAAAAAAAATTACTTTTTTAATTTTAAAATTTTTCAAAAAAATTCATAAAAAATTGCAAGTATACATAAGAACAGAAGAAAGAATAATTTATAAAAAAAATTAATAGATTGAAAATTCCTTATTTTTTTAAATAAAAAATATCGTAAATTTGAAAAAAAAAATCAAATTATTGAATGCATACTTAAAATTGTTTTCAAATAGTTAAATTTAATATTAACATTTTCATTAACACATATTTTTTAAAATTAATTTTTTCAATGATTATTTAATTATAATTTTTTTGAAATATTTAAATAATAAACAAAAATTTTCCCTTATAAATAATAAGAAATTTTTAGTGTGCATAATGTTGATTTTTTTCACATGTTACGTACAACAACATTTACATGAATCATGTCTATTACACTATAAATTAACAAAAATTATTAGTATTTTAATAAAAATAGACGACCACAAAGAATTAAAGTTAATGTTTTAAATAATAAAATTTAATATTAAAATTTTCATTAACATATTTTTTAAAATTGATTTTTTTAAAAATTACTTAATTATAAAAGATTTTTGAAATTATTTAAATAATAAACTAAAATTTTACACTTATAAATAATTTGAAATTTTTAGTGCACATAATGTTGATTTTCTTCACATGTTACGCACAACAATATTTACATAAATGATTTTTTTACACTACGAACTAACAACAATTACTGATATTTTAATAAAAATTGAAGACTACGAAGAATTACTGCTAATGTTTTCGAATTAAAAAATTTAATATTAACATTTTCATTAACATGTATTTTTAAAATTAATTTCTTAATGATTATTTAATTATAATTTTTTTAAACAATTTAAATAATAAACTAAAATTTTACATTTATAATAATACAAAATTTTTAGTACACAAAATGTTGATTTTTTTCACATGTTACGTACAACAATATTTACATAAATCATGTCTATCATACTACAAACAAACAATAATTACTGTTATTTTAGTAAAAATGAAAGACTCTAAGAATTATAGCTAATGTTTTCAAAATTAATGAAAAGTAACATAATAGGAAAAAAATTAATTTTTTTTATGAAAAAATGTATCGAAATACAGCATAACCAAACATTTTTGCCAAAGAAATTGGGAAGATCTCTTGTTGATACTCCTAGACTTCTTGTAGATGTACAAGCTTTTTTTCTTCTATCCATGAAATCTGCGTAAAAATTAAGGTAAGAGAGGAGAAAGATCATTGAAGGAAGAAGAAAGAGAGATGGAGGAAGTGAGCTACTCCTGTGCATTTATAATACTGAGTGTCGATGTAATAATTTTCTTCTATGTAAGGTAATTGAAGTTCACATATTACGATAATGTACCGAATTTGCAATGTCACTTTAGAATAATTTTTATAGGTTTGTAAGAGTAAGGTGATGAACAAATGAAATTATTGGACGGTAAGGGAAAGTTGGATGGAATTATTGGATGATGGGGATGTTGACACGAAAAAATTACTCAAAGTAGTTACTTGAAGGTGTAGACACGGTTTGAATTGCTTGAAGGCACAGATATAGTCTGTGTCTTTAGTTTTGGCAATTTTGGTTCAATTGAAGGCATATTTCAAGTTCGCACATTCATCACCTATTTTTAGAATAAATTTCTTGGATACTTTATGTTGTGATTATTTTTCAAAATTAATATTATTTTAGTGAATTTCTCCTAATTAACTTCATGTCAAGATGTTATAGGTGGTTACAACTTATGCAGCATTAGTATAATATCTCCTTATTCATTTTTCTTGTCAAAATTGAAATTAAACCCTGCATGATATCTTGAAAAAGGAAAAAAAATCTTTCAAAGAATAATCCCTAAAATATGTCGAAATCAACACTCGACTTTACTCTTGTTTTAATTGTTTATGAAATCTGCACTTTAAGTGCCGATTTCAATTGTAGATAAGGAAATAAGCATTGGAAGTGAGATTGACACTTTAAATGCTAATTTTAACTAGCATATTTTTTGAATTAGTTTCACAATTGGCCCATTTTTAGGATTATTTAAAAATATATAATTTTTTTTCCTTTTCCCCATAATATCTCTTCTTATTCATTTTATTTATATTTGTTGGGTGCAATGGCTCATGGACCACATTAGAAAATTGATATTTTGCATGCCCCTAACCACCATCCCCACCCACCTACCCACACCCCCAAAAAAAAACAAATGATAAAAGTATCTTCTAATATCATGAAGTTTTAGAATTGAAATTTGGATAAGGGGTAACAAAATCAATTACTTCCATTCTAACATTCATATTCCACCACAATATAAGTTCCTCTAAATACGCTAATGGGAGGGATATAAAATCCATCAAAATATCTTAGATTTTCAAAGTTTGTCTGCCATGTCATTTGTTGTTTTTCTTTCTGTCTTAATAAGAAAGCCAGTGCACAGATTGTGCCTATTATATTAAGAAGCTCTTTGTATTTTTAGATGTTTTTGACATTATTTTAAAGTTGTCTTTTGAGTTGTAGGATTAGGTATGGCTCAAAAGTGTCCTATGTAGAATGGGAGTTGTGATTTATCAATACTTTTGATAGTAACGTTGCTTTAAGGATAAGATTATAGGAATATGCTTGTCTACTTGTGGAGTGTCTATATAATTTATTCTATATGAATAGGGGGAACAAATTGCAACATTTGTACTTAGTGAAGGTTTACCAAGTAGTGTTAAAGGATAATAACAATAGATTTAGAGCCAGATTCATGTCTCATTGTACTACCTGAAAATTTTATTTATTTATTTATTTAAGATATATGTTGTCACAAAGAACAAAGGACGAGGATGGGATGGGAATTTTAGAAAATTAGAGGGGCAATTTAGACATTTCATGACAAGGAGTATTTAAACCCAAATGACCTAACGTTTCCTCCTGTTCACTCCCTTACAGTAAAATAGTAGACCAAAATAGATGCACTTTACAAGAACCCTAAGGCAACTAAGGGAAAAGGGCGTGACTTAATTCCAAGTACGAGAGGTAAGGATTTTTATATAGAAGTTTCAATTTCGGTTATTGGATTTGGAACTCATGAGTGTAATGTGCATATTAGGATTTGAAGATTGAGAAGGGCATAATAGGAAAGAGACTCAAAAGGGTTAAGGATTTAACCCATAGGAAATTTGATGTAAGTATGAAAATCCATGTAATTTATTTATAATTACATGTTTTAGAGATATAATCGAGCTTAGAAATAGAGAGGATTGGGTTTAGGAGAATTTAAAGTAAAAGAATTAGGGCTCGTGGAATTTGTTGAGGGGTAGACGACCTCTCAACATGGTCGTGCTTCAATCGTGTTGAATTTGAAAGATATACGGTCTCTCAACACAATCGTGTTTTGGTTGTATTGAGTTAAAGGTAACACAGCCTCCTAACATGGTCATGTTTAAGACCGTATTGAGTGTGAAGATTACAGCAAGAGATACACGATCTCTTAACACGGTTGTGTTTCAACTGTGTTGAGTCAAGAGTAATACGGCCTCCTAACATAATCGTTTTTTGACCATGTTGAATTAAGAAGAATAAAACCTCCCAACACGGTTGTGTTCCAACTGTGTTGAAGCTAAACTTTACACCAAAAGTTACACGACCCTTAACACGGCCTTGCTCTAGCTTGTGTTGAGCAACAATGGCTGTGTTGAGCAACACGGTCAGTATAAAGTAATTATATATTCATTTAACTTCAAATTAAACTAAATTCCATGTAACCTAGATAGCTAGTAAGGCTCTAAAGAAATTAAATAAATAGGATTAAGAGAAATAAGAGAATGACATTGATCTTAAATTAAGTACTAAGAAGAGCTTGTTGATGTAAACAGATTTCAACTTAGTTTAAGTTCAAGACTAGAAGTGCTTAAGGCTAGGATTCAAAATATATGTAACTTGCACGTTGTTATGTGTTTGTTTTAGTTAGTATATGTGTTGAAATTGATTAAGTTAAATGAATTGGTTTAAGTGTTTAAGTTGTATGTTGTATATGCTTGGCTCAGCTTAGGGGCTCGTAGTGGCAAATCCTTAGGGAGCACCCCAATGATCCTTGTGTGACGTTGTCCTTACTAGAGTCGTGCTTGGAAATGATCTGAGTTAAATGTCGATTTAAGATAATTAAGTGGACATAGGTGTAGGCCCCGTAGTGGCAGTTCCCATCACCAAATCATGATTTCGTGTATTAAGTGTGTTAAGGGAGTCATGAGTACCTTATTGATGCCCGTGGACCTAAAATATATTAAGGAAATGGTTGTTTGTGTTTAAGTATTGCATGATGTGTATGATACTTGTTCATGTTTATCATGCAAGTGTGTTTGTTTTATACGTACTGGGTGCTAGCTTACCATTTGGGGAACATTTTTAGATGTAGGTGTTGAGAGAGATGAGAACTCAGAAGATAACTTGGGTTTGGGTGAGCCACAGAGAGAGGAAAACGAATATTACCATTATTATTATAGTGATTAGGATTTGGGAGATTTATGTTATTTAACTGTAATAGAAAGTATCTTTTGAGAATGTTATTTTGGTATTTAAAGACTTCCGTTGCATTAGATATTTGATATGATTTATGAAATTATTTGAATTTTGGGGATGTATGAAATGCTTTTATATAGGAGTTATAAGTTAAAATGTATCAGAGTTAATTCAAAGCCTTAACGTTGTCTTATAAGATAAGAATACGTAGTAACTAGTAACGGGCTCGAGTTTCGGTGCGTTACAGCTTAGGTGGTATTAGAGCCTTTAGTTTATGATATTTAGAGACTTAAGTTTGAATCTATAGAGAATAGGTTCATAATCCTTATGACCTAAGTTTTGATTTATAAAGCATAGGCTATTGAGCTTGAAGAGCTTAAGTAATAATCCTTAGAACTAAATGATGATCAATAGCCATAAGTTTTTAAAATAGTAGAGCATAAGATACAATCTTTAGAGAAATTAAGCACTTGATCTGTAACATAGTGAGACATGAGATATTTACTTAATTATGTAATTATTTTCTTATGTTATTACTTTACTTGCATTATGTTAACTGCTAAAGTTATATATATAAGTAGACCCATGTGTAGTGGTATATATGTATATACTTATAAATTATGAAACTGACCATGACTGATATTAACATAAGTAGATCCAATTATCTCTTCTTAAACAGAATGCCTCTAAGAAGAATTACCGGGTCAGGAGCTAAAAGGGGTGCTAGGTGTGATAACCCCAATGAGGAGAAAGCTCAGAACCCACAACCATAAGGGGAAAGGGGTTAAATGGTTGAGGAGACGGTTCAGCTACTACATACTATGAACTACCTAGTGGGACTATTAGCACAACAACACCAAGCCCCCAATGTCTAACAACACAGAAATGACAATGAACCTATTAGCTTTGATAGGTTCATAAGAGTAGCTAAGGCATTTAACCCTAGAGTGGATAGCCTAATCGAGGCTGAAGATTGGGTACAAGAAATTGAGAAGACATTTGCTGCCTTCCAAATACTAGAAGATAGGAAGGTAAATTATGTTGCATTCATGCTAAAGGGAATTGTAGCAAAATGGTAGGCTTCGGTTCCGAAACTTATAGGGGAATGCATGAGTTGGGCAATATTTAAGGAGTTATTATATCGGAGATACTTTCCCAGCAGTTTTAGAAACAAAATGAAGAATGAATACTACAACTGTGAACAGAGGAACCAAACAGTTAAAGAGTATGAGGCAGAGCTGAATTGCCTCATTTAGTTCCTTCCCAAAAATGTACATAATGATGACAGGTCCCGAGCTAGAAGATTCCTAAGAGGATTGGAATTGGACTTACAACTTGCAGTAAGGGCTTTTTAGCTAAATACATATGTTGAAATGGTTGACAAACCAAAGTACCTTGAGTAGAATAAGAAGATTATAGAATAACAGAAGAGCTGCAGAGTAGCAATAGCTCTAGGAAAAAGACTTGCCTCTAGTGGAATGGGGCAAGACAGGGGTAAAAGACATCACTTGCTGCAAAGCAGAACACCAAAAGATGTAGCCCCTCCTCTCTAGATCAAACAAGTGCCTTTAGCACTCACTGTAATAGGCTTAAATGTCTTGGACCTCATGATTTAAGAGAGTGTAGATGGCCATATGGGGCATGTTTCTCTTATAGGAAAACTGGGCACATTAGTAAACATTGCACTGAAAGGTCAGTTTCCTTAATCTTCTATCATGTGTGCAACTAGAGGGGACATAAGGCACTTAACTTTCCTCAGGGACAAATCAGAAATAGATAAGGCTAGACCAATAGGCAATTAGACCTCTAGTGAGAGGACATGGAGGTAAACGACAAGTAGGAGGTCCTAGACAAAGAGTTATTACCAGAGTGTTTGCCATTCATTAGTAGTAGCACTAGGATATCTCAGATGTAGACAACATTACAGGTATGCTTTTAGTACACTCTTGCAATCCATATGTGCTATTCGATACCGATATGTCTGTGTCCTATATGTTTGAGAATTTTGTTTGTGCATGTTCTTTAGATGTTGAAAACATAAATGACTACCCGGTTATTAGTACTCCTTTGAGAGTAGGAGGAAGAGTAAGTAGGATATGTAGAGGAGTGAGAATAGAAATACATGGTAAGGTAATGCTAGCAAACCTCTTAGTATTGGAGATGATAGAGTTTGACATTATTTTGGGTGTCAACTAGCTATCAAAATATCATGCCAACATTGATTGTCATAATATGGTGGTGCAATTTAATATACCAGGAGATGGCTATTAAAAGTGTAAAGACACACTAGATAGCCTACCTATGAGATGGGGGGAAAAAGTGTACTGGCAATCATATCTATTGAAGCCAGTGAAGAAGTTAGGATAAAAGGAGTACCAATAGTGAGGGAATTTTTTGATGTGTTTCCAGAAAATCTTCCTGCTTTACCCTCAGCTAGGGAAATAGAATTCAACATCAACTTGGTACAGGGTATAATACCCATATCAAAACCAGTCTATAGGATGGCACTAGTGGAATTGGAAGAATTAAGGAAACCATTAGAGGAATTACAAGATAATGGTTTTATAAGACTCAGTGTCTCTCCTTGGGGTGTACCGGTCTGGTTTGTGAAGAAAAAGGATAGAAGCATGAGACTCTATATAAACTACAGGGAGTTAAACAAGGTTATAATCAAGAACAAATATCCTCTTCTTATTATAGATGACCTGTTTGACCAGTTATAAGGAGCTCAGGTGTTCTCTAAAGTAAACCTGAGATCAGGCGACCATCAACTAAGAATCAAAGAAGAGAACATTTAGAAAACAACATTCAGGATTAGATGTGGGCATTACGAGTTTCTAGTGATGCCCTTTGAATTAATGAATGCACCAGCTGCATTCATGGATTTAATGAACAGAGTATTCAGGGATTTCTTGGATAAGTTTGTAATTGTATTTATAGATAATATCTTGATATACTCTAAAAGCATTAAGGAGCATGAAGAACACTTGAGACTGGTATTAAGCAGGTTATAAGATGAGACGTTGTATGCCAAATTTAGTAAATGTGAATTTTGGTTAGAATAGATAGTCTTCTTGGGTCATGTGGTTAATGGAGATGGGATATCTATGGACCTAAAAAAGGTGAGAGCGATAGTAGATTGGCACAGACCAAAAACAGTTATAGAGGTAAGAAGCTTCCTAGGTCTAGCAGGCTACTACAAGAGATTTGTAGAAGGGTTTTCCAAAATAGCAACTCCTTTCACTAGATTGACAAGGAAGAATGTGACATTCGAAAGGGTTGACAGATGTGAAGACAACTTTCAAATGCTTAAAGAGAAACTAGTGTCAGTGTTAGTTTTGACTTTGCCTAAGAGTGGAGAAGAGTTTATAGTGTATAGTAATGCCTTAATTCAAGGGTTGAGGTATGTATTGAAGCAAGGTTGTCAAGTAATAGCTTATGCTTCTCGATAATTGAAATTGTATGAAAAGAACTACCTAACTCATGACTTAGAATTGACAGTTGTAGTGTTAGCTTTAAAGCTGTGGAGACATTACTATATGGAGAAAGGTGCAAAATCTTCACTGACCATAAAAGCTTGAAGTACATATTTATGCAAAAAGAGTTGAATATGAGATAGAGGAGATGGTTAAAGTTAATCAAATATTACAACCTAAAAATACAATACCATCTAGGAAAAGCCAATGTGGTGGTAGATGCCCTTAGTAGAAAGAAATAGGGTAATGTAGTCACTCTCATCACTTCACAGAAGGAGTTATTAGAAGACATGTGCAAATTGGAGTTAGAAGTTTTAACACAAGAAGTGGGAGCAAGAGTGACCACTTTAAGGATTTAGCCAACCATAATGGAAAGAATTAAAGTTGGTCAAATGGAAGATAAGGACATTTAAGAGATCAAGAGCATAATGGAACAAGGCAAGGCATTGGAATTCAACCTAGATGTAGAAGGGACCTTAAGGTACAAAACGAGGCTATGTATACCAAATGATGCAAAATTGAAGAGAGAAATAATGAAAGAGGCACATCACTCCACCTACACAATACATCCTAAAAGTACTAAAATGTATAAGGACGTAAAGAATTGTTATTGGTGGAGAAACATGAAGAGAAATAGCAGAATATGTAGCCAGATGCCTCACATGCCAGTAGATCAAAGTAAAACATCAGAGACCAACTGGAGAATTACAACCTCTTCTAATACCGGAGTGGAAATAGGAGCATGTGACAATGGACTTTGTTACAGCACTCCCTAACACCGAGGAGAAGCAAGATGCAATTTAGGTTATAATGGATAGATTGACCAAGTTTGCTCATTTTATACCTATCAGAGTAGGATACAAATTAGAGAAACTAGCTTAATATATACATATAGGAGATAGTCAGATTGCATGGAGTGCTGGTGACAATCACTTATGATAGAGACACAAGATTTGTGAGTAAATTTTGGAATAGCCTACACAAGGCATTGGCTACTAAACTGCAATTTAGTACAGTATTCCACCTATAGATAGATGGTCAATCTGAAAGGACTATATAAATATTGGAGGATTTGCTCAAGGTATGTCCATTAGATTTTAGAGGAAATTGGAATGAGCATATACCTCTGGTGGAGTTTGCCTATAATAACAGTTACTAAGCAACCATCTAGATGGCATATGAAGCTCTTTATGAAAGAAAGTGCAAATCTCCACTACATTGGGATGAAGTGAGAGAAAGACAAATGATGGGGCCAGAGTTAATACAAGAAACAGTAGATAAAGTGAAGCTAATTAGGTAAAGAATACAGACGACCCAATCTCAATAAAAGAGTTATGCAAACAAGAGAAGATGCCCTTCGGAATATCATGTGGGAGATAAGGTATTATTAAGGATTTCTCCATCAAATGGAGTGATCAAATTCGACTTAAGGAAAAAGTTAAACCCAAGTTATATAGGCTTGTTTGAGATCTTAGAAAGAATAGGCACTGTGGCTTAGAAGTTAGCTCTTCTACCGAATTTGGTAAGGATACATGGTGTATTCTATATATCTACGCCGAGGAAGTATGTACCCAACCCAGATTAGATAGTGGCTTTAAAACCACTAAGTGTACAACCAAATCTAATGTCTTTAGAAAGGCCAATCAAAATTCTAAACACTAAAGAAATGGTACTAAGGCGGAAAACAATCCCTTAAGTTAAAATGCAATTGACAAACCAAACAGAAAGGGAAGCGATGTGGGAAGCAAAAATGAGGAAGAAGTATCCAGAACTCTTCTAGAATCAAGTACTTTCGAGCACGAAAGTTTTTATAAGAGGGGGAGAATGTAATACCTAAAATTTTTATTTATTTAAGATATATGTTGTCATAAAGAACAAAGGAAGAGGATGGGAATTTTAGAAAATTAGAGGGGCAATTTAGACATTTCATGATGGGGAGTATTTATACCCAAATGACCCAATGTTTCCTCCTTTTCACTCCCTTATAGTAAAATAGCAAACCAAGATAGACACTCCCTATAGGAACCCTAAGCCAATTAAGGGAAAAGGGTGGGACTTAATTCTAAGTACAAGAAGTAAGGATTTTTATACAAAGTTTCAATTTCGGTTATTGGATTTAGAACTCATGAGTATAATGTGTGTATTAAGATTCGAAGATTAAGAAGGGCATAAAAGGGAAGAGACTTAAAACGGTTAAGGCTTCAACTCGTAGGAAATTTGATGTAAGTATGAAAATCCATGTGATTTATTTACAATTACATGTTTTAGAGATATAAACGAGCTTAGGAATAAAGAGGATTGGGTTTAGGAGAATTTAAAGTAAAAGAATTAAGGTTTGTGGAATTTGTTGAGGAGTACATGGCCTCTCAACAAGGTTATGTTTCGACCATGTTGAATTAGAAAGATACCTCAAGAGATACACGGTCTCTCAACACTGTCGTGTTTTGACTGTGTTGAGTTAAAGGTAACATGACCTCCCAACATGGTTTTGTTTAAGACTGTGTTGAGTGTGAATGTTACACCGAGAGATACACGACCTCTTAACACGATCGTGCTTCAACCGTATTGAGTTAAGAGTAACACGACCTCCTAATACAGCCGTGTTGCGACCATGTTAAATTAAGAACACGACCCCCCAACATGATTGTGTTCTAACTATATTAAAGCCAAACTTTACATCGAAAGATACATGACCCTTAACACAGTTGTGCTCCAGCCCGTGTTAAGCAATACGATCCCCAATATGTCCATGTTGAATAAAGTATAAAGTAATTATATATTCATTTAACTTCAAATTAAACTAAATTCTACACAACCTAGATAGTTAGTAAGGCCCTAGAGAAATTAAATAAATAGGATTAAGGGAAATAAGAGAATGATATTGATCTTAGATTAAGTACTAAGAAAAGCTTGTTAATGTGAACAGATTTCAACTTAGCTTAAGTCTAAGACCGAAAGTGCATAAGGCTAGGATTCAAGATACATGTAACTTATTTGTTATACTGTGTTTGTTTAAGTTAGTATGTGTGTTGAAATTGATTAAGTTAAATGAATCGGTTTAAGTGTTTAAGTTGTATATTGTATGTGCTTAGCTCAGCTTAAGGACTTGTAGTGGCAGATCCCTAAGGAACACCCCAATGATCTTTGTGTGACATTGTCCTTAGTGGAGCATGCTTGGAAATGATCTGGGTTGAATGTTAATTTAAGATGATTAAGTGGACATGGGTGTGGGGCATGTAGTGGCAGTTCCTATCACCGAGATTAAGTGATTTATGTATACATAGGTGTGGGGCCCGTAGAGGTAGTTCCCATCATTAGGTTTAAGTGTACATGGGTGTAAGGGTCGTAGTGGCAGTTCCCATCACCAAATCATACTTCAATGTGTTAAGTGTGTTAAGGGGGTCATAAGTACCCTGTTGATGCTTGTGGACCTAAAATGTATTAAGGAAATGGTTATTTGTGCTTAAGTACTGCATGATGTATATGATATTTGTTCATGTTTGTCATGCGTGTGTGTTTGTGTTATGCATACTGGGTGTTAGCTCACTCTTCGGGGAACATTTTTAGATGCAAGTATTGAGAGTGATGAGAACCTAGAAGATAACTTAAATTTGGGTGAGCCATAGAGAGAGGAAGACAAAGATTACCATTATTGTTATGGCGATTAAGATTTTGGAGATTTATTTTATTTAACTGTAATAGGCAGTATCTTTTGAGAATGTTATTTTGGTGTTTAAATACTTCTGCTGCATTAGATATTTGATATGGTTTATGAAATTATTTGAAATTTGGGGATGTATGAAATGCTTTTATATAGGAGTTACAAGTTAAAATATATCAGAGTTGATTTAGAGCCTTAACGTGTTCTTATAAGATAAGGACATGTGGCAGGTAGTAGCATGACCCAGGTTTCAAGGCGTTATACCCGTATAGTGTAATTGGCAAAATTTGGGGTTAATCCTAGAGCCATTAGCTTTCCATTTTCAATGTTCTTGTTCATCTCTTTAAACCAATGCCAATAATCCTAAATCTAAAGAGCCATTAATCCTAGTTTGAGCATGACCTTACATAATGTTTTTCATAATGTCAAGGCTTTCTACAATCAAGGTAAAGATTTGACAATTTTTCATACTTGAATTAGATTTGACACTTGCTTTTTACTTGGTCTTAATGTCCACATACAAATTTTTGGAGGTGTCAAAATATAAAATCTTACTTTAATGCACAAGAAGCTCATCCTTCCTCCCTTAAATGATTTATGGGGGTTAATCTCCAATGACTCCCTCTAAACTCTTCTTTATCATGATAGCATTGCATATTGTCATTTCATCTAAGTCTATGTTTTTTAACCCAAAAAGTTATAAAGTTTAGTCTTACTTCCTCCATCTACATGTTGTTTTTCCATATGTGATTATAAATGTGTGAACCATCCAACTGTTAGGCCCAACCCACAATTCCAATGAAAATAACCCTAAGTATCTTTAGACGATTACAAACTTTCTCTTGCCCTAATCAGCTCATCTCTTTGCTCACAATATTGTCTTTTTCTCTCACTTTTCTAATGTCTATTATCTCTCACACAATATAATGTTTGTTTGCAAGTAAAAGGGTAAAGTGGCAACTTCAAGATAGCTAATCTCCTAGAACTAATTTTGGTTGTAAATATTCTTGCCTTCTCTTCTTTTCTTATTTCTATTCATGTTTTGTTGTGTTACATGAGATTTGTTATGTATTCAATTATTTTTCCTACTAATACAATTCTAATCTTTACATACATCTACTCTTCTGTCCACATATCTATTCTATTATTACAATTCTACCCTACATCTTGTAATCCTCATGCTAATGTGGCTTTCTTTTGATTCTAGCTTCTCGGCTCATAACAATTTCCTCCTTCCCTTTGAAAACAACCTTGTTCTCAAGGTTGCACAGGGGATAAAAAAGTTAAAAAATATTCCAATATTCCCAATTAACATCTTCTAGGTGTAAACCCTTCCATTGAACCAAAACCTAAGGAACACGACGACCTTGTCTAAAAATAACTCTAGTATCTATAATATACGAAGGGTTACAATAGGATGAGTATCCACAACCACTAAAGGCAAATCCAAAGTAGGTAAATCTAACCCATGAGCTTTCTTAAGAGTATAAATGTGTAAAACATTGTGAATCTTAGCATGAGAGGGTAATTGCAACTCATAAGCCGATTGTCCCACTCTTTGAATCATAGGATAATGATCGTAAACTCTCTCGAAAAGCTTATAGGGAAATTGTCGAGACACTAAAACTTGTCTATAAAGCTGAAGTCAAGCAAAAACCAAATCCCCAAGAACTAATTTCATATCGATACAATGCTTATCGGCATAATGTTTCGTCTTAACTTAAGCCTCTTCTAAATTCTTGCATAAATTACATGAAATAACATCTTTGGTTACCAACTTTGAATCTATGGCTTCAACCTTAGAGAACCCCCTAACATAAGTTGGAATACTAAGAGGTGGCCTTCCATAGACTACTTCGAATTGAGTTGTTTTAATATCCTCATGAAAAGACATTATAGGCAAATTCTACCTAGGGTAAAAATTTTACCCATTTAGATGGATAATGCATGAGAAAACAACATAAGTATTGTTGCAATGTCTAATTTAGTACCTCAATCTAACTATCACTTTGAGGGTGGTAAGTACGACTTATTGCCAACTTGGTTTCATTAAGTTTGAATAAGTCCTACTAGAAATGGCTCATAAAAACTTTATCCCTATAAAAAAAATTGTTCTTGGTAACCTATGTAATTTCACTATGATATTGAAAAACAAATTGGTAACTTTCCAAGCTATAAAATTAGTATCTAATGGCCCAAGGTGATAGTACTTAGATAATCTATCCATGACTACAAGAATCATCGTATAACCTTTTGACTTTAGTAAACAGGTCACAAAACCAATGCTAATGTCTTCTTATACTCATTCTACAATAGGTAATGGGCCCAAAAGTCCGACAAGTAATTTGGGTAGAATGTTTCACCTACTGACATATCTAACAACTTCAAACAAAATCTTCGATATTATAATGCATTCCTTCCTAGAAAAATTGGGATGCTATCTTGCTCTAAGTCTTATGCTATCTAAAATGTCTGGCAACTCAAGAATTTATGATATCAAAGTAGATTAATGCACCAAAAACAAACAAGTGTTATGGTACAAAAGACCATTTTCCACTATAAACTCCATTTAAGGGTATTCCCTATGCCTAAAGCAGAAATAATTTGGATGAACTTTAGTAATTGAGTATATTCCTTTTTCAAATCCTCAATGAATAGGAATAAAGGCATTGATAAACCCATGTAAGTCCTATCCTCAATTTTTTGACAAAGAGCATCGGCTACTAAATTCTCATTACTAGCCTTAAAGACAATAGTATAATCCTAACCAAGTAATTTGGCAAAAAATTTCTATTATTCTGGAGTTTGAATTACCTAGTTTAAAAATTCTTTAGGACTTTTGTGATCTATTTTGATCACAAAATGAGACCCCAATAAGTATTGCGACCACTACCTTACTGCTTCCACTATAGAATAAAGCTCACAAACATAAGCAAATACCTTTCTCATACTCAAAGGAAGTTTTTTACTAAAATAAGCTATCGGATGATGGTCTTGTAATAAAACTACTCCAATGCTTGTTTCAGATGTGTCTATTTCTACAATAAGTTGTTTGGAAAAATCCAGTAAAGCTAAAATTGGCACATGAATGAAGCTTCCTTTAGCCACTTAAATGCTTTCCCAACAATATCAATCCACTCAAAATGGTATTTTTGTAACATATCCATAAGAGGAGAGGCAATTAAAGCATAACCTTTCACAAAACGCCTATAATACTCAAAAAGACCAAGAAAAGCTATCAATTGTTTAACAGTAGCTAATAATGGCCATTGATGAACAACCTCAATCTTGGAAGGATCAAGAGAGAAACCTAAATTGATACTATATGCCCTAAGTAATATATAGAAGAATCCCTTCTGAATGAGCATTACTTTCTTTCAAATAAAAAATGTTGTCAACACGTACCTACAACACTTAAGAAGGGTGCTCAAGATGCAATTCCAGGCTTCAACTAAATATAAGGATGTTGTCAAAAAAATATAACGATGAATTTCCTAAGAAAAGGTAGGAAAATCTTATTCATATTGAACTGGAAAGTGGCAGGAGCATTACTTAAACCCAAAAGACATGATAAAAATTTATGATGTCTCTCGTGATTCCTAAAAGTTGTTTTCTCTATATCTCCTTCACATATCCTAATCTGATGATATCTGGAATGAAGGTCTAATTTCGAAAAAATCGAGGCACTCTACAATTCGACTAACAACTCATCAATTATTGGAATAGGAAATTCTTCTTTAATGGTTGCTTGATTCAAGGCCTTGTAATCCACACAAAAATGCTAACTCCCATCCTTCTTTTTCACTAATAATAATGATGAAGAAAATGGACTAGTACTATGTTGTATAATCCTCTGCTATGTCATGTCCTTACCTTGTTTCTCAATTTCACTATTCTAAAAGTGTGGATACCTACAAGGACAAACATTGACAAGTGATGACCCTTGTTTAAGATGGATTTAGTGTTAAATGTCCCTTAATGGTGGCAATGATGAAGGAATCTCAAACACTTGAGGAAATCTACCTAATACTTATGAAATGCTAGTATTTTTTGCAATATTGTCACATGTGTTAAACTCTCTTTCCTAAGCTAATAGTTGTAAATAGAATAATACTGAATCTATAGACACCATCCTCCCAACTTAATGATGTGAAATTGGATTCAAATTATTAGTAACATCACTAGTTAATGTCACCATTGGTGTCCCTAACAAAATTACATAATAAGAGAGCTATAATCAATAATCACCTAGCTTAACTATCAGTACCATTTCTATCCCATGAATCGATAAGGCATAAAATGTTTCTTGAAAAGAGATGCCTTGAACAAACATTAGAACATCCACACATTTGCCTTCACATACCAATTTACTACCATTTCTAGTTAGCACCTAAAATTTGGGAATTGGTAACACTACCAAATCAAGAAGTTTAACCGATTAAATCTAAATAAAATTGTGAGTACTATTAGAATCTACAAATATCATCAAAGAATGATTATGTACTAAGCCTTTGAATCGAATGGTTTAAAGAATAATAGACCCAAACAGGGCATGAAAACTAATAGCACCTACATCCTCTACTTTAGGAATATCCTCTATAGCCATATCCATGTGTAAGTGATCAACATTAGAAGCTCATCTTCATCACCAATTAGGACTAAGAATTTGGCCTAGCATTTATGAAACTTGTTATATTTTTCATCGCAATTGAAACATAATCCTTACTCACAATGAGCATTCATTTTGGCTTGAGTCAATCTCTTATTAGGTAAAGTGGGTCAAGATAATGGAGTAGTGGAAGATTGTGGTTGTGATGAAGAGGGTGAATAAATCTGAAGTGTAGAAGGTTTAACATAAGAAGAAGAAGAAGAAGATGACTGAAAAAAAAATTGATTATGAAACTTGACTTTGTACATTTTGGCAAGGGAAATAGCTTTCACGAAGGATGAAGTTCTAGCAATCAATACTTCTCAATGAATGAATGATTTCGGGATGGAAATGAAATAACTCTTAAGAATTCTACCATTAAAGCCCATTGTCCTGTTGGATAAAGCCTTAAATTCGGTCTGATACTTAGAAATAGATCTAGTTTGTATCAATTTACTAAGTTCCCCTTCAACATCCTCACAATTAGAAGGTCCAAACCAAATCTCCAATGCTTTTGCAAAATTTCTCTAAGAACTCAATTGTTTATTACGAAACATCCATTAATGCCACTATAAGGCCTTATCTTCCATAGCAAAACTAGCAATTGTAAGATGTTGTTCCTCCTCAATATTATGAAAGTCAAAGAACTGCTCCACTTTGAAGATCCATCCTAAAGGATCAATGCCACAAAATTTAGGCACTTCCAACTTGATTCCTTCCAAAATATTATCATAAGAAGACACCATACTACTATGTGAAGATGATGACTCATCAGATTTTGAATTATCATTTTGAGTCGAATTCACTTTCAAATGATTCGATCTACAAGATAATTCTTGCAATGATGAATTAACAGATTGTTCATGTTGATGTTGCAATTACTGCAAAGCTAAAAACATATTCTTGATTAACTCCATTTCTAAAGCATGAATTGTAGATGAACATGTCTCAAGAGCCATTATAGTGATGAACAAGAGCACCAAATTTGTTAGGCTTGGTCCACAACTTTAATGAAAATAACCTTAAGTTTCTTTAGATGTACATAGACTTTCCTTTGCCCTAATCAGGTTGTCTTTGTCCTCACAATATTATCTCCTTCTCTCACTTTTCTAATGTCTATTTCTCTCGCATAGTGTATTGTTTGTTTGTAGGTAAAAGGGTAAAGTGGCTGCTTTAAGATAATCAATCTCTTGGAACTAATTCCAGTTGTAAATCTTCTTGCCTTCTCTTATTTTATGATTTCTATTCATATTCTATTATATTATATGAGATCTATTATCTATTCAACTACTTTTCCCATTAATACAATTCTTATTTGTACATACATCTACTCTTCCATCAACATATCTATTCTATTATTACAATTCTACCCTACATCTTGTAATCTTCATGCAAATGTGGCCTTCTTTTTATTCTAACTTCTCGACCTATAACACATACCATCCATGGCTCATATTTTAAAACACATCTTCACATTTTTTTTATATTTATAGAGAGTATCAATTTTTTTGCTCTCACATAAGTAAAAGAAATATCACCAAAATCTTTTCATGCATTTCTAAAAATATTCATCATAAAGGGTATGTATTTAGGGATCAATACATTAATATTCTTCCCACCATTGAGTGATCTTTTTTTCTTATAGGACCTCAAATTCACCTCCAATTCCAAGCTCTCCATGGATATTCTATTAGCTATTGAGCTTTAAATGGGGAATTGTGACTCAACAACTTCCACCAAAAAATCAAATCAAAAAGTTAGAAATAGATATATACCTGCCTAATAAGATATTTAAAGTAAGAAATTGAATTTTTTTCTCCTTTCTGTTTATGTAGCTATGACCTTAGGGTAGAATATTGATAGATAAAACTAATATGTTGTTAGTATGACACATTTTAAGGTTATGTGCTAGCAGGGTACTAATATAATTAACCTATATGTGATAAACAAAGAAATTAGTAAATTGTAATGGAAAGTGCAAAATCATATGCTTACAATACTTGCAAGACTGATATATATATATATAATAGGGGTTTTTAATTGTCAAAATATAAACAATGTTAAAGATCTCAATATGTTTGTGTATGTATTACATATGAGGTTTAGAAAAAAAAAAAAACTTGGAAAAAAATAGGGTTTTAATTTTCAACTAAACTTCGAATCTCTAGGACCAAATAGATTTACCTTTTATTTTTCTTATTAGTAAGGGAGAACTCTTAGACTTAGTAACCACTATAGATATTGATCGATTCCCTTCTTTATCATATTGCATCAAGGCTAGATTTACTTTTTAGCATGCGTTTATATGCACATTATCAATCAAATCCTAAGGAATCACATCTAAGTTGTCAACAAAATTTTTACATGCTTGTCTTACATAAGAAGTTTAGGTTTATGGTATCCTAAAAACTCAAGTTTTGATTTAAATGATTTTTCTAATGTAGATTATGTAAGTTGTCAAATTGATAGAAAAAATACATTGGGCACTTGTCAATTCCTAAGAGATATGATGGTTTCTTGGTCCTCTAAGAAGCAAAACATAGTTGCTTTATCGATAATAAAAGTATAGTACATTTCCTTATATAATTATGCAGCATAAGTTTTATGGATATCACATTAGTTAAATGACTATAATTGCAAAATAGAGAATGTTCCTATATTTCGTGACAGTCAAAGTACCACGCCCTAGAGGGGAGCTTACTAGTGGCATCTCCATATATGTCTCCATTCAATGTGTATACTCACTACTCAACAACCATCTTATTGATAAAGCGTACACGATTCTAACTAACCTTTGTCAACCTATTTACATATCAATTATAATACATATAAAAAAAGCATATAAATAAGGCTATATCTTTATTTATATACTTCATTTTAAAAGGCAAGTCCTTTCAAGACCACAAAGAGTCGATATCCCTTAGCAAATAATGGGATTAAAGAAAACCTTGTATTTTAGAATACACTAACTAAGTCCTAAAAGTAAGCTTACCATGTAAAATTTTGAATAAGAGAAACTCTCTTCACACAAATCATAGCCTATCCCAAGCATTTAAGTAACCTGCAAGAAAGGAAAGTATTGGGGTGTAAGCATAACGACCTGGTGAGATTCCCCTCTTATACTATGTACAAAAAGCAATAACACACAAGTTATCACACATTAACTATGAAGGCAACAATCAAATATATGATTTCAATAACCTATACAATCATCCATAAACTATATAAAGCCAAGAGTATAAACTCTCTTCAAGACTATGGGTCAGGAAGTAATACCTATCCATGTAGATAATTTTATTGTCAACCCTAATTGCCATTATCTCCTAAGTTTGGTTTTAATAAAATAAGCATGTCATTTAGGTACTAGTGAATGTATGCAACAACAAAAAAAAAAAAAGGAACATAATTGTGTAAAGCACACATAGTCATTCACACTGCTACAACGATGGATCCCTATGCTAGGCTTTAGCCAAAGGATAGTACTTTCCGATACTACTTAGTTTCTAGAGATCGGGGTAAGGTAACATTGTAGAGTGTAAACCATCCTACAACCTCCATGTACCATGACATAGTGTTGACAATCTTTACTAGTTATGCAATGCATGCAATGGATGACCATTTATTTTTAAGTTGGATATAATTAAGTCCATATTAATATAGGCAATCACTAAATTCATAGACATTAAGCAAGCATAGAAATACAAACCATCACAACAAAGATTCCAATTTAAGAATACATATATTTAGTGCATAACAAACAATTAAATAGATACACAAGCACATTCACAAATCCCCATATATTCTCCCATGCATTGATTCAATTTTATTATGTTAAATATACTACGGTACACTACATTACAGGCACAAGCAAGCATAATAATCATTAAGAGTAGCTTACCTATTTATAGTGTCTAGTCAAAATAATTCTCTAGGAAATAATTAATGAAGGGATTCTGGAAATCTGTGTCACCTAGACAGTTAACAAGTAGTTAAGTATTAACATAGTAAGTTCATAACTAAAATAACTATACTTAATGACTAGGTTTAGTCACTTTTTATTGATTAAACCCAAATAAAAGATGAACAAATGTTGTTTATTCATTACAACTCTTGTTAAAGAATCACTTTGAAACTCAAGTGCTTAGTTTTATTTGAAAACATTAATGATTTGAAATTTTCAAGTCTTTTATTATTTAGATTTTATATTAGGTTGCATTGCACTCAAATGATTTATTTGTTATATCAATTATTTCCCAACCTTTTTAATTAGGTTAATTTAATTATAAGTTAAATATGGTTTGTTAATAAGAGCTAAATGATTTAATTAATTTAAACTTAGGGTATGGGGCGTGAGTCCCATATTTTATTTCTATGCTCCACCTTTTGTAAATTTCAATATATTTGTACACATGCCCTATTGATTATAGTTTTGTTGGCCTTCTAAGGCTAATTAACCTAAATGGCCCCTTACCAACTTCGCCTAGATACAACTAAAAATTACAGCTCATTTCCTAGAATTGCTTCTACTCGATAGGTTTGGGCCTTTGTGCCAAGCAAGTCTTATTATATTCATTTCATCTCGATAAACTTAAAAATTTTATTATAGCATCTGAGAGTTTAGTTATTGGAAATTAGACAATAAGTGTTGTGGTAAATATATGGACATATAAATGTTAATCTTACCAAATTTACTTTACTTAGGTACTTATCCCATTAAACAATATTAGCACCTTAACTTGGGGTTGTTACTCAATTTCCTAAACATGTTGCGACATTATATATTTCACAAATTCATGATTTTGAATGTCTCCAAACTATTATTACTACTACTATTACTTCTTCTTCTTCTTTTCCTGTCGCATATAAAAGTTTATGGCTTGTAACTTAAGCCTTTAACAATGTTTTACCTTTTATATAATGAGTTTTGTTGCTCGTTGAGGGTTTTGTGTTCTCAACGAGAGAGGGAAGAAGAAGAGGGGAAGTTTCAAGTTACTTCTGGAGCATTCTGTTGGCTGGGATTATGAAGGATATGGCTGGATTTAGAAAAGATTTGGTGGAATATGTAATGATGTGAGAGAAATGTGGTAGATTACAAGAAGCGATTGGAGAAGGGTACAGGGGCAGCAAGTGGTGTCAGGTCGAATATGTAACGACTGAGAATTGCTGGGCTGGGTTAACTTAATTTAGACATGGGCATGATATGAACTAAAAGGAACTTGAGCCAACCCTTTTCTTATTATTGTCTTGGCAGCCTTGAAGAAAAAGTAATGGGGTTGTTCTTATTGTCTTTTAGTGATAATTTCCCAGAGGTTGTGTGAAATTCTCTACTTAAACTCGTATTTTATTTTTCCAGCTTTGAGTATGCTTTATTCTTTCTCTAAATTTATTATTCAATTATTTCTTATAATTTATGGGTAGAGAATTCTATGGTCTTCCCTAGTGTTTGTAAATGAAATTACTTTCAATTGCTTATGATATTTCAGTTATTACTTACTTATTCGCATTATTTGCCTTCGCCTCGATACTACAGATGGCTAAATACACATAAGTAATTACACGCATAGTTATATGAGCTTTCAAATAGACTATTATATAATGAAAAATTAAAATTTTCAGTCATAAAAATGTATACAATATATTTATAAATGCATAATTGCATGATTATTATGGCATAAAATCCTTTGCGGATACTCTGTCAGCATAGTTTTATAAATTGTAAACCTTTAGAAAATACTATTCCAATTATTGATTTCGTATGCATTATTTCAGTCCGGTGCATTTATTCATGGAGCTTCCATCTACGTGTTCACGTTATTACGTAACATCAAGTACACTTTAATGACGGGTGTTACAGTACAAATATGTATTATATTTATTTTAGCATAGGTCCGATCCTTTGGAATTGTAATTAATCATGAGAGTTTTGTATTTTCGATGAAATACTTAGAATTACCAAAGCATATATTCCTTTAGTTTATCATTTACTTAAAATAGATTGTCTCGTTGAAGTATATGCTTACTTCTCATGTAATTCATTTACGTTACAATATGCTATATGTCCTTAGTACTAGAAGATACGTAAAGATTTAATTGCTTCAATTCTTCAAACATCATTTTTCAGTTATTCAATATAATAAATGAAACTCTTAAATTAGTACAGCAGAAGAATTCATAAACTCCAGTAATATCATAATTTAAAAAAAAATGTATATCATCTCAAACTTAATTCTTGTTTAATTTTCTTAATTTAAATATTGTGGAAACCTTCAAAAATTTAAATAACATGATAGTCGAAATCACAATTACAAATTATTCCATATTCTCCTTTCTTCTCATTGGGGATCCTACTAGTCATAATACACAGACTCCACATTCTCCTTCATATCTTGATTCATTTCTATTAGAGTTTCCTCATATCCTACAATCTCCCCTATAACATCTGCAACTAAAAAAAAAAAAAGAAAATTCTCATGAGGGGTGAGCTAACGCCCAGTACAATGCATACCCACACACACATGCGTAGGCTATGCTAGAAGTAATAACACATGCAAGATGCATCATAATATTTATACACATTTTTATTTATCTTTTACAATCTTTAGCCGATATACAATCACATCATAAACATTTTTATACATAACATTCATAAACATTATTTCATAATCCATCCACAAGTAATATATATATATATATGACAAAGGTATTCTTCTTTGTCTATGAGTTTATTACTATACATAATAATAATATATATATGAAAGTGGGTACTCCCCCCTGTTCATGAATTCATGAGTTCTCACACATCAACCTTCCACAACCATACATAATAATAATATATATATATGATAGTGAGTACTCTCTACTATCCATGAGTCATCACACACCAACCTTCCACATTACACATCACAACCTTTTACATAAGACTCGGATCATTTCGATACAAGACTCTACTAAGAACAACGTCATATATTGATCATTAAGGTGGCACCCCAAGAACACTGGCCCACACTCGGTTTCTTGGACCCAGCAATTCACAATCACATGCACACTCAATCAAGTTCATTTACAATATTATTAAGCCCACACATAAAAAAAAAAAAAAATCTAATTTATCAAGCGTAAGTAACAAACATGGTATACACGTGCCTGACTTTGCAAAACTTGATTTGTCTTATACTTTTCTAGCTTCATAGGTCTCCAAAACCTATATATGATTCAAATTATTTGCTTTTAGAATTGTATTCATATAAATATCAAAAGGAAAATAAATGTGTTTCAACTCAACACGGTCTTGTTGGAGGCCATATAGTTGAACACGAGGTAGTACACGACCGTGCCAAAGGCCGTAAACATTTTTCTCTCTTATTGTTTTTTCAACATGGTCATGTTGAGAGGTCGTATATCTCTGTATTCACTATTCATCAACACAGTCTCAATATGGTCATGTATCTCTCTATCCACCATTCATCAACATGGTCTCAACATGGTCATGTTGAGAAGTCGTGTATCTCTCTATCCACTATTCATTAATATGGTCTCAACATAGTCATATTGCGAGGTCGTATATCTCTTTGTTCAGTCTTTAAATTCAACACGCCCATAACATGGTCATGTTGAGAGACTGTATATCTTACTATATACTTCGTAAATCGATCCCTCAGTCCGATTTTTAGTAAATTTAATCTAATTGGTCTATCTAATATGAAATGTATAATATAATACAAGGTCTTCATCAACACGGTCTCAACATGATCATGTTGAGAGGTCGTGTATCTCTCTATCCACTATTCATCAATATGGTCTCAACATGGTCATATTAAGAGGTTGTGTATCTCTTTGTTCACTCTTTAAATTCAACACGCCTATAACATGGTCATGTTGAGAAACTGTGTATCTTACTGTATATTTCATAAAAAGATCCCTCGGTTTGATTTTTAGTAAATTTAATCTAATTGATCTATCTAATATAAAATTTACAATGTAATACACTAATAGATACACTTACTTAACCCGAATCATTATCGTGATGCTCGAATTGCTTGTTTTGTCCCTTGCATATCACGAATTTACTTTGATCTCAAATAAATTGGTAAATCATAGCACATGCTTATCCTTTTCTTTCTTCAGTTTCTACAAAGTTTGTCTATGGTTCTGTAAAGTGTGCAAATGAGGTAAAAAGGTGTTAACCCTAGGTTAGATTCACTTATATACTTAGGTCATAAAATTACCATAATTGGATAAAGTCATAATTGGATAATCTCACTTTGTTAAAGTCATAATTGGATAATCTCATATAACATGAATGTTCATCCTTTTTCTTATGCAAATTGGTCAAATTTGTGGGGTTTCACACAAAGTACTATAAATATATCTAAAAATCTTGTTCAAACACATTATAATTCAACACCATTTTATTAGAGATCACATAAATAATGATAAAACTATAGTGGATTTTATTCCAACAAATGAACAAACAATTGGTATTTTCACATAATCATTGGAAAAGGAAAGATTTTTCATATTAAGGAAGAAACTTGAAATTTGTGAACCATTATAGTAAAAATATTGCCACTTTTATTAAAAAGTCTCCTTAGTATCAATAAAGTAATCTTTTCAAAAAGATGACATCATATCTTCTCATATATATCTTTTCCTTTAGTTAAACAGGGTAATCCACCTTGACTCGTGTTAACCCACAAGTCAATGCAGGCTGGCCCATTTTATATGTAGGTTGAAATGCTCAGCCCAACTGACTTTTTTTTTTCGTGAGTTAAGCGAGTTGTCTCACATGACCTGTTTCGCTTGCACAATTTTAGTCCTTCTACATGTCTTTTTTACCTGTTTTTACACACATACTTCTCTCTACTTCATCTTTTGTGTTTTAGTGTTTTCAAAAGTTTGTTTCTAGAAAAGTAATGGGTAGAAACATTACTGTGCAAAAGGGAAAATCTTCGTCTAGAAAAGGAAAGAGAAAAGATTTAGAAGTGGAAATAGTTGAAGAATTTGTATAGTCATCAAGCGAAAATGTAAAAGTTGAAACAATTGAAACCCTAATAATACCTAGTCCTATTCTCTCTATTATTTTGCTAGGTCTATCTACTCTTATACTTAAAGATTTTAAGGAAAGACCAGTTTTGGAGAGCTTTTATATTGATTTCAACTTATTTCAATTTGCTAATATGGATTTATCTGCATGGTTTAAGGACTATTGTTGGGAAAGAGTGTGCTCTATAAAGAATAAAAAAAATTCACAAGGATGTTTTATGAAAATCTTATGGTTAAATTGTTAATGAAAAAAAGATGTTGATAACAAATATAGACATGCATGAAGTGGCTATGACAAGAGAAGACATTACACAAAGTTTGGATCTAAAGGATAATAGAGTCAAAAACCATGAATTTGATAATTCAAAAGAAGCCTACCAAATCTTATTGGACTGTTCCAATAACCCAGATCTAGTAAAACACAACTTGAATACACAATTTTTGGATCTAAAGGATAATAGAGTCAAAAACCATGAATTTGATAATTCAAAAGAAGCCTACCAAATCTTATTGGACTGTTCCAATAACCCAGATCTAGTAAAACACAACTTGAATACACAATTTTCTTTTCATGTTAAAATGTTGCATCATATTTTCATAACATGTATTTTACCACATAAGTTCAAATACTTCGATTTTTGTGCCTAATGCACATCTTTCAGCTACTATCATGAAAAGAAAACATGTTAACATTCCTTGTGTCTTTCTAGAAGTAATGGTTAAAATGTCTAATTAGTCAAGTTTAGTTTTAGTTCTCTAATCACAAGGATTTTGGAGAACAAAGGAGTGGATCTAAATCTTTTTGCTAAGAATATGGTGAATGTCAAGGAAATTAGGTTTGAAACCCTGAAGCGGGGCATGTAAGTGTTAAAGTCAAAGTTTGGTATGATAAAGATGGTGCAATTATTTTCCTAAAACAAATTTTACAAGAAAAGCTAGGGAAACTAGCCCAAGAGGATTAGTATAACTAGAAGCATCTACGAAGGATATTCTTTTGATAAGGAATTTTGGGAATCCTTCACCTCAATGGCAAATAGAATAAGTGAGATGTCTTATAGTCTGCAAATTCATTAAGAGCAAGTAAATCATTTCTTAGAAGTGGTTACAAAGGTTTTATAGGATAATATTGATGTTATAAGACAAATTTTTTGTGATCTTATCAATGCTTTAATTGATTTAAACATGTGAATGGCTACTATAGAAGAAGGTTTAAAAGCTCTAGCCTAAGTCATTTATCATCCCTCCAAGTTTAATGAAACTAAAAAGGGGAGAAGGGCAAAGATATGATGATGTTAGTAGGAAACAGTGAAGTTGAAGATGAAGTTATTCTTAATACTTCGATAAAAGTGGATTAGAAGACAAATTAAGGATAGTAGAAGTTAGAGGATGATAGAAGTTGTATGTTGATGTTTCTAATGTTTTTGAAAAACTCTATTCATGTTTTTTTGAAGACTTGGTTATCTGCGATAATCTACATGCTCTAATCATATGCTTTAATCTATGAACGTTGTATAAATTTTTTTGTTATTAGTTTTAAGGGAAGCCATATCTAATATTATTGTGTGCTTTATACGATAACACTTATTTCTCACTAATTATTTGTTTTGGCTTCATAAAAAAAGGGAAGAATGTAGATACCTAGTTCTTTATAAAGTATATTATTGTTGCAACATGTTGTGTTGAGAGTGGTAGGAGATAGCAAAAGCATAAAGGGAGAATCTAGTAATACTAAATTAGAAGACCTAGCACTTACCAACTGACACAACGTAACACATGGGATTATGTAGAATTTTTATTGCAAACCGGTGATTCTATGAATACTCAGTGTGCAACTCTCAAATATCAATTGATTCTATGAATTCCTTGATATTTGGTATCCAAATTCAACAATTTTATGAAATTTAGAATTTGGGAGAAAAATAAAGCAATGACAACTCAAAAATTTGATATTATTCCATAATGATCTCTGCTTAATGTCCTAGCACATACAAATAATAACAGATACAAAGCAGCCAAAAATAAAACATAAGAAGTTTCCAAAAATGGAAACATCTAAAATTTTCCAAAAATAGAAATGCCTAAAACTTATGGACATGTAAAAAATTAGAAGACAAATACAATACCACAAACATCACTAAAAAAGGAAGCGTCCATAAAAAGTTACAGCTAATATAAAAGTTACCAAAAATAGTAAATTCTATTGTTTAAGAGACTAAACGAAGGAATTTGCCCTAAAAATGGCATAGCACAGTACCAAAGGTACCGATTTCTTCAAGTTAGCTATTTTCCTTTGAAATAAGGTCTAGAGATCAAGAAATCATGATCAACCCAATTTTGTCCCATTTCACCATATACATGTTTGCTAATACCTCCACCTCATCACCAACCAAGTACATTTGGGTAATATACTTGGGTTAGAGAAACAAAAATGATCTTAATATCAACAGGGAAAATCTTGAGAAAAATCCTCAAATAGGTTTTAATAAAATAGATAAATAACATAATAAAAAAGAAAATTCTTCTTATAGCTTAAGTTTTTCTAACAATAGATTTTTACAAAAAAAAAAAAAAGCAAGTTTTTCGTAATAATATGAATGAAAGTTTTCAAATATTTAAAATATGTTGTCGTAAGTTTAGTATGTGTGCTTAACAACAAAATACTCTTGCTTAGTAAGTATATATTCGATAAAGAAAGTTAAAAGATTTGCTACATTATGATATATGAAGAATCTAGTTATTTTTAGCATGTGCATCTATAAGTATCTTATTCTTTAGAAAGCTATACTATATGTATGTTTGTAAAAGAAAATAATTCAAATTCTTATCTTATATTAAAAGAAATAGATTTTATCAAATCAAGGTGTTTCTATGACAAAGTTTTCATGGACATTAAATAATTAATCTAAAGATCTAAAATGAAGAAGAAGTCAATTGTTAGTTGTTGTCTATTATAGTCCTTCTATTATTGGATGAGCTCAACCACTATAAGAAAAAGCAAAGACCAAAAGCAAAACACGAAGATTTTACTGGGAAAACATTACATCATGTGAAGCTAGGTATTGTTGACAATAAGTGTTCTCGAGCGATTGAATTTTGCATGACATTCTACTAAGTATAGAACTTAGGGAATTTTGACTATTTGGAGGCTTTTTCAAAAGAAGTTAGCCTAGTGAGAGAGTTTGTTGTGAGTGTTTGTTGAGATCAATGATTGAGACTCACAAACCTAGTGTGAAAAGTGAGTTTTATGTGAAGGTTTGAAAGTTTACACTAATGAGACTCAAGAGAACCTAGGAGAACTGCTAGGGACACAAAAATAATAGCTTTTACAATGTGCTATTAAAGTTGTCACGATTGAAAAACTCACATGTATATGCTTTTGAAAAGTATAATCGATTCCCAGTAGTTAAGTTAGTAGTGCTAGTAGAGAGGATTTAGACAAAGGGAGCTGAACCTCTATATATCTAGGCTTATCTCTCTCTCTCTCTCTCTCTCTCTTTTACTTTATTTACTTTAATTCTTGTTGCTTACGATAACTTACATATCCAAGCATTTCCATTTAAGTCAAAAGTAAGTAGACATGCATAACTTTATATTTTTCTAAAGTTCTTTCATGTAACAAATTAATTGAGTTAAACAAATTTAATCTTAATTTGCTAAACAACCAATTCACACCCCGCCCCTCTCAGTAGCCATTCTAAGACCTATAATTTTTTTTACTTAGGATTTAAAATGAGTATCAATGAAGTAACATTGGATGTGAAGCAAGTGTGCACTAAAATTCTAATTGTTTAAATTTATGTTGATGATATTGTTATCATTGGAAGCAATCCATATTCTATGAAAGATTTTATAGAGCAAATGGATGGCATGTTTGAGATGAATGATTTAGGGCAAATGTGTTATTTTAGGAATAGAAATGCCTTAGGTTTCAATAGACATTTTCATTTCGTAGAAGAAATATGCAACAAATTAGTTGAAAAAGATTTTTTTCTTAGTGGTTCCAAAGCTATTAGTGCTCTAACAATTCAAGGATTAAAGTTACGAGTAGATGATGCATTCGTTGATCTTTCAATCTTTAGAAGTTTGACTGCTTATTTATTGCATCTGTCAATCATAAGGCTAGACATAATATATGCATCCAGCATTCTATTAAGATACATACATACCAACCAAAAATCATTTCAAAGTAATTAAGAGTCTCGTAATATATTCAAGTACAATTTAATATTATATGGTGTTCAAGAGGAGTTCAACCCCAAAACTACTTGGACTCATTGATAGTGATTAGGCTAGATCACTTGAAGATTCAAAAAGCACCTCAAGCTCTTACTTTACTCTTGGTTCAATAGTTATGTTTTGGGGAAGCAAGGTTCTATTGCTTATGATTACATGGTATTGATATAAAACAACACACCAAATTATATTCCTTTTTGTTTACTTCAAATATATTATCATGTAATTAATGAATTTATTAGAAGTTGGAAAAATTATTGTGGAATTTAATTTCAATAGCAAACAGAGGAACAAACTTCCTTAACTCATGGAAAGTTAGTAGTAATCCATACTTTTTATATGAATATTAATATGATTTTGAAGTAATGTAAAAAGAACTCCACTTTTTCTTCATTTTTTTTCATGTTTTTTTTTTAAATGATATAGAGCATAAACTCCCTACATTGTTAGCTATAGTATAACCCTAAGATAATATGGTGAAATGAAAGAATAAAAGTTGATTAGTCTTGTAATAGGTAGATATTATATAGCTATTTGAGTTTCAATGATTTTTCCATCCCTTTGTAAAAACCTTAATATTATGTTGTGTTTTGCTCATGGTTTTTCTTTTTTAATCCTACATCAAATAGTCTATTCCCACATAACTCACTATAAAACCTTTTAAATACAATATATACTTCCTTTCGTGTTTTCAAGGTATCTAGTTTTTTGTTTTAGTGTAAACACTTAAAACATTCTAATGAGAGGGTTTTTTTCTCATTAGATTTAGATTTTTAGGCATGGGATTCACTTGGGAGATCTCTCTGATTGGGCAATTTCTTTATGTAACTCATGTACACTCTTTTTCATATAGTGATCACTTTTCTTATTCATGGGTTTTTTACTATAATGCATCGAAACTCGTGCCACGCTACTGCCCTCCATGTGTCCCTATCTCACAAAAATACGTTAAGGCTCTAAATTAACTCTAATACACTTTAACCTATAACTCCTATATAAAAGCATTTCATATATTTCCAAAATTCAAATAATAACTTAAACCATGTCAAACATCTAATATAGCAGAAATCTTTAAACACCAAAATGACATTATCAAAAAATAATATCTATTATAGTTAACTAACATCAATCTCCCGAATCTTAATCACAATAATAATAATGGTAATCTTCGTCTCCCTCTCTCCATAGCTCACACAAACCCAAGTCATCTTTTGGGTTCCCATATCTCTCAACACCTGCATCTAAAAATGTTCCCCAAAAGGTGAGCTAATGCTCAGTATGTATAATACAAATACACACGCAAGAACAAACATGAACAAGTGTCACTACGTTATGCAGTACTTAAATACAAACAATCATTTCCCTAATACATTTAGGTCCACAAGCATCAACATGGTACTCATGATCCCCTTAACACACTGGAACATGATTTGGTGATGAGAATTGCTACTATAGGTCCTACACCCATGATCCCTTAATCCTTAAACTTAGTGATGAGAACTGTTACTATAGACCCCAAACCCATATACAGTTAAACCACTTAATCCTTGTGATGAGAATTGTTACTACGGGCCCCACACCCATGTACACTTAAACCGACATTCAACCCAAATCATTTTTAAGCACGACTCCACTAGGGGCAACATCATACAAAGATCATCGGGGTGCTCCTTAGGGATTTACCACTATGGACCCCTAAGCCGAGCCAAGCACAAATAGCATACAACTTAAACACTTAATCTAAATTGTTCAACTTAACCAATTTCAACACATATACTAACTTAAGTAAACACAAGACAGCATATAAGTTACACGTACCTTGAATCCTAACCTTAAGTACTTCTCGATCTTGGACTTAACTAAGTTGAAATCTATTCACATCAACAAGCTCTTCTTATTACTTAATCTAAAATCAGTATCATTCTCTTACTTCTCTTATCTTATTTATTTAATTTCTCTAGGGTCTTACTAGCTACATAGGTTGCGTGGAAATTAGTTTAATTTGAAATTAAATAAATATATAATTACTTTATACTTTATTCAACACAATCATGTTGGGGATCATGTTGCTCAACACGAGCTAAAGCATGATCGTGTTAAGGGTCGTGTATCTTTTAGTATAAAACTTTGTTTTAACATAGTTGGAACTCGACCGTGTTGGGAGGTCATATTCTTCTTAATTCAACACAGTCGAAACATAACCCTATTAAGAGGTCGTGTTACCCTTGAGTTAACACAGTCGAAACACGATCGTAGTAAGAGGTCGTGTATCTCTCGATGCATCTTTCACACTCAACACGGTCTAAACATGACCGTGTTAAGGAGGTTATGTTACCCTTAACTCAATACAGTTGAAACACGACCATGTTAGGAGGTTATGTATCTCTTGATGTACCTTTCGAATTCAACACGATTGAAACACACCCGTGTTGGTAAGCCATGTCACCCTCAGCAATTTCCATGAACCTTATTTCTTTTACTTCAAATTTTCCAAAACTCAATCCTCTCTATTCTTAAGCTCAATTATATCTCTAAAATACATAATGGCATCTAGATTATAAGGATTTCATACTTACATCAAAATTAGATACGTCATATCCTTGAACCATTAATTCCTATTCTCCTATTATACTTTCTCAAACTTCGTGTTCTGTATAAACAAATGACACTCACAAACTACAAATTTCATTAATCCTCGGTTGAAATTCATATCGAATTCTTTACCTTTTGTCTTTGGAATTTGATTGCTCATTTTTCCTTTCGTCGTTTTAGGGTTTCTTGTAGGGAGCGTATGTCCTCTGTGGATTCCGTTTCATTGCTCGAAATGACAAAGGAGGCTCTCTAAGTTAATTTGAAGTATTTATACTCTATGGTGAAATGTCTAAATTACCCCTCGAATTTTTATAAAATTCTCATCCTCGTCCTTTGTTCCTTGTGACAACATATATCTTAATAAATAAATACTTAAAATTCCCATGTATTACATTTATTCCAATATAAAGTTTTCCTACGTAAGTATTAGTGTCTACTTTCTCTCTTCCTTTCATTTTTTGCTGCTTCTTGTTAATTATTACACTATTGTCGATCTTTGCTTTTGCATCACCAACTAATTGGTAGTAAAGCCTCAAAGGATTGTCCAACTTTGGGATTTTTCAAAATTGGAGTTGGATTTGTGCAATTAGGCACTTTGATATTGTAGCTGTAGTGTTTGATTTCTATTATTGATATTATGATATCAATGACCTCCACAAATTTCGACATTGAGAAATTTGACAATAATTCTAATTTTGGCTTGTGAAAAGTTAAAATGTTAGCCATTTTGGTGCAAAATGGATTAAAAAATGCTTTAAGATCAAAACCAAATGCAGTGGATGATGATGAGTGGGCTAAGTTAGATGAGTAGACACTTACTACCTTCAAGTGTGATTGTCCAATAATGTCCCTCTAGGAGCTGTCAGTTGAGAAAATCATTTTAAATTAGTTAGTCTTAAAGTAGAAGCTATGTATCATTAGAATGCAAGAGGGTGCTTCTCTCAAGGAGCATATTGCCAAGTTCACCACAATTATGAATGATTTTTAAAATATCAATACTTAGATAGAGGATAAGGATCGCTGCAAAGGCTTGCAAAGGAAATAAAATACTTGGAAGGATATTGACATCATCACTTAATATAAAATTAGCAGATATACATTAATGTATATGAAAAATTTAGAATATAACATAATTATAGAATCAGTTTATATATATGACCGTTGATTTAAAAAAAATAGTGCAAATTTTCATTCAACATTCCTGTATTTTCGTCATTTGTACAAGGCCGATCCAGGAGATTAAGCAAGGAAAGGGGTTTTCAATCTCTTAAACCCATCTCAACTCTCTAATTCAATAAACTCAAACCATATTAAGTAATCTACCCCAATCTGACTCTTGGATTTGGTCATTCATCAAATAAATTCTTTTTCTTCATTTTTTGTGTTTTTTATTATTTTATCTTATTAATTATATTCCATGATATTTTTTATTTATATTAATTATTATAAACCAATTAAAGATTGAAATATGTTCTATAACTAATAGTGACAAGTAATAATGAAACACAAGTATGTCAAGTATAAAAAGAAAAAAGCAAAAAAAAAAACATGTAAATTAAATTTATCCAAAAAAAATGCAAAAACAACGCAAAAAGTGTCAAAAAAATAAATGAAATCATAGCTATGCACTGTAAATGTATACATTACGATACACTAAAAATATGCATTTAATTCACTTTGTGAAAAAATCATCATTTGCCTCCAAAAGCAATTAATGAGATATTCATTGGGGAATTCAAAATAAAATGGTTCGATATAAACTTAGTAATATATTATTAAACTCTTCGTACATCAATGTAATGTTTTTTCTTTATAAGTACATCAATGTAAAGATGAACCTTTCAAAAAGTAAAATTTAAAACTATTATAACTTTTCCATTTTCTGAATTGTTATAATATAGAAAAACACAAATAATATAATCTAATATTGATAATATTCGCTTTTATAAAAATATTATCAAAAGTTAAAAACCTCTATGATATAATTAAAATATTCATGAATTATTAATAGTTATTAAGTATAGCAATTATTTGGACAGTCTTGTTGTGTATTGGGTGCAATAAGAAGAGCTAAAGAGACACTATGGAAGAAAGAAAGTAGTGCAAAAAGTTATAATAAATACATTAAAATTATATATTAGAAGATGTGGAGTCCAATACTCCATTATTCCCTCTTTTTCTATATATATATATGTGTGTGTAAACATCTCATTTTTTCTCTAATAATTAATAATAATCAACAATAATCAATTACTGTTTTTTTTAATTATTTTTCTAATTTAGTAAAAATGGGAAAAATATTTAAAAAATAAAATAAATAGGAAAATATATCAATTTTGGAAAATAATTACAGAAATGGCAATAAAATGAACTAAATAATTTTTACAAATTTTTTAAATTTCAAAAAATACAACAAAATAAAAAAATTGCATTGCATATATGCAAATTGTGAAAATAAAAAAATCGAGTAAGTAGACTAGCCTAGCTAGTCCGAACCACGGTCTGGTGCGGGCGGGAGTGGGTTAGTCGCATGTCCCAAACGTGGGAGAAGCAGATTCAGCATTTTGCAATTTTTCTTCATCACTTGGGACACGTGTCAGCAGCTGATTGGCTGGAGCGGATGCATGCGTTAGGTGCGTGATCATCTTCAACCTTCGTCCGAGATCGTCGGCGAGAAGGAAAAATCGAATTTCGGTCATTTTGATTCGATTTTTTGCGTAAATCCAACAAATCTTCAACTGAAATAGGATAAACATCATCCAATTGGAATCAAATCGCAACAAATCAAAGGATTTACACTAATCGGAGATAGGTTTTTTAACCGGAAATCCGATTTGCTTCAATCGGTGGAAATCCGAGCTTATCCAGCTCAATTTCTTACGCCTATAAATAGAGGATGAAGGGAGGAGGTAGAATGACGGATAAAAAGTGAGAAAAGAGAGAAAATAAGTGAGATTGGAGCTTCGCCGGAGTTTTCGAGCACGATCGCCAATCAGCACCGTCTTGAAACGTCGCCTGGGGAGGTTTTCGACAGCAACCACCACTGGTTTTAGGTTCCTCATCCTCGGAAGCTTCAGAAACACCCCTCATTCAACAAAAAGGGTCGCCAGAACGCCGTCGATGAGCACTCCCAGCCGCCGTAACCGATCGACCCGACCCACTTCGACCCGATTTGAACCAACTCGCGCACCGATCCGGATCCAAGTAAGTCAGATTTTTTTATTTTTTTTACTTATTTATCTTATTTATTTATTTAAGTTATTTTATTTATCTTTTTCGAATTTCTTTATTTATTTATTTGTTATGTATAATTCAAAAATAAAAAAATATTAGAATTTAGATTAGTTTTTAGGAATTAATTTAGGATGAATAATAATAAGAATAAATAATAAAAATGTGAAAATACATAAAAAAAGTGATAAAAATATATATTTGAAAAAATAATAAAATTTAGATTTAAATTTAGGATAGATAAATAATCTAAGAGAAAATTTTTCAATAAAAATTATAAAAATTAATAAAAATCATAAAACTTCATAAAAATTAAAAAAAATTAATAAAAGTTTATAATATTAGAAATGGGTTGAAAAATAGAAAAAAAATGAAATTTTTATCACTTAGAAAAATCATTTTCTTAAATAAATCCAAAATTGGTTTTTTCTTTAAAATTATTGTTTTTTCAAAAAAAATCAAATGATCAAACTTAAGCTTAGATTTTTTTTCAGAAAAATACGAAAATGGTAAAAACATAAATCAAAAGAAATTTCATAATTAAAATTCACACACACTAAAGTTTTTCAAGAAAAGCGAACTACGGTATGTTTGATCCTGAATAGCATGTACGTAGGCACCCATTTGGGGCAACCTTAAAAGGAATAAAAAAAATCATTTTCTTAGAATAATTCACTGAAAAAAATAAAAAGACAACAAAAAAATAAATAAAAGACATTTCAAATAAGGTTTAGATTTTAAGATATTAGGATGGTAACCTTAGGGTTTTAATAGGTTAGCCTCCGAACTCAGAAACTTTGGTTTTCCCATTTTTCTTTTCACAAAAAAACAAAAAGAGGAAATTACGCTGACCAGTAGTCCAAATTAGGATTAATCTGCTCAATTAGTCCTAATTCAATCTTTCCCAACTATAGTTGGGTAGCGACTCCAAAACAAAACAAAATTCCTAACTCAAGTCGATGATCTACATTAGATGAACATAGGGTTTAGTATAGATCGGATTAGGAATGGAAAATAAAAAATTAGACTCGACAATATGTATGTGTTTATGCATAATTTATATATATATATAAAATAATTATTGAACAATTTATACTGGAAAGGTAATTTTCTTTTCTATATGCCACAATGAGGGTAGCTAGAGGGGTGAGAGAACAAAGCAATGGAAATTTTGGAATATAAAATAAATACATTAAAATTAGAGGATGTGGAATCAAATTCTTCACTATTCTCTCAATATAATAATAATTAAATCCACATGAAAATAGACTAGCATAATTTTTCCACTTATCAAATTCTTCACTATTCTCTTAATGTGCCAATGTATCGATGTATTGAGGTATTGTCTAGATGCCTCTAAATTGGCGAACTACCAAGTCTAGAAAGTATAACTTGATTGACATAGAACCAAATAAATGGTATTTAGACAAGCTAAATGATGTTACCCTCCTAACAACAAGCTAGCAACATCATTATATTTGCATCTATATACGGGACCTAAACCCCCTAAAAACTAATATGTTAGAATAACTCTAAATTATAAACTTTTAACAAGGAAGTAAAACAAAGTAAAAGAGGCTAAGAATACCTACTCGAGGACTTGATGGTTGAATGCATCGCAGCACTGTGTCACTACGTGGGTTGGTAGCTATGTGACATTAAACTCTACACCCTATCTACACATGAGTGGTTGATCCACAATCGATCCCATCAACTCGTGGCGTAGCGTAAAGGGGCAATATGAGGGAAGTGCTCCCATGTTCAAACTTATAGTATAAACAATGGGGCACTGATCTTGGATACTTCTATGTACGATGCAATACAAAGGTAAAGGTATAGCTAAGCTAAGCATGCCACCCCTTACATATACTACTTGGTTGCTTGAAAATTTAATAGGAAGGGAAGGAACATCAGATGCACCACGTTCTACAATTTATTAGCAAAGATCATACCTCTCGTCAATTGTTAAATATTTGCTCTCACAAACTACTAGATGATGATGTCATATGCATGAAGCAGTAGATTGTTAAAATTATCCTTCAGTCACATCAATCAGAGCCAATTTCCCTAAATAGTTGATGATGGTGACCTCACTTCCAATGGAAAATGTCATGCTAGTCTAGTTGCATGCTACCAATGACAGCCTACCCATCCATTAGTAAGCTTATCAACATAAAAATGCCCTGCAACATCATAGACATCTCACCCAAAGGCTTATGGAAGGTATATGTCTCTAGTTACCAGCACTCGACCAATGCTATAAGTAAGTGCCAATCTAACTAAATGAATAGCAAGTGAGACACCCTAAAGAATTTCAACATGTGAAGATATGGCACAGTTCATACGTCTACTTCAATCGATCATCCCCACATCGATGGCACTTAAGCCAATTATTTTCCTACACATTCAACATAATTTATGCTATGCCTAACCTAAAACACCATTAGAAGTATCATATAATGAAGTTCTTACCTAACCACTCCAAACAAACTCTAAGATCACCTGGCCCTATAGTAATGATCTAGCCTATGGTATTAGATCCATCTACAAATCTAAAAAAAAAAAAAAGATACACAAACATCAATTAAAAGATTTCATTAATAATGCACATGCAAAAATAAAACATAAGAATAGTTTCACACATAAATAATAACTACATGTAATAAACCAAACAACAAGGTGACCTAAGTCCTTCCCACTATAATTGCCTATTACATTAAGGGTATGTTCTTCTATTGTGGTCTTCCCCTTTGTACCTACTGTATGTTATAGCTAGTGGCGACTCACATATACCCATCTCATTTTAAAACCATTTTTGTTATGGCCTCCCATGCTTTCTCCTTTAACGATGCATTGGGTGCCAAATAGGGAATTGAAGATTTGGCCAATCATTTTTGTTAGCATAAAGTTTGATTGAACGTCCATAAACTCACCGTTGATGCTCCCAACTATACTAACAACCAATAAAGGTAGAGCAATCTATATAGAGTGTACTCATCACGACCATGACATGTGATCATAGAATTTTGTAAGTTTGCCACTTTTTGCACATGCATGTGTGCACCCTAATTTCCATCCTATGGTGGTTCTCTCCTTTATAGCCATATATCAAGGAGTGTAGCACAGTTATAACTTCAAGTATCTACACCAGATAGTCGAATAGGACACAACAATGGCCATTAAAGGCTTTCAACCACCTTTCAAACTTGCCGGTAGCCACCTTTGTTAATATCTGACCATTTGCAATTTCTCTAGATGCATTCTCCATTCACTTGTTAAAGGAGTTGTTGCAATTTTAAAATGTTTTCTTCACCAATGTGGCAACTGGTAAATTCCTTGCCACTTTCAATGCAAAATTTTAGCGCCTAGAAGACTCTGCCAAATATCACGTGCTCTTAATTATCGAAGTCTAGACATTTCCACTCTATGATCATGTCGGGGTTTGCCTCCTAGATAGTGGCCAATAAGTGTGGAAGTATAGCACATAAATCCTCCCACTTGCCATACACAAGTTCAATGGCCTTCTGCTCCACCTCTCAAACTCTCTTAGGGTGCACAATATATCTAAACTCCTTATAAATGGAGATTTGCAATTGTTTAATCTTCATATTTAAGTCCACTTTTACCTCCAATATGAAGCATTTGGCCATGGTAGTAGAGTCTAATTGGGGGTGATCTTGGTCAATTCTAAAGTTAACACATGTATGAAGACCCTCAAACTTTGTTATTTTAAAACTCCTAGCATACTTTTTCAAGCATGCATGAAGTCTCCACTTGCAACTGCTGCAACTACTAACACAACTCATAGCCTAGAACTTCAAAGATGATTCATCAACAACATAGTTATGATGATTTATTATGTGATGTATTTTGACTACTTGTATCAAGTGCTCTTTTGTCTCAAAACGCATTTCCAGCTTAAACTCATTATTAAAGCTCCAGTCCCTCTCACTTGTATACTGATCGTCCACATATCCATTGCCCACATTAGTTATAAAGAATGGCACAAGTTCCAACCTCCCAACAACGTCAACGTAATTTGGAAACCCAGGCTACTAATCCAAACAACGTCGATGGCATTCAAGGAAATATGTAAATTATAATTTTAGTAAATACAATTGTTATACATTTATATTAATATTTCAACTAATATTATAAAGGACTTAGCTTTCAAAGAAATAGGAGAACTAAAGTTTAATTTTTATTCCTCATATAATTTAGATGCAATTTTCTTTTCAAAACAAATAAATCTATTTTACTTTTCGTGAAATAAGTTAAAGTTTTCAAGGAGTAATTTTTGTTTTCTCTATCATTTGAATTATAATATATGAAACTGCATAATTGGTAACCACCAACAAATTCATTTAGAAAGTGGAATTCTTCAATGCAATGTCTAAAAAATTATTATTTGGAGAATAAGAATACCTATTATCCTTTTCTTCAAAAAAAAAAAAAAAATCTCTCACTAATACCAATTGGCAAACTAATCATATACAACTTAAAATCATCATTTCAACTATCAATTTTGACTTAGCAAGATTTAAAAAAAAAATCTACAAATTGAGAAAATAAAAAACTACCTAAATATCACAACACAAACAATGCAAAGCCATAACATCATATTATACTACATTTACACATCTACAATATAATAAAAACCACAAAATATAATAAAAGTATTTACCTTAGAATTTATCACAATTTTTAGAGAGAGGGCATTATAAAAATTATAAAAACAAACCTTTTCTATGCAAACTTCACCTCTACTTGAATCTGTTTTATCCATTATAAAAACAAACATTTTCTATGCAAACCTTTTCTATGGTGTTATCTATTACCTAAACCTTTAATTAGCCTTCAATCTGTTCTAAAATAGCCTAAATGAAATGAAATACAGAATTAGGGTTTTCAAATTTTTACTGATAGAGAGAGAAAGGGAAAGGAAAGTGAAGTCAAATGACGAAGCAAAAGAGGAAAGAAGGAATGTGTGGATGTTCCAAAATAAGAAGAAATAGCATTTAAAATATAGATTTTAAGTAGTATAAATATTTTTTTAATTGGTATATTTTTAAATTTTTTTATAAAAATAATAATATTTATTTGTGTAAGAAGCTCGAAATAATTCTCCCGATTTTGGTTGCCCTTTGATTTTAGTTGGACTTGAACGTTGCAACTGAAGTGGGAATAAGTTGACGAGTCAACATGGCCTTGAACAAGGGAATGTAGACTAGCTGGAGCCTGTAGGCTAATGGTAAACGACTTGTTCTATCACAATTCACAAGACCCCATTGGACAGTGGAGTCATAAATGCATTATCATATAATATTATAAAGCATTATATAAATACCGACACAGACTTTACATGTCCAATCCAAAGTCTTTTAATTGGTTGAGTGAGTTGAGTTCGATCACCACAACTACAATTTCCAATTTTCATAAATTTTACCCTTCAAGTTGTTTAAACTGCAACTAAAATACTTTAAAAAGTATTATCCATCACTTCACCCAATACAAAAATAAATAAATAAATAACAGTATTATCTAATAAAGCACACAATATGAATATGTACTACACTGCATAGATGGCATATAAAACGCATTCCATACTTACAAAATATTATATAAATATATATTACAAGATTTGATATAATTTTCATGAAACTAAATTTGTTATAATTGGAGTTACAATATAAAAACTCAAAAATGAATCGGCGATGCTACTCATCTCTTTGGGGGTAGAACCTTTCATGTTCAGAAGCACAAGTTCCATTGGCATTTGATTAAACTTGTTTCTTTCCCTATTCTTCAATTTTCCCTCGAATACAACAACCACATTAGCCAGAAAGAGCATCTTTATTAAGATAATCCGTGTAGTATCAACCATTGAATTGCATCTATTAAATATCTCTTCAATTTATTGAAAGTTTCTTGGATGGGGCATAGTCATTATAGAAACCATATATATAAATATTAAGATTCAAACAAAAAAAAAAAAAAAGAAGAAAAGAAAAGGAGTTAAGAAGAGGTTAACAAATAAAAATAGTCCGTTTGGATTACACTAGGGTTGATGATGTATCTTGCTATTTCCTTACTTTTAGAAAACGATGAGCTTATGACAAACACTAGTCTTTCTTTGTGGGGTTTTAGATATGGTGTTATCTAATATTGGGTTTTAATAGGTGTATTATCTTCTTCATTTTGAATCAAGAAAAATAAATTATTTTTTCTCCTTTGTCCCAGTTTGCCACATGACCCCTAAGAAGTTTGCTTAAAAGGTCGCTTTTTGTACTTCATTGTCTCTAAACCAACTCTCTAGAAGGAGGAGGAGGATCCATATACCCCACCAACAGAGTCCTTTCCTATAAAGACGCAAAATGTAATAAAGATTGTACACAGGAAACAGTAGATTTACACTAGCTATCAACAGCAACAAATATTAACCAACAAAAAAAAAAAATCATATTAGACGAGTGGTTGCCTAGTCAAACAAAAAACAACGTACGGTACTCATGTTACTTTAGGACCTTTTGCAATTTAATAAATGGTATACAAGGAGTAGACTACCAAGTCCAATTCTCTATCATTCTCTGAAAGCTGAGCACACAAGCATTTACATGATATAGTAAACCAATCATCAGGGGAAAGGGTGTAAAACATTAGAATTACGTCTGTCATTTACAGAAAGTTAGTTGCAACTCGGTTAGGATGATAGAGCGAGTTCCGCCCATGCCAAAGACGATGACTTGAGCTCAGCAGAAATGGAAGTGTCGATTCTGCTTTCTAACATGGAGCATAATTCCACCATGGACGGCCGTTTTGAAGGATCAGGATCGAGGCAACGGTTAACAACCTCACATATAACCTTAAGGTCATCAAATTCAAAGTGCTTCAACTCGGGATCCACCACATAGGACATTACTTCCGGCAGTTCCAGGTAGTCCTTAGCCTGGAAAACAAGTCCATTAGGCAACTTTGCAAGCGGAAGAACGTTAAGAGTAGTTCACAGAGAGGCAAGGTCTAGAAATACAAAATTCTTACCCAGCTTACTAAGGACCCCTTGTCTTTGCAATACGGAGGTCTTCCACTGATAATTTCCAGTAACAGTACCCCAAAAGCATAGACATTTCCTTGAACATCTTGATGCCGTCCCTCCAAAGAGCTTGATAGAACACAGACATCACCTTGACTGCCTATTGATCCCGAGTGTTTTTCTGATCTTGCAAGAATTGTCTTCCAACTTTCAAAATCAACAAGCTGATACCAAAAGAGACAGTAGGGAAAAAAAAATCAGCATAGAACTGCACACGTCAAAATTGTATCTGCCTTAGTCCCACATGCATTATTAAACTTGGATGTTCATCCAACTTTAACTTGATGAGTATATAATCACAGAAAGTTGTTATAATTTGATACCTTGGGAGAAAAGTCTTCTGTGAGATATACAGCACTGGAATTTAACTCGGATATAGTGAACGGCGGATCAAGTTCCTGGTGAAGATACTTGAGCCCACGAGCAATCCCCAAGATAATTTTCATTCGTCGCATCCATGATATCTGGCATCCCTCTCCATCTAAACACAAATTAAGATGCCCAGAAGAATATAAATAAATGATCAAAGTCAAGTTTAACAGATACTTCAGATATTAACTTACAATGAAGGTACTCATATAGAGTCCCATTGGACGCATATTCAAAAACCAGCATTCGGGTAAACGGTGCACTCTCTTTACAATAGCCAAGTAATTTCCCTGTATTTTCATGATTTAATCTTGCTAAAACAGCCACCTGTATGACAACATGAAAGAATCATAGTTTTGGCATTTCACATATTAATGCAACTCATGACTATCTCTTCATTGTATTTAAAATCTTCTAGAGCTAAAATATCAGGCAGATACCTCTCTTTGGAAATAGAGTTCAAGGTAGCCTGTCCAGTGCTCCTCTTTGATGCAAAGAGAAATTACTGCAATCTCTGGACCACCTTTAAGGGTGCCTTTGTACACCAAACTATCTGGGGAGGATCCAATTATATTACTGAAGTCTTCACAGGCTACTTCAAGTTCTTGCCTGCTATATCTATTTACATCCTTCAACATCTCTGAATCTGCCAATAGAACCACATATAAAGGTGACATGAGTTATAACTCATAGGGTACAAAATTTGAAACTTTGGAAAAAGAGAAGAGAACAAGGCGGCAAGATTTCACACCTAAATATACTGCTACGTGTTCCTTCTCACTTGAAGATTTCTTCCAAGGTATGATAATCGATGATTTGGCATTGCATCTATAAAATGCAGTCACAAGAGCTACAACAAAAAGAGATCCCACCATTGTTCCCGTTACAATCTCCAAGGCTAATAACCATGTAGGTTTTGATTGTTTGGATCCTTTCCGTCCCTCTTCGTCAGGCTTGTGCTTTGTTGCAGCATCTGGACGAGTTTTTGCAGCTGGAGGAGATCCTACACAAAAAATATTCATATTGATAAGACCTCAACCCATGTCATTTAATCTTATCGTGAAGAGTTTGGTAAGCTTCAAACAAAAGATGTTGGATAGATTTTGCATCTATCTTTGTATATATATTAAGAGGATATATTCCAGCAGAGTAAAGTATAATGTTTATGAAACACAACCACAAGCGATGAGAATATCATTTCCAATATTCACTAACTAAAGATTCAAAGAAAAGATAGTGGGACATACCACATTGTGCACTAGATCGTTGCTTTGGATCTTTGTTCTGAAGACAATTGCCCTGGAAGCTAGATCTGTATAATGTTTGGTTAAGTCAGAACAAGAAGATGCAAAATGGAACATATGGAGGAAACACTCAAGAAAGACACCTTGGAAGATTCTCCAGGCAATTAGGGATGCTCCCAACAAAAAAATTGAACGAGAAATCTGCAACCTTCAACTGGGATAAGCGACAGAATGCACTTGAATTTGTACTTGAGGCATACCTAAAACAAAGATGTAATATGAGAGATAGATTCCACAAGAAAACTAGTTCCAAAAAACTCCAGTTTATGAAGCAACATGGTAGAAGTCATTGAAAGAGAAATCAGTGAAGGATAGGTCAACAAATAGAAGTGCACTAATCATCCTACACAAAACAATGCAATGGACATAAGGAGACAGCAGCCATAACTTGCTTGGATACATTGCCTATTAATGTCTGTTATGAACCATCTACCATATATTTGCATCTCAGCAATAGGCCCAAATACAACTCTATTCAATTTATTCAAAAGTCAATTTTACACTTTGGGAATGCAATGAATGAGAATAAGTACAGGCTGAGAACAGAGAAGAGACGCTATAAACCATTGCCTAAATAACTTATCCAATAAGAGCAACAGAAGGAAGTGTACTAACATTCCATGCGTGCTTGCTATAAAATCTGAACCACTGTCAGCAGGAAAAGTTCCCTGAAGCTTATTCCTATCAAGACGAAGCCCCTCAAGTTTCACTAAATTGGCAAGTTCTACAGGCAATCTACCAGTCAAGCCATTTGACTCAAGATTTCTGTAAAGATGGAAATAGCCACAAACTACAAATAAGAACAGGCCCTGTAAAATATATATACATAAACACAGTCAATGACTCTTACATTTCCCTTATGTTTGTCAGGTTCCCGATCTCAAGAGGAATTGGACCGGACAATTGATTTTTCCCCAAATCCAAGACCTGAAGGTTCTTCAACATGCCTAATTCTTTTGGTACTGTTCCTATCAGATTGTTTTTATTTAAGATTCTGCAAAAATTAACATGGAAAAGGTTGGCAAGAACTGAACAAGTATAGCAAGGAAGGTAACATAAATTGTGTTATTTCTGTTTAGCATAGAAGCATACAATTCTTCCAAGTAGGTAAGCAGGCCCAGTTCCGGGGCTAGAAATCCCTTCAATGATGCACCCGTAATGTTTCTGCAAAAACAACAGAGCAATGCACGCTCATAAGCAATAAGCATATCAAAATTTTGCTTCACAGTGTCATCAAGTCATCATGTGAAATTCAGCCCCCAATGGAAGAGTGAATGTGAACAGTAAAAAATATGTACAGATCATAGCTTACATTTTAATCACATGGCCTCGAGCCGGTGAACACGATACTCCAGACCAGTCACAATAATCTTGATCCAGAGGATTCCAATTGGACAAAAACATACCCGGGTCCTCGTATATAGCTTCTTTAAATGTAACAAGAGCCCAACCTATGGAGCAACATGAACAGGAGCTGAGTGACTCAAATCTCATCATAACCAAAAACGAATTATTTCAACCTACATTGATTGGAATGATATGCTAACAATTTAGGAAAGTTTATATTTGATATGTTGTATGATCAAACTTTTCAATAACCATGCTAATGTAACTGTACTAGATTCAGCTTAATGTGAAAACAAACACTATTTCCTTCCTTTTTAAGTGGCAACTCAAAAAGCACTGAGTACTTGCTTCATTAACTACACATTAACAAGTTTTCCTAGTAACCCCCACGTTGTAGATTCACCGTTAAAGAACAAGATCTGAAAAAAAAAAATCACATTTGATATAAAATCACATACCTTCATAATCTGGCAAGCAATCTGAACTCACCGCCAAAACTCCAAAAACAACAAATTGAACCAAAACTTTACTAAACGATCCCATTACTTTCCTACAGAGAGAAAAAAACTCAAAAATTTTCTCACTTACACTTCACTTTCAACCCAAACCCAAGAAACAAAATTTTAATTTGAGCTAACTAAAACACATAAAAAAGGCACCAGAGACTACAGATTTGAACAAAGGGCATGTGAAAAAGAACCCAAAAGGCACTATCTTTAAGGTTCTAGTAAAGTAATCTATAGTGACAAAACCAATTCTTTTTTGTAAGAAAACCAGTTGTTTTGTAAGAAAGAAGATAAAGAAACAGTAGCAAGAAGTGGGTCGGAAAAAAAAAATGGCCCGGAAGGAAAATCCGTTAGTCTAAAACCAAGATTTGACACCTTCCCATGAAAGCAAATACAAAGAAAGAACTGGTAGTAGTAAAGTCAGTAGAGAGACAAGACATACAACGTACGGGAAATGAATGAGGGAAGAGAGAGAGAAAAGTGAAAAAAGAAAAGAAAGAAAGGGAAAGGAAAACTTGGATTCAAAGAGAGGTTTTCGTTTTTGGTTTTGTTTTATCGGTTAAGGGATATATTTGATAATTGAAAGCAAGTAAAGAAAAAGAAAAGAGAAAAACAACAAAATGAGTGCAGAAAAGATGCGTAGGGTAGCAACTGGCCATGGTGTTCTATTAATAATAATATTATTATTATTTTTTTTTTTAAGGATGGCACTCTTGTTGTTATGCTCAATCGCATGTCTAATTCTATTATTAGGGAAGATCTATTGTGTTGCATGACAGTGAGACCAATTAAGTACTAAAAAAAATTTATCTATACCTAAATCTATGTTATTAATATCATTTTTTTATTTTTTTAGATTTTATCTAATTACTAATATTTTCAACACCACTAAATGAAAACTATCATACTCCATTGTTTCTCAATATCCTTAATTTTTAGTAAGTATTGTTTAGTAATACAAAGTTGAACTTTTATTTGTTGATGACCTATTTTATTTCTTATTTAATTGGTCTACTTATGAATTTTTATTTTACGTAACACTCGATCAGATTTACTCCATCTATGTCTTGTTCGCTTTGATATAAACACCTCATGGTTTTAAGCTTTGATATAATTGCTTCACGGTAGTTACCCATTGCTTTCCACTAAACACACTTATGTCACAAGAGAGATAGTTCTCCCCTTTTTGGAGTTCTCATACAACATTTGACCATCCTTTGTCTCATTCATTTTCACAATTCTAGATAGCGAGTCAGTTTTCTCTTCCTGTTTTTTTACCCAACACTATTTCAAAATCATCCTTCATCAGGACCACCCTCACTAACTTACCATGGCTCCTTTTATAATTAAAAGGACCAACTTTCTCAACTATTCTCAACCTACCATGACCATCATTAGAAGAGTGGCATTAACTTCTAACCAATTTTCTCACTGATAAGCAAACCCACACTTAGGGTATCCTTACCCTTAAAACAAACTACTTTACTAATACCACTCACTACACTTTAAGCCCATGTCGGCCATCCATGTCTACACTAAAGTTGCAAACCATGACATTCTCTCACGCATGATTCATGGCATCCTCATCATGAGGCCAACCTCTTATCACTACATTCACTTAAAAGATTGCCACCCACTCCACTCGTTATCAAACTCTACCCAAGATCATCTTTGGTTATGACTGTAGGCTTCCACAAGCTCCTCTCTTGCCATCAGCCCTTCTTTGTCATCCTTCAAAATTGCCTCTTATTGAGCTGCTAAATGATAGAGCAACCATTGAAGTATTCTTTTTCTTTTATAAGTATTTGGGAAAATCTTGTTACAAAGTCTTAACTTGCGACATAGTTGCATCTCTTTTGTAGCAATGTTGTACCTCTTGTGGCTGCTTCTTCTCTTAAACTTAACACACACAAGCCCCTTTGTTAATAAGACTATTCATTTAGCGATTTCACTTAAATAGTATTTAGGTGGCTTGATGTGGTTAGAACATTTGCTTTAATACCACTTGTTATGAGATGAGAGGTTCTCCCCCTTTTGGAGTTCTTATGTGGTGGTCAACCATCTTTTACCTCATTCACTTTTTACATTTCTAGATAGCCAACCAGCCTTTTCCTCTTCTTTTTTGACCTAAGATTACTTCGAGCCCATCCTTCAAAAGGAGTGCCCTCACTGGCTTGCCACAATCCCTCTTATGATTGTGGAGATCAACCTTTTCAATTGGTTTCGGCATGCCATGGCCATCATCATGAAAGTGGCATTAGCTCTCAATCGCTTTTCTCACATGTAGCCAAACTCGCATTCAAAGTACCTTTACTCTTAAAACAAATTCACTTGTTGATGCCACTCACTACACTCTAAGCCCAAGTTGATCCCTCCATATTCATATCGAAGTCATGAATCATAACACTTAACTTAAATTCCAATTAACTACAAACAATTACACCAAAAGGTGCCTTAATGGTTATAACTCTTTCACACATTATTTGAGAAATATCACAATCTTCCCCTTTATAAAATTGATGAGACATCAATTCCATTGCATAGGTCTAAGACCAAACTATAAGGAGGGCTCTAGAAGTGCTTTTTTTTCAAGCTCAAGAGGTACAACATGGTATTTTTCCTTGCATGGCACTTAACTCCCCCAATTTTAGTGGTGAACTGCTTCTAAACCACTCTATAACAACCCAATTGAAACTCCTCCATCTAAGATATTATTTACTTTCACATAAAACAACGCATAACTTTGTCATTCAGTGGAGCTACTTTCTTGGAGGTCATCTACCATTCTCTAATGAGCATGCTTAACCTTAAAGTCCCAATAAACTCTAAGCCGATATGGTAAAATGCATCTTAGTTATTAGAGTTTCATTAGACTTTATTTAAGGAAATATCACATTTTATCCCACACACATTAGAAATATGTGTATATTAATCTTTTATGTGGAAGACAGAGATAAAGAAAGAGAATTTAAGGGGAAGGGCCAAAGCTTAGGTGCTAAACTATGGAAAAATAAAATGAAATTAAAAATCCAACTCTAATATTTTTGAGATAGGAAATGCATATTTGGTGGGATAATGTAAATATGAGATTCACTTATAAAGCTGCTTAATCTTTAAATGGAACATATAGCCCTAATATCAAGAGTTAAAAAATATATATATGATTTGTGATATGCCTAATTAAAGTATAAAGAAAAAAAAATACATTTCAATTAAATTGAATTGCCCTCTCCTAAAATTAAAACTAGTTCTTTCTTCTAGGTGTCTAAATCTCATAAAGGTTTAAACTTTATGATGAATTAGATTAGGAACTCATGTTCTAGTTTGATATTGTTGTTGCTACTTTCTTACCAATACTAGGCTTGGGCCTAAAAGAGAGATTGGGTGTGCTATGAGAGATTTGAAAAAGAGCACACATAAGCTACTGAGATACTAGATGTGTCTCTAGCATAAAAACTCCAACACTCAAGTCAATAGAGTACATAAGGAGAGGGAAAGAAAATCACTACAATAGAAGTATAGGCTTCAGAGTACTTAGGATTTCTAATCCTTTACTTCAATGGCTTTAAGGGATATATATAGAAGAGGACAGATAAAAATGGTAGGAGAGTCAATTTCTTATAATTTCATGATTATCTTTGTTCTTTAGTTGTCATGGGGTGAATCATAGGAGAGAATCATGAGTTTATGGCAGTTGCCACATTAACTGCAATGTTTCCCTACTAATGCTCATTTAAAGGTACGAAATAAACCAATCTTGACCTTAGAGGCCCATGTCGATTTAAAAACTTATAAGCTTAGATAGTAAATTGAATATTTACATAAAATTTAGGTATCATTTTTTACATTGTCTCCCCTATGTAGCCTTGTAGATAGTGAAATAATATCTCAAAAAGTATCATTTTCCCTTCAACATCAAAAGTCACTTACAAGAGAAAAAACCTAATCCAAAATTCTTAAATTTTGAAACCTTAATTTCAAAATAAAATCTCTAAAACTCTAAAATTACCCTATAGAAAAAGTTTATCATTTATATTTCATATAGATGAATAAAAAGAAAGCCTAATAGCATTAAGAAGTTTACAATGCCTAACAAGGGTAGAAATTTATTTTCTCTAGCTCACTTAAGGAATATGTCATATTAAATAGGAGAACTAACCTTGGTTGTCATGCGCTACACCTTATCATGTAATGATCCTGTGATATACTCATATTGTAGCATGAGTATGCAAAGCTTGAGAATTCTACTAAATCCAGAAATGAATATATTATCCACTAAACTCTCACAACAAAATCGTAATATTCGATAATAATTCATATGAGTTGAACTTCAGATAATATATTACATGTAAAACTAGAAAACATAAACCAACATAATGTCTCTTACAAAGTCACCATAGAACCTGTACCAAATATATGATATGTCGCATATTATATAAATATATCCATATATAAACATATCTTTTGATATATTCGAAAATACATTAAAAAGCGTACACGATATTATGTATGATACAATATTTGTAATGTATTATAACATTCATTGCATTATTGACTATAACATATGTACTAACACTAACTATACATACTTTATTTGCGCATTTTATAATTTCAAGGGTTTTTTTTTTCTTTCAATATATATATATATATATAGTGGCATAGAATTATGATTCCGTAATCGTTACTAAATACTGCCAAAGTTTTCAATTCCATTCGATTCACACTAAGTACGACATTTACCGAATGCATTAGCTAATATCAAAGTATTCGTACATCCAAATTTTCTATTAAAATTTTGTCCATTATGACACGAAGGGAAAATGTTATAAACCAAGATCCAAAAGTGCCGATAGTGGATGATTCTACACTAAAGTTTTTGAATTTTGCCTCTATTAAATTTAATCGCCTTTAGGACGAGACAAGTAGAAAGTCCTAAAGTGTTTTCAAAAGGTGCTATCACCAAACAAAATAGGAGCGTTTGTTTTGCTTATAATCCATTCAAATTCGTTTTCCTTTATTTGGGGGGATGGACGATAATGCTGACTGATTGTGAATATTTGAAAACTTATTGCTTGCTGAGATCACTCTCTTTCAACGACACGCTCATGTGATTTAATAACTTGGTAATTATGTCAATGAAAACGATTCTAGTCAATACCATAACTTGGTAAACTATCTTCTCCAGTCCCTTTGAGTTCAACAAAGCTATTGCACAACGCGTCATCCATTGAACCATAATGATCTCTTTCTATTCATAATGCCAAGAAGTAATGGGAAAATGCTTTAGGGTTTTTCCTTTCGGATGGCGATCGAAGTTTATTCTATGGCTACCAACAGTCCGATGGTTGGAGGTGGTAAAAGGTTGTCATCGTGTTTGGTGCTTATTTGCCCTGTCGATGTCCATCATAGAAATGATGTCGGTAAATAAAATTGCGAGGATTGGATTTGGATTTCTTCCCATAGATGATAGAAGACGCATCTATAATAAGTCAAATAAAGATGTAAAAAAGATATATAGATTTGAGGTGGGACTAGAAAAGAGCATTATTAAAGAATAAGACAGCACTAAATCAATTCACTTTAGTATAATAATAATAATAAAAAAAACATAATATTTCTCACATAATTTTGGAGCGCTCAATTCTTTTAATGATTTCTAGACTTTCCTCCTCTCTTATACACTATCCAGTACACTTAAAAGAGCATTTTTGTAGAGTTGACAAAAAACCCAAACCCTAATACATAAAATAGGAAATAGCTTAAATAATAAGAAATTAGAAAAAATGGCTATAACTAAAAGTCTTACTGCAATTTGGTCAACCTTTTACTTATTTCTTTGTTTATCCATTTAAAACTTAATTTTTACGTAAGCTCAAGATATAAACATAATGAACTTCCACCCTGACTTGAATTTGTACAACGTAGTACACCTACAAATACACACAAGCAACACTTTTAATGTAGATCCTTTGATTAAGAGCTAGCTAAAGCTGAAGTTTGAAGATTTAGCCTATAGAATTGTGTCCAAGCACTACAAGAGGAAGATAGAGTTTGTTTGTCACCCTATTTAATACATTAAGTAATTTTGGGGGGTTGAGCTTCACAATAGTAGGGCAAGACCATTTTTCAGTGGAGAATAAAGTGTCAAATGCACTTTGTTTGAACAACCATGGAGAATAAAGTATCAAATGAACTTTCTTTGAATGCCCACTCTATAGCATCTAAACAAAGTTCAATAGAAGGGTTACAACTTATTGGACTATTTCATTTAAACAAAACTTAGGGTATTCAAACAAAGTGCTGTCCTAATGCACAAAGTCATCTACTACTTGAGGTGTTTAAATAAAGTCCTCAAATTTTGTTTTGATTGTTACATTTTTTGTCTTAATCACTCAAGATTAGTTTGCAAAGGAGGTCCTCTAATGTATTGACATTTTTACAACCTCAACAATAACAACCTTAATAGAGTTTTTCTCTTAATCCATTATTATCAATTTTAAATTGTTGCAAACACCAAATAATCTTAATTTCACACGTAATATTGAATTTAGATTATTTTAGTTCAGTTTTCATTGTATGCAATATCCTTAAGAGTTGTGTATATCCATCACAATTTCGAATATCACAAAAGCTCCATTCTTGACTAATTTATTGTTATGTTCAATATTAGTTAAGGATCCCAAACATGTTTGTATGAATTTTGTTATAAGTTTACCTATGACAAAAATAGCACGAGATTCTATAATTATTATTGTTGATAGGTTTAGCATGACTCACTTTATACCATCTCGTTAGATAGATGATGCATATTTGTTGCTAATCATTGCTTGCAAGGGCTTATGCAAATTCATGGAGTTCTAGACATAACAATTAATTAATCAGGAACAAATCTTTTTGTGATTTCCAAAAGTATGACATATATGGATAATTTCCAAGGATATTGTGCACCATGAGAATTGAACAAAGATAATCTCAATCTAATATTATTCAAAAGATTAAGATTGTTTTGTTTTTATTACAATCAAAGAATTGATAAGAATGAATTAAGAGCAAAAACTAGAATTGTTATCATGAGGTATAATAATGGCAATACATCAAAGAATCCCTTTTTAGATTAATTAATCTTGACTCATTAGAGGAAAACATGTAATAAATAAAACAATTAAAGAATTAAGAGTGCCAAAATCAAAGCCTTTGTTCAAATGGAAGAACAAGCAATCGATTGGACTAAGACTATAGCCAAACAATCTTAGATTAAAAAGACTTCATTTACATGCCTTGAGATGTGTTCAAATGAAGTTAGATAACAACTGATTTCATGCATTAGGGGACTACTTCATTTGATGTGAAATAAGTGGTTAAGTAACGAGTCGTTACCCTTCTATCAAATTTCTTTCAAATAACATATAGTGGGCATTCAAGCCAAGTGCATCTAACACTTTATTTTTAACTATAAAGTGGTCTTCCCTACTATGATGAAGCTAGAAATCCCTATTATCATGGAATGCATTAACTAAGTTGATAAGTAAGCTCGACCTTTAAAGTGATGATATAACGTAAAAATAAGCACTTAAAATTAAAAAAAAATGGAGTTTAATTCCTAAGTTTTGAAATATTGCACAACAAAAGTTTTAATTTGCTAAACAATATAAATAAGTTTCTATATTATAACACTTTTAGTAGAAGAACCCTTGTAAATTCATAAATAATAATTAGCATGCTTGATTAACTTCATAACGATATAATAGAAAACATATTCTTTTTTGCAAACTTATTCTTGGTTGGTGGAATGGTGTTACTATTATTATAAAATGAGAAATTTTAATTTCTTTATAGAATCAAAGAAATAATTATAAAATTATTATTAATATAAAATAAGAAAGTGAAATTCTTTTACATGATCCAAATGGAATAACTACTCATTAATTTTTTATAACATATTTCTATATCTACTAATTAGGCCTTGAAAAAACTATAATAAAATACTATTACTTTTCTATTGATCTGTCCCTTAAAATTTATAATTTTATTTTATTTTATAAACTAAACATGCAATTAAATGCAACAAATAAAACTTGAGGGGACACATAGCTCTTGTTTTGTAAAATTTTCATACTTCATCTAATAATATTACAATAAATTAGATTATATGAATTATTGATAGAATTAAGGAGCTTATTTATATTATTTGAAGTGTAGAGATTCAGACTCCAATGCATCTTTTAAATTCATTTGTGTTCGAAGGGAAGAAAAGGTTTTACTGTTTGCTGAGTCCCCCAGGGCCCAGAGCATGCCTACTAGCCACTTCACGTGGTCAGACTGCCTCCGGAATTTGCGCCCGTGATCATGTGGCGATTTTCGATCGCACGGCCACGTCGGCACAGTATTTTATTCACCCCTTAACTAGAGTTGGGAAAGCCGGCCGAGCACAGCGGATCAATTTGGCCCATGTATGTTGTGGGTCCATCGTCCTACCTGATATAGAGTTTTTTGTTTTTTTACAAAATCAAAAAATTATTTTTATCATCAATTTTTTTTATTTATCATTTTTTTATAAATATTTAATTTATTTAAATCTAAAATAATTTATTTTACTTTTAGTTTTATTATTAAAATTTGAGAGTATAGTAAGCTAATTTGAGTTTTTTTTTTTTTTTCTAGATCCAACTCCTGGCGGGCACGGGCCACTCAAGCACAGGCCGAATTGACCAACTCCTTTTACAGACCAAAATCTTCAACCCGTTCCGCAACCCATTCTCGACTCTATGACCGGTAAGATAAATTTTTTCTGAAAAAAAAGAGCTTTTGGACGTTATTTTATTTTTTTTACCAACTTTATAATAAGTAGAGAATACCCATTTTCATTTTTCTTTTAAAAAAACGAACCCCGTTTCTCTAAATCCTTACCTGTCAGTATAACTCCCAAGATGACAATATTAATTAAATCCTAAATTCCTCGTTCCTTAGCTGGATCATCAAATAGCACAGTTTTAATATCGCTTTTTGATGGGCTTTTCTTTGTGCTAAAATGTGTTTTTGCTTGAAATTTATGAAATTTTCTATTACATAAATTTAAAAAGAAAAAATTCCGGGTTACTCATTGTAGAAGATAACACAATCTTATGAATTTGAGTACAGTTTTTTTTTTTCCTTAGTAAATTTAATACACTTATCTATCTCACAAATTAGGTAATTAATCTCTTGAAATTATTCTTATACGTAAGTAAGGTAAATAAGTAGGCCGGTGCATTTTTAACTAGTAAACCAGCTACCTGCCTTGTCTGCGTGAATAAATTTTATCTATTCTATATGAATTTATATTCAAAAGAAACGTACACACATGTCATTGAAGGGGGCAGGATATTAAATGTGTGGACCATTGTTCATGCACATATATCGTATATACTGTCCTCCAAGTTTATTTTAATTTAATGCTTTCATGGTTTCCTTTCTTTATGTTTTGTCGCAACGGAAGACCTCCACATTATTCAAACATGGAGGGTCCACTGACGACTATGCTTCCAAGCAACATGCAATCAGCAAAGAGTATATTATAAGGGAGGAGAGAGAGAGAGAAAGAGGGGTTATAATAATAATAATTGATAATTTCAATTGCAATAATGATCTAATGGGATCAACCTCATGGAGCATTCACACTTTAGCTGGCAATCATTGGTGCTAATTGTAAACGTTCAAAAAATAAAACAAATTTGAGTAGGTTGAACTACTGAAGATGATGTAAATCTCAATCAGGTTTGTATTTTTTTTTTTCCCTCTTAACAGAGTTATTTGAAATCAAACTTAAAATTAGAATTTGAATTCGATTCAGCTTGAGAGTAAACTTATGGCTCAAGTTCAAAAGTTCAAAAGTTACTCAAAGTACTTGAGTTTCTACTTAATTCGATACACTATGTAGTAAAAATAATTTCGAATAAATATTGATCAAAGTTAAAGGAGTCCATGAACCTATTTAATTGATCTTAACCCTCAAAGCATGTTTCATCACTCATCACTCACCCAAATAAAGATGTAACTACTTCACCGCATATTCTTACGATAAAAAAATAAATAACTAAGTTTCATAAATCATTAAATACCACAAAATTAACTATTATATAAAATCTCCCAAATCTCTCAAAGGAACTATATTTAATATTAAAAAATAAAATGGAATCTACAAACTTGTTTGCAAAATATATAAATTAAAAATAATTCAACTTTTATTTTCTATCACATTTAGAAGTAACTCATGACCTTGTTCATACATATGTCAAAAGTGAACCATGCCACATTATCACCACAGCAATATATTTACAAAATGATGAGTCCATACTACCAACAACAAAAGTAGCCAAAAAAAAAAGTCTCATCTAAACTTCACTTCTTATATTATGTCATCAAAAGCATAGTCCATCTATAACATTTCCCATACGTTTGCCCCCATTGTAACTTCCTCCCTACTCATTGACTTGGACCAACCATAGTTACTTCATATTGACTATCCACCGAGCCATAAATATGACCCTGGTGCCTAACTAACACATCATCCTAGGCACTTGTCCTTTCTAAAGCTATGAAATCCTTATCAGGGCTTAAGTTTGTAGATCACACCACATGTGTTTATTAGGCTGAGTAATTATTAGTCATGTTCATCTAAACTACAAGAACATGCATCACGCAATAGTAATCACATATTGAGTATTAGATACTGTGTCCATATTCTTCATTTAATTGTTAAATAGAGGTTGACGGTAGCTAATCAAGCTTTGCATAAAATAACAAAGAGTGCGAAGTAAGTTAAGGGGTCAAAAAGTAGAGTGAAACATTTCTAAGAGTATGTTGAATAAGTTGACAACATTGATACTAATATTGGTTTGCACTTGGATGTTGCTAGTAGATGAAATTCCACTTACCTTGTGCTTGATAGCCCACTAAGGTATCAATGTGCTTTTTGTTGCCTTCAATTAAATGATTTTAATTATAAGTATTATCCATTAATGGATGAGTGAGGAAGAATAAAGAAAATGTGCAAGTTTTTAAGTCATTTTTATACTATCACCAATTTGATGTCTCATTCCTCATATCCAACTTCAAACTTGTATTTTTTTATAAGCATGGAGACTTGAATATTTGTTGAATGAGAATTTAAGGAGTGAAGGTCTTGTCATAAGGGAGATATGTATTAAAATAAAACAAAAATCCGATAAATATTGAAAGGAATATAGTATTATCCTTGCACTTAGAGCAGTTCTTGATCATTAGATAAAATTTAACTTTTTAAAGTTTTTCTCTAATAAAATTGATCCCCTCACTTATGAAGAGAAGTTGACTAATATAAAGAGTAACTTATATAGGCTCCTTAGAGAATATGACAAGAGTAGGATATATCACATATCTAGAGGTCTTTAATTTAGATCATCTTGCCAAGTTCAAGATACATTTGGAGGTGAAGGTAAAGGAGCAACAACATGGAACGTAAGATTTAGAAGAGGTTTGAGTATTGATTTTGCTATTGTAGATGTAAGTTCAATAATAACTTTATTTATTTTTTCTAATGATATTTCTTTTATATTAATTATCAATATTTAATTAAGTTTTTCCTTAATGATGTAAAAGTACTTCTAAGTAGAAGTACAAACTACTGCTAAGTCTTCTTTAGATCTTTATCTAGATGAGCTATTAATGGATATAAACTTTATATTACAATATTGGAAGACTCCAAGTTAAAGGTATCCTAATTTGTGCATCATGATTTTCAATGTGCTTAGGATTTCAATTATTACTATAGCATTTGGCTTTCAGCATTGGTACCTATGTTCTTAATAAGCATCGTAGTTCCATACTCCCCACAAATCTGGAAACTTTAATTTCCACATGCAATTGGTTACGAGGATTTTCTTGTGAAGGTGTGTTTTTTTTTTGGTAAAATTTTCTCTTGTTGTATAATTTTAAGCTTTCAACATTTTTATCTAATTATATATGTGATTTGGTGAATTAGAGATGAAGAAAAAGAAATTAGGACAACTTCATCCAGGAGGACTCAAAAGTTGGTTGTTAATGATTATGACTGAGATTGCTTGATATATAGAGAATGACAATGAATAATGGGTACTCCAGTAGTTTTTTTTTATTATTATTATTGATTATGTTTTCTTGTATTATTAGTAAAAAAGAGTTGGTGGTAATTGCTACATTTGGTTGATTATGGTTTAGGGGTGTTCTATTCTTGTCATATGAGATTCAAGTTTTTTTGTTCTTCAAGATATATAATGGTATTATCCATAGGGATGACAAAATGGATTTAAAGTTGATATTTCTATTATCAATTTATAGTTATTTTTCTCATACCTAGACTAAATTCAAATAAGCATGGAGAATCAAAGTTAAAGAAAAAGATGTAAATTACTTGTTTTCTTCACCCCCCCCCCCCCCCCCTGTTTTCTTCCTTTTGTTAACTAGGAAAACTACATTGCTTTTTATCATTTAATACTTTTAAGGACAAGGTTCTTTATATAGGATAGAGTAATTGTTATGATTAATTAAAAAATGGTTTGAGTGTATCTTATTAGTTGTTGGTTTTATCTAATTATTGTACGACACATATATTGTAAAGAATTAGAAACATATTGCTACTTTTGAAATATTTAATTTTCTATTAAAAATTTATTGTCGGCTAGTAGGTTGGTTCGCTTAACCTAAAAACTTGCGTGGGGAGGGTTAAGCCTACAATTTTAGCTCATATTTCAAGCAAGCCAATGTAGGTCAACTCATTTAATCCACTTGCATAGCTTTAACAACATATGAATATTCATATAATTCATTAAAATTTATAATCTTATTTAATGTTGTGCTTGTTAGGATCATATAAGGTAACAAAAAAGTTACCTTAAGTAGTCAACCTTAGGTTTTAAGGGAGGGGCAATTGACCTTAAGCATAAGATCGATCAAGTGTGATGCTAGGGTGGCTAACTAACTTATGCTAGGTTTCGATCTCCTATTCAATTTTAAGGCTTAGTCAGCCTAGGTTTTTCTAGTGTACAACCTAGCCTCCCTAAATCCATCTCCTTAGGTTAAAAAAAAAAAGGAATTATTTTCATCCCTTTTTCCTAAGTTTTTACTACAAATAATCCTTAATCATATTAAACACATCAATTTTTCAAATACATCTCAGGTTCCATAAAGTCTTTTGTCTGTTACTTCTATAATTAACTTACGAAACAATGGTCTATGAACACAAAAAACTATTAAATAACCAAGACATTTCCTTTAAAACTCGTGTCAACATAATAGTTGATATTTTTTTAAACTAAGGATTCCATGCCTATGGTTTCATTGAATTTATAATATAGTTAATGCCCTAAGTTTGAGAATTTAAGAAAGGAGGTTGCAAATTACAAGCATTAACAAATAAAACACTTAAACAAACAAATAAGGTTGATCTATCACAAAAAATTTCTTATCTCTAAAGCAATTTCCTTTTATGAAAATCACATTAAGTTAGATTTTTGCTAGCCTTATCAAAAGACAAAAGACTCTTAATTTACTTACCATTTTTCAGTGTTCTTACAACAGAAATTGCAAAGCTTGCTTTAATTATATCATAATATTAGGGTTACGATCTAAGGTTGTGTTAGGGAAAAACAATGAGTGGCAATTGAATTGATTAATTGATCGACATGGAGAAGAGAGTGGTGCCAATGGAAAGAGAGAGTGTGGGTGATGGTACAAAAGAGAGAACTAAGCTCCTAAGGATAACTGAGAAGCTAAGAAGAAAATAAAGAGTATTAGTTTCCAATAATTTATAGAAAATAAACCTTATAGTGGAATTAATATTATTATAGGTTGATTTAATTACTGCTTTGCAATCATTTATGGGATGTCATAACACACTTCACTTGTCCCTATTCATTCTAAAAGCTGTGACTATGAAATTTTATTGACAAGTTTAAATTCTTCTCAATGTTGATTTAGATTCTTTTCTTGGAATGAATTTGGTGTTAATTCAAATTAAGAGAATCGAAATCAACATGGATAAAAAAAATAATGATGATTATCATATCTTTATTCAAAGCTAATGTAATTGTGGCAACAAATTCTAAAATGTGTTTATGCCTACAAGAAAGAGTTGCCCTCCCTTAATGACAAACAATTTTAGCTTATAAAAGAGAAGGAAATATTGTTGCAAATCATTCCACTAGTTATGTCTAAATTTTTTATGTCAATGATTACTACTTTTTTTTTTCCTTTAAATTTTTCAAATTTATGTAGGAAAGACCTATACTTTGGTGTTTATCCTTTGGAATCAAGAATCTTGACTAGTGGGTTGCTTGTTGGCAACTTATGCTTGTAATTAGGGACTAAGCATATTTTACCAATACAATGATACTCCATGTTTATCAAAAAAAAGAAAAAAAAAAGAAAAGAAAAAGTTACTTGACAAATACTACAATAATGCATTGGATAAGCTTGCCATTCTTTTTTGTTGCCTAGAGTTTGTGTAACAAGAGTTATTCCCCATATAACAAATACATGAAATACCAAAAGGCCCATTGAAAGTTTCTATTATTAAAAAATACCATAATCCACCATGCATTACCAATGTTCTCTTTTCTCTCACTACTAAATCAACAAAAGTTTTGTTTGATTTGCTTGGGCCCTCAACAGCATGAAAATTGTGCTAAAACTACCCATTCATTTTGCTAAATTGATTAAAAATGTAATGTAATAGTTATTATTAAGGAATAGAATAGAACTGTAATGAGATTATTATTTGTTGATTTTAATTTTAATGAGGGCACTTTATGGGGAAAAAAAAATCTACTCACGCTATTCATAGGTTTGAATAATGAATAGCTATTTGATAATTTTTATAATAGACCTAAAATACAACTAAATGCCATGATAGCTATTCCATAAGGGATAAGACTATAACGGAATTGTTATTACATTAAAGTAAACAAGAAGTGCTAGTGAGGAAGAATAAGGGTAGTGCATTTTCTTCATTTAAAATGATATAAAGATGATTAAGTAGTTGACATTTATGTTACATACAATTAGTTGCCTTATTTCTATATCGTTTAAGACCAAAAAGACTAGGTGATTGAGTGGTTAATCATAGGTGGAGGGCAGCCATGGTGGTGCCTCTAGGATTTATTCTTTTGTTGCTTTAAAATTTCTTTTATTTTTGTTCTTTCTACAAGTATTGAATTTAGTTAACTACATATAAAATATATATTCAATTGCTGTAAGTTAATTACAAGGTGATGTGTCTCAAAGTTTAGCTAAATATTTAAGAGCCAACATTAAAGTCATTACCTAAACTTTGAGTTTTTTTTTTTTTTCAATTTTATATCTAAAGTGTTAAGTTCTCTAAATAAAAGTTTTTGTGATAGTAAAAGAGATTATGTTATTTCTAATATTTTTATTAAGTGTGTAGATTATGTATTTAAGCAAAGAAGAAAAAAATTAATGGTGATAAATAAAAAGGTATAGTAATATGGTAAAAGGATATATAAAGTAAATATGGAAAGAAAACTTATATTAGTGATATATCAAAAGCAAGATCAGATATTGAAGTTGGTAGTCAAACATAGGCAATCAAAATTGAAGTGTAAAATCAAGTTCAAAACACATTGTGAGAATTGAAAGTTATTAGAACGTAAGATTGAAATAAAAAACTAAAGGTAGAATCAAAAGCAAATGATATGCCTTAGGTCAACAACCACCAATTCACAATCAATCTAATGGAAACTTAACAAGCGATGTGGTAATCAAAGATGGTATTTTTAGGGCTTTGAAGTGTGTATATTAGGGATATGAAAAATTTCCCCAAGGATATTATGTACTAACAAGAATTGCACTACACTCACTTAACTCACACATAAATCAAGATAATGGTCTATTTGTCACAATTCTTATAAAATTTATAAGTACAGAGATATGAGAGAAAATTTTCAAGAGGGACTTATATTATTCAATGATAATGAGGCAAAACATGCTTATAGAGTTATTAGGTCATCTTAAGGCTAAACAAAGGTAAAAATGTAAATGAAATAAAGTTTAATAAGTAATTAATGCTTAAAGGTGGAAAATGAAAAAAAGTGCAGTATTCATTGCTATTGTTTGGATGATGTTAAGCCTACTAGACAACTAGTAGTGATGATGTAGACACCATCTGGTCAGTACTCAAGCTATTGATGCAACTGGTTAAATGGGGTGTTCTATGGATGGAATGCATCTTATCGTTTTGATAACACATGAACTACCATCTAGCTAGTAGCTACTAATTCTACAAGTTCGACTCTATATCACTTATAATAAAATCTTGAGTTTCCATGCTTGAGTTAACCATGGATACATCACTCCCTTATTCCAGACTATTTGAAAACTCTACTACAAGTTTTCCTCGATCATTAAACATTTGAAAGCACACTAAGATCCTATCAACCATAAATTTCTCTTCTTTTTGCTTGGTTCACAACTTAGAATCCTTTAGACCATGTTTTGCAAACCCTAAGCTCTTGACCTAATCATTGGTCTAATAGGTTCTTGATCCCTATCATTAAAGTCAGTATCAAAACACATAGTCAGAAGTAGATTATCAAAAGTTAGGACCTAGCATTCTAGAAACCAAAAGTATATTAAAGGGGTTTATTATGAATGGAGTATTATTCAATTTTAACTTTCAAAATATTAGATTGGATAGGTGGATTTTAAGATATGCCTCCACTAGTCAAATATATTTAAGTAATATATTTGACACCTTCCACATAAGTTAGATTAATCTTATTGCAATATCATTAAGCAATTATTTTATTTCATGAAGATTGTTTGAGATGATCATAAAGGCTTAATGAATGACAATTAAGGAAAGAAAATGATTATTATAAGGATATAAAGAGTAAGATCACAAGTTAGTTACAAGATTATTTTTATGAATTAATATAGTGATTATTTACTCCACTTAGTATTTAACATAGAAAAATATTTATTGATATTCACTATTAATGAATAATCAAAGCTTAAATGTGGAGGACATTATAATGCAATGTTCAAAAGAATATTGAGTTAAGAATTTGCAACAATATTTCAAATTGATCTTTGGCTATTCAATATATATACCTTGTCCACTCAAAACTAAAGATATACAATAGGAAATGTGAGAAGTAACATACAAAACAAGATTACTCGTGCTAATCAAAGTTTTATAGTATTTGTTATTCTTGTACATGAGCTAAAGATTTAGAGGATTTTTTTTTTTTTTTTTGTTTTTCCTCATTAGTTTTCCATGTGTGAGAATCTTCAAGAGTGTACATCTTTCACTATAATTCTATAGTTAGCTTGAGAAAAGCTAGGTAGGTAGAGCACTTGGTGATAATGCCAAGTGTTGGTAGAATCTTATAACTCTTAGGTTGTGATTTTCAATTGGTGAAAACAACTAGATTCCAAGCGATGGAGGCTAGAAGAGTAGAAATGCATAATATGGAATCGTTATAAATTCTGTTGTCTGATCTTCTTATCTCTAGTCTCTTTAATTTCTTACAAATCTATATTTCCACTACTATACCTTTTTTTTTTTTTTTGCTGAATTTACCTTAGTAATCAAAAGGGATCATCTTTTGACAAATTTTATTTTATTTTATTTTTTTAAGCTTAAGCAACTAGTTCACCCTCTTTTGATTGCTAAATTGGGACCAACAAAAAGTTTAAAGTTTTTATATACTTGTCAAATTTACCTTACTTATACTTTTACTTTTTTACCAATGATTGTTTAACATCTTTTTAAAGATAATAAAGGTAATAAATATAATAAGTAAAAATTTAATTAGATATGATATTTAGTAACTTCAAACTTCAATTATCAAATTTGATGAGTAAAAGTTTAATTGAATATGAGATTTAATAACTTTAAATTTTGTCTAAAATTAAAAAAACACGTACAACTCAAATAGTGATTTCAATGTTGTCCCAATTAAACAAAAAAAAAATATTAAGGATTTATGTAGAAAAAAAAATAAAATTGACAAATGAAATAGAAAAGCCATCAGCATACCGTCCGTCGCTATTATACGTGTGTGACTGTTAAAGCATTCAACAATTTTCATCACTTTATGACTCATATCGGTCAAATACAAGTTCAAAAAGAACTACATCGTGCCCCTTCTTCATCAAGATCAATTCATGTTACACTGCAGAAAAGACTATATTATTATAGTAGAATTGCTCACATGACACCTTAGCTACTTACATTTATATAATAGAATCAAAACATAATCTGGATTAGGTAATAAACAATTGAATAAAGAAATATATAGACAACGAAGCTTCCTTAACAGTCAACTTCTGAACATACAACTACTTGTTTAATCAGGTTGAAACATTTGCAAATCTAAACAAAAAAGGGAACTATACATCGGAGCTCTTAACACTAACAGCCACTAATTTAATATCACTTATAAATAGTTAGAGGCTGATAAAGAAACTCGATCAACAGTTTAGGGGGTCGTTATGCAATTTACCTTAATAAGAATACATATAATCCATGATATAATTTCAGGAACTTATTATTTCGTATGTTTGCCTGGGTGTCACATCATGTGTAGCTTGGAATTTATTATTATTAGTTTTTTCTTATCAATTATATTATACATTATAATAATACACTAAGGAGAAATTAAATCCAATTCATCCTTTTACAAGATCCATGTTTATACGGTTGGAGTATAAGAACCTTCGTGTGTGATTAGGAATTTAGGATGGCCTTGTATGGCGATTTCCTCGAAAAATCCTATACGTTTTGGATGAGGATTATTGTCTTCTTGGTACTTGTCCTGAACAATACCGCTTGTGCACTCTTGCATGAAGAAACCCTAAGGCTTTAGTACTTCTTGTTGGGTCCTCACATTAAGTAACTTCCCTCCGTTCTCTCTTATAGTCCAACCACACCATCATTAGACCCTTATATTATGTTTAAACACATAATAATGATAGTATGTTTTTCTTTAAAAAAAAAATATTATTCGTACTTTCACATGTTAAAAACTAATCCATCCACATAGTGTATCATTAATTATTTTCTCAAGTTGGATAGAATAGTTTTTGATGGATTTAATGAAAAAATTTCCTCTCTAAATCTATCTCTCCCTGTCATTCCTTTTCCAAATAAGGAAAAAGAAAAATTCTCTTTTTAAATTCTTCCCATCCTCTTTCCTTCTCTCAATCGGATGTGTTTGATTTACGTAAACAAATAAGATAGGAATAGAGTTATAAACTCTTAGTAAATAGAATAAAAAAATAATAACTATTTCTTATAATTATTTAAGATTCTAATGGATAAATATAGATATACTAAAAAAAATTAAAGAGTAATTATTCTTTGTCTTGTAACAGAATTATAATTTTTTATTTTATAGTATTAGCAATTCTATAAAATAACTATTCAATCTATCAAATGCAGGAATAGGTTCAGATATTAATAACTATTTTATGCAATTTTACAAAGTAGACCATTTGCATGGTTACAGTACATCTTGCCTTTCATTCGTTCCATTTCTTCTCTTAGCAATCTTATCATCGTCTACATACATACAAAAACCAAGAGGAATGTTCTTGAATAATATCTTAAAAAAAATTGCGAAATAATATACTCAAAAAAATTATTTCAAAAAGAGATTGCAAAGTTGTGAATTGTGTCGATGTCTTCAATAAATTACTTTGACAATTTTTTTTTTAATATCATCTCCTACCATCCAATAATTTTATAAGATATTGCAAACCTATAAAAATTATTATAAAGTAACATTGTAAAATTTCATAATATCACAACATGTAAACCAAAAAGTGAAAAAAAAAATTGCATCAATAGTTTGTATTATAAATGCAAATCCATAGTTCCTAAATTCATTATTCAGATATCTCTATTTCTTCTTTCATTCTTCTTCTTCCTCCCTAGTTCATGCTTTCTATTTTCTTAATTTTTATTTTATACAGGTTTAACTTGTACATTTACAAGTATAGGAATATTAATAAGATATATTTTGGTATATTTAGCTTCTCGCAATTTCTACTTTTTTCCTGTTATGTTACTTATTGTCAATCCATATAAAATTAAATGCAATTATTGGTAGTCTAGTAGTTATTAATTAATCATTAATGTGTCACTAATTAGTCACTAATATGTCATTAATTAACATTAGAAAACTAATTAGTAAAAGCTTTCTCATTAATTGTAAATGATATGTCTTGGGTTGTTGTTGTGAAAATTGTTGTTAATCAATCATTAATTCGTAAATAATTAGTCGTTAATATATTATTAATTAGTTGTTAGAAAATTAATTAGTAAAAAAATTTGATGTCAATTGTAAATATAATATCTTGATGTATTATTGTGAAATTAAGTTTTTGTTAATTTATCATTAATTAGTCGCTAATACATTATTAATTAACATTAGAAATTAATTAGTAAAAAAAATTATATTAATTGTAAATGACATGTCTGGTTTGTTGTTGTGAAAGTTGTTGTTAATTTGTCATTAATTATTAAATAATTAGTTATTAATATATCATTAATCAGTCGTGAGAAAATTAATTAGTAAAAAAATTGGTATTGATTGTAAATGTAATATCTTAGTGTATTATTGTAAAAATTACCATGAAATTAAGTTGTTGTTAATTAATCATTAATTAGTAGATAATTAGTCGTTAATATGTAATTAATTAGTTGCTAGAAAATTAATTAGTAAAAAAATTATGTGTTAATTGTAAATGACATGTCTTGGGTTGTTGTTGTGAAAGTTATTGTTAATTAGTCATTAATTAGTTGTTAGAAAATTAATTAGTAAAAAAATTCAGTATTGATTGTAAATGTAATATTTTGGTGTATATGAACTACATATTTGGACCGTGTGATTACTACTCATATGTTTCTACATAGTTGAGTGGCAATACCCCAACTATGTTGGGGGAGGGGGAAACACGCAACCAGAGCTTCATCAGATCAACTTGCATGGGAGGGTTAATGTAGATTGGCTGATGTAGCATGTAATGTACATATCCTTATGAGAAGAGCGTATTGCTTGTGTGGTGTACATGGAGGGCCCTCGTGGCGTTCATGAGGAATACATAAGATGGTATGGATCTATTAGTTGTCGATATATAGGGCGCATTGAGAGCAATTATTGGATATCTGGTAAATATAACATCAACACTCGTTGGGTGATTTATTGCATACCTATCATTAATTATTCAATTTATAATTTATTTTAACATGCAAGCTGATACATTAAGACAAATCCAACTATTCTCAAAGCATGACATAACTATTAGTATAGCTAGTCACGGTATTGAATTCATACATGACCATAGGGGTATAATGTTGTACCCACAAGCTCACCAATAGCATGGCATAGAGGTTGAGGCTGAGCTGCAACCTGCTAACATGTTCCAACAATAGTCAATTCCTATGCGCATGAATATTACGAGATGTTAACAACCCTAAAACCAGGCTAAGGCACATGAATATCCACCATAAGACCAATAGTTCACACCAAATTGTAGTGTGATGTACGATAGCTCAGCCCCAATGCTTAACACATACATCACACAACATCATTATTTTATTAGTGGTCTTATCCCTTCACCGCCTGCTTTATATAAGAAATGCTCTAGTAAATAACCAACGTATCTAGGTGAATCTTTGCAACATGCTACAAAGTGAAGTCTAGTGCCTCCCTAAGACTTTGATGATACCTCCTAGCACCATTCAACATATGAGTCACAAGCTCCTCTTGCTCTATGTCCAAGGCCGTTAAGAGAGCCCATTAATGCATTTGCTCAGTTGACTAAACAATTCATGAGGGGAAGGAATAATAAGGGATGTGATTCTATTTTTTCTTATTTATTTCATATATATTTCTTTCATCAAATTTTTTAGTTGATGTAAATTAGTATGTGAAAATGATAAATTTATTAACATCATTAAATAAATTATTTATGAAAATTAACATTATCTAATGAATTTACTAACATTGTCTAATAAATTAGCATCCATTTTTTTTTTCTTTTTTTTATACATTATAAAATAAAGTATAAAGGGGTACAATTTTTTTTATAAATTTTTTATAATTTTAAATTTATGAAAATTATTTTTTTTTCTTATTCTTTATGTAAACTTTTAATTAAAAAAAAATTATTTGAGAAAATTTATTTTTCTTTACATGATTTTTCATTAAAAAAAAATCAATAATAATTTTAAAAACAACACTAAAGGTGCCTTCCAAGTCCATACCTTCGTAATCTATTTTTGAAATAATTTTTCTAGATATGCTATTTTGCAAATTTTTTTTCTGAAAAGATATTATTTAAGAGCATTTATCCAAAACTAGGCATGGAAATGGAAGTGAAGTGCTTTGGCATTGAAATTTTGGTGCATTTTTTTTCACTTAAATGAATGATATACTTTAAAAAAAAATTAAAAAGGACTATCAAGATTTGAATAGTTAATTATGTTTTATTTGGTTGATCACAACTTAATTGTCATTTATATATGGAAATTTAAAAGATTTACAAGTTTTTTTATTTTTAACAAATATATAACATGTATTTTTCAATTTTGTGTTAATGATATATAAGGGAGTTGTGTCAATTTCTCATAGATTTAAAATATTATTAAATGACTTAACTAAATAATATAAATAAAATTTATTGAAATAATATAGAAAATTAAAAAATAAAGTTTAATTTTTTTTTTAAAAAAAAAGGAAAAATGGTTGATTGCGAAAAATTCATTCTTAAACTAGCTCCAAATTTGTTTCTATACTTGATCTAATAAAATTATCTTGGTCACAACTACCGTCGTTCTTACTTATAAAATTTTTCAATTTTTCTCTTATCTCTTTATTTGGTAAATTTTTTTATTAAAAAAAAAGAAGATATTTCTAGAGATATAAGATGAGTACTAATGCAAGTTTTTCAAATGGAAAAAAAGTTTGAGTGGAGTAATAAAAGGGAAAAGTTGAAGCCAAGCTGTTAACTTCACAAATAGGATTGAAAAGATCACACAACATTTGGGTTCTCAAAATTGAACTATGGATCTAACAATTTAATCATATTGGAGATGGTTAGACATTTTCAATTTTGAAATGAGGAGTAGTAAATGTTAGGGCTCAAGCTTAGCATTGGAATTTTATTTTATTTTACTTGTCAATTGCTACTTCTTCATCTTATTAGGTTTATTTCAATAATAAACTATGTCAGCTTATATGTATTAATAATAATAATTGTATAATAAGGTTATCATGTCATATAAAGTTTAAATAAAGTGATCTAATAAGGTTATAAACTTTAATGTATTAAATTAAGTATCAGCGAATATATATAGAGATTAGAAATATTATTTCCAATTTTATGATGGGCCAAATTAGAAATAATAAAATGTTAATAAGTGGTTTTCATGTATATATATATGTGGTTGTAGTCCCCAAGCCAAATATGTTGTTTCGTTCTTTTTAACACTCCATTATCAAAAGGGACAAGAGATTAAATCTTCACGGACTTGTGTGACTGACTTGGAAGACCAACCCACCACTTCCAATTTCGTGCTTCTCAAGTCATGAATTCAAGTATACTTTTGCTTACTTTATTTTATGTTTGTACCCTAATTTTACACACACAGTTCCTATGCATTTAATTTATGGGAATTAAGTTTAATTAACCCTAACAAAGGGATAAAGACACACGAAGTGCTTGTACTTCCGAATTTACAATCAATGCTTTATTTTTTATTTTTTATTTTTACTTTAGTACCTAATAGAGACACTATATCGTATATTGTTTCAAAATACATATACTAAATTACAAAAAAAAAATATGAAACTTTAAATACTTAATTGCTTAAACCTAAAAATATAGACACTTTTCGTGCCTTTATCTACCCCAATAAGTGGTATCAATGCATCTATGTGTGAGGTTAAAGCCTATGTCAATAGAGGGTTATCAATTTTTTAGTAAATTTACTTGAGATTGAGATGTGGTTTAGGGTTTCAATGGAATTACATGGACAAATAAGTTGATTAAGGTTTATAGCACCATACAAATACCTTTTATCACATTTCATTTGGATTTGGTGTTAAATAGTGATAAATTCAAATTTAGAATGAAATTAAGGTTTATCAAGTTTGAAATTGGGAAAAAGACATCTTGTTGTTGAACGCATTCAAGGTACACAGTCATGTTTCAGGCCATATAACTCTTTAGTTTGAGCGTGTTCTTTCATGGCATGAAATATGATTGTGTACATCAAGTGTATTAGCATGTATAACAACATAAGGAAGATGCACAAGTGTGTTGACCTGTTCATATATGTGAGAAACATAGACATTTTTAAGGTTGTGTTATTCTCTAGTTTGAAACACGTAAGGTACATGGCCAAGAACTCGACCATGTTCAAGGCCTTGTACCTCTCTAGTTTAGAGGTATGCAGAACACAAGCCACAACAAGGCCATGCTCAACTTGTGTAACCCTTTGGTTTAATAAAAAATAAATAAAACAAGGAAGGGAATACTGTGTAACTAGGTACAAATCTTGGCAATTTTTGTATCTATTATTCAAAATGAATAATTGAAATTGCACGTTACCAAAGTATCTTCTACTATGGAAGTCATTTATTTTAAATAAGTAGAAAATGATGTATACATGTAAATCATGCAAATATTGATTAGCCCAAAGGAAAGTTAATATTTAGCCGGTTTACATACAAACCTATAGTGATAAACGTGTGATCATAGCTCTATTTTCCTTATGAATGATTAGTCAATCCAAAGAAAGGCTCAATCATTTTATAGGCATTCATTATTAATATTTGATCATTGCACCAAGAATACCACTTACAAGTTGATATTTTTATCCAAAGACTATATATCAATATTCTGCTAAGTGTCTTGTGATAGGCCCTGCCATTATTTGAATTAATTTTGTCTGTTTCACCAAGTATGTAAGTTTAATTTTATTTTGCTTGTTTTGTTCTCTAATTAGTTATTTGAATTAATTTTGTTTGTTTCACTGTGTATGTAAGTTTAATTTTATTCTGCTTGTTTTGTTCTCTGTTTAGTTATTGGTTCTATTGCAAATATCTCTGCCAACATTAATTCAATTCTATGCTAAATCGCATAAACTTTAAGATGCAAGAGAAAGTAATGATCCTCTTCGAGTCATGGACCTAGACTTAGCATTAAGGAAAATTGCCCTTCCGCTATTACTAACAAGAGTACTTCTAATGAAAGAAGAGAGATGGAAAGATGAGAGCAATCACATCGCATAAGTCTTATAGTCATGAAATGTGCCATTCTAGAAGCATTTAAAGGCACTACATGTAGAGTATTCAAATAGCTAAGGAGTACTTTAAGGATCTTGAGAAAAGCTTTTCCAAGAGTGAAAAGACTCAATCAAATACACTCTTGACAAAGCTTATCTCAATGAAGTATAAAGGAAATGGTAATATAAGGCAGATGTCTCATATTTCTTCAAAACTCGTGGCATTAAACTTGGATTTGTCTAGATAGTCATTAATGCACTTAGTTTTGATATCCCTTCCAACATAGTTTAGCCAATTTAATATGAGTTATAACTGTCAAAAGACTCCTAGTCTCTTAATGAGCTTATCTCACACTATGTGCAAGAAAAGGAGAGATTAAACCATGAAAAGACTAGAAGTGCATTACTCACTTAGTTTATACTTCTAAGGACAAAAGAACCAAGAAAAGAAAGAAGGGTAAGGAGGCTACAATATAGGTACCACAAAAGAAACAACACACGAAGCAAGTTGAGGATTTTTTTATTTTTTTATGGTGCTAAAAGACATAAGAAGAAGCAATGTACCAACTATCATGCTTGTTGTTCGTTTTAAGGTTAATTTAACTTCAGTACCCAGACATCTATGTTGGATAGATTCAGGTGCAACAACTCACATTAGTGTATACATGCAGAGTCACTTGAGTTGCCAAAAGCCAAATGATGGTGAAAGAAATATCTATATTAGTGATAGCAAGTTAGTTGAGGTCAAGGCAAATTTTTAAATTATTACTACTGGCTAATTATTATTTAGATTTGAATGAGACTTTTTTTGTACCATCTTTCATATGGAATTTAATTTCTATTGTTGCTTTAGACAAATTTTGTTATACTTGTTCATTTAGGAATAGCAAGTTTAGTCCCTTTTATGATTCAAAATTAGTTGGTACCGATTCATTATTTTATAGTGATAATATGTATTTACTTTATTCAATTGCCTCTTATAATGAATCCTTGCATATTAATACATGAAATCTAAAGCATAAATTAATTGAGGAGAATTTGGCTTTATTATGGCACAAGATATTAGGTTACACCTCCAAAAGGAGAACGGAAAGACTTGTGTTTGATGACATCCTTGGCCTCCTTGATTTTACTAATTTTAATATGTGTATCAATTGTATAAAGGAAAAAAGCAAACATATGTTAGGAGATTAGGTGCCCACAAAGCTATAGAAGTCTTAAAATTAGTTCATACAGATATTCATGGGCCATTCCCTATAGCTTCTTGGAATGGTTAACAGTATTTTATAACATTCATAAATGACTTCTCACAATATGGCTCAAGAGTACAATATGGCTCAAGAGTGAACACAAAACCATACAATTGGGTAGGGGTGGATAAGGGGCTTAGAGTCTTAAATTAATATTACAACTACACAATGAAAAAATCTACTTATTATCGTAATCATAATACATCTTATATACATAGAAATAAATGCATCATCAGTATAATCTAATATTGAATAAAAAAGTAAATTTAAACTTTTTTTTATATAACGATTACAGGTGCTTGATGCACTTTGTATTCATTTAGTTATGTTCGATTCACTAGAATGAAATTATTATTTTGTCTTTATTATTTTGGAATAGCCATTCCTGCCATTCTCTTATTTGGTTGATAAAAAGTTATACCATAAGGAACACATATTCCATATAATGTAGAATGGATAAAGAATTTCAATTCCTTCCCTTTACAAGATTAATTGCTATTTCTCATAGAGTATAACTTTTATTCCAAAAATGTCTCTATTATAAAACAAAATAATACTAAAGGAATTGTTATTCTATTCTAGTAAACGATGTGTAACATAAAAGAATAAACATTTTAGCATTTCATTAGAACATATATATAAATTGAAATGTTACCATCAATTCATAAAAAATGAATCGAGACATAAAACTCATTTGATGTTTATTGTTAACAAAAATAAATCTTAAGTATTTAAACAAAAAAATACAAGAAAAATGAAAATGACAACGTAATATAAATAATAGTATTTTATAATTTCTTTATGTTGACTTTGCAAGGATATTTTATCAATAGTGCCATAATTTTTTTTTAATATAAGTTATTAGACAATCGATTATTTTATAATACCCATCCCTAATCATAATATTAATACTAAAAGAAAATGTTAGTATTTAAAATAATATAACTACCATTATTTACTAATGTTTTATATGATATGATTGAAATACTTGAAACACTTATAGCATTGAATATGCTTGTTATTTATCATAAAACTACTAGTAAATAAATAGAGTCTAATAAAAATTTATTTAGTTAACTATCATTTTTTAATTAATGAAATTCAATTTTACTAATTATGGTGGAAAAGAAAAAGGCAAAAAAGAATGAAAGTTATTTATTGAGATACAAATAATAAATGCAATTTGAAAAAAATAAAAGTGACTCTAATGAGAATTAAACTCATGCCTTAAATATGTAAAAGCAAGTAGTTAACCACTTAGCCATTTTCAAATTTATAACAATATTTATGCTTTAAAATATAAATATAATATATATTTTATACATTTAAAATAATTTTTATAATATATATTTTATAATTTAAAAAAAAAAATTAATAATTAATTTTTTTCCCAAGCTCAGCCCCCTTAGGTCCACCCCTGATATGACTGCCTACATCTCATTCAAGAGAAATCCTATTCATTGGATATGTTTAAAGAATTATAAAGCTGAAGTAAAAATATCGACTTGACAAAAGAATTAAAAGTGTTAGGTTTGACCGTGGTAGTGAGTACTATAGTAAATATGACATATCAAGTGAATAGCTTTCAGGACCATTTGCCAAATTCCTAGAAGAATGTGATATCATTCCATAGTACACCATGCTAAATTCACCTATAATAAATGGTTTTACTGAAAGATGAAATAAAGCACTTAAAAGACATAGTAAAGAGTATGATTAGTCATTCTACCTCACTAGATTCACTCTAGGAAGAGGACTTGAAAATTGCAACGCACTTGCTCGACAAGGTACCAACGAAGGCAATTAATGAAAACCTTTATGAGCTTTAAATAGGTAACAAACCTACTTTTAAAGCACTTGCATATTAGGGGATGTCCAACTAAGGCCAAACCTTATAGGCTAAATGAAAGGAAACTGGATTTTAAAACTTCTAGTTGCTACTTTATTAGGTACTCTAAAAGGTTAAAGAGTTACAAGTTTTATGATCCCATAACTAAAGGAATCTTTGAGATGATAATGCTTGGTTCTTTAAGAATGTTGTGTTTGCAGGGGGAGATAAAGTCAAGAACTTTGTCTTTGAAGAAGAATATGTTAAAATTCCTCTAATTGCCATTGACAGTGCTTAAGATCATATTGCAATACCTAACACTATTCAAGAAGCAAATTCATGTCAAGACAATGTAATTAAATCTCTCATTCGAATTCAAGAAATAATTCTAGAATAATAAACTTTACAACCTTAAGAACCAGTGGCATTAAAAAGGTTCACTAAAGAAAGAAGAAAAGCAATTCCGGATAATTATGTTGTATTTCTTCAAAAACATGAGGATGACAATGGAATGATGGAAGATGACCCAACAACTTTTTTCAAGTCATGGAAAGTTCTAATTCTCAAAAGTGGATAGATGTTATGAATGAAGAGATAAAGTCCATGAAGGATAATGACATATGGGACTTTGTTCCTTTACTTGAAAATTCGAAGCTCATTGATTACAAATGAGTATTTAAAACCAAGAGGGATTCAAAAGTCAATATAGAAAGGTATAAGGTATGTCTTGTCACTAAAGGCTTCACACGAAAAAAAGGCTTTGATTATAAAAAGACTTTCTTTCCGATTTCATCAAAAGACTCTTTTAGAATAACAATAGAACTTATAGCTCATTTTAACCTTAATTTACATCAAATGGATGTAAAGGCATCATTTCTCTATGGTGATATGGATGAGATGATCTATATGGTGTAGCCACAAAACTTTATTTTAGGAGATTCAAAACAAATGGTATGCAAATTAAAAAAAAAAAATCCATCTATGAACTCAAGTAGATATCTCACCAATGGTATCACAAATTTCATCAAACCATTATCTTGTTAAGATAAATGTTGTTGATGACTGTGCATACCATAAGTTCAATGAGTGTAAGTTTGTTTTCCTAGTTTTGTATATCGATGACATACTACTTGCCACAAATGATATGGGCTTATTACATGAAACTAAGAGATTTCTATTAAAGAATTTTGAAATGAAAGATCTTGAAAAAGCCTATTTTATATTAGGAATCTAGATATGTTGGGATTGTTCTTGAGATATTCTTAGATTATCATAGAAGAGCTATATTGAGAATATGCTCAAAAAGGTTTAGCATGTAGAAATGTAAATTGGGTGACACCTTTGTTACTAAAAGAGATAAATTTAGTCTTGATCAATGCCTTAAGAACAACCTTGAAGTTAAAGAAATGGAAAAAGGTCCCTTATGCCTTAACTATAGGAAGTCTTATGTATGCTTAGGTGTGTATGCATCTAAATATTGTGTACATTATTGGGATACTATGGAAATATTTGAGCAATCCAGGAATAGATCACTACAAAGCAACCAAGCGAGTCATGTGGTATTTACAAAGAATAAAGGATTATATGCTCACATAAAAGAAATTAGATCAGTTTAAGATCATTGGTTATTTTGATTATAATTTCACTAGGTGCCTAGACAGTTAGAGATCCACATCAAGTTACATCTATTTGCTTGGTAGAGGTGACATTTCTCGGAAGAGTGTTAAGCAAAAACGTATAGCCTCTTCCACTATAATAGCAAAGTTTATAGCATGTTATGAGGCATTCAATCATGGAATATGACCGTAGAACTTTGTCACTAGGCTACACATTATTGACAATATAGAAAGACCATTGAGGATATATCATGACAATAAATCAATAGTGATGTATTCTAACAACAATAGGAGCTCAACAAAGTTAAAACACATAGACATTAAGTTCCTTATTGTAAAGGAAAGAGTTTAAAATAAAGAGGTGTCTATAGAGCACATTAGAAGAAACTCTATGGTTGTAGATCCGCTTACTAAGGGACTACCACCTAAGGTCTTTCATGAGCATATTGCTCTATAGGTGCTATGTATGTTCAAGATGTATAGTTTCAGTAAGAGTTTGTACCTATTGAATTAGACACATTAGTTGTCATTTTGAATATAGATTATGGTACAGTCATGGTTAAAGCTAATTTCAATTCTAAGGTTATTTTCAAATATAAGGCATTTTAGTTGATTTTTGAACTCATATGAAATTGATATCATTAAGGTATAGCTAGTTAGAAAAAAGGCATTTTAGATCACATTGCATATATTTTTTATGCTACACATTCTTGATTGATCCATGTCATTTGATTATGTCAACGTATGTGATCATTAATAGGATCAGCTACGACATATGTAGCGAAACCCACTTTGGTCCTATATTGATTGATAGACCAAATTGTTTAGGAATACATTTGATAATGATAGCGAGATTCGTGAGTACTCATAAGGATTGTACATAATTATAAGGTCACACATATTGCCCAAGTAAGAGATTATTAAGTTTATTTTAATAATAAATCATGTGGGCTTATATATATTAATAATAATAATTGTATAATAAAGCTATTATATTATATAAAGTCTAAATAAAGTGATCCAAGATAGTTATAAACTTTAATATGTTAAATTAAATTAAGTGTGAGCTAATATATGTGGAGATCGGAAATTTTATTTTTATTTTTATTTTTATAAAGAACCAAATTGAAAATAATAAAAGGTTAACAAATAATTAACGTATAGATATATATGGTTGTAGTCCCCTAGTCATATATATTGTTTTGTTCTTTTTAACACCCCATCATTAAAAAGAACAAAAGACTAAATTTATACAAGCTTGTGTAGACATAGGAGAGAGTCGATTCTAGCCCGCAAATCAGCCCGGACCAACCTGACTAGTTTAGGCCCTTGAACCGGCCTGAATCTAGAATTAGCCCAGTGGGTAGGAATCGTTGAGCTAGCAGTTTGAAGGTCGGGTTGCATTATGTAACTCGGCTAACTAACGGGCCCCGAACCAGCCCTCAACTCGTTGATTCTACCTGCCAGTTCATGTAGGATTAAACCAACGGGTTGAGCTAACCCTAATACAGCTACCTATTAAAAAAATATGAATAAAAAAATTAATTCAAAAAAAAAAAACTTCGTAAGGTAGATTCAGGCCCTAAACCAGCTCGTGAACCGTTAGGCCAGGGGAACTGGCTTGACCCTTCCTCCCCTAGGTCGATTCCAATTCCACCTGTCATCAGCCCTTAACTCGGTGGTTTTAGGCCAATTCCAAAGCGGCTCCATGTCTAGGCTTGTGTGATGAATTGGATGATCAAACCACCACTAATAATTTCGTGTTTCTCAAGTTATGGATTCATATATGCTTTTATTTACTTTAGTTTTATATTTGTGCCCTAATTTTACATATGTACTGTTCCTAGAGCATTCGGCTTATGGTAGTTAAGTTATTTAATCCTAAGTTCCCGACATATCTGACTAAAAATTTCCAGTAATCGTATTCGGTCCCGTTTCCACTTGACTTTTGATTTTGGAAATCCATTCCTACTTCGACAACTAGGGATGTGATTCACTTTTATCAGCCTTTCCTTCCACCTCGAGCTTTGATTCCCTTTACTGGTTAAAAAGAATGTTTTGCACCATGAATTTAAGTCAATCAAAGTAAAGAAATTCAAACAAAACTTATTTAGTGCATAAACTTAACTAAAGCCATTTTTGTGGCAAAATATATATATATATATATATATATATATATATAATAAAAAAGAACGCTAGAGCCATTTCTCGAACCATATTAATCATTTAACTCCACGTTTCAATCTTGTAATGATGATCAACTCCTACAATCAAGTGACTCCTCACGAACAACAACCTATACTATTTTGTCTCGATGCAAATCTTGCCTTATACAATGCTGATTGCCAGGAAGACCAACATGACTCGACATAATGAGAAACTCGCCCGCTTCGTGGGACTGCTTATGTTTGTTTAATGACGCTTTTCTAAGATTAATACTTCTTTATGTCCCTTAATTAATTTCAATTAGGTACACTTTCGGTTCCCCATTATATTGGATTTAAGAGCAAGAAACTTCAATGGCAAGTCAAAGCACACCTCAAAATTATTAAAGCACAAGGCACTACAGCATTTGTTTCCTTAAATTTTGGACATATTGCTAGTCCTCCACAAATATTATTTCCATTTTCAAGATGTTAGTATGTAGGAATTGAAACTTTTGTAAAGATCAATGCCATGCATACATATACATATATACCCACTAAAAGTGAGGTTATTTTTTAAGAGAATGGCTAGTTAATTTTAGTTATATTAATATTGGCTATAACAAAAAAAATATCAAATAAATATTTTACATAGATATGAGATATTATAGATGGGATATTACGTATATATAAATAGAGAAGATAGAATGATTCACAATGTACTATCTAAGTTTTTATAATACACATGATATATATATATATTATTTGGCCTTGTTTCATATCTAAATATATAATACATTCTTAAAATTTCCTATTTAGAGTTATGAGTCAAACACAATATCAATAAACCACATAAAGCAGATTCCATATATATATATCCTATATGAATTATTGTTTTTAATGTTAAATTATGTGTTATAATTTTAAGGTATATGAATGAAAATCGACAATTAAGCAGTTCTACGTCTGCATCATCCAACCAACAAAGACAGTAAATGATAGCCTTTATTGCGGGAGTTTCATACACATCTCTTTTTTCTTCCATGAAAGAGACTCAGCAACAACATTGTAGTACAACGACCAACCAGCCTCTTGCTTTAACCAGAAAATGAACGTGAACCCCACCCCCGACTGAACTCACGCCATCCATAAACATATGCTGCCTTGCCCCAGCCTTCCAAGAGAATAATTGTCTGACTTACGCAATGCTTTTGTTATTTTGGACAAAAACCAAATATACGCAAAGTCATGAAGAAACACGCGTAGTTATTCACGTGTCGAATCTTCTAAAGATTGCTTACAATTTCATTTTCTATTATTTTATATTTCTTTTTTTTTCTTTTTTGGGATACACTTGACTATTTTCCCTTTAATAGTGTGTATGTTATTTGTATTTTTTCTTTTCTTTTTACCTATTCGTTGGAGCCAAAACATCATGATTGTCCAATATTATACTCCAATAGTCTGAAGATAATGATCCGTGCTAAAAATGAGAAAAAGGTAATGGTAATAATCGGCAACTAGTGAAAATATTTAGTAATTACAGAGAGTGCTAACGGATAAGAAAAACAATTTTCAATTTGAAAATGAAAATTATTATTTTTTCTATAATCTGTTGATTTTTTTTTGGCGATGGTAATCATCAATTGCTATATTAACCTAATAAAGTTTCAAAAGCGTTTGTCATAAAACAAAGACACAAAAAGACATAAGATCCTTAGGATATCTGAGCCTACATGTGATTTCGAGGGTCTTGTACCATTATGGCGACAAGTTTTCCAATTTCCATGACATGTTTTAGTAGAAAATTACCCCACGAAGAAAACTTACGTGACGACCAAATTCAGCTTGCAGTCCATAGATCATAGACAGCCAAAGCCTAGCTAATTTTTTAGGAGCAACTGGCAACTAACTTCTAGGCCATTCTTATGATATAAAGTCTAGACGCCTATATAAACCCATAATGCCTAGATAAATAATAGTGGCCAAAAGCACTATATTCCTTGCAGAACCAACACTTGAACGGATGAATTACGTGTACCTATCTTTTATCAAAGGAATTAGGTGATTTTATCTAATCATGTCAATTCACGGGGAGTTAAATGATTAGGTCAGTTCGGAAGGAAGCTCCACATTAATGCTATGTCACATGCAATATGTTAGACACATTACCTACCACCACTTCAGCTTTACTGCCATGTCATTGCCTTGTCATCGGTTGCATCAGCACCTATGTCATCCGCCAAGTTATGGCTATGTCTCCTACGACCACGATTGCCTGGAAATCTGTCACGTCAACGTCTACATCATCATCTGTCAAATTAGTAGTCTAGTTAGTGCTAAATCAGCCAATCTCTGTCGCATCTGCCATGGATGAAACCGGTTTAATTTGGTTCGGGCCTGGTTTAGGTACTCTCACTCCAGCTTTCCACTTTCCCAAGGTTTTTCAGTGTTACGAATTCGTTTTGGCCTGTGTTTACCTTAGCTTTGCCTCTAACATCGAGAGAATAGTTCAGTTTCACATAAGTATATATATCTGCAAACACAAATATGACTTTCCATACGGTAATATTAAATTTACCATGATGCTTCGTATATTAATTCTCTCGTGGTAATAACTTTAGGCATAGTATATATACTTAGAGGATCCAAAATCCGTAATAAAGTCCTCCATATTGAAAATAGAATGGAATATTAAGAGATCTCCTTGCTTGAAGTCCTTACTAGCTGGGAAACATTGTTCAATGCTCTTGCCCTCACCTCTCTCAACGAAATGGTTGTATTGTGCACGACCAAAATACATTATGGATTCCATTTGATGTCCGTTTCCTGTCCAGGTAAGTCATAGACTGAGGCTGCTCTCACTACTATTGTGTATACGGTCGACCGTCTTCCTACTATGTTATTGATAATTTGTCTCTCTTTTGATGTTGAACAAAAACAAAGCAAAGCAAACAATATAAACTAAATAGCTCACTTCAAATAGTAAAAGAGATTTTTTTTATTTGACTAAAGGACTGCCTATTTATAAACTTACAAATATAGCAAACTCAACTCATCATTATCTTCTATAGACGAGGATTAGTGCTAAGCAATAGGTAGCTAATTAGAAAGTGGATAAAGACTCAATAGCAAATAAATCAAATATATTAACTATACATAATACTCAATCAAATGAAAACTGATATTGATTTGTTCAATACTCCCCCTCAACATCAGCTTCTACTTTTTACGCCATGCCAAGCTAATGACAAAACCTTCAAAGTTGTTGCCACTCAAGCCTTTTGTGAATACATCTACAACTTGATCCCCTATCTTGACCAACCTAATTCCACTTCTTCTTCAAAACTTTTTCCCTAATAAAATGATAATGCACTTCCACATGCTTAGTCCTTGCATGAAACACCGGTTTTTTTGCTAAGCATATTACTGACTAATTGTCGCAAGATAACTGAATCACATACTCTACTGGTTGATGCAAATCCCTCAACAACTACATAAGCCAAGTGCTCCCTTGAGCTGCCATAGCTATTGCTGGTACTCCGCTTCTATTGTTGATAAAGAGACAGTTGGTTGCCTTTTGCTACACCAAGAAATTGCTCTAGACTCAAGCATAAACATATACCCAGTAGTAAAATGTCGAGTATCATGATCGCCTGCATAGTTAGCACCACAATAGCCAACTAGCTTGCAATCTCCATCTTTCTTGTACATAATGCCATGCCCAGTGTTTCCTTAATATATCTCAAAATCCTTTGAACTACTTCTAAATGAAACTTCGTAGGATTTGCATGTACCGACTCATCACACCAATTGCATAAGAAATGTTGGGTCTTGTTAATGTTAGGTAGATCAAACTACCCACCAATTGTCGATACACCGTCGCATCTTCCAAGTCTTTCCTTTATGAGCATACATCTTGGCAATTAGCTCCATTGGTGTCAATATCGATTTGCAATTGAATATTCCAAACTTCTTCAACAAGTCTCTAAATACTTCTATTAACGGAGCAAGATTCCATCTTCACTACAATCAATCTCCAAACTAAGGAAGTGATTAAGTTGTCCAAGCTCTTTCATTAGGAAGTGAATTGACAAATTCTCTTTTGTTTGGAGAATTTCTTCATCAAAATCTCTTATAAGAATCAGATCATCGACATACACTAGCACAATAGCTAGTTTGCTTCCAATAGCTTTGACAAACAAACTAGAATCTGTCGGTGCTACCAAATAACCATGATGAATAAGAAATTTGGTAATCTTACTATACCAAGCCCTTGGTGTTTGTTTTAATCCATAAAGCGCCTTTCGAAGCTTACACACATACTCTAGATGTTCTTAACTCTAAAGCCCATGTTGACACATGTAGACTCCGAATCAATTCTCCTACAAAATGCATTCTCCACATCCATTTGCTAAAGTTCAATCCTTGCTAGCTACAAGTGCAAGTAAGACCGAACAGTTGTAAGCTTTGCCACTAGACTAAATTCATCATATCTAGTCTTACACTTGAGAAAACCCAGCTACCAAGCAAACTTGTGTCTCTCGATTATCCATCTATGTGACGCTTTACCTTATAAACCCATTGCAAGAAATAAGTTTAACATCTTTGGCTTTCCTAATCCTCCTCATTCTTTAATCCACTTTAGATTTTGAGACGCTTCCTCATATGTCTCTGGCTCTTTCTCTTCTACTTCTTCTATAATGGCGACATTAGCATACTTGGGATTTGGCTTTCCAGTTCTTATTGAACTTATAAGCGGAGTTAGTGCTAGCACTCCACTAGACTCACCTTCTTTCATTGGTTGTTGATACATACTAGTTTGGTAAGGATTTTGAGTCATGTGTTCCTCAACATTACCTTCATCAACTACACCTTCAGCTTCATCTAGAATCAGTTGGATTTGAAAAGATTCCAACTCCTCCTTAAAAACATTCGAGTTTGGTAGTACTTCCTTATCTGAGGACCACCATGAAGAAGCTTCATCAAGCACCACATTTTGGGATGTGTAACACTTCCCAATTACTGGATCACAGCACTGCCATCCTTTCCTTTTACTATTGTATTCTATAAAGATACACTTAAGAGCCTTCTTGTCCATCTTGCTACATAAATGATCAGGTACAAATACATAGCATAAACAATCAAAAACTTTGAAATAACTTATAGTAAGCTCTATGCTCTATAGCTTCTCAAAGGTTGAAAGGAAACTTAACCTTTATTGAAGAAGCCTATTGATCACAAATGCAACTGTCCTCATTGTTTTTGCCCAAAATTGTCCAAGAACATTTTTAACATGAAGCATACTTCAACATACTTTAGCCAAGTGCCTATTCTTCCTTTTTGCTACGCCATCTTGTTGCAGTGTGTTAAGACATGTGAACTAATGGCATATCCTACACTCGAAAGAAATTTGAAAACTCATCTAAGGTGAATTCCCCTCCATTGTCGGTGTATAGACAACGAATCTTTCCATCAACCTCTACTTTTGCTTCCTTCTTGAACTCTCTAAACTTTGAAATAGTCTCAAATTTTTCCTTCATAAAGTAAACCCGCACATACCTTGAGAAGTTGTCAATGAAGGTCACCATGTACTTAAACCCACCAACAGAAGCTTGCTTAATTGGCCCAAACACATCAAAGTGTATTAACTCTAATGGTTCCTTTGCTTTAAATTTAAACTCTTCAAATGGCAACCAGTGCACAGTTCCTTATTAATAGCCTGCACACACAGTGTTTGTTCTCACTTCAATTTAAGGAAGTCCCTTTAGCATTGACTTCTTCATCATCGGATCTACCTTATAATAGCTAACATGACTTAGCCGCATATGGCATAAATCAGCAATCTTGTTCCTCCTTGTCTTCTCTACATATGATGTCTCTGCTGACAACAGAAAGACTGACTCTAACCTTTGTTCCTTCATCACTAGCTCTTCTATAATTTTAAGATCACCATATACCTTCACATCTTACGGACCAAACAAGACAAATGGCTAAAAGATGTTAATTGTGCTACTGAGAGAAGATTCTTTTTCATACTTGGGACATCATAGACATTTTGAAGTGACATCTTATCATCACTAGATTAAGGAGAGATAATTGTACTACTGACGTGAGCTATCAATAACTTCAAGTTGTTTGCTGTCACTACCACACGACTTCCCTTGTAATATGACAAATTTTGCAACTTTTCCACGTCACCAATCATGTGATTGGAGCAACCTAAGTCAACAATCCAATCTTTTTCATAATTGATTCGATCGAATGTTATAGTTATAAAGCAAGGTCCTCTTCTTCTATAGCAAAGAATACCTCAACATCCCACTCCTCCTCAACCTTAAAAGTAACAGCATTACTCTCCACGACCTTTTTCTTCGACTTACAATCTCTCACCATATGTCCCTTCTTCTTGCAGTTAAAGCATTGCCCTTCAAACTTTTTTGCCTTGACTTCGACTCTTTAAGCCTCCCCCTCTACGAGTGCTTCCTTCACCTTAATGACCTCCTGTCTTGTCATCATTCTTTTTAGATCCACCGATACCATGTTGCTTGGAATGCCATCTGCCTTTATTAGCATAGAGTGCTTCCTCATGACCCTTTAGTGAAGCTCCTCCCAATTGCTTAGCTAAGGCTTCTTGACTAGCTAGCAAGTTCTCAAATTCTACAAGCGATAGCCGGTTGAGTTTGCCATCCTTGTATGGCAATAATGAAGCCTCTATATTCAGGCCTTAAACCATGGATGATAATCCACTTCATCCTTGCCTCTCCAATCGGGGCCTATGGATCTAACTCTAAAATTTCTCGACATAGCATCTTCACTTTATGGAAATATTATGCAACCATCACGTCGCATCGTGCTATTAAGAGTAATTCACTCTCTAAGAGTTGGAGCCTCGTGTCATTCTTCTTCGAAAATGGCTTGGAAAATGTATCCCAAGCTTGCTTTGGGGTTGTGGCATCTCGAATGTGCTCTAGTGCATCCTCTTCAATTGTCATCTTTAAGGCAAACATTGCCTTGCCCGCTTTAATCTTCCACTTCTGCAGCGTGCCATTTGCATTTTCGGCTTCTAGTTATGTCACCTCTCTACCGTTGACAACCTCCCACAAGTCTTGGCCTTGCATGTATGATCATGCAAGTTAAACATGCATTATAGTTGTTGTTGTTGAGCCTTTTCATTCCACTGATAACTTGTTAGTTCATCATGATATCGACAAAGAAACTCAAACAAAACTATAAATATGATCTCCTAAAGATTATCTTAGCTCTTATACCAAAGTGTTGAACAAAAGCAAAGCAAAACAGACAATATAGACTGAATAGCTCACTTCAAATAATAGAAGAGATTTTTTATTTGACTAAAGGACTGCCTATTTATAGGCTTACAAATGTAACAAACTCAACTCATCATTATCTTCTATATACGAGGATTAGTGCTAAGAAATAGGCAACTAATTAAAAAGTAGATAAAGACTCAATAACAAATAAATAAAATATATTAATGTAAACATCCATTTTTTACCCTAATAATTAATAATGGTCAATTTTCAATTTTTCATTTTTTATAATTTTCTTCTAATTTAGCAAAAATAGGAAAAATATTCAAAAAATAAAATAAATAGGGAAAATATATCAATTTTGGAAAATAATTGTAGAAATAATAAGAAAAGGAGTTAAATAATTTTTACAAATTTTCAGAATTTCAAAATAATATGAAAATAATAAAAATTGCATTGCATATATGTAAATTGCGTAAATAAAAAAAAAAAAAAACTGAGAAGTGGGCTAGCCTAACTGGTCCGTTCGAGATCGTTGCTAATAAAGAAAAATTCGAATTTTAGTCGTTTTAATGCGATTTTTACACGAAATCCACCAAATCTTTAACTGAAATAGAATAAACATCATCTTATTAGAATCAAATCACAACAAATCGAAGGATTTACGCAAATCGGATATGAGTTTTTCAACTGAAATCCGATTTGCCCCAATTGGAGGAAATTCGAGCTTATCTAACTCGATTTCTTGTGCCTATAAATAGAGCACGATGTGGGGAAGCCAAAGCATGGATCAAAAGTGAGAAAATGAGAGAAAATAAGAGAGATCGAAGCCTCGCCGGAGTTCTTCAAGCCGCGATCGCTGACTAAGCTTTAAACCGCCACTAGGAGGCATTTTTGGATAAATCCACCACCACCATTGGATTCCCCACCCTCAAAAAGTTAGGAAACAACCTCTTAACCTCTTCGAAAGTCGTCGGAACGCCACCACCGAGGGCCTTCAACAGTTGTGACCGATCCGACCCAACCCGCGCACAGTATCCAGACCCAAGTAAGTTGGATTTTTTTATTTTTATTATTTTTAATTTATTTATTACCATATTTTATTTATTTGTTATTTATTTATTTATTCATTTGTTAGTTATAAAAAAATAAATAATATTAGGAAAATGTTAGAATTTAGATTAGTGTTTTTTTTTAGGTTTAGGTTATGATGATAGAATAAATAACAAAAAAAAATATAAAAATCATAAACATAATAAAAATAATAAAAAAATAAAAAATATATTAGGAAAAATGATAGAATTTAGATTTTTATGTTTAGTTTAAAGTAGATAAAATAATAAAAATAAAAAAATTAATAAAAAATAAATAAATAAAATAAATAAAAGCAAATAATAAGAATATTGGAGGTAGGTTAATAATAGGGAAATAAAAAAGAATTTTTATCACTTAGAAAAATCATTTTCTTAAATAAATCCAAAATTGGTTTTTTCTTAAACTAATTTTTTCAAAAATAAAGTAATTAAGCTTAGGCTTAGATTTTTCCAAAAAAAATACTAAAATGATAAAAACGTAAACTAGAAGTAATTTTCATAATTAAAATTAACAAACCCACTAAAGTTTTCATGAAAAGCGAACTACGGCTTGTTTGATCCTGAATAGCAGGTACGTAGGCACCCATTTGGAGAAACTCTAAAAAGAATAAAAAAATTATTTTTTTTCTATTAGAATAAGTTATTCAAAAACATAAGAAAAATAAAGACAAAAAAAAATAACAATAAAAGACATTAGGATAATGTTTAGATTTCAAAAGAATAGGGTGGTAACTTTAAGGTTTTAATAGGTTAGCCTCCGAGTCTAGTGACTTTGGTTTTCCCTTTCCTTTTTTCACAAAAATGAAAAGAGGAGATCTCATTGACTAGTTATCCAAATTAGGATTAATCTGCTCAATTAGTCCTAATTCAATCTTTCCCAACTTCAGTTGAGTAGCGACTCCAAAATAAGACGAAATTTCTAATTCAAGTCGAAGACTTATATTAGACAAGCATAAGGTCTAGTATAAATTGGATTAGTAATGAAAATGAAAAATTAAAAATTAGACTCGACAAGATGGCAACTCCGCTGGAGAGTACTCCTCAGTAGGCTAGCCACCTGAACCTCCTGAAATCACCATTTTAAAAATGTCTTTTTGATTGTAATATTGTTGCTAACCTTTCAAGGGTTTAATGAAATTAGAGGGTAGATGTGTTTTTTTTTTTTTACCATTGAGTCTGCATGCGTGTAATCGTGTGATTAGATACGATCAAACCCAGGCCGTCTTAGGACCCTAAGATAGGGGGCCATTGTGTAGGTTTCAAGCGAAGTGATATGATCACTGTTCGAGACTGATTAGGCTACCCTACCTAATGCTTCGATATGGCCTGAGATCCATTTCTTTGAGAATGCGGGAGGCCTTGGGGACCTGTGAGAACCCACCTAGTTGCATACATGAAGTCATGGGCTGACAATTGATTAATGATGTAATACTTTTGTTCTGTTTCTGGAATTCAGATACATTTCCCTATAATAACATCATTTGTACTTTGTAAAAAAGTTTTTTGTAATTAGGGATTTTTATTGTAATAGATAGCTAGTTCTACAATCAACCGCTTTCTCCGCAAAGAGATCCAGGTTTGCAAACCTCTGGATCCAAAGTTAATGCTAGACCATTGGTTTACTCTGTACAACCCCGAAGAGCAGACCTTCATCCAACAAAAGATAGGGCGCATCCTTTCACTGATAAAGATGGAAATGAACTTACCTCTGATACGGGCTATCCTTCATCTATTGGAAGTAGAGCCCACAACTTTCTTCATTGGGCCACATGAGATCACTCCTACTCTAGAAGAGTACACCCAACTTCTACAGGCCCCATTACTAACCAGTGAGGTGTATGTACCAGATCTTGAGGCTGGGCCAGCCGGTATTTTCAGTAGACTTCTGGATATTCGTAAGACAGCAATCAACCAGGCCTTGGCAAACCACAACGGATATTGTATACGGATGGATGAGTTAGAAGCCTGGTTCATAGCTCGAGAAGATGATGGGGATAGGAAAGACCTGTTATGCGGGGACCCTAAGAGCTACAAGCAAAGAAGGGTAAGTGCTTTCATCCTGACAGCCTTTGCTAGCATACTCTTCCCCACCGGAACCTTTTATGTCTACTACCGAGTCGTAGAACTGGTGGCCCAATTCTTGGAAGGGAAATCTTATATCCCGGCTCTACTGGCTGAATAGATCCGAAACTTGAACTTTGTCAAGAAGAAGGGCCACGGGATCCTCCGATCAAACATCAACCTCATCCTGATCTGGTTTGTAAGCCACCTCAAATGTTTTGGTTTGAACCTGGTCTGGAAATCTTTAGCCCAACAAATAGACCTTGTGGACTCATGCATAAAAAAGATAAAACTGCCCGACGACCTTATTTGCTATAGTTGGGGTAGAAGTGCTCAAGAGTTTCAGTGCCAACGACATCCTGTGGACAGCTAGATGGAGTTGCTGCAACAAAGTCATCCTAACCTATGGAAACCTTTAGGTCGTCCCTCTAATTGGTATCAACGGATGTATAGGTTATCATCCAAACTCGGTGGTCCTCCAATTCGAGACCATCGAAGACATAGTTTATCGATCATCACTGGAAGCAATCACGTTTGAATATCAAGACCTCAATTTGCTGGTAGCTGAAAAGTTTGCTAAGCTAGTAGAGGTCAAAGCCCTATGGGAAGCCCGAATCGAGAGCCCTAATGTAGACCTCGGAGAACTAGATGGCGAAGCAGGTAAGCACCGAGCCACCAGGGATTTCATGATCCACCAACTATATTAGATAGGAGAGAGGGCATATCGAGTCCCAGATATCACCTAACCTAAACTGGACAGGGTAGACCCAAAGTTGAGAACCTATTTGGAACAAGTTAAGGCTCGGATGGAGGTATACTTCGAAGCTGCAAACTACAAAAAGGATAGTTGGAAGGGTAGATTCAAAGAGTCTGATCAAATGAACAAGGCCTTGAAAGCTCAGCTAGAGAAGACCCAAGCTAGAGTTAAAGAGCTGGAAGCTATCATCAGGGAAAAACCGACGCTTACGCAACAAAAGAAGAAGAAGACTAGGAAATAGATTAACATTATACTTTTACTTTTTCATTTTTCAAGTATCAAACTCCAAGTTTCCAATATTAATAAAAATAAAGTTTCAATATTATATCATTAATCAATTGTTAGCCCTTTTATTTTAGCATCTGTGTGATACATGCATCATATTTACATACATGCATTAAACTAAGAAAAATGCGTGCAAGGTATCAAAGATAGCTCACAAACAACCGAACCCTCTAAGTAGCCCAATCTGCACCCGCTCAAAGACCAAAATGGTAAACAGTGGCAATAACAGCGACAACCGCAACAACACCAGCACTGATACCGCCTCAGATCCTAGGATCGTATCCTTGAAATAAACAGTCCAGCAATTGGCTGCACAAGTCCACTTCTTGACTAAGAGTATTGGCCTCCTTTGCACCACCCAACCGACTTAGGAAGAACACTCAGGGGCCAGAAAAGGGAAAGCAATAGAAGATCAACTTCTAGAATATGAAGAGATTAATTCCCACCTCAACCCGGCATTCGAGTATGAACCAAGAGTCAACCTCAGTCCAACCTTGGATGACATAAAGAGGGAGATGGAGGATAGGCAAAAGGAGATGGAAAGGAAAATTTTTCAATAGCTGGCTGATAAGATGAAGACAATAGAGGGGCCCGACAGTTTTGAACAGGCAGGGATTACTAACTTACCAGTATATGGGGAGGAGGTGTACCCGTAGAAGTTCAAGGCCCTAGAATTTGAAAAATATGGTGGCACCGGATGCCCCAAGATGCATACAAGACTGTATGTATGAAAGATGAGCAAGTATGCCCAGTATAACCAGCTCATGATCCAGACCTTCTAAGACAGCCTTACAAGCCCTACCCTCGCCTAGCATGCATACCTAGACTTCAACCAAGTCAATACTTGGGAGAGACTTGCTCAAGCATTCTATGACCAATACAAATTCAATATCAAAGTTGCCCCTTTGGTAATCGACCTGGGAAGTCTTCGAAAGAGATACATTGAGTCTTTCAAGGAGTATGCTTAGCGCTAGATAGCTTAGGTTGCTAGGGTAGCGACCCAATTTCTGAAAAGGAGTTGGCATTCATCTTTGTCAACACTCTGGATAGGACTTACTTCTCACATCTGGTAGGCCAGACATCACCCAACTTTGCAGAAGTAGTGGCAGCGAGGTGTCGAATCAAGAATGCCATCACATCAAGGAGACTCCAAACAATAGACCCTCTCAGAGTCACATCATCACAAAGCCCTTAGGAGGTAATAAAGCCAAGGAGTCTACCGTCAACATGGTTAACTCTGGCAGAGTAAACAAGGTTGGGACCCACGTGACATTCTAAGCCACGAGTGCCCCAATCTAACAATCACCAATGAATCACACCCAGGCCACTAGAGTCTTAAGACAATTCACTCCGATCCCGATCCTGCTCAGCCAAGTCTTCGCTCGGCTATGAGCAGATAATTTAATCATCTTTGAGATCCCAAGTGACTGTTACAAACCCAGAAATTTTGACTCAAGCCTCAATTGTGATTATCATATGGGCCAAGAGGAACATTCCACAAACAGATGCTAGAGGCTCCAAAACAAGATTCAAGATCTGATTGACGCTGGAATAGTGCAATTGGACTTTATTAACATATCGGCACCCAATGTCAACACTAACCCGTTACCTAACCATAAGCCCACTGTTAATATGATCACATCCGAAGAGCTAGACTCTAAAGAGTCCCAAAAACAGCAAAAAGCAATTGTGTAGCGAGAAAGTCATTCACGCTAAGCCCCAAATGAAATCCCTAAGTCACAGATCAAGAAGAGATGGTTAGCTGGAGACCCAACGGTCGGTACCTTAGGCGAATCGCATGAGAGATTTGAGTATCTGGTAAATTACTCTTTTACACTAACCGAGTATAGGCCGCCTAGTAGATGGGGACCCAAATTTGAGAAAGAAGACAACCTACCAAAAGAGGGGGAGAAGTCCGTGAACATGATTAAATCGAACCAAAAGCCGATAGTCATAAAGTGCTACAAGGGACAATCTACTGAGGTTCAAATTCTAAAAAAGAAGTATGTATTCAATGTCCCAATACCCGCAGAGAGGTATAACGTAGCACCATTTGACTATCGGGCTCTCGATCAAGAAACACCCTCTATCATAGGAGGAATCACCCGTTCTGGGAGAATTTATGATCCAAAATACAAGATCTCAACTAAAGAGCCCAACAATGAGGTAGGAAAAGAGGAAGAAGAGGGGCTTCTCTGCATTTACAAAGATGGTCAAGGCAAGTGAATATAAGATCATGGAACAACTGAACAAAGTTCCAACCTAGATATCACTTATGGGCCTCCTCATAACCTTTGAGTCTCATAGGGAAGCACTCTTCAAAGTGCTCAAACAGATCAAGGTACCAAAGGGCATCGCAATAGACAAATTGAGCCATGTGGCATATTTGATCTTCACCATATACCAGATATCTTTCTCTCCCGAAGAGCTAGGGGAAGATGGAGACCAACATACAAAACCGCTATTCATAGTGGTAAAATGCCATGACATAATCGTCTCCAGAGTACTCATTAACAATGGATCTTCTCTCAACGTGTGCCCTTTGGCTACCCTCGACCTATTGGGAATCGATCCAAGCAACATCAAGCCAAGCTCAATGGTGGTTAGGGCCTTCGATAGGTCGAAGAGAGAAATAGTAGGGGAAATAAACTTGCTAGTGGAGATTAGTCTACAGATATTCCACATCTCCTTCCAAGTCCTCAACATTCCAAGGTCTTTTAATCTGCTATTGGGAAGGCCATGGATATACACTGCCGGAGCCATACCCTCAAGCCTCCATCAAAAGGTTAAGTTCATAGCGAATGGACAGATCATCACCGTGCTGGGAGAGCTAGATTATGCCATCTATAAAGAGACCGCCATACCCTACATTGGGGAAGACGGTTCTGAAGACTTTGGTCTCTAAATATTTAATGAGGTGAATGTGGTGACTAGCAAGGAGGGCCACCAGTTTAAGGAGGGACAACAAGGGACGTTTGGACTAGGGTACATTCCTACAGCCCAAGAAGAGGCACAAGCAAGAGGTATCAAAGGAAAAAGGAAAGAGCAGCTGAGTGACACCCCAATGCATTTTCCACCCCTCCAACAATCATTCAAGCAAGCAACTACCATTCAAGACCCAAGGATAAGCGAAACTGACGTCAGCGATGAAGGCTCGACCTCTTGCATGTCCAAGCAGCATCTAGCTCTTAACAATTAGTTCTGTTATCCTATTGATAGCGATAGGTCAACTTAAGGATAGGGAACAATTATTAAACAAATTTCTATTATGGTTTTTTTTTTTTTTTTCGGATTCAATAAATTGCAATTCATTTTTTTCTTATATATACGTACTCTCATTTCACTTTACCCACAGATTCCCTACTGTTGAACGTCTAGGACATTTCGCGCAGGTAAGTAATGAAAACACTGATATCATTTTCAGCACTGTTGAGTCAGTCGTTGGAGGCGATGTCTTTGACCACGAAATAATACAAGAAAATTAGCAAAAACATGAACAAAGTGGGATTTCAATTGACGAGCCAGTGGAGACAATAAATCTAAGAAGCACTAAAAAACCTAAAAACCTTAAGATTGGGGCCAATTTGAGTGCCGAGCAAAAGCACGAGATAGTTGAGCTATTAACTGAATATGCAGATGTATTCGCCTGGTCATATGGCGACATGCCAGGATTAGATCAGTCAATAGTAGTTCATGAGCTTCCCACAAGAGAATACATCAAACCTAAAAAGCAGAAATTGAGAAGATTTAGGCCTGACATCTTACTAAAGATTAAAGAGGAAGTAAAAAAACTACTAGAAGTGGGGTTCATTGAAGTGTCTGACTATCTAGAATGGGTAGAAAATATAGTCCCCATTCTAAAAAAGAATGGAAAAGTGCGTATATGTGTAGACTTCTGAGACTTAAACTAAGCTACGCTAAAAGACAACTTCCCTCTACCCCACATCGATGTCCTAATAGATAACACTGTAGGAAACCATCTCTTTTCATTTATGGACGGTTTCTCAGGATATAATCAAATAAAAATGGCTGAAGAAGATAAAACTAAGGCAACCTTCATCACAACATGGGGAACTTTCTATTACAAGGTCATGCCCTTTGGTTTGAAAAACGTCGGGGCAACGTATTAGAAAGCCATGGTTGTGATACTTCATGACATGATGCATCGAGAAGTCGAAGTATACATCAACAATATGATAGCTAAGTCTAGGGAAGAAAAAAGCCATGAAGTTATTCTGAGAAAGTTGTTCAAGTGATTGAGAAAGTTTCAGCTCAAGTTAAATCCAGAAAAGTGCACTTTTAGGGTCACAACAAGCAAGTCGTTAGGGTTTATCATAAGCCGAGAAGGCATTAAAATTGACCCTGACAAAGTAAAGGCCATATTGGAACTGCCATCTCCACGTACTATTAAAGAGGTGAGAGGTTTACTGGGAAGGTTGAATTATATAACCCGTTTCATCTCACAACTCACAGATAAATGTTGTGCATTATTCCATCTACTAAAAAAGAATGCCACAATAGAATGGGACGATGAATGTGAAGAAGCATTCAAAACGATCAAAGACCATCTCACGAATCCTCCAGTCTTAATAGTTCCAAAACAAGGGAAACCCCTATTCTTATACCTCACGATACTCCCTGAATCCATGGGATGCGTGCTAGGATAGAAAGATGAAGAGGGGAGAGATTGTTCCATATATTATCTAAGCAAGAAATTCATAGACAAGGAACAGAGGTATTCAGAAATAGAGAGGACTTGTTGTGCTCTAATTTGGGTCATGCACTGATTGAGACAATACACTCTTTACTATCCCATTGAGTTACTAACAAAACATGATCCTTTGAAATACTTAGCAGAGAAGCCTATTTTGTTAGGGAGAATCTCTAAATGGCAAATGCTCTTATCAGAATTTGATATCACATACATAAATCAAAATTCGATAAAAAGGCAATCTTTAGCCGACCAATTGGCAGAACACCCAGTTAAGGGAGATCCCCAAGAATCACAAGTCCAATTCCCTGATGAAAATATATTAACAGTGGAAGGTGCATCAGTAGAAGACTACGGGACAGAATAAAGCCCTAAATGGAAAATGTTCTTTAACGGAGCTACTAATGTATTTGGTTGTGGGATTAGGGTAGTGTTGATATCACCAAAAGGAACACAATTCCCTTCAGCAACAAGACTCACATTTCCATATACTAATAATATCGCGGAATATGAGGCATGCATACTCGGCCTTAAAATGGCTTGCCACATGGAAATCCGTGAATTAGAAGTGTACGGAGATTCTTCACTCATCATATTACAGACAAGAGGGAAATGTAAGACTAAAGACCCTAAATTGGCGCCATACCATCAATATTTGATAGAGTTAATCGATGAATTCAAAGCAATCACCTTCACATACATCCCGAGAACTCAGAATTAGTTTGTAGATGCACTTGCCACACTAGCATCTATAATTCAGATAACAGGGGGAGTCGAAGTCCAACCATTGAAAATAGAAATCGAAAATCGGCCCGCCTACTGTTTGGTAATTGAAAAAGCACAAGATGATGAGCCTTGGTATTATGACATCAAAACTTTTCTCTAAGAAAGCAAATACCCTAAAATGGCTAGCAAAAATGACCAAAGAATACTTAGAAGGTTAGCAAGTCATTTCTTATTAAATGGGCCTGTGCTTTATAAAAAATCGCCTGATACCACATTGTTAAGATGTGTGGATAAAAATGAAGCATGTGAACCAATGAAAGAAGTGCATGAAGTAGTATGTGAACCTTACATGAACGGCTACATGTTAGCCCCAAAAATCATGAGATTGGGCTACTATTGGCTAACCATGGAATCAAATTGTATCAAATATGTCAAGCACTGTTACTTATGTCAAGTTTATGCAAACCGAATAAATGCCCCGCCTAAAGAGCTTCATTCGTTGTTTGCACCATGGCCTTTCTTTATGTGGGGAATCAACATCATCGGCCCAATCACTCCAACAGTGTCCAACGGCTACTGATTTATACTAGTAGCCATTGATTACTTCACCAAGTGAGTAAAAGCTTCATCATATGCCAGTGTCACAAAGGGAGTAATGGTTTGATTCTTGAAGAGGGACATGATAGCTCGATATAGAGTTCCTGAGTCATTGTCACCACAACGGTACCAACCTCAACAACAAGTCAATGATGGACTTGTGTCGATTGTTCCAAATAAACCATAGAAATTCAACTACCTACCGACCTCAGATAAATAGGGCAGTGGAAGCAACCAACAAGAATATCAAAAGAATCATCGAAAAAATGGCAATCACTTACAAAGATTGGCACGAGATGCTGCCATTCACCTTCATGGCTTACAGAACCTCAATTCCAACATCTACTGGGGTTACTCCATATTCACCGGTATATGGTATTGAGGCAGTCTTACCAATTGAAGTCGAAAAACCATCCTTTAGAATTCTATCAGAAGCACAATTAAATGACTCAAACTGGGTAAAGAAGAGGCTTGATCAGTAGAATTTGATCGACGAAAAAAGACTCACTGCGTTATGTCATGGCCAGTGTTACCAACAAAGAATGGCCCGAGCATTCAACAAGAAAATGAGACCTTGATGTTTCAAGGAAGGAGATCTAGTGCTAAAGAAAGTTCTCCAGAATGCTCAAGATTTTAGGGGGAAGTTTACCCTAAACTATGAGGGCCCATATGTTGTAAAGAAGGTATTATCGGGAGGTTCTTTGATATTAACTCAAATGGATGGTCCGGAATTAAGAGACCCCATTAATACAGATGCTGTTAAGATGTACTATCCTTAGGCAAGGAAATTGAAATTTTGCCAATGTTTATGAATGCCAATACTCAGTACAAATTTCAATGAGTCTAGTTTTCATTTCTTTTACAAGAAAAGTTAATGTCTCTGAATGATCGATAGCTCTAACCAATTCTCATTAAAACAAACATTCTTAAACACATTACCCATCACTTCACCAATGAATAATAAACATTGAAATGATAATGAATCTCAATAAATTTTGTGACATAATTCTACCTACTTTTGAGCATTAAACCCAGTACATTAATAGGATAATACTACAACCACAAGAGCCATGCGTATAAGGAAAGAAGCACATCAAGAGCCTTAACCTTGTTTTCAAGTTAGAGCAAGTAAAGGAGAAGCAAGCTAGCATGAAGGTTCGGTTGTTTGGTTGCTATTTGTGATAAATTAGTAAGCATCTTAGAATAAATAACCATCATTCACATATTATAAGGCATCTCTCATCAAATCATTTGACTCGTTGTTAAAAGCATAGGTTAATCAGCCTACAATGAGGCACTTTCTTAAACATCCCCTCTCAGGGTTAGCCCATAGGGGCACCTTTCATGACATTTCTTTTCCAAGGTTGCAAGTTTGAGAAGAAGCTTCCCACCATAGGTTAGTTAGCCCACAATGGGGCACTTTCCTAAACATCCTCTCTTAGGGTTAGCCCATAGGGGCACCTTTCGAGACATTTCTTCCCACCATAGGTTAGTCGGGCCATAATGGGGCACTTTTCTAAACATCCCCTCTCAAGGTCAGCCTATAGGGGCATCTTTCAAGACATTTCTTCCCGCTATAGGTTAGTCAGCCCATAGAGGGGCACTTTCCTAAACACCCTTTCTTAAGGTTAGCTCATAGTAGCACCTTTCGAGATACCTATTTTTCAAGGTTGCAAGTCTAAGAATGTGCTTCCCGCTATCGATTAGTTAGCTCATAAGAGCACTTTTCGAATTTATCGATTAGTTAGCTCATAGAAGCACTTTTCAAATCTATTTATTAGTTAGCTCATAGGAGCACTTTTCAAATTTGTTGATTAGGCAGCTTGTAGGAGCACTTTTCAGATTTGTTGATTAGTCAACTCATATGAGCACTTTTCAGATTTGTCAATTAGTTAGTTCATAGGAGTGCTTTTCGAATCTATTGATTAGTTAGCTCATAGGAGCACTTTTCAAATTCGTCGATTAGTTTGCTCATGGGAGCACTTTCAAATCTATTGATTAGTTAGCTCATAGGAGCACTTTTCGAATTTGTTAATAACCAATTAGTCAGCTCATAAGAGCACTCTTCGAAGACATTTCTCCCCAAAACAGTCGCTAATCTAGCTAAATACTTTTGTTGACAGGTAGCCAGCTCATAAGAGCGTTTCCTGATACAGTCTTCTCTTTAAGGTTACTAGTCTGATAGGACGCTCCCTATTATCAGCTATTTCGCTCGCAATAACACACTCCTAAACAATCCTTGAGATGTTTCCTATCATCGATTAGTCAGCCCATAGAGCACTTTTCGGGAGGATACATTACTTCATATTGTGAGGTTGTTAAGACCATTCCCTAAGCAATACCAATCATCACCAAGCACTCGTGGGATTGTTAGCTCATGGAGCATTTTTCTACTAAAGACCAAATTCCATATAACTAGCTAAATCATGGCGTTATCCATTCAGTCAAGAGGCCAAAAATGGCATCTTTCTTGTCTTTGTAGTTATGTTTTCCAAACTTCACTATAAAGAGGGGTAGCTATAAACACCTCATTTTTTATCCTAATAATTAATAATGGTCAATTTTCAATTTTTTTCATTTTTTACAATTTTTCTTCTAATTTAGCAAAAATAGGAAAAATATTCAAAAAATAAAATAAATAGGGAAAATATATCAATTTTGGAAAATAATTACAGAAATAATAAGAAAAGGAGTTAAATAATTTTTACAAATTTTTAGAATTTCAAAATAATATAAAAATAATAAAAATTGCATTACTTATATGTAAATTGCGTAAATAAAAAAAAAAAACTGAGAAGTGGGCTAGCCCAGCTGGTTTGAGCCATGACTTAAAGGCGCGTGATGGTGGGCTCGGTCGAAGGTTCGAAAATTAAAGGAGGCATTTCTGCGATTTACCCAATTTTTATTTTTGCTTGGGGCACGTGTCAGCTTGTGATTGAACGGAGGGAACGCACATGTTGGGTGCGTAATCGTCTTCAACCTCCATCCGAGATTGTTGTTGACGAAGAAAAATTCGAATTTTGGTCGTTTTGATGCGATTTTTACACAAAATCCACCAAATCTTTAACTGAAATAGGATAAACATCATCCCATTAGAATCAAATCACAACAAATCGAAGGATTTACACAAATCAGAGATGGGTTTTTCAATCGAAATCCAATTTTCCCCAATTAGAGGAAATCTGAGCTTATCCAGCTCAATTTCTTGTGCCTATAAATAGAGCATGATGTGGGGAAGCCAAAGCATGGATTAAAAGTGAGAAAAGGAGAGAAAATAAGAGAGATCGAAGCCTCGCCGGAGTTCTTCAAGCCACGACCACTGACCAAGCTTCGAACCGCCACTAGGAGGCGCTTTTAGATAAATCCACCACCACCATTGGATTCCTCACCTTCGAAAAGCTAGGAAATAACCTCTTAACTTCTTCGAAAGTCGCCGGAACGCCACCACCGAGGGCCTCTAGCCGCCGTGATCGATCCGACCTGATTGATCCAACCTAACTCGTGCACTGTATCCGGACTTAGGTAAGTCGAATTTTTCGATTTTTTATTATTTATTATTTATTTATTTATCGTATTTTATTTATTTTTTATATATTTATTTATTCATTTGTTAGTTATAAAAATAAATAAATAATATTAGGAAAATGTTAGAATTTAGATTAGTGTTTTTTTTTAAGGCTTAGTTTAAGATAGAATAAATAACAAAAAAAATTATAAAAATCATAAACATAATAAAAATAATAAAATAATAATAAAAAATATATATATTAGGAAAAATGATAGAATTTAGATTTTTATGTTTAGTTTAGGGTAGATAAAATAATAAAAATAAAAAATTAATTAATTAAATAAAAACAAATAATAAGAATATTAGAGGTATGTTAATAATAGAGAAATAAAAAATAATTTTTATCACTTAAAAAAATCATTTTCTTAAATAAATCTAAAATTGGTTTTTCCTTAAACTAATTTTTTCAAAAATAAAGTAATCAAGCTTAAGCTTAGATTTTTTCCAAAAAAAAATACTGAAATGATAAAAATGTAAAGCAAAAGTAATTTTCATAATTAAAATTAATAAACCCACTAAAGTTTTCATGAAAAGCGAACTATGGCTTGTTTGATCATGAATAGCAGGTACGTAGGCACCCATTTGGGGCAACTCTAAAAAGAATAAAAAATTATTTTTTTTCTATTAGAATAAGTTATTAAAAAACATAACGAAAATAAAGACAAAAAAATAAATAACAATAAAAGACATCAGGATAAGGTTTAGATTTCAAAAGAATAAGGTGGTAACTTTAAGGTTTTAATAGGTTAGCCTCCGAGTCTAGTGACTTTGGTTTTCCCTTTCCTCTTTCACAAAAATGAAAAGAAGAGATCTCATTAACTAGTTGTCCAAATTAGGATTAATCTGCTCAATTAGCCCTAATTCAATCTTTCCCAACTTCAGTTGGGTGGCGACTCCAAAATAAGACGAAATTTCCAGTTCAAGTCGATGACTTATATTAGATGAGCATAGGGTCTAGTATAAATCAGATTAGGAATAAAAATAAAAAATCAAAAATTAGACTCGACAATTAACTATGCATAATACTCAGTCAAATGAAAATTGATGTTGATTTGTTCAATATTGAACACCTTCATGGAACACTTTTAGATTAGTCAGTCTTTAAATCATCTAATTGTGCATGTATTGTTCACTTATTAGTTATCACCATTATGAGCACTTAAAACTAGAATCAAATGCAAATGTGTATCGTTTCCTTAAAGTTATGGAATTGAACATGAAGGATCAAGCTTCAAATTATTTGTGCATCTTCCCACATGGCACTTTTTAGAAGAAAAAAAAAAAAACCTTGTTTTCCTCCATATCTAGATTTCACCGAATCATATTTTTTCCTATTTATGATTTCATTAAACTGTGTCGCTTTTTCGAAAAATATCATTGTTTCCTCCTTATCTAGATTAATTTACCCTTTAGCAAATGGCATATTGTTTAAAGCAGGTTCATAAAACTAAAATCCATTTAGATGGTTTAGTACAACACCATGGGGTTAGCTTGGTGGCAAAGGGATATATTTAAGAATATGGTATTAGTTATAAGGATACTTTTTCTTTTTTCTTAATTCTAGGATAAGTTCTATCAGAAGTATCCTGGTCGTTGCAGCTTTTAGGAATAGGAAATGACAACATTGTAATATAAATGTTTGAAAATGCCTTCTTCAATGAAATAGCCTAACTTGGAGTTGGCTATTCCTTTGAAAATATTCTCTGCCTAGTTGAGATCTTCCTCTCCTCAGCCGAGAGCCTCCTCTCCTCATCGAGAGCTTCACTCCGTCAAAGGGGTTTTCCTATGACCTTGCTTGTTTCCCTCTAAACTTCTTCCTTACTTTGTTTTCAAACCTTCTCATCCAAATTTCTCATCTTTTACAGTGCCTTCTTTAGCACTAACCTTAATCCTAGTTTTTCAATCTTTATTCCAACATACTAAATAACCCCATACAGGTAAAATCCCCATGTAGAGTGTACCAAACTGTGCTCATTACCTTATCAGATGGCAATTTTCACCACACCCAACGAATAAAGTCACAAAGTTCTTTCAAATTAGGCAAACCTTAAATAAGGAAAAACCCTAGATCAAAGACTCAAACCACACTAATTCACTAATGATCATCAATCTATATCCCCATTGAGCCCTTTCTCCAAAAATTGCAAATATTAGCTTTCACTCAACTGTAATGATCATGTTCTAAGTTAAGGTACACAAGATTGAAGGCAACTACTTCAATTCTCAATGGTGCATAGGTTTTTCCCTAAAACGATAAGTTCCCCTTTTCTGTGTGTAGTAGTGTTACTTTAAATGTTCTTGTCAATCTTGAAATACTTTGTTCTATCTCTTGCTTAGGCACATATAGGCAACTTACCTAGGCTCTTTTTAAATTGAATTAATAGTATTGTTATATGTTCATTGTAGGCTTTGAGTTCTAGTAGTGCTCTATCCTTGTGTAAATCTACTTAGCTTAGGTGTCTTAAAGTAAACTCTATTCTTATACTTATTAAGCATATTGTTCTTATTGAAATAGGTTAGGCTTCATCATGACCTACACATTCATCACAGTGGCAATGTTAGAAACCCTGTGGTAATGAAGCTTGATACTCAATCTATTGGAAACTCTATCCCTTCAGGGTTAAAGTCAAGGTAGATTGGAACCAACCATTTATTATAGGCACTTAGGTGAGTAAAAATAAGATGGAAAGGTCTCATGCCAGCTTTTAATATGAGAAGTTATATGATCTATGCTTTAAATGTGGGAAATTTTTTCATTCCACAATAAGCTATTGCAAAGAGGAAGGTAGTTTGAAATTCAGGTCTTGGTTAAGAGCAATTGTAGTACAATTCGTGTATGATAATGATGACTCACCAAGTAATGTTTCACCGAATCAATCTTCATCTATGCAAGCTGCCTCAAGTGAATCTAGCCTTACTATTCCCATTATGAAAAATAAAGGTAAGGGTAGGATCAATTTAGATGAAAGCTCACAACCATCCTAATAGGTTCCTCTCTATCTATATGTACTTTATATTCCACCTTTCAGAAGAAACCTATCTCCTCCATTTAGAAACTCATCACTGAACCTACCTTCAGCCATGCTTGCATCCCTTTGCTAACCCTAGACCATATAGGACACTTCAACACATACACCAAATAACCAACCCATCCAAGCATTAGAAGAACAAGAAGAAGTCAATAGTCCTATCTAGAAAAACCACACAAATACCCAATCAAACCTCACAACATAACCAACCAAACCTAACCTTGACCTAACATCTCCACAAACTAACTAGACTCCACATTTCCATTCAATATATCATTGAGTTCCTAGCCTCACCACCCTTTCCCTAAAATAGCAACTACCAATTAAATCACCATCCCCATCTTACCTTATCTACCTTGCAATCATTAGTAATAAAAAAGGTTGTTGATGAGAGTTTAACAAGGCTTCCAAAAATGTTGAAATTTATAGAGTTAACATTGACAATATAGCAAGCACAAAACAAAGCCTTTAGTAGAAAAGGAAGGAAACCCAAAAGAATATCAACAAAATCTAGGAAACTCAATTCCCCTACTCCTTAAAAGGATTTTCATTTAAATGATTTGGTCAATATCCCAATTAGTTTTGTTAAAGTTTTAAAAGATAGCTATGGTGGTTAGCTAGAATCGGCCACACAAGAGCCATGATCTTCATTAGTTGGAATTGTTAGGGAGTGGAGGCCTGCCTGACAGGTCAACATCCTTGGGACCTCATTCAATGGCACAATCCGAGTATAGTGTTTCTTATGGAAACTAAGAATCATTCAAGTAAGCTCTCACATATTCAAAGAAGTATGAGACATGGGAATGAGTTCTATGTTCCCAGATAGGAGTTTTTAAGGGTTTAGCTTTATGGTGGTCAAACAACATTAGGATTGAGATTTAAGATCCTAATAAAAATCATATACGGTCTTCGATGTACATGGCTGATGGTTCTCTTTTCTCCCTCATCTCCAAGATTTATCTAGATATAGAGATTTGATTGCACCTATGGCAAGAGCTAGAAACGATAGGGAAAATAATTTAGAACCATGGCTCCACATAGGGATTCCAATGATATTATGTTTGACCATGAAAAGGAGGGAGGAAATCCTAAATGCACAAGGGTTATGTAGAGTTTCAACAATATGGTTATGAATGCTAATCTAAACAACTTAAGATTTCAAGGACCAAAATTTACATGGTTAAATAGTAGGAAAGAAGGAACTATGATGGAATGAATTAGTAGAGCTCTATGATCAAATAAGTGGGTGAGAAAATACCCCAAAACTCCAGTGTTCTATAATGAAATGGTGGGGTCCGGCCATCTAGCTCTAGTTGTTGATACTTGCTTAATAGGAAGGAAAGGAAGGAAGCAATTTAAGTTCAAGAACATGTAGATCATCTCAGAGGGATGTGGTAACACAATCTCAACAACATGGCAACATCACCCACCAAATAGCCACCATTTTCCTTAAGCTTTAAGCTAAAGAGATGTAAAGAATTGCTTTCAGAATAAGTAACAAAGAGTTAAAGAATAATAAAGTAGAGATTAGAAGATTGCAAACAGTTTTGGCAGATTTATAGAAATAAGGCATGGCATGGATAAAGTGAAAAAAAAGGTCAATCATTGAGAAGCTTGAATCATTGTGGAGAAGAGATGAGTTGTACTAGTAATAGAGATCCATGGTAAGCTAGTGGAAAGAAGGAGACAAGAATACCAAAATTTTCCACCAATCTACTTTGATGAGAAGGCAAAGGAATAAGATTCTCAGGATTAAAGATGAAAATGATAGATGGCTAGATGATGAGGAAGCAATTTCTAATACCTTTCATAATTTTTATGCTCAATTGTTCAAGTTAGAGGGAAGAAGAAATTAGAGAAGTGTAATTGATTCACTCCCCACAAGTGTGAGCAATGAAAAGAATCATAAGTTGAGTTGCCCAATCATACTAGAGGAAGTCAAGATAACCACCTTCTAGTTAAGAGCTCTCAAAGCACTAGGCCCTAACAACTCTCTAAGGGTTTTCTATCAATGCTACTAAAACATTGTGGGGAACTCTGTGATGGAGACTGTCCTATCTTTTTACAACATAGATACCTTTTCTCCTTTCCTAAATTTGTCTAACATTGTTCTTATTCCTAAAATCCCATCCCCAGAAGAAGTGAACCACTTCAAACCCATAAGTCTTTACAATTTTACATATAAGGTCATCTCTAAAGTCATTGTAAATAGATTGAAATCCTGTCTAAATGATATCATCTCAGATGCTCAATGTGCTTCCATTGACGGTAGAGTGATCTATGATAATATAATTGTTTCCCATGAAGTTTACCATTTCCTAAGAACTAAACAAACTAGTAACGAAACATTCTGTGCCCTTAAATTAGACTTGAGCAAAGTATACGATAAGATTGAGTGGGACTTTTTGAAGGCTACTCTAGTTCGTTTAGGTTTTTGTAAGACATGGGTAAGATGGGTAATGGCTTGTGTTACTTCGATCTCTTATAGAATTTTGGTAAATGGAAAAATAGTTGGCCATGTGAACCCCTCTAGAAGACTTAGGTAGGGAGACCCCTTATGACCATACTTGCTCATTCTTGTTGTTGATGTACTTTTATGAAACATTGAAAAAGTTGTAACAAATAACCAATTGAGCAATATGAACATTAGGAGAGCATGCCTACCCTTTCACACTTAATTTTTGCTAATGATTCACTTTTCTTTTTAGAAGCTACTATACCAAATGTGCAGGTGTTGAAGGAAATCCTCTAAGGTACCGTTTGGTTACTAGTATTGGACAGAACAAGGAGTACTGGACAGTACTAAAGAAGAAGAAGGACTGGATAAAAAATATTTTTGTGCCACGTTTGGTTTGTTCAATACTGGACAAGGATTTTTGTGCTGTCCAGTGTTTGGATTGCAAAGTACTTGACTGAACATAGTAAATTTGACAGTTTTGCCCTTTTTAATTACTGGAGAAGGCTTTTGTGCTGTCCAGTATTTGAAATTGCAAAGTACTGGACTGGACAGAGTAAAATTGACAATTTTTCTCTTTTTATTTATATCATAGTTATTTATATATATTTGATATTATTATAAGAAAAAATGATTTAAAGGTTTAATATATAATATTAAATATTATAGGGAAAAGAATTATGTTATATTTAATGAAATAATACATTATTTATGATTTTGAATATGTCACTAAAGACATGAAACACTTTTACACTGAAACATCCACATATCCATTAACCACTTTAAACAAGTCATTGAAGGACCTGAAAATTACAAAATACATCCAAAAATTAGATCGATTAGATTAGAACATCAATCACTTTTATATTTCATAAGGACAAGGCATAAATGACATAGATAAGATAATAATCATACGCTTCAATAGTCAAAGTAGTTTCTATGATTATGACCTACCAACTACATCTGATAGAAAACCTGCCAACTCTGTTGCAGAAGATACATGAGGTTACAACTTCTACAAAATATGAAAACTAGTTTAACCATACAAGGTATTAAACCAAGGTAGAGAGGTTCGATAATACAAAGCCAATGAAAGAAGTCTCAATTATATAAATACTACAAACATGTTTTACATCAACCAATAATTCGCCTAACAAATGCTAGGCGTTGTTCTCCCTAGAGCCTCAAAAAAAACTTCTCATACTGTGGATTTGTCGCCATTTGCATAAGAACATCCAACTCTTCATTTTCCGACAATCCTAACGTTTTCAACTCTACAACAATATCGTCCCTAGGAGGATTAGCAATTTTTCCTGCAAGTAAAGCAAAATCACTCTTAACATCACTAATGCTCTTTTGAAACGTAGATATAAATTCTGCAGCATATTCTGCCATTGGACGCTTGCAAGTCAGTCACACAGATGGATCACGTGAGGCATAGCTAGAGGCTTCAGTAGACTGTGGCATTTGTTTTAACTCCATGTCTTCATCAAAAGTATCTTCACCCTCATTTTGCAAGTCATGTATCACATCTGCTGGTGTCTCAGCCCTTTTGCCATTTGCTCTATCCTTTCCAAATATCCCTTGAAGTTTTTTAAACTCTTTAAATTCCTTGTTGGCATAATTAGCAACCTTCGGATGTTTCCACAAAACAATAGAAATAGTTATTATTAACAACAAAGAATTAACGTTTAAAAAATGAGCTTATTTCAAAATAAACATAATGTTGATTTTACCTCTATGTATTCAGCAAGGACTGCATCACTATCAACAATAACACATTTTTTTGGCATCATCCCACCCAAAACCACTAGTATTTATCATGTCAACAACCTCTACCAGTTTCATTGACCACCTCTTCATTTTGTTAACAATTTTCTTAACATTGAGATTGATTTTTCTCCTTTGTATCCTTCAACGACTAACTCCTCTAGCACCATCAATAACATATCTTCCTCAACTTAGCTCCAAGAACGTCTAATTTTTTTATCTCTACTATCCATGACTATAAACAAATCCATAGTATAAGGCAAAAACCAAACAAATAAAATGTAATTCATGCATACAAACAGTGGATAGAATATTTCAGTTTACATTATAACATAAAATTGAAAATTTGACAACCAAATGATTTCAATAATATAAAATTAATGAAAAATCAATACTGACACTGATCCAAGATACATAATCAAAGAAATTACAACAATTAGTGACATTCTAGTTCTTATGACGGGTCATCCATTCATTGTACATCTCTTGTGCTAAGGTATTCCTCATCTCAGTCCATGCCCCAGTAGGTTCTACTGTTTCAATTGCATCAATTCCATTTTCTCCAATTGGAACTTCATCCCCTTCAATTACAGCGTGCTCCAATAAGTCCAGTGGCATGTACATTTGAATGAAGTTGTGTAATAGACAACAAGCTAGAATCATTCGACATTGTATTTTGATGGGATAAAATGATGGACTCCTTAGAATACCCTATCGTTTCTTCAAAATTCCAAAACATCTCTCTACAACATTTCTTACCCTTGCATGTCTATAGTTAAATAATTCCTCACGATTTTGAGGCCTACATTGACTTGTAGCCCACTCTTAAATGTGATAACGCCTCCCTCTAAAAGGGGAAAGGAATCCTGGTGCATTAGAATATCCACCATCCACTAGATAATATAAACCTACAACGAAATGTAACCACATAAATTTACATGAAAAATTTCAACTGGATAAATAAAATGAAAACAATTTTCTTTTTTAAAATGCTTACCAGGTGCAACTCTCAATCCATTAGATCGAATGACTGCATCACGTAATACTCTAGAATCTGATGCAAACCCTTCCCAACCAACCAATATGTAGATAAATTTCATGTCACGATCACATACACCCATGACATTCGTTGCAAGATGCCCTTTCCTTGTTCGATACCTAGGTCTATCTGCAACTGGTGTCATAACTGCAATATATGTATCATCTAATGCTCCAAGGAAACCCTAATATGTTCCCAAAGAAACAGAAATAAATTTGTATTGTAATATAAGTAATCATGACCATCGTTGATTAACTGAAGGTACCGAAAAGATTTTTTGTATTACCTTAAACCATTTCCACCATTCTTCAATGCAATCTTCTGGTATTGGGTTGGGTTTTGCAAGATATCTTGTAACCTTAACACAGCAGCTAACACTTGATGGCAATTTCTACTAACAGTCTCACCTGATCTACGAAATCTGACTTGAATACTCCTATTTTTTGTATGATGTGCAAGGATGTTTAGAAAAATTGCAACTTGTTCTTCAACCGTTGCTCTTCCATTACAATCCATTCCCCCTCATACCCTAATGAGTTCACAAAGATGTGCAAAACTATTCCTACACATCCTTAACTCCCATAAACAATTTGTATCACTCCCATTAATGAGTGAATCAATCACTTCTCGACATGTTTCATATCTAGCTATTGCTCGCTCATTCAATACACCCCTCTCTACTCTCCTATTCAAAACAAAGTTTATATAATAGAAACTAGCTGCCGCCATTGTAAGCATATTGATATAGACTCTCCATCCAAGAAGACAAATAAAAAAAAATCCATGATCTATATGAAATATCAAAGGAAAGACCCATAAGTGTAACGTTGGGGATCCAAAGATCATTTTCATAATACAAAGAAAACATCATATGCTACATAATCTAAATTCAATTAGGGTAGGAAAAACGTATAGCATCATAATTTATCATAAAGAGAGAAGTCGGGCATATATTGAGTAGCCTCATTGGATAATCTAGGATTTTCAATTCTTCTAAAATTGAGAATTCTAAAATTGCATATATTTGCACACCTTCGCTAAAATTGAAACTTTCTTCCCTGAGCATACAACAATGCACCTGATTGTTGTAGTAGCCCACAACGGCATGATACTTTTAAAAGTAAACCCCTGTATCTCTAATACTACTTGATCCATTGACATCTGTCTCCGCTTGACTCCTATACTCGTGTTTAGAGAAACTTTGTTCAAATTTGTGCCTTTGCCCAATAGCATACTTACCACCAAATTTGAATTTAAAGGTTTCAAATAAACATCACAAGAAATTGTAAGAGATCCAAACACAGATGAATGTGTTGCACCAGCATCAAAGAGCATATATATGTATTATGTAACAAACACAAAAAGCATGTTTGTAATTCTGTCAACATTTACCTGATCTTTCTAGTGCATGGGAAACACGCTGGCATGAGTTCTAGGTTGTTGCCTCCATCGGTCAGTTTCACTACTGCTACTGGTGCTAGCTGCTGATCCTATTCTACCTTGCAATCCATCGTTCTATGCCCACGATGCTTATAGATAAAGTAGAAAGCTTTATGCTGCAATCAATTGGACTAACGCAAGTATTTCGAATAGTTTCAATTCTTCTATGCTGCAATCGAGGAATTAGAATTCTCAATTGGATTGAAACTAGATTTTAGACCACCAAGGACATGTATTGGGATGTAACAGAAGCCTCCACCGTCTCGCATTATGAACCACTTATTAAGTACTGGAGAAAGATGTTAGCTATAAATATGCACTGATTCATGTGCAGCAGAATATGGACATAGATATGCGGGAAACGTATCCTCAACTTTGTAAACATTAAAAAAAAAAAGGGTAAATTGCCTTGTGATTTAATTTAAGGAAGAAAGGCAGCTAGATCTGGCAAGCAACATCATTAGATGGCTTTGTCACCGATTCCTTTCAACTAGCACCCTAGAAAGGAAAGTGACAGAAGAAAAACCAAAGGCAGTAAGTTCGAGCACAGATATGTCCTGATCCAAAGCTAGAAACAAGCTCAACACTATTAACTCCTCCTGACTTAATATTTGGTTTTTGGTTAGTTTTGATGGATTTGAAGGCACTTGACTATAATTTATACCAATAACTTGCTCTAAGATAATAGTTTTCTTTCTCCTCCTCGCATATTTCACTAAATAATTATTACTTCTTGGCTTAGGTCCAATACTGGGTAGCCCAGCTTCTAGAGCAGCACATAAATTTGTTAAACTCTCCTTGCGACTGTCTTAACCCACACACTTTATGATCATGTGATGCACAGGCCTCAGCAAAAGCATCATTTTCCTCAGGATTTTTCAATCTAATAGCTCCAACAATTTTGATGATTCGCTGGTTCCTCTAGATCTTTTTAGAAGACACACTCCTTCCTTAGATTCTCCTATACCATCTATTTATTTCAAACATGGCTTATTGCAAGGGGAAGAGGTCTCAGTATCAATTGGAGAACCAAGAAGAATATTGTGTTCGTCTCCAGAACATGGGGGAAATGGAAGGGGCCAATCAAGTCAATTAGCAAGGGCTACGGTAGCAGAAGTAGCAAAGGTTGGATGTAATGAAAAGGGATTAGGCAAAGTCTATTTCCAGCATCTTACCTTACTCGGTCATGAATGCATGAATGAAGAAAGTAAGGCATGCATGTGATAAAGCTTCCATAGCTTCTGCTGCCATTTGAGTGTAAACTCTAACATCAAACATTTCATCTCTTTCTCTACCTACATCATTTGATTTAGACAAGCCTACTAAGTCTTTTCCACCCCCATGGTTGAAATGCTTTTCTACAATTCTTTGATTGACCTCCCTGCCTTCCTTCCCTACAGATTCAAGATAAGCGTCATCCAACCACTCAAAAACTTCCATCTTTTCAATCAATTTCCCCAATTCAATGAGCTTAGCCACACTTCTAATTCCTTTTGCACTCGAGTACAAGGCACCTTCTATTTGACCACCTTCACACCATCACTGTCTACAAACAGTGAGTTACTATTTCGTGAAACAAATTGCTCCACAAAGTCAAGGGCATATGCTTGAGATGCATCTCCTAGTTCATCAATGTCCTTCTTCACACACTGTGTTATAATTCTAGGATTCATGTTTATAGGGTCATCATTTGATTATAGATTTATAACAGCTACGAGGAACATTAACCTAAACCCTAAATCAAAATCCATTAACCTAAAACCTATCCCTTAAGCAACCTAAATAACCAGCTAAACCCCCCCTAAGCAAGAAGCATGCGAGGAACATACGACAAGCGACAGAGAAGGACCAGCGACAACCAGACGGAAAAATCCAACAAGCATGCGACGAACATTGTAAAGGAAGCAAGGATTTGAGAAGAGATGGAAGCATACAAACCTGATGGTGGAACTTGAAGTTGATACCACGACGAGCGATAGAGAAGGACCAGCGCTGATGAGCTATCGTTGTTCCTCCTCTGAAGCAGTTGCGCGATGAGACCTAAGGAAAAAATTGCAGAACAAAGAAGGAAGGGAAAGTGACTGAACAAAGTAACATGAGATCATTGAGGGTCAAATTGGGAATTTTGCAAAAATAGGGTTGTAGTCTAGTGCCGAATTTTTTGTATCGAATTATACACGGTACAAATATATCTGATTTAGTCCAGTACCATATTCGTGTTTAGTCCAGAACTTGTTTCAAGGATGGCAGCCAAACGGAGGACAAAAAATTTTGTCCAATCCAGTGCCGGATTCCAATGCCAACCAAACGCTACCTAAGAGTATTATGAAGCATCTAGACAAAAAATCAACTTCCAAAAGTCAACCTTATATTTTTTTAGTAAGAACACTTGTACATAGCAAGTGAAAGAGATTGGAGAAGCCTTAAATGTCTTAGTGACTACTAACCCTGGTAAGTAGCTTGATCTTCCCACTATTTCGGGTAGAAAAAAAATAGAAGCACTATAATTTGTCAAAGATAAAATTGAGGCAAATATCAAAAATTGGAATAGGAGCCTTTTGTCTAATGCATAAAGGGAAATTCTTATCAAAGTAGTAGCTAGCGCAAGCCCCAATTACTTTATAGAGTAATTACAAGCCCCATTTCCCTATGAAATGGGGTAAAGAGGTCAGCATAATGATTGCACAATATTGGTGGGGGCAAACAAAGGATGAGAAGAAGATTCACTGGCTGAGATGGGACAAAATCTCTCTACTTTAGTCAAAAGAAGGTTTAAGATTCAAGGATTTAAATGATTTCAACTCAACTTTGTAGATAAAGCTTACTTAGAGGATCCAGACAGATCCTAGTGCCTTTTAGGTAAGAATGCTTAAAGGCATCTATATCCTTAACAAATCTTTTTTGCAGGAATCAAAAGGTGCTAGAGATTCATGGGGATAGGCAAGTATACTCCATGGTAGAGATTATCTACTTAAAGGAGCCATGTGGTAGGTTGGTGATGGGGCAACTATCAAAGTGGCTACAAATAGATGGATTCTAAAGTTAAGAGGAAACTTACCTTCATTTAAACCTAAAATAGAGAATAGAGGAATGCTGGTAATAGATTTGATAGATAAAGAAACTCAATCATGGAAGCACAATAAACTCTGATGGTGGAAACATGCAAAGCTATACAAGAAATCCCTCTCCCATTTAGAAATTACATCAACGAATTTATTTAGCCATATGAAAGAAATGGTATGTATAGTGTAAGGTCAGCCCATATAAGGAGTAGTGCAAGCTAAGCTAATATGGGAGCATCTTCCTCATATCAAGTTGAAAAGGCAATTTGAAATCAAGTATGGCAAAGTCCTTCATTACCCATAGTCAAACATTTTATTTGGAGAGCTCTACACAATGCAGTAGCCACCAAAAGTAGTCTCATGAGAAGACTGTGGCAAGTGATAATAGATGCAATTTTTGTGCAGGAGAAGAAACAGTAGAGCATGCATTGTTTTGTTATCCATGCACATTGCCTATACGGTTCGTAGTTGTGGGCATTTACATTGATGCAAGTCAAGTAACCACTTTGAATAGGTGGTTTAGTTCAATATTGATTGGTGTAAGATAATGAAAAAAAGAAGAAGCTAGAATTTTTTTTCCAAGTTATCCATTATGATGTAGGGTATCTAGAAATCAAAATGTAATGTGCATTTCAATTTAAAATTACCAAATGTAGACCATACAATTATATCCTACAAGAAAACCTTGGGTGAGTTATCATGCATTTCAAATGACAACAAACAATGAGCTATTCACGTGGTTGGTCTAGTAGCTTCAAGTCACTCACCAACATCCTCTACATAGCAACAAGCAGCAACTTTTAGTAAGCCAATTTCTTCTAGCTAAAACTAGGTAGGAAACTAGTGCATGAATAGCATTGAGCAAAGAAATAGCAACCACCAATCAACTTCCCTTACCGAAGAGCTGCATGAAGTTGTGCTCAAATTGATGTATAGAAACATGCAAGCTTCGACTGGATTGTCCTTGCGCCATATCCAGTAACATGTAGCTCAAACAAAATGAAATTGTCCCATGAGTGAGTTCACTAAGCTAAACGTAGATGGAGCTTTCAACCCTATATCTAGAGAAGCTATGGTTAGGTTTATAGCTAGAGATCGTCAAGGCTCTTTGTGCAAGGTGGTGCAATAACGATAAAGGCTAATAAGGTAGATTCCAAGGAATGTAGAGTTATCTATGAAGCGGTAAAATACGCCCATTTGAGAGGTTAGAACCTAGTTGTGATTAGATTGCACTGCTATATATGAGGCCTTGATAGACCTCATAAAGGCATCTTAGAAATTTTGGCTTGTCCTTCAAGATCTGATCAAGTTAGTACTAAGAATCGATTCTATTGAATTCAATTTTGTTATAAGGGAAGCTAATAGAGTAACTGATTGGCTCGCAATCGGAACTCGACAAAACTTATGTCCCACAAATTGGTTATATGATTGTCTAGAAGATTTAAACCATATTATCATGTGTGATGGGTGTCATGAATGTAACTTTGATCACTATAAAGGGATATCTAGTGTAACAGCCTCTTTCTATATTTAATCCTAATATCTCTTTCATCCAAAAAGAAAAATGATGACCTTAATGAGGATGCTTGTATGCATCCTCCACTTCATTGGGATCGTCATTCTGATAAATACTATCAGCTAAAATAAGCTTCATATAATTTGAAACAAGATCCATGGGATTAGTTCTTTAAAAGGTACTTGCTTAGGTTTCACTTATAGGCTATCATACTCCTTGTGGAATTGTTCTACTGCTTTATATGTGGATGAGATGATCATTATTGGTGATGATGCAACTTGTTGAATCTAATCTATAACTTTACTTGAATAATAAGTTTGAAATGAAGGATATTCACTCTTTTTTTTTAACTTTCTATATCATGAGCTAAAACCGAGGTGCAATTGCTCCACCGCATACTCTTGCTATGGTATAAGCTTGCAAGACTCAAAAATAAAATTTAAATTCATGTCTTTCTTCCATAATCTCTCAAGTATAAATTTGTTCATACAACTCATTAATTGTATAAAAAACTTAACACATCAATAATTTAAGAAAAACTTTAGAATATAAATTCTATTCTCCACTATAATTTCTATTTCTATATTTAACTTGCTACATCTTGAACTATTGCCCTACTCCTAGCAAAGATTCAATATGAACTTCTAAAATTCCTTTGTATTTGAAATTGTAAATCCCAAATAAGTTATGAAACCTAATATGGAGATACAATGCACACCTATAAATGCCATATCGAACATGTTTAAACAAAAAAAAAAAAAACTAATGCAACATACATATCAATTACTAGATAAAAATACTTATGAAACTTTCAACTACCATGTAAAAATGCCTCATAAAAACACATTATAAAAAATTCATCGATCAACAATTTCATGTCACAACAAACATATTATACAGAACATTTATGTAACATTTTTAAGCCTACACGTACAACCAACAAACAAGTGATACTAGCATACTTAAACTCCATTTAAACTCTTGATAAGATTGTGAACATGTTCTTATTTCATAACATAAAATTAATTAAATAACTATAGATCATAGATTGAATCCTTTAGGTTCTTTTCTAAGTTTCTTATCAATTTTATTTCAAGGAAAACCAGCTTAGAGGTTAAATAAGGATTCTTACAGGTTACTTGATTGCAATTGCCCCTATGATTGTCACAATTCGTGACTTCAATGCAAACATGGAGGGATCAACTTAGGCTTAATGTGTAGCAAGTGTCATCTGTATAGTAGTTTGTTTTAAAAGTAAGAGTACTTTAAAGGCAGGTCTGGTCACCTATGAGTAAACTTGTCAAAAGCTAATATCACTCTCGTAATAATGGCTATGGTAAGCTGAAATCAGTTGAGAAAATTGGTCCCCTCAAACATAAAAGGGACCATAGCAAAACTAGTTATGGGAACTCTTGATGAAAGATAGGCTCTAAAAAGTCCTAAGTAAAAAACAAGAAGAAAAGGCTAACTTACTATCAAAAAAAAAAGTAAAATGTATAAAACAAAAGATAATCAAACATTGCATAGGAGCTGTAGAAGGGGAGAAGCTCACATTCTATGAAAAGTGGTATTAAACCTAAAGTTCCAACCACATCAAGCCAACTAAATTCTACTTAAGTAAATTCAATGTGTGGGTAGCCTTGTTGACAAAACGCTTATGTGGCGAAGCTCAAGAGAAAGAACAGCTACCAAGTAGAGGACATTGTTGCTAGATAAAGGCAACTATGTCATGAGTCAAGGCTTTGTAACAAGATCTGCCTAAATCAATATAAAAGAAACGAAAGGAAAAGGTACCACAGTAGGCCACCCTACCATTAGGGAACTTAACAAGAGGCGATCTCAAAGGATGTAGAGAGGGGCGAGGCCAAGAGGGGGAGTTGTGGAAGCTCAGGAGCCCATGTTAAGATGATCCTAGGGTGGAGTTTAATAATAGGTAAAGGAGGGTGGCAATTTGTTGGGAAGGAAAAACTATACTTCAGTAAGCTACCCTATTATTAGGTATCTTAAAGGATGAAGAGAGTAGATGAAGGTGAAAGAGGAATACCCATGAAAGCCTAAAGTCCTAGTCATAGATGATCTTAGATAGAGTTTGACAATAGGTGAAGAAGGTGACAATCTATTGGAAAAGGGTAGTAGTAAAAGAATAGCCTTGTGACAAGGGTGTCATGAATTTAAATGGAGGAGAATGACATGGTTCATGACTTCAATGCGGACATGGAGGGATCAAAGTAGACTTAATGTGTAGTGAGTGGCATCAACAGGATAATTTGTTCTAGGAGTAAAGGTACTCCGAAAGTGAGTTTAGCCACCCATGAACAAACTGATCAGAAGTTCATGACTTCAATGCGGACATGGAGGGATCAAAGTAGACTTAATGTGTAGTGAGTGGCATCAACAGGATAATTTGTTCTAGGAGTAAAGGTACTCCGAAAGTGAGTTTAGCCACCCATGAACAAACTGATCAGAAGTTGATATCATTGTCCTAATTTTAGCCATGGTAGACTAAATCTAGTAAAAAAGGTTGATCCCCTCAAGCATAAGAGGGACCATGGCAAAGCTAGTTGAGGGCACTTTCGATGAAGAATGGGCTCAAAAAAAGTCTTAGGTAATGAATAGGAAGAGAATGCTGGCGCATTATCCGAAAACAAGTAAAATGGATAAGACAAAGGATTGTTGAGCACCATATGGGAACTCTAGGAAGGAGAACCTCCCATCTTGTAACATGATCAATCGACCCAGCAACCAATTGACTCCTTCACCAAGTTTTTTCCCTAAACCCCTAGTTGACTGAGCTTAAGCCTTAAGTCAACCCAACCTAAAGCTAACTTAATTTCCTTAATTCTAAGTGTTTAAAATCCAAACTTTTACCCCAAATTCATTTTTGGGGTTGTGTTACTAGTCCAATTAATAAAATACACCTTATTATACCATAAGTTGTTGTTTAAGCCACCTCTATGATATAACTCCTTAATTACTCTATTAGGATTGTCTTCTTAACACAATACCATCTCAAAAACTTTAAGTTATATCTTGCTTAAAATCAAAATTCAATCATCTCAAAGGTAACCAATTAAGGGTTTACTTTGGAGTAGTTTGATCAATCTTAACATGTTCTTCATTAGTGATTCTCTTAGCCCCCTTTTTTATTTGTACCTTCAAATTGGCATTATAGTAATCAAAGATCTTATCAAAAACTTAAAATATCCTTAAACTCATTCCTTACCTTATTTAGTCTTTTCCTTAATCAATCACTTATACTCCACCCTTGCAACAACAATGGATTCATTTTAATATTGATTCTTAGACAACTAATAAACACAAAAGAGAAATATTTTGGTTTTACTATTTATTAACTTACCTTGTCAATAACTTAAGAATTGACAAATGCACCACACGTTGCCTAGAACCTAGGGGTAGTGTTAATTAGGGTTAAAGGGAAGGGGTGCCTGTGAGCTCTAAAACTTCTACAATTGATGAAGTCTACGATTAAGGAGTCTATTTATAGGATGAAGGTTCAAGGGAAAATTTCCTTCTTACTCTTAGGTTTAAATCATTTTCAAGGGTATTTCATTCTATGTATGGAAGTCTCTTTTGCTCCTAATATACAATGTTGGTTTGTATATTCATAATGATCCCGTGAGCACTTTAGATGCTCTCAAGATATGTTTTCTAATACTACTGTTCAACTACAATCTATCTATGCTTGATAAAATCTTTCTCAAGTCAAATATGCATTTGATCCACCTTCTTAAGTTGGTATTATAAGCAACAAATTTGCATCAATAATGCTATTAGAACCCAGTGGTCAATTCCCTCCATTAAATGTCATACATCCTACTTTCTATCAGGAATTTGTTGGTAGTTTGTTTCATCTAGCGATTACTTAACCTATTATTGTATATTTTGTTCAAATGGTGAACTAATTTATACATGCTCCATGAACTACTCCCTATGCTATTGTGCTTTGTATTTTGAGATATGTTAAGTCCCAACGACTCACCACCATTTTTCAAAGAGGAAGCCATCAACAACATTCAACTCAACAATTCTATCTCCATTCATGTAAAGCAAACCAAAAACTAGATTGGTTTAATGAAGTCATCTACCAAATGAAAACCTAAAGAGTTATCGAAGGATAAAAGCATAGTTTTAAGTGCACAATGAGCCTATTTTTTAACTTATGCCTATTATTGTCACTTTAATGACATAACACAATTTCATCAATGGGAAATTGGGTTGCAATGATGGTGTAGACAAACTTTCTACTCTGTGATATAGCTTGTCTTGTGAGACCTAAAAAACGTGTACCTAAGAGTAAATGCTAGCTAATTTATGGTAAAAGATTAATGCCCAATAGCTCAGTCTTTTTCTTTAAAGACCATAATCAAGGTTGTCAAACTTGTGATTCCATTTAGAATCACCAAAGAGTCTATAAAATCGGAATGTAAAATCGAAATATAGAAATATAAGTTTTACAACCTATAGAAACATAAGTTACTATAGTCGAAAAAATAAATTAGTACAAATAAATTAACATAATTTATTATGCTAATGCATAAAATTACAATATAAATAATAATACAAATGTGAAATGTATTATAATATAAATTATAATAATAAAATAAAAAGATAAAAAAATTTTAACTCCCTTTTCATCATTAAAAATAAAAACTATTGTCAACTCTCTCTTTATCATAACTATGATTGCTACCATCTTCCTTGTCAAAGCCAACATTATTATTGGTACAATCATCAATTATATTCTTATATTCGAATTCTAAGTCTTTTAAATAACCAATAATATTCATATCTTATGAAAGTTAAGTTGTATTTTTTAATCTTTAGTCTAATTGACTTTAATAGGTAGAATCGGTAAACTCGGTAAAAAATGTAAGATACTATTGATTTTATGTGTAAACTTATGATTTTACCATAAGTTTATATGAAAATGATTTTATGTTGGAGTTAACTCGAAAAAGTATCATAAAATCGTAAATTCATAAAATTGTGTAAGTAAAATCGTGATTTTAACAACTATAAGCACAATGACATAATGATCCAATTAACACCTGCTTGAAGTTGACCCCTTAAGCATTTCCACGTACAAAATTTAAAATTCAAAAGAAATATTGTGCTAGTAGAATTTCCTTTTTAATGCCAGGTTTTTTAGATGATCTTTGCCACTTGATTTTCTGGTCAGAGGATGTCACTAAGATGCACTATCCCTAACATAGCAAACATAAGGATTTGGCATTAAATCTGTAATGGTGGAACTTAGCTGCAATGTGCAATCTTTTTCTTTTTTCTATTATAAATATCACAATTAATACATGAATTTTTCTTGTTTTTGTAATTAATTATCTAAAGTTTAAAAGTATCAATTAAAGTTATTATGTCGTGTTTGGTATTTATGTATAAACAAGTTTATGTCTAAAAAACCTTAACATGTAACACAACTCATTTATTAATCTTATTTGAAAATCTAAATCTATAACTTGACCTATTTAACAAATGCATTACATGTCCAACCTTTTTTTGATAGACAAATCTAAAATAATTTTACCCATAGATATTATCATGTCTATTAAAATGATCACAACAAAAATCTATATAAAATTAAAGTCTAAAATAATAATATAATGAACTGTAAAATGAAAAATAAAAATCTTAAGTAAAGTGAGTCAAATATTAACATAATGAAATAAATAATTTATTTACTACATTACATCAATGCGTTAAAATTAAGTCATGGCCTAATTGAGTCTGGGTGCTAGTATTAAAATTAATAATATCCTTTATTAACTCTAAGAAAGATTGCATGTGCAATGAAAAAAGTTATCGATATGGGATATCAAAGATATTAATGATAATGATTCATCTTCCTCTTTATCTTTTTCTATTATTTTTATCTCATCAAATTTTAATGGATATATTAAAAGATCATCATATTCAAAATTCACATTTGAATGATATAAATTTGTATACTAATTAAAGGTAAGTTTATTTACATAACAAATGTTCAAATTTTTCAAACACTAAAAATTTTGTGAAATAAAATCTTGTGGTATAATTTTGTTAGAAAGAAATATACTTAACATTATGGAAAAGTTAAACCACAATGTAATATAGATATTAGAAATAGAATACATCTCAAGATAAAATTTGTCATTATATCAAAGAGGAAACCATAAATGAAACTCATAATATATAAAAATCAATCATTACAATTCATTCCCATATTTCTCTATAAGTTAAACAAATTCCCTATCATGAGCAAAACTATTAAAATCCTTAAATTTTCACTTAGAAACATTACTATAAGTATGAAACTAAAACAGAAATACAAAATAAGGTACCAAATTATCATTTATATAAGATTTATATTAACGTTAGGTTGGAATTAAGGTAGAACTTAAACTAAAGACACAAAAAAAAATAGTAACTTTAGTATTAAACAAGTTAGGCATGTCTATTAACAAGATACCCAAACTTAGACACATTTTTAAATGAGTTCGAACCATTTATTAACCCTGTTGAGTCTTTTTTTTTATACAAGTTTATTTATAATCATGTCATGTCATGTCTAGATTAACAAGTCGTGTACTAAATTGTCAACTCCAATATGAACTTTACTCATTTTTATAATTAAGTACATAAAGTCAATTAATTTTTGTAATTAACTACTTAATTTTCTATTTTTACAATTAAGTATCTAACCTAAGTTAGCTCAAGCACCGTAAATAACTTCAAAAAGTTTGTATATATTAAATTGATATTTTTAAATTTTAGATAATTAATTATTAAAATAGATAATGTTCATTATATTAATGTAATATTTATATTTTAAAAAAAAATGTGTAGTGTAATGATTATGCGAAAATTCTGTGTATGGATATTAAATAGGACTGGTCCCATCTTTCTTCAACCGGCGATTACCGCCCCATAATTTTGGAGGGTGGGGGAAGAGTTAAATATGAATATGGAGAGAGAGTGGAGAGAGAAAACTAAGTAGTATTCAAGTTGAATAAATCAATTTTGAATTTTTGTTTTTATTGTAATTATTGAAATAATTATTTTATTAAAATTGGCTGTTTATGTAGGGGGATTAAATTAAGAAGGGCCTTTGTTTCATCTTTAATACAAAGTATATGACCTATTTTGTTGTCGTTAAAATATAGAAAACACTGCAAAAATATGAAAACCATGTGCCATGTCTTTATAGTTTAACTTAGGAATGAACAAGACAAAAGGTACATAGGAAACAGAAAACTTCATGCATAGCTTCCGCATATGTTTTATTTGTGGAAAGTTTCGATATACTAAAAAGATCACCCTACCCAAGAAAAATAAATAAATAAATATTACACCTGAGAGGATGAATTACAAGTTACATACTAACTTTTAAGTTCCCTGGACATTGCTAAAATACGAATGCTTGACAAGGGGTTCAATGTTTGTACTTCATAAAACATAAAATTGACATCAAGCGAGCAGACATTTACGAATTGACATGCCTAATGAAGCTATTTAAATGATAAATAAAGACTGAAATTGAAAACACAATCTTTTAAAAATTGAATATAGATCAAGCCCCATAGAACTAGAATTTGGGACTACAATAATTATCGATAAAATGATGGTTGGAGAAGAGGAACATTTGAAAGCATGAGATTTGCCTCTTTAACATGGACAATCTTGTAAGAAGAGTTTGTCCATTGGAATATAGAAATTTCATTTGGTCTTTTTCATTTATTGTAAAATATTAATGATAACAAGCAAAGTCTATTTTTATAGGGATTTCTTCACTCTTTTATTTTGTCATATAAGTATCAATTTTCCCTTTAAAAAAAAAAAAGTATCAAATAGATGAGAAAAATGAATGAACCAGGCAAATTATAGCTACACGAACAAGTTCATTAGAATCCATGCTGAAGAAGTAAGGGATTGCATGCTCTCTTTCCATGTGGATCGACACATTGCATATACTAAATGTCAATGGAATTCTTTAGAATAATGGGTAAAATCAATAGCCATTATGAGCCGAATATGCATAGGAGGCAGGTCCTTGCCATTTTACGTGCCTCCACGTCCTGCTAGTGCTACATGCTTGGAATTGAATCTATGAAGACAACTGAATTCGAGATAAAAAGGCTTAAATGCAATAGAATATGGAATTGGAGGACATACATGCTGGGTAAAAAGATCGAGGATATAAAGCCATATTCATGTAAATAAAAATAAAAATAAAAAAATAATTCAATCGTATTGTAAAATCACTAGATCCACAACTCTTTAACAATTTATCCTATGATAGAACTTTCCAATGCTTTTTTACAATCTACTATATTACAATATGAACAATGTGGCATCTTAAACTAACTTTGGTAATGTTCGTATATTTAACTCACAAATTATTAATGTTAGGGTTTGTTCCTCAAATTCTTTTGTTTTTCATTGTTGCCCTTCACATCTATTTTTCTTTTTCTTTTTCTTTTTTTAATAAAAAGGGCCATAATTCTATTTCCCAAGTGCACTAGATTGTTTTATTTGCCAAATGCGCTCAACATCTGTCAATACTTTAATAAGCTTTATATATCCATCCTTTCCATCAAGAAAGAAATTGAGGTTATTCCTTTTTCATTATAATAATAGAGATTGAGTTTTATCTTTTCCATCAAGATAGGGATTGTATTGCACTCTCTGGGTTTTTACAGTGGAAGGTTTTTAGCTCCTCGTTATCTTGTGCGCCATCTTTAGATAATTTCTCTTACTTCTATTTAATTCCCAATTTTTTTATCTCATTTGCCCCCACATATGACTCTGTAAATCCATCATACACTGTTCATTGAATGGAATTTTGTTAAGATGTCTACATTTATAAGCCTCGACGTTGTGAAACTTGAGGGAAGGATCAATTTCTCACTTTAGCAAGTTCATATGAAGGTCAAGCTTACCCATAATGGTTGAAGAAAGCTTTGCTTGGTGAGACAAACCAACTAGAAACTATGTCTAATGGGCAATGAGATGAGTTGGATGAGAGGGCTTTTAGTAATCCACCTACACATGTCAAAGGTGGTGGTCTTGTCAAGGAATGGCTATACATGATCTATATAGGGTAAAAGTATGTTAAGATTTGAGAAATGGAGAAGCTCCCTTTATTCATCATTTGTTAGAGTTATATACAACTCAAGGCTATAGATAACTACAGATCTTTTCTAAATAATAAATTGTGATATTTGAATACATATACAGCTAAATAATTCAAAATCATAACCAAAATAGTTACACAAGATAAACACCAAAAGATAAACGATATCTTCAATACCCTCCCTCAAGTTGGAGCGTAAGGATTACGAATGCCTAACTTGTGAAAGAGAAATTCAAATTGCTCTCGTCCCAAAGCCTTTGTCAGGATGTCTGCCAATTGCTCAGTGCTGCGAACATAAATGGTTTCGATCAGTCCGGCCCGTATTTCATCATGCATGAAATGACAATCAACCTCAATATGTTTTATGCATTCGTGAAAAACATGATTTGCAGCGATATGCATTGCAGCTTGACTATCACAAAACACGGTAGCAGATTGATCATGATGCACACCTAAGCACAGCAACAATCCCTTAAGCCATTTCAATTCACAAACCGTGGCTGCCAAAGATCAATATTTTGCTTCAGCCGAAGAACGAGAAACAGTATGTTGTTTCTTGGTCTTCCAGGAAATTGGAGAGTTTCCAAGAAAGATAAAATACCCGGTAAGTGATCTTCGGGTTAAGGGACAACCTCCCCAATCTGAATCACAATAGGCTGTCAGCTCAAGATTGCACTCAGCTTTGAGAAGAATACCTTGTCCAGGACTACCTTTTAAGTATCAAACTATACACAACGCTGCATCCTAGTGTTGTTTCCTTGGTCGTTGCATAAACTGAGCCAAAATATGAACACCATACGATAATTCAGGTCGAGTGAAAGTTAAATAAATCAAGCGTCCTACCAGCCTCCGATATTGTTCAGGATCAGGCAGCAATTCACCTTTGGCGAGTGCGAGGTGGTGATTTTGCTCCACAGGAGATCTTGAGGGCTTAGCACCTAGTAACCCGGCTTCATTAATGATGTCTACGGCATATTTTCGCTGACACGGAAACATGCCTCCGTCATTTCTAGCTACTTCAATACCCAAAAACTACTTTAAAGGACCCAAATCCTTCATATGAAAACACCGATTCAAGTATGATTTGAACTCATCTATCAAGTGTGGTTTACTTCCAGCAATGATGAGATCATCCACATACACTAAGACGGCCAATTTCATTTTATCTCGTATCAAAGTAAATAAGGAATAATTTGAACGAGATTGACAAAAACCATATCATTTTAATACATCAGCCAATTTTACAAACCAACATCGTGGTGCTTGTCGTAAGTCGTAAAGAGACTTCTTCAAACGACACACTTTTTCGAGTTGATGAGTATGAAATCCAAGAGGCAATTTCATATAAAATTCTTCTGCCAAATCTCCATGAAGAAAGGCATTGTGGACATCCATTTGATGCAGTCCCCAACCGTTAGCCGCCGCTATAGAAAGAAATGTGCGCACCGTAACCATTTTTGCTACCGGGGCAAAGGTTTCATTGTAATCTATCCCTTCAACTTGATTATTTCCGAGAATCACCAAACACGCCTTGTATCGCTCAATTGTGCCATCAGAATTATACTTAATTTTGTATACCCACTTACTACCAATTGCTTTCTTCCCATGTGGTAAGTGAACTAGAGTCCATGTTCTATTCTGTTCAAGTGCATCAATCTCTTTTTACATAGCTTCTCTCCAATGTGCATCCTTGACTGCCTGATGAAAGAATTTCAGCTCCATGTTGGTTGTTATGGCTGCTAAGAAACCTTGATGACGTGGTGAGAAATTTGTGTAATTTACATATTGAGCTAAGTCATAGGACATACCTGAGGATGATGCTGGTTTTGTTGAACCTGCAGAGGGGCTATTACTATGACCAGCATAAGTCACATAATCCTTTAACCGTGTAGAAACTTGCTTAGAGCGAAGGCCACGACTAAAGGCCAACGAACCTTCTTCTACACTCTCCAATCTGAGCTCTGGTGATGCATCACCCTCCCTGACTTCAGTATTGCCATTTTGAACATCATTCAATTGCTCATGAGTTTCGTCAGCAAGTTCAGTGAGGGCCTTTTCCTCTGCCCCGATCAGATTAGTTGCTCCCTCATCAAAGCACACATTTATTTAAGAGTGCACTGAATTATCCTTGCTCACTTGAACACATGCATCTACATATGGAAACTCATCTTCATGGAAAACTACATCTCGAGACACAAAGTAGCGTCGTGTTTCTAAATCATATAATCTCTAACCTCTCTATCTAAATGGATAGCCTATGAAAATACATTTATGACTTCGACTGGCAAACTTATCCTTTTCATGATTCAAACTCCGTGCATAGCACAGACATCCGAATGTACAAATGTAGCAATAATCAGGTGGCTTACCATATAAAATTTCATAAGTTGATTTTCCTCCTAGTAGCGGAGAAGGAGTGCGATTGATTAAATTTCCAGCTGTTAACACACATTCCTCCCAAAAATCAATTGGCAAGTTAGCTTGAAATCGCAATGCTCGAGCCACGTTAAGTATATGTCGATGCTTCCTTTCCACTCACCCATTCTGTTGTGGTGTTCCCACACACGAAGTTTGATGTATTATCCCATTGCTTAAGAAATAACCTCTCAGGCTTATGAACTCACTTCCATTATCGCTTCTTACTATCTTAACGTTCTTATCAAATTGCCTACGAACTATAGCAACAAAATTTTGCAAGGTGCATCCTACTTCTGTTTTAGCAATCAGCAAATATATCCACACACATCTAGAAAAATCATCAACAATTGTGAGGAAGTAATTTGCATTACAAGAACTAGAGACTCTATAAGGTCCCCATAAGTCACAATGAATAAGTTTAAATAATTCACTAGCTCTACTATCACTAGAATAAAACATGTTTCTGGTTTGCTTTGCTTTGAAACAAGCATCGCAAGATTTATTTGAATCTAATTGAGTCTTATCTCCAAAAATTAAACCTACGATCTTTGAAGATGGATGCCCCATCCTTCTATGCCAAAGTTGAATAGAAGTCATCGTCCGAGACTGAAGTGCTTGAATTGGTGGCTCCTTCTTGAAATAAGATAGCCCCTTGCAACATTCACCCACTCCAATCACCATCCTCAAAATGCGGTCTTGTATTAAACAAAGCTTATCAATGAATAATACATTACATTTCGATTCATCAACTAATTGTGACATAGAGATTAAATTGCAATGTAATCCTGGAGCATGAAGAACATTATCTAGTTGGATGTTCTTCCCCATGCAAATCGACCCTTCTTGCAATGCTAGCACTTGTCCTCCATTAGGCAAGCCAATTGGACAGCCTAATATGTTTTTCAAGCTAGTTAAATAGCTTGAATTTCCTGTCATATGTTGCGTAGCTCTAGAATCAATTATCCAAACAGAATTTTCCTTACCAGTCATCTTCTCACTACTCCCTAATTTGCAAGTGTTCAACAAGCTCATGACTGCTGCCCATTGTTCATTCATCAACGTTCCAGGAGTTGCAAATTCCTTTGTCTCTGTGGTGGGCTCTTCAATCACTTGAGCAGCATTAACTCGAGCTCCACTCCATCCTCTTCCTGTCATCTTGCCACGACCTCTGCCTCCTGACTGTCTTCCTCGACCTCTACCAACTGTTTTAAGCCGATCACCCCACCAAAAAAGATAGCCGATAAGCTAAAAGCATCCCTTAGAGTCATGTCCTTCTCGATTGCAATGTGTGCAGACAACACTTTTATCTTTGATTCCTACACTGGTTTGAACCATAAAACTAGCAGCCTCATTATTAATCTCCTTTTCTTTGGAGATATTTCGAACCCTTTCCTCTTGGCATATTAATGAATACGCCTTACTTACATCGGGCAACGGTGTCGTGCTCAAAATGTTTGTCCTTACTGTGTTGTATGCATTATCTAACCCCATCAGAAATCGATGAAGTTTTTCCTCTTCTCATTTTTTAGTTATTTCAGTTGCGATGTTGCACTTGCAACCCCCACATTTGCAGGCAGATATCACATCATAATTTGCCAGCTCTTCCCATAATTGTTTCAATTTTGCATAATAACTCATGAGTGACGTTCCTTGCTGTTTGTAATTTGCAGGTTCCGCCTTCAGCTGCTATACTTGTGCACCATCAGTCATAGAGAAACAGTCTTTAATGTCTTCCCATAAGTCCTTTGCAATCTCCATGTGCATTAAAGTAGATCACACTGTTGGCTCGATTGTATTCATTATCCATGATACAAGCATGGAATTCACAGTCCACCAATCTTCTATCTCATCTGAATCTTCGTTAAGCTGATTCATAGTTCCATCGAGGAAACCAAATTTCTTCTTGGCTCTCAGAGCAGTTCGAATTGCTCTAGACCACTCATCATAATTGTCCTCTTTCAATTGCACCTAGGTTATTATATTTCCAGGATTATCATTCGCATACAAAGTATATGGTGACAATGATTTCTTTTCTTTTCCTGCCATATCGTGTTTGTATTAATTTTTTTTTTTTTTGGGTTAATAGAGTTTTGATGGCTCTGATACCATGATAAGATTTGAGAAATGGAGAAGCTCCCTTTATTCATCATTTGTCAGAGTTATATACAATTCAAGGCTATAGATAGTTGCAGATATTTTCTAAATAACATTTGAATACATATACAGCTAGATAATTCTAAATCATAACCAAAACAGTCACACAAGATAAACAACAAAAGATAAACGATATCTCCAATAAAGTATCCCCATTCAATCTCATCTTGATGGGTTCAATTTCACTATTGTAGATATGAAAAATATTGACGTTAAAATCAAAGATGAGGATAAAAATGTTTTGTTGGTTGTCTCATTAGCCTCTATGATCAGGGTCGATTTCTTACACCAAGCTTGAAAAGATTTTTGCATGGAGCTTTACTGCAAAGACTCATTGTTTTTTAGTATTTTGGAGTTTTGGCAATTTTTATTAGTTTATAAATTATTTTATCATTTAGTAATATTTCATTAGCAATTACAAGCTTTTAACTAATATTAAAAGCAATAGGTATTTAATAGTATTAGCGAGTATTGATATAGACATATTTTTATTTTATTATATCTATACTTCTAAGTATAGCCATTCTTTTTAACGATGATGATAATTTTTCGTTAGAAAATGAAGCATAGCATGATTTAGATATAGAATAAGAATGTCATTTATTCCCAGTTTACATGTACAATCTCCTATTCAGAGGTACGTGCCTAGCACCAGATAACTTAATATGGCTACCATCTAAATCTTGCATGACACGAACGTCCACAATATAGTGACCCTCGACTGTATAAATGAACCACATAAAATGGGTGCTGATATGCATCATTTTCATAATACTAAATTATGTGTTATATTTTTAATGTTTAAAAATGTGGTTGACACCAATAAAAGATAACAGTTAAGCAGCTTTGCATCCGGATCCAATGAGCATAGACAGCAAATGATAGCCATTGCACTTGAAAGAGATTGTGCAACGACGCTGTAGAGTGGAGAGCATCGATCAATCATACCACATGAACCCTAGGTGGTGGCTGCTGAGGTTATCTGGCTGTCACCTACCCCTAACTTTGTGTGGCCGAAATAACGATTTAAACTACCACATGGGTTATTCATTCCATTGTCAATAATAATAACAATAATAATACAAGTATAATAAAATTCACTTTTTTATATGATAGGTAGCTATTTATCACTTTTATATATTACAACTCATTTGTTAAGGTATAAATAATCCATCCAACCTTAGGTCTCGAGATGGCTAGATTCTTTTTTTTTTTTTTTTACTTTTCCAATAGATTTTTTTTTCTTTTTTTTTCTAATTTTCTATCATTAATTTACTTAGTTAAAATATATTTAATTATATTATTAATTAAATTACAATATATATATATTTAGTCATCATTATTTACTATATTTTTTACTTGAGCTCTCAATTTTTTTTATTTTATATTTGAGTTTTTAACGTTTTTAAAAACTTACAAATAAAAATTTTTGTTAACAGCATAATTTTTCTATTAAAAGAAAACATGGGGCACAATCCCATTCATCTACACATTCAATATAAATAAATCGTATAATAAAATATTAAAAAATGTTGAGTTATTACCTATTTTTTTATTTTTAATATTTTATTAAATGGTTTATTTAATTTAGCCCTTTTTTAGATTTGAAGAAATAGGTAAATAAGAGGATTTGAGAAGGGAACGTCAATTTTATTTATTTGTTTGTTTTTAATTTTTAAAGTAACTGGCAATTAACTCCCCCAGTGCATTGTGCATTTGATGAGACCCACACGCCTAAACCAATCCATGAGGCCAAATAATAATAAATGTCCGACAACTCACATGCAATCGGCAATGATTGGTAGTCCTTAGTAGGTTTGTTATTAAATTTTTATTATAAATTATTATAAATCTTTATTATTAATATATAAATTAATAATAAAATTAAAATAATCCGATATCCCAAATTCATCTGGAGTTATATGATTTGACATCACAGAGGTTTCACTGAACAAACACATCTTTAAGATATATGGCTAAAGTTTTTATATCACTTTATTTTCACAATAGATCATTTTTTTTATTGACTAGCCTGATAAGGTAAAAAAATAAAATAAAAATAAAATAGAACTTTTGTTTAATTAAAAACTTGACAAAGAGGAGAAGATAATGGTAGATAGATCGTATAAGTAAGGTGGAAGAGAACTACAAACTATTTTTTTTTTTTCCTAATGCCCATCTTCCGGACATAATATTGGGAAAAAGCATATAAATGGTCTTTTATTTTTATTATTATTATTATTATTATTATTATTATTTCTTTTGGCTAGTTTCTATTTGTTTGCTTTATGTTTTAATTTATCTATTTGAGCCATCCACTTTTTTTTTATTTTAGTAATTCAGTTTTTGTTATTTTAATTTTATTGTTCCAATAACATAATAAAGGCAACAATCCCTAAAATATAGAAAAATTTTACGGTGCAATCACTAAGTTTTCATAAAAATTATGATAACTTCATTAGAGTTGTTGATTCTTTCTTAACAATAAATTATCTCATAATTACAATAAATATGACAAATTTACAATTAAAAAAAATAACCACTTCATATAGTCGTTTTAAATAATTATATTGTAGAATTGTTCCTATGATATAACATAGAATTGAAACAATATTAATAGGACCTCTAAACAAATTAAAGTTTTCCCTAGTTATTTTACCATATTAACTGCTAATGCAAATGTGAAGCCACGAAAATTCGAGTGAGGAAAAGGCAATAAAATCATATTAATATAAGTAAAAGCCCAAATTGTGATTCAAAGTCAACAATAAAATTAAAATAACCATATAGAAGTCATAGCATAATGTTCCTATAATCATCCAATTGCGAACAAAAAATGTTTTCTTATGTAAGGTGTTATGTATGATTTAATAGTAAACAAAAGCTACATATTAAAAATATATGTCAATACTATAAAATAAAAGTTTCTCGCCCCTCACTCTCTTTTTAATACTTGACTATTTTCCCTCTAAGGGTGCGTTTGTTATTTGAAATTTTTTTAATATACAGGGTCATTAAAATAATTTTCTCCTTTTAAATTGAGATATGTTACCCTTGTATATAATAAAATATATGTAACTCGCTCATTTGTTAATATTAAATAAATAATATAACATAATATCCCTTAGCCTTGGGATGGTCAAAATAACCACTTAATCCCTTCACATGAGTCGTTCAACCTAACAATTTAGTGGGTAGCCACTCAACACTACTAAATTAAAGAAAAAAAAAACAAAAAAAAAACCAAAAAAATGGCATAAGAACTCGCTTTATAGTGTTAATGATTTGTTACTCACCACCACAAATAGGTTTAAAAAGTTGCTTTTAGATATGGATTTCAACGCACCCAATAAGGTGTAGATAATTCATTTACCCTTAACCTTGGATGGTTGAATCTTTTTTTTTTTCATATATATATTTTTCAACTTCTTTCTTTTTTTTATTTTTTATTATTAATTTACTTAATTAATATATATTTAATTATATTATTAATTAAAATAATTATGTGACCCAATTAGAGGGCACCATGCATCATTAGTTAATGGATACATTAACAATCTTAATAAAAGTCATCTTTTGCAAATATTGGGAAGTTAAATAGAAAAAAAAAATTAAGGCTTGAATGGAAAAACAATGAAACTTTAATGATTAAAAATACACTTTTCTCTTTTAATAATTTTAATTTTTTTATTATAATAAATAAAACAAATACATCTTAATCAAAGGCTAACATACATTTTTAACTATTTATATACCATAATTGATATATTTGAACAAATTCGGACATAAGTAGCAGAATTTCAATATTTTTTGCAGGAGTAACTGGCAATTAACTTCTAGGCCGTTCCTATAATATGAAGTCCAGATTGAGTGGTGAGGCCCGGCCGAAAGCATTATGGTCTTTGCTGAGCCAACGCCCAAACAGATGCTGTAGTACTCAAATATGCAATTCGCAATGATAGTCCTTAATCGAGCCCATTCGCGGGGAGTTTTGATTGACATCATTAGGGTTAGTTTTCAACAAGAGCACTCAATAAATTCACATTAAACATATACCCGAAATACGTGTACTCAAAATATAAAACATTAATAATATGAAAATAAATAATCATGGCATCTGTATATTAAAAAAAAAAAAAACAAAGTTCTGACGTAAGTAAATTTATAAAAATTAGCTATTTTTTAATTAGAAAAATATATAATATAAATATAACATCTCATGACCTAAAATGAATACAACCCATCATATGTTATCACTAAATAAAAACCCACCATGTGTCATCATTAAATGAAGACACGCAAAGACTTTGTATTTATTAAAACTCTACAAATGCATAAAAGCATCATAACATTATAAACTAATCTCCACATACATTAGTGAGTAACTTTATAAAGTCCCACTCAATGTCCAGCTATGAAAATGAAACTATAAAAGATCAAACTAACTACGAAAATTAAACTGAAGTCTATTTCTTATAATTAATCATGGTAGAAGCATACTAAAATATAGATACAACTGGAATTTCAAGTATAACACAACTAAATACGTTGTCATAGGAATTATCCTTCATTTAGCCTGCCTATCACTGGTCAAAGTACACATATTCCATGTCATCTCATGTCTTGATTTGTATTTATTAAAGTCTCGTCATACTATCTCACCAAATGAACCTGCAATTGAAAAAGAATTCCATAAAAGGTGAGTTGAAGCCAAGTACAGTGTATATGAATAACCACACACGCATGCTATGCAAGAACATAAATACAAGCAAGATGCAACTAAGATATCTAAGCAACTAATCGTTATCTTTCAATTAAACCCTTTAAACAATACAGCTTCGAGTAAAACAAATCCCCGTTCACATACAAATATATATATAATACATAATATACAAATACGATAACGGGTACTTTTAGTGTTCATGAGTTCATAAGTCCATAAGTCCAAATACTCTAAATCTATTTGAATCATTTCGATGTATGACTCCACTAAAGATATCGTCACACACCGATCATTGATGTGCCGCACCAAGATCACTAGTACTCTCAATTCCTCAAGGCCAGTCAAGCACAAGTAACAAATACTTAATTCCCAAATATGATTTTAAGTCTATTTACAATTCTAACCTAACACACACATTCAACAACCATAGTATACACGTGCTTGATAGGAACGATCTCTTTACAATTCTTTGATCTCTTAAACTCCAAACATATTCAAATTCATAAACATATAAGCTTAAGGATCTTATAACAACTAATTGACTCAATTTCTAGGCATTTAAGCAAATATAGAGAGACTAAGTAATTGAAATCAGATGGAAAATCCCACTTTACAAAGACCCAAGTTCAACACGACCTAGTGCACGAGCATACTCATGTCCATATACAAGGCATGTTAAACGAACAAAGGGACATAGGCAAAAACACAGCCATATCTCTTGCCTCTGTGCCTCACTGTACATTTCTTTCATTTTTGCACAAGCATGTAAAACCTCTAACTAGCTGTACACTTGAAATACATGAGTACAAGACGGTTGTGTTGTGTCCATGTACTTCCATAATCTCATCACAATTTCAAAAATTACTGTTTCTTTCAAAATCTGCAATCCTTAATCATGATTACCCTCCAATTCACCCCAATTTCAAAAATTTTGTAATCCTATTCGTAATGCACAATAACAGTACTTTAATTCCGTTCAAATTACACTAGATTTAGAAAGCTTACTCAAAATTATTGTCCTTTGAATGATTTCCCAAATTCTCTTTATTGTGAATGCTGAACCATTCCCACATAGTTTCCTCTTCAAGATTATGAGATGATTCTGTTTCTGGAATGATTCTCCACTTTTAATTTAAGTCAAGCATAGTGAAACAAAGAAAAAGCTCTCCTCTAACCCTACAAAAACCAAGACCAGCACCCCCTCTTACTATTTTTCCTTTTTTCTTTTTTTTTTTAATTTTCCACCACTACGTAGCTTGATTTTCTCCTTAATTCATGTTGGTGTTGTTTTCGCTGTATTTGAGTGTCGCCATTCCTGGAAAATTCTTTTGGTAAGGGTCGATGAAGTAGAGTAGGCATTTTTTTTTTTTTTTTGGAGAGTTATTCTTTTCTAATCGATTCCTTGGTGATAATATCTATATTCTACCCATTTCCTATAACCCTCCCTCTAGGATTAGATAACCTGCATGTACTCCAATCCGTCTAGCAATTTATCAAAAGTCCGATCAACATTTTAGTTTGCTGAATTTTATTATTTCACTAATTACAAATGTTTTTACTTATTTGCCACCAAGTAATATATCATGAGTATATATACCTTTACTAATTATGATACATATTCCTATGAGTAATATATCCTAGAGCGTATTTTTATTTACAATAAATGACTATAAATCAATTTACTTATCTCAAATATTTCGCTTTACATAATAGCTCACTATCCATCTTTCTAATAGATGACAAATGCAGCAATCATCTCATGCTTATAGTGTAACTAGTTCACTTATATCCCTCAATTTACCAAACAAGATTTACAGCTTCCGTGACCACATTATAAAGTTTGGCATATATATCAAAAGTATTTAGTGGCTCGGAACCGCTGGACATCACAGTAAGAACCAAAACATGGTTGCTAGGAATGCTGCAAACGCTTAATTTAGGTCAATGGTTCATGGGATCTACAAAATTTTGTGGATAAAGGGATGGGTAAGTAAGCCGAATTTTGGAGAACTGAACCTATGGAACTCTCTGTGATGGCACAGCACAGATAGCTATAGCTCATATTCCTGTTCTTTATAAGAGAACCAAGACTGACAAACATTTTATCAAAGAAAAGATCAAGAAAGGTATCGACCAGATCCAAAAGAAGGAACAGGTTGCTGACATTCTTTACTGAAGGACTTCACAACCCTCAATTAGACCATGTAGCTCCCAAGCTGCCTTTGTAAGACATTCAAGCCAGCTTGAAGAGGAGTGCTAGAAGACTTTAAGATTTGACAAATCCCAACTAAATTTGATGTATCTGAGCTAAGGTTATTTTGTAATGAATAGTTAGGATATGTGTGTTGGTATCTCATATGTTTTCATATTTCCAACTTGTACTCTATAGGTTAGCTAGATTTGTTCCTAAAAAATTTAGTTCTATTTATTGTGTTAGGATGTACTCTATGAAGTGTGAAGCAACAAAAAAGATGTCTGATTCTCAAACTTTCAAGAATAATGCCGGTACTGAAAATGGTTATCTCCCTTACTCAGTTGCGAAATTTTAGGTTAGAACCAGAATCTGTGGATTTTTTCTAAAGCCTCCAAAGATATCCATTTTTTTTTCCAGCAAATTTGTAGTGATAATACAAAAGAAAAGGTCATGGAAAACTAGTGAATTTGAGTAAATACCTCTCTCGACCTATCCAAAGAAGCAGCAGCAACTGCAGTTAGCTCAGCTTGAAAATCCTATGAATCATTCTTGAAACTAGCAGCAGAAGCTTCCTTGCCAGCTGCTGCAACAGCTTCCTTAGCAGCTCATTCCCGTAGACACCGCATTACCGTAAAGAGGCATTACATAATATTTTCAAACCCAAAAATAAGAATAAAACAGGTGATTCCTTTTACTGCATAAGAAAATGTTTTTTTTTTTTGGGTAAATTATAAGAAAACGTTATTACAAAGAGTAAAATGCATAAAGAAATGCCATAAGTTTTTTTTTTTTTTTCCTGCAATCAATATTAAGTAAATTTGGAATCAGCAAACATCATTTCTATCGAGAAAAAGTATCAGAAATGCTATCAAATTCTATTACATGCACCAAAACTCACAAAATGCCAAGGCCTCCAATGTCAATAACCGAATCCAACACAAATGCCTCCCAAAAGCATTCAAAATAGAGATATAACCATGCATAGATCAACATAATTTTTCAACAACCTGGGATATCATTCTGCTGTTTATAGAACTAGATACTATGACAGAATCCAGTTAAACCTTTCAGAAACTATTTGTAGATACTATGACAGAATCCATCACAATGTTTGCTATGTTCAATCCTGATGAAAACCAAGATTTACGATGGCTAGGAACTATTTAGCAACAAATGACTCACACACAAAACACTCACTCAATGATTAAACAGACCCACACGGGCTGTAGAAGAGATACCTGAGCTCCTTGCTCAGTCCGGAGTTTCTCTCCGCACGAGGGTCTAGAACCTTGTTTTCTCCTCCCCTTTGCTCTTCCTCTCTTCCATTTTATTCTCCCCTTTCCCTTCCTCCACGTGGGCATGTGGTCCTTCCTTTCTGTTGTAATTCTGTTATCTATTGCCTCTCCCTTTCCACGTCACCCCCTTTTTCTCTCTCCTCATCCACTATCCACATCAAACCTTATGCCACTCTACCCAACCACTAACTCATGCCAGCTCTACCCATCCTACTTTATTTATGTTTTTACCTCTCCTACTAACTATACCATACACTATATACTATATAGTATTATTATGGTTACTATATTATTATTTTTTTCCCCTTCTTTGATACACTTGGGTTGGTGTATCTGACGTACTTTTAGGCCTCATATCAATTGCTTCCCCGAGTAAACTGTCCTTGCCCTCAAGGACAAAATCTGGAAAGCGGTGTTGAAACTCGGAGGTGTCAACTCATGATGCCTCATCAACGGTTTGGCCTTGCCACTGTATTAGTACTTGGGAAATTTGTTCTTGGCCTTATACCCTGAAGCGCCTTCCTAGTACGGCTACAGTAGCTCTGGAAGTAACTTAGGCTCTTCAGCCCAATCGGTGGGAAGATCGGTCGATAAGGAAAATGATCCGATTGCCTTTTTGAGGAGTGAAACATGGAACACTAGATGGATATGACGGTTTGAAGGAAGATGTAATCGATATGCTACCTTTCCCACTCGTTGGCTGATTTGAAATGGTCCGAAGAAACGTGGCAAAAGCTTGGATTTGTTTTTGATGCCACTAGTTTGTTGTAGAGTAGACCTCTTCTTTAGAAATACCCATTCACCCACCTTAAACTCAACATTCCGTCTATGTTTATTGGCACTTCGGCAGTATAAATCTTGTGCGTGTGACAAGTTCTGGCGCAACTGTGATAGGATGGTTTCTCTAATCCGTAGTGCTGTCCGGAGCTCTGGTTGCTGCACTTCTTTATCCACAAACACTCTTAATATTGAAGGGGGTCATCCATATACCACTTCAAAGGAAGTCATTTTTGAGGCCGTGTGAAACGCCGAATTGTAGTGATACTCAACCCATGGAAGCTACCCACTCCATTGAGTTGGATGTTCACTGACAAAACAGCGAAAATAACATTCCATACATCGATTAAGCACCTCGGTTTGGCCGTCTGTCTCCAAGTGATAAGCTGTACTGTAGTGTAGTAAGGTACCTTGGGCCAGGAACAATTCCTTCTAGAAATGGCTGACGAAGGTGGGATCTCGATCACTAACTATCGTCCTAGGCAACCCATGTAAATGGACTACCTCCTTGACAAACAAATTTGCCATGCTCTTGGTTGTGTATGGATGTTTGATAGGTATAAAATGTCCATACATAGATAACCTATCCACCACTACCAAAACCACATCAAATCCTTTCGACTTAGGAAGCCCTTCTACAAAATCCATGGATATGTCTTCCCAAATCGCTTCAGGAATGGGCAGTGGGTTGAGAAGACCAACTAGTGCAAGGGATTGATATTTCTGCCTTTGACATATTGCACAAACGGCCAGGAATTCCATGATGTCTCTCTTCATTCCAATCCAGTAAACATTAGCTGCAATTCTCCTATGAGTGCATAGGAATCCCGCGTGTCCCCCTATGGGTGATGAATGTAGTTCATGCATAAATAGCTGTGGCCACTTAGAGGTTGCTAGAATCACTATTCTGTCATGGTAAAAAAGAGTGTCGTTGGCCATGTGGAATCCTTGTCCTGCAGACTTCCCTCCCTTCAACAATGTTATCTTCTTCCCTAGTACCTCATCTTCCTCCACACTGGTCCAGATACTTGGGCTAATTGAATATCTTCAACTCCCCGTGACAGTGCGTCGGCAGCCTTGTTTTCACTTCCTTACTTATACTGTATTTCGAAATCATACCCTAGTAGCTTGGGTAACCATTCTTGTTAGGCTGGGGTTACCACTCGCTGTTGGAGAAGGTACTTTAGGCTCTTCTGATCCGTCTTAACAATGAACTTATTGGCCAGTAGATATGGTCTCCAGTGTTGGATAGCTAGTACTAACGCCATAAGTTCCCTCTCGTAGGTTAATTTTGCCATCATGCGATCAGCTAAGGCTTTACTATAATATGCTATTGGTCTCCGCTGCTGCTGTAGAACTGCACCCAACCCTCTGCCTGAAGCATCGCACTCCACGGTGAATGGCTGTGAGAAATCTGGAAGTGCCAATACTGGGGCAGTAATCAATGCCTCCTTCAACCATGTGAAAGCCTCTTGTAATTGAGATGTCCACCCAAAGTTATCCTTCTTTAGCAAATCTATCAATGGCCTAGCTATCTTTCCGTAGTCCTTAATGAATTTTCTATAATACCTAGATAGCCTAAAAATCCACGCAAGCTCTTCAAGGTCTTGGGTTGGGGCCAATTCGCCACCGCTTGAACCTTCTTTGGATCCATTGACACGCCAATCCTGACACTATGTGCCCTAGGTATTCTAAAGAAGACTGCCCAAATGCACATTTTTTTCTATTACATGGAGTTGCTATTGCCTCATGGTAGAGAATACTTGTCTCAAATGATCCACGTGTGAGGGTATATCCTTGCTATAGACCAGAATATCATAAAAAAAGACCAAGACAAATCGCCTTAAGTATGGTTGGAACACCTTGTTCATGGTGGATTGAAAAGTGGCAAGTGCGTTGGTTAGCCCAAATGGCATGACCATGAACTTGTAGTGCCCATGATGGGTCCTAAAGGCGGTTTTATGGACATCTTCTCCGCCATCCTTATTTGATGGTATCCGGACCGTAGGTCTATCTTGGAAAAAACTCTAGTGCCATGTAATTCATCCATAGCTCTTCTATTACCGGAATAGGGAACCTATACGGAATGGTAACCTCATTGAGTGCCCGATAGTCTACGCAAAACCTCCACGATCCATCCTTCTTCTTAACCAAGATCACCGGGCTGGAGAAAGGACTGGAGCTAGGTCTGATGATTTCAGCCTCAATCATATCCTTAATCATCTGTTCAATCTCATTCTTCTGGGTATAAGCATACCTGTAGGGCCTTATTAACGAGGGTTTCGCCCCAGCTTGCAGTGAAATGCTATGTTCCTTGGATCGATGGGGAGGGAGTCCGAAAGGAACAGAGAATGATTGTGCAAATTCTTCTAATAGGGCCCCCAACGGGGGATGGTCTTCGACTTCTTGCTATAAGGGTTGCGCTTCCATTACCCATACAATCTGATCTTCCTTATGTTTTTCCAGTTTGCGCAAAGTAATTCAACGATAAAGGGAATTTACACAAGGTCGGATCCCCACATATTTGAACTTCCTTCCCATCATGTTCTATTGTGATTACCATCTTAGCCCAATCCACTTTCATTTCCCCTAGGGTCTTCAACCAGGTCATCCCTAGAATGACATCCACTCCCCTTAGTTCCATTAAGTAACAATCTATACCGGTTTCATATTTTCCCATTCTCAGAGGTACCCCAATGAGAAAACCTTTACATTCTTTCAACTTTCCATCTCCTAAGGTGACCATGAACTTCCGATTGTCCGTCCTAGCCATGCCCAGTTGGCTCGTTAATTGGAGGGACATGAAATTATGACTGGCGCCACTATCAACTAAAATGATCACGAGGTAGTTGTTTATCGTACCTTGTATTTTAAGGGTGGTGCAAGGCTCGTTGAATCCTTGCATTGCTAGCAAGGACAATGATACCCGGCCTCCTTCCTTGGACCTATCCACAGTCTCATTTTCTTCCTCCTCTTCTAAGACCAACAACTGCAGGAATTTGCTGGGACAACGGTGATTTGGATTGAAGGGCTGGTCGCATTTGAAGCATAGCCGCTTAGCTTTCTTTTCTAGGAATTCCGCATGAGTCAACTGACGTTGCCCATGAGATCTCCTTCCTCCCTCCTATATGTTCCAGCTCCCCCACTTCCGTGATGGCTTCCACTGATGGGAGTTTCACTCTTGGCGCCCTTCCAAATTACTTCTTCTTTACTCCGTCCATCTTCTCCAAATTGACAGCGTGAGTGACGATAAGAGAACCGTCCCATCATCAGGGATACTAGGCTAGCATGACTCATATTTCCTCTATTGGTAATAAAGGATTGTACCCCCTGAGTGCGGTGGTCTCCTCTCCCCCCCGAGCTCTTCTCCGAAGACAGAAATAGTCCCAAGTCGAACTCTCGCTCTATCTTCACTGCTAAGTCTATGGCCCTGTTTACGGTCACCAGCGAGAACATATTCACTCGAGTTTGTATGTCGTCTCTCAATCCTCCCATAAAGTATCCCAGTAGCTGCATCTCTGGCATAGTGGGCGCACGGGAAACAAGCGATTCAAACTCCTCAATATATTGTGTAACCGTGCCATGTTGTCTAAGCTGGGATAGACTCTTGAAGAGGTTAGCCACCAATAGACCCCCATACCTTTTCATAACCTCGGTCTTCAGTTGTGGCCACGTTAAGTCACCCTCTCTCCTTTGCAGCATGCGGGACCAGTGATTATACCTTCCCCTCATGCACATAGCTGCAAGTGCCACCATCCTGTCTTCCCTGGTGTGCTGAGCTGCAAAGTATTGCTTGGCCATTAGTATTCAATTGAAGGGATCAACACCCTCAAAGATGGGCAGCACCACCCACGCAGCATCCAACCGCAGTTCTTCATCTAGTGCTCCCGATTGTCCTGAGTCAAACGATGACTCCAATCCCTCGTTCACTCTTTGACTTCCCACTATTTGTTTGCCGCGATCTTTGACCATGGATGTTCCCTCTCCTCCCCCGGCTTCATTGTTCTTGCTCAACCAGATGTCTTCTAATATTTTTTGAATCTTTTCCATTTTTCCTTACATTTCCGTAACTTCTCTAAGCATAGCCTTCTGATCCCCATCGATGGTAATCAACCGATGTTGTATCTCGACCACTTCCTAGTGGATTTCCTCTACGTTCTTTTCTAAGGTCTCCACTCTCGCCTCCATTCGTGTTATAGTGCCGGTACTACTTCACTTCGTATCGTCAAACTTCCTTCAACGTGACTCCCGCCAAGAATGATCCGGCAGGTCGGACCAAATTGATGAAAACCAAGATTTACGATGGCTAGGAACTATTTAGCAACAAATGACTCACTCACAAAATACTCACTCAATGATTAAACACGCCCACACGAGCTGTAGAAGAGATACCTGAGCTTCTTGCTCAACTAGAGTTTCTCTCCACACAAGGGTCTAGAACCTTGTTTTCTCCTCCCCTTTGCTCTTCCTCTCTTCCATTTTATTCTCCACTTTCCCTTCCTCCACGTGGGCTTGTGGTCCTTCCTTTCTGTTGTAATTCTGTTATCTTTTACTGTTGAAAATCTTCCAAAGTTAGCATGTAGATAAATAAGGAAAGCATATGGCTAATTAACAGCCATATAATCTTGATATTTATAGCAGAAGAATCAAATCTTATAGGATTTAATGTGATATATTTTTATTCTTTATTTAGTCTTCTTAGATTAAGGAAAGATAGGTTGTACACTAGTATATATATACAATACTTGTATCACTTTCTGAATAAGAGAAAATAAAGAATTCCAAATCTCTTCATGGTATCAGAGCCTTCCTCGTTCTATTTTTTTTTTCTGCCGTGATCCATTCTGATCGTGCTTCTGTCGGAGCCTTTCACGTGTCTAACGTGATTCTATCATTCTCTTCTCAACCATAGCTAGTAATCCGACAGCATACACACTCTAGTATCACGACATTCTCCTTCAACCAACTAGTCAATCCTCCATCTCCTAGAATTATTGAATCTGTCTTCACCAGGAAATGATGAACGAAAGAGACTCTGCCTCATCCACAGTCACGTCACTCCCAGCCCCTATCAAAACCAGCCATGGAGGAACTGAAAATGCATCTCTTCTCATCACTGGACACAAACTCAATGGTCACAACTTTCTCCAATGGTCCCAATCTGTGATGATGTTCATCTGTGGAAGAGGAAAAGATGAATATCTCACTGGAGAAGGTGTCATTCCAGAGAAAATGATCCACAATTCAAGACATGGAACACTGAGAATCACTTAGTGATGTCTTGGTTGATAAACTCCATGAATAATGAGATAGGTGAGAATTTTCTCCTATATAAGACAGCAAAGGAAATGTGGGATGCAATTAGGGAGACGTATTCCAGTTCTGAAAACACCTCAGAACTTTTTGAGGTTGAAGCCAAGCTGCATGATCTTCGACAAGGAGAGCTTACGGTTACTCAATATTTCAATACCCTTACTCGCTATTGGCAACATCTTGACTTGTTTGAAGTCCACACGTGGAAGTGCCCCGAAGACACAGCTTTATACAAAAAGATAGTAGAACAAAAACGAACCTTCAAATTCCTTCTTGGTCTCAACAAAAATCTGGATGAAGTCAGAGGCAGAATTATGGGAACCAAGCCTTTTCCTAGCATCCGAGAAGCCTTTTCTGAAGTTAGATGTGAAGAAAGCAGAAGGAAGGTTATGATGGGATCACAAAATTCCACTCCAACCTTTGAAGGTTCTGCCCTTGCAACACGAGGACCACCACCGAACAACAATGACAACCGGCAAAGGAAAGGGAGACCTTGGTGTGATCACTGTCGTAAACCTGGCCATCTTAGGGAAACCTGCTGGAAAATCCATGGGAAACCGGCTGATTGGAAGGCATCACGAGTAACCAATGCTAACATTGCAGCATCCTCAGATGACCACACAACTTTAACCTCAAACGGGTTAAGTCCCTTCACCAAAGAGCAATTGGAAGTTCTGCAGAAACTATTCAATCAAAACACGGTCTCACAGCCTCAATCCAACACTTTTAGGTCTAGAACCAGCTTGTTAGCACAGCAAGGTAATTCCTCGTTGGGTCTTATGGTTGACAAATGGCACACAAAACCGTGGATTGTTGATTCTGGAGCTTCAGATCACATGACAGGAGATGCAACAATATTTTACAAGTACAGTCCATCCAATAGCAACTCCACAGTCCGAATAGCTGATGGTTCACTATCAAAAGTTGAGGGAATTGGTTCAATCAAGATTAATAAGAATCTGACTTTAAATTCTGTTTTCCATGTTCCTAGTTTGGATTGTAATTTACTTTCCATTAGTAAATTGACTCGTGATCTAAATTGCATAACTAAGTTTTTCCCAAACTTATGTGAGTTTCAGGAATTGGATTCGGGGAAGACGATTGGCAGTGCTGAGATGTGTTCTGGACTTTATCTCCTCAAAAACCATTCTCCTCAAAATACACAAACTCAACCCACAAGTGGAGCTCCTGTTACAAGTCAGTCTGTTTTCAATTCCTATGTCAATAAAGATAGTGAAATTATGCTGTGTCACTATCGTCTTGGGCATCCTAATTTTGTGTATTTAGAGAAGCTTTTCCCTTCAATGTTTATCAATAAAAATCCAAAACATTTTCAATGTGAAATTTGCCAGTATTCCAAACACACTCGTAATACTTATCCTAGTTGCTTGTACACACCATCTCGTCCATTTGCCATGATTCATAGCGATGTATGGGGCCCCTCAAGGGTGAAAAATATAACAGGAACTCGTTGGTTTGTATCATTTGTTGATGATCACACTAGGTTGACTTGGATATTCCTCATGAAAGAAAAATCAGAAATATGTCAACTTTTCAAAAATTTCAACTCTATGATAACAAACACAATTCCAGACCAAGATTCAAGTTTTTAAAACAGATAATGCCAAAGAATACTTCAAATCTGTTCTAGGTTCTTATCTCCTAGAACAAGGCATAGTTCACATAAGTTCCTGTGTTGATACTCCCCAACAAAACGGGGTAGCAGAAAGAAAAAACAGACATTTACTTGAGGTGGCCCGATCTCTCATGTTTTCCACACATGTTCCAAAATTCTTCTGGGGAGAAGCCGTCCTTACATCCGCATATCTCATCAATAGAATGCCATCCAGAGTTTTGAAATTTCAAACTCCCCATCAAGTCCTTCTTCAACACTTCCCACAGACCAAAATCATCACATCACTAGAACCAAAAGTATTCGGGTGCTCAGCATTTGTTCATATACAGCCACAAAACCGCAGCAAGTTAGACCCAAAATCCATCAAGTGTATTTTTCTTGGGTATTCCTCAAAACAAAAAGGCTACAAATGTTATTCTCCCAGCACCCGCAAATTCTATAACTCAATGGATGTGACATTCTTTGAACATCAATCATATTACCCCAAAACTGAAATTCAGGGGGAGAACTTGAGGGAATATCAGCTTTGGGAACCTGATCCCGATCATCCAATCCAACCTCTTGATCCTCCATCACTACAGCCCTCTATCGAGTCGTTTCAACCTGATCCAGTCACTCATCCTCTCACACTTGATACACCAGTAGAAAGTCCACCACCACAAACTCCAGTGTCATCTATTCCCAACCAACCCAAATCACCACAAACCGTGGATAAAGAACTTTGTGTCTATGTTAAGAGGAAAAGGCCTATTACAGGGATGGAACTCTCAACACCTCTCACACTTGTCCAAGAGCCTGAACCAAGTCCAAAGCCGACTCAAACTCACTCAGATAAGGAAAAGTCCACTTCTAGGATTGAAAGTATCACTGACAACTGTGATATGCCAATTGCTCTGAGAAAGGGTGTAAGAACTTGTACACAGCATCCTATTCAAAAATTTGTCTCATATGGTAAATTATCTACTTCCTATAAGGCATTTGTTTCGACTCTTGACAAAGTGCAGGTACCTAACTCCATTCAAGAAGCCTTAACAAATTCTGAATGGAAAAAGGCAGTCTATGAAGAGATCAGGGCTTTGGAGAAGAATGGCACATGGGTGATCACAAAACTTCCTCCAAGAAAAAGGGTTGTGGGTTGTAAGTGGATCTTTACAGTTAAACATCAAGCTGATGGCAGTATTGAGAGATTAAAGGCACGTCTTGTTGCTAAGGGTTTTACTCAGTCCTATGGAATTGATTACCAAGAAACATTCGCTCTGGTGGCCAAATTCAATACTATCAGAATTCTTCTCTCTCTTGCAGCAAACCTAGACTGGCCATTACACCAACTGGACGTAAAGAATGCATTTCTAAATGGTGATCTAGAAGAAGAAGTTTACATGGAAATACCCCCGGGGTTGGAAACTTCATCCAACAGCAACCAAGTGTGCAAACTTAGAAAATCTCTATATGGGCTCAAGCAATCTCCTCGTGCTTGGTTTGACAGATTTGCAAAAACAATTACAAAGCATGGATACACCCAATGTCAAGCCGATCACACTCTATTTGTAAAATTCTCTCCAGAAAAGAAGATAGCCATACTAATTGTATATGTGGATGATATCGTTCTGACAGGTGACTATGAAGAAGAACTACCAAGATTGAAGGGACTCCTAGCCAAGCAATTTGAAATCAAAGAACTTGGTGATCTTAAATACTTTCTGGGAATGGAAATAGCACGGTCCAAGAAAGGAATATTTGTCTCTCAACGTAAGTATGTCCTAGACTTACTAAAGGAGACAGGCATGCTTGGATGTAAACCTGCTAACACTCCAATGGATCCAACCAAGAAGCTAGGAGCAGAGAAAGACAGTACACCAGTCGACAGGGGGAGATATCAGAGACTTGTGGGACGTCTAATCTACCTCTCACATACACGACCAGACATTGGTTTTTCTGTTAGTGTTGTGAGTCAGTTCATGCACAACCCAACAGAAGAACATATGGGAGCAGTAAACAGGATTTTGAGATATCTCAAGATGACACCAGGAAGAGGCTTGTTATACAAGAAGGATAAAAGCCGTGAAGTTGAAATCTTCTCAGATGCAGACTGGGCAGGAGATATTTCAGACAGAAGATCTACATCAGGATACTGCTCCTATGTTTGGGGAAACCTTGTGACTTGGAGAAGTAAGAAGCAATCTGTAGTCTCAAGAAGTAGTGCAGAAGCTGAATTTAGAGCACTTGCTCTTGGTATCTGTGAGGGCATATGGATACAGAGACTTCTTAGTGAACTCAAAATACAAAGTGAAGGGTCTATGAAGCTGTTTTGTGATAACTAAGCTACCATTAGTATTGCAAAGAATCCAGTGCACCATGACAGGACAAAGCACATCGAAATTGATCGGCACTTCATCTCAGAAAAGATTGAGAAAGGAATTATACAACTAATGTATACTCCTACAAAGTTACAAGCAGCCGATATTCTCACCAAAGCTCTTCCAAAGACTAACTTTGAAGAATTGAGTCACAAGCTGTGTTTGTACAACATTTACAACTCAGCTTGAGGGGGAGTGTTGAAAATCTTCCAAAGTTAGCATGTAGATAAATAAGGAAAGCATATGGCTAATTAACAGCCATATAATCTTGATATTTATAGCAGAAGAATCAAATCTTATAGGATTTAATGTGATATATTTTTATTCTTTATTTAGTCTTCTTAGATTAAGGAAAGATAGGTTGTACACTAGTATATATATACAATACTTGTATCACTTTCTGAATAAGAGAAAATAAAGAATTCCAAATCTCTTCACTTACCTCCCCCTTTCCACATCACCCCCTTCTTCTCTCTCCTCATCCACTATCCACGTCAGACCTTATGCCACTCTCCCCACCCACTAACTCATGCCAGCTCTGCCCATCCTACTTTATTTATGTTTTTACTCCTCCTACTAACTATACCATATACTATATACTATATAGTATTATTATGGTTACTATATTATTATTTTTTTCCCCTTCTTTGATACACTTGGGTTGGTGTATCTGACGTACTTTTAGGCCTCATATCAAATCCTTATTCTATCCATACTCATATGCCCAGCAATTCCTTCCTTGTAACTTTATTTCTGCATATAGTTAGCAGAATAACTATTTCATGGAGTTACTGTTACAACAAAATAAGGAATTGGAATTTCTTTGTAAGACCAAGATAATAGCTATTTTTTTATTTTTCCCAACATACTTCTATATCTAGCTTGTATTCTTTCTCTATTCCATTCCCTAAAAATTGCAATTGTATTCCTATCTAACTTTATTCGACAAACCGAACATGCTATTAGTAGACAACTCTAGTGATATGATGCATAAAAAAGGGGCTTCGGATACACCAACCCAAGTGTATCAAAGAAGGAGGAAAAAAATAATATAGTAACTATAATGATATACTAGTATACTATATAGTATATATTATATAGTATAGGTAGTAAGAGGGGCAAACACATAAATAAAAGTAGGAAGGGCAGAGCTGGCATAGGTTAGTGGATGAGGACAGAGGAATAATATCTGACGTCGCTAGTGGACGAGGAGAGAGAAGAATGGTTGACGTGGATAAAGTGGGAGGCAAGAGATAACAGAATTGAAACAGAAATGGAGGACCACAAGCTCACGTGGAAGAAGGGAAAGGGGAGAATAAAAGGAAGAAGGGAAGAGAAGTGAGGGCAGAGAGTATTTTTTTACAAAGTTCTAGACTATTGTGCGGGGAGGAGGCTCCGACCGAGCAAGTGCTCAAGTACCCATTTTCTTCATATTGCTCGTGTGTGTGTTTAATCACTGTGTTTGTCTATATCATGTGATAGTTCCTTGCTAGCTAAATAGTTCCTAGTCATTTGTTAATTACTGGTGCATATCATCTAGTGAAAGTCAAAACTCCTTGTGCGACTCAACTTTGAAGGAAATCACTAAAGTTGCTGAAAAGGTGGAAAACCTAGCCAATTCTTCTAAATAGGTGGTTTCTCAAAACAAACCTTCCCCAAAACCACCTCCTCCCTTTGCAAAATTGTCTCTCCTTCTCAATGTCAATTCACCCCAACTAGACACTCTTCACCACCATCACTAAATATGTAAACTCCTCAAGCACACATTCCACCTCAACCATACCACTCACTTAGCCTGCAAAAACACCTAAACCTTATAATGCAAATCATCCTGAAACCAAAACCACCCATTTACTTCTACTACACACCGATAATCCACCTATGATTAACAAAACATGCCTAAGAAGACATAGACATGCCTACTAAACTACCTCCAAACAAACCTATTCCACCTCATCAGAGCTATTATTTAATAATAATAATTCAAAAAAAAAAAAGAGAAAAGAAAGAAAGAAAGAAAAAAGTACCTCTAATAAAATCATTGAACTACCCAAAGTTGAAAGCCCAAAAAACCTAGCATTCACTCCTTTATATTATGGGCAAACCCAGCTATAAAACTCTAAACCAGTAATATGTGCAAATATTTGCACATATAAGAATCATCCTTTAAAAATCTATATATATCCATGCTTAGTACAGAGACAAATAGAGATATTGAGACTCCTCACCAGATGCTTATTGAGATCTCAAAAAGAAAACACAGCAACCATAATCTAAGCATAGTGCTCTGACCTTATCTGTTGCATATAGTTTATAAATAAACAACATTTCACACCTATCATATCCATTCTCTCCGTGCTAAGCTAATAAAATCTATAACCTGACAACATCATCTAAGTCTACCTGAAAACATCTCCTCCAGGCACTTACTGACAATGATGAATAATTACAAGAAAAATAAAGCTAAAAAGCATACCTTTTTGCAATGTTCTATCTTTCCCGTGAAGCAGAATAGTCACTCTCAACCGACTTCACATGCCTTCCAGTCAGATGACCCTACAAGTTCATCTCACATAAATATAAGCCCATATATACATGAACAATTCACCTAAAAACCATTAATTACACCAAATATAAAAATTCATAACTACTTGCCTCTGGTGCATCTTTTTCAAAAAGTGGAATCGAGAGAGAAATTGCAATCTTCGAGCGCTTTACCGCACTGCGCACGAGCTCTATAGACAACCAGGTGTGCAAAAGGATCAAACAAATCAAACCATATATCGTAATTGCTCTAATCACTGTCACAGCGAAAGCAATAAGTTATTTCAACAACTTGAATTGCAGAACGAGAAACACCGATACTACAAGGATAAATCAAACAGAAGGGTAGTTCGAACATTCTCCAGGTAATGACTGCACCACATTTTACACTCTGAACAAAGTTCAAGTGAGTATCGCAAGCTCAATCATCAAGATCAGAATTTACATGCAGTAATGCGATTTCCAAGTCTAAAATTGAAGAAAAAAGGGATGTGAATTGGAAGTATAGAGGCAGTAATTCAGAGTGATTGAGTATTTTAAATTTGTTGCACAGGAAGGGAAAAACTTAATAATTAAGCTGAAAAATATGAATATCTCGTTAAAAAAAAACGATGATGTTCATTTGAAGATTTATATAAAAAGTAATATGGGAAAAGGAAAAAAAAAAATATATATATATATATATATTTTTAAATAATCTTAAAATTATGTTAATTAGAAATCTGATCCTAAAACTATACCACTTCAAGTACGATTTCATAAACAACAAAATCAATTAAAAGCAAAAGTAAAATCAACAATTGAAGTGGCGGAAATCAGCACTTTAAGTACATATTTTAAGTAATATAATTTTGGAAATATTTTCTTAGTTAATATATTTTTGATAATATTTTAAAAAAAGTTTTTTTTTCCAAAGTAATCTTTATAAAGTTTTTGGTCAAAATATGAATGCTTTGATTTAAAAATTTTAGAATATCACCATTAGTTTTGCATAAGAATTAAAAGTGTTTTAAATTTAGTATTGGGGGAATAAGCGTCTTCTTCTTAAGTTTTAATTTCCTGTTGTACTAATTGTCATCAACTTTATGTTAAGCAATATATTAAAAGAAAAAGGGGTAAAAAAAATAAAATGAAAAGGATACATTGAAGAAAGGTAAGAAGATGGTTTTAAAAAATTGACCATCACTTCCAAATGTAGTAGTAGAAATCAAATTCAAAACTTCACAAGCCCTACTCAACCCATCATGTTTTATTAGATGGCTTGCAGCTATTGAAATGTTATATAATTTAATAATAAAACGAATAGATAAATACATCTTTAATTTAAGCCAAGAGTAGACAATGGAGTGATATTAGCATTTTGCAATTCCCGCAAATAGTATAGTGCTAAAAACTTGATAACTAAATATGTCCAATCAATTAAAATTGACTGCATCTTGAAAATTAAACTACACAAGGAAATTAAATAAAATAAAATGAATAAATCGAAAATAATTTTGACTTCAAAATAGCACCCAAAAAAAAAAAAGTCAATCTTGCTATTTACTTATGAATATAAATTATTATTAGGAATATTAGTAAAAACTCAATGAGACTCATACATCTCTCTAGAGTTATAGATATCTAATTATTAAACCTAGACATGAAATTTGGACTAGATTGAATCAGCAATCTAGTCTAATTCACCCCGCTTGTTCATTGGCTCAAGATTGCTAGTTCAAGGGCCTAAGATCATTTGTTTAATCTGAAAAGGACTTGTTGATTCATTGGTGGGTTCACATGGCGAACTAACCATTTGAAGGTGAAAAAAAAATTAAGGTCGATTCAACTCAATTCGGATTCGTCAGTTTCCGAATTGTAATCAAACCCACTTGTTCCTTTGTAAATGTATGCGTTTGCACACATTGCAAATATTGTAGTAACTAATAAGATTATAAATGTTATTGTATAAATGTATTAATTCCATCCTATTTTACTTATATTTGATAGTGTTGTTAAGTATCATGAAAAATGTTTATAGAAATAAAAAGAAAAAAAAAAGACAATTGCGAATTTATAAAAGGGAGGAAATTAGTAATTTAGTATCTATGATCTCTTAAAATTGTGAGAAATAATAATATTTAACAATTTTTAAAGTTTAAGGTAACATTTAATTACTAGTATTAAATTGTACAAAAAGTACTAGCTAGTATAAAATAAGAAAACACGAGACAAAAAAAAAATGTATCACATTTAATATGTTCAATATTGAACAAAGATTTTTGTCTTATCCATTATTTGGAATTACAGAGTATTGTATTGAATATGATAATTTTGATAATTATACCTTTGGTATAATATCATGGTTATTTAATTACATTTTGAATATTATAAAAAAAATAAAAATTGAAGAGATTATTTAATTTACATGTAATCCTACGAAAATAATAAATGTAAATCCCTTGATTAAAAAAATTAATCATTCATATTATAAATTATAATCATTTATATTATATTTAATAACATAACACATTGCAAATATCATATCAGTAATTTTTAATAATTTTCATTAAAAAATAATATTATTATATTTTTTATAATAATAATAATTATTGTTGTTGTTATTAATATTATTTTTATTTTTATTAATTATAATAATTATTATTATAAAAAAAAATTCAGAAAGGCTTGCTTAGGAAGGGAAGACTGAGGAAAAGAATGGGTTATTATTATTATTGTTGTTGTTGTTGTTATTACTAGTTTTATTATTATTATCATTTTGTTATTATTATTATTAATATGTGGAAATGTGTAGTACTGTATTAATATAGGGATTTTTTTTTTGAGTAAGCGATAGAAACATAATAGATGAATAGGGATATTTGGGGTATTTTAAAAAAACAAACAATTTTTTGTCTTATGATACAAATTTTATATCGTATTTGATATAATATAAATTTTAATTATTTTTTTAGTATTGTAACTCTTTTTTATCTAATACTTAAATCAATTTTTTAAACCAAATACAGAATAAATTTTTTACCAAATCCAATATAACAAAATATGAAAACCAAACGCTACCTAAATTATATCCGTCTTTACTCGGCCGAGATCATATTTCGAATTGGTGTAGAATGTCTTAAGCAGTGGATGAATGAATGCAAGTAAACCCAAATAAGGATACTAATTGACCAACAAAATCAACTTTATAAAAACAAAAATAAACATGTGTATATATATTATCAACAACAGACAGTCAAGAGCCTAGTCATAATATATAAATTCAAATACGTCTTTGGATCAGCTGCAACAAAAGAAGATAGGATAATAACATGCTACAATCCAAAGTCTCACGTTTTCAAGTTCCTTCTTTCCACGTTCTTTTCAAATCTTTTACCCGTCGCCTTTGAAAAAGGTCTCCTTCACCTTTTAAACTTCACGTATAAAAGTGATCTCACAGTTCGACAATTCATTTTCATTTTCATGTTCACTATTTCCTTCTTTCTTTCTTTTTTTATTTTATTATCATTTTTTTATAGTAAGACAAAAGTGCTAAAATGTTCAAATGAAATTGCCCAATAGAGTAGAATGCGTGTGAAAATGTTTATAATTCCAGAGGGTGCTATAAATAATGGTGTACAGTACATTCTATTAAGATTTTTCTGTTTCAATTTGATCTTATATGAGTCAGCCTGTTTTACTTAATGAAGCCTGTCGGAGGTCTATATGGGAATTTGATCAAATAGTTTTTTTCTTTTTCTAAAAAAAAAAAAGGATAAGATTTGGAAAAGCATTGGGGGGGGAAGAGAACTTTTTAAGTTATTTGCATTGATAATTGCAGTTTGAATAACTTTGAGGATAAATAAAAAATAAAAAAATGAGAATTGCGTTGATGGAACGACTGACTCAACCAATAATATATATTATGAGAATCTATTTTTATGATTCCACTGCCAAAAGTCTAGGATTCCATAAATTCAATCCGATTACTACAACGTTGTTGTCATCTTTAAAAAGTAAAATCGTATGATGCTCCATTTTCGAAACAGCAACACACTCTTACCTCCTCTTTCCCGTTCCTCTCTGTCTTCCTAAATCTGTTTGGTCCAGTCGTCCATTCTCAAAACCGGAACATCCTATTATCAAAATTGGAACTGTCCAATGCCTCGTTTATTCTATTATAAAACTTGATTAATTCCATCATTGACTTAGAATAAAAATATTCACTCACGCTCAGTTCCCTAACTGGAAAAATCAGCTGATGTTGATACAGTAGATTAGCAAGCAACGAGCTGTTTACTATGGAGGTGTACCGACAAGCAACACGGTTTTATTCTAACTTTGTTCATTTCCAATCACCATGATTAGGAAGAGGAGGAAGAAGAAGAAGAAAAGAAAGAGGAAAAAGGGACTTAAAACAATACCACCCATCTTGATCATGGCAGAAACAGAATCAGAATTAAACCTGTTCTCTGGTTATTACTACATATAACGATTGACAGCTGAGAGTTCAAAAGCAAGCACTTCCATTATTGTCTATTTGAATGCATCCATCCTTTCTTCAATAGACTTCACTGGTCTCTTTCTATGCATCCATATTTTCTTCATTTTTCTCTCCAAAAATTCTTTTCTCGATCATTCGGAGAGGCATCCTTTTGCATTTTTCAACTGAACAAGTCCTTCAACTGTTCACTCGTGAAAGAGATCATCGACATGTCGACCGGGTCGTTGCCTCTACTGGTGAATGAAGATCATGACCGCGACACCAGTACCTCCATCTTAGAGCGACTTGACCGGTTTTATGACATATTTTCATCCTGGCGGAGTGTTTATGTATCCCATCTTGTCGGATGCGCCGTATTCATCTATTACACTGTTAAGTTCATGAGTAGCCACGGGATGGATCTTCCTTCTTCAGCCACTATATGGATACTTGGATATGCCATGCAGTGTCTGTTGTACGGCATTTTCCTCGTAGTCGAATGTGTCCTGTGGCACATGCCACATATATTGAGGTAATCTTCAGTGCAATTTCAATCATATGACTATTGCAGTTCTTTTAGGCATTTGGGTTTTTTTTTTATATATATATATTCCGGAATCCTTTTAGTTTATTAGTGCATTATCACCCCCTTTTTACAATATTATTTTTGGGTCTTACGATTAGAAATTCAAGGACACCCTTTAGGCTTTTTACCCGTTTATGCTACCACGCTGGTCTCCTAAAACATGTGACGTAAGAGTAGGTGACCTTTTCTTAGTGATAGCTGTAATATGAGGTTGTTACGTAGGAATTGTTTCGAATGGAATGGAATAAAAAAAGAAAGATATGAAAATGCGATTCTTTTCCTTCAAGTTTAGGAATCAAAATTCTATTATGATATCACTTTTCAAAATCACATCTAAATATAATAATAAAAACAAAAATTAGAATCGTAATTTTATTCTAAATTTATTTTCATATATCAAATATTTCATAATAGGTTTCAAAAGTATCATTCCAACTTTATTTTATCTTATCTTCGAAGGGATCCTAATCGTCACCTAGACCAAGTATCTAGTGTATAGCATAAAGATTCAAATGAATGTTTGTCTAGACTTTTAAACCAAAGCCACTGGAAGTTGTTAGGTAAAAACGTCAATTATTATGACCATTGAAGGGAAACAAATGCAAAATTCTTTTAATCATCATTGGCAAAGAGCAAACCATATATCTTTTCATTTTGTGTGCTATGACTTTACATTATGTTCTATATCTTTTCTTGTTTCTCGTTTTTTTTTTTTTTTTTTCTTTTTAACATATTGTGTGTTTTTGTCATATCTTCAGGACTATAGCGAAGATTTTAGATTCTACAAATGTTGCCTTGACATTTGTGCTGGGAATCATAGGCTTCCGTTGGGTGATTCCACGAGATCCATTTGCAGATCCTCATTTTCCTCTGTTTTATAGGTTTGTCTTCTCTCATTCAGGTTGTAATAGTGATTTGAAAACGGTGCCCAATTGAATCTCACATATCTTTCTATCTGTAGGGCCTGCACGCTGTTCTTGGCAGTTGATGTTCTTCTTATGGCTATCTTCATCTTGATACCTAGCATCATTGCTATTGCTACATATTGCCGCTCTACTATATCTTCAGTGACTGAGCAGGTTAATTTTTCTCTTTTTTGAAGAAAGAAAAAACTATTAGCTTTTTACAATATTTTATCTTTCAGATTTTAGCTTATACTCAATCCTCGATGTCTTTTAAGCAGGAGGTGTTATCAAATGAAATCATCGAATCTTTACCAAGACTCAAATTTCGTGCCAAAGGCAGGAGAGAAACAGGTGATAATGAGAAGAAGGAACACCCTGGTGGAGTTACAGTTGCAGGTGCCACGATGGATTCTCCTATCGAGCGTTTTTTACCCCAAGAAGATGCAGTATGCTATCTTTTAATTATTTCTTTCCGTCAGTTTCATGTCTAGTCAATTTTTATTTTTAAATAATGAGAATATAACTACAATTTATTAATGAGATTTGTGTATGGTAATTATAGAGCTGTTGCATCTGCCGGTATAGCTATAAAGATGCCGATGAGCTGATCGAGCTTCCGTGTCAGCACTATTTTCACTCCGTCTGTATCATCACCTGGCTGCATAAGAAGACCAACTGTCCACTCTGCCGACATGACGTATCAAAGGACGATGCTAGTGATATAGAGATTGTATAGATTATTCACAGATATATACTTTTCTTTTCTTTCTTTTTTGTGTATATATATGAAATCCAATCATTTAGTGGTTACTTTTCAATTCATCAAAACGAGGATTTAAATCAAATTAGAAAAGGCAAACATTATAAGCTTATTAAAAGAATAATGAAGATGTTACACAATTCTAATATCCATATAGAAAAGCTTGCTAGGGATGGTGAGACTTGAGAGTCAAAACTCCATTAAGTGCTGAGGAGTCTTAACTAGTGTTGTTAAAGATGTGGAGAACACTGGGGAGTTGCTAGCAAGAATGTTATACTTTTACTCATTTGTATCACTTTTGCATAACCTTTTAAATTTCTCAATCATAATAAATCTTAAATCTTGCTAGTTATGAATCTTTGAGACATGCATTCGTTCATCAACTAATTCAATTAGTTCTCCTCGTACAGTCTATGTTCGTTTGTCAAATGCAGCTGTGCTGTGCTTAATTGAATCCTATGCGCCTTTGTTAATTGCCAATGTTTGGGTAGCAATAAAGAAATAAAAGAGAAAAATTTAGTTCTGTAAATCAATTAATTTACCATGTTGATGGTGATGTCCTAATTCCTAACTATTTTTAGGGCGCCAATGTACTACCTTAACAGAGTACATTTAAGGAAACTGGCACCCAACAGCAGAAGCTGCGGGTGATATTGATTTTAACTAGCCATATGCTCAACGCAAGTATTGCATGGTGACAGTAGATAAATGACTTCACAAATTTTCTTGTCTACAACATATTTGAGATATTAGGACGGCATAAGTGTTCTTCCATGAGAGTTTTTGGAGCATATAGGTTATTGGAATGCAAAATGCTTGCAATTCCGCCTGTCCCAAGCGACCATAGCAATCGACTATTGCAACATGAGATGCATACCAATAATCTAGCAACTATTAAGGTGGATTAAAGCATCCTATTAAGTTAGTTAATGAGACGTCAAAATGCGTCGCTTAAACGTGTATATGTTTTCTTACAATGAAATGGATAATTTTATGATGATAAATTGTATCCCAAAAGATTGATAAAAAAATAAATTTTTGCCTCCATGCAAGGACAATCATTACGTGTCCCAAAAGGCTTGTAAGGACATTAAATTTTGTTCTAATAGTTGGAAGTACGAATCTAAAAGTACTTGTTAGGGCATCATCCAGTAACCTAATAGCTCCTACCCATTTTTTTTTTTATCTGACCAAATATCTAATATATATGAATGAAATTTTTATACACGCTGTAGGAACAAATTGCAATCATGTCATATAAAGAAAATATAATATTTACAAAATAAAAATACATTTTCAATGTTTACATTTTGTTAATTCCACATATAAAAAGAAACGTACGAGTACATTATTACAAAGTCATTCAAAAGCTTATGTTCATATCACCTTCCATCTCGATTTTCATCTTTCATCAACAAAAGCTGAAAAAGGAAAAAATCTGTTAAGTATGTACGTACTTCTGAGGTACCCATGCTTACACATTGTCACATGTTGGAGTACTTTCAATAATTTTTGTTCTTTTCACGCCATTTGAATGAAAAATGTATTAGAGAACTAGACACAAAACTGGCCCATCAATGAAATAAGATAGAAGAAAATAATTTTAATGTTTGAAGCTCATTGTGTCTATCAGTCATGAAATAAACACATATCACATATATATATGATTTAGTACCAAAATTACACGATTTTCAAATTGGATACCAATATAATATGATTTTCTCTGAACACATTATTTCATTAGAATGCTAGAGTATATAATTTTCTATGCTTCACTTAAAGCTTCTATAATGAAATTGAATAGCTTGCAGCAGCCCATCCTAAACAGAGAAGAAGACCAATACAAAGGTAATAGGAGTGATGCTACAATTACTAAAGTATTTACATTTCCAACATTTATAACAAATCCAACTTAATCATTTAGCATCCAAATTGTAAAATGTTCAAACAAGAAGAGGCACAGGGAAAAAGGGCACTGGCAATGGCTTATGATCTCAATCATACAAGGAAGGTCAAGGATATGCAAAATATATGGCCCATTTTTAGAGTTATGAATGCACCTCAATTGAGATTTAAGCTTGGCAGAATATCGATTTCGCTTGAGTCAAATAAAACAATCTAACTTCTATAATTTTAAAAAAAAAAAAAAAAAAAAAAGGTAGATAGAGTGAGCACAAACGAATAAGAAAGTGCAGCAGACACAAACAAGAAGACAAAAAATGAAATGCATCCATCCAAAAGAAGGGGGTAGCAGCTGGGCACAACTTACCACAGTTAAAGCATTAAATCCTAGCCATATCAACTTCTAGGCAGTCAAATACACTCAAGGCAAGCACCTGGAGCATGTAGGTGCTCACACACCAGCAAAGATATTGAGCTGAATCTGTTGATACACCCCCTTATCTTGCAATATAAATCACTAGGTTGTTTTGTTTTTATTTGGGGTATGAGGGTGGTTGGTGTAATCTACAGTGGTTGATTGACTTGTTAGGATTATTACAATGGCAGACAATGTTGTCCTCCATTAAACCAAAAGGCACTCAATGAAATGTCACAAAGTACACACGGTCAGGAGAAAGTCACGCTTTCTACTTCTTCCACTCTTTAAGGTTCCTTTTACAGTTGCACTCAGCTTTCCTTAGCTACAAGATCATATGTACTTTATCATGCACTGCCTAGTCCTTTTCCTGCAATTTATTACCACATTCACCAAGAATTCCCCAAGAGCACCTAATTTACTCTTGTTTAAGGTCAATAAATTACATGCTGCCAGTGTTGTCACACCCAAAAAAAGACCATTTGACAGTCCAAGCAGAGCATTGAAACCAGGAAGTTAATGACAGTGCATGTCAGCAAAACGGGTGGTTGAACAGTACAAATGATCAGAAGTTCTTAAGGGGTTGTCAATGATGTTGCCTCAATCTTTATGCTAGGAAAAAAAAGGAGAAAGGTTGTATACAATTTGAACAAAGACTACTTTCGTCCTACCTGTTCAATAATTGGTAGGTAGCCTCCAAATTTTGAAGAATGAAGCCATCTTCCATTTTACCACCATCTCCTCCAACTCCAACAGATAAGTCAACCTGACCCATCATGTAAAGAATGTCGTGAATTTGATTCACAGCATGCCTAAGCATCCTCCTTTGTGGATGAAAAGAAGTGTGACCAAGCATTGCTCCCTAAGGCTCAATCAATAAAAGGGGTTAATTGTTTACTTTTCTACAAGGACCGTTGAACTCAACAGAAATGATCAGTAGGAAGTATTCTTACAAAAGCGCAGTTAAATCCATTTACCAAAGTGACCCACTAATGAAATATAGATGTATACACACTAGGAAATAAAATAGTGAAATGTTAGAACAATAAATATTTATGATACAAATAAATAGTGAAATGTTAGAACAATAAATATTTATTATACAAATAAATAGAGAAATGTTAGAACAATTAAGAATATTCTTAACAAGCGTAAAACATTTATTCTTTTCATAATCTATAATTTATTGAATCAAAATATATTAATATTTCATAATATCCATTAAGATTTGGTCAATTTGTTTGAATATATTTTTAAAAGCTTATAAAATTTTATTATAACTTTTTTTACTTTAGTATTTGTTAGAATAAACTATAATATTTTTGGAGATAAGGAACAAGAAAACAATTTTATAATCCTTAATGGATAAAATGCATATATACACTAAGGAAAAGATTGTATTTATTTCATCATGTACCTTGAATTTGCACCTAAAATGTCAAACCAAATTAATGATGTATAATAACAACAGTACAAAATATGTTCCAATGTTTTATCTTGTCATGAAATGCCATTTCAAACTCCTAGTTTTTTTTTTCTTTTTTTTTTAAGAGCATTTGATGAAAATTTAAGTGTATTTTGCGACGTTTACTATAACAAAAAAAGAAAAAAAAGAAGAAGAAGTAACAAATCAAATGGCACAATTTGATGATGATCAATATTAAATCTTAAATTCCTGGTTCCTTAGCTGGATCATCGAATGACACAATTTTAATATCATTTTTCGATAGGCTTTTCTTTGTGCTGAAATGTGTTTTGCTTGAACTTTATGAAATTTTCTATTACATAAATAAAAAATAAAATTCCGGGATACTCATCCTAGAAGATATCAATTTTCTATCATAAAGAAATCTTTCCTACAACTTTAGCATGCCAGTTTCCAACTTTTCCGAAACCGGTTTCCGAAATCTAACCCATCCTTCAATTCTTAAAAATTATAGTTTTGTCAATTTTATATAATCCGATCTACTTTTTCTTAAATTAAATGACTCGAGAACCATAATTTCTTCGATTTCCTATTATTATTACGGATAGCATTGAGCATATCAATTTAGAACTTTACTTTCACGATACATTTTTACTTCAATAAACATTTTCCTATCCTCATGAAATGACTTCCGAAGCCTATTGAGTCGAGATTGAGCATACACGAATCAATCTCTGTTATGATTCCCTTCTTCTTCTATAATTCCTCAAATTAACAATTATCTTAAATTGCCCATGTCAGGTATGACTCATGCTATAGCTCTATGTGTGGGCAGATTCAGAGATGCTGAAGGATATAAATAGATTTAGCAGGCAAGAACTTGAAGTAGCCCTGTGAAGACTTCAGTAATATAGTCGGATCCTCCCTAAAGTTGGTCAGGAGATTGTAGTTAACACTGCATCAAAGAGGAGCACCGGACAGGCAACCTTGAACTTGAACTTTATTTCCAAAGAGAGGCAATTGCCCGGCATCCTAGCTCTAGAAGATGTAAATTCTATTAAGAGATAATCCTGAGTTGCATTAATATGTGAGATGCCAAAACTATAATTCTCTCATGTTGTCATACAGGTGGGGTGGCTGATTTAGCAAGTTTGAATCATGAAAGTACAGGGAAATTACGTGACTATTGTAAAGACGACTTTTCCCCAAAGGTATAATATATATCAACTTCATATTGTAATATATTTATTAGGTTAAAATTGTTCGAATAGGCATGTGGGACTAAAATGGATACAATTCGATTTGTGCAATTCTATGTTTGATAATTTTCCCCTCCCACTCTTGCCTTTTGAGATCAGCTTGTTGACTCTGAAAGTTGGAAGGCAATTCTATGTTTGCTAATAATAAATATTTATTGGCTTCTATAATTATTATTTGTATAATAATCTATTTAGTAATTCATTTGATTTCCTTAATATAACGTAAACCAAATATTGAAAATGGAAAAGTTTCTCTCCATTCCCTTCTTTATATCCAAACACAAAACAGAAATCACATTTCTTCTCTTTTCCTTTCTTGTCTTTTAATTTCTGCTCATTTCCGCTCATTTAATCTCCTTCAGAAATTGCCAAACACAGTTTAAGTATTTCCTTAATTTAATCATGGGCTAATGTTTTTATATGAGAAATTGATGAAACCTAGTTGCTTTATAATAAAATGGCTAATTCTTTTGAAGCGCTAGAAGACAAGCCCCTAGCATCCTAAATGTAATGCATATATAAAAACCCATAACTTTTAGATAGATCATGAAACTTCTACATGGGACACAAGAAAATTTAAAGCAATCTCTTAGCAAAGATGAAGAAGAGGTTAGTCGAACTACACCCATATGTGTGTCTATGAGTGGCAACTCCATCTTGTGGCCATTTGATCGACATGGCACTATGCATTTACAATAAAGACAACATATTGCATCGTTAGTAAGAAAAAAGAAGAGATACTGCAAGCAAAAAAAAAAACTCTTCATATAAGACTATTATGGAAAAGATAGTGCAAAAGTTAATACCATGCAAAAAGTGAAGCACTTCCTATGGAGGGTCTTCTCAAACTCTTTTACCGACTATGGAACTGTGTGTGTTAGATGAAAGCCATTGCAAAGCCTATGTCCTCATTCCTTCTGTGCGGAAGTGGAGACGATAGACACATCTTACTGACCTGTAGATGCATGCTTAGATAAAGGTAGTGTGGTTTGGTGGCTTGGTGGTCTTTACAGGTGAGAGCGAATTGAACTAGGGTTGGGTGCTTCATGGATTTCTTTGAGGATGGAACTAAGGAGGACATGAGATGAAAAGTGAAAAATAATACAGTATTAGAAGAGAGAGTGAGTTAGTGGCATGAAAAATGCAAATTAGGGATATAGGCTGAAAAAAAAAACTTATTGAGAAAGTTTATGGAAAATTATGAGTGTAACAAATTTGGATTATTTGTATTTGTATTGTTTAGATGATAAATTTTAAAATATATTATTGGTTTATTTACTATTTTTAACAAATTTTATTGGAAACTATTTTCACTATTTATCATTATTTGTTTGAAAATTGATTTGCAAATATGAGATTCAAAATGGACATAATTTGATACAAGTCAAGTAATCTAATCCCTACATAACATGAATCAATATATGAGAGCGGTTTCTAAAAGGATTGGGGTTTTTTTATACGTTTGACTTAGGAATGACCATTTCTTAGCTCCAAATGCTTAAACGACAAATTGGATTCATACCAATTGCCAACCCTTTTAATATGGAATTTCTAGTGATGTTACCAAATCTAAAAGCTAAAGAACCACCTATAAATTCTTCTTTTCCAAGATGGCCCAAAAAATGCACAAAAATTACTTGAGCTAATGCCACCATTCTAATTGTATCAATGGGGAATTCGATTCTATTCTAATTTCACTTGTGTCCCATCACCACAATATGGAGGAAGAAGAACCAAAAAAGGAACAAAAACATGTGGAAGGTACTTCTTAAGCACCAAAAAAAAAAAAATACCCTAGATATATAGACTCAAAATTAAAGCAAACCTAATTGAGAGGAGAGATTACAAAATTGAGCCTTCAAAAGTAAATATCATTAAATCTTCACTAAGCTTTAAGAGAAAGCAAGAGGCATTAATAGGTTGGAGCTTAAAGAGAAAGCGAGAGGCATTGATAGGTTGGAGAAGAAGGTAACGTAACTAACTATATGTACCTAGTTTTCGTTATGATTTGTCGTTAATAAGCCAATTGCTTGTTAAATTTATTTTGAATGTTGTCAATAGGCTCCCCATCAAGCCACTTTACTTCATATGAGAAGAAACTCTATCCAATATCTACCACATGTTTCCTCTTGGCCATGTAACATTTAATGCTAAGAAGCTTATTTCTTCTAGTTTAGCTTAAGTTACCATGGTATTGAAATCATTCATGGCAATACAGTTAAGAGTGTTACCACCTCTTCTTTCTGAGCTTGATACAATTGAAATCACCAAACAAAATCCATGGATTATCACTAAAGGTATGCAAGTGGATTGAAGCTTGTAAGCTAACTTGTTTAATCTATTTTAAAAAGGGCTTGGGTTAAAAAAAAATTAATCTATTTAAAAAGATGGCCAAATAAGCCCAACCCATTTAACCCATGGGTCAAAGCAGGTTAGCTTGTAAGGGGTCAGGTTAGCCTACTTACCCTTTAAAAAAAAAAAAAAAAGTTAAAGTGAAGACAACTAAACCTTAACTAACAGTTGAACAAAAAAAAAGACACTTGCTAGTCAGTTGTCCTCACCAAAAGTGGACACATCACAACACAACACTACAATAGATCAAAATAAACCTTAACTCATAGTCGCCACTTGCCAATTGTCCTTGTCCCACTTTCAAACTCCCTAAGAGGCTAAGACAAAACAGAAACAGAGCCAATCATCTCGTTTTCACCTTTTAGTCATCCCTCTCCATAGTCGTAGTCATTGTCCCTCTCCTCGCTTGAGTAATAGTATTCTCTATTCTATGCTTAGCATCATACTTATATGTTATGTGTTGTGGGTTGGATCTTTAGTGTTTTACCATGTGAGCAGATTAAGCTGAGCTGCTACTTGTATGTTGTGTTTTACCATATGTGGGTTAGTCCTACACAAAATTAATGGTCATGGCACTCACTGGTGCATGGTGCCCTCTTATTCAATTATGTGTCATCCTTGTGGTCATTGGTTAGGTACATTTAAATGGAAAAAGTAGGTAAAACGGGTTAAGTTAGTAGGTTAGCTTGCTTAACCAATCAAATGATAAAAGTGGGTTAAGTGGGTTGGTCCATTCAACCTACTAACCCGCATGGGCTGGGTTAGACTAGTAAATTATGACTTGTTATTAAATCGACCAAAGTGGGCCAGGTTAGGTTGGCTTATTTAACCTACTTGCACACCTCTAATTTTCACATCATTAAGCCTTAGAGCTAAAATCTTTCCATAGTGGTTGATGTTCCATTTTTTCAAATTATAATTTCTACTATTCAACTTGTTGATTCCTTATTCTATGTCGATGGCAATTTGTTCATATTCCATTTTTTTTCTCTAATCATCTATTTCAATTTTCTCTCATTGTTTTGATCAATGTGGTTCAAGAATGAAGCAAAATTCCCCTCTTTGAACCAAGAATCAAATTAAAAGTTCTTGTTACCTTTATTCATTTTCATAAATATACATTGCTTTTTTAGTATGTTTGACTTAGGATTGACCATCTCTTAGCTCCAAATGCCTAGCTAAAAATTGGATCCATACTAGCTACTAACACTTTTGATATGGAATTTCCAGTGATGTTACCAAATCCAATAGCTAAAGATCCACCTATAAATTCTACTTTGTCAAGATGGCCCAAAAAATGCACAAAAATTACGTGAGTTTGATTCATTGTTTACTTGAGTCTAACTAAAAAATAGTCGAGTCTAGATTTATCTCAAGCTACCACATTCTAAGTAAACTAATAAACAACTAGACAAGACAAGACTAAGTAAGGGCTACCATCATTGGAAAAATGAAAGAAAGTTAGCTCTATGCCATGGTTTAAGTGACTTTTTAGACATAAGTGGATAAATTGTGAGGTCAATGTTTAGGCTAATTGTATTTCAAGCAAGAGTACGTGCTACTCCTTAAAATTTTAAGTTCATAAAAATGACTAAAAGATAATGGATGGTAAGGTATAAAATGACAAAGCAAACACAAGCCATTGTGAGTGGGGTTGTTATGCCTTAGGTTCTTAAGAAATTTCTTAAAGGGAAAAGATAGGCTTAAGGAAACATTCTAGAGATAGAAAAGAAAAAAAAAAAGTCATTTATACTTAGGTTACATTTGTTATTTTTGGATTCTGACCTAGCCTTAAGCAAATAGTTGAAAGATTAGGTTTTTTTTTTTTTTTGTACATTTGACTTAAGACTAACCATCTCTTAGCTTTAAATTTCTAACTACAAATTGGATCCATATCAGTTGCTAACCTTTTAATATGGAATTTCCAATGATGTTACCAAATCAAAGAGCTAAAGAACCACTTATAAATTCTACTTTGCCAAGATAGCCCAAAAAAAAAAAAAGCACAAAAATTATAAGAGTCTAACTTGGTGTTTACTCGAGCCCAACTTAAGAATAGTCAAGTCAAGCTCTAGCTTGAGCTACCACCACCGTTCTAAGCAAAGTAAAATGTTACTCTATCATGATCTTATGAAGAGGGTCTAAGATTGCTTCATCAAATTAGGCTTAGCATTCCTTACATCAAAAGGAAGTCCTATATCAAGGAACGGAGTAAAGGGTTGTATGATCTAAATTCTCTATGTTGTGGGTCAAATTTGGGATCAAGATAGAGAGAAATTAGAGTGATTTTCCTACTTATTGCATAGGCCATTCTATCCATTTAGTAAGCTCTTCTATATGCTGGAAACATCTTATAATTAATTGAAGAATAATATTAGGTTTATATCTCTTGTATGTTGTCCTATTCTATGTAACACTGCAACATTGGTTTAAGTAACAATGTATCAAATTCAAGATCATTAAAATAATTTCTTGATTTTAATTCTTCCCACGATATCAATACAAGTACTTCATACATCAAAAATTCGTACTTTTATAATTGTTTCTCTTTGAATCTATTGAAATCAAACTCAATTGATTACTTATGGAAGCCATAAAATTAATTATGAATATAATGATTTCTCTATCTTTCTGGATTCTATAATACTAGATTGGTAATAGCTAGTTTGATTTTTAATGGAACAAAAATTTTTAGGTTGGAGTAGATCAATTAAACTTGCTTTAGGAACTAAAGTAAATTTAAATAAGCTTAAGAGACTTTAGGATGAACTAAGTAGTTTAAAGGGCATGCTAGAGTATGTTTGAAGTTTCCTTATCCTATAAATTTATTGGAAAGTTTATGGAAATTGAGAATAGAAAAAGACTCATATAACTCTTATGGGTCTTAATGACATATATGGAAGTATGAGAATTATATTCTTTCATTGGTGCTATTGCCTTCAATGAGTAAAGCTTATTACTTAGTTCATCAAGTAGAAAAATAAAAAGAGCTATTTGGAATACTTGCTGATAAAGATGAGATTTTGGCTTGTAATGTAAGAACATAGCAATGGTTTGCAAATGGTGATAAGAGAGATAAGAAAACTAAATCAAGATCAAGAGTGATATGTTTACATTGCAAGAAATCAAGGCATTAATAGAAACTTGTTTTGACCTAATACGGCACCTAGAATGATGCAAAGGTTTAAAACAAACGAAAATACCATATTTGCTGCACAAGTCGATGGACAATAGGATCAGTTTGATATTCTATTTGATAAGAGAGCTATAGCTTCATCTTGTAATAGATCTTTGATAGAAGGACCTGATTTGGTCTCAAAGGCTTGCCATGAAGTAATGAAAATGTTGAAGGGGAAGCAACAAATGAATGATAATATGCACTTTTCATCTATCAACTGTGCAGGATAGTGTTTTCACACTTATTTTATAGCTCCATCTCATAGAAATGGTAATATCATGAATGAAGGGATAGTTGACACGGTGCTTCAAACCATATGAGTCATTTCTATAATTTTCTTAATCGATAAAATAACTTAAAACACACCAATTTGCATATGATTACCTAAGGGACACACCAAATCTATAATATATACTCAACAAAAAAGATTAAGAACCAAGAATTGATTCAATCACAATTCTTTATATTAAACATGCCCTTTATATGTTTTGTTATCACCAAAACTTTATTCATAGTATTAACACAATCTAACAATCTAGATCTCTTTACAGAATGGTGGTTTGCTAAAAATCACCCTAAGGATCTAATAATCAAAGAACTATCTAATAAGGTGCTAATGAGAGTCTTTTTTAGAAGTTTGAGTAATCTAATGTCCATATCTCAAATTGAACCTAAATATGTAGATAAAGGCTCTAAAATATGAGTTTTAGATAAAAACTGTGCAAGAAGAGATAAATCAATTCACTAAGAATTAGGTATGAGATTTAGTGCCAAGGTTTAGTGATAGATTGATAATTGGAACTATTGGTCTTAGTAAGTAATCAAGAAGGAAGTGAATTAATTACTTTGTGAAAATTTTCCAATCAAACAACTTTATTTGATTACTTACTGGTAGATATTTGATTCATCTTAAACTTTGTTTGTAGTTAAATTTGTAAACTCAAAATAATAAATATTTTGCAAAAATAGACAAATAAATAAATAGAGTAATAAGATAAGAAAATTAAGCAGTGATTTATAGCAGTTCCATTTTATACATTAGTTAACTCTTTCAGCCTCTGCTTGAAAGGATGATAGTTGTTTTTATTAGTTCATTCCAGTCTATCAAAGAAAATTCTCAAAGAGTGTTTACAATAGTCAATCACTGTATAGTCACTTTAATATAATCTCTTGCCATTTCCTCTACACTGTATCACTTAACCTCTATAATTAAGCTAATACGTAAAAACTACATGGAAAAAAAAATGCAATCAAACTTCAAAATGAAGTTTTCAATCTATGAGAATTTAAAAATATTATCATTTATAATATTAGCTCAAAATCTCAAATAATCAAAATATGAATTTAGTATTTGAACACTTCTCTTAAAATGATATTTTAGTTGTATATTTGTCTTGTTCGTTTTACTTCATATTTATAAATGATGTTCCAATTTTCAAAACTTGTCCTTAATTTCTTCAATTCAAATTTACTATGCTATAAATAAGGATAATAATCTAGCTTGAATGTTGCCGATCTCTTGTCAATGCTTCAGAATTATGCCTTTTTTGTCTTCGAATTAATAATTAGCTTTCCATTTATAATTATCTTTGGAATGTTATCTTATGATATTTTTGTTCAATTTTAGTGGAATGAGTCAAATGTATTTCCCAAATATGTTTAACCAATGGAAGTGGGTCTTAACCTACAATAAATTGTTTTCTTTTTTGTTTTCAATCTTTATCACTAGTATTTTCTTTAAAATATTTATTATTTCGTCATTCATTCTTTACTATTTTATTATTTGAAATCATCTTGATTTCTTCTAAATATATTAGAGGAAGAATTCTACGCATATACTTCTGACTTCTTACTTAAGTTTCTTTTCGAAACCAACATTTATTCAAACATATAATCGTGTTCCAAACAATTAAATTTTTACACACTTAAACATATAATCAATAATATGCAATAAACTTTTATCTTTCTCAAACCCTTGGTATAGAATTTATTTTCTAAAAGACTTATTTATATCTTTATTAATATCAAAACTGATTCTCTTATTACTTATATTTTCCTCCTTTTTTATGATAACAAAGCCTTAATTTAAAAAAAAAAATCCCAAAGACTCGTATAAAAATTTTCTCAAAAACCAAAACCTCTCCTTTAATTTATGATTTCCTTCTATGCTATTGGAAAAACTTATCTTGATCTATCTAATCTATTTTTCTTTTTTCTTTTTTTTTTCCTTTTCTTCTCCTCTCTTATCTTCTCCAATATTTTTTTTTGTATTTTCCTCCCCCTTTTTGTTAGCATTTAAACATTTAAATGCATAATACATATGTAGAAATAAGTATTGAATAATATATACATGCATAAATACAAAATATTATGGGTAGAAAATAGTATTCAAGCATTTAAACCATAAAAGTTATCTATAATAATGAAAGATAGAAATTGATCAACCAAATAGAAAATTAAAATATCATGAAATTGCTTAACAAACAACCATAAAACTTATTTAGAAAACAACATATTCTTGTTATAGTTATAGTTTAGCCTTCATTCTTCTCTTTTTTTCCTTATTGTGGTGATCCATTATCTCCTTAATTAAAGTTTTAAAGAATTTTTCTTACTTTTCTATGCATTTTTCATTTACCTTTTTATTGTTTGGATCTACGTCTAACTTTATTAAAGAACTCATCGGAGTTACTACTACTTTGATATTTTCATATCCAAATTTCTTCAGAAATTTTATTGTATATTTCTGTTAATGAACAAAGATGCTTCCAGTAGTTTGTTTAATTCGCAATATAAGAAAGAAATTTAGTTCTTCCATCATATACATTTTGATTTCTACCTAGATCATCTTTGCAAATTCTCCATAATATTTTTTATTAGTAGCTCTAAATATAATATCATCAATATAGATTTAAATAACTAAAATATCTCCATCAAAATATTTTAGAAATAAAGTTGTATCTACTTTTCCTCTAAATAAACTATTTTTAATCAAAAATTCACTTAGTCTTTCATACCAAATTCTAGGTGCATGTTTTGATCCATGTAAAGCTTTTCTTAACTTGAATATATAATCTTCTTTTATAGCATCCCCAAAACTAGAAGGTTGTTCAACATATACTTCTCCTTTAATATAGTGATTCAAAAATGCATTTTTAACATCCATTTGAAAAACTTTTTAATTCTTATAACAAGCATATGCAAACAACAATCCTATAGCTTCGAGTCTAGTTACTAGTACATAAGTTTTATCATAGTCCATTCCCTCTTGTTGTGAATAATCTTTAATAATTAATCTAGCTTTGTTCTGAACTATTTTACCATCTTCATCTAGCTTATTTTTAAATACCCATTTAGTTTCTATTATAGACTTATCTTTAGGTCTCAAAACTAGATTTCACACATTATTTCTTTGAAACTAGTTAAATGCTTTTGCGATGCATTGATCCAATTGTTGTCCTTAAGTTCTTTTTCCATAGATCTAAGTTCTATTTTAGAAATTAAGACAAAACAGTTCTCCATATTCCTTAATCTGGATCTTGCTCTAATGCCCGAGTCAACATTACCAATAACTAATTCTAGTAGATGGGATGATATATATCTCTAAGTCTTTGGAGTATTTTCATGGGTCATTTGGCTTTTAGGTTTCTAATGAACTTTCATTATTTGATTCTATTGAATTCGTCTTGGACTTTGTAAATCCTTTAGCCTTAGAGTCCGAACTCATTTTTTATTATTCATTTATTAGATCTTTAGACAATCTCTCCTCGTTTAAAATTAGTGGAGTCTTACAATTTGATTCATTTTTCTTTGTTTCTTTTGTAAACCTAACATTAATTGATTCTTCTACTACTTTTGTTGTTTTGTTATATACTCTATAAGCTCTACTATTCAAGGAATGTTCGAGAAAAATAGCTTCATTATCTCTTTAAACAAACTTGCTAGATCAAAATGATTTCTTTTTACGAAATACTTTTTTTTTTTGTCGAAAACATAAAAATATGAAATTATGGGCTTCCTTCCTCTAAAAAGTTCATAGCACATCTTATTTAGAAAAGGTTTAAGATAGACTTTGTTAGTAATATAACAGGCCATTGAGGTTACTTTTACCCAAAAATAATTTGTCATAACATTAGAATTTAATAGAGTACAAGTCATTTCTTAGATAGTTTTGTTTTTCTGTTCAATAACTCTATTCTACCAAGGAGTGTATGGAACAAAAAAATTTTGAGTAACATCAATTTTTTCATAAAAGGTTGTAAACTCATAATTTTCATACTCTTTCATTATCAATTCTTAAACTAACCATAGAAGTAACTTTCTTATTTTGAATTCTTTTTACAAAACTTTCAAAAGTTCTGAGACATCACTCTTGTAATGTGAAAACTGGATCCATGTTTTGCTAATCGTTATAGCTGATTAAAGTTAACATATCCTAATTTCCGAGGCCATAACTGCACATTTTCTTTTAATGTAAATAAACAATTTTCTATCTCTATTTCTAGAAGAGTTCAATCTTATGAATAATTCCTTTTTTGAATCCTTCAAAGGGTTTTATCAATCCATTTTTATCACACTCCTTATCCTTTTTTTAAAGTTATTTCGAAACCTTTATTGCATGATTAACTCATACTCAACAAACTATGCTTAAAACCTCTCACTAAATAAACATTCTCAATAATATAAGAAGTTAAACCGATAGTACTCTATCCAATGATTTTTCCTTGACTGTTGCCTACTTCAATCTTTCATTGTCAAGCCTATGAACAACAAAGCAATTACTATTCTATTGAATAGTGAATTTAGATGAATACAAAAAAATGGTTCTATTGAATGGACACAATATGATACACAGGATGATGGGCTTAACTTAAGCGATTAGATCCAGGTGACCCAAAATAACATTTCAAATGAAAAGAAACCCACAGAAAATAAATCCATGTAAGCGTGTAAATTAAGCGAAGGTTTTGTTGAGTGAGAAGCGTAAGAACTTGAGGTGTTCTCTTTCATAAACCAGTCGAGCCCCAAGATCACACAGCCAAGAAAGAACCAACTTAATTACAAAAGAAGTTCATGCTAAGAAGAAATCTTTTTTAGCTCTAAACAACAACAAAACAAGTAGTAGCAATACTATCTCCTTGAGTGCTCGCTTGTCGCTTCTTCTTCGCCAGTGACGTAGCAGTGTTTCAAAATGCACCAGCCCTTTTGAGTCAGCAAACTTCACACATTTTTCTCCAACACGGGCACATCATATAGTAGTCCCAAGCCAATCCCCGGTTCATCATACCATCTCAATACTTACACTGTACCACCCTACCACCTAGTCGGAGCGAAGCTTTTGCTAAGTGATCGCAAGGACTTGTCTATAGAAATCAGCGGGAGCATGTTAGGCTGCACAAGGCTTACAAAAGGACATCCGATCACTCTAAAATGGAGCTTACTCATTACTTCGAACTGCATATGGTTTCTGAAGACGGAAATTGCAAGATCCGGAATTATGAATCCGTCTGTATTCACTGTTCAAACACATGGCAAATCACTAGGTCAGATATCTTTAGCAAAGATCCAGTCCATTTACCATTATTCTACAATCAACCACTGAGTGCATTTTCCAATCCTCTCAACCATGCTTTTTGGTACAACATCTGCAACCTTAACAGCAAACTCCTTGTTTGCCCGTGGATTATTTTACCTGTAGTCTCTAGATTCTCTAGAGACCCTCCTCTCTACATAACGATCATCAGAACCATCACTTGTATAGTTTCTGTCATCCCTCCTCTCAAAGCGTCTATCCTTGTGGGCAAAATTCCTGGAAGAATCATCTAATCTCCTGTCTTTGCGCTCAAACTCAGCTCTCTTATCAGCATGGTGATCCATGCGTGCTGTATTTTTGTAGGATTTGCTATCCCTCCTATCTCTGCCATTTCTATCATCCTCAGATCTTTTATTATCTCGATAGTCTCTCAATTTTTCATCTCTGTGTCTCCAGCTATCTGTACCTCTCTCTCTGTGCCTTTGGTCCTCCTGGTAATCTTGCTCAGCTCTTCTCCTTTCCTTATGACTTGCCTCAACATCTTGATTCCTCCGACTTTCTCTGCGGCTATTCCTTTCTCTATGCCTATAATCATCTTCATCTCTGTGGCTACTCCTTTCTCTATGCCTATAATCATCTTCAGCTGGACACTGCCTGTGCTTCTTACTTGAATCTCTCTCTTTATCCAGCAGTTTTATGTCTTCTTGGATTCGCTTGTTCATCTTTCCATTATCACCTACATCTCGTCCACGGTGCCTCTTTACTTGGCTTTGACTTTCTGGCATATCTTCATCAAAGATCATATCGTACCTGCCATAAGAATAATAATTTTACATTAGTCAGTGTATACGCAAGCCCAAAACAGAGTCTCCAAAACAAACCTGGAGTCATCTCCACCATGTTGTACATTGTCCTCCTTTAGGATATACTTAGCAGGTTGTTGTTTCATGGATTCCCCAGTGCAATCCTTTGCAAAGTGATCTGGAGCGCCACACTTAAAGCAACCTTTATCTGCACATAAAATTAAGTGTTAAAAAGATAGTGTAGCTAGTCAGCCTAATTCATCTTCCATTCTTAAAAATAAAAAGTAAAACCAGCACCACAAAGAAAACACTATTTAAGCGTTCAATGATAAAAACAAACAGGAAATGAATTAACAATGCTATTTCATGGGTTTACAGGGCAGCTCAGCAAGTGATTCAGCATCCACAAATCAATTCTAGAATACCCACATTAAATATCCAATCACAAGGATCCAACTTGAGCTTCGTCAGCAGAAATACGGCAGAGTAAATATTGGCAACAGTATGAATGGACAGAAAGACAACTCCAACTACTATAAGTTGGCAACCTCAATCTTTTGCTGTTAAGCAACTCAAAGCAACCTAGCTTAGACCTGTTCATTAGATCACTGTCCAATATAAAAACTGGAGGTGTTTCCTGGGCAGCCAGGGCTTTGTTTAAATGGAAATAATTCAGCTTCCTAAGCTTCTTATAAAGCATTTACTTTGTGATAAGACTCATATTTTTGTTTCTTTTGGGGGTAAAAAAAAACTTGAAATAGTATTGATGTCACATCATTATCTAGAGTTTCAACCATTGCACAAAACCTGTATATTGCTGCTCACACAAGGCAAATGAACCCTACTAACCAAGCTCACAAAAAGGGAAGAGATTTCTTCATGCTGGAAGTGACGATACAGAAATGGGTTTGCAGACAGTCATGACCTACATACCAAAATATAAATTGTGGGGAATCAGAAATCCATACTCTTTAGTGGATATGGCCGTTTGCTTTGATTGTGATGGCTGCAAGTTGTGCCTCAAATACAGGTCTTTCAAGGCTGATTTCTCAGAGCCGTAAATTGTCTATTTGTGGTTTCTTAATTATTTAATTAATATGGTAAGGTGTTATTGGTGACAGTCACAACCTTGTGACTGTCGCAGACTCACGCAATTACCTCTACTTAGCATTGTAAAGGGGCATACCATTTCTACATGGAAGATATTTTTCAGTACTAATATAGTTAATCATGAGTTACCAAAATAGAAAAGATATACACTTCCACCTCATGAAGAAATTTAAGTTACAAGGTGGGTCTCATGGCAGGATGTAAGCATAAGAAATCACCACCGGAACCTAAAGAAAAGGCCTACATTTGTAGATCTCTCAAATGAAATGACCTCGCAGCATGGAGCAACATCAAAGTATTCATTAATCAGATATCAGCTATTGACAAGGTCCAGTAGTAGTTCGTTTTCTAACAAAAAGAGATGTGATGAAATTTCATCCCAACAATTGATTTAACTCAAATAAGCTGTTATCCAATGTACCAGAAGAAGAATAGACTACTAGTGGTGTTAAATGAACTGGATAAATCAAGGTGAAATGGATAATATGGTCAAATCAATGATCATTCACACCACTTGATCAGCAATGACCCATCTGAATATCTATAAAAATCTCCAACTCCACACAGTTTTTCAATGACCATGGAAATTATCTCAACAAAGACAGAAATGCCTTCAGGGAGCATATGCTTACCTTTCCCCTTGTTTTTATCTTTTCCTCTGAACTGGGACCAAAGTCGTGACACACTTTGACTAAAATCGACATGTACTCTCCGATCATCAATTAAGGCATTATCCATCTGCAATAAAAGAATGGGAGAGTAACATCATCACCCAGAAATAATGGGTGAAATTCCAAGGATACTAATGCTTGGTACTTTTATTAACATGGAACAAAATCGGCGATATTACATTTCATCCTAATGAAATAAAGGAGACAAAAGACACCTTCAGAAACTGAATTGATCATTATAGAAGTGAAATCATCCTCCATGTAAGAACATCAATTTTTTCAAGGTTACAATTAAAAATGCTTTCAAGATTGATATACACATAATACTCCTCCAGGAAAAACAAAATGTAAACACTTAAACCCTGATTTTATGAATCAATTTATGCCATCCCATTCCTCAACTTGTAATAGCAATCCTATAAATTAAAAATATTATAAACCAAATTAAGATGACTGCATTCCTCCATTTGTTAACATTTCTACTGTTTTGTAGCAATCATTTTTTTTTTTTTTTGCTCAGTGTGATATCTCTATTTTTTTTTTTCTCTTTTGAAGCTTAGTGTGATAAGCCTATTTATCCTCCATTAATTTGCAAAACCACAACTACTCTCTCTACTTGCAGGATTTGTAAATGATAAAGCTATCATTATGGTTCAAACACCCTACACCCATGGCTGAGAGTATGGGAACTCTACCACTAATCCACATGGTCAGCGGTAGTGCGAATCTACTATAACATGAATTTTTACTATTTCTTATTCTCTTTAGTCTGTTATAAGTATTTCATCAATTCTCATACAGTGATTGATCTTCATCATATCATGTATTGCACACGAGAATAGGATCCAACTTGAACAGAGTATCCACTCCTAAATTAACACCCACGAAATATCTTTAACTGCATCCTTAAGGGAAAAAGCTCCTTACCAATCTCAGTGGAATTTAGGAATCATAGGAGACTTCATTAAAAGATTAATATCTAAACAATAATTCATGCAAATGTAGACTTAGGTAATTTAGATGAGACAGAAAGAGGAAAGATTTAACATGTCAAAGAAGATGAAAATGTGACCATACACTCTGCACGAAAGAAAGTCAGAAAAGTTATATATGATGAAATGAAAGTACAAACAACTGGAGATGGAAGAAAATTCTAAAGGCAAGAAACTAGCACGTAAGTTCTTAAGGCAAGAATCTTGGGCGTTGAAGAATAATCTAACAGGCAAGAACCCGCACGTTGGATAACCGTGGAGGGAAACAAAATCTCTCCTTGGTATGATGAGTGCCATCTTAAGGGACCTTTATTCAAAAGCATAGGAGAAAGGCCATAGGCACCTCTGGTTGGCCAAAGGAGAGTCACCCATGTTGTGCTGTAAATGGCTAGATTAGAACTGGCCACAAGGAAACCTGTAGGACTTGATTAAACAGACCCAGGGGTTTTTAAGCCTGAGCAAAGTAGTGTTGATGGATTGGAGTGGTAGACAGACCCAAAGGAGAACTCATGATCAGGGAAGCATATAAAGTAGTCCTTAGTGGAAGTAACAGGGTGCTCCAGCATGCATTGGTCTGCCTTAAGGGAGCAATCCCATGGCATTTCTTCATTTTACAGCTAGCTCTACAGAAAAGACCCTACACCACAGGAAAATTGGCTACTTGTGGAGTTATCCACCAGAAAAGATGCTATTTGTGCAATAGAGAGGTGGAAACCCATGATTGTCTCTTCTTTATGTGTGACTTAGTCAAATGTTCTCTGGACAAAACTTCAACTACACATTGAGTGGCCAATCATATAATTATGTATCAAATCTATTAGGCAAGGAAACTACACTCCCCTAATCCATAAGAGGAAAAAAACTGTTCAGATACTATCCATTACATTTGGAAGGTAAAATAAGATAGAAGACAAGAAAATGTGGCTCTAAAAATAGAGAACATCTTTAAAAAAATTATATTTTGTACTATAATAGCTAGAGCATCATCTTGAGTTATATAGCCTTGGAATATCTTTAAAGAATTATATTTTGTACCATAATAGCTAGAGTTCTTCGGGTAGGGTTGCCTTTCTTCATAAATTTGCAAGTTAATTGGGGAAAAAAAGTTAAAACCCTAATTTAAAAACCCCCCAACCCCCAAAAAAAAAAAAATAATAAAGGGTACGAACAATTGACAAGGCAACTTCTGGTATATTTGCTTTACCAGAGTAATTAAAGACATAAAAGTGTCAGTGAAAATGTCGAAAATCAAACTCAAAGTATACCTTAAAGTATGCTTGTTCACATGCCTCCTTGGTCTCAAACTCTGTTAAGACAGCACACAAGTGACTAGAATCAATCAAATTGCTCCGTAATCACTACATGCTAATATGAGATCATGGGCAATTTTTTTTCCCTCTACATTAGAAATAAGAAAAGAGAGATATGACAGATCAAAATGGAAAACACCTACATCCATGCAAAACACATGACAAGAGCATTTATCACCAAAGAAAGACTCTCTCAACTCTTTTGATGCAAGCCCCGTGAAAAAGAAGAAACAAGACTCAAAAGGTTAGCCTGGACATCCAGACTGAAGAACTCATTGACAAAGTTGTTTGAAAACTCAAGAGAATTAACTACACTAATCAAGTTTTATCCCTATAAACAGGGAAATGATTGTTCTTTGGTTTGAGTGAAAATTTCTGAACAACTCTGAAAAATGAGTCAAAAACAGGCAAAACCTGTTGGGTTCCCAGCATCAGCCCAGCTAAAATGCACTGGTGGCACCTTTTTTAATTATTTATTTTTATTGGAACTTTTTTTTCCATAACTTTCAAGTGATAAAAAAGATAATACGAGTAATTATAATGCTGGCAAATTAATTGTAAAAAGGTAGTGCTTTGAAAAGGCCTGCTTCCATTTCTTGGTAATTAACAAAATGATCTTAAGATTTGGCTGTCTGTATAAGATGATTTTACAGTTTCTTTTAATTGATTGGGAAATTATTTTCCTGAAGTCCAGGTTAAAACAGCACCTCACTTCAAGAATTTTCTACCCCCTGACACGCCTCAAGAAGAGGACTTGACTATTCTCACACCTGAGAGATATAAGTGTATAAACTAGGAGCATACCTATAAATGCATAGCATAAACTGTCTCCAGTTTTGTAATCGCGGATGATGTCGGCCCTGTCATTAATTTTTGCAATAGAAATCAGCATCCACACTTAACAAATGGGATGAAACAGCAAAACCAAAGGACAAAACACTTACGACACTACAGTTCCAAATCTTGAAAAAATTGTATGTAAATCCTCATCCTGCAATTACAAATACATTCAGTCAGAGAAAGAAAATGTTTTACTTAATAGTTAATACGAAACTATAAATACAGGCCCCTATTATTTCATTGAAAAACAAAACCACATGACAGTTACATGAAAACTTATACCAAGTGTAGATGAAAGTGTCAAGAGGAAAAGAACTCACCTCTGTAACCGGATTCAACTTACAAACAAAGAGTACATTCTCTGGAGGCTTTATCTCAGCTTCAGGAATATCCCCAATCTGTGTGGAAGTTAAATTGATAAATCTAAAGTAGAAGAAAGAGTGGAATGGTCCAGGCAATAAAGGAAGTCAGGGATAAATCTTACAGTCTCAAGCACAACAGCACTAGAATGGGCTTCCTTAGCACGAATAATCTCCTCAAGTTCAGTAGGGTCCACTTGTTCATCTAGAGGAACCCAATCATCTTCAAGACGTACCTCATCCTCAACCTAATAGCAGCAACAGTGAATGACGCAATTAGAAAAGAAAATATAGCACACAAATAAACATGTCAGTAAAATCAGACAGATTCCTTAAGGCCTAGTCAATGACTCATGGTTCAACTGACCGATTTACCAAAAACAACAATATGATTAAGTGTCAGCAATTTTATTTTTTTTTTATTTCCTGCATAAACCAAATCCATATATAAAGAGTTCAGTTGCAATAAAAGCATTTTGAAGACTTTGAGGCATGCCAGTCCTGGTCAGGAAGGTATTGATTCAATGCATCATTATTAGGCACCTCTTCTCTTGGTTTTCCTTCTGGGGAAGCATCTGGAATCAATTCAGCTAGCTGGGCAGGATCATCAAAAGGGTCATCCAAAATATAAGTGTGCTTGATTCTGCCCAAATAGAAAAGGGAAATCATTCAAAATGAATGGAACACAAAATTAGTATGCTGCAGTTCCCACAAACTGGGTATGTAAAGAGAAGATGGAAAATAAATGAACCTTATATTTTTATAAGGCCTGCTCTTCTCATCCACATAAGCTTCATTGATGCGTGTCAAAGTGTCAAGCCCCTCTGCCACTTCACCAAAAACCTACAATGGAAACATTAAATTACCTCAGAGAGTGAAAACTATGATCAAAAGGAGCAACTATAAACATTAAATTACCTCAGAGAGTGAAAACTATGATCAAAAGGAGCAACTATCAACCTTAAAATAATAGAAAATTGCCCCTCCATTATGACAAGAAGCATTCTCAGAAAAATCTAGGGTCTAGAGAGCCTAGATGTACTTAAATTTTACTAGACGTGTGCAATTTTTTTGTCTGCAATAGTAATTCACTCTAAAGTATTAAACCGCAATCGACGAATTTTTGCTTTTTTCAATTTAAATTGAGGATTTAACAGATATAGACCACAGCATTTGAACAAACTAAAGCTGGGACAGTGCCTATGCTCAAATGATATGAACAATCTTCATTCTAAAGTAGTCCAGAGGGTATTCACTACACATCTAGTAAACATATTGATGTGATCTAAGGTGTCAAGTGTAGGGATACACGTTCTTCAAGCTTTAGAAAGTATGGCAGATATGTTGAAGAACAGTGGAGTAAAGGAAATCATTGCTTGGAAGCATGAGATCACAGGAAATTGGATTGCTTAGAGGTATAACATCAGGTACATAACGTGTTCCAAGGCATGTTCCTCTACACAGCCAAGATCATGGCTGTGTTGAGCAATAAGAATGCCCAGTGAAGTATGCGGTCAAGAACACGGCCATCTTCTTGACCATGTTTCTCCCAACGAGTTTTTTTTTCCATTTTTTTTAACTATTTACAGATTGTCTTTTATTTGTATTTTGCAGTCCCTTATTTACGAATATGTCACTCTTTCAAGGTTAGTATTCAAAGATTATTTTGTCTTTCCATTGGGAACAAAGACACTTTTGATAATTACAGCATCAATTAAGATTGTAAACCCTTTTCTTTCTCCTTTGAAAGACTTTTCATAAACTCTTAGTAAATTGAGTTTTAATATAATTAGATTGATTCATAAGTTTATCAGGCTTTTAATTATATTGCTTACTGATCTCTATTGTCATGAGGATATTGAAATTAGATTCAATACTTTAGTTCAATTATCTATTGATAATTGTTCATATCATATTTAGTTTTCTGTTATTTCATATAAAATCCCAAAAAGACACAAACTTTGGATTCCCTCCTAGGATCTGGGGCACATCACATATTCTTGCAAGCATCTCCACACACCACATATAGAACATTACACATTTTTCTCAACTGAAATGGATAGAGATAATTATTAAGAAATGAATAAAAACAATTCAATCTAAATAATAGATTAACTTCTCCATTATGTAAACCATTCTCAAACATCCCAGACAACAACCACAACAACAACAAAAAATAAAATAAATAAATAAACCCCCAGAGAACATTACACATTTTTCTCAACTGGAATGGATAGAGATAATTATTGAGAAACGAATAAAAACAATTCAATCTAAATAATAGATGAACTTCTCCCTTATGTAAACCATCCTCAAACATCCCAGACGACAAAAACAACAACAACAACAAATAAAATAAATAAATAAACCCTCAGAGAACCAAATCTTTATCAAAGTTCCCCAGGTGTGGACTTGCTCTTCCCCTACCATAAGATACTAATGAGATCCAAATGTGTAATAAACACTGGGAGGTCAGATGGTCAATCTCCATTTCCTATACCTCTAAAAAAGGAGCTGTAGCCTGTTAAAAATTGACCAGAAGCAAGGATGCAAACAAAGATCATAATTTATTTTTTTTTGTTGAATAACAAAGATCATAATATTAGACATGTCTATAAAGAAAAGATGATTCATAGTTAATAAATGTGAAAGAAAGGTTCAACAATCATGTTGACAAATAATGAACTCACAGTGTGTTTTCCATCAAGATAATCAAGCTCATCCCGCAGCGTGAAATAGAACTGAAAAGGTGAAAACAAGAGCAAGTAATTTGTATTAAATTTTCTGAACAGTAATCCAGACCAAGTAATTGTGCTTATTGGGTGAGGGGGGGTGTGGTGTGAAACACAAAATCCAATCAGAATAAACACAAAGACCGCACAGTATTTTTACCTGTGAAGCATTCAGATTTTCTCCAGCACTTGCCATGGCAACAGTGCCCATCTTTGTGTGTTTCAGATCAAGATGAATCTCATCTGAGAAGAATCGAGCCTGATCACCATATAGAAATCTGAAAGATCAAGTAGCATTGAATTTATTGTCTGTGAAGTCACCTGGTGAGGAAATAATCAAATTCTTCAATTTCTACTTGATACTTAAAGAGAAATCACCAGAATGCATATTCTTCCTCAAATCCTTCATTGAGAACAAATTCATTGTTCAATAAAGCAACAAACTACTGAAGATAAGCAAAATGATGCTGTTTCTCCAGTTAATGGAACACAACAAACTTAAGTATCTTGAGTATTGATTATAAATTATGAGTTGTAACAGAAAATGCTTGCTCTTGTGCAGCCACAAGGAGCAAAAGAAAGGGGGAAGGATGGTTCAAGAGCTTGACCTCACATGCTTGTCAAGGTTGCTTGATTTGAAAATTTAGCAGGTTACCATGAAAGATCAAAATTAGACATATCAAAGTATATGTAATTGGAACTAGACCATGCAGATAAATATTCCAATGCTAAAAACAAGATTTCAAAGGGGAGTTTATTTATAAGCTACTTAGCTCTATTTGAGGACAGAAACTTCAACTCCATGGACATTATCAATGTGATGAAAAATTTGCTTCTATCACCAAAGCACTTTGAACCTAAGGAGCCTATGCCCTTTTTTTTTTAACAAATCAGATCATTCTCCAACTGCCCATTTCTCAAAAGCTTTCATCTGGAAAACTATATGTATAACAAGAGTGTTTCTTTAACTTAGCTTACTATTCACAACATTAAAAGTTGTCATTATTTCCTTTTTGGTAAGGAGACCCTGAAAAGCACCATGTCATCAAATATGTCTATTAGAGTATGTTAATCAAATCTGTTCTTAGATTATGTTATTGCAGTATTTACTGTCTTAATATATCCTTTCTAAGTTACTTGGAACACCTCGTGTTTATGCATGGACCAGTGCCCATGCACATATCTGGAATAGCCAGGCATCTATCGATTTACACATATTTAGATCTAGCTAAGAACATTTAAAAATGGGGTCACATGGTGGCTTAACATTGTATATAACGCTTATGAATGCAGACGTTAGGAAATGCATGCATAAATCCTTGGCGGAACACATGAGAAGAACACAAAAGCACTCACTTATACACGGAGTCACCACCCTTGCCAGTTCCTGTGGGGTCACCTGCTTGTGCAGTAAAATCCTTTTGGACAGTGTGAAACAAACAACCATTGTAATATTTGATCCTGCATCAACAGTGACGTCCTTATTGAAGCCCTAAAATAAGAAATAAGCATTGTCAAAGAAGACAACAGCAAAAAGAGAAGAAACTTACTTGCAAAGTTTCAGGAAATTTTTGCATGTCAAGGGGCACTTATCTGTATGCAAATCTACAGTTATATCCCCCAGGCTGGTCACAATCAGCACTGACATTGCAGAAGAGAAGAGAAGATCAAACTCAAGAAGAATGAAACCAAAAATTGTTGGTTTTGTGGTCACTGCAGTCTAGCTACTGCCCCTCTCCTTATATGCTTGGACTAAGAGGCTGCAATCTGAATGATAAGAAAATAAGTGAGGAAAAAAATAAGATTCACCATGATATCCTCCATTCATGAACCTTTTACTGCAATCCAGAGATCCCAATGAGCAAATTATAAAGAAACTTTATAAGAAACTATATTTAAATCTATGTGTAAGAATCAAATTACAAGGTCAATATCTATATTGCAATGAAATAGTATAATATGAAATTCCAAGGGATTAGCCTGGCAGTTAAGACTCAAAACCAACACACAAATCACATGAGGTCCTGGTCTGGGTCTGGCTTTTGCAAGGACATCTATGGCACTGCAAGCTATACTTAAACGATGCACAAGCCATGTAGGATGGTCCATATACAATAGCAATATTGCAATTAAACTCTCTCCCTCCTAAATGAAGGGAAGAAAAATACGTCTAATTTATTAGTTTGTAGATGAATAGATGGATTTAGTTAGAATATTTAACTAACTGCAGGGAGGAGGCATATTAACCAATGTGGACAAAATGTGATCCGGCCCACTGCACACTTTTGGCACTTGTACTAGTGAATGAATCGGTTTTTACTTGGTAAAAATAGAAGTGTTATCTTTGAATGAATGCTAAAGGTAAACCATATGGGTAAAAACATGAAAAACCCACAACAAAACTGATAAAACTAAACACCAATCTATGTTCTTAGATTAATCAGCTGACATGGATACCAGCTGTGAAGGCACAATTAACCCCCATCAATTAAATACTTAAGAAATAACAGAATTATATATAACTCAGTTTTAGCTTTGCAAACAATTAACACTAAAGCATACTCATGCTTACTCATATGTTCTCTTATTACTCAACTTCTGTCCTTTACTCTGGGTGTATTCTTATTTCTTCTTCTCTTCCATCCTAAGCCTATAATTTATCACTAAGAACCCAAGGCACACACTCAAGTAGACTTGATCAATAGAAGAAATAGACTTTCTTAAGCATGCATCACCAAACTTTTCTAGTTTATTCAGGGTCCATCCATATCATGCAGCAGGGGCGCAATTGACCCTATCAGCCTAGCTCTCTTCTAAAAATTCACCATGCATTGATAGAATGACCGCAAGTTTACTTAATTTTTACCAATTCATGGAAGCAGGTATATGAAACTATTGCCCTGAATTGAACAAATATTTCTCAACTAATTCCAGTAGGAGCCTACGCAAAAAAAAAAAAAAAAAATTGCTTGTTCAAAATATCGAATGCACCATACTCTTTCTTATGCAGCAAATGTCATGCAGTCACATTGTCTACTGATGAGCTCCTTACCTTCTAATTTATCAATCAAGGTGTTGTTTAGACAGCTCTTTTTATCTTAATCTTTTTTTGGATAATTCACGTTTCATTGATCTAAAGAAAGGTGTACAACCGTCAACATTATAAATAGGATTACATCACAAATACATTAAGCAAAACTACAAAATATTGTGAAACTAAGATAAACTCTTCAAGATGGCTATAGAACCCAAGCTGAGGGGAATCACTTTGTTACAAATTCTCCAGATGTAGTAGACTGCAACAACTAGACCCGCCTCCATGTTTTTATGGTTTAACTTATGATATTGAATATAATAATCTTTTTTCTTTTTATTACTTGCTAATGGAGAGGCATGGCCATGACTGGACCAGCCTACTCCTAGCATTTTTTACGACTGAACTTATTTAGGAAATTATTTACTCAGTATCTTATTTCTAACTTATGAATTCAATACAAAATAAGAAACTCAAATCGCCAGGGGATTATATTATAGTCAGAATCCTCCGGATTTCAGATAAAAATTTCGAATATTTCATCTATCATTTTACAAAGGAAAAAATAAATAAATAAATAAAGCCCCCATTTGAAGCAATTTCATAAGTTCTTTAATCCCTGGAGTTGTAAAACAGTTACTTAAATTCGACTCTGTATTGACATAAAATTACTTTAAAAAAAGGTCGCACGACTCCTTTGAAGCAATTTCATCAAACTTCAACGCCTTCTATAATTCTTTACTAACTAAAAACCCTACCAGGATCACCTCTTAAAGGATGTAAACCACTCATTTCAATTGTTTAATTGTTGATTTCAATCTTCATCGGCAGTTTGACAAGCCACACCAAAAGGGGGGGAAAATACAAAACCCTAACCGTATACGCAAAGATAGGAATTTTTCCCCTTTCAACAAGTATCAGTAATGTAGAAGTTTTACCCGAAGGAGTAGTCTGGCGGGGGGGGGGGGGGGGGGGGGAGAGAGAGAGAGAGAGAGAGAGAGAGAGAATGCGGTTCGTCCGAGAAGCGTAGCCCTAGCAAGACCAGCGAGGGAACTCGACAGTGCATGCAGGAGAAGGAGTTACTGGCCTCGACCGGTTCACTGAAGAGTGAGTGCAGGGAACAAAGACGCTGAGACGCTAGGGCGAATGGCAAGTTTTCCATATATGCGTTATGCACTTCCATTGTTAATAAAAATAAAAATTAAAAATAAAAAAAAAAAGGAGAAGGAATATGCAAATTACTCCCTTAAATTTCGATTTTTATGTACAGTAAACTTTGAAATATTATAAATCATCCCTTAAATTTTAATAAATAGATAAATAATCTATAAAATTATAAATATTCTCTCAAAAACTTATTAAGATATGCTTTAACACTTCATAAATTTTAAACTTAGTATTTTTTTTCAATTAAAAAATAAATAAATATCATTTGTGATGTAAATTCATTAAAGTTTATGAGGTTATTTACAATATTTAAAAGTTTTAAAATATTTTCACACATTGGTCAAAGTTAGCAAAGTTAATTGCAATTTCTCCAAAAAAAATGTAAATTATGAAAACAGTAAGCACCCTAAATTTTTAAAAACTCAAATTATGAAGACACTAAACATCCCAAAATTTAAAAACTCAATATTATAACCCATTAATTTTAAAAACTTTTATCATTTGAAACTTTTCATTTATGGTTTATTTAGATTAGTTATAATATTTTATAATTATCATTTACACTTTCCTTAATAATATCTGTTTAGCTAATCATACTTCTCCATTATTGTTGTTTATATCTTTGAGGCATATCCTTTATAAATAATATGATACAAATAGGAGAGTTATAGCCACATCATGACTCTTAATGCAAATTGACATAATTCTTAATATAATATTATTTTTTTATAATCTAAAATATTATAACTCTTTATATATATTGTACATCTATTCTATTTATCTATTTATAATATATAATTTCAAGAGAAAAAAAATCCTTTTACACAGTTTGAAAAGTTTTTTCTACGAATTTTGATTTAACTTTTCAAAAATAGTAATTATTCCAAAAAATAACATTAGTTATTCACTTTTTTTTTAAATGTACTTTATATATAAATATATATAATGATGCCATTCTCTTTCTTCTTCTTTTTTTCTCATTTCTCTCTCCTCCACTCCTATGAATCTATAATTGTTTTTATTCTTGGAACCCCAATAATTTTTTACATTAAGATGGAAATTACATGAAGATGATCTAGGGATATTCTTAGGAGTCAACAAGATTCCCAACCTTAACCTTAGAGGTTACCCCAATAAACATAATAAAACCATAAAACTATTAAAACCCTAAATTGAATCTAAACCCATAAACCCCAATTTAAGAGATTAAACCATAAACGAAATTCTAAACCTTAAAGTAGTCAATCACAACCTCATTTCAATTTGAAAACTTTAAATTAGTAATTCAAAACCCTAATTGAGGTGATGAAACCTAAAACCATAAATTGAAAACCCAATTCATATTAAAGGCCTTAAAACCCTAAATCAAAGCATTAAATTCAACCTAAACCCTAAAGTCAGGATAATTTTTCAAAACACCCTAAATCGTACCAATAAATACAATAGTAATATTAAACAATCAAAATAGTGCTAACTAATGTAAAATTTATAAAATCAACACTAAACCACACTCTTAAATGGAGTGCAACTAGACTAGAAAGTAAAAACATTTATAACCTAGTCATAACCCAACTAAACTAACCAAAATAGCCTAAATTACCCTAACTAAATTCACTAAAAGCCAATTCAATTAGCAAAAAGAAAAAGAAATTAAATTGCTTATAGGAAAGAGAAGTGACACTACATATGCTTGGGAAAATGAAATCCTTCACACACCATCCAAATCCAAGGGTTGTCCACAATTTAAGGAATTAGGGCGGGGTAAACTAGCTTCATAGGATGAAAAACATCAACTTAGGAAAGTGAATTTACCAAAAGTGTAAGTGTGATTTAACCTTAAGCAACCAATTAACCACTAACCAACACTCTTACCCAATTAATACTATTGTTTTGTGTGTATGAAGGCTAAGCAAAGTAAGACAATCGGGAGATTAAAGAAGCCCCATTACCGTCGACCTCTCTCTCACTTTCTTCCCCATTTCCTTTTTTATTCTCTTATTATTATACACTCAATTATCTAAAACACACCCCTAAAAGCTAGTATTGTTAAAACTCCTAACTTCATTCAACACATTACTACTTAGAACCCCTCCTAAACTGTTACCCTACACCAATATTTGGAGAAGAAGGAGCCATCCAAAGGAAGTTGAAGTTAAGGAAAGGAGGCACTAGGCATAGGATGGGGGCTTGGAAGCCATGGAAGTGAGGCAGACTCAATAAATCAAACTAAGAGCACACCTTCAAGAGTAGGAAAAGCTTTTGTCACTTTTTTGGTTTCCATTATGTTCATTCCCTTACAATGTGTGTTAGATAGTGTAGAAACTTATTTATGTAACTTAAGACTCTAGTAGTAAGATTTCCTTAGCCATGTAAATCTATAAGGTTAAGGTAGGTTACTTATTGTTGTAAGATGGTTTGTAAGATGGTCTAAGTGTTATGTTTAATACAAGTTTCTTAGTGTTTAAGCCTGAGAAATGTGAAGAAAATATGACCATTGAAGCTTTTTCCTCACTTAGTCAAATCATGTAGAGAGCCTAAGGGACTTGAATTTAAGTTTACTAAGTAAATTACATCATCAAATGGCATTGTGAGGTGATTAGAAGTAGTTGAATGTAATTAAGTTGAGAAAAGCATAAATGAACATCCATTCTCCTTGCTAGCCGAAACACAAGAGAGGAATAGGAAACTTGAACTTAGATTTCAAAGGTAGTTTACATCATAAACTAGTGTTAAGAAGTGATTTAAGAAGCCTAAGGGTGTTTAAAATGGAGAAAACAAAGTTCCCCCCCCCCCTAAAGTACTTGAACCAATGCCTAAAAGGAATGAAATAATGTAATTTCCATTAATTTCATAACAAAAAAATGATAATTTAATATTAGAAAAAAGAAGAAGATTAGAATCAAAACACTTTAGTTACGTACTCATATTAAGGCCTTTAAAAGAAATGCATAAAACTAATAAAAAGGCCACAAAACCTATTTAAGTAGAGACCAATAAGCAAATTTTAGCTAAAATTCCATACTTAAAACACCAAACCAAAGCCAAACTTAAGTTAGGAATTGGTTCAATTGAGTTTAGAGTATAAAAAAGCCTAAAATACTCAAAACAGGCCCAAACTATGAGCCCAATAAAACTAATCAAACTTGCACACTTTAAATGAACAAACTAATCCCATCAATTGAAAGTACACTTAAAAACCTTTGAAACGACTATAAGTGGGTTGACAATTTAGAAAATGATCAACGAATCTGAACATGACATGACATGATTATAAATGGGTTCATGTATGGAAAAAATCGACATGAGACACAAATGAGTCAAACTCATTTAAACATGGTAAAATTTGTGTTTAACTTGTAAACTTATTTACAAATCTGTCTATTAAACATATCCCATAAAACAGGTTCGAGTTCGACCCACAAACTTGTTTAACAACAAAATAATTAATAAAATTATGTATGTATAGAGGTTGTACTTAAATATAACTTATAAATATAGTGGTGTATATATAACAAATACATAGTTTGAATATATATGTTATACATATCAACTCGCACATTATAATAACATATGTATGTTTTAGTTAAATATATATTATAAAACTATATAATGTATATATATAAAGAACATATATAACAAATATAACATGTATTTATGTATATAATATATGTATATAGATTATATAACTATAAGACATATATATGTATGTATGTGTGTGTATACTATTTGATAGATTATATAACTTTATTTTATTAAACTCTTATTATATTATAATTTTATATTTAAGTGTTAAGATTATATCACTTTTATTTGTTGATGTTAATTTTATGATTGTCCTTTTTTCTTAAGAATTTATAAATTTTTTATAAATTTATTTATAACTTTTTAATCAACAAATGTGTCAAACCTGGACACAAAACAAGATTATTAAACCGATTGGGTTACGAGTTTAGGTTTTCATATATAATTACTAAAAGGGTCAAGTTTTTAATTGAGTTTTTAAGACACGAACTTGTTTAAATACAAATACAAGACATGATGGGTTAATATAAATTGCCAACCCTAACTATAAGAACGAAAAAACAAATATAAAATGAGAAAGTAATTGTCAAAATAAAAAGTTACCATAAATCGATAACCATAATGAATTTAATTAAGTAATTCATATAGTTTAGAATACTTGTATTTATGAACCCTTATTTCCATCATCAAGTGATATCGACTTTGAGTTCAAGCTATTCCTAGATTGCTATGACCAGTAGTAGATATGATTGAGTGAATATTCTTATAATTGTTGCACTTGTTTGTGATTGTAATATTAGTTGCTCTTCACTATATACATGATGAAATTAGATGTGTGGGGTTTGAGATTACTTGCAATTAATTTGCGATGTAGTTGGTGCCAAGATACATAATTTATTAAAACTATGAAAATATGATGGTTGTGCATTATAATGGCAAGATTGCGAGTGTCTGTGAACTTTGATGGTCACCGAATAATTGGACTTGATTATATTTAACTTAAAACCTAAAATGGATCATGCATCTCATGATTCTATATGGAGAAGGTTTTCAATGTCACATGGTGATATGAAGAGGTCATATGGAGGTGATTCTCCATACATAACCTTACCTTAACCTTTGGGAAATATTGCCATTTGATTAAGATTAAGTCTAAGGATTCACTACTTAGGAGTGGATGAAATTGAGCTTGTCATCCACATCCACACTCATACCCCTTTGGCATATATGTAATAGATTTAATACTACTTTATTAACTTACTATAAAATTTCAAAAGTGGATATTATGAAACCTTGTTTAGGGTGATTAAAATCTAAAGCTGATGTGTTGATTGTTATTTCCCCACCGAGACAATAAAGGGCGTTAAATTTATGCTATATATAGCTTTGATTAGCTATATAAGTTGTTGCATTTCATATACATATCATGCATTCATATGTTTGTGTAACTAACTCGTTTGAAAATTGCTTAATAGTGTAATATGAGGAATACCTCATTAAGTTGAATATAACTTATACCTTTATAGTGTATCTTTATTATAGGAACCCATTTAGTTAAAGCATAGTAGATTTTTATTAGAAGTTAGTACTTTAGAAGTTGAGAAGGTGTGAAGACAAATTAAAAGCATGAGAGATCACTTACTAATTATTAAGTGTCTCATATATGTCATGTTTTGTAATATGAGTAGATACCATAGACTGCCTTTAGATTATCATTATGGCTACTAGTACTTATTTTTCACCATTGCATATCTGGTGCAACTTAGGTCTTGTATCATGTTAGTAAGTCATGCGAACTTATTATAACTATTATTGTTCTTTTGCTACTTATAATTGTTGTTTTGACCTAGAGTTGATGGATGTGAGTACACTTTATACACTATATGATGAATCTTTGAACAATAAGGAAGTTATTTTTATATTTCTGTACAATGTATGACAAGTTGTTACATTTAGGCTACCTATTGGGGTGTAACACATTCTCTCACTCCCGAGTTGTGGAATAAAAAAAAAATAACAACTAAAATGAAATCTATTAAACCATAAGGAAATCTTTCCATATATCATCACATAGGATCTCAAATAAAAGTTTCCAATCCCTTTTTCTATCTTTCATTAACAAAAATTTCCAAATTGTTCTTTTTTTTATTGTTTCTTTTTCTCTTTTATTGCTTATAATAAAAAAGATGTTGTATAAGTTTATTCTTTTAGTGATAATTTCCAAACACCATTAAGTTGCAATGCACTGACTACTACATCCCAATAAAAGATGGAATCATCCAAGCATCTAATCTCCACATAGAAAGAGCTTTTCCAATTCATTCTAGGTTTTTCTTTTTTTCTTTTTCTTTTTAAAGATTTCTATGAATTTTGTTCACTTTTTACAATAACATTTGCATTGTTTTATTAATATGTTCCTCCTTATTATATTTGTTTCTTCAATGTTCATAGGTTGAGGCTCTTTGACAATAATTAAAATAGTGAAAGACCAAATATGACATTAAGACTAAAAAGGATTGAATATGGTGATAAAACCAAATATTAAACCTTTAGGGATTGGAAGTAAGTTTCGAAGAAAATAAAAGGAAAACTAGCAAATTCAATCAAATGAAAGGAAAAAAGTTTGAAAGATATTGAAAGGAAATGAAATATTTTTCAGGTTTATACTTTGCTGGGAATGTTAGTGAAATGACGTTTGTCTTAGAGAGAGAAGGTTATTAAAAGGATTTTGTTTTATTTATACATTATTAACTTACATCACTTTGTTGGTTTAATTTTGTGCATTTTCCAATTTTCAAATTTTTGCTAACTATATATTTTATAAAGATCGGGAAAGATGATATTTCTTCCATTTTTTCAAGAAAGCAATATATATATCACATATACATGAAAGTTATGGTACTTCGAGTTTAATTAAAAGTATAGATTATGCAACATCAATTTTTAGCCTTTAATTACTTACATATGGATTATCTCACAGTAAACTTTAGATTTTACTTCCTTTTTTTAATTATTTAATTATTTACTAAAATTTTTAATTTTAATTGTCATTTTCCTTCCTAATATAAAAAAAATGATTAAATTCCAAATTTACTTCCTTATATTTGCTTATTTATACCTAACCTCCTTATTTTTTAAATCATGTATTTAGAACTCCAGACCTTTAAAAAATGTACATTTAAACTCCCAAAATAAATGTAAATTTACAAAAATGCTCTTTTTTTTTTTTTTTAAGATTTGAAAGTTTAAATGTACAATTTTAAAGATAATGGGACTAAGTGTACATGAAGAATGTAAGGGGATGTATTTACAATTTACGAAAAAAAAAAGGTGGGAAAAACTATGGTAGTGTTTGGTTCATAAATATTTGAATACTAGATTAGACAAAAATCATTGTGCCATGTTTAAGGGGGAACACTTGTAAATATTACCATTTTTTTAATTTTTTTTTTTTGCAAATATTGTATCCACAATAATTATTTCAAAAAAAAGTTTCGAATGTGCAAACTCAATTTGCAACTTCTTCTTTTCTTTTCTTTTTTTTTTTCCAAAATTAAAAGCTCACACTAGGCATATGCCTTCAGTATAACGCAGACTTGATGCACGCCTTTAGTTTTATCACCTCGAACTAATCTCACCGTCCAATTTTTTTTTTTTTACTTTAACATCGACCTTCCTTTGAAAAAGTAAGTTACGAAAACTATAGTATATTAAATTAATAATACAAATACAGAGATATAAGAAATTTATTTTTATTTTCCCTTCTGTAAACTCTATCTATTCGTTTTTTTATCTCATTCATAGGAAGAAGAAAAAGTACTTGTGCAGATTGAAGAGATGGGATTTGTGTAGATTGAAGAGTGGGATTTGTGTAGATTGAAGAGGTGGGATTTGAATGAATATATTAAGATATATTATTTTGTCAACGATTAATCAATTGTGATATGCTTTTTTATAAAAAGTTGAAGTTTTTTTTTTTACTGTGTTTAATATTAGTATTTGAGAAAATTATAGTTGTAATGTTATGTTTTATAAAAATATTACTATTTGTTGTTAGTTTGTATTGTGTTAAACATAATTTATGTAGATCCTGTAATACGTAATATGCGATAGTTAATTTTTAGGTTAGTATGAGAATATTTTATATTGACAAAAAATTTAATATTATTTATAAATGTTAAATTTTAAATATCATTTGTGTTGTAATGGAAAACTGCAATTTCTGATTTGTGAAATAATTTTTATAGTGTTGTTATTTATATGTATGATTTTTTGTTGTGAAATAACGGGGGAAAAAATTAGAATTAAAATTGATATGGAAATATGTGAATTTTTTTTTACTAATTTTTACAATTTGTTATTTAAAAAAAAAACTAATAATATATATTTATTATGGATAGAAAAACAATGGTTGACTACGTAAATTGATAATCTACGTGTTTGAAAATATTGTGGCTGGTAATTAAGGGTTGGAATATGATAGGGATTCGATGAAAAAGTTGAAAATGAAGAAAAATATCAACTACACCAAATTCTTATACAGAATATGCTAAAGCATTTGAGTTTATCCAACCGAAGTATGGGTTGAGATAATTCACAAGTATCTTATGTTCCATGGAGGCAATACATCTTATGACTTAATGGCAATTAAAGATAATGAATATGTTGAAAATTTTATTGAAACGGTTGAATCCTATGAAGATTGTGGCATACAACAATTGTACATAAGAATTTTTTACGATTTTTGGGTCCTTCTAAAAGGCAGACATTCGAAGCAAGTAGGCAGCCACATTCGTCACATAATATGGAAGAAATACAGCTTGAGTTGTCTACATTTAAACCTTCAATTCCAACCCTGATGGAAGGTAATGATGAAGATGAAGTATATAGAGTAGTTATTCTAGAATTATAATGACCGAAGACACATAATCTGTATATGGTTTATTTAAGAGCAAACAATGCTATAGACATTGATGTGGAAATGGGTGTTAAGGAGAAGAGTACCGATAATGGGGAGAGTTTTGAGGAGGAAGACGAGGAAAGTGAAAACAATGGAGATGAAGTACTTGAAGAAGACTCTCCAATTGTACCTGCATACTTGACATAGGCATTATATCAATTAAAGCAAATTAAACCACCAAGCATGGCGGTTAGAGATCCTGTTCCGTAATACAGCATTGCTGGTAATGATGGTTATATTTATTTTGAGCAAGAGTAAAATAATATTTATAGTGGTTCGAGTAGTAGTGATGATTTATACAGGGGCATAAAATTCAGAAAAAAAGTAGATATAATTCAAGCAATGAAGTCCTACCATGTGAAGAACCATTATAACATTACCATTGTAGAATCTAGTTCTTTGCTTTAGTTTGTTTATTGTTTGTAAATGGAAGCTTTGAGCCCGAAAGAAAAAGTTGGAGGGCATGTTCATTATGTCAAGATTTGAGGGTGCACACACATACAGTAACCCACTAATTAGTCAAGATTACTTGCAATTGGATTGTAATATTCTTGCTAGCTAATTTGTAAATCTTGTTAGGAAAAACTGAGGCGAAAAACATACCACATGAAGATTGACATTAGGGAGCATCTAGGTAAAATCACATATGGACTGTGCCAAGGAAGGTCATAACAGAAGAACGTGCTCATGTCAATACGATAATGGTAAATGATTGATACCAATACGCATGATTCATGAATATCTATATATTGCATGTGTAATGCTAACATTATCTATTTCCATTGTGTAGGTTAAGTGAAGAGGATCATTCATGGATGTTGATGATTATTCTGCATTTATACATACATAGGTTGTAATTTTTTAAGATGTGGTAATAACTTATTCTTTTTCAATTTTGTCGTATACGCTTTTATGTTCTTTTTCATAGTTGTTTGTAAGTCTTTTCAATGTTCATTAGATTTATCAAACAATATCAGATAACATTAAATAAATTCATTAGACAGTGTTAATTTCCATATATGATGTAGTAGATAATGGTAAGAAATTTATCGCCTTCACATGTTAATTTTCATCAATTAAAACATGAAATAGAAGTTATAAACATGAAATTAATAACAAAAAATAGACTCCAATCCCATCCTATTCTTTCCCCTAGTGAACTGTCTAGCCAATGGGGCAAATGTATTCATTGACTCTCTTGACGACCTTAGATGTGGAGCGGGAGGAGCATGTGACTCCTATGTTAGATGTCGCTGGGGAATATCATCAAACGGGGGGTTGGGGGGGTGGTTAGCACTGGGCTCCATTCTGCACAACAATTTGTTTGATGATTTTCCCTAATACATAGGTTGTTTACTAGAGCACTTCTTTTATTGGGCCTGTAGTGTTGGGATTGGACTACTAATGGAATGACGATGTGGTATCACATATGTGTTGAAAATCGGGTTTAAGTTATTGTACATCACATCAGAATCCATTGTAAATTGTTGGTCCTATATTGGATTTTGTTGTGCCTAACCTAGGTGTTAAGCTTAATGAAGTCTCCCGGTTTAACGACACAAAGGAATCAATTAGGATTGGAAGACTTCAGTCAATTGTACCTTAGCCTCTACCTCTATGGCATTCTACTGTTATGCTTACGAGTATAATGTTACCTCTCCCTGATGATGCATGAATTGAAGACCATGTGCAGTTATTCTAATAACCATGTAAAGATCAAAAAATAGGCAGATTTGTCTTAATGTATCACTTTGCATATTAGAACAAAAAATAAATAAAATAAGGAATGGTCATGCAATGATTCCCCTAGCTAATATTGATGTTGTACTTGTAAGAAATCTAAGTACAACCCCTGTACATCCAATATATCATTGGCCAATTGACTTGTACCATTATATATATTCCTCATGTGTACCACTAGGCCACTCTATGTATAGTACCTGAACCATATGTTGTTCCCACAAGGCTATATACACAGCATGCTGCACTGGCCAATCTACATCAACCCTCCCATGCATGTCGATTTGATAGAGCTCTAGTTGTGCATTCATCAATTGTAGGATATATTGAAACCCCCTAAATTACCTTGTTACTTGATTGGGGTAATGCCACTTAACTGTGTGGAAACATATGAGTGGAACTCGAGGGGTCCAAATGTGCATGCTGCTTTTACAGAAATGTGATAGGATGTTAATTAGATTCCCAAAGTATGGCTCCCATTTGACTTGAATGATATGTTGAGATCTTATAACATCATTATGATATTATCTTTTTTATTACAATTTAGCAAAAGTAACTTTAGATGATCTAAAGCCATAATAATTAGAGTTAAGTTCTAATGTAAAAATTGAAATCTATTTAGTTGAAGTTATACCCAGATTTATGTTGCCTTCGTTTCATTAGTTAATAAGGAACTATTAACTAGGTAAATAAGTGATTCTCCTTTTTAGCTAGTATAACAAAAAAGACACGAGCCTATATCTTATACATAATCTAAGATTTTCTTGGATGAAGAAATTGTACTCCCACCTCTCACTAAAGTAAAAAAGCCAAATATTTCTTTCAAATCCCATTATCCATAGCTTAAGTATTCAATTATGCTGTTGCACTAAAGCTGCCCACTCCCATGCCCCTTTCATCCTTTCATCTTTTTGTTTCTTTATTAAACTTAACTTTCTTCTTTCCCTTTTCTTTTTCTTCCCCCTCCCTTGCAACCTTATTCTATTTCTTTTTTCTTGAAGACTTTTTAAACCCCCTCTTCTTCTTGATTTTGGTTACTTTATTAGAGATCTTTTGTTTATTGCTTTGAGTTAATTATATAAAATGACACAATTTAATTGATGGGAAACTGAGAATAGAGCTTCCTCTCCTATGTAGTGAGCTTCTTCTCCATCATAGAGAGTCATCACTCCATCAATAGGAGTTAATTATCTTCTACTATATCTTCTCGTCACACCATTAATTAATGACATTGCCCTTTACCCACCCTCCTTGTTAACATCCCTTACACATGGTTACAAACCTTACATGAGAACTTGCTGCTAGACTATCACCCCCAAGTCTAGCAAACACCATCGACCTCTTCAAGTTATCCCACAAGAAATATTACCTCACTCATACCTTGCAACATCACTTGCCAACCCCACAAATCCGCAACCTAATTTCTACAAGTCATGTAAACCTAAAAGACCTTAATTTTCAAATTAAGCATGACCGCCTAAAATTGACCTCACCCTAGCTAGCGCAAACCCAATTGCAAGTGCATAGTCGACACAATGACAACTATGAAAGAAGGAAAGGCTTCATGAGCAATATATAGATAAGTTACTGCTCCCAAATCACTTAAGCTTCTCTCTTAGATCTGCTATAAACTGTAGAGTCATGTATGGTGTTTCTTACATAGTATTACAATTTGCTAAGGCTATTTACCTTAAACTGGATCTACAATTAGTATTGTTTTTAGACTTTTCCTTGGGCATAGTAGCACATTTGTGTCTTTGTTGGCTTCCTTTGTTAAGGTATCCTTTTGCATCTCTAGCTTTGCTTTAAATTCCATTACTATAGTAGTGTATTTGTGTTTATTTCTCAATTTTCCTTGCCATTGCATTGTTTCTACAACTCTAGTTTCAATTAAATTTTCATTACAATTTTGTGTGATCTGTAAAGACCTAAGCTAATGGTTAATCTTGCTGGATATAGTATACACAATTCTTTTTCTTAACCACTTTTAATCTTGCTAGGTGTTCTATACTGCTATAGGGAGACATTTCCACTATAAGTCAAATCCCAAATTTTGCTTATAGCACTGAAATTAATACCCCACCAGTCATTGAATTGGAAACATAACAAGAGGAGCCATTAAAGAACAAAATCATTATGGTGTGCAAAGTGATTTAAGATAAAGTTAAAAATAAAGCAGCAGTTATTTTTGTCTTGAAGAGGTCTTGGAAGAACTATGGCATTTGCGAGATCATAGCCTCAAAACCAAGTATATTCATATGCAGTTTTGGGGAAAAATACCAAGTCTTTAAAATCATCAAGGATGGTCTATCGGCATTCATGGGAAAGTTATTAGCACTCAATACTTGGGAAGCACATCAGAGTATAGAGGATGTAAGATTGGACGGATGCCCATTTTAGGTGCAAATCCACGGATTAAAATTGGACTAAATAATAGAAAATAATGCCATCAGGATTATAAAAAGCATTGGAGAAGTCATAGAAATAGAGTCAATCAATGTCAAAGGTGGAGTGAAGAGGGTTTTTTTAAGGGTGAGACTGAATGTGGATTTAAACCAAAGCCTCTAAATTGGTACTTGGGTGAGTAGGAACAGATTAGACAAGTATTATGTGCATTTTAAGTGTGAGAAGCTACCGGACATTTACTTCATATGTGGATGCTTTGGGCATTTTACTACAGCCTGTAGTGAGGAAAGCAATTGCTAGAAATTCAACTTTAGCTTGAGAGCAAATGTGCTAAACATTTGCCCAATGGTGATGGCTCTTCTAGTAATGCTTTACCTACTCAATCATTTTCCATGGAAGCAACTTCTAGTGAATCTAGTCTAGCTATTCTATCCTATGATGTAAGGACTCCTCCATGCAACAATGAGGAGGGGACTTTTTATCCGACCTTAACAAACTTAAACCAAAAGAAAGTATACATTCCCCTTGCAAGAAAACCAGATCCTCATCATATCACCTGTCCTAAGATAACCTTATCAACTCTCCCCTTTTGACCCAAAACCTCCCAAAAACACCCCTTTAAGCCCTTAGCAAAACAAACTCCAACCAATCCAATGCCAAATAGGGAGAGAAAACAAAAATAACTAGCCCAATCAAGACCAAAACCATCCCTCATGAACCATTTCCCATCACTAGAGGCACACAAACATAACCTATGACATTCCTCAAATACCTATAATCAATATGTGGTTAAATTTCTTGACTCACCACCCAGACCATCCATAACCCCAAACCCCTTCAAACTTGCCCTATCTCACCTTATACCTGCTATTCAAACATTATTAATCAAAAGGCATGCAAAGGAGCTACAAATGAGCTAATTAAAAGACTGAAATTTGATGAGTTTGATAAAATTAAGTCTACATCTGAGAAAATTTCCCTAAAGAAAAAAGTCAAGAAGATAAGAAAGACAACAGTTAGAAGGAAGAAAACAAACTTATATGAAAGTCCAATGGATTTAATATTTGTGAACTTGATAAATGTCCCAATCCTTCCCACTAAAAATGTTTCAAATGGCTATGGTGGCTAGCTAAAATCAACCATACGAGAGCCATGATCATCATCAGTTGAAACTGTCAAGGTATGGGGTCCTACTTAATAATTCAACACCTTTGGGACCTCATTTAGAAGAATAATCCAAGTATTGTTTTCTTAATGGAAATGAAAAAATCGTCTAGTAAGCTTTAGGTTTTAAGAAGAAGAATAACGTTTTCAAACGAATTCTATATACCCCTTACAGGTTTATACGGTGGATAGATAATGTCACAATAAATATCTAAAGATCCAATAAAAATCACATTAAATCTTCGGTACATCTATTAGATGGATCTCTCTTTGCCCTTATGTCTTAGATTTATATTGATTTGGACCCATAGTTTGTTAGGGTTTGTGGAGAGAACTAGAACAAATTGCATCTAATTTAACCGACCCATGGTTTTGCATTAGGAATTTTAATGAAATCATGTTTCGTTTTGAAAAGGAAGGTAGAATGCTTAGATATAGTCATCTCATGGAACAATTCAATTTAATAATCATCAAGGTGAACTTAAATGATTTGGGTTTTCAAGAGCCCTCGTTCACATGGTCAATAAAAGGGAGGAGGATAGAATAGTATTAAAAAGAATTGACAAAGATTTTAGATCCCTTAAATGGTTACACAAATTCCTAAAGACCCAAATATTGCATAGTAAAATGGTGGGGGTTAAATTACGTAGCTCTAATAGTGGACATAAACTTCACAAATAAGAATGGCAGGAAAAGATTCATATTTAAAAATGCATGGACCACATCTAAAGATTACGGCAATACTATCCAGATAGCTTGGAATGAAAACCTACTAGGTAATCACCCTTTTCTAATTGGTTTTAAGCTAAGAAAATGTAAAGTTAAGTTAAGTGACTCAAGTTGGGTTGCCTTTCAAAATAGTAAGACTGAAATCAAGAGAATAAAAAAGGACCTAATTGAAATTAAAAAAAAAAGAGGCAATCAAATGGATAGTGAGGTGGAGAGGCATTTAATTGAAAAGCTCAAACTTCACTAGAAGTGAGAGGAGCTGTTCTGGCAACAATGATCTAGGGTAAGATGGTTAAAGGAAGGGATAGACATATAAAATTCTTCTACAACTAATGTGCATGAAGAGCAATAAATTTTAAGATTAAAGAACAATAGGGATGTCTAGATAGAGGATGAGGAGGCAATTATGTCTATGTCTAAGTTAACTATGAAAACTTCTTCTAGTTAAATGGTGAACAAAAGTGGGGAAATGTCTTTGATGCAATCCCAAACCTTATCACTAGGAGGCAATTGATACTTTGTGTTGCCCAAGATGAAATCAAGAATGCCACTTTTCCAACTCAAGGCTTTAAAAGCATTAGGGCCCAATGACTTTCTAGGGGTATTTTATCAACGTACTAGCATATTGTGGGAGAAAGTGTAGTGAAATTATCCAAGCCTTTTTTCAGTATAGGTATGATCCTTCCTAACTTGAATTTAATTGATATAGTTTTGATTCGCAAATGTGTATTCCCCCAAGAAGTTGATCACTTCTAACCCATTAGTTTGTGCAACTTTATATTCAAAATCATTTTTAGAATTCTAATCAATCATATGAAACCCTTCCTTCAAGGCCTTATCTTTAAATCTTAAAGTGCTTTTGTGTTAAGTCGTGTCATTCATGACAACATCATAATTGTGCATGAGGCTTTCCATTTTCTAAGAACTAAGCAACCTAGCACCAAAACATACTATACCTTGAAACTTGACATGAATAAAGCCTACAACTATATAGAATGAGACTTTTTTGAGGCAACCTCTATTAGGTTAGGATTTTGTAGCACTTGGATAAAGTGGGTGATGGAGTGTGTTAGGTCAATCTCATATAGGATCCTAGTTAATGGAAAAATAGCAGGTCATGTGCATCCATCTAGAGGACTCAAGAAGGGGGGCCCATTATTGCCTTATCTTTTCATTTTAGTAGCAGAGGTGTTATTTAAGAATGTGGAGCATGCAATCAATGTAGGACAACTTTGTGGAATGAGCATTGGATGGTCATGTCCCATTGTATCTCATTTGTTGTTTGTTGATGACTCTTTATTTTTTGTAGAGGCTAATGTTTCAAATGTTAATATTGCAATGCCTTAGGACAAAAAAATCAACCTTTAGAAATCAAGCCTACTTTTCAACAAAAATGTTACCAATGAAAGGATGGAGGAAATGAGCACAGTATGGAGGTTCCAGTATTAGATTATCTAGGTTAGTATTTAGGATTGCCTATAATTTGGGGAAGAAACAAGATAGAAGCATTACGCTTTGTAAAGCACTGAATTTGAGCAAAGCTAAAGAGTTAGAAGTGGTGTATTCTTTCTAATGCGAGAAGAGAAGTCCTCATCTAACCTGTGGCAGGAGCTATCCCTCTATACTCCATAAGTTGCTTTAAATTCCTTGTAAAGTGGTGTAGGGAGGTCAGCTCATTGATAACTTAGTATTGGTGGGCTAGAAAAATGAAGAAAAGAAGATCTACTGGCAAAGTTGGGATAAACTATCCTTACTTAAATCAAAAGGAGGTTTAGGATTCAAGGACTTAGCTGGCTTCAACTCAGCCCTACTAATAAAGTTCACTTAGAGAATTTAGTCAAATCTTAATGCTTTCTGGTTGCATCCTTAAAGTTTTCCATTTCCCGAACTCATCCTTTTTGCAAGCATCTAGAGGATCTCGCTACTCTTGAGGCTGGGCTAGCATACTGCATGGTGGAGAACGGCTCCAAAAAGAAGCCTTATGGCAAATGGGCAATGGAACATTGTTGTGATAGATCCTTAGATACCATTACTGAAAGGCTACATGCCTACACTGTTATCAAACATACAAAGCCATAATCTTCAAGTTGTAGCTCTGATACAAGAAGAAACCAAGTCTTGGAAGCTTATTGAACTTCAAAGATGGTTTGATTAACCAACTATCAGGGTTATCCAAGATTTCCCCATACCCCATGCAAAAACACTAAGTTAACTCATATGGTCACATGAGAAATTAGGAAAATGTAGTGTGAGATTCGCATACAATTTCCTACGCTGCAGTGCTCATCAACATGACATGGGTGCATCCTTATCTCACTAGATAGACAAGGTAACATGGATAATGGTATGACATTCTTATTGTCTCCTTAAGGTAAAGCATTTCATTTGGTGGGCATTGAATAATGCCCTATCCACCCAATGTAATATTGAAAAGAGACATATCATGGATTCAAAGGCTTGCCACTTTTGTTCACATGATGAAAAGGTGGAACATTTATTGCTTTGTTGCCTGTAGACAACACTAGTATGGTTTGCAGTGTTAGGTATTTGAGTCAATGTACAAAGAGTCAACTCCTTGGATAAATGGTTGATATCTTATTTAGATGGAGTGGCTATAATTAAGTAGGAGATTGATGTTTTGTTTGCTAAGTTATACATGATCATGTAGTGTTTGTGGTAGGAAAGATGTAAAGCTACTTTCAACACCAAAAAACTAGGTGTTGACTCAATAGTAATAATTTGCAAGAAGGCATTAGAAGAAATTGAGTTAGTTTTAAGCAAGAAAGTGTCAAATGTTACACCTACAAGGAACCATCCACAAATGAGTCAACTAATGAAGGGATCTAAGAGAGTTCAACAGCATCAACAACCACAACGTTCATCTCGAGTAAAAGATAGTAGAAGTAATGAAATATAAAGCTCTACCCATGCTCATAGCAACTACAACATCAAGGAACTCCATATGGGCAGAAACATCATTTGTACACAATGGAATACCCTAGAAGGTAACTTTATAAAGTTGAACACAAATGGATGCTATAATCCTTCTTCAAGTGATGCAGCACTAGGTTTTTGTGGCATGCAATTCCAAAGGACAAGTTTGTGGTAATGCATTAAGGGTATGCTTTGCAAATTCATCTATTTCTACTGAGTCCATAGCTATATTTGTAGGTTGCAAATCATATTAGGATAAAAGGTTGGACAAAAGTCATTTTTGAAATGGATAGTGAAATCATCTTTTAAATCTTTAACACCATCATCAAACCCTCCTTAGCAGCTGAACATGTTCATGCATGATATGGAAACCATGATACCAGTTTTAAGTTGGTAAAGTTTAGCTTAATCAGGCGAAAGGCTAATGAAGCGCCAAACTGGGTGGCAACACAAACTCGACTAAAGTCTTCTCTAAAGGACTAGCTATTTACATTTCCTTTAGCTTTAGAATCTATCCTCTCAAAAGATTCTTCTTATAATTTGGAGATCGATTGCATTGAGCTTTGTACTTTGTTTAATAGTTTATTAATATAATTCCATTCTTGTTGACAAAAATAAAATAAAATAAAATTTTCATTGCTAAAGAGATGTTACATCCTTATTCCTTATTTCATTGACTTGTAATAAGATCTTAATTCCTTAGAAAATAGTTTCCACCATTTAATTATATTCCACAAGGAATTCTTGAAATCCATTAAATTTCATTCTCTTTTTTATTGGATGATTAGGATATTAATTCATAAAGTATATCTTTTCTCCCCTAATGAAATTATTATCATTCTTTCTTCCTCTCCCTCTCCCTCTCTTCACCTTCTCATCTATATGTGTATTTCTCTCTCTTACTAATAATTCTAATATCCATATCAAGTCACCAAACAAGATAACATTTATAATTAATTATTAAATAATAAATTGTCAATCAAATCTAAGAAGTTAGACCATATGAATAAGATTGAAGGAATTGCATTTCAAGATTGGAAGTCAAATAGGATATATATATGTAATTGTTTAAAATTTGGTAATTCTATTATCAACTTTTTTTTTCTAATATAACTGTTTCTATTTTGGTATAAGTATTTACTTTATGGTAATAGATTGTTGATATATGACTTATTCCAATATCATCCCATGTATTGTGTAATTGGTGGTTTATGAGCATACGTGAATGGAAGGAGTTTTGACTTCCTAAAGAATTTCACTTGAATTGTCATAGGGAAAGCCTTAGTTTTTTATTTCGGCCAACATTTGCTCCTCATTAATATGTCTATGTTGAGTTTACTCAAAAAAAAGTAACATGTTATAATTTTTGAAAAAAATATTGCAAAATTTAATATAATGTTTATATCAATTGGACATCTCAAAATAATACTTGAAATGGGAGATTTAATTAATAACATGTTTTATATATATATATATATATATATATAGAGAGAGAGAGAGAGAGAGAGAGAGTATTGTGTGATTGATTGTTTTACTACACAAGTTTAGTGCTCATGCATGGAACATCTCAAAATAATATTAGGAATAAGAGATTTGATTAATTAAGATTTAGAAGAAGAAATTTCACCTCTACCATTAATAGGTTTTGCTAGCGCATTTATAACACAACTTAAATAAGCTTCACTTACCACTATCTAAGCAATTTCATGTTGCTTTTACAAAGCTTCCTTCTTGTATCATCAAACCATCACACATTAATACAACACCAACAGTAATTGATTCCAAATTTATGGCAATGCTTTTAGGCCTTAACTCATCCTTTGTAAACGAACCTTTCAAAGAAGCCCTTATGTTTTCAAAGCAATGGATTCTCACTAATATTTGTGTTACTTAAGCCAACATTCTCACTTCTACTTTATCTACCCCTACTCTTGTGGGTGCTTTATTTTAAGGCAAAACACCTCTCCACTAATGCATTTTTACATCCCACAACTTTAGAAGATTCTTAATTCATTCATCTTCAATGCGAGAGCACTCAATCAATGAGCTATTATGTACTCTTTCAAGGGTGGTTACTTTTAGGCAAACCTCCTAGCTATCACTGTACCTTTACCTTCTTTATCATTGAGTGGTTATTTAAGGATAATGAAGCTTATCCCCCATTGTCTTGCTAGCTGACCTTGATTCCTATTATTTTGAGATAATATCTAGTATTTAGAGTTTGCCTTGATTTGGTATCCTCTCATGACCTACACTAAAAGGATGCTTCACCCCTAGATGTCCAATAAACTACTATGCCTCGACGCGTTTCGAGGAGAACCAGCTAGCTTTGGTTCAAGTGGCATTTCACTCCTAACCACAGCTCATTTGTCGAATCTTCAAAATAAGTTGATTTAGACCTTCACTTTACTTGAGGTTAGAATATAAGGTTAATCTTATGTTTATTACCTCAATTTTTGCCATTTCTACAATTAATTACTTAAACTTTAAAAAGATCAATTTACTACACAAGTAAACTTTTTAATGTCATTTATGGTATCTCATGTAACTCCATTTACTCTCATTAGCATGTGTAGATTTTTAAACCAATTACAGTATCCTACGTGGCATATGTCATTAAGGATGCCTAGATTGAATAATAAGAAACTACATCAGAAAAAAAAAGGCAGTTAAAAAAAAATTTCTTCTCCTATTTACAAGTAATCATATTAGTTAAGAAAAATATTTACAAATAAAAATGTATATAATCTCTAATCCTCATCTCTACACTCTCCACAAACCTTTACTTCGACTCCAACCTTGATCTAAAAAAATGAAAACATTCTTTAAAACCTTAACTTGTCTTAAACATCAAAACCTTAAATTATTAATTTTCTTTTGTTTTCTTTCCCAATTCCTAAACCCTAACTCTGTCTCCTCAATCCTCAAAAAACCCATTTAAACTTCACTCCAATTTGATTACTTAATTGACTATGAACCTAAATGCACCACTAACCCCAAAGAAATAATAAGAAAATAAGCCATTTATTGTATTCTTCAAAAGAGCCCATGGGCTATCCAAAATATAATATATATATATATATATAACTAAAACTAAAGTTAAACAAAAGTGGTGAATTAATTGTTAAGGAAATTGCAAAGAAAGATTAAGAAAATGAAAACAAAAAGATGAAGCTTTGATTGATGAAAAAGGTAATTTGGTAGGGAACAAGTGAAGAAAGTTTTTTTGATCTAGTACATAATGTGGTTTTGAATTTGGAGAGAAAATTTCTAGCTTTTGGCCTATTTTTTATTTTTAGTTACATATTATGGTTTTTGGTGGTTTTGGTAAGATAACAAAAAGGCCTTGAAGAGAGATTTTGAAGTTTTTGCTTTTTTTTTTTTTTTTTTTGAAAAACTGAATTAAAAGAGTTTTAATTCAAGAAGGCTTTGATGATTTATTTGAATGTTTTCTTGGTCAATTCGTTGGAGATGTTGAGGAACTTCCAATTTTTAGATTCAATATACCCATCCTCTTTATGGCTCTTCTTCTTCTTTCTCAAAGGTTCATACTTTTACATTGATTTTTGTTAAAATGGTGATCATATAGTTTTGATTTTACTTGTTTAAAGCTTTACAAGAAATGGATAAGAGTAAAGTGGGGTTATTTGTTTTGGGTTTGTGCATGTTCTTTGTAGATATCAAGTATTTTTTTGAGTTGTTATTTGTTAAAAACAATTTGATATGAATTATGTAGAAAGTATATTATGTTCTGGCTTGATCCCATTTGATTCCTTCAATTGGGGATACTAGTATTTTTGGCTTAGTGTTCTTTGTTTTTTGGTTTCATTGGATATTGGTTTTGATCATCAATTAAAGTTTGTACTTTTAAAAGGGTTTTAGTAAATTTTTTATGAAATTATCAATTTTTAGGGGAAAAACCATTTTCTTTTTTTTTTTCTCCTCACATGTTAATTATTTTCCTTGTCATAATCCACTAGGATGTCTTAGTTGGCTTATATTATGCTAAATTAACTTTATAATTCATATATTAAGTTGTGATTGGACGAACTGTCCATGTAATCTAACAGCAGTGAATGAGTTACACAAAGTATCATAAGTGATATCGAAAAGTTTATTTAGATAGTAAATCAATCTTTTTAAACTTTAGATGAATTAATTGTAAAAATAGTGAACGTTGAAATACTAAATGCGGCATTAACCCTATAATATAAGACAATCTAGTATACTAAACAAGCAAGATAAAGAGAGAAGCTCTAAAACCTAAGAATTTCACTCAAAATGTGGATGGATTACGAATGAGACAGCGACCCGATGGCCAAGATTTACCCATTGTATCAAACGCGGCTACTCTTCACCTACCATTATCATAAAAATATTTACGTATCGTCCCTTTTCCTCAATTACTATTGTATGGTGAATGGTGAATTTAGATAGACACAACAAAATGGGTCCATTCAATGGACCTCTTATGAGACCCAGGATGATGGGTTAAGCGATTAGATCTAGGCAACCAAAAAATAACAGTATCTATATACCCTTGAGTCAGTTAAATGAAGGTTTTGTTGAGTGAGGAACTTCAGAACTCGAGGAGTCTTTCATAAACCATTCAAACCCCCAAGTTCAACAACCATGAAAGAACCAACTTCGTTACAAGAGAAGCTCATGCTGAAGAATCGTTTCTAGCTCTGAACAACAATAAAATAAGCAGTATCAATAATATCACATAAATGCCCACGTATGTCACAGTCGCACTCTAACTCTTAACTTCTTTGCCTGTGAGTGGCAGCGTTTCCAAAATGCCCCAGCTCTTCGAGTCTGCTGATTTTGCAGCACTTCAACATTTTTCTCCCACAGGGACTCATCATAATAGTAGTCCCAAGCCAATTTCCGGTTCACCATACCCATGTCAATACTCACACTGCACCACCCTACCACCTAGTCAAGCGGAGCTTTTGCCAAGCGATTGCAAGGACTTGCCTATAGAAGTTAGCGGAAGCATATTAGGTTTCTGAAGGCTTACTAAAGGACATAAATTGGAACTTACTCATTACTTCGAACTGCGTATGGCTTCCAAAGATGGAAATTGCAAGATCCAGAATTATGAATCCCTTTCTGTAGTCACTGTTCAAACACTCATGGCAAATCACTCGGACAAATATTTTTAGCAAAAGATCCAGTCCATTTACCATTAATGAACAATCTAGCAACCATTGCGTTTTCTAATCCTCTCAAACGTGCTTTTTGGTACATCTGCAACCTTAACAACAAACTCCTTGTTAGCCTGCGGATTGTTATCTGTAGTTTCTAGATTCTCTAGAGACCCTCCTTTCTACGTAACGATCATCAGGAGAACTATCACCTCTATGGTTTCTGTCACCTCTCCTCTCGGAGCGTCTATCCTTATAGGCAGAATTCCTGGAAAGCATCATCTAATCTCCTGTCTTTGCGCTCAAACTCAGCTCTCTTATCAGCATGGTGAATTGGTGATCCGTGCGTGCCGTATTTTGTAGGATTCACTGTCCATCCTATCTCTGCCATTTCTATCATCCTCAGAATTTTTAGAATCTCGACAGTCACTCGATTTTTCATCTCTGCGTCCCCAGCTATCCATACGTCTCTCTCTGTGCCTTTGCCCTCCCGGTAATCCTGTTCAGCTCCTGCTATCCTTATGACTTGCCTCAACATCATGATTTCTCCAACTTTCCCTGTCACTCGATTTTTCATCTCTGCGTCCCCTGCTATCCATACGTCTCTCTCTTTGCCTTTGCCCTCCCGGTAATCCTGTTCAGCTCCTGCTATCCTTATGACTTGCCTCAACATCATGATTTCTCCAACTTTCCCTGTGGCCATTCCTTTCTCTATGTCTATAATCATCTTCAGCTGGTCGCTGCCTGTGCTTCTTACTTGAATCTCTCTCTTTTATCCTGCAGTTTAATGTCTTCTTGGCTTCACTTGTTCGTCTTTCCATCATCATCTACATCTCGTCTACAGTGCCTCTTTACTTGGCTTTGACTTTCTAGCATATCTTCATCAAAGACCATATTGTACCTGACATAAGAATAATAATTTTACATTAGTCGGTGTATATGCAAGCTCAAAACAAAGAGTCCAAAACAAACCTGTAGTCATCTCCGCTATGTTGTACATTGTCCTCCCTTAGGATATATTTAGCAGGTTGTTGTTTCATGGACACCCCAGTGCAATCTTTTGTAAAGTGATCTGGACAACCACACTTAAATCAACCTCCATCTGCACATAAAATTAAGCATTAAAAATATAGTTTAGCTAATCAGCCTAATTTCATCTTCCATTCTTAAAATGAAAAAGTAAAACCAGCATTACAAAGAAAACACTATTTAAGCATTCATGATAAAAGCAAACAGAAAATGAATTAATAATGTTATTTCATTGGTTTGTAGAGCAGCTCAGCAAGTGATTCAGCATCAATGAATCGATTCTAGAATACCCACATCGAAAATCCAGTCACAAGGATCCACCTTGAGGTTCATCAGCAGAAATATGGCAGGGTTAATATCGGCAGCTGAGTAAATGGATAGAAAGAAAACTCCAACTACTATAAGTTGGTAACCTCAATGTTTTGCTGTTAAGCACCTAAATGCAACCTAGCTTAGACCTTTTCATTAGATCGTCGTCCAATATAAAAACTGGAGGTGTTTCCTGGGCAGCCGGGGCTTTGTTTGAATGGAAATAAGTCAGCTTCCTTAAGGCCCACCGGACAGAACTTCATATAAAGCATTTACTTTGTGATAAGACTCGTATTTTTTTCTTTTGGGGATCAAGATTATGGATGTCACATCATTATCTAGAGTTTCAACCATTGCACAACCATTGCACAAAACCTGTATATTGCTGCTCACACAAGGCAAACGAACCCCACTAGCCCAGCTCGCAAAAAGGAGAGATTTCTTTTAGCATGAAGGTGATGATATAGAAATGGGTTTAGCAGACACTCATGACCTACGTACCAAAAAACTGTTGACTGATGCAAGGCTGTCACGTGTGTAAGAAATAAGACATGATTTTTTGATACATATTTAAATTATTTCGTATTAAATTTGGTTTAGAGTTTTCTATATTTAATAATATGTTAAGATATGTTAAATCTTAATTATTAATATAAATACTTGATAGACATATAAGATTTATTTTTTTATATAGCTATATAAATCGATCTTCTCTATATTTATTAGGATTAGCAATTATAAGAAAAATTAAAAAGAATATATTTTGGCTATTCATCAAGCTATTTGTTACGGTAAAAAGGGTTAAAGAAGAGAAATAGTTTTATCCAAAATTAAAAATAAGAAAACTTTTCATCATATTGAATTCTGCTTAAAGTAAGCAATTTATTTTGCTATATTTAAGTCATTGTTATTGTATTCAAGATTCGTATGCGCATAAGAGTTTAATATTAATTGTGTCGAATTCTTAAGAGAATTTAATTAATTTTTAACATGTGGTATTAGAGCCTTATGGTTTCGAATCAATAATAATCCTTAGGTTAATATTATGATACACCTATTATAAATTAGGGTTTATAATGATAATTAAAAATATGGTTTATAATAATTATGGAAGATTATGATGATTATGATTAATTATAATGAAAATTATGATATGGGTATTTATGTTTGTGAAGATTGTGATGTGATTTGTTTATAGATTTTAATGTTTATGTTGTTTATGATGGTTTTGATCTTTAAGAAAATATATATAATTTGAAATTCTCATTCGAATGAGAATAAATTTGCTTAAGGTATTTGTATGTGTCAAGGAATTGAATCGATGAAATTTGTTTTTAATGAAATTGAGACAATAATAATATATATAATAGTTAATTGGTAAAATATGATCATTGATCATTGAATTCTTTATGTTTCCTATCTATGTTTGATGTTTAGTTCATCATTGTTTTATAGCTTTTGGCACCAATTTCAAGCTGAAGTTTAGTAAAATATGTGTCGAGTCTAATTTTTGAGTTCCTATTCCTAATTTGATCTATACTAGACCCTATGCTCATCTAATGTAGATCATCGACTTGAGTTAGGAATTTCGTTTTGTTTTTGAGTTGCCACCCAATTATGGTTGGGAAAAATTGAATTAGGACTAATTTAGCAGATTAATCTCAATTTAGACCACTAGTCGTCGTGATTTCCTTTTTCATTTTTTGTGAAAAGAGGAAAGGGAAAACCAGAGTTTCTGAGTTCGGAGGCTATCCTATTAAAACCCTAAGGTTACCAACCTAATCTCCTAAAATCTAAACTTTATCTAGAAATGTCTTTTATTTATTTTTTTATTATCTTTTATTGTGTTTTTGGATGAATTATTCTAAGAAAATGATTTTTATTCCTTTTTAGGGTTGCCCCAAATGGGTGCCTACGTACCTATTATTTAGGATTAAACTTGCCGTAGTTCGCTTTTCCTGAAAAACTTTAGTATGTTTGTGAATTTTAATTATGAAATTTCTTTTGATTTATGTTTTTACCATTTTAGTATTTTTTTCTAAAAAAATCTAAGTCTAAGCTTGATAATTTGATTTTTTGCAAAAATAATAATTTGAAGGAAAAACCAATTTTGGATTTATTTAAGAAAATGATTTTTTTCTAAGTGATAAAAATTCCATTTTTCTATTTTTCAACTCATTTCTACTATTATAAATTTTATTGATTTTTTATTAATTTTTATTAATTTTCATAATTTTTATTAATTTTTTATTGAAAATTTTCTCCTAGATTTTTCATCTATCATATTCTAAAATCTAAATTTTTATTATTTTTCTTTTCTAATATTTTTATTATTTTCTTTACAAATTTTCACATTTTTATTATTTTATTATATAATTATTATTTCTTTTATTTTTATTATTCATCCTAAATTAAATCCTAAAAAAATCTAATTTCTAACATTACTCTATTTTTTTGAATTATAAATAACAAATAAATAAATAACTTCGAAATAAATAAAATAAATGCAAAAATCGGAAAATCTAACTTACTTGGATTCGGATCGGTACGCGGGTTGGGTCGGATCGGACATGGCGGCTGGAGATGCTCGTTGACAGCGTTCCGGCGGCCTTTCGAAGCGGTTGAGGTGTCGATTCCTAGGTTTTCGAGGGTGAGGAACTCAATTGTGGTGGTGGTTTGCTTCAAAAACGTCTCTTAGTGGCTGCTCGACGCTTGATCGGCGGTTGCGGGTGAAGATCTTCCTGCGAGGCTTCGATTCTCTCTCTTTTCTCTCTTTTTCTCACTTTTGATCTGTGCTTCTACCTCTCCACTTCCTCCTCTATTTATAGATGCAAGAAATCGAGTTGGATAAGCTTAGATTTCCACCGATTGAAGCAAATCGGATTTACAGTTAAAAACCTATCTCCGATTTGTGCAAATCTATTGATTTGTTGCGATTTGATTCCAATTGGATGATGTTTATCTTATTTCTGTTGAAGATCTGTTGGATTTGTGCAAAAAATTGAATTAAAACGACCGAAATTCGGATTTTTCTCCTTGCCGGCGATCTTGGACGAAGGTTGAAGACGATCACGTGCTCGACGCATGCCTTCGCTTCAGCCAATCGACTGTTGACACGTGTCCCAAGCAGAGAAAAAATTTGCAAAACGTGGATTCTGCTTCCCCCGCTTTTCGAACCCTTGACCGAGCCCTCCTCCCCGCGCCTTAGGCCATGGTTCGGACCAGCTGAGCTAGCCCACTTACTCGATTTTTTTATTTTCGCAATTTGCATATATGCAATGCGATTTTTTTATTTTTTGTTTTTTTTTGTAATTTCAAAAAATTTTAAAAATTATTTAATCCTTTTTATTGCCATTTCTACAATTATTTTCCAAAATTGATATATTTTTCCTATTTATTTTATTTTTTGAATGTTTTTCCTATTTTTGCTAAATTAGAGAAAAAATGGAAAAAAATGAAAATTGATTATTGTTTATTATTAGGGCAAAAATGGGGTGTTTACAACTACCCTTCTTTGTAGTAAAGTTTGAAAAACTTAACTACAAAGACAAGAAAGATGCCATTTTTTGCCTCTTGCCTGAATGGATAACGCCTTGGTTTGGCTGGTTATCTGGATTTGGGTCTCTAGTAGGAAAATGCTCCATGAGCTAATAATCCCACGAGTATTTTATGATGGTTGGTATTGCTTAGGAAATGGTTTTAAACAACCTAATAATCTAGGATAATGTATCTTCCCAAAAAGTGCTCTATGGGCTGACTAATTGGCGATAGGAAACATCTCAAGGATTGTTTAGGAGTGTGTTAATGTAAATGGAATAGCTGATGATAGGAAGCGTCTTATTGGACTAGCAACCTTAAAGAGATGATTGTCTTAGGAAGAGCTCTTATGAGCTGGCTACCTGTCAATAGAAGCGTTTGACTAGACTAGCGACTGTTTGAAGAGAAATACTGCTGAAGAGTGCTCTTATGAGCTGACTAATCGGTTATCGACCATTTGAAAAAGTACTCCTATGAGCTGACTAATTGATAGATTCGAAAAGTGCTCCTATGAGCTAACTTATCGATAGATTTGAAAAGTGCTTCTATGAGCTAACTTATAGATTCGAAAAGTGCTCTTATGAGTTAACTAATAGATAGCTTCAAAAGTGCTCATGGGAGCTAACTTTAAGCAAGGATGTTTAGGAAAGTGCCCCTTCGTGGGCTAACTAACCTATAGCTAGAGGACATGCCTAAAAAAGGTGCCCCTATAGGCTGACGTTTTTGAAGGGGTGTTTGGGAAAGTGCCCCATTGTGGGCTGACTAACCTATAGTGGGAAGTGTCTTCTTAGACTCACGACCCTGGGGAAGAAATGTCTCGAAAGATACCCCTATGGGCTAACCTTAAGACGAGACATTTAGGAAAGTTCCCCATTGTGGGCTAACTAACCTATGGGGAGAAACGTTTCAAAAAGTACCCTTATAGGCTAACTCTAAGAGAGAATGTTTAGGGAAGTGCCCCAATGTGAGCTGACTAACTTATGACAGGAAAAAATGTCTCGAAAGGTGCCCTTATAGGCTGACCTTAAGAGAGGATATTTAGGAAAGTGCCCCATTACAGGCTGACTAACCTTTTCAAGGGGATGTTTAGACAAGTGCCCTATTGTAGGCTGACTAATCTTATGCTTTTGAACATGCTTTTGCTGACTGGGTTAAATGATTTGATGTTTTCATGATATGTGGATGATAGTTATTTATATGTTTTCCAATTTATCATGGATAGTAACAAAATAACCAAACCTTTGTGCTGGTTTGCTCCTGCTTCGCTTACTCTTGCTTTGACACGGGGTTGAAGATCTTGATGAGCTTCCTTTCTTGTGTGCATGGCTTTTTTTGACGGTAGTGTTATCCTACTAATGCACCAGGTTTTAATGCTCAAAAGTAGATAGAATTATATTACAACACTTATTGAGATTCATTATCATTTTAGTGTTTATCATTTATTGGTGAAGTGATGGGTAATGTGTTTAGGAATGTTTGTTGTAATTGGAATTGGTTGGAATTATTGACCATTCAGAGACATTAACTTTGCTTGTAAAAAATGAAAATTGGACTCAACGAAATTTGTATTGAATATTGGCTTTCACAAACATCGGCAAAATTTCAATTTCCTTGCCTAAGGATAGTATATCTTAACAGCATCTGCATTGATGGGGTCTCTCAATTCTGGACCGTCCATTTGAGTCAATATCAGGGCGCCTCCTGACAATACATTCTTCACCACATATGGACCCTCATAGTTTGGTGTAAATTTCCCTCTAGAGTCTTGGGTATTCGGGAGAACTTTCTTTAACACTAGATCCCCTTCTTTGAAGCATCGAGGCCTCATTTTCTTGTTAAATGCTCGGGCCATCCTTTGTTGGTAACACTGGCCGTGACATAGTGCAGTGAGTCTTTTTTCATCAATCAGATTCAGCTAATCAAGCCTCTTCTTCACCAGGTCAGATTCAGTCAACTGAGTTTCTGACAGAATTCTAAATGATGGTATTTCGACCTCGATTGGTAGCACTGCCTCGGTACCATATACTAATGAATATGGGGTAGCTCAATGGATGTTCTTATTGAGGTCCTATAAGTCATGAGAGCAAACAGCAACATCTCGTGCCAGTCTTTGTAAGTGGTTGTTATTTTTTCAATGATCTTTTTGATATTCTTGTTAGCTGCTTCTACTGCCCCGTTCATCTGAGGTCGGTAGGGAGTTGAATTTCTATGGTTTATATGGAATTGTTGACATAAACCTGTCATCAACTTATTATTAAGATTGGTACCGTTGTCGGTGATAATGGACTCAGGAACTCCATATCGAGCTATTATGTCCCTTTTCAAGAAACGGACTATTACCCCTTTTGTGACGTTGGCATATGATGAAGCTTTTACCCACCTGGTGAAGTAATCAATTGCCACCAATATAAACCTGTGGCCATTGGATGCCATTAGAGTGATTGGGTCGATTATCTCGATTCCCCACATGGAGAAAGGCCATGGTGCTGACAACAAGTGCAACTTGTTGGGTGGAGCATTTATCCGGTTTGCGTACACTTGACACAAATGACAGTGCTTGACATATTTTATGCAATCTGATTCCATGGTTAACCAATAGTATCCCAATCTCATGATTTTTCCGGCCAACATGTAGTCGTTCATATGAGGTCCATATACCCCTTCATGTACTTCTTTCATCAGTTCGTATGCCTCATTTTTGTCTACACATCTTAGCAAGCTGGTATCAGACGATCTTTTGTAAAGTATAGACCCACTTAATAGGAAACGACTTGCTAACCTTCTTAGTGTTCTTTGGTCATTCTTGCTAGCCATTTTAGGATATTTGCTCTCTTGGAGAAAAGTTTTGATGTCGTGATACCAGGGCTTGTCATCTTGTGCTTTTTCAATTGCTAAACAGTAGGCGGGCCGATTTTCGATGTCTATTTTCATCGGTTGGACTTCGGCTCCCCCTATTATTTGGATCATAGATGCTAATGTGGCGAGTGCATCTGCGAATTGATTCTGAGTTATCGGGATGTATGTGAAGGTGATTGCTTCGAATTCTTCGATTAGCTTTGTCAAATGCTGGTGGTATGGTACCAGTTTGGGGTATTTGGTCTTATATTCCCCTTTTGTCTGTAGAATGATAAGTGATGAATCTCTATATACTTCTAATTCACGGATTTCCTTGTGGCAAGCCATTTTGAGGCCGAGGATGCATGCCTCATATTCCGCGATATTATTGGTATATGAAAATGTGAGTCTTGTTGTTGCAGGGAATTGTGTTCCGTCTGGGGATATCAACACTACCCCGATCCTACAATCGAATTCATTGGTAGCTCCATCAAAGAACATCTTCCACCTGGGGTTTAGCTCTATTTCACGGTTTTCTACCGGTGTACCTTCCACTATTAACATATTTTCATCAGGGAATTGAACTTGTGGCTCTTGGGAATTCCCCTCGACAGGGTGTTCTGCCAATTGGTCAGCTAAAGATTGCCCTTTCATCGAGTTTTGATTTATGTATGTAATATCAAACTCCAATAAGAGCATTTGCCATTTGGAGATTCTCCCTATCAAGACGGGTTTCTCTACAAAGTACTTCAGAGGATCATGTCTTGTCAGCAGCTCAATATGATAGTAAGGGGTATATTGCCTTAATCGGTACATGACTTAAATTAGAGCACAGCAAGTCCTCTCTACTTCTGAATACCTCTGTTCCTCGTCTGTAAATTTCTTACTCAAATAATATATGGAAAGCTCTCTTCCTTCTTCATCTTTTTACCCCAACACGCATCCCATGGATTTAGGGAGTATCGTGAGGTATAAGAATAAGGGCTTCCCTTGCTTCGGGACTATCAAGACTGGAGGTTTTATGAGATAGTCTTTGATTGTCCTGAATGCTTCTTTGCATTCGTCATCCCATTCTACTGCGGCATTCTTTTTCAACAGACGGAATAGTGGCCGGCACTTATCTGTGAGCTGTGAGATAAAACGAGCTATGTAATTTAACATTCTCAGCAAACTTCTTACTTTTTTGATAGTGCGTGGAAAAGGTAGCTCTAATATAGACTTTACTTTATCATGATCGATTTTAATGCCTTCCCGGCTTATGACAAACCCTAACGATTTGCCCATTGTGACCCAGAAAGTGCACTTCTCCGGATTTAACTTGAGCTGGAATTTCCTTAATCGTTTAAACAGTTTTCTCAGGATATCTATATGGCTCTCTTCTTCTTTAGACTTAGCTATCATATCGTCAACGTATACTTCGACTTCTCGATGCATCATGTCATGAAGTATCGCGACCATGGCTCTCTGATACGTTGCCTTGGCGTTTTTCAAACCAAAGGGCATGACTTTGTAATAGAAAGTTCCCCATGTTGTGATGAAAGTCGTTTTGGTTTTATCTTCTTCAGCCATTTTTATTTGATTATATCCTGAGAAATCGTCCATGAACGAGAAAAGATGGTTTCTTGCAGTGTTGTCTACCAAAACATCAATGTTAGGTAGGGGGAAGTTATCCTTTGGCGTAGCTTAGTTTAAGTCTCAGAAGTCTACGCATACTCGTACTTTTCCATTCTTTTTTTATAACGGGGACTATATTCGCTACCCATTCTGGGTAATCGGATACTTCGATGAACCATACTTCTAGCAGTTTCTTGACTTCTTCCTTGATCTTTAGTAATATGTCAGGCCTAAATCTTCTCAATTTTTGTTTTTTAGGTTTAGCATCTGCCCTTGTGGGAAGTCCTATGAACCACTATTGATTGGTCTAGTCCTGGCATGTCACCATATGACCAGGCGAACACATCTACATATTCAGTCAACAGCTCAGTCATTTCACACTTTTGCTCAGCACTTAAACTGGTCCCGATTTTGAGGTTTTTAGGTTTTTCAATGCTTCCTAGATTTACTGTCTCCACCGGCTCGTCGATTGAAATTCCACTCTGTTCATGTTTTTGCCAATTTTCTTGTATTATTTCATGGTCAAGGATATCGCCTCCAACAACTGACCCAGCAACGTCGAAGACAATATCAGCGTTTTTATTTTCTACCTGCGCGAAATGTCCTTGATGTTCGATGGTAGGAGATTTGGGTGAAGTAAAATGAAAGCAGATATATATAAGTAAGACAAACTGTAATTTATTGAATTATGTAAAGAAGTCTCAATATAAATTATTTAACAATCGTTCCCTATCCTTGAGCTGACTTAGAGTTATCAATAGGATAACAGAACCAATTATTAAGAGTTGGATGCTGTTTGGATGTGCGAAGGGTTGGACCCCCATTGCTGACATCATCTTCGCTTATCCTTGGCTCTTGAATGGTAATTGCTTGTTTGAATGATTGTTGGAGGGGTGGAATGTGCATCTGGGTGTTGCTTGGCTTCTCTTTCTTCCTACCTCTGACACCTCTGGCTTGTGCTTCTTCCTGGGCTGTAGGAACATACCCTAGTCCAAACGTCCCTTGCTGCCCCTCCTTGAACTGATGGCCTTCCTTGCTCGTCACCATGTTCACCTCGTTGAATATCTGGAGACCAAGGTCTTCTGAACCATCATCCTCAATGTACGGTATGGCGGTTTCTTTGTAGATGGCATAATCTTGCTCTCCCAATATTGTGACAATCTGCCCATTTGCGATGAATTTAACCTTCCGATGGAGGCTTGAGGGTATGGCTCCAGCGGTATGTATCCATGGCCTTCCCAAAAGTAAGTTGAAAGATCTTGGTATGTCGAGGACTTGGAAGGATATGTAGAACACTTGCGGGCCAATCTCTACCGATAAGTTTATTTCCCCTACTATGTCTCTTTTTGACCCGTCGAAAGCCCTGACCATCGTTGAGCTTGGTTTAATATTGCTTGGATCAATCCCCAATAAGTCGAGGGTACCCAATGGGCAAACATTGAGGGACAACCCGTCGTCGATGAGTACTCGGGAGACAATCGTGTCGTTGCATTTCACCACTATGAATAGTAGTTTTGTATGTTGGTCTCCATCTTCTCCTAGCTCTTCGGGGGAGAAAGATATCTAGTCCATGGTGAAGATAGAATCTGCCACATGACTTAATTTGTCTGTAGCGGTACCTTCTGGTACCTGGATCTGTTTGAGCACTTTGAAGAGTGCCTCCTTGTAGGGCTCGGAGGTTGTGAGGAGGCCCATGAATGATATTTGTGCTGGAAGCTTGTTTAGCTGTTCCATGATCTTATATTCACTTGCTTTGACCATTTTTGTAAATGTAGCAAGCCCCTCTTCTTCTTCCTCTCCTTTTTCCGTGTTGGGCTCTTCAGTTGAGATTTTATATTTCGGGTCATATACTCTCCCAGAGCGGGTGATTCCTCCCACCATAGGGGGTCGCTCTTGCTCGAGGGCCTGATAGTCAAAAGGTGTGGCCTTATACCTCTCTACCGGTATCAAGACATTGAACACATATCTCTTCTTCGGGATTTGTATCTCAGTTGACTGTCCCTTATAGCATTTTATGACTCTTGGCTTTTGATTTGAATTGATCATGTTTACAGATTTCCCCCTTTCTTTTGACGGGTTGTCCTCTTTTTCAAACTTGGGCCCCCATCCGCTAGGTGGCCCATATACAGTTGGGGTATAAGAATAGTTCACCATGTATTCGAATCTCCCGTGTGATTCTCCCAAGGTGCCGACTATTAGGTCTCCGGCTAACCATCTCTTTTTGATATGTGACTTGGGGATTTTCTCGGGGGCTTGATGGGAATGCCTTTTCTGCTGGTCTGTCGCCTTTTGCTTAGAGGCTTCTTTGGGAGCCGACTCTTCAGATGTGATCATATTGATGGTGGGCTTATGATTAGGCAGTGGATTGGTGTTGACATTGGGTACTGGGGTGTTAACAAAATCCAGTTGTATAATCCCGGCGTCGATCACATCCTGGATTTTGTGTCGGAGCCTCCAGCATCTATTTGTAGAATGCCTCTCTTGGCCCATATGATAGTCACATTTGAGGCTCGGGTCGAAGTTTCTAGGCTTTTACCTGTCGTTTGGGATTTCGAAGCTAATCAAATTATCCGCCCGCAGCCGAGCAAAGACTTGGCTGAGCGGGATCGGAATTGGGGTGAACTGTCTTGGGACTCTGGCAGCCTGGGTGTGATTTGCCGTGGAGTGCTGGGCTAGGGCACTCGTAGTCTGGAATGTCATACGAGTCCCAACTTTGTCTATTTTACTAGAGTTAACTATGCTGACGGTAGACTCCTTGGCTCTATTACCCCCCAAGGGCCTTTGTGATGGTGTGACCTTGGGAGGATCCATTGTTTGGAGTTTTCCTGTGGTGATGGTGCTTTCAATCCGGCACCCTGCAGCTACTACTTCTGCAAAACTGGATGATGTTTGGCCCACCAGATGTGAGAAGTAGGTCTTGTCTAGAGTGTTGACGAATATGGATGTCAACTCTTTCTCAGAAATTGGGGTTGCTACCCTGGCAGCTTGAGCTCTCCATCGCTGAGCATACTCTTTGAAAGACTCAGCGTGTCTCTTTCGAAGACTTCCTAGATAATCACTGAGGGGGCGACTTCAATATTAAACTTGTACTGGTCATAAAATGCCCGGGCAAGCCTTCTCTAGGTGTTGACCTGATTAAAATCCAAGTGGGCATACCAGACTAATGCAGGGCCCGTAAGGTTGTCTTGGAAGGTTTGGATCATCAATTGGTCATATTGAGCATACTTGCTCATTTTTGGGTGTATAGCCTTGTGTGCATTTTGGGGCATCCAGTACCGTCATACTTCTCAAATTCTGGGGTCTTGAATTTATCATGGTACACCACTTCCCCGTATGCTGGCAGACTGGTGATTCCGGCTTACTTGAAACCATCAGGCCCCTTTATTGTTTTTATCTTGTCAGCCAGCTGTTGGAAGAGTCTTTTTTCCATCTCTTTCTATCTCTCTTCCATCTCTTTTTTCAGGTCATCAGAGGTTAGACCCTGATTGATTCTCGGCTCATACTCAAAGGTCGGGTTGAGGTGGGAATTGATTTCCTCATATTCTGGAGGCTACCCTTCCACTGCCTTTCCTTTTCTAGCCCTTGAATGTTTTTATTGAGTCGGCTGGGTGGTGCGAAGGAGGCTAATGCTTTCAGTCAGGAGGTGTACTTGTGCAACTAGCTGTTGGACTGTTTGTTCCAAGGATACGATCATAGAGTCTGAAGCAGCGTCAGCACTTGCGTTGTTGCGGTTGTCGCTACTATTTGCCATTTTTGTTCTTGAACGTGTGCAAATTGGGCTTCTAGGAGGGTTCGGTTGTTTTGGAGCTATTTTGATACCTGGCGCGCATTTTTTCCTTTTAGTATAATGTATGCAAATGTGATGCATGTGCCACACGAATGCTAAAATAAAAGGGGCCAATAATTGATTGATGATGTAATATTGAAGCTTTTTATTAATATTGGAAATTTTGGAGTTCGATAAAAAAATGAAAGAATATAATTATAATCTATTTCCTAGCTTTCTTGGTCTTCTGTTGTGGAGACTCAGGTTTCCCATTGATAACGACTTCTAATTCCTTGACCTTGGCTTAGGTCTTCTCCAGCTGAGCTTCCAAGGCTTTGTTTCTTTGGTCGGATTATTTGAATCGACCTTTCCAGACGTCCTTTTTATAATCTGCAACTTCAAAATATACTTCCATCCAGGCCCTGACCTACTCTAGGTAGATTTCCGGCTCCGGGTTTACTTTGTCTGGCTTAGGTTGGGTGACATAGGTTGGGTGACATCTAGGACCCGGTATGCTCTTTCCCCTGCCTGATACAGCTGATGGATCACGAACTCCCTGGTGGCTCGATGTTTGCCCACTTCGCCATCCAGCTCTCCAAGGTTTACATTCGGGCTATCGATTCAGGCTTCCCACAGTACTTTGACCTCTGCCAGCTTAGCAAATTTCTCAGCTACTAGTAAGTTTGGATCTTGATACTCGAATGTGACTACCTCCAGTGAGGGCCGATAAACTATGTCTTGAATAGTACCGAACTGGCGGACCACCGAGTTGGGATGATAACCTATACATTCGCTGATACCGATTAAAGGCACAACTTGAAAGTTATTGCAGGTTAAAATAACTTTATCGCAGCAACTCCATCTGGCTGTCCACAAAATGTCATCGGCATTGAAGCTTCTAAGCACTTCTACCCAACTATGGCTGGTAAGGTCGCCGGGTAGCTTTATCTTCTCTATGCATGAGTCCACGAGGTCCACTTGTTGAGCCAAGGTTTTCCGGACCATGTTCAGCCCAAAACACTTGAGGTGGCTTACAAACCATATTAGTATAAGGTTGATATTTGAGCGGAGGATCCCGTGGCCTTTTTTCTTGACAAAGTTTAAGTTCTGGATCTGTTCAGCCAATAGAGTCGGGATGTAAGATTTTCCTTCCAGGAATTGGGCCACAAATTCTGCAACTCGATAGTGGACATAGAAAGTTCCGGTGGGGAAAAGTATGTTGGCAAAAGCTGTTAGGAGGAAAGCATTCACCCTTCTTTGTCTATAAGTCTTGGGGTCCCCACAAAATATGTCTTTCCTGTCCCCATTATCTTCTCTGGCGATGAACCAGGCTTCCAACTCGTCCATCCGTATGCAGTATCCGTTATAGTTTGCTAAGGCCTTATTGACTGCTGTTTTGCGGATACCCAGGAGTTTGCTGAAAATACCGGCTAGCCCGGCCTCAAGATCTGGTACATAGACTTGGTTGGTTAGTGCTGGAGCCTGTAGCAGCTGGGTGTACTCTTCTAAAGTAGGAGTAATCTCGTGTGGCCCGATGAAGAAAGCCGCAGGCTCTATTTCCCATAGGTGGAGCATGGCCCGTGCCAAGGGCAAGTTCATCTCCATCTTCATTAGTGAGAGGATGGCCCCTATTTTCTGCTGGATGAAGGCTTGCTCCTTTGGGTTATATAGGGTGAACCAATGGTCCAGTACCAATTTCGGATCCAGAGGTTTGCACACTCGGATTTCTTTGCGAAGGAGGTAGTCAACTGCGGTACTAGCTATCTATTACAACAGAAATTTTCTATTACAATAAGAACTATGTTACAATGAGAGCATTACAGGGAAATGTATCTGAACTCCATGAATAGAACAAAATATTACATCATCAATCTATTGTCAGCCCATGATGTTATGTATGCAAATAGGTAGGTTCTAACAGGTCCCCAAGCTCTATGGCCTCCCGCATTCTCGGAGAAATGGATCTCAGGCCATATCGAAGCATTGGGTGGGGTAGCCTAATCAGTCCCGAATGGTGATCATATCACTTTGCCCGAAACCTATACACTGGTCCCCCGTCTTAGGGTCTTAAGACGGCTCGGGTTTGACCATATCTACTCACACAGTTATATGCATGTAGACTCAATAACTAAAGTAAATAGCTGAATCTAACCTTTAGCTAAATCCCTGAAAGGTTAGCAATAATATGACAAATAAAAAAACATTTCTCAGAAAGGAGCAATTTGGGGAGATTCAGGTGGCTAGCCTACTAGAGAATGTTGATATCCCTAGTGGAGTTGCCATCCTGTCGAGTCTAATTTTTGAGTTCCCATTCCTAATTCGATCTATACTAGACCCTATACTCATCTAATGTAGATCCTCGACTTGAGTTAGGAATTTCGTTTTATTTTGGAGTCGCCACCCAACTGTGGTTAGGAAAAATTGAATTAGGACTAATTGAGCAGATTAATCCCAATTTAGACTACTAGTCGTCGTGATTTCCTTTTTCATTTTTTGTAAAAAGAGGAAAGGAAAAACTAGAGTTTTTGAGTTCGGAGGCTATCCTATTAAAACCATAAGGTTACCACCATAATCTCCTAAAATCTAAACTTTATCTAGAAATGTCTTTTATTTATTTATTTTATTATCTTTTATTGTGTTTTTGGATGAATTATTCTAAGAAAATGATTTTTATTCCTTTTTAGGGTTACCCCAAATGGGTGCCTACGTACCTGCTATTCAGGATCAAACTTGCCGTAGTTCGCTTTTCCTGAAAAACTTTAGTGTGTTTGCGAATTTTAGTTGTAAACACCCCATTTTTGCCATAGGAATGAGTAATAATCAATAATAATCAATTTTCAATTTTTCCCAATTTTTCCCAATTTTTCTAATTTAGCAAAAATAATGGAAAATATTCAAAAAAATAAAAATAAATAGGAAAACACATCAATTTTGAAGAATGATTTCAGAAATAGTAATAATAAGGGATGAATAATTTTTATAAATTTTTGAAATTTCAAAAAATACAAAAAATGAAAAAAATCGCATTGCATATATGCAATTTGCGATATAAAGAAAATCGAGAAATTGGGCTAGCTCAGCTGGCTCGTGCGTGCGTATAGGGAACGTGTGAAGGCTAGAGGTTGCGAGTTCGAATCCCCTCGCGTGCGCTCGGCAAAAATTTTTCTTTCCTTTTGCTTGGAGCTGCCACGTGGCAGCGTGTGATTGGCCGAAGAAAATCACGCGTGTTGCGCGTGATCGTCTTCCTCACCCGGACAGACGCGAGGAGAAGCCGGAGCAAGTCCGACGAAGGTGGAATCGATCATTTTTTTTCAAATCTTCTAGATTATTGTCAAGATAAAGCCGAATCCATAAGATAAATCAAAGAAAAACAAGAGATCAACATCAAATCGCCGGGATAAAATCAAATCTAAAAACGGAAGAAATTCGGATTTATCCAAATCGGCCGATTTGAGCTTATCCAAGAGGGTTTCCGGACGCCTATAAATAGAGGAGGAGTAGAGGAAGCCAAAACACGAATCACAATTGAGAGAAAGTGAGGAAAGAGTGCAAATCGGAGAGTGTCGGGGAAGAACCAAAAAACCGCGACCACCGACCGGAGTTGAATTACCACCAGGAGGCGATTTGGGAGCAAACCACCGCCACCATTGGATTCAGCACCTTCAAGAAGCTAGGATTCGACACCTCACCCGCGACGAAAGATCGCCGGAACGCCATGAATGAGCAACCCCCGCCGCCATGTCCGACCAATTCGACCCCACCGACCCGACCTGCGCACCGACCCAGATCCAGGTAAGTCGGATTTTCCGGATTTTTTTATTTATTTTATTTTATTTTACTTATTTTGTTTATTTATTTTATTCTGAATTTATTATTTGTTAGCCATTTATTTATTTGTTTATATTTTCAATAAATAGGAAAATGTAGAAGTTAGGTTTTTTAGGATTTAATAATGTAAAATAAAAATAAAGAAAATAAAAATGTAGAAAAGTAATAAAAATATTAGGAAAAAATAATAATAAAATTTTAGATTTCAAAATAGGATAGATAATGACTTAGGATAAAATCATAAAAATAAGAAAAATCATAAAAAATCATAAAAATCATAAAAAATTCAAACATTATAAAAGAATCATAAAAAAATGAGTTTTAGCACTTAGAAAAATCCTTTTCTTCAAATAAATCCAAAAATTGATGTTTTTCCCTAAAAATCATTTTCAAAAATCAGATTAAAGCTTAGGCTTAGAATTTTTTTAGAAAAATCCCAAAAACGATAAACACATAAATCAAAAGAGGTTTCAAAAAACTAAAATTCACAAACAAACTTAAAGTTTTCAGAAAAGCGAACTACGACTTGTTTGATCCTGAGTAGCAGGTACGTAGGCACCCATTCGGGTCAACCCATAAAAATGAACGAAAAATCATTTTCTTGAAATAATTCAAAAACATAATAAAAAGTAATAGAAACACAATGAAACACAATTCTAAAGAGGAACAATTTTAGGAGATTAGGTGGTAACCGTAAAGGTTTTAATAGGTTAGCCTCCGGACTTAAAAACTCTGGTTTTCCTTTTTCCTGTTTTCACAAAAACGAAAAGAGGAAATAACGACGACTAGTGGTCCAAATTAAGACTAATCCGCTTCTTTAGTCTTAATTCAATATTTCCCAACAACAGTTGGGTGGCGACTCCAAAAATCAAACGAAATTCCTAACTCAAGTCGAGGATCTACATTAGATGAGCATAGAGTCTAGTCTAGATCGGATTAGGAATGGGAATTTAAAAAATTAGACTCGACAGGATGGCGACTCCACTAGGGACCCATGCCAGTAGGCTAGCCACCTGAATCTCTTCGAATTGTTCTATTTAAGAAACGTGTTTCAATCATTATTCTGTTACTAACGTTTTAGGGATTAGTTAGATTTTCAGTTTTTGTGGGGGTTTGCATGCATAATGTTTGTGTGAGTAGATGCGGTCGAACCCGGACCGTCCTAGAAACCTAAGACGGGGAGCCATTGTGTAAGTTTCGGGCGAAGTGAGTTGATTCACCGTTCGGGACCGATTAGGCTACCCCACCCAATGCTTCGATATGGCTTGAGATCCATTTCTCCGAGAATGCGGGAGGCCATAGAGCTCGGGAACCAGTTAGAACCAACTTGTTTGCATACATAACATCATAGGGTTGACAATTGGTGGCAATGTAATGGTTTGTTATTTTGTTCATGGAGTTCAAATTTATTTCCCTATAATGCTTCTATAGTTCTGTTTGTAAATAGGCAATTTCTTATTATAACAGATGGCTAGCACCGCAGTCGACCACCTCCTCCGCAAAGAAATTTGGGTATACAAACCTTTAGACCCAAAGTTGGTACTGGACCATTGGTTTACCTTGTACAACCCAGAGGAGCAGGCCTTCGTCCAGCAAACGATAGGCCCATCCTCTCACTAACAAAGATAGAGGTGAATTTGCCTTTGGTATGGACTATGCTCCACTTATGAGAAATAGAGCCCGCGACTTTCTTCATTAGGCTACGCGAGATCACTCCCACTCAAGATGAAAACCTGGGTTGAAGAATTAGAAGCCGTCATCAACGGGAAGCTTGAGTCTCCACAACAGAAGACCAAGAGAGCTAGGAAATAGATTATCATTGTAATCTTTTATTTCTTTGAATGTTGAACTCCAAAAATTATTCAATATTAATAAAAGTAACGTTTCAATATTACATCGTCAATCAATTATCAACCCTTTTATTTTTAGCATTCGTGTGACACATGCATAGCATTTGCATACATCATACTAAAAAAAAAGAAAAATGCGCGCCAGGTATCAAAATAGCTCCCAAGCAACCGAACCCTTCCAGAAGCCCAATACATACCCGCTTAAAGATCAAAATGGTAAACAGCAGCAACTGCAACAACACTAGCGCTGACTACGAAGCACAGGCAAGAAGTGTTAACGGCAGAATGAAGGAAAAGCTAAGCAACACCTAGATGTGCATCCCACCTCTCCAACAATCTTTCCAAAAGGCAAACATCATTCAAGAGCTGTGGATAAATGAAGAGGACGACAGCAAAGGGAAATCAACCCCCCGCACGTCCAACCAGCATTCGGCTCTGAACAATTGGTTTTGTTATCCTATCAGTAGCGCTAGGTTAGCTCAAAAGTAGAGAAAAATTATTAAACAAATTTTATTGAGACTCTTTATCAAGTTCAATTACAGTTTGTTTTTTTCCTTCTTATATATATATGCTTTCATTTTACTCAGATCTCCTACCATCGAACATCAGGGATATTTCGCGCAGGTAGAAAGTAAAAACGCTGATATCATTTCCAACGCTGCTGGGTCAGTTGTTGAAGGCGATATCTTAGATCACGAAATAATACAAGAAAATTGGCTAAAACATGAACAAAGCGGAATCTCGATCGATGAGCCTGTGGAGACAGTAAATCTAGGAAGCATGGAAAACCCTAAGAACCTCAAAATCGGGACCAGTTTGAGTGCCGAGCAAAAACGTGAGATAACCGAGCTATTAATGGAATATGCAGATGTGTTTGCTTAGTCATATGGTGACATGCCAGGGCTAGACCAGTCAATAGTAGTTCACAGGCTTCCCATAAGGGAAGATGTCAAACCTAAAAAACAAAAACTGAGAAGATTTATGCCTGACATCTTACTGAAAATCAAAAAAGAAGTCAAGAAACTGCTAGAAGTAGGGTTCATTGAAGTATCCGACTACCCAGAGTGGGTAGCAAATATAGTCCCCGTCATGAAAAAGAATGGAAAAGTACGCATATGCGTAGACTTTCGAGACTTAAACCAAGCCACGCCAAAGGATAACTTCCCCCTACCTCATATTGATGTTCTAGTAGACAACACTGCGGGAAACCATCTCTTCTCATTCATGGACGGTTTCTCAGGATATAATCAAATAAAAATGGCTGAGGAAGATAAAACCAAAACGACTTTCATCACAACATGGGGAACTTTCTGTTACAAAGTCATGCCCTTCGGTTTGAAAAACGCCGGGGCAACGTATCAGAGAGCCATGGTCGCTATACTTCACGATATGATGCATCGAGAGGTTGAAGTATATGTCGACGACATGATAGCCAAATCCAAAGAAGGAGAAAGCCATATAGATATCCTGAGGAAATTATTTAAACGACTGAGAAAATTCCAGCTCAAGTTAAACTTAGAAAAATGTACTTTCGGGGTCACAACGGGGAAATTGTTAGGGTTTGTCATAAGCCAGGAGGGCATTAAAATCGACCATGACAAGGTAAAGTCCATATTAGAATTACCTTCCCCACGCTCCGTTAAAGAAGTAAGAAGCTTATTGGGAAGATTAAATTACATAGCTCGTTTTATCTCACAGCTCACCGACAAATGCCAGCTATTATTCCGTCTGTTGAAGAAGAACACCACAATAGAATGGGACGACGAATGCGAAGAGGCATTCGAAACAATCAAAGACTATCTTACAAAACCTCCGGTCTTGATAGTCCCGAAACAAGGAAAGCCCTTATTCTTATACCTCACTATACTCCCTGAATCCATTGGATGTGTGCTGGGGCAGAAAGATGACGAGGGAAGAGAGCGTTCCATATATTATCTGAGCAAGAAGTTCACAGATGGGGAACAGAGGTACTTAGAGGTGGAGAAGACGTATTGTGCTTTAATTTGGGTCATGCATCGACTAAGGCAATACACCCTTTACTACCATATTGAACTGCTGACAAGACATGATCCCTTAAAATACTTGGCAGAGAAACTAGCCTTGATAGGAAGAATCTCTAAGTGGCAAATGCTCCTATCCGAGTTCGACATCACATACGTAAATCAGAGAACTCGATGAAAGGGCAAGCCTTAGCCGACCAGTTGGCGGAACACCCTGTCGAGACAGATTCCCAAGAACTACAGGCCCAATTTCCGGATGAGAATATATTGACAGTGGAAAATATGCTAGTAGAAGACTTTGGGATAGAGCAAAACTTGAAATGGAAATTGTTTTTCGATGGAGCTGCCAACGTATTCGGTTGTGGGGTTGGGGCAGTATTGATATCCCCGGACGACACTCAATTCCCTGCAGCGACGAGACTTACATTTCCCTATACCAATAATATCGCAGAATATGAAGCATGTATTCTTGGCCTCAAAATGGCCTGCCAAATGGGAATCCGCGAATTAGAGGTATACGGGGATTCGTCGCTCATCATACTACAGACAAGAGGGGAATACAAGACTAAAGACCCTAAACTGGTACCATATCATCAACACTTGACAGAGCTAATTGAGGAATTCAAGGCAATCACTTTCACATACATCCCGAGAACTCAGAATCAGTTCGCAGATGCACTAGCCACACTGGCATCTATGATCCAGATAACAGGAGGAGCCGAAGTTCAACCGATGAAAATAGACATCGAAAGTCGGCCCGCCTACTGTTTAACAATGGAAAAGATACAAGATAACAAACCCTGGTATCACGATATCAAGACCTTTCTCCAAGAAGGTAGATACCCCGAAATGGCTAGCAAGAATGACCAAAGAACACTCAGAAGGTTAGCAAGCCATTTCCTATTAAGTGGGTCCATACTTTACAAGAGATCATCTGATACCACTCTGTTGAGATGTGTGGACAAAGATGAAGCATGCGAACTGATGAAAGAAGTACATGAAGGAGTATGTGGACCTCATATGAATGGCTACATGTTGGCCCGAAAAATCATGAGGTTGGGATATTATTGGTTGACTATGGAATCAGATTGCATAAAATATGTCAAGCACTATCATCTGTTTCAAGTCTACGCAAACTGGATAAATGCTTCGCCCAACGAGCTACACTTGTTATCAGCACCATGGCCATTCTCCATGTGGGGAATCGACATAATTGGCCCTATCACTCCGACAGCATCCAACGACCATAGATTTATACTGGTAGCGATTGATTACTTCACCAAGTGGGTAGAAGCTTCATCATACACCAATGTCACAAAAGGGGTAATAGTCCGCTTCTTAAAAAGGCACATAATAGCCCGATACGGAGTTCCTGAGTCTATCATCACCGACAACGGTACCAATCTTAACAATAAATCGATGACAGGTTTATGTCAACAATTCCACATAAACCACAGAAATTCAACTCCCTACCGACCTCAAATGAACGGGGCAATAGAAGCAGCTAACAAAAATATCAAAAAGATCATCGAGAAGATGACAACAACTTACAAAGATTGGCATGAAATGTTACCGTTTGCTCTCATGGCTTATAGGACTTCAATAAAAACATCTACTGGAGCTACCCCATATTCATTGGTATATGGTACTGAAGCAGTGCTACCAGTTGAAGTTGAGATACCATCATTCAGAATCTTATCAGAAACTCAGTTAACCGAATCAGACTGGGTAAAGAAGAGGCTTGATCAGCTGAATCTGATTGATGAAAGAAGACTTACCGCATTATGTCATGGCCAGTGTTACCAACAAAGAATGGCCCGAGCATTTAACAAGAAGATGAGACCTCGGTACTTTAAAGAGGGGGATCTGGTGTTAAGGAAGGTTCTCCCGAACGCTCAAGACTCCAGAGGGAAATTTACCCCAAACTACGAAGGCCCTTATGTAGTGAAAAAGGTTTTATCAGGAGGTGCTCTGATATTAACTCAAATGGATGGTCTAGAATTAAGAGACCCCATTAACACAGATGCTGTAAAGATGTACTATCCTTAGGCAAGGAAATTGAAATTTTGCCAATGTTTATGAAAGCCAATGTTCGATATAAATTTCGTTAAGTCAAATTTTTACTTTTTACAAGCAAAGTTAATATTCCTGAATGATCAACAATCAATTCACCACAACAAATATTCTTAAACACATTACCCACCATATCACTACTGAAAGATAAATGCTGAAATGATAATGAATCTTAATATAGTTTGTGATATAATCCTATCTATTTTTGAACATTAGAACTGAGCGCATCATTAGGATAACATTACCGTCAAAAGAGCCTTGTGCATAAAGAAAGGGAGCACATCAAAATTTTCAACCCCGTGTCAAGATAAGAAGAAATGAAGCAGAAGCGAACCAGCACGAAGGTTCGGTTGTTTGTTTGCTATCCACGATAAACTGGCAAGCATATTAAAATAAATAACTATCATCATATCATCACATCATTTAGTTCAGGCTGTAGAAAACATATTCAAAAGCACAAAATGAGTCAGCCCATAGTAGGGCATTTGTCTAAACATTCCCCTTAATAGGGTAGTCAGCCTAAAAAGGGGCACTTCCCTAGATCTCTTCCAAGGTCAGTCTATAAAGGCACCTTTCTAGATATCATTTTTATATTAGGTTAGTCAGCCCATAGGGGGCACTTTCCTAAAACTTTGTTCTCATGGTTAGCCCATAGGGGGCACTTTTTGAGACAATTCAATTCCAGGTTAGTCAGCCCATAGGGGGCACTTTCCTAAAACCTTATTCTCATGGTCAGCCTATAGGGGGCACTTTTTGAGACAATTCAACTCCAGGTTAGTCAGCCCATAGGGGGCACTTTCCTAAAACCTTGTTCTCATGGTCAGCCCATAGGGGGCACTTTTTGAGACAATTCAACTCCAGGTTAGTCAGCCCATAGGGGGCACTTTCCTAAAACCTTGTTCTTATGGTCAGCCCATAGGGGGCACTTTTTGAGACAATTCAATTCCAGGTTAGTCAGCCCATAGGGGGCACTTTCCTAAAACTTTGTTCTCATGGTCAGCCCATAGGGGGCACTTTTTGAGACAATTCAACTCCAGGTTAGTCAGCCCATATGGGGCACTTTCCTAAAAATTTGTTCTCATGGTCAGCCCATAGGAGGCACTTTTTGAGACATTTCTATCATAGGTTAGTCAACCCATAGGGGGCACTTTCCTAAAAATTTACCTCAAGGTTAGCTCATAGGGGGCACTTTTTGAGGCATTCAATTCAAGGTTAGTCAGCCCATGAGGGGCACTTTCCTAAACTCTCCCGATTAGTCAGCTCTTGGGGCACTTTTCGGGAAATATTCTTCCAAACAGTTCTAGTCTAACAAGACGCTTCTGTTGACAGGTAGCTAGCTCATAAGGGCGCTTCCTGAGTAAATTTTCTTTCCAAGGTTGCAAGTATGATAAGACGCTTCCTATCATTATTTCTCATACATTCCTACACAATGCTTGAGATGTGTCATATCGCCAATTAGTCAGCCCATAAAGCACTTTTTGGGAAGGAACATCATTCTAAATTGTTAGTTCCATCTTAAATCGTGGGATTATTAGCTCATAGAGCATTTTCCTACCAAAAACCTCTTTAAAAGGCCAAAAATAGCGTCTTCTTTTTTGTCTTTGTAGTTAAGTTTTTCAAACTTTACTACAAAGAGGGGCAGCTGTAAACACCCCATTTTTGCCCTAGGAATAAGTAATAATCAATAATAATCAAATTTCAAATTTTTCCAATTTTTCCCAATTTTTCTAATTTAGCAAAAATAATGGAAAATATTCAAAAAAATAAAAATAAATAGGAAAACACATCAATTTTGAAAAATGATTTCAGAAATAGTAATAATAAGGGATGAATAATTTTTATAAATTTTTGAAATTTCAAAAAATACAAAAAATGAAAAAAATCGCATTGCATATATGCAATTTGCGATATAAAGAAAATCGAGAAATTGGGCTAGCTCAGCTGGCTCGTGCGTGCGTATAGGGAACGTGTGAAGGCTAGAGGTCGCGAGTTCGAATCCCCCTGCGTGCGCTCAGCAAAAATTTTTCTTTCCTTTCGCCTGGAGCTGCCACGTGGCAGCGTGTGATTGGCCGAAGAAAATCACGCGTGTTGCGCGTGATCGTCTTCCTCACCCGGACAGACGCGAGGAGAAGCTGGAGCAAGTCCGACGAAGGTGGAATCGATCATTTTTTTTCAAATCTTCTAGATTATTGTCAAGATAAAGCCGAATCCATAAGATAAATCAAAGAAAAACAAGAGATCAACATCAAATCGCCGAGATAAAATCAAATCTAAAAACAGAATAAATTCGGATTTATCCAAATCGGCTGATTTGAGCTTATCCAAGAGGGTTTTCGGATGCCTATAAATAGAGGAGGAGTAGAGGAAGCCAAAACACGAATCACAATTGAGAGAAAGTGAGGAAAGAGTGCAAATCGGAGAGCATCGGAGAAGAACCCAAAAACCGCGACCACCGACCGGCGTTGAACTACCACCAGGAGGTGATCTGGGAGCAAACCACCGCCACCATTGGATTCAGCACCCTCAAGAAGCTAGGATTCGACACCTCACCCGCGACGAAAGACCGCCGGAACGCCGTGAATGAGCAACCCCCGCCGCCATGTCCGACCGATTCGACCTGACCAACCCGACCTGCGCACCGACCCGGATCCAGGTAAGTCGGATTTTCCAGATTTATTTATTTATTTTATTTTATTTTACTTATTTTTTTTATTTATTTTATTCTGAATTTATTATTTGTTATTATTTATTATTTGTTAGCCATTTATTTATTTGTTTATATTTTCAATAAATAGGAAAATGTAGAAGTTAGGTTTTTTAGGATTTAATATGTAAAATAAAAATGTAGAAAAGTAATAAAAATATTAGGAAAAAATAATAATAAAATTTTAGATTTCAAAATAGGATAGATAATGACTTAGGATAAAATCATAAAAATAAGAAAAATCATAAAAAATCATAAAAATCATAAAAAATTCAAACATTATAAAAGAATCATAAAAAAATGAGTTTTAGCACTTAGAAAAATCCTTTTCTTCAAATAAATCCAAAAATTGATGTTTTTCCCTAAAAATCATTTTCAAAAATCAGATTAAAGCTTAGGCTTAGAATTTTTTTAGAAAAATCCCAAAAATGATAAACACATAAATCAAAAGAGGTTTCAAAAAACTAAAATTCACAAACAAACTTAAAGTTTTCAGAAAAGCGAACTACGGTGTTTGATCCTGAGTAGCAGGTACGTAGGCACCCATTCGGGTCAACCCATAAAAATGAATGAAAAATCATTTTCTTGAAATAATTTAAAAACATAATAAAAAGTAACAGAAACACAATGAAACACATTTCTAAAGAGGAACAATTTTAGGAGATTAGGTGGTAACCGTAAAGGTTTTAATAGGTTAGCCTCCGGACTTAGAAACTCTGGTTTTCCCTTTTCCTCTTTTCATAAAAACGAAAAGAGGAAATAACGACGACTAGTGGTCCAAATTAAGATTAATCCGCTCCTTTAGTCTTAATTCAATATTTCCCAACAACAGTTGGGTGGCGACTCCAAAAATCAAACGAAATTCCTAACTCAAGTCGAGGATCTACATTAGATGAGCATAGGGTCTGGTCTAGATCGGATTAGGAATGGGAATTCAAAAAATTAGACTCGACATTAGTTATGAAATTTCTTTTGATTTATGTTTTTACCATTTTAGTATTTTTTTTCTAAAAAAATCTAAGCCTAAGCTTGATAATTTGATTTTTTGCAAAAATAATAATTTGAAGGAAAAACCAATTTTGGATTTATTTAAGAAAATGATTTTTTTCTAAGTGATAAAAATTCCATTTTTCTATTTTTCAACTCATTTCTACTATTATAAATTTTATTGATTTTTTATTAATTTTTTTATATTTTTTATTAATTTTCATAAATTTTTTTGTTGAAAATTTTCTCCTAGATTTTTCATCTATCCTATTCTAAAATCTAAATTTTTATTATTGTTCTTTTCTAATATTTTTATTATTTTCTTTACAAATTTTCATGTTTTTATTATTTTATTATTATAATTATTATTTCTTTTATTTTTATTATTCATCCTAAATTAAATCCTAAAAAAAATCTAATTTCTAACATTACTCTATTTTTTTGAATTATAAATAACAAATAAATAAATACCTTCGAAATAAATAAAATAGCTAAATAAATAAAATAAATGCAAAAATCGAAAAATCCGACTTACTTGGATCTGGATTGGTACGCGGGTCGGGTCGGGTCGATCGGACACAGCGGCTGGAGATGCTCGTTGACGGCGTTCCGACGGCCTTTCGAAGCGATTGAGGTGTCAATTACTGGGTTTTCGAGGGTGAGGAACTCAACTGTGGTGGTGCTTTGCTTCAGAAACGCCTCCTAGTGGCTGCTTGACGCTTGATCGGTGGTCGTGGGTGAAGATCTTTCGGCAAGGCTTCGATTCTCTCTCTTTTCTCTTTTTTTCTCACTTTTGATCTGTGCTTCTGCCTCTCCACTTCCTCCTCTATTTATAGATGCAAGAAATCGAGCTGGATAAGCTTGGATTTCCACCGATTGAAGCAAATTGGATTTGCGGTTAAAAACCCATCTCCGATTTGTGCAAATCCATTGATTTGTTGAGATTTGATTCCAATTGGATGATGTTTATCTTATTTCTGTTGAAGATTTGTTAGATTTGTGTAAAAAATCGAATTAAAACGGCCGAAATTCGGATTTTTCTCCTCACCGGCGATCTCGGACGGAGGTTGAAGACGATCACGCGCCCGACGCATACGTTCGCTCCAGCCAATCGGCTGCTGACACGTGTCTCAGGCAGAGAAAAAATTTGTAAAACGCAGATTCTACTTCCCTCGCGTTTCGAACCCCTGACCAAGCCCTCCCCCTCGCACCTTAGGCCATGGTCCGGACTAGTTGGGCTAGCCCACTTACTCGATTTTTTTATTTTCGCAATTTGCATATATGCAATGCGATTTTTTTATTTTTTGTATTTTTTTATAATTTCAAAAATTTGTAAAAATTATATAATCCTTTTTATTGCCATTTCTGCAATTATTTTCCAAAATTGATATATTTTTCCTATTTATTTTATTTTTTGAATGTTTTTCCTATTTTTGCTAAATTAGATAAAAAATGAAAAAAAATTGAAAATTGATTATTGTTAATTGTTAGGGCAAAAATGGGGTGTTTACAATATGGAACCAAAATATTTGAGCTATAAATAAATAAATAATGCCAAAAGGATGTTTTGCTCTTAAGTAAAATTATTATGTTTTATGTTTTTATTTCATAATATTATGTTTGTTTTATAATATTACAAGTATCATACTTATTTGTAATGAATTTTATGAACTATAATGTTAAATATTATTACGCATAAAGTATCATAAAATTTAATATTTTAATTATATGACATTAAGTTAATATTAATTTGTTAGTCACCAAAGTGACCAAATTAATTAAATGTTTATAGTCATATAATTTAAAATAATATCTTGCAGTGTCTATTATGTAAAGTTTATTAATTGATAGAAATTAAGGATTTACCCAAAGGTAAATCAATATTTTCTGATTAATAAATATAAAGGAGGGAAAATTAGCATTCACTCATCTAGTGTATATATGTATCCAAAGATGCTATATATACAAGATAGTGTGTATTTAATTACTCCGTTAAGTTTTATAGACATTCAATTATAATGATGATGATATATATTGTTGTGTTTACCTAAAGGAAACCAATAATATATATTTTATGTACTTTTTATCTGAATTTGGTAATTAGTGAGCATTTGTATATTTGTGTCTATTAGTCTTCACTCTCAAGCTTCTGTTGTTACTTTGTTCACTAGTTTGAATTTCTTTGAATGAAAGGAACAAGTCACTTTCCATTTAGTTGCTTTGGATCTTGACTTGGCCTTGTTAGGGGAAAAGCCTACTGACTTTATTGAAAATAGTATAGAGGCTCAAAAGGCATACCATAAGGCTTAAAATGGAATTGGCAAACTTCAATTTTTTATTCATACTTCTAAAATATAAAATCTCTAACTCATAGTTTATAACTATTGAATTTCAATTTATGTAAGAGATGTATTGCTTTATTATTGGTTACTTATTGTTTGTTGTTTCCCTTTTGGTCATATGCTGGTTTTGTTAATCTATTGAGAAGTGATATCTAGTAGAATATAATCTCTTTAAATGTGCATAATAATTGTTAGTGTTCATTTTTGGCACACTCTTGGATAAGATTATACTAGCTATAAAACTAAGAGCAACATATTAATGATGAGTTTGAAATTGAGAAAATTACAAGTGAAGGGCTCTATTTTAACTGCTTAAAAATTTGATTCTCTATTTCAATTTGACCTAAAATGTTAATTCCTTCACTTGTAATTATCTCATTTGAAATTACTAGAACTAATAATAGAATAGGGTCTAATCCTATTCAAGAATCTTTTTATTCAAAAGATTTTAATGTAGAGAATTAAACAAAGCTCTTCTATTGCTTAAATATATTTACAAAAATAGGTATAATGAAAGATGGTGAAGGAAGGAGTATAATGTAATGAGTATAAGAAAGAATATGCCATTAGTGGAAGTAAGTATAGGTATCAAACTTAGGCAAACATCTTAAGAAGTGCCATTTGGGTTAAATTCCTCACTGATATGATGCAGATAATATGATAATTGATCATTCTAGAAAGTTAAAGATCAAGAAAACTAGATCAAAAAGCTTTATGTGAGGTTTTATCAATGTAATTATGATCTTCCATTTTTATTTATTGAATATGAGAGGATTATACAATTACGAAAGTTGTTAAATCCTAAATTTATCCCCATTTCTAGAAAAAAAACTACATTTGAAGTGTGAAATTTGTACTTAGATTAGAAGGGCAATTTAAAACAAAATTTACACAAAATTCCAACAGGAAATTGTTAGAACTCTAATGTATGGATATTGTGTAAAACCATGAAAATTATCAAAAAAATTTAATACCAAATTAACGTGTAAATTATTTTTAAAAGCCTTATTTATAACTCGTATAATTTTAAAAGAAGAATAATTTAAAAAGCAAATCACGTAAAATTTTATAATAAATGATAAAATAAATTAAAATTGTAGGTTTATGATAGTCAAATGAAAATTCTAAGTAAATATTTACACTTGGAATAATTTATTTAGTTTAGTCACATAATTTTATGACAAAACACTAAAGTTAAAACCCTTAAGTAAATTACCGCACGCAAAGAATGAACCCGAAAATCCAAAAAATTAACTTTATATAAATAGGCCTTTGAAACTGACCTTACCTTAGTTACTGTTAGTGTTATCCATGAGGAAGAGTGGATAAGAACAGAAGAAAAGAAAAAGAGAAAAAAAGAAAAAGAGGAAAAGAAGAAAAAGAAAAATTATCTTAGATTACACATATGACCTCCAAATTACAATCCAAGACTATCTATACAAATTTTGAAGTGAGCCCTATAAAACTAGACTATACTTGTATAGAAAATGTTCTATTCAAAATTTAAATATAATTTTAAAAAGTGTAAAAATGAGTTTTTAGCTTAGAAAATAGTTGAAATCGCTAAGAATATAAAAGATAAAATGATATCAGCATGAGTAGTAAGTAATAGTGCTATTTTCTTGTATTTTAGGAGAAGAATTTGATCTTTTGTGAGTATCCAAAGACTATTACGCTCCTTAAAGGAAAATGAAACCCAAATGAGTAGGAACTCCATGATATACTATTGTTTGTAATGTGAAATGTAGTATAACTGTATAAATGTGTATATATATGTTTGCTATGGTAAATTCCGCTTGAATTTGTTGTGATTGAGCTCTACGTATGTATGGAATCAGTGGTGTTTTGTGGGTGTGTGGAATGCTCCATGTTGGCTGGTGTCGTGTGAGCGGAGTGGAGCTGCTGGTTACAAGTTAGTATGCGTGGGTGGTGTGTGATCAAGGGTGCTCTGTTATGTAGACAAAGTACGAGTTGGTCGTGCACTCTTTTTTGTGTCCTATGATGTACTCTATGTACGCATGTGGTGTGTGATCGTATGTGCATCAGTACGGGCTTGTGTGCGTTGGGGATGGGTGTGTTCATGTGACTTGCCATGTACTGGGAACTTGGGTGTATTATACGTGGTTTCTGAGTGTATAAATGTTCTGTTTAGTCTATGTGTGTCATGCCATTGTGTGTGCTCACTAGGAGTGCATGGTGCCATGCAAGTGTGCAGGCATGGGTGTACAGGCAAATAGTGTGCGTGCGTAAATGTGTGATTTGTGCATGTGGAGATGCGAAGTGGAGTTAGCCTAGTACATGTATGATGTGGAGTGTGTGCAAGTTACGAAGATGTACGCGGAGTGTATGTAGGATGTCAAAGGTGCGTAGAGTGTGTGCTAGTGCGTGAAGTGTGTGGTGTGGTGCGTGATAGTGTGCTGCTGGTTCAAATTTGTGTGGGGGCATAGTGCATGTATAGCTTATGTTATATGGATAAGTTGTTGTAAGATGTCAGAGTGTGCATATTGGTTGTCGTCACGTAGAGACTTGTGTGCAGCGTGGTTTGTGCGGTGGTGTGATTGTGAGTGCGAGAGTGCATGTGTGGAGCATGTGTGGTGATCCTCTGCTGATATGTGTCCTCTATGTGTGTGCATTTATGTGTTTGCATGTGTGTCCGATGGCTACTATATGTGTGTCATGGGTGGTGCTGAGTGCGTGTGTTGTGCAACTGTGATTGTGTACACAAGTTGGTTTAGTAGCGACTGTATGACAAAGTCCAACGAGAGAAGAAGTCCAGCGAAAAGAAGGAGTCATGTATGAAGGAGAAGAAGATGAAAAGAAGTCTAAGTTATATATATATATATATAAATGAAAAAAAGTAAGGTAATGTTCTTATGGTTGCGGATAAGAAAGAAATAATAATAATAATAATGAAAGGTAAAATGTGGTTTATTGATTTAGGATAAAATCTAGAATCCCTATGATCTATCTTTCATGAAATGTGCTTCTGAGTGTGCCATTCTGTGATTGTAATTATCTACTGTTTTATGTAACTTGCAGTTGGTGTATGTTTATACTTTGTGTGATCACTCCAAAATAATAAACTAATTATTATGATTGAAATAAAATTAGACATGCATTATACAATACATTACACTGTGATTGAAGGCCATCATTATTACAAGACAAAATAAATAATCTTGTAAGGATTACTGTTTTGACATCGACGGACTACATGACTAAGGGGGATTATCGCATTTTTTACGAAACCGAGTGGGAGAGTCTTACATGTCCTTAAGGGTGTATGCTCGATGTGCTGATTAACACCTGGAGCTTAAAATTGTTAAATTATATGATAATCAATAATAAAGGAATAAGATGGAAAATAAATGATATAGGATACCCAGGTACTGATGGTAATGAGAATCCCTAACCCAAAGTCAAAGGGGGAGCATTAAACTATAAACTTCACACTGGTTACCAAAAGGTAGCGTGTGATGTTATATTGTATATGGGTGATCATGCATGGTATATGATTGAAAACTTGCTTGATTTGTTTGTATGTATGTAGTATTAAGAGTATTGCACTCATATCTCATTGGGCAATAATAGCTCACCCCACTATAGATTGTATGATGTAGGTCGCGATTATGTGAACTTACCAGGTATATGCAATACCAAAGTAAGTAAATCTCATTGCGAAGCTTCTAGGATAAGGATCAAGGTTTTGAGAGATAGAATGGATTTCTCTTGTAGATTATGTTAGAATACTAATGGACTGTTTATTGTATATATTTTAATGTGAATTAGTAAAATTTTAGTTTGTGTTATTATGGGACATGGATGAGGCCTACTTTTGGAAAATATATGTATTTTATTCCAATAAATATGGAATAGTCTTAATGAAATAGAGGAATGCCAAAGGCATTCGATTTTGTTAATTGTATTTTGATAAGTCAGTTGATGTTATGATTGAGATGCTTCACGATTGCCTATTTGAGATTAGGTAACCGTGGCAAGTTATCACAATTAAGGTATCTTATGGGGTGTAATAGCTTTTGGTGGTATTAGAGTATATGTTTAAATTTAAGGTAAAACATAAATTAAGTAGAATCTAGGCTGAGGGTCAAAATCTTAAGAGATTGGCTTGGCAATCCAATTGTTAGGAAAAACCTACCCTAGTAGGAGAAAGTGGGTAGAACCTAGGAATAGGAAAACAAATAACTAATAACTTACAAAAATTTATATTTGACGAGGTGCGGTCAATACTTAAGGACCCAAATCGAAGCTAAAACATGTGTTGCATGGAAAATGATGATTATTTGGTGGAATATAGGTTGAGGATACAAGGGGTTCACACTCGATACGAGTTCTTCTATTTAAGGAAAATAATGGACGAGATAATCGAGAGCTGGAGAATGGGACTAACAGAAAAATGGCAATATCAATTGGATAGGCTAAGAGAAGACCTAGGACATAGGTATAGTGGATATATTGCCATACTAACTTTAAAAGACCAATTTGCCTAGATGATGGGTTTGGAAGATGAATTGCCAGAAATGCTTTTTGTGGCCTGATTCAATTTAGGAATGGGGTATCCTTAGGAAGTCTTGACACCTATCAAGTCGAGAAGAAATATACAAATGTATGCTAGAGAAATCTACGACTAGAAACCGAGGCTCGATAGTGGTTTACTGTATTCTGAGGATTGTTGGGGTACTTTAGATTGGATCAAGAATAGAGAATTTAATATTGTGGATCAAGGGGAAATGCCTGTGATGCATCTCAAAGAAGAAGAGGAGGAAGAAGACCTAAAAGAAGATTCGCCACTTGGGGAAAATTCTAATCTTGAGAGCGCTCCAAAAATTGAAAGTGTAGCATCAAATTCCACGGAAGAACCATGAGTGATGGTTCAGGAAGTGCTGCTTAAGAATATAAGTGTAACTTTTTAGAAAAGTATGCAGTTGTGTTATATGAATGCAGGAAATGTAAATTTTGGAAAATGTATAAAGTGTCGTGACTTTCATGCATTCTCAATCTTATATGCAAATATGTAGTTGTGTTATATGAATTTTATTGATATCAGTATCATTATTGATATGTATCATTGAAAATGTCTTAACATATTGTGTGTATTGCATTAATGAACTACAGTGGAAGTATGAGTAGGAGAAGGAGGATAACAACACCGACTCAGTATAGAGACACTGGAGATGCAACTCCTTGAGTTGAGACTCTACCCCAACTTAGCAAGAAATCTCAAAAATATAACCTAGGATGCTAGGTAGAGCACCTAGACAAAGTAAAAGAGGTACAGGATCCTTTAATGGAGAAGGGAGCAGAGAAGACATCATTGCAAGATTGGAAATAACAATGCAACAAATGGCATAGCAACAAGCATTGATGATGCAGTATTTAATGCCAGGAGGATAACCTCCATTACAACCGCTTCCACCACCACCCCAACCACAACATGTGTCGTTTATATCAGCTCTACAACAACTATAGATGCCACCTCCATCTCCTCCAAACCTAGTCACCCCTATAAGGTATGTAGAAGGGCAATAGGGGTACAATCAAGGAGTGATCGGTTAGAGAATCTAAAGGAGTATATTTCCCAGCTTCATACAATCCAACAAATACTTTGATAGGGCATTCGAAAAGCTTGAGGAGGCAGAAGATTAGATAACCCAAGTAGAAAAATCGTTTGTGGCTTATGAAATCGCAAACTACCAAAAATTGGCGTATGTGACGTACATGCAAAAACTAAGAGCTGGAGTTTGGTGGGATGCGAGACAGGGGGTGCTACCCTAACCTATATCATGGGAAACCTTTCATGGAGAATTCTTTGGGAAATATTTTTGAAAGTGTGAAAACAAAATTAAGTGGGCAGTTATTTTAGCTAAAAAGGGGGACTAAAACCATGGTTCAGTACAAAAACTAATTCAACAAACTGTTGTAGTTCGCTCCAGACACATATAAAGATTTAGACATACTAAAAAGGCAGTTATTTATGACTGGGCTAGATGTAGACACACAAGAAAGAATTATGGAATTTGAGATACAAACTTATGTAGAAGTGGTGAGTAAGGTTAGGGCTTTAGAACAGGCAAAACGAAGAGAAGAAGAGATAAGGGCCCAAGCTCGGTTAAGTATAGGGATGAGGGTTCTAGCAAAAAGACCACTATTCAACCTAAGTATGAACAAGAAAGGAAAAGGGCCAATGTTAAATGTAAAGCCGCCGAGCAATAGACCCTTGATCATTTCACCACAAGTTAAGCCCATGAATTGAATTTGTTGGAAGTGTAAGAGATGACATTACCTTCGGGAGTGTCTGTAATCGAAGGGTAAGTGTTATTAGTGTGAGACTAATGGCCATAGTGTTCAAGATTATTCGAGGAAAAATGCTACAACCTATTTTGTTTGCAAACAAAAAGGGCATTATGCAAACGCTTGCCCTAAGAGGCAATAGGGGATTAGGGCAAGGACCACAATGCTTAGGACCACAATCAAAAGACCTGCTATTTGGATAGGAAATCAAGGAGCTAACCCATACGCCATGAACGTTAGGGAGTTTACCATCAAAGGTATCAATGCTAGACATTGGGCAAAAGAAGAAGCTAGGTAATGTCATGATATTATCTTAATAGCCACGAGATATAAGAATGAAGGAGTTGTAGTAACAGGTATGTAGAATTGAACTTGTCTTTGTATAATATTTTTATATATATGAGATATGATTAGGGAAATTAATTAGAAAGTCAAGAACTATAAAAGACTTACTATTAAAAGATTCAAGAAGATAAAAGTTATAGCTTAACCCTAATACTACATAATTCTTCGGTTTCATTTTAATCACCACCCAACCAACTATTATCCTTTTCAATATAGGAGCTATGCATTCTTTTATAAGCTCAACCATAGCTCAACAAAGGGAGTTGAAAGTTCAACCTTCTTCAAAGACTTTAAGGATTAGTACCCTAATAAGAGAGTGATTACCAAAGAAATAATAAAAGACTACCTAGTCAAAATTCATGGTAGAAATATGCCTATAGACTTAATCTTCCTGTTTATGAGGGGTTATAAGGCAATTTTGGGAATGGATTGGCTGTCTAAGCATTTCGCCAATGTGAATTGTAAGAAGAAAGAAATGCTATTCTGTAAGTTGGGAACGGAGACCATAGTGTATCGAGGATAACCGATAAGGAATTAAGAGGTTTCCACTAGTATCTTACGAGTAAAAGAAGAAGACTTTAAAGGTTGGGACATGTGCTTGATAAGCATGATAGAAATGGATGTGGAGCTACCAAGATTAGAGGAAATACCCATAGTAAATGAGTTCCTTGATGTATTTCCTAAGGAATTGCCAAGACTACCTCTTTCAAGAGAGATGGACTTCACTATTGAAATATGACCTAGTGCTTAACTGATCTCCAAAGCACCTTATTGAATGGCTTTAATCGAGTTGAAGGAACTAAAAGACCAATTGCAAGAGTTAATAGAGAAGGAATTCATTCACATAAGTGTTTTACCTTAAGGAGCTCTAGTATTATCTATGAAAAAGAAAGATGGATCCATGAGATTGTACATCAATTATCAGGAATTAAATAACGTAACTGTAAACACCCCATTTTTGCCCTGGGAGTCAATAATTTTCAATAATAATCAATTTTTAATTTTTCATAATTTTTTTCAATTTTTCCCTAATTTTCCATAAATAATAAAAATGTTCAAAAATAAAAATAAATAGGAAAACACCTCAATTTTGAAAAATGATTTTGGAAATAGCAATAATGGATAATAAACAATTTTTAAAAATTTTTAAAATTTCAAAAAATACAAAAAAATAAAAAAATTGCATCGCATATGTACAATTTGCGATGTAAATAAAATCGGGAAATTGGGCCAGCTCAGCTAGTTCGTGCGTGCGCTGGGAACGTGCGGGAGGCTTGGAGGTCGCGAGTTTGAATCTTCCCCCGAGCACTCGATGCAATTTTTTTCTTTCTTTTCCCTGGAGCTGCCACGTGGCAGCATGTGATTGGCCGAGGGAAGTCACGCGCGTTGCGCGTGATCGTCTTCTTCGCAAGCCCAGCCGGAGGAAAAAAATCCGACAGAAGTCCGACGAAGGCGAAATCGACCGTTTTCTTTTTAATCTTCTAGATTAAAATCAAGATAAGGCCAAACCCATCAGATAAACCGAAGGAACACAAGAGATTAACATCAAATCGCCGGGATAAAATCGAATCTAAGAAACGGAAAAATATGGTTTATCCAAATCGGCCGATTTGAGCTTATCCAAGAGAGTTTCCGGACGCCTATAAATAGAGGAGAGCAGGAGGAAGCCAAAGGACGAAGAAAAAGAGAGAGAAAGAGAGAGGAAGGAGCAAATCGGAGTACGCCGGAGAAGCTTGGAGCGGCGACCACCATTCGAAGCTTGAACCGCCGCAAGGAGACGTTCTGGGAGTAAGCCGCCACCACCATCGAATTCAGCACCCTCAAGAAGCTAGGATTCGACACTTCACCCACCGCAAACAACCACCGGAACGCCGTGAACGAGCCAACCCCACCGTCGTGTCCGATCGACCCGACCCGACCCGCTCGACCCGATTTGACCCGACCCGCGCACCGATCCGGATCCAGGTAAGTCGGATTTTCCCGATTTTTTATTTATTTTATTTTATTTTATTTATTTTGTTTGTTTATTTATTCTAAATTCATTATTTGTGATTATTATTATCTTTTTTAGGGGTTTTGTTATTTGTTTAGTTTAGTTATTTATTTTTTTTCTATTTTAAATAAATAGGAAAAATGTAGAAATTAGGTTTTTTTTTAGAATTTAATAATGTAAAATAACGTAAAATAATTAAAAAAATAAATAAACAAAATGAAGAAAAACAATAAAAATGTTAGGAAAGTAATAATGAAGTTTTAGATTTCAAAATAAAAATAGATAATAAACTTAGGATAAAAGTCACCAAAAATTCCCAAAAAAAACACAAAGATTACAAAAAAAAAATCATAAAAAATCCAAAAAATGTATAGAAATCATAAAAACTTATAAAAATCACAAAAATCATAAAAATCATAAAAAATTTGAAAACTATTGAAAAATAGAAAGAAAAAAATTATGTAAAGTTTTAGCACTTAGAAAAAATCATTTTCATCAAATAAATCAAAATTGGTGTTTTCCCTAAAAATTATTTTCAAAATAGAATCAAAACTTAGGCTTAGAAATTTTCAGAAAAAAATCCCAAAAAAATGTTAAAAACATAAACCAAAAGAAATTTAAAAATTAAAATTCACTAACAAATCTAAAGGTTTTCAGAAAAGCGAACTACGGCTTGTTTGATCCTGAGTAGTAGGTACATAGGCACCCATTCGGGTCAACCCCTAAAATGAATGAAAAATCTTTTTTTTTTTCTAGAAATAATTCAAAAACATAATAAAAAAGTAACAGAAACACAATGAAACACATTTCTAAAGATGAACAGTTTTAGGAGATTAGGTGGTAACCGTAAAGGTTTTAATAGATTAGCCTCCGGATTTAGAATCTCTGGTTTTCCCTTTTCCTCTTGTCACAAAAACGAGAAGGGGAAATAACGACGACTAGTGATCCAAATAAGACTAATCCGCTCCTTTAGTCTTAATTTAATTTTCCCAACAACAGTTGGGTGGCGACTCCAAAAATCAAACGAAATTCCTAACTCAAGTCGAGGATCTAGATTAGATGAGCATAGGGTCTAGTTTAGATCGGATTAGGAATGGGATTCAAAAAAATTAGACTCGACAGTAACTATTAAGAATAAATATTCCTCATAGAGAATTGGTGATTTATTTGATTAGTTGTAAGGAGCAAATGTACTTTTTCGAATCGATTTACAATCCAAGTACCACCAGTTAAAAATTAGACCAGAAGATATACCTAAAACTACTTTTCAAACTAGATATGGACATTACGAGTTTTTAAAAATGCCATTTAGACTAATGAATGCTCTAGCTACATTCATAGATTTTATGAACCAAATCTTCAAATCCTTCTTAGATATATTTGTGGTAGTCTTTATTGATGATATTTTGATTTACTCTAAAGAACAAGCAAGAGCATAAGGAACACTTAAGAATTGCCTTAGGAGTATTGAAGAAGCATTGATTATATGCAAAATTGTCAAAATGCAAATTTTAGATGAATCAAGTGGCATTCTTAGGGCATGTTATATTTGGAGCAGTTGTATCAATGGATCCGACAAAGATTAAGGCAATAGTTGAATGGAAACAACCTACTACTATTATAGAAGTAAGAAGTTTCCTTGGATTGGCAAGGTGTTATAGGAGATTTGTAAAAGATTTTTCGCAAATCTCGAAACCATTGACAATGATGACCTAAAACGATGTAAGGTTCATTACGATGAAAGTTATGAGAGGAGCTTTCAAGAATTGAAGCAAAGGTTGATTTTAGCTCCCATTTTGACAATACCTAACCTGCAAGAATCCTTTTGTGTATATAGCGATGCCTCGTGAATCGGGTTAGGGTACATTCTGATGTAGAATAAAAAAGTTGTAAATTATGCTTCTAAACAATTAAAATTGCATGAAAAGAATTGCCCCACGCATGATTTGAAATTAGCAATGGTTATATTTACCTTAAAGATATGGAGACATTATTTGTATGGGCAAAGATACAAGATCTACATAGATCATAAGAGTTTGAAATATTTATTCATACAAAAAGAGTTAAACATGCGACAAAGAAAATGGTTAGAACTCATTAAGGACTATGATCTCAATATTAACTATCACCTAGGAAAAGCTAATGCCGTAGATGACGCTTTAAGTAGGAAGAACTATGGTCAAGTGGTGACCTTATTGACAGAATAATAAGAGTTGATACAGGAATTTGAAAAATTAAGGATCGAGTTTATGTGGCATGAGGAAGAAGCACAAATAGCAAGTTTGGAAGTACGACCTACTCTTTTGGATAAAATATAGGAAATGCAGCTTAGTGATCCGAAATTAATGGATATTTAGAATAAAGTGAAACAAGGAGCCAGTATGAACTTTGAGTTAGATCAAAATGGAGTTATGAAGATAAGAGGTCGTTTGTATGTACCAAAAAAAAAAAAAAGAAGTTAAGGGATGAAATCATGGATAAAGCCCATAATTTTGGATATACAGTACATTTGAGAGGAACTAAAATGTATCAAGAGCTCAATAAAGGTTATTGGTGAGAAGGCATGAAAAGAAACATAGCACAGTTCATTTCTTAATGCTCAATCTATTGACAAGTTAAAGTAGAACACCAAAAACTCGAGGACTGTTACAACCATTACTAATTCCAAAATGGAAGTAGGAACAAATTGCTATGGAGTTTGTCACAGTTTTACTAAGAATTAGAGTTGGATATGAAGCACTATGGATAATTATAGATTGCTTAGCTAAATATGCTTATTTCTTACCTATCAACATGACTTATTCCTTAGATAAGTTGGCTAGAATTTACCTTAAGGAGATTGTAAGACTCTACGGGTACCAGTCAGCATAGTGTCTAATAAGATCCAAGTTTTGTGTCAAAGTTTTAGAGAAGTTTACACCAAGCTCTCGAAACTAAGTTGCAATTTAGCATAACATATTATCCTCAGACTAACGGACAATCAGAATGTACCATCTAAACTTTAGAGGATATGTTGAGAAATTGCGCTTTGGATTTAAAAGATAGTTGGGACTAACATTTGCCTCTAGTTGAGTTTGCCTACAACAATAGCTATCATCCATCAATTAAGATGGCTTCATATGATGCTTTATATGGAAGGAGATGTAAATCTCTATTGTATTGGCATGAAATCGAAAGGAGTGCAGTTAGGCCTAACATGCTACAAGAGATGATAGATAAAGTAGCCACCACTTAACAAAGAATGAAAGAAACCCAAGATTGATAGAAAAGTTAGGTAGATTTAAAAAGGAGATAAATAGAATTTCTACAGAGGAATATGTCTACTTAATGGTCACTCTGATTAAAGGAACGAGAAGATTTAGGACGAAAGGAAAATTAAGCCTCAAATACATAAGATCAAATGAGGTTTTGGAAAGAGTTGGATAAGTAGCATACAAATTAGCCTTACCTCCTCAGCTATTAGGAATCCATAATGTGTTTCACATGTCATTGCTCTGGAAGCACATCTAGATCCAAATCGAGTTATTAAGATGGATATCCTGAAGATTCAACCCAACTTGACGTATCAGAAACATCTGATCAGAGTCCTTGATGCCCAAACTTGAGAGTTACATAACAAAAGTATCAGATATGTTAAAGTGCAATGGAGTAGACAATCAGAACGAGAAACCACCTGGAAAGAGAAGACGAAATGAAGACAAAGTACTCCTATTTGTTGAAAAACTTAAGTATGCTCTAAAGTTTTGAGGACAACACTTTTGAAGGGAGGAGAATGTAAAACCTTGAAAATTATAAAAAATTTAATACTTAATTAGCATGTAAATTATTTAAAAAGCCTTATTTATAACCTGTATAATTTTAAATTAAAAGAAATAATAGTTTAAAAAGTAAACCACGTATGGTTAAATGAAAATTCCAAGGAAATATTTACACTCGGAATAATTCATTTACCTTAGTCACAAAATTTTATAACAAAACACTAAAGTTACTACCTTTAAATAAATTACGCGTGCGATGAACAAACCTGAAAAACCTAGAAATTAACTTTATATAAATAGGCCTCTAAAATCGACTTTACCTCAATTATTGTTAGTGTTATCCACGAGCAAGAGAGGATAAGAAAGAAAAGAAAAAGAGGAAAAGAAGAAAAGAAAAATTATTGTAGATTACATGCACGACATCCAAATTACAATTCAAGATCACCTATGCAATCCTTGAGATGAGCCTTACAAAACTAGGTTATACTTTTATAGAAAATTTTCACTTTCAAAATTTAAACACATTTTTAAAATATGTAAAAACGAGTTTTTAGCTTAGAAAATAATTGAAATCGCTAAGAATATAAAAGATAAGATGATATTAGTGTGAGTACTAAGTAATAGTGCTATTTTCTTGTATTTCAGGAAAAGAATTTGATCCTTCGTGAGTACTTGAAAACTATTATGTTCCTTAAAAGAAAATAAGACCCAAATGAGTAGAACTTCATGATATACTGTTATTTGTAACATGGTGTGTAGTATAACTATGTACATATATATATATATATAATATATATATATATATATGTTTGCTATGGTAAATTTCGCTTGAATTTGTTGGGTTGAGCTCCGAGCATTTATGGAATTGGTGTTGTTCTATGGGTGTATGGAATGCTCCATGTTAGCCCCTGTCATGTGTGTGTAGTGGAGCTGCTGGTTGTAGGTTAATGTGCATGGGTGGTGTGTGTTCTTGGGTGCTCAGTTGCATGGATAGAGTGTGAGTTGGTCGCGCGCTCTGTTTTGTGTTCTGTGATGTACTTTGTGTGCGTATGTGGTGTGTAATTGTGTATGCATCTATATGTGCTTGTGTGTGTCCAAGATGGTGTGTTCCTGTGACCTGTCGTGTGTTAGGAGCTTGGGTGTATTGTATGTGGTGTTCTGTTTAGTCCATGTGTGTCATGATGTTGTGTGTGCTCACTAGGAGTGCATGGTGCTGTGTAAGCATGGAGGCATGGGCATATAGGCGTCGGCATGCAGGTGAATGGTGTACGTGCGTGAATGTGCGATCCATGCATGCGAGGATGTGAAGTGGAGTTGGCCTGGTGCGTGCGTGGTATGGAGTGTGTGCAAGCTGCGAGGATGTGCATAGAGTGTGTGCAGCATGCCGAAGGTGCGTAGAGTGTGTGCTAGTGCATGAAGTGTGAGGCATGGTGTGTGATCATGTGTTGCTAGTGCAAATGCATGTATGGCGTAGTGCGTAGATGGCTTCTGTTGCATGGATGGGATGTTGCAAGATGTCGGATTGTGTGTGCTAGTTGTTGTTGCGTGGAGACTTGTGTGCAGTGTGGTCCGTGTGGTGGTGTGATCATGAAAACAAGAGTGCATGTGTGGCGCATGTGTGGTGATCCTTCGCTAATCTGTGTGCTTTGTGTGTGCGCGTTTGTGTGTTTGCGCATGTGTCCGGTAGCCAGTGTGTGTGTGTCGTAGGTGGTGTTGAGAGCATGTGTTGTGCGACCGTGATCATATACTCAAGTTGGTTTGGCGCTGAGTGCGAGACAAAGTCCGATGAGAAGAAGAAGTCCGGCGAGAAGAAGGCGTCGTGCGTGAAGGAGAAGAAGATGAACAGGAGTCCAAGTTATATATATATATATATATAAATTGAAAAAAAACTAAGGTAACGTTCTTATTGTTGAGGATAAGAAAGAAATAATAATAATAATAATAATAAAAGATAAAAATGTGGTTTATTGATTTAGGATAAAATTCGGAATCCTTATAATCTATCTTTATGAAATGTAATTCTAAGTATGCCATTCTGTAATTGTAATTATTACTATTTTTTGTAACTTGCTATTGGCGTATAATTATACCTTACATGATCACTTTAAAATAATAAACTAATTATTAGGATTGAAATAAAATTCGGCATGTATTACACGGTATATTATATTATGATTGAAAGTCATCACTACTACAAGACACACAAAAAGTAATCGTGTAGGGATTACTATTCCACCATTGATGAACTACATGATTATGGGGAATTGTCACATCTTTGATGGAATTAAGTGGAGAGTCTTGCATGTCCTTAAGGGTGTGTACTTGGTGTACTGATTGATACTAGGAGCTTAAAATTGTTAAATTATAAGAAAATCAATAATACAGGGATAAGATGGAGAAATAAATAATATAAGATACCCAGGCATTGAAGGTAATGAGAATCTCTAACCCAAGGTTAAGGAGGGCATTAAACTCTAGATGTTACGCCAGTTACCAAAAGGTCACAGATGATGTTACATTGCGTATGGATGATCATACATAGCATATGATGGAAAACTTGCTTGATTTGTTTGTACATGTGCAATATTGAGAGTATTGCACTCCTATTTTACTAGGCAATAATAGCTCACCTCACTATAGATTGTTTGATGCAGGTTGCGACTATGTGAAGTATTAGGTAGACGCATTACCAAAGAAATAAATCTCATCGCGAAACTTCTAGAATAAGGGGCAAGGTTTTGAGAGATAAAACGGATTTCTCCTATAGATTATATTAAAATATTGATGGATTGTTTATTGTATATATTTTAATTTAAGTTAGTAAAATTTCAACTTGTGTTGTTTTGGACCTGTATAAGGCTTACTTTTGGAAAACATGTGTATTTTATCCCGATAAATATGGAATAGTCTGAATAGAATAGAGGAATGTCAGAGGTATTCGATTTTGTTAATTATATTTTGATAGGTTAGTTGATGTTGTGATTGAGACGCTTTGTGGTTGCCTATTTAAGGTAAGTAATCGTGGCGAGTTGTTATAAATAGGGTACCTTATGGAGCATGACATATTGTGTACCAAGGTGATAGTTATGTATGTTTGATTAGTATATCATCGACAAAAATTGGAAGCTTAATGGTAAAATTCTTTCATTGTGTAAATTGTCTCCTCCTTGCATAGACTTTGAATTATGAAAGAAAATGTTTGATTTTTTGAATTATTGGGGTATGGGTAGAAAAGTGTTCTTACCTTAGATAATGCATCCACTAGTGATTGTATGCAAGATTTCTTAAAAGAACAATTTTGATTATAAAGTATTTTCTTGTGTCACGATGATTTTATCTAAATTAGATATTGTATCCATATTTTTCACTTGATTATTGAAAAGGGTTTGACAATATCTAATTAAGCTTTACATAAAATCAAGGGGGAGTCTAAAGTATATGAAGGTGTTGGAGGTAGATAGAAACATTTTTTAGGTGTGTGTTAGACAAGTTGGCAATATTTATACTATTGTTGGTTTGCATTTATATATAGTTACTAAATAGAATTCTACTTATCTTATATTGATAGTGCAATTAAGTGGTAATGTACATTTTGCAAGCATTAATGTACTTTTTGTTGCCTTTAATTGATTGACTCCAATTATGAGTATTATCTATCAATGGAGAAGTAAACAAGAGGGAGAAAATGTAGATGTTTTTGTGTTCTATAATTTTAAACCTTTACTTTCTACAAGGATGTAAGGTTGAGTGTTGTGTTAGATGTGAACATAAGGAGTGTAGATTATTGATAAAATACATATTTAATAAGATGAAGTAAAAGTCTGATAATATTGGAGTGGATATATTATTGTTCTTGCACTGAGCTATCTTTGACGTCAAATGAAGTTTGATTTTTAAATTTTTTATTTTTAATAAGATCAATCCACTCTTTTATAAAGAGAAGTTTGCTAGCATAAAAAGCAAGTTATATATGCTCTTTGAAAATATGATAAGATTGTCAACTCCTATTGCTTCGATAGCTCTTAAATTAAATCATCGTCTCTTTTAGGTGGAGGTAATGAGCTATAGAGAATTTGGAATCTAGATTTAGTATTGGTTTTTTTACCTTAAGTATAAGTTCAATAGTTGCTTTATTTATTTATTTCATGATGTTTCTTTTTCTAAGCATATATACTGATTTGTTTTCCTCCTAATATGACCAAATGATACAAGAGTATTGACAAGTTAAAGAAAATAATACTAATAAGTCTCCTTTAGATCTTTAATTGGATGAGTGAATAACAGACATGAACTTTAATTTGGTGTTAGATATATTGCAATATTGCAAGATTTGAAGTTAGAGGTATCCATATTTTTTATATCATGGCTTTGATGTGCTTAGTAAGTTACTACAATAGCATCTAAATCTACTTTCAACAAACATTGCAATTGCTTAAAATTATAATTTGTACATGTAAATATTTACAAGGATTCACTTATGAAGGTGGCTTTGTTGTTTTGGTAGCATTTTCCTTTAATTTACAAGTTTAATCTTTTTAATGTTTCTATCTAATTATGTATGTGATTAGGTGAATTGTATATATAGGTAAAGAGTCTTGAAATTGACCCAACTCTATCAAGAAAAATATAAATTATATATAACTCTACCATTCTTATAGTTTATTTGTTTTCTAAGGAGGTTTGATATGTTTTGTACATTATAATGTAAGTTTGATTGAGGCAAAAGCTCGAACTATGCTTCTATTTGAAATTATCCTGACTCCTAATTGCAATTTGAGATATTTTCCCATATAAGAATACTGTTTAATTTTGTATAATTTTAATAAAAAAATAACTTTTATTGTTAACAAGTTTACCATAATGAGTTTTTTTTTTTTCCACTAAGAATATCCTTAATGATTTGGTTATTTAGCCCATATTACTTACAAAATGTTTAAATGAGTTAAATGGTTATGTGGTTCAGTTCGATGAGTTAATCCACTTAATCCAACATTTGCGGTGGGTCATGATGTATCATACAAAAATAAGTCCAATTATTAATAGCTTGAAATAGAATGGTTTGTTTAACACGAGTCAAATTAGATTAATGTTTAACCCATTTGTAAGACTTCATGTCACTCTGCTTCTCTTTATTTAGCTTTTCTTATCATTTAGCAAAGAAAGTATAAAGAAACAAAAAAAGCAACTATCTTAACTCATACCAACTTCTAAGAATCCTTGAGCCTAGCCCAATCTCCCAAACCCCCTCCTTATATTGAAAAAAGACAAAACAAAAAAAAGTAAATGCCACATTATCTATAAAGAAGATTAGTGCATTACAAGGATAATTACCTATTGATGACTCTAAACAGAAAAACAAATGTAACCTTATATATAAAGAAAATTAATGCATTATGAGGATAGTTAACTATTAGTGACTCAAAAAAGAAAAACAAATGCCACATTACCTATAAAGAATATTAGTGTATTATAAAGACCCTATTGGTAATATAAAAAAAAAATCTAAAAATAATTTATAAATTAATCTCTCATTGTCAATTTTCTTTTTTAAAATATTTTTCTTTCAAAATTTCAAGTAGCGTTTGGTTATTGATACTGGACAGGACAAGGAATATTGGACAATATAAAATAAGAAGGATTGGAAAAAAAAATTTTTATACCACGTTTGGTTTGTTCAGTACTGGACAAAGATTTTTGTACTATTTAGTGTTTAAAATTGCAAAGTACTAGATTGGACATAATAAATTTGACAATTATATCATGGTTATTTATACATATTTGATATTATTATAAGAAAATACAATTTGAAGAGATTATAAATTATATAAAATAATTCGTATAAATCCATTGATTGAAAAAATTTAATAATTCATATTATAAATTACAACAATTTATGTTATATTTAATAAAATAACATACTACTTACTTTTCTTTTATCTTAAAAATGATGTTTCAATATAGTATATATATATAATAAATAATATACAATATAAAAGAATCTTGACTTGAAATTAGCAATAAACATGGTTTAAAAAAAAACTTATGTTATATTATTTTTCTCATGTTATATAATTTTCTTTGTTCTTATTATACTAGAAATCAAAAAGTGAGTTTGGAATCAAGTTAGGACACATGATAATCTATTTATACATGAAAGATTGATCCACCACCACCGTCCCATTTCAACAGACATCTAAACGCATGGTGACAACCAGATGGAGAGCATGCGACGAAGATAAAAAAGCAAGCGAGAAAAATCTAAACAAACAGCGACAACCACAGGTAAAGCATGCAGGAAACATAGAAAAGCAAGCAAGAATGTAAAAAAGAACTGAAGGATACGAACCTGACAGCGACTTCTAGTGTGACGACAATGACACTCGAATAGCGGTTGATTGCACGATGAATCTCATTATTGGAGCGGCATCGATGGGTTTTCCTATTGCACTTGAAGGGCAAGTTAGTGCGGCGTAAATAAGTTCGAATGAAAGGGTTTAGAAAGGTAGAATTTATTTGTAAAAAGAAAAATATAAATGATAAGTTGGGGATTTCGAAAAAAATAAATTTTTGTTCAATATCAGATTTTTTGTATCTAATTATATGTGGTACAAAAATTTACTATTTTATCCGGTATCATATTAAATTTTTATTCAATACTTTTTTTCATGAATAATAATAAAATGTAAAACAAAAAAACCACATGTACCAGATTTTTATGGCAGTCGAAGTACCTCACCCTCAATATTCTTTTAAGACACAAACGGCGGCGACACATTATAGTAATTTCCTGTGCTTTTGTAGTGTGCTTTGTTTTGTATTGTGTGCATACTGTCAACTCATTCTAGTTAAACGTATTATCTCATCTTGGGCATCTTCGTTTGTTTCGACGAACGCTCACCTGGCAGCTTACACTCTTCAAGCTCATTCTCTATAGTCAAACACCGTAAGTTCACGCAAACCCATCTTTTCAAGTTCATGCCTTTTTTTCTGCCCAAGAAAACAGTTCATGCCTTTTTGCCTTTCTGGTATATGTAACTGTGTTTCTAAAAATGATTAAAAAGAAATACGATGGAGTTTTTTCTTTCGGGGGGGTTCATTTTATAGATGGTGTTTGGTTAGGAATTGGCAATTCTAGATGTTTTCAGTTTTTGGATAATGTTTTCTTGTCCCTAATTTGTGTTCAATTGCAAGAGAACTTCGGAAGTTGGATTTGTTTCATGGAGAATACTGAAAAGAGCTGATTGCAGACATGTTAGTTTTGTTTATCTGCATATTGATTATATAAGTATCATATATAGAATTCACACATGTTAGAAATCTTTGTACCCCACTACCATGTTGGCTGGACCTTGTGAAATGGTAGCAAATTAACAATCTTCTTTGCTTGCATATCCATTCATCTCAATGTAGATGAGAAATCCCTTTTGGCTGTTGAAGAATAATATACGTGCAGATATCTAGCAAAGAAAGTAAACTAATTATGCGAAAATTTATTATCCACTGCATAGCACAATGATTGTGTGAAGTAACAGCTAATTTAGGTAAAAGCTTATGTTTCATATGAAGTAGCAAATTCTGCGTTTGGATTGTTACTTCATAAATTTTAATAAGGATCAGATTGTGTTTAGTATCAGGATGGATTGGGAAATTGGATTCCTAAAGAAAGAAATTCTGAAGAAAAAACTAGGGTCTCTTTTTTATCTCACATCTAAGTTCCAAATTCCTGTGGCATATGATCTGTGCTTGTCACTTATTTAAACCTAGAAGGTTTATTGTTTGTCAATACGGAAACTTAGACAGATACGGTGCTACAATGCAAATAACCAACAACAAAGAAAAGATTAGGAAAATAAGAAAACAATGCAGAACAATTTACATGGAAAACACCAAACAAACTTTTGGTAAAAAACCACCATTATATCGAATAATATGTTTTGATACAAGATTGGATTATCTCTTATGCTCAAACCTTACTACAAGTCTTTATATATGTCTCATATAAACCTGGGATAAATACATCCAAACAGATAAAATAGAAACCAAATTGATGCTACCTAAAGGCACTGGTCAATAGTCACTTTGCTGATCATCCTTCCTGCCGGTCAATCACTCCATGTATCCACTCACCCAAAACTCCCTATTGAGTTGACTTTTGATTTTACAATATCCACACATACCGTACCTTAGGGTTGTTGCCATGCATACTCATCTTACTTAGCATCCACAGAAGCAGAACTCACTGTACTAAGCAAGTGAAGTCATTACGCTCTGCTCTGCTCCACTCCAACACCAACCATTGGACTTGAGATATGAGCCATATTCCTACAGGATTAGATAAAAGAGTAGCAACAGTAAAGTATTACAGAAACCTTTTTTTTTTTTTGTCTTTCTTTTTAATTACTGGAATCAAGAAATGATAGAAAATTTCATTTGCTACTGCTGGTGGAGGTGGCAGTAGGCAGTCTTCATGACATAAAACAAGCTTACTACCCTGGTGCAGGTGCACTTTCACATATATCCCTTAAAAAATTTCAGTGAATCTGGAAAGAATACTTTTCTTGCACTAGGGACATGCATGCATTTTCCATCTTTAAAGGACCAAATGGACTGCTAAGCAAATATTCATATTAATATGTCATGAAAACATCTGTTGATATGAAGTACAAAAGTGATGTTTCAGTTTGTCTCTTTTTATCTTACTAAATGTCAAACATCCATGATGGTATGATCCTTTAGGGGTCATTGTAGCAGCTTGCAGCCTTATTTTCTTTTCTTCAGAAACCAGGTATGCTCGACCATTCCTAAAATGACAGAAGGAAAGGGTCAGATAACAACAGAGAATTATGCTGCTGGTATTTCCTCCTTTCGAGAAGCTCATGAACGCATCAAGCCATTCATTCACAAAACACCACTTATGACATCTGAAACTATCAATGCATTGTCTGGAAGAAAACTATATTTCAAATGTGAAATGTATCAGAAAGGGTAAGAAGAGAATTTCAGTGTAATAGTAATTTCTTTTGGTTGGAAGCAAGGTTGGTTGATTAAAATATATAATTTGAAGTTCATGGTCAAAAAGCCAAGTAACGTCTTTTACCTGTTATTAGCTGACTCTAAAACTCATGGACTTTATCTGAAATCTGTCTCACTTTTGGGGCTTTGATTTCATAGTGGAGCATTTAAGTTCAGAGGTGCCTGCAATGCCATATATTCGCTCAGTGATGCAGAGGCGGGTAAAGGGGTTTTGACACACAGCAGGTTGTTTTAAATTAAAGCTTGTTAGTCATAGTAGCTTTACTTCTTCGATGGTTTTTTTGACCTCTTTAAAAATCAGTGGGAACCATGCAGCTGCATTATCCTTGGCTGCAAAAATGAGGGGAATTCCAGCATATATTGTTATACCAAAAAATGCTCCAAAATGCAAAGTTGAGAATGTGATCCGTTATGGTGGTAATATTATCTGGAGTGAGGCTGGAATGCAGTCAAGAGAGAGCATTGCAAATAAGGTCATGCAAGAAACTGGAGCAGTCTTATTGCATCCATATAATGATAGACGGATTATCAGGTATTGGCCCATCATCTATATGTTTTTCACTCTTAGTTACTCTTGACTCATGATCCCCTTCATATAGTATGTGGAAACTATTCCTCTTACAACAATTCATTAGCTTGGAAAATTTTCTGAAAAGTATGTTAAATGCTTGAATATGAGTATGAAAGGATTTTTGCACTCATAGTGATCTATAACTAAAAAGTATCTGGATGTCTATATTGGTCATCATTTGTACTCTTAAATTTTTAATGGAGGTTGCTACATCAAAATCGAATTTCAGTCTGTAAATTGGAAAAGAAGACCTGTTTTAGGTGGAATGTGATATCTATCTTCTCCTTTTACCTTTCCAGTGGACAGGGTACTATATCATTGGAGCTCCTGGAGCAATTCCCACAATTAGATACAATTATTGTGCCAATTAGTGGTTTGATCGTCTTCCCTATTTACTTTTTTACTTCCTGCTAGTTAACTGCATCTTAATTAGACACTCTAAATATGAACTCACTGCAGGTGGTGGTTTAATATCTGGGGTGACATTGGCTGCCAAGTCAATCAACCCTAGGATTCGTATTTTAGCTGCTGAACCTCAGGGTGCTAGTGATGCAGCTCAATCAAAAGCAGCTGGCAAAATCATGATTTTGTCGAGACTAATACTATCGCTGATGGGCTACGAGCTTCTTTAGGAGACCTTACATGGTAAATTCTATCTTAAGATTAAATGTGAGAATATCACGAACATACTTACTTGCTTGTGAATACTTCCAAGTTATCTGGCTTATCTTCCATCATACGAGGCAATGTCATTTCTCATGTGTGTTCTTGTGCAGTTTTCCATTTAGTTGCAACTTGTTGCTTTTGCTACTTGTATTTTACCAGTTACATCATCAATGATTCAGGAGAAACTAGCACACATTTCTTATTATCTCTCTTATGATGGAACAGGCCTGTAGTAAGAGATTTAGTGGATGATGTTATAGTTGTAGATGATACAGAGATCATAGAGGCCATGAAACTCTGCTGGGAAATTCTGAAGGTGGTGGTCGAACCAAGTGGAGCCATTGGTCTTGCTGCTGTTTTATCAGAACGTTTCAGAACAAACCCTACCTGGAAGGACTGCAATCATATTGGAATTATTCTTTCGGGTGGAAATGTTGATTTGGGGTTGCTCTGGAATTCATACAAAAGGTAGAAAATATCCCTGCCCCTAGGCAAAAGTAATTCACTTCTCTGGGGAAAAGAATTGATTTCTTAACATTTCTTTAGCCATGTCAAGATCTTCATCATGTTTTCATTTGCTGTAACCAAATTAAAGCCCTCATTGTGCCACTTGATTTCCACATTATCTGCTTAGCTACCTAGGATTGCTTATCTGTCGAATGTATTCAGCAAAAAAGGACATTTGTTAGCTAACTGCAGGCCTATGGCCTTAGTAGGCCTCAAGAGCCTGAACATTTATGTGCCTTGGTTTTTTACCACATTCTTGCCACAGATTAAGATGATTTTACAGGTCGCAGTTACTGATTGTACTTCTTACTCGCTGAATTGTGGTAAAATTTGATGAAAAGAAGAAAAGATTAAAATTCCCTGATTTGTTGCGAGGCATATAAGCAGAATTTGTCCATACTTGATGCCTTCACATTGTGCAACAACTTTTATATTTCCCATTTTAAAAAGATGTCAAAGCATGTTAAAGATAGAAAATTGTTTTGGTTTTGGATACTATCATAAGATAATGAGAAATTGGAATTGAATTAAGTTTAGATTTACTTAATTCAGATCATGTATCCTTATTTTTATCAGCCGGACCTCGCATATATTAAATTTTTTTATTGTTAGACTAGTAATCACTTTTCTTATTGATGATCACTGTTTTTATTGCTACTGTAGAATTGTAAGTATGATCCCTGTCTATTTCTTTTCCAAGGAAATAGAAATTCCAGGAGTTGGTATCAAGAGGAATTGCTCCCATAAATGCAACTTTACTATGGCACCCAGCACATGTCAAAATTACTCTGCTAGGCAGGTTCTGTAATATATAGACAAGTGCACTGAATTGAAGGTTCACAAATTCATAGCTTCTTTTCCTTTAATTAGTCGAGATAAATGTCATAACTTTCGCTAAGAATGCTACAACACCGTCAGCGGATGGAGCAGAACTCTTAATATTTGATGCTACTTGTGCAAGTAATTTTCTCGTGTTATGAAAACAATCTTCAACAACAATTATCTTAAAATTTCTGGGACAAGGCAGACATGCATAAGACATCCGACATGTACATCACAAACTGAATTTAGATCAACACAGGCATAGGAGTATTTTTCAGATAGCAAGCAACGGAAAAAAAAAATAAGCATCATCACTATCCTATTTGTAAAACATGGTGTTTAAACCCAACTCATTTTAAGCCTCATCTTGATAAGCATCCTCATCCTCATATTCATCATCTTCGTCATCAGCAGTAGCATCCTGGTACTGCTGATACTCAGAGACCAAATCATTCATGTTGCTCTCAGCCTCTGTGAACTCCATCTCATCCATCCCTTCTCCAGTGTACCAGTGCAAGAAAGCCTTCCTGCGGAACATGGCAGTAAACTGTTCACTAACTCTCCTGAACATCTCTTGGATTGACGTTGAGTTTCCAATAAATGTAGAAGCCATCTTAAGACCGGTTGGAGGGATATCACAAACAGTGGATTTCACATTGTTGGGAATCCATTCAACAAAGTAAGACGAATTCTTGTTCTGTACATTTATCATCTGCTCATCAACCTCCTTTGTGCTCATTTTGCCACGGAACATGGCTGATGCTGTCAGGTAACGACCATGACGAGGATCAGCAGCACACATCATATTCTTAGCATCCCACATTTGCTGGGTGAGTTCAGGAACCGTCAAGGCTCGATATTGTTGAGAACCTCGGGATGTGAGAGGTGCAAAACCAACCATGAAGAAATGAAGCCTAGGAAATGGTACTAGATTTACTGCAAGCTTTCGAAGGTCGGAATTGAGCTGACCGGGGAAGCGTAAGCAGCAGGTCACACCACTCATGGTTGCTGAAATTAGATGGTTCAAGTCCCCAACTGGTAAACCAAAAGCAGCAAGTCATGTAAATAATCCAAGGAACATAACAGGTATAGGAACCACTGAAGGTACTAAAGAAACAAGAACAACAACTACTAATTCATCCGCTAATATATTTCCGAAAAGTCGAAAACTAAGTGATAAGGGTTTTGTGAAATCTTCTAAGATATTAATAGGTAAAAGGATTGGAGTTGGTTGAATGTATTTACTGAAATAACCTAATCCTTTTTTGCTAAGACCCGCATAGAAATATGCTACTGACGTGAGTAAAGCTAAAGCAACAGTAGTATTTATATCATTCGTGGGCGCGGCTAACTCCCCATGAGGTAATTCTATGAGTTTCCATGGTAAAAGAGCCCCTGACCAATTCGAAACAAAAATAAATAGGAACATAGTTCCAATAAAAGGAACCCATGGACCATGATGCATCGATGCAAGAGCCACCTAAGATGGACTAGTTATTTTTTCTGTAACACGAGAAAGAAAAATGGAACCCCATATATTCCAGAGTCAATATATGCATTTCCTTCTAGGGTGTCATCTCAAAGAATCATTCAATAGTTTATACTTCCTTCCCTTAAGTCGAAGGAGAAACACATGTTTATGGGCTGATTGAAGAAACTTGGATCGCCTATAGCTAATCTCAAAATGAAGACCTAAAAAGCAAGAAAATGTTTTCTGGGGGCATTGATTGTTGCTGAGTGATATGAGATCATCGATTTCTTTCCAACTAGAACCCCATCCATTAGGACTATCCAATAGCATAAAACGAATTTTATTTGTTTGTTGCAAAAATTTGTGAATACGTGTAATCTTATATGGCAATTGTTTTTTTTAAAAAAAAAGAGAGAAGCAAGTTACAAAGTTCTTTACAAGTTCCCATCGCACTCTTTAGTGGAACCGGTAAAAAAAAATTCTGGAGTAGATTTTAATACACAAATGTCCTCATGTTGCTATCAACAGACTGACTCATACTCGGTAACAGCCTAAGAAAAATAAGGTCTATTCCTGGCAATATGACCTCGGAACCGAGAGTCCATGTGAAGTAACGGTGTTAAAAGAATAAAATTAAAATACACTGTAGTGCTCACGTGTCCTGAGCTGTCCTCCCTGAAATCTAGGAATAAAGTTTAAAAATCAGGTGCACCTGTCAGACCAGTCCATCACATGGCACTGACTACAGAGGAGGCCCACACGAAGCCACTGCTACCAGAAATTGAACACCAGACTAAGGACAACCAAGATGCCAACACCCAACAAAAAGAAAAAGGAAAAAAAATTCTGCATTTAGCTATTGATTCTATCTCAATTTTCTATTTTAATGGAGTTCCAATCAATGATAATTAAATATCTTGCGGTTTAGATAATAAATACTGGTATTTGGTTGTTTGATTTGCTCATGTATTAAATTATGATCGGCGGAAACGCAACTGAAACAACAATTTTAGGACAGCAAATTTCCATTGCTTCAACCAATATTAATATAAAGGAAAACATCCAAAACGTTAGTTACTTCTGACGTCGACAGGTAATTGCTATTAAAAAGTAACACCATTCTTAATTATCTAACTGCTAATTTTAAGGGATTTAAAAGTAGGTGAAGTATCATGATCGAGCAGGCAATCCTATCTTCACAAAACACTCTCTAAACAATGAGAAGTACTTTTACTTATGAAATCCTTATAAAACAAGCAAACCAATTTCACCCAAAAAAAAAGCATAGAGATTATTCAATGGTGCTCATTTTCACCACCTAACATTCAAATCTAATCATGCTACTATCTGCGAAGGTGAACTATCAATTTCCTTGCAAATTATTCCTACCCAAAAAGCTTTTCGTCACTAATAAGTGTAATATGGTTCCAAACCATAGTATGAAACATGCCTGCTGTCTATACTATCCTCATGAGGAATCACACTAGCACTTTTTCAGTTTATTCAACACACAAAGTAGTAAAACTTTATCGATTTGCACATTAACTTGCTCGACGATATAACAATATGCTGCAAGAAAATGTCTAAAATCAGGTAACTGCACATTCTTATCTGCAGTTTGTTAACCAAAGATGAGATTGGAAGTTCATGAGTAACATTAAATGAAACAGGACAGTGGATCTTACAGCTGGGAGTGGTGAGCTTGAGAGTGCGGAAGCAGATGTCGTAGAGAGCTTCATTGTCAAGCACCATGCACTCATCTGCATTTTCAACGAGCTGATGAACTGAGAGAGTGGCATTATAGGGCTCCACAACTGTATCCGACACTTTGGGGGAAGGAAACACTGAGAAAGTGAGCATCATTCGATCTGGGTACTCTTCCCTTATTTTCGAGATCAATAGAGTCCCCATTCCTGCGCCAGTGCCTCCTCCAAGGGAGTGACATACTTGAAACCCTATACAGGAAATCCACAAACAAGTCATACATAAATCTCCTACATTCCTGTAAAATTCCCTCGAGAGCTAAACAAAGAAAACTAACAGTAAATTGACTGGAACATGGAAGAACAAATTCAAAGTATAATTAGATGAATGACCAACTATGATATTCTAGGTTATAATTGGAAGGTAACCACTTATACAGCATTCTTCCAATTGCAACATACTATGAGTTCTTCAGTAATGCGAATAGGCAATATATTTTTTAACATTACAATATTTCAGCGTTAGAGTTTATTAAAACTGCATCGTCACATCTTATCTAAATCCAATAGAAAGTGAATCCATCTCAATTTTGGAAGCCTTAATAGGCCCTCTTTTCGAAAAGCATCCGTCACCATTTAGTTTCAGATCAATACTCGATTTCAAAAAAAAAAAAAAATTCAGCGCTTACTAGAATTCCAGACATAAAGACTGGGTAATTGGGGTTAAATAAAGCCAAGTGAGGGACCCAAATCCACAATCAACAAAAATTCAATTGTATTTAACAATACTACCAAACAATTCCAACTAAACTATAACCTACTCCAGACCAATTATGCATAGATGTAATTAACAAACTCACCCTCAGTGCTTTCGGGACCCCTGTAATCACGATCCAAAAGAGCATAAACTGGGGCTCATAGTAAATGTTCATAACAGGGGGCAATTGGAGGGCAAGCACGAAAAGATGGCAAACGTATTGCACATAAAAAAAAACTAAATAAAAATCTGGACTTTCCTTACCCTGCAAGCAATCACAATTCTCAGCCTCCTTCCTCACAACATCCAAAACGGAATCAATCAATTCTGCACCTTCAGTATAGTGTCCTTTGGCCCAATTATTCCCTGCACCGGACTGACCAAAAACAAAGTTATCCGGCCTAAAAATCTGACCATAGGGTCCTGATCTCACGCTGTCCATCGTCCCGGGTTCAAGATCCATCAGTACGGCACGGGGAACGAACCGGCCGCAGCTTGCCTCGTTGTAGTATACGTTGACACGCTCCAATTGGAGATCAGTATCTCCATGGTACCGGCCCGTGGAATCGATGCCATGCTCAGTGCACACGACTTCCCAGAACTTGGCGCCAATTTGGTTGCCGCACTGGCCGCCCTGAATGTGGAGGATTTCACGCATTTTCTTTTAAGGCGGGGGGGATTTTCTCGTGAAAGTGGGGTAAAGTGTGGGAAAAAGAAAGACACGGTTTGATTTTAAATGGAGGGAGAGAGCGAGAGAATGAGGATTTATATAGGGGTGGGAGTTAACGGCGTTACGGTTTCTTCTAAGAGGGAATCCACAAGGTTTGAATATTACGGCTTTCTCTTAAAAAATAAAATTTCTTTTTATATTTTTTATTTCTTTTCATATATATATATATATATATTAGGGTCAATAATGAATAGGGACCTACTGCGTTGCCTTGAACTCAGATGCGTCGATAAACACTTCCTATTCAAATTACACAAAAGGATGATGTACTCACGATACCCAAGAATGAAAATAATCATCTATGAAATCAATGTGTATAATAACAATAAGTTCGATTATAAAAGAGAAAATGTAAATAATAATAATAATAATAATAATAATACTCATCTATATTTATATTGTTAAAAACAAAAAAAATACCTATTTGGTTTCTTTAATCTTTATTTTCATAAATATTTAACCACTAATATTAATTCATGTGACAATGCATGTTTCATTCCCCCACTCACTTACATAGGGACGTAAGCAGAACGGGTTTGGATCGAACTCAGCAATCATATTATTCATTCCATTATCCTATAGAGATTCTCAAACCTAGTCCAAACCTTATAGGATTTTTTCATGAAATACTCACTATCTATCCCAAACCCTACAGAGTTCTAATAAGCAACTTGAAATCTGTCCTAAACCCATTAGAATTTTTTTTTTAAAAAAAATTATATTATTAGTTTAAAATCTTTACTTATTCATTACGATTATTTTTATAAAATATAGCTTATGTTCTTGGAAATAAATAATATTTATTTAATCATATGTATTTTAATATTATTCAAAAATCTACATGTTGGTAAATAAAATTGCTGATGTAAAAACATTTTTAATTATAATAAAATAAAATTACTGAACCAACCATATAACTTAATAAATAACACTAAAATATAAAATATAGTTAACAAGTCTTAATAGAGAGAGGAAAATTCTAAAACATATAACAAATGCATTAATCTTATATTTTTTGGAATTCTTACTTGACAATTAACTCTTATAGTCTTCAAATCTCATTTTCTTCATCATCTATTTTTGAACCTATTGAAAGGGGAAAAAAACCCATAAAATACATTAGAGATTAAGCAAAATCTTAATAGAGGCCTTTTATGGAAGTTAGCTTGGAGAATTCTTAAAACTCAAATGCTCTTTAAGTAAACTTCATGAAAGCATTTATTTATATGCATTAATTTGCAATGTAGACTAAATCCCCAAGCTAACAACTAAATTGCTTAGAGATTTCTTAGTAGCCTTAACTTTTACGAAGTAGCACAATATACATAGTAACTTAGAGTAGATTGCAATAAGTGACTACTTGACTAAATAGTATTTCACTTGTGCAATGGGTGTATGGGCTAGCCCCCTCCTGTCACAATGGTGCGGGGGTTAGAGGTTGTTGCCCCGTAGCCAAGTAAAAGGAAGTTCGATGTGGAGCTTTTTTGTTATTAAGTTATAGCAGCATTAAGCAACAAAGATATACTGACCATGAGCATCCAACTGGTGACCATCAGATACCGACAGTCATCTTCTAAGATTATCGACCTTTACTTTAAATATTGGGTTTTCATAAATTTAACATAATATAAAAAAAAACTCTTTTTATCATCAGAAACAACCTGATTTTTGACCTCTCAACTGTTAATCCAAACCCAATAAGATTATTAGAACAAAGAATTGAAAAAAAAATCTTCAAACTGAACTAGGAGAGTGAGAGTGATGGAGACGAAGGAGACAATAGAGGCAATGGAGATGACTGAGGCGACGGAGACAACGAATGAGACAATGGAGATGACCAAAACAACGAATGGACGAAAACAACGACTGAGATGACGGAGACAATGAAGGTGATGGAGATGGTTGAGATGACAGAGACAATGATTGAGACGATGGAGTCGACCAAGACGATGAAGATAACGATTGAGACTACTGAGACGACAACCAAGATGACAACCGAGATGATAGAGATGATGACCACGAGACGACAGACGAGCCGATCGATGATAGTCAATGAGTGACCGGCGACATCTTGCACAGTCGAGATCAAGACGATGTGTGACCGATGGGTGACAATAGCTTGCACAAGAGGAGAATGACGACGAAATCGAGCGATACGAAGATGATGAGTGATCAAGGGTTTCACTGTTTGTGGCTTCTTTTGATTTTTTTTTTAATTGCTATGCTTTATGTAGACATCCTTATAGTTTGAATGTTTGAGTGTTTGAGTTTGACGATTGACAAGAGACTGAGGGAGTTAAAGTTGGAAAAGTGAGTAAATGTGTGACTGTGAGCAGTATAATTATAAAATTAGAATGGACGTTGGATTATGGCTTGGTCTAATTTATTTATTTTTTGAAAATTTTTAATTAAATATATAGTAATATTCATTAACTAAATTATAAATATATATATATAATATGTGTGTGTGTGTGTTAACGGGTTCGGGTTCCCAATGGGTTTAACATTTATCTCATTACCCTTCTCAAACCCTATAGGGATTTAAAAAAAAAAAAAACCTATAACCCATTCCAAACCTTATAAGGTATTATCCTATAGGGTTTTTAGTGGGATGGGTAGGTCGGGAACCCAACAATACCCGACCTGCTTACATCCTTACACTTACACCCTCCACCCTCCTTTTCTCCAATTCCATAGCTGTTGTTTTCTCCATCATCTTCTCTTACATTATTTGCTTTTTCTCAAGTCCATATAATCATAACTTGTAATGGTCATTCCTTTGCATTTCTTCATCAACAACAAAGCACATGACATAGTGCATCAAAACTTTACCAAATTAATGTTTGTTCTCAGGGCAATTGATTCTCTCCTAAAAAGGTCATCTTTTATAGCTATCTTACTTTTATAAAAACCGACTTCACAAGGAAAGAACTTCAATCAATTTTCCTCTATAGTTTGCATGTTTGAAGTTTATATAATGATGGTATGTTCCAAAGGCATTGAAGTTTCCAAGTTGGAAATTATAAGCACCTAAGTGATTGTTTAATGCTAAGAATTTTGCTTTCTTTTTTGGTAGTTCTTGTATTTTAGTGTAATCATAAAGCTAAGTGTTTCTCTTTTCATTTCTTTTCTTTTTTTAAGGATTGAATTATTATTGACTTAGGTTTTTAACTTAGTTTTACAGTTTTTTCCCCCTAAATCTTTAACAAATTATAAAGGTTAATTTTTATCACTATTGACTCTCTCTTTTTCATTGTGGATGCTATCATTGAATTGGAGTTTTAGAGTTTGTTAATAGTTTTGCAATTTAGTATTTATTAAAATTAATCCTTCTCTCAATTGTAATTGGGATCTGTACACTAAAACCTAGAGTTTCAAAAGTTGCAGAGGTATGGAGAACTCATAAAGGTTAATTTTTATCATTATTGACTTTCTATTTTTTTGTTGTGGATGCCACTACTAAATTGGGGTTTGAGAGTTTATTAATAGTTTTGTAGTTTAGTATGTATTCAAATTAATGCTTCTCACATTTGTAATTGGTATGTGTATGCCTTGTAGTCGAGCTTCAAAAGCTATAGAGGTAGGAGAAACTCAAAGATTATTAATAAAACTTTGTTTGAGCTTAGACTTAACCTTTATATTTTATAGATATGTGAGTAATACTTATCAATACATAAAGAAATTCAAGTGTTCCTTTTGTTTATCAAAATGCTAAATAGGGGAACATATGGTGATGCATTTGTAATCTAGTGTTTGGTTGGGTTAGGTAAATGCAATCCCTATCAAGAGACTCTTTAGAGGGATATAGTCACCATAACTAGATGTTTTAGTTTCCTTACTCTTTTGTCTATCTTTCTTTCCTTTTTAATTTTTTTTTTTTATCATGCCTCTATTTTTATTTTTTAATTTTTTGTTTGGATGCATGAAAGTAGTAGTGACCCTTTTTTTAAGATAACTGGACTATTTGGTTGATGTCGATGCAACTGACAACTTATTGCAAACTGTCTTGCATTGAGCTGATTTGGGGTTCAACTCCTATTGATATTACCTTGCAAAACACAACTTCGATCAAGGTTGCTGATATAATTGTATACTAGGTAAATTGTTTCTTTTTTTTCCCCCTTTTTATGCCCATTTGACCAAGTAACAACTGCTATCTCAATGTATGCACCATTATGCACGTGTAGAGGGTATTGGAATATAAAACTGAACAAACAAAGTAAGCTTTGTATATAATTTCAATGCGTTGTCAAGATGGACAATTTTGTGGGGTTTTTTTTTATTCTAATATTAACTTAAATATAGTAAATTCAATCACATTTTGTTCTACAATAAATCATATAGGTAATATAATTTACTGAATATACTATGGCAGGTCACCTCTAAGTGTTGTAATTTGGTTCATCTCGCTTAGCTGCTTTGATAAGAATTGCAAACAAAGAACACCACCTTTTCTTTTCCAAGAACACCATTTCCAAAAAGGAGAATGGGATAAAAACATCCATATCTATGGCAGCCAATGATTTTGGCTTCTGTATATGTCCACCTATATACAAATTTATCATAAATATAATTCCTGTAACTTATAATTTTTTATTTCACTCTATTAAAAAATTCTTATTTTTTGCATGTGAGTAGTTTTAAAATTTTGAAAATTTTTACTTCTTGATGGCTTATTAAATTTTTGCATACTTCGGTCAAGATGAATGTCTTATATAAATACATTTAGTAAATTGTGTGTGCTTTCTTCATAATTTTTTTTTCACTAGATTATTCTTTCCCACTTGGAGAATCACACCAAGCTACTGGCAATTAATGTGAGGTAATTTTGATTCATTGCCCATGAAATACTATTTATTTATATGGAAGCAAACACACAGTAGCCTTTTAGCTTACACAGATATCGATTAGATATATAATTTAATGTAGCAAGTGAGCTTGTTGGTAATTTCATTTTGCTCTTTTGATGTTTAATATTTATTATCTGTAGCAGAGGCAGGATTTTGTTAAAGAAGTTGTACAGAAAAAATTTCAATGTAACCTCTATATACAATTATATCAATCTATGACTTGCAAATTAGATGTTTACATTTAATACGAGGATTGATTTTTAACTTATGTATATTTTTCAATGCTTTCAAATTATTATGTTAAACTTTTTCTTTTCATTCTTCTATTTTTTTTTCTCTTGCAATTAATTAACTATGTATATCTTATGCAATTAATTTGATGCATATGATGATGTTAACTTTGCACACGCATTGAAAGTGCATCATCTACCAGTAGGTAATAAATTAATAGCATTTTATTATAATTAAAAATATGTTTAGGCATAAGATTTAGGAGCACCAATTTTTCCTTAAATATTATTGGGGGTTTATTTCTTAAAATCAATAAGTTATTATTATTATTATTATTGGGTGATATACAAGGTGTACAATAGATGCATCAGATTGATTTCATTGAATCAGGAGAGAATCATTATTTACTTTTCCTCTATTCCTTATTAAGGATTTATTTCCACGTTCACTTGGATGAAATGGTGAAAAAAAAGTTCTCAATTAAGAAATAATACTTGTTTCTATGATCTAAGGAAACACTATAATTTATCTGTCTAAATATATTATTTAAAAAAAAAATCTTTGGAGCAGTTAAAATATCAATCCAATATTTACAATTAGATTATGAAAATCACTTACATTCATGGCATAAAGAGATGGGGGCTAATCAATTAGACTTTTTATGGCAAATGTCAAGTAAAATGTAGACTCACTGATGTGAGTCATATCCATTCAAATCAATTCCATGATTAGGCTATTGCAAAGTTCACAAAACGAGAAATGCTTTAACCTTTGGAAAACTAAACTAAATAATGGGATCCAATGTGAGTAAGTAGTCTTGTTTTATAAGGTATTTATCTATATTTTATTCAATCAGATAAGTTTTTAGTGGGATGGATTTCATTAATTTTGCATATGTAAAATTTGCAATATTACATATAAATAACTTTTTTAATATTACATAAATTTAAAATTTATAAAAAGAAAAATTAAATTTAAAAAAAAATATATAGTATCTTATATCTTATAAATTTTACAAAATATAATATACGTTGTGGTTTTAAGGTATTATAAAATAGATTTTGATTTTAAAATTTAGGAATTTGTATTTTACAAGATAGGGTATAGATAAGATTTTATAATTTACCCATGCTGTATCACTTACCCCTTCTTTATGTTTTTTTTTTTTTTCATTGATTATTAATTAGATGGTTTGCTTAACTGATTTGTTGGTGAAAGAGTGGATTTCACAATTTGCAAATAATAATCATGGTTTCCTGCCCCCTAGGTTGGTTTGAATTTCAACACTAAACCATAGTATAAAAAAAATTTAACATATACATTAAATAGGTAGATGAAATGAATTAATATATATATATATATATGATGCCTAACATTCGGTGCATGTATTCTAAATGGAGTAACGATGTTTCCAAGTTATATATTGCTGTAAGTAAGTATTAAATGAGTGTTGAGTTGGAGTAAGGAATGTGCAAAATGAAACAGCTTATTAGATGCTTCCCATGTGGCTGCAAAAGTAAATATCTATCCACTTTCACAAAAACAAAAGGAGCCCCGAACCGACGCTAGATCTGGTAGTCGCCAGGCCTTTCTCATTTCAGCTACTTTTGCTTTTATAATTTAGAATTATTATTATTATTATTATTATTATTATTATTATAGCGGGTTGCCCCCCTCTGTAGTATATATTCTTGGATCCCTTACTGCCCTAAAACTTGTATGATTTTTTTGCATGTTGGTGGTTTCAGTTTCAGAAGAATGTGACTCTTCCTCTGCTCCATTGTCAAAGAGTAAAGTACAAGATTGATAGATTATCATCAGTGTGAAGAAAGTTTTATTACAAATAAGGATATGAAATGTGTCAGACTGCTATGTAAATATATATAATATTTCTAAATGTATCAATTGTTCTGGATCTTACTTGTCTTTATTATTTGAATTCCTATTATTTTTTTCTTTTAAGTACTGCAATCTAAAATCAAGGTTAAAACTATTACAAAAATCTTTTCCTTTGACCTTCTCCACTCCATCCATAATTATTTAAATTTTTTTACTATTGTTTCTAATAACTTAGAGGAGTAAACAAAAAAGAAAATTATTACCAATAAAATCAATAATTTATTATGTGTTAATGACATATCGTGTATTTTATTAATCTATAAAAATTCTTTCCATACAAATGTTTTCTAATTAAAGGATATATACAAAATTGTTGTGCCGTAGTTTCTCGATAATGGTTAAATTACTTGCAAAAAAGAAGGAAATAGGCTATTGAGGTGCTAAAGGTTGTTTCGGTATAACTACTTCAATGTTTAAGTCTGTATAATTGCATTGGGTGTAAATGAGTATAAAAGTATAAAGAGTTAAAATTTTTTATCATATAGTCTCATTCCCTATTTATAGAAAATAAGATCTGATTTTATTTGACAAGTACATTTATAATCTCAAGATCTATTCTAAATATTATAAGGAAATTTTTTTTAATCAAAATCTTTTCTTATTTATTTAATTCTTTTTAAATCTAGTTTTGAGATATACACGACTAACTTTAAGCTCAAAGGCATCAGCAAAGACATGCTCTTAATAAGCTACATTGATTTGTTAGAGTTCGATCTTAACCCTTTCAACTCATACATGAATCTAATTAGGTTGGATTGACCTTAAAGGTTCATCTCCAAAAAGTCAGATCAACAATGGACAGCTAAGGATTAAAGATGCAGAATCTCATCATGGAAGTTGGAGACATTGCCATCTTTTCTGCCCAAATGCCTTGGAAACAAAGCAAGCTGCCCAATGTTTTTTCATATCTTTCTCTCTCTCTCTCTCTTGATATTTTCTCTTTAGGAATGCAGGGTCAGATTGAGATGCTATCCAAGGAGACAAAACCCATATGAAATCTGAAAATTCCTGTCACCAGAGCAGTAGCACTTTCTTGTATTCTTGTTCAAACTTCTGCGAGGCGGTTTTGGAGCCGACAGCTACCGTTTAGCAGCTGATAATATTTGCATGGAATAAATAGAATAAAAATCCATTTATGGGCATTGATTATCAATTTCTAATAGTATTTGAGTTGCATCGTATCAATATCTAAATAAAAGAAAATTATGCGTATCACATTTAAAAGCTTTCATAATTATTTGGATATCCGTTTCGAAATTGGGCAACTTCTCCCTAAAATATGCATGCGGGCTTTTTTTTTTTTTTTTTAATAAATTATGGATGCTAATTTACCATGTTTCCTAATGTTATATTGCCACATAAGATGGGTCAATTTATTTATTGCCCCCAAAAGATGGTTGCATATTAGGATAATAAAAGAGTTTGAAGGAAAAAGAAGCAAAAACTGCAAAAAGAAAAGAAAAACTATGAAGGAAAATAACATGAAAAGTAAAAGAAAATAAAACAAAACAGTAAGGATTTTCATTGCAAAGGGTTGTATCCAAACTGTTAGAATAGATAACGTGGTTGTGATTTTTGTATATTTTCAAAGGCATTAATTGAAGATAATTGGACTAATAAAAAATTAACGTCTAATTATGGTTTATTCTTGTGTGATTAGGTACTACTCAAAACAAAATACAAAGAAAATAAAACATTAAAAACTGTACGAACACTCTTAGTCAGCATTTCTCTTATAACCAAAAAAAAATATATTAATTAATATACATTATATTATATATATATATATATAGTGCATGATATATATTAACCGTTGAGTCTTTACTCTCATAACAAGACGATCCATATCACCGAGCATCTAATATTTTGTCTGGTTTGAATGTTTATTCATGTTCTTTAATTTTTCTTTGATGAATTTGGGAGTCTATTCATAATCCCACAAGAACAAGAGCAAAGGACTTAATTAAGAGCAGAAGTTAGAATCTAAATCTAGTCTTAAGTATTACAACTTCTCTTCCAGAATAGGCCCAACTAGCTAAAGGTGAGAAGCGAATATCTACCATGAACGTCAAGTCATCAAAATTATAAAACAATGGAAAAGTTTATAGACAATTATGGCTTTAGGTCTCAAGAGGAGTAAGGCAATTATGGCATTGGTTGCCATCCATTCTTGTCGTAAGTGTCCTAGGCCTCAAAGCTGTAATCCAATTGGTACCCTCCAAGTAGAAATTAATCTCCTGTGATTGTTGGGTCAATGTTGGGTTAAGTATGTAATGCCAGCAAAATTTGAAAAAACTATACAAAAACTAAAAAAAAAAATAAAAACGATAAATACTCTTAAGTTAGAGCCATAAGAATGATGTTTTTGTGATTCGAATATTAAAAAAAATAACAGTAAAAATTAAAGTATTTTAACATATTGATCCTAAGAAAATCAATAACATATATATTTCAAAACCCACAAATATAAATTATTCAAGTATACAAATAATAATTCAATGTTTGATTTATTGTTTTTAAAAGATTCTATATTGTATGCACATATAACTATAAGTACATATTTTTTTTGATATATTTCTTATATTATCATTTATGAAAAAACATATCTTATAATGTTATAATATTCTTGAATCGATATTATATGTTATCAAGTAATTTTATATTAATATTTACTTGCTGTTCCTATAAGTATTATTTTCAAGAAGTATATAATAGTCTATGTACGTATATATATATGCAAGCTATATGTATAAGTTAAATTTATATGATAGTATGAAAGCATGACACTACAAGAATTTTGAACATTTCGTAACGTTTGCAAATTTTGTAAACGTTACCAATTTGTATACAATTTAGTAATATTAATTAAACGTTATTAAAAATATAATATTAGTAACGTTTAGAAATAAATTTAGAAAACATGTATATGTAATTTGATTTATGATATTTTTCTAAAATTAATAAAAGTTATTAAATATCTTCTGCAATGTTTATTTAATTTTGGGTGACGTTTATTAAACATCACAAAACATCAAAATTCTTGTAGTGTGAAGCTATATATAGAAAGACTTATATGTGTGTATATAAATAAATATATGTGTGTGTATGTATTATACGTTTATAGTTATCTATATTCAATATATTGACTACCTTCAAAAGCTTTTGAATTGTATACATAAGATAGTATAAATATGCATATAAAGGGTATTCTAATTACAAACTATAACACTATGTTTTGTTGTAGCATTTTACTTTGTGACTTTTCAAATGTTTTTAATAACATATCTATATATAAAGTAGTATTTTATGAAGTGTTTATAATTATATTGACATAAGATAATGATAATGAATTTTAAGGTCTTAAAAGTAATTTCTTTTATATATTAGTAAACAATGATATCGTTAACAATGATGGTCTAATTATGAATATTAAGTATGAGTACAACTAATAAAACTATGAGATCATAGAGATACTATGAGAATCCTAATAAAATCGAAAGTGATTATAGAATAGAATAATTATATATAAAGTTACGATATTATAACATAATCACCAATGTAAAATTTTACTTTCAATATCTCGAATCACTAAAGCTTCATGGGTAAATTTCATAATGAGCAAAAGCTTTAGAAAGATTGATGACCAAGATTTAGCAAAAATTTAGCACTACTTTAATAATTTAAGTATAGTGGAAGTTTAATAATAAACAACAATGGATTTTTAAAATGCAGACATGTAAGAAAGAAACTAGATTTATTAGGTAATTTATAATAAATAGGAAGTAGAAATTAAAATTATATGTTTAAGATAGTTAAATAAAAATTTGAGTATATATTTACACTCATAGTATTTTATTTAGACTATACATAAAATTTTTCCCAAAATATGATAATTTGAATAATTAAATAAAATTGCTAGTATGCATATTAATTGAATCCGATATTAGATAATTTTTAGCCAGAATAAATTTCATTCTCTTCTCCTGTAATTCATTCCCACCTTATGAAAACTTCTCTATAAATGGAAAAAGAGAAGATAGAGAAGAAAAGAGAGAAAGAAAAAGGAAATTTAAAAAACCTCTACAAGCTCCATTCCCTTGTAACTTCTTCAAATCACTTTCAAATAAAAAGTTGCAAGTGGCATTGAGATCCTTGTAGAGTATTTCACAACAAGACTAGAGCTAATAGGTAAATATCAAAATTTCATTTTGAGTTTAAGTTTACATGAACTAAACAATTTGTAAACTTCATTTTATCACATTTTGGTAAGTTTAACTACTAGTTATAATTCTAAGTTTTGTTATTCTTTGATTCTATGTGAAAAACTTGAACTTTTGTGACTTCCCAAAGTTTATTTTGAGTTTTAAGCTAACAAATGAGATGAGAGGAAAACTCTATGAATTACTACAATATTTGATATTGTTATTGTTTGTTTAATATATTTTGGTTATTGATACGTTATTTGAAAGCATGGTTGAGTGTTATGTGATGGAAGTGGAGTTTTATGAAGTAAGTTGTGTTTTGAAACATCACAATAAGGTTATCAAGGTTGATGAGGATTACCATCTAGATTATATGAAAGATACCATTTGAATGCGAGGAACCAAAACACGACTAGTAAGCTTTAAGCCTTACCATTCGGACACCTTCCCCTTACCATGTAGATGCCTTTCCTTTTGCCATTCAATAACACACTTTTGGAACTTCCTTTTGCCTATTGATTAGAAGTCGCCATCCACATCAGCTAGATGGTATAGCCCACACTTAAACCCCTTTGCCTTCTCTCCTACCTAGAGTTCTCATAATAACTACTACCTATTTAAGACATGTCTAATACATAGGGATCTCTATCAAAATAAATCTAAAGCATTCCCCCAATGCCAAATTTAGTTTAGGATATCTTCTAATTTATGTTCCACCAAAGGTTAATTATAACAAGCCTTACAACTAAATTGTAGAAGAAAATTTAAACTCTAGTGGCGATATTCCCCTTCTATACCAATATCAAACCTTTGAGTGGCCATCCAATAATCAAACAATAGACAAATTAAGATTGAGACTTAAGCTTTTATAGCTTAAATTCCACTCTACCTATTGATCTAAAAAGTGAGCTTTGATTTGATTGATATCATGTCTTCAATTGTAATCTATTGATGATTGGCTATTGTTAACTTAGTTAAATTGCATGTTGTGATTTTCCTAAGCCTTTAGAACGATGTGTACTATGGATGATGTGTAATACTGTTTGATCACCTCTAAATGGATTAATTAATGGATCAGTTGATTGGTCAATATTAAAGAAAGATTAAGGAACATCTCGGATAAGGAGTGTCCTAGAGTCTGAAGTTAAAGATGACATAAAGATAAGATTTAGGGGATCTTAGGGCAAGAGACTAAGGATCGCATCATGATGGAAACTACTTTTGAGATTAAATGAGTTAGCTAATAAGTTGTGATTTGACTATGAATTTTATTGTTTTGTGATTTGTTTATTTCGTTTACTTGGTTTATTTGGTTGGTTACCTAAAAATAAGTGGAATAAACAATATTCGACTAAGCTAAAATCCGACATGTGTTACACGAGATATTGCATTTGAGTTGAAGGCCATTACTTTTACATGATGCATGAGAAGTAATCATTTAAGGATCACTATTCCACCATTTGTGAACTAAATGACTTGAGGGATATCACATATTTGTTGGAACCTATTTAAGGGTCTTACCTATCATTTTAGGTTGAGTACTTAATAGTGTATTTAAGGTACCTTGAACTTAAGAGAAATGAGTATAAGAAGATGTGTATAAGTATAAGTTTGCATGAACCCGAGCATTGGTGTTAAATCCCTAACCTGAGGGGAGGGGGGGTGGTGGTTTGTATAAACCCTAGACTTCATATTAGTTATGGCATATGGTTGCTCATGTATAACATATGATTGATAACTTGTTTATGCTTGTATGGTAATGAGAGTATTATATTCCTATCTCTTTGAACCACAATGTGTGCCCACCCCTCCTATATAGGTTTACAGGTAAAATTACATAAGCTTAGGAATGGGATAAGATAAGATGTGATAAGAGCATCTTGAATCAAGATTGATAGTGTAAGATGTGTCATAATAGATTATTTAGGTGTAACTTTATTTTTAGAAACTTAATGTAGAAATAGAATTTGTAAAACTTAAAATCAATGCTCTTTTTACTATTTTGGTACAGGATTTTTACTCTCTATAATTTTGATGAATCGCGGAATATGAGAATCTATGGATATTTTCTTATTATACATTTATATATAATATGATTAATTGTAATTAATTAAATATTTATATAGAGTCATGCGTTCTTTAACTCATAATGTGATATTATATAAGTTACACGTGATGTAATAACTTTTAGTTAAAACCTCCAGATCTCCTATTGGATTGTTACAAAGTACAAGGCCTCACAAACATATAACCCAAATTAGATGTAAAATGTGAGACACAAGAAAATCCCCATTGGATATCATGTTTTTGCATTTTCAAACCTAATTCAACCAGCCAAAAATCAATTATCAATTTGATATGCGCTTATTTTGAATAATTCATTTTTAACATATAATAACTTATTTATACTGGTTTCTAAACTCGATCTAGCCATTGATAGTTTATCAACAAGCTTGTGCTTGTCCTATCTAAAGAGACGGGTACTTAGACTACATTGTATGTTTCATAGGTGTAAAATTAGCAAGTATCTCTAAGTTAACATTATACATGGTGTACATGAGTACATGACAAGTTGCTGCGACTAAATTATACCTCAAGGCATGACATTTTTTTTTTTTTATAATTTATTAATTTCGTAGCAAGTTGAATCTTGAGTTAAATCATAGAGAATTTTGGAACATGGTTTCACCTCATTTATTTAGTGTAAGTTTGTTATCCGCCGTATTCATTTAGCATTGTTATTATTAATATTTATTATAATTCTTGAAGATTTAATGAATTGTGTGATAGGTATTTAGGACATGATTAACTCACGCTCACATTATGACCTGTCTTTCTTCTAAGAATTTTCTAAATTCTAGTTTGTCATGTACAAGTATACTCTTTTTTATCTTACTCTTGAAATTTAATAAGATCACTGCTCGCATTAAATTCTACTAGAAAATAATCTCCATGAGTTTACCATGAATAATTATGTTGCTCGACTTGTTTTGTCGTTATGATGCCTATAGGGATTTTGTTTTAAGTAGGTTGTTTTCATAGTTGAGAAATTAGAATTGAAAAATAATATTATAAGTTGGTTAAAGAAGTTTTAAAATAATTAGTGATTGTAAAATTTTTAAAAGTGTTGTTATTCAAATATGAATATTTGTTAAATTTTATGATTATAGTTCGTGTTTGGAGAAGGTTATCTTTGTATTGGTTAAAGAAATGGAAATGCATTGACACATGCGTGTTAAATAATATAAGATGTTATGACTAACTTATTCTATTATAATGTTAGATAAAATTTATTTTTCAAAAAGTTAAATAAAAATAAGATATTATAATTGACTCTTGGATCGACAATAAAGTTAGAATTAAAATGTTATATATATATATATATATATATTGATATGTAAAAGATAAAATTAATTGATATTAATATCAACATTGACTTCATAGATTAAAACTCTTCTAAACGCACCTAGTTAAATTAAAAAATTTTGAAACATATTTATATATAATAAAATTGACTATTTAAATCTAAATTTGATGCCATAAGTTATCCATTAATTCTAATGAAGAAGATAATATTATTAACCATTACAATGTTAAGGGTATCGGTACAATGTAGATAAATGATAAATTACTAATATGGTGTGGTAATGCTTTAAATACTCATAAAAATGGGTAGATAAATAATCACATAGTATTAATAAAAAAAGTAAATAAACAATGTATGTAAGTACAAACATTATCAATAAATAAATAAAGTAAGTAATATAAATGGTAAAATAAAAGTAATAGTAACATTATAAGTTTACATAAAAGTAAGTATATAATAATACATAAGAACATAGTTACATAAACAAATAAAATATATGTTTGATAGCATGTATAATAATAACTATAGGTATATATAAGTGTGTGTGTATATATATAAATAAATAAATAAATTAAAAGTTGTTATTAAATAAATTGATCACTAATTATTTTCTTTATATTTAATATTTGGTAGCAAGTTGTTATGATAACTTAGAGTATCAAAATCTTAAGGCAGAATTAGAATTAACTAAGTACCTTCCTAACTACAAGCCTTAGGTAATTAGCCAAAGATCTAGCATTAGATTATGATTGTAGTTTTTAATTAAGTATGAAATTTTTATTTAGCATTATATAATGTGAATCAGGGTTAAGTGATATTAATGAAATGAGAAGTTTTGTGGCATTAGATGTAGGTACATAACCTTGGTTAATGTCTTATACTTATTAGGATAGTATTAAATAAACCAGAATCAAAATGATAATATAATTACTTGTTGCTTGTGTCTAGTTGTGGTTGAGGATCCAAATGATTAGTGAGTCAATATAGCATCCAATGATCAATGTGTGACATTGTTCTTAATGGAGTCATACACTAAGATGATTTGGTAATTTTAGTTATGGATGTTTTTAGTGTGTTGTTGATCATAGTGCTATTGTGAAAACAGATTAGGAGATGACAAAGAGATTCTATGGGTTGGGTCATTATGTAGGCTATGAGATTTTGTGATGAATGCTTGTGAGTGGATTGATCTCCTATGGACCAATTTGGTGAAGATTATGGGATAACGCGACTAGAGGATGTTGTTGATGTTGTCTAATTAATAAAAAATGTGTATCACAAAGAGCCGTAAGATACTCCAAGTTTAGAGTTAAATGCATATGACTTTGAACTATATTGTTTAATGATTAATGTTAAAGATAATAATTTGGTGTTTGTTGCATTAAATTAAGTATGTGTGCATGCATACTTGTAGCATTTGTGTGTATTAACAATGGTATTGACATTTAAAATATATTTATGATTTGATGAAGATATTTAATTGTAGTTGGAAAAGAAAGATATTTAACATAAAAAGCTTTAACATGTTTATATTATGATATGAAGATGTGGCACACCGTCATATCCTTAATTTTGGGGCGTGCAACATCACTTACTGTTAGTAAAACTTTAGTATTTAAATCTTTTGGAACTATTATCCATATTTGAAGTACGTTACAGCTGTGGTGTTGCTGTGAAGATGAACTTAATCAGTTTTTTCTGTCCTTATATACAATAGTATTTATCGTAGTCATTATTTATTCATAAATTATCATGATTATTACTTTTACTCATTGTTATGATCTTTATCATTATTTTTATTAGTGCATACGCTTGTTCCCTTTTGAGGAGGGATCAATGATGTGCTTACATGAGGTATCCTCACGAAGTCCAATGCAATCTATACTTGACTATCCATTTATATAAGTTGGATAATTTTGGCTTGGCGAGGGTGAATGACATTGTGTTAGTCTATGTATTTATGTTTCTTCTATATCCATATCCCATCATTATTCACAATACTCTCTAATTATTGGTGGAACTTTATCATGTTAAGTAGGAGCAGAAAAAACACATCCAGAAATGAACAAATAACTACATTATATTAATTTGAAAAGTACATAGGAATAATGAATAATTAATTACAAAATAATTCTTGACACATTTTGTACATTTCATCATTCATAACTCTTATATCTTATCCCACATTAGACTATAGGTATCTTGCACTCTTTGTAAAAATCCGAACTCTAATTGGCTGACACATTTCAATTTTCTGGCTCACTTTGATAGCCACTAATGATTGGTTTCTAACTCGCGTATCCTATCCTGGTAGTCATCAAACATCATGCAATTTGAACAATAATGCACAACTCATCATTAAAGTACATGTTTGGATTAGTATCCACTTTTACGCATGATATATAAATAATAGGATATAACTAAATTACTAGCACAATCAACAAATTAGATAAAAGTTCTTCAATTACTCACCTATAAGGTTTATTCATTCTATAATCACATCTTTTCTTTTTATATGGTCGACTCACATTAGATCCAAACATACACTAAAAGATTGGAATCTCCTTCTCCATGTTAGTTCTTTATGCAGCTTCCTTTACTGAAGACCAAAATTAGAGCCTAGGCTTATTCACTAACATCTCTAAACATTTTTTAGTTACTCTTTATTTAAATTGTTGAATAAGAAACCCTAATTAAATTAAAATTCACCCTTCAATTAAATTGGATCAAATCACATAATTTTAAAATATTTGAGATCCATCGATTGATGTGGATAAGCTACTAAGATCGAATCTTCTTTTCTTTTATTTTTGTTGTAAATTCTCTACCATGATTCCTCAAATTAAATAAGAAGCAAAATTAATTTTTAATATATTTTTCAAAAGAATAATGTAGAGGAACACCATACCGTACATGATCAAAGTCCCAGATTAAACTTTATTTCCTTAGTGCTTTCAATTGACTAAGAAAGAAAAGAGAGAGAGAGTTTAATAGATTCAGGTTTAATTTGAAAATTGATGAGCTTGTTTGTATGGTGGCTCCAAGAGCTTAGGTGGTGGCATGGTGGTCGTGATGCAAGGTTTGTGGCCAAAGTTTTATTAGGGTGGTTCTTGAAGTAATGTTATTGTGGGTGTTGTCATGATTGTGGTGCATGGTTTGGTCAATCTTGAGCTTGTGGTGATTCAAACTACATCACTATGTAGCCGACGTAATTGCTAAATCACCACTTACCATTTCATCAATTGTATCATTATTAAATCAACATGTTAACGTTATGTTTATAATGAATCAATCATGCTATCTTAATACATTCATATAATTATGTAGAACTAGAATTGATTTTTTTTTTATAAAAAATCATATTAAACTCAAAAGACTTAAAAAAGTCACTAGTTTATGGTACCTAAAAAATCAACACCAATTTGTTAGGATCAAATATGAATTTTAGTTATGGATCAAAGTGACGTATACAATAAGAGAATAATAGGCAAAGATAATAAGGAATTAAAAAACCCTAAAATTGGGGTATAATATCATGGATAAGATTGAAAACAAATTCTACCGATACAAATACATGGTTGTGCAAGTGCAATAACATAGAGCAACTATTCTACAATCAAGTCTTACATGAGTTCTGACGATTCTCTCACACTCACCAATATGCTATGAAAACATATCTACATGATGGTGCCCTTTGCTAGATGGAGCATGCCTATAGAATACAAGGACTCCATCACGGGCTTAGATTGTAATGTCTATAAAGAGAATGACAGTGTCTCCATGATGTCTCCCACATGTGGGCTTAGCATAAATAGAGGGGATTGCATTACTTTTCCTGAAAAGATCTGGGCTTACCAATTCTATGGTCTCTAAAGTCAAGGAAGACCACATCTACATTGGAGTCAGTACAGCATATGGAGATAATAAAGGATCTAGCTCCGATCAAGATGCACATTGTTTATTGTTTCAAGCATAATCGATGGAATGGATTTTTAAGAATTTTTAGGCTAAAATCTTCTTTATGAGCATTATTGCTTTTTCTGGGAAAATTGGAACAACTTAGTCATTGTTCAAGAGATTTATAGTCTTTTTGGAACCTTGAGGACAAGATTATTTTTCAAAAGAGTAGTACTTCTGATCTTATAAATAAATACACCAAGTAATTTATATAGAATAATGCTTAGTATATGGGAACGAATGTCCAAATTTACATTAACTATTTGCTTACCTAGTATTTTCTTGTTAGGAGTTTAGCTAAATATAGGCCGTAATATTGCAGCAAAGAAATTTTTTTCATGATATTACAAAAGTCAAATTTCGCTTTCTTCCTTCTCTCAAAATTTTCCATTTAAAAAGACCTTAAAAAATTAAAAATTTCCACAATTTTTTCGAGATCTATCCTTTACCTTGAATTATAAGAAAATTTACTGCATGGTAAAAAGGATAAAATGTCGAGTTTGACTAAATTTGTATCTGCATGGTAAGAAGGATAAAATGTTAAGTTTGACCAAGTACGAAAGTTTCTTTATTATTCCAATCATGGATAATATTATAATGTTAGAAAGAAGACAATTTTTAAATTGGGAAGCTATGACAAATTTCTATCTTGAGCGCAGCATGAAAACAAAATTCACAAGAGTACACGAGTAGGAGAGGTTACAAGCATTGGTTGTATTGAAAAGTGAAGTTGTTGATATCTGTTCTGTTGGCAAGGTACTTTTGCATAATACAAACTAGTATAATTAACTAATATAAGGACTAATAGCAGCTAGACATGTGTCAACTATAGAGCAATCCACGTGTACAAAATTAATACTTCTTTGCTGTTCTAACAATGATATAATACTATACTTCACATCCCCTTAAGCTTAAAGCACAAAACTTGCATTTGCCTTTCTCCTAGAGCCTTTGTAAGCATGTCTATTGTGGAAACATGTACTAAATGAAGAAAACTTAATGATATAGTCCTGAACAAAATGCACATTGATGTCTATGTTTTGTTCAACCATGTAAGCAAGGATTTGAAGCAATAAGAATGGTTGACTTATTATCACAATGAAAAGGAAAAGGAAAATGAAGGGGAACACCCAAACTCTTAAAATATAGGAAATCCACAAAGTCTCCTTAGTAGTAGTAGCTAGACTTTTGTATTCTACTTTAGTTGTTAAGGTAGAAACTATTGGTTGCTTTTTGGTTTTACAAGAGACCAAGGCGGTACAAAGTAAAACAAAATACCTTACCAATGACTTTCAATCGAAAGAATAAGATCCCCAATTTGAATCAAAATAAGTAGCTAAGGACAAATCATTTGGATAAAGGATATAAAAATCCAAATTTGAAGAACCTTTAAGATAATGCAATAAGTGATTTAAGGCTTGTTGATGCAGAACTCTTGGCGTAGAAACAATTGGCTAAGTCTATAAACAACATAAGATATGTTCGGTTGTGTTATAGTGACAAGCAAGAATTTTCCCACAATCCATCTATATGCTATAGGGTCAATAAGGAGATCACCTAAGCTATTATCTAGCTTCAGCTTAGTTTGCATAGGAAATTTAAATGGTCTACAACTAGACAAACTTGAATCTATCAACATCTTAACTATAATTTTTCTCTAATTAACCAAAATACTAGCTTTTGTCCAATAAATCTCTAAGCTAAGAAAAAACCTTGCAAGTCCTAAATCTTTAATAGTGAAAGCCTAGTTAGGCCTTTGTTCAATGACACAAATGAATTGATGATCAGACCTTGTAATCAATATATAATTCACATACAAAAGAATAGCAACAAAACCAATATCTTCTTGATGTGTGGATAATGAATAATCATGTTATGAATGAAGAAAATCATTCTCAACAAAAAAAAATGCGAGATTTTTAGATTCCATTGTCTTGAGGCTTGTTTTAAACTATAAAGAGATCTCTTAAGTTTACAAACTTGATCCGGTAATGTCTTATGATAACCTTTTAGTGGATGCATATAATTTCGACCATCCAAGAATGTGTTATTAATATTTGTTTAATGCATTGGGCACCCATATGCAACAACAATAGCAATTACACCATGTACACTACTTTATTTTGTCGTTAGAGAAAAGGTATCGTGATAATTCTCCCCTTCCTTTTGGGTATAGCCCTTTGCAATGAATCTTGCCCTATACTTTTCAATTGCTCCATCAGGTCTATATTTTGCTTTCTATACCCATTTGCAACCAATAACTTTCTTGCCTTTAAGTAAGAAAGTGAGCACCCATGTGTTATTACATTCCAAAGCATCCAATTCTTTTTGCATGGCATCTATCCATTCTTTTTGTTGAGTTATCTGCAAATAATTATATGTCTCTTGGATAGACAATACATTTGCAAAGAATGCAATGTAATAAAAGGATACTGAGTAATGGGAAAATCTAAAAAAAAAGAAAAAAAGAAATAAAATTTACTTAAAGTGACAATATTGAATTACTTTGTTAATTAGTACAGATATTAAACTTCAATTTGGCATCAAGATACCATTCAAACTTGCAGTAGATTTCTAGAAGGAAGTAGTTGGAAAGAAAGAGAGCACCCATGTGTCATTGCATTCCAAAGCTTCCAATTCCTTTTGCATGGCATCTATCCATTCCTTTTGTTGAGCTGTTTGCAAATAATTATGTGGCTCTTAGATAGATAATACATTTGCTAAGAATGCAATGTAATTAGAAGGATAATGAGTAATGAGAAAATACAAAAAAAAAAAAAGAAATAAAATTCACTTGAAGTGACAATACTCAATTACTTTGTTAATTAGTATAGATATTAAACTTCAATTTGGCATCAATATACCATTCAAACTTGCAGTAGATATCTTACCTACGAAGTAAGGAGTTGGAAAGAATGAGAGATTGCAAAAATCAAAATGTAAGAAAAAACCATTTGTTATTATTCCTTTTTCTTTATTTTTATCAACAATAAACTGTTTTGCTGCACTATAAATAAGTGTTGTATAGATTGGTAATTGATAAATTAGTTTATTGTTATGTTAGAGGATTAACTCAAGGATGCATGGATACAATTAACTAATATTGAACTTAAAAAACATGAAGTTAGCAAGACAAAATTAGTTGGACACATAGAAACTTTGCCCGAATGAAGTTGAGTTCATCATAATCAAACGAAGTTGGCTTTGTTTGAGCGAAGTTATTTCTCGTTTCTTGTGATGTGATAATATCGAGATTTTGTGTCCTATGGATGAGGCACTTCATCTGAACATAGTCATACGAACAAAGTGACTTCCTTCAAACTAAGTGCCTTTCAAGAAAAAAAGGGGAAGTAGCACTTCATCAAAAGGAACTGCCCTTCGTTAGATAAAATGCAATCCTGCAAAACGTGTTTTTTTTTTTACTGAATATTTTCACTCTTTAACCAAGTTAAATCGTTGAATTTGTTTGTGTGAATGAGCATGCACGTCTATTCTACCCTAATAGAAGTGTCAGTTGAACTTGAATTTTCAATGCAATAATCGGCTTAAAATTGAAGCAAAAGACATGATTAAATGTGAAATATGTGTCATCCGAGCAATATCTGTAGCTGTCTTGAACTTTACTCATTACGGGAGTAATTATTTTACTTCTTTCTTACTAAACTACTCCTCTCACTAACTTGCTAACGACAGTGAACCTTCTCTTACATTCTAAGTGTTGTTTAGGGGTTTGGTTTTACAAATAGAATTCTCTAAAACAAGATAATGATTACTTCGGATTAGGCAAGGTTCTCCAAAATTTTGAACCTCTTAATGTGGAAATATTTTTTAGTGGACATGCGTTAGGCCGGAGAAAGTCACTTCTTGAAAGAAAAAAAAAAAAGAATAGAAAAGAAAAGTTTGAAGGGCACAACATGGTAAGTCAATGTAGCAATAATCGTTACGAAATCCAACCATGTATATGTTATTATTGTTGGTAACACATACTAGATACGTCATCATCCACCGATTGATCATTTCAATTATGAATAAAAGACGACGTTGTTGGGGCATCAAAGGTGGTTTATTTGCTGGTATCCATTCACAACAAAAGTTGAAGCTGTTCTTCTTCCATTCTCAACGTGGGAATGTCTTCTTCTTCAACATCCTATATATCTGATAAAAGGGTTTGCATTAATAGATACCGATTTGATGATAATGGTGATTGCTGGGGGCTTGAAAGGCACGTGGGAATGGGGACCCTTTTAAAGAGATTATGATTCACAAGGCAGGTGTAAAAGTTAAATTTAAAAGAGGTCGTGGCATTCATCGTCAGACAACAACGGAAGCCAAAAGAAAAAAAGAAGAAGGCCAATTTGATTTGTGTATGTTAAAGTAATTCTAATTTATAGCTTTAATATATTTGTAAGTGTTGTCGTTATATTTTGGCAAAAAAAAAAATAATAATAATAAAAGCAAGTGTTGTCACTGTTGAAAATCTTTTCTGGATATGCTTACTTTTTAAAGAATGAAAACCATTAATTGGAAATTCTTTATTTTTCTTTTTGTTGTAAATGATAATTATATTTATCAATAATAACATAACATTTAGTTCACTTGAATAAAATAAGATTAGAAAAAAATAGCAAAAAATTCCTTATGCACTCTATATTTTGTATATTATGTATTGTTTAATCATGATATAACATTATTAATCAAATAAAGAAATAACTATTCCATAAATAATAAAAATGGAATGGCGATTTTATTCTAATAAATCAAATGAAACGTAAATAACAGTATTTTATTACAAGTATAGGGAAAAACAAATTCAATCTGTAATGAAATTATAAAAATCATTTCCGAATGCCTTTATTACTTTGGACATGAACATCAATCACAGATGCCACACGCTGCTGAGTGATCACTTTCGAGTTCCCATCACATCCCAAGCATTATCGATCAGTTTAACTTAGTAATTGCCATCTTCCACTTCCATCGCAACCTTAAAAGGCCAATGACCCTCCAAGAAATTAAAATTTACGAGCATCAGATCAGACAACACTAAAGTACCAACTTTTCACTTGGTCCAGCTTCCGTGTATCCTCTTCCATTCCATCGCAGAGTTGAGTATTTTAAGATTGTGGGATCTGATAACATGGTTCTCAGATTTAGTAAATGATGAAGTATAAGATTGGTGCAACTAAGTGTATCTAAAATGAGGTGTATTTTCTATTCATTTTTTTAAAACCATAAGATATTGAAGATTATAGACAGGATATGTGTTAGATGTACACGACTCTTATTTTTCTATGTATTAAAAAATGAATGAAAAATGCACCAAATGCTGTGTATGATTAGTCCTTGAAACATCCTCTGGAGTAATGGACGATAGCTGATGTGAAGAGCGTGAAAATTGGGTGCCATGGTCATACAGTTTGAGACATTAATAATAGAGGGGGAGGGGAAGTAAATTACTAATATATTCTCTTATTAGACTCAATTTTATTATTCTGCCTTTTGCTCTTAGATAAGATAATAATAATAATAAAAAAAACTAAAATCAAAATAAATATATAAAATCTAGGGCAATATGGTCATATAGGAGCATGGATTATGCTTTTTGAAAGATATAGGAGTCTAAATACTCAGTTTAAAAAATAAGAAGGTTAAGAGCATAAAAAGCAAATATAAAGAGATATAGTTGTAATTTACCTAAAACATTTAATATTTTCATTTACTTGTTTTTCATGAAACATGTAATCCTTTTTCTTTTTATCTCATTTACTACTTATTGGGGGTGTGGACGATAATTAGAGTTGATGTTTTGCATTTTATCAAAAGTACTTCCAATAAAAGTGATGAGTAACTAAATCGACTTATTGCATCTAAAAATTAAGTTTATAAGACTTCTTTGAGTTATGAAGGTGGTGAAAGTTCAATTCTACAAAGCAAAATAGTTTTTATAGAAGCTAAAGAAGTTGTTAGGAATAAAATTGAAGAAAGAAGTAGAAGCTACTATCTAAATTAAAGAAACTACTTCGTAAACAACTGAAGGTTCAATCTAGGAGATAGAAGATACCTTAATCAAAATAAAAGATATCTTAACTAAGGTAAAACATAAATAGACCGAACGACTACAAGTACACCTCCTAACCTTGCCCTTTTGTGCGTGTGTGTGTGGAAAGAATAACTATATAAAAAAAAATTGCTATTATAAGAAAAAAAACAAGTTTAGAGAAAGTAAAATAGATGCTTACTGTAAAGTGAATATTTTAGAGGACTTGATTTGTTTGAGTTCTAAACAATAGTTGTTATAGGTACTTAGGCAAGACTTAAATGAACATGGTAGTTGAAGAGTGGATGCCTAATAAGTACAAAGAATGTGGCTTTACAACATTTTAGGATAAAAGCCAAAGAAAGGTAATTTAAAATCGGTATTATTGGGGGAAATTTATGGTATTGTCACGGTATCATGCTATTACTCCTCAACTACATCAAATCTTACAAAATTATCATAAAAAATCTAATATAAATATGTATCAAAGAATTTTAAGAATATTTTAAGAAAAATTTCTCTTAATAAATCTTATTTTTAATATAATTTAAAAGATTTTACTGTAACTAGAGAGTGATAGTACAGTTTCATCATGGCACTATAAAATTTATCGTACTATTAGTCTAACTTCCTCGAAAATGCACTTTCTTAATTGAAAATTTCTATTTTATCTCTCTTATTTATTTGTGTGCTTTCTATGTTTACTATTTCAAACAGATTAATTAGTATAAGATTAATTGGTATCATGTCTTGAGGGGATTTGATATATTTATTCAATCAAGGATTTGTTTTTAAAAAACAAATTTAAAGGCGCAAAAGAGAAAGTTAGAAAATTTGAATATCATCCTTTCGAAAATAAATGGTATAAAAACGTAAATTAGTATCTTCGGAAAGTGGCATTAAAGTTATAAGGATAAAAATTGGTGTTCGAATAGGGTTCTATTGCTATTAGATAAACATTTTATATTTTTAAATGTGAACGAATAAAACAACTTCAATCTCTAATAATATTATAAAAATCATTACCGAATTCCTTTATTACGTTAGATATAAACATCAATTTCTAATGTGATGCACTACTGTATTCTTTTATGGTTTCATCTACACTTTTAATAAATTTAATTTAATTTTTAATTTTATTCTTTAATTATATATATTAAATATTTATTATTGATTATTATAAAATTTCTACGGTTAATATATAAAATAATAATAAATTAAAAGTTGAGTTAATCCAGTAAAAAACACGGGTAAAATCATAAAAAATTCCCAAGCATGATGGATCACGTAAGTTAGTGTTGTCATCTTCCACTTCCATCACAACCTTAAAAAGCCAATGATCCCCCCAAGAAATTAAATTTTAAGAGCATCAGACAACCAAAGTACCTACGTTTCATGTGGTCCAGCTTCCGTGTATTCTCTTCCATTCGATCCCATAATTGACTACTTGAAGATTGTGGGATCTGATAATATGGTTTTCAAATTTAGTTAATGATGGATTATAAGATTGATGCAACTAAGTGTATCTTCAATTCATTTTTTTAAAACCATAAGATATTGAAAATTATAGACAGGGTAGTAAGTGTTGGATGTACATGACTACTCTTATTTTTCTATGTATTAAAAAATGAATGAAAAATGCACCAAATGCTGCCATGGTCATACTGTTTGAGACTTGAATAATAGAGGGGGAGTATTGGATTCTATTTTCTAATTTTATCTTTTGTTTTTAAATAAAATAATAAAAAAATTCTAAAATCAAAATAAATATATAAAATTTAGAGCATAATGGTTTTGTAGGAGTATGGACTATGCTTTTTGAAAGATTTGAAGTCTAATTGCTCAATTTAAAAAATAAAAGGGTTGAGAGCACAAAAAGCAAATATAAGAAAATGTAGTTGCAATTTCCTCAAAACATTTAATATTTTCATGCACTTGTTTTTCATGAAACATGTAAGCCTTTTTCTTTTTATCTCATTTACAACCTATTAGGGCTGTGCACAATAATTAGAGTTGATATTTTGGATTTTATCAAAAGTACTTTCAATAAATTTAATAAAAATAACAAGTAATTAAACTGATTGACTATAACTAAAAATTAAGTTTCTAAGACTTCTTGGAGTTGTAAAGATAGTGAAAGTTCAAATTTACAAAGAAAAATAGTTTTTATAGAAGCTAAAGAGGCAGTTAGGAGTAAAATTGAAGAAAGAAGTAGAAGCTACTATCTAAATCAAAGAAACTTATACAAAGGTATCTTATCTATGGTAAAACATACCAAGTAATAAATAGACTGAATGACTAAACCTCCTACACTTACTTTTGTGTGTGTGTGTGTGTGTGGAAAATATAGTTATATTAAGAAAAACGAGAAATTCATTAAAATAATATAAAAATTAAAAAAATTGCGAAAGAAAGTATATGAAAAATATATCCTCAAAATAGGTAGCAAAGATGTAAACCTGAAACATGCCTTCAAGCAATTGCTTGAAGGCATAAATCATATGTGTGCCTTCAAGTAACTACTCTAAGTGTTTTTTTCCTACCGACATCCCTCATCGTCTAATAATTTTATCTATTCGTCACCTTACTCTTGCAAGCCTATATTTGCAAACCTACAAAAATAATTGCAAAGTGACACAATTTCTCTAGAAACTTATATAATATCACAACATGTGACCATTTCCATGCCCAAATGTAGAAGAAAAGCTTGATTATAAATCCACACAAATAGAACTATACTCCCTCCAACCCTCTTTCTCCTTATTTTCTTTCATTCTTACATAGGTTTCATAGATAGAAGAAGAAAAGCTTGTACATCTAAAAAGAGTCTAGGAGCATCAATAAGAGATCTTTTCAATTTCTTTAGCAAAAAAACTTGATTATACTATATTTTGATAGGTTTTTTCTTCAATTTTTTTTTTCCTTTTATGTTACTTTTCATCAATCTACAAAATATTAACTATAATTCTTCATAGTCTTCTATTTTTATTAAAATACTAGTAAGTATTGTTAGTTTTGTAGTGCACTAGATATGATTTATGTAAATGTTGTTATACGTAACATGTGCAGAAGATCAACATTATGTGCATTAAAATTTTCATATTATTTTTAAGTAAAAACTTTTGGTTTATTATTTAAATTGTTTTAATTTTTTTGTAATTAAATAATCATTAAAAAATTAATTTAAAAAAATACGTGTTAATGAAAATATTAATATTAAATTTTATTATTTGAAAAAAAAATTAAGTATGAATTCAATAATTTGAAATTTTTTAAATTTTTAAATTTTGGTATTTTTCAACAAAATTATTTTTTTTTAATTTCTAAAAAAAATTAAGAAAATTTTAATTTATTAAAAATTTTCTATAAACTATTCTTTCTTTTGTTCTAATGAAAAACTTGAAAAAAAAAATTTACAAATTTTTTTGAAAATTTTTAAAATTAAAAGTAATTTTTTTTTATATGTGAAGAAAATGATCATTGTTGTGCATTATGAAGGTTAAATAACCAATATTAGCTTCTTCTTTTTTTATTAGCTAATTATTTATCTATTTGTGGATGGAATAACAATGGGTGACTATATCAAATTTCTAGTCTACACATTTCTAAATATTATAAGTGCTCACGTAGACATAATAATATTTGATTAACCTCCAACTTAGCCTTGCATATTTATGATGTTGAATTGTTACTTGTATAATGTTAACATTTTTTGTTTTCATTGTGCATATTAGATAGAGCCTTAACCCTTTGATTGATCTATTTTGATGTAGTAAGAAAGACATTATTCACAGGCCATCTAGAATGGAGAGATAAATAGCATGTAACTTGTGAAATTGATCCTCCATTACCAATAGTATAACATTTCACTTCATTGCTTGTAGGATCAATCATGATTTGTTGTTTGATGTTGTGAGTTATCACTTTGGTGTGTCGAGAACATTATCCTAGAAGATTCGTGAATGGAGCCATATTTGTAATTAACGGGTTTCTAAGGTGTAAGCCGCTTGTCCTTTATACAACTAGATTAGCATATGATAACTACCCTAGTTGAGCGGTGGAGGCTAAAGACGCACACGTTTCACATGTTGATTGGGGCGTTTATTATCACTTTGCATGATGTTGAGGTTTAGCTAGCTAGGCCTCCTAATCAATGGTTAGGTAGTAACGGGGAGTAGTTCCTTGGATTAGACTGTCACATGTCAAAGATTGCTTGAGGTGAGACCAATGTCAGGTAGTAGAGGGGGATGGGGGTGTGCATTAATATGATGTGGCTTTAGGATATATACTGGGTCTTACCAAACCACACAAATGGAGAGTAAGTTGCATGCCATATGTGTACGTACATCTTGCAGCTGCTTAGTGGATTTATCTTTGCTAATGAATCCAGCACTATCGTACACAACATGTCATAGACCTGTTGTTACCATTGATAACACTTTTTTATATGAGAAGTACACACATAAGTTGTTGATTGCTTATAGAGTTGATGGCAACAATTACATACTTCTATTGGCATTTGCTCTAATGGATGATGAGTCGGCTGAAACATAAGGTTGGTTTTTGAGATAATTAAAGGAAGATATGATTGGCGACTATGCAGGTCATGAAACCATTTGCCTTATATCAAACAGATACATTGGCATCAAGTTAGCAGTTAAAGTGTGATCCAATAGATGGTGCCCTCCATTTGCAGTGTGACGGTTTTGTATATGAAACATTGCAAGCAATTTCAACTAAGCACACAAAAAATGCAATGTAAGAAGTTAGTTACCTATGCGAGAATGCAAGCACAAGTTCAAAAATTGAACCATTTTATGGACCAGTTAAGGAAAATTAAGCCTGATGCCCTAATGTAGTTTGGCGACATGTTAATAGAGATGTGGATGCTGGTCTATGACGATTGTTATCACTTTAGGTATATGACCTCTAACATTATAGAAAGCTACAATTCCATCTTGAAAGGAGCTTAAGGATTAATACTGGTTGCTTTAGTGAAGAGGACTTTCTACAGTTATGTGACTTATTTTATCAACAAGCATTCGAAGGCACTTAAGAATACGACGAAAAATAGAATCTTCACCAAATATGCCACCGAAATGATAGATAGATGGAGTTTACGAACTAGTAACCACAAGGTCATTAACTATAGTAGGTAGGAAAGAGTTTTTAAAGTGCTCACGAGCAGTTGTTATGTAGTGAGTGGGTTGAGGGAAGGGTGTAGGGGGCGGATGCACACTATTGACTTTGCTCATTACACATACACTTGCCAAAAATGGCAAATATACCGAATCTCATGCTCATACACATATGTAGTATCTACTTCCATTAGGCTCAATATGTTGGCAACTATACTGGATCGATAGAAATGGACCTATTAATAGCTTACATATAGGACTCACTCCTACCCATAGGCGATGAGCTTAATTAAGAGTTAGTATACTTCTCATTACTTTATCCAAGAGGAAGGTTTGCATGGAAAAACGATACCACATGGAGATGAATATTAAGAAGCATTCAGATAGGATTACATGTAGACTTTGTCGAGAGGAAGGTCATAATAAAAGAACATGCCCATGTTGACATAATAATGATGAATGTCAAATTATTAGACACATGATTAATTAACTCTTAGCTTAGCCTTTTACATTTATGATATCGAATCATTGTTTGTATAATGCTATTATTTTTTGTTTTCATTGTGCGGATAAGATGGAGCTTGTACCTTTTTATCCATTTGTTTTAGCGTAGTAGGAAAGATATCATTTATTGATATTTGCAATTTATGTATATTACTATTTGGAAATTTGTAATTTATTAACATTTTTAATAAATTATTTTTTCTATTTTTATATCTATGCTTTTATATTTTCTTTAACAATTATTTCTATTTTTTTTATAATCATAATATTTTTTTTCAACGATAAATTTCCTCAAATTATTTTTTTTAAAGAACATTAAAATTTTATATAAAAATAACAAAAAAAATTAATTTTTATAAATTTAAAAATTATATAAAAATTATTAAAAAATAAAATTTTGAATTGGTATGTACTTTTAGGTGGGCCAATTTTGACTCAGCTAAAAGCTCGTTCTAGATCCACGATTTCACAACTTATTTTATGAATTATTTTATTGAGTATCTTATTTCGTAATTATTTTTTGAAAATAATATCATATTAAATGATTTTCCAAAAGATACATCTTTGGATGGAATTTTTTTCGAAGCTTGTGTCCACAGTCAATCAACTGTGCAAATTGCTTGAGTATACCACTTTGCCATAATTGATCGACCCGGAACCCTAAATAAGGACATGAAGCTGACTTTTCGGGTCCATTTTGTGTTTTATTTCTTATTTCATTTTCTTCTGTTAAAATATCATTTCTGAATCTTTTTGTGGAAATTTTCTTATACATTTATACCTTTTTGTTTTAATAAAAAGCGGCGTACGTTTCATTCTTATCTTATTTCAATGGAAACAAACACCGTTAAAGCAAATAACTAGTGAATAGGGAAAATAATAGTTAAAAACAAGTATGGAAAACGAAAATGATCATCCACTATGTCCTCATCTTCATCTTCACATCTTCATCATCATCCTCAGGCATCCATTTCATCATCCATGTCCTTTTTTTTAGGGATTTCTCGTTGACCAGTATTGTCTAGTGAGGGTTTTGTTTTTGCCTTGATATGGTGACATGAGGGTTGGTTTCAGTAACTGGAAGGGGAAGGGAAACTATGTTTGCATCCGTATAATTTATTCAGATTCCATTACTAATCTAAATAATCAATTTAAGTGTAATTTAATTAATTTTGAGTTTATCCATAAAATTATCTATATTATCAAAGAAAATGAGGTTTTTGATGTCTTATGTACATAAAATATATGTAGTTATCTATATAAATAAGACATGGAATTCACTATTAGGATAATAGTATGCAAGTTACAACAAAAGGGTATGTGTAAGTTATTTATGGTGGTTTCATAAAGATATATGTCTACTATTTCTTGGTAAATAATAATTAATCTCAATAAAAGAAAAACTATATTTTAAATCCCATGAATGATTTATGTAAATATCATAACGTGGACGTGGCGTTTGTTAATATTATATAAATTTCGCTATCTAGGATCATGTTTGCTTGACAAGTTTATTATCGACCATGTTGCTTAAGTGGAGAGCTCTAGGATTTAGGTAAAGAAGGGACCAGAATAACACTACAAAAGAAGAAAAGTAATTTTGGTGGGTCACGTTAATCAATACCACCATGGTCTAATTAATTTATGCTTTACTTTATCTTCTTAATCATCATTTGTTGGATTTCGCATCCACTCATCTAATTCTCTTTTCGGATACTTAAATATGCTTGGGATGAAAGGCATTCACATCGGTTTAGGGTTATTTGTATTTTTAAAACTATGAGAATACGAAACCATATTTAAAAGATCTATTGATATCTGATTATTAGTTTAAATATAACATCGTATTGTAGATTTTAAGATACTATCTTGCAAATCTTAGAAACTCTCACCACTATAGTTTTTCATGTAGCTTGCTATCTAAGACATTTTAACGTCGACTACCACTTATATATTAGGTAAAGACACATTTCACATATTAGTTTTTCGAAAGTTGATACCTTAAATCGTTAGGTGTAAGCTTTTGCAGATCAAGTTACGAAAATAAGAAACTTGAGACACGTATATGCCATCCATCCCAACATGTTTACTATTCATTGAGATGAGGGTTCTCTATTTAACATATTCTCAAAATCAGGATTTCAACCTAACTCGAATATATCGCTATATTCAGCCTTTCATTTCATATTCTATTTAAATTATTTCCACATATATTCTTCCTTTTTGACCAATTTTCCAACCATATATTCTTCTTAGATTTAAGCACCATCAATTACATCTTTTTTGTCTATAAACAATCGACAACAAAGCAATCGTCTCTCTTTTACTATTCAGCAATAACTTTTTTCCCCTTCTAGCAGGACTATAATTTAAAATATATGTACTGTTTGAATACCTCTTTCAATTCCTTTTCCTATTCAAATTGCAATTTAGGCCATTGGTTGGCATAAACCTTTATGAGTTTTTTCGTCGGGGGGGTTTTAGCATATGTGAATGTGTACGTCAAGTTCTAAGCTTTTTTAGAGCTATGAAATATAAGGACTTCAAATTAGTTAATTTTTCCATTTGAAATGCTCATATGACAAAGCTTTTTAGGATAAATCGTAAATATATCTTTATATTTGCATTATCTACGAGTAGTTTTATTATCTTTAAAATTGAACATTGAAATTATAAATATTCAAAATGATTTTTTTATATGCATCTAAATGACTATTTTATCCTTAATTAAAATAAAAGAATCATTTAAATTAAAAAAATTGCATAAATATAGAAAAAGGAAAGAGATAATTCTCATATCTATTTTTTTAATATTTTACCGTAATTTATTATATTTTTTAATTTTTTTTGTTGTGGCTATCAATGACAAAATGATCAATGGAAGTGTGAAAGCATGATATTTAAGACTAAAGGTCTCAATGCTCAGTTTTAGAAATTGGAACTAAGCTTAGACAAAAAAATTTAATCTCAATTTATTCAATTTATTATTGACTTTTCACCAATTTATTAGTGCATTCTAAAGGTCTCAATGCTCAATTTTAGAAATTGGAACTAAGCTTAGACAAAAAAAATTAATCTCAATTTATTATGGAATTTTTGCCAATTTATTAACGCATTCGAACAATCTGTTAGAAAGATTTCTTTCCCTTTCCTTTAGCTTCTTCTTTAATCTAAACAAGAGCTAAGTAAAAAAATTAGGTTCAAACCATTATTCTAAGATTCAAAAAATTATAAGCAGAACTAAATCATTTTCTTTTAGGTTAGAAAAAAAAATGTGAATCGAATTGAACTATTTTGAATTAAACAAAATCATGAACAGTGAAAAAAAATGATGATAAAAGTCAAGAATATATATAACTAAAAAAAAGGATTTTATATCATTTTAATTTTCATTGAGTAATTTACTACTTTTTATATTTCCTATTTTTGCTTATTAACTAATATAAAAACTGAAATTACCTAAAGAAAAATAATAAAATTTCTTTGAATATATTAATGGGTTGAAGATGGTGAGTGATGATGGAGAAATGATAATTAATTACATCTTTTTTATATTCAATATAATTTTTTATGACTTATTGATTAGTATATAAAATAAAATAATAATATGTGTAATAATGGTTTGATCTGTGTACCGAACTAAATCAAACTACTTTTGTTAGGCTCGAAAAGCTACAAACTAAGCTATATAATTAGGTTTGATTTAGGAGGAAAAAAAAACTAAAGTGTAATATATAGTTTGGTTTGATTTTGAAGGCGGGATGTCTAGACCAAAGAACCAAACCTTAACTATCCCTAGCAAGCAGACCTAATGATTAGCTGCGAAATCAAAAGTCTTAACAATTTAGATGAAAAAAAAGAAGGGAAAAAACAAACTCTTATAGAGATTTGAATGTCCATCAAAGGTAAGCATGGATTCAAATTCCATATGATACAGAAAAAGAAAAATTAATAAAAAATTTGTTTTAGACCAAATATATATATATATATATATATATATTAAAAACATTTCTAAGTATATATCTAAAACCTGAGCACACATTTGAAATGGTTTTTGAACTATAATGGCAAAGATAAAGGTACCGTTTGGTTACTGGTACTGGACAGAACAAGGAATACTGAACTGGACTAAAAATGAAGGACTGGACAAAAAAAATTTTTGTACCACGTTTGGTTTGTTCAGTACTGGACAAGGATTTTTGTGCTGTCCAGTGTTTGGATTGCAAAGTACTGGACTGAACATTGGTAATTTGACTGTTTTGCCCTGGAGAAAGCTTTTGTGCTGTATAATGTTTGAAATTGCAAAGTACTGGACTGGACTAGACAGAGTAAAATTGATAATTTTGCCAATTTTGCTTATATCATAGTTATTTTTATATATTTCATATTATTATAAAAAATATAATTTGAAGGTTTAATATATAATATTAAATATTATAGGAAATATGTTATATTTAATGAAATAATACATTATTTATGATTTTGAATATGTCACTGAAAACATTTCAAATACTTTTACACTGAACCATTCACATATCCATCGACCACTTTAAACAAGTCATTGAAAGATCTGAAAATTAGAAAATCCATACACAAATTAGATCGATTAGATTAAAATATCAATCACTTTTATATTTCATAAGGACAATGCATAAATGACATAGATAACATAATAATCATACGTTTCAATAGTCAAAGTAGTTTATATGATTATGACCTGCCAACTACATCTGATAGAAAACCTGCTAACTCTGTTGTAGGAGATACATGAGGTTACAACTTCTACAAAATCCAAAAACTGGTTTAACCATAGAAGGTACTAAACCAGGGTAGAGATGTTTGATAATACAAAGCCAATAAAAGAAGTCTTAATTACATAAATACTACAAACATGTTTTATATCAACCAATAATTCGCCTAACAAATGCTAGGCGTTGTTCTCCTTCGAGCCTCAAAAAAAACTTCTCATACTGTGGATTTGTCGCCATTTGCATAAGCACATCCAACTCTTCATTTTCCGACAATCCTAACATTTTCAACTCTGCAACAATATCATCCCTAGGAGGATTAGCAATTTTTCCTGCAAGTAAAGCAAAATCACTCCTAACATCTCTAATGCTCTGTTGAAACGTAGATATAAATTCTGCAGCATATTCTGCCATCGGACGCTTGCGAGTCGGTCGCACAGATGGATCACGTGAGGTATAGCTAGAGGCTTCAGTAGACTGTGGCACTTGTTCTGACTCCATTTCTTCATCAAAAGTATCCTCACCCTCAGTTTGCATTTCCTGTATGACATCTGCAGGTGTTTCAGCTCTTTTGCCAGTTGCTCTATCTTTTCCAAAAATTCCTTGAAGTTTTTCAAACTCTTTAAATTCTTTGTTGGCATGATTAGCAACCTTTGGATGTTTCTACAAAACAATAGAAATAGTTATTATAACAACAAAGAATTAACGTATAAAAAATGACCTTATTTCAAATAAACATAATGTTGATTTTACCTCTATGTATTCAGCAAGAACTGCATCATTATCAACAATAACACATTTTTTGGCATCATCCCACCCAAATCCACTAGTATTTATCATGTCAATAACCTCTGCCAATTTCATTGACCATCTCTTCATTTTGTTAACAATTTGCCTGACATTGAGATTGATTTCTGGAATGTGGGTTTTCATTCTTTTTAAAGCTTCTTCATGCACCCCATTCTTAAAGCTGCCATTTTCTCCTTTGTATCCTTCAATGACTAACTCCTCCAGCACCATCAATAACGTATCTTCCTCAACTTGGCTCCAAGAACGTCTAGTTTTTTTATCTCTACTATCCATAACTGTAAACGAATCCATAGTGTAAGGCAAAAACCAAACAAATAAAATGTAATTCATGCATAGAAACAATAGATAGAATATTTCAAGTTACATTACAACATAAAATTGAAAATTGGACAACCAAATGATTTCAATAATATAAAAATAACGAAAAATCAGTACTGACACTGATCCAAGATACATAATCAAAGAAAGTACAACAATCAGTGACATTCTAGTTCCTATGGCGGGCTGTCCATTCATCGTACATCTCTTGTGCTAAGGTATTCCTCATCTCAGTCCATGCCTCAGTAGGTTCTACTGTTTCAATTGCATCAATTCCATTTTCTCCAATTGGAACTTCATCTCCTTCAATTACTGCGTGCTCGAATGGGTCTAGTGGCATGTACATTCGAATGAAGTTGTGTAATAGACAACAAGCTAGAATCATTCGACATTGTATTTTGATGGGATAAAATGATGGACTCCTTAGAATACCCCATCGTTTTTTCAAAATTCCAAAACATCTCTCAACAACATTTCTTGCCCTTGCATGTCTATAGTTAAATAATTCCTCACGATTTTGAGGCCTACGTTAACTTGTAGCCCACTCTTGAATGTGATAACGCCTCCCTCTAAAAGGGGAAAGGAATCCTGGTGCATTGGAATATCCACCATCAACTAGATAATATGAACCTACAACGAAATGTAACCACATAAATTTACATGAAAAATTTCAACCGGATAGATAAAATGAAAACATTTTTCTTTTTTAAAATGCTTACCAGGTGCAACTCTCAATCCATTAGATCGAATGACTGCATCACGTAATACTCTAGAATCTGATGCAGACCCTTCCCAGCCAGCCAATATATAGATAAATTTCATGTCACGATCACATACACCCATGACATTCGTTGCAAGATGCCCTTTCCTTGTTCGATACCTAGGTCTATCTGCAACTGGTGTCGTAACTGCAATGTATGTACCATCTAATGCTCCAAGGCAACCCTAATATGTCCCCAAAGAAACAGAAATAAATTTGTATTATAATATAAGTAATCATGACCATCATTGATTAACTGAAGGTACCGAAAAGATTAATTGTATTACCTTAAACCATTTCCACCGTTCGTCAATGCAATCTTCTGGTACTGGGTTAGGTTTTGCAAGTAAGATATCTTGTAACCTTAACACAGCAGCTAACACTTGATGGCAATTTCTACTAACAGTCTCACCTGATCTACGAAATCTGACTTGAATACTCCTATTTTTTGTATGATGTGCAAGGATGTTTACAAAAATCGCAACTTGTTCTTCAACCGTTGCTCTTCCATTACAACGCATTCCCCCTCGTACCCTAATGAGTTCACAAAGATGTGCAAAACTATTCCTACACATCCTTAACTCCCATAAACAATTTGTATCACTCCCATTAATGAGTGAATCAATCACCTCTCGACGTGTTTCATATCTAGCTATTGCTCGCTCATTCAATATACCCCTCTCTACTCTCCTATTCAAAACAAAGTTTATATAATAGAAACTAGCTGCCGCCATTGTAAGCATATTGATATAGACTCTCCATCGAAGAAGACAAATCAGAAATCCATGCTGATCCATGATCTATAGGAAATATCAAAGGAAAGACCCATAAGTGTAATGTTGGGAATCGAAAGATCATTTTCATGATACAAAACATAATGGACAACATCATATGCTACATAATATCAATAAAGTCAAGATGGTCAAGTGGTCCATTGAGTGTATATATGTTAATTGGGATGAGTTAATGCTCTTAAAGTAGGCATTGTATCTTCTAAGCGCATCTTCTCAGGTCTACCCAAATGTCGTAGAGAAGGGTAAGAAAGACGATGTTGGAAGTTTCAGTTCCAGGAAGATCCTAGGGAGCAAGGGACAAAATGGCTTGGTTGTAGACAGCAATATGAGGTTGTCCCTTCCTCCTCTAGATAGTGATATTAAGGGGTTTGTTCTTCCTCTATAACAATATCTTTTCCTAGGTTGCTTGAAGATTTAGTTGTCCTACCATTTTGATGTCCACGATGGCATATCTCATGTTACAAGTATGTAAACTCTTACTAGTAATGAGGACAGTAGTTATATGGATGAAAGCGCGTTCCTTTTCTATTAAGTGCACAAAATTATAGCATAGTCAGAATTTACAAGGGAGAAATTGTCTAGTCTTCTGCTATGGGGCGACTAGAGCTGGCAAGACATACACAATGCTGGGTACCATGGAGAATCTAAGAGCAATGGTCTTCGCAATTAAGGACTTGTTTAACAAGATCAGGCAAACAAGCTGTGATGGAAATCATGCAATCCATCTCTCCTATCTTGGGGTCTACAATGAAACTGCTAGGGATTTGCTTTCTCCCGAAAGACCTCTTGTCCTCAGAGAAGACAGATAGGATTGATTGTTACACACTGATTGGGATGTGAAAAAACCATTTAAGATGATTGTCAAACAGCCCAGCAAACCCAAACCAACATGGTTATTGATAATGTGGAAGCTCTATCAGGATCATCTGGAAGGCCCTCACTTGATATATCATGGAGACAATTCATTCCTTCCACTATAAGAATTGCACCATTTCCAACTCGTGAATATACTGATAATGAGTTCCAATCCATCGTCAAAAACGTTATGGGAGTATTGTATCTATTGGGATTTCTCTACGTCCAACAAACACACCATCACAACCAAGCTGCATCATAAGTGCAGAATCTACGGGTGTCACGATATGTCCAGCAGCAAAATGCACGACGGAACGCCTAATTACACTTCATTATTCTACAATACCATTACGAACAGGATGATGAGTATACAAACATGGCAACCCCATCCGCAATCGAAAGTACCTCGCTTTCGTCGACATAGTCAACCCCAACTGCTTCAACCATCTGTGCTTCCACAAAATGACCGACCCGAGACCGTACAACAATGGGGATCAAAATCTCCCTTTTGATGTCCTTAACGAGAGAAGGATCGGCAACCTAATTAGCGACTTGACAGCTGCTAACGACATGATCATCCGGCTGCGAGGAACATTAACCTAAACCCTAACCCTAAAACCTAAATCAAAATCCATTAACCTAAACCCTATCCCTTAAGCAAGACAAGGAAGGAAGGATTTGAGAAGAGATGGAAGCAAACAAACCTGATCGTCGAAGGACCGGCGCTGATGAGATGTCGTTGTTCCTCCTCCGAAGCTGTTGCACGATGGGAGAAAAAATTGCAGAACTGTGAAGGAAGAAAGTGACGGAATTCGAAAATTTTGCAGATGGAATACGGAAGGGAAAGTAAAACGAGATAAGTGAGGGGCAAGTTCGGAATTTCGCAAATATTAGGTTGTCCAGTCCAGTGACGAATTTTTTGTCCCGAATTCTACACGGTACTAATATATCTGATTTAGTCCAGTACCATATTCCCGTTTAGTCCAGTACTTGCTTCAAGGATGGCAACCAAACGGAGGACAAAAATTTTTGTCCAGTCCAGTGCCAGATTCCAATGCCAACCAAACACTACCAAAGACTTAGGTCCTTAGGATTTCCTGTACTATTTCCACTAAAACACATACCTTATCAATCTTGCGAATTACATTAGAAACTCCAATGCCATATTTGATCGGTGGAACAAAATAAGGTAAGACATATTATAATGGCTAAGGAATAGATTTGAAAATAATAATAATTATTTTGTTTAGCTATACTTAAAATGATATGTATAATATATTAAAAACATATCTAAAAATATTAATAACCCTTATCCTAAATCATAACTTGACTTTGAAGTAGAGTTTTATGAATAAAATAAGAAAAATATAATATAAAACAATCGAGAAATAATTATTATTTTTGTTACGATCAATTGAAATTTCTTAGTGACACTAAAAATTTTATAAATATTTGTATTTTATTTAGTAAACTCAACGTATTTTTAAAATTTTCTTTAAAAGTATGCCAAATTTTTTAACTATCTGAGCAAAACCCTGTGGATAAATTTCTATTCAATATTATGAAGTGATCGACAAAAACTAAAGCGACCTTTTCACCTGAAAACATAATATTTGTGTTTGTCTACAAGTAATAGGTAAGCACAGTACCACATTCGAAATCCCGATTTCTGTACGAGGAGGGCTGGATCATTTATTTCTATCGCCGCCTCACCAACTTCCACCGAATCTTAGATCTTAATGATGAGAATAAAGGCTCATTAAAGGTTCAATTTAATTGTAGGATAAATAATAAAATATCCTCTTCAATTATATTAGTCATATGCCTTTTTTTTTTTCAACTATATTAGTCATATAATTATTTATAACTATTAAAAGGATAAATTGCAAATATATCTCTAATTTCTTTATAGCTTAGCTTCTATTTTTGAAATTAAACATTTAAATCTTTAAATTGAAAAAACAATTACATTTAAACTCTTATATATCATTTTCTCCTTAATTTTATATATTTTTTTGTTTTAGAATTTTTATTATTTTATCCAAGGACAATATATTGAAAAGGCTCTAAAAGCATATTTTTCAAAGATATTAAGATTTGAATGATTTATCTCAATATCATAGTATAAGAGGTTTTCTCTCTTAGAGTACCCATGAAGTGCTTTGCTATTCCTTATATTTTATCTTTTTATTGATTTTGGATGGTAAGCCAACATTTTCTCTTGTCTTCTTAAATTTGTATCAAGTTTATCCTTCTCAGTAACAAAGTAATCCCGACATTATTATAATCTCTCATATAATTAAGAAGACCAAGTAATCTTATTGGTTTCAACCAATAATGATTTCATTAAGAAAGTAGTATCAACTCTTAACTAATCTACTTATGTGACACCAACCTTGCCCTTAGAGTACACCCACTCCTAAAACAAACTCCCATATTGACGTCACTTGATATATTATAATTTCAAGTTGATCTCTCATAATTAACTCCAAGTACTCGAACCATAAAACTAATTTAGGAGTGCTTTGCAATTTATCCTACTAAAATGGTGCTGTTATTAGAATTCAACCGTTTAAATTCATGCTTAATATGTTAACTTACATTCCAATTTATAACTTCTTTTAACATCTGAACGAAGCATAGAAAGTGCAAAGAAGAGATGTTTTAATGAGAACAACATGGGAATAGAGTTGTTAACTACATGAATTTTTGCATTTGGCAACGTTTATATATTTTACAAACGTCGCCAATTCTAATGTATTTTAGTTACGTTTGTTAAACGTCACACACAATATATTATTAGCAACGTTTATAACTAAAGTTTAAGGTATAAACTCTAATTCACTAATAAATTATTTATTGTAAGATGATTTTTTTGTAACTTTTTATTCATTAAATAAAAACATTAAAACACATTTTAGTTTTTTCTTTTTAATAATTTTTTTTAGATTTTAGCACATTTTAAATGATTTAAAAAAAAAACACTAGTGTTTTTGAAAAAGAAAAAGAAAAAGAAACCCTAACATTTTAAAATCACCCCACATCACTCATTACAGGCCTTATCTCAAAGACTTGTAGCCTGTGGGTATATCGTCTCTCTCTCTCTCTCTCTCATACATTGTAGTTGCAGATGACATCGTCTCTCTCTCTCATACGTTGTAAATTTTCTCTACCCACCACTAAGTATGTCTTCTCTTTCTAACTCTCTCTATTTTACTATGCCTTTATGGGTTTTTTGGATTCTTGGTATGTTTATTTCTTATAGGTTTTCATCAAAATTGTTTTTTTTTTTTTATCATTATTATAAATAAATATGTTTTGCTTTAATTTGAGTAATGACATGGTACCATCAATTCTTCCTTCTTCAAGAACTTCAATTACAAAGTTGCAATGGTAGGGTTTTCATTTATCAAGCAATTACGAGTTCCCATCTTTGATTTAAGTTGATGGTTGTTAGGATCGTTAAGCATGCCATGGATTCACTTGATCAAAATCCGATTCAAGTCATTGTTGATGCTGTTATCAATAGTGGGCCTTGTGAAGTTACAACCTGTATTGGCTCCGCTGGTGTTATTAGGCATCAAGCCAATACGGGTTGTAACTTCCTTCTACTATTTAGATAGTAGAAGGAATCAAGTCCTTATACAAAATCTATATATGCATTGATGAATGCTACTAGCTTTTTGAATGGGTTATGGTATTAGCTTATATATGTATTTGCATTAGGCTCTATAGGAACTCTTGGAAAAAGCATGGTCTCCCATTTGTTAGAACTGGATCAAGTGAGTGTCACCAAGCTTTTGACAAGGTATAGGCAATTGCTTTTCTTTTTTTTTTTTTCTTTTCATTAATGTCAATATATGTGCCTGAGTGTTTTTTGCTTACAAGTTTTGGTACCATTTGCTTTTACCCCTAGAGTTAAATTTTAGTGTATCTTCTTTTGCTTTCAAGTGTGGGATATTTTTACTTCATATATTCATGTAAGTAAAGCCAGCTAGAGTAGGATCAAGTATTGGAGTTACAATTGCATGTGACATTGTTGACTCCCTTGAAAAAGCCATTGATCTTATTTCAGTAGTACTTAAGTTTAGTTTGAAATGTTGAGGGCATGCTATAGTTTAAACTAGGATAGAATTTTATATATCTAACTAAATGCTTGTCAAATACTTTGTGTTAGCAATTTTGATTGTGATTTCAATGCATATGGCATTGAACTTGGGAAGTTTACTTGTGATCAATTTGGAGATGATGAACACCCCTAAGAAGTTTTCAATAGCATAACAATCAAAATTGTTATCATCCCATGGATGGCTTCAGTTGTAGTTTTTGGCATTAACTTATAAGAGGACAATCATCTTCGAGTTCTAGTAAGGGAAGGAGCTATGATGGCAACATTAACTATGGCTTCAACTTGGTAAAAGAAAAAGCTAATCATCCCATGGAGGACTATGATGTTGCTAAATTTGTAAAGAAACAGGAACATGAATTAGGTTTATTTGCTATCTACAATGGTCATCTAGGGGATAGTGTACCTTCCTACCTACAAAAGCATTTGTTACAAATATCTTAAAGGTGGTGCGAATTTGTGTTGTAATGTCATTGGGGAAGCTTCTTGACTTTTTTGCATTATTGGACACTTCTTTGTTATTGATCATGCAGGAAGAATTTTGGGTTAACCCTGATGCATCTATTTCAAAGGCATATGAGATGACAGACTAGGAAATTCTGTCAAATAGTATTGATTTGGGCCGTAGGGGATCTACTGCTATAGCTTGCAATTCTGATCAATGGTATGAGGCTCTAGGTTGCTAATGTAAGAGATTCATGGGCAGTTCTTCAAGAGGTGGTCATGCTATACAGATGAGTATAGATCATGAAGCTAACACAAAGCGAGGCAGAATTAAGCACAAGGGTGGCTTTGTCTCAAACATGTTAAGTTCTTCTACACAACTGTTGCCCATCTTGTCTCTACGTTTTCTTTGGATTATTTAATTTTAATTGCAAGATACCTTGGAAAATTCAGAATCTATTTCTATTGCATATTTTAACTTTTTGGATTGACTTACATTTGGAGCTAATTGATTTACTTTGGTTGGTGGGGGTTGGTGCGTGATAGGTGGGGGGGAGGGGAAGAAGATGAAATTGTTGTTGCTTCATATTCCTTGATCTTGTTATGCAATGAAAACTTCTTAAGGGTAAGTGTTGCTTGCAGCTATTTGGAGATGATGAACATCCAGTACAATCCTATTTCATGACCTCTCTTCTTTCATGCAAAAAGAAAATTTACATAGACTAAAGGCTTTGTTGGCTTATGTCAGGAATTCATAAGTTTTATGTTTTAAGTGTTGTCTAGTAGCATTAATTCATGTTTAGCAACTTTGTTAAATGTTGTCTAAGATTGAATTTGTTGTATGCATGCATACATTTTTATAGAGTTTTGTTGATTTTAATTTTCTTTTACTAATCATTTATACTAAATAAAGTTCATCAAATGAAGTGCAATTGGCTTGTACTATAGATCAATAAATGAAATCATTTTAGGCTGTGAATGTTTGAGTACACCATGGGGTAGGATCTCATGCAGTTACTGGTTTTTGGTTCTTAAATTCTTAGAGAAATGCATTATGTTTGAATGGTGTATGTGCATTTTGGCATTCGCCTGAGATTGTAAGAGTTACTTTTGCTTAGATGGTGGTTTTTTAATATTGTAGGCTTCTTGCAGACTGCTGCATTTATAGAGGTCCTTCATGGACCTTAGGTGGGGCATTCATTTAAAGTTTGAGCTCATATGTTATTTAGAGAAATTGTTTGAACATAAAATGTTCCAGTTTCTATTTCTTTATGTTAAAACTTGAAGGAATTGTTCCAAGTGGTGTGCTATTACCTTTGATGTAATGGGGCGAAAGAACACACTTCCTTTTGGCAATTGCTACTCGAATCAATGAGGCCACATGCATTTCATTCCCTTTTTGTTTGAAATTACAACAATTGACAATGAACCATGCCATTAAAATTCGAGCACGTATGTGTTTCTATAGAGCATAAGTTATAAGCTAATTTAAGAATAATTTATGCACAACTTATTTCTATGTTACTAAAATTCTTTGTTTATCATTCTCTTTACCTGTGTAGGTCCAAGAAATGCCCTTAGTATTTCTAACCTTTATAGCTTGGTGCTTAAGTGATGTAAGTGTAGAACTGTTGTCATATGAAAACCTTAGTAAATTTCTGCATATAATGTAACTTAGTTGATGCTTAGTAGATCATTTATTAGTGATATTCAAAGACAAATGGTCCGTTTTTCCAACCTATACTTTAAGTAGAAGAAACATCAACATGCTCAAATAATTTTGAAGATAAATTTCAAAAAAAATGAAGTAGTTTAACTATTATTCTCCTGTTAATATGTTATGTATTGGACATGATTATATGTTGGCTTCCTACTAGACTTCTTGGGAACCCTTTTTCTACTGGTGGTTGAGATAACCTTGGCATGGAGTGGGTCAAGGGTCGTGGTGCCTCATTGTGGGAGGTCTGATTATTAGGTTATCGAGGTATGGATTTCTAAATTAGGGTGCACTACCATCTTGAGGTGTTCCATGTTTGTTGTTGTCTATTATAAGATGCATCTTATATTCTTACCCAAAAAGAAAATGCATCTTATGTCGGTGCATCTATTGTTGTCAACTTTGAGATTCATATGGCTGGAGGATGATTTTTTTTTAATGAATTTATTTTCTTAAGGCATTGTGTATGTTTGGGTATATATGTGTGTAAATATGAAATGTAAATTGAACTAAAATGTTGAGCCGATGCTAAGTTAACTAATGTATTTTCAATTAGGGAGCTACATGTTGAACTGTCATTAGTACAATGAGTTAAAAATAATGGTTCATGTCTGCTTTCTTTTTTTGAATTGTTCTTTGCCTCTCAATCTTAGTTTTCACTACTTGTAAATAAGTGAACCCATCGTTTTTCATTTTTCATTTACCAAATACACAAACCCTTTTGAAGAGAGTTTAATTTCTTCTGCGGGGATTTTACTATGATGCATTTTACTGTGATTTGGGCCTTAATGAAGATCACTTCAAGAAAATTGAACAAGGTGGTAGCAAAGTTGTTGTGGTATCAATTGAACTTCTGTTCATAGTAGCCATTTCAAGTCTTCAAATGAATAGAAAAAGAAGTTTTGAGCTACTTAGTGGCATTGTTTTTTTCTTGGAATCAAATAGATAGAGAAGCTCATCTTGTTTGTGATAATATAACTGGGGCTTTGGGATGTTTATCATCAAATTGATATCTTATATCCATTAAATTCGATTGTATATCCTTAATTTTATTGATAATTTAAACATCTTACTTCTTCTACTAAGTACTTAATTTGCCCATTTTTATGGAAGACTAATCTAGACAAAAGGTGCTTGACCACCACCATAATTGTAACTTCCTAAACTGATGATTTTTTATGTCCATTTTAAATTCTGTTATTAACCCACACTTGGATACATCTTTTTTTGGTCCACTACATTTTTAAATTGTGATTTAACTACATTTAAAAGTCGCTATCATAACTATTAGTTATGTCAAAATGTTGTTAATGGTAATTTTTTACTATGTTTAAATGTCACCAATATTACTCATTTACCACGCTTTTTGTGTCCATAAATTTTTTTATTATGCTACTACTATACTTAAACATTGCCTATCATAATTATTAGCAACATTACATTGTTAATGTTAGTCTTTTACTATGTTTAAATGTTACCTGTAGGACTGATTTACTACACTTTTATTTTTGCATTTAATTTTTCAATTGTCATTTTACTACATTTAAATGTCGCGCATTACTTAATTTTAGCAACGATTAAATGTCGCCAAATATAACACATTTAGCTACGTTTTCACCTTTAGCAACATTTGTGAAATAAACGTTGCAGATATTTTTTGCGACGGACCTTTGGCTACATTTATTAGCAACGTTTATTAAACGTGGCTAAATCTTTTTTACAACGTTTATTTCATGTTTAGCAACATTTATTAAATGTTGTATAAGATTGAAATTCATGTAATTATAGAAGTACAAAAATAGAGTTCCAAAATTATCTACTAAGACAATCACTTAAACCATTACATTGCTCTTTAATCATTTTCGAAAGACGTCAGTTGGCAAGTAGGCTCGGCAAAACTGGCATATCAAGTCACAAACTGATGAAGAGAGCACCCTTTTATTGTTTTAATAAGACTTTTTATAAACCATGTGGCAATTAATAGGGCTTCATATTAATAGTCATCCTTCCATTGCCGTTTTTCTTGAAAAGCATAGTGTACAAATAAAATAAGTATGTATTATTGAATAGTAATATTAACTTACAAAATATGATATTATATATATATATATGAGATAAAGCAACCTTAATATTACAAGGAAAAGACAACAGCAACAACAATAATAATAGGCCCCTTAATCTCAAGGTGCAAGAGTCAACATGAGATTGAAGTAATGATTAGGGAAGGCTGGTACAAAAAGATTCTTAATGAGGATGTTCATTCACTGATGACGTGTAAGAATACAATGAACTTAAACCTAATTAGTAGCTATCATTCTTGAACAAAGTGATAGTTGATGTCCACATGCTTGGTGCGATCATGTTGAGCATGATTGGTGGACAAATAGATTGCTTTAAGATTGTCATAGCATAAGATAAAGTACATATTTGTTGCACAAAACTATCATTATGCTGACGCCTCTAATAGCCCTTCAACACATGCCTTAGACATTAAATGAGCTCAAATTTATGCATACATGACAATTTAAACTAAAGCTTCTCAAGTAAACCAAAGGATCTTAGATCCAACAACCCATAATGAGAAGATATCATCTCACTTGATCAACTACACCTCACTTGTGCTCGGTTTGAGGGATAAAGTCAAAACATAGTTCAGTAAATTCTATTGCTTGGCATTGCACCCTTTGGTACACTAGTATGATTCTTGGCAAAGGTCTACTTAGCCTCTCTCACCTCGATGTGACCCACTTTCTCATCTAAAAGCATAGGGATGTTCTAGCTTGAGTAGTTAGCTTACTTGTAACTCTACTTTAGTCACTCCACCTAAGGATAAAACTAAACTTTGCAACATGAGAGCTTTGAATGGAAGGTCAACCTCTAGTCCAATAAGAGCCCTTATCCACAACTTGTTGTTGTCTAACCTAAGGCCTAAGAAGCTTTGCTAAAGCTTATTCTCCTTGTCGACTAGTCACTAATCAATTTGGGGGGGGGGGGGGGGGGGGGGGGTGACATAAGTGTTGATAGGCTATATTGGACATAGGTCTCCTTGCCAAGGTTAACTTGATTAGTGTTTCCCAAATTTGAAGTCAAAGAGGAGAGATCTTGAGAAATTTATTACATTTCTTATCTAGCTCAACTATTCTCTTATAATTACAATAATAGGCCTTTTGATAAAGGGAGAAATACTCTACTCTTTTACTAATACTCTCTCCTTCTTGTCTTCTTGATCCACCATCTAATATTGATTTAGGCATTGGAGAAGTCATGCTAAAATCAACTCCAACACCTACCCTACCCCTACCTACCCACCCCAATAGTTCACTAATTTTACCTAGTGTAAGTCTCACACAACCAAGCAAAGATCAAGTAACAACACATAGTATAAAAATGCAAATGTAGAGGCTTTAAGCAACTCATTTGAAACTTTGAATTTTAGTAAAAACATAGAGGATTTAAATAAATTTGGCATGAATTTGCTTATCCAAAAAACATGTAGCTTAGTTGTATGCATTTATGATTGAATGCTATTATGTTTGTATGTCTATTAGAATGTGAAAAATAGGAGATAATTGCATTTACACGTCAAGTTATTTAGATGTCGTAAACTTCCAAAACATTCATTTACCTTCTTAAGAACTTTAAAGATATATAATTACATCTCCATTGCTAAAGGGTCTATAAATGACATTTTTGGGAGCTTTAGCAACAGTTCTATAAGTAATTGCATACTTTCAAATATTATAGAAAATAAAAATACATTTTTTAAAAGTTTTATTAGTATATTATACCTAACTAATGGTTTTGAAGATATATTTAAGGATAGTCTGAAGTAAGCCTATGAGATGCTTACCACCATTGTCCAATGGTAGAAAATCTTACACCCTAGTGCCATGAAATGGGTGGGGCAAAATTCTATTACATTACCCTTCCCGCAAAAAAATAAATGCTTGCCTCTTAAAGCTTTTTTATACGACAAGAAAAAAGTTTTGCATGTAAGGTTAACACAAAATTTATTTTAAAATGTAAAAAGACAAAAAAAATAAATCATTCGACAATAATAATAAGACATGTGTTCATTCAAAGTTATTCAAAACTCAAGAATATCAAATACATTTTTATAAAAGTCGGAGCTTGACTTTGGTAACTAGTAATTTCTTAAGAAAGAGTTTGTATCAATCATAAATGCAACAATTTTAAAGTTATTACTATATCTGTTGATTGAAAAAAATTAACCTAAAGATCAATGTGAAGACTAGAAAAGAAAATAAATAAATAAGAAAAAAGAAAAAAAAAACAAAATTTCATCAAGATATTATTTTCTAGGCTAGATATCTATTGTGGTCCTTGAAAAAAAAAATAATAATGATGATTTATTGTTATTTGTGGAACCCTACGGAGCAAAGATTTATACCATGATTTGTCCAGTCTGCCAAATGAAGCAGGTTTTAACAACAAAATCCATTATACATTAAATGGTACCTGAAAGGTAATCCTCGGTTTCATCCCGTTTTGCTCAACTGACCAAGTATATAAAAAACTTTCAAGTCTTAAATTTTGGTTTTCTATCTAGTGATATGCTATTTAGATGAAAATAAATAAATATATAAATTTGAAAATTTGTAAAATATAATCACTCAAAAGTAATTATATGGTATGATTAGAATATATTATTTCAAATTATAGTATATAAAATTTATTAATAACATAAATAAAACCATCAACAATTTTTTAGATTTTGTTAATAGCTTTTATAAAACTATTAATAAATCTTATATATTATATTATAGTTTGAAATAATATATTATAATTAGACACTCTAGAATTGCCCTATAAACTTTTGTTTCTATGTTTTTCCTTAGGAGCCATATTTATCCATGACATTCAGCACATCAAGTCATAGAAATGGTCACTTACATAAAATATGCTATTATTATAATAGTTAACAGATTTTTTGCAATTACATCCCAAAAATGATCGAAATTGCACAAATACTCAGATTTTTTAAGAATAGAATATTTACATTTATCAAGAAATATTAGCAAAGTAAAATTTTTATCTTCAATATAGCATTAAGTCAATCTTTTATAGAAATATGTAATTATAATTATTTCATAAGCTAGTTCATCATCTGATTAATAGTTTTTGTCGACTAGTTTAGGTTTTTTTTAGTAGAAAAACAAGTCCAATTAGATTATTGAATCGGCCTAGAAGAATAATTATAATTGTATATCAAGTCATTGATAGCCACTTACATAATATATGCTGTTTATCATGATATCTAATGAGGTGACATCCCGAAAATTATCAAAACATACAAATACTCTGAGTTTTTAAGAATAGAATATTTAAGTGTGTCTTGAGAAATATCGATATCGTATGTTTTACATAAATATATAATTATAATTAAGTTTAGACAGGTTGATCATCAGATTAATGGTTTTCCTTAACTAGATTTGATATTCTAGCAGAAAAATAAGATATCGAATTTGTCTAAAGAAATAATTGTAATCGTGTATTGGAGTAAAAATTTTAAGATATCTATATTTTTTTTAGAATTATATAAGACACTGTCATTTGTCCATTTTATTTTAAAACATGGTAGGCCCTTCCATTACTTTTATCAATTTCTATTTGTTCCATAATGATTATGCTAATATTTATATGTATGTATGTATGCTTTATATATATATGATCTAGTGGCTTCTTCATCTCGAAGACTCTTCCCTGTCTTTCATTTGAACTCTGAAAAAGAAATATACCATAACTTCCAGCCAGAACACATGTGGGCATTTTCATGTGAAATGGCATGAGCGTTATAGAACTAGACCTGTTTTGGTTGCATCACATATGGCTAGAGTAAACAAGATAATTGCTGATAAGCTTCTGCCACTGCATTGCATCCGGAGCATGAACCGTGGGGACTCGCCTCCAAGCCCGGGTTTTCCATCAACTTCGAAGGACCCGGAAGGCGGCATGTCGGTTCAAGAAGTGGATCGTGGGGGACCTCAAGTTGAGGCCATGTTTTCAGTCACTGGAATGACTTGCTCAGCTTGTGGAGTATCCGTGGAGAAAGCAGTAAAAAGGCTTCCAGGAGTAAATAATGCTGTGGTTGATGTTTTGAACAACAGGGTTAAGGTTGTCTTTTGTCCAACCATGGTTCAAGTAAGTTCGTTTAATGATCCTAAGGTCTGCCTTCATCAAAATGTGCTTCTTATGGTTCAGATAAAGACAGTGAACCAATTGACTGAATTGAACTTTTTTACCTATAATCTTTTTAATCATTCAAAAGCTCAAGTTAACACGTACAAATATAAGTTAGGGTGTATTGGTTTTGTTTAAAATGTTTTCTGGATTTTTTTCCTTTCTAGCATTTGACATAATCAAAATTTTAGAGCTGCTAAATATTGTTGCGGTAATCTCTGAAGTTGCTAGTGGCTTTTAGGGCCAAGTGATGGTGGAAGCAAAGGTGGTAGCCGATGGCTAGTAATGGTGATTAATCATCATGAGCATACCTATATAGAATAAGGAAAATGGTTTCTGTTTTCACAAATTGGAAATCATATTCCTCCAATAGTAATTTTTGTGGTTGTTAGCATATCTCTGACACTTTTTTGTCTTATACTCTAACACTTTTTTTGTCCAGTACTCTTATACTTTTTTTTATTAGTACTTAAACCAATTTTTCAAACCAAACGAAGGATAAAATTTTTTGTCTCCAATACCACGAAATATGAAAAACCAAATGCTACCTAAAGGTCAATCATCATTATTATCTTCTACCATCACTTACTACTAAAAGTCCCTAATATCTAGATGACTTGATATCACTGCAAAAGTTTTTTTACAATTGTCTAAGTTTTGCTTATGGTAAGGAAAATAGTATTGAAAAATAGTTTCCACAAAACATAAACATCCTTAATACACAAATATGTCAACACAATGAAAGAATGTCGCCCTTGTTCTGCATTCCGATGACAAGGAGCGCTTTGACAATGCAATCTGCAAATATTGTTTCTTTACAGTTGTTAGTGTTTCCAAGCCGGCAAGTGTTTTTTAGCATACCAATTATTTATCAACCAGTGTGATTTGCTAACAATTCTATTTTCAATCCATCTTTTCCTGTTAATCTTAAGTTGCTTCTTGTAATCCCTGCGTCATTTGGAATAATGGACTGATGGATTAAGCATCTATGGTAGGAAGAGACAATACAAGAAAGTATTGAAAGTGTTGGGTTCAAAGCTACCTTAATAAGAGACAAGACAAGCGAGAGGAGAGTTCAAGTATGTCGTGTGCAAATCAATGGGATGTCTTGCACTGCTTGTTCCTCCATGCTTGAATCAACTTTACAGTCGGTTCATGGTGTCCTAAAAGCTCAGGTGGCTTTAGCAACTAAAGAAGCACATATTCAATATGATCCAAAGGCTACAAGCTATAGTTGTTTGTTGAAAGCAATAGAGGATGCTGGATTTGAAGGCATACTTATTACTACATCTGAAGATATAAGCAAGATACAGCTCAAAATTGAGGGAATTCAAACTGATCAATGTATGAGCAAGATCCAAAGTTCTCTCCAATCACTTCCAGGTGTTGAATATATAGAAACAGATCAGAAACAACAAACGATCTCACTTTTGTATAAACCGGACTTAACAGGGCCAAAAAGTTTTATCAAAGTAATTGAATCGCTTGAGACGGGGATTTTTAAGGCCACTATTTGTGCTAAAGAAGGAAGGGAACCTCGTAGACGAGATGAAATCAAGAATTACCACAAATCGTTTCAGTTAAGTTTAGTATTCAGTATTCCAGTCTTTTTAACTTCAATGGTCTTTATGTATATTCCTACCATCAATCGAGGGCTTGAAACTAAGCTTGTCAAGAATTTAAGCATTGGAGCACTTCTAAGATGGGTTTTGGCAAGCCCCGTGCAGTTCATTATAGGATGGCGGTTCTACAAAGGATCCTTCAATGCATTGAGACATGGTTCTGCCAATATGGATGTCTTGATAGCCCTTGGAACAAATGCTGCCTACTTTTACTCTGTTTATACAGTTTTGAGAGCTGCCACTAGTTTGAATTTCAAGGGCACGGACTTCTTTGAGACAAGCTCAATGCTTATTTCGTTTATACTTCTGGGAAAGTATCTAGAGGTGCTGGCTAAAGGGAAGACATCTGCAGCCATTGAAAAGCTTATTGACTTGGCACCAGAGGAAGCAACATTATTGAGTCTGGACGAAGATGGAAATGTGACTAGTGAGCAAGAAATTGATAGTAGGTTGATAGAAAAGGATGATGTGATTAAGATAATACCTGGTGCAAGAGTTTCTTCAGATGGTGTTGTTATATGGGGCCAAAGTCATGTGAATGAGAGCATGATAACTGGAGAATCAAAGCCAGTGGCTAAGACAAAAGGCGATACTGTTATTGGAGGCACAGTGAATGAGAACGGGATTTTGCATGTTCAGGCAACACGGGTTGGACCAGATAGTGCTCTTTCTCAGATCGTTCGATTAGTTGAGACAGCTCAAATGGCTAAGCCTCCTGTACAGAAGTTTGCTGACCGAATAGCAAAATACTTTGTACCTGTGGTAAGACTAAAAACATTATTTTTCTATTCCCTTTATATCCATCAATCTCCGGTGGAGACTTTGTTTTTTTATGTCTAATGGCATTTGTAAGGTTGTGCTTTTGTGAAGGTAGTCGGGCTATCATTCTCAACTTGGCTTGCATGGTTTTTGGCTGGAAAGTTTCATAGCTATCCAGATTCATGGATTCCATTTCCCATGGATTGGTTTGAGCTTGCTCTTCAGTTTGGAATCTCTGTGATGGTCATTGCCTGCCCTTGTGCTCTTGGCCTGGCAACCCCAACTGCAGTTATGGTTGGCACTGGAGTTGGTGCATCTCATGGCATATTGATAAAAGGGGGAGAAGCATTGGAAAGTGCACATAAGGTTAACATTAAATCCTACTTGTAATCGTAGGTTATGTTTCTACTTTTGTCAATCCATAATTGGCATTGATGTTTTCATTAATACCAGGTGAACTGCATAGTGTTTGATAAGACGGGGACATTAACAGTTGGGAGGCCTGAGGTTGTTAATACATTGCTCTTGAAGGACATGTCCAAGCAAGAATTTTATGAGCTCATTGCTGCTGTTGAGGTTATACTGAGAAACTTATTTGCAAACTTTTACCTCCATCCTTGAAGATACCATGAATAGGATGTTACTTCATAATAAGCTTGAATCTACTGATATAATAGTGATTAACAGATAATTTTGCCTCGTATATGTATTTTTCAGGTGAATAGTGAACATCCATTAGCCAAGGCTATTGTTCAACATGCGAAGAAATTAAGGAAAGATGAGAAAAATCATATTTGGCCTGAAGCAAAAGAATTTGTTTCAATAACTGGTCAAGGAGTGAAGGCCATGGTTCACAACAAAGAGATAATGATAGGAAACAAGAGCTTCTTGTTGGACTCGAGTGCCATTGTTCCTAGCAATGCAGAAAATGTCCTATCTGAAATGGAACGAACGGCACATACAGGAGTTTTGGTATCGATAGATCGAGAATTGATAGGAATTCTGGGCATAAACGACCCGCTGAGACCAGAAACTCGTGAAGCAATTTCGATTCTCAAGTCTATGAAAGTGAGCTGCATCATGGTGACAGGTGACAATAAGGGAACTGCCAATTCCATTGCCAAGGAGGCAGGTATAGACACCGTGATTGCTGAAGCAAAACCTGCTCAAAAAGTGGAGAAAGTGAAGGCTTTACAGGTAGTTAACATTTATCCTAGACTGAATCCTATCCATACCACAAATCATTTGGATAGAGAGTTTTAAGATAATAGGTCCTATTAATAGTTAGAAAGTGCTAATTATGGAACCGAAGTTTTAAAAGTATAGCAACTTTTTCAGGGTGCCGGTTATAGTGTGGCGGTGGTAGGAGATGGCATCAATGACTCTCCAGCACTAGCTGCTGCAGATGTAGGAATGGCGATTGGAGCAGGCACCGACATTGCTATTGAGGCAGCTGACATCGTTCTCATTAAGAGCAACTTGGAAGATGTGGTAACTGCTATTGACCTTTCCAGGAAAACATTTTCCAGGATCCGCCAGAACTACTTCTGGGCATTGGCTTATAACCTCATAGGAATTCCAATTGCAGCAGGCGCCCTTTTCCCACTCACCGGCTTTCGGTTGCCACCTTGGATTGCTGGTGCTGCCATGGCAGGATCTTCAGTCAGTGTTGTTTGTTCCTCCCTCTTGTTGAGGAATTATAGGAGGCCAAAGAGGCTGGAGACATTTGAAATGAATAAGATTGTGATCCAGTGACTGTTATCATATTAGTCAAAACAATGTCGCAAGGAATTTAATCCAAGAATAAATAAAAGCTAGCTTAGATGGATGCTAGCTCTGTAATACTAGTAAAATTGTGGTGGCATATAAATCTCGAATGCTTCCTTTTAACACCTCTAACACCTCACCAAACTTAAGTTGGTTTTGTGGATGCCAACTTGTGTTTAGATTGCAAATCCTGAAAACGCCAGGACAGGAGTGATTTGGTAAGGATTTTGATTGTTTGATGAGCAGAATTGATAGGAGCAAGATGAAGAAGGCCTCTAATGACATGATGACGCATAAAGTTACAATCAATCTCAATATGCTTGATACGCTTATAAAAAAATAATCATGAGCTATCTGTATAGTGTGTCTAATTGTCAAGGTTGATTCTAACTAATCTTGGACTGACGAATATATGTCTTCAAATAGCCATCGGGGCCACATTTATTCAGAGATTGCAGCAAATATAACATGATGTTTAAGCCTCAGTGCTAGATTATGCATTGTTTCTAAATTCTAACTACTCTATAAAATCAGAAAAGCCACTTGTCTCTGTCTTTCCCGCACATGACCACCAATGTCTTCAGCACGACTATTGATCCACACGGACCACGCCGCTATTGATTAATCTACTCAAGCTACATCCATCGCCACTTCTTTACTTGCTAAGAACATCTTTCACTTACTTAAATTGCTACATCGTATTTTAAGGCTCCTTTTATTTAGAAAATTTCCCTTTATATCCGAAAGTTCGTACTAAAAAACAAAAAAAAACTCCTTAAAATTTATTTATATTATTTATCAAAACCCATAATATAAAGTTTAACCAAAAGTAATATAAAAAACAGAAGGAAAAAAAGATACCTTTTTGGGTCTCACTTTTTCAAAAAAAAAAACTGATTGGTGGCTACCAATATTGAAGAACTTGAGTCCTTCACACATAAAAATGGGATGAGGATCTCCCATTAATCATACTCTGACAGATCACATTGGTTTATTAGTATTAGGATTCATAAATTGAAAGTATCAAATTAATTTCTATTTTCCCCCATAAAGAAAAGGAAGCATTCAGTGATCTAATATGAATTTTGAAAAATCTGTGTAATTTCATAAATAGAATTTTAAGAAGAAGATATTCTTAAAAAAAAAATGAGAGAAAAAAAATTAAATCTATAATATAATTATTTATTTTACGAGGGGTGCATTATTTCTCATAAAAACGAGGATCAGACTCCCTTTCCTCAGAGTGCCGAAAATAGTAGCACAGTTAGTGAACGGGCACCGGTAACTTCTGCCAGATTCACAGTGGTTAGGGAAATAGCGAAAGGGAAGAAAATTAAAATTTGATCAGTCAACGTTAAAGCTTAGTTAATAGAATTTACTAAGATGAAATAGCGTAGTAGTTTAGGGGTAAGAGGTCATAATGTGGGAAAAGACCTTATAGTCATATGGTCTGAATGTCGGTTAAGGTGAACTAAGTTCGAATTTTTCTCTTTTATTGTAATGATAAGCCAAAGTTGGGCTTTTTCCGTCAGTATACATAAATATAAGTCGAATGCAAATAATGATTAATCCTACATGCATAAAAGGAGGCATGGTTGACTAGTTTAGATTAATTTTCACTGTTTTCTTCTTGTTTGCATTGCTATTATAAAATAAACCGAATCAAACCAAATGGAACAATAATTGAATTCATATTTTTACTTGAAGTTATGAAAATTAAAATTATTGAAGCCAAGCTTGACTCGGAATCTCAACACATTCATCCTTAGGTGTCTAAGTTTATATCTCAATTATATGGAAAAAAGAAATTATATTCTTTCTATCTTACTTCGATTGAAGTTCAAACTTGATAGGAGTTGCTATATATTTAAACTCAATTCAAATTCTATTAGATTTGCTAATTTTGTTGAGTGGTGTTGTGCTGAAAATCTGCATAGGTGGTTGAAGTTATTCAAAAGGAGAAAACAAGGCCAAACGGAGTACTAGAAGGTGCTCTAGTGTAACTACTTTGATGCTTAATTAGCATAAACGTTTTTGGAAGATAAAAGTGTGTGAAATGTGTAAAGATGTAGAAGGTTCAAAGTGAAATATTGGGTTCTAGGTGAGGTTTGGTTTTAGGCATGTGGTAGTTGGCGAGATGGTTTGTGGTGATTAATGGGTACCACAATTAATGTTGGTCAAGTAGGCGATGAGTTTGTTAAGGTGGAAATAAGGGTAGGGGTATTCATGTGAACAAGATAAATTATTAAATAGCAATTTATGAACATAGAGGCATAAGGTGCAAATCCTTTACTATATGGTCTCATCCTCTATTTATAAGAGATGAAATTGAATATTTTTGGAAGGGAGATTAACGTCCTCAAGATTTGCTTTGGAATTTATGGGATTAGAATCATTGATTGAGATCTTTTCTTAATTTATTAAGCAACTCTTTTGCATTTTTTATTTGGACATCTGGTAAAATTTAGCCAACTTGATTGCTCGAGTCCTAGGATAGGCATAAACATACAAGTTGTGATTGTAGGGCATTAGCTTTGTATGTAGCTTAGGTTGCATTTGGTCATAGGTGTGCTTAAAGATTATATTTGCTAAGCTACCTGTGTCAATTAGGATCTTTCGAACTTGGAACTTTATGTTCTTACACTGATGATAGGGCATCATCATGGAGAGTTTGCACTCTCTCTAGGTCTTCATTTGAGACTAAGACAAAGGTGTCAATTCATAGGCTTTTTCCATGTAAGCTCATGACTTGTCAGCCTCTATGAGCATTTAGCCAAGCTTGAAGAGCTTTTCTAGCCTCTTGTTTGAGGGCCCCCAATGATCGTATTAATTACACCATTAGGGGCTCCATTCTAGTGTTGTTTTGTTGTTGTCATCAGTCAATCCTTCCTTAGCTCGCCTTCTTTGAGTAGTTATTCAATTAATTATTGGGGCCATCAATATATTCTTGAAGGTACCGTGTTAAATGAGGTCCTTAAGGGAGTTTTTGAGCTACTAACACTTGTTGGTGTTATGACCTTAATCTCTATAGAAGTTGCAATATTTGTTGGAGTTTCTCTTATTTAGATTACTCTTCAACCAATTTGGTTTAGGTGAGACATCTCTATTGTAGACTTCCATAAATATATCCCCCACTAGTTGATTCAATGGGGGTATATGTTGTGAAGCTTGGAATGATGCACTTTCAATCTCTTGCATCGTTATTCTAAGAGGACCCTTGGTTACTTTTGAGGTTGAGACGATCTTTTGCCAAGCCCTTCTCTTTATCTTTCTTTTTATTTGACTCCCTCTTTCTTAGATGTAATCTTCCTATAGGATATATGTAACGCCCCAAAACTTGAGACATCACAACCTACCATATGTCACTACTACAAACCACATGCTAAGGCTCTAAAACTCCATAATGCTTCAAAACCTGTTAATCTTCATTAACTATGATACTACTATAACTTTAATAAAATAAATGACTCTCAAATGAGTCATTCCAATTCTTATTATTTAATAACAATGAAAATCTCAAGATAAACAAATATTTTCCTATACTATTTAAATTAACTAAGAATATGCTATATCTCCATAATTTTAATTTAACTAATAATATTCTAAATTACAAGTCTTCCTAATTTCCTTGCTCCTCATCCACATAATAATAATGCCCCCTCCTATTTTCATCTATGTAATGTCCCACCAAGTTCCCATTCTCATCATAAATAACACATGCATATGTGTAATATTAATCCACAACACAATCACACATCAACTTATACATCAATTATAACCAATTTCACAGCACAGGGGTACCCATAGCCCTAAGACACACAATATTGTCCTAGTAGGGACTACCATTATAAGCCCCATCTAACCCTAATCTACTTCATATCATTTTGATACATGGCTCCACTAGGGACAATACGGCATACTGATCATTGAGGTGCTCTCTAGGGATCTACCACTACAGGCCCTATCTAACCGTAATCTATCTCAGATTATTTTGATACAAGGTTCCACTAGGGACAATGTAGCATACCCATTATTAAGGTGCTTCATAGGGATTTACCACTATGGGCCCCTAGGCCAAGCTAAACAGAAGCAACATGCAACATTTCATTTACATATTACATTACATTACAAAATTCTTATATCAAATTCATTTAATAACAACCCAGTAATCACAACCATCAAAACAAGGTAAACACGTACCTGAAATTTGTACAACATCAATACATCCTTCTTAGTACTAACTTATGAATAGTATAATTCCTTAATTCTCTTAATCTATTAGATTATCTATGGTCGTATTTTTTACTCAATACGGCCATGTTAGAGGCCGTCTAGCTCAACATGGGATAAAACACAATCGTGTCAAATGTCGTATACCTTTCCATATGGTTTGGGTTTAACACGGGCAAGATACGGTCATGTTAGGAGGCCATGTATCTTTCTATAAGGTTTAGGCTCAACGCGGGCGAGACACGATCGTGTTGGGAGGCTATGTATCTTTCTATAAGGTTTAGGTTTAACATAGGCAAGACACGGCTGTGTTAGGAGGTCGTATATCTTTCTATAAGGTCTAGGTTAAACATGGGTGAAACACGACCATGTTGGGAGACTGTGTATCTCTCTATACGTTTTGCATTCGACACGGTTGAAACATAACCATGTAGACAAGTCGTGTATCTTTCGGTATGTTTAGGGTTTAACACGGTTGAAACATAGCCGTATAGATAGGTCGTATATCTCTTAGTACATTTTTGAAAACCCTTATTTCTCTCTTATTAATTCATCCTAATTATAAATCTATTACTCCTAGATTTAAATTAACCCTAAAACATGGAATTTCTAATTACTTTACATGGATTAGAATTCTTACTTGGTTCAAATTACGCTTGGAACTCCAAATTCAATGAATTATGTACTTTTTCAATCTGTCCTTAAACCCAATTCCTATGAACAAACAAGTCAAATAAGTGATCTTTAATATCGATTGTTAGAATAGATCTTTGTTTACTAACTATGATCTTTACCTATTTGTTTTGCCGCTTGATTCACTTTTTGGTCAATTTTCCTGTAGGGTCTTCTCGCTCTCTAGGTTTCTAGAATCGCAATTGACGAATGAGCAAAAGGATGAAACCTTAGGTTAATGTAGTTTATATAGTCACGTCAGGAAAAGATGAAACAACTTTCGTCTCTTAACTTTATTTGTAAAATTTCCCTCAATATTATATTATTTATTTTATTATTTTACTTAATAATTGTGATTATATATATTTCAGAACCATGTATTACAATATGCTTTGTGGCTTTCTCCTTGAACTCTTTGAAACTCTAGCTTTTTTTCTTAGTCAAGGACTTGAAGAAGTCGTCAAGTGGTTTTATTCCTTAAATCATGGCATTCACGCCTTTGTTGACGTTAGGCATTTCTAACATTGTGGCATTGAAGCGAGCTAAATAATCTCTAATAGACTCATTGGAGCCCTAATTGATTAGACCAATGGTGGATGAGTATTTCACTAGCAGTTTGCTCACCGAGAAGTGCTACTAGAATTGATGAACGAGCTTATCAAAGGAGGAGATAGAGTTTTGTGGGATGTTATTATACCATGTCCAAGCAACCTTACGCAGTGTACTCAAGAATGCCTTGCAAGCGGTTCATCATGGTCTAAACATGACATAAATGGTCATCTAGATCAACTTCCATCCTACATGTTAAGCTAAGGAATTAATGTCTTTGAGATAAGAGTGAACTATTTTTGGAAGAAGAATTAATGTCTTTGAGATTCATTTTAGATTTTGTGGGATTGTAATCTTTGACTAAGATTCTTTTTTATTTGTCGAGTGATTCTTTCCCATTTCTTTTCTAAACATTTGGTGGGATTCAATTGACTTGACCTTAGGGCTCAGTATCTAGAATAGGCTTAAACATCCCTTTGAAAGTCGATGAGGCTTGCTATTGCTTGGTTTAATCTTTGCTAATTATGCTTCTTGCTCCAAAAGTTAGATAAGGATCTAGGAGTTCGGATTTGATTTCTAAAGTTCAATCTTAGGCTTGGATAGATTGAATTAGACTTCGGAAACTTAGGTCCAAGAGGGACCAACGAGTGGGATTGATTAAACTCTGAGCTTAACTTTTTAAAAGCTTTAGAGGAATTGATAAGATCACATTATACTTATATTTTCTTTTGGACTTATATTAAATTTATTTTAATATTATAAGAAAATATAAAGAAATGATACTTAATGGTATTTATTGTGAAAATACAGGTTTTGAGGACCCAAAAGTAAATTACAAGTTAATTGGAGGAGTTTTTCACAAAATTGAAGAAGTGAGCGAATGATTGCACTGAAGGCCGCCGTCCTTGGGCCGGCCTACATTCAAGGCCGCCGGCCTTTAAACCGGCCTCAAAAAGAAGAAAAGCCGCCGGCCTTTAAGCCGGCCTACATTCAAGGACGCCGGCCTTGAGCCGGCCTTCATTACTCCCCGGATATCCATTGCGAGAATCTCTCCAAAATCGTATCCTAATTAATTTGCTGACTCAAATCCTCATCAGATCAACCTTATCCCCCTCCTCTTTGGATCTATAAATAGACCCCTTGTGTGAACCTTGGAGGCATCCTTTCTTTTGTTAAGCATCCTTTCTTTTGTTTAGAATCCTTTTGTTCTTCTTCTTTGTTTTAGCATCATTTGTCTTTCTTTTGAATCATTAGAATTTCCTTAGGTACTTTAGATTTTTCCAAAGTTTAGTTTGAAGGAAGAATGTCATTTTGTTGAAGTTTGCTTTCAATTGAAGAATTCAAGGAGTCATTTTTGAAGATTGAAGCTCTTGAAGATTATAACCATTGTTTCATTTACTTTATTTTCTTTTATGCCATTTATTAGTTGTTTAATATGAATTCCATTGCACCTCTTTATTTCAATTGTTTTTATGCAACTCATACTATAATGTTCTAAATCATCCTTGTGGGAAATTGGATGAAACTCTAGAATGTTAAAAGGATAATTGTAGCCATGTTATGTAATTAGGAATTATTAGGATTATTCATGATTGCAATTCCTTTGATTTCAATTATAATCAGTCTTTGATTATAATTGTTAGAAATCCTTTTGATACGGGAATTGATTAGGATTTGTTAGGAATTCTTAATTAGATTGATTATCAATACGGGAGTTGAGATAATTGGTTTAATTAGAGTTTATGGAGGGCGCAATGCAATGTTTCTTGTTAATTAATCACTAAGGGATTAGGGTTAATTGATTTAGGGCATTAGTTGTTTGTAGCATCGGGAGGTGTATGAACATAATTTTGATTCCTTGGTTAATTGGAGACGCGGAAGCCGACTAATTGATTTAAGGTCAACATCCCTAAAAAGGATTTTCTAAACTCACTTGAATAACCTTATAACCACTAGTTGACATAACTTGGTAGCAATTTGATTAACAAATCTAGGGTGAATTCTAATTTTCCTTGTTCATAATTGATAGATTCGTCATAAAATTTTTCTTGTTGCTTTAAGTTAAATTTTTAGATTAGACATTTCAAAACCCCTTTTTAATCACCTAGATATTGATAAGAATTGCTATAGATCTAGTACTCTATTGGTTCCTCGAGGGATCGACAACCTTACTTTTCACCACTTTATTACTTGATACGACCAGTGCACTTGCTGCAATTTACGCTCCCATTTTATATATATGTTCTGAGTGTATCAAGTTTTTGGCGCCGTTGCCGGGGAACTAATAGATATTAGATTTTGTAATTCTGTTGGTAATTTAGGCACAATTATTTTGTTATTTAATTTTTCTTATCATTGTGTGATCGTTTTCCATTCTCTTTAAGGGTTTTTTTATGCGCAAGAGTAGAAGTGCTGAACTTCTACCAATTAATCTTGAGATAGAACGCACCTTGCGACAACTTAGAAGAGAGCAGAGAAGAAAGGAAGAAGAGAACATGGTAGATGAGAACAACAATCAGATTCAGGGTGTTGGTAGAGCACTTCGAGAATACACGGTACCTGTTGTTTCAGGTCCTGCAATTAGAAGACCAACAATTCAGGCTAATAATTTCGAGTTAAAACCAGCACTCGTTCAAATGGTTCAATCAAATCAATTTGGAGGATATCCAAATGAGAGTCCTGATGAGCATATTGCAGTATTTCTTCAATATTGTAATACAGTGAAAATGAATAATGTATCTGATGATGTAATTAGGCTACAACTTTTTCCGTTTTCACTTAGAGAAAAAGCTAGGGCTTGGTACAATTCATTGCCACAAGACTCTGCAACCACTTGGGTAGATCTCTCATCTAAATTTTTAAGGAGATTTTTTCCACCAGCTAGAACTGCTAGGTTAAGAAATGACATCACAAACTTCAGTAAGTTTAGTGGTGAATCACTTTATGAAGCATGGGAAAGATTTAAGGAGGCAATTAGAAAATGCCCCCATCATGGATTACCAGATAATCTCCTTATTGAGATATTCTATCTCAGTTTAGATGACACATTGAGATCTCTGGTAGATGCTGCTTCTGGTGGTGCATTAATGAGTAAGACATATGATGAGGCTAGTGCTTTGATAGATGAAATGGCCTCTAGTGCACATAATTGGCAACATGAAAGAGGTAAGTCTAGAGTGGCATCTGTCAATGATATGGACACCTTAACAGCTCAGATTTCTGCTCTTACCGCCCAGGTAAGTAAACTCACCTCTGCACCTTCTTTCAATGTTAATCAATTTTCTTGTTGTGAGTTATGCTCAGGACCACACTCAACTCTTGAGTGCCCATCTAGAAACTTTTCCTCCTCATCCCATGGAGAGCAAGTAAATTTTGTCAACAATTTCCAAAGAGGAAATCAAGGACCCTATTCAAACACCTACAATCCAGGGTGGCGTAACCATCCAAATTTCTCATGGAGAAATGATAACAACGCACTTAAACCCCCTGGATTTCAAAAGCAAGGTCCTAATCATAATACTCCCCATCAACAATATCCTAATCATAATACCTCTTCTCAGCAAGGTCAGTCTAAAATGGAAGAACTCATGATAAGTTATATGCAAAAGACTGACACAATGTTGCAAAATCAATAAGCTACCATTAGGAATCTTGAAAATCAGCTTAGTCAAATGTCTCAACAGTTGAGTAATAGACCATCTGGGTCTTTACCTAGCAATACTGAGCAAAATCCTATGGGTGTAAATGCTATTATGTTAAGAAGTGGTAAGGAATTGATTGATAAGAAACTTGAGGAAGAGGAGGTTAACCTGGGGAAAGATAAAGGGAAACAAAAGGAAGAGGAGCCAAAGAAAAATTCACCAAAAGTAAAAGCATATGTTCCTCCTATTCCTTTCCCAGGAAGGCTGAAGCAACAACAATTGGATTCACAATTTGCTAAATTTTTAGAAGTCTTTAAAAAATTGCAAATTAACATTCCTTTTGCAGAGGCACTTCAGCAGATGCCATCATATGCTAGGTTCATGAAGGATTTACTCACAAAGAAGAGGAAGATTGAAGGAAATGAACCAGTGATGCTTATAGGAGAATGTTCTATGATCTTACAAAAGAATTTATCCAATTTGCCAAGAAAACAAAGAGATTAGGGAAGTTTTACTATTCCTTGCACTATTGGTAATTTTAATTTTGATAAAGTACTTATAGATTCTGGTGCAAGTATAAATTTAATGCCTCTGTCTATTTTCAAAAAACTAGGACTTGGAGAATGTAAGGAGACGCACGTCACCTTACAACTTGCGGATAGAAGTGTCAAGTACTCAAAGGGTATAGTGGAGAATGTCCTAGTAAAAGTGGACAAATTCATCTTTCCAGTTGACTTTATAGTCTTGGAAATGGAAGAAGATAGAGAGGTACCCATGATCTTAGGAAGACCATTCCTAGCCACAGGTCAAGCTCTAATTTATGTAGGACAAGGTAAGCTCACCCTTAGAGCACTAGATGACCAGGTAACATTTGATATGTATGATCCTGTGTTTTTGTCTAATGAGAAAGCAAGGTATTCTGATATATCTGTTGAGGGTGAAATTACTAACAATGATGTGGAGGAAGATGTAGGGCAAACCACTCTTGAAGCTGTCTTGAATGAGATAGATGATTGGGGGGGTGAAGATGAGCAAGAAAACAAAGGTCGTGAACAAGTACCCCAGACTGAAAATGTTGTTGCTTTTGAGAAGACAGACGACTATGAGAAGCTACCAGTGCCGACACTAATGCCTATGCAGACACTTGAACCTAATGTCTTTTCTAATCAATTGTTTGATTATAAGTGTCTGAATTTAGGAAATCCATGGCCTCACATTAATCAAGCGCCTATGACAAAAGAATTGCAACAGCAGATTCAAGGCCAGTTGGATGAATATAGGGAAATCCTGGGATGGTCAAGGGCAGACATCCAGCAGGTAAGTTTGTTGATATCTACCTACAAAACATTGGTGGAAGCTGAAAAGAAGGGCACCATACCATGGAAGGAAGCTTGGAATCCTAATCTGAAAACTATGGTGTTGAAGGAGTTGTTTAAACTCCTTGATGTAAGCTAACCCTGATAGTCAGGCTGATGACTATAAAACAAGCGCTTCATGGGAGGCAGCCCATGCTTAATAAGTATCTATAATAGTTTCGTTAAAAAAAAAAAAAAAAACTAATTCAAGGCTGGATAAGAGCTGCCGGTGCATTCAAGACACTCCAAGGATGACAGACATTTTAGGAGGAATTTTCTTCCTGATGAACAATTTTATACCAGGGAAGTACCAGTATTTCAATTTCTACATTGACATTCGTTTCCTTAATTTTGTGATATATTAGGAACAATGAGGACATTGTCCAATTAAAGTGTGGGGAAGGGATTATAAATGTAGAAGTATAATGATTGCACACATCATGAGCTTACAAATCCCATGCTTTATTTATGTCCTTAAGTGTTTTCAATGAAATCCTGAAATTGAATTAGATTGGTGCCCTACTCGCCAATTGTTGTGACTAGTTTACATAGTTAAAATTTAAGAGTAAAATCTCTAGAGAACGGGGTTTACCCTATGTTTAGCCTTTGAACTTGAGATTGAGTCCTTAAGTTGAAAAAACAAGCAAGTTTACTTCAAGGAAAATTGGTTGGGATAAATCTCTATTGAAACTTCTTTGAGAATACCTTAACACCTAGTGAAAGAGGTAAAAGAAATATTTTACTTAGTGATCCCTTAAAAAAAAAAAAAAAAGCCTTTACTCCAATAACTCAAGAAAGTGAGTTAAGAGTATCCAATCTTAAATGTTAGTGTGAGGAAGAGTTCGTAGGGGTCCCTTTAAAACCTGGTCACTTAGGCGATGAGCCCAGGATGTGCCGACTCAATGAACTCACAAAAACGAGAAGGGCGGAAAGGCAAAAATTTAGTACCTTAATGAAAGTCAGGTTGACATGGGCGAGCTTTGGTCCCTCAGAAGAGTGAAGTCTCACTCCGCTGCCAATCAAGGCAAATAAAACATAAAAAAAAGGGGGAGAAATTCTAGGAAAAAATGGATACCATATGCTTTCACTCCTTGTTATCTTGTTTAGAGAAGTAAAATTGAGGGAGATGATACTTGCTAATAACCAATGAAGTTTAAATGAATGTTTTTCCTTATGGACTAAGTATTGTTTTCTATTGTTAAACACTGGGATTAAAAATCTGTTGTATTTAGATTAACAACTAAATTTCAACTAGATATACTAGTTACAAATTTCAGTATGGTCAGAACAATGGGCACCAGAAGTTCAATGATGGATTTCTCTTGTTTAAATCAATTATTTTGCTTGAGGAAAAGCAAAAGTTCAAGTGTGGGGATGTTGATAAGATCACATTATACTTATATTTTCTTTTGGACTTATATTAAATTTATTTTAATATTATAAGAAAATATAAAGAAATGATACTTAATGGTATTTATTGTGAAAATACAGGTTTTGAGGACCCAAAAGTAAATTACAAGTTAATTGGAGGAGTTTTTCACAAAATTGAAGAAGTGAGCGAATGATTGCACTGAAGGCCGCCGTCCTTGGGCCGGCCTACATTCAAGGCCGCCGGCCTTTAAACCGGCCTCAAAAAGAAGAAAAGCCGCCGGCCTTTAAGCCGGCCTACATTCAAGGCCACCGGCCTTGAGCCGGCCTTCATTACTCCCCGGATATCCATTGCGAGAATCTCTCCAAAATCGTATCCTAATTAATTTGCTGACTCAAATCCTCATCAGATCAACCTTATCCCCCTCCTCTTTGGATCTATAAATAGACCCCTTGTGTGAACCTTGGAGGCATCCTTTCTTTTGTTAAGCATCCTTTCTTTTGTTTAGAATCCTTTTGTTCTTCTTCTTTGTTTTAGCATCATTTGTCTTTCTTTTGAATCATTAGAATTTCCTTAGGTACTTTAGATTTTTCCAAAGTTTAGTTTGAAGGAAGAATGTCATTTTGTTGAAGTTTGCTTTCAATTGAAGAATTCAAGGAGTCATTTTTGAAGATTGAAGCTCTTGAAGATTATAACCATTATTTCATTTACTTTATTTTCTTTTATGCCATTTATTAGTTGTTTAATATGAATTCCATTGCACCTCTTTATTTCAATTGTTTTTATGCAACTCATACTATAATGTTCTAAATCATCCTTGTGGGAAATTGGATGAAACTTTAGAATGTTAAAAGGATAATTGTAGCCATGTTATGTAATTAGGAATTATTAGGATTATTCATGATTGCAATTCCTTTGATTTCAATTATAATCAGTCTTTGATTATAATTGTTAGAAATCCTTTTGATACGGGAATTGATTAGGATTTGTTAGGAATTCTTAATTAGATTGATTATCAATACGGGAGTTGCGATAATTGGTTTAATTAGAGTTTATGGAGGGCGCAATGCAATGTTTCTTGTTAATTAATCACTAAGGGATTAGGGTTAATTGATTTAGGGCATTAGTTGTTTGTAGCATCGGGAGGTGTATGAACATAATTTTGATTCCTTGGTTAATTGGAGACGCGGAAGCCGACTAATTGATTTAAGGTCAACATCCCTAAAAAGGATTTTCTAAACTCACTTGAATAACCTTATAACCACTAGTTGACATAACTTGGTAGCAATTTGATTAACAAATCTAGGGTGAATTCTAATTTCCCTTGTTCATAATTGATAGATTCGTCATAAAATTTTTCTTGTTGCTTTAAGTTAAATTTTTAGATTAGACATTTCAAAACCCCTTTTTAATCACCTAGATATTGATAAGAATTGTCATAGATCTAGTACTCTATTGGTTTCTCGAGGGATCGACAACCTTACTTTTCACTACTTTATTACTTGATACGACCAGTGCACTTGCTGCAATTTACGCTCCCATTTTATATATATGTTCTGAGTGTATCAGGAATCCAGCTTGAGTAAAGGTGGGGCCAGCTTGATTCATTTGCACTCATAATTATATTGCAATCATCTCATCTCGCAGATAAATTAAATTGAAATCACTTTCTCTAGGCTAAAATGTCGGAGTAGTTCCTTTTAGCCCCTAAGCATTAGTATGGAACGTGGAGAAATTAGATCGAGAACAGGTTTGAATTGACAAAAAGGCACAAATTATTAGAAACTTAGTTTTTGTCCATATGCTCACTTGACCGTCGATATGGTATTTTAGCCAAAAGTATGGAAACCAATCTGGTAATCTCCCCTTTTGTCATATATTATATATTGTGTGTGCATTATTATTATTTTGAAAAGACACAAAAAGCCTTTCAATTTCTAGATTATTTTTAAAGTCCTCCAACTTTCTAAAATTAATTAATAAAGTCCATTTTACGCTTTCTATTCCCTTATATATTGATAAAAATATATAATCGGTATTGTAACTTTTGTTGTTATAAAATTTAAGTGCTCCAACTTTATAAATCTTAGAGAAATGTTAATGGATGTTAATTAAAGATGTAACCCGGGATTTGATAGAATTACACTATAAATTTTGGGGATTCAAATAAAGGGTTAAAGTTCGAGAGCTTGAATAAGGAAAAGTAACAATTCTTGAGAATTTACTGTTTCCTTCTTTTTATTTTTTATAAAAGGTAACTTTATCTATTTGAAAGGGAAATTTTTTTGCATTTCCGTTTTTTATGGATTACTTTAGTGCAAGGTACCGTATTATGTGAATATGGACCCTCAGAATGTGTTTGGATAGAGATATAGATGGGTGGGAATAGAAGGAAATTGATAAAAATGAAATGAAACGTCGTATTTGATGGTGGATGGAAGTTGAAGAAAATGGATGGAAATATGCACTTTGAAATTCCTTTTTTTCTCCTTAAAATTGAAGGAAAATTAATGAAAATTTGGAAATTGAAAAAAGATTCATTAGATAGTACACATAATGTATGTATGCATAAATGATGTGTAAATATTAATGAAATTTTAATAAATATATATTATGCAAAACATAAATGGTAGTTGTTTTGGAATTTATCCATATATATTAAATTCTATTGATATTTACACAGTACCACATGTACATATCATGTTACGTGTAACACCAATGAATTTTTCTTTCCCTACTAAACTTACAAAAAAAAAAAAAAACCCTTATGGCAATGTTTACCAAATAAAAGAAGTGTAACTTTGTTAAATGCACACAATTTCTGTTGATTTTCTTTCTATGGTACTCAAAATAATAATTATAATCAAATGGAAACATTTCCTACTTACATTCCTCAAAACAAAACACAAATTATATTTGTTTCTCTTGGTTTCTACTTTCTCTTCTCTCAAAAATTACATAACATAGTGTCGATTTCAGATTGGTTCTTCCTTAGGTAAACTTTTGAGTTTAAAATTAGTAAGGATGAACCATTGAAATCCTATGTAATGGATGCCAGATTTTAGATTTACAATATCACCTCTTTACAATATCAATTAGGAAAGTGTCGTACTCATAACAAAATACATCCTTTTTTAAGAATGTTTTATTCAATTAGAAAAAGATCCATTAAAATTATGTTTTTCTATTTTGTTTGAGTGAGCATTGCTACCAGCAAGGAAGATTTAAAAATTAAAAAAGAAAAAAAAGCCTACTAAGCTTACAGGCGAATTTCAGCAAAAGATGAAGACAATCTAAAAGAAAATGATGTGCTTCTCGAAGGGAAAAAGTGATGACGTATTACAATAAGATTAAATTTCAAGTATAAAGTCTGCTGCACAATGTGCTAATATTGCATAGCACATGGCAAGATCCATGCAGACTAGCTTCTACATATTCCCATCCACATTTACGTAGACTAGTTTGATACCAATCACTGGATCGCAATTCTTTTCATTTCAAAATTCTCTAGCCTTTTTGGCCTCCTATAATTCCTCAACAAGAGGGAGGAACAAACGACACTGACCGAAGATCCTGCCATGGCAGCACCAGCAACCCAAGGTGGTAAGCGGAAACCGGTGAATGAGAAAAGGGCGCCAGCTGCAATTGGAATGCCAATGAGGTTATAAGCTAATGCCCAGAAATAGTTCTGGCAGATCCTGGAAAACGTTTTCCTGGAAAGGTCAATAGCAGTTATCACATGTTCAAGGTTGCTCTTCATGAGAACAATGTCAGCTGCCTCAATGGCAATATCGGTGCCTGCTCCGATTGCCATTCCTACATCTGCAGCAGCTAGTGCTGGAGAGTCATTGATACCATCCCCTACTACTGCCACAGTATAACCTGCAGCCTGAAAAAGAGTTGGACAGGAAGTTGGATTTATCACTTTGATTGCATAATCAGCACTTTCCTATCATTAATAAGGCCTAAGAAGCTTCATAACTTTGCATCTGAATGATTTGAGTGTATAGATAAGAGTTCACTTCATGACAACTGTTAAGTACCTGTAATTCCTTCACTTTTTCCACCTTTTGAGCAGGTTTGGCTTCAGCAATCACGGTGTCTATGCCTGCCTCCTTGGCAATGGAATCCGCGGTTCCCTTATTGTCACCGGTCACCATGATGCTCCTCACTTTCATAGACTTGAGCATTGAAATTGCTTCATGAGTTTCTGGTCTTAGCGGGTCAGTTATGGCCAAAATCCCTGTCAATTCTCGATCTATGGATACCAAAACTCCTGTCTGTGCCATTCGTTCCATTTCTGATAGGATGTTTTCTGCATTGCTAGGAACGATGGTGCATGAGTCCAGCAGAAAGCACTTGTTTCCTATCATTATTTCTTTGTTGTTTACTATAGCCTTCACTCCTTGACCGGTTATTGAAACAAACTCTCTTGCTTCAGGCCAAATGGGATTTTTCTCATCTTCCCTAAATTTCTCGGCATGCTGAATAATAGCCCCGGCTAATGGGTGTTCACTGTTAACCTGAGGGATACATTTATCAAACCAATCATCTGTTAGCGATAAAAGTGGTATCCAAGCTTATAGAGCAAAACATAGCATTCAAGGTATTAGAGTGTAGACATACAATTGCAACTAATCTTACTGAACTAAAATTTAGTTTCATATAGCGTACCTCAACTGCAGCAATGAGCTCATAGAATTTTTGCATTGATATGCTCTTGAATAGACGTGTACTGACAACTTCAGGCCTGCCTACTGTCAAGGTTCCAGTCTTATCAAATACTATGCAGTTCACCTGGTGTTCAACAGAACAACATGAATGTTCTATGGATAGTTCCAAGTGGAAAGATAAACCATGATTGCAATTAACCAAGTTTAGTAATGCAAGTCTTTCTATAGATAAGCTAAATATATAGATGCTTGTATAGTAATAAAATGGACCCGAAGTAGAACTGGCTATTCTTGCTGAGACCTGTTTCCTTGTATAGGCATTTGACAGTGGTATTGAAGGGGTCAATTTTTCATATCATTATTGCAAAACTAAACTAAATCAAAATGCAATATGATCCTGCCAGAATGTCTATGATGCAAGCAAGTATCTAGCATGTGAACCCTCGGGAGGAAATAAAATTTGATGCTTAACCTTATGTGCACTTTCCAATGCGTGTCCTCCTTTTATTAATATGCCTTGAGATGCACCAACTCCAGTGCCTACCATAACTGCTGTTGGGGTTGCTAGGCCAAGAGCACATGGACAGGCTATGACCATGACAGAAATTCCGAACTGGAGAGCAAGCTCAAAGCAATCCATCGAAGAGGGAATCCATGAATCTGGATAGCTATGAAACTTTCCAGCCAAAGACCACGCGAGGAAAGTTGAGAGTGAAAGCCCAACTACCTTTACAAACCTAAAAACAGGCCATTAGCACGTAGTGACGTACAACCTGGCTTCAGCAAAGCAATCCATGGAGACAAAAGAAAAATAGAAGATCACATGCTTTACCGTAGGTACAAAATATTTTGATATCTTGTCAGCAAACTTCTGTATTGGAGCTTTAGCCATCTGGGCCATCTCAACTAACCGGATGATCTGTGAAAGAGCACTTTCTGGTCCAACCCGTGTTGCCTGAATATGTAGGATTCCATTCCCATTCAATGTGCCTCCAATAACTGCATCACCTTTCCTCTTTGCTATTGGCTTTGATTCTCCGGTTATCATGCTCTCATTCACATGGCTTTCTCCCCATATGACGATACCATCTGAAGCTACTCTTGCACCTGGAATTATTTTAATCACATCATTCTTTTCTATCAACCGAGTGTCTACTTCTTGTTGGCTTATCGCATTTCCATCATCATTGATGGTCAATAATATTGCTTTTTCGGGGGCCAAGTCTATAAGCTTTTCGATTGCAGCGGATGTCTTCCCTTTAGCCAACACCTCTAGATACTTCCCCAGAAGAATAAACGAAATAAGCATTGAGCTTGTCTCAAAGAAGTCTCTACCCTTGAAATTTGAACTAGTAGCAGATCTTAAAACTGTGTAGACAGAGTAAAAGTAGGCTGCGTTTGTTCCAAGGGCTATCAAAACATCCATATTAGCGGAACCATGCCTCAATGCTTTGAAGGATCCCATGTAGAATCGCCGCCCCATAATGAACTGTACAGGACTGGATAACACCCATCTTAGAAGTGCTCCGATCCTCAAATTGTTGATGAGTTTAGTATCAAGTCCTTGGTTGATCCTAGGTATATACTTAAACACTATTGAAGTTAAAAAGACCGGAATGCTGAATACTAAACTCCACAGAAACGATCTGTAGTAGTTCTTGATTTCATCTCGCCTATGAGGTCTGCTTCCTTCTTCAGAATATATCGTGGCCTTGAAGTTTCCCAGCCCGATTGATTCTATAACCTTGATAAAGCTTCTCGGTCCTGTCAATTCCGGTCTGTACAGAAGTGATATGATATTCTGGGACTGGTCTGTTTCTATAGCTTCGACACCCGGAAGTGATTGGAGGGACTCTTGGATCGTACTCATGCTTTGATCGGCTTGAATTCCCTCGATTTTAAGTTGTATCTTGCTAATATCTTCAGCTGCACTAATAAGTATGCCTTCAAATCCAGCATCCTCAATTGCTTCCAAAATACAACTATGGTTTGTAATCTTTGGATCATAGTGAATATATGCTTCTTTAGTTGCTAAAGCTACCTGAGCTTTTAGGATTCCCTGAACTGACTGTAAAACTGATTCAAGGGTGGAGGAACAGGCGGTGCATGTCATCCCATTGACGCGTATACGGCATACTTGAACTGTCCGCTCGCTCATCTTGTCTTTTATCAAAGATGCTTGGAACCCGACGCTTTCAATAGTCTCACGTATTGTCTCTTCCTATCACAGAAAAACCAGTGAAACGCAACATTTATATTGAAAATTAAGGCACGGGGGGATTAACACAGGAAAACCAGTAAAAAATGAGGTGGCAATGCATCATCTCAGCAACTGGTCTTAAAACCGGTCTTACACAAACCAACAACTACAAAATCGAATATATTTAGCTCCCGGGATCTCCGGCTTTGATAGATTTAGCCCATTGACCCACTGGTCTGAAAACTTTTGCTTGTATATCGACGTGGGCTTTTATATGTTTACTTTCTAACAATGTTTCAAGAGATTGCACATATCAGCTTGGAATCATTGCATACATTATTAAGAAGAATACAGTGACAGAGAACATTTCCTACCTGTTTGGCTGCCATATAAAAAGCAGAACAAAATGACCTTGGTTTAACCGGTGCTAAAGATTTGACATGCATATTTAAACTTTTTAATAGAATTGGCTATGATAAAAAATTTATACTTCAAAGAAAACATGACCTTAGTACTGATTATCTCATGAACATTGATAGTTAAGCTTCAATCATATTTACCCCAGCATGAAAATTTTCTGGATCCGTCCCTGTCAGGGACCAACTTACTTGAACTAAAGCTGGACGAAAGACAACCTTGATCTTGTTATTCAAAACATCAACAACAAGATCATCATTTATTCCGGGAAGCTTCTTAACTGCTTTCTCCACAGAAACTGCACAAGCAGAACAAGTCATCCCAATGACTTGAAATATGGCTTCAACTTCAGGTCCCTCATCATCCTTCTCTGGAACTGAAACGCTAACCTTAGCTTGCTTTGGGTTTGATTCCATACCCGAAGAGCTTCGCAATGATTCTCTCCAGCTCTCATTGCAGATGCAATGCCATGAAAGAAGTTTGGAAATGGAAACCATTTGCATTTCACTTATATCTCGTGGGAAACAAGGCAGGATATATATATATATATATATCACATGGAAGCGGCCGCACGTTTTTGACAGGAAATCAATTGTTTTCCTTATGGAGCTAGCTTCATAGTTCAGCGAAAATGACAGGGAACGACCCTTGTTAGCAAGAAGTTGCCACCTACTCCGGTTTATTTGTTGGCTTCCTCCGTGGAGCTGCTTGTTTCAATATATTATGATTTCTCTATAGAAGCCACTGTTATCACCATCATCAAAAACAACAAATGCAAAATTTCAAAAATCAAGGAAAGAAAGTTACAAACCAACAACCACGAAATAATGTATTTTGTATGGAGAATGTTAGTAGGTTTGTAGTACTTGTAAGAAGTTAAAAGAAAAAATTTTAACCTGCTCCATTGTGATTGTTTTTTCCATTTGTTTTCTCCTCCTTCACTGTTTTACTGTCCATACCATTTCGCTTTCTAACTTTTAGGTATGAATGAATCCTCCTCTTTTCTTTTCAACTCTTTTTATTTGAATTTCTCAAATCTTAAATTTTCTATTCGATACCTCCATATTTACTGAAAGAAAAAGTCAGTCTAATATATCTATTAAAATTTTATATCATCGATTTCTTTGTTATTATGAGTAACAATTGATACATAATGATTTATCCACGTTTATAATAACATAGATTTAAAAATACAATTTGATATATTTTAATATTAGGGATTATTATATATATTTAGAGATTTAGCTTTATAGTTAAGGATTCACGTTAGGTTAATATTAGGTTTATATGTATAGAGATTTCAGCCTTTTAGGTTAAGGATTTGCATCTGGTTTCTAGTTGTGATGTGGGTTCTTTATGTTATTCAAGCCAGTCAAAACCTAGTTAGCAAATTTAATAAATGTTATGAATGGGAAAATAAGATCTCCCCTATTTAATTGTGGGGTGTTAATGTTTCTAATATTTTATAAATGGAGAGATTATGTGGCTCTCTAAAATGGCATTAATGCCATTTGTTTATAAAGTATTTTTCCCTGAACCATAATGACAGTTCTTAAATACGTACACAAGTCATCCTTTCTTTCAATTTCAACTTTAAATCTTTTCCTTTCCACAATGATTCGACTGAAATGTTTCAACTAATACAATTTGCATATTATTATTTTTAGTATCGTTCCATCTGAGCAAGTGAGATGTCATTTTGAACTAACAATTTGATCTTTATTTTATTTATAATATTTAGTTAAAATTGACGATTTAACTCCATGTATTCTACGATATAGAAAAGAAAAACATGTAATAATATTTATTATTTATTTGAAATACTAAAAAGTTCTATTCTCTATTTCCATCACTTATATAATGATTAATCCCTTACTCGGTAATCTATTCAATATAGAAGAGACCATGAATGTAATATTTTTAAACTTTTTTTTTTTTTATGAGCACACACATCACCAATCTTTATTCCTCTAATTCAATTAAAAGGACATTACATTGTTGAAATTGGAACATAATCGAAAACATAAGATCAACATTACAAACCAAAAATACATAAGCATCATTATATTATGATTTTAGCCCAAGCAGATTCCAATTTGATTAATTAGATAAGGGTCTAGTTTTACTTATTTGTTCAAAAAGAAAAATCTATATATATATTTTTTTACATTTTACATCATTGTATTTTATTAGCGGACATATATTAGCTACTAGTTAGTTTACAAATAATTAATTTAACAAATTTATATAATTAAATATTTTTCATTGGATAACATAATAGAACTAATAAAAAAAAAAAGAAAGAAACTTCACGGTAATGGTTGATAGGAGTGGAAAAAACCAAAAGAAATCGGATTGAATCGAAGATATAATCAAATAAAATTTTTGATTGCTTTTAATTTTCATGATATTGATAGTTTTTACTATATTATTTAATTGAATACATCTAATAATATGATTATATTAATAGTGCTTTATGGACCAACCGAAAATTGATATTTATGGATAGAAATAAAATATAAAAAGAGAAAATACAAATATATAAAATGAAAAAAGATTGAGAATACATGTATATGTATATGAAAAATTGGAAAGTTACAGAGAAATGAAAGGGGATCAATTTAAATAATTGTGTCGGCGTGCATTTCAATAATTGTGTTGGACTTTGCATCCAACTTAATGGGCCCATAGCTAATAAAAAACCACATAATACATGTGTGTGTGTGTGTGTGTGTGTTGAAATCAAATTACCGCCACGGTGAAACGAAATCGAGTGAACTTGCAATGGTGGCGAAGAAAGACAAACGAAGAAAAAGACACGATCTGGCAATCATGGTGTTGGACTGGAGTAGAGAATCTGAAAGGTGGCTGTCGACTTGTCGTGGTATTCGTCCTTTTATTCTATAAATTTGTAGGAGATATTAATTAAGCGAAGCAACTTTGACTCCATGACCGGACAGCTTATTGAATCTTAATTATGATGAAATTTTAGTTATTAGATTCATGGTGTAGAGTGCTTCCAATCTTTTTGGTCAACCCTTCTCTTATTAAATTTGTGTTTTTGTGATTTTTCAAATTGACTAATTTGATAATTTTATCGTTATCTACATGTTTACTGAAATCTTGATAATCTACTTATTCAATTAATGAATAAAAACATCTAAACCTATTATTTGCTAATGATAGAAAATTCCGTGCTGCAACCTTGTGATTTTTTCTCTTGTTGGGGTTTTCTATATTAAATCTTGATATTCGATATTATTTATTATTATTATTATTATAACTTTTCATAACAAATTGAAATCCTCGTAAGTAAAAATATTAAGGATACTCTATGTGATTGTCATATTTTGCATTCTTATAACCTAAGAATTATCCTAATATAAGCATCACTAAAAACTATTAAAATGATAGATACATCCTTAATTATTCCAAATGTTATTGCCACTTCATCTCAAGCTACTAATGTGTTAAAAAAAATCAACTAAAAAATGAAAAAGAAAAAGAAGAAAAAAGCCAATCACAAGTTGCAAAGTGAATCTTAACCCCTTTTTTTTCGGTGAAAAGTGTGAATCTTACCGTTTCTCAAACAAAGTTAGGGTTCTTTACACATCCACAAAAACTTACCCCACAAAAATCAAATCCCCAAAATTGTTGCTAATTAAGAAATTTTCATAGCCCCATTTAACAAAAGGTTCATCTTTTGTTTTTATTTTACCGTATCAACCAATAGAGAAATTCCAAATCAAGATTTACAAATATTAGGACAAGATAATTTAGTGTTGGAGCTTGGAGTCTATTAATCTTTAGCTATGTAAACAAAAAAGCAAATGAAATAACCGAAAACTCAAAACTTCAACCAATATTTGCAACGAGCTTATAGGCAGCCTGGTGAAAAGATTCTAGAGTTACTATGTCATGTGCACATCCATCACATAATAATTGTCTTATGTATTAGAGGACATAAATCTCTACTTAATTATCTAATCTTTTCATCTAATCAAATTATATATACTTATCTTTATGAAAAATAACTATAGAATCCAATATCCCATAGTTATTCAGAATTGTAAAGAATCGAAATCCCTTATCAAATAGTAGGACAAGTAGAATTTGTAATGCTACAACTTTGATGGTACCCTTCTACTATTTTGGTCATAGCTTTCATACTAATAGCATTGAATGGGAATAGCTCTTGTTTGCACATAGTCAGGCCCTCCCTAAACTCCTTTGATATTATCCTACAAAATAAATCTATTGAGGGGAAAGTAGCTAGCGCTTAGTGAATGAGACTCTCAAAATGCGTACAGACACATATAGAAACACAAGCAATTTTTTCTTAAACAACCATATGCTATGAATGGATAAATATATGTAATGTAGCATCACACATGGTCATTTGGTAACCAGCATGAAGTTAGGATATAGATTCCCTTGACCTTAGGTTAGGGAGTCAACTTCTCCACTAGTTTTTGAGTTGTCCAAAAAGAATGATTCCTTTAGTGTTAACCTCATTTGGAGCCATGTGAACAAGACCCTCAATGATAATATAGACTTTAGCACCTTCATATGCAAGACACTCCCCAAAGTCATTTAGTTCACATATGATGTTGCAAGCACCTCTTGGGACTCACCGCATTATCGTGTACAATGGTTGTCTTTGAATAATGCAATGCTTCATGCAATGCATGTAGGATTTCTTTTTAAAAAGCTTGAATTGTTAATTAATCAATTTAAGAGGTGACTAATCAATTTGATATAGGGATCCATACCTTGTTTAACTAAGTAGGTTTCGAGTATATATTAAAGGTCATATAATAGATTATATGTATAAATTCTCTATAACTTACTTCCACAAGAAAGAGTATGGATATGAGGTTTTCTTACTTTATACCTACTTGAGAACTTGTACTCTAGGTATATAAAGAATAGATTTTAGAGTACTCTATATTTACCCTATAAAAATTATTAAATATCATTAATAAATAAATAATAAATGGCAATATTATATTTTTTTGGCCAATAAAGATTTTAATAAAGAGAGAGAGAGAGAGAGAAAGTAGTTCAAACTCATAAGTTAACAACTCTAAATGACTAAACCTAATACTACTTCTCTTACTTTATTTATTTATTTATTTATTTATTTTCCTTATTCTTTCTCATTTACTAAGTAATAAGATTATATAAACTCAAAATAATGATGGTAGGAGAAATTATTTTTTATAATTTTACATATTTTGCTACACATTCTATAAGTTTTGCACATGAAATACTTATAATATTATATATAAATTGCTTCTTTAATATAACATAAACTTGAAATTTATAAAAAAGATTTTACAAGGTATCATGTATCCCATTGGTTTCATAATATACTAGTTCCATAATAGTTTTAGGATATTATAGGATAGATTGCGGTTCTAGCTTTATAGAGTAAGGTATAAATATTCATACTTTATTCATCCTATATCTATACATTCTTAATTAAATTTAATAGTAAACACATTGAAGGCAAAATGTAACATTCATCAAATCATCACTTGTAACAATATTCAAGAAACAACACGTTTCATATAAAATCACTGAGTGAACAATGCGTGAAATATCCTTATTAAAATATTTTATATTATTTCCCATAGTAAGAATATGGTTTAGTTGTTTTGATATATTTTCCTTAGGCAACTTGCAAAATCAGATCAGAGGCATGGAATCCGTATTTCCGTCCTTATTTCACTGGCTCCAACCACGGGAATTCTTCTTCCAATATCTCCTGAAGATTTTTCTTTCCTTCCTTAACGTATTTCATGCACCAGATAAGGCTTCATCTCCCTCTCTCTCTTTATATTTCATTAACTCATCGTGGAACTGTTCAAAACAAATGCTCCCGGGAGGCAAATCCATTCCATAAATGCATGCATCCCACGCTCCGGCCCGACTACGACACACTCAGGTCACACAAGGCAATACATTCATTTACAGGTAGTTGGCTTCAACAATTTGCAGCACAATATATATATATATATATATATATATATATATATAATATATATAAACATCAATTTTATCATCTCATTGATACGTCTAGGAGTTGAAGAAATACAAAGAAACCTCATTAGCTCATAGATTTTGTCACGGATTGAGTAGGTTATATACATCTAGATAATAGTTGTAGAAGCAAACAAAAAATAATAAAATCACAACTAATAATAGCATTCCATCCGCATATGGGCGGGAAAATAAGAATTGAAAAAAATGAATATAAAATAGAGAAGAAGTGAAGGGGAAAACCATTCATTAGCCTCAAATATTTGGCATTTCCTTTCCTTTCTTTCTTCTTAGAGTGTGATGAACTCAAATTGATCAACCTTACTTTCATCGATCATCTTCTAATAACCAAATAACAGAGAAAGAGTTAGATTGATAATAGAAAATACACATTCAATACAGTAGAGAGAACAAACAATGGTTTTGATTTTACCTTTCTTTCTTGTTCATACAAAGATTGTGACAATACAGCATCTTTAGTATACACTAGGGTTAAGTCAGGAGAAAAAAAGGTCAAAATAATAGTTGTGGGTTGAAAATTACAAATTGGGCCCTATCATTTGGTGCTCTTATCATTCATCATGCCACCCAAGTCACAAACATCAACAATAGAAGAAGAAGAAGAATTTGAGAAATTGCAAAGTTCTTTCAAATTGGAAATTCATAATGAGTTATAAGAAATCATGAAGCAATTGAGTAATAGCATACAACAATTTGAAGCAAGAATCATGTTGAACGTGAGAAATACACAAAATCTGATGAATTCAATTAGTGCTAGTGCCCCTCAATTATTAGATAATATCAATTTGTCATCACAAGTATAATTAGATAATCTATTATAAGGCATAAAATTAGAGATACCTAAATTCAAGGGAATTGACCCGTTATGATAGATTTTTAAAACAAATCAATTCTTTAATTTTCATCAAGTACCAGATGAACAAAGGATTTCAATAGCTTCATTTGCCATGGAAGGATGAGCTTTAAGTTGGTATTAACGGATGCATATGAATCAACAGTTGAGTTCTAGGGCAAAATTTATTAAAGACATTGAAACAAGCTTTGGTCCCTCTAAGTTTGAAGACGTGTAAGGAGAATTACCAAAGTTAATGCAAGTAGCTTCTATAGAAGAATGTCAATCTACATTTGAAAGTTTGTCTAATCGATGTGTCGGACTAACAGAAAATTTCCTTGTTAGTTTTTTCATTTCTAGCCTCAAACCATTTCTTAAACATAAATTACTTCTTTTTAAACCTACTTCTTTAACATAAGCCATCAGCCTAGCCAAAATGTATGAAGGAAAATGTGCTGAACAATCTTCTTATAATCTACATCTAATTTCCTATTTTTTCTCCACCAATGCCAAATCTTCAAATACTCTTCAATTTAGTAAACCCATTTCTTCTTCTAACCTATTTGTTTCTAATTTCCTTACCAAAATACCCTCTTCTAATACCTCTTTATTTCCAAACCCATCTTCTAAACTACCTATTCCTATCAAGAAACTTTCTTGTAGGGAATTGTAGGCCTAAAGAGAAAAGGGTTCGTATTGTAATTGTGATGAGAAATGTCATTGAAATCACAAATGTAAAGCTAAATTTCTGCTGATGCTAAGTAAGGAGGAATATGAATTGCAAAATACAACTATTGATGATTTCGTTTAGGATGTTGATCATAGTGAATTAATAGATGATTCAAGAATTATTAATTTTCATGCATTGCTTGGAATGCAAGTTTCTCGTACTCTGCGATTCATAGAGTGATTAACAATCATGCTACTTCAGTACTATTTGATTTAGGAAGGACACATAATTTCTTGTAGACTAGATTAGTTAGACATTTAGGATTGACAATTTTACCATCACCACAATTTCATGTTTTAATTGGCAATAGCAATAAGATGTTGTGTGAAGGACAATGTTTAAATGTTCCTATTCAAATTCAAGGCATTGGATTTGCTGCTCCATTTTGTATTTTACTTATATAAGGAGCTGAAGTTATGTTAGGCATTTAGTAGCTACAAGAATTGGGACCTATTACTATTGATTATAATGCTATTTATGAATCAAGGCGTTCGGGTTGAACTCAGAGGGGAAAATTCTAATAACATGGCTCTAATTACTCATCATCAGTTGAGACACCTTTTCAAAAATAATGTAGTGGCTTTATGTTTTCAATTGTTAGCTTAAGAGGTACATCATTTTATAAAGATTACTACTAATAACGACGTAATAAAACAAACATTGAGCAAATATTCTCAGATATTCGAGACACTTTCATCATTGCCTCAAATGCATCAAGTTCAACATAGAATTCGTTTTGTGGAAGGTGCTTCACTAGTCAATGTAAAGCCTTACCATTATCCTTATTTTCAAAAGAGTGACAATGAGAAACAAGTTTTGAATAAGTTGGAACAAGGGTTAATACAGTATAGTACCAGTCCATTCCAACTATTGATGAATTGATAGATGAATTATATGGAACCAAGGTATCCTCTACGCTAGATTTATGATCTAGATATCAACAAATTCTTATGCACCCTAAAGATATTGCTAAGACAACCTTTATAACACATGATGGACATTATGAATTTGTAGTGATGCTTTTCAAGTTAAGTAATGTTCGAGCAACTTTCCAATCAATAATGAATAGAATATTCAAGCCCTATTTATGAAAGTTTGTGATTGTGTTTTTTAATGACATTTTAGTCTATAGTAGTTGTGAGGAACAACATGTAGAGCATTTGATAAAGGTTTTTCGATTATTGTTAGATAATCAATTTTATCTTAAGCAATGCAAATGTTCTTTTAGACAACATACGATTGAATATTTAAGCCACATTGTTTCTATTCATAGAGTACAACAAGAATGTTCTAAAGTGGAAGCTATCAATAAATGGCTTATTCTTACTAACATCAAGGATTTAAGAGCATTCTTAGGTCTTTTTGGTTAATATATCATCATTTTATTAAAGGTTGTGCTATTATTACAAGTCCTTTAATAGATTTATTACAAAAAGACAACTTTCATTAGGATGATAGAGCTCACAAAGCTTTTGAAAAGCTAAAGGACGCACTATATACTACTCCAATACATTTAGTAAAAGAAATACTATTATAAGATAACCATCCATCCATATAGTAGGAATTAGAGGAATACTATTATAAGATAACCATCCTATAGCCTATTTTAGTAAAAGCTTCCTATACATTTAAGGAAATCTTCTACTTATATTCAAGAGTTATATGCTATTGTTAGATCAATTAAGAAGTGGTGATAGTACTTATTAGGTAGGCATTTCATCATACATACAGACTACAAAAGCCTTCAAGAGATTATAACCCAATTACTTCAAACTCCTGATTAACATAAGTATTTATCAAAATTAATGAGCTATGACTACACCATCATTTATAAGTGTAGGAGTGAATCAAGTGGTAGATGCCTTTTCACGTTAGGCTTTCGATGGAGGAGATTATTTTGGAATTTCTACACCATGCTTTAGATTTGTAGATACACTAAAGCACAAATATCATACTTGTCCAGCTTTTCAACAGATAATTTTAGCCTTAAACTTTGGGAAGACATTAAAATGGAACCTATAATGGAAGAATGGCTTGTTGTATTGCTAAAATAAATTATTTTTTGGTGCCTCAATCTTCTCTTATTCCCACGTTATTACAAGAATACCATGTTTCCCCAAGTTTTAGGCATCTTAGCATCCTTAGGACATATAAAAGGCAAGTGTTAGAATTTTGTTGAGACAAAATGAAAGCTCAGGTTGAGGAATTTGCAAAAAGGTGTCTTGTTTGTTAATAAGTCAAATATTTGACAAGGCCTCTAGCAAGTTTATTGGATCCTTTACCAATACATAAACGAATATGTGAAGATATTGCTTGGGTTTCATCACATGCTTGTCTAAGTCTCGGGATTCACAATTATTTTTGCAGTTATAGACCAATTGTCAAAATATTGTCACCCTAGAGCTCTAGAGACTAATTTTATTGCAACTAAAGTTGCATCTCTATTTTTGCACATAGTCGTAAAGTTTCATGGTTATCCGAAGACTATTGTATCAAATTGAGATGCAATCTTTCTAAGTCAATTTTGGTAAGAATTTATTACGTTAAGTTGGATGAAGTTATCTATGAGTAGTGCGTACCATTTGACTGTGGATAGACAAACGAAAGTCTTAAATGGAACCATCCAACAATATCTTTGAAGTTATGTCATGGATTGTTCTCACCTATCGATTTGATTCCTACTATGCGTTGAATATGCCTATAACACTTCATTTCATAGTAGTGCAAGGCTAACACCATTTGAGATAGTTTATGGCAGAGCTCCGCCTTCTGTTCCTTCTTATGTCAGAGGAAGTTCTAAGTTGGATGCAATTGATAGGAATTATAAACAAGAGATGATATTTTGCACCTTTTGTGCTATAATTTGGAAAGAGCTCAACACTAGATGAAATATTTTGCAAATCAAAATAGAACTTAAGCTAGCTTTCAATTAGGGGATTTAGTGTTTGTTAAGCTTCAACCTTATAAGCATATTTCGATTTCTCATGGTGGCTATCATAAGCTTTCAAAAAGATATTATTGGCCTTTTTTAGTTACACAAAAAATTGGATCATGTGCTTATGAACTGGCTTTACCAAACTATTCTAAGATACATAATGTCTTTCATGTTTCTACATTAAAGAAAGGTCAAGGTTTTTCTATTCCATCTTTAGAGTTGCTAACACAATCTTTTGCTAATCATCTTATTTTGACCCCATTATCAATTGTTGGTCAAAGAGAGGTGTCTCGTTAAGGTCTCTTAGTTAAGTAGATTTTAGTGTAATGGCAAGGACTACCACTTGAAGACACATTGTGGGAAGATTTAGAAGGTTTTCAATAGACTTATTCAAACTACAACCTTGAGGACATGGTTATTTTTCAATGACAGGATGAAAATGTTGTGTAAGAGTTGAAAAAATACAAAGAAGCCTCATTGACTCATAGATTTTATCATGGATTGAGTAGGCTATACACATCTAGATAGTAGTTGTAGAAACAAATAGAAAATAACATAATCACAACTAATAACAACATTCCATTGCATATGAGTGAGAAAAAAAGAATTGAAAAGAATGAATATAAAACAAAGAAGAAACAAAGTGGAAAACCATTCATTAGCCCTAAATATTTGGTGTCTCCTTTCCTTTCTTTCTTCTTGGAGTGTGATCAACTTGAATCGGTCAACCTTACTTTTATCAACCATCTCATAATAACTAAATAACATGGAAAGAGTTAGATTGATAATAGAAAATACACATGCGATATGGTAGAGAGAGCAAACCAGGGTTTTGATTTTACCTTTCTTTTTTGTTTGTGCAAAGATCGTAACAACATTGCATCTCCAATTTACACTAGGGTTAAGTCATGAGAAAAGAGGCTAGAATAATAGTTATGGGATGAAATTTACAAAATAGGCTCTATCAATCACGTACTCTCATGAAATCATGTAAGCAACACATAAAGTAGTAAGATAAAATCCATTCACCTATCATGAACATTATACATACATATAGCATATCACAAAGAACCCACTCACAAAAACATACACATGCAGGCACTCTACGGCAAAAAAAAAAAAAAAATACACACATCAGTCACCTCTAGTACGCTCACACATGCACCATAAGGGCAGAACACCATAACATGCATGAGATAGTGGCACAAGCACATTTATTTACAACATATATCTCCATGCATATTTACACGCAGACACATTATTTAGCATGTATATACTCACATACTATCCATTATCATTACCCATGTCCATAAATCACATTATAAACACATAGTGATGATCAAGCCCATTCACCTCTAGCCTCATGATAACTACTCATAATAGTCCGTAGGTTGGTTGTGACCTTTGAAATCTCCTCACAATGGTATAAAGTGATAGTGAGCTCATTTGGTCAATATTCATCTTTAAAAAACCATATCCTATATTTAACTACACGTATTTAACCCGTACTTTAGTTTTATTATTGTTTCTATCATTCTATACCTTTGATATCTTGTTGTCACATGTTACATTGTGTACGATCCAATTCTATTTGTTTATGTAGTGAGAAAGTGAATATTTGTTTAGTTTATTAAATATGTAGATTTTCGAGTGAAATGCATTTTCAAAGGAATTGGGACTTGATTCACTTACAAGTGGGTAGTAGTTTAGAGTTGAGGTTGTAGCATGTCTGTAAAGTAACATCGTGAGTCTCCTTAATGTGGCAAAATGCAAAAGCTTAAACTAATAAGAAAGATATGATGGTTAAAAATTAGGCATGCGGGAGGCTTTTATATTTAGAACAATTCCATGTTGTTAGAAGCCTTATCCATGAGCCAAGTTCATGATGATTTTTTAATGATGTAGCTACTCCTAAGTAGGGGTGGTGGTGCTCGGTGTGAAGAAGACATCGAGTAGAGTATGGGAGTAATTTTTTTTTTGTTAAGGTTTGAGTGAATGCATGCGACTTATAAGGAGGAGCAAAATAGAAAAAGGGAGATGTGATGGAGTGTTGGATTTATAGGTATAAGAGAAACATATTGGCAAACTAATTTTTAAAAACCAGTTCGAGCAAACTTAATTTGTGAATTATGGTTGCAAAATCATAGCTAGAAGCTGCATTTTGCTTCTAGCTTGCTCAGAACCAATTTTTCAAAGAAATTGCAACTGTTAGATGTGATTTATAAATTGCACTTCCTAATTATGATTTAGTATTTATTTAAATGAGTCATTTTAAGCCCATAGAAATCATAGGTTGGTGTTGCGATTTAGTTGTTATATACCTACCAACCCGTCTTCTTCCTCATTTATATCAATTAGTTCTCTCTCTCTCTCTCCCTCTCTCAAGCCCATCCATTTGAAGCTTTTCTTCCTTAAAAATTTTCACTTTGTGAGCTAAAATCACATTGTAGGGGTATGTTGAGTAAGTAAAACCATTATTGTGAAGTTTTTTAAATTTAATTTGTTGCATTTTGTATTAACCATAATTAGTTTATCTCTCTAAAATCTTAGATATTTTGGGTTTTATTTTGCAATTGAAGCTCTAGTTAACTATTGGTAGTGCTTTACTTTAGTGACTATTCAGTTGGTAGGGGTAAAGAAAATAGTATTCCCTACTTCTTTTTTCTTTTTGTTTTTTTTCATGTAATATGGAATAGTGTTATGTAGTCATGTGGTGTTGTAACTCATAGCAATAGAGTTTAATTTCATTTGGAATGGAATTTGCTAGTGATCATGTTAATTTTTTTTTTTATTTGATGTCAATTGGTGGTGTAAATGGAAGATTTTGTAAGATGTGCAATATTCGTCCATGGAAATATTTTGCATGGTGAAGAAGGGGTATATTATGATAATAGATAATTAAAGAAAATTAAATTGAGGATAGATGCAAGTTATATGAAATTGTTAAACAAAATATGCATAACTATTAGAGTTAACCCTAACATCGATGTAATGGGGTGCTTCACAAGCATTCTATTATTATTAACTCTAGTTATGTGCAACCACAATACACATTGATGCTTATTATCGGTGATGATGATGTAGAGGGTCTTATTGAATTTGGTAAAAAAAAAAAAGTGAGTCATTTGTTCATTTTGGAGCTATTTAGCAAGTTACAAGATACATCTGCCATGAATGAAGAGGAAAATCTATTGAATGAGACTCTAATGCCTTCTCCTTTGCAAGTGCAACAATCCATGAATGCTCCAAGTACATTTAAACAAAATGATAATATTCTTAAGACTTATCCTAAAGACATGGATTTACCTATTAGAGATAATCTTGTGAGGGAAATTAGGGAGGTCCTCTAAACAATGTATTCTGGTTCAGAAGAGGAAGTGGTGAATGAAGAAGATGCAACTATTGGGCATTGCATTAATGTTGAGATTGATACATCCGATGATCCCCCATCTTTAGTGTCACCAGAAATTACTCCAAAACATTTTTGTCCCTAGCTCTACTTGGTCAATCCTACTAATGTGACATAGGTTGACACCCATTAGCCCACAATAATCAATTGAATAAATGTATCTTGATTTAAAACTAATATTAAGGACTTTTCATACCGAAAAGATATGAATAAGCTCTTAAACGAATATGGCACATCACCTAGAATCCAAACTATGGCTATTCAATTTGATATTACACATAAATTAAAAAGATGGTTTACTCACCACAATTTGAAAGATTTGATAAGAACATAGTTGATGAGAATATTCAATCAAGAGGAAATAACATTCAATAATGATAATGTAATGTTGTTTTCAACCTTTATATATGTTTCTAGGGTTAATAAGCAGTAATAACTATGGAAATAAAATAAGAAACAAACAAACTTTATAACAAAATGGTAAGTACACGGGCATCTACATGGTCATTTAGATGGTCATGAACAACAACACAACTCAAAAACACAAATAACACGTCATAAAGAGTAACACGAGGATCTACACAATTACATAGAAGTCCGTGTTCTTTGGCATGCCCATTTTGAATCCTAAATGAAATTGGAATATTTTATGAAAGATACACATCACATTACATAGTTGTGTTGTGCTTGTGCTAACCCAATTCTTTCATTATTCCACAATAATGCTCTAACTCTTGTACATTGATGTAATTTTAGCCAACATATCTTTTGAAATGAACCTCAAATCCCTCGATCATGTGTTATACTTCCTCGTTTGGCATATTATTAATAACTCTAGTTAATAAGTTCAACAAACATATGCTCTAGATCAAGTTATGGGCCCTTAAACCGCTTCGGTCTCATCACCTACTATACTCTCTTTTAAGGATCCAATCCCATTCTTTAACACGAGGGATGGTAGTGATGGTTATATAATATTTAAGGAGAATACTTTATCCTACAATGATCTAATTTTTAGTATTGAGCTAAAGAAAGGGATGTAGTTTGCTTGAAAATCTGATTTGATGTATGTAGTGAGGTCACTCCACATCAAGCATCACCACAACTATCATGTTAACAAGTTGGACAAGAGAGTGTGGTCTGTTGTTTTTACAAAGAGGGATTTTGGGTGTCAATGGCAACTTTATGCCTACAAAAAATGCATGGATATAGATTCTGTTATCTCTATTATTGAAAGCCTACACACATGTATTAACCTCATGTTAAATCAAGACCATTCACTTTTGGACTCAAGTTTCATGGCACATTGTTTCCTAGGTTATGTTAAACTAGAACTTGATGTTATCCTCTGACCATTCAGGTATTTAGTAATAAAAAGATGACTAAAGGATGGGAGGAGAAGAGCTATCAAAGTTTTTGAATCCTATCTAGATTAGTAATCAAAGTTTTCATGTCTATCGGCAAGGTTAGCTAACTACTAAAGAAAGTGAAGTGATTTTTTAAAGAGCATTTTAGACATTTGGTCCTTGTGCACACACATTTAAATATGGTAGGCCGATTGTTAGCATCGATATAATCATCTTGTAGGGAAGTATGGCCACAAGTTATTAATTGCATGTATTATTGATGATGCAAACCATATTGTCCCTTTGGTGTTTACATTGGTGGACAAAGAACCATTTACTTCTTAGTCAAGGTTTCTATCGTTGCTAAAGCAATATGTTGCCAACCATCAACGTGATTAGGAGATGATATGTCTTATCTTAGATCAACATTAAGGTATGGTAAGAGTAGTTATGCATGAAGAAGTTAGATGGCAGCCCCCTTGTTCACAATGGCATCTTTGTATTCAACATGTAGCTAATAATTCAACACAAAACATAAAAGTCTCCCATTGAAGAAGCTTGTCACTGCAATAGGCTTGAAGGCGTAAGAGAAGAAGTTTGAATTCTATACGAAGGAACTAAAAAAGAGAAACGAATTTGCACACAATTACCTTGCGAATATCCCTAAGGAGAAGTAGACACGAGCATATGATGGGGAGTTTAGATATTGATTTATGACTAACAACCTTAGTGAGAGCTATAATGCCATGTTAAAGGATGTAAGGTCCTTACCTGTATCAGCTTTAGTTTTGAAAATCTTTTACAATTACGTTAGGTATTGGCAACAACAATGTGATAAAGCAACTAAAGGAATTGGTAAAGGGAAATTTTCACGCCATGGCTTGCTAAAAGAATACAAAAAATGGTGACAAGCTGCTAGTATTCATAAAGTCATCACCTTCGATAGAATGAGTGGAATCTCCGAGGTTGTCACTGGTACAAGAAGGATAGGATATGGATATAAAGGTGGCAATAACTATACAGTGAACATACTAAGAGATGAATACAATTATAACAAATGGTAGACTTACAAGATACTTTATCTACATGCATTTGCCACTATGGCACATATTCAGATGGACGGCATGTAGTGCATGGCAAAGTGGTATCACTAGTTGCATCAGCCACTTGTATATCATGCTAGCTTCCATCCTCTTGGAGACAGGAGTAGGTGGCTAGGTGTGTAGACAACATTTATACATTGGACACCATTATTTGAGAAAAGGGTATGCCAAAATTTAAGTAGTACCACGTGGAAATGAACCTTAGAGAGCTACTGTCCAAGAACTCTTATGGATTTTGTAGGAAAGAGGGGTATAACAGAAGAAGCTACCCCAAATAAAGGAGGACCCAAGGTCTATGAACTATTATATAGTGTTTCATAATGTTTTTTCGATAGTTCATTTGAGTTTAATTAAAGTTTGTTTATTACAATTGTTGTCACATGTTAAACATTCAGTTATTGCATAGCCTAATTCTTTGTGATTTCCTTTGCAGATGGATATAAGCCTCACCAATAAGTCATTACTCACATAGAAGGATATGCATCAATTGGCGGAAGTTTAGGCTAGATAGGTATATAAATGATTTACACATTCACGTTACCGACTTTACTTATACAAGGTTTCATGTTTTATCTTTATCATTTCTTCATTTTGTTAGGATACCGCATGATTAGTCTACCAGCAACAAGAGGATTCATTATGGCGAGAGCAAGAGAGGATCCCATTAGACCTACACATCTTAACCTACTTAAAGTATGCAAGTTTTCATGACATGTTATAGATACTTTTTATATAACTCGACTAGCACCTTAGCACAACTTTGGTTAAGTATTGAAGGCTTGAGACACATACATTCCACATGCTATATAAGGAGGTTACTATTACATTACAAGATACTTCAGTTTAGCTCAACTTGTTGGTGGATAACCATGCAATCACTAGGGCTACAAGCTTAGGTTGGGTGAAAGAGTGTGAATGCCTCCTTAGAGTGAGGCTTAGTCCACGTGACATCTTCAGTGAGCTTGTGAAAATGCTATGGTTTCATAGTGCTTTCTAGCATTTACCTTTTGGTGTTAATCATGACACTATCATACAATATGCACGAACGTATATCCTTGAGTTAATGGGTGGGATCGTCTTCCTAGATGCATCATCTAACCTTGTTTACTTAATGTTGTTGCATCTTCTATGTGACCTTAGAGCTATAGAAAGATACAATTAGGGGTTAGTATGTTTGCTATAGTCGTATAGGTATTTGTGTTAAGCTTCTAATGTTGCCACTTAAGAGATGGGAGGTGTTGTGATACTTCTAAAGATTGGGCATGAGACAAATTTTCACATATTGCCCCAATTTGATGTTAAATGTACATCCCTTAGCATAGCCTATTAGTTCATCATTAGCATCTTGAGCTTGACACCACACTACTTCTTATATACGTCATTAAGCAGTATAGGGATGCCCTAGATAGGCAGACATTGGATTAGGTATGATTACTTTACATCACCAATAAAGTTAACTATACGAGTGTTTTGCATACTTATCAAAATATGTCATTTGTAGATAAATTAGATGCTTTATAGTGTTGACATCCTTGATGCATTGCCCCAACACTATAGAATTGGCTTTGCTTGTTTGCCACTTATTTGTTTTCGCATCATTGAGTGGCACTTTTCAAATTAAGTCACTTGTCAATATGGTGGGTTCTAAAAGATCCCACATGATTTGATCTTAAAGGGAAGATTGATAAGGATTGGCTTAGGCAGTATCATGCTTAGATAAGCATTTGGTAAGAAACACGAGCTTAGATCATCTAGCTTGAGTACAATGATACCTTGGTGGATTCCGTTGATCCTAAGTATTATGCATGGAACCATAGCATCATAAGATAATATATCAAACACACTATAGCGATGCTAGGAGCTTTAGTAAGATATGTGATTCATATGACTCTTTGTCTTTCTACTATAACTAAGGTGTTAATGTAGTTTATTTTATTTTCTATCTAAGCCAATGCATTCAGTTGTATCAAGGTAGTCAATACTCTCTAGGATACACGGGCTATTACAGTCACTAGGCAGCATATTCTTCATGGCCATAGAGGTGTGATATTATTACACCCCTTCCATCCCTCCCTAAGTGATCATTAAGAGGAGCCTTGGATTCATGTTTCTCGTGGAGGATACAGGAGGAGAGGATGAGGCCATAGTAAGAGTCGTTGTCAAGATCTACGATTAGATTAGTTACCTTCTTCTCCTTTAGATCCACCACTAGTTGAGTTTTCCCCAATTGTCCATTTATCTCCCCATTACATTTCATTACAGAGGTTGGATGCCTGATTTTGATATACCTCCTATTATAGCACTCACTTCACCTGCTCCATGGAAGTTTCAAGATCTAGTTGCTTCTAATATTGAAGAAAGCATTACATAGGTAGATCTGTGCTATATTGTATAAATGGAGTTGCCATTCTTTGCACAGTCCAACTAGGGGGATATAGCTGATACTAGCATCTCTTATACAAGGCAACCTATCTCATGTAACTATTAGAGGCACCAGAGGAGGAACGACTAGCTATTTACTTTGTTATTAGTTATATGATATGCTTAATTTACAAAAGTAACACACAATAAATAGAAGCAATTCCAATCAACATTTACTCCAAAAGTGGCATGAACCCTAAATCCCTTATGAATCTAATTGGTTAAACAAAAAGCCTTAATACCAAATGATGATGTGCTCAATAGGATCAAGCACACAACACAAAATCAAATGGAAATCCAATCACCAAGACTACTAAAATGGCATGAATCCATTATGCAAAAGGCTTCCATGCAAACTAGCAAATTCCACTAGCAATTGAATAATTACAATTAACAATACAATTTAGGACCTAATTCCACTAAATTGCAAGCAATCCAATAATACAAATGACCCTAAAATGATGTGATAATCAAGAATAAGTAAAAACAACCCAAATCACAACTAAATATGACACACTAGCATGAAATGGAATCAACTTAGGAATTGATATTACTCACAAATCCTTAAATTGCTATTCGCCATAATCCTTGAAGAATTGATAAGAGTCTTATGAAATTTAGAGTATGAACCCTAATTCTCATGAAAAGAGGTAGCAAATTTTCTTCTCTTTCAACCTCCTATAAACCCTACTTAATCAAGTATTTATACTTGCTCCACTTAGGGTTAAAATAACTAAACAATTACATCTATGCCACTAAAAGGTAGCTAGTCCTAAATCTACGATTATAATAAAATAAAATATCTCGAAAAGTTTACAAAATAAATGGTTCAAAGAAAAATAAAAAATACAAATATAGTCTTCACAAGCTAGCTCTTCAATGGAATTCATCAATCCAACTCATCTTCAGTTTAGGTCGATTCATGAATAACCCACAAGCTAAATCTTAGTGAGTTTGTCCATCGCCCTGTAAAACTCGATAAGTATGTCCGTTGGAATACACAATACATAAGCAATAGAAAAGAGGTTAGTATATAAATAATTCCAAGGTCAGTTTATTCAAAGAAGACCCTCATCGCCAAGATTTAAAATCCTTTGGCTCTTGCCTTAATGATAGGTCTTGTAGGATTTTGATTTCTATCATCTCCTTGGACCTCAAAAAGATTTGTCCTCAAATATGACAGATCAAATGCAATAAAGACTTTGTATCTTCCTAGCCAGTTATCTGAAGAAGTGTCATTGTAAAATCCCAATATCTGAAATACCATAGAGGGTGATTGCTTTGTCTCCTCCATTTCTAGGATATACCTCATCTGCAACACATATAATGGCCCATTATCCACTAAGACCTCCCATGTCTCAAACTATTCTATTGATATTGTTGTCCTCTTTCTTGATTCACCATATGTTTTTTACCCTCTTGGCCCTCTAATGGGTTACTCAACTGCTTATGAACCTCTGGAACCTCAAAAGGTGAACACAACTTTCTTTGAACAGTTTGGTCCTCTAGTGGTTGGCTCATCTGACCATGATCCTCAGGAACCTCTAAAGGTTAGCACGTTTATGTCTAACAAGTTTTGTCCTCTATATGTTGGCTCATGTAACTAGGAACCTTTGAAGGTTAGCATATCTGCTTCTACACAATTTGGTCCTCTAAAGGTTGGTTCATGTGGTTATAATTCTTAAGAATCTCTAATGGTTTACGGATCTGTTGCTGAACCTTTTGGCCTTTAAAGGTGACATCAGATTCAGAATGATGTGTTTACCCTCTTACTGGAATACATATGTATTCTTGAAGCCATCATGTAAGACCTTCCTATCATATAACTATGGCCTATCAAACAATATATGGGATGTACACATAGGAAGAATATCGCATTCAAGCTCATCACAGTACTTATCCCCTATATTGAAGTGTACCCTAGCCATTTGGGTCACATAAAGACTCTCCTAATCACTTAACTAATGTAATGTGTAGGGTTTAGGATGCATGGTAGTTACAAGTTTCAATTTCGATACTAATGATGCAACTACAACATTAGTACAACTACCACCATCAACTATAATGAGACATAGGTTACCTTGTATCCTATAAGAAGTATAGAACAAAGTTTCCCTTTGCTCATCATCTTTGGTAGTAAAAATAGTCAATATCCGATGCAATACATTAGTAAAAAGAAAAATTTCACTTGACATGATTGTGTTTAATTCCAAAAACACAAAAATATAACCCTATACTCCATTGTTTAAGTAAGCAACCAAGTCAATAAATGAGTCTTGCCACTTCAAGTAAAGTCAAGTAACTGAAGCACAAACAATCACTTCCAAGTAGTTAAGTTATTAAATTCAACTAACAAGTGTTTAAGTAATGACTTTCAATTACTTTCACACTTTAATGTTGGTTTTTGAATTCAAACTTTACTATTCCAACCTTTCTTTCTTGCCACGGTTTCACACCACAATTAACCACAATGTGCAGCACCTTACACTACACACAAATGCAAAATTCACACCGCCACTTACTCCTCTCACTCATGGTGCAAGTACTCGCCATCACTGCATACATCACTTGCAATCCCCTTCACTAAACACACAAACATAACGCCACACAGACACACGTTTCACTCACGGTGCAGCACACGCACACACACTTCTACATGTTGCACTTCTCCACTTTAAACACAATTTCAAATCGCAACTTATACAAAAGGCAACTCAATTCAAATTCAAATTGTTTCACTTATTACAAGCTTTCCACAATTGGTAAAAAGCAACTTTCAAATTCAAATGACCACACAATAACTTCTAACACTTAATGTGTGTTTCGAAAATCAAATGGCTTCCATATACTCCACTCAATTCAATTTTGAAAATGCACAATTGTATTCCTTATGTCTGAAAACAAACAAGCCATGGATTACACTTCCACTTTCGGTCACAAATGAGGTACTTCCTAAGTCTGAATTTTGAATCAAGAAAATGCACTTCTACTCCTTCCCTTCACGGAAATTCTCAACAACAAGGAGCTACAACAAGACCTCAAATTCCACTTCAACACACAATAATTTCAACTTCTCAATAATACAATTAAGCAATTCAATTGTCAACACACAATTTTGGATCAAAGGTGAAGAACCCTAATTGATAATGAAGATCACGAAATCAACCAACACTAATCCCTTCTCTTAACTTGTGCTCTGATACCAAATGATGATATGCTTAATTTACAAAAGCATATACACATAACAAATAGAAGCAATTCCGATTAACACTAAGTCCACAAGTGGCGTGAACCCTAAATCCCTTATGAATCCAATTTGTTAATAAAAAAGCCTTAATACCAAATGATGATGTGCTCAATAGGATTAAGCACACAACACAAGATCAAATGGAAATCCAATCACCAAGACTACTAAAATGGCATGAATCCCTTATGCAAAAGGCTTCCACGCAAACTAGCAAACTCCACTAGCAATTGAATAATTACAATTAACAATACAATTTAGGATCTAATTCCACTAAATTGCAAGCAATCCAATTATAGAAATGACCCTAAAATGACGTGATAATCAAGAATAAGTAAGAACAATCCAAATCACAATTAGATATGACACACTAGCATGAAATGGAATCAACTTAGGAATTGATATTACTCACAAATCCTTAAGTTGCTACTTGCCACAATCCTTGAAGAATTGATAAAAGTCTTATGAAATTTAGAGTATGAACCCTAATTCTCTCGAAAAGAGGTAGCAAATTTTCTTCTCCCTCAACCTCCTACAAACCTTACTTAAGCAAGTATTTATACTTGCTCCACTTAAGGTTAAAATGACTAAATAATTACATCTATACCACTAAAAGGTGGCCGATCCTAAATCTATAATTACAACCAAATAAAATGTCCCAAAAAGCTTACAAAATAAATGTTTCAAAGAAAAATAACAAATACAAAAATAGTCTTCACAAGCTAACTCTTCAATGGAATTAGTCGGTCCAGCTTATCTTTGGTTTAGGTCAGTCCATGAATAACCCATAAGCTGAGTCTTATTAAGTTTGTCCATCTCCTTGTAAAACTCGATAAGTGTGCCTACTGGAATACACAATACATAAGCAATAAAAAAGAGGTTAGTATATCAATAATTTCAGGGTTGGTTTGTTCAAAGAAAACCCTCATTGCCAAGATTTGAAATCCTTTGACTCTTGCCCTAATGATAAGTCTTGTAGGATTTTGATTCCTATCATTATATATATATATATATATGCTTCCATAATAGTCAATGATTTGTAACTAAGACTTCCATTGAACATTTATACTTGTTGTAGATGATTATTGCAATAGAGTTTTGTTATTAATATATTGATAATATCATGTATCAATTTAGTAACTTTGTGTTTTTCCAAAAAGTGTATAGGCTTCAAATAGTTTAGAGTTTGGTTTTGGGTGACAGATATAAACACCACATTTTTTCCCATAATGATCAATAATAATCAATTTTTAATTTTTTTCCATTTTTTTTACATTTTTCTTCTAATTTAGTAAAAATAGCAAAAATGTTCAAAAAAATAAAATAAATAGGAAAAATACATCAATTTTGGAAAATAATTACAGAAATGGCAATAAAAAGGATTAAATAATTTTTACAAATTTTTGAAATTTCAAAAAATACAAAAAAAAAATAAAAATCGCATTGCATATATGCGAATTGCGAAAATAAAAAAAATCAAGTAAGTAGGCTAAGCTAGCTGATTTGAGCTACGACCCGGTGCGCGCGGGAGGGGTTCAGGTCACAGGTTCGAAACGCGGGGGAGGCAGAATCTGCGTTTTGCAATTTTTTTTCATTGCCTAAGACACGTGTCAACAGCTGATTGGCTGGAACAGGCGCACGTGCCGGGCGCGTGATAGTCTTCAACTTTCGTCCGAAATCGTCATCGGTGAGGAAAAATCGAATTTCGACTGTTTTGATTCGATGTTTTGCACAAATCTAGTAGATATTCAACAGAAATAGGATAAACATCATCCAATTAGAATCAAATCGCAACAAATTGATGGATTTGCACAAATTGAAGGAAGGTTTTAACCGTAAATCCAATTTGCTTCAATCGGAGGAAGTCCGAGCTTATCCAGCTCGATTCTTTGCAGCTGTAAATAGAGGATGAAGGTAGCAAGCATAGGCACGGATCAAAGTGAGGAAAAGAGAGAAAATCGAAGCCTCGCCGGAGTTTCCAAGCCACGACCACCGATTAAGCACCGAGCTGCCACCAGGAGGCATTTTTAGAGAAATCCACCACCACGATTGAAGTCCCCACCTTCGAAAACCTAGGAAACGATACCTCAATTGCTTTGAAAGGCCGCCAGAACGCCGTTAATGAGCACTCCCAACCACCGTGACTGATCGACTCAACCCGATCGCTTCGACCCACGCACCGACCCGGATCCAGGTAAATCAGATTTTCTGATTTTTTATTTTATTTTATTTATTTATTTCTTATTTGTTTATTTAGTCATTTTAATTATTTTTTGAATTTCTTTATTTATTTACTTGTTATTTATAATTCAAAAATAAAAAAATATTATTAGAATTTAGATTAGTTTTCTTTTTTAGGATTTAATTTAGGATGAATAATAATAAGAATAAATAATTATAATGATAAATAATGAAAATATAAAAATATATAAAGAAAATGATAAAAATATATATTAGAAAAAATAGTAAAATTTAGATTTTAGTTTAGGATAGATAAATAATATCAGAGAAAATTTTTCAATAAAAATTGTAAAAATTAATAAATAATAATAGAGATGAGTTGAAAAATAGGGAAATGAAATTTTTATCACTTAGAAAAATCATTTTCTTAAATAAATCCAAAATTGGTTTTTCCTTAAAATTATTATTTTTCAGAAAATCAAATGAACAAGCTTAGGCTTAGATTTTTTTTAGAAAAAATACTAAGATGGTAAAAACATAAATAAAAAGAAATTTCATAATTAAAAATGACAAACACACTAAAGTTTTTCAGGAAAAGCGAACTATGGCCCGTTTGATCCTGAATAACAAGTACGTAGGCACCCATTTGGGGCAACTCTAAAAAGAACAAAAAAATCATTTTCTTAAAATAACTTATTAAAAAAAAATAAAAAGACAACAAAAAAAACATATAAATAAAAGACATTTTGGATAAAGTTTAGATTTTAGGAGAATAGAGTGGTAACCTTAGGGTTTTAATAGGTTAGCTTTCGAACCCAGAAACTCTGGTTTTCTCTTTCCTCTTTTCACAATAACGAAAAGAGGAAGTTTCGCTGACTAATGGTCCAAATTAGGATTAATCTGCTCAATTAATCTTAATTCAATCTTTCTCAGTCACAGTTGGGAGGCGACTCTAAAATAAAAATGAAATTCCTAACTCAAATCGAGGGTCTACATTAGATGAGCATAGGGTCTAGTATAGATAGGTTTAGGAATGAAAAATCAAAAATTAGACTCGACAGGATAGCGACTCCACTAGGGACTCTCTCTAGTAGGCTAACCACCTGAATTTCCTCAAATCACTCTTTTCTAAGAAATGTTTTTTTTTTTTATACTGTTGCTAACCTTTTAGGGATTTAACTAAATTTAGGATTTAGTTATTTAGTTGTTGAGTCTGCATGCATGTAACTGTGTGAGTAGATACGGTCAAACCCGAGCCGTCTTAGGACCCTAAGACGGGGGGCCATTGTGTAGGTTTTCGGGCGAAGTGATATGATCACCGTTCAGGACTTATTAAGCTACCCCACCCAATGCTTCGATATGGCCTGAGATCCATTTCTCCAAGAATGTGGGTGGCCATAAAGCTTGGGGACCTGTTAGAAGCTACCTATTTGCATACACAACGTCATAGGCTGATAGCTTGATTAATGATGTAATACTTTTATTTTGTTCATGGAGTTCAGATACATTTCCCTGTAATGCTATCATTGTAACATAATTCTTGTTGTAATTAGAAATTTCTATTGTAATAGATGGCTAGTTCCACAATTAACCGCCTCCTCTACAAAGAGATTCCGAGTATGCAAATCTCTGGACCCAAAATTGGTGCTGGACACTGGTTCACTCTGTATAACCCAGAAGAGCAGGCCTTCATTCAGTAGAAAATAGGGCCCATCTTCTCACTAATGACGATGGAGATGAACTTACCCTTGGTACGGGCCATGCTCCATCTATAGGAAATAGAGCTCGCGGCTTTCTTCATTGGGCCACATGAGATCACTCCCACTCTAGAAGAGTACACCCAACTTCTACAGGCTCTAGCACTAACTAACGAAGTGTATGTATCGGATCTCGAGGCCGGGCCAACCGGTATCTTCAGTAGACTTCTAGGTATCCGCAAAACAGCAATCAACAAGGCCTTAGCAGACTGTAACAGATACTGCATACGAATGGATGAGTTGGAAGCCTGGTTCATAGCCCAAGAAGATAATGGGGACAGAAAGACATATTGTGAGGGGACCCTAAGAGTTATAACAAAGGAGAGTGAGCGCTTTCATCTTGACAGCTTTTGCCACCATACTCTTCCCCACCGGAACTTTTTATGTCCATTACCGAGTCGCAGAACTGGTGGCCCAATTCCTGGAAGGAAAATCTTACATCTCAGCTCTATTGGCTGAACAGATCCAGAACTTAAACTTCATCAAGAAAAAAGTCCATGGGATCCTCCGCTCAAATATCAACCTTATCTTGATCTGGTTTGTGAGCTACCTCAAGTGTTTCGGGTTGAACTTGGTCCGGAAAACTTTAGCCCAACAAGTGGACCTCGTGGACTCATGTATAGAGCTGCCTGACGACCGTACCAGCCACAATTGGGTAAAAGTGCTTAAGAGTTTCAATGCCGACAACATCTTATGGATAGCTAGATGGAGTTGCTGCAACAAAGTTATCTTAAATTGCAGTAATTTTCAAGCCATGCCTCTAATCGGTAGCAGCGGATGTATAGGTTATCATCCTAACTCAGTGGTCCACCAATTCGGTACTATTTAGGACATAGTTTATCGGCCTTCGTTGGAAGCAATCACATTTGAGTATCAAGACACAAACTTACTAGTAGTTGAGAAGTTTGCTAAGCTGGCAGAGGTCAAGACACTATGGGAGGCCCGAATTGAGAGTCCTAATGTAGACCTTGAGAGCTGGATGGTGAAGTGGGCAAGCACCGAGCTACCAAGGATTTCGTAATCCACCAGCTATATTAGACAGGGGAAAGGGCATACCAGGTCCAGACATCACCCAACCTAAGCCGGACAAGGTAGACCTAAAGCTGGAAATCTATCTAGAGCAAGTTAGGGCCCGAATGGAAGTGTATTTTGAGGCTGCAGACTATAAAAAGGACATTTGGAAAGGCTGATTCAAGGAATCCAATCAAAGGAACAAGGCCTTGGAAGCTCATTGTAAAAGACCCAAGCCAAAGTCAAGGAGTTGGAAGCTATCATCAACGGGAAACCGGCACGTGCACAGCAGTAGAAGAAGAGAACTAGGAGATAGATCACTATTATACTTTTTCAATTTTTTTTGAAGTATCAAACTCCAAAGTTTCTAATATTAAGTAAAAATAAAGTTTTAGTATTCTATCATCAATCAACTGTTGGCCCCTTTATTTTAGCATCTGTGTGATACATGCATCATATTTTCATACATACATCAAACTAAGGAAAATGTGCACCAGGTATCAAAGATAGCTCCAAAAAACCGAATCTTCCCAAAAGCCCAATCCAGACCCGTTCAAGAACAGAATGGCAAATAGTGGCAACAACAGCGATAATCGCAACAACACCAGCACTGACTACATTTCTACACCCCAAGAAGAGGCACAAGCCAGAGGCAGACAAAAAGAGAAGCCAAGTAACACCCAGATGCACTTTCCACCCCTCCAACAATCATTCAAACAAGCAACTACCATTCAAGAGCCAAGGATAAGCGAAGCTAACGTCAACAATGGGAGCTCGACCTCTCGCACGTCCAAACAGCATCCAGCTCTCAATAATTGGTTCTGTTATCTTATTGATAGCACTAGGTCAGCTCAAGGATAAGGAACAATCATTAAACAATTTTTATTGTGATCTCTTTTTAATTTAATAAATTACAATTTGTCTTGCTTATATACATGTACTTTGTTTCACTTCACCTAGATTCCCTACCATCGAATGTTAGGGACATTTCACGTAGGTAAAAAATGAAAACACTGATATCGTTTCCAACACTGCTGGGTCAGTTGTTGGAGGCGATGTCCTTGACTACGAAATAATACAAGAAAATTGGCAAAAACATGAACAAAGAGGAATTTCAATCGACGAGCCTGTAGAGATAGTAAATCTAGGAAGCGTTAAGAAACCTAAAAACCTCAAGATTTGGACCAGTTTAAGTGCCGAGCAAAAACGTGAGATGATCAAGCTATTAACTGAGTATGCAGATGTGTTCGCCTGATCATATGGCGACATGCCAGGATTAGACCAATCAATAGTACTTCACAGGCTTCCCATGAGAGAAGATGTCAAACCTAAAAAACAGAAATTGAGAAGATTTAAACCTGACATCTTATTAAAGATTAAAGAGGAAGTCAAGAAACTGCTAGATGTAGGGTTCATCGAAGTATCTGACTACCCAGAATGGATAGCGAATATAGTCCCCATTTTAAAAAAGAATGGAAAAGTACGCATATGCGTAGACTTCCGGGATTTAAACCAAGCTACGCTAAAGGATAACTTCCCCCTACCTCACATTGATGTACCGGTAGACAACACTACAGGAAACCATCTTTTCTCATTTATGGATGGTTTCTCAAGATATAACCAAATAAAAATGGCTGAAGAAGATAAAACTAAGATGACTTTCATCACAACATGGGGGACTTTCTGTTACAAAGTCATGCCTTTCAGTTTGAAAAACGTCGGGGCAACGTATCAGAGAGCCATGGTCGCAATACTTCATGACATGATGCATCGAGAAGTCGAAGTATATGTCGACGATATGATAGCTAAGTCTAAAGAAGAAGAAAGCCATACAGATATTCTGAGAAAGTTATTTAAGCAATTGAGAAAGTTCCAGCTCAAGTTAAATCCGGAGAAGTGTATTTTCGGGGTCACGACAGGCAAGTTGTTAGGGTTTGTCATAAGCCAGGAAGGCATTAAAATTGACCCTGACAAAGTAAAGTCTATACTGGAGTTACCTTCCCTAAGCACTATCAAATAGGTAAGAGGTTTGCTGGGAAGGTCGAATTACATAGCTTGTTTTATCTCACAGCTCATAAATAAATGCCGTTCATTATTTCGTCTGTTAAAAAAGAATGTCGCAGTAGAATGGGACGACGAGTGTGAAGAAGCATTAGGATATCAAAGACTATCTCATAAAGCCTCCAGTCTTGATAGTGCCAAAGCAAGGGAAGCCTTTATTCTTATACCTTACGATACTCCCTGAATCCATGGGATGCGTGTTAGGGCAAAAAGATGAAGAGGGAAGAGAACATTCCATATATTATCTAAGCAAGAAATTTACAGACGGGGAGCAGAGGTATTCAGAAGTAGAGAGGACTTGTTGTGCTTTGATTTGGGTATGCACCGGTTGAGGCAATACACCATTTACTAACACATCGAGTTGTTACAAGACATGATCCTCTAAAGTACTTGGCAAAGAAACCTGTTTTGTTAGGGAGAATCTCCAAGTGGTAAATGCTCTTATTCAGAGTTTAATATCACATACATAAATCAAAGCTCGATAAAAGGGCAATCTTTAGCCGACCAATTGGTAGAACACCCAATCGAGGAAGATTCCCAAGAGCCATAAGCCCAATTCCCTAATGAAAATATATTAACGGTGGAAGGTAAACTAATAGAAAACTACGGGACAAAGCAAATCCTTAAGTGGAAGATGTTCTTTGACGAAGCCGCCAACGTATTCGGTTGTGGGATCGGGGCAGTATTGATATCCCCAAGCAGAACACAATTCCCTTCAGCAACAAGGCTCACATTTCCATATACTAATAATATCGCAGAATATGAGGCATGCATCCTCGGCCTCAAAATGGCTTGCCACATGGAAATCCGTGAATTAAAAGCGTACAGAGATTCGTCACTCATCATATTACAGACAAGAGGGGAATATAAGATTAAAGACCCCAAATTGATACCATACCATCAACATTTGACAGAGCTAATAGAAGGATTTGAGGCAATCACTTTCATACGTCCCAAGAACTCAGAATCAGTTTGCAGATGCACTCGCCACACTGGCATTTATAATTCAAATAACAAGGGGAGTCGAAGTCCAACCGTTGAAAATAGACATCGAAAATTGGCCCGCCTACTGTTTGGTAATTGAAAGGCACAAGATGATAAGCTCTGGTATCACGACATCAAAACTTTTCTCTAAGAAAGCAAATACCCTGAAATGGCTAGCAAGAATGACCAAAAAACACTCAGAAGGTTAGCAAGTCATTTCTGCTAAGTGGGTCTGTACTCTACAAAAGATTGCCTGATACCACCTTGCTAAGATATGTGAATAAAAATGAGGCATGTGAACTGATGAAAGAAGTACATGAAGGGGTATGTGGACCTCATATGAACGCTACATGTTGGCCCGAAAAATCATGAGGTTGGGTTACTATTGGCTAACTATGGAATCAGATTGCATAAAATATGTCAAACACTGTCATTTGTGTCAAGTGTACGCAAACTGGAAAAATGCCCCGCCAAACGAGTTGCACTCGTTGTCAGCACCATGGCCTTTCTCCATGTGGGAAATTGACATAATCGGCCCAATCACTTCGACAGCATCCAATGGCCACAGGTTCATATTGGTAGCAATTGATTACTTCACCAAATGAGTAGAAGCTTCATCATATGCCAATGTCACCAAAGAGGTAACAGTCCGATTCTTGAAGAGGGACATAATAACCCGATATAGAGTTCTTGAGTCAATCATCACCGACAATGGTACCAATCTTAACAACAAGTTGATGACATGTTTGTGTCAACAATTCCACATAAACCATAGATATTCAACTCCCTACCGACCTTAGATGAACGGGGCAGTAGAAGCAGCTAACAAGAATATCAAAAGAATCATAAAAAAAATGACAATCACTTACAAAGATTGGCACGAGATGTTGCCATTTGCCCTCATAGCATACAGAACCATCTACTGGAGTTACTTTCATATTCTCTGGTATATGGTACTGAGGTGGTGCTACCAGTAGAGGTCGAAATACCATAATTCAGAATTCTATCAGAAACGCAGCTAACTGAATCAGAATGGGTAAAAAAGAGGCTTGATCAGTTGATTTGATTGGTGAAAAAAGACTCACCGCATTATGTCATGGCAGTGCTACCAACAAAGGATGGCCTGAGCATTTAACAAGAAAATGAGGCCTCGATACTTCAAAGAAGGGGATTGGTGCTAAAGAAAGTTCTCCCGAATACTCAAGATTCCAGAGGGAAATTTACCCCAAACTATGAGGGTCCATATGTTGTAAAGAAGGTATTGTTAGGAGGTGCTCTGATATTAACTCAAATGGATGGTCCAGAATTAAGATACCCCATTAATGCAAATGCTATTAAGATGTATTATCCTTAGGTAAGGGAATTGAAATTTTGCCATTGTTTATGAAAGCCATTATTCAATACGAATTTCATTGAGTCCAGTTTTCATTTTTTTACAAGCAAAGTTAATGTCTCTGAATGATCGATAATTCCAACCAATTCTCATTAAAACAAATATTCCTAAACACGTTACCCATTGCTTTCACCAATGAATGATAAACATTGAAATGACAATAAATCTCAATAAATTTTGTGATATAATTCTACCTACTTTTGAGCATTGAAACCTGGTGCATTAGTAGGATAATACCGCCATCAAAAGAGCCATGTGCATAAGAAAGGAAGCACATCAAGACCCTCAGCCCTGTTATCAAGCAAGAATAAGCAAAGGAAAAGCAAACCAGCTCAAAAGTTCGGTCGTTTGGTTGCTATCCACAATAAATTGGTAAGCATCTTAAAATAAATAACTATCATCCACATATCATAACACATCCTTTATCAAGACATTTAACCCACTCAGTAGAAGCATTTTCAAAAGCATAGATTAGTCAGCCCACAATGGGCACTTCCCTAAATATCTTTTCTAAGGTCAGCTGTAGGGGTACCTTTCGAAACATTTCTTCCCCAGGGTCGCGAGTCTAAGAAGACACTTCCCACCATAGGTTAGTTAGCCCACAATGGGGCACTTCCCTAAATATCTTTTCTCAAGATCAGCCTGTAGGGTATCTTTTGAAACATTTTTTCCCCAGGGTCGTGAGTCTAAGAAGACGCTTCCCACCATAGGTTAGTCAGCCTCACAGTGGGGCACTTCCCTAAATATCTTTTCTCAAGGTCAGCCTGTAGGGGTATCCTTTTGAAACATTTCTTCCCCAGGGTCGCAAATCTAAGAAGACGCTTCCCACCATAGGTTAGTCAGCCCACAATGGGGCACTTCCCTAAATATCTTTTCTCAAGTCAGTGTATAGGGATACTTTTCGAAACATTTCTTCCCCAAGGTCGCGAGTCTAATAAGACGCTTCCCACCATTGGTTAGTCAGCCCACAATGGGGCACTTCCTAAATATCCTTTTCTCAAGGTCAGCCTATAGGGTAACTTTCGAAATGTTTCTTCCCCAAGGTCGCGAGTTTAAGAAGACACTTCCCACCATAGGTTAGTCAGCTCACAATGGGGCAGTTTCCTAAACATCTTTCAAAATGTCAGCCCATAGGGGCACCTTCTAAGGCATGTCCTCTCGCTATAGGTTAATTAGCCCGCAAAGGGGCACTTTCCTAGACTCCCTTTCTTGAAGTTAGCTCATATGAGCACTTTTCAAATTTCAATCAGTTACTCAGAGGAGCACTTTTCGAATTTATGAATCAGTTAGCTCATATGAGCCCTTTTTGAACCCACCGATTAGTTAGCTCAAAGAAGCACTTTTCGAATCCATCGATTAGTTAGCTTAGAGGAGCACTTTTCGAATCTATCAATTAGTCAGCTCATAGGAACACTTTTTCAAATTTTTCAATAACCGATTAGTCAACTCATAAGAGCACTCTTCGAAGTATTTTTCCCAAACAGTCGCTAGTCTAGCCAGACGTTTCTGTTGACAAGTAGCCAGTTCGTAAGAGCACTTCTAAGACAATCTTCTCTTCAAGTTGCTAGTCCGATAAGACACTTCCTATCATTAGCTATTCCATTTATATTAACACACTCTTAAACAATCCTTATGATGTTTCCTATCGCCAATTAGTCAGCCCATAGAGCACTTTTTGGATGATACATTACTCTAGATTGTTAGGTTGTTTAAGATCATTTCCTAAGCAATACCAACAGTCACAAAGTACTCGTGGGGTTATTAGCTCATGGAGCATTTTCCTACTAGAGACCCAATTCCAGATAATAGCCAAACCAAGACGTTATCCATTCAATCAGGAGGCCAAAAATGGCGTCTTTCTTGTATTTGTAGTTAAGTTTTGCAAACTTTACTACAAAGAGGAGCAGCTGTAAATACCTCATTTTTGCCCCTAATGATCAATAATAATCAATTTTCAAATTTTTCCATTTTTTTTCCATTTTTCTTCTAATTTATTAAAAACAGCAAAAATGTTCAAAAAATAAAATAAATAGGAAAAATATATCAATTTTGGAAAATAATTACAGAAATGGCAATAAAAAGGATTAAATAATTTTTACAAATTTTTGAAATTTCAAAAAATACAAAAATAAAAAAAATCACATTGCATATATGCAAATTGCGAAAATAAAAAAAATAAGTAAGTGGGCTAGCCAGCTGGTCTGAGCTACAGCCCGATGCGCACGGGAGGGGGTCAGGTTGCAGGTTCGAAACGCGTGGAGGTAGAATCCGCGTTTTGCAAATTTTTTTCATCGCCTGGGACACATGTCAGCAGCTAATTGGCTGGAATGGGCGCACACACAGGCGCGTGATTGTCTTCAACCTTCGTCCGAAATTGTCACTGGCGAGGAAAAATAGAATTTCGATTGTTTTCATTCGATTTTTTTGCACAAATCTAGCAAATATTCAATAGAAATAGGATAAATATCATCCAATTAGAATCAAATCGCAACAAATTGATGGATTTGCACAAATCGGAGGAAGGTTTTAACCGTAAATCCGATTTGCTTCAATCGGAGGAAATCCAAGCTTATCCAGCTCGATTCCTATGGCTGTAAATAGAGGGTGAAGGCAGCAAGCATAGGCACGAATCAGAAGTGAGGAAAAGAGAGTAAATCGAAGCCTCGTAGGAGTTTCCAAGCCTCGACCACCGATCAAGCACCGAGCTGCCTCTGGGAGGCGTTTTAGGAGAAATCCACAGCCACAGTCGAAGTCCCCTACCCCCGAAAACCTAGGAAACAGACACCTCAATTGCTTCGAAAGGGTGTCGGAACGCCGTTACGAGCACTCCCAACCACCATAACCGATCGACCCGACCCGATCCGACCCGACAGCTTCGACCGGCATACCGACCCGGATCAAGGTAAATCGGATTTTCTGATTTTTTATTTTTATTTTTTTATTTATTTCTTATTTGTTTATTTAGTCATTTTAATTATTTTTCGAATTTCTTTATTTATTTACTTGTTATTTATAATTCAAAAATAAAAAAAAATATTATTAGAATTTAGATTAGTTTTCTTTTTTAGGATTTAATTTAGGATAAATAATAATAAGAATAAATAATTATAATGATAAATAATAAAAATATAAAAATATATAAAGAAAATGATAAAAATATGTATTAGAAAAAATAGTAAATTTAGATTTTAGTTTAGGATAGATAAATAATATAGGAGAAAATTTTTCAATAAAAATTATAAAAAATTTTAATAGATCAGTTGAAAAATAGGGAAATGAAATTTTTATCACTTAGAAAAATCATTTTCTTAAATAAATCCAAAATTGGTTTTTCCTTAAAATTATTATTTTTCAGAAAATCAAATGAATCAAGCTTAGGCTTAGATTTTTTTTAGAAAAAATACTAAGATGGTAAAAACATAAATAAAAAGAAATTTCATAATTAAAAATGACAAACACACTAAAGTTTTTCAGAAAAAGCGAACTACGACCCGTTTGGTCCTGAATAGCAGGTACGTAAGCACCCATTTAGGGCAACTTTAAAAAGAACGAAAAAATTATTTTCTTAGAATAACTTATTCAAAAAAAAATAAAAAGACAACAAAAAATATATAAGTAAAAGACATTTCGGATAAAGTTTAGATTTTAGGAGAATAGGGTGGTAACCTTGAGGTTTTAATAGGTTAGCCTCCGAACCCAGAAACTCTAGTTTTCCCTTTCCTCTTTTCACAAAAATGAAAAGAGGAAGTTTTCACTGACTAGTGGTCCAAATTAGGATTAATCTGCTCAATTAATCTTAATTCAATCTTTCCCAACTACAATTGGGTGGCGACTCCAAAATAAAAATGAAATTCCTAATTCAAGTCGAGGGTCTACATTAGATGAACATAGGGTTTAGTATAATTGGTTTAGGAATGGAAAATAAAAAATTAGACTCAAAATGGAGTTTTGAAATAAAGTTGTAAATCAACTCTTTAGTGTTGGGTTTGGTTTTGCATGTTGGTTGTGGGCGACCACCCATGATTGCCAAAAGTTAAAAAAAAAAAAAAAAGAGGGCAACCACAATTGCATAACCCCCTTCTTTTAGTGGTCGTTTTAACTACCCTAAGGTAAGGGAGTGGTTGGAGCATTTTTTTTTTGTTTTTTACCTAAAATAATAAATTAATATATAAAAAATATTATTTCATTTTTAAATTTTTCATTACTTTATCTATTTTTTAGCATTTTATTATTTTATTTATTTAATAAAATTATGTAGATGAATCACAAATTGACATGTGCCACACTAATGGTGTACTAACGGAGGACTCTTATACTTGTTTTTGCAAACAATGAAGACTTAAATAGAAAATAAATAAATAAAGGTTTAGGCTTCAAACATAAAGGTGCCAAATGTTGAGGACTAAATATTGACTTTTCTCTAAAATTTTCTGACATATTATTTAGTAATATAATTTTATTAATAAATTAGTGGATGAATTCATTACTTAAAATTTGGAGGGGTGGGGGATGAATTAATTGCTTACAATTAAAATTTTTCATAAACAATCCCTTTTAATTACTAAATTAGTAGATAATAAAATTATAATACTATAAATAAATTGAGTGTAAAATAAATAAAGTAAGGATAAGAAAATCAAGCATTTTTTGTAGTGGTTTTACCTTATTTGTTAGTCCACTCTTCCAGTCTTCACTACTGAGGTTCAGTTGCTTCATTGATATTGTTCTATTGTAACAAATTAAAACAATTTATAGAAGTTACAACAATCAAGTCTTTGCAACACAGTCACTCATCACTTTACCTATCGAGCTTTAATACAAGGTATTTATAGATTTATAGTAAAAAATATGTTACCCCTCAACATAATCTAACAATCACTCTCTTTCACATATATAAATGAGCAATAAAAAAAAAAAATGATATCCTCTATAACTTTAGCAAAATTATAAAATGAACATTATTTTGTAATATATAGCTTGGTAAAATTATATATATTTTTTCTTCATATCCTTTTTGCCTTATGCTACTCCTTTATATCGTCATCCTTTATAGTTTCATAATGAAAGTAATTGTACATGTTAATTGAGTATTCCATTTTCTCCTATAGCCATTATAATTGCCAATATCCATAATCTTAAGATTCTTGTATATTCATTTTTCATTAAAATCCACTTTTCATAATAGTTTTTATAATTTACTTTTTTAATTAAATAATCTCTCTTTTTAAAACTCTTCTAGTAGGGTTTCAAAAACATGTTATCATGATGATTGCTCTAAAGTCCAACAAGGGAATCAAATTGTGGAGGGCATGCATAATCCCTTCTTTTAGTGGTCATTTCAACTACCCTAAGGTAAGGTAAGGGAGTGGCTGGAGCATTTTTTTTTTTTGTTTTTTTTACCTAAAATAATAAATTAATATATAAAAATATATTATTTCATTTTTAATTTTTTATTACTTTATCTATTTTTTAGCATTTTATTATTTTATTTATTTAATAAAATTACATAGATGAATCACAAATTGGCATGTGCCACACTAATGGTGTACTAACAGAGGACTCTTATACTTGTTTTTGCAAACAATGAAGACTTAAATAGAAAATAAATAAATAAAGGTTTAGGCTTTAAACAGAAAGGTGCCAAACGTTGAGGACTAAATATTGACTTTTCTCTAAAAATTTTTGACATATTATTTAGTAATATAATTTTATTACTAAATTAGTGGATGAATTCATTACTTAAAATTTGGAGGGGTGGGGGATGAATTAATTGCTTACAATTAAACATTTTCATAAACAATCCATTTTAATTACTAAATTAGCAGATAATAAAATTATAATACTATAAATAAATTGAGTGTAAAATAAATAAAGTAAGGATAAGAAAATCAAGCATTTTGTAGTGGTTTTACCTTATTTGTTAGTCCACTCTTCCATTCTTCACTACCGAGGTTCGGTTGCTTCATTGATATTGTTTTATTATAACAAATCAAAACAATTTATAGAAGTTACAACAATCAAGTCTTTGCAACAGAGTCACTCATTACTCTACCTATCGAGCTTTAATACAAGGTATTTATAGATTTATAGTAAAAAATATGTTACCCCTCAACATAATCTAACAATCACTCTCTTTCACATATATAAATGAGCAATAAAAAAAAAAGATATCCTCTATAACTTTAGCAAAATTATAAAACAAACACTATTTTGTAATATATAGCTTGGTAAAATTATATATGTTTTTTCTTCATATCCTTTTTGCCTTATGCTACTCCTTTATATCGTCATCCTTTATAGTTTCATTATGAAAGTAATTGTACATGTTAATTGAGTATTCCATTTTCTCCAATAACCATTATAATTGCCAATATCCATAATCTTAAGATTCTGTACACTCATTTTTCATTAAAATCCACTTTCTATAATAGTTTTTATAATTTACTTTTTTAATTAAATAATCTCTCTTTTTAAAACTCTTCTAATGGGGTTCAAAACATGTTATCATGATGATTGCTCTAAAGTCCAACAAGGGATTTAATTTTAATCATCTATTTTGGCCTTTAGCTTTTCATCCGCCGATCCTTCTGATCATGTTGTGAAATATGGCTTCCGACTATATGAAGCGACTTCCAACAACAATTTTCGAACTTGCCAACTCTTATATTGCTATTTTAATATTATATTCTTGGCATATTCCAATACTTTCCAATCTTCCGAATGTTATTTCTGACACCAACTATGGACCACCTTTCCAATATTCCATTTTGAGATTTACTAAAAAAATGATTGTTGGTTGCGGATTCTTACGATTATTTTGTAGTTGTTGTGCGTGGTTTGGTTGGTGATCGGTGGGATTGGGTTCTTGATTTGTGATTCCAGTTGCACTACTTTTGTTGCAAAGAGTGGTCTCAAAGATAGAAAATAAATTCCATATTCGTATTGGATTTCAAGGACATGGTCATCACATGCCCATTGATGAATTCAATTAGAATTTGATTTTGGAATATGCCATGGAGAAATTGGGATTAGATCTTCTAGATCATCAATGTTCATATGGGCTACTTCATTATAATAAGATAATCTAAGTAACTAAATAAGCACAAGCAACTTTTCTCTTTTGACAATGTTGATAAGAGTACAATATTATGCCATGTTACTATTATAAGTGATTGCTACATACATTTGGGAGAGTTACGACAACTATATCCCAGGACAATGCATGATCACATAAAGAACTGCTATTGTTTTGCAAAAGGAAGAAAATTTGCTTTAAAGCCTATGAATCAAGTAGAGACATAGCAAGATGTAGATTTGATTAAATTTTGAATACAAAATTGGATAACCGAGAGAGTAGCTAGAGTTATGGTAATCATGGAACCAGATGAACCAAAATTAGAAAGCAATGAGTATAATTAAATGATTGAGGAGTGGACAAATTAGGACACTATTGAAGCTTCTTATCAAATGAATGGCAGAGAGCGTAGAGATGGTAATTGATAAGAAACCCACACCCACAGAATTTGAGAGCAATTCCAACATCACCAATATGGTTTTTATTGATGAACCAAGACAAGATCATACAGTATGTGCGATGAACAAAATCTATCATTTAGGCTGCTACAACTATTTGAAATCATTTGATTTTAATGAGCTTGATTGATCAAGTACATGATATGTAGATAGAGTTAAGGCACTTGGAGAAGTTTAGTGTTTATCATTATGGATGTGCAAATCTAAACTTGGTTTCAACAAGGATGTATTTCGTAGTTTGGTTTTAAAATTCAATTTCAAGTCCCTCTAAACGAAGAGGGTATGATGAGAATCTAGGACCGAACTCATTTGATAAGAGCTTTAATTATATTGAACCAGTTAGAGCAATCCAAGTCAACTAAGTAAGTTCTCAAGTCAACAAAAAAGTAAGGCTAGTTGACCATAAGAACCTCTCTTGATCCGTAAGAATGCAAACTTTTTAGCTAATTTGATTGAAAATGAGTTAAAATTTTCAAACCATTTTCTTAGACGTCGAAGCTCTTCTTACACCACCACTGCATAACATTGTCTCCGGTTTGACTAATGAGGTGGAGGTATAACAAATAGGTACATGGCAAAATGAGACAAAATTGAATTGATCGTTATTTCTTGATTTCTGAACCTTATTTCGAAAAAAAAAACTAACTAGAAGAATTTAGTACCTTTGGTACTGAGCTATGCCATTTTTAAGGCAAATTCCTTCATTTAATCCATTAAACAATTGAAATTTACTATTTTTGATAAATTTTAGATTACCTGTAACTTCTTATAGATACCTCCATTTTGAGTTTCGTTTGTAGCATTGTATTTGTCTTTTAATTTGATGCATGTTTTTATGTTTTAGGCATTTCTATTTTTGGCTATTTCTTATATTCTATTTTTGGAAACTTTGTACCTGCTATTATTTGTATGCCTTATTGCATTAATTAGAGGAGCTATTGAATATTATCGAAATTTGGAGTTGTCTTTGCTCTATTTTCTCACAAATTCTCGAATTCATAAAATTGTCAATTTTGGATGATAAATATTTAAGAATTCATAAAATCAATCGATATTTGAAAATTGCACACCGAGTATTCGTAAAGTCAATGGTTTGTGATAAAATCTTATCTCAATTTCACATGTCAAGCTACATCATTAACCCTCCATGGTGTCTACCACCATCAACTAGAGTTGTTTGACGTACTCCTTCAATTTAACACCTATCGGAGTTGTCACACTAATCACCCTACACATCATGGTTGCTAGTCAATTTATGTTCATAATTTCTTCCTCTCTTTTTTTTGGTTTGTTTCATTTTTTAACAATTAATAAGATACCAATTTTCTAAAAAAAATAATCAAATTTTTTTTTGAGCTTGCGATTTCCCTAAATAAAATATGTTTTAAGTGTTAACTTGCTTTTATATAAGGTTTTATTCGAAAATGAAAAAAGAGAAGTTTTATTTCTTCCTTTCTTTTTGTTTTTGAAAAATTAGTCCTAAGAGTCTATGAGGTTCAAGGTAAAGAAAATCAAGTTTTAATACGAAATTAACTTTCCATAATTGTTGGATGAAGTTTTCCTTTGACTCTTTAAAATAAATGTTGTAAATAAATAGAATAATATAACAACTCCACTTCCTCACTCATCCTCTCCTCCTCCTCTATTGCAACCTTTTACGTTTGTCACTAAAATTGAAACCATGGAGCAACAAGGCTTTGAGGCATATAAGCAACCCCATACTCACATTGAAGATGCATTAGGTATTCACAAGGGAAAGTGAGGAAGTAGGAGATAGGGATAATGATTCCACCATTATGAATAGTACTTAGGTGCAAAAGAGAGTCAAAGAAGAAGATGGAAGTTATTGAAAGGGTTTTAGAAAATGTTAAATAAGAAAGCTTAAGAATTTGTAATTTTATTTTTTTTAAAGCAAGCATAACAAATATGATGTTTAAAGGTATAAGCTCCACTTTATACTATTAGGGATCATGTAAAACAATGTTTTCTTTTTTTTTTTTTTTGGAAAGCTATGAAAAAAGATATTGAAAAGATGTGATAGGCAATTGACACTATCATGTAACCTTGAAAATATACGGAAAATTTCCCAACTTACCACAATGCATCTACAATTGCGCTTAAGTCATGCATAACACACGTTATTTACATTAAATGCATAGATAAACACATGCAAAAACAAATTGAGTTATGTTTCATTATACATGCAAAGTATCAAAATGTCAAAGTTGATAGGTAACAACTATCAAGGGGAGTACAATTATTATAGTGAAGCGTATATAACATGATTTTCCCCTTAACTTGGTCTAGTGGCTTAGAGCATAACTTAGGTCAGTAGATTTGATGCCCAGCAAAACTCATTTAAAACATCTTCCCATCTTAGTTTAGTTAAGGGGTAGAGCAAGGATCCAATCAATGAACCTAATTGCTTGGCAACCTCCTCGAGTATCACGCCATTTACACTTAGATCCAATTCAGTTCAAATTTCATCAAAGCACACAAGCTAGTTTCGGGACTCATCTAATTATCGATGCCACTTACTCAAGTTCAGACTAACTCGATAAAGCTTCATGTACATCTATTCAAGATTGACTTAGTTTGTCCTATCATTCAGCCATCTAGGTCTAGGGTAAGGTAAGTCAAATTGACTCAAGTTACTATCGGTTAGCTACTTAACAAGACGATTGGTTTTTTGCTTAGTCATCATCTAGGTTAGTCTCCTACCCTAAGGCTTGGCACTTAGATAACAATTTTTGGATAATCCCTCACTCAAGTGTTTAGAGGCCATTATTTAGTTAAACTCTCTTTGTCAACTAGTCAACATGGTGGAGGAGGGCAAGTGTTATGTACATATTCTAGCCTTAGGCCTCTAAGTGCTTGTCTTGCCCATGAAGCCCATAATAGCATTTAGAATATTCAACTGGTAGAGGATTTTACTCCATGTGTCATAATTCTAATGACCTATTTCACCTATAAAAGGTCTTCAAGGCCTTGGTAGTAAAGGATTCGAAACCTTTGAACCTACTGTAATATTGTTGGTGAATTTTTCACATTATTCCCCTTACACTCTACTGACTTGTATGTTCAAGTATATGTGTCAAAGGCATTTTTAGCGCCCTCTATTTGATCTTTTATAGATCTATATCCAAACTTTTTCATCTCACAAATGCAAGAGAATTTCCACCAAAAATAGATGGTATAAAGAAGAATTTAAGAGACTGAAAGTTCGACGATCAAAAGTTTAAGAAATTTCCTTTAATTCAACATGGTGGAAAAGATGAAAGAAAGTTACCACGGTGAATGAATTTTTTTTTTTGGGTAGTTCATAATTTATTGATTGGAAATAACGATACATTGTCAAAGACGGTTACAAATTTAAGTACAACGCTAGTACCATACTTATAGTAGTTGGTACAATGAAAGCCCTATCAAATTACACCTTATGAATATAAGATTTGATTTGATTAACTAAGAAGGAGATATTAGGGTAAGATTCCCAAGTCGTGCTTTGTTGTGTGTTCTCCAAATATAATATACAGTAGTAGAGAGGCTTGCTCTCCTTGTTTCGTGGAGTTTAGTGGTAGAGTAAGTTGTTGCTAGTAGTACACGCTTGGCCCCTTGCCAATCTTTACATGAAGGAGGACATTAGGCTAGGTCGCACACTAACTGTCATACTTGAGATGAGTAGTGACACCCTAAGAATAGGTGTAAGTGGTCTTCAACTTCCTATTGGCATCGATAGCATGTCAAGGATGTGGCTAATCCCCATGTGGTCAGCTTGTTAAGGGTAGAAAGTTTTCCCAACCAAGCTAGCCATAAGATGAAGGGGTGCTTTAGTATAGTAGTCCTGCTCCATATAATTTTGTACCAAGGGACTGTTGCTCCAGTTGGATTAAGGAAGAAATATCCACTCTTGATGTTATACTCCCTTGAAGTTGTGTGAATCCAATAGAGTTGGTCAGAGGTGGAGTGATTAGGCTGAATGTACGCAGGAATGTAAATATTTATCCATGGTGGATAGTTTGGTAGCCACCATGTGTTGTTGTCTACTATAGAGCATATTTTGGCCATTATCAGAATACTAGAGTTTTTAATCTATCTTGAGGAGAATAGGTTGTCCAAAGGACCCGTAGGTAGCTAGAAATCGGACCAAATAGAAATGGATAGGCTGTCTCTTGATTTCCATCGAAAGCTGTCGTGCACTAGGGATCTTAGTTTTAGGAGCTTCTTCCATGACCAAGAGCATATGGTTAGGGCTCATGATGTCTAAAGGCTTTTGCCCTTCAACAAAGTTAATTGTACCCATTCAGGCCATAGGCTTCATTTTCCACTCTTGCATAAGTGCCAAATATGCTTGATTTATAGGGCCTTGTTCCAAAGGTAAAGGTTAGGGATCCTTAGGCCACCACATTTGAGGGTCTTGCAAACTTCTTCCCATTTGACTTTGGCTTTGGATACTGTGTGAGGGTTTCCACTCCAAAGGAAGTTCCTAATTAGCTGCTCACCTTAGCTGTTATCTTCTTAGGAAAAAGGAATACAGAGCTCCAATAGACCTACATAGAAAATAAGACTGATCTGACTAGCTGAAGTCGGCTTGCATAGGATAGAAATTTCGAAGTCCACATGGTGATATGTGCTGTGATTCTATCTACCAAAGTGTTGCAATCCTCCATTTTGAGTTTAGTGGAGAGGAGAGGGATGCTAAGGTATCTTATTGGGAGTTTACTTTCCTGGAACTAAGTAACCTGTAGGATGTGTTGCCTGACCCTAGAGTGAACATTGGAAAAAAATATAAAGCTTTTGGAGCTATTGGTTGCCAAATCTGAGAGTGCTTGGAACTGTTAGAGGGCGTCTCTGATCAAGGATATGGAGTCCACATTTCCTTTAGAAAATATGAGGAGATCTTTCACAAAGCACAAGTGGGTGAGGAGCTCCGGTTTAAATCTCTAGTGGGGAGAGAAAGCGGGTTAGAGATTAGTCTTCGGAGTGTAGTGGAGAGGATTTCCATGCCTATAACAAATAAGTATGAGGAAATAGGATCACCCTACCTTAGACCTCGTTTGCTTGAGAAGTAGCCCGCCAGTTCTCCATTGATGTTGATAGAGAATTTTGTAGTGGAGATGCACTGCTCTATGAGATTGCAATAGTGAGGTAAGAATTGCATGGACCTCACTGCTTCAATTAAAAAGTCCCATTGTATGGTATCATAAGCTTTTTGGAGATCGATCTTCAGTGTGCATGGGGCGCTCCTGTTTGTGTCTAATATCCGGCCATTAATTCCTAGGCGACAAGGATGTTGTTTATGATCTTTCATCTTGAGATGAATGCAGCTTGCTCTGTACTAATTAGTGAGTGTAACACCTTCTTGAGACAGGTGGCTAAAACCTTGAACACTGCTTTATAGAGAACATTACAGCATGCTATGGGTCTAAAATCTCCTATGCGGTGAGGTTGGGGATTTCGGGGACTAATGTGAGTATAGTGGAGTTTAATTCTTTGAGTAGATGCCTCGACTAGAGGAATTCCCTGATAACAGATGTGAGGTCCTTGCTTATTATTCCCTATGTCTCTTTGAAAAAGAGAGCTGTGTATCTATTCGGGCCTAGGGCCTTCTCATTTGCTTGGGAGAAGAAACCCCATTTGATTTCCTCATCCGTGTATGGTGTGAGCATCTCTTTTCATTGTTGATCATTGAGTTTCCATATCACTAGGTTGGATATCTCTTCTTTGTTGATTGGTGGCTATGTCTTGTTGTAAAGTTGTTGGAAGTGGGCAATTGCTAGGTTCTTCACTTATTGCTTCACTCCCATCCTCTTGGCTAATACGGAAAATGAGGCTCCTGTTGTGGTGGTTCTACATGGATTTGTGAAAGAAGGAAGTGTTCTTATCTCCAAGTTTTAGCCATTTTATTCTTGACTTATACTTGAAGAATTCTTCTTTAGCGTTTCTTAGTAAGTAGTACTCCTTGAATGCGGTTCTTTCAGCTTCCATTTGGGATGTGTTGCCGGTGTTATAGATGTTGGACTGCAGCTAAAGGAGGGTTTGCTGAGCCTCTTTGACTCAGTTAGACAAGTTGGAGTAATTAGTATGGTTGAGTTGTCTCAGTTTCTCCTTGAGTAGTTTAAGCTTGCTTACTACTTGGTACATTTTGGATTTAGCTATCTCTGTGCTCCATACATTGGATATTGTGTCATTAAACCCTGCATTGTGTACCCAAAAATTGAAGAATTTGAAAGGTGTCTTCCTTATCTGCGGTGTGGAGTCCAAGTGTGTGATGGATAGGGAATGGTCAGATAAGATGGGGGGTAGGAACTTGGCTTGAGTGCTTAGGAATGTTTGCATCCAGCTTTGGTTGATCATAACGCGGTCAAGTTTCCTCAAAACGGGTTGTGAGCTTATCAGTTTGTCCATGTGAAGAAATCACCCGTATATCTTCGGTCCTCTAATTTAACCTTGGTTATGCATGCTTGGAATTCCGCCATAGCGGGTGTCATTCACCCTCAACCACCTTGCTTCTTAAAGGGGGATCGGGTTGTGTTGAAATCCCTAAGAACCATCCACGGGATGGTAATGTGAGTGAGGAAAAGTTCTTCTAGATATCTCTATAATTCCCTCCTATCATTGTCGTTGTTAGCCCCGTAGATGAAGGTGACGTTTAGGCTAGTATTGGAGCTACAATGAGTCACTATGCAATGGGATATTTAAGTTCTTTCCATAATAATGCAGATGTCCTACACTCTCGGTTGCTATGCTATCAAATTCTCTTATATGCGACTTGGTTTATGGCCACTTGCTAATGTGGTCCCAAACGTTACCTTACCATTACCTCATTGGTGGTGTTCACTTTGGTTTCCAATATCTCTATTAGGGATATTCTATTTATATCACACTCTTTTATGATTTCCACCGCTTTAAGAGGGTCGTTTAACCTTCTTACATTCCATGTTGCTATATTCATGGGTATGAGTGTGACAATGGAAATGTTGAAGAGTTAGGTGAAGGTACGACACCTCTTCCTCTATTTCTTCTTGCGTTTACTAGAGGAGTTGGAGCCTTTGCCACCCTTGCTGTTGCTTCCAAGTATCTTAGATGCTATGTCAATTAGTTTAGATAGTGGGGTGTTTTCATAAACGCTGTCCTCACTGTCCTCGGTTGTTGCTGTTTTGTTTGTCTCAATGGGGTTAGGTTTGGGGGTAGAATTGTTGCATGGCGGGTTGCTTGCTTTGGATGGTTTTTGGTTGTTATGTAGGTTGGTTTGTGGTAAGGGGTTGTTAGCTTCTTCCATCTCTGTGTCTTTACCCTTGAAGGTGGAAGCCTAGTGAGGGCGGCCTTAGAGAGCTTTACGCTTGGCTTAAGCTGGGCTACCCTTTATGTTATTCAGGAGTGTTGGGTGGTTAAGGTTAGGAGATGATTGGTTTCCGTTGGAGGTATTCTTTTGGGGTAGGGTGTTTGTTGCTTTGTTTTGTTTCGTCTTATCGATGTGGGGAGGTTACATCCCTTCGCGGGGGAGGGTTTGTAGATGAGGGTGCAGTGGGTGTTTAGCATTTGTGACTGAAAACTTTGCATTTATTGCAATGAGGAGGGATCCATTGGTAGTCGATGTTGACAATGGCTAAGGAACCATTAGCTCTCTCGACTTCAATCTGCTTGACTAGCTCCCTTCTTCCATCAAGCTCTACAAGGACGCATGTTTGGTTAGGGCGTTGCTTAGAGGCCGTGAGAGTATCGACCTTTATGGGTAGGCTTACCCCACTAACAATGTGGCTGAGTCCTTCTGCAGATAGAAGCTCGCATAGGATGCGGTTGAGAGTGATCTAAACTGGAACATAGGTAGGTTGAGGCTTATCTAACCTCATTCCTCTCCTCTACCGTTGAAGGATGAGGAAGCGTTTGGAGAAGAACCACACTTTCTCTAAGATGGGTGTAATGTCTTTGTCCTTATCGAATTGAAAGTAAAAGAAGCCATCAGGGTTGGCAAGGATGCTTTAGAGTCCGAAGTCTTTCCACAGCTTGGTAGCTACAGCATAAACAAGGGTGTATGGCATTTTGCGGCTGATGAAGTACCTTACTAGTGTGGACTCCCAATAGGTGGCTCCCTTATCCTCAACGGATTATGGGATTTTTACCTTGGGTATTTTAGAGGAGGTAGTTAGTGGAATGAATCGAAGAGGGAAGTCCGATGGAGGTGGAGGGATTCCCTAAAGGCAAGTTGTGGCGTAAGATTTTGCTGGTTTAGGTGGGGTTGGGGTTGGTTTTCGGTTGGTGTTGACTGGAAAGAGAGTGTTTTTAGCTGTTTACAGAGTCCAATATGGTTTTGTTGATAAGGGAAAGATTTTGGGAGTGGTTAAAGTCTGAGATGTGAAAGGGGATGGTCTGTGTGGTCTTTTGAGGAGAAAATGTGTCAAGGGTGTTGGCTGTGGCAGGGGTACAAGACTCTAAATCCTTTCCATGTGTTTGAAAAGGCGTTGTTTCCTTTTCCTTAATGGGGCGCCTAGGACTTGGAGCTTTTGTGTGGATATTTGGTGGACTCATGGAGTGATGGTGTATTGCTTGGGAGCTTCGGTGGTCGGAGGAGCTTCCTAACTCTCCTTAGAGGTGGCGAGGGACCTTCGGGAGCCTTATAGGTGGTGATTAAAATGGGTGAATGGGTGGTTATGTAGTTTTTCTAAGGTCTGATAGTATGTATTGTTACCTAAAGAAAGTGGTCCTCTAGGAGAGGAAGTAAGGATAGAGGATAGAGGATAGAGAGAGGAGAGAGTATTTTCTCACTACTCTACCTTACATGATGAATGAATTTAGTTTAAGATAATATCTACCTTTTGGACATTTTATATAAAAGGGTATAAATAATCTTTTTTTTTCTTCCTATAGCTCCAAATTGATTTCCATCCGATCAAATCTTGATTTGAGGATGACATTTGTCTTTATCTTAAAAAATTAGAAAGTAAAAAGAAATTAAACCAACTATAAGATCAAAAACAACATGTAATTTTACATATAATTCTTTTTTTTTTTTCTGTTATCATAATAAGTATTAGGTGAATTTACTTTTTTTTTATATATTATATATTTTAATACACATATATATTTATTTACTTTTACATTCCCATGTATGGTGTATTGTCCTATTTATTAATATTCTATCGTGTATATAAATTGGTTTGGTAATTATATTATATTTTTAATGTTCCACGTTGCTAGTATATTATAGCACAAATAATATATATAAATTTTACACGGGAGAGATGCATATAGCATTAGGGTTCGGAAACACCCTCCACTCCCCTTCCCTCCTCCTCTTATTCCTTTTCAATTGAAAGTTTGCAATTTCATGGGTCGTAAAAAACCTAAAGACCTGGAAACCCCAATTCAATCCATTCCCAATGATTCTCCATCAAACGTCTTCAAATCCCTTTTAGGCGATATTGCCATCGACAATCCCTTATCTTCCCTTTTCTCTGACGCCAATCCATTCAAAAGAAAGCACAACGAATTAGGGCTTTCTGTTCAATCGAACGAAAATCCTAATGAAGTCGAGTCTGAAAAAATCGAGAAGAAGAAGAAGAAGAAGAGAAAGGTAGAGGAAGTGGAAGATGAAATAGAAGAAGAAGAAGCAAGAACTCCCCAAAAGAAAGAGAAACGAAAAGACCATAACCCTAACTTCCATGACGGAAACAAAGAAAATTCCGAGGGTGATTCAGTGAAAAAGGGAACGAAAAAGGTTGAAGGACGGAACTTTGATGTGGGTTCTGATTCAAATTTGGTGACGGAGATAGAGAGAGAAGGGAACACTAATTCCGTTGATGTTTCTAATGGAATGATGAGTGAGAATGGAGAGAGAGAGAAGAGTGAGCAAAATGTGGATACCAGTAAGAAGGATAGGAAGATGAAGAAGAGAAAAAGGGATGAGCTTGAGATGATCTATGAGGTTAAGAAATATGGGGTGGTAGAAGACGAAGAGAGAGATGATAAAGGAGGAGAAGGAAATAATGATAAAGCGATTGGAAAAAAGAGGAAGAAAGTGGAGAATCCAGCTGAAATGATGAAGGATTCAAAAGAAGGGTTTGATGATGAGAGTAAGTTGTTGAGGACAGTGTTTGTTGGGAATCTGCCTTTGAAGTTAAAGAAGAAAGCATTAATTAAGGAGTTTAGTAAGTTTGGTGAGGTTGAATCTGTAAGGATTCGGTCGGTTCCGATAATCGATGTATGTGGAAAGTTGTGTGCATTTTTTTTTTTTTTTGGTTTTTGGGTTGAGATTATTTGGGGTGTTTTTCTTTTTCTTTGGTTTTTGTTGACGGGTCTGGTTGTTTTTGCTTCTGTAGACCAAAATTCCAAGGAAAGGAGCTGTCTTGCAAAAGAAGGTTAATGATGCTATAGACAGGTATTGTGATGTTGCAATTGGTTGATCATATGTTTCTTGTTTTGATAAGCTTATCAGTTTGAAATCATTTGATAAATAATTAGCCTTATCCAGTTGTGATTTGTTGATTTGCTTCTTCCGTCCTTGCGTACTGTCAGCTGTAGTTGGCTGTTGATTCCACTTCGTATTGGGCATTTTAGTGGAGAATCATCTCATCTGTTGTAGAGTTAAAACCAAGGCCAGTCAAATTGACTATAGTTTTCCTTCAGGTTAAATGGAGAACTCTGTCAAATTTAAGAATTCGAAGTTTGAAATACTATTTAAACCAATCAATTTCATTTCTATTTGAGGTCATGAAGAAGTTGAAAATTTCCCAAATAGCATTTTGCTATGTTTGTACAATTCTAAGTTTGTTGGCAGTCGATGATGACTTTTATTTGATTTTTTGCAGTGTTCATGCCTACGTGGTTTTCAAGACTGAGCAATCTGCTCAGGCATCCTTGGCTCATAATATGGCAGTTGTATGTTATCTTTCCTGACATTTGAAGTCTTAGGATTTAATAATCTGTCTATGCTAATTCTGAACTATTTTGTGTAGGTTGGTGGAAACCACATTCGTGTTGACAGAGCATGTCCACCTCGTAAAAAGATGAAAGGGGAGGATGCTCCTATTTATGATAACAAGAGGACTCTTTTCATTGGCAACCTTCCATTTGATGTAAAGGTGACTACTGCACATAAGAAATTCTTCTGCAGGTGTCATCACTGTTCAGAATTATCCTGACTTTTTTCTCTGTTCTGCAGGATGAAGAAATCTATCAGCTATTTTCAGGCATGAACAATCTTGGGTCCAGTATTGAAGCTGTTCGTGTCATCAGAGATCCTCATACTAACCTTGGGAAGGGTATAGCCTATGTGTTGTTTAAGACAAAGGTATGGTTTTTATTCATTTCCTGTTAGATTATTAACCTTAAATTTTTGGAATATTGTTATACCATTGAAATCTGATTTTGATGCCAAGAAGTTTAGTATTGTTTTTCCCCCCTGGCATGAAATGAATCTTGCAATGCTTCATCAGTTTTTCTTAAGATTCTCTTTGTGATACATTCATGGAGCTATTACTTGTTCAGACTGTTATTTTTCATGTATAGGCTCTTGTTATTGTTGACATCATGCAAATCTATCTTCTGAAGTTGATCTATGTCTGTTGACTTTCACGTGCATTGGAGGTCTTAAAATCTCTAACCTTTTCCCAAGAACTACTCCTGTAGTACTGGTAGATGGATTTGAGAAAGGATCAGTCATTAAATCTCTTCATGTTGGAACAGGAGATGCTATATGGTTATGTACTTAGCAGTGGTATAGTCTAGCACTTGAGTAAAGCCATGTCTCCCAATGCATGCTAAGCAAATGTTCTCTTGAAAGATTGAAATAGCATTGAAGAAATCTATAAGAAAAGAAATTCATAAGAGATATTAGTCACTTTGCAGTTGTTTGTGCTGCATCCAACTTCAAATTGTTGTCTTAATGTGGTTCACACATTTCGTCCATGTAGGATGCTGCTAATTTGGTTGTGAAGAAACGCCACTTGAAGCTTCGGGATCGGCAGTTGAGGCTGTCTCATGCTAGTTCCACTGCATCTAAGAGAAGTAACCTGTCACCTGCTGGATATGGCTCTGGCTTTGTGAAGAAGTTGCTGTGGGGACTCTGAATGGGAACAGCCCTCTGAATAAAAGGGCACCTTTGTCTTACCAGGGATTGCAAGGGAGCAAAGTCAGTGGCAAAGAGAAATCCCAGACAAAAGTTCTTGGAGTAATCAAGTCAATGAAGGGAAGCACAATGAAAAGACCTGGAACAAAGCAGCGGATGATGAAAAGACCAGCAGTTGCGGCCAGGAAGGCAAAGGCGAAGTCTCAGGCACTGAACGAATCAGGTTCGTACAAACAGACAAACAAGAAAAGGAAGCTAGAAAGCAGGACACCAGATACCTCTCGCCCGGGCAAGAAAATCAAGAAATTTAGATAGAATCTAATAGGATTATGTTGTGTTATTAACAGGATCCCTAATTTCAGGCATGATTTATGATATGCCACCTATAGTTACTGATAGCTGTCCAAAGAAAAAAAAAAAACTCCTGCCGTTTCTAGCAGAAAATGCAATTTTGTTTCCTTTGTGGATCAGGTGCTGGTTCATATTTATATATATGCAACATGTTATATCGTCGTTAAGTTGCATTTTCACTGTGGACGTGGATTCTGAAGCTGCTAATGAAATACAAGGTGCGGCAGATGAGTGAAATCCTTGTTAGAGTTTTTTGGTTCATTGCCTAGAAGGAATTCTTTTTCCGATTTTCCAGTTAGCATTCATTGGCATCTTATGATCCTCATTTGAGTGATATTTCTCATATTTTACCTGGTTAGATTAGCTTTGATCAGTTCTCTTGACGCTATTTGTTCAGTAAATCCTGATGAGGCTCAACATGTATAGATTGCATCAATTAACTTCCAAGATATTGTCTGTTAATATTACTTAATAACAGCTCGTGTCCTCCGATTTTTATGGACATCTTTCAGAATTACTTGAGCCCTATCCCGGGTAATCTATTGGCAGCAAGCTCAATAATTTTCTCCGTTAAGTGTATGATACCTGACATAAAATATCATGTCAATATCTAATCCACACAGGATTTTGGAAAGAGGGTAACAGTTCAAATTCTTTATTTTAGACTCTGGTCTTAGAATCTACTAAAGGAGACTTTTTATCTTATGCATTAGAACAGGTAATAGCACTACTTTCATCATCTGCATCAGCAAAGTTCTGAATGGATTGAAGTCCTTTTCAATGGCCCTACTGGTAGATTTGACATTTAAGCAACAAGAGTAAAGACATGGTCAGCGACTATGGCCTTGTAATAATATCAATAATGAAGGCATTTATGTTGACTTGAGATGACCCATCACTTCCTATTGCTTGTTGACATATCCCTTGAATCTCCTTAGCCCTTCTTCTCATTGCTCGACTTTCATCATCTTGTAGGTCCATAAATTTAAGCACAAGTCCTTCAATTTGCGATCTCGATTCTGTGTTCACTCTCCATCCTACTTTCCAGTTCTCCACAACCAATTTGCAGTTGTCATCTTGATCCATACCAATAGGAGATGCCAAAAATGGAAACCCTACAAAAATACCTTCCATAATGGAACCCCATCCACAATGTGTCCAAAATCCCCCTACTGAACGATGTGCCAACACCCTCAACTGGTCACACCATGGCACAACTATTCCAGTGCTTCCCACTATTCCCGTCAATTGAGTTGATTCATTACGTGCTGCCCATAAAAACCGAACACCACTTGCACACAAAGCTGCAGCAATTTCTTTCTTCTGGGTGCTGGAAACCGAAAGAAAACTACCAAATGATATATACAGAACAGAATTACTGAGCTGTGAATCTAACCATTGCAAGTAATCAAAGTTGTTCTGCTTAGGATCTGAAAGGGTCTTTTTCTCAAGTTCGTAGTGAGGTATGTTTGGACCCACTGTGTGGATTGGGATTGAGAATTGTGTTTTAACAGCATCAAAGGCCTCTTGTTCAAGCTCTTGAACTGAAGCAAGCAAGAGATACTGTGCGTTGGGCACCCAAGAGACTGCATGGCGGGCCCATTGGAGTGTTTGCTCCTCTTTGCCTGGTTGTGGTTGGTCAACTGAACCTTTTTCTACCACAGTTACACAGAAAATGACAAATGATCATCAATTCTTTTGAAGTGGTGTACCAGTGCTTATAGAGTTGTGTTGAAAATCCAAAACAAATACTACCTGCCTTTTATTTACAATTTAACATTCTAGCATAGCTACAATCTTGGTTTCAATACTATGGAAATTTTGTATGAGGTCAATGTGTCACATGTTTTTACTTGGAAAATGCTACTGGACTTGATAGAAGCCATGAAATTGGACGAGAAATGCCCCGATTCTTTCATGTGACAGACTGATATTTTATTTGCGGGAACAGGATCCCCTGTTGTGTGTACATTATTTAGTTGAAAGTAGTAAACTTCAGAAGCTGAAGTAGAGAGTAAGAGCTTATGCATTTAACAAATAACCACAAGAAGTACACTCTTATTGTAGCAATCTTCCTACAACTATATTGTATATATATTTACACATTCAAAATCTACGCCAGATACTTCTATTTGAAAATAGATCGGCCAGAATTAGCAAAACCTAATTTGTCTTAGCATATGAAATAACTGGTTTGGAACTATAATACCTGGTGACAAAAAATTTGTAGATTGAAATCTAGCTTATGAATTAAAAGAATCTTTACCTGGTAAGTTCGCTGAGGTTTGTCTATCCTCTTTAGAAGGATTCAAAGTATGAATATCCATCTTGAACACAGTTACTGAACTAGAATGAAACAAAGCCACAGGAATATTCCTCCTATTCCCTACCCTAACAGCCCAAAACAGGAGTTCATCTGCCACTATAACCGACGGAGGATGACTAATTCGGTCCAAAACTTGCTCAAAAGGATCCTCCATATTATTCATTACAGCCTCATAGAATTTCAGGAAATTCCTAGCACGTACATGCTCCGATGGTACAACGTTTGGTATTGTAATGAAGACGATATTATCAGGTTTGGAATCATTGCCAATAAGACCAAACCATTCCTCAGTGACCAAAAAGTTTATGAGGATGTTTGGCTGTTTGGTTGCAATTGCTTTGCATAGGTTCATGATGGGGTTATGTGACCGCGACCGGGGTACGGCATGGGTACTATATGGCACACGGTTGATGGTTGGGCTTGCATGGCTTCTTTTTGCTGCTGTGCTTGGTGTATGTAGAGGATACTTAGATGATAAAAGGAAAGTGGAATGAAGAGGGTGAATGCAGAAAAATAAGGTGAGCAAAGGGGATAGGAGAGGTAAGTCTTGGTTTTTTTGGATGAGGATTGCAATGGAATGTGAGGGACAAAAGGAGTCAGGACAAGTCGGAGTTCTAGCCGTTTAGATTTAAACGACAGCAGCAGAAAACAACTGGTCCGACAAATGGTTAAATGCATGTAGCAGAAAACAGCTGATCCGACAAATGGTTAAAGGCATGTATTTAATTTGTTAAACCAAAGGTAAACTGCAATATGTACTAGAGGAAACATAAAGGCATGTTTCATCTTTTTTTTTCTTTTTTTCAATAACTTTTATATATATATATATATATATACTGTGTATTCATTTTACTTATGTTATTATTTTTATCCCTCCAAATTTTTTAATATTTTTATTATTTAAATACATCATCTTAAATTGAATTGAAAACTATACTTAAAAAATGAATCAAGAAGATCTATAAGATTCATTGTGAATGCGAGATAAAGAAAAGCTAAGGAGTCTTTGATAGTTATAATTAAAAAGTTTCGGACTCATTTGTCATGAGTCAAACCTATTTATGAGTTGCTCAAGTTTAAAATTACTTAAGTTTGATTTGATATTAGACAAGTTAAATTTGAATTATTTGAGTAATTTATTAAGTTGAACTCGAGTTATATAATGTTCGACTCGACTTAGCTCGAAAGACTAATTAAACTTGAATTGAATTTAAATGTTAGATGAGTTTCAAGCTAATTTAAATATTTATATTTTTTATTAAAAAATCTATATAAATCGAGTCTAAATGAGTTTAATCAAGTCAAGAGTTAAAGTTAAAACTTATTTATTGCCATATTTAGTTGAGCTCGAGCACATGCTCAATAATACAAGCTCAATCTAAGTTGAGTTAAGTTCGAATTTTGAAAATCTAAATAGCACTTGAGTTTAATCTTAATATTATATCATCTCAACTCGTTTATAATCATACCTACCGTATCATGTAATAACTAGTATGATAAGTGTTATAGCTATCTAATCAAAAGATTAAAATTTATTGGTATGATATAGACTATTATATTTGATACTTAATAGTAGTCCTTACTTGTAAGTTAAACTTTGACTGAGATTCAATAAGTAGACAAATTAATTAGATGAGACGTGATAGGGTTTAATACCATATTATAATACTAACTTCTAAGGTATAAAATAAATTGGATCGTTTCTTGTCCTTACGAATACTAGCGGTAGGAAAGTGTTTGTCATTAAACAATAGGATAAATATAGTGATAAACCAATCTGTTTTTTTTTTTTCATGAAATTCACAATCAACATATGTTAAAGCATATTCGAAATTTAGGCAACGCGTGGACCTTTTGATTGAGGCTAAGGCGCTGGCAAATGGGTTTTCTCTGTAGGATTTTGATGCAAATTATAGGGAGATGATTTTAACGTATTATAACTTTAATAAAAGGTATTATTAAGACATGTTGATATTATGAAAATAGATATATTATATGTTTAATAAAAAGTATTGTTAAGATAAAAATGTCAATCTCCGAATAAAGCCTTTAAAGAATGTCTAGGGCAGAGAGCAAAACAAAGCACCGTTTTACTTGGTTAAATGGACCTGCTTCAAATAAAGCAACATAATCTCAACACCATTCCATAGGAAGGTATTGACATTGGCTAAGTGGATCCATCTCTTCTTAAAAGTTGACATACGGTGGCTATCCTAATTCCTTTTGGTGACGATGATGGATCATTAACCCTTGCATAGTCGCATTATTAGTGGATTAGATGACTTTTTACAATTTATATTGTCTATATATGTACTGATGGAATATGAAATTTAGGATGCTAAGATTCTGCTATTTACTATTCTTAATTTATAATTTAAATGAATTAATAGATCCGTATGTGAATTATGATTGACATTTTTATATATTTGTATGTTTATCTCGCTGTGAATTTGCTTACTCCTTTTTTGGGAAATTATTGTATTGTAAATTTCAATTAATGGGCTTGAGGCTTAAGAGCGTAGGTTCAAGTCATAGGTGGCCTTATCAAATGATAAGGACATGCACAGATTGAGCATACCCTTTGAGTTCTTGTGTGTTAGACACATGCTAGAAAAAGGGGGGAAAATGCATGAACATTTTTAATACTATTCCAAAAATTTAATAATATCAAAAGGAAATGATGTGAGTGCCTTCATAAATTTGTTTTCAAGTCAAATAAGAAGACTTTCACTTTTCACATGCTTACCTTTTATAAATAGTGTAATAAATTCTAAAAATTGTGATTATTTTCATTAAATTATGTTTTTAACAAATACTTCTTAGTACAATTCATTTATAAAATATCGAAAAGCTTTTACGATATGCTTCAATGAAATTTTTCCTAGGTTTTTAAAAAATAAATGGGGCCTAGATGAGCTTTGAAGTATGACTAGTAAAAGAGTAAATGTGAGCTAAGAGAGCACTGAAGATGGCTCTAGTACTATACTCTAATGCTTAAGTCAATCAAATGTAGGTAGAAAATTTCAATATGGGATTCAGAGGTTTTGGGATGCTTTACTGGGAGACCTAAGAGGCCTTATATATGTGAGGTTAACTAATAAGATTGTGACAAGTGCGCAAAGTTTTTTTATCTTGAATGTTCTAAAATACTTGTATAGAAAATAATGCCATTTACCCGCTAATGTTAGGGGATATTCTTGCAAGGCTTGTTCTGTTGTTAATTGTGGTCTCTATGGGCTCAAATAGGTGCTTGGGGGCCCAACGAGTGAAATCCACACATAACATTTGCCTCCCATTCTCATTGTTGACTAGTTAGCAATGAGAGTTTAATTGGGTATGGTTTCTTAGCACATAGGGAAAGGCCTAATTGGGTACAATAATATGGGCATTGAGTTACAAGGTTGGAATTGGCCTAAGCATTGATCGAGTATAATACCAATTGTCTTTTAACATAGTTAACCTATAATCTATGGGGGTGTTCTAGACTTAAATGACTGGATAGTCAACCAGTTGAGTTGCTCTTATGTAGACATAGTTAGACTCTTGTTGAGCTTAATGAGTCTTGAAGTAAGTGAGAAGTGGGCATTGAATGAATTTTGAGCTAACTTGTGTATTTCAAGTGAAATGTTGACTTGAACTTGAGTGGAGTGACATGATATTTGAAAAGGTATGACAAGTAGTTAAGTTTCTTGCTTTGAACTTTGCTATGGCCCTCAGTTGAATCAAAGTGAAATGATGTCTAAGTGGGTTTTGCTAAGTAGTGAGCCGAATGACTTAGAGTTCATATTAAGTTACTCAAGCCAAGCTATGGGAAGAATTGTGTTGCATATGCTTTATCACAACAATTGTACTTCTTAAGGTAGTTGTTATTTCCCAATTTTGATGCTTTAATTGCTAAACACGTACAATTAAGCATAATTTATTTCAATTGTCATGCATGATGTAATGCACATTTAATCCTTCAAGCATGTGTCATGTGGTATTAAATGTTCCTACATCAACATTGTTGTAAAGTGGTTAATCTTTTATGTTGAGATCTAATATGGGGCATGTGGTTAGTAGGGATATTATCCATGAATTCTAAAGTCATGTAATGGCATTAACTGCATGTCATGCCTTTCCAGTTTATTTATTTATTTTTTGTTTTGGTTTTTTTTTTTGGTAGTAACTATAGAAAATTGTCATTTTTCTTAATCCAAAGTAGTATGAATGGAGGGCCTTGCATCCTAGAGGTACATATCTTTCTTTGCTTTGTTTTTTACATCTTGAGACTTTAAAGCTTTCTCTTTTGAGGAATTTTCTTTTCTCTTAACTTTTTATTTTTCCTCTTTAGCACTCAACGCTCTTTAAACATGAGCATGAAGGGGTCCTTTTCCTTATGTGCTATTCCCCTCTTGGAGGTAGCAATTGAAGTGGTGCCTTGAAGCATTGTGTTTGTTATGATTGGGAGTAATGTAGCTTATGGCGAGTTGATGTAGTAGTTTGATGGGATTGAACTGGCCGTGGAAATCGATTTCCTTATTGAATATAGGTTTTTTGGTCGCCATATGCGCCATCTTTGCTCCATTTGCAACTTTTTGAAGATAGAGAGAACGGGTTTTGATTTTCACAAAAGTTAGGTTTGGTGAAGATAGTTACACTTTTTAAGTAAGGAGCTATTACTATATTTCTAGTCTTTATTTTTGACTTTCATGCAATATACAAACTAATGTCTGTTGCATTTCCTTTTTTCTCTTTTCTTTATTATTATTATTATTATAATAGTGAAGAGTTCAAAGAGTGCTTACGAGGACCTTGCCTTAGATGGATCTAAGAGCCCTTTATTTTGTTGTATGAGGCTCATTTGTCAGTGATGGGAATCAAACTATGAACCAGGCTCCAAAACAAGGAGGGTCAATGACTTGAGTAAGAAAAAAAGGGTTTGAATCACTTGGTGAAAGGAGTATTGCAAGGAACTATAAAGAGCTAACCTATTAGGTATCTAGTTCATAACATCAATTTAGGAAGAAGTTTCTTGCTATTGGAAGAAGAAGGAAAGACCAGCTCCAAAGAGAAGAACATTAGTGATTTCGAACTAGTGCTCAAAAGAAGCCATGATTTCACATTTGTTTTTATAGTCAATCCAAAGATCCATGTTTCCAAAAGTTGATGGTTTGCTATAGGTGCTAGCATTTAAGTTCGAAAAAAGCATATTTTTTTAGTCAGTTTTGGAAGTTATTTCTATTACATTGAAGTATCTTGAGGAATTGACATAGAGAGAGATAGTTCTTATTCTACTTTTTTTTTTAGATATATTTATTTTTCTTTTTAGTTATTTTCCTTAGTTGTAACTATTCTAATATAAGTATTCTCATGTAACCTTATGAAAAACAACTAAGTGAATGATATCATCACTTTTATGTGTTGCGTGAGTTCTTCTCATTTAATATTTTTCCTCTTATTGGTCTTCTTAGATTGTGGTGCGCAACCTATACAATTTGCTTGTATGTCATATCAAGTAGTTTGTATGTAGTTCAATCTTCCCTTGGTCATCATATGCATTGGAGCAGTCGTTTATATCCTTGTTTATTTACATGAGTTTACGTATCATATAAAACCCTATAAAACATATTTGACTAGTTAGTCTAGTGGTTGAATTCTCTTGAGATCTGATTTTGCTTATCTTTAATTAATATTGCTTAGTGATTGTTTGATACTAAGCTTATCCTTTCGAGAGTTCTAGAGTGGTTGCATAGTGTGATGATGCTTGGATTCAGGTTTATATATTTAGGCACATCAACAATTGATATCTTTCTTACTTGAACCACTTGGTTGATCCTTGACAGTATAAATTAGATAATACAATGTCATTTCTCTAATCTTTTGAGTTTTGTAAAATAAGGAGGAATGACTAAATATTTATAGACTTTAAGGCTTAATGATATTTGTTGAATCATCTTAGTGACTGATGGATAAGATGGAATATACTCACTTTAGGATTATCTTGAGGAGATTGACATAGACTTAGCCAATAAGCTTCCTTTTAAGTGCATGAGCTTACCCAAAAAAGGTTAGATGCCATCAAATTGGTTTAATGATTTTTTTTTTCGAGCCTACAAAGTCAAATTTTCCTAAGTCATCCCAATGAATGGATTAAACTCATTGAGCTTTGTCAGTAAACCTAATGAATTAAACTAAATAATTTATGAGTTTAACTCAATATATTAATATAACAATTTTATCCATCTACATTTTAAAAATATTATTGGATAATATTAGTAATGGATTGGGAGGGACCAAAGGAGTTAGGTCAAGGGGGAATTCTTGCCGATTAGAGTTAATCGTATCCAGCAAAAGCATCTCATCATATCAACCGTTTACAAGATTTAGAGATTATTTTAGTATATTGCCCAAAAGGTTTTATTTCCAAGGTTGCTTAAAAAAATGTGTGAAAAATATTTAAATTGGGTATAACTTAATAACAATATAATTATGAAAACAAAAAAAAAAGAAAATAATAAAGATTGGAGTACGTTATTTGGAATCATTGAAAAAAAAAAACCCTAAAAGATCGAAAAACAAACTAGGCAAAGAAAAATAAAAAAATTCTTTGTTTGAGTTAGTAAAAAAAAAAAGAGTTCAGTAGAAATTGAACCCTTTACCTTAAGAAACTATGTACAAGCTTCCACCACTAGGTTATATCTCTCTACTTATCATACTTTACTTCTAAAAGCATAAATATAATATGCATTTGTTGGCAAATATGTAGTATGTTGTATGTATGTATGTATGTATTTTTTATTTTTTAAAATAAATGTAACAATTAATCATTGTCGAAGTGTTGAAGGCCTGCATTTAATTCGTTAGAACAAAGATTACTCATACTGAGTACCGGAGGAATCGTAAAGGCTGTTTCATTTTTTTTTTCTTTTAACTTGTCTTTATTTGATTCATACCATATGTATATGCTGTATTTTTATTATATACTCCATATGTATGTTTACCCTTTATTTTTTTTTAGTACTTTTATTATTCAGACATCCGAAGTAATACAGAGGATAGTGTTACCCTTGAAATATTCCCCGTCAATTGTTTATCTTGCCTACCATGTTATTGTCCTGTGTGCATCATGTCTCAAGACATTTTGATGTATTTATGAATATTATTAATAAAAGTAAGTATTTATTATATTTGTATATTTTTCTATTTGTATATATTTTATAATAAAGTTTCATAAATAATTAGAGTATATTTAGAACAATAATAAAGTTATATTATTAATGAGATTTCAAGATATCTTATTATCTAAAAATTATTCTTAGTCCGATAAATATTTAGAAGGGATATTAGATATTTAGACCGACATTTTGTATAATTAAGGTCATCTCACTAAACCTAAGGAAAGATATCCAAATTGTATAAGTGGGTGTCTAAGGTTAAGTGGGTATAACATGACATGTAAATAGAGATACTAAATGTTAATGTTATTGGTCCCTCCTCTGTATGAACAAGCATAAATAATCCCTAAAATTTTGACCTTCATATATCTTATATATGAAATATCGCATTTTGATGCCGTGAAACACAATCTTAATTTAGATTGTAAATAATATAGTTATTGGGCATGACATGACATATAGAAATGATAGTGAAGAGTTAAGATATAATCCATTACTCTGTTAATTTAGGGAGTTGATATCCATGGTCGTTTGGTTGAAATAAGAATGACTGATAAGCTCATGGTCACGACAAGTTTTATTAAGTCTAATTTATTTTAGTTACCAAGTAAAATGATTAAACATTGATGACCTGACATGTAATGCTTTAATCAAGATATTAATTATGTAGTAATCAGTTCATAGTAGTTTATGGTTCACAGCCTTTTGATTATGTTTGGTGGCCAATAATTGTTGTATATAAAAACTTAGAGAGTCGCACACAATAGCATATGTAATAGGAACAAGGTGATTAACTAGAAATTTTAATAGATATTAAAATTAATCAATATTTATTTTGGGCTAAAATTAATGCTTTAAAATAATAAGATTGAAAGTAGTTTAGATGGTCATTCATTTTGCAATAAGATAAGAAAGGGTAGTACACAGTCTGTTGGTTAAAAGTAATAGGATATTCCTTAAGTCTAATGTTTGCCATAAATTCAACTTAGCAAATGAAAGAAATGTCTTCATTATTTCAATAAATAATTTATAATGTTTCTTGAAAAATAAACTTAGACATTGAAAGGTTTTTTAACTTTTGATTGTTGACAAAGAGAAAATAGAAGGTCCATATGAATACTTATATAACCAACAAATTTTTATAAAAGGCAAATATCCTTATATGCTGCCTAGTTTGCCTCCTAAGAATATAATCCTAATCCAAGTTATCTTGCAATATAAGGATTTGGTTTAGTTCCTACAACCACGTGTGTAGATACCACTAGAGAGACTAAGCTTGAAGTTTTTATGGTGAACATGAATTTGAAAAAGGTAAATTGAGTCATAAATTTCATTTGAACTCCATCCCTAAGAAAGAGAGGATATTGCTATAAAAAAAGGGTACTTTTCTTATAAACTTTATAATTTTATATTTCATTTTACATATCACATGGATCCAAAGATACATCTTTTAAAATAGTAATAATAATAATAAATAAATAAATTTTGTTGTATTTCTCCTATTTGCAACACCTAACAATAATAATAACCTTAACAAATGAAAGAAAGTAGATTCTTTCTTTCTTTTTTTGAATTTCGGTAGAAGGATAATTTTTATCATTCAACAACAGGGTAAATATAATGAACTAACAAACCAATCTATCTAAGGATAACTTCATAATATATATATATATATATATATTGTATTCTCTAATTCTTTTCTCCTAATTACATCCTTCATCCCAAATATGATGTAAAAACTTATGAGTTTTTTATGATCTTACATAAAAACCATAATAATTGTTTTTTAAAAATCATCTATCTATCTGAAAATATTTTACTTTAATACTTTCAATTTTTTTTCAAGAATATTTTAATCATAAAAGGAACAAATATGGAATATATAATATTACCTTTTAATAGATTATTATTTCAGAATTATTGGATCATACGTTTACCTAAATTTATAGTTTATATATGCATGAAAAAAGAAAAATAATTAAAATAAAAAAGAAAAGAAACTTTCTCATTGCAAGCAACGACTAATTTCATCATCTCATGCATTTGAGTTAGGATTACTGAACTGGGCTCTTTATCTTATGCTTTTAAAAAGGCACTACATGGAGATTGACATTAAAACAAGAAGACTAAATTCATGGCTATTGACCATGGCCTTGTAACATCTCACTGATGAAGGCATTTATATAGACTTGAGATGACCCATCACTTCCTATGGCTTGTTGACATATCTCTTGAAGTTCCTGAGTCCTCCTTCTCATTGCCCTACCTTCATCATCTTGCAGGTCCATAAATTTATGCACAAGTCCTTCGATGTCCGACCTCGTTTCTGCGTTCACCCTCCAACCCACTTTCCAGTTCTCCACAACCAATTTGCAGTTGATACCTTGATCCATACCAATAGGGGATGCCAAAAATGGAACCCCTGAAAATATACCTTCCATAATGGAAACCCATACACAATGTGTCCAAAATCCCTCGACGGAACAATGTGTCAGCACACTCACTGGTCACACATTGGCACTACTATCCCATTACTGCCCACCAACTCTGTCAATCTTGTTGATTCATCTCGCACTGCCCATAAAAACCGGACACCACTTGCACGCAAAGCTCTACCATTTCATCCATTTGATTGCTGAAAACCGAGAGAAAACTACCAAATGATATGTAGAGAACAGAGTTACTGAGCTGAGAATCTAAACATTGCAAATAATCCACTTCATTCTCCGTAGGATGTGAAGGGGGCTTCATCTCAAGTTTGACGTAAGGTATTTTTGGACCTACAGTGTAGAGTGGAATCAAGAACTGTTGATCTTAAATCATCAAATGCCTCTTGTTCAAGCTCTTCGACTGAAGCCGACAAGAGATACTGTGCCTTGGGCACCCAAGAGAGCACAAAACGCAATCGTACTAGTCTTTGCATCTCTTTTCCTCGTGATGGTTGGTTAGCTAATCCTTCAGCAGGAGTTTCGGGAATGCAATGAATGCGTTCATCTCCTTTTTCTATCACAGATTCAGAGAAAATATCAAATGATCATCAATTATATGTCCTCGGTCTTTACGCTTTCAATTCTAATTCAACGGCATTTGAATTTTCCACTCCTGTAGTTTACCAATTCATATGGAGTTGTCTTACAAGCCAGAAGATGGCTATAAGTTTACGACCGCCATAAAATTCAACGATCTAGGACATCTGGAACGCTGTTTTTTCATGCTAACGAAAATTTTAGAATAATCTTAACGTGTCACATGTCTTTACCGTGAAAATTCTACTGGACATGAAAGATGGCCTCGAAACAGGATGAGTAATGCCTTGACACTAGCCCGTGTCAAATGATCCTTGTATGCATATATTGGTGCCCCTGTTGCAAGTATATTTTTATCCTTTCATGTCTTTCTTCAAGCCACACTTGTTATGCCTGGTAGTATTTTTCGTCTTTATTTTGTCCAAATTAATTAGAATAAATCTTTTAGGGGAAACTGCAAAAATATCCTAAATTTTGTTCTTAGTGCAGATGTACCTAAACTGAGAAGGTGAGCTTTCAGCACCCCTAACTCTTATTGATTGGTAACACTAAAGGATATTTTCTTTTTCAGTATAAAAAAGATGCACAAGGTTAAAATTTAAGGAGTACTAAAGCATATTTAATAAATTCAAGAGATGTTTCTGCAAATGATTAAAGTTTTAAACTCTTGTTAATTGGTAACACTGAAGGATATTTGCTTTTTTAATATAAAAGAGATGCACAAGGTCAAAATTTAAGAAGTGTAGTATACTTTAATAAGTTTAAGAGATGTTTCTGCAAATGGTCAAAGTTTAGGGATTAATTTGAAATTATAGGGGTTATTTGTCAATTAATTAGAGTTTTAAGGGTTGGTAAAGCTCACTTTGTAAATTTATCTGCATTAAGACCAAAGTTTAGGGAGTATTTTTTGTGTTTTCCCAATCTTTCATGTACTAGATTCTATTTTTGATGAAGGTCTTACCAAGAAGCTTGTTTGGCACCATTATCACTTCAATATTCAATATATATATATTATATATATATATGCAAATATCGATAGTGTACCTAATGATAACATCCACACATCTACTGTCCTCTCCTGATTGCTCAGATGTGACTGCTTAATTATTTTAGTTAAAAGTGATAAATTTCTGAAGCTCAATTGAAGACACTAAAAGCTTATGCATTATTTAACAATATTTACCACACATGTACACTCTTATGGTAACAATCTTCCTGCAAGTATCGAATATATATTCATATACAAAATTCGTTTCAGATACTTTATTTTAAAACAGATGGACCACTATTAGCCAAACTTGATTTATCATTAGTATGTCAACAATTGGTTTGGAACAATAACACACGGTGACAAAATATTTGTAGATCGAAATTGCACTTATGAATAAAAATCCTTTACCAGCTAAGCTGAGGTTTGTCTTTCCTCCTCAAATGGATTCGAAGTATGAATACACAACTTGAATGCAGTCACTGAAATGGTATTCTACAAAGCCAAAGGAACATTCTCCTCTTCCCTACCTTAACAGCCCAAAACAGGATTACATCGGCCAGTATAACTGATGGAGGATGTCTAATTTGGTCCAGGACTTGCTCAAAAGGACCCTCCATATTATTCATTACAGCCTGAAAAAATTCTGGGTAATTCCTGGCACGTGTATGCTCTGATGGTAATACGTTTGGTATTGTAGGTTGTAGCAAAGTCGATGTTTTCAGGTTGGGAATCATTGCCAACGAGACCGAACCATTCCTCAGTGACCACAAAGGTTATGAGGATGTTTGGCTGTTTAGTTGCAATCGTTTTGCATAGGTTCATCATGGGTCTAATGTGACCTCGTCCTGGGTATGGCACAGTTACGATGTGACACACAGGTGTTGGTCGTGTTTCCATGGCTTCTTTGCTGCTGTGCTTTGTGTATGTAGACTGAACTCAGATGATAGAAGTAAAGTGGAGTGAAGAGGGTGAATGCAGAAAAAGAAGGTGAGGGAGTGGCTAGGGGAGAGATAAATTTTGGTTTCTCTGGAAATACTAAGAGATTCTGATGGTGATCGGTCTGGAGGGACGAGGAGTCCTGAAAAGGGAGAATCATCGCCGTTTACAGTTAAATGAAAGTAGCAGGAAACAGTTCATCACATCAATAATACAAAAGATATAATCAATGAAGTGGCTAGCAAGGGTTGTCTGTTTAGTTAAAGGTAAGTATGGATACCAAAACAATCTGTAAATCTCAATGAAATGTAAATTTCAATACAAGTGGGCTAGGGAGGTTTGCTCTAGTATCTATTCTATATCTGTTACGTATACTTATTTTTCTATTTTTATTAGTAGTTTTGTTACTCAAACATTCCATCTTAAATCAGTTTCAGCACCATACAAAGAAGATGAACCTAAAGGCCCCTAAGATTCAATGTGAATGTGTAATACAAGGGAAGCTGGACAGTCATTAGACAGTATTATACTGAAAAGTTCCTTTAACTGGTTTGTCTTGGCTACCATTTAATGGCAACCTTAACAATTGAAATAAACTGGATTCTTTCTTATCTTTCTGAATACTGGCTGTAGGAAAGTGATTATCTTTCAACAATAGGGTAAATATAATAAACTTCCAAATCTGCAAATCAAATTTTATGGGTAACTTGATGAATTACACATTTAGCATATGTTAAATCATATTTTGCAATTCAGGTGATGGCATTGACTTCTTGATTGTGGTTATGAAAGGCATAAGTAGATGGGTGTTCTATAGGAGTTGATGCAAATAGTAGTTACTATAGAGGTTAGTCTTGTTTGCTGTAACTTGTCATGAGCTCATGCCCCATTTTACTAAAGTGAAATGGTGCTTTAGTTTTCTTCCTACTCAAGAAATTTTCAGAGGCTCTAACTGGAGATTGGCATTCTAAAACTTAACAGTGAATACACGGTCAGTAACCATAGCCTTGTGAAACATTGCTAATGAAGGTATTGATATTGACTTGTGTTGATCCATCCTTCTTATTGCTTGTTGACATATCTCTTGAAGTTCTTTAGCCTTTCTCCTTATTGCTCTGCTTTCATCATCTTGCAGGTCCATAAATTTGAGCACAAGTCTTTCAACTTCCTTTCTTGTTGCTGCATCCACTTTCCACCCTGTCTTCCAGTCCTCCACAACCAATTTGCAGTTGACAAACTGATCCATACCTATTGGAAATGCCAGAAAGGGAGCACCTGCAAAAATACCTTCCATAATGGAACCCCATCCACAGTGTGTCCAAAACCCTCCTACTGAAGGATGAGTCAATACCCTTAACTGGTCACACCATGGTAATACCATTCCATTACTGCTTGACAGCTCTTTTAGTCTAGTTGATTCATTGTGGACTGCCCATAGAAAACGAACACCACTTGCACATAAACCTGCTGCTATTTCATCTGTCTGGGTGGTGGAAACCGTAAGAAAGCTACCAAATGATATGTACAAAACAGAATTACTAGGCTGTGACTCTAACCATTGCAAGTAATCAACTTCATTCTCTTGAGTGTCTGAAGAGGACCCCTTATCAAGTTTGAAATAAGGTATGTTTGGACCAACCTGTGTAGAGTGGCATTGACAATTGTGATTTTGCAAAATCAAAGGCCTCTTTTCAAGCTCTTGAACTGAAGCAAATAAGAGATACTGTGCCTTGGGAGCCCAGGAGAACGCTTGAAGGATCCTTTTGAATGCCTGTGTCACATGGCCTGGTGATGGTTGGTCAACTGAACCTTTAGCAGGGGTTTTGGTGATTCGGCTGATGTGCTCATCTCCTTTTTCTGTCACATGTACACAGAAAACAACAAACGTTTATGAATTCAAGCTCCATTGTCTATAATGCTCTCATAGTATGATATTTTATGAGTTTGCTTCCTTCACTATATATAACATTGCAAATAGAGACGTCTAAAAAACCAGAAGATTGACATGAGATACTATCTTCTTTTAACGTTCTTTTCAGTGTTCTAGCACAGCTATGATATTGTTTTACAACATTACTAATGGAAATTTTGTATTGGTCTTAATAGTTCACATGTCTTTACTTCAAAAATGTCACAGGACAAAAATATCCCTGACTCTTCGACACATCCAATGAACTCTTGCATGTTTATTCTAGATTGGAACCCCTATTATGTGTTTATTCTTATCCTTTCGTGTCTTTTGCTGTGGCACTCTTTCATGTCTGTAGCACTCCTTTTATTCCCCAATTAATCAGAATAAATCTTTCAATGCAGTAAATTACATTTTAGATAATAGTCTTTCCTAGAAACAACTTTGGCCACTACAGATAGGGCTGAGGTTCGTTTGGCATCTATTCTACTCGAAAATCCAAAAAAATATCAGCAGCCATAGCCTTATGACAAATTTCTACACTTCTTACTCTTTTTTCTCCTGAATGTTCACCGCTTCATATTTTTGCAATTGTCATAACCAGTAAATTTCAGATGCTAAAGCCTTATGCATTTAACAAAAGGCCACATCATGTACTCTTACGTTATGCATATTTGTGTATGTTTTTATAAGTTTGTATTCAAAATTGATGTCAAATACTTCCATTACAAAACCGATGGACCAGAATTAGCGAAACTAAGTTCATCATTAGTATTCTCATTATTGGTTTTGAACTGCAACACATGGTGAAAAAATGTTGTGCAAGAGATGTGTTCTAAACCAAATCTAGGGACTTGTTATAGTATTCCGATACTCGTAGAACCGTCTAATACCTGTTCCAGGACCACATGACTGTTTTCTTTCAAGTTGTGACACCGCAGTACCATTACATGCTTAACAGATCCAGATCTTACTTACGGATAACAACAAGAACAAATCTATACCTGGTAAGCCAATTGAGGTTTGCCTATCCTCTTCAAATGGATTCCAAGTATGAATAAGATGCTTGAGCGCAGCCACCGAATGAGTAATCAACACAGCCACAGGAATGTTCCTCCTTTTCCCTATCTTAACAGCCCAAAACAGGAATACATCCGCCAATATAACCGACGGAGGAAGACTTAACTGGTCCAGGACCTGCTCAACAGGAGCCTCCATATCATCATTACAGCATCAATAAATTCCTGGTATTTCCTAGCACGTACATGCTCCGACGGTACAACGTTTGGTACTGTAGCAAAGACGATGTTGTCGGGTTTGGAATCATTGCCAAGGATACCAAACCATTCCTCAGTGACCACAAAGGTTATGAGGATGTTTGGCTGTTTGGTTGCAATTGCTTTGCAGAGGTTCAACATGGGGTTTATGTGACCCCGTCCTGGGAATGGCACGGTTACTATATGGCACACGGCTGATGGCCGGGCTTCCATGGCAATTCCCTTGTTGTGTTTGGTGTATAATGAAGAGGGTGGAAGTTTTGTTTTGTTAAATAGAGGATGGTGGTACAAAAGGAGTCAAGACAAGGGGCAAAATGTTGTCTTTAGCTGAATGAACCATTTGGTTTAGACCGTATTTGTAGTTTGGCTGACGTTATCGGCTTATGAGCTTATGTGTTTTCTAAGATATGGTCCAGTGTGTTGCTGTTATTGTTGTTGTTGTTATATTTTTTTTTTAAAAAAAAAAATCATTCAATTTTAGGCTCATGACATGAAAAGTTTAAAAAATCATTGCAATTGCGTACCTCTTGTCTTAGATCATTTCGAGATTAAACATGTAGAGACCAAATGACTGTGGTATTTGTAAGTTATAGTTAGGGTAAAAACACTTGCTAATAGTTAAATTTGTACCTATAAAATTTGTTATTTTGTTAACTTCAACCACAATTTGAAAGAAAATATCACCTATAAGTAGAAGGCATTTTTTTTTTTTAATTTATGTAGGCTCTAAAGATTACATCTGGTATGTATGAATGAAACTCAAATAAAATTGCATTTTTCAGTTTTCTCCATTTCCCTACATTTAGATATGTTTTTACAAGTCAGAATTGCCTAAGACACATTGATTTCCGCATTCAAGAGGAATTCGATTCTACCTTGAGATGGAAATTGTGATTTTATTTCAACTTTTTAATAATCATTAATTAAAATCACTTATTTAACCATTAATTTTATACTACATTTAATAATGAAGAGTAGTTTTGAAAAATGTTATTTTATTTACATTCCATTCAATGTATGTTTTCAAACACAAGAATGGATTTATTATTCAATCATGATTCCATTCCATTCAATCCATTTCATTCTATATTATTCCATGCACTTAATGTGATATATAAAGAAAACAATCTTGAGTGCTTGAGAGAATAAGAAGAAAAGTGAACATATGGAATGAAGTAGAGTGCTTGTATAATTGAATGATAGGTGAACCTAAAAGTAAGAAAAATGAGCATTGCTTCCTTATGAAAACAAAAGAGTAGAAGATTGTTAGTATTAGAAGATGTAGTATTGTGTAAGCTAAAAGTGTAAAACATAAATCAAATTTATATAAGTATTTTCTTATTAGAGCAAGATTGGCTAAGGATCGAAATTTTGCTAGTATATTTTCTATCATGGTTAGAGATTGTGGGTTATTAGCCTAAGATCAATTTGAGAAGTAAGAGTAATCATGTTACAAAGCAATTGTAATGCCTTAAGTTAAAAGTAGCTAATGGTTAAACCAACAAACGTTAATGGGCTTTTTTTAGCCACCTACCTCAAAAGTTTCTAGTTAGTGTTGACGTGTTATTTATTGCATAACCTCTTATACCACCAATTACATCTTTTACAATCCATGTCAGACTTCATTCCTATGGGATGTCACAACCCCCTTTTAAACATATAGGGTATCCTATCTTCCACAATCCATGTGGGACTTCATTCCTATAAGGTTTCACAACCCCTTCTAAACACATGGAGGTTCCTAATCTTCTCTCCTTAAGCATACAACATCTTCATTGCAAGACTTTACAATTGGACCCAAATCTTCCCCTTTTTTGGTCGTCCCAAATTAGACATCTACCAATAGAAACGTTGCCTCTAATACCATTTGTAATGTCCTAAGTTGAAAATAGTTAATAACTAAGTCAAAAAACACTAATAGAAACATTTTCAATCGCTTTGCCTAAATGTTTTTAGCTAATATTGATATATTATTTATTATTTGACCTTACATACCACTAATAGATGGGCATAATAAAAGAAATTAAATATCTAAAACTATAGCAAGTGGAGAACATGCATGGAGGTCTTATTTATGAGACTAAAATTCATAGGATATATTGTTAGGAGTGTGACCAAATCACTAGAGGAGGAGGATGTAGCAATTTGAAAATGGAAAATCAAGGTTGGAAAGGTTAAGTTCACTATAAAGACCACCATTAAAGAGGAAATGCCAAAGCATATGAGGTAATGCCACCATACCTTGTCTTGTTTGGGATACTCTAGTCTCAAGATTTTCAAAGAAAAATTATAGTATTATTAGAGAATGATTTATTAGTAAGGAAACAAGAAGATATGGCATCAATCAATATTTTACTAAGGTGAAATCTATTTTCAAGAGATATCCAAATTAAATCCAACCTCTAAAATCAAGGATGATAGAATGAGAAGAATTATAATACATGGTTTAGGGCTAGAATGTAGAGGATTTATCATGGCATTCCAATAATAGCCAACACCACTATCCTTAGAGGACTTAGAAAATTATCTAGCTAATAAAAAATTATTAGTTAACTAAATAGCAAGGTTTCTTTAAGAAAATTAAGAAGAAGCACTCAATAGTAGAAACGATAATCACATTTGAAAGATAAGAAATTTGATCAAATTGAGGAGATAGTAATCATCATAAACAATATAAGTGGGTGGCAAGGGTAGCAAAAGTTCCACTAAGATAGGGGATCATAAAGGAAGACACAATAATGTGAGAAGGAGTGCAAATGTGGCAAGAAAGATGATTGCACAAGAGATTGTTGGTTCAAAAAAGAACATTGAAGGAAATGTTATAGCAATCAACATATAATTTTAAAGAAGAATGGAGATCTTAAGGAATCATATGTTGAATTGGATACAACTTAAGAAGAAGACTTAAAATTGGAGAAAATAAGTTTTAAAACCAAGGGCATTTTGGACCTTTACACAGTAGTTTAAAAGCCCTATGAAACTGCCTTTTAACCCTCTCCTCTTATTATTATTTTTTTTTTTTGAGATAGTAACCTCTAAAAGAAAACCTCATTTTCCCTGATGGGACCCTTTCGTCAATTCACATGAATTGTTACAACTGATAAGTAAGTATAATCAAACCTTTCCTTTGTGTTTTTCTCAAATGCATACATTTGCAACGCACTGTAAAGGTTTATAGGTTCACAAAACACCCAAGTCATTGACAAGCGATTGCAAATTTTTGCAAGCTTGCACTTTTGATCAGTAATTTGAAAATTCTTCAGAGTTATTGTTGATTATGTGATGAATTAGAAATGTATGAAGGAGATTAAGAGAAAAACCAAGTTTTTGGGTAATTATTGGTGAACAATGGGGATATGGGTAAGATAATGATCGTGACATGCATGTGATGTTGTAGATCACACCCTAACAAAAAAAAAAAAAAAAAAAAAAGAAGCACCTCTTTTAGTTCACAATGAGGTTTATGGCCATGAACATGCTTATGATGCGACCGTGACACCCCTTTCACACTTGTGACAATTGGTTTCCTTATTGAATATAGGCTTTTTGATTGCCATATGCTCCAACTTTGCTCTATTTCCAACATTTTGAAGACAACAGAATGGATTTTGATTTTCACAAAAGTTATGTTTGGTGTGGATGGTTGCACTTCTTACGGTAAGGAGTTGTTATTGTAATTCTAGTGTTTATTTTTGCCTTACATGCAATACACAAACTGATGTCTGTTGCTTTCCTTTTTTTTTTTCTTTTTATTATTCTTATTATTATTACAATGGAGAGTTCCAAGTTGCTTATGGAGAACTCGGCTTAGATGGAACTAAAAGCCCTTTATTTTGTTGTAGGAAGGGTGAACATGCTTTGCAGGTTATGATGCTCATTTGTTAGTGATGGCAATCAAACTGTGAACCAAGCTCCAAAACAAGGAGGACCAATGACTGGAGCAAGAAAAAAGGGTTTGAATCACTTGGTGAAAAGAGTATTGCAGGAAACTATAAATGGGAGATGAGCTAACCTATTAGAAGGGTATCTAGTTCATAAATCAATTTAGGAAGAAGTTTGTTCCTATTGGAAGAAGAATGAAAGACTAAGTTCAAAGAGAAGAACATTAGTGATTCTGAACTAGTGCTTGAAAGGGAGACATAATTTCGCACGTATTTTTGTAGTCAATCCTAAAGATCGTGTTTCCAAAAGTTGATGGTTTGCTAAAGGTGCAAGCGTTTAACTTCAAATAAAACATTTTTTTTCAGTCAATTTTAGAAGTTACTTCTTATTGCATTGAAGTATCTTGAGGAATTGACATAGAGAGAGAGTTCTAATTCTACTTTTTGTTTTACATATATTTATTTTTCTTTTTAGTTATTTTCCTTAGTTGTAACTATTCTAGTATAAGTATTCTCATGTAACCTTATGAAAACAACTAATTGAATGATATCATCACTTTTACGTGTTTGCATGATTTCTTCTCATTTAATATTTCCCTTCTTATCGGTCTTCTTAGATTGTTGTGTGCAACCTATACAATTTGCTTGTGCATTATATCGAGTAGTTTCTATGTAGTTCAATCTTCCTTTGGTCATCATATCCATTGAGGAGTCATTTATATCTTGTTTATTTTATGTGAATTGAGTATCATAAAAAACCCTATAAAACATATTTGACTGGTTGGTCTTATGGCTAAATTCTCTTGAGATATGATCATTTCTTATCTCTAATTCATATTGCTTAGTGATTGTTTGATCCTAAGCTTATCCTTTCAAGAGAGTTCTAGAGTGGTTGCACAATTTAATTGTGCTTGGATTCGAATTTACATATGAATGTACATAACAATTGAGATTGCTCTTACTTGAACCACTTGTTCGTTCCTTGATAGTAGAACTTAGATATTACAATATTCATTTCTTTGATCTCTAGAGTTTTGTAAAATGAGGAGGAATGATCGAATATTTATAACTTTAAGGAGTTAATGATATTTGTTGGATCATCTTGGTGATCGACGGATAAGATGAAATATACTCACTTTAGGGTTATCTTAGGGAGATTGACATAAGCTCAAGGCTAATAGACTTTCTCTTGAGTGCATGAGCTTGCTCAAAAGGTTGCCAGCCAATAAACTATCTAACGATTCTTGTTTCAATCTCATAAATCAATTTTTCTTAGGTCATTCAATAGATGAACTGGACTAGTGTGCTTCTATTACTAAAATCAACAAATCAAACTAAATAATTTATGAACTTGGCTAATATATTAATATAATAATTTGAAAGTGCTATTAGATAACGTTGGTAATGGATTGGGAGGGACCAAAGGAGCTAATTCTTACCGTTTAGAGTTAAACGTATCCAGCAAAAGCATCTCATCATGTCAACCGTTTACAAGATTTAGAGATTATTTTAGTATATTACCCAAACGGTTTTATACCAAGGTTGCTTAAAAAAATTTGCGGAAAATATTTAAATTGATATAATTTAATAACAATACAATTATGGAGAAAAATAAAAGAAGAAAATAATAGAGATTAAAGTACATTATTTGGAATCATTGAAAGAAGAAATAAATAAACGAAAAAGAAAAGAAAAGATCGAGATACAAAGTAGGCAAAGAAAAATAAAAAATTATTTAGAGTTAGCAAAAAAATGAGTTCAATAAGGAAATTGAACCCTTCACCTTAAGAAACTATGTACAAGCATCTAACACTAGGTTATATCTCTCTACTTATCATCCTTCACTTCTAACAGTAAAAATATAATATGTATTCGCTGGCCAATATATATATATATATATATATATGTATTTTTTTTTTTTTAAATTAAATGTAAGCAATTAATCATTTTCGAATTGTCGAAGGCCTAAATTTAATTTGTTAGAACAAAGATCATTCATATTAAACACTGGAGGAATCTTAAGGCTTGTTTATTTATTTTTTTTTTTAACTTATCTTTATTTGATTCATACCATATGCATATGCTGTTTTTCTATTCCATTCTCATATGTATGGTTACCCTTTATTTTTTTTAGTGCTTTTATTATTCAGACATCCGAAGTAATATAGAGGACAATTGTTTATCTTGCTTGCCATGTAATTGTTTAATTGTATACAATGTGCCAAAATACTTTTGATGTATTTATAATATTATTATACAAGATAAATATTTATTTTATTTTCATACTTTTTTATTCGTATATATTTTATAATAAAACTTTCACAAATAATTAGAGTATATTAGGAACAATAATAAAGTTTATATTATTATAGGATTCCATAACATTTTATTATCTAAAAGTTGTTCTTAGTTAGATAAATATTTAGAGGAACATCAATATTTAGACCAATAATTGTCTAACTAGGGTCATTACTGCACGCGAAAGATATTGAAGCTATACAAGTGGGTACCTAAAGTCAAGTGGTATATCGAGCACAACTCGTAATAGAGGATACTAAATGTTGATGACATTGATTCTTCCTCTACTAAATAAGTGTAAATAATCTATAGACTTTAGACTTTCATATATCTTATATATGGAGTGTCGAATTTTAATGCTGTTAAACACAATATTAATTTATTGTAATTAATATAGTTATTGGGTATACATAAAATATAGAGAGGATGGTGATGGTTAAGATAACATCCATCATTCACTTAGTTTAGGGAGTTGATATCTATGGTTGTTTGGTTGAAATAAGAATCACTCATAGCCCATGGTATGGTATATTGAGTTTAATTTATTTCGATAACCAAGTATAACATAATGACATACAACAATGTTTAATAGAATATTAATTACATAGTAATTGGTTTATAGTGGTTTATGGTTTATATCATTTTAATTATGTTGGGTGGTCAATAATTCTTCTATATAAAAACCTAGAGGATTGCACACACATTAGCACATATAATAGGGTAAAGTCATTGATTAATGGACATTAAAATTAGTCAATATTTATTTTGGGACTAAAATTAATGTTGTAAAATAATAAAATTGAAAACAATTTAATCGTAAACATATTGCAATAAGACAAGAAAGGGTCAGTACATTGAAGATTAGTTTGTTGGTTAAAAGTAAATGGATATTAAGTCTAATGTTTGTAATAAATTCAACTTAGCAAATGAAAGAAATGTTTTCATTATTTTAATAAATAATTTATAATGTTTCTTGAAAAATGGACTTAGACATTGAAAGTTTTTTAACTTTTGATTGATGGTAAAAAGAATATGAAAGGTCCATATGATTACTTACATAACCAACAAATTTTTATAAAAGGGAAATATCCTTATGTGCTGCCTAGTTTTTGCTTTCTAAGTATATAATCCTAATTTAAGTTATCTTGCAATATAAATTGGATTAGATTCTTGTAACTGTTGTATGAATATTGCTAGAGGACTATGCTTGAAGTCCTAGTGGTGAACACGAGTTTGAAAAAGGTAAAGTGAGTTATAGATCTTACTTGAATTCTATCTTCAAGAAGAGGAGGATATTGCTATAAAAAAAGGGTATTTTTCCTATAAACTTTATAATTTTATATTTCATTTTACATGTCACTTGAATCTTGAACTATGTTTTGTAAAATAAAATAAATTTTACTGCATTTCTACGATCTACAAACCTAACAATAATAATAACCTTAACAAATGAAGAAAAGTAGATTCTTTCTTGTTTTTTGAATTTTGGCGGAAGGATAATTTTTATCATTCAACAATAGGATAAATATAATGAACTAATAAACCAATCTATCTAAGGATAACTTCATAAAATTTTACAATTAGCATAAGTTAAAGTTAATAATTTCCCTTTATATATATTTATATTCCCCAATTCTTTTCTCCCTACTTTCATTTCGTATCAATTATGTCCTTCATTCCAAATATGATGTAAAAACTTATTTTATGTCCTACATGAAAACCATAATGGACTTTCCTTTAAGAGCCCTCTACCTATTTAAGGTTTTTTACTTTAATACTTTTAATATTTTCTTAAGAATATTTTAGTCATAAAAAGAATAAATATGGAATATATAATGTTAAATTTTAATATATTAATATTTCAGGATTATTGGATCCATACGTTTACCTAAATTTATAGTTTACATATACATGAAAAAATAAAAATAATTAAAATAAAAAAGAAGAGAAATTTTCTCATTGCAAGCAACGGCTACTTTCACCATCTTATGCATTTGAGTTTGGATTACTGACCTGGGCTCTTTATCTATGCTTTTCAAAGGCATTACATGCAGATTGACATTAAAACAACAAGACTAAATTCATGGTTATTGACCATGGCCTTGTAATATCTCACTGATGAAGGCATTTATATAGACTTGAGATGACCCATCACTTCCTATGGCTTGTTGACATATCTCTTGAAGTTCCTGAGTCCTCCTTCTCATTGCTCTACCTTCATCATCTTGCAGGTCCATAAATTTAAGCACAAGTTCTTCGATTTCCGACCTCGTTTCTGCGTTCACCCTCCAACCCACTTTCCAGTCCTCCACAACCAAATTGCAGTTGATACCTTGATCCATACCAATAGGAGATGCCAAAAATGGAACCCCTGAAAATATACCTTCCATAATGGACCCCCATCCACAATGTGTCCAAAATCCCCCGACAGAACAATGTGTCAGCACCCTCAACTGGTCACACCATGGCACTACTATCCCATTACCGCCCACCAACTCTGTCAATCTTGTTGATTCATCACGCACTGCCCATAAAAACTGGACACCACTTGCACGCAAAGCTGCTGCCATTTCATCCATCTGATTGCTGGAAACAGAGAGAAAACTACCAAATGATATATAGAGAACAGAGTTACTGAGCTGAGAATCTAACCATTGCAAGTAATCCACTTCATTCTCCGTAGGATGTGAAGGGGGCTTCTTCTCAAGTTTGAAGTAAGGTATGTTTGGACCTACAGTGTAGAGTGGGATCAAGAACTGTGATCTCAAATCATCACATGCCTCTTGTTCAAGCTCTTCGACTGAAGCCGATAGGAGATACTGTGCCTTGGGCACCCAAGAGAGCACAAAAAGGAGTCGGTCGAGTCTTTGCTCCTCTTTTCGTCGTGGTGGTTGGTTAGCTGATCGTTCAGCAGGATTTTCGGGATTGCAATGAATGCGTTGATCTCCTTTTTCTATCACAGAGTCAGAGAAAATATCAAATGATCATCAATTATATGTTCTCGGTCTTTACGGCTTTCAATTCTAATTGAATGGCATTTGAATTTTCCGCTCCTGTAGTTTACCAATTCATATGGAGTTGTCTTACAAGCCAGAAGATGGCTATAAGTTTATGACCGGCCTTTTACATAAAATTCAACGATCTTGGACATCTGGAATGATGTTTTTCATACTAATGAAAATTTTAGAATAATCTTAACGTGTCACATGTCTTTACAGGGAAAATTCTGCTGGACATGAAAGATGGCCTCGAAACAGGATGAGTAATGCCTTGACACGAGCCCGTGTCAAATGATCCTTGTATGCATATATTGTTGCCTATATTTTTATCCTTTCATGTCTTTCTTCCTGCCACACTTGTTATGCCTGGTAATATTTTTCGTCTTTGTTTAGTCCAAACTGATTTGAATAAATCTTTTAGGGGAAACTGCAAAAATATCCTAAATTCTTAGTGCAGATATACCTAAACTTAGAAGGTGAGCTTTCAACACCCCTAAACTCTTATTAATTGGTAACACTAAAGGATATTTTCGTTTTCAGTATAAAAATGATGCACAAGGTTAAAATTTAAGGAGTGCTGGTTTCTATAAATGGTCAAAGTTTTAAACTTTTATTAATTTGTAACACTAATGGACATTTGCTTTTTTAATATAAAAAGATGCACAAGGTCAAAATTTAAGAAGTGTTAAAGCACACTTTAATTAGTTCGAGAGATGTTTTTGCAAACGGTCAAACTTTAGGGATTGATTTGTAATCTTCATGGTTATTTGTCAATTTATTAGAGTTAATGGGTTGTTAAAGCTTACTTTGTAAATTTATCTGCATCAAGATCAATATTAACCACATGTACACTACTATGGTAACAATCTTCCTACAAGTATTGAATATATATTCATATTCAAAATTCGTTTCAGATACTTCTATTTTAGAACTGATGGACCGCTATTAGCCAAACTTGATTTATCATTAGTAGGTATGGTTTGGAACTATAACAGATGGTGACGAATTATTTGTAGATCGAAATTGCACTTATGAATAAAAAATCCTTTACCTGTTAAGTGAGCTGAGGTTTGTCTTTCCTCCTCAAATGGATTCGAAGTATGAATATACAGCTTGAATGCAGTCACTGAAATGTATTCAACAAAGCCACAGGAACATTCCTCCTATTCCCAACCTTAACGGCCCAAAACAGGATTACATCGGCCAGTATAACCGATGGAGGATGCCCAATTTGGTCCAGGACTTGCTCAAAAGGACCCTCCATATTATTCATTACAGCCTGAAAAAATTCCGGGTAATTCCTAGCACGTGTATGCTCTGATGGTAATACGTTTGGTATTGTAGCAAGGTCGATGTTTTCAGATTGGGAATCATTGCCAATGAGACCGAACCATTCCTCAGTGACCACAAAGGTTATGAGGATGTTTGGCTGTTTAGCTGCAATCGTTTTGCATAGGTTCATCATGGGGTTTATGTGACCTCGTCCTGGGTATGGCACAGTTACTATGTGGCACACAGGTGTTGGTCGTGTTTCCATGGCTTCGTTGCTGCTGTGCTTCGTGTATGTAGACTGAACTCAGATGATAAAAGGAAAGTGGAGTGAAGTGGGTGAATGCAGAAAAAGAAGGTGAGGGAGTGGGTAGGGGAGAGAGAAATTTTGGTTTCTCTGGAAATACTAATAGATTGTGATGATGATGGGTCTGAAAGGACAAGATGAGTCTGATAAGGGAGAATTATTTTCGTTTAGAGCTAAATGACCGCAGGAGGAAACAGCTCATCATATCACTAATACAAAAGATATAATCAATAAAGTGGCTAGCAAGGGTTGGCGGTGTAGCTAAGGTAAGTATGGATACCAAAACAAACTGTAAATCTCGATGACTTGTAAATTTCAATACAAGTGGGCCAGTCCAGTGAGGTTTACTCCAGTATCTATTCTATATCTGTTACGTACTTATTTTTCTATTTTTATTAGTAGTTTTGTTATTCAAACATTCCATCTTAAATCAGTTTCAGAACCATACAAAAAGATGAGCCAAAAGGCCCCTAAGATTCAATGTGAATGTGTAATACGAGGGAAGCTGGACAGTCTTCAGACAATATTATACTTAAAAGTTCCTTTAACTGGTTTGTCTTGGCTACCATGTACTGGCAACTTTAACAATTGAAATAAACTGGATTCTTTCTTGTCTTTCTGAATACCGGCTGTAGGAAAGTGATTATCTTTCAAAAATAGAGTAAATGTAATAAACTTCCAAATCTGCAAATCAAATTTTATGGATAACTTAATGAATTGCACATTTAGCATTTGCTAAAGCATATTTCGCAATTTAGGTGATGGCATTGACTTCTTGATTGTGGCTATGAAAGGCATAATAAGTAGATGGGTGTTCTATGAGTTGATGCAAATAGTAGTTACTATAGAGGTCACTCTTGTTTGCTGTGAACTTGTCATGAGCTCACGCCCCATTTTACTCAAGTGAAATGGTGCTTTAGTTTGCTTCCTACTGAAGAAATTTTCAGAGGCTCTAATTGGAGATTGGCATTCAAAAACTGAACAGTGAATACACGGTCAGTAGCCATAGCCTTGTGAAACATTGCTAATGAAGGTATGGATATTGACTTGTGTTGATCCATTCCTTCTTATTGCTTGTTGACATATCTCTTTAAGTTCTTTGGCCTTTCTCCTTATTGCTCTGCTTTCATCATCTTGCAGGTCCATAAATATGAGCACAAGTCTATCAACTTCTTTTCTTGTTGCTGCATTCACTTTCCACCCTGTCTTCCAGTCCTCAACCAATTTGCAGTTAACTGATCCGTACCTATTGGAAATGCCAGAAAGGGAGCACCTGCAGAAATACCTTCCATGATGGAACCCCATCCACAGTGTGTCCAAAACCCTACTACTGAAGGATGAGTCAACACCCTTATTCCATTACTGCTTGACAGCTCTTTTAGTCTAGTTGATTCATCACGGCTGCCCATAGAAAACGAACACCACTTGCACATAAACCTGCCACTATTTCATCTATCTGGGTGGTGGAAAGCGTTAGAAAGCTACCAAATGATATGTAAAAAACAGAATTGCTAGTCTGTAACTCTAATCATTGCAAGTAATCAACTTCATTCTCTTGAGGGTCTGAAGAGGGCCTCTCATGAAGTTTGAAATGAGGTATATTTGGACCAACTGTGTAGAGTGGGACAGAAGCCAATAAGAGATACTGTGCCTTGGGAGCCCAGGAGAACGCATAATGGAATTGTTGGACTGTCTGTTTCTCTTGGCCTGGTGATGGTTGGTCAACCGAACCTTAAGCTGGACTTTTGGTAAAGTGGCTGATGTGCTCATCTTCCTTTTCTACCACATGTACACAGAAAACAACAAACGTTTATGAATTCTAGCTCTATTGTCTATAATGCTCTCACAGTATGATATTTTATGAGTTTGCTTCCTTCACTATGTATGACATTGCAAATAGAAACATCTTAGAAATTTTAACATTCTTTTCAATGTTCTAGCACAGCTGTGATCCTGTTTTACAACATTACTAATGGAAATTTTGTATTGGTCTTAATAGTTCACATGTCTTTACTTCAAAAATGTTACAGCACAAAAACATCCCTGACTCTTCGACACATCCAATGAACTCTTGCATGTGTATTCTAGATTGGAACCCCTATTATGTGTTTATTCTTATTCTTTCGTGTCTTTTACTGTGGCAGTCTTTCATGTCTGTAGCACTCCTTTTACTCCCCAATTAATCAGAATAAATCTTTCAATGTAGTAAATTCCATTTTAGATCAGTCTCTCCTAGAAACAACTTCTGCCACGATAGATAGGGCTGAGGTTCGTTTGGCATCAATTCTACTCGAAAATCCAAAATAATATCAGCAGCCATAGCCCTTATGACAAATTTCTACACTTCTTACTCTTTTTTTTTTTTTTTTCCTGAATGTTCACCGCTTCATATGTTTGCAATTGTCATAACTAGTAAATTTTTATGCATTTAACAAATGGCCACATCATGTACTCTTACGTTATGCATATTTGTTTATGGATTTATAAGTTTGTATTCAAAATTGATGTCAAATACTTCCATTACAAAACCGATGGACCAGAATTAGCGAAACTAAGTTCATCATTATTATTCTCATTATTGGTTTTGAACTGCAACACATGGTGAAAAAATGTTGTGCAAGAGGAGATGTGCTCTAAACCAAATCTAGGGACTTGGTATAGTATTCCGATACTTGTAGACCCGTCTAATACCTGTTCCAGGACCACATTACGGTTTTCTTTCAAATTGTGATACTGCAGTACCATTACATGCTTAACAGATCCAGATCTTACTTACGGATAAAAACAAGAACAAATCTATACCTGGTAAGCCAACTGAGGTTTGCCCATCCTCTTCAAATGGGTTAAAAGTATGAAAATATTCTTGAACGCAGTCACCGAATTAGGAATCAACACAGCCACAGGAAGGTTCCTCCTTTTCCCTATCTTAACAGCCCAAAACAGGAATACATCCGCCAAAATAACCGACGGACGAAGACTAAGCTGGTCCAGGACCCTCCATATCATTCATTACAGCATCAACAAATTCCTGGTATTTCCTAGCACGTACATGCTCCGACGGTACAACGTTTGGTACTGTAGCAAAGACGATGTTGTCGGGTTTGGAATCATTGCCAAGGATACCAAACCATTTCTCAGTGAGATGCTTGGCTGTTTGGTTGCAATTGCTTTGCAGAGGATCAAGATGGGGTTTATGTGACCCCGTCCTGGGTATGGCAGGGTGACTATATGGCACACGGCTGATGGCCGGGTTTGCATGGCAATTCCCTTGTCGTGTTTGGTGTATAATGAGGAGGGTGGAAGTTTTGTCTTGTTAAATAGAGGATGGTGGTAAGACAAGGGGCAATCTGTTGTATTTAGCTGAATGATAGAAGTAGATGACGGACGGCACAAGACGAGCTGAGGTTAATAAAATGTTGATCTCGTGTCGTGATAACGAAAAGTCCCAATCTATATGCCAGAGAAAGTATTGTGGTTAGCACCATATAATATTTGTAACTTAACATTTTTTACATGAAAACTCAGCGATCTTAAGATCTCTTGCTTTGAAAATAATAATAATAATAATATCATAACCATCCAATCTAAATTAATAATAATAAATATAATATGGATTATAATTTTTATTACTTAAAAGAAAGCATATAGGTATAACATGAAGTAAATTGGATGGTCTCTAGATGAGTGTGTATATATGCCTAATTTATAAAGTAGTTTTCATGTCTTCATCACAGGAGTTACATATGTTAGGATAGGTACGAATACTTTCGATTAAAAAAAAAAAAAAAACACCAATTTACACATGTTAGATCGTATTTGTAACTTGGCTGACGTTAAAGGCTTTTTATTTGAGTTTAATGGACGTCGGGGGTTTACCGAGAAAGTTGGGTTGGTAGACTTTGGGCGGGCCATGAGCTTATGTCGCTTTCTAAGATATGGGTCCACTCGCACAGAAGGCCTTTTTTTTTTTTTTTTTTTTTAAGAAAGGATCATTCAATTTTAGGCTGATGGCATGAAAAGTTTAAAAAATCATTGCAATGCACCGACCTCTTATGTAAGATTTTTTAAGATAAAACATGTAGAGGACCAATATAAACTTGTGGTGTTTGTAAGTTATAGTTGGGGTAAAAACACTTGTTAATAGTTAAATTTGTACTTATTAAAACTTATTATAGTTGTTAATTTCAACCACAATTTGGAAAGAAAATCTCACCTATAAGTAAGAAGATGATTCTTTCTAATTTGTATAGGCTTTAATGGTATGTTTTGTATGTAAGAGTGAACTTGAAAGGGAATCAAGTTTCTAAGTTTGCCTCCATTTCTTACTTTTGGATATGTTTTCAAAAATTCGAATTGCGATTCCTTATAATCATTGATTTTACATTTAAGGGGGAATTCAATTCCACTTTTGAGATGATGAAATTACAATTTCATTTTGGCCTCTTTAGTGATAATTAATTGAAATTTCTTATTTAAAATTTAATAATTAATGTTAGTTTTAACTCGAGCGGGAAATATAAGCCAAATGGGCCAACCCACTAGTTGAAGTAGGTCGGTCCTCCTTGGTCCATACCAAATGCGGCTCAGATTGATTGGCTTAACCCCCTATAGGCCAATGCAGGTTAGGCGGGCCAACCAATCAACTTGCAAAATTGCCATAATTTTTTTTTTTTTTTGAAAATTTTATATTTTAGAAATGATAATGTATTCTTAGTAGTTGACAATATATATGTCATTCAATAATTAAATAAAACTAACAACTTCAAAGTATAATGTTAAACAAAAAATCTTAAATCTCATATGATAGAGAACAAAACAATCTCAAATGATAATCCAACAAATATAGCAATTATCGTAGTCATTTTCACTAATTATACAAGAAAACAAAGTAAATAATAAAGGGGAAAAACAAAACTAAAACACCCATCATCGTTTCTTATTCCTTATATATCTATCAATCATCATCAATAACCAAATTTGAGCCCCCCTTTGATGAAATAGTCCAAATGTCTTCTTCTTCATTTACAATTCACCAAATCACACATACAATTAGATGTTTAAAGTTTGAAATAATGCATTAAAAGAAAATATTACTAAAAAAAAGAAAAAAATTCACCTTCACTAGCAAATCCTTGTAACTAATTATATATACAAATTAAAACTTTCACATTTGTTGGGGGCATATAACTGTAGTATTTATTAAGAACATAGACATTGATACTGAAAGTTGACTTATATATTACAATAGTAATTGGAATGCTAAGAACATCAAAGGCCATAAGGCACAAATTAGCATACCTCTAGCTTCTGGCTCATTTAGATAAAGATCTAAAGAAGACTTACTGGAACTTGGTATTTCTACTTGATAGTACTCTTACATTATTAAAAAAAAATTGATTAAATATCGATATATAATAAAAATTCATTAAAAAAATAAATAAAGTTATTATTGAACTTATATCTAAATAACAAAATCAATCTCTAAAGATTTTCCAATTTTCAAGTTTTGTGCTATTGCTCTTTTACCTCTACCTCCAAATGTGTTTTGAGCTTGAGAAGATGATCCAACTTAAAGACTTCTAGACATATAATCTATTTTGCTCTTGTCATATTCTCTAAAGAGCTTATATAGCTTGCTCTTTATGTTAGCTAACTTCTCTTCACAAGTGGAATGATCAATTTTATTAAAGAAAAACTTAAAAAAAATTAAACTTGATCCGAGGATTAAGGACTACTTCAAGTGCAAAGACAATACTATATTCCCTCCAATATTTATTTAAAATTTGTTTTATTTTAATACACATCTCCTTTAATACATGATTTTTACTACTAAAATTTTCATTCAACAAACATTCAATTCTCCATATTTACAAGAAATAGAGGTTTAAAGTTAGATATAAGGACCCCGACATCAAATTGGTGATAGTATAAAAGGGATAAAAAACTTGCATATCTTTTTTGTTCTTTCCCACTCATTTATTGTTGGATAATACTTATAATGAGAATCGTTTAATTGAAGGTAAGAAAAAGCACGTTAATACCTTAGTGTACTATCAAGCATAAGGTAAGTGGAATTTCATCTAGTAGCTACATTTAAGCATAAACCAACACTAATATCAATATCATAAACCAGTTCGACACACTCCAAAAAATGTTTCATTTTACCATCGGATCCTTTGACATACTGGACACTCTTCCTTATTTTATGCAAAGCTTGATTAGTTATTGTCAAACCCTCTTTAACAATTAAATGAAGAATATAGGCACAACATCTAATATGGAAAAACTCATCACTACATAACAAATTATTTTGTAAGTTAAGTTGCTCTTTCAAAAAATCTTATATGCAGTCATTTGTAGATGTATTATCGAATGTAAGAGATAATATCTTTTTATTTATACTCCAATTTTTCAAAAATTCAAATACTTTCTTGGATAACTCAAAAACTAAGTAAGAAGAGAGCATTTTACAAAATGAAAGAATTTTATTATTGAGTTTTCATTTCTCATCCACAAAATGATCAATCAAACAAATATATTCCTCATTAGTGGAAGTAGTTCATACATTAGAGGGAGGCTAAACAAACTCTCCTATGAAATTTCTGCAAAATTTGTTTTAAATTATCCTTTTGAGCCAAATGTAAATTCCAGACATCTAATATAGTAGTTTTTTTCTAGAAATTGGCTTATAATCATTATTGTATAACCTTATAAACTATGTGATCCTCCTATACTCAACAAATAAAAATGGGAGATCATGTTCAAGAATAGCCATTGACATAATCTCATAAGTAACTTTTGGGTCTGGTTTTCTTAACCTTAATCTACTAGCATGATCAATTGTCATGTCACCTACATTATTATATTTAGGAACTTGACTCAAATAACACTTTCTAAGATGTCGAAGTAAGGTTGAAGTTCTATATGTATGTCTACTAATAACATATTTGGTCATATAGCCTTTACATTTAGCTCTATTTTTACCATTTTTCCCAACACTTATTCTCGCAAAATTTTCCTAAACTTTAGAACTACTTGATCGAGACTTCTTACTTATGGGTTCTTCATATTGAGAAGATCCTATGTGTACATTATCATTAGGCCCATTGACTTTAGACCCATCATCTACATTAATACATTATATTGTATTTGTAGTGTCATTATTTGTAGGATCCATTCTAAAAATACATCAGCAAAAGAAAATGTTAGATTATAGATCATTCTACAATTATACATCAAACATTAGTTTTTTGTTGAAACAAAGTCATATCTTATCAACAAATAAACTTTATGCAATTCATTTATTTCATATTATACACAACATTGGGTGTTAACAAGTCCATTTCAACAAAGAGGATAAAAACTTTTTTTTTTTTTTTTTTTTGGTATAGGAGACTCCTATTTCATCTTAACATGGTGCTTTTATTCCTTTCAATCAATCTCCACAATGGGAGAAAGGTACAATCAAATTGGGACCTTCTAAGGATCAGAGAACCTTTTGTTTTTCCTCCTTAGTAATTTAAGCCTTTTATAACTTAACTCAAGATATTAAAATTGCAGATAAAGTCATTGGAAAGGAAATTCAACTTGGCACTTTATTGTCAGATAGACTCAATTTGGCTATAGAAAAAAAAATTTAGATTATGACATAAATGGCTTAAAATTTCCACCAAAAGATGTGATGGAATGGTGGAGTACTAGAATATTCCCAATTACATTAAGAAAAATGCTCTCCCATTTTTTTTTAAATGAAAAAAAAAATAAAAAACCCATTCCTTGAAATATGCGCATTAAGAATAAGCCACACATAAAACAGATAACAAACAACATAGACTTCAACTATTGAACATCAGAAAGTGCATAAATTTAAGATCCACTTCTGGAATAATTAACAGAAAAGAATGAAACTTTAATGGGTGGACTAGAAGTGAGTGTTAGAATATAGTACCAAAGACAAACCCATACCTCAAATCCCAAACTAGTTGCTACATACTCATTAAGTTTTTTTTTTTTAAAAAAAGAAGCAACTTCTTAAGCACTTACCTTAGAGTGGGAGACTAGAGTGGCGAATGAGAGCATTGGATTAGAGTAGGAGATTGGAATGGTAAGTGGGAGTGTCAGATTGGAGTAAAAGAGGGTGGAGGGTAGAGGAGTGAAGAGGATAGGGGAAGAGGGTTTGATGAGTGACGAGCAAGAGTAGAGGAGGGTGAGGGTGACTGGGTGAGGGCTAACACTAGTTCTGTTCTAGAGTGAAAATGGTTCTATTTTGGTCCTTTTAGAGTGAGGACAAGGAGATTAGAATGGAGTGAAGAATTGGGGATGGCAAGGGGGCAATTGAGCGAAGGCTAACATAGGTTTTGTTTTAGAGTGAAGAGGGCTTTTTATTTTTTTGGAGTAAGGATAGGGAGACTAGACTTGAGTGAATAACTAAAGAGGGCAAGGGTAGCTAACTGGTAGTCTGGACTAGAGTGAAGAGCTAAAGACTAAAGAGGGTTTTGTTATCTTGTCACTTTGTTTTTATTTATTTATTTATTTTTAAATCCCATGGCTAACGTAAGCTAACCCACCTCATATTGGGTTAGCTCGTGTTGGCCTATAGGTCATGCAGGGTGGGCCAAAAATCCTGCAATTAATGCAAGCTTAATTTTTCTAATCTAACCTACAAAAAATTGTGGGTTGGGCAAGCTAACTCGCATAGTCCACCTCACATTCCTGGCTCTAGTTTTGACAAATGTGATTTTATATGCATTCATTCAATGTGCATTTCCAAACATAGGAATGGATTTATTGTTCCAACCATGATTCCATTCCAATCCATTCAATCCATTTCATTCTATATTATTCCCATGTACTAAACATGATATAAAAAGAAAACAATCTTGAGTGCTTGAGAGAATAAGAAAAGTGAGTATATGGAATAGAGTAGAGTGCTTGTATAATTGAATGAAGATAGGTGAACTTGAAAGTAAGAAAAAGAGCATTGTTCCCTATGAAAATAAAAGAGAAGAAGACAATTAGTATTAGAAGATGTAGTATTGTATAAGCTAAAAGTGTAAAGCATTGATCAAAATTGTTGTATAAGTATTTTCTTATACTTTTAATTTGTAAAGTACTAAATTTAACATTTTCTATCAAAGGCAAGATTGGCTAAGGATAAAAAATTTACTAGTATATTTTCTATCATGGTAAGAGATTGTGAGGTTACTAGCCTAGGACCAATTTGAGGAGTATAAGTAGATTGTGTCACAAAGCAATTATAATGCCTTGGGTCAAAAGTGGCCAATGGTCAAACCAACAAAAACTAATAAGTCTTTTTTAGCTACCTGCCTCAAAAGTTTTTAGTTAGTGTTGATATGTTATTCATTACTTAATCTTTTATACTACTAATTAACATCTTTTACAATTCATGGGAGAATTCATTCCCATGGGATGTCATAACCCACTCTAAATACATGGGTTATCCCATCTTCCATAGTCCATGTGGGACTTTATTCCCATGTGGTATCACAACCCCTTCTAAACACATGGGGTATCCCTATCCTCCCTCTTTAAACATGCAGCATCGTCACTACAAGACTTTACAATTGGGCTCAAATCTTCCCCTTTTTTTGGTCATCCTAAATTAGACACTCACTAGTAGAAAAGTTGCCTCTAATACCATTTGTAATGCCCTAAGTTGAAAGTAGTTAATAACCAAGCCAATAAATGCTAATAGAAACGTTTTTAACTGATTTGCCTAAAAGTTTTTAACTAATGTTGATATATTATTTACTATTTGACCTTATATACCACTACTCACCCTCTCTTACAATCCATGTCGGACTTCATTTACATTGGTATCACACTCCCTTATAAGCACATGGGGTATCATAGTGATAGAATGAATTACGATGGGCATAATAAAAGAAATTAAATATCTAAAACTATAGCAAGTGGATGAGGTCAAAATCCATAGGATATTATTGTTGGGAGTGAGACCACACCATTGGAGGAGGAGGATGTAGCAATTTGAAAATGGAAAATCAAGGCTAGAAAAGTTATGTTCACTATAAAGACCACCATTAAAAAAGAAATGCCAAAGCATATGAGTCAATGCCACCATACTTAGTTTTGTTTAGGGTACCCTAGTCTCAAGATTTTCAAAGAATAATTATATAAGCTTACAATTATTAGAGAATGATTTATTAGTAAGGAAACAAGAAGATATGAGCTTCAATCAACATTTTACTAAGGTGAAATCTATTTGTCAAGAGATATCCAAATTAAATCCAAGCTCTAAAATCAAGGATGATAGAATGAGAAGAATTATAATACATGATTTAAGACTAGAAGATAGAGGATTTATCATAGCAATCCAATAATAGCCAACATCACTATCTTTAGAGGACTTAGAAAATTAGCTAGCTAATAAAAAAGTATTAGCTAACTAAATAGCGAGGTTTCTTTAAAAAAAAATGAAAAAGAAGCACTCTATAGTAAAAAGGATAATCACATTTGAAAGATAAGAAATTGGATCAAAATGAGGAGACATAATCATCATAAACAATATAAGTGGGTGGAAAGGTTAGCAAAAGTTCCACTAAGAAAGGGGATCAAGAAAGAAGAATTGATAATGTGAGAAGGAGTGCAAATGTGGCAAGAAAGACAATTACATAGGATATTGTTGGTTCAAAAAAGAACATTGAAGGAAGTATTATAGCAACTAACATATAATTTTGAACTGGATACAACTTAATAAGAAGACTCAACAATTGAAGAATTAGCTCTTCAATCAATTGACTATTGTAACTAATGGATATTCGATTTAGATTACGCTACTCATATGACGAGTGTCAATAAGACATTAAGAACTATAGGAGTATAAAGGGCATTAACTTTGAAAATTCATTACAATTCAACCATCTACTTGTTTTTCATTATAATTTTCATTCTAAAATAATTTTGAATTTTATGGTGAATATATTAAATGTGAAGGAAATGGCAAAAGCTTATGGTAGTGATAAGTTATGGTTGATATTACGACACTTGGTAGTAAGTACAATTGCCTAGTAGAATCAATTCTAAAGTTATGATGTCATATGCATAACAACATTTGACAACCTTCTTGGGCACTAGATGTTATAGAACTATATTTGGTTATTCAATCATTATGCCTAATCATATTAAACATAAGTACATGTGGTCTTTATTCGCTTAAGGTTTTAGCTCATCCCATGTTACTGTAACCTTAAATTACAAAAAGATTATAAGGGAATGAACCATAGAGCAATGAGATCAATAAAGGATATCATCAACCAAGGTTAACATCCAATTTAAGTGCAATACATGTACAAACCTATGCTATCAACATATTGTTATTCTATGCAATGTGAGACTAGTAGAATGCTATGTATGTCTCAATTATTATTTTTGCCAGACCGTTTTATATGTAGTTATTGGTGATAAAACAATAGGTAGACACATAGCAAAATGAAAATGCAAATACATAACAACGTATCACCAACTGTACTAGCAGGTACTCAATCATTAAAAAAAGTCAAACACATGCATTGTCTATGCACATTTGATCTACTTACAAGCACATCTAAGCATAATAGCCCATTAACATGCACTTGCATTTAGTCAAACTAACTTGCTTGACCTCTTGCTCAATTATTCCCTAGTCAGATAGGTAGATATGATCTATTATGCTAAACAAGAAAAAATAGAAATTAAACCTTATACAATGCTTGTGTGAGATTAACCATTATACTTATCCACCTTGTATTATGTTAATTATGTATTTATTATATAATTATGAGATAAAAAGTATTTATTATATATTGATTATATATTTTTTATTAGATAAGTAATTAGCCCCCCTAAATAGTATGTAAAATCCAAAAAATAACAAGGAAAATAAGTTTAAAAACTAGGGGTATTATAGACCTTTACACACTAGGTTAAAAAGCCTCGTGAAATTGCCTTTTAACCTTCTCCTCTTATTTTATTTTTTTGAGATATGTAACCTCTCAAAAGAAAACCCTTATTTTCCCCAATGAGACCCTTTCATCAATTCACATAGATCATTACAATTTAACAAGCAAGTATAATCCAAACCTTTTTGTTTTTCTCACATACAAACATTTGTAACATGCCGTAAAGGTTTGTAAGTTCATAAAAAACCTAAGTCGTTGACAAGCAGTTGCAAGTTTGCAAAATCTTGGACTTTTGATTGGGTAAGTAAAAAATTCTTTTAAGTTCTTGTTGATTATGTGATGGATTAGAAATGTACAAAGGAGATTGAGAGATTTTTCATGCAATTGTAACCAAGTGTTGGATTAGCTAGGATTTTACAGTATGAGTAAAGTGACTTAGGTATGTGATTACCATGTTTGATGTTTGTACTTGTTAGCATAATATCTAAATGAACTTAAGTATTATTTGGATAATAAATATTTGTTGTTTGTGTGTGTTTCGACTTAGGGGTTAGTGGTGGAAAATCCCTAAGGGACATCCCATTGATCTTTGTGTAACGTGGTTCTTAGTGGACTTGCATATTAAAATGATCTAGGTAGATTTTAAGATGACTCATAGGTGTTGGGGTTGGAAGTGGCAATTCCCAACACTATAGTATCAAGGCTAGTGGTAGTAGTATCCTAAATGTATAACATAGATATGTATATAGTAAAACTTTTTAATAATTAAAGTGTGCGGAGTCATGAGTGCTCCTATGTAGATTATATGGCTTAATTAAAGATAATAATCTAGTTGTTGTTCTCATTCCTGCATTTGATGTATGTGAGTTATGGAATTGCTTGTCATACACATGTGCTTGTAAATATTATGTATTAGGCATTAGCTCATCCCATTTGGGGAATTTCTTTTTCAAGTGTATCAAACTTTGAAAGTGAGTTTAACGTTAAAGCATCTAGATATGTAATAAATAAGGTTGCTATAGTTTACTTTTGATCAAATTAGATTCGATTTCAAATTATCTACAAAATTTTAGTGTTATATGTATTAACAAATAAATAGAAGACAATTTGTGATATTTAAGAATTTAATAATTTATTTTATACTATAGAGATATATAGATATTGTGGTTTTAGACAAGTTAAGAGTCTTAACATGTCATTATTTAGTAATAACATGTAGCGAGTTGTGATATCTTAGGTTTTGAGGCATTACATAGTATGAGTACATAAAATTTAAGTTATAAAATTTCAAGGATATTTAACCTATTAAAATATTATTTTTGTGTCATTATTATATCATTAACTTCATATTGTTAAGTTAATTAACTTGTTCTTGTATTATATTATATCATTATATGATAGTATGGATGATAACGACTATATATACCACATAATACTAGTTATATACTTCATATATTACAACATATACTATGTTAATACTTGTATAATACAATGTGTATGTTATTAAAATACTATGTATAATTTAGTGTATATACATATATGAATGTTGGGCTTTGTAACGTAAGAAGACACAATGCAATTCAACAATTTCTATAAAATTTATTTTAGGATCCATGTGTGGTATTTAAAATGAATAATAAAATTATCATTTTTCATGAAAAACACCTTTTCTTATAAAGTAAACACCCTCTCCTCTTACAGACGGAATCTAATGAGAGATATGATTTATGTCACCTCTTGCAAAATATTGCTCACCATAGACTCTAAACATAGTTCCTTTGATGATGTCCACATATTTAGCAATAGGAATGCATTTCTAATTCTTTTATTGCTAGCTAAAAATGAGTAGATTTTGGATTATTTTTCTTTGTGTAAAAGAATTTCACTTGTATATGCTTTAAAGAAAAACTACTTTCATTCTTGATTTTTTTTTCTAAAAGCAAAAACATAAGATATACAAGCTATTTCTTATTTCTAAAGTGAATATATTATATCACCTCTAAATTATATTAGTGTAAATGCAATCTTCAATTCTTCAATATCATGTTTGGTACACAATAATAATTCAGAATGAAATAGAATCGGCAACAAAATTCTAAATTCACGCTTGTGATTAGAAACACTTGTGGATGAATAGAATGGTATATAGTGGTATTTATTAAAAATTTCCTTAAATTATCAATGTAATAAATATACATTAATGATGTTAAAAAGGTTATTTAAATAATTTTCATAATAGGATGGAATGGAATTGCATTTCTGCTCTGTTTAAAGGTGGAATGAAATTCCCTTAAAACTAGAATTATTGATTCTAAGTAATTGTGATCCTAACTTCTTAAAATGCTTCCAGACATGGAAAAAGAATGAAATTGGAATCAAGATTCTATTGCGCATCTATTCAATGTACCTAATGTAAAATAATGACATTTCTAAAATTGAAAAAACTTAGACCTGATGAGTATTCATTAATTGAGTTTTTTAACCATTACTACACTTCTATGAAGGACAATAACATCAAGACATTGATTTCCATTTGATGTCTAACTTTTAGATGCTTTATATTTTTAGTTAACAATAGTGTTTTAGTAAGTGGTTTTATCTTCTTTTAATTGGAAAATTATTATTCTATTTTTTTGAGATAAATTAATTTTAATTCTGAAAAATAATTAACATAATTTTATTATTCATTAAAATTTCTAATTAATCAACTTGTTCCTCTTACTTGTACTATTGTATGCAACCCTCTAGATTTTTGTACATGAAGATAGTCTTTATGTGGACTCAAACTAAAATAATTGTGATAAAAAGGTTGTAAATCATAAATCACTATATATCAATTACTACTAAATTGAATTTCTTCATCTAATGACATTCCAATCAAACCATTATATGTCATGTCATCAATATTCAATCATTTACGTAGTTTTTGAGAAAAATTAAACTCAATGAATTTTACTATGGCCAGCAACTTATGAGACACTCTTATCTTAACTAAGTGGCAATAGACATCAACTCCTTAATCTAAAGGAGTTGTGAAATCTATTTTAACTCATCATCATCTTTGGATATTTTACGTCATAGCCAACAATCGTATTGTTTACAATCTAAACTAAGATTGTATCTAATGGTCAACATTTCATATATAGGATATATGAAGGTCATAAGTTTAATAATTATTCACACTTGTACATATAGAATAGAGATAAATGGCATTAAAAATGTGGTATCATCTATATCTAGACTGCGTCCAATCTACCCACTTAATTAGGCACTTAGTTATATAAGTTGAATATCTTTTCCTTGATTCAATGACAATAACCTTAGTCGTATAACATCTGAGTCTAAATATCTTTTTTTTTTCTCAAGATGTTTATTTTACTATAGACAAATTATAGACAATAGGATGTTATGGAATTCCTACCAAGATTTTTTTTTTTTATCATTATTATTAATATTCTAGAGATACTCTAATTTATCAATAGAACTTTATTATAAAATATATATGTAATACATGATTTAAATATATATATATATATATATATATATCAAATGGCAATGTCGTAAATAAGCAAGTGGATAAGGGGTAGATTTGTCTTTTCCTGGCTAGACTATAAAAGCAAAACTAACTTAAGGTTTCTCCTTTTTGCACATTTTGAAAATTCACAACAGCAACCTAGAGTGACACAAAGAAAGAGAACCCCCTTCAGGTAAACCTAAAGTGATCTAAGGAGACATCGCAACGGAGCAAACATGCAATGATTTTTAGTTATTACAAGACTTATTCTAACAATGGAGACTCAATCATGAAATCATTTTTGCTGTTCATAGGGATTGGATCGGAGCTTAGGTTGAAAAAAATGAAGGATCAAACGAATTCGACGTTTCAAGCGTAATCTAAACCAAGTAAGAATTCTAATTCATGTAAAGTGATTAGAAAATTCATGTTTTAGGATTTACTTAAGCTTAAGATTAGAGAATGAGAAGATTACATGAATTGGTAGAGGAAAATTAGGGTTCATGAGAATTAATCAAAAGATACATAGCCTATCTACACGGTCGTGTTGAATGAAAAACATACCAAAAGATACAGGGCTTGTCGACACGGCCGTGTTTCGACCATGTTGAACCTAAAACTCATTAAAAGATACACAACCTTTGATACGATCGTGTATTAGCCGTATTGAGCTACATGACTTCTAACATGTCTATGTTAAGTGAAAAATAACTTAATTGTATATCTATTTAATTTCTAATTAAACTAATTTCTACATAACCTAGATAATTAGTAAGACCTTAGATAATCTAATAGATTAAAGAGAATTAAGGAATTATACTATTCTTAGGTTAATACTAAGAATGATGTATTGATGTTGTATAAATTTTAGCTTAGCTTAAGACCAAATGTGCTTAAGGCTAGGATCCAAGGTACGTGTTTACCTTGTTTGTTGGTTGTAATTGTTGGGTAGTTATCAAATGAATTGTTTATAAGAATTTTGTACTGTAATGTGAAATATGAATATAATGTTGCATGTTGCTTGTGCTTAGCTCAGCCTAAGAGCCTATAGTAGCAGATTCTTAGAGGGCACCTCGATGATCGGTATGCCATGTTGTCCTTAGTGGAGCTATGTATCGAAATTATTTGAGGTAGATTGAGGTTAGATGGGGCCTACAGTAGCAGTTCTCACTAGGACAATATTATGTGTATTAGGGTTATAAGTTCCCTATGTTATGAAATTGATTATGAATGATGTCAAGTCGATGTGTGATTGTGTTGCGGATTAACATTGCATATATGCATATGTTATTAATGTGGTGTGATATGCGCATGTGAGTGTGGTACTCACATATTGAGCTTAGGCTCATCTCCCTTCCTATACTTTTTTTTTTTTTTCTAATTGCAAGTGAGAATGATGAGCAAGTAGAATATGATGAGAATAGAAAATTGGTGGGACATTACATGGATGAAAACTGGAGAGAGCATTATTACTATGTGGATGAGGAGCAAGGAAATTAGGAAGACTTATAATTTGGGATTTTATTAGTTGAATTGAAATTATGGATATAATAACACACCCCTAGTTATGTTAAGTAGTATAGGGAAATGTTTGTTTATCTTAAGATTATCATTTCTTATTAAATAATGAGAATTGGAATGACTCACTTGAGAGTCATTTATTTTATTTAAATTAGAGTAGTATGATTGTTAGTGGGGATAAACAAGTTTTGAAGTATTATAGAGTTTTAGAGCCTTAGTGTGCCGCTTTATAGTAGTGACACATGGCAGGTTGTGATGTCTCAGGTTCTAAAGTGTTACAACTTAAGTGGTATTAGAGCTTAAGTTTTGATGATATTTAGAATTTAGGATATGATCAAATAGAGATTAGGTTGACGACTCCTATAATTAAGTAATGATAAAAAGGTATAGGATTCAATTAGTAGAAGGTAAGTTGAAATCATTAGAAGACTAAGTAAATGATCTATAAAACTATAAAAAAATGAAGAGATTGGGTAAATTAAGGGATAACTATTACGTTATGTTACTTCAATTATTTTATGTAATTTTATTTTATGGTATATTCTTGTTTATTTATAGATAGGTATATATATATGTTTAAACTTGAGTATACATAGATGTATATTATCACCAACTTCCCTTACAAATTCTAACTTCGGAATCATTTTTCTATCATAATTTACATATAATGCCTCTAAGAAGAAGTATCATAGTGCTGGATAGGATGGGATAGGATGGAGATGCCCTAAAGGATAGGAACCTTTAAATACCACCTTAGTAGGAAACCTTAGAGTAGGCTAATGTCATAGTAGCTCAGTTGCTAGAGATTATAAATGCTCTAGTAGGAATACTGGCGCAACAACAACAACAACAACAATAGTAGGTTATAAGACTTGTCAGGCTTTAAGAGGAACCTTATAGGCTGGATAAATTTGTAAGGTTGGCTAAGGAGTTCCACCTAAAGGTAGATGATCCAATAGAGGTTGAAGATTGGATCATTGAGACTTAAAGGACTTTTGAAGCTTTCATGGTCTCTGAAGACAAGAAGGTAAGATATGTTGCTTATATGCTGAAGGAAGTAGCTGTGGATTGGTGGACTAGTATGTGTAGATTAGCAAGAACTCCTAACCAATGGTAGAGGTTTAAGACGCTCTTCCATGAAAAGTACTTCCCTAACATCATTAGAGATAAAATGGAGGTGGATTATTATAACTATCAATAGGGCAGTAGATCTATGGAGGCATATGAAGTGGAGCTGAGTTGCTTAAGCAAGTTCTTGCCAAAAGTAATGAAAGAGGTTGATGTTTCCTGAGCAAAAAGATTTTTGAGGGGATTAGAGCCTACCTTGCAGCATAAAGTGGGGGCTTTTCAGTTAACTACTTATGCAAAAGTAGTTGGCAAAGCTAACTATTTGAAATAAAGTAAAAAGATAATAGAGGAACAACTATCCCACAAATCAAGATCAGTTTTGGGGAGAAAGCCCATTTCTAACATACCTTATGCAGAAAAAGGAAAGAGGCCAACTATATATCAAGCCAAACCTATGGCCTATGTGCTTAGACCTCTTCAAACTAGGTCTGCACCTTTAACATTACCTCCACCACTGCAAGCAAGACCAGGTGTGAGGTGTCTTAGATGTTTAAGACCCTATGATTTGTAGTAGTGTAAATGGCCAAAAGGGGCATGCTTCGCTTGTGGCAAAATAAGACACACTAGTAAGATTTGCTCATAAAGGACCTTCCCTTAGACCTTTTGCTATACTTATAAGTAGGGAGGACATAGATCATTTGAGTATGGTGCTCAACATAATCAGGCAGTTGTACCCCCACATGCATAATAACCTGTAAGACCTGCACCTAGAGGACCACTAGGTAGAAATCGGAATGCTAGACTAAGATAGAGGACACTTGGCAAGGTGTTTGCAATGCAACAATACCAACAACAAAATACCCCTGATCAAGATACCATAGCAAGTATACTGCTCATAAACTCAAATACTGCATATGTATTATTTGATACAAGTACAACACATTCTTGCATATCACCTGTATTTATGAATGTATATTGATTAAAGCCTATTGTATTAGGTGATGCTATGGTTGTAAATACTCCTTTTAGGGTAAGAAGGAAATTAGATCAAATATGTAAAGATATAAAGATTGTAATACATGGCAAGAAAATGCCAACTAAATTGTTTGTATTAAAAATGATAGAATTTAATCTAATTCTAAGAGTGAATTGGTTGTGTAAGTACTATGCCACTATAGATTGTCATAATCTAGTGGTTAGGTTTAACTTTCCCGATGAGGAACAAGTTTTATTCAAGTTAGATCCACATATGCCTACAACTCTTCCAACATACGAGTTCTGGAATAAAGGAAGACAATCAGCCTTATTAATAGAGATATGACAAGTTAAGGAATTGGGAAATGTGTATTTAGTGAATGAGTATGCAGACGTTTTTCCTAAGAATTTTCTAGGTTTATCGCCAGTCAAAGAGATAGAGTTCTATATTGATCGTATACCGGGAATGGCACCTATATCTAAAGTACCATACAGAGTGACACCTTTTGAATTATCTAAATTGAAGACTCAACATCAAGAGCTTCAAGATAGTGAGTTTATTAGACCAAATGTTTCACTATGGGGTACTTTAGTGCTCTTTGTCAAGAAGAAGGATGGGAGTATGAGGCTGTGTATAGATTAAAGAGAGCTAAATCGAGTCACAATCAAGAACAAATACCCTCTCCATAGGATTGATGATCTATTTGATCAACTATAGGAAGCTCAAGTCTTCTTCAAAATTACTTGAGATTAGGGTACCATCAGTTAAGAATTAAGGAGGAAGACATACAAAAGATTACTTTTAGGACTCAGTATAGGCATTACGAGTTTCAAGTGATGCCTTTTGGTTTGACAAAAGCTCTAGTAGCCTTCATGGACCTCATAAATAGAGTGCTTAGAGACCAGCTAAACCAATTTGTAGTAGTTTTCATAGATGATATCGTCATCTATTCCAAGAGTAGAGAAGAACATGAAGCACATCTCAAAATCGTATTAGAAAGACTCAGGGAAGAAAAGCTTTATGCTAAATTCAATAGTGCGAATTTGGTTGGAACATGTATCCTTCTTAAGACATATGGTGAATAAGAATGGAATATCAGTAGATCTTAAGAAATTAAAGGCAATAAGTGACTAGCCAAGACCGAAAACTGTAATAGAAGTAAGGAGTTTTTTAGGATTAATTGGATACTATAAATGCTTTGTAGAAGGATTCTCCCAATTAGCAACTCCCTTGACTCAACTGACAAAGAAGAAGGCCAAGTTTATATGGAGTGATGAATGTAAAAGCAACTTCATGACATTAAAGGATAAATTGATGATAACTTTAGTGTTGGCTCTACCGAAGATGGGAGAAGAATTTGAAGTGTTCAGTGATGCATTAAATTAAGGTTTAAGGTGTGTGCTTATACAAAATGGGAGAGTCATTGCATATGCCTCTTGCTAGCTGAAATAGTATAAGAAGAATTACCCCGCCCATGACATGGAGTTAGCTATTGTGATCTTGGTATTGAAATTATGGAGATACTATCTTTATGAGGAGAAGTGTAAAATATTTACATACCATAAAATTTTGAAGTATCTATTTACCTAGAAAGAATTGAATATGAGGTAGAGGAGGTGGCTATAATTGACAAATGATTACAATGTGGAAATTCATTATCATTTTGGAAAAACAAATGTGGTTGTAGATGCTTTAAGTAGGAAGAAATAGATAAATATTGTAGTATTTATCACATCTCAGAGAAAAATACTAAAAGACATGGATAAGCTAAAATTGGAAATGGTGACACAAGAAGTAAGAAATAGGTTAGCTACACTTAGTATCTAACCTAATATTATCTATTAGATAAAATTTGCACAAATGGGAGATCCTAGAATTTAGAAGATAAAAAGAAAAATAGAATAGGGTGAAGCCACATAATTTGTGGTAAATGCTAAAGGGTTAGTCAAGTATGGTAATAGATGGTGTATTCTAGATAATACGGAATTAAAGAAGAAGATTATGAAAGAAGCCCATTACTTAGGGTATAAGTACACCTAGGAAGCACCAAGTTGTACAATGATCTCAAGAATAATTACTGGTGGAAAAATATGAAATGGGAGATAACAAAATATGTTTCCAGGTGTCTCACATGTCAGCAAATAAGGATTGAGCACTAAAGACCAGTTGGTGAATTACAATATCTTCATATGCCTAAATGGAAGTTAGAATATGTGACTATGTATTTCGTCACAACACTCCTGAGAACCAAAGAGAAATATGATGCAATTTGGGTGCTAGTAGATAAATTGACCAAGTTTGCCCATTTTTTTCCAATTAAAGTAGACTATAAACTTGAAAAGCTTACTCAAATGTACATCAAAGAGATTGTTAGATTACATAGGGTACCAGCTACTATTACATCAAATAGAGATACTTGATTTATGAGTAGATTTTGGAAAAGTCCGCATTAAGCCTTGGGAACCAAACTCCAATTCAATACAACATTTCATCCTTAGATAGATGGGCAATATGAGAAGACTATCAAAAATTTGGAAGATCTACTACGAGCTTATACATTGGATCAAGGGGGTAATTGGAGTGATCACTTATCTTTAGTAGAATTTTCTTATAATAACAATTATCAAGCTACTATACAGATGGCTCCCTATAAAGCATTGTATGGCAAGAAGTACATATCTCCCTTAAACTAGGATGAAGTGAGAGAAAGACGGATACCAAGGCCGAAGATAGTACAGGAAACAATAGATAAGGTCAAAGTAATAAAGCAATAAATTTTATTAGCTTAAAGTCACTAGAAAAGTTATGCAAACAAATGGCGAAGCCCTCTAAAATTTCAGGTTAGAGATAAAGTCCTATTGAAGATATCTCCAATTAAAGGGATAATCACATTTGGATTGTAGAGCAAGTTGAATCCAAGATACATGGGTTCGTTTGAAATTCTAGAAAGAATTGGAACAATCACTTACAGGTTGGCCCTACCACCAAGTCTGGCTAGGGTACACGATGTGTTTCATATATCAATATTAAGAAAATATGTACCAAACCTGGATCAAGTAGTAGCCTTGAAACCCTTGAAGGTATAGCCAAATTTATCCTCTGTAGAAAGGCTAATGAGAATAGTAGACATAAAGGAACAAGTATTAAGAAGAAGAAGAACTCACTATGTTAAAGTATAATAGACAAATCAAACAAAACGAGAGGTAACATGGGAATTAAAAGAAGAAATGAAGAAAAAGTATCCTAAAGTGATCTAAAGAGACATCGTAATGAAGTAAATAGGTAATGATTTTTAGTTATTACAAGACCTATTCTAACAATGGAGACTCAATCATGAAATCATTTTGGCTATTCATAGGGATCAGATTGGAGGTTGGGTTGAAACAAACAAAGGATCAACAAATGAAGATCATAAGTTTAATAATTATTCATGCTTGTACATATAGAATAGAGATAAATGGCATTAAAAATGTGGTATCATCTATATCTGTATTGTGTCTAATCTACCCACTTAATTGGGCACCTACTTGTATAAGTTGAATATCTTTTCCTCGATTCAATGACAATAACCTTAGTCATATAATGTCTTAGTCTAAATATCTTTGTTTTCTCAAGATGTTTATTTTACTATAGATAAATTATAGATAATAGGATGTTATGGAATTCCTACCAATAAGTTTTTTTTTTTATCATTATTATTAATATTCTAGAGATACTCTAATTTATCTATAGAACTTTGTTATAAAATATATATGTAATACATGATTTTAAAAATATATATATACATCAAATGGTAATGTCCTAAATAAGCAAGTGGATAAGGGGTAGATTTGTCTTTTCCTAGCTAGACTATAAAGGCGAAACTAACTTAAGGTTTCTCCTTTTTTCACATTTTGAAAATTCACAATAGCAACCTAGAGTGACATAAAGAAAGAGAACCCCCTTCAGGAAAACTTAAAGCGATCTAAGGAGACATCACAATGAAGCAAACAGGCAACAAATTTTAGTTATTACAAGACCTATTCTAACAATGAAAACTCAATCACAAAATCATTTTAGCTATTCATAGGGAGTGGATCGAAGCTTGGGTTGAAATAAATGAAGGATCAATCAAATTTGACATTCTAAGTGTAATCTAAACCAAGTAAGAATTCTGATTCATGTAAAGTGATTAAAAAATTCATATTTTAAGATTTACTTAAGCTTAGGATTAGAGAATGGGGAGATTGGATGAACTAGTAGAAGAAAATTAGCGTTCGTGAGAATTTATCGAGAGATACATGGCCTGTCTATACGGTTGTGTTTTGACCATGTTGAATGCAAAATATATCGAGAGATACACAGCCATATTTCGACTGTGTTGAGCCCAAAACTCATTGAAAGATACATGACCTTTGATATGGTCATGTATTAGTCGTGTTGAGCTACACGACCTTCAGCATAGCTGTGTTGAGTGAAAAATAACTTAATTGTATATCTATTTAATTTCTAATTAAACTAATTTCCACACAACCTAGATAGTTACCAAGACCTTAGATAATATAATAGATTAAAGAGAATTAAAGAATTATACTATTCTTAGGTTAGTACTAAGAAGGATATATTAATGTTGTATAGTTTTCAACTTAGCTTAAGTTTGGGACTAGATGTGCTTAAGGCTAGAATCCCAAGTACGTGTTTACCTTATTTGTTGGTTGTGATTGTTGGGCAGTTATTAAATGAATTGGTTATAAGAATTTTGTACTGTAATGTGAAATATGAATGTAATGTTGCATGTTGCTTGTGCTTAGCTCAGTCTAAGGGCCTGTAGTGGTAAATCCCTAGGTAGTACCTCGATGATTGGTATGTCATGTTGTCCCTAGTGGAGCCGTGTATTGAAATGATCTGAGGTAAATTAATGTTAGATGGGACCCATAGTGGCAGTTCCCCTTAGGACAATATTATGTGTATCAAGGTTATGAGTTCACTTATGTTGTGAAATTGATTATGAATGATGTATAAGTCGATGTGTGATTGTGTTATGGATTAATGTTGCATATATGCATGTGTTATTAATGTGGTGTAACATGCATATGTGGGTGCGGTATTCACATATTGAGTTTAAGCTCACCCTCCCTTCGTATATATTTTTTTCTAGTTGCAGGTGAGAATGATGAATAAGTAGAATATGATAAGAATGGGAACTTAGTGGGACATTACATGGATGAAAATGAGAGAGAGCATTATTACTATGTAGATGAGGAGCAAAGAAATTAGGAAGACTTGTAATTTGGGATTTTATTAGTTGAATTGAAATTATGGATATAATAGCATACTCCTAGTTATGTTAAGTAGTATAGAAAAATATTTGTTTATCTTGGGGTTATCGTTTCTTATTAGATAATGAGAATTAGAATGACTCACTTGAGAGTCATTTATTTTATTGAAATTATAGTAGTATGATTGTTAATGGAGATGAATAGATTTTGAAATATTATGGAGTTTTAAAACCTTAGCATATTGCTTTATAATAGTGACACATGATGGACTATGATATCTTAGGTTTTAGGATGTTATAATATATGAGTAGAAAAGTATACATATATAACAAATGCTTGCTTTTAATTGATAATATTTAAAGTATTCATATATGCGGCACATGTGTACAAATTACAACAATGAATACACATGGAAGAATATTAACTTAATAAGCATTATAAGCATGTAAAATATGTGTATACTCTTCGTGTAATGTTTTTTATTTTTATTCTATATTACAACATAAAGCTTATCAAAATACTTTATATTTTGTTCCTTTTAACTATTTGCCATACTTATTGAGTGGTGTTGTTGAGTTATTTTTTATGGAGACTTTACCTCATGATTCTACTCAGAGGATGGCTAAAGATGTTGAAATTGTTGTCTCAATGAAGATTTCACTCGCATACGACTTTCTTTTACCCAAAAACACAAGTACACGTGTTATATTATGTAAACTTAATATTATATTCATATTATATATAATCAATTGATATGTATATATATCTACCTTATTAGCAAACCCTTTTAATTCTAGGTCCAAGTCACTTCGACCCCATCATTGATAAGTGCTTTGTTCCTCTCATCTTCCCTCTTATAAAAACTCCTCACTTCCCTCTAGTCTACTTCCCTAGCTTCTCTACTTCCTATACCTCGCCTTTCTCAAACTATACCTAAGTGATTTTGAGTAACCGGTCTAACAGAGGTTACCAATGCTTCATGATATTTCCTTTGCCTTTTTTCGTTTTATTTTGAGGGCTAGTTGTATCACTTTATAAGCTTTCAAAAGGTTGTAACTGCATCCAATTAGCTATCTCAAACTTTAACCTGACAATGAATCTTGCAACCGTTTGCTCCTTGGATTCCTCAACTTCATACCTTAATGATGGATTTAACAGCTCTTATAGTTTTTGTAAGGATGGTCAAAAGATTGTGATATTACCCTTGTCCCTAAAGAAGTCTAGTGTGATTAGAAGGCACTTGAGAAGCACGAGAGGAAGCAGCAAAGTTTATTTATATGCCAAAGAATTGTGGAAGGTCAAGTGAGTTCACAAGACCACGAGCTCAAGTCAAGTAAGAGTTGAGGGTGAATCTATGCCATCCTAGAGGAAACAATGGGACTCAAGGTCCTAGGAATCATTTGAGAGGTCCAAGAATGAGTAGAGTAAATCTAGGAAGATGCAGGGTTAGAAGAAGAAGTATTTTGATGATAATAGCTGCTATAGGATCATGTAAACCAAAAAGATCCGAAGATCTGCAAATGGTCTAGAGCATCTATAGTCGTGAAGAGCTTTGTTTATAATTCATTAAAGGGTCTAGAGTCCTATTTAATTGGTTTAAAGTTTTCGATCAAGAGCCAAGGGATGATTTGCAAGTAATGAATGATCCAGAGTTTCTAATAAAGCTCCATACTCTTTATTTCATGCTTCCGGACTTATGTTTAATTTATATTTACGTTATGACTGTTTTGTCCTTGTTAGCTTGTTAGATCAAGAGATTATTTTCTTGTATTATAGATAATTCTTTATATCATTTTTATGATATTCTCTTGTGACAAACACTTTATCTGTGTTGCAAGATCTTCTTTTGTTCGATCTTATGGATCAAACTTAATTTAATTGTGGCAATTTGTTATAACTAGATTAAATACTTTGTATGTACTTCAACCTAGGATTCAAATCATTAGTTCACATTAATGATTAGATTTCCTAATTATCACTTTTTATCAACACTCATAAATTTAGAAACACCAATATACAACAAAGCCCTTCCTTTTCATTATCCTAAAACCCTAAAATGACACAAAGATATGGTATTTTCATAATATTTGCAATAAAGAATGTACCTTTAATCCTTTCCTTGGATTGAGACACATCAAAGGGTCTCATATCTCATCTAGCTTTTAAACTCCTCATTGAACTTCAACCGTACCTCTTACTCCATTTCAAATATTAAAACACTATAAGTGATTTGAAATATAAATAAAAAAAATGTTACTTTTTTTTTTTTAGGTGAGAAGTGGATTGATTTAATTCAAGACTCTAAACCAAATTGAGAATGATTTGGACTTTCACTAAATCGAACCATAAATTCAAATGAAATGTAAAAGAAATGCATTTTGCAGTTCGTTTCTATCTAATTCTCAGTTTAGTTCCGTTCTATATGAACAGCCCCAATTTTCTTAATATGATTTGTTTAGCAAATATTGACGAGAGCCAAGTAACTTACCTTTCATTCTAAAGTCAATTGTGCAAAGCATTTTCTAATATATCATCTTTCCATCTGACTTAATGTAGCTTGTATCCTTTGAATTTTTTGAAACTCTGATCACTAGTGTATCCACTCTATGTTAGTTATTTTTTTAAAGAGAATTCTTTAGCATTTTTTTTTAAGTTCTTGTGAGTCCTAGTTTTTATTAAACCAATATTTTTAATGTTTTTCAAAAATTATTTTATTTGTAACAATAAGAAATTAAAAAGAAAACGAAATAATATATATATATATATAATACCTTAAATTTTTATTTATTGTTACCTAAAGTTATTGGGATCCGTCTTCACCTAAATTTAGCGTTTGGAGAGATTTCCAAGTAGAGAGTAGCTTGTATAAAGAAGTTGGAATGATATAAGTTCATTTTATTAATAGGAGAAATGAAAGAAACTTAAAATAAGAAAGGGTAAATTGTAAATATATTCCTATTATATTTGCTTCAAGTGTGCTAAGACTTAGATTTTTTATCTTTGAAATTGAGTGTTTAAATTCCTAATTCTTTTTTTTAAAATGCTTCTAAACTTTCATGTAATCATTTAAACATTGATTTTACAATTTTTTTGTCATTTTCTCCAATGGCAATATAAAATAAGGTCTAAAAGTACATTTTTTAAAGATTTGAGATCTAAAATTCCATTTCAAAGATAAAGCTAAGGGCATATAAAGTAAATATAAAAGAATGTGTTTGCAATTTATCTTATGCGTTTAAGCAAGTAATAGCACTTCTCAAGCAACTAGATTTTAGTAACTAGGGCAACAAAGCTCCAAGCAAATTGAAAGTTGGTTTTCAAATTTTATACTTGTAGATTTTGTTAAATAATAAATATAAAGTCTATATCTGTAATACATGGTTCTAATAATTTTATGCACATATTTATATAATCATAATTATTAAGTAAATATATATATATATAAAATCAAGGGCAATCGTGTAAAAAATTTTAAAAGATGGGGGTAATTTTGTCTTTTTTTGACGGGACTATATAAGTAAGACTAACATAAGGTTTCTCCTTTTTGCACATTTTGACCATTCACTTTAGTAGCCTAAAGCGACACACACATAGAGAGAGAAAGCCCCTTTAGGAAAACCTAAAGTGATCTAAGGAGATATCGCAGTGTAACAAAAAGGGATTAAATTGAAGAACGGGTTAAACAAGCAAGGAATAAGCCAAATTCAAGTTCCAAGTGCGAATCCGAGCCAAGTGAGTATACTAAAACCTAACTTTATGTTAAATATGGTTAATGTAATGACAAGTTAGATTAAAAAGTATAGCAATTAGGATTTAGGAAGAATTAGTATAGAAAAATTAAGTTCATAGGACCTTACCGAGAGATACACAACCTCCTAAAATAGTCGTGTTTCGACTGTGTAAACCCAAAGAGATACATGACCTCCTAACATGATCGTATTACTCTTGTTTGAACATAAAAGACATACTAAGATAACTACCTCCTAACATGGTTGTGTTACTCCCATGATGAGCACAATAGATATACCAAGAGATACATGGCCTATCTACATGGTTGTGTTTCGACCATGTTGAATCCAAAACCCACTGAAAAATACATGACCTTTTGACACAGTCATGTGTTACTCCTATGATGAGCATAATAGATATACCAAGAGATACACAACCTATCTACACGGTCGTTTTCGACCATGTTGAACCCAAAACCCACTGAAAAATACATGACCTTTTGACACAGTCATGTACTAACCATGTTGAGCTACATGGCCTTTAACATGGCCGTGTTGAGTCAAATGCAATTTCAATTTATATCTATTTAACTCCTAATTAAACTAATTTCCATGCAACTTAGATAATTAGTAAAACTTTAGATAACTTAATAGATTAAGAAAAATTAAGAGAATTATATTATTCTTAGATTAGTACTAAGAAGGATATATTGATGATTGTACAGAATTCAACTTAGTTTATGTTCGGGACCAGATGTGTTTAAGGCTAGGATCTTAGGTACATGTTTACTTTGTTTGCTGTATGTAATTACTAGGTGGCTATTTAATGAATTGTATGTGAAATAATGAAGTATTGAAGTATTATATGAATTGATTGGTGGATGTTGCTTATGCTTGGCTCGGTCTAGGGGCCTGCAATAGTAGATCCCTAAGAGGCATCTCGATAATCGGTTTGCTGTGTTGTCTCTAGTGGAGCCATATATCGAAATAATCTAAGGTAAATTAAGTTTAGATGGGATTCATAGTAATAGTTCCCACTAAGACAAAATTTTGTGTGTACCAAGATCATGAGCGCTTCTATATGATATAATTCATTTTAAGATTGGTGTGTAAGTTGAAGTGTGAATGTGTTGTGAATAAATATTGCATATATGCATATGCTATTATTGTGGTGTGTCATGTACATGTGGGTGTGATACTTATGTACTAACCTTAGGCTAACCACCCCCTCCCCCCCCCCCCCCCACTTTCTTATATTTTTTTTAGCTACAGGCGAGAATGACAAGCAAGTAAAGTATGGTGAGAATGGGAACTTGGTAGGACATTACATGGATGAGACGGAAAGAGAACATTATTATTATGTGAAAAAAAAAGTGATGACAAGTTCTGAATATTTGTTAAATTGAATTTATGGAGATAATTGTTATCTTGAGATTTTGTTGTTATTAAATATTGAGATTTAGTATGACTCATTTGAGAATTATTTATTTGATTAAAGTTATAGTAATATGATGGTTAATATAAATAATCAGGTTTGAAGTATTATGGAGTTTTAGGATCTTAACGTGTCATTTAGCAATAGTGACACATGGCAGACTGCGATGCTATAAGTTCTGAGACGTTACAATATCTTATCTATATGCTTAAACTTTTATATAAGATGGTTCATATTAACTGTAATATGGTATTAGGATAGGAGGTTTTGAGTTTGAACTCCTATATAATTATTTCATCTCATTTAATTAAATTGTCCAACTTAACATTTAAACAACAAGAGTGAAGACATAGTTAGTGACCAAGGCCTTGTAATGTATCACTGACAAAGGCATTTATATTGACTTGAAATATCTCTTGAAGTTCCTTAGCCCTTCTTCTCATTGCTCTACTTTCATCATCTTGCAGGTCCATGAATTTAAGCACAAGTTCTTTGATCGTTTACCTCATTTCGCCGTTCACTTTCCATCCTACTTTCCAATCCCCCATAACCAATTTGCAGTTGACAGCTTGATCCATACCAATAGGAGATGCTAAGAATGGAACCCTTGTAAAAATACTTTCCATAACAGAATCCCATCCATAATGTGTCAAAACCCCTCATCAACAATGTGTGAACACCCTCAATTGGTTACACCATGGCACTACTATTCCATTACTGCCCGCCAATTTTGTCAATCTAGTTGATTCACCATGCGCTATCCATAAAAACCGAACGCCGATTGCATGCAACGCTGTTGGCATTTCATTCATCAAGGTGCTGGAAACTTAAAGAAAACTACCAAATGAGATAAACGGAACAGAATTACTGAGCTGTGAATCTAACCACTGCAAGTAATCCACTTCATTCTGCTTATGATTTGAAAGCGGCTTCTTCTCAAGTTTGAAGTAAGGTATGTTTGGACCTACAGTGAAGAGTGGGATTGAGAATTGTGTCATTATTGCATGGAAGGCCTCTTTTCAAGATCATGAACTGAAGCAAATAAGAGATACTGTGCATTGGGCACCAGGAGAATGCATGATGGATTCCTTGGCATGTTTGCTCCTCTTTGCCGGGGACTGGTTAGTTAGTCGAACCTTTTTCAGCAATAGCTAAAGAGAAATTAGCAAAAGATCATCAACTCTATGTCTTTGGTCGTTATTTCTCTCAATTCCTTATAGAATGGCATTTACTTTTTTTCCACTCCTATGGCGTACCAATGTATATAGAATTGTCTTAGAAACCAGAACAAAAGATACTAGGTACCTGCATTTTACAAAGAATTTGACATTCTAATCTAACACAGATACAACGCTGTTTTCTATGCTACGGAAGTTTTAGAATAATCTCTACGTTTCACCGGTCTTTACTTGGAAAATGCTACCAGACATGAAAGATAGCCTCAAAATAGGACGATAAATACCCTGACTGTTTCACATGTCATGTGTTCTTTTGTATGCGTGTATTGGATCCCCTTTTGTGTGTATATTCTTATCTTTGCATGTCCTTCTTCCTGTCAGCATAGTGTGTTTTGTAGCATTTCGTTGTCCCTACTCCGAACTAAACCAAATAAATCTTTCTATGTACTAAATTCCATTTGTGATGATAGTCTTTTCCGAGAAAAGTGCCAACAGCCCTAGCTATTATGGCAACTTTCGGATTCTTACTCTCTTTTTTTCTTATTTTTCATATATCACCGTTTCATTATTGTTAGTAAATGACCACAGCAAGTACCTTCTCATGGCGACAATTTTCCTACAAGTTGTGTATGTATTTACATATTCAAAATCTATGTTATTTACTTTTGTTTGAAATTAGATTGACAAGAACTAGTGAAACTTGATTTATCTTTAGTGTCACGCCTTAGAGGGAAACTTGGAAGTTTTCACTAAAAGTTATCATATTACTCTACGAGTTAGAAAATGCAAAATTCTAAATAATTATTTAATTAATTATAACTAATCATATTACATATAATTATATAATAAGAATATAATTATGATTCTCATGTTTCACAATTGACCAAGATTGTAGAAAATCGGAATTCCTTACCAAAGCAGTAAAATGGAAAAACACATCTAAGTTTTACAAATGTCATTCCTACATTGAGTTCATAAGAATAAAATTCCATTAAATAATCTATTAATACACATCTTACTATATCACTCTTCATTCTAGTAGCTCTTGTTTCATCATCCCTAATCTCATCTCAACATTTCAAAATTGTCCTACAAAATAGTCTATTGAGGGCTAAACACATCGCAACTCAATGAGATGGGAATGCAATGCTCTTAATATTACACACACATAAGCAATTCTAAACAAGTTTTTAGCCATATATTATGCATGAACAATCATATGAAATGTAGTCATCGCATGCATTCTTCTGGTAACTAGTGTAAATTCTAAAGTTTAATGCTCCCCTTGACCTTGGGTTGGGTATTCTCATAACTATCAATGCCCAAGTATCCCATTTCCACTTATTTCCATCTTGTCTCTTTATTAGAAATTATCTTTTAAATCAAATTCCTCAAGCTCTAAGTGTCAATTAGCACATCGAGCACACACACCTTCAAGGATGAACCAGTCTTGGAACCATCAATGGTGCGACAACTCTCAAGTTACTTAGTTTGCCAATGGCAAAACAGTAATCCCTCCCGATTATTTTCAGTGCGCTCTATAACAATGATAGCCTTCAATACAATAGTGTATCATGCAATGCATGTTCGATTTTAGTTAGGTCTAATCTTTTAATTAGTTGGTTCAAGATGATCAAACAATATATAGTCACAAGTCAATCCACATTCAAGATAATAAACTATTAAAGCATTTAAAGAACACAACTCTAAGGGCAAGCAAAAAGAAATTAAATCAATCCCACAAGCAAAACAATTCACACTTTATATTTATGTTCACCACAACAAGAAGAATCAAGCATTACATGTTATGGATAAAGCAAGGAAGCTAGACCAACAGATAAAATCAAGCAAACGAGATAAACAAAATCATAAACAAATAAATTATAAAAATGAATCAACATACAAGGTTAAATCAATAATAATATAGTATGGTCCAATCCCATCAATTATCAAATCAACCACCTAAGGTTGATCTACGGTTTTTATTCCTTGAACAACAACTGAGTCATTCCATTATTCAAATATTCAATCATCTACATTTAAGAACCAAATAAGGAAACCAAATGCACCCCCTTCCAGTATCCTTAATTTATCTCACTACACCAACCACTCATTTCATTCTTCAATCATCAAAACGCTAAAATTTGTAAATATAAGACCACAAGCCTTTTTCATATGGCAAGTATATATATATAAATGTATAAACTAATGAACATGAATACATGTTCAACAAAACCATGTTATACTACATGCATATAGGTATATCATGGTATGCATGGACTTTCGGTTACAAACCGAACAAATGCACTTAGATATTATTATAATTACTTAATAGATCCCATTTCTTTCTTATTTTTCTATTTTAAAGTCCATTATTATTTGTGTACTTATATAACTTATATTTATCAGTTTCAAAATTTATTAGACTAAGTATATAACTTATTGATTTATTTATTTTTGTATGTCTTTCTTGGTATTAATATATTAAAATGACTTAATTTTTATTTTTAATTTTCTCAAAATTTTAGAATTATGAAAATGTTATCTTTACTGCCATAGCCTAAAAGTACTTATTGTTCCGCTTTTTTTTTTTTTTAATTTTTGTATAGTTTTTTAAAATTTCTAGAGCTTTTTAGGATGGATACCAAAATAATTTGTAAATCTCACAAAGGGTTGAAGGCGTGTATTAATTTTTTTAAAACATAGATAAATGACACCATGTCTTAGAGGAAATATGGAGGCTAGCTTCCTGATTTTTTTGCCAAGAACTTACATTGTGTGTGATTTATTACAATGGAATTGTCATTCTACCTTTATTATTGTAAATCATCCATTCTTTTGTTTGGTTTGCAAAAAGTTATATTATAAGGAATACCTATTTCATATAATATAGAATAAATAAAAAATTTTAATTCTTTCCCTTTACTAGAAAAACAGTTATTTCTTATAGAATATAACTTTTATTCCATAAATACCTATATCATTAAACAAAATAATATAAGAGGAATTACTATTCTATTCTAACTTTATTTCATTTCAATAAACCAAACATAATATTAATATTAATGTGTATATAATTTTATGTTTGCTATGTACCTATTCTCTATCTGATATGGATATTTGTCCTTTTTTTTTTTTTTTTTTGTTATTCAAACATCCAGTTTTAACCAGTTTCTAGAGCCATACCAAAAAGATGGGCTGGAAAGCTCATAAGATTCGCTGTGGATGTGTAATATAGCGGAAGCCAAGTATATAACTCGTTTGTCTTGCCTACCATGCAATAGCATAGTAAGTAGCTTTAACAAATGAAATAAACTGGAATTTTGAAAATTTTAATATATAATATTAAATTTTAATTAATTATTATTGGAGAGCTAATGGATCTATATGTTCACCTAAATTTAGAAATGAGAGAGATTTTTGAATATTTAGCAGTTTGTCTATAGAGTGGAAAAAATTAGGAATTGTATAAGTTTCACAATATTTACATTTATATAGAAGAAAAGTAAAAGATGATTAAAATAAAAAAGAATTTGGCATTGCAAACTACGACTACTATGGGAAAGCATGATCTTACGCATTTGAATTAGAATTATGGAACTAGGCTCTGTCTTACGCGTTTCAAAGGCTCTTCTTGCAGATTGACATTAAAATAACAAGCGTAAGTACATAACCAGTGACCATGGCCTTGTTGCCATTTCATCCATCTGGTTGCAGGAAACCGAAAGAGAACTACCAAATGATATATACAGAACAGAATTATTGAGCTGTGAATCTCACCTTCGCAAATAATTAATTTCATTCTGCTTAGGATATGAAGGGGACTTCCTGTCAAGCTTGAAGTAAGGTATGTTTGGACCAACTGTGTAGAGGATTGAGTAATGAGATTTTACAGCATCAAACGCCTCTTGTTCAAGCTCTTCAACTGAAGCAAATAAGAGACATTGTGCCTTGGGTACCCAGGAGAGCACAAGATGGATTTGTTGGAGTCTTTGCTCCTCTTTCCCAGGTGATGGTTAGTTGAACCTTTAGCAGGAGTTCCACCAGTGCAATTAATGCGTTCATCTCGTTTTTTCATCCATAAGAATAGAGAAATATCAAATGATCATCAATTCTATGTCCTACATCTTTATCGCTTTCAATTTTTATAGAGTTTCATTTTAAATTTCCCATTCCTATAGTGTACCAATGCATATGGAAGATCGATATAAGTTCACTACTTGCCATTTACATCCAACTTAACAATCAAGTGCAGGTATAATGCTTCTTTTTTTTTTTTTTTCATAGTTCCAATTAAAATTTTAGAATAATCTCAACGTGTGCTATGTCTGTACGTGGAAAATGCTATTGGACAAGAAAGATGACCTCGAAACAAGATGAGTAATGCCCTGACTCAACCCCTGTGTCAAATGATCCTAGTATGCATATATTGGTGCCATTGTCGTGTGTAAATTTTAATCCTTCCATGTCTTTCTTTGTGCCACACTTGTATGTCTTGCAGAATTTCTCGTCTTTACTCCAAACTAATCAAAACAAATCCTTCTGTGTACTCGATTCCACTTTTGATGATGGTCATACATAGAAAGAGCTTCTGTAGTATCTGTAGATAGGACTGATGTTTGTTTGGCCCCATTATCAAGGAATGGGGTGGAACGAGCACGGAATTAAGTGACTAAGGGATTTGAATTATGGAATTAGATAACTAAGTATACCAATATGCACATTACATTAGAATTAGCAAAATTTAGGATCTAATTAGGCTTAGGATCATAGAAATTAGGTTAAGGAATGAATTGGAAAAGAGGAAAAACAATTTGTGTAAAATAGCATAATATACAGTTAAGTACACGCCTGTGTATTTGCCTATGTAGTGGATTGGCCTAGACTAAAGACAGTAATAGATATAAGAATCTTCTAAGGTCTGGCAAGCTACTATAGAAAGTTTGTTGAGGGATTCTTTAAGATATCCACTCTTCTCACCAGGTTAACACAAAAGAATGTGAAATTTGAGTAAGATGATAGATGTGAAGCCAGTTTCTAGACACTTAAGGAGAACCTTATGTTAGCATTAGTTTTGGCATTACCTAAAAGTGGGGAAGAATTCACTGTTTAGAATGATGCCTCAACCTAAGAGTTAAGATATGTATCAATGCAAGATGGGCAAGTTGTAGCATATGCATATTGCCAACTGAATCTATATGAGAAGAATTGCCCAATTCATGACTTAAAGTTGGTGGTAGCGGTATTAGCCCTAAAACTATGGAGGCACTATTTGTATGGAGAGAGATGTAGGATTTTCACTTATCACAAGAGCTTGAAATAAATATTCACACAAAAGGAGTTGAACATGAGACAGAGGAAATGGCTCGAATTGATCAAGGATTATGACCTAAAAATCCAATACCATTTAAGAAAAGCTAATGTGGTGGCAAATGCCCTTCATATAAAGAAATAAGGTAATGTTTTTACTCTTGTCACTTCACAGCGAGAGTTATTGGATAACATGCATAAGATAAAATTGGATATTTTGGCCCAAGGAGTGAGATTGAAGATGGCCACTTTACACATATAACCAACTTTAGTATACAAAATCAAGATTGCCTAGGTAGACGATAAGGATATTTAAGAAATCAAGAGTAGGATGGAATGGGGCAAGGCTCTTGAATTTAATATTAACTCAAATGAGGTTTTAAGGTATGGAAAGTGATTGTGCATGCCGGGGGATGTAAAATTGAAGAAAGAAATAATGAAAGAGGCACACTATTTAGCCTATACAATTCATCTTGGGAGCACCAAAATGTACAATGACTTGAGGAGTCACTATTAGTGGAAAAAACATAAAAAGGGAGATAGTTGAGTATAATGAAGAAAGAAATAATGAAAGAGGCACACTATTTATCCTATACAATTCATCTTGGGAGCACCAAAATGTACGAGGACTTGAAGAGTCACTATTAGTGGAAAAAACATGAAAAGGGAGATAGTTGAGTATGTAGTAAGATGCCTTACTTGTTAGCATATTAGAATTGAGCACTAGAGACCGGCTAAAGAATTATAGCTTCTACCAGTATGAAAGTGGAAATGGAAACACATGATAATGGATTTTGTTTTGACCCTCCTAAATACTAAAGAGAAATAAGATGCAGTTTGGGTAATAGTAGATCACTAACTAAGTCTGCTCACTTTCCACCTATCAGAGTGGGATACAAACTAGACAAATTAGCCCAGATATATATACAGGAGATAGTAAGATTACATAAGTGCCGATAACCATAATCTCTCACAGAGACACATAGTTTGTAAGTAAATTTTGGAATAGCTTACACAAAGCTTTGGATAAAAAACTACAATTCGGCACTACATTCCACCCTCAAACAAATGGACAATCTAAGATGACCATTCAGATTCTTGAAGATTTGCTCAAAGCTTATGTTCTAGATTTTGGAGGTAACTAAAATGTGCAAATACCTTTAATTCAATTACCTTATAATAATAACTATCAGGCAACCATCTAAATGGCTCCTTATCAGGCTCTAGATGGAAGAAGATACAAATCCCCATTACACTTAGTTGAAGTGAGATAAAGATAGATGTTACAATTAGAACTAGTCTAAGAAGTTGTAGACAAGGTAAAATCAATAAGGCAAAGGATATAGATAGCTTAAAGTTGACAAAAGAGTTATGCTGATAAAAGAAGGCACTCCTTGGAATTCCATGTAGGAGATAAGGTACTATTAAAAGTTTCTCCAGCTAAAGTGGTGATCAAGTTTAGTTTGAGAGGGAAGCTAAACTTGAAGTATGTACGCTCGTTTGAAATTTTGGAAAGAGTGGGCATTATAACTTATAAGTTGGCTCTCCCACCAAGTTTAGCTGGAGTACATGATGTATTTTGTGTATCAATGCTAAGAAAGTTTATACCAAACCTGAATCAGATGGTGGCTTTAAAGCCTTTGAATGTATAACCAAACTTGTCCTCTATTGAAAAACTGGTCAAGATTGTAGATGTCAAAGAACAAGTGTTAAGATAGAAAGTAATTCCCTATGTCGAGGTATAAAGGACAAATCAAACTAAACGTGAAGCAACGTGAGAATTAGAAGATGAGATGACTAAGAAATGTCTAGAACTCTTCTAGAATCAATTAATTTTTAAGAATGAAAGTCTTTATAAGGAGGGGAGAATGTAAATACCCAAAAAAGTATGTTTTATTTAACATTTATTTAATATAAAGCTAAGGTTGAACAAGTAATTTTTATAAAGACCTAAGGGTAATTTAGTCATTTCATAGGCACAGTATATATATCCTAGTTTGACCTAGCATTCCTTTCTTTCTCATTTTTATGATAACTAAAAAAGGGACACTCTCTAGAACAAGGAATTCAAAGGTGACCTATTGAACAATCACCAAAACCAACTCAATTTCATCATATAAGAGGTTCTAATGGCTAAATTGTTAATTCTGATGATAGAATTGAGAATTAAACAAACTTTGATTACATGATTTATAGAATTTAGATCAAGAAATAGGGTAGAATGAGCACGAAATCAAGCAAATAAGAGATTTGAATTATGGAATTAGACAAGTATACCAATCTACACATTATATTAGAATTAGCAAAATTTAGGGTCTAATTAGGCTTAGGATCATAGAAATTAGGTTAAGGAATGAATTGAAAAAGCAGAAAAATGATTTGTGTAGAACAGCATAGTACATGGTTAAGTATAAACCCATGTATCTACCTATGTAAAATTACTAATAAGTGTTAAAAGAACCTTATTTATAGTATTTATTGAATATGATTTTTTATGAATTTCATGTGAACTTATTAAGAAAAAGATGCTTAAGTGCTTAATATTTGATTTCAAGATTTAAAGAGTGCCAATTAAAGATTTAAAGAAGATTCGAGTGAAAACATAGCAAAATCTGGCAAAATATAAGAAAAAAGTGATTTTCACATGTGCACAACCTTCAGCATGGCCGTACTGACGCTAATGTTGGAGAGCAAAAAGTGATCAGAATGCATCATGAAATTGTGCCCTAGCTACTGCACAAGTGATGTAAAGAGTAGTGCTAAAGCAAAAAATCTACCCAAATAAGAAACTGTAGGAATTTTAAAGTGCACAACCTCAAGCACGGTCGTGTAGGAGGTTGTGTAGAACCCAGAATATCAAAATTTTACGTTTTTCTAGAGTATACGGCCCCGAGCATGAGTGTGCACTAAGCTCTACATGCTACCTTATTTCTTCAATTATACATACTTACTTTATTACAAAAATTAAGGATCTTATTTTATTTTTTCTTATAGCTACTCTAAAAACCTTAAGAGAGAAAAATCACACATTTGGAGAGCAAAATCGTTAGAGCATCATTAGAAATCACAAAACGGTTACGAGAGTTTATTCTTTTCATCATGCATCATTACTATTTCTCTAGATTTCTTGTTATTATTGTAGATTATATGGAGGAGTAGATTTATATGCCTTACATCTTGTGAAACTTTAAACTGTGTGATTGAATTACTTATTGATTAATTAAAAGTTTATGTCTTTGTATCTATTCAAGTGTTTTACTATTATGTAATTAACTTATGCGCGCGAATTGATTACATGTTTGATTCTTATTAGATAAGAGAGGTCTCATCTAATATAATAGATCTTCATGAATAAAAAGATTGCATGTTTTACCTAGAGGTAGAAAAACTTCCATTTTTTGCATAAAGATTCAATATTTAATTAGGAATTGTGAACTTAATGAAATCTTATAAGGCGATAGTGAGGGAGAGGTCTTTACTATTTCATATAAGGTTATTAATTGATTAACTCAAGGGAGTAATAGTTTAATTAAAAATTCCTACAGTGCAAAGCATAAATAATTAATTAGTTAATACCTTATTATAAGAAAGTTAGGGTTTAGAGTAAATCAAGATGAAGGGTATATCTTTGTGATTGAATTCATTTATTGCAGTGATTATAATTAAACTTGGGGTTATTAGATTAGTTAATTAGTAATTTAATTTATTAATCTCACATTAAAATTTAGACTAGATAGTAGAAAAATAGCAATACTAGTACTTGTTCTTAAGATCCTTGAGGATGACACCTATTGCGATCTATACCACATTAGATAGTTGTACTTGCCTAACTAGGTCATTAAATTTCTTTGCATTTATAAATTTATAATTTGATATGATCGGATAACGATCCATCAATTATGCACTGTATACAGAAAGGTACATGAATGAAGGACACACTCGTGTACTTGGATGTGTCGAAATATGAATTTTCACATAAGGTACACAAACAATTATATGACCGTGTACCTAGATGTGCCAAGATGTCAAAATACATAGAGAGATACATAGCTACTCTACGCGACCGTATATTCAACCGTGCCAAAGTACATGGCCTAAAGTACGATTGTGTACTTAAAGACATATTCTATTTGATTTAATTTATACTTACTCAAATTTCCATGCAACTTAAACATCTAGTGAAACCTTAAATATTCTAGTAAAGTAAGAGAAGAAATCATATATTGGTTAAGTAAATATAATTGAGCAACTTAGTATTAAAAGCGTATTGCTGGTATTATTGACAAATTATAGATTAACTTTAAGTTCAAGACCAGACATGCTTAAGACTAAGATTTCATGTACATGTAACTTTGGTTGTTTCTTGTGATTGTTAAGATAGTAGTAAATTGGATTAAGTTGTAATGGACTAGATTAAGTTGGTATTGATTGTACTTGGTTTAACCTAAAGGCCTATAGTGGTAGATCCCTAGGGGGTACTCCAATGATTCTTGTATGATGTTGTTCCTAGTGAAGTTGTGCTTGGAAATGATCTAGGTTGGTTTATGTTTAAGGTCTCATGGGTGTTGGGGCCCGTAATGATAGTTCCCAACATTGTATTATGTATTAAGTATTTATATATGCTTAGTGGGGTCATCAGTATCCCACTAGTGTTATGTGGACTAAAGTAAAATAATAAGTTGTTGTATGATGTTTAATATCTGCATAAATGTATGTGATTTAATTCTTGTTTGTTCATGTGTATGTGTTTTCTAGTTATATGTACTGAATGTTAACTCACATTTTAGGGAATTCTTTTTTTTTTTCTTTAGATGTAGGCATAAATGAATGTGATAACTAGGATGATAACCTAAGGTCGAATGTACAAGAGAGGGAGGACGAAGATTCCTATTACTATTATGGTGATTAGAGAAAAGAAAATTTTGAGTTATCTTTATGCATTGAATAGTGAAGTTCTTTAAAAGATATTAAATTAGTAAACTTTGTAAGTTTAATTGTTTTTAGATTCTAATTAAGAATGTTTGGTTAAAGTTGTGTTAAAGAGTTTGAAGGATTGAATGGGAATTTACTTGAATCATGTTAAAACTATTTTATTTATTTAATTGTGATTAATAGGAAATATAGGCTTAAATGGTATCAAAGTAGGGTTAAGAGCCTTAACATGTTTTAGCCTTGTAAGAACACTTGTCGGGCCCTAATGTTCTCCGTTCTGAGGCATTACATAATACATTAGATGGGATAGTCTTTTCCTCTTCAAATGAATTCAAAATAAGATTATATAACTTGAATGCAGTTATTGAATCGATATTCAACAAAGCCATAGAAACATTCCTCCTAGTCTCTACCTTAACAACTTAAAACGGGATTATATGTCACTAGAACTAATGGTGGATGTCTATGTTGGTGTAGGACTTGCTTAGAGGATCACTATACTATTCATTACAACATCAAGAAATTCCTAGCTTGTTTATGCTTTGATGGTATAGTGTTTGGTATTGTAGTAAAGACAATGTTATCAGGTTTAGAATCACTGTCAATAGGATCAAACCACTCCTCAATGACCATAAAGGTTATGAGGAGTTTTAGCTCTTTGGCTATTCATCATGGGATTTATATGACCATGTCCCGAGTATGGCATGGTTACTATAGGGCACACAAGTCATGGTCAAGTTTCCATTGCTTCTTTCTAATGTGCTTTGTGTATGTAAACCAAATTCAGATGATGAAAGGAAAGTGGAGTGAAGAGGGTGAATGCAGAAAAATACGGCAAGGGATGAGGTAGATGAGAGATAAGTTTTGGTTTCTTCATAAGATAATGATGGTTATGGATTTGGAGGGATAGGAGGAGTTAGAAAATGGGGAAATCATTACCATTAAAGCTAACTGGTAACAATAGAAAATTGATTCCTTACACATTTTCATGCAAATAATCTTAACATCTTAATGACCTATAAATTTCTAGATAATTGGCTAATAAGGTTTAGCTCTAGTAGCTAAGTCTCTAATAAATACAAAAATAATCCATAAATCTCACAAAGTTGAAGGCTTATATTTAATTTGGCAAAACAACGGTAAATCATATGATATGCTAGAGGAGATTATAAGTCATTTTTTTTTATATCTTATCTTTATTTGATCATTATCATTTTATACACATTTTGTATCTATTTTGTACCTATCATGTATATTTGTCCCCTTTCTTTCTTTCTTTCTTTTTCTTTTTTTTTTTTTGTTGTGAGTATTTTTACTATTCAAACATTCGACCTTAAATCAATTTCAGAACTATACAAAAAAAAAAAAAGATGAGCAAAAAGGGTCCATAAGATTCAGTATGTATGTGTAATAAAAAGAAAGCCATATAGTCTTAAGATACTATTATACTTAAATTTAAAAGTTCCTTTAATTGGTTTGTTTTGCTAATTATGTCATGGCCACTTTAACAAATGGAATAAATAAGAATTTCTTTTTTTTTTTTGTCTTTTTGAATACTAATTGTACAAAAGTGATTATCTTTCAACAATAGTGTTATTATCATATATATCTATGTACTTTTATATTCTTATATAGCTTTAGTATATAAGGCTATTTTTGTCTTTCTCTACTATACATTAAGATTGTGTACACATCTCATTTATAATCCTTATATTGTACGTTGTAAATTAACAATCCTATTCTTGATACTACATACATCTTTTCTTTACTATATCATGGTATCAAATTTGAAGGAAATACTCAAATTAAAAAAAAAAATCATATCACTGTTGAAATTTACAAACTTCATCTTGTTGAAGAAGATGACTTGATTGTCAATGATGATGTCATAAAAAATCATGGGAACACAACCAGCCATGGCTCCTTCCTCCATTTCAACAACCCTCACTAGCATCTAAGAAACCCTAACCGTTTAACAACTATATCCATAGCTACCACCTAAATCCTAACCCCAACAGCCAAGGAATCCTAAGCCCTTACAACTATAACCTCGGCCACCACCCAAATCTTGGCACCTCTATCATCAGCCTTCTCCTTGATGCTATTTCTCACTAAATTGACTTAAGTTCCTTTGCCTTTACCTAAACCCTTTCACTCCAAACCGTTGGAAACCCTAACGACCAGATTTTTGTCTCCCCCCTCTCTCACATACTATCATGTCAGTCTTAACCTAACTCTTCCCCCCTAATATTGTCCCTCTTCTATCTTAATTTTCCTTAGCCCTTCACCCAAATGCCACTTACACTAACTTCTTGAACACCCCTTTATCTCCTTATCTCCTTCACTTGCCATATAACCTTTACTCTCTAATTGCCTCCTTTTAGGTCCTTTACCCTACACACCATTCCAATTATATTTTACCATGCCCTCTATCCACTCTCACTCCTAATAGTGTTTCTAATGTTGTCACTATCAAACTCATTGTAGAAAATTATCATTTATGGTAATCTCTAATGACCTTGTTTCTCATCTCTATGGATTTATATAAATACATAGATGGTTTAATTCTTACACTAGATCATGATATAATCCTTCCCTCAAATACTCTACCTATTTCCAATCCCCAATACACTCACTAGTTTTGGATCGACCATATGGTTCGCATCACTTCTTGCCACGATCTCCACTAACATTCTCATGGAGATTCAGAACATTTTAGTTACATATGATATGTTATCCTCGTTTTGAAGTCTTTAATAAGTTAGTTCATTGTCAAGTCACCCTTAGAGTGTCCCCATTCCTATTCATCACACTACTTCACAAACTCCACTTATCTCCCATTCTAGCAATCATCTCATAGAGCTTAGAAGCCATTAGATTTAATGCATTCTAATATATGGCAATTGCCAGTCTAGTCCAATCTAGGTTTTCATTATTATATCATTTTTGTTGACAATTGTATCAAATGCCCATGAATCTGTTCAATGTATAATAAAAATGAAATTTTGTCTCATTTTTAATATTTCAAAATCTTAGTTGAAAATCACTTTTCTAATCAGATTAAAATTTTTTGTAGTCATGATGGTGGTGAATTTGTTAACAAGGCTTTTACTACCTTCTTGCATGATCATAGTATATAACTTCATCTCTCTTGCCCTTATACCATTGAATAAAATGGGGTTACTGAATGTAAACATTGCCATATCACTAACTTAGCTCACACTATTCGTATTCATGCCAATCTTCCTCCATGTTTTTGGGTTGATGTTGCTCTTATTATTGTTTACACCATCAACTTACTCCCTATTGCCACACTAGATCATATATCACCCTCTAAACTTCTATACAACTTACCCCCTGATGACACTTTTTTTAGAACCTTTAGGTACCTTTGCTTCCCTCACTTAATCCATCATGCTTCTCATAAACTCTCACCTCGCTTTACTCCCAATATCTTTATTGGCTATTTCATTAATCACAAAGGCTATCATTGTTATGATCCTACCTCAAGGTAGGTTTACATAAGCCATCATGTAGTCTTTCATGAGACTGACTTCCTATACCAAATGTTGCTCTACTTTGCTAATCCCACTACAAAGTGCGTCCCTCCATCTCCCACATTAACCTTCACCACACCATTTCCACTACAATACCTATTTCCTCCCCCACACTCCTCTACTACCTCTCCTTGCCAAATGGCATCGCCTTCACCACCTCCTCTCTCATCCCTCCCCAGTTGTCCGTCTAAGTCTACTATTCTAGTGGCATCGACCTCCACTTCCCCTATTGCATCTTCTTTCTCCCTAACTCCAATTAACACTCACTCACCGATTAGATTTATTTATCATTGCACTAAGCCCACTTCTCCCCTACCCCTGTGCATCTACCACACACTTCACTCCTCTTGTTACCCCTACTACCCTCTAACTACAAACACTATTAGATCCTTCTCAACCTATTGCTACAAACCCAACTACCACTTCTAATCTTACCTCCACAATCACTCACTACATATTCTAAATTTGACATCACCAAACCACACACCATTCTCAACCTCTGCACCAACTCCTCCTTATCTAGACCTCATCACTACACTAAAGCCCTTTGATACCCTCATTGGTCAAGTGTTATGAGAGTTTGAATCTCAAAAACAAAACTTGGGCCCCGGTTCCCTACATCTAAAACAAAATGTTATTGGTAGCACTTGGAAATTTTAATTGAAACATAATGTTAAGGGCCAAGTTGAGTGCTATAAAGCACATCTTGTTGCCTAAGGATTTACATAGTGTGAAGGTATTGATTACATTGAGACCTTTAGTCCTATTATCAAGCTCACCATTATTTGTTCTATCTTATCTTACGTTTTTTCCTTCCGATGGGAAATCCACCAACTTGATGCTAAGAATGTTTTTCTCCATGGTCACCTTCAAGAGCAAATTTTCATGAGACAACCTCTTGGGTTTGTCTATCCTCGATACCCCTACTATGTCTATCAACTGCATAAGTTTTGTTATAGCCTACTAGGCTCCTTGAGCTTGGTTTCATCACTTTAGCAATTATCTCTTTCACCTAAGATTTTGTCAAAGCGAAGTTGATACATCAATGTTCATTATGTGTTAAGGTCCTGACACACTAGTCCTTCTTCTCTATGTGGATGACATAATTTTTATTGGAAATAGTGTGAAACCCCATAATTATACCTATATTTAACACCAAATTAGTGTAATAATTAAACTAAAAATCTTATTCTAAACCCTAATAAATTCAAATTAAGGGAATAGGTTTTTTATAGGATAATTAAGTAATTTATAAGATAAATAATAAAAGAAATTAAAGATATAGATTTAGGATAGTTAAATCAAAATTTTAAGTAAATATTTAGACTCAAGAAATTTTAATTAGCTTACTTATAAATTTTCATATAAAAATATTATAGTGAGAATTATTTACTAAGATCATTAGTACGCATGTTAGACAAGCCTAGAAAATTCAAATTCAATTAACCCTTTGATGGGAATCAAAATCTTATAAGATGTATCATTAGGGCAAGAGCTAAAGGGTTACAAAATTTGATAATGAGGGTCCTCTTTGAACAAATCGATCTCGAAAATATTTGTATACTAACTTCTTTTCAATTACTTATTTCTTGCGCATTCCAACAGGAATACTTGTGGGTTTCTACAAGGCGATGGATCAACTCACTAAAGCTCAACTTGTGGGTTATTCATGGATTGGCATAAACTAAAAAAGAACCGGTCCAACAAATTATTCACTTGAATCGAAGAACTAGTCACTTGAAAAACATTATACTTGTAATTGTTGTTTTGAGAACCGACCATTTCATTTAGCAATTGTACTTTCTTTTCTTGGAACCGGCCACCTAAATGGCTTATTTGTAATTTTTCATGTTGCTTTTACTCTAATTAGAGCAAGTATAAATACTTGCTAACTAGGGTTTGTATGAAGCTTTTGACATTTTGAACAAACACATATTGTTGTCGTGAGAGTGAGTGAGTCCTCTTGCTAATACACACACTCTTATCAATTTCTAAGAAATTGTGATGAGTGAGGCTTGGAATTCTTGTGAGTAATATCAAGAACTTCTAAGTTGCTTTGTTTTTATTATTAATGTGTAATATCTAGTGATAATAGGTTGTTTTTCCATCCTTTGTTGTTCACACCAATTAGGGTTCATATTGCTTCAATTTTAATAGATTGGAATTGCATGTTATGTAACTTGATTGGTATTGAAGTCCTTTGTGTTACTTTCAAATTGATTCACACAATTTGGGTTATGTTATGCATTGCGCCATTTATAAGTCCAATTGTGCATTTGAGATTGATTCTTCAATTTGGTAGTGTTCATGTGCTTGGATTCAATTTTTGAGCACATCATAATTTGGTATCAGAGCATTGGTTTGAGGAAGGGAATTTTTGTGATCTTCGATTGAAATTAAGGTTATTGAATTTTACTTCTTGATCCAAATTGTTGAGGTGGAATTGAAGCACTTAATTTCAATTTTTGTTGTGTTGTACTTGTTGATTGTTGAAGTAGAAGTGGAAATCTTGTAGTAGTCCTTTTGTTCTTGAATTTGCCGTAGGGAGAAGGAGAAGTAAGAAGTGTATTTCCTAGTGTTTGTTGCAGAATTTGAGATACATTATTTGTGACAAAAGAGAAGTGAATTGTGTGTTGAAATTTTGGAAATTGCATTGTCATTTATAAATTCCAGATTTGCATTATGTGAAGATAAGGAAGATATTTGAAATTCAAACACCTTCTTTAAGTTTGAAGCTAGTCATTGAGTAGCATTAATTGATTATTATTTGAATTTGAATTTGCCTCTTACCATTTGTGGAGAAGGTTGCATTAAGGGAGTATTTTTTAATTGGTGTAGTGATTGTGTTATGTGTGGTGAAGTGGAATTTATGTTGTGAAGGGGTGTTGCCATGAAGTGTTGTGTGTGTTGAGGTGAGAAAGTGCTACACATAAAGTCTTGTTGTAGTGAAGGGAATTGCAATTTGTTATAAGTTATGTGTTGGAGTAAAAAAGTGTTGCGCATGGAAGTAGAGGTGTTTATGTGCCGAGAGCTACTTTGTTTTAGAAAGAAGGGAGTTGCAATTTTTTGTAAGGAATTTTGGAAGTAAACTTACCTTCATTTCCAAATTTTTCTTTCAATTGTATGAAGATTTGGAAATAATTTGAAATTCAAAAGCGATTATTAAGTTGAAAGAGTTATTGTGTATTATTAATTATAGTGCACTTTGACTATTTTGAAGTGTTTACTTACCATTTGGAGAAGCATCAATAATTGTTTCAAATTTTTGTTTGCTATCGTGATTAAGAGTGTATGTTGCAACGTGGGTGAGTAAGTGATTGTTGTGTGGTGTTGCAAGGGTTGCAATGTGGTTTATTGTGTGTATTGTAATTGGAGAAGTGTGTTACCGTGGTGTGTGTAGTGAAGAGTAGTGTTGTTGTATAAGCGAACCGTGGAGTATTTAATTCTTACCATTTGGTGTTTTCTTTTGTAGTGGTTGTTGTGTAGCTTTAGAGTAAAGTCGTTGTAGAGGTGTGTATTGCACAGTGAGTGTAGGTGTGGTGTATTGATTGTGATGTGGTGTGTAGTGAAGTGTTTTGTTGGTTTATTGAAATTAGTAAGCAACTATGTCAAATGATTTGTATTCTTCTACTAATGCACTACGTCAAGTCTTAACTTCTTCTCCTACCATTGATGATAGGCAAAGAGAAAATTTGTTTCATACTTCTTATAGGATACAAGGTAACTTGTGTGTCATTATTATTGATAGTGGCAGTTGTACTAATGTTGTGCCTGCTTCATTAGTATCAAAATTACAACTTATAACTACCCTACATCCAAAACCCTACACATTACATTAGTTAAGTGAACAGAGGAGTCTCCATGTGACCCAAAGAGCTAAGGTACCTTTCAATATAGGAGAACATACTATGATGAGATCGAATGTGATATTCTTCCCATGTGTGCATGACATATATTGCTTGGTAGGTCGTGGTTGAATGACAGGAGGGTCTTACATAATGGCTATAGAAATATTTATATATTCCAGTAAGATGGTAAACGTATAGTATTGAACCTTATGTCACTATCAAAGGTTCAAGAGATGTAAAGATAAATAAGTCGACCATCAGAGGTTCTTGAGGTTTATAGTTAGATGAGTCAACCTTTAGAGGACCAAGCAGTTCAGAAACAAATGTGTCAACCATCAGAGGTCTGAAAGGTTCAAGGGAAGATGAGTAAACCTTTAGAGGACCAAGCTGCTCAGAAGTAGATATGTTAACCATTAGAGGTTCTTGAGGCTCATAGTCAGATGAGTAAACCTTTAAAAGACCAAGTGGTGTAGAAATAGATGTGTTAACCATCAGAGGTCCAAAAGGTTTGGGGGCAGATGAGTAAACCATTAGAGGGCCAAGAGGTTCAAAGACATATAGGTGAAACAGGAAAGAAGAAAACCATATTAGTGGGACAGTTTGAGTTAGAGGAGGTCATAGTGGATGATAGATCATTATATGTATTGCAAATGAGTTATATCCTAGAGATGGAGGGGCAAGAGCAACCACCCCCTGTAGTATCTTAGGTACTGGAAGACTGCAGTGATATTTTTGGAGATAATTTGCTAAGATGATACAGAGTCTCTACTGCATTCAACCTATCAGATTTGAGGATAAATCTTCGTGAGGCCCAAGGAAATGATAGGAATCAAAATCCTATAGGACCTATCACTAGGGCAAGAGCTAAAGCGTTACAAAATTTGGCAATAAGGGTCATCTTTAAACAAATCGATTCCGAAAATATTTGTATACTAACTTCTTTTCAATTACTTATTTGTTGTGCATTCTAGTAGGTATACTTATGGGTTTCTACAGAGAGATGGATAAACTCACTAAAGCTCAGTTTGTGGGTTATTTATGGACTAATATAAACCAAAGAAGAACTGGTCCAACAAATTGTTCGCTTGAATCAAAGAACCGGCCACTTAAAGAACATTATACTTGTAACTGTTATTTTGAGAATCGACCATTTCATTTAGTAATTGTACTTTCATTTCTTAAAACCGGCCACCTAAGTGGCTTATTTGTAATTTTTCATGTTGTTTTTACCTTAATTGGAGTAAGTATAAATACTTGCTAACTAGGGTTCGTATGGAGCTTTTGACACTTTGAACAAACACATCTTGTTGCTGTTAGAGTGAGTGAGTCCTCTTGCTAATACATACACTTTTATCAATTTCTAAAAAATTGTGGTGAGTGAGGCTTGGAATTCTTGTGAGTAGTAACAAGAACTTTTACGTTGCTTCCTTTTTATTACTAATGTGTAATATCTAGTAATAATAGATTGTTTGTCCATCCTTTGTTGTTCACGCCAATTAAGGTTCATATTGCTTCAATTTTAATAGATTAGAATTGCATGTTATATGTAACTTGATTGGTATTGAAGTCATTTATGTTACTTTCAAATTGATTCACACAATTTGGGTATATGTTATACTAGGCATCATGCCATTTATAAGTCCAATTGTGCATTTGAGATTGATTCTTCAATTTGGTAGTGTTCATGTGCTTAGATTTTCAAAAATTCAAAACTCACTCTTACAAGCTCTAAATAAAAATCCGAAGAGACCATCATGATCTACAAGAAGAGCATTACACAAGAAGACCATTCTTACTAAGTAAATATTAAACTCAAAATTTCAAGTTAAGATTAGATTAGTGTAAGAGTAAGGTTTTTACGCTTGTAAAAAAGACTTGAAAACTTGAGACTAAATAAGTTCGACAAGTTTAGTGTAGTGTAATCCTTGGTCATGCCTTTGTCTTTGAATCTTAGGTGAAGATATCGATTTTTCTCAACTTCCTAAAGATTATTTTGAGCCATAAGAGTTATGAGGCAAAGGTAAGTAGGAAACTCTATAATGTGCTACAATGGTTGTATTTTGTTTGTAATATAGTTGTGTACATGTTTGTTTTGCTGTGCTTGGTTGTGGTTGGTGTGTTTGCAATTGTTTTTGGAGTTAAAATGGTGTAAAAGATGAAGTGGGTTATGTGTGTTCTGTCTAAAAGGATGAAATTGCATTTGAATACCATCAAGATGGTGAAAAAATCGCTATCTTGACAGCTAATGAAATCAAGAAGGTCAAAAACTGGTGGAACACTAGTTTGCTAATGCAAAATTGAATTGGTCGGTCGATTCTTCCTTCACCATCCTATCAGCCTTCTGTTGTTATCCCTAGTTGAAACTTTGTCACAACATTTCTTTTCCCTTTCCCCTTATATAAATGTATATATATGTATACTTATAATACCTATAGTTATATACGTAAATTAGCATCCTTTATGGATAAAGTATTCATTTAATTCCAACTAGGCTTGTAAACACATTTATACATATAATCATATGAAGTTATGATAAATTTCCACCTTTTAAAGCTATTATGTATTATCTTTTAATCCTTGTATATTTGTAAGAAATCATGTTTTTACAAACTTATTCCCTTAGTTAAATCAATATAAAAATCAACCTTTGACATATATAATTTAATATATATACACATGTGGTTTAGCAAGCTCTATCTATGTATAAACTCATGGACATTTATGCATACAAACTCACATCTATGCTTATGTTTAGAAAATTAGTACTATGTGTTTGTGCGAAACTCTCTTCACCTTGATATTAGTCTTTCCTACTATCTAACTTTAGACCTATAAACAAGTATATCTATTGATTTTATAATATAGTTGATAAAAATATCAAGTGTCGATACCACAAGAATTACAAGTACTAGTAATAACCCTTTTCCTTATTATCTAATCAGCAAAATTAAATAAGTGATTAAAATAAATAACGAATAAATTAAGAAAAGCAATAGTCAATTAAAATGTATTCAGTATTGAATCCCCCTAGAATTACTAATCCAATTAACTAATTATTATTCAAATTCTTATTTTATTCTTAGACCGTGGGAATTCCTAAATTGAACTAATAACTTTCTTAAGTTATATTAATTCCTAATTCTATGTTGATTAATAGGAATATCTTCTAAATTAAAATCCTTAAAATTGCATTACATTCAATCTATGAATTCCACTATTAGGTTTCATCATAATTCAGAAGAATTACGTCGTCCTATTTGTAATATTGAATTCAACTCTTTTTAATTATGTTAGATCTATTCTTATATAGAATATCTCGATCTCTATACAAGAAATTAAATTCTAACTAATATGACAGCAATATTAAATTGAAAACAATAAAAACACATAATTGAATCATAAAAATGCTAAATAAATTATTGAATAAAGAATCAGAAAGATTACATGCTCATTTTAAGGTTTATCATACCTAAATACAAAAGAAAATTTAAGCCATTAACATGTTAAACTTAAAAGCGATAATATAAAAGAAAAGCATAAATAAAAACATTTAAATTAAAAATATAAAAATCTCTAATTTACTCTAATCTATCTATTCTACTAATCTTGTCTAATCTAATTATGATCTTAAACTAATTCTATCTACTGATTTTCTATCTGTTTAATCTATTCTACTCTAATTCTATCCTCCTACTCTAATCTATCTTAAGACTGCTCTAACGATTCTCTCCTCTCTCTCTCTCTCTCTCTCTCTCTCTCTCTCTACATATATATATATACATATCTCTATGTGTGTTAGATGCATCACGGTTAGATCTTGGATGATAAGGATGAAATCTTTACGAACTTTCAAACGTATCTTCCAGCGTTCTCAAGCTGATCTTCTAATTCTACTATATTATATTCTTAATTTTGATCTAATCTTTTCAAATATAATCCAGCATCTGGTTGTTGTCCTTTTCTATTTTCTCTAATCTCCTTGATTTATTTACATGTCTGCAAGTGATACAATCAGATTCTTCAGGTGCAACATGGGCATGCAACTTCTCCAACTTGTAATCTATTCGAAATTATCCTCTAACACACCCTTAAGCACCGGCGTATCCGTACACATGTTGATGCTCCCACATCTTGTTATAAGCTTTTCTTTGCACGTCTGATCTATCCTTATTTTGTATAGTTGCATAGTTAGTTTGGAGATGTCCAAGTTTATTCACATATTGAACTTCTCATTTTGTAAAAATTATATTTTCTTGCTCAAATTTCATATAATTGTTTCATTAAAACATAAATCATATTTTAAGACTCTAAAATCAAAATATAAACTAATTAAACCCAATATCAATATAAAATATAAGAAAATTAAATAAAAATTATTATAATTTATATAAATAATTAGTATATTATAACCCTTATCAAATTCCTCCACACTTAAGTCTTTGCTTGTCTTCAAGCAAAAATAAACCTTTAAAGCTTAAGGATAAATTTCTTAAATATATATTACTACTTATTTACTTACACAAATTACATTCATGATAAAATTATTTATCCTTAATATCCCTTTTCATTTAATCATATTTAGTATACTATAAATACTAAAATCAAAGTTCATGAGTTAATCTATTTAATACCAAAGTTTATCATATCATTTAAACAAAAATTTACAAACTCATTACTATACTAAACATTATTTAATCAAGAATAAGGTTTTTAGAATTTTGTTTACTTAATTAAGGTATATACTTTATCTTTTTCATCCTTTTAAGTACGATGATGCTCAACAAAGGCTTTTCATTATTTATCACTTGAAAATTCTTCCTTTTTTTTAAGTATTATGGAGTAATTTCATTAGCTAGTAAGTCTTAAACTAAATGATCTTGAGCTACTAGGTTTTGAGATACCCCTTCGATCATCTATTAACTCTATTACTTATTTCAATTGATAGTTCAGTTTTCTCACACTTTTCTTTTGACCCATGCAATGAGCTTTAGGCCAATGATCTCAAGTTCATCACTCAAGTCAACAAGTGTTATCCCTTGAAGGGCACCCTATAGGCTTAATTACTCAAGTCAACAAGGCCTACTACTGAACTTTATCTATGTATTTCTCTCTCTCTTTTTTCTTTTTCTTTTTTTTTTCACTACTTCTATTTTATAGGAAGATCTTCGAAAGATAGATTTTGTCAGTTCAAATATTCGAGATCATAGTATTCATAAGGATTTCTATGACACAATTTTATAGCAAAATAAGTTTAAAAACTCAAATTCCTAATTCATGATTAGTAATATCTTTCCAATCTAGAGTTTCTAAATTATAAGTCTAAATAACGTATAACTTTTGATTTACTAAGATTTCACAATTCAATTCTAATCAAGTATTCTAAGTTCACTAATGAATAGTAAAAATATATCAAGGGAAAATTTTCCAATAATACAACAAATTATGAATGTAATGAAAAAATTTAACTAAAGCAATATATTATGTTACACCCCCTCACACTTAAATGATACATTGTCCTCAATGTATACAATAGAATAACAAAATAACAAATGGGGGAAAAAATAACAGAAGACTTCCTTGATAATACTTGATAGACTTAAAGCACAATTCCTACTTTCTACAGGAGAGAGTTCCTAACATGATTGATGAACACGAGCATGTAGACTCTCGTTGGCTTTTCTTTTTTGTTCCCGTATCCTGTAATTTTCCTTTCATAATACATTGATCAAGTGTATTTTTTTATTTTTTTTAAATAAATAGGTGTAACTAACTAACTAAAAAATTAAATTAAATTATAGAACTCAATTAGTACTTGGGTTGTCTTCCAAAAAACACTATTGTTTAACGTCGTTGGCTAAACGTTGTTACCTCATTTGTTTAGTCAAGAGGCCGGCATTTAAATTTCTTGATTTTTCTTATACCCTTTCGATTGCCACAAATGAGATATTGTTGTATTGGGTCTTTATGAATGCCATCTTGCACATAAGTATAATTAAGCAAGTAAGATGTATTCACAAAATAGCAAGTATTGTTTTTCTTTGGAGGATGTTGGATTATGTCAAGCATTTTGAAAGTTTGTTTTCCATCCCCTATTTTCAAGTTAAAGTGCGATTACCTACATCTATGATTGCTTTTGTAGTAGCTAGGAAAGAGTGTCCTAAAATCAATGCTACCTTGATATCTTCATCTGTATTTAAAATAATAAAGTCCATTAAGAAGATAAAGTTCTTACCTTAACCAACACATCAATGATATCGATAGGGTACTTAATAGACTTATTAGCTAATTGAATGCTCATTTATGTTGGTTTAGGTTTCCTAATCCTAACTTTTTAAATATATGATGTGACATTAGATTAATACTAGCACCTAAATCAACTAGAGCATCATTTATTGATAAAGTGCCAATGAAACATGGTAAAGTAAAACTCCTTGGATATTTTAATTTCTTTGGTAACGTGTTTTGTAGGATTGCGAAGCATTCCTCATTGAGGGTGACTATTGAGACTTCTTCCAAGTTCTTCTTATTGGAGAGTAGGTCCTTAAAAAATTTTATGTGCTTGGGCATATGTGACAAAGCCTCAACAAAAGGTAAATTTATATGAAGTTGTTTAAAAAATTCTAAAAGCTTACTGTACTTCTCCTTAGTGTGTTCATTCTTGAGTCGAGTTGGCTAAGGAATTTTTAGAATGCACTCTCTAATCTTTGGGGGTTGCTCCTTCTCCTCTAGCATTTTAACTTCCCCTTTAGTTTGTACTTCTCCTTCATTCACTAGGAAGATCACCTTGACATGTTCTTAGGATTAGGTTCTATGTTTCCAAGCAGAGTTCCTCGAGGTCTTTCTAAAATCATTTTTACAATTTGTCTTACTTGAGTTTCCAAATTCAAAATCGAAGTACCTTGATTCCTTAACATCGCTTATGTAGCTTGGAAGCATGTTTCAGTTGTTTAGATGAACTTTGTCATCAAGTCTTCCAAATTTGGCTTCTATTCCGACAGGTGATGTGCTTGTTAAAATCCAAGTGGACCATTCCTTTGTTAATTTCCCCATGAGAAATTGGGATAATTTCTCTAACCCAGATTATAAGTATTGTTGTAGTGGTTATTTGGTTGCCCATTCAAAAGTCCTACAAAATTAACATTTTCATTATAATTAGAAACAACCTCTGGCTAACCTAGTTGTTGTGCCATGGACATTCTATCTATCTTCTTGCTTAGAGCCTCGACTTATATTGCTAAAACAACAATAGTGTCAACATCATATACTCTTGCTAGTTTTGGTTGTCTAGCTCTTGATGCATTCCACTAGTAGCTATTCATGGCCATGTTTTCTATTAGATTCTGAGCCTCTTCAAGGGTTTTAATATTTAAGGTCCCTCTAGTAGTTGCATCAATCATCTGTCTAGTGGTTTGATTTAGTCCTCCATAAAAAGTCTGAATTTTCATCCATAATGGAAGACCTTAATGTGGGCATATCCTTAGCAAATCTTTATATCTCTCCCATGTATCATATAGAGTTTCAAACTCTACTTAAGCATAGGAAGAAATATCATTCTATAACTTTACAATTTTTGCAGGTGGAAAATACTTAACAAGAAACTTTTCCACCATTTGTTCCCATGTAGCTATCAATCCCCTAGGAAGAGAATTTAACCATTGTTTAGATCTATTATATAATGAAAAAGGGGAAAGTCATAACTTGATGGCATCATCTATGGCCATATTAATTTTGAAGGTGTCACAAATTTCCAAAAAGTTGGCGATGTGTGCATTTGGATCTTCATCTTGCAACCCATTAAATTGAACAAATTGTTGAACCATCCAAATGATATTGGGTTTAATTTCAAAGTTTTTTGACTACGATTACAAGCCTAACAACACTTGAATTAGCCTCAATAAGTGATGGTCTCACATAATCGAACATCGTTCTCTCATGATAGATTGGTTATCATCTGAGCCTTGAGCCAAAACATGATATTGACTTACTCTACGACATTCCCTAGGCATAAACAATAGTAGAAAAATAGAAACTATAGAAAATAAAGACTAATAAAAAATAAGCAATAAATGAATAATGATTAGATTAACAAGATATAGGTGTTCTTAATATCCTAATCCCCGGCAATGGTGCCAAAAACTTGATATTGATCTTCCTAATCTTCGGCACCTATCGATTTTATAGTGTAGTAGACAAAAATATCGAGTATAGATCTCATCAGAATTATAAGTACTAGTAATAACCCTTCATGTTATTATCTAATCAACAAAATTAAATAAGTGATTATAATAAATAACGAATAAATTAAGAAAAGCAATATTCAATTAAAATGTATTCAGGTGTTGAATCCCCTTAGAATTATGAATGCAATTAACTAATTATTATTCAAATTCTTATTTTATTCTTGAACTGTAGGAATTCCTAAATTGAACTAATAGCTCTCTTAAGTCATATTAATTCCTAATTTTAGGTTAATTAATTAGAATCTCTTCCTAATTAAAATTTCTAAAATTGTATTACATTTGATCTATGAATTCTACTATTAGGTTTTACCCACTCTGAAAGAATTACATCATCTTATCTTTATAATTGTATTAAACTCTTTTCAATTATGTTAGATTTATTTTTATATAGAATCTCTTGATCTCTATGCAAGAAATCAAATTCTAACTAATATACCAGCAATATTAAATTAAAAACAATAAAAACAAATAATTGAATCACAAGAATGTTAAATAAATTATTGAATAATAAATAAGAAAGATTGCATGCTTATTCTAGGGTTCATCATACCTAAATATAAAAAAAAATTTAAGCTATTAACATGTTGAATTTAAAAGCAATAATATAAAAGGAAAGCATAAATAAAAGTATTAAAATTAAAAATAAATAAAAATCTATATTCTACTCTAATCTATCTATTCTACTAATCTTGTCTAATCTAATTTTAATCTTAAACTAATTCTATCTACTAGTTTTTTTTATCTATCTAATTATTTTACTCTAATTCTATCTTCCTAATCTAATCTATCTTGGATTGCTCTACCGGTTATATGTGTGTGTGTGTGTGTGTGAGATGCATCACAGTCAAATCTTGGATGATAAGGATGAAATCTTTGCGGACTTTCCAGCGTATCGTCTAACTTCCTCAAGCTGATCTTCTAATTCTACTGTATTATATGCTTAATTCTGACCTAATCCTTTCAAATCTGATTTAAAGTCTAGTTGTCGTCCTTTTCTATCGTCTTTGATCTCTTGGATTTATATGCATGTCTTTAGGTGGCACGGTCAAATTCTTCAAGCGCAGCACGGGTGTGTAACTTCTCCAGCTTGTAATCTATTTGGAATTCTCCTCTGACATGCCCTTAAGCACGGGCATGTTCATGTATGTGTTGGTGCTTCCACGTCCTATTATAAGCTTTTCTTTGCACATCTTGTTTTGTATGGTTGCTTGGTTGGTTTGGACACATCCCTATTTATTCATATATTGAATGTCTCATTTTATAAAAATTATATTTTCTTGTTCAACTTTCATATAATTATTTCATTAAAACATAGATTATATTTTAAGACTCTAAAATCAAAATATAAACTATTTAAGTGCAATATCAATATAAAATGTAAGAAAATTAAATAAAAGTTATTATAATTTATATAAGTAATCAGTATTTTATAACTCTTATCACATCCTCATGCAAATACTACACATATGTATACAAGTAAGGCTATATGATAGAGATGTATGTATCAACATGAATATGAATGTGTATTTATCTTAATGAAGGAGGGGTATTTTGATGGTTAAGGAGTTGGAGGAATTGTTGATTAGGGTAAGTTTGATGGTGAATGCTTGAAGTGGTGTGATGTTTAGTTGCTTATGTTATGTTTATGAGTACAAATACTTGGTGTTATATTGCTTGAGTGATTTAATGGTATGCAATATGAGGTCTTCTTCTTAATCTTGCCTAGATTATGGAATGGTTCGTGAATATATCTTACTTGATCACCCTGAATCAACTAATTAAATGTTAGATGTAACTGAAATAGGACATGCATTGCACAAGACATTGAATTGTGTTAAAGGTCATCACTACTATAGGACAAACAAAAAGTAATCAGTTAGGATTACCGTTTTGCCATTAGTAAACTAAGTGACAAAGGTTGTCGCACATTTGACAAAACCCATTTAAGAGCCTTGCCTATCATTGAGAGTTTAAGTGCTTAAGTACGTATTTGAGGCACCTTAAGCTTAAGATGTAAAATACTAAGGTTAGCTAATTAAGTGGAAAGATGAGAAGCTAACTAAGATGAAGTACTTGAGCATTGATAGTTATGAGAATCCTCAACTTAAGGTGTAGGGGGGCATTAAACATTAGACTTTATGTTAGTTACCGAAGACCGTGTGTGATATTGTATTGCGTATGGTTGTTTATGCATAGTGTATGGATGAAAACTTGTTTGAAATTGCTTGTGCATGTGTATTATTAAGAATATTATACTCTCATCTTACTGAGTTGTGACTGATCACTTCCCTTTAAACTTTTGATGTAGGACATGACCACAGGTGTTACCCTCATAGGAAGATGATGGGTGCTTAATTGTATATATATATATATATAGTGAAATTTAAAGTATTTTTTTCTTATTTCAGCATGTTTTTGAAGAATTTAAATTTTAATTGAGTAATATTTTGATTTTAAGGCTTTGATAGATAAATTAATTAAAATGAAGAAAAGGAATTCAATTTTACTCGATTTGGAACTAAATAAAAGAAGTTTTGAAGTTTTGAAGATAAACATAACCTAAATATGACCATGTCCAAAATGTGTTAAATTTGAAGCATAAAATAAAGAGTTACATAAAGACTAAACACAATTGTGTTTATTGGTTATGTATCTTTTAGAGATAATTAATTTTAAAGCACGACTTAGACACAACCTCTAAACATGACTATGTCTAGGTTGTGTTTCCTCCAACGTCTAGTTTTCTAAGTTTTTATCGATAAATTTGACACAACTCGAAGCACGATTATGTTTGACAACATGTTGGTCTAAAAAGTAGAATTTTTTATGCTTGCTATATAAAGGACAAGGGGGACTCAAGAAAAAAGGTGGAGCCGTTTTATTTGTTATAGGGTTTTTTGAGAGACTAGAAAGCTATTTTTTTATACTTCAAGAATTTAGGAGTTTTCTTAGATTTCTTTGATGATGCATGTTTCTACATCATTAAGGATTTTTGTTTTCAATATAATTAGAGCTTAAATTTTCTTAGTATTTAGACTTGTGGATCTTAGGATTATTATGTAACCAGATTTATTGTTATTCAATGAATTCTTAAATTTCTTAACTCACGCATACATTTTTTATATTATTTAGATTAATATTTATCAAGTACTATTCTATCTAGTTAATATTATATATTAGAATTAAAAAATCTGATGTGTAATTAGATCTAACATATTTGAAGAAAATTAATGCAATTTTAGAGATAAGTTATATAATTCTTTTGGAATTGATTAATTTATTTAAGGGAATTTACTGTTTTTAATGCAATCTTAGATATATACTATTATGAAAAGATTCAAGTAAGTATTTCTAAGATTAAGGCTAATAATCTTGAGAAATTTATTAAACTAATTTAGAAATTTCTCTTATCAATGAAATTAAGAAGAAATTGAATGAATTTTGTGAATGTCACATAACAACTCCTAGGGGAAATAATGTCTAGATAGTAGTTTTACCATCTTAAAGTTAATTATAATCTGTTTTGCTCTTCTTTCTTTCAATTTAATCTTAATTTATTGGTTAGATAATAGGGAATAGATTAATATTAGTATTCGTAATTCTTATGAAATGATATCCGTATTTTATATATTATATTACAAAATTTAATAAATATACTAACATTCCATTAGAAGATTACTTTTTTAAGTACTAACAATCATTTTAGGTGAAAAAGAAAGGGAGCAAGGAAGAGTGTTTAGCATAGAGCCACTTGGAAATGTATCTTTTGTTTTATTTTATTATTATTATTATTATTTTGCCATTCTTTTTGTAACGGGCTCATTGTGTAAGGAAGACTTCCACTTAGTCTTTGACTCATATTTGTGTAAGTAAGGCCTTATCATGGTCTACTTTTGATACTTGTAAAGTAAAGCAAATGTAATGTATGTCTTCATCGAGGCCTTTTATAAGTATGTTGTGTAATGTTTCGATGATCAATTTAGGTGCTTCATAGTTGCTTGATCGAGGTTAAGCAATCATGGTGGGTTTTCATAAATAGGATTCCTTGCGAGGCTTGATAAGTAGTACCACTCTTCTCAATCACTACATCTCTATTCATTCATGCCAATTCGCTATGAAAGACCTTGGTCCCCTACACTTCTATCTTGGCATTCATGTTACTCACACAACTCAGGGCATTCATTTGTGTCAATCTTAGTTCATCAATGACTTACTCAAACATTACCATATGCTCTTGTCTAAACCAGTCACCACTCCATTGTCACCTAGGAGTCATCTTAATGCCCTTGGTTCTCATCCATTGCAAAACCTCACTACCTATCGTAAGATTGTTGGTGCACTATAATACCTTGCGATTACTTAATAGGATATCAACTTTGCAATAAATCAATTGAGTCAATACATGCATAATCCGACCAATCATCACATGTAGGTAGCTAAATGTGTGCTTCATTAACTTCAGGGTACCATAACACTAGATCTTCCCATTATTTGCACATCTTGCACTTCTTTAACCATCTTTACTAATGCCGATTGGGCTTGGTGTCTCGATACCTACCATTCCACGACAAGGTATGCCATCTTCTTTGGTCATAATCTCATATCTTGGAATTCCAAGTAGCAACCTATCATGTCTCACAATTCCATTGAAGTTGAATATCATACACTTACCTATGTTGCTGGAGAGTCTACCTAGATCTACAATATTGCTTGTGAACTAGGTGTATCCATTCATCGCCTTATCATTCTCTATTGTGATAACCTTGGCGCAATTTAACTTTTAGCTAACCCAGCTAAACATGATTGCACCATGCACATTGACATTGACTATCACTTTGTTAGAGAAAAGGCTTCTACTGGTTAGATTCTAGTTCATTACCTTCCCACATGCTTTTAGTGTGCTAACATTCACCTAGAATCTATCTACATCCACATTTCTTAATCATCTCTCCAATCTCATGCTAACTCAAGCCTTTTGAGATCCAGGGGGTGTATTATCATATATATCAATGTATTTTTATATGTATAGCTTTAGTGTGTAGGGCCATTTTTGTCTTTCTTCACTGTATATTAGGGTTGTGTACACATCTCATATATAATCCTTGTACCATAAAATGTAAATTAACAATTCTATTGTAAATACTACATACATCTTTTCTTTACTGTATCGAGTGTAAATATAAAAACTCCCAATTTCGTGAACCAAGTTATATAGGCAACTTTATAAATTGCACAATTGGCAAATGTTAAAGCATATTTCGTAATGCAATAGATAGCATGGACCTCTTAATTGAGGTAATGAAACACATTAATAGATGGTGTAGGAGTTGATGCAAACAGTAGTAACTACAGAGGTCAGTTTTGTGTGCCGTTAACTGGTCATGAGCTTAGGCCCCTTTCATAGAAGTAGGACCATTTACACAAGTGAAATGGTGCTTTATTTTGCTTCATACTCCAGACATCTTCAAAGGCTCTAATTGGAGGTTGACTTTCAAAAACTAAAGAGTGAATACACGGTTAGTGACCATAGCCTTGTGAAACCTTACTAATGAAGGTATTGATATTGACTTGTGTTGATCCATCTCTTCTTATTGCTTGTTGACATACCTCTTGAAGTTCTTTAGCCTTTCTCCTTATTGCTCTGCTTTCATCATCTTGTAGGTCCATAAATTTGAGCACAAGTCTTTCAATTTCTGTTCTTGTTCCTGCATTCACCTTCCACCCTACCTTCCAGTCCTCCACAACCAACTTGCAGTTGGCATGTTGATCCATACCTATTGGAAATGCCAAAAAGGGAACACCTGCAAGAATACCTTCCATAATGGAACCCCATCCACAGTGTGTCCAAAACCCTCCCACTGAAGGATGAGTTAACACCCTCAACTGGTCACACCATGGTAATAGTATTCCATTACTCCTTGACAGCCCTTTTAATCTAGTTGATTCATCACGGGCTGCCAGTAAAAACCGAACACCACTTGCACACAAAGCTGTTGCTATTTCATCCATCTGGGTGGAGGAAACCGAAAGAAAGCTACCAAATGATATGTACAGAACAGAATTACTGGGCTGCGTGTCTAACCATTGCATGTAGTCAGCTTCATTTTCTTTAGGATTTGAAGAGGGCCTCTCATCAAGTTTGAAATAAGGTATGTTGGGACCAACTGTGTAGAGTGGGATCGACATTTGTGATTTTGCAAAATCAAAGGCCTCTTGTTCAAGCTCTTGAACCGAAGCAATTAAGAGATACTGTGCCTTGCGAGCCCAGGAGAACGCTAGACGGACAAATTGGAGTACCTGAGTCACTTGCCTGGTGATGGTTGGTCAACTGAACCTTTTTCGTCACATGTACACAGAAAACAACAAATTAACGAGAATAAATCTTTCTGGATACTAAATTCCATCGTAGATCATAGTGTATTCTATAAACTAGTTAAACAACATCTCCAACGACAGGTAAGGGCTGGGGTTTGTTTGGCATCTATGCAACTCCAAAACATCCAAAAGAATATCTTCTTTCTTACTCATTATGACAGATTTCTACACTCTTCACTCTCTTTTCTTATGAATGCTCATAAAGAGAACAAATCTTTACCTGGTAAGTCAAGTGAGGGTTGTCTCTCCTCTTCAAATTGATTTGAAGTATGAATGAGATGCTTGAACGCTGCCAGCGAACTAGTATTCAACGCAGCCACAGGAATGTTCCTCCTATTCCCTATCTTAACAGCCCAAAACAGGAATACATCCGTCAATATAACCGACGGAGGATGACTAAACTGGTCCAGGACCTGCTCAACAGGACCCACCATATCATTCGTTACAGCAACAAGAAATTCCTGGAATTTCCTAGCACGTACATGCTCAGATGGTACAACATTTGGTATTGTAGCAAAAACAATGTTGTCGGGTTTGGAATCATTGCCAATGAGACCAAACCATTCCTCAGTGACCACAAAGGTTATAAGGATGTTTGGCTGTTTGGTGGCTATTGTTTTGCAGAGGTTCAAGATGGGGTTTATGTGACCCCGTCCCGGGTATGGCACGGCTACAATATGGCACACGGATGTTGGTCGGGTTTCCATGGCAACTCGCATGTTAGCTTGGTGTATAAAGAATAGGATGAAATTTCAGTTTTGTTATGGAAGTGTTAATGGAGGATGATGGTACAAGAGGACTCAGGACTCAGGACTCGCGGCAGTCTGTTGTCCCCAGTAGAAAGATGCTGCACAAGAAGTCATTTTAACAAAATGGTGGGGTCAATCACCCGGCTTCCAATTTTATTTAATATAAATAATAAAGGAGAGCTAAGACCAAAAATAAAATTTTATAAGAACGGGAAGATAATTTGGTCTTTTTATGACCAAGTTATATAAGCTCATTTTTAACCTAACGAACCTCATTTTATCATTTACACAATAACAATACACAAGCAAAGGAAAACGATCCTTTAGAGAAAACAAAGTGACGAAGAAGAATTTATCAATCTTCAATCCAATTAAACAAGGTAAGGATTTCCATTATTGAAGTAGTTGTCATGAGTATAGAATTTGAGGTTAAAGCGATTGTTGCTACATGATTTTATTAGAAATTGGGTTGAGGAAGGAATAGGATGAACAAGGAAATCAACTAATTAAGGATTTGATTCACAGGATTTGAGTAAGTAATCTAATCTATATAATTTGATTAAAGATTTCAAGTATTAAGATTAAATTATACTTAGGATCAAAGGAATTTTGGAATTGGAACGAATTGAGAGAAAGAAATTAGGGTTCGTGAAGAATAATAAGGAACACAATCAAGTACATGCCTATGCTGGAATGTGAGTGTGTACAAAGGGATACACAACTAAAGTACATGCTCGTGTGTTAGGGCATGTCAAGAATAAAAATTTATAGTAGGATACATAGCCATTTACATGACCGTATCCTTGAGCATACCAAAACGTTAGAACTCATAGAAAGGTACATGACCATATACACGACCGTGTATCAAGGCATGCAAAAAATGCAAATTTCACATAAAGATACACAGTCACTCTACATGACTATGTAGCAAACTATGCCTAAAGTACACGGTTCCAAATATAACTGTATACTTAAGAAAAATTGTTTCTTGATTTAATTTCCAATTAAATGAATTTCCATATAACCTAAATAACTAATAAGACCTTAGAAAATCTAATAGGTGAAAATAATTAAAAGATTAGCTTATTTTTATATTAGTACTAAAAAGTAATCATTGTTGCATTTACATAGTACAGATTAGTTTAAGTCTAATACTAGAAGTGCTTAAGACTAAGACTTAAGGTACATGTAACTTGTGTGTTTCTTGTGCTTATTTAAGTTAGTATGGATTAAGTTGAAAGGAATGGCTTAAGCTTAGTTAAAGTGATTATTGTATGTACTTGGTTTGACCTAAAAGCCTCGTAGTGGTAGATCCCTAGAGAGCACCCCAATAATCCTTGTATGACATTGTCCTAATGGAGTCATGCTTGGAAATATCTGAATTGGTTTGAGGTTTAAGTGATCATGGGAGTGGGGCTTATACTAGTAATTCCTATCACCAAGTTTAAGGTTTAAGTGTTCAAGGGTGTGGACTCGTAGTGGCAGTTCTCATCTAAGTTTAAGGGTTAAGTGCTCATGGTATGGAGTCCATAGTGGCAATTCTCATCACAATTCAATGATCAAGTGTTTGAATGTGTTGAGGGGGTCATCGAAGTATCCCATTAGTGCTTGTAGACTTAAGAATATCATGAACTAGTTGCTTGCTGTTTGAATTTTGCATAATGTATGTGAATTAAGTTCTTGTTTGTTCATGAGTATGTGCTTGTGTTATACGTACTGGGCATTAGCTTACTCTTTGAAGATTTAGTTTTTTAAATGTACGTACTAAAGGAATAGATAACCAAAGAAAAGAAATAGGAGTAAATACATAGGAAAGGGAAGAAGAAGAATTTCACTATTACTATGGTGATTAGATTTTATAAGGAATTTATATTTGTTTATCCAAAGAATGTTGAGACCTTTGGAAAAAAATAGATTAGTACTTTATAAATATTTCGTTGCTTTAGATTTGATGAAGAATGAAATGTTGAATTTGTTTTAAGATTTGAAAGGTTGTTTTGAATGTATTTATATCATGTTGGTTGTATTAAATCTATTGGATTATGGTTACAAGATTTACAGATTAAATAGTATCAGAGTAGGTTCAAGAACCTTAACATGTCCTTGTATGATAAGGATACATGGTAAGTCATAGCGTGCCCAAGTTTCGAGGCATTACAACTATATGGTATCAAAGCAGAACACAAAGTGTTGCAACCCCTCTTCTACAAATCAAACCAGTACCTTTGGCACTTCCTATAGTAGGCTCAAATGTCAAATGTTCCAAATGTTATGGGCCCCATGAGTTAAGAGAGTACAACTGGCCAGATAGTACATGCTCTCTTATGGGAAGATGGGACACATTAGCAAGTACTACATTAAGAAGTCAATTCTCCTAATCTTTTGTCTTGTGTGTAAATAGAGGGGACACAAAGCTGTTGATTGTCTCAAGGGTAAGTAAGGAATCAAATAGCCCTAGCTAATAGGTAGCCAAACCTCAGTGAGAGGATAAGATGATAGAACACAGATAGGGGGTCCCAGACAATGAGTCCTACCAAGGTTTTTGCTATCGAGAAGGACAACACCAAAACATCCTTGACATGGACAACATCATAGGTATGCTTCCAATATATTCATGCAATGCTTATGTACTGTTTGATACCGATGCATTTATATCTTATGTGTTTGAAATTTTTGTATGCGCATGTGTATTGGATGTTGAATACATGAATGATAGTCTGGCTATTAACACTCTCTTGAGGAGTTAGAGGGAAGATAAGTAGAATATGTAAAAGAGTGAGGATAGAGATACATGGTAGGGTGATGCCAGTAAATCTTTTGATCTTAGGGATGATAGAGTTTGACATTATTTTAGGTGTTAATTGGTTGTCGAAATATCATGTCACCATAACTATCACAATATGGTGATGCAATTCAATATACTCAAAGAAGAGTATTTAAGTATAAATTAGAAGTGGAGAGACCCATTAGATTACCCACTTATGAGATGTGGAAATGAATATGTTGGTAGCTGAATCTATTGAAGGTAATGAAGAACCTAAGCTGGAAGTGGTACCAATAGTGAGAGAGTTTCTAAAATTGTTTTCCGAAGACCATAGTTCACCCCCAGCTAAGGAGATAAAATTCAATAATGACTTGATGTAGGGCACAATACCAATATCAAAACCAATTTACAAGATAGTACTAGTACAGTTAAAAGAGTTGAGAAAACCATTACATGAGCTAAAGGATAAGGGTTTTATTAGACCTAGTGTATCACCAATCCTATTTGTTAAGAAGAAAGACGAAAGCAGGAGACTTTAATATACTAAAGAGTTGAACGGGATCACTATAAAAAATAAATATCCTCTCCTTAAGATAGATGACCTATTTAACCACTGCAAGGAGCTCAATTGTTTTCTAAGATGGACTTGAGACCAGGTACCACTAGTTTAGAATCAAAGCAGAAGATATTTAGAATACAACTTTAGAACCATGTATGAGCACTATGAGTTTTTGGTAATGCTCTTTGGATTAAATAACACACCTACAACATTTATATCATGTTGCTCTTTAGATTTGAATGTATTTATATCATGTTGGTTGTATTAAATATTGGATTATGGTTACATGACTTACAGGATTAAGTGGTATTAGAGTAGATTCAGAACCTTAACGTGTCCTTGTATAAAAAGGATATATGGCGAGTAATAGCATGCTCGAGTTTCATGGCATTACAACTAATATAGTATCAAAGCAAAACACAGAGTACTGTAACCCCTCTTCTACAAATCAAACTAGTGCCTTTGACACTTCCCATAGTAGGCTCAAATGTCAAATGTAGTAAATCTTATGAGCCTTATGAGTTGAGAGAGTATAGATGGCCAATATTACATGATTCTCCTATAGGAAGACAGGACACAATAGCAAGCACTACACTGAGAAGTCAGTTCCCTTAATATTTTGTTATGTGTGTAAACAAAGGGGACATAAAGCCGTTAATTGTCCTTAAGGGCATGTAAGGAATTAAACAACCCTAGCTCAACAAGTAGTCAAACCTCTAGTGAGAAGATAGGATGGTGGAACATAGACAAAAGGTCTTAGACAATGAGTTCCTACTAGGGTGTTTGCTATCCAATAGTAACAGCACCAAGACATCCCTGGCATGGATAACATCATAAGTATGCTTCTAATATATTCCTGTAATACTTATGTATTGTTTGATACCGGTGCATTTATATCTTGTGTATTTGAAATTTTTGTCTGCGCATGTGCATTAGATGTTGAATACATGAATGATAGTCTGACTATTAATACTCCCTTAGGAGTTAGAGGGAAGACAAGTAGATGATGTGCTCAAAACCAAGCCTAAGCACACAAAACCTAATTGAAAGACCAATTGCACAATGAAATCAAACTAGTCCTCCAAATTGCATAAACCATCAATCTTTATAATTCCAAATCCACAAATATTAACATGTATGAAATTGCATATCCAATAATGATAATGCTCTGATACCAAAAGATGATGTGCTTAAATGGGATTTAAGCACAATCAAATGGAGTAAAATCCAAGCCTAAATGCAATCCCTAATGCCGGTTCAACAATTGAAGAATTTGCGTGGTTCTAAAGGGTGTAAATGGATCTAGAATTAATAAACAATGAACTAATCCAATTACAAAGAATCAAATCCTCAATATATACTAATCAAGCTTGAATCATCATGTGAATTTCAAGATTAAGCAGCAAAAATAAAAACCGTGATTCCCCTCTTTAGAATAAGGCATTCCACGTGAATAATGATAGGTAAATGTTGATGAATAACACTATGATAAGTAACTCAACAAACTCAATATATCTTGAAGCAAATCTTAACCAAATTTGACCAAGAACTATCTCAATTCATCTCTAGATATTACACACTAGAGAAGAAAAGAAATCACAATAAAATGAAATTGATATTACTCACAATCTCAAGTGTTGCACTCGCCACAATTTCAACTTTTGGAATTGAAATTGATAAGAGTCTAATGACAATTAGGAAGAAACCTAATCCTCACAAAAAGTGTATGTTCAAATATGAAAAATGGCCTCCTCAAACCTTATTTTAAGCAAGTATTTATATTTACTCCCTTTGGGGTTATAAAATACACAAAACTACAACTATATCATCCTAAATGAAAATTACAATAAAAATAAAAGTATCCCAAAAGAAATTACAACATAAATAGTCTAAGTCAATAAAATATATATATATATAAATTAGTCTTGAAGATGCTAGCTCTTCCATGGAATTTGTCAGTTCAACTCATCTTCGGTTTTTAGGTCGGTCCATGGATAACCCACAAGCTGAGTCTTAGTGAGTTTGTCCATCGCCCTATGAAGCCAAATAAGTGTGCCTATTGGAAAACACAATACAAGAATAATAGAAAAGAGGTTAATTTATAAATAATTTTAGGGTCGATTTGCTCAAAATTGGTCCTCATCGCCAAGATTTGAAATCCTTTAGCTCTTGCCCTAATGATAGATCTTGACGGATTTCAATTCTTATCATCTCCTCGGGCCTTAAAAAGATTTGTCCTCAAATTTGACAGATTAAAGGCAATAGAGACTTTGTTTCCTCCTAGCAAGCCACCTAAAAAAGTATCACTACAAAATCCCAATATCTGAAATACCATAAGGGGGTGATTGTTTTCTCTCCTCCATTTCTCGGATGTATCTCATTTGCAACATAAATAATGATCAATCATTCACTAAGGTCTCCCTTATCTCAACTCGTTCCATTGATATTATTTCCTCCTTTTCTAACTCATCTGTATGGCGTTGATCCTCACAGCCATCTAATGGTTAGCCCAACTGCTTACTGCCCTTTGAAACCTCTAAAGGTAAACACAACTGTCTCTGAATAGTCTAGCTCTCTAATGATAGGCTCATCTGACTCTGACCCTCAAAATCCTCTAATGGTTTACTCAACTGCTCATGAGCCTCTAGTATCTCTGAAGGTTGGTTTGTTTGCTTCTACATAATGTGGCCCTCTGAACGTTGGTTCATGTGGTTGTGATTTTCAAGAATCTCTAATGGTCTATAGATTTGTTGCTGAACCTTTTGGACCTCTAAAGGCAACATCAGATTCAAAATAATACATTTTCCCTCCTTTTGGAATACATAAGTATTCTTGAAGCCATCATGTAAGACTCTCCTATCAGATAACCAGGGCCTGCCAAGCAATATATGGGATGCACATATGGGTAGAATATCACACTCGATTTCATCATAGTATTTATCCCTTACATTGAAAGGTACCTTAGCTCTTTGGGTCACATGTAAACTCCCCTAATCACTAAGCCAATGTAATTTATACGGTTTAGGATGTAGAGTAGTGGTAAGTTTTAACTTGATACTAACGATGCGGCTACTACATTGTACAACTACCACCATCAACTATAAGGATATATAAATTTCCTTATATCCTATAAGAGGTATGAAATAAGTTTTTCCTTTGTTCTTTATCCTTAGTAGCAAATGTAGTCAATGTTTGGTGTAACACATTAGTATAATGAAACACCTCACTAGACATGATTGTGTTCAAACCCAACAACACAATAATTATCCTCACATTTCCACGTTTAAGTACACAACCAAGCTACAAGTAAAGTATACTTAACTATTTTCAAGTAGATAGAATTAAATTCAACTATAAGTGTTTAAGTAACTAGTTCAATTACTTTCACACTTTAATGACTTGTTTGAATTTTAAATTCTACTGCTTAAAACCTTCCTTTCTTGTTAAGGTTTCACACTATAATAAATCACAAATTGCAGTACCTTAACATAAGCACAAATGCACAACTCTACCATCACAAAACTCCCTTGCTCACAGTTCAAGATGCTTCACGCCACTACTATCAATGTCCTTGACAACACATACAATAACCAATATCAAATGTACACAACCTCTACTAAATTAACAAGAATATAACTCCAAATATACTCCTCAAGCCATGGCATAATTCACTTCCACAAAATACAACCAAAACCGTAACTTCAACACAAGATAAGGCAGCTTACTTTTAAATTCAAAAAGAAGTTCAATAAGTGCACAACTCCATAAATGGTAAGAGGCTTTTTTCAAATTCAAATGATACACAATTAACTATGACTTAATGTGTATTTGAGATTTCAAATTGACCTCTTAATGTACACTTTCAATTCTAATTTCAAATATGAAAATAATAATTATGATTCCTCTAATTTCCAAAAATGCACACACTACACAATTCTACTTCACAATTGAAATACCACTCTTCCCCTTCGTGGTTTGCTATCCATACATTACACTCTCACACTTTAGCCTCAACGTGCAGCACCTTACTCCACACAACTTCCACAAATTCACACACTTTACAACACCTCAAGTACAACACTCTCACACCGTCACTTATACAATACATACATGATGTAATAAGTTCAAATAACAACAACAACAACAACACTCAAGGTGCAACACCTTCTTCTCACCACATGCAACACAAACTTCATCAATTCACTACTCTTCCTCAAGGCAAGTTCAATGACAACACGTTGCAAGTTCTTCACTTCAAACACAATTCCAAACCACAACTTATACAAAAGGTAGCAATTTAAATTTGAAAATCAAACCACTTCACTAATTGCAACCCTTCCACATTTGGTAAGAATAATTTTCAAATTCAAACAAACACACATTAACTCCTTCAATCTTAATGCTTGTTTTGAAAATCAAATAACTTCCATTTTTCCACACTACTTAAATCTGGAAATTGCAAATTGTTCTCCCCAATTCCGAATTCACAAAGGTCACACTTCTCTTTTCACCACAAAATATTGTATTTTCAATTCCACAATCAAACACTAGGACATAAAATTCTCACTCACCTTCCCTTCATGGAAAATTCAATAACAAAAAAGCTACAATAAGATATCCACTTTGCCATACACAACACTACAACACACGGCAAGAATTTCAAAACAACACTCTTCTAGCTTTCAAATTTCACTTCCCTCAAATGATGACAATGGTGATTTCCCTTAAACCAATCACGGTCAACTTAAGGATACAAGTAATATAGTAAGTACTCCATGTCCACAACAATTAACAACAAGGAAATCACTTCAATAACACAATTGAAATAATTCAATTCTTCAATGTACAATTTTCGGATCAAGGTAATAAGAACCCTAAATTTCCGAATTCTAAATTGCAAATCCTTCCTCTTAAACCTCAAGCTCTAATACCAAAAGATGATGTGCTCAAAACCAAGCTCAAGCACACAAAACCCAATTAAAAGACCAATTACACAATGAAATCAAACTAATCCTCGAAATTGCATAAATCATCAATTTTTATAATTCCAAATCCACAAATATGAACATGTATGAAGATTGCATATCTAAGAATGATAATGCTCTGATACCAAAAGATGATGTGCCTAAACGGGATTTAAGAACAATCAAATGGAGTAAAATCCAAGCCTAAATGCAATCCTTAATGCCGGTTCAACAATTGAAGAATTTGCATGATTCCAAAGGGTGTAAATGGATCCAAAATCAATAATCAAGCTTAAATCATCATGTAAATTTCAAGATTAAGCAACAAAAATAAAACCATGATTCCCCTCTTTAGAACAAGGCATTCTATGCGAACAATGATAGGCAAATGTTGATGAATAACACTATGATAAGTAACTCAACAAACTCAATATATCTCGAAGCAAATCTTAACCAAATCTGACCAAGAACTATCTCAATTCACCCCTAGATATTACACACTAAAGAAGAAAAGAAATCACAACAAAATGAAATTGATATTACTCATAATCTCAAGTGTTGCACTCGCCACAATTTCAACTCTTGGGATTGAAATTGATAAGAGTCTAATGACAATTAGGAAGAAACCTAATCCTCACGAAAAGTATATGTTCAAATATGAAAAATGGCCTTCTCAAACCCTACTTTAAGTAAGTATTTATACTTACTCCCTTTAGGGTTAGAAAATACACAAAATTATAACTATACCACTTTTAGGGTGGCCGGTCCTAAATGAAAATTACAATCAAAATAAAAGTGTCCCAAAAGAAATTACAACATAAATAGTCCAACTAAATAAAAAATATATATATAAATTAGTCTTCAAGATGCTAGCTCTTCCATGTAATTCGTTAGTTCAGCTCATCTTTGGTTTTTAGGTCGGTCCATAGATAACCCACAAGTTGACTCTTAGCGAGTTTGTCCATCGCCCTATGAAACCAAATAAGTGCAAGTTTGTCCATCGCCCTGTGAAGCCAAATAAGTGTACCTGTTGGAAAACACAATATAAGAATAATAAAAAAGAGGTTAATTTATAAATAATTTCGGAGTCGATTTGCTCAAAATTGACCCTCATCGCCAAGATTTGAAATCCTTTGGCTCTTGCCCTAATGATAGGTCTTAATGGATTTCGATTCCTATCAGCGGAATATGTAAAGAAGTGAGGATAGAGATACAAGGTAAGGTAATGCTAGCAGATCTTTTGATCTTAGAGATAATAGAGTTTAACATTATTTTGGGTGCCAACTAATTGTCGAAATATCTTTCCACCATCAATTGTCACAACATGGTGTTGCAGTTCAATATACTCAGAGAAGAGTATTTTGAGTATAAATTGGAAATGTAGAGACCTATTAGATTACATACTTATGAGATGTAGGAAATGAATATGTTGGTAGCTATATCTATTGAAGATAGTGAAGAAGCCAAGCTAGAAGTGGTACCGATAGTGAGAAAGTTTCTAGAAGTATCTCCCAAAGACCTTAGTTTACCCCCAATCAGAGAGATAAAATTCAATATTGACTTGATGTAGGGCACAATATTAATATCAAAACCAATTTACATGATAGCACTAGTGGAGTTAGTAGAGTTGAGAAAACAGTTACAAAAGCTAAAAGATAAAGATTTTATTAAGAAGAAAGACAAAAGTAGGAGACTTTATATATACTACAAAGAGTTGAACAGCATCACTATCAAAAATAAATATCCTCTCCCCCAAGATAGATAACCTATTTGACCAGCTGCAAGGAGCTCAAGTGTTTTTTTGAGATGGACTTGAGACTAGGGTACCACTAGTTTAAAATCAAAGAAGAAGATATTTAGAAGACAGCTTTCAGAACCATGTATGAGCACTATGAGTTTTTAATAATGCTCTTTGGATTGACTAACACATTTATAACATTCATGAATTTAATGAATAGAGTATTACTATGGTAATTAGATTTTAGGAAGAATTTATGTTTGTTTATACAGAGAATATTGAGACCTTTGAAAGAAAATATATTAGTACCTTATAAATATTTCGATAATTCAGATTTTATCAAGAATAAAATGTTAAACTTGTTTTAAGGTTTGAAATGTATTTATATTATGTTGACTATATTGAGTATATTGTATTGTGATTACAAGATTTACAAGATTATGTGATATCAAAGTAAGTTCAAAGTCTTGACGTGTCTTTATATGATAAGGACACGTGACAAACCGTAGCATGCTTGGGTTTTAAGATATTATACATAGGTACACATGTATATATACAGTAAAAGATAATATTATAATAAGTTCTTTCTATTTTATAATAAGTTTATATATATATATGAAGCTAAAAAAAGTATATAAAATGCATTTGGTGAGTTCTTTCTTGTTTTATGGAATGAAATTAGTCATTTTTAAAATTTTTACTCTGTTTCTGCTTTTACACTATATATATATATAATGTACGTAGGGAGGTTATATTTGCACTTTACAGAGAGATTATTTTTGTGTCTCGATCACGTGAGCTATAGTTCATCAAACAAGTAACTTGTTATAAAATAAGCCGATTTTAATATTGCCTTGAAGACTAGCTAAGGAAAGATACTATCGTTCAAACAGAGGGTAAATGTGATATTTGCAACTTGGCTGACGTGTTCACTTCTCGATTGAGTTCATTGTTGTCTTTTCAGTTTGCTTTCTCCTTGGAAAAGAATCATTCCGTGTCAGACTTTTATGGCACGAAAGTCAATGTCTTATTATAATTCATTTCCAACACCTACCTCTTTCTTTCTGACAAATCATGTGGAGGAGATGGAAAAAACTTGTGATATTTGTAAGTTACAGTTGATTTTGGTACAATAGGGATTGTAAGATTCCCTTTTATGGTGGGTATAATGGTTAAAAAAAAATGGTGGAAGATAGGAATTTTTCGGTAATTTTTTTATAAAAAATAACATGCAAAGATATTCATATGACTAAAACTATAATATAACAACAATTATTCAAACTTTTCTTCAAAAAACAATTTGTTTCCATTCCATTGAATATATACTAATTTTAACTTTAGTCAATAACGGTGTCTAACACCCAAAAATTATCGTTTATGTGTTTTACTTTACACCTATAAATGCTTATTGATTAGCATGAGAGCATCAAGTCTTTAGTCTATAACTACTTTTAACTTTTTTCGATCTGTGTTTTTCTGCATCTAGCAAGTTTACATCCATCATGTAAAACAAAATCCCTCTTATTATTATAAATAGAGGAACTTATGTAATGAAGAAGGTAAACTGAGCCTTACGGAAATAATAGAGTGTATGCTCTCCACAAATCATACCGTTTATGCCATTATACTTAAAGTTGCTTGAGATAATCTAGCCTTAAGATTTTCAAAGAAAAATGACATAAGACTACAATTAATAGTGAATGATTCAACAGCAATGGAACAAGGAGATATGGGCATTAATTAGTATTTTATTGAGATGAAATCTATTTCTCAAGAGATATTTGAATTATATCTTACCTAAAATCAACAATAATAAAATAAGAAGAAATATAATACTTAGTGTTAGCTAATTTTCTAAGTCCTTTAAGGATAGTATTATAATACTTAATATTATAATACTTATTTTACTCTGTTTCTGCTTTTACATTATATATATATATACATTATATTAGATTTTTCAGTCGACAACATATGGAGGAAATGGAAAAAACTTGTCATATTTGTAATTTACAGTTGATTTGGTAACAAAGCCAATCCGTTGGGGATCAAATTTTTTGGTATAATAGGGATTGTAAGATTCCCTTTCAAGGAGTGTGAGTAGATTATGTTATAAAAGTCATAAATTGAATATGGTGGGCATAATGGTTAAAAAAAAATTATCGAAGCCATAGCAAGTAGAAGATAGGGATTTTTCGGATATTTTTTGATAAAGAAAGACATGAAAAGATACTCATATGGCTAAATATATAATATAACAACGGTTATTCAAACTTCTCACCAAAAAATAATTTGTCTTCATCCATTGAATTTAACTTTCAAAAGCAAAATACTATTTTCAACTTTAGTCAACACCTACCTCTTTATGTCTTTTAGTTTACACCTATAAATGCTTATTGATTAGCCCGTGAACATCAAGTCTTTAGTCTATACCAACTTTAACTTTTTCCGATTTGCTTTTCCGCATCTAGCAAGTTTATGTCCATCATGTAAAACAAAATCCCTCCTACTATAAACAAATGAACTTATGTAATGAAGGAGGCAAACTGAGCCTCACGAAAACAATAGTGTATGCTCTCCACAAATCTTATCAGGTATGCCATTATACTTAAAGTTTCTTGAGATAATCTAGCCTTAAGATTTTCTAAGAAAAATGACATAAGACTACAATTAGTAGTGAATGATTCAATAGCAATGGAACAAGGAGATATGAGCATTAATTAGTATTTTACAAGGATAAAATCTATTTCTTGAGAGATTTTTGAATCATATCTTACCTAAAATCAATAATAATAAAATAAGAAGAAACATAATACTTAGTGTAAGGCTGAAAAATGGAGAATTCATTATAGCGGTTTATGAATAACTAACACAACTATCCTTAAAGGACCTAGAAAATTAGCTAACAAATAAAGAAATATTAGTTAAATAAATGATGAGGTTTCTCTAAAAATTGAAGGAGAAGCATTCTATAGTAAAAAAAGGAAAATGACAACAAAAGAAAGGGAAAAAAAAAAGAAAAAAAATATTTGATAAAGACGAGTAGAAGAAAACACCATAAACTAGTATAAATGAAAAACAAGGATAGCAATGGTCCCACCAAGAGAGGGGAATATGCAAGAAAATGCAATAGTAGGACGATGAGTAAAAAAATCTATAAATGGGAAGACAATCCTTTCTATTTTGTGCTCTAAAAAATCTTTATTGCTTGAGGGAATTGGGGGGTGGGGGAGGGGTGGAAGTGACTCCTTAGAAAGTGGTATGCTTGTGTAATAGAATGAAGATAGGTGACAGTAAAGGTGAAAAGAAGTGAGTTGTATTTTCCATTTTAGTGAAAATAAATAGAGGAAGTTTATTAATGTTAGAAGGTAAGGTGTTATATAAGATAAAAGTGTAAGCATAAATCAAAATTGATGAATAAGTATCTCTTATACTTGTAATTTGTACAATGGAATTTTAAGTATCAATTTCAACAAACATTTGGACTTTGCTTAGATGTTCAATCGAATTCTGTCTTCTTAACAAAAAAACATAAATACTGAAATATGGCAAAAAAAATATATAAATAAATAAATAAGAGAAAGAGAAAAAAAAAACAAAAAAAAACAACCATGTCCTCTAAAATCCTTGTTTCAATTAAGTAAAATTCTATTTTCATACTATTTTGAAATATCTCTAATGAAGCTTGCAATTTGACTATAAGTAGATCCATCTTTTGTTATAGCCTTTTCACATTTCTCCTTCAATTCTTTTACCCTTCTTCTCATTTCCCTAACCTCATCATTCTGCAAATCCATAAATCCATTCACCATTCCTGCAACTTCTGATCGCGTCGTCGCTCCTACTCTCCAGCCAATCTTCCAATCATCCACAATGAATTTGCTAGTGGGAATTTGATCCATGACTATGGGGGATGTGAGAAAAGGCACACCTGCAAAAATACCTTCCATGGTGGAACCCCACCCACAATGCGTCCAAAACCCCCCAATGGAACAATGTGACAATACTCTTAGTTGGTCACACCATGGCACTACTAGTCCTTTATCACATGATATATCTTTCAATCTGTTTGACTCACTGCGAGCCACCCAGAAAAACCGAACACCACTTATGCGTAAACCTGCTGCAATTTCATCCATCTGGGTACTGGAAACTGAAAGGAAGCTACCAAATGATATGTACAAAACAGAACTGCATGGTTGGGAGTCTAACCATTCCGAGTAATCAGATTCGTTGTGTCTAGGATTTCGATAAGATGCCTTATCTAGATTAAAGTATGGAATGCAGGGTCCAATAGTGTAGACTGGGAATGAGAATTCTAATCTCAAAGCGTCAACTGTCTCGTGTTCAAGCTCATAAACTGAAGGAAGTAATAGATACTGTGCATTGGGCAGCCATGAAAACGCTTGCAGTACTCTTCGTAACAATTGTTTTTGGCTGTCTGTGTCGTTGCTCACTTGCGGAAGGTCTGCTAAACGTATTGAAGGAACTCCTGGAATGTAGTTCACTCGTTGGTTTCCCTGTTCTGCGACAAGCACAAAAAGAAGCAGCAGCATCAATCCTATGCTTCCACAACATATGGTTTAAAAAGTGCGATACTTCCAAACATTGGATTTTCTATATCACACTGAACTAGTATGGCCTTTCATCTCATTTGTTTCTTGCAATTGCTTAAGAGTATAAATTTTGATACCATGACCAGTTCATCAAATTCCTTTTTTGTTTGTTTCTTCAAAATTTTTTGATGATTCATGGCTTTCATATTTTCGTGCTTTCTTTGTAAGCGGGTTTCCACGTTCATTGAAGGGCATGATGTGAACTTTTAGAATTCAAGAAACTATCTGACTGATCAAAAGCTTATTTAGTGAATAGATTGAATGAATTCTAAAATGGCGTTCTTAGCATATTTCCTTTATGCATTTTCTTTTAGATATTTGAGTTTGTCGAAGAACACAAAATTTATTACCATCGGAGCATTTTTAGTAATTTTAAGTTAAAAACTTAAAGGTTCTATCAAGCAGATTTCAATTGGCATGTTAAGACTTAGGAGTCGTGTAGAGAGTTACCTCAGCTATAAAAGGTCGGTGGGTTTGTTTCACTAAATATATTTCTAAACATTTTTCGATGTTTGCTATAATAAGAATTTTAGAATTATCAACTATTATTATATTTTGTCACTTTTTGTAGCAAGAGAAAATAGGAAAGATGTAACAACCATTTAATACGGTAGTGATTACCTTTTATAAAAATTATAACTAAAAAATTATATAATGATTTCCTTTTGTCAAAACAAAATATAATTTGTTCATAGTTATGGGTTAATTTTTTTAATCGTTATTAACTACCACCATCATTGTCGACTACCAGTGTCTTCTTGATATGGACTAGTTAAAGCTTCAAGTTGTACAACAATATGATCATCAGAACTATTAGAAGTAGAAGAATTAGAAACAATAGAAGAGACAATCTTAATCAAAAGTTGGAAGCCGAAGAAGTTATTTATGTTCCAAACAAGTGAAAAGTTGTTGGAAACTATTAAAAAGCGTTGGTAACTATTAAATCTATAATATTTACTTAGTTTCAAAAACTCAATTTTGAAATTTTATAATTTTTTACTTATAATAAGTTATAAAAGCTATAATATATTGATAAAAACTGAGTTGAGTCTACTTTAGATTGAAGCAACTAGTCTTACAGTTTGGATCCATTTTCGATGTCAAATTTGTTTGTTTCATTACATACTCGAGTATCTAAGAATCTTATCTAAATTAAAAAAAAATATTTTGATTTGTTTAGTTTTTTATTATCTTTTATTTAGTTTTCTTATTAGGTTTAGGGTTTTTATCTTATAAATATTTGCTAGATAGTATAATCAATGATGATCATTGATTATTATTAAATATTACAAATTTATTACTCTCTTAATGTTCATGCTTTACACCGTATCTCTTCTACCATTGATATCGCTAGTATCTTTAACGTTGCTAGTGATGATTATAAAACATTAATTATAATAAGAGGAAATGAGAAGAAAAAAGAGGATTTAGAAAGAAGTAAGGTGCTTATAATCAATCTGAGCTCAAAATTAAAAAAATAATTATTATTATTAGTCGAGGACCCTTGCACGGAGTGTGAGTAAATTATGTTATAAAACTCATAAATTGAATATGGTGGGTATAATGGTTAAAAAAAAAGTATCAAAGCTATAGCTTGTGGAAGACAAGGATTTTTCGGTAATTTTTGATAAAGAAAGACATGAAAAGATACTCATATGGTAAATCTATAATACAACAACAATTATTCAAACTTCTCACCAAAAGGCAATTTGGCTCCACTGGATCTAACTTTCAAAAGCAAAATACTATTTTCAACTTAAGTCAAAATCTGTGTCTACCAACCAATAGTTACTATTTAAGTCTTTTAGTTTACACATATAAATACTTATTGATTAGCCTTTGAGCATCAGGTCTTTAGTCTATACCTACTTTAACTTTTTCCTATTTGCTTTTCCGCATCTAGTAGGTTTCTATCCATCATAGAGGAACTTATGTAATGAAGGAGGCAAATTGAGCCTTACGAAAATAATAGAGTGTATGCTCTCCACAAATCATATAAGGTATGCCATTATACTTAAAGTTGCTAAAGATAATCTAGCCTTATGATTTTCAAGGAAAAATGACATAAGACTACAATTAGTAGTGAATGATTCAATAGCAATGGAACAAGGAGATATGAGCATTAATTGGTATTTTACAAGAATAAAATCTATTTCTCGAGAGATATTTGGATCATATCTTACCTAAAATCAATAATAAAAAAAGAAGAAGAAGAAGAAGAAATATAATATTCGTGTAAGGCTGAAATATAGAGAATTCATTGTAGCGGTTTAAGAATAGCTAACACAACTATCCTTAATGGACTTAGTAAATTAGCTAACAAATAAAGAAATATTAGTTAAATAAATGATAATGCATTAACTATATCTTTAAGTATACTCTCTTAATGTTCACGCTTTCCACTGTATCTCTTCTACCATTGATATCACTAGTATCTTTAACGTTGCTAGTGATGATTATAAAACATTAATTATAATAAGAGTGGGAAAAAGTAGAATGGATGTGTTTGCGAAACAAGCACACATTTGATATTATTTCAAGACATATAAGTCAAACTTAATAAGGCATTAAGACTTAGAAGTTGTTCCAATGTCGAAAGGTACCTGACAAAGCAACGGGAAAGTGTCCATGCAGCTCCAGGAGCCGAAAGTGTTGAAAAACCGAGAAAGCCACTGGGGGCATGGGCCAAAAAGACGCGACAGGAATATTCCTCTCATTCCCCACCTTCACAGCCCAATAAAGGTACGTGTCAGCCACGATTACTGTCGGAGGACAGCTTAAACTGTCCAGCAGAATCTCAAACGGAGCTTCCATGTTGTTCATCACAGCCTCGATAAACTCAGGGAAGTTCCTGGCACGAACATGTTCTGATGGTATAACGTTGGGGATTGTTCGGAAGACCATGTTGGTGGCTTTGGTCTCAGAGTTGAGGAGAGTTAACCATTCCTCGGTTACCACGAAGGTTACTAGGATGTTGGGAGCTTTGGCGAGCATGGCTTTGCATAGGTTCAGCAGTGGGTTGATGTGGCCTCTTCCTGGGTATGGCACGGCTATGATGTGGTGACCAAAGGGCTGTTGGGGTGCCATGGATTGCCCCAGCTTTGGCTATGTGTTTGTATTGTGGAAAGAAATAGAGGTTTTATGCGTATGAACTTATGTGGTCTATTTTTATGTAAGCGTGGATCTGGTTCATGTATTCTTTATTAGAATAATAAAACATATATTAGCAAACACATCTGCGTTGTCTGTGCTAAAAAATAAATCAAGATTCACTATCGCAAATTGCGCTTTGGCCCACCTTCCTTTGATTACACGATATTATGAATGAATAGAAAAAGTGAAAAGTATATAAACCATTGAAATTCTTCATTTGCTTGCGACAACACGTGATGAGAAGACATTGAAAGTAATATAAATATTATTTTAAATACATTGTGGGACATATGTGTAAAAGGCTCTTTAATCATATTATTATCTAAATTAATTAATCATATTACAGCTAATATAGTACCAAAGTAAAACACAGTGTTGTAGCCACTCTTCTACAAATCGAACCAGTGCCTTTAGCACTTCCTATAGTAGGCTCGAATGTCAAATGTGTCAGATCCTATGAACCTTATGAGCTAAGAGAGTGCAAATAGCTAGATAGTGCATGTTTCTCCTATGGGAAAACATGACACATTAGCAAGCACTACATTGAGAAGTCAGTTCCCCTAATCTTTTGTCATGTGTGTAAATAGAGAGGACATAAAGCCATTAATTATCCTTAGGGGCAAGTACAGAATCAAACAACCCTAGCTTAACAGGCAGCTAAACCTCTAATGAGAGGATAACATGATAGAACACAAATAGGGGGTCCTAGACAACGAGTTCTTACCAAAGTGTCTGCTATCCAGCAACAACAACACCAAGACATCCTTGACGTAGACAACATCATAGGTATTCATGTTGAACACATGAATGATAGTCTAGCTATTAATACTCCCTTAGCAATTGGTGGGAAGATAAGTAGAATATGTAAAGGAGTGGGGATAAAGATACAAGGTAGGGTGATGCTAGCAGATCTTTTGATCTTAGAGATTATAGAGTTGGACATCATTTTGAGTGTCAACTAGTTGTCAAAATATCATGCTACCATCAACCATCACAACACGGTGGTGTAGTTCAATATACTCAAAGAAGAGTATTTTTTAGTATAAATTAGAGTGTAGAGACCCATTAGATTAGCCACTTATGAGATGTGGGAAATGAATATGTTGGCAGTTGTATTGTTGAAAAATTGTGAAGAAGCCAAGTTGGAAGTGGTACCAATAGTGAGAGAGCTTCTAGAAGTGTTTCCTAAAGATCTTCTTAGTTTACCCCTAGTTAAGGAGATAAAATTCAATATTGACTTGACGTTGGGCACAGTACCAATATTAAAACCAATTTATAGGATAGTAACAGTAGAGTTAGAAGAGTTGAGAAAATAGTTATAGGAGCTAATGTATGTCATTAGGGTGCATCATTCCTGTTTATTAAGAAGAAAGACAGAAGCATAAGACTCTATATAGACTACAAAGAGTTGAATAGGGTCATTATAAAAAAATAAATATCATCTCCTTAAGATAGATGACCTATTTGACCAGCTGTAAGGAGCTCAAGTGTTTTCTAAGATAGACTTGAGACTAGGGTACCACCAGTTTAGAATCAAAGAAAAAGATATTTAGAAGACAACTTTTAGAACCATGTATAGGCACTATAAGTTTTTGGTGATGCTCTTTGGATTGACTAACACACCTACAACATTCATAAATTTAATGAATAGAGTATTACTATGGTAATTAGATATTAGGAGGAGTTTATGTTTGTTTATATAGAGAATATCGAGACCTTTGGAAGAAAATATATTATTACCTTATAAATATCTTGTTACTTTATATTTTATTAGGAATAAAATGTTAAACTTGTTTTAAGGTTTAAAGGATGGTTTGAAATGTTTTTATATCATGTTGATTGTATTGAATATATTAGATTTTGGTTACGAGATTTACAAGATTATATGGTATCAAAGTAAGTTCAAAGTCTTAACGTATTCTTATATGATAAAGACACATGGTAAGTCATAGCATGTACAGGTTTTGAAATATTACATACATACACATACATAACTATATATATATATTCAATAAAAGATAATATTATAGTGAGTTCTTTCTAGTTTATGGTGGGTTCATATATATATATGAAGCTAAAAAACGTGCATAAAATGGTTCCGGTGGGTTCTTTCTAATTTTATCAAATGAAATTAGTAAACTTTTACATTTTTACTTTGTTTCTACTTTCACACTATATATATGTAATGTAGATAGGTAGGTTATATTTGCATTTCACAGAGAGATTATTTTTGTGTCTCGATCACGTGAGCTATAGATCATTAAACAAGTAACTTGTTATAAAATAAGCCGATTTTATTATTGTCTTGAAGACTAGTTAAGGAAAGTTACTATCGTTCAAACATAGGGTAAAGGTGATATATCTCTTCATGTGGAGGAGATGGAAAAAACTTGTGATATCCGTAAGTTATAGTTGAGAGAAAAACACATGACAAAGATTGAAATTTGTGGCTAGTAAAACTTACTATAATCATTATCTTCAACCGCAATTTTAGGAGATCTCATTTATAAATCGAGGAACATTCTTTTTGGTGTGTACACTCCAAAAGGAAAATAATCTTCAGTGCCCGAAGGAATAAGAAGAAAAAAGAGGATTTAGAAGGAAGTAAGGTGCTTATAATTGATCTAAGCCTGAAATTTTAAAAATAAATAAATAAATAAAGTATAGGATTTTCTGCTTAAGTGAAAATAAATAGAGGAAAATTGTTAGTTTTAGAAGGTGTGGTATTGTATAATATATAAATGTAAAGTATAAATCAAAATTTTGTGTAAGTGATATTTTTTTTTTTATAATTTGTATAATAAAACTCAAGTACCAAAACTTATGATTTAGTAATAGAGCCAATCGGTTGGGGGTCAAAATGTTTTGGTATAATAGGGATTATAAGATTATTGATCGAGGACCCTTTCGAGAAGTGTGAGTAGATTATGTTATAAAACTCATAAAATGAATATGGTGGGTATAATGGTTAAAAAAAAAGTACCAAAGCTATAACTTGTGGAAGATAGGGATTTTTCGGTAATTTTTTATAAAGAAAGACATGAAAAGATACTCATATGGCTAAATTTGTAATACAACAACAGCTATTCAAACTTCTCACCAAAAGGCAATTTGTCTCTATCCCACTGGATCTAACTTTTAAAAGCAAAACACTATTTTCAACTTTAGTCAATATTTGTGTCTACCACCCAATAGTTATGGTTTATGTCTTTTAGTCTACACCTATAAATGATTATTGATTAGCCCGTAAGCATCAGGTCTTTAGTATATACCTACTTTAACTTTTTCCTGTTTGCTTTTCGGCATCTATTCTAACTATTAATACTCCCTTGGGAGTTAGAAGGAAGATAAGTAGAATATGTAAAAGAGTGAGGATAGAGATACATGTTAGGGTGATGCCAATAAATCTTTTGATCTTAGAGATGATAGAGTTTGACATTATTTTGCATGCTAATTGGTTTTCGAAATATCATGCCACCATTAACTATCACAATATGGTGGTGCAATTCAATACACTCAAAGAAGAGTATTTTGAGCATAAATTAGAAGTGAAGAGACCCATTAGGTTACCTACTTATGAGATGTGGGAAATGAATATGTTGGCAGCTATATCTGTTGAAGATAGTGAAGAAGCCAAGCTGGAAGTGGTACTAATAGTGAGAGAGTTTCTAGAAGTGTTTTCTAAAGACCTTAGTTTACCCCCAACTAGGGAGATAAAATTCAATATTAACTTGATGTAGGGCATGGTACCAATATCAAAACAAATTTACAAGATAATACTAGTAGAGCTAGAAGAGCTGAGAAAACAATTACAGGAGCTAAAGAATAAAGGTTTTATTAGACCTAGTGTATCTCCTTAGGGTGCACCGGTCCTATTTGTTAAGAAGAAAGATGAAAGCAGGAGACTCTATATATACTATAGAGAGCTAAATAGGATCACTATAAAAAATAAATATCCTCTCCCTAAGATAAATGATCTATTTAACCAACTACAAAGAGCTCAATTATTTTCTAAGATGGACTTGAAACTAGGGTACCACTAGTTTAGAATCAAAGCAGAAGATATTTAGAATACAACTTTCTGAACAATGTATGAGTACTAAGAGTTTTTGGTAATGCTCTTTAGATTAACTAACACACCTACAACATTTATATCATGTAGCTCTTTAGATTTGAAGGTTGGTTTTGAATGTATTTATATCATGTTGGTTATATTAATTATTTTAGATTATGGTTATAGGATTTGCAAGATTAAGTGGTATCAAAGTAGGTCCAGAACCTTAACGTGTCCTTGTATGATAAGGATATATGGCAAGTCATAGTGTGGTCGGGTTTCGAGGCATTACAACTAATATGGTATCAAAGAAAAACATAGAGTACTGCAACCCCTCTTCTACAAATCAAACTAATGCCTTTAGCACTTTCTATAGTAAGCTCAAATGTCAAATGTGGCAAATGCTATGAGCCTTATGAGTTGAGAGAGTATAGATGACCTTGATATTACATGCTTCTTCTATGGGAAGATAGGACACATTAGCGGGCACTACACTAAGAAGTCTGTTCCCCTAATCTTTTGTCATGTGTGTAAACAAAGGGGACATAAAGTCGTTAATTGTCCTCAAGGGCATGTAAGGAATCAAACAGCCCCAGCTCAATAGGTAGTTAAACCTCCAATGAGAGGTTAGGATGGTGGAACATAGACAGGGGATCCCAAACAACAAGTTCCTACCAAGGTGTTTTCTATCCAATAGCAACAGCACCAAGACATTCCTAACATGGACAACATCATAGGTATGCTTCCAATATATTCCTACAATGCTTATGCACTATTTGATATCGGTGCATTTATATCTTGTGTATTTGAAATTTTTGTATGCGCATGTGCATTGGATGTTGAACACTTGAATGATAGTCTGACTATTAATACTCCCTTGGGAGTTAGAGGGAAGATAAGTAGAATATATAAAGGAGTGAGGACAGAGATACAAGGTAAGGTAATGCCAGCAAATCTTTTGATCTTAGAGATGATAGAGTTTGACATTATTTTGGATGTCAACCGATTGTTGAAATATCTTTCCACCATCAACTGTCACAACATGGTGGTGTAGTTCAATATACTCAGAGAAGAGTATTTTGAGTATAAATTAGAAATGTAGAGACCAATTAGATTACATACTTATGAGATGTGGAAAATGAATCTATTGGTAGTTATATCTATTGAAGATAGTGAAGAAGCTAAGCTAGAAGTGGTACCAATAGTGAGAAAGTTTCCATAAGTGTTTATCGAAGACCTTAGTTTATCCCCGTCCTAGGGGATAAAATTTAACATTGACTTGATGTAGGGCATGATACTAATATCAAAACCAATTTATAGCATAGTAGTAGTGGAGTTAGTGGAGTTGAGAAAACAGTTACAGGAGCTAAAGGATAAAGGTTTTATTAGACCTAGTTTATCTCTTTGTAGTGCATCAATCTTATTTATTAAGAAGAAAGACGGAAGCAGGAGACTCTATATATACTATAGAGAGTTGAACAACATCACTATTAAAAATAAATGTCCTCTCCCCAAGATAAATAACCTACTTGACCAGTTGTAAGGAGCTCAAGTGTTTTCTAAGATAGACTTGAGACTAGGGTACCACTAGTTTAGAATTAAAGCAGAAGATATTTAGAAGACAACTTTCAGAACCGTGCATGAGCACTATGAGTTTTTGTTAATACTCTTTGGATTGACTAACACACCTACAGCATTCATGAATTTAAGGAATAGAGTATTACTATAGTAATTAGATTTTAGGAGGAATTTATGTTTGCTTATATAGAGAATATTGAGACCTTTGGAAGAAAATATATTAGTACCTTATAAATATTTCGGTACTTTAGATTTTATCAAGAATAAAATGTTAAACTTGTTTTAAGGTTTGAAGGATGGTTTGAAATGTATTTATATTATGTTGATTGTATTGAGTATATTGGATTGTGATTATGGGATTTACAAGATTATGTGATATCAAAGTAAGTTCAAAGCCTTAACACATCCTTATATGATAAGGACACGCAACAAACCATAGCATGCTTAGGTTTTAGGATATTATACACACACACACACACACACACACATACAGTAAAAGATAATATTATAGTGAGTTCTTTCTAGTTTATAATAGGTTCATATATATATATGAAGCTAAAAAAGGTGCATAAAATGCTTTTGGTGGGTTCTTTCTTGTTTTATCAAATGAAATTAGTCATCTTTTATATTTTTACTCTATTTCTACTTTTAAACTATATATATATATATATGTAATGTACGTAGATAGGTTATATTTGCATTTTACAGAGACCTTGATTATTCGATAGGAGAGTGCAACATGATGGGTTTAGAAATAGTTATGTGTTTCAGAAAGATGGTGAACAAGTTATCTTGACTCCTATGTCACCAACTGAGGTACACGAGTTCCAAGAACAGATCAACAAAACTAATGTGCAATCAAGACTTCTAAGCGACAAGCACATGCAAACAAAGGTTTTTAGTCTAGTAAAAGACCTATTAGATTTGAGGGCAAATCTTCCACAGACCTAAGGTGATGATGGGAATCAAACCAATGCAACCATAGAATCCATTAACCAAGCAAAAAGCTAGAGGAATATAGAACCTAGCATTGAGAATCTTTCTTGAACAAATGGAACTGAAGACATTCACATAGTGTCTTCATTTATTTTATATAATTTTTTTGTATTTAATCAACTACATCTGTCGGTATTACAGGAAGAAGATCAAACACACCAGCACTTGGCTATGGATGATTGATGGTCCATGTTGAATCGAAGACTTAGAGGACTGGCCATGTGCTATATAATTTGACCGAAATGGAGCCTAGAAGACTGGCCATGTGTCACCATTTGCACTATGTTATTTTTCCTAATTAGTACTAATATAAATACTTGTAAAGAGACAACAAAAGGAAACTTTTTAGAGATTTATTTTGCTGCCTTCTTTGCCATGAAAAGGGTCTCTCTCTTTCACAAAAACACTCTTACCGATTCATATTTAGGGATTGTGGTGAGTGGAGCTTGGATTGTTGTGAGTAATATCAACAATTGCAAGTTGTTTCTAATTCTACTAGTGCATCATATCTGGTAAAAATTTGGAATTTTATTTTGTTCTCATACATGCAATTAGGGTTCACATTCAATTAGGGAACACGCCTATTTCATGGACTTTTGTTTAATTGTTTCTTCAATTAGCATTGTGTAATTGAAATTGGATTTGAAGCATATCATATCTCCTTAAGGTGCACTAATCCTCTTTATTAAGAAGAAAGACAGAAGTAGGAGACTCTATAATACTACAGAGAGTTGAATAGAATTACTATAAATAAATAAATATCCTCTCCTCAAGATAGATGACCTATTTGACTTGCTATAAGGAGCTCAAGTGTTTTCTAAGATGGACTTAAGACCAAGGTACCACTAGTTTTGAATCAAAGTAGAAGATATTTAGAAGACAGCTTTCAGAACCGTATATGAGCATTATGAGTTTTTGGTAATGCTCTTTGGATTGACTACTACACCTACAAATTCATGAATTTAATGAATAGAGTATTACTATGGTGATTAGATTTTAGGAGGAATTTATGTTTGTTTATATAGAGAATATTGAGACCTTTGGAAGAAAATATATTAGTACCATATAAATATTTCGGTACTTTAGATTTTATCAAGAATAAAATGTTAAATTTGTTTTAAGGTTTGAAATGTATTTATATTGTATTGATTGTATTGAGTATATTAGATTGTGATTACGGGATTTACAAGATTATGTGATATCAAAGTAAGTTCAAAGCCTTAACGTATCCTTATATGATAAGGACACGTGACAAACCGTAACATACTTAGGTTTTAGGTTATTATATACATACACATATATATATACAGCAAAAGATAATATTATAATGAGTTCTTTCTAATTTATAGTAGATTCATATATGTATATATATATATCAAAGAGACACAAGACCGACTGGGGGCACTCTCGGAAGAGCGGTACCAAATGCTAAGACTAGGGTTTACGGCTACCTAGCTTAACTCACTCTTTCGAGAGTGCCCCCAGTTGGTCTTGTGTCTCTTTGGTATCAGAGCCAAGGGGGGAGTATATAGTTAGGTTTGAATAATTTTATTTTAAGATTTGAACGTTGATCTTCCTCAATGGAAAACTTCAACATCTGTAATTTCAGCAAAAAGAATACGGTGTGTGGGGTGATATAAGCTTGAGTAGTAGTCAGTACTGACGTGTAAGACGTGTAAATCTTGCCGTTGAGATAAAAGGGTAGCGTAGTGTTTCGGAGCCGAACCTCAAGTGTTAAAAGCCCATGTATTTCCGCAGAAATTACTTATGAAGAAGACAAAGTAGGTGTTTTAACTTAAAATGAATTTATTTAGTTGAACTATGTCGTCCACTAGCTCGGTTCCAGAAGAGGAACTTGAGGGCTTAGATGTAAAAAATAGAGATGAAATTAGAATTAGAGAATTCAATGAAGCAATAGATAATTGGAAAATTCCTAAGTTATCTTATGACCAAATCTACCAAATAGCCAAATGGAAATTTTTGGCAAAAATGACTATGTCATATCCACAGAAGAAAGAGACATACCTGTCTCTGATGGATTGACAACAATTAAACTCTTAAACCTTAGTTCCATTCACAAATATGGACAAGAATGGAATTACATGCATATAGGACTAATCCAAGTAGGAGCTAAACCTCTTACAAAACTAGGATTAGATACCTCTATCCTAATGGTCCTTAGGGATGCCAGAGAACTGGAATATGAACGATCGATCCATGCATCGATTGAAACCAGTCTTAGCACTGGTCCAATCCGGTTTGAATGCCATCCAAATGTCACTCTAGGTCTTAGGGATCAAACCATAATGAAATCCTTAGTCCTTCAAATTAAAACCTACAATTACAAAATGATTCCAGGTACACTACCTGTGGCAGTCATCTACAAAATTTATTTCAAATTAATGAAAACAGCTTTCGGATCAAAAGCGTATAAAATTGACAAAAAGATCAAACATTTCTGATTCAAACAGATCTAACCAGATCTAATGTGAATATCCCCAGGATAATCAAATGAGATCAGGTAAGTCTGCCTGATCATTGGGAAATAGAAAAACCTATTCCCTAGAAATCCTTCAATGATGCCGAACCATCTAATGTTGTTCAACATCCAGATGGTAAGGTTACACTCCAATTCTCTAGGAGATCTTTCGAGAATCCTAGAAGTTCAATGTCCTTAGGATCATCAAGAAGGTCAGTTGATCTGTCCAAGATTGATGAACTAAAAAATGTCCAGATTAGTCCTAAAAAGACTAATCCTACAATTTCCGGTTTAGTTAATAAGCCTCCGGGATTAACTCAACCAATTTATCACAATGACCCAGAATGGGAAGAACCAACTGCTTCAGAATTAGGAGATTCTAAACTAAATGTCTTAGAAAAACCCTTCGAGCTAGATAGGCTATTTCTAAAAAATGATTTTAATTCTTCTAAAAATAAGAAGAAAAGAGAATGGTATTTTAAGACTTTTGGTAAGTTTAAAATACAAATTAAAAATGATTATTATAATTTTATGGAAGAAATTGGTTCTCAAATTTTATTCTTCGATTGGTTAGAAGAATATTATTTGAAACCTAAAACAATTAATACAGTCAATAAAACTGTACAATGGAGACTAAGTGATGATAACGTGGTTGAATCCACTCATCCTCCACTTAGCAATATCCGATATTCTCACAGGAAAACCGAAATTAAACTAGCTCCCTTCAAGAAAGCAGATGAATCTGAGGGAACTGGTATTAAGAAAATTATTGACCAGAACAATTTTACTAATAAAAATCTTCACACAATAAGTCAACAACTTGACAGAATTGAAGATGTAATTAGTAAACCACAGGTCAATAACAATGAAAACGTCAAGGTTGAAAAGAAACCGCTTTTCAAACCTTTAGAAATAATCAATCCTAATAATGAATTTCTTCAAGCAATCCAAGAAAGGAAGAAATCATTAAAAGGAAAAATGAAAATAGAATCAGTGAAATCTTTAAAATTAGACACTCCTAAATTCAGGAATCTAATTATTGAAGATACTCCATCTGAGAAAATTAATGTCTTAAGTGAAAACAATGATTTTAATCTAGATGATTTATCAAAAGACTTAAGTCTTGATAATTCTAATGGTTTAGAAGTCAATAAGATTACTTGGCAAGAGCCTCAAAAATTATACTATTAGCGAGCTTCACCTCCTGATATCATGTTTGAGGAAAAACCAAGTAATTATCAAAACAAATATTCTGTAGGAACCACCTATGAATGGAATATAGATGGAGCCTCAAAAAAAATGATTCTAAATGTTCTAAATCAGATGATCATGTTCGCGAATACTAACAGGAGTATTCAGGGCATATCTGACTTCCAAATTGCTGTACTTTTAATTTCTGGTTTTACTGGACAATTAAAAGGTTGGTGGGACAATTATCTCACTGAAGAACAGCAAATGAATATTTTAACTTCAGTTAAGAAAAATGAATTTGGAGTTAAAATACTTAATGAACAAAACGAACCAATTCAAGATGTTTTTAATACATTAATGTTTTGCATTAGTCAACATTTCATAGGGGATCCATCTCATATCAAAGATAAGAATTTGGATCTTTTATCCAATATGAAATGTAAGTCTTTGGGCAAATTCCGCCAATATAAAGACATATTCCTCCAAAGGGTATTGATGCGAGATGATTGTAATCAACCCTTTTGGAAAGAAAAATTTCTAGTTGGTTTACCTAATCTAATAGGTGAACAGGTTAGAACTAAGATCCATGAGGAATTTAATGGAGAAATTCCTTACAACAATTTGTCTTATGGAGAGTTAACATCTTATGTTTATAAGATAGGAACTCAAATGTGAAACACAATTAGGTTGCAAAAACAATTAAGAAAAGAAAAGGAAATGAAAAGGCAGCCTCGGAGAATTCTACCAACAGTATGATCCATCCTTTGTCTTTGACGATTCTAAATGCACAAATTGTAAAAGGAAGACGAAGAAAAAATCTTCTAAAAAGAAGAAGAAATTTTCTAAAATATTCCACAAACAGTCTAATAATAAAAAACCTAAAAGGGATTATTCTAAGAAAAAGAAGAAACCTTTTAAGTCAATTAGATGTTATCTGTGTAGAAAATTTGGCCACATAGCTGACAAATGTAAGATCGGGAAAAAACTCAATTCTCTTGATCTAGATAAACAACACCTAGAAGAAATCTTCGAAGTCTTTGAAGGATATTCTTCTTTAGAACCTTCTTCGTCAGGAGAAGAAGGACTCCAATGTAATGATCTTAAATCATCCTCAGAGGAAGATTCAATCAATGTCCTAACTATGGAAGAAGAAGAATTTCTCCATAAGTTAGATTCAATGTCTGATTCCCAAAAATTGAGATGGATGGAAGGAGCCAAACCTACTTCCTCAATTTCTAACAATTTAACCTACAATCTAAATGATGTCCTTTACCGAGGCAAATCCAAAGGTCATAAGCCAGTAACGCTTAGTGATCTTCAAAGGGAAATAAATTCCCAAAAAAAGAAATCAAAGAATTAAAATTAATGCAACACAAGTTGCAACAAGAATTCTTTGAATTCAAAATGTCTAGAACGAAGTATTCATATGAAGAATATGGAAGTTCTTCTAAAAACAATGAAGTATCTGGAAAAGAGGTCAATCCAGAATACTTAATGCAACTAGTAGAAGTCACTATTAGAAAATGGGTAATTCCAATTACCATTAAGATAAATGAAGAATTTATCTTAGAAACTACTGCTCTATTTGATACTGGCTCAAATTTGAATTGCATTAGGGAGGGTTTAATTCCTACAAAATATTTTGAAAAAACAACCCAATCTCTAAGCTCTACTTCCGGTGACAAATTAAACATTAGTTTTAAATTACCCAATGCAGAAGTTGTTAAAGATAAGGTTTCCTACAATACCAGCTTCATTTTAGTTAAAAATTTGAAGCAAAATATCATCTTAGGAACACCTTTTATCAACTTAATTCAACCTTTCCATGTTACCAGTGATGGAATTGAAACAAATTATTTCGGACAAGTTATCTGTTTTAATTTTGTTTCAAAACCGAAGACCAAAATGATAGATATGCTCAAACAGAACTCAGTTTCTGAGTTAAACTGTTTGATTAAAGCTAAGGAGGACCAACTATCCTTCTTAAATGATGATTTGGAATTTCACAGGATTGAAGACCAAATCAAAAGAAATCCTGCTAAGGAAAGGATTTCCAAATTAGAAAGTGAGATTAGAAACACCATCTGTTCCACTTTACCCAATGTTTTTTGGGATAGAAAATCCCACTCAGTCGGATTACCTTATGAAGGTACTTTCGATGAGAAAAACATACTCATGAAGGCTAGACCTTCGCAAATGAACAGCAGTGTTCTTGAACACTGTAAAAAAGAACTCAATTATCTATTAGCTAAAAAGCTTATCCGCAAATCCAAGTCACCTTGGAACTACTCTGCTTTTTACGTTAACAAAAATGCAGAAGTTGAAAGAGGTGTACCAAGACTGGTAATTAATTACAAACCTCTTAACAATGTTCTAAAATGGATTAAGTACCCAATACCTAATAAGAAAGATCTGCTTGGTAGAATACATAATGTCAAAGTATTCTCTAAGTTTGATATGAAATTTGGATTTTGGCAAATTCAGATTAAAGATTCTAATAGGTACAAAACAGCATTCACTATCCCTTTTAGACAATATAAATGGAATGTCATGCCTTTTGGATTAAAGAATGCACCCTCTAAATTCCAGAGGATAATGAATGAATCTTTAACAATTTAGATTTCATAATTGTCTACATCAATGATGTGTTGGTCTTTTCACCAAACATAGATCAACATTTCAAACATGTTAGGGCTTTCATCCAGAAAGTCAAAACTAACAGTTTAGTAGTATCGTCATCTAAGATATCCTTATTCCAAACCAGGATTAGGTTCTTAGGTTTCGATATTCACAATGGAACAATCACACCAATTAAGAGATCTATAGAATTTGCTTCTAAGTTCCCTAATAGAATTCTGGATAAAACCCAACTCCAGCGATTCTTAGGAAGTTTAAATTATGTAGCAGATTTTTTTAGGAATCTCAATATTCTATGCAAGTCTCTGTATAATAGGCTTAAGAAAAATCCACCCGAATGGTCTGACGAAGATACAGAAGTTGTCAGACAAATCAAGCAAAGGATTAAGGAAATCCCTTTCATCCATTTAGCAGATCCATCCCTACCTAAGATTGTAGAGAATAATGCATCCGACATAGGATTTGGTGGAATCCTAAAACAAAAATCCAGCAATGGTCACGAAAATGTAGTCCAGTATGTTTCTAAACACTGGAATCAATGTCAATTGAATTATTCAACAATTAAAAAAGAAACTTTAGCTATTGTTTTAATGATTTCCAAATTTCAAGGAGATTTGTTAAATCAGAAATTTCTTTTAAGAATTGACTGCTCTGCAGCAAAAATGTTTTAGAGAAAGATATTCAAAATTTAGCATCAAAACAGATTTTTGCCAGATGGCAAGCTATTTTATCTTGTTTTGATTTTGATATTCAATATATCAAAGGAACATCCAATTCGCTTCTTGATTTCCTGACCCGTGAATTCCTGCAGGGAGATGCCTCCCAAGCAGGGAAAGGGAAAGGAGAAGGAAGTCCCCCGTAAGGGACTTACAAATGTCCAGTCGTGGCTTGCTGCTATGACTCCAAAACCCAATGCACCCTTGACTATCAAGAAATCGGATGAGCAATCAACCACCTCATCCAAACCAATGAAGCAACCCAGAGAGGGCAATGAGAGTTTAAACACTAATATGGTAATAACGCCTGAACTCATCAAGGCTATTATTAATGTTTTAGGTTCACGATCACCTGTAAAAGACCACAGCAAGATGATTAAAAAATCATCTACCAATGTTCATATTACTGAGGTGGCGTCTTCTTCAAAGGCATTAGTCCCTCAAAAAAGTTTTCAAAAATGGTATATTAAGGATATTTTCAAGTATGTCTTCTCCGTTGAGAAAGGGACGCTGAAAAGGATCCTTATGATTTTGCTAGGAAAATATTTCCTGAAAATGTTTTCTATATTCCATATGACAATTTAAAAAATATAGAATATTACGAAAGAATTTTAATTGAGACAAGTTCTGTTTCGATTAAACACTTTGAAAACAATGGAGTAATTTCTTACTCAACTGCCAGAATTCATAAGGTCATCAACTTTTTGGATTGGCCTGGCAAACCCTATGATAACTAGAAATTCAAAGTTAATCCTCTGAAGCCTCTGGTACCTCACCTAACTATTTATAATTATTACGATTATAAACAGGTCTGGTTCAATGCTTTTCTCCAAATGAATCAGAAAAGGTCACACACTTGGTTGATCTTTTTTTATAAATGTTTAACAAAGAACCTTCCCAACTGGTTTGCACACTGGTGGGATGAATTTAGGGCAATCGAAGAGATTATCCATGAAAATGCCAAGAAAGGATTCAATCTTTTCCTAAAAGCTTATGAGCTCGATGCTCATGAGTATATGTTTGACAAAACCATGTTATACTACATGCATATAGGTATATCATGGGTAATGACTTGGTTCTTCGGTTACAAGCCCGATCGATGCACCCAGACACCCGTTCTCTCTAAGAGATTTAAAGTCAAATGGTGGGACGGATTCAAAATATGGGACAAGGTAATAGAGTTGGCAATCGACCAATGGCTGACCAAGTAGAAACGCCTTGCCCAAGGCAATGCCCAAACCCCATTCCTCCATGATAGGGGTTTCCTAATGTCATCCATGGCCAAGACGCAAAATCCATAAGAAATGAAGTAAGTTCTGGAAGCTACTCTGGCACAATTGAAGAAGTTTGATGATGAAATGTGGACTATTGAAGATGCCTCTTCCACTTCAACATCTGGAGGACTTCAAAGCAATGAAGACGACTGCTACGGTATCAATTTAGGAAGTCTGTAGGGTCAAATGTAAGTATTTTGTTACAATTGTAGCAAAGTACGTAGAATACAATACAATATTAGATGCTGTACTATTTTTGTATTTTCTCCGTATTTATACGGAATAATGTTGTATGAATACCTCCATCATCTAAGGAACAATGTCCCAAGGGGTCATCCCTAAAGCCAGAATGGATAAACCGTCATTTATGGTTTGAATGACAGGTGGTACTTTCCCTGGGAAATACTGTTGAAACGGTAATATTCTCGATAAAGTACTGTGCACTACAGTAAAAAGAACTTTTACTGTAGAAACAGTAAAATTTTTAGGTTTATAAAAGAAAGAAACCATCTCATTCAGAAGGTGTCGATTTTTTTATAGCAACCTAAATCCTCTAAAGACAAACACATTTAACCTTTCTTTCTTCTCCATCCAACTTCTCTCCTCTACCTCCGGCCACCGACCTTCGGCCACTTCTTCCACACACTCCTATCCTTTCTCTCTCCCAAACACTAACAGGTGTCTATCTTCTATGGTTGATGAACCATAGGCCCTAAGTACACAGACATAGTTAGGTATATCTCCCTCTCCTTTCTTTACTAACACTTCACTAATCTTCTTCCATCCTTTCTGTCTCTCCATCTCTCTCGTACATACTTCCTTACCCCTTTCTTCTTTAATGTTTTGTTTGTTTCTGTCTGCACACTAATGTTCTATAATGTTCCTCATTTTAAGGATTAATGAAGTAAATATTTGTTTATTTACTTATTTATTTTAAAAGAACAAAGCCCCACTAGTCTTGGCTCTGCCGCCTGTGGTGGTTAAGTTCTTTTGCAATTTATTTATTTATTGCAGTTTATATTTCCTCTCCACGGCTGGTTCTACCGCCTTTAGAGAGTTGCTTATATTAACTGCTTAATGTTTGGTATTAATAATATCTAAAGTATATTGGCTGGAAACTAGTCGCTACGGGCTACTGGTCCTAAGGAAATACCCCTGGCTAGTATTTCGTGTGATCAGCAAGACAACGCCACGTACTTAGATATTTTTAATTTTTCCGCAATGTATTTACTCTGAATGTTTATTCTATTCTAATTTATTCATCTCTTACACTAGCTATTGATTAGATAGTTAAGCTAGGTAGTCGTAAACCCTAGTCTTAGCATCCGGTACCACTCTTCCAAGAGTGCCCCCAGCCGTAAACCCTAGCTTCATATATATATATATATATATATATTTTAAGGATTAATGAAGTAAATATTTGTTTATTTACTTATTTATTTTAAAAGGAACAATGCCCCACTAGCCTTAGCTCTACCACCTGTGGTGGTTAAGTTCTTTTACAATTTATTTATTGTAGTTTATATTTCCTCTCCTCGGCTGGTTATACCGCCTTTAGAGAGTTGTTTATATTTACTGCTTAATTGGTATTAATAATATCTAAAGTATATCGGCTGGAAACAAGTCGCTGTGGGCTACTAGCACTAAGGATATACCCATGGCTGGTATATCGTGTGACTTGAAAGACAACGCCACGTACTTAGATATTTTTAATTTTCCGCAATATTATTTACTCTGAATGTTTATTCTGTTCTAATTTACTCATCTCTTACACTAGCTATTGACTAGTTAGTTAAGCTAAGTAGCCATAAACCCTAGACTTAGCAACTGGTACCACTCTTCCAAGAGTGCCCCCTAGTCGATCTGGTGGTCTTGAATGGTATCAAAGCCAATGGGGGAGTATATAGTTAGGTTTGAATAATTTTATTTTAAGATCTGAACACTGATCTTCCTAGGTGGAAAAATTCAACATCTGTAGTATTAGTGGGAAAAATATTATGTGTGGGGTGATATAAGCTTGAGCAGTAGTCAGTACTGACGTGTAAGTCGCGTAAATCCCGTTGTTGAGATAAAAGGGTAGCACAATGTTTCGGAGTCGAACCTCAAGTGTTAAAAGCCTATATATTCCCATAGAAATTACTTATGAAGAAGACAAAGTAAGTGTTCTAACTTAAAATGAATTTATTTAGCAGAACTATGTCGTCCTCTAGCTCAGTTCTAGAAGAGGAACTTGAGGGTCTAGATATAAACAACAGAGATGAAATTAGAATAAGAGACTTTAATGAAGCCATTGATAACTGAAAAATTCCCAAGTTATCTTATGATCAAATCTACCAAATGGCCAAATGGAAAATCTTTGGCAAAAATGACTATGTCATATCCACAGAAGAGAGAGACATACCAGTCTCGAATGGATTGACAACAATTGAACTCCTGAACCGTAGTTCCATTCACAAATATGGACAAGAATGGAATTACATGCACATAGGACTAATTCAGGTAGGAGCTAAACCTCTTACAAAACTAGGATTAGATACCTCTGTTTTAATGTTCCTTAAAGATGCCAGAGGAACTAGAATATGAACGATCGATCCATGCATCGAATGAAATCGGTCTCAATACTGGTCCTATCTAGTTTGAATGTCATCCAAATGTCACTCTAGGTCTTAGGGATCAAACCATAATGAAATCCCTAGTCCTTCAAATTAAAACCCACAATTATAAAACGATTTAAGGTACATTGCCCATGGCAGTCATCTACCGAATCTATTTCAAACTAATGAAAACAGCCTTTGGATCAAAAGCATACAAAATTGACAAAAAAAGGTCAAACGCTGCTGATTCAAACAGATCTAACTAGATCTAATGTGAATATCCCTAGGATAATCAAATGGGATCAGGTAAGTCTGCCTGATCACTGGGAAATAGAAAATCCTATTCCCCAGAAATCTTTCAATGATGCCGAACCATCTAATGTTGTTCAACATCCAAATGGTAAGGTAACTCTTCAATTCTCTAGGAAATCTTTCGAGAATCCTTGAAGTTCAATGTCTTTAGGATCATCAAGAAGGTCAGTAGATCTGTCCAGGATTGATAAACTAAAAAATGTCCAGGTTAGTCCTAAAAAGACTAATCCTACAATCTCTGGTTTAGTTAATAAGCCTTTGGGATTAACTCAACCAATTTATCACAATGACCCAGAATGGGAAGAACCAACTGCTTCAGAATTAGGAGATTCTGAGCTTAATGTCATAGAAAAACCCTTCGAGCCAGATAGGTTATTTCTAAACAATGATTTTAATTCTTCTAAAAATAAGAAGAAAAGAGAATGGTATTTTAAAACTTTTGATAAGTTTAAAATACAAATTAAAAATGATTATTATAATTTTATGGAAAAAATTAGCTCTCAGATTTTATTCTTCGATTGGTTAGAAGAATATTATTTGAAACCTAAAATGATTAACATAGTTAATAAAACTGTACAATGGAGACTAAGTGACGGCAGTGTGGTAGAATCCACTCATCCACCACTTAGCAATATCTGGTATTCTCATAGAGAAACCAAAATTAAACTAGCTCTCTTCAAAATTGCGGAAGAATCTGAAGGAACTAGTATCAAGAAAATAATTGACCAAAACAATTTTACTAATAAAAATCTTCACACAATAGGTCAACAACTTGACAGAATTGAAGATGTAATTAGTAAACCACAAGTCGATAATAATGAAAACACCAAGGTTGAAAAGAAATCACTTTTCAAACCTTTTGAAATGATAAATCCTAGTAATGAATTTCTTCAAGCAATACAAGAAAGGAAGAAATCATTAAAAGGAAAAATGAAAATAGAATCAGTGGAATCTTTAAAATTAGATACTCTTAAATTCAAGAATTTAATTATTGAAGATACTCCATATGAGAAAATTAATGTTTTAAGTGAAAACAATGATTCTAATCCAAATGATTTATCAGAAGACTTAAGTCTTGATAATTCTAATGGTTTAGAAGTCAATAAGATTACTTGGAAAGAGCCTTAGAAATTATATTATCAGCAAGCATCTCCTCTTGATATTATGTTCAAAGAAAAGTCAAGTAATTATAAAAATAAATATTCTACAAGAACCACCTATGAATGGAATATAAATGGAGCCTCAGAACAAATGATTCTTAATGTTCTAAATCAGATGATCATGTTCGCAGAAGTATTCAAGGCATATCTGATTTTCAAATTGCTATACTTTTAATTTCTAGTTTTACTAGACAATTAAAAGGATGGTGGGATAACTATCTCACTGAAGAACAGCAAATGAATATTTTAACTTCAGTTAAGAAAAATAAATTTGGAGTTAAAAATACTTAATGAACAAAACGAACCAATTCAAGATGTTGTTAATACATTAATGTTTTGTATTAGTCAACATTTTATAGGGGATCCTTCCCACATTAGGGATAAAAATTTGGATCTTCTATCTAATATGAAATGCAAGTCTTTAAGCGAATTCCGCCAGTACAAAGACATATTCCTCCAAAGGGTTCTAATGAGAGATAATTGCAATCAACCCTTCTAGAAAGAAAAATTTCTAGCTAGTTTACCCAATTTAATAAGTGAACAGGTTAGAACTAAGATCCTTGAGGAATTCAATGGAGAAATTTCTTACAACAATTTGTCTTACGGAGAGTTAACATCTTATGTTTATAAGATAGGAACTCAAATGTGCAACACAATTCGATTGCAAAAACAATTAAAAAAAGAAAAGAAAATGAAAAGGCAAAGCCTTAGAGAATTCTGTCAACAGTATGATCCATCCTTTGTCTTTGACAATTCAAAATGCACAGATTGTAAAAGGAAAATTAAGAAAAAATCTTCTAAAAAGAAAGAAAAGAAGAAGAAATTTTCTAAAAAATTCCGAAAACAATCTGATGATAATGAAAAACCTAAAAGGGATTATTCTAAGAGAAAGAAGAAACCTTTTAAGTTAATTAGATGTTATCTGTGTAGGAAATTTAGCCACACAGCTGACAAATGTAAGATTGGGAAAAAACTCAATTCTCTCGATCAAGATAAACATCACCTAGAAGAAATCCTTGGAATATTCGAAGGATATTCTTCATCTGAACCTTCTTCGTCAGGAAAAGAAGGACTCCAATGTAATGATCTTGAATCATCCTCAGAGGAAGATTCAATCAATGTCCTAACTAAGGAAGAAGAAGAATTTCTCCTTAAGTTAGATTCAATGTCTCATTCCTAGAAATTGAGATGGTTGGAAGGAGCCAAACCTACTTCCTCAATTTCTAACAATTTAACCTACAACCTGAATGAAGTCCTTAACAGAGGCAAATCTAAAGGTCATAAGCCAGTAACGCTTAGTGATCTTCAAAGGGAAATCAATTCCCAAAAAGAAGAAATTAAAGAATTAAAATTGATGCAACATAAGTTGCAACAAGAATTCTTTGAATTCAAAATGTCCAAAACAAAATATTCAGATGAAGAAGCTGAATATAGAAGTTCTTCTGAAACCAATGAAGTATCTGAAAAAGAAGTCAATCCAGAATACTTAATGCAGTTAGTAGAAGTTACTACTAGAAAATGGGTAATTCCGATTACCATTAGGATAAATGAAGAATTTATCCTAGAAACTACTGCTCTATTTGATACTGGTGCAGATTTGAATTGCATCAGAGAGGGATTAATTCCTACAAAATATTTTGAAAAAACAACTCAATCTTTGAGCTCTGCTTCTGGTAACAAATTAAACATTAGTTTCGAATTACCCAATGCAGAAGTTGTTAAAGATAATGTTTCCTATAATACCAGCTTCATTTTAGTCAAAAATTTGAAGTAGAATGTCATCTTAGGAACACCCTTTATCAACTTAATTCCACCTTTTCAGGTTACTAATGATAGGATTGAAACAAATTATCTCGGACAAGTTATCTATTTTAACTTTGTTTCAAAACCAAAAACCAAAATGATTGACATGCTCAAACAGAACTCAGTTTCTGAGTTAAACTGTTTGATTAAAGCCAAGGAGGACCAACTATCCTTCTTAAATGATGATTTGGAACTTTATAGAACTGAAGACCAAATCAAAAGAAATCCTATTAAGGAAAGGATTTCTAAATTAGAAAGTGAGATCAGAAACACAATCTGCTCCACTTTACCCAATACTTTTTAGGATAGGAAATCCCACTCAGTCAGATTACCTTATAAAGGTAACTTCGATGAGAAAAATATACCTACGAAGGCAAGACCTTCACAAATGAATAGCAGTGTTCTTGAGCATTGCAAGAAAGAAATCAATGACCTGTTAGCTAAAAAGCTTATTCGCAAATCTAAGTCACCTTGGAGCTGCTCTGCTTTTTATGTTAACAAAAATGCGAAAATTGAAAGAGGTGTACCAAGACTGGTAATCAATTACAAACCTCTTAACAATGTTCTTAAATGTATTAGGTACCACATACCTAATAAGAAAGACCTGCTTGGTATAATACACAATGCTAAAGTATTCTCCAAGTTCGACATGAAATCTGGATTTTGGCATATCTAGATCAAAGAATCTGATAGATATAAAACGACATTCATTGTCCCGTTTGGACAATACAAATATAATGTCATGCTTTTTGGATTAAAGAATGCACCCTTTGAATTTCAGAGAATAATGAACGAAATCTTTAGCGATTTAGATTTCGTAATTGTCTACATTGACGATGTGTTGGTCTTCTCACTAAACATAGACCAACATCTCAAACATGTTAGAACTTTCATCCAGAAAGTCAGACACAATGGTTTAGTAGTATCACCTACTAAGATATCCTTATTCCAGATCAGGATTAGGTTCTTAGGATTTGATATTCACAATGGAACAATTACACCAATTAAGAGATCCATAGAATTTGCTTCTAAGTTCCTTGATAGAATCTTGGATAAAACCCAACTCCAGCGATTCTTAGGTAGCTTGAACTATGTAGCAGATTTCTTTAAGAATCTCAATGTTCTATGCAAACCTTTGCATAATAGGCTTAAGAAAAATCCACCCGAATGGTTTGACGAACATACAGAAGTTGTTAGACAAATTAAGCAAAGTATTAAGGAAATCCCTTACATTCATTTAGCAAATCCATCATTACCTAAGATAGTAGAGACTGATGCGTCTGATATAGGATTTGGTAGAATCCTTAAACAAAAATCTAGTAATGGTTAAGAAAATATTATCTAGTATGTGTCTAAACACTGGAACCAATGTCAACTTAATTATTCAACAATTAAAAAGGAAATTTTAGCTATTGTTTTAACAATTTCCAAATTTTAAGGGGATTTGTTAAATCAGAAATTTCTTTTAAGAATTGATTGCTCTGCAGCCAAAAATGTTTTAGAGAAAGATGTTCACAATTTAGCTTCAAAACAGATTTTTGCTAGATGGCAAGCTATTTTATCTTGTTTTGATTTTGATATCCAGCATATCAAAGGAACATCTAATTCTTTTCCTAACTTCCTAACCCGTGAATTCCTGTAAAGAGATGCCTCCCAAACAGGGAAAGGGAAAGGAGAAGAAAGTCCCTCGTAAGGGACTTACAAATGTCCGGTCGTGGCTTGCGGCTACAGCTCCCAAAACCAATGCACCTTTGGTGATCAAAGAACGCGATGAGGAATCAACCGCCTCATCTAAACTAATGACCAAACAACTCAGAAAGGGAAATGTGAGTTTAAACACTAAGAGTTTTGACATTCTGCTTCAAATTTTTTACTAAAATGAAGTTGGTATATATATATATATAAGATAGATAACCTATTTGACTAGCTGCAAGGAGCACAAGTGTTTTTTGAGATGGACTTGAGACTAGGGTATCACTAGTTTAAAATCAAAGCAAAAGATATTTAGAAGACAGCTTTCAGAACCGTGTATGAGCACTATGAGTTTTTAGTAATGCTCTTTGGATTGACTAACACATTTATAACATTCATGAATTCAATGAATAGAGTATTACTATGGTAATTAGATTTTAGGAGGAATTTATGGTTGTTTATATAGAGAATATTGAGACCATTGGAAGAAAATATATGAGTACCTTATAAATATTTCGACACTTTATATTTTATCAAGAATAAAATGTTAAACTTGTTTTAAGGTTTAAAGGATGGTTTGAAATGTATTTATATTATGTTGACTGTATTGAGTATATTGGACTGTGATTATAGGATTTACAAGATTATGTGATATCAAAGTAGGTTTAAAGTCTTGACATGTCTTTATATGATAAGGACACGTGACAAGTCGTAGCATGCTTAGGTTTTAGGATATTATATATAGGCACACACGTATATATATAATAAAATATAATATTATAGTAAGTTCTTTTTACTTTATAATAAGTTTATATATTATATATATATATAGCTAAAAAAAGGTATATAAAATGTATTTGGTGAGTTCTTTCTTGTTTTATCGAATGAAATTAGTTATTTTTTATATTTTTATTCTGTTTCTGCTTTTACACTATATATATATATATATAATGTACGTAGGGAGGTTATATTTGCACTTTACAGAGAGATTATTTTTGTCTCGATCACGTGAGCTATAGTTCATTAAACAAGTAACTTGTTATAAAATAAGCCGATTTTAATATTGCCTTGCAGACTAGCTAAGGAAAGAGGGTAAATGTGATATACTTTAAACCGCATTTGTAACTTGGCTGCCGTGTTGACTTGTCGATTGAGTTAATTGTTGCCACTTAATTGCTGTCTTTTCAGTTTGCTTTCTCCTTGGAAAAGAATCATTCCGTGTCAGACTTTCATGGCACGAAAGTCAATGTATTATTATAATTCATTTCCATCACCTAACTCTTTCTGTCTGACAAATCATGTGGAGGAGATGGAAAAAACTTGTGATATTTGTAAGTTACGGTTGATTTTGGAATAATAGGGATTGTAAGATTCCCTTTCAAGGAGTGTGAGTAGATTTTGTTATAAAACTCATAAATTGAATATGGTGGGTATAATGGTTAAAAAAAAATTATCAAAGCTATAGCAAGTGGAAGATAGGAATTTTTCGGTAATTTTTTTATAAAGAAAGACATGCAAAGATATTCATATGGCTAAATCTGTAATATAACAACAATTATTCGAATTTCTCACCAAAAACCAATTTATTTCCATTCCATTGAATATAACATTCAAAAGAAAAATACTATTTTTAACTTTAGTTAACATCTGTGTCTAACACCCAAAAATTATCATTTATGTCTTTTAGTTTACACCTATAAATGCTTATTGATTAGCTTGAGAGCATCAAGTCTTTAGTCTATAACTATTTTAACTTTTTTCAATTTGTTTTTCTGCATCTAGCAAGTTTACATCCATCATGTAAAACAAAATCCTTCTTATTATAAATAGAGGAACTTATGTAATGAATGAGGCAAACTAAGCCCTACGGAAATAATAGAGTGTATGCTCTCCACAAATCATACCGGGTATGCCATTATACTTAAAGTTGCTTGAGATAATGTAGCCTTAAGATATTTAAAGAAAAATGACATAAGACAATGATTCAACAATAATGGAACAAGGAGATATGAGCATTAATTAGTATTTTATTGAGATGAAATCTATTTTTCTAGAGATATTTAAATTATATCTTACCTAAAATCAATAATAATAAAATAAGAAGAAATATAATGTTTAGTGTTAGCTAATTTTTCAAGTCCTTTAAGGATAGTATTATAATACTTATTTTACTCTGTTCTGCTTTTACATATTATATATATTATATATATGTAATGTACGTAGGTAGGTTATATTTGCTATTATATATATATATATATATATATATTATATATATATATATATGTATGTACGTAGGTAGGTTATATTTGCATTTTTCAGAGTGATTATTTTTGTGTCTCGATCACTTGTTATAAAAATAAGCCGATTTTAGACCGTATTTGTAACTTGGCTGACGTGTTGGCTTCTCGATTGAGTTTAAGGCAAGATGGAGTTAACCTGGAAAGTTGGCTTGATGGACCATGGGCGAGCCATGTGGGTCCGCCTCTCACTTCATTGTTGTCTTTTCTGTTTGCTTTCTCCTTACAAAAGGATCGTTCCGTGTCAGACTTTTATGGCACGAAAAGTCAATGTCATTATTATAATTCATTTCGAACACGTACCTCTTTCTTTCTGACTATAAATTTCTATCTAAAATAGTCTTAGATTTTTCGGTCGACAACATGTGGAGGAAATGGAAAAAACTTGTGATATTTGTAAGTTACAGTTGGTTTGGTAACAAAGCCAATCCGTTGGGGATCAAAATTTTTTGGTATAATAGGGATTGTAAGATTCCCTTTCAAGGAGTGTTAGTAGATTATGTTATAAAACTCATAAATTGAATATGGTGGGCATAATGGTTAAAAAAAAAAAATCATCAAAGCTATAGCATGTACAAGATAGGGATTTTTCAGTAATTTTTTTTATAAAGAAAGATATAAAAAGATACTCACACAGTTAAATATGTAATATAACAACAATTATTCAAATTTCTCATCAAAAAGTAATTTATCTCCATCTTATTAAATTTAACTTTCAAAAGCAAAATACTATTTTCAACTTTAATCAACATTTGTATCTACCATCCAATAGTTACTCTTTATGTCTTTTAGTTTACACCTATAAATGCTTATTGATTAGCCCGTGAACATCAAGTCTTTAATCTATACCTACTTTAACTTTTTCCTATTGGCTTTTCCGCATCTAGCAAGTTTATGTCCATCATGTAAAACGAAATCCCTCCTATTATAAACAAAGGAACTTATGTAATGAAGGAGGCAAACCGAGCCTTACGAAAATAATAGTGTATGCTCTCCACAAATCTTATCAGGTAGGCCATTATACTTAAAGTTGCTTGAGATAATCTAGCCTTAAGATTTTCAAAGAAAAATGACATATGACTACAATTAGTATTGAATGATTCAATAGCAATGGAACAGGAGATATGAGCATTAATTAGTATTTTACTAGGATAAAATCTATTTCTCGAGAGATATTTGAATCATATCTTACCTAAAATCAATAATAATAAAATAAGAAGAAATATAATACTTAGTGTAAGGTTGAAATATAGAGAATTTATTATAGCAATTTACGAATAGCTAACACAACTATCCTTAAAGGACCTAGAAAATTAGCTAACAAATAAAGAAATATTAGTTAAATAAATGATGAGGTTTCTCTAAAAATTGAAGGAGAAGCATTTTATAGTAAAAAAAGGAAAATGATAGCAAAAGAAAGGAAAAAAAAAAAGAAAAAAATTTGATAAAGACGAGGAGAAGAAAACACCATAAACTAGTATAAATGAAAAACAAGGATAGCAATGGTCCCATCAAGAGAGGGGAGCATGCAAGAAAATGTAGTAGTAGGACAATGAGTAAAAAAATCTATAAATGGGAAGACTATCGTTTCTATTTTGTGCTCTAAAAAATCTTTATTGCTTGAGGGAATTGGGGGGGGGGGGGGGTGGGGGTGGAAGTGACTCCTTAGAAAGTAGTATGCTTGTGTAATAGAATGAAGACAGTAAAGGTGAAAAGAAGTGAGTTGTGTTTTCCATTTTAGTGAAAATAAATAGAGGAAATTTATTAATGTTAGAAGGCATGGTGTTATATAAGATAAAAGTGTAAGCATAAATCAAAATTGATGAATAAGTATCTCTTATACTTGTAATTTGTACAATAAAATTTTAAGTATCAAATTCAACAAATATTTGGACTTTGCTACCTATAAAGACGTTCAATCGAATTTTTTCTTCTTAACAATAAAACATAAATACTAAAATATGGCCAAAAAAATAAAAATAAATAAATAAATAAGAGAAAGAGAAAAAAAAAAAAAAACACCAATCATGTCCTCTAAAATCCTTGTTTCAATTAAGTAAAATTCTATGTTCATACTATTTTGAAATATCTTGATGAAGCTTGCAATGTGACTATAAGTAGATCCATCTTTTGTTATAGCCTTTTCACATTTCTCCTTCAATTCTTTTACCCTTCTTCTCATTTCCCTAACCTCATCATTATGCAAATCCATAAATCCATTCACCATTCCTGCAACTTCGGATCGCGTCGTCGCTCCTACTCTCCAGCCAATCTTCCAATCATCCACAATGAATTTGCTAGTGGGAATTTTATCCATGACTATGGGGGATGTGAGAAAAGGCACACCTGCAAAAATACCTTCCATGGTGGAACCCCACCCGCAATGCGTCCAAAATCCCCCAATGGAACAATGTGACAATACTCTTAGTTGGTCACACCATGGCGCTACTAATCCTTTATCACATGATATATCTTTCAATCTGTTTGACTCACTGCGAGCCACCCAGAAAAACCGAACACCACTTATGCATAAACCTGCTGCAATTTCATCCATCTGGGTACTGGAAATTGAAAGGAAACTACCAAACGATATGTACAAAACTGAACTGCTTGGTTGGGAGACTAACCATTCCGAGTAATTAGCTTCAATGTGTCTAGGATTTCGATAAGATGCCTTATCTAGATTAAAGCATGGAATGCAGGGTTAAGGGTGGGAATTGCGGGGTGGGTCCGCGGGCTGACCTGCCCCGCCAGCAAAAATATGCGGGGTGGGCAAAAAACATTTGACCTGTAGAGGTGTGGGCCATTTTGGCTCACGCCCGCTTGACCCAAGGGCGGCGGGCCAACCCGCCGGAAAACTTTATCTGCAGCTGCAGTTCTGCACTCTGGACGACACGATCGTAGACTGCTGCCTGCTAGACATGACGACTTGACGAGGACGACATGACGAGCTGCCATGCCCTGCACCGCCGCCGCCGACTGAAATGACCGGTTGAAATGACGCCGCCGACTGGTGCTGCTGTGTGAAACGGTTGAATGCCCACGGCACGGACATGCCATGGTGCGCAAAGCAAACACCACACACCCAGTCCAAGTTTCCTCGCAATCGCAAAGTCAACACACACACACCACAAGTCCACAACACAACACACTCCCATCATTGCACTCCGCACTGCACAGTCGCAGCTCGCAGACCAGAAAAAAAAAATTGCTGATTGCTGGTCGCGGATCGCTGAGGACGATGAACAAGTCATTGAGGACTAAGCTGGTCGCACCGACCGGCAACCACCGAGTGACAGTGACCCGCGACCGCGACCGCGACTGAGGACTGAGGACTGCTTGTGCTGTGCTCTATCACTGAGTCAGTGACCTACGACCGCGAGACTTGCGACTAAGGACTGAGGACCGACAGGCGAAGACAACTGAGGAGTGAGGATTGAGGACTGACGACGCCGACGTCGACTGAAGTGACGATGACGAGACGAGGAGTTGAGGACGATGTCGACTGAAGTGACGGCACCACCATCCACAACAGCCCACACACACCCACACCTGGGCCACACCGCCGATGCCACCGGACCGCACCTTCTCCTTCGTAGCTTGTTGTGACGACACCGACGTTTGGGTGGTTTCAACCGGCACCTCGTCCGCACGCAGCTGGCGCCTGGCAGTAGCCCACACAGCCACACCCCCGCACACCGCACCTTCTCCTTCGCACTCTGCAGCTGGACGTCACACCACCATCGTCGACCGCCTGTTTTACATAATACATAAAAAAAAAAAAAAATTATTGCGGTCGTCACAAGCCAGCCCGCATGGCCCGCAGGGCGGGGCGGGCAGACTTTTCTGACCCGCTAGACTTGCGGGCTGGTGCGGGTCGGGATGGGCCGGCCCATTTGGCCCGCATTACCGGCCCTATGCAGGGTCCAATAGTGTAGACTGGGAATGAGAATTCTATTCTCAAAGCTTCAACTGTCTCGTGTTCAAGCTCATAAACTGAAGGAAGTAATAGATACTGTGCATTGGGCAGCCATGAAAATGCTTGCAGTACTCTTCGTAACAATTCTTTTTGGCTGTCTGTGTCGTTGCTCACTTGCTGAAGGTCTGCTAAACGTATTGAAGGAACTCCAGGAATGCAGTTCACTCGTTGGTTTCCCTGTTCTGCCACAAGGCTAAAAAGAAGCAGCATCATCAATCCTATGTTTCCACTACATTTGGTTCAAAAAGTGCGATACTTCCAAACTTTGAATTTTCTATATCACACTGAACTAGTATGGTCTTTCATCTCATTGGTTTCTTGCAATTGCTTAAGAGTATAAATTTCGTTACCATGACCAGTTCATCAAGATTCACTATCGTAAATGGCACTTTGGCCCACCTTCCTTTGATTACATGCTATTATGAATGAATAGAAAAAGTAAAAAGTACATAAACCATTGAAAATTCTTCGTTTGCGACAACAAGTGATGAGAAGACAATCAAAGTAATATAAATATTATTTTAAATACATTGTGGGACATACGTCTAAAAGGCTCTTTAATCATATTATTGTCCAAATTAATTAGAGATACAAATTTAGTTTTAAACATTTACCTATTTTTTTTATTTAAGTCTTCAATCTTTTTTTTTCTTTTATTTAAATTCTCAATATTTTCAAAATCATATATATATATAAAAAAAAATTCCATTAAATCTATTAAGTTTCCATTTATTCATGACACGTATTAATGTTCAATTGTTCTACAATAATCAACTCAATAAAATAATATTAACTAAATTTATTTACATAATATAATTGAAAAATAATATTAAATATATATAGTAATATAAAATACTAAAAATAATAAAAATGAAAAAATAATAATTAAAAATTAAGAAAAGGGGCTAAAAAAAATTATGTGCACCCTAGCACCTTAGCTAATTAACTTATGTCTAATCAAAAGGTAATGAATGCTAAAAATTAATAGAAATTTTAACATATTTAATGAAAGTACTATTTTTTGTAAAGTTTTAAAAATATTAAGTACTCAAATATAAGAAAAAAAAAAGATTAAAGACTTAAACAAAAAAATGGTAAATATTGATGGCTAAAAATTTACACTTCCTAATTAATTATAAACCTACACATTCATTTGATATTAATCAATGAGTTATTAACAAAAATTAATTCACCTAGCATATATCTCCATTAAATTTCATATTGTTCCATCAATACTATATAGATGAATAATTATCTAAAAATGAAATTATTTTTAGAAGGGAAATTGAAAAATTACATATAGTAAACTAAGCACACATAATTTAAGATCTCAAATAATAATTGCATCAACCATATATTTATCTACATGAAAACAATGTTCAATAAAAGCTTTGTAATTCAGCTACAATTTTCTAAAATTAATAACTAAAAGCAAAATGACTCTTGCTTTTATCACATTCCTAATTCTCTATAACGATGACAATTTGCCACATAATCTATTTAAGAAGAATGCGTAAGGCTCAAATTATTAAATTGGTTTTTAAATTAGTTTTAGTACTTTGAAATCTTTGATTAGGTTTTGAAAAACGTTTGATGATTTATTTGAGTTTAAAAATTGTGGTGATGGAGACTAGATGGAATATCGAGAAGGCTTAAAGGGCCTATAATAGATACAAACATAAAGTAAACAAGCCATGGAGCTGTATATAAAAAATTAAAATTAAAAAAAAAAAACAAGTTTATAGTAAAGTCTATATAAAAGAAAGTTGGATTAGTAGTAGTCAGCATCATCTAGTCCTTGTCACAACATAGAACTCCTTGAAGCTATACCCAATTAAGTTATACAACTGATCCATAAAAAGGTCCTCACTTGAAAAAACAAAGTGAGCCAAAAGAGACCTAGTACACAATAGCGTAAAAACAAGCAAATGTTAAGCAAGCCTAAATTATATTGCAACAAATAATCATTTAGGTTATAATTATCTTAATTAATGTAAACAACTAATATGAAAATACTCATAACTTCAGACAACACGATGAGGGACCTAGAGCTTAATATCACTACAGTGGTAATCAAAGATTGGTGGGATTAGCCAAACTTCACATCATGAAATCTAACCTAAGTAACCTTAATGTCATTATGTGGTCCTTGCTGATCACAGTCTAACTAATTGTATCATCACCAAAGACCTATAATCCTAGGACAACTTACGATATACCTTCTCTCTACTTATAATGCCTATTATTTGACATAATTCCACCTATTGGCTACCTATCAAGCCATTCCTCAATGGCCTAAGTACCTAATTACCGAAGTTACTAAACTAAGACCGCAACCTTAATTTAGGCCTAAGGAGTCATTCACTAACTTAAGACAACCACGCACAAGCAACACCCAATTGCATAGTCAAGTTTGATTTTAGTCTGGTTAAGGTTCCTATTCTAGCAAGCAATACACATGTTACTATGTGCTTGGAAGGTTGAAGATTCCTGAGTTAAAGGTCAAGCCTAGCCAAGCAAGATTATTCAATTTTTATGCATTAAGAGAACAATTAAAGTCAGTAAGTTATTTTAATAAACTTGGTCATTAAACTAGGTTTGATTTAGATCAACTAAAGCTCATACTAATTATGGGCCCACAAAGGAGTAAGAAGGCCCATTTAGCTTTTGGCTAATATGGCCCATATTAATTAGTTTTTATTAATTAGGTCCATTCAAGTTATTATAATTTCTAATTATTAATATAATTATAAAATTGGGCTTTAATTCATTTATTTATTAAGATTAGGTATATTGAGCTTAGGCCCATCAAGTTCTTGTTATTGATTAGGTCTAATTACTATGTATTTTCATTAAGGCCCAATTGCAGTTTTGGGGCCCTAAAGAGAATTGGGTCCAATTATTTTTGGAATTGAGTCTACTAGCCCTAAGTAAGTTAATTAACCTATTAATTGATGTAATTTTATTTATTTGGAACTATCTACTTTAGTTCTAATTAATTTACCCAATTAGGTTTATAATATCCTAGTTCAAGTGTCTAGGCCCTATTGGATTAATTTGTGTCCAATTAATTTACTTAAGCCCAAATTATTAGTCTTTTATCCATCTTAGGTCCTACTAGTTACCTAGGCACAATTAGGTCTAATTAACCTATTCTAGCCATTATGATTTAGTGATTTATACATAGTTTTCTTTAGCCCATTTAGATAGTCATGCCTAAGTCTAGTTCATTGCAGGCCCTAAATTGATTTTAGGTCTTATTATGGATGAGGCCCATTTAAGTTATTGAATCTTGATAAAGCTCGTTTTATATATAGACCCTAAAAGAGAAGTGAGCCCAATTTTATTTTGGGATTTGAGCCCATTGAGTTTTTAAAGCTCAATTAAGTTTAATTAGAGTTCTTTTACTCACATAATTCTCAATTTGGTCTAACTTGATTAATTTAGCTAATTAAGCCCATTTATACCAATTATGAGTTATCATGTAAACCACATATGGGGAATGAAATTGGGTTGGTCTGTGGGCCTATTTGAGTGGGTGTAAAACCCTATAAATTTGATAATAATTAGCATTAAATTAGTGAAATAGTTAAAATAAAAGTCTCTTCCCGTGCCTTGATAAAATTTGAAATATAGGAAATAGATATTTTATGGAACCACTAGATAATTATAAGAAATCGATAAATAAAATTAAAATTATAAGTTTTGATAGTAAATAAGATTTTTTTAGTATATATTTATACTTAGGGCATTTTATTTAACTTATATGTAAGTTATGATGAGTATTTATAGATTCTTAAACATGATAACATCTATCAGATTGCCTTAGTCTTTAGCAAACGAGATGAGATTGCCTATTCATGGATTCTTCTATGAGCTTGTCATGAGCTAGTTTGTAGCACTTTTTGTTGAGAATGACTAAAAGCGAATGAGTTAGTCTCAATGATCCCTATTCCAAAATTACCAATTAAATCTTCTCAAATCATCCAAAAAAAGTGTACTTACTTCCTATACCCTCTCATTAGTGCAAAGAGTTAAGCTCAAGTTGCTACTAGGCATAGTCCGAATTCTTATAGAGCTAATTTAACACTTGACAAAAACAAAAATAAATATCATTAAAGCAGCATAAAAATAACTTCAATCGAAAAAAATAAAATGACAATAATGGAAATCATACTTATGACTTCATACATCCAAAGTAATGTGCCTAATCATTAGGCTGTAATTATGTTAAATTTTGCTTTTTAAAATTTATATACAATAGGTATCTTCTGCTTTTCTTAATGAATTTTAATAGCAATTTAAGGCAAGAAATCCCTAACTCTATTGTCTCTCTACCGTTCGTACCTTTCCTTTAGGCTACTAATGAAGTTTGTTTGTGTTTGCTTAAGACTGAGAAAAAGGAGGAAAAAGAAAATATACTTTTCGAGGGTAAAAGCTTAGACTCTGTTCTTTCACCATTGATTGAGACCATAAGAGCCATTTTATGCTACTCTGGATACAGATCTAACTGCTTCATGCGCAACTTCTCCTCATTTTTAATTCAAAGCCCTTAAGCCACCTCGGATGCTGCCTCTGTCTTATATATATATATATATATATATATACATGTTTGAAGACACACAAATCGAGCAAACAGGCTTAACCCAAGAGCTCGTACATTGCATTTGAACTTTACATGTTTTCTCAATTTTATACCTAAAAAATATCATACCTAATTGAGTGTTCACTTATCAAAATTAGTACCTTATTTCTTATGATTTACAGTTATATTTTTAATAAGTAAAAAAATTGATTCAATATAACATTTAACAATTTTAAATTTTAGACATAAAAATTAACAAGCAAAGCTCAATTGAGTATGGTATTTAGCAATTTCAAATTATGTATATAAAATTAAAGGGATAATATCATAAACACTATGTAAACCTTGGATGTTTTAACACTTTTATACCTAAAATTTAAAATTAGTAAATATTATACACAATTGAATTTTTACTCGTTAAATTTCATATTTAAAACTTAAAGTTACTAAACATCATATCTAATCAAACTTGGACTCATCAAATTTATTATCTCCATCATCTTAAGAAATGCACAAGTGTAAATGATATGAGGTGAGGTGGTAAAATCCACAAGTTCAATTGAAAATGAATTTAACAATTTCAAATTTTGGGTGAGAAACTGAAAAATCAACCACGATTTAGGTATTGACTTCAATATTATCACTCATATTTTAAAAAACAAAGAGAGGAGAGAGAGAATATGTAAAGTTGAGATCCTAGCAACATCCCTAAGCACACAACTAGGCAATCCCATACAGTTCTTTTTGAGCCCGTTGATGCGGTCCGATCTAGTTTACCGATTAATGTTGATTTAGACCTCAAGAGTCAAGATCCACCTTTTTCTACACATATTTTGAGGCTTTTCATTTCCACTTTACTTCTTATCTTAATTGGTCCATTTCTTTCTAGGGTTATTTGATTAATCTGACATTTATTGTAGTTTCTTCTTCCTTTATTAGTATTAGACAGCGATGCATGCATAATTATGGGTAACTAAAAAATTAAAAACAATAATTATGTGAAGTATGATAAATTCTACATGCTGTCATGAGTCCATATCAATGCTCTTCAAGTTCGGTAAAATCTCTCAAACTATAGTCTTATTAAGGAGAACTTTTTTTTTAAACACTTTTTGATAAGGTGGAAATAATAGCAAATAAATACATGACCAAATTTGGCAAAAATGGGTTAGTCATGATTTATTAATTTCTGAACCTTATTTCGAAAGAAGGCTACTCAAAGTCAGTACCTTTGATGCTAAGATATGCCATTTTTTAGGTAAATTCCATCATTTAGTCTTTCAAATAAACAATTTTACTATTTTTGGTAATTTTTAGATTTCTTATAACTTTTTATAAATAACTATGTTTTAGATGTAGTTTGTGACGTTGTCTTTATCATCTAAAGTATGTCGCATATTTAAGTTTTAGAAATTTCTATTTTTCGGCTATTTTTTGGCGTTTTTATTTTTGGTAAATTTTTTACATCTATTTTTTGCAGTTTGCACTTATTATTATTTATATGCCCTAAGGCAAGGGCAAAGATTATTATGGAATGAAAAAAAAAAAAAACTATTGTGAGCGGTTTGCTCAATTTCATTTCCCAAATTTTTGAATTTTATATATTTTTTTAATCTAAATGCCAAATTCCTAGGAATCAATAGGTATTTGAAGGTTATATTTCGGATATTCACTGAATCAACGGTTTGTGATAATCTTAACATAATTCACACGTGTTATGCTACATCACTTTTAAAATGAATTGAGTGTATATATATATATAATAAGGGAGTGATTATGATAATGTTGTATAATTCTTTTGTGAAGAACTAATCTATCTAATAATAAAAAAAAAAAAAGAGAGAGAGAGACTAATCATATAATTAATAAACAGACAAAATTTACAAAAGAACAAAGAAAACATAGAAAGAAAAATTGGTAGAAATGTAGAAGGATTGTTTTAGTAAGATTAAGTGTTACACCAAAATGTTGATTCCTACCCTATCAATATAGATATCTACTATGTTTGATTTGGCTATTGTTAGACTTTAACCATTATCAAGAAAATTAGGTTTAATTTCTATTTTTCGTTTTTTGTAAAAACTCTTTATTTTATGTAAACCTAGAATAAGAATTATCAGTTCTTTTTCAAGAATACATCTGTTAATGGGTTAAAAATCTCCTAGTAATTTTTTTTTTCTTTCAATATTCATCCTTGAAAATAAGCTAGCAATCAGTCTGATCAACAATGCATGAAAAGGCTACATCGCAACTTGCAAGTATCCAATTTACAAGAGTGAAAAAAAAATGAAGAAGAAGAAATCATTCTTTACGAGATATCGACCATAATTAAATATTTATTTTACAAGATTTTAAGCATAATTGCATTTTTACAACATAATTAGATATATAGCATAACTACAAATTTTGAATACATTTGCAATTTTACAACAAAATTCAAATATTAAAAAAATTACTAAATATTGAGCATTTTTACATTTCTACAATAAAATTACGAACCTCTGAGGATGTGCTAGCTTTGCAACAAAATTACTTGATTTATAGGTAAATACATGTTCTAATGGATACATGCAGAAAACCCATGGAATTACGTACGGATTCTCACAAGAAGAACTACATATTTAAGGATAATGGTATTTTTCAAAGAAAAATTATGGAAAATAATCATATGTAATATTAGGAAGATTACGCTATTTAAATTATAATTGTGGCTTTAGCCAAAAGAAAAGTATAATTATAGATTTCATGTGAAATTACATGAAATTGCATATTTGTGATTAGTGGGTCGCACATCTTACCTAAAGGTGTAAATAAGCTAAATCTACTCACTAGCTACTTGAATTTGGCTTCATGTCTACTTCGAATTCAATCAATTATTGTTAGGTTCAAACTATTCAAGTAGTTTAGTAAGTCTAATTCAACCTTCATGATATTTAACTCAATTAGCTCGTGTACCTAATCGAGTTTGAATGAAACTCAAATGTTAATTAAATTCAAGTCAAGTTTAAATATTACTATTATTTTAACTGTAAGAAAAATAGTTTCATGAAAAAAAAAGGGTCAAGCTTAAATGAGCTTTATTGAGATGAGCTTGAGTTCATTGAGTGGTACTTTCAATCAAACTTAAGTTTGAGCTCAAAATTTTAAACTTGATCAACTTTGTATTCAGCTTGAACTCTGAAATTTTTAAGTCAAGCTCAAGCTTAGGCATAGTATAATATCTTCTTAATTTGACTCATTTACAATTCCAATCCCACCACCACTAGTGGTTGCGAACTACTAGTTTTTTCTTTTCTTTTTCATACTACCTATAGTATCGACCCATCATCACCATTAAGTTGCATATTCACTTATGGTGATCGGTTGTATATTTTTGTGTTTGGGTCTTACCTATGGTGATAAGTCATCATTATGATTGGTCACACATTTATCATTAGAAACCTTTGATTGCCTCTTATATTTTATTTTTTAGATTTTTCTGTTTCACAATTTTTAAACATTGAATTTTGTAACTTTTTTTTTAGTTTCAATGGTATAGAAAATACAAGATCAAGATAAGTGCCTTGAAATAGAAAATGCAATTGAGTTAATATGTCTTGTTTTTAAAGGAATTTTGAGCTGAAGCCATCAATATGTCTTGTTATTTTATGAATAGGGCTCCATTAGTTGCAATTGAGTTAAAAACTCTTATCAAAGTATGGTCTGGTACACTAATTGATTATTTTAATCTAAGAATTTTTTAGTGTCTTGCATATGCTTATATAGATGGTGTTAAACCTAAGCGAATGGCATGAAAATGCTTATTTCTTAATTATAAATTTGGGATGAAAGGTTACAAATTATGGGGCATAGAAACCAAACCACCAAAAATGAATTATCCATGCTTCATTTGACAAAGGAGCTTAATAATGCAGAAAAGAAACACAATCTTAGCAAGAAAAAAAAAAGGAGCTTGAATTTGAAAAACCAAAGGAAGCACATGAATTTATTTTATATCAGTCTATTCATGAATAAAAGGAAGAAGAACAAGAAGAGCAAGAGGAGATTTTGCAAGAACAACAATAGTATAATCTTGCAAGAGATGAAGAAAAGAGATAGATAAGACTACCTAAGATATTTGCTCATGTAGACATAGTCCCATTCACATTATCAATTGCATAGAAAATTGAAACTCAAGATCCTTTAACATGCAAATGAAACTTTAACAAGCAATGAGTCTACATAATGGATTGTTTCTATGAATGAAAAACTTAGTCACTTTACAATAATCAAACTCAAGAATTAATAAAACCCCTTAATGTACAAAGGATCATTAGTTGCAAGAGTTCAAGCGACTCATTATAAAGCAAACTTAGTTGCAAAATGTTTTAGTCAAAGAAAGGAATAGACTTCAATCAAGTGTTCTCTCCTATCATGAAACATAGCTCCATTCAGGTGTTACTCAACATGGTTGCTTTGTTTGACTTAGAGCTTGAGTAGCATAGTGTTAAGATAGCTTTTCCTCCTAGAAAACTTGAAAAACAAATCTATGTGTAACAACCAAAAGGTTTTATCATTCAAGGCAAGGAAGATCATGCTTGTTTGTTAAAGAAGTCATCATATGGCTTGAAGCAATCCCCTCATGAGTGGTGTAAAAGATTTGACACTTTCATGTTGAGTCATGGTTATTTAATAAGTGATCATGATAGCTAGATATACCATAAGAAGATTGCAAATGGTTCTTTTGCCTATTTGTTGCACTATGTTGATGATATACTCATTACTACCAAAAGCATATCCAATATCAATAAGCTAAAAGCCTAACTTAGTGGCAAATTTAAAATGAAGGATATAGGCACATCTAAGAAAATTCTAGAAATGAAAATTTATAGAAACTCATAAACTAGTAAATTAACTTTGTCACAGAAGAAAAGTTTTAAAGCACTTTGCCATGCAAAGTGCAGAACTTGTGAATTCTTCATTGGTAGCCTATTTCAGACAATCAACTGGTATTTCACCACAATCTGGTGAAGAAGAGGAACAAATGTCACATGTTCCTTATGCTAGTGCAACTGAAGCATTATGTATGCTATGGTTTGCACACATCCAAATATTTTACATGTCATTAGTGTTGCTAGCAAATATGGGGCACCCTAATAAGATGCAATAGTGGGTTTTGAAATTAATACTTCAATATCTTCGTGGTACTACAAGTGTTAGCTTGGCTTATGATAGGAGTCATAACATTGGGGATAGTATTATTAGTCATGTTGACTTTGATTATGCTAGAGATGTTGATAAGAGAAAATCTTTGATAGGCTAGGCTTTTATGCTTTTGAGTAGTTCAATTAGTTAGAAAGCAACTTTACAATCCATTATTGCATTATCAACTAAAGAAGCTAAATATATAGTATTAGTAGAAACGATTAAGGAAGCTATTTAGCTTAGAATTTTGGTAAGCAATTTAGGTTTGGAACATGGAATTACAATAATATATTGAGATAGCTAAAATGCTATACATTTGACCAAAAAACAAATATATCATGAAAGAAAGAAACATATGGGAGATCATTTCTAAAGGTACCATTTTAATGAAAAAAAAGTAGTAACTCTAATAATCCAACAAACATGATAATGAAACCAATTTCAGTATTTAAGTTCAAGTATTGCTTTAACTTAATCAATGTTCATATTCGTGTGAGTTAACCTTAGTGGACATTTTGGTGAAGGTGACATGAGAAATTTGAGGCCTAAAAAATGTTTAAGCCAAGGTGGATATTTGTTATTTAATGGCTTGAAATGGCTTTTTGGTTAATCAACGCAAAGATAGAGACACTTTCTCTCACTACTTGATAGATGGTCAACAGGGAAAGCTTTAGCCTATAAATTTGGAAGTTTCTTAATATGCAAACGCAAGTCCTATTATATTATCTTAAACACAAGAAGTATCTTTTCACAGAGAAGTTTTATTTTTTCTTATTATCTCTTTATTTATTGTTAAGAGTTTGAGTGTAAAGTATTTGCGTTTGAGATATGCAAATGAGTGAAGTGTGACAATCATTTGTTTATATTCCCCATCATATTTAATATCAAGTTATAACAATCATATGGACTCAAACCATATTTGGTGTAGCTGGTGTCATGCAAAAGTTGAACATGGGATTGGTGTGTCCACATCCAATGTAGGGCATGGCAATGTGGTGGCAAGTGGTGGTTCCATACACGATGAGGAGTCGCCGGTGGTAGCTAGCATATTGTATTGCCGCCGGTTTTGGTTGTAGGAAAGCAATGTGATGATGATGGATATCTAAATATGCCAGTAGTGTGTAATGTGCAATAATAGCTTATTTTCTTAATGTGATTAGCCAGTTTTTTTTTGAAGGTTTGGTGAAAACTGATATAATTTTGTCGATATGCACTTTTTTTCTCGAGTTACAATAACCTTTAAAATATTTAATATTTTTCTCAAAAATCAATCAATTGTCTATATTTTAAAGTTTTTTTTTATGTTTATGTTAAAATCTAATTAAGAATTTTATACTTAAGTAAGTCGTTAAAATTCTTTGTATGTTTATATATTATTACATCATATAAATCCCCCATATGCATAGCCAAATATCATAAGAAATACTTTAAATGAGGACTTAGTTGATAGCAACAAAATGACCCTCCTAAAAGAAACTTGTTAAAATTTTAACATAAATTTAGTGGATTAAAAAGATATAAAAATTGGTTTTGAAATGCACAAAACAAAACCATTTGGGTTTACGGGGTTTTATTTCGAGAAAAAAAGAACAATGTCCTTTTTATTTTATTTTTCTTTTTAATGGAGAATCTCTTACAGTATTCATTATTACAATAAATTGATAATATTACTATCGGCTTCTAATTGTACACATGATCATAGCAAACAGTAGGATGGTGCTTCATTAGTGGATTGAAGTAAAAAATAGTAGTGCAAAGTGAATAAAATAACTACCCACTTCCTCTAGCGGTGTAAGCCAGTTAACTCAAGATTGTTCAATATTAAATTGACTTAAGATTGACTCAAAATGTTAATACAGAGCTTAGTTCAAGCTTAATTAAGTTTAGAATTTTAAACTCTACTAAGGTTAGAATTTTAAGCTCCAATGTGAAACAATTAAAGGTTACACCCAACAAGCTTAAGCTTGATTGAGCACACTTAGTTTTATTTTTATGATTCATATTTTTGTTTTAATTAAAATAATATTAATATCTAAAATTCACAAGCTCACAAGCTCAATCTCTAAAATCTTAATTAAGTTAAGCTTGCATGCTCATTCGTAGACATCAAATTGATCTCTTACAAACGTGAGTCAAACAGAATCAGCTTACAAATAAATTTAACCCGTTTACAATTATAACTTCATGTTCCAAAAGTGGAAATCATTGTCCTTATTTTTCATTATAATCACCATATTCAACCAATGCCCTAACCACTGATGATCGATTATTGACATCATCCCCTGCCACCACTTGCATTAAGAGTTATAACTTATCCCAAATTATAAAAATTAAATTTTAATAAAATATTAAAAATGACAAGCATTTTTATTATATTAAAAATAAATAAATAAAAGGGGCCCTAAGTTCGTCAGTGCTTTCCATGCAAAACATTCCAAAGCCAAGGGGCTAAATAGTGCGGCTTAGTTTTCGTTTATCGATGCGGCCCCGGAGTGCACTTGTTTCATGATGTTTGTTCCAACATCATGTTTACAAATTACAATTATTGCATATATCACAATAACTAATGATTATGGGTTATACTTTCTTTTGTTCTTATTCCCCTGATATTCCTTAATGATGAGCATCCTAAATGCTGTATTTGACATTTTTTCGATGTAACATTTGGAGCCAAACAAAGCTTTGATAAAGATTTGCCCATTCAAACAAGGTGTAAAGTTCCTTCTCAAACCCAGAAAATATACCCTATACATGATCCACTGACTTTACAGTAGCTAATTTTATTTGAAGAGTAATGACTCGCAAACTATAATTTGTGAGCATCATGGAGCAATGTCTGCTGCATTGGGCTCACAATGTGTCGCTTATCGAAAAGAGGGGAGAATAACAAAGAAAAGAGTTGAAGCTACTATTATAACAAAGACAAAAGAGAACACGATAATTCTTACATTCTTGCCTTCATGTTAGCCTTTCCAACAGGCAGGTTCTCATCATTTCCTCGTCCTCTGTCCACTTCATTTCTATAATCTTTTTGACTTCAAAGAGAATTTTATGAACTTCATCAAAATGCGGTTGCGTAGCCTTTTTTGTTTTCTCTATCCATTGTTGAACTTTTTTATAAGGACCTAGCATACGTTCTCGAATCTTATCATCTACAAGCTGCACGGGAAAACAATAGCAAGGAGGTTACACGATTTAGACTTGGAAATAAAAATCCATGAAATCAAACCAGAGAAGACCCATGCACAAGTTTTCTAATGCCAATAGATGAAACATTGTCCATGATAAGAAACAAATCCAAAGTTTTGAATATCTCCAAGGAAAATGAGAGAACCTGGCAATAACCAAATGAACAAGTGACCTGGGAGAAGTCAAATGACCATGTTCGCCTTGCACTAAACTTGTCCATGCTGAACAGATTATCTTTGGGAGTAATACGGATTTAATACTAACTTGCTTTTAGATTTTAGAACAATCTCATCATCATTCAATCTTCACTGAAAATATCTTTCCTTTTTCATAAGGACCCCACTATTAAGCAGCAAATAGCATGATATCAAAACTTACCTCTAATTGCATAATTTCGCAGACCAAGCTGATATCTGCTATGGATGGCTGGAAGCTACCCAATAGGAATGGGCCTTTTCCTTGTAGCCACACAGACTCTAGTTTCACCAAAGACAATGAGAGAATTTTTTGAGCTTCAGCAGCTGCTTGTGGGTTCAATGGAAGACCAAGTGCTGGAGCCAGTGTACTATTCAGAACAAAACCAGCTGGGAATGGCAGTAAGGAAAGTTAATCAATAAATCAAAAATGAAAAACATGGAAACAGCAATGAGACATATGTTGACAACATTACAGATGACATGGAAAAAAGTGAACAAGTGAAAAAGGAAAAACTGTTGGATTTGCCAAGTTCATGAAGCACGTTGGCCCTAGGCTCCTTCCTCCCTTCCACAGTTCCTATCTGTGTGTCTCACCCACACAAATGCATAAAAATAGAAACTAAAGTTGCAGTAGGAAACGGCTCAAAAACGCCACAGCAATAGCAGCAATGGGGTGGAATCATTTTTCTAAGCATGTTTCCAAGTATCACATACTGTTGGTTGCGTTGGTCCCTACAGTAGCAAGTCTATTCCATTTGTATTTGCAACCAGGTACCCTATTAATAAACTCAATGTTTGATGTGTTCCTTCCAAAAAATGGTCACTTGCATTAAGGTGATACCTGGCCATAAAGCAGTGGCAAACAGACTACCCAAAACTAAAAATGACATTGAAGAAAGTTTCTCTTCCTATATCCAATGAAGAGTTAAGTTGGTAAGATGTGAAAATATCAATGTAACAACTTTTTCCGTTTATTTGTGAAAACAAATGTTTCTCCATGCTTAATGCAATGGCAATTTGCAACACAAGCAGAAGCCACAGAACTATATATAATGGTATCTAAGAATTTGAAGTCTTTTACCTGCCCCACGTCGTAAGTTTTGGTGATGCCAATCCAAAACTGAATTAACCTTTGATCTCGTAAAAATATCTGAAGGGTACCTTAACAACATAATTATGGTTACTGGAGAACAATAAAATAAAATAAAATTTAGCGAAAACTTCAAAAATAATGAGGCCAAAGGCATGAGCTCCAACATTAACAAATATAGGGACCACTGGCTTTGTGCTAAACATAACATGGTTATTCATAAAACAGGCACCGATGACCTATCCTAGCACATGTATTTTTGAATGTGATGTAATTGGCTATGCTTTGTAGAAGTAAAGGAAAAACCACGGTTTATGTTATAACAGGGATATCAATTCCTATGCAAAATTATCACTCCTGTTATATCTTCACAAACAAAAATATAAATTGCAGAAAGAGAAATCATCTTGCTTGCCACAGGAAAAAAAGAAAAAAAGAAAAAAAAAGAAACTAGTATAAGATCATGCACCACATAATGTTTGATGGGATTTGGGAAAGGTGGTGACTTCTTGCTGCAGTCTCTCTAATGTATTTATTAAATAGGAGAGACTGCTTTGTGCTTTCCTGGGGATTTAAAGCGGATGGAATAATTTTCAAGACATTAGCAAAAGAATTGGAGACAAAAAAGAACGGTACAGGGACTAAAATTTTAAATGAATTAGTCTGGGAAAAACCACCAGCTGCTTACCCAAAAAAAAAATTAAAAAGTTAACCAGAGCTGAAATTAGTTCAAAAGTTTGGAGAGATCTTTCCTTAAAATCTGGGGAAGTCTCCCAAACAGGTATATGTCAGGAGATGATGAATACCCAGAAAAATGTGGTCTTTAAAGTCATGCATTTTAAATCCCAGAACTGTACCGTCTGGTTGCTACAATGAACTATGGATTCACGCCAAAAAGAGAGGTGTACTTTATCTGTATTGTGTGTTCTGGTATTGGTGCCAAATCAACATATACTGGGTCAGAACAGAGGAAGTTTTTCACTAGCTTCTGCAGCAGATGGCATTAGCAGTGAAAGAAAATTCAATATAATATTCATCGTCCACATCATTGTTTGCCCATGACTCTCATTTTTTTTGAGGATAAAATGTCACATTCATCATGTTATGGTTCAAGTTGAAGATCCACTGGTGGAGTATCAAATATAACGTGTCAGTACACTTACCAGTGATCTGCAACCCCAGGAAATGCATGAGCCAGGTAAATGAGAATCGCATGACTGCAAGAAGAAAGAACTAAATAACATTAAAATGCTAGGAAGAAATAGAATCATGCATGGATGTCCTAATATGGAAGAAGATGATAATCAAGGCACAATAGACAAGGATAAGGCAAATCCTACCTTGAAGTGGGATCCTCACAATCAGGACAAACCAAATTCAACAGGGCATTCATTTTTTTATTTTCTTTTAAATACATATAATAGGTGCATTCATGACATGTACAGTTCAAAAGCATCTTCAAAACAAATCTGACATGTGATATAAGTAGCTTAAAAGCTCCTCTCAAGTAAAGATGAACCCAACTAAAGTTTAGATGATTTAAGATAAATGTGAACTATGAAGCAACAAGCAATGTAGCAGACAATCACAACCATGTTCAATACAGAAATGAGTCAGCAGTATTTAGCAGAAAAAAATATGTTATGAGCTCAGGTACTGGATATAGTCAAGGAGCAATTCACAGACAAATCTTCAATTATAATTAATTTTCCTTCATAATATCTTATTCCCTTCTTGGAAGAACCTATCATTACTGAGTTTTGAGGGCTCCCTAGAGAGAATCCTCCAAATTCACAAAAGAGCATAAAACTAGAGAAAGTGAATAGCTCAATATTATTGGCTTGCTCTATTTCCCAAAGGTGAGGTATATTTATACAAGCCTATCAATACCAACTTTCCTAAAATAAAGATAACTAAAATATCTAATAAAAATAGTGATAATCCTAATAATACACTAAAAATATCATAAAAGATTATAAAACAGAAACTAACACTATGATGTTTAGTTCACCGGATCGATATTGTCATTCTACCTATATTATTATGGAATGGATATTCTTTTATTTGATTCGCAAAAAGTTATATCATAAGAAATACTCATTCTATATAATATGGAATAGATAAGGAATTCCGATTCCTTCCTTATACTGAAAGAGTTACTATTCCTCATATAATGTAACTTTTTTCTTCAAAAATACTCCTAGCAATATACAAAATAATACTAAAGGAATTGCAATTCCATTCCGGTCTTATTCCATTCTAGCAAACCAAACGTAGTGTAAACATTTAGTCTTTACAACATCCATAACATCACTCCCCTCCTACAAAAAAAGCTTGTCCTCAAGCTTACGTAATCATTTAGGCCACAAAGATAGTTCCTCCCAGGTCCTGCTGCTTGAAAATCTGCAAGTATTGCATCAGGTACAACAAAATCCAATCTGAATAGTTCTTTACACCAGTGTATCAGGGAGTAAAACTCATGGCAGTTATAGCATGAGTTCATGGCACAATGCTCAGCCATCTGGTCAGGACTTAAATTGCTTAATATTAAATGGCTTGCCTTGCTGGCATACCTGTGGATGCTTGTTTGCAACTATCATTCTGTCCTGGATAGGCCCCATACTCTGTATCAGGATAAGCACTAACCTATAGCTTCTTTACATAGGCTTGAGCCAAAGTCACAACTAAATTGGGCAGATTCTGTATTGCCACATCTACATGGATTGGCTCTACCAACCACACTATAAAAATGTCAATTTGCTGATTTGATGAAGCAGAGTTGCTTGTGCCTATAAAGATAGAAATTTGAACTAATATTAAGCAACTGTTCTCATCCAGTTTAGCTTGATTAACTCTCCTGAAGGGTTACCATAAAAGGGAGGCCCAAAGCAGAGATGGTAACACTTGAAAACGTTCATGTCAACCGCGGCTCTTCTTGCCCCTACTGATAAAACCACAACTGCACCTCCTCAGTGAGATGGAAAGACATCAGCCTAACTCTATCATTCATGGTTATTCCTCCAGTATGGAAAAATTGTTCATACCGGTTTAATCACCTGAGTAGGTTCAACCATCATATGAGGAAAATCTATTCCACAATGTGGAACAAGTTGATTTTCAAATCCAGGCTCAACTACCCTTGCTGAAGCTCTAGCTTGACCCAAGCATGGCACCATCGTTGCACCTCCATCAACTCTGTTCAGACAACCCATAACATTTGAAGATACTCCCACTCATCTCAAACTGTGATACAAAGGCCCCCCATGCCATTAACTGGAATTGTGCCACCAAAGCCACAAAAATCACAACTCAAAGCTCTACCACGACTAAAATCGCGACCTAAAGCTCTTACACACCATGATATACCCCAACAAATACATCACTCGCACGTGCAAGTCACGACCTAGAAATCCCCAGTTGCTCATGCCTTGTCATAGGGCCATTGCAAGTCATGCCAAACACCTTGCACTAGGTCAACATCCAATGCATGTTAAACCCCTACAAAACTCACTTCCAATCATGCCACCATAGCTGGGGTTCTCCACCTGCTAATTCACATTCCAATTTGTGCCTCCATGAATGTCACTATGCTACCTTCTTTAGGGACCCCTTGACTCTTGCCACACCTCCACTAAGGTCCATAGCAGCAATGGCAACACTGTTGATGGTGGCATTGTCAAAACTGGTTCGTGAACCAATATTGCCTCTACACTCCTTAATCCACTGTGTCCCCTCCTCAAATGCAATTGGTTAGAGATGGATTGAAGTCCTTTCCAATCAGTTTCTTGCTCACTCTCTCTTTCACTCTTTTCCCTTATCTTTATCAACTTGTAGGCATGCTTGATCATTGTTATATTGGCGAGTAAAGGCTGAAAACTGATCTTTGATGTTTAAATTATCCCCCATAACAACTGGCTTTGACACCAAATTATTATGAGCTTATAATAGATCTATTCGATAGGTGATTTACAAGCAATCTTCAATTATGATTGATTTTACTTTGTTATACTTATTTCCCTTCTTGGAAAAACCTATGTTTACCGGATTTTACAGGCTCATAGAGAAACCTCCAATCTCATTTTTAATAATTTAAAAAAAAAAGAAAATGAAAAAGAGAAAAGTAAATAACTCAATATATGTTGCTTGCTTAATTTCTCAAAGGAGTAGCACAATTATACAAGTATATCAATACTAACTTTTCTAAAATAAAGATACCTAAAATATCTCAAAGATTCTCATAATCCTAATAATATTCAAGCAATATCATGAAAGAAAATAAATTGGAAATTAAATATTTAGTTTGCATAATACCCATAAAGAATAAGTCCAGAATATACACTCTGTTTGGGTCGATTGATATTGCCAAAGAGGATTAACACCAGACAGAAATAAAAGCTATAAATGATGGATTTTTAAATCGAATAGAAGATGTAGAAATCCAAATAGAGGTCTTCTTTACATCAAAGTACAAACAACATCACAAGGTAAAATTTCAAGAACTTGATTGATAAGTACTGTGCAAGTATAGTACCTTTCAAATAGCTTAAATTTTCCATCAACAATAGCTGGAACTTTCCTCATAGGGTTTACAGCTGAAAATAAAACACCACCAGAAAAACCAAATCAACAACACTACTCAAAAAGCACAACCATTTGAAAGCACCCAATGCCTTCTAACACACACAAGGTTGCATTAGCTTTTCATATGAGCTGGCCATTTCTTCATTCAACCAGCATAGATCACAATCATAAGTAAAAGGAATTCGACAAAATCAATGGCTGTTAATTTGTGTATTAAATGGTTTGATGCCATCACTTGTTTGGTTGCTGATCCTTATACCAAGTGATGGCACTGAAACCACTCAATATTTGAGCTTCATTAACTAGAACAATAGCTTTACAAGCAAGTTTGAAGAACATTTCCTCCTTGTTTGCATCTCATCTTCATGCGCTGACAAACATCCTACTTAAAATGCTTACCAACAAATAAAAGAAATTTACCAATTATATTTTGAATCTGATATTAACAGCCACAACTAAATGATCAAAAGCAACGACCTGGTTAAGCAATTTGAGCAGAAATGTTTCAGCAGCTGAATTATCACCAAATTATCGAAATTTTTTTTTTTCCTGATGAATACCAAATTATCAAACTTCATCATCGTGATAGTTAATAATCATTTAAAAAGGGTAAAAACTAAGATCGATATTTGGGAGCTTTCATTATACCAAATACATTCCCATAACTTCTTTATCATTTGATCATATCTGACCTTTCATAAAAAAAAAAAAAAAAAATTATTAGAGCCAAATGCTATGGTGCTAACTGGATGCAGTCAGCTAATTAGTCACTGCTAGTGGTGGACGGTCGATCACGCTGGTTAATGTCCACTAAAAAGTGGCATAAAAAAGCAAAATAATTTCCTTCCAGGAAAAAAAGTCAAAACTTTATCCCCATGTTTAATAGTACAAGCTCATTTTCATCAGAATTGTTTCACAGGTGCAGTTCTGCATCAAGAGAAAATCGATCTAATTATGGCCACGCCCCTCAAATAGCCCCAAAAAATGAAATAAGGTGATAAAATTGAGGTCCAAAATTTAGTATTTTACGAATCAAATGCAATATAAGTCCACTTATCCACCCCGATTTATCAAATTTTCCTAAAATTAACAAATACTAATCACACGACCAAAACAAATGTAACAGTAAATTCACCTTCGAACTCAGGAGATAAGTGCTGGCGCTTGGCTAAGTCAACTTGGACTTCCTCAAAATCAATTCCATTAACCCTAAATTATAAACAAAAACTAAGACGTAAAGTTCGAAACTTCATGAATTATGGCCATAAATTATCGATTTTTTTTTCCACTAACCGTTACGATAAGCAATGGAACGAGTAAGAGAAGAAGGGCAAAGAGAAAGTACTTGCAGAATATAATAACAGCACGAGATGGCTGTGACATGCGATCTACGTAGAGTTTCAACTTCATTTTGTTCTTGTTGGGTGCTGCGTCTCTCGCTCTTAGCGCTATCTCAACTCTAATGCAAGAAGATTGGATGTGAGTGAGTGGACTCTTTCAGAATATGGCTGTCGTGCGACTTGCGCTGTGGAACGCTGCGTTTCTGATATTTATTTTTATTTTATCTTTATTGTTATATCGATTTAATTTTTAATTTTATTATTATTTTACTTATTAATATTAAAAATTCAATAATAATTAACAATAAAAATTTAACATATACAATTAAATAATAAAAATTCACCATTATTCTAATACTAATTACAATCAAATTAAATAATTATCCTATTACATCCTTGTTCTTTGTACTATCCACCAACATTTATCCGTTGACTTTCCGTTTGCCATCACTCCTAACGTAGTTTACCTTTCGCCGTTAATTTTTTTTTTCCTTCTTTATTTTTATTTTTTCGCATACCACATATCGTCATGGTTTCATCATTTTCACCGTACAAACTCCTTTATAACAAATTTTCATTTAGTGATGTTTATTAAAAAACAAATCCGTTTGCAATTTTAAATATTACATCAATGTCTTTAAAATCCCTTTCTTTTTTAATAATTTTATCACTTTATTCCTAAATTTTTTTATAAAAGTTTTTAATTTTTATGAATCTCGATAATGCATTCTAACTAATCAAAAATTAAAAAAAAAAATACTTTACCGAGTTCCTTATAAAGAAATCTAATTTTTTTAAGAAACCATAATTAATAGAAAAGAAATCGAAAAACTGGGTTGTTCTTCTCGATAAGATCACCATGCAACCAGCGGCATACATACCCTTACATGACGCCGTCTCATGTCATGTCAATGGAGATTACATTATATCAAGTGATGGGCATGTTTACTATAACAAATAATATAAACATTATTTTTACAGCAATATTGGTTTTATAATATTATGTAAATGTTTATCTTAATGCAAAGTGTACCAAATATGCCTATTATATAATCATATTTATAAAACTACTTTACCAGATGTTTAAGCTCTGTAAAAAAAAAAAAAAAAAAACGTAATTTTTATACATGCAAGGTTATATAAAGTATTTGTTTATTTTACTTAATATAGATAATAACCAATCAATGAAAAATTATGCTAATAATTTACTATTATCATAAAGAAACTAACAAACCTCATAGTAAAAAAGTATTATAATTAAAATGACAACATTATTCTCATTTAAGTACTCAAATATAGCAAAGAGGAACTAAAGCAAGGTCCTTGAATATTATATTCATCCCAATACAAATATACGATGATATTTCAAACAATAATTAACAAAAAGATAAGTTTTAATTGAGTTTGCAATTTCAATCTCAAGACATCATTCCATTATTTTACAATTCAGGATTTCGATTGTTACTTCTCACTTATTTAACCTATATATATATATATAAAATAAATAAAAATATAAAAAATAGATACTTTTCTTATTTGTTAAGAAAAAAATTGATAATATATTACATGTTATATCATATGTATTATTTAAGCTAGTCCCATTGATTTTTACCATGTCAATTATAAAAGCTAAAGTTTGAATGTTCCTTTCATTTATAAAATCAAGTCATTAATATATATATATATATATATATACTGCTAGTGAACACTAGCATAAGAAAAGTTCAAGTCTTTAGATTGGTTGATTTGCATATATTCTATCACCTCATCTATGTCACAAATTCTCGTATTTTAGCTTCTTTTAGCATGCAAATAATTATTATAATCTTTAGGAATAAATTCAAGATTCTTATATCCTTTTATCCTTCTTAACATTATTTCAATGCTTGTTTTTAGTATAATTCCATAACTTTTAGACAACTCAACTCTAGCTCGCTAAAATGAATTTAAATTCTTGTGTAACATCATTTTGCTTTCATATTTTCATTTGAGCTAAACAACTACACCTTATCATTGGTCAAGGATGTTGGACATTCCTCCTCCTTTTGTCATTTTCTCTTAAATCTTGAAATGAGCAGCAAAAAATGCAATCGATCCATTCACCTTTGGAATTCTTATGTATCTCACTTCATTGAGTGTCAAACCAAGCTTCTTTAGCAAATCGATTATAAAAATCTCTCCTCTTAATATGATTTTTTTTTTTGTCATATCGTATCAATATCCTTTTTTTTTTCTTTTCTCATCATTGTTAGTGATGGATTAGTACTCAAATCATCATTATTATCACTTTTTTGATCTTTTAGATTCTTTTTGGAAGTTAAGTTTTCCACACTTTAAATTTTCATTTGAAAAAAAAATATCATTATCGATTTCCATGGACCTAAAATTATATACATATAAAAACATTATTAAATTAAACAAAAGATAATAACTTTTTCATTACACATAAGAGGCTTAATGAAAAGTCAAGTGAATGGTCTATCACTTTCAAGCCCTCGATGGCTTATTCTGATGATGATCTTATTTTATTAACTATGATTATCACACTCAAGTAATAACCAACTATAGACATATTAATTTTATGTTTACTCGAGTTCTTTTTTCTTAATAATTTAATTCACATTTGTTAAATGCTAACTTACGTAATATATATATATATATATATTTATTTTATTTGCTATTTTTGAAAAAAAAAACTAATACTAAAAAGAGAAAAAAATGAAATGTCTACAGAAATTGTAGTATGAAGTATAATGAATGAAGCAATTAGTGGAAGTCTTGGAAATGAAGTGTACAGGATGGTGCGATTATTTAAAGCGATGGAGATAGGATCAAAACACATGATATTGGAAGTTATGGATAATTAATGGGAGTGGTCCTTATGTAAGCCTTATTAGTTTCATCAAAGTATTAAAATGTTTAGATAGTGTAACCATTTAAGACATTAAAATTGGGGTTTTCCATTTTAATATTACAAATATTTAATATACCTTTCATACAAGTAGACATCATTAACTTGTATTGCCTTAGTTATTGATTTATTATTATATTAATTTATTTAAATTCATGGATATGGGTGTTTCGGTTTTTATCCTAAAATATTGGAACTCTTTAACACACATGATGTGTAAGTTTGTGATTCAGATTCCATGTGGTTAAAATCTCTACCCATAAAAGACTTAATTTCAAAGGTTACATTATACTAAACACCCAACTTGTCAAAACTGCATGGAAATGTTCAAGTTCAACACTTTCAAATGTATATTTATATCTTTAGCTAGTGCTATGGACACTACGAGTTTTGCAATTATACTTCTACTTTGATAAGACAAAGGACTTAACTTTCATCAAATCAACATTAGGGAGAGTACATCGGCTACATACAAAGAGAGCGGGCTAAACTCTAAAAGGCCATTTTCTGACCTGCAATCAAGTTTTCTATGATTCTTTGGCATAACTTTTATCTATTGTTTAGCTTATAGTTACATATTACGCATGAGTACCTTTTTATTCTTTTTTATTTTTTTTTCCATGTTAAGGTTGAAATTATGTTATAACCAGCTACTGGAAAAATTCTAAACCCCCTATCTTTTTAAAATTTCAAAAAAATTAAATGGGTGATATATAAGGTTTGCCATATTTCAAAATTTTAAAATCTGAGCACATCATGTAAGCCCAATCCCCGTCACCAGTCCATTCAATCTATGCAATCATGCGATGTCGTGTGAGCATGGTAGTTCTACAGAAAATGCATGTGGCTTGTGGGTTTAGTTATGATCTACTTACTTCTCCTTTGCTTACGACATGAAATCATGTGATAGAGGGTTTCATCAACTTTGAAACTCCACTGGTTACACTACTCCCAGTGCTCCTCTCCTAAATTATATGTCTCTGAGTTTTTTTTTTTGTCTGCAAAAACTTCATGAAGTATTCAATGAGGAAGAACGGACACAAGAAGGAGATCATTTGCTTGTTGTCTGGCATAAATGTTCTCTCGCATGGAGCTAGGGACGTTTCAACCGTGCACGTAATTTCAAGCAGTTGCATCTCATAAATGTGCTCGTATAAGCTATTCATTCAACATTGGAGATTGCTACATATACCTCATAAATGTTCTCGTATAAGGCATTCAATGTAGGAGATTCTCCCATGATGGCTTTTCTAATTTTTCCTTCCCTTTTAATAATGGACTATAAATCTTTCTGTGCTATCCATTTATGTACTCGTTTATTACATGCTATTACATATAACAATTCTTATAGTAAATATCTTGGAGCATTTTATTAGAATTGTATGTGGCCAAATTATATTTTTGTTTTATAAAAATTAATAATTTTTATGTGATAATTATTAGAGTATTTGTGAGAAAAGGACAATCAACCTTATCACATACAAGCTAACAAAAAAATCACCAAATACAGTTCTTCTCGAGTGATTATAACGCATGCTAATGGGAACCGCAAATGCAAAGGCCAAGCAATTTACATTAGTTATATTATATATGGTGCATGTAAATATAATGTGCATACATATATGCGCATGCTTGAGAGTTATTTTCTGAGTTTAGTTTATAGAATACCATTAATAAGGCAAATAAATCCCCAGGGAGAAAAAGCCATTTTTAACTAAGAGGAATAGCCATATATATGTATATGTATACACCAGTTGAAACATAATGGTTTCATGTTACTTCATTGATTGGTTATTTCTCACCGTTTTTATCTTTTATTTCCAATTTTTGTCTCGTTTAGTTCACAAGATTGAATCCCTAATTATCCGCTTATATATATTTTTCAACTTTCCCCCATTGCCCTTAAAACCTTCACTTCATCATGCCCCTTACCCTTGACTAACCCTAATTAAATATTAGTTGCAACACCATCTGAACAAACCATATGGAGTAGCCAACCTAACTTAAGTTCACCAATCTATCAAGTTTGGCCCACCTAAACTTGGTTTGGAAATGCAAACCTAGATTATTAGACTCCAATTAACCTCTCCTAAATTCATCATGGCTCCATAGTAAGGTGTGCATTTCATGTAAATTAGTTATGTCTTGTTTCTTTATCTAAATGGCTCATGTCTAAATCTAAATAAATTTTGTATCTCAAAATATCAAGGTTTAATGACACGAACGCTACCTAAATTTTGCGTAAATATACAATTAATTACCTAAATTTTAAGTTCAATTTAATGCTTCATTTAACTTTTTGTAGTCTATAATAGTACCTATAGTAACTTTGTTAGTTGTTGTCTATAGATGTGGGCTTATGAACCAATGGTGTTGTGACACATGAAAATGACAAGTGAAGGTAAGGAAAAGAAATCCACATAAGTGAATAGGTGCAATTGACATGGAAAGAAAATTTGGCACACAAGATAGACGTAAAACGTGTTGGATTGGGTAAGAAAAAAAACTTAACCCAACTATAACCCATGATCAAATGTGGTGGAAATTAAACATAAGAAAAAGTCAAAACCCCTCATCAGTTTGTTTTGACTAACCCCATAATCTTAAAATCGAAATAGTAAAACCTTAATCCTAATTTTTTTCCTCTCAAACTTGGCGAAAAAAACCTAAAACTGAGAAAGAATATAGAGATTTATCCCTAAATCAATGAGTTTAATGTAATAATTAGGTGGTGAATGGAGGAGATTGAGGAGGCTTAGGTGAAAATTCCAATGGAAGCTTAAACCCACCATCTTTGTTGAAAGAGGAAGGCAACTATCCATGGAAAAGAAAATGGATTTAGCTCCATAAAGTGAACACTATGCATGGATACTTTCACTTTCATACCGCAATAGTAGAACACCAATGCATTACTATGAGAAGAAGACTTGCGAGTGGAAGCTATTGATGTGTTATAAGACTTATTCATTTGTTGTTATCCTCCTGTGTTTTACCTCCTTGCCCCTTCCTCAATGGTGACTAAAAGTTTCCTAAATTTTAGGCCCCTAAATTGGTATTTCTTCTAAATTTTTGTTTAACTATTCAAGATTGAGGGATGTGAGGTATTCATGGTGCATTCCTTTCCCTTCTCATAGTATCTCTCTCTACCATCTCCTTTGTCTCTTTCTTTTTCCACAAAAAAAAAAATTATAGGTTTATGTCTTTAAAAAGGTGCTAAGGATAGAGATTCCAATGTAATATAAGTGGCTAGGTTTATTAACTAGCAATGGGTTATTTTTGAGATTGGGTTTCTTTACTAGCTTTGATTTCTTCACTAATATGTACTTTCTTTTCCTTTTTTTTTTCCCTAAGTAGAAGATTACATATCATTATTTCATTTATAGTAATGTCATTTCTAAGTGTCACAACACCATTGGCTCACAACTCCATGTCTACAAACAACAACTAATAGAGTTATTACAGGTACCATTACAAATCACAAAAAGTTTAATGAGGTATTAAATTAAACTTCTCAAAGTTTAGGTAGTTAATTACACATTTATGCAAAGTTCAACTAGTATTCGTGACATTAACCCGAATATCGATTAGTAACATGACTTGTTCATGAATCTTGATACGAACCACGCCCACGTGTGACGAAACCCTATACCAATACGTTTGGAATTGCAACTCAAGATGCCAAAACAACCAAAGTGGAATCGCGACTCGTTGCCTATAGGTGAGGCAAGAACCTTGGTATATTCTGTTGACGCCACAATCGGGATGAAAGACTGATTGATAAGTCGAGGTGAACGCCACGGAAGAAATTCGATAAGTTCAAGCGAAGTTCTTTGGAGAACCAAGATAGGAATTCTCTCAAATTGTGTTATTCAATGTTGTATGTATGTTCTATCTTCTGTTTTCCAACCCTAGCAGCTTATATTATGGTTTACAACTCGTAAAAACAAAAGTCCAAAACGACATAACATAATAAAGTTGTGGAAAAATAACAAATAGGCAATGTAAGCCGACGGCGTAGTAGGCGGCGTAGGATGTACGCCGGGTATATAGGCCGGCGGCGTAGTAGGCTGGCGTAGTCCCTCTGTCGCACTCTAATTGCAACGCCAGTTCAAAGCCGGCAGCGTTTAAGCCAGCGTTGTCAAGGCCGGTAGCTTTGATCTCCTTGAATGACTTGTACAAATGCAAGGTCATTCTCATGGTTGCTCCACTCTTTTCCTACTTCTTAGATATCCTTTATCAGCCCGTTAAGTGCTTCCTTAAATCGTTTCGCTCGAGTTCTTGTGATCGGTCCAGGTGGCACTTCAAGAGGATCCACATTCCATCTTCTAGCTTGACTCCCATCATGGCTCTCATCATTCCCCTCATCTTGAAAAGGATTTGTCCTCAAATCGTCGCCTACATCAAAAGGACTCAAATCAGTAACGTTAAAAGTAGCACTTACTTGATACTCACCTGGCAAATCTAACTTATAGGCATTATCATTGATGCGCTCAAGAATTTGGAATGGTCCATCGCCTCTAGGAAGTAATTTAGATCGACGCTGCACAGGAAACCGCTCTTTGCGCATGTGAACCCAAACCCAGTCTCCAGGTTCAAAGACAGCTTGTCGACGACCCTTGTTGGCTTGTTTCACATACTGTTCTGTCCTCCGTTCAATGTTGAGCCTTGCCTTCTCATGGATCTGTTTAACAAATTCTGCTTTCTTCTTACCATCTAGATTAACATACTCAGAAATAGGAAGAGGTGATAAATCCAAAGGAGTTAGTGGATTAAAATCATACACAATTTCAAAAGGAGTAAACTTAATAGCAGAATGCATTGTGCGATTATAAGCAAATTCAACATGCGGCAAACAATCCTCCCAACTTTTAATGTTCTTTTTAATGACAGCCCTCAACAAAGTAGATAAGGTTCGATTTACTACCTCAGTTTGACCATCAGTCTGTGGATGATAAGTAGTAGAGAACAATAACTTAGTTCTTAACTTAGCCTGCAGGGTCTTCTAGAAGTAGCTCAAAAACTTAGCATCCCGATCTGACACGATTGTTCTAGGCATATCATGCAATCTCATAACTTTCCTAAAGAACAAATTAGCAATATGGCAAGCATCATCTGTTTTGGGGAAAGGAATGAAATGTGTCATCTTAGAAAACCTACCCACGACTATAAAAATAGAGTCTCGACCATACCTAGATTTGGGTAATCCTAACACAAAATCCATGGAAATGTCTACCTAAGGCTCATGAGGAATTGGAAGTGGGGTATAAAGTCTATGAGGTTAGACTCTAGATTTTGCTTGCTTACAAGTGACACATCGCTCACAAATCCTCTCAACATCTTGTTTCATGTGAGGCCAATAAAAGTGTTCCTACAAAACCCCTAAAGTTTTAGCTACTCCAAAATGCCCCATTAAACCTCCTCCATGAGATTCCCTCACTAATAATTCTCTTAAAGAACAATTTGGAATGCAAAGTTTATTCTCCCTAAACAAGAATCCCTCATGCTTATAAAATTTACCATGACCACTCTTCTCACAGTGCATGTACTCTTCACAAAAATCTCGATTAACAGCATACAATTCTTTAATATGCTCAAAACCAAGCAATCTAAAATTAAGAGTAGAGAAAAGAGCATACGTTCTAGAAAGTGCATCAGCAACAACATTCTCTTTACCTTGCTTGTAGTGGATGACATAGGGAAATGTTTCAATGAACTCCACCCAACGAGCATGCCTTTTGTTTAGCTTATGTTGTCCCTTCAAGTACTTCAAGGATTCATGATCAGTGTGGATCACGAACTCTTTTGGCCAAAGATAGTGTTGCTAAGTCTCCAGCGCTCAAACCAATGCATATAACTCCTTATCATAAGTAGGGTAGTTCAAGGTTGCCCCACTTAACTTCTCACTAAAGAATGTAATTGGTCTCCTCTCCTGCATGAGAACTGCTCCAATACCTATTCCTGAAGCATCACACTCAATTTCAAAAGTTTTAGAGATATCAGGTAAAGCAAGTAATGGCGCATGAGTCAGCTTATTTTTAAGCGTCTGAAAGGCCTTCTCTTGTTGCTCTCCCTATCTGAACCCCACGTTCTTCTTGATTACTTCAGTAAGTGGTGCTGCAATGGTGCTGAAATCCTTTACAAACCTCCTGTAAAAGCTCGCTAGTCCATGGAAACTCTGAACATTACTTACATTAGTTGGACTAGGCCATTCTTGGATCGCACGAATCTTCTTTTCATCAACCTGTATTCCCTGTGCACTAACAATAAAACCAAGAAACACAAGTTTGTTTATGCAAAAAGTGCACTTTTTGAGGTTAACATATAATTGCTCCTTTCGAAGCACTTCCAAAACATCCCTCAAGTGAGATATATGGTCTTCCAAACTCTTGCTATAAATGAGGATATCATCAAAATAAACAACCACAAATTTGCTAATAAAAGTCCTCAAAACATGGTTCATAAGTCTCATGAAAGTACTAGGTGCGTTAGTTAAACCAAAAGGCATTACTAACCACTCATATAATCCATATTTTGTCTTAAATGCGGTTTTCCATTCGTCACCTTCTTTCATTCTAATTTGGTGATACCCGCTTTTCAAATCAATTTTGGAAAAGACACTAGACCCATGTAACTCATCTAACATGTCATTTAAGCGAGGAATGGGATGACGATACTTTACCGTGATGTTGTTGATGGCGCGACAATCAACACACATTCTCCATGGCCCATCCTTCTTAGGCACCAAAATCACAGGCACTGCACATGGGCTCATGCTTTCTCTCACGTACCCTTTCTCCATCAAGTCATTAACCCGCCTTTGAAGTTCCCTTATCTCCTGTGGATTGCTCTTATAAGCTGGCTTGTTTGGAATAGATGCTCCGGGTACAAGGTCAATTTGGTGCTCAATACCACGAATAGGTGGTAACCCCTTTAGAATCTCTTCAAGGAAGACATCTTCAAAGTCCTTCACAATAGACACAACCACACTAGGCAAAGAGTTAAAAAGTTCGTTAGTATTCAAACAAGTTTCCTTAAAAACCAGCAACAACATAGGTTGCTTCATCACTAATGCTCTCCTCACGACACTCGCTCTTGTCACACAACTCTCCTTTTGCAAGGCTGCACTCTCCTTTTCACTCACCACTAAAGTTGATCCTCCCTCAACTTGGCGTCTCACACTCTTTCCAGCCTTCCTCTATTTTTCCTTTTGATATTGACTTTTGTGTTCTTTTTCTTTTTCTATGTCTTTTACTCTCTCACTTTCCCTCTGTTTTTCACTCACCTTGTATTTTGCAAAAGATTGCTGTAGCTGCAACTAATCCTCATACACCTGTTTAGGTGTTAAGGGTTTAAGATTATAGCTTTTGCCATGGTGAACAAGTGTATACTTGTTAGAAAAACCATCATGAACAACCTTCCTATCAAATTGCCATGGCCTCCCCAACAACACATGGCACGCCTGCATCGGCACTACATCGCATAACACCTCATCCTCATACCTACCGATGCAAAAAGCAATTAAGGCTTGCTTACTCACCTTAGTCTCGCCACTATCATTCAACCACTGCAATTTATATAGGCTAGGGTGTTTAGTGGTCTTGAGCCCCAACCTCTCAACAATGAAAGTACTCACTACATTAGTGCAACTGCCCCCATCAATGATCAAACTACAAATATGGTCACCTAGATAACATCTAGCATGAAAGATATTCTCTCATTGCACCTCCTCTTCTTCCTTCACCTGCACATTCAAAGTTCGCTTAACTACTGCCACTAACTTCCCTGCTGTAAGCTCCTCGTCATCACTAGCATCCTCCAATGGAGGCATATCATCATCTTCACTATCCCCCCCCAGTCTTATACTCACCATCATCACGTAGAATCATAACACGTCTATTCGGACATTGACTAGCAATATGACATTTGCCTTGGCATTTAAAACATTTAATGTCACGATTTCTAGGAGTAGAAGAGTCAGGTTTACCTTGATTACCAGGAGTAGAACCCACTTGCTTCTGCTCTCCTTTTGGCTTGGTGGGTAAAGACTTTTCTTCCTTCCTCCAATGGTTAGTCTTTCAAGTAGATGAACCAACACCCTGTTGAAACCGTGCAGTACTACTACCTTTCCTCCTGTGTTGGTTCTCAACCTTTATAGCCATGTGAACCATATCTTCCAATTCCACATAATGCTGCAATTCTACTACATTTTGGATCTCTCTATTTAACCCAATAAGAAACCTAGCCATGGTAGCCTCTCTATCCTCCTCAACATTCGCTCTAATCATAGTAACCTCCATCTCCTTGAAATACTCATCCACACTTCGGCTTTCCTGCTTAAGAGTTTGCAATTTGTTGTGCAATTCGCGATAGTAGTAAGTAGGAACAAACCGCTTCTTCATCACCCTCTTCATCTCTTCCCAAGACTCAATGGGTGGTTCGCCATTCCTTCTTCTATTCAACATCAGTTGATCCCACCACACTATGGCGTAATCTGAAAACTCAATGGCAGCAAGCTTCACTTTCTTTCTCCCACTATAATTGTGACAATCAAACACCATCTTTACCTTCTTCTCCCACTCTAAGTATGCCTTGGGATCATTCTTCCCTTGGAAATGAGGAATCTTCATCTTTATACTACTCAATTGATTATCCTCTCTATTCCTATCTCCTCTATCTTCCCAATCCCTAGTTCCTCTAATCCTACCACCATAACCTCTATAACTCTCGATAGAAGGTTCATCAAACTCATCATCAGAAATTTCATCTCCACCCCTTTGTCCCCTCTTAGAACAACTCTCCTTCTTACGCCCTTGAAAGACGTTTTTAGATTGCTCTAGTTTTTGCTCCACCTTCTCATGAATTTGTTCTATTCCCTCCTGAAACATCCTCTTCATCTCACTCCTCAACGCCTCAATCACTAACCTAGCATCAATGTTCCCCCTCTCACCTTCAGAAGAATGTTGCCTCGACATAATTCCTGCAATGAAAGGTTAGTATTAACACAAATATGTATAGGATTAAACCTCACGATTCACTCCCTCATGTGTTTCACTCAAAGAATGATATCCCACATTCACTCGTGTATTCTCACAAGCAAGGATGATATCAGCTCACCAATCCCTCTTCTCAATTCTCTTGGAACTAGTCCAAACTACACCAAATTCTTCCATAGAATTCAAGAACAAAGTCTCCGGGATGGAATTTTCCTTTTTCTTTCTTTTTGTTGTCTTTGTTTTCATTCTTTTGTTCTCGTTTTTTTTTTTTTTTTTGTAACAAGATTAAGAGGATGTACTACACTACTCAAGAAACAATTAACACTATGGACTTGAGTATAAAGCGACAGTAATACGAAACTTGATATGAACAATTGATATGAACGATTGAATTTAAGGTTTTGATGTTACCTTTCTCAAACCGAACTGATGTTTAACAAACCTAGGCTCTGATACCAAACTAATATGAACCACGCCCACGTGTGACGAAACCCTATACCAATATGTTTGGAATTGCAACCCAAGATGCCAAAACAACCAAAGTGGAACCGCGACCCGTTGCCTATAGGTGAGGTAAGAACCTTGGTATATTCTGTTGATGCCACAATCGGGATGAAAGATCGATTGATAAGTTGGGGTGAACGCCATGGAAGAAATCTGATAAGTTCAAGCGAAGTTCTTTAGAGAACCAAGAGAGGAATTCTCTCAAATTGTGTTATTCAATGTTGTATGTATGTTCTATCTTCTATTTTCCAACCCTAGCAGCTTATATTAGGGTTTACAACTCGTAAAAACAAAAGCCCAAAAAGACATAACATAATAAAGTTGCGGAAAAATAACAAATAGGCAATGTAAGCCGGCGGCGTAATAGGCGGTGTAGTAGCCGGCGTAGGATGTGCGCCGAGTATATAGGCCGGCGGTGTAGTAGGCCGGCGTAGTCCCTTTGTCGCGCTTTAATTGCAATGCCAGTTCAAGGTCGGCAGCATTTAAGCCAGCGTTGTCAAGGCCAGCAGTTTTGATCTCCTATGCTTTGATCTCCTTGAATGACTTGTACAAATGCAAGGTCATTCTCATGGTTGCTCCACTCTTTTCCGGTTTCTTGGATATCCTTTATCAGCCCGTTAAGTGCTTCCTTAAATCATTTTGCTCGAGTTCTTGTGATTGGTCCAGGTGGCACTTCAAGAGGATCCACATTCCATCTTCTAGCTTGACTCCCATCATGGCTCTCATCAAATCCTATCTCAAAACTTAAACCCATGCCTATTTAATAGATATGTCAGCATGTAAGTTGAACTTATTTATCAAAAATAAAATGTTTTTGATATTATTTTCAATTCATTAAATGCTTATAGTGAAAAGTATATTAAAATTACAAAAATACTTGCAAAAAATAGCTTTCTATTTGAAATGTCTAAATATATGGATAAGTCTAGTGAAAATATAATAGCTTAAAAATTCAACAATCGATTCAAATTTTTGACATATGACCTACTTAAGAAAAATTATTGCATGGTTGCTTTTTGATGTTAACTCACAATATATCATGACTAGCTTAATAAAAAGGGATTTATACATTCAATTTGGTTATTTGTTGATAATTCTAAGTTATTTCACTAATGAGATTGAGTTTGCTTTGTAAATGATATTATGTACACAAGTGAAGCTTTGAATAACTTTTATTGGTGAATAGATATAGGATAGATAGGATATGAGTGAAATTTTGGAACCAAAACTTACTTCATAACATCTTAAAACCACCACATATCTTGTGAAACCTACAAAATTTATATTTCTTTCTATACATTTTAAGTTTATGTTATATATAAAAAAGTAATGTACATGTGATGTTATAAATTCTTTATATGTAAAATATATGGAACTTGTAACAAAATCTATAAAAAAAAATTTAAAAATTCTTCTCTACCATCATTATTTCCAGTTTTGTAATTTTATTACTTAGCAAATGGGAAAGAATAAGAAAAATTGGAGAGAACAAAGAAAAGAAAAAGGAATGGTATTAAGTTTAGCTATTTAAGGTTGCTCTTGTGGACTTAAGGCTCTCTTTTTTATTTTACCAAAACAATTATTATAAAAAATATACATGATGGTGTCATTTATTATTTATTTATTAATATTATTTAATAACTTTTTATGGAGTGAATATAGAATACCTTTAAACCTATATCTTGTGTACCTTGGAGTATAGTTTAAAGATGGGTATATAATAGAAAGATCTCAAAACCACATCCCACCTTATAAGAGTAGAATTTTAAAAAGTTGTATTTAAAGCTTACCCATGACCTTTAATATCTACACAGAATCTACTTAATCGAAAAGAGTATGATTGAGTACTCTATATAATAAAGTTATCCAATTATCTCCAATAGCTTTTGCTTATATATTATACAATAATATTTTGGGAAAATTATAAAAAAGTGACCTATATTTTTCACTTTTACAAAGAAGTGATCTGTGTTTTAATTTTTGACAAATACATAACTTGTGTTTATTATAAATAAGGGACACATGGCATTTTTTTTGTTGGTTTATACCATTATTTCATGATTTAAGTATATATATATAAACAATATTAAAAAATAAAAAATAAAAACATAGGGAAAAAAAAAAAACATGGTTATAGGGTAACCGACCTATACCAAGATTAGAGAGAGAAAGTATATGGTTTGTTCAGCTATTGTTTCCATTAGTTATTACCTATCAATGACCATCTTTTGACAAGAGGCAAGTGGATAGTAGAATTTGGTCACAATTTAAAAAAGTTTGCTGTTAATCTATGATTTCTTCTACTTTGTATCTTTATAAAACCCTAAACCAAGATAGAAAATAGAAAGAGAAAGGAGGATAGAAGATAGAAAACAAGTAAGATGGAGAATTTTTTAATAGTCTCTTAATCTTTAACAAGATTCTAAAGATACTTTTTTTTCTTTTGATTTTGATTGGATAGACTATATATAATATTGATTTTGGATGTAGGTTTTGTTTATTTTTGTCTAATTTCTAAATGGGTTTCTTCTTAATACATGTTTTATTTCTTTTTTTTTTGTTTAAACTTTGTATCTTTCTGAATATTATTATTATTTTTTACCAAAAGTGCATGCATTTATTAAGAAGTTTGGTTTTTTATCATTTTTTCTTTTGTTTGTAGAAGGCAAATGGTTAAATCCAATGAGAATAATCAAGGTTTGATTAATGGGGTGAATGTTGAGGTGATTTGATTTAAGTAATGGTGACTAGCTTTCCTTTCTTTAGCTTGTGTTTTCTTTCTTTGTTTTTGTAATAATTTTTATTTATATTATTTTAAATTATGAAATAATAGTATAAACCAGTAAAAAAATGCCACATTTCCCCTATCAAAATTAACACAAAATTAAGAAATATAAGTTATGTATTTGTTAAAAATTAAAATACAAGTCACTTCTTTGTAAAAGAGCAAAAATACATATCACTTTCTTGTAATTATATATAATATTTTATTTTAAAATTTCTAGAATTTGAGTGTCAAAGGATATTAAAGCTATGTTTGTTACGCTTACTAAAACTGGAATTGTAGTGGATGAGAATAATAATTAAAAGATAATGATTACAGTTGACAAAATCAAAAGCAAAAATTAAAGTATAAATATTAAAAATCTTAATTTTCAATGTGTTCAAATATCAGATTTAGATATGCGTGTGAGACTTGTGTTATTATAAACAGATTTGGATGTTAAACCAAATCTAAACACACTTATAAATAAGCCTAAACGAGTGTAACCCATTTATTAATTATACCAAGTTTTATTATTGAAAACTGCCTATGCTTATGTGGTATTGTGTGCGATTTAGCAAGTTATATGCTAAATTTTCAATTCTCCTTAGGGGTTGGGCATTAGAAGGTTTTCTTGTGGTTTAGGGTTGGCCGGTAGGTTTTAGGAGTAAGGATTGATGACTGGACTTAGGGCTTGTGATTAATATTTTCAAAAAGCTAGAGATTTTAATTATTTTGATTCTAGCCCTTGTTGGTCTACTAGGGTGACTTTTAACACACTCAAATAATGTATGGACCATGACTTGCCTATATCTACTTTTTAAAAATAGGAATCATGACAACATTATTCTATGTGGCTAACCAAATTGAGTGTGAAATTTTATCATACTAGAGAAGTTACAGTGAAAATTACTCCTTTGGAAATATTGGAGTTATTTACATAATCGAAACTAACAAAAATAAAAAAGAAAAGGTTTTCTTTGACTTTAAAGAGGAAAAACAAAAAAGATAAGGCTTAGTGGTTTCTTGACTTCTTTTTATTTGCAATTTCATGATAAATATTTTGAGGGTTTCTTTTATTTTTCTTAAAATCTTATCAAGTTCAAAATATTTAAATTATAACAAATTTATGTACTCAAATAGAAATTGCAACAAACATGCCATCATTCATCTTTAATTTAAATAAGAGCGATGGTGTTTTCTAAAAAGTAATTAGGATAAATTAACTCACAATTAGTTCAACTTATTCGTAATTTATCTATTTAGTTGAATTATATCCTAAATTTATATAATGAATTGCAAATCGGATTTGCATCTATATTAAAAGAAAAATATTAAGAAATACTTTTGATACTTGTTAATTATTAAAAGGAAAATTCAATTTTTCATAAGCATGCCTTTCTATAACCCAATCGATCCTAAAAGACCTCTTATGATAAAAATACATAAGAGCAACTTAATAAAATGTTCTTGGAACCAATGCCAAGAACAACACCAGCTTCATCTTTTTGGGATCCTCGGCTAACGAACCAGAAAGGTGTTTCTTTTTTTTTTTTTAATGTAATTTTTATGTTATGGATTCTGTAAATAATATAAATAATTGTTAAAAATAAAATAGAGTATTCTTAGACTCCCATTAAATATACATGAACATGACAACGATAATTGTATGAATTAGCGTGATTTTTATGATAATCGTACCATATGTCTGTATTATAACGGACTAACGCTAACATAAACACAACCTTTACTCTGGTATTGCTGCTGCTACCGCCTCGTGAAGTGAAACAGTTGGACTGTTGAAGACCGGTCAGAAGTGAAAGTGACCCCTGTCTTCTTCCATCCTTGTCAGTGACTCCCAATCCGTAACACCACTAACATCAAAGACTGCACTCAAAACCTCCTCTAGCTACTCATCACCTTTTATTTATTTATTTTTTGGTTTCAAACACACCAAACAACCCAACATCAGTTTCAAATAATGTGGCTGAGCACAATTTCTTGAGTGTAGTGTAGCTGACCATTGGTGAGTTTTCTTGCTTACTGTGTATCATTTATTTTGTGTGTGTTTCGAATTTGTTTTGTCAAGACCCAAAACTTGTGAAAATGTGTTTAATGTCATAAATGTTTGTCTTTCTTGAGAAAGCTTTTTATTAAATAAAAAATTTCTGTCATTTTCTTCTTGTTGCATGTTCTTTTGTTGCTGAAGAAAGGTTTTGTTTTGCTGTTGAAAATGAAGATTTTTTCTTTTTGAAATTTGACTGCATAAGCAAATCATATTTGTCACATTATGCTGAATGTAACTGAAGTACTTCTGCTGTCTAAAAGCAATTCATATTCAGGAGATGCTGGAAAGCCACAGAAGTAACTAAGTGAAAAATGTCTCTTCAAAATGAAATAAAAATGAGTTCATCAGCTCTTTCTTTCTTTCCTTCCTTTTTTTTTTTTGAGTATACATTTTCCATTTGATTTATCACCATTGTTACCCATTTGTATTGGCTAGCTAAGCATATATGAAGAAAATATTTCCATTTTAATTAAAAAATAGTTATTTTTTTCTTTAAATTTTCAATATGCATTTTCTGCTATTTAATTACCATTAATATCTGCATTTTTTAACTATCACCACCTACTATATTAAAAACTCATATTTGATTACAACAGCTACCATTTTAAATGTTAAAAGATAACAAAAATTAAAAAAAAAATGGAAATATTTTCCACAAAATAAATGCACCATACTCCCTGAGGTTCTACTCATTTTACTTCAAAGTTAGGGTTTTAATGATATTTTACAGAGTTTGGAGCTAAGGGTTACTTTTAAAATTCTCTTACTTCGTTTCTTCTTCATTTTTGAGATCTTCTATGTATCGACCAATATAGGTCAAGGAGCAAATTAATAGGTTGTGTCAAGGTCATTAAGATAAAAGCTAAATTTTTTGCTTTAGGTATATTCATAAAATTAGATATTTGATTACTTTATATTATTGGAAAATGCTAAAAGGTAATCACCTAATGAGGAACTCATTAAGACATTAAATAAAGTACTTTTAACATTTTCGTGCAAATGGTTTTTAAGATTTTTCTTTTAAATCCTTAATAAGTCTTTACAAGCACCCGTTAATGGGGATAAGGTTTCAATGTCCGCTGATAGTGCTGGTGTTGCCTTCCATATCCCTCCGGTTCTGCTGCTGTATATGAGTTGAAAGGGAAAAACTGAATTACAACATTAAACATTAAAGATTCTTCTCGCATAAGAGTACATAATTAGAGCAAATACAGATATATTATCATTTTAAAAACAGGAAAACTAGATGACGTTAACAGGACGCTGTATTATTTTAAATGCTTATACTACTTATTGTTAACTTATTACCTTAACTCATGTGTCCTAACCGGGCTTTAAGGACCTTGAGCCTCGAGGTATGTGGAGTCTCTTACCCGTACGTGTTGTCCTACTGTGATATGCGTTTTAGTTTATTTTATTTGCTTTTATTTAAGTGCGTAGATCTTTTTCCGAGGAGTTCGAGGCGGAGAAGCACATGCATTAGAATAAAGAAAAAGGTCTTGACCTGTTTGCATTCCCTGATCGACTATAAGAATCTTATATTTTAATCCCAACTTTTCACTAGTTCAAGTCATGGGATTGTTTAGAATATTTTTTCCACGATGGGTATGATTAAACTCAATAAAAAATACTGGTAAGAACAAAAACAATAGATAGATCTAGTGGGTTGTATGGTATACATCCTAGTTAATATATATATATATATATATATTATCGATTCTGTTAGCAGAAAGAAGCTTGAAATTTTGCTCCTTCTGCATTGCTCATCCATAGAGCCAAACGAGTAGAGAAAAATACATAAGAAGCCTTATTGGTTTGTGTATTTTTCTTTTCTTTTTTTTTTCTTTTTATTTTTGTTGAATGATCTTCTATTATGGAATGACATTGTTTTTTGCTATGTTTGTGCTTCAGGGATACTTTCTGGATATTTCAGGATTAGAGTTTGTCTGTTTAGAAGCTGTTTGGGAAGTCTTCTTGTGTTTTGAGTTAGAGGTAATGTAATCTACATAATTAAGTGTTGCTCCTTGATGCATGATCTATCCTTGTAAATTGGATTGCTCGGTTCTATTTTCACCCAAACATGGTCTTAAATCTCTCTACATAGAGGAAGTTGCTTAAAACTTGGTTTTATGGTATTATTTGAATTAGAGGTAGCAGATTGCAGGGAACTAAAGAAAAAAGAAAGTATAGTGAAAAGAGAATACAGTGGCATTACCCCTTTTTAGTCTTTTCCCTTTACAATTCTACAGTGATTTGTTCATGGTCAATCACGATGAGCATTCTGCCGACTGCAAACATTAAGGTTGCTGTTGCCTCACCAGTTTGTAAATTGCCATTGGATTTGTATGGATTTACATCCTCGAGATCACATGTGTACAAATTCTAGTTAGTCTCGTGTAGAAGTCGCGAGTGCACATAGGTGATATTAGAGTAAAGATCTGGTGCTTGTTCAAAACAATGTTTGGGGATCAACATTTACTTGTATGACATAGATCTGCCTCATGTTACTTCTTCTGATATTATATTTTCATGCCGGCTTCAATGCTTGTGAACATTGTTGAGAACTTCCTGCTCAGATATAGTTTGCTCAGCTTTGGCTCAAAGATCCCTATTATGATCAGATACATTTTTGTGAAAGCGTTTAGAGTAGTTGGTATGCATTTATATTTTGATCTGTCTTTTCTTGAAGCTACAGCTAATTTGGAGAGAAATTTTTTTTTTCAACTGGTCAGTCATAATTTGGTAACGTTTCTTCTTGCCATTATTGCAATTTTGAAAAAAGGAAACAAGTTAAACTGCTTTGAATCTGGGATGTTTTCAAGTACCTTCAATTTAATGGTCCTAAAACTGAAACCCGTTGCAACAATTGAAGTCAACTTTGTCTTCCTCCGTTTACCGTCCATTTATAATTCTGTCCGTTGAAACAGCCTGCCTGCATTGCAGCTGTCTTACTCTGAATCATCTCCATGAGCAACCTCAAGCTTGTTGTGGATGTAGTTAGTGCTCATAATCTTTTGCCAAAAGATGGGCAAGGATCTTCCAATGCATTTGTGGAGCTTCAATTTGATGGACAGAAGTTCCGATCTACTATCAAGGAAAAGGATCTCAACCCTGTTTGGAATGAGAGCTTCCACTTCAATATTTCTGACCCTTCCAATCTCCACTATCTCACTCTTGATGCATATGTCTACAATACGGTTAAACCTACCAACTCCAGAAACTTCCTTGGGAAGGTTAGCCTTACTGGCACTTCATTTGTCACTTACTCTGATGCCGTAGTCTTACACTATCCACTGGAAAAACGTGGAATTTTCTCGCACGTGAGGGGAGAGCTTGGCCTCAAAGTTTATGTTACTGATGACCCGAGAATAAAGTCTTCTATTCCTCTCCCAGCAGTTGATGCTCCCGTTGTAACCGAATCAAAAGGGCCTAAAGCAAATGTTGTGAGTACTGGTCGCTTTAGTGGGAAGGCTGAGGCGAGACACACGTTTCACCACCTTCCTGACCCAAGTAGCAACCCCACTCAGCCTGATTCTGCTCCACCAGCAGTTCCACACAGAGATCAGGTTCCAGAACGAGATGGTGAGCCGAAGTTCAGGGTTGAGCACATGAAAGCTGAAGTGCTCCCTCCAAAGCTGGCTCATATGTACTCTGCATCATCAACTCAAACCGTTGACTTTGCACTTAAAGAAACTAGCCCCTTCCTTGGAGGGGGAAGAGTTGTAGGAGGCCGTGTCATCCGTGGCGACAAGACTGCAAGCACTTATGATCTTGTGGAGCAAATGCACTTTCTCTATGTACGAGTTGTTAAGGCCCGCGACATCCCTGCAATGGATGTTACTGGAAGTATTGATCCATTTGTTGAGGTAAAGGTTGGAAATTATAAAGGAATAACTCGGCATTTCGAGAAGAATCAAAATCCAGAATGGAACCAGGTTTTTGCCTTCTCGAGGGAAAGGATGCAAGCATCCATCATGGAAGTTGTTATAAAGGATAAGAATCTTGTGAAGGATGATTTTGTAGGCATTGTCAGGTTTGACATCAATGAGGTTCCTTTAAGAGTTCCGCCAGATAGTCCTTTGGCTCCTGAGTGGTACCGGCTTGAGGATAAGAAGAGAGAGAAGATCAAGGGAGAATTAATGCTTGCAGTCTGGATTGGAACACAAGCCGACGAGGCCTTTTCTGATGCATGGCATTCAGATGCAGCTACTCCTATTGATAGCACGTCAACTGCCTCCGCTCTTATCCGCTCAAAGGTCTATCATGCACCACGATTGTGGTATGTCAGGGTGAATGTTGTTGAGGCACAAGATTTGGTTCCAACAGAGAAAACCCGTTTCCCTGACGTGTATGTAAAGGCTCAGATAGGAAACCAGGCTCTGAAGACAAAGACTGTTCAGGCAAGGACCCTTAACGCTCTATGGAATGAGGATCTCTTATTTGTTGCAGCTGAACCGTTTGAAGACCATCTAGTCCTTTCAGTGGAAGACCGCGTTGCCCCTGGAAAAGATGAAATAATTGGACGGGTCATAATACCTTTAATTGCTGTTGAGAAGCGTGCTGATGACCGGCATGTACATGCCCGCTGGTTCAACCTGGAAAGGCCCGTTGCCGTGGATGTAGATCAGCTGAAAAAAGAGAAATTCTCTAGTAGAATCCATCTTCGAGTTTGTTTAGATGGGGGATATCATGTTCTTGATGAATCAACCCATTACAGTAGTGATCTCCGTCCAACAGCAAAACAGCTGTGGAAGCCACCAATTGGTGTTTTAGAACTTGGAATTTTAAATGCTTTGGGTCTTCACCCCATGAAAACACGAGATGGGAGGGGGACATCAGATACATACTGTGTGGCCAAGTATGGACATAAATGGGTGAGGACGCGCACTATAGTGGACAACCTTTGTCCCAGATATAATGAGCAGTACACTTGGGAGGTTTTTGATCCAGCAACAGTTCTCACAATTGGTGTTTTCGACAATAGTCAGCTTGGGGAAAAGAATGGCAATGGTAACAAAGATCTGAAAATCGGAAAAGTACGAATCCGCATTTCTACCCTTGAGACTGGTCGTGTTTACACTCATTCATACCCCCTGCTTGTTCTCCAGCCTAGTGGCATTAAGAAGATGGGAGAGTTGCATTTGGCACTACGGTTCTCATGCACATCTCTGGCCAACATGCTTTATGTTTATTCAAAGCCGTTGCTTCCCAAGATGCACTATGTGAGGTCCTTCAATGTTATGCAGCTAGACATGCTTCGTTACCAGGCTGTCACTATAGTAGCTACAAGGTTAGGTCGAGCTGAGCCCCCACTTCGAAAGGAGGTAGTAGAATACATGTCTGATGTGGATTCTCACCTCTGGAGCATGCGAAGGAGCAAGGCGAATTTCTACCGTCTGATGTCAGTTTTCTCTGGATTGTTTGCTGTGGGGAAATGGTTTGGAGGTATCTGTGTATGGAGGAATCCTATTACAACCGTACTTGTGCATGTGCTCTTTCTGATTCTCGTTTGTTTTCCAGAGCTGATACTGCCAACAGCATTTCTCTACATGTTTTTAATTGGGCTATGGAATTACCGGTATCGACCAAGGTACCCTCCTCACATGAACATCAAAATATCACAGGCTGAGGCGGCGCATCCTGATGAGCTGGATGAAGAGTTTGATCTGTTTCCTACAAGCAAGAGTCCAGACGTTGTTCGGATGAGGTATGATCGCCTGAGGAGTGTAGCAGGTCGAATTCAGACAGTGGTAGGTGATGTGGCTACCCAGGGAGAAAGAATCCAGGCTTTGTTGAGCTGGAGGGATCCCCGGGCCACAGCTATATTTGTTACATTCTGTCTTGTAGCTGCACTTGTGCTGTATGTTACACCCTTCCAAATTATAGCGGCACTGACAGGATTCTACATGATGAGGCATCCCAGGTTCCGCCACAGGCTGCCCTCCGTACCCATCAACTTCTTTCGGCGCCTTCCTTCCAGAACGGATAGTATGTTGTAAGCACGGTGCATTTAACCACCTAAAAGTCGTGGCCTCTTATTTTTAGTTTGTAATGTGATCTTTCGAAAGTGACTGCTGTTTTCAGGCTAAGTATTCTTAATGTTTGTCAGAAGAAGGTGAAGTGTAGAACATCTAAACCGCAATATGCTTAAATATGTGAAAGAAATCTTTAAATCCTGGCGCACGTGTTTCAGTGCGAGTAAAATAGCAAATACACTGGTAGGTATTTGCGTACTACTGATTGTATTGGTAACAAAGTAAATGAGTACTCAAGCTCATGATCCGTCACAGGTGTTTGCCCAAAAGTTTACTTGTTTGAGGCATAAAAACTACTTAAACTTCTTAGTTCGTCTACCGAGGCTCCTTGTTGCTGCTAGTTTATCAAAGAAACTGGAAAGTAAGAAGAATTGCATTTATAAATTCCCTTCGCATGTGATTCTGATGGTATCAAGTAGAGATTCCTTTCTAAGGTGGACCAGGTTTACATGGACCTTATAGAGCATAGTACCGTAAGATATACATAGTACAGGTACATGGAGCCGGCCCATGTTATGATTTTCCATCAAGCAGCCACTTGAAAGCTCGTTATTCACTTAGTGGAAGACACCGCGTTGTGCAAGTTTTGTAAATGCGTTTTCCTTTCATCTATAATTGTTAGCATAATCATGGGTCAGAACAAATGATGATATAGAGAGAAAGTGTGTTGTATTCGGTGTATTGACCGTATAAAACGAACTACTATTTATTGGGGAATGTCGTGCTCTTTTAATGCTATGTTACTACTTGCTAATAATATTGCTTGCCTAAAACGATTGCTCGATGTAGCGTCAGCCCAACTTAACCTAAATAGTGCTGACAATTCGTATCAATTTGTCGTAAGTTTGTATTTTAAAAATCTCAACCCATAACCGATTAGTTTATTAATCTTGTATAAAAACTTAAACCCATAATTTGATCCAATTAATAATTATGTTTTATGCCTAGGTTTGATCCATTTATTAATTAAAAAGTTATAATTTAATTTATAAAATAATTATAAATACAATAACATTAGCACTATTTTATTGTAATGTATAGGCTAATATATATAATATATGTATTATATATATATAATTAGTTATTTTATTGCTAAATGGGTTTGTATGTCAAATCTAAACCCACTTATAAAATCTATTTAATACATGGATTTGTAAATAGTTTTATAGGTTAAACTTGAATTTAAATACAAATTTTACCGTATTTAAATCAGTTTGATCTATTAGTTTATTATATCAATTTTTTTAGTATATACCATTTATAATCTAACGTGCCATATTTGAATTCATGGATCATATTTTCGAATTGCCGGCCTTAAGCCTAAGTGGATCCACCGGGTCCCAAGTTTTGTAGTCAAGACTCAGGACACCTCGTACAGTGCATGGGTCTAAGGTGGGTGCTAGACCTGCTCGGCCAACTCATCATGGGGCGGAATAAGTCTAGGAGTTGTTGGACTCTCTGACTTCGGCTTCCTTCTATTTATTTATTTCCAAGATCTGTCGAGTCCGAGGCCTAAAGATCAGAAACTAGGATCGGCTCATGGATCCATTGGGTCCTCATTGAGTTTGGACTCATCTCACGAGTCAAGTTCAAGTCTTGAACCGGTGTAATGGTCTAGCACGTGGCATGAGATAGACCTATCCTGTATCCATATCTTGCAGACAATTGTACAAGAAGAGAAGACATGAAATAAATAATTTTTTTTTTCAATTTCTTAGTGTCGTAAAAAACTAGTAATATCAAGCATATTATTTTTCATTGACATTCTTCTCATATGAAACCCTTTTGATGAAGACAGATCCACCACGGACGGGCTGGCTGGCATTTCCAATAGGATGTACATCACGAGCCAGACAAACGGATCTGCCGCAAAATGCCACTGTCATCAAGCCCATGTTAGAACCTGAGCTATACAAAGCGTGAAAACAGTAGTCATGAGGACAAATTTTCGGGAAACATTTTGCGTGTGCGAGAAAACAAACTTTGGCCTTCCTGATTCATCGGTTCTATCAATTTTAGTATTTTTTTCGATCCCATTTTTATATTATGCGTTAATCCAAATCAAAGAATAATAGCATAAAGATATAAAATTAATCATAAAACCAAATAGGACAATCCAAATGGACTCGCTTTCGGTCAAGCAGCACCAACGTGTTGTTAGAAAGTGTTTAAGATCAACAAACCTTAGCACAATGTGCCCTTAATAAAGTAATTTAATTATTACCTTTCACAAGGGACCCTATTTATGACAATTTATCATGATTGCTTAACCCTTGTTAAACAACTGTAAAGCATTTAAACAAATCGTTTCAACAATACATATCGTTATATCTTATTCGAAAAAGGCTTTCAAAAAGGTGTTCAACTCCTTTGGTTCACTTATACGGGACCTATACAAACATTAGACGAAGACTATAACAAGGTCTTACTTACAAGAGTTATGCTTAACAAGATTCAATAGTTGATCTTAACAAGGTCTTACTATATACAATGGCTCATATACAAAAGTATAACCAAGAAAACTTTCACAAAACAATTTTACATTGCCTAAAAGACTTCTCAAAAGTTCTAAGTTATTTGCTCTCATCCCTACTTCATTTCTTTCTCCCACCCAATATGTTGATGCACTTACTTTAGTGATTATCCTATGGGAAAGGTTTCTATAGTTACGACTTGCATCATAAAGTTTAGAGAGGAGTAAGCAACCATGGTTAGTGAGATGGGAATGCAATATTCTCAATAAAACACACATACAAATAATTCAAGTAAATTGTCAATTATATACTGTGCATGAATAACCGTATGCAATGTAACATTACATGCGGTCTTCCGATAACTAAAATAAAGTCTAGGGTTTAACACTCCATTGACCTTGGGTTAGGGATTCTCATAACCAACAATGCCTAGATACCTCATCTTATTCAATTTACATCTTTTCACATAATTTATTATCTTAAGTCTTTTAAGTCTTAAATTTTACGTGCTTTAAATATACATTGAGCACTCAACGCTCAAGGATAGGCAAAATCCTCAAATAGGTTTCGTCAAAGGTGCAACAACCTTCAAGTTACTTAGTTTGCTAATGGTGAAACAATAATCCCTAAATGATTACTTTTTGCACATCTTGTAGCAGTGATGGCCTTCAATGTAGTGTAATGTATCGTATAATGTTTGTCAAGTTTTAGTTAAGTCCAATTCTTTAGTTAGTTGATTCGAGATAATTAAGCAATATATAGTCATAAGTCAATCCACATTTATGGCAATAAACCATTAAAGCATTCAAGGAATACAACACCAAGGAAAAAGCAAAAGAGACCAAGCCAACCACTTAAACAAAGCAATTCATACCAAGTATTTGCATTTACAACATAATAAGGAAAATCAAGCATTATGCAACGTAGATAAAGCAAAGAAATCTAAGCCAACCATTGGCCATTCACACCCATAATCATCATAAAGACATACCACATTGCTCATTCCAAGCATTCTCTAACAACCATACTCCCAAACCATCACTCATTCAATCCATTATCCACCAAGCCATCTAACCTCCATAAAGCTAAATGCCTATGCAAGCCCTCATTCATGCTTCTATATGTAAATAGCATCTAGTGTTGTTGATATATGAAATAGGATGAGTATGAAAATAGCTTTGCTTAACTTATACATATGAAGTATCTTTTGAAGATGAAGGTTAAATCACACATGCCTTAAGAGATATACATAATATGAATATACATCAAGTTATATTTAAAAAATTATATATACCTTTATGTGTAAACATAGCTATATATCTAAGTATAATATGGGATATATATATATAGACTAGGATACATACTTATGTATTTTAGTGAAAAGTTTGATTTGTAATGAATTTAAAAGATAAGATTAGTGTAGTTGATTCTCTTGATTGTATATTTATGTAAATGTATGCATGAATATGCATATAAATATGAATACATAGAAAGAAAGGGGAGGGGGTATCATACACACGCTCTACAATAACACACATGCACACACAAAGCATAACTGGTTGGATGGGTCTAAAAGGAATTGGCTGGTTGGTCCACACACTACCATTAAGCTAGTGGTGTAACACCACCAATAGACTGGTGCAAGTTTGCATCAGTAGGATGGTAACCCTTAGATTTTGCAACCTTTATGTTCCCTAAATCATCTTGACGATGTATTTTTGTATTGTCCTGATGGTATTTCACCTGAACTTTATCATTCTTTTGCTTAACATGAAAACTTCCAACCTAAACATAATTTTTTTCTCATTTCGATACCAATAACAACAACAAACTCAAACCTAACAACAAACACAATTAAATACACATACACACTACAATTTCATAAGCAAAAAGGGAAATCATTATAATATATCATTGAGTTTACTACTCACCTTTGCTTCCACTTCTAAGGCTTGAAGTAACCTTTAGGTACTTGTGATAAATCAATATCTTCAACTATATTTCAAAAACAAGAGATTATTAAAGACTATATTACACTAAACTTAGTTAAAGTCTACTAAATCTTAAGTTTTCAAGTTCTTTTTCAAGCTTAAAAACCCTTATACGTACACTGCTTTTAACTTAATCTGATTTTGAGTTTGAAATTTACCTATCAAATATAATCTAGATTCGTAGAGCTCTTCTCAAGGGTCATGAGGATGTCTTTGAATTGTGATTTAGAGCTCAGACGAGAAAGTTACGAATTTTTGAAATTTTTGAGGATGTAGAATTTATGTGCATAGTAAGAAAAGAGAACAAAAGGAAAGGAAGAAGAAGTGAGAGAGGAGAGAGAAAAGTTGATGAACTTAAAGGGTCTGAAATTTTAAAATTTTTGGATTTATCTAACACACGTACTAATATTCTTAGTAAATATCTCTAACTATATTACTTTTGCATGAAAATTTATGAGCAAGCTAATTCAAATGTCTTGAGTCTAAATATTTACTAGAATTTTTCATTCGACTATTCTAAACCTATAGTTTTAATTTCTTTTATCTTTTATCTTATGATTTTACTTAATTATCTTCTTAAATAACTATTTCCCTTAATTTTAAATTATAGGGGATTTAATATAAATATTTTTGTCTAATTATTAGGCTAATTTGATGTTAATGATCATCCAAAATGTGGGGTTTCACATTATTAACACTCCCCCTCAAGTTGGAGCAAATATATCATATGCTTCTAGTTCGTTACATATATAACTAATTCAATTCCCTCAAAGTGACCTAGTAAATAAACTAGCAAGTTAGTCTTTTCATTTCACATATGATGTATCAATTTCCTTATTCAACAATTTTTCACAAACAAAGTGACAATTGATTTCAATATGTGTTATGCGTTCATGAAACAATGGATTTGATGCTATGTGTAAACGAGCCTAGTTATCACATATCAACTTTATTAGCTATGATTGTGAAAACCCAAATTCTTCTAGCAAATGCATAAACCAAAGTAGTTCAAAGGTTATGGATGTCATTGCTCTATGTACAGATCCTGCACTTGACCTTGCTTCCACAATTTGCTTCTTACTCTTCCATGACATGAGATTAACACTAGCAAACACATAGTAACTTGTAGTTGATCTCCTATCCAATGGTGAACTTTCCAATTGGCATCTATGTATCCAACAACGTGGATATGCCCATGATGTTTATATAAAATACCCCATCCTAGAGATCCTTTGAGATAATGTAGAATATGAATCACAACATTCCAACGACTAATATGAAGTGAGCTCATGAATTGGCTCACTATAATAATTATGAATGATATATCAGAACGTGTCACAATGAGCTAATTAAGCTTACCAACTAACTTTTTGTAACTCTCTAGGTCATCTAAACATCACCTTCATTAGGTGAGAGCTTGACATTAGGATCCATAGGTGAATTAACTAGCTTTGCTCTAATTAAACTAGTGTCAAGCAATAGGTCGAGCAACAAAATCAAGTGGTCGTTCCATATACACTTTTTCTTCATGATCACCATGGAGCAAGGCATTTTTAATATTTAGTTGTTGTAGAGGCCAATTATAAGTAGCAACAAGTGAAATTAGAAGACGTATTCAAGTAATCTTAGCTATTGGGGAAGATGTATCCCAATAATCCACACATCATTATTATAAAGCATAGACATTTCTTCTTTTATAGTAGTAAGCTAGCTAAGATGAGCTAAAGCTTCTAAGACAAAGTTTGGAGTAGAAATAATAGATGACAATGCAATAAAAGACGTATAAGATGGTGAGAGAAAGGAGTATGTATTAACATTTGGTAGAGGATAATGGATAGTAGGACAAATAGCACACTCACCTTTTCTTAAGGCAATGGGAAGGTTAAGATCGAATGAATATGATGTGAGTTTGGTGGAGATTTTAGTGGAGATGGAGAGTCTTGTGGGGTAGTGCACTGCTAATGAACATAAAACTACATATTTGGTCAATTAAGGTAAGGAACCCTTGAGAAGATGGCAAACTAGTGGAAGTATCCTGAGAGGATCATAAAGTAAAAGTGCCTAAATCGATAGGAAGTAAATTAGAAAAGGATGGTAGGGGTAACATAAGAGATTTGTGCTTAGGAGGTGAAGATGATGTAGAAAAATAAGGAGTTGATTTGAAGAAAGACACATTTGGACAAACAAAAACCTTACAATTTTTAGGAGAATAACATTGATACCCATTTTGACTATGGGAGTAGCTAAGGAAGATGCAATGAATTGATTGAATATTGAACTTGTTAGTCCACGTAGACAATTGGTGGATAAAACACAAGCAACCAAAGACACAAGGAGGTAAAGAAAAAGGTGATTTGTTACGAAAAAGAAGGTGACATGGAACCCTTTCATGTGGTGCAAATTGCATCAACCTAAAAGTGTTTAGGCACATTCATAAGAATCAATAACATTCTAGCAATTTCAATAAGATGTTAGCTTTTATGCTCAACAACTCCATTTTGTTATGTAGTATAAGCACATGAAGTTTGGAGAATAATGCCATGCTCTTGCATATATGATTGAAAGGAATTAGACATGTATTCTTTGGCATTATTCATGCAAAAGCCATGAATGGACGAATTAAATTGATTTTGAATTTAGAATGAAAAGCACAAAATATTTAAATAACTCAGAATGAGTTTTCATCAAATATAACCATGTCATTCTTGAATAATCATTAATAAATGTAACAAAGTATCTGAAATCAAAAAGAGAATTGATATGCGTAGGTCCCTATACATCAAAATGAACTAAATTAATGGGAGTAGTAGCTTAATTATTGACTCTTGGACTAAATGAAGCACTACTTTATTTGCTTAATTGACAAGATTAACATTGGAAACTAAGACAAGATTGTAGACTAAGACACATAAGACAAAGAATCTTCAAAGATAGATGACTTAATCGCTAATGCATCTTTATATGATCCGATTTAATAGCCGAGCAAGCAATAGCAATAGGTGCTAAATCTATGAAATTAGCCTATGGGACTCATGTTCTCCACCAATCGTCTTCCTCGTTCTCAAATCTTGTATCACAAAAGAAGAAGGAAAGAATGTGATTGAGAAAAATAAAAGAAGTGGTGAGTTTACTAACATATAGCAAGTTAAAAAGTAATTGAGTGTACATAATTGACTTTAAGGGAAATGATGGAATGGGTGAAGTAGTGCCAATCCCACTAACAAGTGATGTAGACCTATTAGCAAGATTGACATTTAGCAAGGTTAAAGGGTGTGTAATGTGTGAGAAATAGTTAAGTGTATCTATCATATGATTAGTGGCACCGAAATCAACAACCTAAGACTATAGAGGAGCTTAAGTAAGGTAGTAGGGTTACCTAACTAGACTAAAGAGGAAGAAGTAGATGGTTGCAAGACATTTTGAGATTATAGAAGTCTAGCATATTCTTCCCATGATAAAGTGATAGTCTCCACTATGCAAGTCTAGACTAGACATGACATGTATTGAATCCAAAGTAACTTGGGCAAGTGAAGAAACATTAGATTAGATAACATGAGCCTTAGGAGGACATTTGTATAAAACGCAACAAGTTTCTCAAGTATGGCTTGGATGATGATAGTGATCACCATGAGGATGTGATCTATGACCTTGCCCTCCTTGACCAATACAATCTCCCCCTTGACTAGAAGATCCTCCATGCTTACCATTAAGTGTCTAACTAACAAGAGTGGAATGGTTAGAGGGTGAAACAATGGATGGTGTAGATTGTGCATATATACGATTGATGCCAAAATAAACATCTGCTAAACATGGAAGCTATAATGATCCAAGATTATAAGATTTCAATGGCTCTAGCTTTGCTTTAAGACCATGAAGAAGTATAATGATTGCAAGTCGGTCATGTTGTTTTTACATCTCTCTCAAATCTATATTAAGAGGCATCACATCATGTATCTCCTCAAGACATTTTTTAACCTTGCCGTAGTATTCAGTAAAGTCTCTATCCCCTTATAGCAGTTGAAAGAAATTGGCTAAAACATCATTCATCTAGGTATCATTCGAGGCATAGAGGAATTTGAGGTGATCCTAAACTTCTTTGCAAGTACCAAAACTATTACATAAATTAAATATCTAAGGTTCCATTGAATCCTAAACCACATGCAAATATCATTGGTCCATTTGATCCTTTTCCACATATTCACTATCGGTTTCCTTAGGAGGTGACTTTGTTAATATCTTAAGATGCCTTGACCATGAAAGAAAGCTTGAATCATACATGCCCATTGGAAATAATTTGTACCATTCAATTTAATTGATGCAAGTGTTGGAGTAGAGGATGTAGGTAGTGTGATGATTGATTTAGAGTCCATGACAACAAAATAATTGATTTACTTTTCAAGACAAGGAAATTGGGACATTAGAACTATGCAAATTTGAAGACAAACAATCAACTATTGATCCTTCATCATAAATATCACATATTTAGTGAGAGCATCATACAAAAACTTCAAAGTTGATTGTCTCGATGCTTGTGATAGTCATAGCAAGTTGAACCTTGGCATGTAGTGGCTAGAGTTTGGGTCTATGAGGTTAGACTTGAGTGAGACGGTCAAATTGCATCAAACAAGGTTAGGCTTGGTGGGGTTCATGCATGAATCGGGTTAGAGGATGATAAATTGTGACTAGGTAGTGTAGAATTAGGTAGGAGGGTCGTGTAGCTAGGGTTTTGTTGGCTAGGGTGTTGAGTAGGAAAGGAAAAATAAAGGAGCCTAGTGGTGTTGATGTCATGAAAGTGGTGTTGGCATTTGTGGTGGTTGTTTGAGTTGTATTTTGTTTGGTGGTGATGGTGGGTTTCGATGGATGGCGGTGGATGTTGATGGGTGGTGGTGTGCTGATCAATCCGACTCTAATACCATGTTATTTTGGATTAGAAGGTGTTTAGGGTCAACAAATGCTAGCACAATATTATATTATATTGTATAATTGTGAAAGTACAAATATACCCTTCATAAAGTAACTTATTCTAACGTACATAGAGCGTTTAGGAGTGGATCTATCACATAAACAATTTCTGGGCATAGATGACATAAAGAAAAACAAATGTCTTCTCTAAGGTCATGGAAGAATAATGCAAGTGTCGAGGAAAAAACCTGCTGGCTCTGTGTCATGTTGTATGGCAAATATATTTAATGTACGGTTTATATTATACGAACTAATCATTCTTTCTTGGTCAACTACCTCCCACAAATGTACATGTCCAGATTCATTCTATTTCCTTACAAAGAATTACTTGACCAATCATGCACATAACTATACTAATTATGATAAGGCTTGATGGTTAAAAAGTTTTATGCAGGATTAAGGATCATAAACTTAGACAACTTCATCAACTAGCAATTTAGCACCAGTAATGTTGAATAATGATCGGAACATCCTTAATTATGGGAATTCAAGTACATATGTTAGTGCACAGTTGACACTATGACGTGCATGCAGCTTCAAGTGCTGAGCTCTTAACCACCAGACGTGCTTCCATGTTTTCACAAAGAAACTAGAGGCAATACTGCCCAACTTTTCCACTAGAAAAGCCGCAACCGAAGCAATGAGGAATTACTCCACTGTTTTTCACAAATGGCCATTTCATTGTCCAGAAAAAAGATCTACAAAATCGAAAAAAGTTGACGATGGACAGGATTCTTTCTGTTTATGTAGGAACATTTTGTGCAATGCTCTGTATAGGATTCCGGCCGCGATCCTGTTACTCGGGCCCGTTCTCTTGTGGTCATCGTCAACAACTATTATATCTGGGAAAATTGTTCATGTATGTGTGTCATCACCGAAGCTCAATAATCGCTATTGCCTCTCAGCAGGCACCCATCCAAACTTTGAGATTCCATTTCCTGAGAAGACAAATACTTCCAATGGCATTCCTACTTGGGAGGGTGATTCAAACAAGTTGCTCGATGTTACCATGGAAAATCCCATTCCTGCTGTTAACAAGAATGCTGTCAACAGCATTAATATGAAAGAGAAAGACGAGATTGAACAAGCCATGGAATCTGTTGAAGAACTATTGCGAGTGCAAAGATCCTGGAGGTCAAATACGGATAGTAAGGGAAACTCAAATTGTGATGGAAAGGGGGTTTATGTGTATGATCTACCGGGGAAGTAGGACCTCATTGGCAAGTGTTCCGATATGATTCCATGGTTGGATTTTTGCGATTACTTCCAGAATGATGCATTGGGTGAGCCGATACCAAAGCTTGGCAAGGGATGGTTTCAGACACATCAATACTCATTGGAGCCGATATTTCATTCACGAGTCCTGAAGCATCCTCGCAGAGTTTACAATGAGAATGAAGCCAAGCTTTTCTACGTTCCTTTTTATGGCGGTCTAGATATCCTGAGATGGCATTTCAAAAACGTGAGCAATGATGTGAAGGACTCGCTCTCACTGGAGCTCATCAAGTGGCTTGAGCAACAAAGAGCATGGAAGATAAATTCTGGGAAAGACCATGTGTTTGTTTTGGGCAAAATTTCATGGGATTTCATGAAATACAGTGGCTCTTCATGGAGGACTAGATTCTTAGAACTAGATGAAATGCAAAACCCAATGAAGCTCTTGATCGAACGCCAGCCCTGGCACCTAAATGAATTAGCATTCCCCATCCTACTAATTTTCATCCTCATTCGGATCAAGACATCATTTCCTGGCAGCATAAGGTCTTCACATCGCAACGGAAAAGCCAGGTGAGTTTTGCAGGTGCAGCAAGACGGGACGCACCCAATAACATATGGTCGGTGTTAATCAACCAATGCACTTCTGCAGAACAAGGAAAATGCCAGTTCCTAGACTGCAAATCGGGCAGATGCAGAAAGCCAGAAAAAGTCATTGAATTGTTCCTGGAGTCTGAATTCTGCTTACGGCCACAAGGAGATAGCCCAACTAGGAAATCATTCTTTGATTCCCTCATTTTGGGTTGCATACCCGTGCTGTTCGATCCTTTCACAGCTTATTACCAGTATTCTTGGCACTTTCCAGAAGAACATGAAAGGTACTCAGTGTTCATTGACCAAGAAGAGGTACGACGAAGTAAGGTGAATGTGGTGGAAAGGTTAATGAACATTTCAGAGCCAGAAAGGAAGGACATGAGGAGTTACATAATATATGAATTGCTTCCTGGTTTAGTATATGGAGACTCAACATCTCAGTTCGATAACTTTCAGGATGCATTTTACATTACAATGGATAGCCTTTTCGAGAGGTTGAATACATTAGAATCAAGGGCATAAATAAGGTAGAATGCCCAATTTCCCCTTTCTTTTTCCTGAGACATTAATTTAAAAATACTAAGAGGATGCAGCTATGTTCCAATCAGTTGTCTAGCATAATCTCTGAACAAGTATTATTATTAACCTCTGTGGATGCCGCTTGTTTTGTAGAAAAAACTCTTTGGTTTTTATCCATTCATAGATCATATTTAATGCAAAAAAATCCATTTTGAGTCTTTAAATACCATATCAATATCTTAAAGAACCTTCCTTTCAAAGAAATTTATTACTTTATTTTTGAGTTTTTTTATAAAAGTTTTTAAATATTTTTTTAAAGTTTTATGAATTCTGATAATACATTCTAATTAGAAGAGAAGAAAAAAAAAAAAAAAGGAAAAAAAAGCAGCTTTCTAAAGTTCCTTTCCTTGTCAAAGGAACTTTCATTTGGCCAAGGAACTTACAGTATTGGAAAAAGAACCCCTATGGCATTCCTTACGCATGGAAAAATGGGCTAAGAACTTGCGATAAACCTAACCTTAGTATAACTTCATTATTTATTTTATTTTTCACTAACAAATATAGGAACTATTGTTTTTATCATTAATATGTAATAAGGATAGTCACAACGGAAAGAATATATGCTTTTAAAGTATAAATGAAGCCTATACATTTTAGGTGGTATAACTTCAAGCATACACGTTATGGTTTATAATGTATATAAAAAATAATATTTATTCTTACATTCAAATAGGTATAAATGTTATAATAAATGGTTAATACAAATTACTTTAAAAATTATTAAAAAAAAGTACTTCAAAATTTTTTAAAGTTTTATGCACATTTTTTTGTTAATTATTAATAAAATATTAATAATATGTATAAAATTATATATATATATATATATATATATAAAGAGAGGGAGGGAGGGTGGGGTCATGGGGGTGGGTTAAGGGGGAAGAGTAGATGGGAGGGGGAGAGAGAGAGAGAAAAATTAGAAAAATAAAGGGGAAAAAAAGAATTTTGATTACCTTAAGGGTAGGGGATAGTAAAAAAATAGTTATAAATATAGTTTGATGGCAACCCACCATCCTTAATTAAAAAAAAAACAAACAAAAGAAAAAAGAATTTTTGTTGAAAATCTATCAATTGTGAGGTTCTTAAGAAAGATTAATCATTTTTCTTTTTCTTTTTGGGTAATAGGTAGCCACCCACTACTATTGGTTAGCGCATAAGGTAAAACCCAGGTATATTTGTGGTTGTTTTCTGATCATCGAAAGGCAAGATGATAGTCAACCACCATTAGAGGTGGTGTCACTTTAAATGATTAATACAAATGGGTTGCCACCCACTACTATTAGTAGGTGCATAAGGTATAACCTATGCATATTTGTGGTCATTCTTTGACCATTTAAATGGGTATAAATTTAAAATAAATGGTTAATACAAATTACTTCAAAAATTATTGGAAAAAAAGTACTTAAAAATATTTAAAGTTCTATGCGCTTTCTTTTCTTTTTTGTTAATTATTAATGAAATATTAATAATGTGCATAAAATTATATATATATATATATATATATATATATAGATAGATAGATAGATAGATAGATAGATAGAAAGAGAAAGAGGGGGGGTTGTGGTGGGGATGTAGGTTTTGTTGTTGGGGTACGAGGCATGGGTGAGAGAGAGAAGAATTAGAAAAATAAAAGAAAAAAAAATTCCGACTACCTTAAGGATAAGGAATAGCAAAAAAAAAAAAAAACCACAAATATAATTTGATAACTACCTACCACCCCTAGATAGAAAAAAAAAAAAAAGAATTTTCGTTGAAAATCTATCAACTATCTGGCACTTAAGGAAGATTAATCCTTTTCCTTTTTTTATTTTCTTTTCTCTTTTTAGGTGATGGGTAACTACACACTACTAATGGTGGGTGCATAAGGCATAACTCATGTATATTTGTGGTCATTCTCTAACCATCCTAATGCTAAAGGATAGTTGACCATCATCAAAGGTGTTACAATCCCAAAGTCTAAAGTAGACATGGAGTCTAGTGGGAGCAATCAACTTAGGTTTAGTGTTGTGAGTAGTATCAATAGGGTAGTTTGTTTTAAAAGTGAGGGGTACTCTAAAGGCAGGTTTGATCTTCTGCAAGTAAACCAGTTAGGAGTTAATATTACTCTTCTAAAGATGACCATGGCAGGTCAAAACTAGTTGAGGATGTTAATCTGCTCAAATATACGAGGAACTGTGGTAAAGATAAGATGGCACTCCTGAAGAGAATGATGGGCTCAGAACTAACCATAGAAGAATAGGGATGAGAAAGTTGACTCATCATCTAGAAATGAGATAAATATGTGAATTAAGAGATAGTCGAGTGCCACATAAGCACTCTGGGAGGGGAGAACCTCCTATCCTGACATAAGTGGTATCAAAGTCAATGTTTTAGCTGAATCGTGTCGCCTAAATGCTATCTAGAGTATTAGTTGAGCAAGTAGTTCTTGTGGATAGAAGGGCTTGTTCAGGTTAAGCTTGGAGTAGCCCACTAAAGTGAGGACATCATTGCCAAAGGTTAGTGTATCGTGAGTTAGAGGATTTATGTGGAAGAAGCTCAAGAGGATGAGCCACCACTAGAGTGAGGACATCATTGCTAGAGTGTAGTTGTGTCATGAATCAATTAAAACATGATTTTCCCAAGTCTTTATAAAAGAGAAAGTTTAGGCTACACTACCATTGGGTAACTCAACAAGAGGAGATCTTGGAGGGTGAAGCAAGGGGTGAGGGCAAGAGGAAGCTTGTGGAAGCCTAAAATCCTAGTGGGGATGATCTTGGATAGACTTTGACAATTGGTTGAGGATGGTTAGCAATCTTGAGGAGTGGATAGTGGCAAAGACATTAGCCTTCTGACAATAACGTTATGAATTTAGGTAGGAGAGAATATCACAATTTGAAAGTTTAGAGTGAACATAGGGTTAAGTAGGAGCAATCAACTTAGGCTTAAGGTTGTGAGTGGCATCACTAAGGTTGTTTGTTCTAGGGGTGAAGGATATTATGAAGCTAGGTTTAGTCACCCATGAGTAAACTAGTCAAGAACTAATGTTTCTCTCCTAACGATAGCCATAGTAGGTTGAAACTAATTGAGAATGTTAGTCCTCTCAAACATACGAGAGACCATGACAAAACCAAGGGCATTCTTGAAGAGAAGGATTGGCTCATAATGGACCTTGAATGAATAGGAATGAAAAAGCTGGCTCACCATCCAGAAATGAGATAAATATATGAATGAAGGAATGATCAAGCCCCGCACAAGCTTTTCAAGATAGGAAAACCTCCCATTCTATAGGAGGGAAGAAGGTCATGTGACCCCATTCCCTCTAATTGTGGGTAGCAATCCCCTAGCTTTGGAGTGATTAGAAATACTTTTTCTACTTATCACTTTCTATTCTTATTTCTCCATTTTTTTTTCTAAATTTCTACAATTTTTAATTTTTAATTAGAGAAAGTTTTTATTTTTATTATAAATATTATAACTTTCCTACAAAATTTGTAAAACTCTTTTATTTAGTAATTTTTCTTATTAAAAAAATGCAATAAAAATAATAATAATAATAATAATAATAATAATAATAATAATAATAATAATAATAAAAGTAATTATTCTCAATAAATACAACAATTTAAAAGTTGTAATTTTACACAGTTTCATAAAATATTTTTAAGTTCATAATTTCATTTAATGACATCTGAAATATTTTTAAGTTTTCAAATACACTTTAGTTCATGAAGGGTTTCGATGTTTGTAACTTGTCTTAAACATTCGTCAAATTAGTTAACTTTTTTTATATCTACTCAAGGTTTTTATGTTTTATTTTCTATACAAAATCTTAAAAATTTTGTAGTTTCTTATTAGTTTGTAAAATACCTTCAATTTTTGTAACTCCTCTTCTTTTCCATAAATCTATTTGGAAGTTTGTAAAAAAGCCATAAATTTATAAAATCTTTATAAAGTTCTTCAATGGTAGCTTGTAATTTAACTTTATAATTCATAACTCCACATAGATTCATAACTAGTCTCAATGTTTGTAAATTTACTTTATAGTTTACAATTTCACATAAAAATTTGTAATTTATCTCAAAGTTCATAAATTCAATTAAGCAATTTTTCCCCCCACAAAATCTCAAGTTATGTAGTAAAAGCTCTTATAGTTTATAATTTCATTTCATTTCTTTTAACTTTATACTAATGTTTGCAATTTCACTTAAGTTCACAAAAACACTAATGAAAAGTGACATCACTAAAATATTCATAATGTTGGATTTTTTTATTTTAATGAACTTAAATGCTCATAGTGTATATATATATATATTTAGTTGATGTTTATAATTTTACTTAAAGTTTGTAAATGTACTCAATTTCGGTAAAACCTCACAAAAGTTCTTAGATCCAGTCTTAGTGAAATAACTCTTATTTTGTAAAACTAATCAAGATATTTGTAATTTGACTCAAAAGTTCATAAAAAAACACTATGGAAGCACTATACTTGGAAAATTATAAAAGCCTTCCAAAATACATATCTTTGTCTTTAAGTGTAAATAGAAAACCCACCTATGACAAAGCTAATACATTATAATATAGACTTAATAACATTCTTAAAATGCACTACTTAACATTGTATACTTGAATTGTAATTATATATCCATGATGACTTTAAGAAAGGAAGTATGGCTCCCTCTAACAGAAGAATTTTTTATTTCTTAATCTCAATTCATATCAGCTTGACACTAAAGTTGATGAGGTGGAAATAATAGCAAACAAATACATGGCTAAATTTGGAAAAAATGGGCCAGTCACAATTTTTTAATTTCTGAATCTTATTTCAAAGGAAACAAGCTAACTCGAAGAAGTCAATACCTTACTGAGCTATGCCCTTTTTTGGGCAAATTCCGTCATTTAGTCTTTCGAATAGACAATTTTAGTAATTTTTAGATTTTTTGTAACTTTTTATAGACATTTTTGTTTTAGATGTTGTTTGTGGCATTGTCTTTGTCGTTTAAGGTATGTCGTGTCCTTAAGTTTTAAGAATTTCTATTTTCGGCTATTTTTAGATTTTTTTTTTGTAAATTTATTATATCAATTTTTGGTAATTTGCACTTACTATTATTTGTATACTCTCGGGTAAAGAGATAGATTATTATTGAATGTGAAAAATTGTTGTGAATGGTTTTTCTCTGTTTCTTTCCCTAAATTTGCTAATTTTACACAATTCTTGAATTTAGATGCCAAATCCCTAGGAATTCTTAGACTCAATAGATATTTGAATATTACATTTCAGGTATTCGTAGAATCAACGGTTTATGATAATCTCAACACAATTCACACGTATTACACTGTGTCAAAAGTGATCAAGAATATGGTGTATTAGTTAAGAGTAATTTGTAGATGGTGATTGTAGATAGCTGTGTTCCTCAAGAGGCTGGTTATATATACATAACAAAATGATTTTCTTTTTTTATTGGTTGAATCATCCTTTTTATTTTTAACTAACTTAGGGTTTCTATGAGAGTTAAGAAGAGCTTTTGAGGAGTCTGGTCAGAAACTTGTTCTTGCAATACCTTTTCTTGTTACACGTGACATTTGAAATCTGAAAGGTGGGATTTCTAGCTAAGTAATCGACATCATTATTATTTTTTCCTGGCAAAGATTCAAAATAATTCTAAAAAATAAGTCTCTTTATTTGTGAAATGTTTGATTAGCTTGACTCCTTTGTAAATGCAAGCTGAAAGAGCAGGAATGAAAGAAAATGAATGTCATTTTTCTCTTCTCCTCCTTAGAAAAATGAAGAGAAAGGATTTTTTTTTTCTTTCATTTTTTCTTTACCCATAAGGGCTATAAGAAAATATCTCAATAATCTTGAATTCAACTTAAAAAAGCATGTTTAAGCTCCTATATAAAGAAAAACTTTAGTTCATTTAATTAAATTTGAATAAAATTATAAACTCATCTCAAATTCAATATGCTTAAGCTTGATTGAAGTGTAGTTACATAGTGAGCTCATCAAATAGAATAGGTTGAAACTCAAATAGCTTGAACTAGGCAAGAGTTAAACTCAATAGCCTACAGCTCCGCTTGGGTTTTTTATTGCAACATTGAATGAATTGAATGATATTTACTATATTAGAAGAGAAAGGTTTACTTATATGTTTATATTGAAGTTCGATGTATTTCATATTAATTTTGTTTTTTTTTTTTTTTTTTTGAGTTTGAACTGAAAAATGACATGATGATTGAAATCGATTTGAAGCCAGCATTTTCAATAGCATACACAGTTATAAAAAAACATATGCTAAAGCTAATGATACTTGAACGACCAGTTTTCTCTTAAAGTTGAGAAATGATTGTAGTGAATCAAGTAAAAGTTCATCAGGTATAATTTTTTTTTTTTTTTAAAAGATAAATTTCTTAGGTGAAAATCTCAATTGCCTATTTGTTGGTGAAATCCAAAACTGCTATCCACTGTTTTACATATACTATATATGATGGTGTAATGATTCCAAAGCAAAAATAGAAACTTTTTTTTTTTTTAATTCCGGAAGGGCTGAAATAATAAACAAGGATAAGATTAACATTTTAATATTTATAATATTGTTCATTTTTTCCTATAATCAGTGAGCCTTCAATGTGACGTCTTAGATGATTACATGTCTAAAGGCTTCATTATCATTTTGTTAACTCAGTCCAGTGGTTCAACGTACAACATTTCAAGGTAAAAGGAGGCATTTATGGAATTTAACTTAAAATCTTAATTTGATGTAGAATTAGTATGAGATATATGATTTCTTAGTAATCGGAAAGTACTTAGCGTTAAAAGTAAATAAAAAATACACAATTTCCTTATCAACATTTTCGTAGAAGGAAACGATTTCATTTAGCTTGGCCTTGGCCAATGCCTTTTTATAGTTAATCAAAGTATCAAATTATCCCTTTAACGTTTTTCTTGATAACAATAAGGAATTGATAAATTCCCGATATTACAGCTACATTATGACGATTTATAAACTATTTATGTATATTATTAAGTCAATATCTTTCTTTTGATTGACATTTCAATGAAAATTAAATTTTACCACCTGCATTACTTTAATTGCCATTTAAATTCAAGTTATTTTTCTTATTATACAAACATTTAAAAGTAAAGTCCTATAATATTAGAGGAATTGTTTTTTTTTTGGAAAATTTGTTCTATTATTTACGGTTTTCATGGTATTTGGAACTACACGTCAGTCTAGACCATCTTCCTCTCCTAATCTACTATTTTATGAGCAATTTTTTATCCCATAAATAGCAATGATTTTTTATTTATAAAAGAAAAATTACACCTTCTATATCTATATCTATATATATATATATATATATCTTCAATATCTAGATCATTTGAAAATTAATTTTTACCACCTATATCCATTCATTTGCCCTTTAAATTAAAATTATTTTTCTTATCCTACCAACTCTTATTAGTAAAATCCTATAATATTAGAGGCCTTTTGAGTAAATTTGGCTTCAGAATGATCAATTGGTTTTCAATTGGATTGTCAATTCAATCTTTGTACCCTTGCTTCAACGGATTGTTGGTGCTAATACTGCATATAAGGCATAGCAAAAGCATGCCACTACATATGCTTCTAACTCTAAGGCAGACAACTAAAATAACAGTTCCCCAGTCTTCAATGTGGAAATAATTCGATTGTAGTCTATGTTCAGTGGACTAAACTCATGGCCAATCAATTAGCTAAACTTAGCAGCCCTCTTGTAGTGATCTCGTGAATCACATGATGGATGGTCTCGAGTCAACATATTGATCATTTGTGTGTGTGTTAGAAGCATACTTAGATTCTATGTTATTTGATGACCTTTATGGTCTTCTTCTTAGCAAAGAAATGCAGCTCTAACGTGACACTAATCCTTTTGATTCCCTCAATGTATCCGCTAATTTTGGTGCACATTAAAATTCACAAGGCTCCGATAGACACTCTTGTGGCAAGAACGGTAAAATTGGCACTAGCAGTGGCTCTCGAGGTAACTCAAGTTCTTATCATCCTCATAATGGTCTTGCTCTACAAAATTTCTCATACGCTTGTAATAGCTCACGAGATGGGTAGGCTCTAACCATTCTTTGTCATCTGTAATGGTGTTGGTCACTTCTCTCGTCAATGCTCCATAAATATGACCCTTTCTCATAATCCCACCAAACCAACATCTCACGTTACTAATACCTCCTCTATCCCTACACTACTTTCTTGGTATTGAAACTACAAAGACTAAGGGTGTTGACTCAACAAAACTACATCTGTAATCTTCTCAACAACACTGGCATGCTCACGGCTGAGTGTGTCACTACTCCGACTAACTCCTCTAATGCTAAATTGGTTCCATTAGTTGAAAAGTTTGAGGATAACAAACATTACAGGTAGGTGATTGGCAACCTACAATATTTTAGTCTTACAACAACTTGAATTGGAAGCAAGTTAAATGCGTTCTTTGTTACTTTCTCGGTACTATTCAATATGGTCAAATTACCAACTTTATGCTTACTTTAATGCTAATTGGGGACGCTCTCTCGAAGATCACAAATCCACTACTCTGACTTCACCATTTTTGTTGGTCTAAATCTCATCTCTTGATCATCTAGAAAGCAACATGCTATCTCCTTGTCTTCTGATGAAGCCAAATATAGAGCATTACCCACAATAGCAAGTGAGTTCTAGTGGTTAAAGTCTCTTCGTAACGAGATTGACTTTCCTACATCTAGCTCTCCAACATTGTGGTGTGACAACTTAGAAACTATTTATCTCACTGCTAATCCTATTTTCCATTCTTGTTCAAAGCATCTTGAGATTGAATTTCATTTTGTCAGGGATTTAGTCTCAAAATGCCAGCTTCATGTATGTTATATTTCAACTGAAGACCAAATAGCTTATGCTCTTACAAAGCCATTATCCAAACGCAAGTTTTAGTATATTCAAGACAAGTTGATAGTGAAACCGCTCTCAACTTGAGGGGGGAGTAATAAGGAAAGCTTATAATCCATAATATCTCATTTAATTGTATTTAATAATGTACTATATGGATAGAATTCTCTTTATTAATTATCTTATTTAATTGTATTAATTTTCTTAATTGAGGCCTTGGATTTGCTACCTTAATTGTTGTACTTTACACATGTACATATTCGTACATATGATCAATGGAAATAATGTATAACATAAAAACTGTTTCGGTTTATATGTGTTTTATTATTTATTTTTACATAACTTGCACATGTCATTTATTTAATAACTAATTTTACTTGTAACTAAATTTATTCTTATTTCAATTTGTGCACAATATTTGTAGACTTGATTATGCTGTCGTACACAACTTTACACACATAGCAAAATGTGTTTGTTAATTACAATCATATGGAAGGCAATATTTCTGCCCTCATAGTATGCAAGAGGAGAGTAATTATGTATGCTTCGTAATTGAATAAAGGGTTTCGGCCAACAATCGTCCAAGTTTGACTTGACTCTCAGCAGTGAAGTGTACCCCATCTCTTTCCGTAGAGTAATTTCCTGGTGGATCCACGGTATATAAATTTGGCATCTTCAACTCCAATTGAGTTTGTCTAATAAGTTTAGAATATTCACTCTTTCCCGGTGCTATGGCAATCTATTCACATATTCAAGAAAGTGGAATTAAATCATTTCTCAATCTATATAACAAAAATCAAGTGAAATGAATAGAGTTTTGTGATTCTCGATATTAAATTCCACATGCAAATATATAAATTGACATAGAGAGGGAAATGGAGTGAGAATAGGAAATTTAAGTTAGAAACGATTGTTTTAACTTATACCTGTAGGATTAGGAGATCTAGAGCATTAAGATCAAAACGGACCCTATTGAAAAATTTGATCAAGTTTTGTTTGTAGGATTCAACATCCTCTTTCTTTTCAGAATCTGCTGCTCCTTGCCACCAAATAAGTCCCTGTAGTTTTCCATCATTTTTAGTGGATTCGTTTGCCCTTGTTATTAGTCGTTCATAAAGAAAGGTTCCAGGTTGCCAATCAATAATCTTACTACCTCCATGTGCGCATGGGACTAAACCAATTACCCCAATGCTTGGCTTACTTGCTAATAGTGTATGAGCAAATGGCATTCCAAGGCCGACTCCATTGGTCTTATTGTAATCAATGTCTTTGTGGAGTGGTTCTTCAGAAATTACCCAATTAAGTTTTGCATCAAGGCGAAGAATCTTCTTTTGTGGTTGGCATTCAACAGGGACAACACCATTCCATTCTTTTCGTTGAGTAACAGTGTTGTAATTTACACCTCCACGTCCAGCCATGTTACTTTGGCCTGCAAGAAGGAATATATTTTGGGGTTGTTCTTGTAAGTTTCTGGTTCCTGCAAACGCAATGTTAACAAGAAATAAGAGAAGAAACAATTGGCCATACATCTTGACGTGTTTTTCTTATCAAAATGAGGGAAATTAATTGAAGCGAGCCTTGTCTATTTATGAGAATACAGGTTATAATATTTGTAAATTTAATAGCTAACTAGATAACGTACTGTAGTTTCGTAGTTTTTTGTTTTTGTGTGTTTAGGTCCTTTCCCTAGTTAGCTTTACCATCGTAGCAAAATGCTTCTTAAGGATGTGACTTGTGAGGCAGATATTATTCGGTTTTATTAAGTAAACTTTTAAAGAAATTTTAGATATTTTGTGTCCATAGATGATTACCAAAAGTGTTGATGCTTTAGTAATTTTTATATTATTACATTGATAACATTCTATTTAAAGGGTTTTTTTTTTTTTTGTTTCTCTTTTTTTTTTCATTATTATAAAGGAAAAAGTATATCTTTTCTTAAAAAATATATATACATTTAAAAAAAAAATTAAAAAGTTATCTTGCACTAAGCTCAAGGCATTGAAAACATGATGTCAATATAGTCCTAATGAAATCAAGTGTCACCCAATTTCAAAGTAGCAAAAATACTTGGATTTTAATATCTAATATATTTTAAAATTGAGTTTTAAAAGTTTGATTTTAAATAATATATTTATGAGATTATTTTTGGATGTGATATATTTTTAATTTTTTTTAAAAGCAAAAAAAATATATTTTTTTTCTTTCCCTCTTGCTTTTTCCCCTCTCTTAATATACGATAAACTATTCACTAGATCATATATTTTGGCTCTAATTTAAACTTCCATCCAAAGACAAATTACGTCAATCAATCTGTATACATACATATTATTTTAGAAAGATTGGTAATCATTGTAAATCATTAAGGAAATGAATGTTTTTAATATCTAAAGTAACCACAGTGCATACGTTTTTGTGGGTGTGTTTTAAATTTGAAAGAGAAAGGCCTATTAGGTAGATCATAACTATCTATTCTAATATATAATTCAGCAGCTTTTATCTCTTTATATTTTACCGTTCAACTTTTACATTCATTTATTGTGTCATTATTAGAATCCCTGAAATTTTATTGTACATTTATAGAGTTCCGTTTATTTTCCATCACAAACAAGGAGCAAATAATGAACTCTTTCCTTGAAATAAAATAAAAATACACATTATATAACATGCTTTTAATTTATATTTACCTACTCTTTTTTTTTCCTTGTAGAATTTCCTTGATCCTTCCTTTTTTTTTTTTTTTTTTTTTTTTTTTTTGTATCCCCTTTTACCTTGGGATATTTTAGTTGTAGACATCTCCACAGAGATTTCTCTTTGATTAATCTTTTTAGAGACCCTTTCATTTGTTGGTGGAAAATGTACAATTATTTTATTACTTTCCAGGGTTGTGCTAGTTATTTGGTATGTCTAAGACGCAGTAATTATTTGAAAAATGTTATTTTTATTGGAAGATGGAGTATTTTATAATGTATGTATGCAAGACGTTTGATAAAAGTTTATTTATATCCTTTTTTTAATATATGATATTTACAAAATTTAATATAAAACAACATGATTATTAACATTCATAATATTTCATATATATATATATATAATATTGAAAAAAACTTATTAAAATGTGTGTAATTATAATCTAACTTAATAATTTCAACGTAAAAGAATAACTTCCTAAAACATTTGTCTTTTTCTCTCTTACTTACACTATATTTATTATGTCATTTATATTTATAAATGAATTGAGTCTATTAGGCCAACCAATAATGACTAATTTTATAACGAATTTGTATTCTTTTTAAACTTATTTCAATTGCCAATTTCCATTTCCGTTTGAAAAGCAATTACTATTGGTCAATTTTATATTATTGAACCATAACTAGTCTAAAATATTTGTCTTTTTCTCTCCTACTTATACTATATTTATTACCTCATTTATATTTATAATTGAATTGAGAATGACTAATTTTATAATAAATTAGTATTCTTTTCAAACTTATTTCAATTGTCAATTTCCATTTCCAATTAAAAAGCAATTACTATTGATCAATTTTATATTATTGAACCGTAACTAACCTAAAATATGTTTTTTTCTCTCCTACTTACACTAAATTTATTACCACATTTATATTTGTAATTCAATTGAGTATATTAGGCAAACCAATAATGACTAATTTTATAACGAATTTGTATTCTTTTCAAATTTATTTCAATTGTAAATTTCCATTTCCAATTGAAAAGCAATTACTGTTGATTAAATTTATATTATTGAACCATAACTAACCTAAAATATCTGTCTTTTTCTCTGCTACTTACATTATATTTATTACCTCATTTATTTTTATAAATGAATTGAGTCTATTAGGCCAACCAATAATGACTAATTTTATAACGAATTTGCATTCTTTTCAAACTTATTTCAATTGTCAATTTTTATTTCCAATTGAAAAGCAATTATTATCAATCAAATTTATATTATTGAACCATAACTAACCATTCAACTTAATATTAAAACCTTGGACATTTTAAACAATTACTACACAAAATAATTATATACTTTTTTGTAGTAAGCAATTGAATAAGAATTCCAAAGGTCTCCTTTTTGATAATTTGGTTGTCTCTTTACGTTTTTGTTAAGATTTTGGTAGTATTATTAGTAAGTACAATGAGGAATTTATATAGACATAATTCTAAGGTTTGTTAACATTTGTGGCAAATTTTCAATAATCCATGGAGTATAGAAAGCTTGGAGATATCTGACTTTTTATTAGAAAAATCATGGGCTCAATAAACTTTAAGGCGGAATCATGTGAATTTTGTGTAATTTTACTTAATCTATTACATTTCTTATGTTAATTATTTATATGAGTTTGTTTTGCAAGATGAATTTTCATAAATTTTTGCTCTTTCTAACTCTATTTGATAAAGAAATTTATTTATATTTAGAATGACATTTTTGTTATTGTGATTTAAAGGTTATCTAATATTGGTTTTCTTGTTATCAAAGCTTAGTGAATACTCTAAAGAATCTAAATATAGATAATTCCAAGGTCTATTGCAAGAAGAAGAAAAAATAAAACACTTGTGATGATTCATTTTCTACTTAGAAATAGAAATTTTATTGCTCATAGATCAATAGAATTGTTTATCAACAAGAATAATAAATATCCTTCCCCTTTTCTTATATTATAGGCTTTTTTCGTTTTTGCTTATCAATCTAAATTTCAATTTATATCTTATTGAATTTTATTTTGCTGACAATGGCTATATTTTACACTAAAAAAAGTATAGTTATAACAATAAAAAGAATCAAAATTGCTTTAACTTACTACTTGGTGATTATAATAATAATAAAAAAAAACATTTGTAAAAAATCATGTGAATTTTGTTGTTAGTAGAGCATAGTGAATACTTTGAAAAATCCAAATACAAAAAATTCCAAAGTCTATTGAAAGGAGAGGAAAAGTAAAACATTTGTGGTGATTCATTCTACTTGCAAACAACTTTATTTCTCATAAATCGATATACTTTTTCATTGATAAGAATAATTAAATGTCCTTCCCTTTTATTAAATTGCAGTTTTTTTTTCCTTATTGCTTGTTAATTTAAATTTCAATTGATACCTTATCTTCTATATTATTTAAGTCATAGACACCACTTTGATATCTTTAATACTTTTGTAAATTTATTATTTATAATTTTACGATTGCCCTTTAAGTCTTTTTCCGATATGAAAATTTTATTTGACTAAAGATATAATTGTCAATTTCCTTCACAAACCATCTTTACACTATTTTCCCACTTCCCTCAATTTTAGGAGTCATTACACCTACCTTCCATTTTAGAAACCTTCTTCTAAACTATATTTGGAAGACAAATAAGCTTGATTAAGGTTTCAACAATAGAAACCAAATTTAACAAATGGAGATTATTTTATTTGTCTATTTAAAAAATAAAATTTTATATGAATGACAATGTTAAACAATTGGAGATTATTAAACATTATATTTTATTTGTATATTGAAAAAATTACAATTTTATTTGAATGGCAATGTCGAATTAATTAGCTATTATTATCATGGTTTATACATGCAAAAAAAAAAAAAATCCACATTCAAACAAATTTTAATGGAAAGGGTTTTATTAGAGAAAAATTATTAATACATTATTTATGGCAAAATGGCTATGCATTTAAATAAATTTGAAACGGATATAGGTTTTATGAAAATGATAGAACGTATTATTAGGGTTGGAAATTTTATTCCATTCTCAATTTCATTTCATTACGATTTAAAATACATTAATAAATTATTTAAGTAACTTAAGTTCTTGAAAATGAATTATCATGTCTTATTAATTAACTATTATTATCATGATTTATACATGGCAAAATAAATATACATTTAAATGGAAAGGGTTTGATGAAATGGAAGTGGTTTTATGAAATTTATAAAATATATTAAGAAGTTATTTTAGCAATTGGAAATAGATACAATTATCGTAGTTTTTAAATAACAAGATTATCATAATATTCTTATAAGAAAATAGATACAATTAGCATTAATGGCATTAGCATTTAAGAAATGAGTATCATTATGGTTTATGAAATGTCCAAGTGATAACAACTAGAAAATATAAAGGATTATTTAACAATTGTAAAATACTAAATTACAATAGCTTTTGGTATAAAAGGTATCAATTTTTCTTAGTTTTGACCCTTTTTTTTTTTCTCTCTTTCCCTCCTCCATGTTTGTTTGCAATGATAGTTTCTCACATGTTTTCATATACCATCTTGCTTCATTGTTTATTTATTTATTTATTTCCGCCTATAGAAAACATATCATTCATTAATAATAATAATAATAAAAAAAAACAAATAGAATCACACCTATTAGGTGGTTTACTTACAAAATCAGCAAGTAAAGGCTCTATTGTTAAATGACTTTCTGTGTCGGTTTCTTCTATATTGGTCCTTTTTTTTTCAACATTTTTTTTTTGTAATTATTGTTATGGAATATTTCTAATTGGAGTTTTATTCTACTTTAACCACAAGTGAAAAATAGGAGCCTTTAGCATATTGTATTTAATATAATTAAGTAATAGTATTTACCTTATATTTATAATAATTTATAAATATATATTGTTCATATAGTAATTGTAATGACCAAATTAATGAATTTATTAATTTTACTAATAATTTAAAACACGAACCGCATGTATTGCAGGCTTTTACCTAGTTTACCTTATAACAGAAAATCCGAGCCTTTTATAGGAAAATGATATATACTTTTCGAAACGGAGATTTATTTTCCAAATTAGTTTTCGGAGATTCGAATCTCTAGGAAATTGTCTAAAAATATTTATGAGCCTATCTTATTTCAAATAACATATAATTGGAATCAACGGATGAAGATTGGCTGGCATGCCAGCTACTTTCCCCTTCCACAGGACATAACTGTGCTGTAGAAAGCATTCAATCTTCAAATCTGTTAAGAACAGGCCTGTCATTACTAAGATTGCAGTTACTCTGTGGCTGATTTGGAAGGAACGATGTGGATGCTGCTTTAGCGTGTTGAAGCCAAATGCGTCGACTGAAATACATATGATCGAAAGAGATATTATTACGGAGTTGGCATTTTCTGCAGGAAAATGTTGAATCACAGGAAGCGTTACAGAGCGAGAAGGAGACGAAGTGGCGTCCCCCTAGTGTAGAGATTATAGAAGTGAATTGTGATGGAGCTGTGGATAAAGCCAAAAAAAAAAAAAAAAAAGGCTGGAATTGGTTTCGTTGTTCGTGACAATAAAGGCTGCATGTTGGCAGCTGTGGCGCTGCCATGTAATACATTAGATGTGGAAACAGCTGAAGCTTTGGCAATTTTGGGGGGAATAAGGTTTGCTAAAGAATGCGGTTGGGTTTCAATAGCGGTAGAGTCAAGTCTCTCCGGCGGTTTTATCAAAAGTATTTTGAGTTCAGTGTTGTTCGTGGAATATCCATCCGATCGTGAGAAGGATTCAAGAGTTATCGGCTTCTTTCTTTTTATTTCCTATAGTTCAATAAGTTCGAAAGCAAATGAATGTGTTGATCGAGTTGCATCCTAGGACATATTGGGCTTAAGATTGTCTTGTAATGTTTCTTCAACTCCTTCTTCCTTTGTCATTGTTATCCGCTGATATGGGGTCTCATCCCCCTAGACTGAGTTTTGTTGCCGTTTTATCAAATAAAGTATCATGTTTTTTGGGAAATAAAAAAATCATACAATTGGAGAAAAACATCGTAATAATTGAAAAAGAAAAAATAAAATAAAATCAAGCTAAGGAGCTACGTGAATGTAAAAAATTGACAAATGTATTATACATTTTTATTCTTTGACTGACAGTATTTTGGACCATACAAAATAATCATTTATTAAAGTATTAGAACAAATACGAGAATTAACATTAAACAAAATCTTTTCATTGATTTGACTCCTATATATTTTAGGTTGATGATTTAAATAGTATGTGGTAAATTTATAATGGACTTAGAGATTTTATAAATTTATTTTGAAATTAGGACCTCCAAGTAAGATTAATGCCACACATGAAACACTTTGAGAAAAACGTTTAAAACTAGGGTTATAAAGGTCAATTTACTCCTAAGTTTCTTTAAATAAGAAATAATCTTCTTTTCTTTCAATTATTAGCCTATAGATAGATAAGGTCAAGAGATGAAACCACCCTCGACTCAGACCTAGACCTTGTGATTCCAAGTCCTTAAAATGGGAAACTAACCTCAAACTCGTAGGACTCGGTTTCGAGTTGGGTCTAAGGATTTACATTTATTTTTATAGAATAATACCCAAGTAAAGTCATGAATTGAAAGATAAAAGTTAGTTTTAATTCAACATTACTAAAGAATTAAATTTTCTCTTAATAAATTTTATAAATATCCAACCACACATACTCTTTTGATGTGTTTTTTTTCTTGTGTTATTAATAATAACAATACATCAAATGTTGTAAATGGGAATTAATTCTTCTTAGTCACATGGAAATAGTTCAATTTTTTAATATTATTTTTATTTTAATTTTAATTTATTTTTTCTCTAACTCTCTTTTTTTTTTGGTGGGTTAGAACTACTAATTCTTATAGGTCCAGTAGGTTAATCTGTCACTAACCCATGAAATTGCCAGTTCCACCATGGGTTAATACTCGTCTCACTTGTTCATGGTTTTGGATTAGGACCACCGAACTAGTCTCAGGCTAGTTCACGATTCCAACCCACCCCATGATGGTGTTTACCTATAGATCCTCCCACCAAAGGCAAAACCATGACTTCTTCTTTCTCTCTCTCATCTAGTTTTGCACTACTACCCTCATACCTTAGTTGTTGCCATCCAATTCCTTTTGCTCTTATGTACAATGCCAAGATAGCTATGTGTACTCTACCCTATCAAGTTAAAATGTAACACCCCAAAAACAGAGCATGACAACCCGCAACATGTCACTGATATTTAATGACACATAAGGCTTTTTAACCTACTTAATCACCATCTCTAAAGTAACCTATCAACCATTCTCAATTAATAGGACAAGCTCCATAGTATTCATTATTGTTATTCCTCTCAAAATAAAGTCTAACTATCATTAATAAAATAACAACTACACTACTTCTAATACATCAATAGTTTTCTCAATTAGAAACACAATCTTTAAACTACTCTCAAATGAATTTCACTAATCTTCATAATAGTAATAATATTCTACTTGATCCCAATTATGCTTGTAGTCCACCCTTAACTTATCATAAAAGGAAGTATCGCCTATACCTGCAACTAAAAAAAAAAAAATTCCCACAAAAGGTAAGCTAATGCCTAATACATGCTATCTATAAGCACATGTGCATGACACACAAAAACAGAATTCACATACATTCAAATACAGCCATGAAACATCCAATAAGTTTATTATCTTTAACTTAAATCCATCAAATAACAAAGGAGTTAACATAACTCCATACACCATAGTCATTAGAATTTTTATTAATATATATAATCTTATACATTTAGAATACTACCACTTCTAGCCCCGATACTACAATGATGGGAATTGCCACTCCTAACCCTAATACCCATGAGTCATCTTAAAACTACCCAGATCATTTCAATGTATGACTCTAATGGGACAACGTCACATAAAGATCATTGGAGTGCCCTTTAGAGATCTACCACTATCAACCCCTAGCTCAAGCTAAGTACAAGCACACAACCAAATATTAGCCAATTATCATTTAATTGCATTTTAATTCTATGCTACCAAACACAAACCAGTAGTCATGTACCTGAAGAAACTACTTTGAAGTCACTAGAATAACAACTAAGAGCCTGAATATACCTTGTTATACATAGAGAACTAACTTAGCACTATCTTACAAGTCAATCTAGCTTCACTTGGTTTGAAATTCTAAGTGTAGGTTAATGATTTCCCTTCCCGATGACTCAATTCGGTGTAAAAAGGGTTTTGGACTTTGTAAAATTCAAGAAATATGGAAGAAGAATCACTTTTGACGTTTTATAGGACAACACGGTTGTGTATGTAGCTGTGTATGCACGGGTAGGAACACGACCATATATATGGCCATGTACCTTTCTATGTGTCCTAGCTTTTTTATATGCCTAAGTACACGGTCGTTTAATTCAGCACGTGTAGGTATGCGAGCGTGTACCTAACCGTATATCGTGTTTTTCACAATTTATTCTTATTTTCACTACAAGAAGAGTACATGGTTGTGTACTTTAGCCATATACCCTTCTGTGTCTCACAAAGGTTTAATTCCTTCACAATTCGTCCTCTTTTTCAAGCAAATCCTCACTTGTCTCTTTTTTACTTCTAATCCTACATAAATCGCTGTTTAATTCTTAAAGCTTAGTGTAGAAAGATCAACTTACTTGATTGAATCACTTGATCGATTCCAAAGTTGCTCCAATCACCCATACCCCTAATTTTACTTACCCTAATTGCGTCCGAACTCATAGATTCCACGTGTTGAGTTAGTCAATAGGGACTTCTAGATCACTTGCTTGAACATTGTTTGTAGAGAGGTGCATAGTTTAGAAAAAGGATAGTAGGGCTTTTGTGAGGGCTTATATAGTCTATGGTTAAAAAGTTTATGTTGCCCCCTATATAACCACATAATTACTTAACTACCCCATGTCAAAAAAATATTTTTTTTTTGGTATTTTATATAAAATCTTTACAAGCTCTTTATTCCTTCATATTATTAGCTAAAAATCAATAATTTTTCTAACACAAAAACCTTGCTATGTGTTTAACAAGAAAAGTAGCAAAGGAATCACTAGGAAATCAATGAATTGACTTGACTCTATGTAGTTTTTTTTTTTTTTTCCCATTAGGTGTTAATCCCTAAAATCCTAGCTTCATATTTTTGGACAAGGGAATTTTCATGGTTGAGAAAATGCCTTGGAAGGGATATGAGAGTAAGTGTTGGTTTTCTTGATGATTCTTTCAAGGTTAGTGTTTATTGCATCCTTACTGTTTATACTTTATTTAGGTTATGATCAATAATTGGGGATTAGAAATCATCCTAGGCTAACGATCACAAAAGGTAATAGGTATAAATTATGTATTAACTATAAAATTTTTAGTTAATAGTTTAAGATATAAGATTCAATTAGAAATCTATTTGAATTATGAATTTGGTTAACAGGATGAACATACTATAAGAATTTCCCTAAAAACGATACATGGAAATAAGAAATCAAGTTTTTGAAAGATAAAACCACATTAAGAAAGAATTTGATCGATTTTAGAGGGTCACCGTTTTGAAAAACAAGGAAAAATATTTAATTGAAACTAAATTTCAGCCTAGCTGACTTTTTTGTGAATGTGTTTGGTTTGAACTTTTTTTTTTATTAGGCTCATGTAGATTAACTTAAGATTTTGGCGATCTATATTGAGTTTAAAATAATAAAATATCCATTTGATGAATCGTGAACAATTGCCTCAAATCAAATAATAGTGTTAAGAATCGAAATATGATAGTATAAGTAAGTATTAATCATTTATGTTGAATATAACATGGGAATTGATTTTTTATTCCCATTAGTTTTAGAGAACTTGAGGAAACTCTAGGTACAAAACTATTATGCATGTGTTTGTAGGATAGAATAAAATAGAGTAATAACTATTTAGCTTCATAATGTGTGTAATACTTGTTTGCATGCACTAAGGCACGGAGGCAGATAACCATTATGGGTAGGTGAATCATGGATAAGGTGTGGCCTATTTGAGAGATGTCCTCTAAAACTAAATGACTAGTAGACTTAGGTGATTAAGCCATTAAATATGGCTTGATGGGTTATTGATATAAGAAAACTATGGCTAATAAGTCAATTAAGCATGGATAAAGTTGTAACTAAGCGAATTATTGAAATGAGGCACCCATTTGAATGTGGATCATACTCTTGATAACATGATTTTAGTACTGAACTTAGTGTAAGATGATTTTATAGTATCGACGTTAATTTCAAATTTTATGATAGTATTTTTAGTGTCGGCTTTAGTTTTGATGTCTATCTAATCAAAATCTCAAAAGGTCTAGATTATACATTACTTGATTTTCCTAATGTTCAACATCAATGGAATTGGTTTTAATGTAATTAGCAATATTAGACTTACACATATTATGGCACGCACTCCCAATAACATATTTTGAGTACTGAACTTAGTGTAAGGTGATTTTATAGCATCAACATTAGTTTCAATTGTTATCATAGTGTTTTTAGTGTCCGCTTCAGTTTTGGAGTCTATCTAATCAAAATCTTGGAAGGTCTAAACTGTACATTACTTGTATTGTTTGATTTTCCTAATGTTCAACATAAATGGAATTGGTTTTGAAGCACTTAGCAACATTAGACTTACGCATATTATGGCATATATTGTGCTAGCATGATGCAATGGTTACGTACTTGGTTGGGTCATAGCTCACCCATGCGAGATCTCGCATTTCAGTTGATGAGGACATTTTAACCAGTGGATTAGGAAAGAAAGTAACGCAAGCGCATATGTGAAATTTATGGTTGATAGGTGTACTTAGCTTAGATTTAGAGTATTGTTTTTTTTTTTTTCCATTAGTATGTATTTTTCTTTTGGAGACTTAAGTGTGTTATGAATAAAGGAATTATTATAAATAAGAGTTGAAAAATTTATTTATATAATTGTGAATTTAATTATAAATTTTGAGTCTTACATATTTCTATTGAGATAAGAATATACACTGGTTCAACATGTTCAACGGTTTCAAGCATGACAACGAGCACATATATACTTGGACATGTTGGAGAGTTCATTTTATCAATAATTAAAAGATCATGTAAAATTAAAATGTGAGCATTTTGATCTAAAAAACGAGATAACTAATGGATTATCCCAAATTGACTCCATATGTGGGTTTCTAATTCATTCGTTCAATGCAAAGTATGCACTATTTTTAACATTAAGTGTATTTCCTATTATTTTGTTTTAAATTCGGAATTTGTAACAATGATATTTAAGCATTACAATAATCTTAAAATTTTTCAATGAAAAATCACATGATAATAAAAATCAATTAGAAACAACATTATCAATAACAAGGTATTTTTAAAATTACAATTGAAATTCTATGGGGGCATTTTCAATTTCTAATAAATCAGATTAGTGTTAAATAGCATGTTAGGACTTGATTGCATGTTTTTAAGAAGCTTTAAAACTTAATTGCTGAAAAAGGAAAAAATATAGGGCAGATCACAAATTCACAATAACCTAAAAAGTATTACGACTTTCTTTGCACTTTCCTAACATTTGCATTGAGTTAAGATACAAAATTGTGAAAAAAAAAAAAAGATTAAAATTATTTTATTATGTAGAGGAACTTATGAATGGAAATTTCCCCCATGAAAAATAAAATATTCTAAAAAATGAAAAACTATTTTCAATTCAATATATACCTACTTTTTAGTTTAAAAAATGAGAAAACTTTCTATTAAATTTTAGCTTTTGAAGAAAATTTGTTTCCACAAATTTCTAACAAATTAGAAACTATTGCTCGTTATCCTTTGTGGAATTCGACTTAGATATTATCAAGAGAGTTTATGGAGTCAAATATTTCATTGACAAGATCAAAGTTTGATAAGTACTTACAGAAAATACCTTTGATAATGCTTTAGCCTTTAACTAGTTAAATGAATATATTAATTATCTTTTATAAACTTTTGCCTTTTGGAAAATAAATGTCTACATTTTTTGTGTCGCCTACACAAGATCAAAGTAACAACTTTATTCGGAATATAGTTAATAGGATCACTATATCAAATGGCAATATTAACAAATCATCAAGCATTATATGGCTTTCGGTCCAGATAACATACATAAATATCGATAGTTTGTGTAGTCATGGTTGCTCACGAGTAACTTGTACAATCTAATGAGTTTATAATTGTACAAGGCTTTTTTTAATTAAAATATATATAAAAAAATTTAGATATAAATTCATATTATAATCATGAGCTTAGATATATAATATTATAAGTTTACTATTTTATTGATTTTATACAATTCTACTTGAATTTGGCCTAATGGATTATCAAAACTAAGAGAGATGATTGGACTTCTACAATTTAGAATAATCCTATTAAATCATGAATGAAGTGATATTATATTTGCTTCTTAACTTAAAATAATTATATTATTAGCTTCAAAGCTAAAGATCTCTCATCTAATATTGAATGAATAGTTAAGGAATAAGATATATATAATTTATCAAATGAGGACTTATTAGATATTCTTTTAAGTGCAAGGTGTAAGGAAAAATATAAAAGTGATATTGCAAAGGAAGTTAGTACACATATAGATTTGAAGAGTTATGGGAGAGGGACTAAAAATGATTTAAAAACTCATAATATTGATATTGGACATAGGAGATGAAAGTACAAATAGATATTTCAAAAGATTTATACTTAGATAATATGAATATTATAGGTAGTAGTAGAAATAGCATATTGGTAATAACGATGACGATGACAATGAAAATGATGATGATGATGGTTAGAATAGCTTGTGTAGTTTTGATAATAACAAAAGATTTGATGATTAATTATTTGCTTTAATTTTGTGTGTTTTATCATTATGATTTAGATTGTAATATAATTTATATCACACTAATATTTATATTCTTATTTTATGCATTAATATAAGAATTTATGCTTAACCATTTATATTAACTTATATTGTAACCAAAACTTATATTAAACTTCTTTACTTCCATTATATATTTCATTTTTAATTGTAGTTGTGAGTTTAACAATCTTGTGTGTAGTAACATAAACATAATATAACATAATAAGTTTTACTTCTTCTTCTTTTTTATGGTAATTACAATAAAGAGGGAAGATTCAAATCTAGTCTATTAAACCTAAAAACCAATATTCATATGATTAGACTACAAAAGTCTTAGCAATAAAATTTTGCTAATGGGTGACTTTATCAACACATGCATGGAAAATATTGTTTCTTTTGTTCTTCTCTATTTTCTTCTCCAACTTTAGGTTTTCATTGTTCTTTCTCATTTGCTAGATAACAAGATATAAACTTGAAATAATGAATGTAAAAACAATTTTTTTTTATTTCACAAATTTTATTGTAGGTTTCATAAGTTTTGTATACAAATAACTTGTAATATCATAAAATTATTTTTTTTTAATATCACATAAACTTTAAACTTATAGAAAAAAAGACAAATTTATGAGCTCCACATAATAACTTTTATCATGTAAATTTTATAAGGTATAAGTTTTAAGATGGTTTTAGGATACTAAAAAAGAGATTCCAATTTTAAAATTTAGGAACTTTTACCTTAAATTGTAGGATATAGATAAGTTTTATAGTTTATTCACTGTATCCATTTACCTTATAGTAATATGCTATAATCATATTAACACATTCAAATTTAAATAGATAATGGATGAATGACAATAATATTTAAGAAAAATTACAAATAACCACAATTGACACCTTACGACCGTTCACAAGAATCCGTTTCAAAGTTTAATTCTCGAGCCCTATCCCTTTGACCCTCTTCGGATGTTCTTTCAGCAATTTCTGCTGAGAGAGAGAGAGAGAGAGAGAGCTAACTTCAACATGAAGAAAGCGATTATATTTATGGAAAATAGGTATCGAAAACGTTATTCTAAAATCATTTGAATTTTAAACCGATTGATATTGATTGACATTGAGTTGTCACCATCGATTCATGGAACTTAAGATGCTTATTCGAGAACGTTATTTAATTTTCTATTCGCTTACAAAATAATATATATATACTTTTTTCATAAAATAAATATTTAAAAATATGGAGAAATTCTAAACTAACTGCACTATCTAATCACTATCCCCTATTATAGTTTTACCTTTCCAAATACAGATAAAACGAGATAAAGTTAATTTTAGTATTTGAACTTTCAATTTTGAGCAATTTAATATCTAAACTTTCATTTTTGATAATTTAGTATATATGCTTTTAAAGAGTGATCTTTAAATGGACATCAATTTTGCCAATGTGTACTAGATGTTAATTTTTTATTAATTATTTTAAATAATAAATAAATATAATATTTAATTAAAATAAATTATTATAGTTAGATTTTTTTCTTTCATTTTTTTTTTAATTTTTGCAATTTTTCTATTTTCCAAAAAATTTTATTTTTTATTAATTTTATTTGTTAATATTATATTATTTATTTAAAATATTTACATTGACCAATTAGGGAGTGCTATGTGTAAAAAATTATCATGTAACTACTAATGTTAGCAAAATTAACATTTCTTTATAATGCAAACACTCCAACGACTAGTTTTTAAAAGTATAGATAATAAATTGTCAAAAATAAAAATTTAAACATGTCATTATCCAAAATCGAAAGTTGAAGTATTGACAATGCCTTTAATCCCAAATAAAATAAGGCCCATTGCAACAAAAACAATTATTGATAATTTCATTAAAACTATCGACAAGTTGTTTCTTATAATAAAACACCTTGTTCACAATAAAATAGAGGGTGTTAACATTATAAACTAACTATATGATGTAATCATTTTTGTATCACTATATCATTAAAAAAAAATTATTTAATATATCAATGATAACTAGTGCAGAGGACTTATCAATAATTTTTAATCAAATCAATAAATAGGATATGTTTATAGCCAGATTCTAGCTCATATGAAAATTATTAGAATAAATTACTACTCTTCACTGTTAGATAGAATAAATATAATATTTTTTTGTTAATTCTTATACTATCCAAAGAATCACCACTTAATTTCAAATGTGAATTGGCGACTTGGTTCTATAACATCCGACCTAATAGGACGTATGCGAACGGAAATAGCAGCGATTTCTAGAAAAACAAAACACAATTTCAACAAATGGCTTAACGCGTATTGTTCTTTTCACACCAACATGCATCCTCACATAAAAATGGCCATCGTACATTGTTTATTACTTATTAGTTGGACAGAGCATATGAATTCAATGGGGGAACGTAAAACAAGAAACGCAAACATTGGTCTCAACCGTAACCGCGTGTTTGCGTAGTATGTCGCCACTTGTCAAACTTGCACATTCTTGTATAACGTCGTATCCCAAGAATCTATAAAAGGCCTCTAGTTTAACGATCTTTCATTAAACTGCTCTTGCCCATACGAACATCTAAGCCAATCGTGATTCCTAAGCATACCCTTTTGCACCATGGCAAGCCAATCACAGCCATCTTCAGTTCATGATTTCACAGTCAAGGTTAGACGTGAGATGTCTTTTTGTTTCTTTAGGATGTTATGTTTCTATATTCGTGTTCTGGGATTCGAATTTTTTCTCGAAGTTTTGGGTAGTTTTGTTTAATTTGCTAGAGGATAAAGGGTCATTGAGATTGAAGCTCTTTGTTTTCGGATCATTAAGGTTTCACATAGAAATTTTACTAAATCTGATCTTTTATTGATAGAAGAGTTATTTGATTATTGATAATGTGAAGCTAGATTACAAGTATGGCCATGCTTTTGAATTTTGATGTTTCGTAGCCGTAATTCCGATGATATTTGTGAGAAAAAGCTGACTCTTAATTTGCAAAACTTATGGAGGTATATGCAATAGGAAAAATTAATGGGTGGTTTCTTGTGGAAACCACTAGTGGCTGTAGTTACCATAAGGTTATTTAGACCAAAAGATGTACCTTTCAATGCGAAGACTGAAAAAGAAATGGGGTTCTTCATTGTTCATCATTTGTTGCTAGATTGAGTTGTTACTCATCGAACCCGTCATAATACCGATGCTCTCGTATTTCTTTCTTATAGGATGCTAGAGGAAATGATGTTGATCTCAGCCAATACAAGGGAAAGGTTCTGTTGATTGTCAATGTTGCATCACAGTGGTAAGTTGGTTTAGATGCCTTTACTCTTTCTGGAGTTCTAATTGGAGGGTCCATTATGTTTAGCATCAATTGAATTACAGATCTTGGAGTATTTTTCTATTTCGAGAATTGTGCTTTTGGTCAAATGCTAGCAGCCTTGCCAAGGACCTTTTCTCTGGTCTTGTTTTTTGGCTGTTCTTTTTAACCTTAAACTTTGATGGTGCAGTGGCTTGACCAATTCGAACTACACTGAGCTGAGTAAACTGTATGAGAAGTACAAAAATCAAGGTGAGTGAGTGTTTTCTTCTCCTCGCTCGAACTGGGTTGCTTTTTTAAGGCTGTGTGATCAGAATTCACTTGCCTGTCGAAATGTACAAATGGGTGTATTTTTTACTATTCTTAAGATCCTCATAATCCAATCCTGGTACTAAAGCATTGTATTCAGCTTGGTCTTGCTGGGGGCAACATCATCACTTCTGCTTTTGTTAGTTAAGGCACACACAACAATTTTCTGCATTGCTATTGACGGATAAATGTTGTCTTCTACTTGCAAAATTTCATGCTCAACCCATTTTTCAAAACTCATTCTTGCACTAACCCAACCTTTGCTTATTGAGTATGCTTTTGATTGATTCATAGAACCAAGAGCTGCAGTAGAAAGATTTAACATATGGACTTTCCAATTTCTACCTTACTTCAGGTCTAGAGATCCTGGCATTCCCTTGCAACCAATTTGCAGGTCAGGAGCCAGGGACTAAGGAGGAGATCCAAGAATTTGCCTGCACTAGGTTCAAGGCCGAATATCCCATCTTCGATAAGGTTAGGAGTACAATCTAGAATCTTCTTCCTTAGGAGTAGTACATCTTTTTCACTTATATACCTGTGTATTCTTCATAGAAACCACATTTTTGTATCAAACTAGTTTGACAGTATCACTCATGATCATGCTCAGTGGCCATGAAAAAAAACGTATGAAGTAGGCGAATGCGCTGGTTAGTTTGAAATTCTGAAGAAACATTATAAAGTAGGTAAGCGAATTGTTGAATGCATGAACCAGCAGTTGTTCCTATTCCTTCTGTGGTTATATGCCTCAAATGAAGCCAAGGAAAATGTACATTAATTATGAGAATGAGCTTCTATGTTATAATTTCATCATTTTTTATGCTTTTTATTACATTATTATCGACACAGCATTTGTCATTATAACTTAACAGTGACTTTTTGCACTTGGAGCTGATGATCTTTCGAAAGTTGGACTTTAAACAAAATGTGAAAATGAAATATAAGCATGTATCTTCATGATTTCTTCTGGCACTGTAACGTATAACGTATCTTGCCCCATTAACAGGTCCATGTCAACGGAAACGATGCAGCACCTTTGTACAAGTTCTTGAAGTCTAAGAAAGGTGGATTACTCGGCAGCAGCATAAAATGGAATTTCTCCAAGTTCTTGGTAGACAAGGAAGGAAATGTCGTAGATCGTTACGCGCCAACAACTTCTCCTCTCAGTATTGAGGTACGACATATGAGGCTGTGATCTTTACATGATGCGCTTATCTCTCTCTAACTAAGATGTTGGATAGCTAGTAAGTTATTAATCAAAAGTATAAATGACATTTCCACATGCGAATATAATTCTTTCCTAAATTTCTCTCTCTCTCATGAAACCACATATTTTCATGGCGACTACTTATTTCGATTAAATTACTTTTTCATATACCTGATTCTAAATCGATCAATCACTCAATTCTCAATCCTAACGTCTACTGTCTATTGTTGTTGCAGAAGGATGTGAAGAAGCTGTTGGGGATTGCATGAGCATTCACGAAATACCTATCTTCAGCCTTAGCATAATAAAAAAAGGATAGAATTCTCCCATTTCTTATTGAGGATATGTATGCTGATTCGTGGCAATGGATTGTATATTTCTTTCTACTAATAATAGAAGATTGTATATCTCGTTTCATGAATTATATAGATAGCTCTGGCATGAAAAGAAGTATTGTAGGTAAATTATGTCCATGAAAGGAATTTAACTCAATCTCCTAGCTAGTCCATCACATAACTTCATAGATATTGTTGAATAGTTCAATTCAACATTTCTGTCTATCCATTCGACTGAGGATGATAAGTACTACTATAGTTCAAATGAGTCCCATTGAGGCAAAAGAGTTCCTTCTAAAATCGACTAACAAAAATTGCATCTCAATCAGAAACAATAGTTCGGGGAAAACCATGCAATTTAACAACCATGTGCAAAAATAAAGAAGCTACTTTAGCAATAGTAAAATGAGTGTGAAAATAAAGAAGCTACTTTAGCAGTAGTAAAATGAGTGTGCAATGCCTTGAGATGACAGTATTTGGACAATCTATCCACTACGACCAAAATAATTGTATACCCTTGAGACTTAGCTTGACTAGCAATAAAATCCATGAAAAATATCCTCATAAACTCTACCAGGAATAGGTAACAAAGCTAAAAGTTTGGTACGAGCTCAAGTCAAATACTTGAGTTGTTGGCATTCCACGTAAGTACGAACATATTCTCCTACTTGTATATGCGTACCTTCCTAAAAAAAATCAACTACGATTCATCTAGAAGTTTTCAGCACACCAAAATGGTAGGCACTAGGGCTCCATGAAATTTCTTGAGAATAGACAGTCTCGGAATAAGAGAAGATTGTGGGATAAGAAATAACCAAGTGTGTAAATACAAAAGTTCATTTTTCTAAGACAGCTACCATTGCAAAGGACAACTCGCAACTAAGTAGGAATAATAGTCTGAAACCCAGGAAAATGAGTGTTTTCATGTTTCAATGAATCTACAAGAGAGACAGTAAAGGAAGAAAAAGCTAAATACTTAAAGTTAACCTCATGTTATTGAGAAAGAGCATCAACAATAATGTTGTTGATGCTTTTCTTATAGACAATAGTGTAGCTATAACCAAGAAGTTTAGTTAAGTACTTCTATTGCTCTGGTGTTTGAATGACTTAAGTTAACAATTCTTTGTTACTGCGATGATCTCTGTGAATAAGAAAATGTGAGCCCAACAGATATTGCCTCCACTTCCAAACTACCTCCGTAATGGCATGTAATTCATGAGCATAAGTGGAGGCTTTACACAAATGAGGAGGAAACTTCTTGCTAAAGAAAGCAATAGGATGAATCCCCTATAACAACACAACTTCTAAACCCAATCCAGAAGCATCAATCTTGATAATGAATTACTTAGAAAAATCAAGCAGGATGAGTGTAGGAGCTGAAAGTAAGACCACATTAAGTTGATTAAAAGCATCTATAGCCACTTTTAACCAAAGAAACTTGTCCTTCTTTAAGAGATTAGTTAAGGGTGGAGCAATAGAAGTGTAACCTCGTACAAAGCAATAATAATAACCTGATAAGCTTAGAAACGCCCTCAACTACTTTAATGTTGATGTTACTGGCCAAGTCGAGATAGCAACAACCTTTGATGGATCCGGTCTTACCCCATCCCTAAAGACAACATGCCCTAAATAGTCAATGGAGGACTATCTAAAAGAACACTTGGACTCCTTCAAAAAGAAAGTGTTACCAACATGTACCTGTGACACTTGCAAAAGATGTTCGGCATGAGAAACCATAGACTTACTATAAATAAGAATATCATAAAAAAAATTTTAAAAATAACAAACTATCATAGAAAAGGATTAAAAATCCTATTCATGATAGCTTGAAATGTGGCTAGGGCATTACATAAACCAAAAGGCATGACCAAGAATTCATAATAGCCCTCATGTGCCCGAAAAGCAATATTTAGAATATCATTCGAATGTATACGGATATGATGATACCCCAATCGCAAATCCAATTTAGAAAAAATGCTTACCCCAAAAAGCTCATCTAAGAGTTTGTCAATAGTGGGAATAAGGAATTCATCATTGATGGTAACTTGATTTAGTACCCTATAATCAATACAAAAATGCTCGCCATCCTTTTTCTTAATAAGTAAAACCGGAGAAGAAAAAAAACTATTATTATGCTAAACAATCCCTTAAGTCAACATGTCTCGAACTCACCGCTTGATCTCATTTTTTTGAAAATGAGGATAACGATAAGGCTTGATGTTAATAGGAGAGGTGCTCAGTAAGGTAGATGAGATGTTGAACATCACAATGCAGTGGTAATGGTGAAGGTGACTCAAAAACTCGAAGGAATCTATCCAATACTTCAAATAAAAGAAGGTTGATGGCAGTATTTGTGATGATAGAACAAGGACTTACATCTTGAACCACTAAGTGATAAAAAGATGTAATCCCATCTGTCCAAACAAGCCTTCACAATTGATGATGCAAAATTTGGCTAGAAGAAAGAGATAGATCCCCATGTAACGTAACCTCAATCCCATTTCACATGAATTGCATCAAAAGGGTATAGTAGTTAATAGTAATCGGACCCAAACTCTACAACCACCACACCCCTAAAACCATATCTACGCCATAAATGGGTAAGACATAGAAGGCTTCCATAAAATCCACCCCTTGAATCATCATAGACACATTAGAAAAACGACCCTTACACAACAGCTTACTACCATTCCCAATCATCACATGAAAATTAGGAGAAGGGGAAATAGTTAAATCTAGATGTTTAACTAATCTTGCTTAGACGAAGTTATGTGTACTGGCTAAGTCTACCAAAATAGACACCTCTTGATGATTAATGACCCCTCGAAATTGGATAGTGCATGGTAAAGAAGCACCAAAAAGAGCATGATAACTAATGGCAATAGAATTGCAGAATTAGAAAAAGGAATCTAAAGGGAGAGAAGCAAAATCAACGCCTAAATCATCAATCGAAACCTCTTGGTCCTCACAAAGCAAAGACAAGAATTTGGCTTTTCATTTGTGATTGTGATGAAAATTGCAAGGTATATGGCTTGCCAAGAATAGTGGGAGAAAGAAGAGTAGAGCGGAAAAGAATTGCTCTTGGAATTTTGCTTCATACTGCTTTGCTAACCAGACCGCATACATGAGAGAATTGGGCTTAGCAATTTCCACATCTTATTGAATACTAGTCTTCAAGCTAGAAATAAAACAACTAGTTACAAAGACTCAAAAACCCTAATAATGTGATTAGAAAGAAACCCAAACTCAATTTGATGATCTAAAACTGATCTGCATCACACTAACTTGGATAACAACCCCTGAACATCCTCATACTCCAAAGGACCAAAATGAATCTCCAACACCTTTGTAAAAGCCGACCATAAAGAAAGCTGATTGTTTTATAACATCTACTTGTAAAGTAGGTCCCTCCAACGCAAAGGAAGCAATCGTCAAATGTTGAAAATTTTGTATCTTGTGAAAGTTAGAGAATTGTTGAGGTTGGAAAATCTACCTAAGAGGATCATGGCCATAAAACTTTAGAATTTCCAGTTTCATTCCCTTCAAGAGAGTATTATTAATAGAAAAAGATGAATTAGTGGTTAAAGAAAGATCACCAAGAGCAATAGAAGTCGACTATAAAGTGGAAGAAGACAAAGGTTGATGTTGCAAAATTTCAAGATTAACAACTCTAGTGGCCAAAGACTGCAATTGAGAGGTGATTGCTGTTAAAGAATGCTCCACACCTTAAGTACTCAATTGCATAGTCATGAACATGCTTTTGATGGCATCCATGTCTGTAGACTGTGAAGAGGAACATAACTCTAGCACTATGGAAAGAATGAGAGTACTAACTTGTTAGGCCTATACGATTAAAGAGGCCTAACCCATCAACAGTGTGCAAATAAAATCCCTCAATACTTCAGAAAACCCTACAATCCCTCCTTCGGTCAATCACACCTCTCCTCTCTCTACTCTTGTTTACTCTCCCTAAAAACTAGGGTTTGTTTAATTGCTATCTAATTGCCTTTGTATTTTACTTTATGGTAGGGAAATGGGATTTGGACTGCTTCGAGTGAGTCCACAACTCCTTATATTAGAACTTGGAAATGCAAGGATGTCTCCTTTTCTCTTTATTGCTCACATTTATATATAATTCTCATGTATATTTCGGTACAACTAGTATCTACCTGTATTTTTAGTTACGGTCATTACTAGTTTAACTATTCAATATTGGAAGTTGTTGTATTTTACTAGTTTGGCTATGCTATACTAGAAATTGTTGTATTGAGTTATCTTATAGTCACTATCCTATCCTAATGATGAGTTATATAATTCTCATGCCATTTTGGACTCTTCTTGTGTCGATCCAAACGTGTTGTAACAAAATCTTTTTTTACTTTATGTACATTGAAATGGTTTGCAAGAATTGCTAAGTTCTCTCCAGTTAATTGGTGTTTCTATATGCCTTAGTTTTAAACTCATGCATAGGCACCTTCAATCAAGTTAATAGCATTGTTCTTCTTCAATTGCATCATGCGATGATGTCTCATTTGGATAATCATCTTACAAGAATTTGAAGTTGTAGACTTTTGTTTAGAATTCACATTTTTATCATCAACTTGGCAAGTTATACTATTAAGTAATTGTATCAATTATATGTTGAAAAAGGTAATCCAAAGTCACCAATCCATACATATTCCCTACAAAGTTTGCAAAGGGAGGTAGGTGAAGATCATGAAATTATTTTCTTACACAAACTCTAAGTACAAGCGTTCATGGTATATATATCACATGCACACAACATGCATCCATGCGCTTCACATGATATGGGTATGTAAGGGTAAATGTTGTATAGAATGATTCTCCATAAAGAAAGAATAACTCAAAGAGGGATTAAAGAAGCGAAATGAGCAATATCAACAGATATGAATATTTGTAATAGGTGAAAATAAAGGAGCTAGGTGCAAAATTCCTCCCTTCATAAGTAATAAAAGATAGCATTTGATTCATAGAACTAAACAATATAAGAAAAATATGACAACGCTATATAGAAGAATAACACAATATAATCCTTTTGTACCACATTTGGTTTGTATAATATAGGACACAAGTTTTTCTCATTAACATGAGAACTCATTAAAAGAGTTTTAGCACATACACAATAGTAATTTTTTATTTTTGATAATATAGGGTTATATTTTAGGTTTTAACATTATGCTTATTTTATCTAGTAAAATAAATTTTTATACCATCAAATATATAATATAAATGTTTTTAGTTTTGTCCGACACCTTGATGTCTTTTTCATCTAGTTTTTTATTCACTATACAAACCAAACACTAATGATTTTTGTTTAATTCAATACTATGAAATAGAGGCAACTAAACACTACCTAAAGGAATTTATAGAAAATGATGATTAATTAGGACCATTCAATGTTCCCTCTATCAATGGATAATATTTAACTAGACTTTAGTAACTTTAATGGGCTTAATCAATAGGAAGGCAACCTAAGAATCCATAATAGATCTTGGTCAATACTCAAACGTGTTAAGAGAGGATAAAACTATGCAAGAAAATTTTATCAAACCGTATTCCAAACCTATCAATCTAAAACTCTCGAAATCATTTTAATATATATATATATATATATATATATAATAGGTTTAATTCTTCAAATCCTATCACTAACCCAAAGAATTAACCCCCAATAAATGATTCTTTGAATGAAACTAAAGTATTATTTGACATTTGTCAAATCATATATAATAAGAGAAAACATAATACTATTGGAGCTTAAGTTGTTGCATAAGGCATATTTTTTATATATTAGTGCTTAACATGTTGCATGGCACACACATATAGCTCAAGAATGATAAAATATTGCATTAAATTTCTCATCATATTGCATCATTAATAGATAAAGGATGATTCATTTTTTAATTTAGAAAGTGCAAATGATAAGATAATATTGCTATTGAAAACTATGGATTTTGGCTTTGCTCCTGTTCTTCACGAATTTGTTGGCGAAGAAACTTAGGCAAATTTAGATCCAAAATTGGATGGTGTATTGAATTTCGATTGTCACGAAGTTTTAATCATTGGATTCATGATGTGGAATACTATAAGATTATTACTTTCATTTTTTATTTGTTTATTTTGATTGTTTATATCAAATTTATGTCTTCACGACTCTATGAATTTTCTTATATTGAGATTTTGTCAATATTAACTTTGTAAAAAAGTTTATGATACCCATCAATTTAATTGGTAAAAAAAAAAAATTGTAATCCCATTATTTGTTAGTAGAGAAAAATCTTACGTTGTAGTCTCATAGTTTTTTTCCCTATTGAGGTTTTTCACATTAAATCTTGATATTCATTATTATTTGTTATTTTAGGTATTATTATTATTATTTTCTTAATAGTATTGTACATAACAAGCCTTTTAATAAGTCATAACTTATTAATAATGCTTCCTTCTCAGGAACTAAGCATGAAGTAACTTTATGTAGCATTTGAAAGCTCAAGTTGTATTTATAACATATCACCCATGCATAATATGCCTTTGATAATCCTATGAGATATGCTTGAGATATGCATTATGTACAAGGGTTGCCTAAGGAAGTGTCATAGATCATCTTGGTACAGTAGTACTTGCTAAGATAATTTCCATTTCTTAACAATAGAAATAACACAATTCCAATGGTAAGGATTTACGGTGATAAGTCTCACATGCTAAATAAAGTATTATAGGTCGCAATAATAAATGTAGTAAGGCTTTATGATGCTTATCAAGCAGCTAATACATTACTTGACAATAGAGAAAAACAATAACAAATGACATAGATTTATTTGAGATGGGCCTTGCATTCCAAGGAGAATGCTTTATCATAAGGTTGACACATTGCTTGATAGCAAAAGTAATAATAAATATTGGGAGTTTATTTGATATAGGCATTATGTGCAAGGAAGCTTTTTAAAGGTAGCAATGGTAGCTATAATATGCCAAGGCTAGCTTGAGTTAATCGATGTTTTTCAAGGGGATTGTTTCACTACTTGACAATGAAAAGCAATAACATTTTGTAGAGATTTAACTAAGATAAGCAACATGAACTAAGGAGAGTACTCTACTACAAGGTAGCGTGATAATTGCAATATGGCAAGGCTTGCCTAGAACTATTAGTGTTTGTCAAAGGAATTGCTTCTCTACTTAAAGCAAAAAAAAACAACAAAGGATGTTAAGGTATTGTCTGGGCTTAAAGGTGCAAGGAGCACAGCGTTCCAATACTCAAATTGAGTAATATCATAGCAAGTAAGCATCATACTGCAAGCCATACATTGTCACAACAGGTAAGTGTCACTTGTGAGGATCTAAACTTAAGTAATAATGTTAAAATTAAAATAGTATATATATATATATATGTGTGTGTGTGTGTGTAAGGTAAAATGAATGTATATATATATGTTAAATGCTAAAAAATAAAATAAAATATATAAAATAAATATATATATATATAATAATAATAATATGAATTATATGGGCATATATATATATATATATATATATATACATACATACATACATATATGGAATATATAAATATGTAAAAAAAATATACACGTTATATTATATTATATTATAGCTAAAAAAAAAAGAGAGGAAGGAAAAAAAATGCAGAACAACACCCTCATTTAATGTCAGCAAAATTAAGTAAGTAATATTATATATATATATATATATATATATATGCATACATTAAAATAGAGAGAGAAGATAAAACAAATCATAAAAAATTAGAAAAAAAAAAAAAGAAACCAAAACTCTCTCCATTTCATCCAAATTTTCTAGGCAAATTGAAATTGAAATTTCCAATATGAAATCATTAGGATAGGAAGAAGAACAAGATTGGAGTAGGATGCAATAAGAATTTGAAGAAATTGAAGAAAAAAAATCATATTAAACAGGGAGGATTTTGTCTGTTTGTTCGAAGGGGTTAGGATAAATCTGCTGCTAGGCCAAGCTAGGGATAAGGTTTTGGATGGGAGAGGATTCCGGCCAACATAGTGGTTGCCGGAGGCCGGTGAACGGAGCAGCCCCCAATAACGCCCGAAACTTCCTATTTTTGTTAAAAATATAAAATATTGATGAAAAATTATGATTTCTGGTATTCTAGCATAATTTTTTATGAATATTAATGTGATGATTTTATTTTTCTGAAATTTGATTCACAAATATGTGATCCTTAAGAAATTTTCTGTTCTGGTCGTAAATTAAATTGGAAAATGAATAGGTCAAATGATGTATTTTTTATGTAATGTTTAGTATATAAGATACTTATATGATTTATTAGATCACTAAATCAACAATTGTTCAAATTGGAATCATTTTCTAATTTTAGTGAATTTTTCAAGCTAATTGCCCTGTTCTAGCCGAATTAAATCCTTAGCAAAATTAGGGAATTTGATTTGATTAGTTGAATTTGATGTTCAGTTGAGGTTCATTGAAGAATAATATGATTTTAAGAAGCTTGGGTTAGTTATGAAGCAAAAACGAGAGTATTCGGTGCAAAATCTTGATAATTTAGAACCATACGATTCAATATAGAATTAGATCGAAATTTAATTACATTAATATATAATAGAGCGTAGTATACCCGTATGTATATGAATTAGAAATTTTAGGAAAATGGTAGATTATACAAGTTTAGGATGGAATTTAGGGGTTTGGAATGCTGAATTAGCAATTTAGGATTCAATAGAGTGAATGAGGTAACATTAATTGGTATATTGATGATTCAGGTGTTTCTGTTGAGTAAGGAGGACAAAGGAATTTTGCCGGTGCAACTGTTTGGATTGGCATAAATTGATTCAGGTGAGTACCCCTTTAACTCCTCTCTTGGATACAAATGGTTGATAATGTAGAATACTTGTTGTTGGCTGAAATTACCCTGTACGATCACTTACTGTGATCAATGCAGGAGGATTGTTGAATTACATTGGTTTGCTGATGGCTGGTTATGTGTCATGATATGGTTGGATTATAAGAAAAAAAAAGGGGGGGAACATTCTAGAAAATCCTAGAATGAGAGTTGGGTGCGGGATTTGATTATACTATTCCTAATTGTATGTGATGTAATGAACTTAAATTATTGAATGCTTCATGATTATGATGTAATACTGGGTTATTTTTAGCTTATTTGATGGGTTTATATGACTAGATGAGTTTATACTATTGTTGTCTCGGTAACAATGAAATATCTAAATGGATAATAAAATGGGGTTTAAGCTATAAGTACTAACTCAAAACACTTAATGTAAGAAAAGTCCTATTCCCTGCCTAGTAAGTTTGTGGTATGACCTTTGAGTCGACCCGGATGGGTTTGAGGCACGGTTGATGGACTGACTCGGTTCAATGACCTATGGGGATCTGGTCACCCCTTTTGTTCGAGGCAGGTGAAAGGCGAGCTGAATGTTTCTAACTAAAAAGAGTATGTAAGGATATCTTAATTGGTTGAGAAAACGTTAAGTTTTGAAAAGTACATGAGGGTAGTTTATCTACTAGTTAACAGGCTTTGCTTGGGTTAGTGAAAAATATTTATGACCTGTGAGTAAACAGGAGTGATTAAAATGGTTTCTAATGAAAAGGTTATGAGTTTAGTAAAATGAAATTATAGGGAAGATATCATTAAGTAAGATCATGGTGATGTTAAAATGTAATAAATTGAATTGGGTTTCTTACGAGTATAACTTGAGTTGAAAACTTGCTTGCTTGAGTAATCACTTTCGAGGTATTTGATAATATTGTTGATTACTATTATGTGATTTTGTTGTTTGTTTTTGCTGGTTTGCTTGATTTTGTACTCACTTTACTTCTTAAGAAGTTGAGGGGTTAGTGTTTTTGCTAACTTCAGGTACAGGTACTGAAAAATAAGTTGGAGAATCGGGTTTTTGGAGAGCGTCAATAGAGGCAAAGAAGCCCTTAGTTTCATTTCGGAACCTCTGTTATTTGTAATAAGATTATCCTATACATGATGTTGTAGTGCTTATAAATAAGATCTATAAGTGTTAATCTTCATATTGTAATGTAAATATTTGTGTGTATAAGGTTGGATTTGTAATCTTTTGAGCCACTTAAGGCTACAGGATTAATCATGGGCTGTGCCTACTTACCGGGAATGCAGATCCCGATGGTATATATATATATATGATGTATGATGTGATAAGAGATTTTAAGTACATGTGTTTAGATATGATGTGAATATGAAATGATAGCGCTGTTAGCGCCATTTTACAGGACGTTTATAAAATTACATACATGTTGGAGTTACAGGTTCAATATTAGCAAAATTTGCCTTTTCTCTAATTCAGAGACAACATAGCAACCCACCTATAGGTACCAAGGATAGTTACAGGAATTTTGGAACAGGTTCAAGAATCAGACCTAGTAGGTGGGTTACTACATCACTGCATGGATGGTGCATCATTTTAGCAAGCGAGAGTTGCTATACAGACTGTGCATTGTCGTAGAAGGCAAGCGTTGCTATGTAGAATGTGTATTGTCATAGAAGGTGAGCATCGTTACATAGTGCATTGTAGCAACAAATAAATTTCACCATGTCGAATGAGGATCATATGTATGTAAGGTTAACAATTTGGGACATAACTTGCAATTTAAACACAACATGACACACTTCTGAAAGGGTTTGTATGTAGAAAAAATTGACATGAGACAGAAATAGGTTAGACCCGTTTAGATATAACAAAATTTGTATTTAGGCTTAGGTATAACTAGTAAAATCCATTTATGAACCAGTTTATTAAATAGATCCTATAACAGGTCCCAAGACGTTTAGTAATAAAATAACTAATAATATATACAACGTATATACATACATACATATAAATATATATAACTTATATATACACCAATATACATAAATTATATCATGTATTTATATATATATATACACACACTATAGAGTACATAAATATAGATTATATAGCATATATTTATATAAATAAGTCAAATTATGAGTTTAGATTTTCATACATAATTAATAAATAGGTCAGGTTTTGAATTGAGATTTTCAAAACACAACTTTATTAAGATACAAATACGAGATGATAAATTGACACAAATTGCTAGCCTATATGAATAGAAAGATTATTACATTGAGCAAGTCATCATGGAGGGTCAAACAAGTTACATATACAAAGTTGGTTTATAGTACTTAACTCTAGGTTTCTTGGAATCAAAATTATAAGACTGCTATGAAGTAATGACAAAGAAAGAAAGCTACATATCCTGTTCTTTGCTTCATTATATATATTTGCATTTTCCAATTCACTTTCTCATTGTATCGAGTGTACACATTTCTCATAATTAGTTCATAAAATAATTTTTGTATCCCGAAAAATGATATAAGTATAGTATAATGTTTCTAACAAAATCTATAATATCAAATAATGTGACTGATAATGATTGTAGCCCTCTTCAATAAGAAATCATAACTATTTACACAAGAGTATAACTTTTCCTTAGGTTATTGTTAAATATTTAAGTAGGAGCTTATATCATTCTGAATAGTGGTGATATAATACTGAAGCCTTATTATTTATTTTGTTATAAACTGCTTCATCTTCTATAAATGCTTCAAACAATATCGATGCATAAATGTGAAAGCAAAAGTTTGACGTAGTTATCTAAATGCATTTTCGACAACTAAAGATTGCATCACCTAAAAGTTGGAGAAGTACTAAACAAAATACTACGGAAAGCACTACTACAAATGAAACCAATAAATTATAATCGTTGTTCATGAATAAAGCTCTAGGCTTCAATAGTGATTATTTATTATTTACTATCGTCAGTTGCTCCTTTTTTAAGAAAGTAAATATAATTAATCAAATTGAAGAGATGACAAATTGTTTTTGCGTATAACCAATATTGTGTTATATCTAGGCTCAAGTTGTTAAGTCCTCGCAGCTCACATATTTTTTAATGCCATAGGATGAATAAATCCATATAATCTCATAATAATCTCCTTTCAGCACGTGATTCAATAAAATAAAAAAGAAGAATAAGTTCTTACTAAATTCAAAACTACTTTTTCAAGTTTGTCATAGGATCAGTGTAATGTCTGAGATTGAACATACCATATTGCTTATGTTTTCAACATTTAAAAAAAAAATGTAAAACTAATCCAAAAAAAATGTGGCATATGAGTACAACGACAAAACCTTTGCTCACCAAGAAGAAATATGCAAAATCTAGTATTAATAGACTATGATGGCATAATTTTGCTTAGAAATTCATTTTAAAAAATGCTTAGAAACCTAAGAATTCTTAATGGATCTTGGTCAATACTCAAACAGGTTGAGAGGAGATAAAATTGTGCAAGACAATTTTATCAGATCCTATTCTGAGCCCACAAATCGAAAATTCTCTAAATTATCCTAAAAAAAAATAAGTTTAATCCCTCAAATCTTGCCACTTTTAACCCAAAGAAACCTTTGGCTTAATTAATTGAAGTTGGGATTAGCTCATTAATTACATTTTGCAAATTATTCCCTCCACAAACAAAAATAAAATCACGAACTCCAAAATAAATCTATTAACTTTTTTATCAAATCTACCAATAATTAATGTAAGGTGTGTAAAACATACCTTCAACCCAATCGATTCACCATTAATAAAAACAGCTCTTATCCAAGTGCTTCCTCCACTCATTTGCATTTATTCTAGTTATTTCACAACTTACACAAGGATAAAAATCATAATGGCAACTACTAAAGGGAAGGGAATTGTTTAGGACAAGGCAACAATCAATCCCTTAGTGGGAGTTACTATTCCTACCTGAGATGGAAGTGTTTAAACTATTGGAAACAGTTGCAGAGAGTTTACTAAAGCAAATGTCATCACAATTGTGTTACCAAGGTTGTCAAAATCACAATTTTACGTATGATTGCTAGGGGGTCCATAAAATCGAAACATAGAAACAGAATGTAGAAATATAAGTTTTTATAACGTTTGTAAAATAAATTCCAAATATTGTAAATTTGCTGAAATAGTCATTAAAAAATATAATAGATAATAGAAATAAAGAAATTTAACATATATTTTGGTTATAAATCGTAATAAAAGTCATAATATAGATAATTAAGCATAAGTTGTGCAATATAGATAATCAACCACGAGTCCCAATAAAAGTTATGAATTCATAAATCATAATACAAAACAACTAAAATAAATCATTACAATTTCCACCATCTCCCATCTATATCACCATCATCATCTGCATCTTCATCATCTTCTTCTTCACCAATGTCAACATCATTATGAGGTGTATTGCTACCAATGATTTCCATATCCTCTAATTCCAAATCGTTTGAAGTTCCTATTTGTATTTTAGCTACAACATCATCAATATCATGAATGTCCAAATCATCTGGGATTGGGGACTTACTTCCAGGACTCTCCGAATTCACATAAGCATCAATTTCCTCCTCCTCATCATCATCTTTTTCTTCACTCCTTGCACTTGAAATGATATGCAAGATACCCTCATTTTCATTTGATGAGTTAACCACATTTTCTTCTTCAACTATCCATTCATCATCAGATGAGAGATCTTCAACAGCGAAAGTAGAAGTATCAACAATGTATCTTTCTTTCCATTTCTTAATTTCAAGTTATGCATTATAAACACTAAATCATTCATCTTTTGTTGATGCAACCTATTCCTTTTTTTAGTATGGACTTGAAAATGAATAAGATTATATATAAATATAACTTTATAAGATTCATAATCCTAATAATAACATATAAAATCAAATAAAAGAACTATCCGTATCATAACATTTCAAATGCACTCCAGTTATGCTCACAACCTGAAGAACTACAAGTTAAACTTAAAACATGAATAGCAAACTTTTATAGTTTTAAACATTCGTCTCCATATGAATCCCACCATTTAGCTGGAGCTTTTTTATCTCTAGCTAACCTTGCAACTTCAATACCAAATAGTCCATTAGCATCTTTAAATCTTTTAAGCTGCATATCAATCTTACACCTTTTAGTTGGATTAGAAACCATACACTCTATGCAACCATATAATCTAATCTTAACATCAGCATCAACTTTAAAATCAGGGTTATAATGGTAATGGGGATTCAAATAATAAGCTGCAACATGCAATGGTCTATAAAGTTAAAGCTCCCATCTCTTGTCAATAATCTTGAAGATAGGTCCATAATTACATTTAATAAATATGATTTCAATTTACAAATGAAACATTAAAATGAACACTAACGCAATATATATATAGTTAATAAATTGAAATATTACGTTTTTTCACATTATTGAAATTTGTTTTAATTTTTTCCTTGACATGGTCCATTTCTGGATAAATGAAACTCATAGCTGGTTGTTCATTAGAATCCACTAACTTAAGTACTTTAATAAGGGAAAATGTTGCTTTAAGGCAAGTAATAACATTCTTCCAAAACCACCTATTAAATCTACTTTCCATCACTTGTGGTCGAGTACTTACATGATTTCCAGTGACTTAAAGCGAACATCATCATTAATAAACCTTTCAACTCACTAAGGCAACCTAATGTCAAATAAGAAGTGGCAAAACGAGTTGCATCGGGTCTAATCAAGTCCCATCCTTTAGTGTATCTCCTCAGGATTGAGATAAGTATAGTCCTTGAATAAATATATGTAGTAATTCTCCTCCCTTTTGCAATTGTCCCCTGATGGATCTTCAAATTCTTCTCAAAGTCTTCCAAGATCAAATCAATGCAATGTGCTGCACAAGGTGTCCAATATAAGAATTTTCTTTTCTCCATCAATTTTTCCCTTGCTACTTTATAATTTGCAGCATTATCTGTGATTACTTGTATAACATTCTCCTCTCTAACTTCTCCACAATATCATCTAACATTGCAAAAACTTTGTCAGTTGTCTTAGATATATTAGAAGCATCTATAGACGACAAGAAGACCATTCTTTTGGGGGCTATTCACTAAGAAATTGCATACAGAATGTCTCTTTCTATCAGTTCATGCATCGGACATAATGGAGCAACCCATTTTTTTCCATTCTGCTTTATAGTCTTCAAGTAATTTCATTGTTTAAGCTACTTCTTTCTTTAAACAAGTGACCCTTAGCTCATGATAGGAAGGAAGTTTAAGACCACAACCATATCTACCAACCACCTGAAGCATCTTAGCAAACTCTGGATTTTTTATACAATTAAATGGAATTTCACTAGTGTAGAAAAAACAAGCAATTTGTTGGCAGCATTCTTCTCTCAAATCTTTCTTCATAAATTGATTAATTGTACCTTGGCTTGCCCGTGTTCCACTTCCACCAATTTGTAATTTTTTTTCTTTGAAAAGAAATCCATGTAATTCCTTTCTTCTTCTTTTTTTATGGATGTCTACTCCACCTCATCATCATCATCATCAGAATCTTCATTGCCATGAATTTTCTTTCTTTTCATTTCTAATAGTCTTGCTGCTTTCAACAACGTTGTTAACATTTCCTTTTTGACATCATCGGGGACACTGCTACATGCCTCTACATATTTACGTTTACACCTTAAGTGATTCTTAAATCTATAAATGCCCCCACTAGCAACTTTACTACAATACCTGCATTTTACCTTTTTCCCATTGTTGTCTACATCAATTACATGCTCCTAACCAACATTAGATCTACTTCCAGGTGCATTCTTTCTTTTAAAGCTCTCTTTAGATGATTTAGAAGATGAAATTTGAACTCAATCAATACTTAAAATCCTATAAGAAAATAAAAAGAAAGAGTGAGTACATCAACGTGCTAGTCTTGAGTGTTCTTGTGGCATTTGATTTTGAGGCCCTTCATGTGAGGAGTGAAGGAACACTCTTGTGCAAACAAGCATATAGCAATTAGCCTATTACTAAACTCATCCAAAAATGTAACCAATCATGTATCTTGTTAACCAGTTGGCCATTAAGTTATCTCCCTTGTTCTTAATATCAAACATACTAAATGAATTTATATTTTCCTTATATTTACATAGAGATAGCATTGGCATACAGCAGCAAGTAGATGCACACGTTTTTGCACTATAGACAAGAGAAGAAAAGAAATGAAAGAAATGGGTGAAATCAACTCAAACATCTCACCAAGCAAATTAGGACATTGCTTTGAGCTAGATATCTGTAGGCACTCTTTCCTATTATGAGCTCCAAGAGAAATGTCCCATAATCTTGCACATCAACAGAAGGGTGCTTAGCTTCTTCTAGATTTAGGCAACTTCAAGAACTAGACGGGTTGTTAGATCTGAATGTTTGTCATAGCAGTTCTTAAGCATGCTTCTGAAAAAAAAATTGGCGAGCCATGTCTAAAATACTTGTCGAGACAATGAAGTGAGACCATTGTTTTGAAGGCATTTGGCAGCAACAAAGTTTGCAAGTTGGAGCTAGCAAAATCCCAATATCAAAATCTTTATCCAAAATCTCAAGGAGTGTTTTTGCCCAAAGCTTTCCTCCTTAAAATTTCATCATTCTTAGGTATGCATTTGCACCATTCATAACTGAGGGAAACCAACAAATTGATTCTCAGCTTACTATTGCAGAGCAACCACGAAAATAAACAACATTCTTGGAGCAAACAAAGAGGTGCACAAACAGATCATAAACAATTAAAGGTTGACATAGCTCTAAAAATTTTCTCATACAAAACCAAAAGGCTATGCCATCAATAATACAAACCCCAAAATGCATATTCTTGGTTCAAGACAACCCTTAAGCAACTGAATTTCCATCCAAAATTCATATCCAACATCCTATCGTCTTATTTTCAATAGGAACAAATAGATCATATTATCTTCCTTTGAGGGTCACAGCTCCTACGGGTCTTTAGTTCCAATATCCTACTTCAAATAATCTATTCACTTCTTATTTCACAACATTCTAAATCTACATTAAGCATCCATTTATTTAACTCCAATCAGTTATAGCAGCAAGCAATTGCAACAACCAAGCATTCATTTTTAAATCACATTTCATCAGGTAGCTAGCATCGTTAAGCATCCAAGGTGGTGTCTCTTTCCCTCATTTATTTAACACAACTAACAGCGTGTTCATACTTAATTTCTAGTGCCATACCCGAACTTCCACCAAGCATTTACCCTTATGTTTCCTTATATTCAACTTAAAATGTTGGTCAAACTTCATCTCAAAATGGGTATTTTAAGGGTTAGCATGCTTACCTTTAGATCTCTTACTTTGATGGATACCGAACCTGCCATAAACCTTCAAAGCAAAGTGTAACCCTCCCAATACCTTAAATCTTTGAACCTTTGCTATGAAACTTTTCTCCACTATACTGCACCTTCAAGAGGTTGCTTCCACTTCTTTTCTTTTCTTTTCTTTATTTTTCATTGTTCAAACCAGCAACTACACTTCACTTCCTCAAGTTTGCTTCAACTCACACATTTGACCTGATTGAAACAAAAATTGAAGGAAGGAAAAGGATGAAGATGAAGAGTAGAGAGCAGAGACGCCTTGTTACAGATAGAGATTGGATATAGGACAATAGAGAGCAGACATGTAGCAACTCTCGAGTAACATGTAGAAGTGAAGATTGAAGACGCCCCTTTGACAACTTGGGCTAGGCTTAATTCAAACTCAGTGGCCCGTTGTAACTGTAGGCTTGGACCAAAATGGTGCATGATTTTGTAGCATCTTCAAACTCAGTTGAAACGCTATTTCACTTGCGTTTTTTCACGTTTCCACCATTAAACTCGCAATTTTACAAATGATTTCACCTTTAAACCGATTTTGTATACGAGTTAACAATGAGTATACTCACAAAATTATAAACTCGTACAAACGTACAAGTTAACTCATGATTTTGACAACCATAGGTGTTACAATTGTAGAAAGATGCTAAGGCATTTTATCAAATATATGCAATGGCACTTAGGTTTAGTGTAAGGGAGCAAGATGTGCACAAAGGCAAGAATAATGTAATTTCAATGCAAATGTGGGCATGTTTGCATGAAAGGAGGAAAATGTGCAAGGAAAGGAAGAAGAGGGTACTTGATATCAAAAAAGATCAAAGTGACGAATCAACTATCCAACAAGCTTCGAGGTTAGTGCTTCTTTGCCTCGTTTTGATGTCATTACTATCTCATATGAAAACTAATACAATAAGATGTTGTGTACACCCCCATTGAGAAAGAACCCTTATACTACATGATTTTGAAAAAAAAAACAAATTGAAATATTTTCAATAATTCAAATGTGCTTGTCATCATTAATATGTTTTCTAGCAATTGGATCCTAATTAAACAAGAAAAAGAATGTACCAAGACTAAGGGTCATAGCTTTAAAAAAATAGGTCATGTTCTAACAAAAACCAAATTGCAGTAAGATCAAAATTTAGTACATTACAATTTCTAAAATTTCTATTATTTACACACAATCTAGCATTGAGATAGTGATCACCTACGTAAACCATCAAATTCGAGTGCCCCCTTACGCTCTTCTTACTCCCCTCGCTTTTATGACCTATTTTGCATAACACATGAGAATATATGGAACATCCTATATTTTCAGCTTTCAATAATCAAGTATTTCAATATGGATATATATGCATATTTGAACACTATAAATCTATTAAGCTTCCTATTTTGCATAGGAGAAGTATTACACTTCATTTCTACCTTGCCTACAGTCTTGTCACAAAATTAAATGATCATTTGCAACAACATTACAATAATGTACTATCGTAGCGATATTAAACCAATGATATCATCATATATGCTTAGACAACAATAGCCCTTATCTTCATCATCACCCATTTGCAACACTACAATAAACTCAAGATATCAACATAAGTCATACATACAGTAACATGCTTAGCATCAACAAGGTCTTACACATGCACACTTCAATAAATACAAGATGCAATTAATAATAATAATAATAACTACCAATACAAAACTATAACTATGAGAAGGCAAATAAGAAGAAGCAATCAAGATAAGATCAAACGTGCAATTCACTTTTAATTTCCTCCATCTTTACCTTAAGTTTAGGTATAGTTACATTTCTTTGCAACTTAATTATCCTATAATTTATTTACATTTACAATGTTTTCGGTGATTTATAAATTTCCAATTTAAGGATCACACTAATTTAGATATCTCACATTATAAAGACCATTAAAGAGGAAAAATGGAACAAACAAAATCTTCAATGTACATTTAACCTAAGGTAAATTGATACAATTCGTTTACTGTTAAGTAATAAATATAAAGTATACACTATATTTATAAACTTAAGTTTTTAAATTAGATTATTGTAGTGCTAGACATAACATGATATCAAAGTAGGAGGTTTTAAATTCAAACTTGGCATAGTAATTTCACCCTCATTTAATAAAATTGTTTACTTGATGGACTTTAATCAAAGTTCCAGCCCATAAATGAGAGGGCATGTTAAGTAATAAATATAAAACCCATACCATATCTACAAACTTAAACTTTCATATTAGATAATTGTGGTACTAGTCATAACATATAACCATTAATAAACAAGAGATATACTTCTATAAACTTATTACAGAATACCCCTTTGGTTACATCACTATGTCCATTGCTTGTTAAATGAATGAGTTTAAAACCTTGAAAGCTGTAGAACTAATTCAACATTTTAATCTTAATAGAATAAAGAAAGTAATTGTTGATCTTTGATGGAGACCTTGGAAACCAAACCAAAGCACATATTAAAGTAAACCGTGAAATATGATTCCTTTACAACACAACTCAATTCATGGTTTAGTTTGATTCTTGAACCATTTAAAGAGGTTTGGTTTAGTACTTGGTACCTCATACAATCATCACCTTTTTGTCACTGCTCTCGCTATCATACCTTTCAAAAGAGATTGTAGGCAAGGAATCTACCCCTTCCCATCTTGTTGAGACTAGTTGAAACTATTACATTATGACAATCTAAAAAAGACAGTATAGATGACATTGAATTCATTCCTATATATTTCAATTGGTCAAACATGTGCAATTGTGAGACTCAAAATATCAATGCTTGGGTAAATGCCCACCTTCAAGAGAAGATTAGGGTAACCAAATATGAACAGGTACCATAGGCACTTTGACGGTGAAAGAGGCAAAAGAAGGAATGGGGAAAACCATAGGGAATTTAGTGACGCTTGTATGTATCCAATCGGACCTCAACTTTCTCGACTAAGCCATTATGAACCAAGCAAAACCAAACTTGATGGGATCAAGTTCCCATTGGTCCTACTACTAGAGCTAAAGCCAAAGGATTAAATAAATTGGTTCAAAGTATTGTTGAAGAAGAACAAGCCTTTTGACGTAGCGAGGAAAGCGTAGCGAAACGAATCCGAATATGGATAGGTTTCCCAACAACAAAGAATAGCTCTTTGATGCAAACTCTAGTTGCGCATAACCGATAAGCAGAGATAATCCTCTCTCGAAATGTATTTGTAATTATGAATAAAACGTAACCCTAACATGTTTGACAAAATGGTATATATAGTTCCCCGTAAAATGTCTAAAAGGGGAAAATCTAAGCGTACACGTGGAAATAAATAATGATATACATGTCTATAAACTATCGTATACACGGTCGTGCCTCTAGGCCGTATATGTTTCTGGGCATGTGACAAGTGCAGTACACGGTCGCATACACGGCCGTGCCTCAAGACCGTGTATGTTTCTGTGAGAATCCTGATAGAACACACGGCCGTGTCTCTGGCTGTACCTGAACCCGTGTAAGCTTCTGTGAGGATTCTACTAGAATACACGGCCGTGTCTCTGGCCGTGCCTGTACCCATGTGTCAACTTGTGTCCTCTACGATGTCCGCATCACCTTTATTGAAGTCTACAAGTCTCACACAAAGCTTGGAAAGCATGAGTTTGGTCATGCTCAAGATTAAGGAAAGATCGAAATAGCTATTGATGAAAATTTACTGGACACTTTATTCAAATGGGGGTGAAGTGGAAGGGATCACAATGGCTATTTCCCACTCCATAGATATGTTGCTAGTCATTACAACATGTGTTGAAGCAATTAAAGTAATCTCCTAAACAAATCTAGATCCTAACTTTCTTCACAATGTTGTTTTGCATTGCAAGGATAGGCTGCAACAATTTAAGGAGGCCTCTTTATAAAGCACTAAAAGAGAGGATAACTGCATTGTAGATGCATTAGCAAAGGCTATTGCTTCTTTATCTTCTGGTTATGTTTTTAATCAAACCCTACCTATGGGGCTTGTAGATCCCAATGTTCTTGGTCTTTGTAAAGGATTGGTTTTGACTAATCCTTGTTAAATGTTTCCAAAACTATGTCTTATTATACATGTAACTATATTTCCTTACCATATATACATATAAAACACTTAAAATATAAAATTACAACCTAAAAAAAGTTTTAATAAAGTAAATTCTAATCAAATATAACAAATGAAATATTCATTGGCTAGATAAAATTTTAGTATTAAGTTGAATTACAATCAAAGTGGATATTGCTATTTTAGAGGTTTCAAAATTTACCCCATTTTCTATCACTTCTTCAAGAAAGAGTCCAAAATACCAATCTTAGAATCAATTATCCTTTTTTTTTTAAGGAAAGGAAACTCTTTCCAAATGATCTCATGGATGTATTTAAAAAATGTCTATAAACTTTCACCTCTCCCACCCTCTTCCTAGCTCCTCTCATAAGGCACAAAGCATTAATTTTCTATTAATAAAAATTCATATAAAAATATAATATAAATATAAGTTAGGAAGTAGCTAAACAAGAAAAAAAAAAAGAAGGTAAAATGGATAAAAAGAATAGAACAAAAAGAGACAAGGAAAAAATAGAAGACCTTATATAGAAACCTTAACCCAAAAACTAAAGACTCATTAGCATATCATTGAAGCATAATCAAAGAAAAACTTGAAAAAAAATCACAAGAGAAGAGAGAACTTCATAAATTACTTTAGTTGAAACTTGAAGGGGAATGAAAAACCGAGATTGGTGGTAGTGCAAGAGATAAAAGCAAAAGCAAAGCTAAAAGCTTAAAGAGGAATTGGAACTTAAATGAGAATAAAAATAAAACCTAGGTTAAAAAAATATATAAAAAGGAAAGAAATAGTAAGTCAAGAAGGCAAATGTCATAATATAAAATGTTAATAATTTTGATATTAAACATCTTTGCATTCAAACCGATAATCTTTACCCTATGAATGAGGTAGCAATCCATATTCAGACGCAAATATTAAATTAACTAATTTATTATTTTTTTTAATTTTGATCGATACAAATTTATTTATAGTTATACCGTATCATCTCCAAGTTCATGATAGATCCTAAATTCCTAGCCCTTTAATCATCCTTAATGGCCAAATCCAACTCCTTTGTTATAAGTTGAATCACAATCAAATCAAATATTGCTATTTTAGTGATTTCAAAATTTATTTCAGTTAGTCCAAAATACTAGTCTTAGAATTAATTATCTTCCTTTTTTTTTTTTCTATAACAAACAAAACTCTTTCCAAATGATCTCATAGATGTATTTGAAAAATATCTAGTCTTTCACCTGCCCCATCCTATTTCTAGCTCCTCTCATAAGACACATAAGCATTAGACTTCTACTAATGAAAATCCAAATAAAAACATAATATAAATATAAGACAAGAAGCAGCTAAATAAGAAAAGAAAACATAATAAAAACAGGTAAAAAGGAAAAGAAGAATAAAATAAAAGGAGACAAGGAAAAAATAGAAGACCTTGTAGAGAAACCTGAACCCAAACACGAAAGACAATAGCCCATTTATATCTACAAAATAAGTAGATAAATTTGGAGAAAAAATAATAAAAAGAGATAAAGTTTCATCTTTTCATTAGCATATCATTGAAGTATAATCGAAGCAAAACTTGAAAAGAAATCACAAGAGGAAGAGAGACTACCTTTAGTTGAAACTTGAAGGGAAATGAAGAGCTGGGGTTGGTGGCAGTGCAGCAGATAAAAGCAAAAGCAAAGTTAAAAGCTTGAAGACAAATAGGAACTTCAATGAAAATAAAAGACAGAGAGTAGGTAAGTAAATAAATAAATGAATAAAAAATAACTAACAAGTGGTGATGGAGAGTGTTTAGGTGAGAAAGCAAATAAATTAAAATAAAATGTTTATAATTGTTGTTTTGATTTTCACTAATATTTATAATTATGATGTCCATCTCCGTGTTTGTGATAAATCCCAAATCCCCAATCCTTTAATCATCCTTAATGGTCCAAATCCAGCTCATTTACTACAAGTCACGTGAATTATTACAAGCATAAGAGCCGTATATGTAAGCTGTATTCTTTTTGCCCAAGCCCAACTACCCGTATGCTATGCATTGTTCATGCTGTCGAATCTAGACATGGATTGAGTTGTACAATGTTCCGACATAAAATAAAAGCGCCCCCAAAAAAACACAATATGTTGCAGTGAAATTAGATTTTTCAGCAAGCCCTGGTATTGACTGTTTCCGGGTTTCACTTCTCAGAACTTGAAACCACGATGACGAGCCAGCAGATGCAAGACCCACAATCCATTTACGATTTCACTGCCAAGGTCAGTTCAATTTTTGCACCAAGCTTTGATCTTTATTTTTTTTTTTTCAGTTTTGCACTCAATATTTGAAATTTCATTCGGTTTTTCTTTCTGGGTATTTACCAGATCGTTGTTTCAATAGCTATAAACTTCAAAGTTTAATACTTTTATAGACCCCCTTGCCGATTGTGATCATATCATATCATATCCTTCTGTATTTTTTGTGCCATTCTTTCATGGATAAATTTTTATCGCCTTTGGAGAAAAAAGAAAAGAATCCTGTATGCTTAACAGAGACCTTTTCTTTCATTCCATATCTACTTTTATCTTATGATTATTTACTCTTGCAGGATGCCATGGGACAAGATGTAAGTTTTAGTAGCTACAAGGGAAAAGTGTTGCTCATCGTGAATGTTGCTTCGAAATGGTATTCGATCTACCTTTACCTTTCTCTATTTACTGTGCTGAGAGATTTGGAAGCCTTCTTTCTTAGGAGAGTATAATGGAATCAAGATTCATGAATTTACTAGAATCACTCTGGTAGATTTGCGATCTTACACACTAATTTTGGTCAAAGTTAACATTTACTTTGCTCACCAATCGTCGGGGATCAGATGGAAGATATCTGTACCACATTCTTCACATGTTAGAGACTGTAGTTTTTCTCTATGTTTAAATAGTTCCTGAAGTATTAACCTTCTCTTGAATATTCTGATAGTGGAATGACTAATTCAAATTACGTGGAGCTGAATCAGTTGTACGAAAAGTATAAAGATAAAGGTCAGCTCTCATCTTCTTTACTGGTAATGTGATGCATGATATAGTCTATTCAGTGCTAAACACAATTGAAAGGGCTTCTAAAATTGTCAACCATCGCTATGGAAATTACTGAATGCTGTAAGTTGTCTGTTTTGTGATGGAAGGCACATCTAATCATAGTTTCAGGTGTATCTGATTTAATGGAATTCAAAATACTGTTTTACTCATTTTGGACTGATTTCATTTTGAAATGGTTTCATGGTCATGCTATACAGTTCTATTATATATTACAGCATGTATAAACATGGTGAAGGTTGTTCACTGCTTTTTCTTTATCGGAGGAGTTAATACTCAACAGTTGCTGATCTCTCATGCCTCAAGCTTATTCTTGTCAACTGAGATACGCTTAAAGATCTTTTTCCCAGAAACCCCTTATTCATGTAGTTGTGGGCTATAATATACTTTTCTATCTTGACTTGGAAAAAACAATACACAATTATATGCATACTTTTATGATCTTCTGCTTCTGTGCCTTTTGTCTTGTTAAGTGGAAAATTAGTGGGGCATAAAGAATTCCCGAGGTGTTCAAACTCCTTTATGTATGGACATAAAATGGTCTTCTCATACTTTCAGGTTTAGAGATATTGGCATTTCCTTGCAATCAATTTGGTGATGAGGAACCTGGAACTAATGATGAAATAAAGGACTTTGTATGCACTCGCTTTAAATCGGAATTTCCTATCTTTGATAAGGTCTACTAGCTAGATCCATTGTATATTTTATTTTTTATTTTTTATTTCCTTTTGAGTGTTTTGTCCTGATCAGATACATAAAACACAGTAAAATGGTTCAAGATATATATTCTCTTGAAGCATAGATTCGTGCGACGTGTGTTTTAACTTCAAATTGTATGTATGTTGCTGTATTAGTATTTACTCTGAAGTCCTTAATATATGTGGTACAATTGTTTCATAGAAAATGTCTTTCAACAAAATCTTTTTGTGTTCCCTGATATTTGTAGATCAAAAGAAGGCTTCATTCTGTAAACAATTCTTCCAATTAAATAAAAATTTATTTCATTGAAATAAGAATAAAAAGAAATCTTCATTTTCCCCTTTTGGTGTCACTCCCAGCTACCATCCTCTGCCAGCATTGTTACCACTATGACTAGCTTCCATCATTTGCTAAAATGCAACTTCTGCAGAGTTATTTTCTAACAAATCAAACATTTTTGAATTGGAAAACTTTATGTGAAGCAAATACATTGATAGATGCATGGCTTTTTCAGTGAACTTGCTGATATTTTTAGTGGCTTTAATAAAGCAACGCATATGGCTTTTGCATTAAGATATTGTCCTGAGGTTACCTTTAGCTCCCTACCTTGTGCGACTTCTTGTTACAGCCTAAATTCAGACCTTATTCCTTCAACTAGGGCTGCCTATTTAAGTGGAATCATTTGGAGCTTTGGCTGAAGCTATTAGTGATTATAGAAATTGATTTCCTAATCAGCTATGCAACTCTTAAGCCAAAACGAAAAAAAAAAAAAAAAAAAGAGCAGCTATGCAGCTCCTCTTCTTCTCTGTTTACAGTATTTCCCTCTGTTCATTTATTTTCATCCCTAGCTAAACCTAGGAAGGCAACTATGGCCTATGGGAATACAGTTCCTATTTAGATTTTTAATGCTGAAGTCTCATTTCTTGGGGTGTGTCCTAGAGCAGACCTTTGTGATTATGTATTTGTACATGATCTGAGTCCTGCTGCTGTTTGACCTTGCAATATTATGTCCAAAAGCATTCTCTGAAAAGTGCAGTCATGTTCACATGTTTTTGCTGGCTTCTCCTTGGTCAGATAGAAGTAAATGGTGAAAATGCTGCACCATTATATAAATTCCTAAAGTCAGGCAAGTGGGGAATCTTCAAAGATGACATTCAGTGGAACTTTGCCAAGTTCCTTGTAGATAAGAATGGGATAATTGCAGAACGCTATTACCCAACAACTTCTCCTCTTACAATGGAGGTATGCTTTGCTTCATGTGCCTATATTGGCTTCATTGAGATGCCTCTCTTGACTTATCTGCGCAGATGTTGTTAGCAAACAGGAGATATTATGTCATCCCTAAGATTTTCTATTGGAGCAATGATATATCTTTTCTATCATAGAACGAGTTTAATATGTACCATAACAAAATCTTAAGCTAAAACTTATATTTTGATGAGATTTAGAGAGTTCAAGCTTCTTTTTCCTTGTTCTGGAAACATGAAGTTCCACTGCAGGGTATCAAGGAGATCATACGCCGGATATAAAAGAGAGCTTTTGCTTGTTGAGTTTTGTCTATTTAACAAAGCCAGCTGTTGTATTTCAACTATAGGATTTCTGTATTAGCTTCCTATGTGTAATTATCAATTCTTGGTTTACCCAATGGCCATGGACCGTCCAATTATCTTTGATTCACCCCATTATATTTAGAAGGGAGTTTATCCTCTTGCAACCTTAACTTTTCTTGTTAGAGCATTTTATTTGGTTTAGTTAATTTGAAATATGATCTGACCATGGCGTTTCCTCATCATCATTAATACTTATTTTCATCTCCTTTAAGGGGTTCATCCTTTACTGGCTGCAATTTAGCAGTTGAACCAACTAGAATTCCTCTTCCTCTAAACTAACCTCTCAAACTATTGGTATTTTGAAAGAACTTCGAAATCATGAAACCTTGATTAATTCCTGTACTGCAGTTCTAACTTATGCTCCATGATCATTTGTAGGGTGACATGAAGAAGCTGTTGGGGATTTCCTGAATCGGACTATGGACATGGCTGTGCTTGGAACCTGTAAAATACGTATTGTAAATATGCTAAAAGTGCTTATAATTTCTGTGATGAAGCTCTCTAGTACTACGATTGTGTGGCTTTAATGTGTTGTATTTTGTGTGCTTCAGTGGCTTTGCAACAGTTAAATGCCTTTTTGCAAACCGAAGTTGACAACTGAATGTAGATGTGCATGTGCTGTGAAGGAAAGGTATTATGCTTGGAGAGTCTACCTGCTATCTTCTTTTCTGCATCCATTGCTTTTAAATAGTTACTTAAATGGGAATATATTATCCTTATCCCAAATGGTATTCCCATCCGTGTTTTCACGTATCACATGGGAGAGAAAGCAAAACATATTAGGCATATCTTTTACTTAAGTGATTTGGTTTAGGTATAAGTTAACATTTTTGAGGTATTTCATCACGGGTGGAACTCAATTCCAAGATATATTCGATTTCATTTTCCATTAGTTGAATTCCTATGGGAAATCATGTCTGAGAACTTCAAGATTGTCATGATTGCAGTGCTCTCTTAAGAGGATCTTGAATTTTTACGCTTTTAAATAGATGTGTACTGTCATTAAACCTATCCCATACGCAATGCTCGAGCTCACATGGATGGGAACTTCCATATTCGTACTTTCATTCAACTCAGTTACAACGGATGTCCACTATTCCTCCATCAAAGTGGCCTTCCATATCAAACTTACAGAGAAGCAGCTTCGTATGGATACTAAAATGAGAGGAAAAAAAAAAAAAACTCCAGGTTGAGTCATCTGTACTATAATTATTCCTTAAAGAGTAAGTACCTCATATAATACCATGTCAGAGCAATTTATGAGGCATTAAGCGATTGATCTTCCACTGAGGCGGACACCGAAGCATCCGACCAAGTAATCTTCATCCACCCCCAGTTGTTTTCTGGAACATCGAGTGCTTCCCATACAGCTCTCGAGGCATCGACGATGTTATTTGGGCAAGGTGGTTGGAAATCATGTCCCTCATCACATCCCATAGTAGAATCACATTCATCAACCACCATTGCCTTCACACTTTTCCCATTACCATGGATGTCAATATATTTATGGCACCTTTTTCCATTGTTGAACCAGCCAGTGGATAGTGCAACGATTGGGTAATCATTTGAATGGAAGTGGAAGTCACATGTGGATGGGGACCCAACATCTCTGCTTTTCTCGAAACTTCTTATGGTTAAAATCGCCTTGGTATAGTTTGACACCGGCAGCGAACAATTGTATGTAGTGTAGAATCTTCCTTCTTGGTTACAATCGGATTCGTTTCCGGTTTTGCAAAGAATATCGCGGCATGAGTTGCCCTTGATCTTCCCACTAGGCTTGCATGTTTGAGCTTGAGAGATCGCCATCATCATAGAAGCCACTAAAATGAGAAATATCACCAAGACATGATATGTACGTAGAGTTGTTTGTAGGGGCTTCATTTTTACAAGGTATTCTGTGCAATGTTTCTTTTTGGTGGCACAAGATAGAATGAAATTGGAATAGATGAAAACAAGGGCCATAAGGGAGGACAAAATTTGGCTGAAACCACAAAGTGATTACACATTTCAAAAGAATAATACCAAAGTTATGGTAAACTTCTTGACTATGCGATAGTGAAATTTTTGGTTGCATATCGTCCAAGTTAATATGATTGATGCTAAGAGGGAGCCTTAATATGGATTTTTCCTTGTCTTTTTATCCCATCAAGGGTGCTAAGAATTAAGAATGTCAATAGTGATTTGCAAAATAAAAAATGACAAGGTAGTGGTTGATAGTTATCAAATAATATGGGGGGTGCTTAAATATGAAACTACTATGAGAGTTCTAAAAAGTAATAATATTTTTATTATAAAATTTATAACCTTTCAATGAATTATCCGTGACTATCTATATATATGGTATTTGTTGACAACAGTATACATGCATTTGTCGAGTACTTAAAAAAAAAAAAAAAACTTTCATCTTTTCTATGTATTTTAACTTTGTATAAACTATCAAATCATTGAGATAAACTTTTGAAATTATACAAATATCACTTACTTTTTTAAATTGTACACTTAGCTTCTATATGTTAATACAAAACCCTTTGCTTTCTCAACCATTGAACATAACATGACTACTGCTATTTTAATATTCAACTCAAATGTCAATCTATAATTGTAACTTGACTAGAAAATGCAGAAGCAATGCCAAAAGTCATATAGAATTGTCTGTTTAGATCTTTCTAGGTAATATGTGCGACTATATATAAGCATTAAAACAATAGTAACAACATGGCTAATCATTATAAAAGTTTCAAAAACTTATTATTTACCAGGGAGTTGAGGGTAAGTATATACATTTAAAAGTTGGGTTCTTATATAAATTCAAAAGCTTACGGTAATAGCTAGTGTAATTTATATTTCAACTTTTGCATTTAAATATATAGTAAGTATTTAAAATTTTGCAAAATTACTTTTTAAATGTCTCATATATCCTTAGAAGCACTTAGAAACAAAATCTCTAACATTATCATTATTTGAAAACCAAAAGTTTCTACCGTAAAAATCAATTTGAAATTTTCTCATTGGAAAATCATTTAGAAATTTAATATACTAACCAGTCAGTTTCTAAATTTATAGTCACCTCCAAAGACATAAAAATAGAATACATCCTTATCATCCTGATTTAAGTATTTATCTGCCGTCCAATGCAGCTTTCATGTACATGAATAAAACTGATTCTTGGGTTGGATTAGACATAAGAAAGGGTCGGATCGATCCGTTGATTCGGTCTAAATTGGCCTAGCCAGTTCAAAACCGTGAACTAGATCAACCCACTTTAGACTCACTGGTTAGGTAGCTCCAAGTTGGTTCACCTGTTGAACTTGTTGGCAATAGTAAAAAATAAATAAATAAATAATTAAGCCAGTTCACGTGAATTGGTCCGACCCTTCCCACTACGGGCCGGTGCCAATTCAGCCTCCTCTTGACCCATGACTCGACAGGTCAAGACTTAACTCAGGTTGGTTTTGAATGGACCCTATGTTTAGGTTGGATGCCTTTAATTAGGATTGATAGATATCAATTGAGAAATGCATAAATATAAACGGCTTGTCGAGAAGTCCATTATTTGTATTGCTTTCCCTTGTTATATATATATTAGGCAATCATGTTCTTAATTTTTTTAAATAATCACTTTAAGTAAGATGGACAGATGTTAGCTTGCTTGATAAGTTTTTGAAAACAAAGGTATCATACAAATAAAAGAGGGAAAATTGAAAAAATAAAATTCCATGTTTTAACACTTTTGCAAATTCATAACTTTTAATTTATCTTTTAATAAACATGGGATTTGTGCTTTATTGTTAATTGTTGATGTTAATTAAGAGACACACATTAGTTTTCTATTACTACACAATAATTTATTTTAATAAAATAATAATTTTAAATAGATATAATAAACTAATAATACAAAATAAATTTAATATGTTAAACATACTTGAAAATTTGTACAAGATAAATAATAAATGTAGGGGGAAAAATAATTGGACTAACCCTTATGACTTTTTTTTTTTTTTTTTACCTTAGGAAGGTTACTCAACCCCTAAGGGTGGGGGGAATGGCCATAAGGATGTAGCCATGTTTTTTATTTTATTTTATTAAATTTTTTTTAGTTTTCATTTTCTTAGATTGTGTAATTTTAAGATTATTTTTAATATATTATCCAATTAAATTAATTTGATAATATTATTTTTTAAATTAATTATTAGGGATAATATCAAAATTAGTATCTGAACTTTATGAGAATATTCAATTTACTACACGAACTTTTAAGTTGTCCAATATGATACTCAATAAAAAATTTTACTATTAATGTTAGTACCAAGCCTAACACTATTAGTCTCCATTTACTGAGATGTATTTTCAACAAATGGGCATGTGCCATGTGGCATTTTATATTTGAATAATAGTTTAATGCCACTTAAGACATTTTTACATTATTTAGGTCACTTAATGCTTGCCACAAGTGAGTAGGTAACCTTATTGTACAGAGTATCCACTAGTACCTTAATTAGTTTAGTTTCGAATAAATATGATGAGTCATAAAGTAGGTTTTAGGTATAAAATTTCCGGAACCTGCTCATACAAAGTAAGATATAGTTACGAGGTCTTCCTACTTTGTATCTACCCTAAAACTTGTCCTTCAAAATGTTATAAATAATATTAATAAATGAATAGTAATTGAAAATACTATAATTTTTTGGCAATAAATGTTTTAGTAAAAAGGGGGGAAAATGAGCTTAAGTCTATAAGTTAATAATTCTAAATAGTTAAACCTAATACTATCTCTCTTTCTTGTCCCGACTCTTCCCCCATTCTCCTCTCTAAATTTAAGGTTTTTTTTTTTTTTTTGCCTTGTTCTTTTTCATTTGCTAAGTAATATGATCACAAAATTTAAAATAATTAAGGTAGAAATTTTACTCTCTTTTTTTTAATTTCATATATTTTATTAAATTTTTCATATGAAAAACTTATAATATTATATACAGATTATTTTTTTTAATATTATATAAACTTAAAATTTATAAGAATAAAGGTAAAATTTACAAACCCTATACCTTGTACTTTGTAGTTTTTACGGAGTATAGGGCATAGGATGATTCTAGAATGTTATATGGTAAGTTCTAATTTCAAAATTTAGGAACATATACCTTATGAGATAAGATATGGGTAAGGTCTCATATCCTATTCACCCTATACCTACTCACTCTTAATTTATTAAACAATATATATATATATATAGGTTTTTTACATTATCATTATTAAACGAAACTAAAATTCTTTTCTTGGGAAAAAAAAAACCCTAAACTAAAATTATATAAAGAAAAAATAAAATAAATTCAAAAAAAAAAGGAATATAGATCTAGCAATTGTCTTCTTCTACTAATCCATGGCGAAAATCATCATCTATGAATGCAAACCCATTAAATATATTTATTTAAATAATATAATAAAAAATAATATTAAATATATTTAATGATATAAAATAAGAAAAAAATATAAAATAATAATTAAAATTAAGAAAATAGGCTGAAAAAAATTGTATATACCCTGATCACTCTAGGCAATTAGCCTAAGGTTAATTGAAAGCCAATACATGCTTAATATGAATAGAAAATTTAACGTATTTAATAAAAATCATATTTTTGTAAAGTTTTAAAAACATTGAGGACTCAAATAGAAAAGAAAAAAAAAAAGTTGATGAATGAAATAGAAAAGTAGGTAAACGTTAATGACTAAATTTTACTTTTCCTTAAATAAATCTATATAATAATTATAAATACATAAGAAAAATGTTAATTATAAATTTAACATTTACAAATAAAAATTACATAATCTTAACACTTAAATAATATAAAATTACAACCCAACAAAAATTTAATAAAATAAAATCCGATGAAATATAACAATTGTAAATATTGATTAGCTAAATAGGATCATAATATTTAGTTGAACTATAGCTTGATGGGATATTACTATTTATGGTATACCATAATCTAGATGTAAGTATATCGTCTATAATGTAGGCTTTGATACATATAACATATGTGTATAGATTATATATTTGCTACATGTATGTTATATTTATTGCATACATATCTTAATTATATATATTATATATCAGTTACATATATGATACATATATATGTTTTATAATTATACAATCTATACACATATACTATACATATAAATATATGTTATATATATATATATATATATGTATATGTATATGTATATATATATGTTATATTCAAAATCTATATGTAAGTAAAGCATATAAATGTTATTATTATTATTATTATTATTATTATTATTATTATTATTATTATTATGTATGGATTAATGCATATAACATATGTATCTAGATTATAAATTTGCTATATAGATGTTGGATATATATATTTATGAGTTGGACTCAAATCTGAATACAAATTTTATCATGTTTAAATAGATCTAATATATTTGTATCTTGTGTTGATTTCTTTTTCATATATAAAACTATTTATAATCATATCGTATCATATCTGAATTCATTTGTTGTGTTCCAAATTGCACTATGACATGCCATGGCCACCTATTTATCTACCCTAGCTAGTTCAAAAAAATGGCTAGGCACATGATGTCAAAACAATAATTTAAAGGTAGAAGATGTTTGCTTTGAATTGTTTTTGGCCTAAGATGGCAAGTTGTTTAGATTAGTTCATGGCATTACATGCATGAATATCTCCTCCTCAAGAATGATTGCTTAGTAGCTTTATGATATGTGTTATTATTCATTATATAGACATTGAAACCTTCATTTAACATTAATAGTAAATTACAAAAACATAATATAAAATTTAAAGCATTCACAATCTATTGACTTTTTCTTTTCTTTTCTTTTTTCTTTTTGTAAATGTATAATATGTATTGTTATCTAGCTCGAAATGACATATGGTATGCACATATCTGCTCAATAAAAGTCCAATAACAACACATGCCTTAGTCAAAAACCTTACATTAATCAAACCATTACATTTTCTCCACTCTATAACACTAAATCATGCAATTCTCATTGCATTGTTTTATTTAATTTAGGGTTTTAAGATAGGTATAAGTGATTTAAGGTTTTGTATTGGACTATTCGTACATGACACGTGCCATTTTTTTACTAATAATTGATGATTTCTTAACAATACAACATATATCACCCATTTATGAAAAGATAAATCAAACCAATAAATTATAAAAACATGAAAATATAAAACATATTTTTACAATTTTCTTAAATATATCAGAGTCGAAGAAGTGTAATTTTTTCTTGATTTTCTTAAATATTTGAAGTCGAGCTCAATCAAAATTATATGCTTATACTCAATTTGAGTTTTATTGAATTTAAAAATTTTGAACTTGGATTCCACTTGAGGTAAGCATTTACCAAACTCGAACTTGATTTGATTAGGTTTATATAGTCTTGTATTTTAAAATATATATATATTTCTTTTCCAACTAAAAATATATTGATGCTAAACTTGGTTTGAATTCAATTAAAGCTTGTGAGCTTATCAAATTAAATAGCAAAGGGTTCAAGCTTGATTTGATAAGTCATTCAAGTAAGTTAAGCTCAATTGTCGAGCTTGAGTCAATATTGAACATCGTTGAAGCTTACAAGAAGGATTTCCTTATATCTCTATTGGTATGAATTACTTTTAATATATACTACTTTCATTTACTAAACATAATGTTTGATGAATAAATTAGATTTATAAAATTGCATGTCAACGGATTCTTGTCTCCTCTAAACTAAACGTGGGAAATTGTTGTAATGTTTCTAACACATGCTATATATAACAAAGAAATTATTCAATAGTGCATCAAAGCAAATATTAAGTAGAAAATTCAACAATCCTCCATTCCCTTTATTTCCAAAGCAAGCTTCTTCAGGAGCTAGGCTAGCAACATACATTGTGTTCATTATTTCACGAGTATTAGCGGCAAATTGCGACATGCACTTAAACCAAAAAGCATTACCAAGTCAACACGAAGAGTCTTTTTTTTTTTTCTTTTTTTAAATTTTCATACATATGTATCAAGCATCCGACCAAGTAATCTCCATCCAACCCAAATCATGCTTAGGAACTCCAAGAGCTTTCCACACAGCCTTTGAAGCATCAACAATGTTGTTTCGGCAAGGTGGTTGAAAGCCATGTGCGGAGTCGCAACCTACCGTAGAGTCACACTCATCAACCACCTTGGCCTATACACTTTTTCCATTACCATGAATGTTGATAAACTTGTGACATCTTTTCCTATTATTAAACCATCCGGTGGATAATGCCACAACTGGGGTATCATCCGAATGATATTGTTTTTCACATTCGGATCGTCCACCACCCTCCTCACCCTTTTCAAATCCATTTTCGGTTGGGATTGCCTTGGTGTGGTTTGACAAGGGTGGCGAGCACTTATAGGTGGTGTAGAATTTACCTTCCTTACAACAATCGAAGTTATTTCCTTTGTTGCATCGGCCATGGGGTGGTTTCTTTCCTTTGAGTTTGCCACTAGGCCTGCATTTGTGGGCATCAATGATCACTGTAGAAGCCATTAGAAGGATGAAGAACATTAGGAAATGGAGTGAACATGCATTTCCGCGTGTAAGCCTCATTTTGATAATAACGAAGTTATGTTACTTTCTTGCCTTTGTTTAGGTAATGCCTTGTGGCTTGGAGCATGAGATGAAAGGTGGGTTGAATATATTCGAAGGAGGGGGGCTCATCTTCTAGCCGAAACTACGAAATACTGACAGCAAGGTGTTTCAGACGTTTCGTGGAGATGCTCCGATCCTATAAAACTATCGTTTTTCAAGTTCAAGCGGTTTTGACAATTCGATTATTGGGGAATACAAAGAATAATAATAATCTTGATGGTCGTCCTATCCTATGAAAGGGGAGCATGTAGGATGAATCATTTTGTACCTCAAATTGCAGCGTTTGATGTTTTGTTCTTGTCGGAAGGTATTTTGGTATTTCTTGTGAAATTCACAAGGCTGTAGGATCTCAATAGGACAAGTTGAAATCCTTGTTGAAAATCCAGTTGGTTATCTACTTTACTTTTTCGTCGGAGACAATCTGTTTTTTTGCATCCTTCTTTTCATTTGACCTTCTTTTTTTTGGTTAAATTCTTGATCTCATCATTTTTTATTTTTTAAAATACTAGATGTATCACATATGTTTGATTCCATCATTACAAAGGGAACACTCTTAAATATTATTTTTTCTTTTAAATTTCGAAATATAATACCGGTAAAAATTATTTTAAAAATAAGTTTTAAAGACGCGGATATGGTTTGCAACTTCTTTTTTTCCAAAATTTAAAAAATTTGTTTTGCAATGCAATCCAAATGTTATCTACACCTTTAATATAATTTTTTTTAATACTTCAACACATGAAAACATTGCAGTTTAAACCTTATAAAAATACCAAATAATAACACAGTTTGGTCATAGTTATAATACACTCAAATCTACGTCTTCAATTTTACAAATTTTGAAAAAAAAATCATAAATTACATCCACATTTTCTAATACTATATTTTGAAAATTAAAAAAAAATACTAATATTTAAGAGTGTTCCCATTACAAGGAATCCCACTTCCATTTGCTGGTTTTGAGAACTTAAACGATGTTGTGAGATAAATCTCACTGATTTATATCAAATAAAAATGTGATATAAAAATCACTCTGTTGAAGTCTACGAGGACTAAATTTATTGATTTTAAAACTTGAAGTTTTTCGGAAAACAACCTTTTTCTAAGTATTTTAATAATGGCAGTAGACAGATCTTCTAGAGAAAGTAATGTCAACAATAAATGTGCTTCAAAATAAAAGAGAAAATCTTTAATTATTTGAGAAAATAAAATAATGGAAAATCCTTTATTTTTTGAAAAAATAAAAGAGAAATAAACAATAAAAGATAAATTATTTAATTATTTGAAAAAATAAAAGAGAAAATCTTCAAAATAAACTTTATTGTTTTAAACGTTATTCCATTATTTGAGAAAATGAAAATTGTACAAGTTTCTCGCTTTTAAGCATGACTCGGTTCTGTCTTACATTCTCACACCAAAAAAGAAATACACAGACTATAATATTCTAAACTTTCCTCAAATAATCTCACCTAGAAAGAGTTCAAAGCAATTTGAGGAAATACAAGTAAGAATCCTCTAAGAAATTAGCTTGGATAAAACTGCTGTTTTACTTCTAAATATAGAAAACGAGCAAGAAGATATCAGTGCTGAGAACTTGTTTCATAATTCAGACTTCTTATTTCTTGTTATTTTGTTATATTCTTCCGTCCTTAGAGTGTTTCCTTATATTAATTTTCTTCCACCTTTCAAAATTGGTTAATCTTCAGTGAATCTGGAATTCATCCATTGTCATTGATCTTCTAAGTATTAATCATTCAGATAAGCCTTATCCTTGATTTTGAACTTGATTATCCGAATATCTTATATTTGTTGTAGATTTAGTTGCAAAAAGTTCTCTTGAAACTTATCCTCAGATTTGAAATGAAACATCTTTGATGATAATTATTCAACTTTATCTTGCAAGTATATCTCTTGAAATCTCAGTGAAATTAAAATTTGAAATTTTGAAATTATCCTTGTCTTCTTCATAAACTTTTTAAGTTGACATTTTGGATAACTTCTAGATGTAATCTTCATAGAATACTTTGAAGAATGATTTGTTGTAATAATGAATGAGTTAAATGTCATCCAAATGTATCTAACTTGTGTAGTTAGGTCTTGTTGACATGCAATTCTCGCTCCCTATACACTTGTCTAGCTCTCTTGTGGTAATTGGGCTTTTAGGGATACGAGGCCTACAAGATAAACACATGTAAGTTATCAAAGGGCATCAGAGGGGACTTTGACATTGCCACTTCAATGCCTAAGTTAGTAAGGTGTAAGGGCTTAGAGAAATCACAACGATAGCATTCCAAAAAAGAGAGAGTATTTTGTGTGTTCAATGTACTGTCTTCTTGTTTAGGAGAGAATCCTTGACTTATATGGGCTTCTAGTAGATGGGCATCCGATTGATCTCTACCCATGACCTTAAACTAGTAGGCATTAAGTACCCTTGGTTATATTTGACTTTTGGCGAGCTCCTTGAGCATTGGTGCCACTTATGGCTCTTCAGTTATCTTGTTAGGACATAACTTCTCTGGCAACCTAGTTACCCTCTGCTAGAAGGATAGGCATGGGTTAAATTGAAAGCTTGGGCCAAGGTGAAATGGGCAATTCAATTGGTTAAGGGTCTAATCAAAAATAGCTACCAACACTTGCTCCCTTACTTTTGTGGGTGACTAGTTGACAAGAAAAGTATTAAGTGATTTGAGCAATAGCCTTTGTTGAGGGCTATTCTGATGGTGCAAGGTCTTCATGGAGTGGCAATGTGAGTAAGGCCATGGGAGTCTTATATCTTGTTCAAGTGTCTTGTTAGCAATTAGAGCCAAATGAGGCTTTGGTAAGCTATTGTGTTTCCTTACTAAGTGAGACTAAGCAAGATGCTTCGTCAATCTTTTAGGTCGTCTAGCAAGTTGGGGGCTCATTGATGCCCTTGCCAACCTATGAAGATGCTTGAAGCAAAGCCACCTTTTAGTTAAGCCAAGGGGCTTTTAATAGTTGAGGTTGAGTAAGACTATACCAATCTTCATATGTGGCAAATGAAGCCAAGCTAGCTTTACCAAGTTTGTGGAGCTTCTTGGTATATGAGACTAAGCTAAGCCAACACTAAGCAAGTCAAGATAAGTGGGGCCAAGTCAAGTCTTTGCCAAGTAGGGATCTTTCGAAGAAAAATAATTAACTTTAAATCTTAATTGCTAAACATTCAACTTTGGCTTCAATGTTTGATGTTAGTTTGATTCGTGACCGTAGGATCTACAATTATGTGATTTGCTGAATTACATGTTGTTTGTGCTTGTAGATAGAGAAAACTAACAAACACTTAAACTTAGCTAAGAAGTGTGTGTAATTGCTTATGTTTAGTCATTTTGGGTCAACAAGCGACACCCTTGGATTGGGCTTATCACTACGATCATAGATACTAAGATGATATGGTAAATTAGGCACCTAAACCACTGTAGATGGTGCAACAAGTAGTCAATAGGAGGGAATCATCTTGATACGGTTAGCAAGTATGGAAGAATGCATTAGCAAGTGTTATATGGAGTTATAAGCCTCACTTATAATACATTAATATTGTGGATTGTATTCACTAGTGGCAATTTCTCACGGTAAACTCTATACGAGACTATTAGACAAATGGTTGTTGTTGGACATAAATCTAGCTATTCATGTCAACCCCTGATTGCATTGCAATGGATTAGACCCCTTTGTTCCCTATTGTATTGTAGAATCATGAGATACTCCAGCTTCCAAGATGTTAGAAGTGTGCTATTTGTTACACTTAAGTTACATATCTTAATAAACCTTGTTTGTTGCATTAAAAACTACATCTACTTGCAAGTGGCAAGGTATGTGTTTGTGGGTATTTGTACTAAGTCTTATAACTCACCTCTTTCTTATCTTTTGCGAGTGATAATCTATATATTGACTTTACCTATCATGATTTTGGTTATGGATAGGATTATAAGGACCAAGATGGGGATTTCATGTGTAATGTTGAGTAGACACACCTTCACCAACTGGACTATATCTTTATCACTAGACTTTTACTTTACTTAAGTTGATTCAAACTTATTTCTTGGTTTATAGATTGTATTAGGACTTTGGACTTAGTTATGGACTTTTTAGACTTTTGGTTTAGACCTTTTGAGTATGATCTTTATTTTCCAAACTGAATAAACGTTTCCAAAAGTAAACAGAAATAACTCTATCAAATGTTTTCATAAAATAAAACTTAACAATCTCAATCATCCAACCATCCAAATAAATGTTTTCAAAATCTAATGAAAGATTTCATAAATTAAAAATGGAAGCAAAATGATTTAATGGCTAAAAAGCCTTAGCATGTCTTATCTAAATGGCACACATGACAAACTATTATGTCTAAGTTTTGGGTATGATAATAGGTCATGTAGAAAATTCAACAATCTTCTTTCTTTTATTTCCAATGAAAGCTCGTTTAGGAGCTAGCATTTTATGAGATAAATCCTCGATCCTCTTTCTTATCAATAGAATTGGAAATATTGGAGATTATTATTTCACAAGGATTATATCAAGGAGGAAAAAAAAAAATAACTTAAAGCAAAAGGCATTAAAGCACAACAGATCAACACAAAGAAAGTTTTATTTTTCGCTAGCATAAATATCAAGCATCCGACCAAGTAATCTTCATCCAACCCCTATCATTCTCCGGAACTCCGAGAGATTCCCACACGGCCTTTGAGGCATCTACAATGTTGTTTGGGCAAGGTGATTCAAAACCATGTTCCTAGTCACAACCTATGGTAGTAACACTCATCAACCACCATGGCCTTAACACTTTTGCCATTACCACAACTCGGGCATCATCCAAATGATACTGATTACCGCATTATGACGGTCTACCACCATCCACACCCTTTCCAAATCCGTTTACCGTTAGAATTGGCTTGGTGTGGCTCGACACAGGTGGTGAACACTTGTAGGTGCTGTAGAATTTCCCTTCCTTACAACAATCGGAGTCTTTTCCGGTGTTGCATTGCCCAGGAGGTGGTTTCTTTCCGTTGACTTTGCCACTAGGCCTGCATGTTTGAGCTTCAATGACTATTATAGAAGCCATTCGAAGGATAAAAAACATCATGTAATGTGATGCACATGCGTTTGTGTCTCACAATTTAATTTGAGATGAAACTGAAAGAGAAGTGAGTTCCATATATAGGAAGAAGGGCATGAAAGGGCATATCTTCTGGCAGAAACTACGAAATGCTAGCAGTTTGACTTTGGAAAATTGTTGATTCATTAATTCGAAATGTTTACGATAATGTTGAAACTTGAATGTCATTGTTGAGTAATGTAATATAATGCAATTAGATCATGTATTTGGAGTTTGACTATCTATAAATTATGAATATGAAATTGCTATGGCAATTTACGAAAAATAAATAAATTAGGTTTAAAATAACACATACAGTATAAGTATTAATAAAATTTTTATATATATTATAATAAAATTAATAATTTTCAAAACAATTAACACTCATATATTATACAAATTATATATATTAAAAATTAAAATTTTAGTATTTACATAATATGTACACGACACGTAATATACAATATTTAATGAATCTTTTTTAGGGTTCCAAACGACTAGTTATCCCATTTTTATTTTTCCCGACTTCTAGTTACGCAGGATATAATATAAATGGTTAGCACAAGATCAAAGGATAGATCATTGGGTGAAAGTTGACAATTAGATTGCCAAATATAAAGAATAAGGAATAATAATTTTGATGATACCAGTAAACGAACACATAAGATAATTCATTCAATGCCTCAAAGATTTAAAAATAAATGAGGGAATCATTTTTTTTAATTAAAATTTCTGGACTAAAAGGAAAGAATAATTATTCTTATTATTTTTTCTTAAGTTATATTTTCTCCCTTTTTTTATAAATAGGAGAGTTCTAGCCTTGTTGGAGAATTTTGTAATATAATTTTATTTTCTTTCATAATAATATATTGTTTCATCTTCAATTGTTAGTAAAATTTTGTCTCCAATGTAGCACAGGGTTCAAGTAGAAGATCAAATTGTTTTATTAATTTCTTTTCCATTATATATCTATTGCAAATCATGTATCTTGTAATTTTGTGTATCATGATTATTGTATCCATGAACTAAACTACAATTAGCAGGATTATGGGATAACTTAATGGCTAACCAATTTCATTATATTCTAATATTTAATTATGTGAAATTTTAATTATCTGATTTCATTATTCATACCGTAAAACCAAATATATTTTTTTTCAATAGAACTTTAGAGAGTCGAAAGGGAATAAAAAGTTCACTTGAAATTAGTCTAAAATAAAGATAGCATTGATATGGAAACATGCAAGTCGAAGTGCTTTTAGGATTCATATTTCTTAATGCAATTAGAGTTAATAATTGTTACATAGACATATGAACAAGTATTAATATTAATTAATATAATTAATTCATGAGAGAAATTAATGATACAACCTATGATTTTAGAAAAACTGCTTGAAAAAGATGATTTTGCTATAATTAGGATTTTTATAAATCGAGATATGAGTGAATCCTTATGTATCTAATTAAAATTCAAATAATTAATATTAATATAAATATATTTTTTAAGAGTGTGCAGTAATTGGTTGAAGGATAGTATTGCCATGATCCTATGTGTGAAACCCCACAATTAAAGTAAAACTTAATGCTAAATTAGCCTAATAATTATCTTAAAATCTTTAATTTTAACTCTTATAATATTAAATTAAGGGAAATAGCTAATTAAGAAACTAATTAAGTAATCTATGAAATAAAAGATGAAATAAATTAAAACTATAGGTTTAGGGTAGTTAAATGAAAATTTCAAGCAAATATTTAGACTTGGGATAATTTATTTAACTTAGTCGTAAAGTTTTGCGTAAAAATATTTTAGTTAAAACTTTTAACTAAGATTGTTGTATGCATATTGAACAAACCCAAGAAATTCAAATTTTCCCTGCTTTATAAACCCTGCCTATCACTTTTTCTTTCTCTTCCCCATTCCTTCTTTCTTCTTCTCTTTTTCCTTCCTTAGACAATCCCTTCTCCTCTACATTAACAAATTTCTCGAAAAACTTTAAAAATTCACAACTTTCTCATACGAGCTCCAAACTATGATCTGAAGACACCTTCATAATCCTTAAGAAGAGCTCTACAAATCAAGACTATTGTTAATAGGTAAACTTCAAACTCAAAAATCGAGTTAAGTTTAAAGTAGTGTAAGGGTTTTTAACTTAAAATGGAACTTGAAAACTCAAAGTATAATAAATTTTAACTAAGTTTAGAGTGATGTAGTTTTCAGTAACCTTTTATTCTTGAAAAATAGGTAAAGATTTTAACTTATCTCAAGTACCCAAGGATTTCTATGAGCCATAGGAGATGGGGGCAAGGTGAGTGGAAAAAAACTCGAGGATATACTACAATGGTTGTTCCTTTGCTTGTGAAATTGATGTGTATGTGTGTATTTTGTTGAAATTGTTGTTGGATTGGTGATTGTTGCTGCTATTATGTAATTGTTGTTATTGGGTTGGTGTAAAAATGGAGGATTTGAAATTTAAGGCCAAATGCTTTAGTATTAGACAGAGAAATGATTAAGTGTAGGGCAGATACCGTTAAGACAGTTTTGGAATAGAATGGTCTAAATTTTGGAGGACCATTGTCCTGCCATTGCAATTTTGCACCAGCCGGTGGTGTATGGTGTTATGTGCATGTGTGGTGTGTGTGTTGAGCGTGTGCAACGTGTGTGTGTTGTGAAGGAATGTGCTTCTTTTCCTTTATATATATACACACACACGATTGTATTGTTATGTATTTAGAAAAGATAAATTTCATGGGTGTATGTTTTTTAAAATCATTACAAAACAACTTTTTCATTTAGGCCTAAATTTATACTTAAGCTTTTAGTGATAAAGGCCTAAACCTACTTACATACATGCATCTATACTATACCCCTAATAAACATTTAGCTTGTACATATATATATAGATATAGACCTATTTTGACACCAAAATACAACTATGCTTTCTGGCTAATGAAAATTGTAAGTAGACCAATCTTACAAGCTAAAGTATATACAAGCTCATTAGGAGTAAGGCTATTTTGAAGATGAAAATATATGAAATACTTTTACATAATTAGTTCTTGGATGTTTAAGGATAAAGATTCAAAGGTATAGATAAAACTAAACTCATTTCCATCCTCAATCGGTTACAGGTAAACAAAGTCAAATTGCATATATATATATATATATATATTATATATAAGTATTATTCTATATGTAGATTTGCAAGTGTTCTTAGTTTATAAATAAAATGTCTGGTGATGGTGATAAAAAGGGAGAGATAGTTGGTTTAGGAAGAAAATTTTGATGATAATGGAAGTGGTTCAATGTGGGTGGTTTCATGGAAGTATTGGGTAGAAAGATTGTTGCTTGGTTTATGATTGGTGTTGATTGAGTTTCCTTAGGGTGTTGTCAAGGTGACGATGGGGTGTAAATGGTTTTGCTCAAATGAATTGCTTGGTTTCTTGTGCTTTGCCCTTGAGGTGTTTTCCTAGATTGCTTGAGTGTCTTGTTGTTTGAAAGGTGGTTTAAGTTGTGACTACATATTGTTTGATCACCCTAAACTAGCTAACTAAAGAATATGCCTTAATTAAAATTAGACATGCATTGCATGATACACTGCATTGTATAGAAAGCCTACATGATGTACAAGAAGTAATCGTTTGGGAATTACCGTTTTACCATTGGTAAACTAAGTGACTTAAGGGATTGTCACACCTTTAATGGAGCTAAGATTAAGGGTTTTCCCCAATCCTTGAGAGTGTGTGCTCAAAGTGCAATGAAGGCACTTGGAGCTTAAGACTTTAAAAGCTTTAAGATAATTGATTAAGTGATAAGTAGAGAAATAAGTAGACTCGGAATACCCAATCACTAATGGTTATGCAAATCCTCAACCCAAGGTTATAGGAAGGCATTAAACCCTAAACTTCATACTGGTTATGGGAAGACTATGTGATATTGCATTGCATTTAATTGTCCACGCATAGTATATGTTTGAGAACTTGTTTAACTTGCTTGTGCATGTATATTATTAAGAGTATTACACTTACATCTCACTAATCGGTGGTTGCTCACTCCCATCCAAATTTTATAATGTAGGTTGCGACTACGTGAACCTTCCAAGTAGGCTCATCACTCAAGTAAGTAATTCACATAATGGAAAGAAATGAAATCGGGAGCAAGGATTGAGAGTTAGAGTGGAGTTTCCATAAAGCTATTTTGAAATAATGTAATATCTTATGTAAAGATTATTTTAGACAACTTAATGTAATTTTGAGCCTGTTATGTAATACCTAGATGAGGTCTATTTTGAATGTTGTGTATGATGAGCAAGTGATGGAAAACCTCAAATGTGATTTTAGGACTTTGAATATCTAGATTCCAAGTAGGGAAATATGAAATGAAAGCCTATATAAGGCCTTTTTCTTTTATTATTTAATTTTGACATGATAATTTAAGATTGTGGTTTAGACGCTTCGCAATTGGCTAATGAAGTTTAAGTAACCATGGCAGGTTATCACGTTTAAGGTCCCCTACAGGACATGACAATACACTTGAGAATTATTGCATTTCTACCTTGGTGATATCTTTTGAAGTTCTTTAGTTTTATTTATTGGTTGTTTTAAATAATTTAAATCAATAGCCTAACTAAAGAAATAATTGAAAATGATTTAGTATTTAGTTTTCAGTCCTTGAAGATGATTTGGTTTTCACTAGTTTTTTTTTTTTTAACTACAGTGTATGACCCGGTTCATATATGTCAATTTGTTTTTCATTGAAAAAATTATTAAAAAAAAAAATCATGCACATCAATGATAATAAGATTGGCAAATATAAAGAATAAAGAATGATAGTTATGACAATCCTTGTCCCTCCAATTTGCAGGGGTTTGGTTGTTGTCTTTATCTTAGTAGTCGTGTAGGAAATTCTTTAAAGATTCACTCAGTTGTAAGAATCTAAACAGGGCTAATTGGAATATTTGTCTAAATTCCTGTTGGTAGTCTTCTTTTTCTTTGGAGGCAATCAATTTGGTAATCTTGATTTTTATCATTTCTATTTGGTAGAATACATTTGTAGATTTGAACTTTATCTTATTCTATAAAGTAGGGATAATGTGAAATTAATAGACCAACTTTGAGTTTTTTTTTTTTTTCAATTTTACATAGGAACTTAAAATTACAACATATCATACCTAATTGAACTTTTATTAATCAAATTTATGCATGTCCACCACATCATCTTTTTAAAAATAAAAAATATAATAAATTTGATAAGCCGAAGTTTAATTAAGAATATATACTAATTTAAAATTTTAAATATAAAATTTAAGAAGTAAAAGTAAAATTGAATATGATGTTTAATGGTTTTAATGTCTTCCTAAAATCTCTAAGCTTTGGATGGACGTTGACACGATTTGGAACCATGGACTTGCTGATTTTGGTAGTTTCGGTTCACTAGTTTTGGACCCATGAACTAGCCTAAACAATTAAAAAGAAAAACACTAAGTTTTTCAACTATTTTCCCCGTTTCATTAGATGTCCTCCCATGCTCTTGCGGTTATATTTGCAGTTTACTCATATTCTGTATTTTTGTTTTATTGAATCATTTTATAAATTACAAATGCAACTTACATATAAATATTTTTAGGTAGTAAATTAATAATTTTAAAGAAGACAAAGTATATTAATTTATTTAGTTACACATACATACACTGAATTACAGGAGCAATGATATCGTTAAAAAATGTTATAATATAGGAAGTAAAATAAGAAAATATTGCTAGCTTTATAGTTACATTATCTAACTTACATGAAATAATTTATAAGTAACATAACAAAAGAAATAAAATGTACAAGTCGTCTTTTCATACATTATAACATTTTACAAATAGTGATATAACTTATAATGCAATCATCATTATTATGTTGTTATTCCAGAAACATAAACGCCATGAATCAATGAGAGATCCGACCCACCTGAAACCCCGTGGAGCCAACGAGTCTACCGCCAAAGCCGACCCATGCTCAGTTCTAGCTTTAGAAATAGAGAATTATAATTGTGATTTCCACGTATAAGCCGAAGACAGCTAGTATAAGTCAATACTAGTTAGGATTTTTGCGGAAAATAGATTTAATTAAAAAGGTATAAAAATTTGGGTTGGCAATTAGTGTTAATGAGTCCTATCCGTATTTTTAAATTGTGTTTAATTCATGTTAGTAAAAATATATATATAATTGAATAAATATGATAAATAATTAAAATATAATCTAATTGTATTTAATTATATTATAATCGTATTTTTATATCATGTATTGTATTATATCTTATATATATATATTTTTTTTATAATCATGTTTCTAATCGTATCATATTGTACATCGTGTTATCGTATCGTTTCAGCGGTTACTAACCCTAATAAGAATCACGATACTGCAAATTTTACCTTGGCCAGCGGCATGTTACGAGTAAAAGTCTAGTTTTCTGGTGAATTCAATTTTTCTAATTAGTTAGCTAAGCATCGAGAGGAAGGCATGTAGTGAAAATAGTTTTGGTAGGCAATCTTTATTAACTAGTGAAATCAACCATGGGTTAAACCTTAATTGACATCTTCTTCCTTAGTTTTCTCTACCACGAAACAAAACACTCTTTAAGATCTCTCACTTCTTTTCCTCAATGAGCTAGACCTTTGCATTATTATTTTTTTTTTCCCTTCTTTACGCTACATCTAACGTTCTTTTTTTTTTTTTTTTTTTTGCATTGCATGGGTGTAGAATTTGAAGAGAAAACCTTCCAAAGAAAATTTTAGGTTTTTTTTCTTTTTTTTTTTGTCCTCTTCTAATTTCCAAAAATTACATATGTGATTTTTTTTTTTTTTGGGATGAAATTGTGCTGCATACCATATGTTGTTCTTGTTATTGTTGTTGGTAATTTAGTTTAGTTATTTTTAGTATATATCATGTAGGTAATATTAGGGGTAAGTAGGTATGAGTGAGTAAGGTATGAGATTCTATCCATATCTTAAAATACATAAACCTACCTTGTAATATTTTAAAACCACCATGTACTCTATATCTTGTAAAATCTAAATGGTATATGGTATTATGTAAAACCTATAAATTTTACCTTCCTTTTTATAAATTTTAAGTTTATGTAATATTAAAAAAAGTAATTTATATATGATATTATAAGTTCTTCATATATAAAATTTATGAAACTCATAATAAAATATGTGAAATTAAAAAAAAAAGTAATTTTTCTACCTTAATTATTTAAAATTTTACAATCTTATTACTTAGCAAATGGGGAAAAAATAAGGTAAAAGAATAGAAAACTTAAAGTTAGAAAGAAAAATGGGAATGAAAAAGGAAAAGAAATAGGACAACATTAAGTTTAACGTTTAGAATTATTAACTTATGGATTTAAACTCTTTTTTTCTTACTTACTTTTTACTAAAATATTTGTTGCCAAAAAAATTATAATATTTTCATTTACTATTCACTTATTACTATTATTTAATAATATTTTATAGGATAAGTATAAAGTATCATAAATTCTATACTTTATATACCTTTGAGTATAGGTTCTAGCATATGTATATAGTAGAAAAACCCTATACTAATACTCTACCCTATGGGAGCAAATTCCAAAAAACAAATATCCCCAAAATTTACCCTATGACTCCTAATACCAACCCAAAATCTACCCAATGGATAGGCACTCAGTATAATAGAGTTACCTACCCACCCTTGCGTAATATGAAATATGCATGTATCATTGCATTTTGCTTCTTCTTTTTGTAATAATTATTGAAGATAGATGTTTGTGTATGATTTCTAATATCTAAATCAATTTCAACCAAATTTAAAAAATATAAAGTAAAAATAGATCGAGAATTTTTCTTGTTAATTTTTATTTTTTTTTAATTTAAGCAAAAAAATATTTTCAAAATTTTCCTATAGCAATTTGTTAATTTCAATGGAAATGAAATTATATATATATATATATATATTATCAATTTCCAATTTTTTAAAATATTCAACATAATATAAAAATTTTAAAATTTTATCTCATGAATTATTTTTGCCTTTTCTAATTTAGCCAACTTAAAAATATATATTTTTAGAACTTCTTCCTTGCAAATTTTTTATTTCAATTGAAATTTTTTAAAAATAATAATTTTTCAAAAATTTTATATTCAGCTAGATTTGAAAACAATTAATTTTGGGAATTTTTTTATTTTTCATTTCAGTAAATAAAAAATAGAAAATGTTTTCCAGTTTTTTAATTTTGGTCAAATTAGAAAAAAAAAATATTTTCAAAAATTTTAGCAATCTTCGAAATATTTGAAAATTCTTGTGGCAAATTAGGAAATTTGGGAATTGTTATAGAACGTAAGCAATATTTGCAATATTTATATATTCCAATATGAGGAAGTATTGTTTGTTGGAATTTTTAATAATCTTCACAATTTGTTAAAGAAAATTAGCAATTTATGGGATTTTTTTATTTTAAAGTAATTGATTATATTGAGATTAATTGTTGAATATTCTATCATTTTAAGAAAAACTATTAAGAGGTAGAAATTGTTAGTGGCATTAGTTATGTGTATGAGTAGGATGTTGGAGCAAATGTGGCATATGACACTCAATAAAGCATCAAGAGAGTACATTGATGGGGTTATGAGTTTCTTGGAAGTTGCACTACACCACACTTTAGAAGACAACTACTTCATCCCATTAACATAACCGAGATGCATTTATTTATAAAAGGCATGGCCTAATCTTATACGACATGAACGTACCATAGAGAGGTTTAAAGGAAAATCAACCATTCATCTTTAGAGGTTTCCATGATCACAGATGATGGTAGTAATGATGGAACTCCAACATTCGATGATGAAGTGGGTAACCAAATATTAAAAGGCATGGTGCATAATAACAATAATCTACGGAAGGACAATACATATGATGATGTGGAAGGTGATGTCAAGATGAATAGGTAGATGAGTATATTAAAGGACACAAAACACATGGTGAATTGAGATTCATCTAGTTTTAAGCTTTGTCAGTTGTGGTACAAAGAAGGAATTTTAAGGTCGACGATCAACAATCCATCAAGAACTTTAATTGGCTCACATTTCTAAAGAGCTTGTTACTAGAGGACAAAAAGTTGTTGTCATGCTATTATAAGGTATTCAAGATACAGAAGGCATTAAGAATAGATGCGAACTTCATTCATGCATGCAGGGATCATCTTGTGCTATTCAAAAAGGAGTATTAAGGGTTAGATTGTTGTCATGATTGTAATGAACCAAAGTGGGAAGTGTTCATACTAATGGAAAGAAGAAAAGGATTCCAACTAAGGTTTGGCAACATTTACTACTAACATCGTGACTTCTATATATGCTCAAGGGTAGGAAATGACTCCAAAAATGAAATGACATAAGGAGATCTGTGTTACTCAAGAAGGGGTCCTAAGCCACCCATCCAACTCTAAAGTGTGAAAAACATTGGATAGTAAATTTCTTGCATTTCTTTCCAAGCCTCAAAATGTGATATTAAGTCTTGCCATAGATGAGTTTAACCCCTTTTATAACCTTTGTACCACCCAGTGTTTAGCTAATGAAACAAACCAATAAGGAGTAGGCATCATGGTTGTTAAAATCAAGATTATATTGGTACATTTTAACCAGTTTATGATGTTATGAGGTTTTTTTTAGTTAAAGTGGATATAAAATCATTTCTATGTAAACTCTAGTAGAATTGCAAGTCTACATGTCAAATTTGGTAGAATCATACATTTTTAACTAAATTTAATGATTCTATCAATTTAAGGCAAATGGGATAAAACAAAATACAACCAAGCTTTTACATGCCCATCATTTATTAGGGTGCTACATCATCTTCCCTATCTCATTCCAATTTCATGTCTTTGTTCTCTCTCACTTAGTCCCATGTTTGACATTCATTGCCTTAATTTATGTTCTAGCTCCAACTACAAATCAAGAATTCAAGTTGATTTAGAAGGTCTTAATCCCTTTAATGCATATGTTTTTTCAAACAAAATAATGGGAAAAGAACTTAGTTTTGACTTTGCTTGTCCTTCTTATGTGCATGTCAGATTATGGATAAAAAGTTTTTTTTTATGGAAAAAAGAACTTAGTTTTTTCAATACTTTATTACAGTCATGTTTTTTAGTTTTCTACTAAATACAATAAGTATATCTACAATTTTTAAAAGTTATTTTACATAGGTTGTAGAAACCTATGGTTTCATGTTCTAATTCTATAGATCTTCTAGCAATTATTGGTAAAATTACAAGTTTAACAACCTTACTTAGTGTATCAGCTAGAATTAAGATAAGCTCAATCATGTCATTTTACTTGTCCTAGAAGATAAATACCTTAACTATGTCACAAGATGACTCGTCCTATAGATTAGTTGCTCAGGTCAATTCATTTTCTACCTCATAACATTTATTTTGCATAAAATGACTTTTCAAACTTTGCTTGTATTTTATTTTTCAATACTTTATTAAAGTATCTCCAATCCTAACTATTTCATTTAAAGTTTGCAGGTACTACATCACTACTTTAAGAACCTTTCCTCTCCAAGATCCTCATTATTTTATCCTTTGGTCCCTAGGAATTCTTAGGTGCCTACCTAAATCCTTAAAGAGAGTTGCTATGTGACACTTATAAAAAAAAATTAAAATAATGATAAATTTAAGCTATTTTTTGGAATTCTTTATTAAAGAACCTCTCTCCATTAACCCCAAAAATAGGTACTTGGTCTTGAATTTGGTGCCAATAACAAAGGATGGAGATGCCCTAAGTATAATTGTCAAAAATAATTATAGTATGAATCGCTTCATCTGATAAACATTGAATTTAATGAATAAGTCAGATTTGCGAATATAGAAAGCCAAATGACTCCTACTTCTTTAAATTAAGAATGAAATAAATGTTGTTAATTTCTAATACACATGTTAAGTTCAATTAATGCTTGATGAAAATTCAACAATTTTCATTCTAATTCTATGTCCAATGAAAGCTTGTCTAGGAGCTTGCATTTTATGAGGTACATTCTTCATCCTCTTCCTTATCGAATGGAGGATAGTGAGAACACACTTGCAGCAATGGGCATTAAAAGATAACAAATCATCAACATAAAGAAAGTTTTACTTTTTGCATGCTTGTATATCGACCATCCGACCAAGTTATCTCCATCCAACCCCAATCATTCTCGGGAACTCCAAGAGCTTCCCACACAGCCTATGAAGCATCAACAATGTTGTTTGGGCAAGGCGGTTGAAAATCATGTTCTGAGTCACAACCTACAGTAGAATCACACTCATCAACCACCATGGCCCATTACCATGAATGTCAATGAACTTGTGACATCTTTTCCTATTATTAAACCATCCGGTGGATAATGCCACAACTGGGATATTATCCAAATGATATTGATTATCGCACTCAGATGGTCCACCACCATCTGCACCCTTTCCAAATCCATTCATGGTTAGGATTGCTTTGGTGTGGCTTGACACGGGTGGCGTGTACTTGTAGGTGGTGTAGAATTTCCTTCCTCACAGCAATCGGAGTCATTCCCAGTGTTGCATTGCCCAATACGTGGTTTCTTTCCCTTGAGTTTGCCACTAGGCTTGCATGTTTGAGCTTCAATGACTATTGTAGAAGCCATTAGAAGGATAAAAATTATCATGACACTGAATGCACTTATATTTCCTCGTGTGAGGGTCATTTTTACTGTGTTTGAGTTATATAGCTTTCTTGGATTTACGGGTATGTTTATGTCTTGCATTCTGAGATGAAAATGAGCTCCATATATATATATATAGAAAGAAAGGCATAAAAGGACATATCTTCTAGCTGAAACTACGAAATACTTACAGCTAAGTTTGGAAAGTTGCTGATTTATTAATTAAAAGTGGGATTCGGCAACAATGGAAAAGGAATTGATGTCTACAATAAGGTTGATAATCGAAAGTGATCATAGTGAGTGACTCATGCAATTAGATCATGTGGATTGAGTTTGATTTAAACTATCTTAACTATGAATATTTGCATCAACATAATTAGGATTGAGTTCTAGATCAGCGGTTGTCACATCTATATATATTATACATAATTGTTGAAAATAATTTTTTTCTTTTTCCTCTTCCGTTTCTTAGTTACACACAATATAAAATGTAAATGGTCACTACAAGAATGAGGATAAATCATGGGGTTAAGGAAATTGCAGTTGGTCTCTAGTGATACAAACGGTTTTGGAGTTGTAGAGGGTAAAGATAACTATATTGGATAATGAAAGAATAAAGGATGATAGTTTTGACACGACCTTGTTCCTAAAATTCGTGGTACTTTGGTTATAGTCTTCTTGTTGGATAACATCTTAGTAGTTGTTGAAGAGTAACCAAAAGTGAATAGTGATGCTCTATTCCTCTCTATTTTTCTAAGCTAATGCAAGAACGTGCGTGTGTGTGTGTGTGTTTTCTTTGTACTTTTTTCTGCAAAATCAGATATCCTCCATGTCTTGTACCCTTATTAAGTGTGGGAGTATGGAGGAGCATAACTAGTCTTAGTTTGATTAACAAAGATTCAAACTAATTAGGATCGATGTCTATAATAAGGTTGATAATCGAAAGTGATCATGGTGAGTGACTTAAGCAATTAGATCATGTGGTTTGAGTTTGATTCAAACTATCTTAACTATGAATATTTGCATCAATAGAATAAGGATTGAGTTTTAGATCAGCAGTTGTCGCATCTATATATATTATACACAATCATTACAAATATTTCTTTTTCTTTTTCCTCTTTCATTTCTTAGTTACACAATATAAAATGTAAATGGTCACTACAGGAATGAGGATAAATCATGGGGTTAAGGAAATGGTAGTTGGTCTCTAGTGAGATAAACGTTTTTGGAGTTATAGAGGGTAAAGATAATTATATTGGCTAATGAAAGAATAAAAGATGATAGTTTTGATGCGATCCTTGTTCCTCAAACTTGTGGTCCTTTGGTAGTAGTCTTCTTGTTAGATAATATCTTAGTAGTTTTTGAAGAGTAACCAGAAGTGAACAGTGATGCTCTACTCCTCTCTATTTTTCTAAGTTAATGCAAGGACGTGTGTGTGTGTGTGTTTTCTTTGTACTTTTTTTGCAAAATCAAATATCCTCTATGTCTTGTATTGTTGTTAGGTGTGGAAGTATGGAGGAGCATAACTAGTCTTAGTTTAATTGACAAACATTCAAGAAATTTTGGTTAGCAAACTTTATACTATGTATAAATTACAAGTTAGTTAATGAAATTGGATCACTTCTATTTTTTCCTCTGTGAATTGCATTCCTCTTTTCCTCTTCTTCTTATATGCTACTTCCAACAAGTGGTATCAGAGCTACTTGATCTTGAGGGACTAAAACACAAAAAAAAAAAAAACCTTGATGGCTTCCAGTAGTATTTCCCTTCTACCTTCTCACTTCAATGGTGAAAACTACCATTTGTGGGCAGTAAAATTGAAGGTCCATCTTGAAGGTCTTAAGCTTTAGCAATATGTAGAAGAAGAAAAAGCCACTTCCACCTTGAGACAAAATCTAACCTTGCACCAAATCAAACAACACGAGGAAGATGTTGCCAAAGCTCTAAGGGCCTTATCCTACATCCACAGCCATTTCAGACTCCATATTTACCAAGATCATAACTTTCAAATCAACTTATGAAGCTTAGGAGAAGCTAAAGATAGAGTTCCAAGGGTCTAAGAAGATAATGCAAATGCAAGTCTTCAATTTGTGAAAGGAATTTGAGTTGTTGAAGATAAAGGACACGGAAAAGGTGAAAGATTATGTGGATAGAGCCATGAAGACTATTAACCAAATTAGAATGCTAAGAGAAGAGCTTGATGAGAGGAGAATCATAAAGAAAGTCATGGCGACTCTCCTTGAAAAATTCGAAGCAAAGATTTCCTCCCTTGAAGATACATGGGACATATCTCAAATCACGCTAACAAACTTGACCAATGCTTTGTTGGTTATGAAGCAAAGAAAAGCTCTTAAGGAAGAAGAAGGTGTGAGTGAGAAAGCCTTTGTAGTAGCTCAACCATAAGAAAGAGGACCAAGATGTCAAGTTACTTACAAGAAAGGAAAAATTAAGAAACAAGGAAAATGGAGAAGTAAGAAGGATAAGTATCTACCTTGCCCTTACTGTAAAAAGATGAACTACATGGAAAATTATTATTAGTTTAGATCTGAAGTTAAATGTAGGAGCTATAAGCAATTTGGCCACATTGAGAAGGTGTGTAGAGCTAAGCGTGACTAACAACCTCACGCACAACCAACTCAAGCAATCGAAAATGTAGAGTATCTAGAGGAGAGCTTGTTTTCGGCTACTGAAATTTAAGAATGCTGTGTCTCCATTGAAAGTTTAGATGTGTGGTTGGTACATAGTGGATGTATACACCACATGACAGCTAATTTAAGAAGTTTTGAAGGCCTAAACAAGAGCTACTCCTCAAAAGTCAGACTTGAAGATGGAAGGCTCGTTGATGTCAAAGGCAAGGGAGCTGTTCATATTAGATCCATCTCATGTACAAAAACCATTGCTGATGTACTTTATATTATTGAGATAAATCTAAATTTTATGTCAGTTGGTCAGCTGTTAGAGATTGATTATGAGCTTGTGTTGAAGAATAAAACTTGTGAGATCAGTAATTCAAGTGGCAAGTTGATGTTTTCAATTAAAATGAACAATAGAAGCTTTCCTCTAGTTTGGAATGTGGCAGGAGTTGAATCTAGCCTTATTCTTAAAGAAGAGATGTCGTTGTGGCATAAAAGATTCGGACATACCAATTTCAAGACCATGGAATTGCTATGCAAAAAAGAATTTGGTTGCTAGAATGCCACAAGTGATAGAGGACAACAATGTGTGTGATTCGTATTAACTTGGGAAATTTAACTAAGGATTGTTCCCAGTTGGTCAAGCTTGGAGACCCTTTGAGAAATTAGAACTAATCCACTCAGACGTGTGTAGACCAATGAGTACTCTTTATAATGGGAGCAAGTATTTCTTGTTGTTTATTGATGATTACTCTAGATATTGTTGGGCATTTTTCCTCAAACAAAAGTCAATGGTCTTTTCTATGTTTAAGAAATTTAAGGCCCCGATTAAAAAGCAATCTAACTCCATGATTACATCTTTAAGATCAAATAATGGAGCTGAATACACCTTAAATCAATTCAAGAAGTATTTGGAAGAGGCTAGAATTCATCACCAATTAATTGTCGCTTATTTACCTTAGCGAAATGGTGTAAGCGAAAGGAAGAATGGGTATGTGATGAACATGGCGAGGTGTCTTCTATTCGAGAAGAATTTTCCAAAAATTGTGTAAGCTAAAGTAGTGAACCCGGTTGTGTATCTTTAGAACAGGTTATTGACGAAGGCCATGAAGGAGAAGACTCCAATTGAAGCATGGTTTAGAGTTAAGCTAGCCGTGGCACACCTAAAGGTCTTTGGGAGTGTGTGCTATACTCTTGTTCTGATGCAAAAAGAGGAAAGTTAGATCAAATGGCTGAGAAAGGGATCTTCGTAGGTTATAGCAACAAGTCAAAGGGTTATAGAATTTTGAATCCAATTACCCAGCAAGTGTACATTAGTAGAAGTATAAAGGTTGGTGAAGGAAATGAATAGGGTTGGAACAAAATAGACTCGTCAACCCTTGAGCAAGTTGTTAGCCATGGCCAAATTCAAGAATTTCCTCCAACTGATCATAAGGATTCTAAAGATGAAAATGGAGATGCAATCAGAGGCAAAAGAACTTTAGAAGATATTTATAATCAGTGTAATGTTGCTTACTCTGAGCCTATAATTCTAAATGAAGCTTTGAAGATTCCAAAGTGGAGAGTTGCCATAGAGGAGGAATTGAGAATGATTACAAAGAATGAGACATGGATTTCAACTCCTAGACCGGATGATAAGCAAGTGATTAGAACTAGATGGATTTTGAAACTAAAGTTAAATCTAGATAGCTCCATTAACAAGCATAAAGCAAGACTTATGGTGAAAGGGTATGCTCAGCAATATGGAGTGGACTTCTCTGAAACCTTCGCACCTATTGCAAGGTTTAATATGATTAGATTAATCCATGCTTTAACTGTGAGCAATGGATGGGAAGTTTTCTTGTTAGATGTGAAGTCAACCTTATTTAATGGCTTCTTGGAGGAGCAAGTCTTCATTGAGCAACCACATGGTTTTTTTATGGAAGCAACCGCATGTTGATGCTGAAGAAAGCTCTTTACAGCCTAAAATAGGCACTACGGGCTTGGTATGCGAGGATTAATGATTATTTGTTGAATGCAGGTTTTGCAAGGAGCTTGAATGAAGCAACTCTGTATGTGAGGCATTAACAAGATGAAATTATTGTTGTCTCCATTTATGCAGATGATATCCTCTTAATTGGAAGTAATTTGAAGTCAATTGAAGGATTCAAGTTGAAGATGCAGCAAGAGTTCGAAATGAATGATCTAGGAATGATGTATTATTTTCTTGAAATGGAAATTATTCAAAGTGAATTGGGAATTTTTATTTCTCTAAACAAATACACTTAAGAGTTACTAAACAAGTTCAAGCTTGATAAGGCCAAGTCAGTGAGCACTCTACCTGTTTATGGTGAAATATTGAAGAAATCTAATGATACACAACCAACTAAGATCTTGGTCTATTGAAGCTAAGTTGGTTCACTGCGCTATCTATCAAATCCAAGACCCGATATCATGTTCGCCACTAATTTGCTGTCAAGGATCATGAATGCTCCCTCATAAGTTCACCTTATAGAAACTAAAAGAGTGCTAAGATATGTTTGTGGCACTTGTGATTTTGGATTACTCTATAGGAGATTTAATTCAGCAAATTTATTGGGGTTTACTTATAGTGATTGGGTTAGAATTGAGGAGGACATGAAGAGCACATCTAGTTATTGCTTCTCGCTTAGATCAGTTGTCTTCTATTGGGGAATTAAGATGCAAGCCTTAGTTGCACAATCCACTGCTGAAGCTGAGTACATTGTCATGTCTACTACTATTAACCAAGCTATTTGGTGGAGGAAAATTTTGTTTGATATGAGATTTAAGCAAGAAAAGCCAACTAGAATCCTATGCAACAACAAATCTGCTATGGCTATGGTAAAGAACTGAGTGTTCCATGGAAAAATCAAGCATATCAAGATTAAGTTCCATGCGATTCAAGAAGCTGAAAAGGAGAAGGAAGTCTAAATCAAGCATTGTAATGGTGAAGATCAAGTGGCTGACATCTTCACAAAGGCATTGCGAAAACCAAGATTTGAATTCCTTCGATTGTGTCTTGGTGTGTTCAGCATTTCTTACATCATGGAGGAGTGTTGAAGAGTAACCAGAAGTGAACAGTGATACTTTGTTCCTCTCTATTTTTCTAAGTCGAAGCAAGAATGTGTGTGTGTGTGTGTTTTCTTTGTACTTTTTTTGCAAAATCAGATATCCTCCATATCTTGTACTATTGTTAGGTGAGGAAGTATGGAGGAGCATAACTAGTCTTACTTTGATTAACAAACATCCAAGAAAGTTAAGGAAGTTTGGTTAACAAACTTTGTACTATGTATAAACTACAAGTCAATTAATGAAATTGGATCACTTCTATTTTTTTCCTCTACGAATTGCATTCCTCTTCTTCTTATCTGCTATTTCCAATAGTTGTCTTATTAGATTCTTACAAGATTCACTAAGTTGCAAGAATCTCAATGGGGGCCAATTGGAACATTTGTCTTAAATACAATTGGTAATCTTCTTTTCTTTTTCCTTAGAGGCAATCAATTTGGTATTCTTGATTTTATCATTTCTAAATTTGGTAAGATACATTGGTATATTTGAATTTTGTTCAATTATTCCATGATGCAAATTCTCTAAGCTCCAAAGATACAAAATTGAGACTGTGACTTCTACATATAAGCCCAAGATAATAAGTACACACTCATCACTAGTTAGCAATATTTTGGAAAAATAGTTTTTCTAAAAAAACTAAAAAATAAAAAAGGGTATATTATCATCCATTAACTTGAGTAGTAACTACCAATGAACTCAAATGTTACCAATGTTATTGGAGGTGACCCTATCAATAGTGCATGATTTAAGGATGAATTAAGTCAAAAGCTAGTAAGTTAATAATAACACCAAATTAGAGAGCAGCCTGATTAAGGTAGTGAACACTAGGGTAAGCCTAGATAGTTGCAGCTCCTGGTAGACTTATAGGATTAGAAGGCCTCTAGTCTAGGGCAAAGGGAGAAGGAGAAAACCAAATCACATACAAAAAGTGCAAAAAAAAAAAAAAAAAAAAAAAAAAAGCTCATTAGGCCCGTTTAGTAATCAAGAGAGGGTTAAATTGATTGCTTTAAAATTAAAGGAAAACATTTTCGAAAATAATCCCCTTTTGTTTACTAAGGTAGCAAAAAGTAATTAAAGTTACAATGAGATAAATAGATTGTAAAAAAGGTTCCACTTTGTATGTCAGCCTACTCTTCTAACCTCCACTACTAGGCATTTGGTTGTCTTCACCGATAATCCAAATCTTGAGAGTTACAAAGTTTACCAACACTTAGCATAGTCACTTGCTATCCTATCTATCTAGTTTCACCATAAGTTAACTATAAATTGTAATGAAAAGGTGTTACTCCTCAAATACCATAGCAACTTTGAAACAAAAACACATCCAATAAGGAAAAATGGAATATGAATTCTCTACAAGTTTAGTGCTTAAACAAGATACAATATAGAAGTTGATTAGCTTGTGTAAATTTGCAAATTTTGCTTCATATTCTTTATCTCTCCTATCTTATCAAAGGCAAACAAGGTGTATTTATAGCTGAATTTCCAAAAATCAATTTGAGATATTGATGCAATGTCATTGATTCAATCCTTTTGAGTGCAGCACCATATAGTCCTTTATATGTAACTTTAATTTTTCAATGGGAAAATTATACTAAAGGAGATAAACGTTTTGGAGTAAGTTCAAATAAGAGATCAAACTTTTAAATGATTAAAATAAAATATCACTATTAAGTAAATTAAGTTAGATAAAAGATTCCATTACCCTACCATTGCAACACCACTATATGGCACTAACTTGGCATGTTATGGGACGCTTGACGCTGTAGTGGAGTAATGGAATCCTTTATTTGAATTACATTATGTAACATTAATCATTTATTTTAACTAATTAACAATTCAATTCCTTATTTAAATTTATCCTTAAATAGTGCTTCCTTCCAGTATAATTTTATCAAAAATTATATCCCAAACTAGCTTGATGATAATAATTCTTGCTTTGACCTTTCATTGATAGTGAATATTAAGAAATATTTAATGGTGTTAAATACCAAGTATATTAATTCATGAAAATCATCCTCATGATATTACTCTTTATATTCTTTTAATAATTATTTTCTTTCCTTAATAGTTGATCTTTAAGATGATCTTCAACCATGCTTCATAAAATAATATCCCATGATATTTTAATCAACTTAAGTAAAATGGGTTAAATATATTGCCCAAGTATATTCAACCAGTGAAGATAAGTTTTGAAATCAATTTATGCAATTTATACTTTTTGATGATCAAATATGATCGAATAATCCATACATGTATTTGGAAATGATATTTTGTGTTAATTCTAACTTCCAATAGTCATTCTCTGATAATATAATTCGATTCTCCCTTTGGATATATTACTTCTAATTCTATTCATAGTTTCTTATTCTAATCCAAGTTCCAATATCCTCCTATTTTGATAAAGAGTTCTATCCTAATTGTAACTTTTGGATCTATCTTTCATACTTCAATACTTATGTTTGACTACTTGAGAGTTCAAATCTGATTTTTAACTTGTCTAAATCAACTTCTAATCACTCATGAAACTATTTCCAAACCTACTTCTGATCACTCATGATATTTTGAGCTTTAAGCTCTATTGTAACTCTTGATTATGATACTACCTTAAGGTAACTTCTACACATGGTAAACTTTTCAATTAATACTTAACACATATTTTGTTATCATCAAAATCATACTAAAAGACTTAATGGAGTCTAGTTGTAACATGACATGATAAGAACATTGTGTGGTTAAGGAGAATACCTAAGCCCTTAGTCGGAAGTTGAGGTTGTAAATCCCACATGAAATATGATAGTGTTTCATAAGATTGTAAATACTAAGTCAATTCTAGTTATAAACTTTTAGGTATAAAAGACCTATTAATTATATCAGCTTTAACATTGACGAGCACCAAAACATTACACGTGAAATGAGATTTTTAGGAATCCAAATTTCTATCTAAAATGTTATTAAAATATGACTCCACATCTCTAAGATCCTTCAAATTTGACTTTCTTTCCACTTGCTATATGAGATAGGATATTGACAGCTATGAATCCTATACTAAATCTCCATCAGGCTTTTATAAAGAATAGTTGAAAATGCTTATTCCTTGAAATCATATATCATAAATAAACCAATCGATGCCTCAAAATATGAGGGCAGTGATCACATTCATTTTCTTTTTTCTTTTTTCTTTAATTTCTTGAAATTTCTTTGCAAGAATTATGCTTTTGAAGTTTGATTTTAGTACATACTGGCGTATAAGGCCCAAATTGGTAACCCTCTAGGGAAAAAGCACCTGGTAGGTGTACATGTTTGGGGACTACCTCTTGAGTTTAGATTGGTCCTAGCCTCCTAAGCAATTATCTGTACTCTTTACTCGGGAATAAAAGCATGAACGACCTTGCTAGCAAATACATGGAAGATGGTGATCGGAAAGGTTGTGGTGAATGAGCTTTCTGTTTATTTTCCATGCATATTTTAAGACAGCTTTTAACTTTGTGAAGATACCTTATGTTGTCTTGCAGACGGGTAAAGTTTGGTTAGGTCTAGTTTAAATGATTTTTCAAATCAAATTAAACTTTCAGCTTGGAAATTTTTCAAGCCAAAACCTAACTAGACCAAGCCAGAGATCAAAATTGTCCATTTAGCTTCAATCTAGTGCTAATAGCAAATGAATACACAAATTATTAGACTCATTATAAAAATATGCTAATTATATCATTTATAGTCAACTACATACATTTTATAAATATCTACTACAGCATGATAATTATATAACACAATGTAAATGTTGCACGATTACAGATAATCCATTTGCATAACACTATTTAAGTCATAGTCATACATACTATCCATCTGATTATATCGCTATAAATTGTGGGAAAAATGTAAAGATTTTTTCTCAATATTTGAGTCTTAATATTTTTCCAATTTTCACAAGTAGGACTTCAAAGAAATTTTGTAAAATTTTATATCCAACATTGACGTGCATCAATTTCTAATTAATCCATAATAAATAATTTAATAGGATAATAATAATAAATATATTTGACTATATAATATAATAAACACTTAATTGAAAAAAAAAATAGAAGAGGAAAAAGGGCAGCAAAAATTTTCAAACCTCAACCACCATGGCCTACCATACTACCCCAAGCTCGGTGGCGACCCGCCACCACCATTTCCTTGCACTTACCGACAAACTAAACCCCACACCTTACGTATCCGCGATATTCTAGAGCAATATATGCAACTTGCCCTGGTTCAACAGCTTTCTCCAGAACCTGATATTGCATAGCCAGTATTTCACTATATTCCCTGTGCTCAGAACACAGTTAAAATGCTTTTGACAAAGAACACAGGTTAAATAATTCCTAAGCTTTAATCCAGCAACAATAAATGGAAATTTATATCACTGATCATCTAAACATTCCCCAAGAAAAAAGAAAGAAAAAGACAAAAGAAAAAAAGGAAAAAGAAAAGGAAGTCAGCAACAAGTAATCGAGTAGAATCCCTACAGTCAAGTCAAGAAACATGCCGAGTTCATCGAAAGGAGAACGCGCTACTCGATATCAAAAGACAAACATGTTAGCATAACCCCATATCTCCCTCCAGGACCATCAAGGTGCATTCTACAATCTCTGGTCTAATTAATAATCTGCTCGATGTACAACAACACGTATGTACAAGGTCGCATGTCTCTGTTTGGTCAACCGCGCGTCAAGTCAATATCTTGGTGAAGGTTTTTCATCTCGCTGGGCCGTGAAGCAGGCCACGCATTCACTGGAGTTGGGGTGTAGGCTTGAGCATGAGCATTGTTTAGGACAGCCAATTTATCTTCCCCCCGAAGTTTGGAGCCTTCCTCGCATTTTAAAGCAGCTACTTGTTTGTTCTTTGATTTAGAACCACTGTAGACAAAACTGCACGCAACAACCTGCAGCAGGAAATGTCTTATCTTATACCCTTAATGCATCATAGACTTGCTTGACGAAGACCCACAAGAATAATTTTCATGCGTGCACACTTAGTAAGGATCATCAACTCCCCTATATACAGAGTCTAGAAATATCATGAAATATGGGAGAACCTTCTGATAGTCAAGCAACAAAAATAAACACTCACAAAAGAACCTGTCGCTGATGTCACCGACATATTATACCTATAACCCAGAGATATCATAAGAAAAAATTGAAGATACTACACCGTGTAAGGAGACACATCGCATTTTATGATTGATAGCATATGGCAAAGTTTAAACAAAGCCATACAGGAATCACATTAATATAGGACAAGAACCTTGAATTTGATGTTCGATCTCCTACTTGATTGCTTAGGCTCATTAATATACATAGGAAAAGTGAGTGTTTTATATGTCACTTCCATAGTTTTTTTAATACTAAACTAGGAGGTGAGTCTAGGCTTATCTTTAGATAAATCAGTTCATTTACTAGCCATAGTGTAAGGAGACACATCGCATTTTATGATTACTCCAATAACTTTACCGCACCCCACCCCACAACCCCCCACCCAACCCCCACCTTTTTTTAAAAAATATATATATATTAATAGGTAAATAGCTGTAATTAAACCAACTTCCTCTAAGCACATAAACAAACTACAAGATGCATACACCGTTTAGTCTAGCTTGCACATTGGCTGTGTAAGTAGTCTCATGGAGTGAATTTGGTGGGATTTGAACCAAGCACTTCTAGTACTTTGTCAAGGGAGTTTCTCAGTTTCACCAGTTGATAGCTTCTTGAATTACACATCAGGTTAATAAAGAAGTATACTATTGGTTTTGCAAAAGCATCTTAATGAGAATTTGAAAGGAAAATTGTAGTAGGATAAGATAACAAAATCTATTAGGAAGAAAATATTTGCAAAAGAATCATTTTATTGATCTTTTTATTCAAAACACCATAGCTTATAAAAGTATCTTTTGCAGCTTGAACACTTTGTTATGAGTTTTCTTGATGCCTTATCCTTCAGATGCATTTCTATATTCTTATTGCCTACCTTCCGCCAAGTGTATTTTATCCTTTGAACTCCCTTCATCAGGAGTATCTAAGTTCTCATCTCAAATCCAATGTCTTGCCAGAACTACCCCAGGTACAAACCAGAATGAACTTCCCCAATAATAGAAGAGTGAAAATGTTATAACCAAAAAGAGAGGGTGTAGTAGATCTGGATAGATCAAAGGGTTGCGATGAACAATGCATTGGTGGAAGCAGCTGTCTTCAGATTATTCCTTTTGATGAACATATCCCTTCCATCAATCTTTTCAACTTTAGAAATCTTATTTTTCAATTGTCTAATCATTCCTAATTTAATTGCATTGAGCCACTATTTTTGAAGAGATTACATTAACATATTCCTAATTCGGTTATTTACGATACAATGATAGAAGAATAGAGGTCAAGATTAAAAATGAATCCACAAAAGATGGGCTTACCATTAGCTCAAAAAGCTGCTGTTGGGAAGAAAAGGAGCAATGCTTAAGAAATAGGACTAAGCTTCAGACATAAAGAAGAGAAATCAAAACATTATACTAGTGTTGAACTACAAATCAATTCCACAGCAAACATATGATCACAAGTCCAGGTTCAAATGAAGGGCAGATGCTACAGTGTAAAATTCACAATATATGTATTATCCATTTCAAAAGAGCAGTGTCAAGAAATAGTTAGTACCTGAACTGGGCCGGCTGCAGTAAGCATTCCGACATTTCCACCAATGACATGACCATCTGGACTCGATAGGGAGACACTCACACCACCAATTCGATCACGTGGGCCACCATCTTCAGAAAGCAAATATGACCCAGATAGGCTCAGTATCTCAAAGCGGCCCTAAAATGCAATTTCAAAGAATTAAGTTTTCTCACTATAATAGAACAATGAGTTATTATCTTTAAATACAGTATGGAAGCAACAATAGCAACATGGAAAATTCAGGGTTGCAAATATTAATTAGGGTAAATTTTGCTTTACATACCCAAGTTCTTACATATTGACATTTGGATACTTGCGTTATCACTTTTAACAGTTTTGCATACCTAGGTTATTATCCATGTCATCACAGTTAAACATTAAAATTTAAAAGAAAATAAAAATAAAAAGGAAGTCAGCAAAAATGAAAATAAGAAAAACAGTAAGATCAACTCCAAATTAAAACATACTTGAAATATTAAAATTAAGTTCACTTGTTGAAAGTTGTGCTACCATAAAAACATAACTATTAAAATAAAAGAATGGAGGAACAGATGAAAGATTTATGTTTTGACTTAGGGCAAAAGAGTACATTATTGAGATCTCTTGTGTGAGAGTTTAATGGTGGAGGATCAAATAAGACAGAAGAAAAGGTTCTGAAAGTTATGACTTTCAACTTTCAAAGTCTGAACACGAGATTAATAGAAAAGTTTATTTTCTTATGCTTCCCCTCATCCATCTGGTAGGGAAATACCATCTCTCACATAAATGTTTAGGACAACTTGTAAAATTACAGGTTGTTTTCATCATCCTTCCTCATTTATAATGATAGTTCATATCAATTCCAAGGGTGAGAAGATCTTTTGAAAAGTGTTATTTAGAGATATGTCAACGAAAGTCTTCACATTTTCACTATTCAACACAAATTCTTGCAAAATGCTGCCAAGACAAGCTCCAAGCGCTTTTCCCTTGACATTCAAAATGATTTTTTTCAAAGAATTTTACAGCAAGAAAAGAATATCAATATGTAAGAAACTGAAGAATTTGGTGCAAAGAGCTACTTAAAGTTAGAAAACCTCATTATTCTATGTACTGAAAAATAAATCAATACAACTACTAAGAGACATCATTAATTCAATATGCCTGAAAATTACACTAACAATGTAACATATAAAAGGGGAAAGGATCAAAGATTTATGTTTTGCTTTGGGGAAGAAGAATACGTTATTTGCAATGGAGTTGAGAAAACAGAAAATGTGATTCACTTTGACCCTTTTTTTTTTTTTGCTGCTTTTTCTCTCTTTTCTCTTTTGTTTTTAATGATAAAGTTTACAGTGATGGCACGGAGAATAGCTCAGGTATGCAAAATTTCAGAAATAAGAATTCAGGTATGCAGATTGTCAATATAAAAACTCAAGTATGTAAAGTAGAATTTGCCGTATTAATTATAAATCCAATAGGCAATACTCAGATGACACAACCTAGATAATAGATATGAACATCCTTTTTCAAGTACCAATGCAATAGTAAGAACACGTATTTTGACGATGATCATAAAGAAATCAAATCCCCCACTCTGAGCCCCTGCCATTTCTTGGTCAATCAGTAAGTTTCATTTGGTACAAGATATTTTCTAAAACAAATCAAATTACTCCAATCTATAAATTTTTCAACACAAAAAAAAAAAACAAATGTTAAAGGTCTGACCAAAAGTTTGCTTCAATTTCAAAGACTAGATCAGTCATTACATTATCGTATTTAACAACTCTTACATTAATGATTATGAATAAAAGGACCTGTCTCTAGGGTATAATCTTGATTCACCAACTAGATTTATTTCAATCAACCAGTTTGATGAATAAACGAAGAGCACGGACAAATAAACCCTGCAAAAAGTCAACACCAGTAGAGAAAAGGGGGGAAAAAATGAAAACAATGTTCCAAATTTCAATGTGAGTTAGCAAGCATTCACCAGTACCTCACCAATATTCAGTATAGGGCATTGAAAATTGCATAAGGATTATTGCACAATCAATGCCCTCGCAGTCATAGGACTTCTTACAAAAGTACCATACAACAGTGGATTTACTCAAATTTAATAGAATACTTGTAGCTACAAAATTGTGTTGAATTGATTGGTCCCTCATCCTTCTATCAATATGCTCATTCCACAAGTACTATAATTATAGCAGCAAAATCCCCTGGAGAGAGCTTTTGCTTTGCAAACCTATTTGTCATTGTCACTTTCTCCAAGCTACAAAGCTTCAAGGTCCTCAGACTCCAAGCATGTACCAGAGATATTTCCAAAACAATGCATCATAGTGCTCCATAATATGGTGTCCTTTCACAAAATTAAAGCTTAATGTGGCTATAAAATGTATAAAATAATGTCCTATTCTTAGACATATTGCCCACAGTACCACAAATGAAGAACAAAAAAGATTAACTACTATTATAGAGAATCCAGGTTCAACAACCTCCACTCTGGTCCCAAACCATACAAGGAACAGCCAATAAAGAGATTATTAGAACACTCTTCAATAAATTATCCATGAATTCTACCTAATCGTAATGGTCGGTATATCACTATCATGTCCAGCTGGTATAAAATGTACATAATGAGAGAACAAAGTCAGCCATCTAGTGAACTAGTAGATTCAAATAGTGACAATTTCCTTGCAAAGCAGATGCAAAGAAAAAGAAAGCATGATTTTTTTTTTTGGATAAATAAAGAAAGCATGAATTTAATCCTTCTGTAATGCAACTTCATCTTGCTTCTTATCATATCATACCAAGCCTACTCATGACTCAATCAAGCTCATCCTTAGTTTCAAAGGCAAACTCAGATATGTTAAATAAACAGCTCACTGCTCTAAGCATGCATGACCTATTCGTCCCTGCACTCAACCTTCCTACCTTTTTTTTCCCAGTGGTTCTACATTTGGGGGGGTTGGGAATTCTTGGCATCTATGCTTCACACTCATCAAGAGTGGGACCAACTCAGAATTTTCATTATGCCAGTTAAACTTGAATTCCTAAATAACAATGGCCGGAACACTATCACATCTCCCAGCTAATGGTTTTATTCCTATTCTTTTTTTGGATAAGGTGAATTTTATTGATATCCAAACGTATACAATCGTGAGCTGGGAAATTTACAATATAGTCATAGGACAATATGAAGTAAAAACGAAGCTAAAGAGCTACATGGAAGCATTACAATACAGAGGTGTAAGCTCTAATTTGGTTTACAACTGAACCCCAGTTGGGGATGTGATTCCCTAGACGTGCATTGTTACGCACTCTCCATATGCAATATACCGAAGCAGCTAGTGCAGCACATCTTCTATTGAAGTCAGTGGAGGTGGAGCCATTTGAGGACAATAGTAACGATGTAGCCCCTTGCCAATTGTGGAAGTGTGGTGGGCAATGAAGGTGGTCACAAACCGCTGTCCATATGGAGCGAGAGTAACTGCAATTGAAGAAGAGGTGGGGGTGATCTTCTGAGCCCTGCTGACACAGGAAGCACGTGGTGGAAGTAGTCATGCCCCATGATTCCAATTTGTCGAGGGTGGTTAGCTTGTGGAGCCAGGCTAACCACAAGATAAACGAGTGTCTAGGGATTGAGTATTTATTCCATATAACCTTCGTCCAAGGGGCTAGCCTAGGTGAAGGGGAGAGGAATGCATACCCACTCTTGGTTGTGTAGTCACCCGTGTTGGAATGGATCCATCGAAGGTGGTCGTTAGCAGTTGCATTGGGAAGAAGGGAGGCGGGTATCTGGATGTTCATATTGAGCACTGCCTCTGGGATGCGCCAGTTATTACCTTCCATGAGGGAACAAAGCTTGGTGGTAGGTGGGAGGCCGGTATTACCCATTGCCCGAGCACTGAAGACCTGATCCAAGGGTCCTATTGGGAGCCAAAAGTCAGTCCAGAGGGAGATGGTGAGACCATTGTTGGGGGTCCATTGGAAGCAAGGCCGGACTAATTGTCTGAGTTTCAGCAGTTTCTTCCATGTCCAGGAGCATGTTGCTGGCGGTTTTTGTGTCCAGAAGCTTCGCCCCTTCAGGAGAGTGGAATGTACCCATTCAGGCCAGAGGGATTTAGGTCCTTCCCTGCAGAGGCACCAAATGTGCTTTATCTGGATGGCTTTGTTCCATAAATGGAGGTCAGGGATGCCGAGGCCCCCACACTTAAGTGGTTTGCAAACTTCATTCCATCGGACCTTGGCTTTAGTGTTCATGTGGGGGTTTCCACTCCAGAGAAAGTTCCTAAGCAAGCTGTCCATCTTCTTTATGACATACTTGGGAAGCATGAATATACTACTCCAGTGGAGTTGAAGAGAGACGAGTACTGATTTGATGAGTTGCAGTCTCCCTGCGTAAGAGAGGTGTCTGGATGTCCAGGAAGAGACCCGAGATAGCATTCGCTCTAACAAGGCATCATAATCTTCTTTGCGTAGTTTGGAAGAGGAGAGGGGTATTCCCAAATAGCGTACTGGCAGTGAGCCTTCCTGGTATCGGGTGAGGGTAAGGATGGCCTCCTTGACTACAGTGGGAACATGAGAGAAAAAGATATTGCTCTTGTTGTTGTTAACGTCCAAGCCTGACATGGAATGAAATTGCTGGAGGGTTAATTTAATCAAGGAGACTAACTGGAGGTTACCTTTGGAGAAGATGAGAAGGTCATCAGCAAAGCATAAATGGGTGAGTTTCTCTTTCCTGCATCTCCAATGCAGGGAGAATTGGGGGTGCGCAGCTAGCTTCCTCAGTTGGGAAGATAAGATTTCCATTCCCAACACAAATAGATAGGGTGATAGTGGATCACCTTGTCTGAGTCCCCTCATACTAGGGAAGTAACCCGTGAGCTCACCATTAATGTTGATGGAGAACATCGGGGTGGAGATGCATTGATAGATCAGGGAACTTAGGTGGGGAGGGAAGCCCATAGCGTGGAGGGTAGACATCAAAAAGTCCCATTTGATCGTGTCGAAGGCTTTCTGGAGGTCTACCTTGAGGGTACATCTAGGTGAGGTGGTTTGAGTACGATAACCTGCCAGTAGTTCTTGAGCGAGGAAGATGTTATCCGAGATACGTCTATCAGGGATGAATGCCGCTTGCTCGCTGCCTACTAAGGATGGAAGGACTCTTTTGATGCGCTCTGCTATGACTTTAGATATGGCTTTGTAGATGACATTACAGCAGGCTATAGGATGGAACTCTCCAAGTGTGGATGGATTGGCAACCTTAGGAACCAAAGAGATGATGGAAGAGTTTATCTCTTTGAGTAGGTGTCCAGATACCAAGAATTCCTTTGAAGCTTCCAAGAGGTCTTTACCAATAATCCCCCAGGTGGATTTGAAGAACTTGGCAGTGTAGCCATCAAGCCCCGGTGCTTTGTCAATTGCTTGGGAGAAGAACCCCCATTTGATCTCGTCATCTGTGAAAGGGAGAGATAACTCCATACATTGTTGGTGGCTTAGCTTCCGTGAGACCATTTCTCTGACATCGGCTAAGTTAGAAGAGGAAGGGGTACATTCATAGAGCTTCCGAAAGTGTTGCACCGCAAGTTCTTTAATCTCCGTGTCACCAATGACTTCCCTCCCGTCACTACCAAGTAGGTGATGTATGTGGCTGCGGTTGTGTAAGTTCTTCATAGATTTATGGAAGAATGAGGTGTTCCTATCTCCAAGTTTTAACCAGAGTGCCCTGGACTTCTGTTTATAGAGACATTCCTCAGCTGCTCGTAGGAGGTAGTAGGTTTTATAGGCTTCCTTTTCCTCTTCCATCAAGGAAGTGTCTCCATTTCCGTGGACAGCACCTTGGAGGGCATGTAGCTTGGATTGCGCCAACTCAACCTGAAGTGGGAGGTGTCCGAAGGCATTCCTGTTGAGTTTGCGGAGCTCGTGCTTTAGTATTTTGAGTTTACGGGTGACCTGGAACATTTTGCACCCAGCGATGTCTAACCCCCATGTGCTGCTCACTATGTGAAAGAAGTGTGCGTGGTCAGTCCAGAAGTTGAAGAACTTGAAGGGAGTCCTCTTGGCGGCAGGTGAAGTGTCAATGTGGGCAATGGCAAGGGAGTGGTCCGAAAGGGTTGGGGGAGCGAATTGTGCATGAGTTCTCGGCAATAGGTGGAGCCATTGTTGGTTTACCATGATTCTATCCAATTTGCGTAAGATGGGGTTGCTCACTTGACGGTTGGACCAAGTGAAGAAATCACCCACGTAGCTCAAGTCTTCCAACTCCGCTTGCGAGATGCAATTTTGCAATTCAACCATTGCATCCGAGAGATGTGCTCTCCCACCTAGTTTCTCAGATGGGGATAGTGTGGTGTTGAAATCCCCTAGAACTATCCATGGAAGGGGGTGGGTGGTGGGAGCTATATTTACAATGTTGCTCCATAGGCCTCTTCGCTCACTACTGTTATTGGAGGCGTAGATGAAGGTAGCTAGGAAGATGAAATTTGATCTTCTGTTTACTAATTTGCAATGCATGAATTGGGGGCTCTCTGATTCAACATTAACAGTCCAATCAATGTGCCTCCATGCTAACCACAATCGTTTTCCGTCCGATGTGTTTATTCTAACCTGCCATGATGTGCCCAATGCATTCTTGATAGATGCTTCATTCCTCGGATTGACCTTGGTCTCAAGTAAGCCAATGCAGCTTATCTTGTGATCGTTGCAAATCCGTTTGATATCAGAAACCTTGGTGGGATCGTTAAAGCCTCTAACATTCCAAGCGGCAATATGCATTGGGAAGTGTATGGTGGTGACTAAGTGAAGGATCTTCTCCTCTTCCGCGCCTTCTTCTTGCGTCTATTGGAAGAGGTGGTATCTTTCTGACTTCTGCGGGTGATGAGTTTGCAAAGTGGGGTGTGATCGTAGTCATCCACTGCAAGGTCAGACAAGTTGGGAGCGTTATCTGATATGGCCAGTTCTGGGGTGTTGTCTGTTTCCTCCAGTTTGCCCCGTCGAGTCAAGTCCCCACAAGATGCAGGTGCCTCCTCGGTGGTTTGTGAGTTTGAAGGGTCTGAGACAGGCTTCCCCGACCCCTCTGGCTCATGCGGGATGGTAGTTTCCTCATTGGAGCTAACCACGGTCATGATTTGCTTTGCTGGCGACTTCTTGATCACTTCATCACCCCCCTTGTTAGCTCTTGGCACGTCTGGATCTTGTGCTCCAATTTCTTGTTCACCCCTCTTCTTACTTTCCACATAATTTTCCCTACCCTACTGTGCAATCGCCTCGCTGCTTGGCTCTCCCTCCACGGGCTCCTTCCCTTTCCGCCTATCCTTACCAGGCCGTCGGTACTGTTTCCATTCCTCGCAGTTGTCTGGACGTTGGGCAGCTGGCTGTTGCTGTTGCGGCTGTTGCTGTTGCGGCTGTTGCTGTTGCGGCTGCTTATGTTGCTGCTGTGGTGGAGGTGCTTGGCCACATTTATGTCCAAAGACGAGGCACTCTCCACAACGAGGGGGTAGCCATTGATAGTCTACATGGACCAGCACAATGCCTCCTTCTACGTTTTCCACCTCGACGGTGGATACTAAGGGGTCCCTCGCATCAATTTCCACAAGGACTCGGGCATGGTTTGCCCGTTGGCGTGCCATGGTGACGGTGTCAGCTTTGAGGGGGACACCCACTGCGCTAGCGATATAGCTAATCCCTTCCGGACTTAGGAATTCGCATGGGACGCCATTTAGCTGCGCCCAGACCGGCAGCTTGGTTGGTTGTGGCTTGTCAAGTGGCAGCCCCCTCCTCCACTTGTGAAGCAAGAGGAATCTTTGAGCAAAATGCCAATGCTTCTCCATTATGGGCGTGAGGTCTGTCTCGTGGCGGAATCGGAAGTAGAAGATTCCCTCTTTGTTTCCGAGGACCTCAACAAGGCCTAAGTCCTTCCATAGTCTAAATGCAATTGTCTTAACTAATTGAAAGGGTAGCCTACGGCCTAGGAAAAAGCCAACAAGGGTGGCCTCCCAATAGTTAGCACCCTGATTCTCCACGACAAGTGGGATGGCGACTCTAGTGGTAGCACCTTTGTTCGCCGGGGGGATGAACCTAAGGGGAAAGGTATTGGCGTCGGGCGGGGAGCCAAAAGGGGTGGGCTTAGGCTGGTCGGAGGCGCAAGCAGCAGCGTATGACTTCAGGGAGCTAGTAGGGGCCACAGTCGGGGTGGCCGACGAGCGGTGGTTGCCGGCTGGTGGGTGGCTATGGGTGGTTGTGGTGTCCCCCGAGGTGGTTTGAGTAGCGGTCGTGGTAGGGGTTGGCAGGCTGGAGAAGAACTCTGACGCGTGAGGCTGGTCAGACTGCAAAGGAGGGCAGATTAACGTGGCACAAGGCTCAAGATTGCCCTTTCCATCATTATTTGCCAGGTGGAAGGAAGAGGAAATAAATGTGTCTTTTGTTTTTTCCTCATAAAGGCAGGCTTTGTAATCCACCTTAGGGGAAGGGCAGTGGGGTCCGGTTTGTGTGTTTTGTGGTATTTCCATTTTGGGTGTTAACTTGGGCAAAGTTTGGGTGGGGTAAAGTAGTGTATAGGGGAAATTTAGGCACCTAAAGGAAGTGGTCCTTTAGGGTGGGGGAGGGGCGTGGGCCGGGGAGGAGAGAGGAGAGAGGAGAGAGCATTTTCCTTTATTCTTCAAGCATTTGTAGTACAAAAAATAAAAAATAAAAAAATAAAAAATAAAAAAATATGATTCGAAAGACTTAAAGATGAAAGAACTTGCAGCTAAGAGCTAGTAAGGAGAACCGTCGTCTGGTGGTGCCATCCCTTGGTTAAGCTCTGCCAATCTCATACCAACTTGCATAGAGACCTTGAGGAACTTCCTGGCACAATTGAGAACACACCTCTCCTCTTGCTTGCCAAGTGACTTGCGCCAGAAAGATTCAACACAATCAGTAAAACATTTCTCCACCAACGAATTATACAACCTCAAACTGTCGCGGCTTTGGAGGTGATCGATGAAAGCAGATAGCCTGAGTTTTTCATCATCAGGAAGTGAATCCAATTCACCCAGTATTGTTTTGTCCATTTCTTATTCCTATTCTTGACTTTCCATAAATTCAGTAACCACTACTTTCTGGTGGACCATGAAATTTTGACTATGTTGAAGAAAAATATGCCCCACATCCCAAGAAAAAATCGATGTGATCAAGGATCAGGAGAGAGTCCAAAAGTTGAAGCAAAATTGATGAAACAACTGAACTGGACAAATTGGAGCTGTTTTCGTGTAATTCATAACACTGGTCATTACACTAAAAGAAGCATGCATATCTGTACACACGTGTTCTAAATACCCTGACAAATAAAGTAGTTAATCAAAATGGGATATGATTGTCTAGAAAAAACTACCTAAGAAAAATTCGACAAAGCAGGAAGCAAATTGATATTTAAAATTTTGTCAACCTCATAAGTAACTGTGCTAGTAGACGAGCCAGTCTGGCGTAGGCTCACTGAAGAAACAGTGCCACTGCCTGATAATATGCACAATGCCCTTGGCCTCTGCTGAGAAAAGGATAGTATTTTTGCAGCAACATCCTGCAAAAATGAGGGGAAAAGGAAAAGAAAAATTAGGGTACATGAAGAAATATATGCAATAAGTACAAAAACCAATAAAGTTAATTTCCAGTTATAAAACAAGTAAAAGACAGAGAGCAGGGTTTTTTGCGTGGCAAGCATCTCTGGTTAAATGGGCTCACTCCACAAAGTGATATAACTTCACTATTAATGCTAAATTTTTATCCAATTGCAGCACCCTAAAATATATTCAGCTGCAGTTTTCACCAAATAAAACAGGGATCAAATATATTCAAGATAGTTATCAATAAATTGGTGACTTTATGATATGAGATGCAGAGAGCAACACAAGCCAGAAAGCTGGTGAGAACTATCAAAGCAAAAGATACATGAATTTTTTTCACCCAGTAAAAGTTGTGTAAATCTCAGAAAAGTTAATGTCACAAAAAACACAGAAACAATATTACCTACAACCCACAAAAATATGCAGGGAAAAATTATGTGTTTCAACAGTAGTATCAATTGTTATGCACAAGAATCTTGAAGCATCACAATCATTGCACAATGTACTTAAACATATCATAAAGTCAGTAGTATAAACTTGGGACAAAAGAGGCCTAGCTTATGCAGTATTCTTTCTGGTATATTTACGATTTATGAATGAGAATAATCACAGTGTTGTACACTTGTATCAGAATTTACACAGCTTCAAAAGGTGAAACTCTTGGTCTTTATAAAATATTGATTTTATCAATGATCAGATATCTTACAGCAACAATTTCTTTTATCTGCAAGAGGATTTGCATCAAGAAAAGTAAAAAGGGACAAATTAATGTAAGCATGTAAACACCCTTTATTATTTTTGAACAACATGCATTCTACTGTAGACCAATCTTCACCTTTACAAAGCAATGGATAATTTCTAATTGCATATTGAAATGAAAGTAACCAAATGCTACCATAACACCAAAAAAGAGGGAGAGAAGAACTTTTCATCGAAAATGAAGATCACCTAATCTAGTCTGTTCCTTTTATAAGTTTGTTCAATCCCACAGCTGCAGTATTATAGTAACTTGAGCCACAAGACATTCAAAGAATAGCCAATGAATCCAATGAACCATTATAAAGGATGTCCACATGTATTCTATAAGCAAAGGGAGGTTTTAACTGCTACCATTGGGATATTATCTAAATATTATTTGGGAAAGAAAACAAGCAACACAGCAAGTTGATCAACTAGGAGAGGCAACAATTATGCTGTCATATCTAAAAATGTTTGTCAATTGAAACTTCTCCATCAGAGATCCATACTCCAGGACTTTGAAGAGTCAGTTTGACAGCCTGGATACTCTATTTCCTTAAGAAAAGGGAACCTTGACGGCACTAAGCATTACATTTAACAAAGTTTTTGGCTGATGGATAGCCAATGGATGACTTCCAATAGAAAATCGCACCATTCACTTTTTTTTATGTTCACTGAACAGAAGATGCAAAATTCAAACTGCACCACCACAAATGGACTTTCTGTACTCTAAGATACAAAATAAACCCAAGTTTAGGGTATCACACCTCCCGAGCACCTATGGTAATCACATGTGGAGAAAAAGCCATCCCAGCTGAATTGTTCATCCACTCACCTAAAAAAGAAAGTTGTCAGTTAAAAGAATAAGCAGAACACCTCAGACAGTGCCCATGGCCTGCAATTGGGTGTACAAAAATGGATGAACTAACCACCATGATAGAGAAGGATTTAAAAAACAGCATAGTGCCTGTCCCTAATTCAGCTATAAGAAACACTAAGATTGAACTCAATGCAAAATGAGCATCTAATTTCAGTCGATTATGAATCAAATTCTCAAACATGGGCACAACTAACAACCACTGTAGGTTCCAAAGGATTGAAATGTATCAGAGTCATAACACTAAATGCTTTCAAAAGCAATTGGTTGCTCTAAGGGAGGACATAAAGCAAATGGTTAGCAAGATGCAGAGCTCATATTAGACATACTGAGCCCATCTATACTGAAACTTACTCAACGGCAAATAGAGGACAAACAGCTAAAACATTCTCAGAGAGAAAATTCCAAGTGCACATTATAGTTAGTTAATGAACATACCAACTGCTGCTAGTCTTTGCTTCCTCCCACTTCCAGGGGGACGGCCCCGGACACGTTTCTGTGAAGGAGTTTCAGACCCCGGCGACAAACTAGAAGGTGCAGTAGACATTGGCAAAAGCCCCAAAGGCATTTTCCCATCAGGTCCATACTTCCTGGGCCTACCCCTCTTTTTCTTTACAAGCTCACCAGGTGTGCCACCTGATGACACACCCATATTAATCCCTTGACCATAATTTCCATGTGATGGCTCAACTCCAAATGTTGGTCCACCTGACGTGGGCCGGCCGCTAGGGTGACCCTGAAGATGAGGACTTATGGAGGGTCTAAATCCAGGTGGAGCATTCAACATCCTAGCATCGGTACCGGACACCGAAACACCACCTAATCCCCCTTTATGAATGAAATATTGCGATGATCCACCAGACATTCCCATGGCTTCCCTTCCATCCATTCATTTAAAATGTCTAATGATCACTTGACTCAAAACCTATTTTCCCTAAAGTTAGAATCTTTAAGCCTCTACTACTTCAAAATACAATCTATCACAAACAATTATCAACACCGCCAGCTAAAAATCTACAAAACCAAAATAAAAGTGCACAAGCAAGGGTTTAAAGCTACTAATGACTGACTTTTTAACAGAGTTAAATTTCCAAAAAAAAAAACTCACAAACCCATCATTAGTTCTAATAAAAAACAAGAAATGAAGTACCTTTACCACTTGGTTGTCCCAAAAACTAAAAAGGGTCCTAAGTACTTTTCCTCTTCTGCTTCTATTTCTCACTCAGAATAACATAAAAAAAAAAAAAAAAAACCAAGAAACACAGCAAAAACTTAGAAACCTTGGAACTACTCAGAAAGCCTAGAAGACGAGTAAACCTAAAAGGTTAATTATTTTAGCTTCCGAGAGCCAAAAAACAAAGACCTAACTTGAAGCACATTGAAGTTTGAGCCTTTTTCTTCTTCTGTTGCAAGTCATGGAAACAAAAACCCTAGATCAGTAAAATATCTAGGGTTTTGAAGGGAAATGCAGAGGTATGATAAAAAAGAGTCTTAAGTGAGAAGGAAAAAAATAGGGTAAAAGGGCAGACAAAGTATTAAAAAGGTGTGAACTAAACTGGGAAGGGCGAGAGAGAGAGAGAGAGAGAGAGAGAGAGAGAGAGAGAGAGTTAGTAGAGTGAGTAAGGAGTAGGATGCAAAGAACAATAAGTTGGACTAGGAAGTGTAGAGAGAGACTGAAGAGAAGACTCTTATTTTGTTGTTTTTTTAGGTTTTATCGAGTCTTTTCTTCAATGCTTTTACAAAGTAGACAGGAGAATAGCCCAGGAGAGAAGGCAACGCCTCACACTTGTATTGGTTACTCGACGGACCTGAAAAATAAATAAATAAATATGATAGGGGTTTTGTTATACTTAAAAAAAAAAAGAAAGAAAGAAAAAAAAAGTCTAAAGGCATATAATAAGCACCCTATTCATGTTATATTTAGTATATCAATTTTATTTACTTTTATAATTAACTACTTAAAGTTTAAAATTATTAATTTATTATTTAAATTTTATCTATTTTTATAATTAACTATCTGAACTTTACTTATTTTTACAATTAATTATCGCATCCAAATGTTATAAACAATTTTGAAAGGTTAATAAATAGTAAATTAACAATTTTAAACTTTAAATAATTAATTACAAAAATAAACAAAATTTAGATAACAAATGTGATATTAATCCTTTAGTAAATAAAATAAGGATATAATGTAATAATTACTGTTTTACCAAAAAAAATGTAATAATTATTAAGAAATGTAATAAAGTTGCAATCAGTCTCAAATGCATATTATGTTATTTAGTTAGCTATCATTGAATTAATATTATTTTATTTAGTTTGCAGAATTTTTTGGTAATTTAGTTTGCAGAATTGATAAAGGAATAAATCTTGAATAGTTAAGGATTCAATTTGAGTAGGTTTGAGATGTGTCTTATAAAACCTTAACCTATTCCTATAGGGTTTAAATTCTCCAAAAACCCTATAAAAACCATAAAAAGGTTTTTCTTCTTGTTATCAAAACCCACCTCTGTAAGGTTATAGATCTTATGATGGTGGGTTGGATTTTTATAGGGTTCAATTGAGATAAATGAGAAAATAGAGCAGTAAACAGTTGAATAGGGTTAAATTACATTTACTGACTTACATACAAATGAAATTTGAAAATTAAACATGCTAAAGTGTAGAAATAATGTAAAGCAAATGTGGTGTGTAATTTAAGAGCAAATATTATTCTTAATATATATATTTTTAATGGGTCAAGTTCTTCATCAAGTTTTTCTATAATCCTAAAACCCAACCCTATAGGATTTTAAATCTTATTCCAAAACCTAATAAAAATCTATAGGATAAGACCTTATAAGGCTTTGTTATTACTTGATCCTATGATATGTGTATATAACATGCACTAAACAAAGAAAGGAAGCCAGCTTCTAGACTTAATTCCAATGTTTTCATTCTAACATTCAAGTCAATAAGAGAATAGGATCAGAGTAATGAGAAAGGTAATAAGTGTCTAGGGTAACAAAATGTTTTCAATCCCTTACCTAAAAGCCTGACCTTATATTTATAGAGGGACAAATGAGCTAGATAAGGAAGGTAATTAATACTTGAGATTTCCTCTTTGACTATGAGATTTGTGAAGAAGAATTAGGGGAATTATGGGGTTGTTGACTTACCTTATTTACCAAGCCCTTCTTGCCTATCTTCATTTAAATCATGGGCTGCACTAAACAACCTAGGCCAAAAGTCCTAAGTCCTTAGTAGCTCATTAACGCTAATAGGCTAACTTAAACATAAAGGCTTATATTTAAAATAGTTTACCAACACTTGCCTCCTACTCTCATTAGTGATTGAATGACAAGGAGAATAAGCTTTTGAAGGGCTTCTATAACTTCAATTCAAGTAGTGGCATGTTGCAAACAATGACTCTTAGAGGATAGGAAGCTAACCTATGATGTCGTCTTAGTCTTTAAGGGCTCCCATGCAATAGAGTCCAGTTGTTGCTAAAGTGGAGTGATTGGAGGCGAGTGGCCAAGTAGGCAAGTTATCTGAGTTAGACCCTTGTACTATTATTGAAGAAGTTTTACCAAGGCGGGTAAGGCTATAAAAACCTTTTCTAAGATCTAGACTGGTATGCCAAGTGAAGCTATGCCTAGTAGTGGATTTGCCAAACTATATTTTGACTTTTACCCTTTGAGCCACGCATTAGTATAGTGTAATTAATCGGATGGGATGGCCTATTCTAATTATAGGTTGTTGGATTTGAGACTCTTTAGCTTGTCCAAAAAGTTTAAATTCAATGTATCTTGTGTGTATAAATTTTAGCACATTTAATCTTAGGGACACATGTTAGTAAGCTATTGGAAACATTGACGTCATGACAATTTCATGTAATGCATCTAAGCCATTCATTCCTTTTGTGAGGCATATGGCAAGATCTAGTCATCACACATCAAGGCAATTGCCTTTTCGATAATTGTCACCTTGATAATTGTGTATGACTATAAATAGACAAACCCTAATTTTAAAAATCACTTTTACTTCTTTGACTTTGAACTTCTACACTTTTGCTCTTAAATCTTCTCTTTCTTTCATTTGTAAACACATCACAATCTTTTGTTTTTTTTTTTTCAATTCTCTATGATCATCGAAGGTAATATGGAAGACATTACATCATCATCTTCTCATGCTCTTACTAATAACACATTTAGAACGTAAAGAGCACAAGATTCCTAGAGGTTTACTCCCCCTTTAATTGTGGCAATGGCAATAGGTCCTTTCAAAGTAGTCCATTGGCATGATGATGCCAACTAGAGAGGCCAAAGGATAATTTAACACGTTGATGGTAGATGAGAAGCTCCCAACAAATGTCTAACCTAACAATAGCAAGGATGCAAAACCATTAGTACCCCACACACTAAGGTGGTGCTCGATAATGAGATGCAAAATGGGGTAGCTAGCCAATTGTCAAACTCGAAAGTGTCAAGTATGTAGCCATACTTCAATCCACTCTTGAAGGGATGGCATGTAGAGCAACTAAGAAAAAAAGACCAGGTCACACTAATGGAGGGGGATCGATTTTGCCTCTACTTTAAACACTTTAAGGTTAGTTTCGACTCCCTTTCACAAACTTTAGAAGGCATTCTTCAACTACCAACTCATCCTCAATGTGTTCCATATTTTAGTTGCATTTAAGGTGGTTTATGAAGTGTTGTAGTTAAAGGCAACCCCATAGCTCTTCAAATACTTCCATAGGGTAAAGTGTACTAGCTCAACACTTAGTTAATCTTATGTTATATACTGACCTAGAAGGAAGTTAGTTGAAGGGCTAGCCTCATTTGTTCATGGTTAGAAGCAAGAATTCATAGTGATCAGGTTAGATGTGAAGCTCAACTTCTAGATAAGCTAGATCGAGCCAATCAGGATAACACCATTAGAGTTCTAACCCAATGACAAGTGGACGGCCAAATACTTACTATTCAAGGTCAAAAGTTAAAGCAAGTATAATGCCTTAAAGATAGTGTAGAGCCATTTTGGCTGAGCTAACTCTATGAGGAAGGGGGAGAGGGAGGTATAACCTAAGTCTTCTTGTTGTGCCAAGGTGGACTAGCCAAAGAGCAGTTGTTTATCCACTAGTGTTTAAGGAATAAAGTCCCTTAAGGGGTTAGGCTTGGCACAATGCCTTGTTCATTTCCTACAAACGATGTCAAATGTTGTTAGTTGATCTTATGAAATGTGTGTGTAACCTATACTAAACAAAGAAAGGAGGCTATAAGGATGCCAAAGTTAATTCCAACGTGACTACTTCATTGGTTAAGCTAGTAGGAGAATAAGATTAAAGTGATGAAAGAGGTAATGAGTGTTTATGGTAGCAAAATATCATTCCTTTACCTAGAAGCTTACCCTTGTATATAAGTTAAATAAGGAATGTAGTTAATGTTTAAGATCTCTTTGATTATGAGGTTTGTAAAGAAGAATCAAGAGAATTATGGGACTATTAACTTACCTTATCTACCAAGCTATTCCCATTTGTCTTCATTTAAATTATGGGTTAAGCTAATTAACTTAAGCTAGGCCGGCCAACTTGGGCTAGAAAGCCCAAGTCCTTGGTAGCTCATTAATGCTAACAGGTCAAAGTTGGGCATGAGGACCCACATGTAAAATACCCTATCAACTGGTTTTTATCAGGTTGGCCAATTTGAGTATCCCATAATAACCTACTTGATTGCATTGAATGGCTAATAAAAATACTAAAATGCCCATTGTGTATTTATATAATAATAAAATAAGAACTCACCCTCTAAATTAACAAAAATTGATAAAACCCCAATCACAAGACTAGCATAAAAAAAATAAAAATAAAAAAGTCTACTCAAAACTCACACGTAGAGAAGAAGTGTAACCTTAAATCAAAATCCTAAACCCTAAATCAATCCATAAAACCTAAAAAAAAAAAATGAGTAACTCAACAATTGAAAACCTAACTTTCATGAAAATAAGGTTGCAGGAAGATCAACCAAAGAAACTCCAACTACTAATTTTAAAATTGCTCAAATTACTGATCATGTAAGTTTCTAATGCAATATGAAATTCATTTTATTCTTGAATTATATCATTTCTACTAAAAATTGTTTCCATTTTTTTTACATCACATGTCTAATTATTAAAATCAATCCATACAAATGACACCATAGTTCCATTGCATGCCTTAGATTCCATATTCAACATTATTTTTTGTAATATGAATTCTTTGTAAAACTGGTATCATGGCCTAAAATACAAATAAACCCCATAATTACTCTTCCATAAGAAATAAGGGGGTAATGGAATTGTGATTAGAGCAGAGTAAACAGATTGGAAATGTCTTGTCCATGTTGCATTTGCAACATCTACACACATACACAAACACAAATACATATATATGCACACACAAATGCCCCCTCCCTCCTCTCCTTTTCGATAAATGCACATGTACACACACCTATTTTTGCACAAACACAAGCACACACATATACAGACTATATTACATAGCCTATATAATAAGAATTGTGAATAATTGTTTCATTTCTCCTACATAATATCTCATATTTTAATATTTTTCATGCATTTATAAATTTTTCAAATTTACTATAGTATCAAAATTACAATATACATTAGCATATCTTCAAGTAATATTTCTTGTATTGTCTTTCTAGAGATCATAAGTTACAAAAGCAAGTGATTAAAGTGAAGCCAACCATAAAAGTCAAGAATTAAGAAGAAACATAGAATTTAACTTCTATGATGAAACACTTCTTTTACTTTTAGTTCTACTTGATACATGTAAGCTTATGGTCGAATGTATGGGAAATATTCACGGTTAAATATGTGTTGCAAATAGTATTACCATTTTTTTTTGTGGCACTCCATTGTATCAGGTGCATGCAAATGGCTATCAACCTTATATTCCATATATTTTCTTCAACTCCATAATCCGCTCTATGTTCTACACTTTCTTGAACATCTATATCTATATCACTAAAGAAAAACTTTATAGCTATTGAAATTTAGGAAAGTAGTGGGCATGAAATGAATTAGGTAAAGAAGAAAATTATGGAACAAAGACAACAAATACTTACATGTAGCTAATATAAGTAAAGCCATAAGAAGAGATGGCAATATAATTTGTAATACTAATTTAATTATAGATATTTGACATGCATTATACCATAATTTCATGAGTCCTACTATACAGTGCTAGTATTAAAATGTGCGTCACATCAAAGTAGTCATCTTCTTTGTCTCAGTTTAATTCCTAATTTTTGTGATCAACTTAACTACAATCACCAATATTAATAACTCAAGAATTTTAGGACAATGACACAATAATGGTGATTGCAATACAAGTTATAAGACTACTTACAAAATTTTATAGTATCCATTAATTTACACTTTAATTATTTTGTTGTGTTTCTTTGTAATTATTTCATGTAAACAAAGTAGTACTACATTGTTTTACCTTCGGCATTGTAACATCTTGTTATGGTAGCAATGTTTTTGTGTGCATACATGCCAACAACTAAATGAATATATGTTGTGTCATTTTACATTAATGACTTGATATCGAAATTGAATATATGCAATTGCAATTGATAAACAAACTAACCTTTTTGGTTAAAGCAAAATCACATAACATTTATATAATTTAAATGGAAGCAAACTATAGAGAAAAAAAAATATAAGGGAAAAATATTTAGAAAAAGAATGAGCTAGTTCACAAGTCACAAGCTTGTGATCAAGAATTAGCTAACTCATTGATTCTAAAGACCTAGCACTGAATCAAGAACCCCCAACCAACTCCCAGTTCATTTATCAATGAACCCACAACACAAACATCATAATAGAGTTGGCCCAAACTGCATAACCATGCCTAGGTTTACTCTTGATCTAATGACGTAATAAATTCCCCATAGTAAAAATGTAGTATATCTAGTTGGAAAAAGATCATATATTGCACTACAAGTATAAAATAGAATTGGCATGTATTATGTGTTGAAATTTTCAAATTTTTTATATGGTTTAGATATGGTTTGGAGCTCAATTAATTAATTATTGTTAATTAGATTTCGATTTACTCAAGCATTTTATCAAGTCAAGTTGGAGTTTTATTCCATTTTTATAAGCTTATGAGTACAACATAAACTTAATGGAATTTTAGCCTTAGTATAAATGTATTGAAAACAATACAAATTTATTAACATTACTAGTTAAATTGAGTTCATTCATTGAGTAATACTCCAAGTCAAGTTTAAACTCATCAAATTATCAAGCTAGAAATGAGTTAAATTTAATAAGGGTGTGTCTCAAAGAAACCATTTTGTAGATTTTTCAAAAAAAATTGTTATAATTAAAATCTTAGAATTGTTAAATATTATCATAATAGTTCAACAAAATTGCAATTATTATTAAGTTTTAGGGGTAAATGAAGTTTAAAGGTTGAGGAAATAGTTGATAGCCAATTGTAATGGTTAATTGTGATAAAAAAATGTACATAAAAGGTGATGAAAATAATTACTAAAACTAAAGGTAAGCATCAAAATTTATCAAACATTGGAACTTGTTTGACATTGCATTGTTAGGTGGACTTTAGGATGAGTATTAATCATCACATTGTAGGCTTTGATTCTAAATTTACAAAACTTATAGCTACGTAAGCTCATTGCTTCTTGCATATATTGAAAAATGGGATTTATAATATAGAGAGTAAATAGTAAATGTTCTAGATATGTTGCGTAGTAGGTATGAGGTCATATATATGCAAGAAGCTATGAGCTCGACTTATATAGCATTGCCAATAAATGTAATATATTGTGACAAACATGATGGAAATTTTAATTAAGCTTACCTAATTTATAACCCATTATTAGGCCAAAACTTGATTGAATATTAAATTCCATCTCAAATCTCCAATATAAGTTAATACGCTATATATGTATTTTTATTGAAATCCATCATGTTAATATTTTTCACAATTTATTTTCAAGAGCAATATTGACACAAACTTTTAAAATCATGATTCTAGACATGAATGATTAATTATATTTTAATCAAGAAAAATAAGCTAAAGAAAGTCCCATTGGTTTCGTATGTTATCTTGCAATCTACAAATTTTATAGTTGTCTAAATGGGTAATACAATAGGTTTCTGTTCTAAATATTTAAAACTTGTTGGTACTGAAAGGAAATCCAACCTTAACCATTTTATACTGGTTCACTCTTATCAAAATTAGGAAAATTATTTTCCTCATTATCAAAATTTATAATATTCTGATCCTCCATCACAAAAATGTTGAAAAAAAAAATCGAAAGTGGTATTAATGAAACAAACACACCAAAATTGTTTGATTTAGCTTGGTTGTTTTTAGATTCCATCTTTGATTCTTGTTAAAATCGATATAGAAATCCTGATGGGAATGGAAAATACTAAGCATGGAGGGAAGGAAGACTATCGTGTAGTTTAGGACAACGTATGGCCTACAAAGTACCAACTTAATCTATCTTTATCCGATTATGCCATTTTCTTTCTTTCTTTTTTCCTCAAAAGCGTCAACTATTTGAATATTAATTCAAAATTTGATCTTGTATTGTAAGTTATGTTAACTTATTTGTGATTGTGATTTGTGGAGTGTTTTCAAAATTTTACATCATTTATGTAAATTATATCTTACCTTTTGAAAAAGAAAAAAAAAATGGCCAATTGTTGGTCATAACTACCAAATAGCTTTTTTTTTTTTTTAAAAAAAAATTTCCTTAGCCTCACTAAATCCAAATACTCAATTAGCTCATCTTCCATCGAAGACACATGGCACACCATTGACTCTACACTCTAAAGCTCATCTCATCCATCTTATTACTAATGTTGCATTTAGTACACAAAAATAGTTTGAATGGAATTGTATCAAATGAAATGGAATCTTGATTTCCTCTCTCTAAAATTCAAGAATTAAAATCCTACTTAAAGATGAAATCTCCAATTTCAGATAATCATGATTCTACCTTTAAAAGCTGCATCTAAACATAGAAATAGGAATGAAACTTGAAATCATGATTCTATTATTCCAAGTCCACTCCTACATGTTAACTGTGCCATGGAGGTCTCATCTAAGGCTATCTCTTCACTAACGTATCTTCACCACCTCCGCATCATTCCTCTCATTAGTGCATATTGTGTGAGTTTATTTTTATTTCAATTGGTATAGTTTTCTACCCCTTTTTATAAGCTTTTCTCCAATCAAGGTGCTGGATTTTTGTTCTTTTTAAAAAAATTTTAAGTTTCAAGGATCATTAATACCTATTTTCATTATATGAGATGTATCCATCATGATATTGGTTTATGACCCCTATCTTTGTAATTTGTTGATGTAGCGTGAAGTGTGAACACCAAGAGAGAGAGATATATATACATATAAATTGTAATTGTGATTGATAATTATAAATAACCTCAATGATCTTATTAATCTTGTTTATTACATCGTTTATGGGATATTTATAAACTTAAATCCCTAGAAATAAAAAAGGAAATATAATAAAGATAACAAGATATCAAATCTTGCATGATACATATCCAATCTAAACTTTCCTAACGTAATAAGGAAATAAAATAAAATAGAAATATATTTTGATATCAAGTTTTCAAATATTATCAAGTTATGAATAGTTTAGCTTCTAAACCAAGGAAACATAATAACATAGGAAAGGAAATGGAATATTGAACTTCCTAAATCGACTAAGATTCTTTAAAAATCCAACATACTCTAGAAACAAGCTAATTTGAACCATTTTTTAGCCTTGAAAATATCTTTTGATTTCAAGCTTCCAAATATTATTGGATTATGAATAGTTTAGCTTCTGAATGACTTCAAACTATCTGCTTCCCACCAAACTTTAGAATTTCTTGATTTTGATCGAATGATGTTTCTAATCAGTCTTCAATAGGTTTTGAGTTGTTCCAATATTGACTAGGTTGAATTGGATGGCCTCTAAAATTTAAATTCTAACTGGCTTTCAAATGTGCTAGCTGATTTTCTAATTTTGATGGCTTAACTTTTAATTTAGTTACTTCTTTCTCTGTTTTAGATACTCCTATTTCTGATAATTTTGATAGTTTATGTGGTCCATAATTGGTGGACTTATCTCACTCGTGTCATTATCCCCCACATGAAAGAAACTTGACCTCAAGTTTTGATTCAAAGGAGTCCAAATTCCTCTTAACTGTAACAACTTGAAGAATCTTATATCTCCTTCAAAATCAAATACAAATCTATAAAACCCAAAGAAAGATAAATAAAATAGTTTAGCTATCTCAAGCATAGGTACTAGCTCTACTAACAATTTCCTTAGTATGTGCTTTATAAATTTTCTTTGAAAATGTAACTCCCATAACATTGTAACATTAATTCTTTGATCATCTACTCCCTCAATAGTTATTACATCCTTGAACTTGAGTAATCAACAAGGCCAAGCCATATATTCCACGAATTTAAATACATATTATCCTAGTAAAACTCAACATCCTTCCACTATCATGTAGTCTATCAATCAATCCCTTATAATCAAGCTAAACAACAAATTCCTATAATGAGACAATAATAAGCAATAATCCCCTATCACTCTAGAAAAAGTCATCCTACACAAAAAGCTAGAATAATACATGCCTATGACACCCTATAAAATTCCAAGCTTCTAGAATGCCTATCAAATAATAAACAACTTCCTTTTGAAACCAACTCATGTGTAGTACTACCAAGAAAAAGTTTCATATTACTCGACAAAGATCCACCATCAAAACAAAGATCATCCATTAACATTCCACATGTTCTCTCAAACACAATGTAATACATGAATTTTTTTTTACTATTTATTTAATTATGTAATATAAGTATTATTATAAAGAGCTAAGGACGAGGATGGAAATTATAAAAGTTGAATGGACAATTTAGACATTTCACGACGGGGAGTATTTATTCTCAAATAACCTAACATTTCTCCTTTTCCCTCCTCACAGTAACATAGCAGACAAAAGCACTCTCTAAACTAAACCTAAGACGATAAAAGGAGACAGCCTGACCTAATTCCAATTCCGAAGGTAAGGGATCTTGTACGAATTTCAGTTGAGGATTAATGGAAATTGTTGTTATAAGTGTCAATTTTTCATGCAGAAAATGAGATTGTGGAGGGACGAAAGAGAATGGAGAATCAACGATCCAAGAAGATTCAACTCGTAGGGAATTTGAAGTAAGTAATCTAATATGTGTAATTTATTTATAATTACATGTTTTAGGAACTTAGTTAAGCTTAGGAATAGGAAGGATTAGGTTTTGGAGGAATTGAAGTAAGAGAAATAGGGTTCGACGAGATTTCCGAGGGTAACACGACCTATCAACACGGTCGTGTTTCGATCGTGTTGAAATGGAAAAGTGCACCGAAAGAGACATGGACTCCCAACACGGTCGTATTTCAACCGTGTTGAAATGGAAAAGTGCACCGAGAGATATACGCCACCCAACACGATTGTATTTTGATCGTGTTAAGCAAGGGTAACACAACCTCCCAACTCGATCATGTTTAAACCGTGTTAAACCTAAGTTTCGCACCGAAAGATACATGACCCTAACACGGTCGTGCTGTAGCCTGTGTTAAGCAACACGGTCTCCAACATGACTGTGTTAAATAAAGTATAACTCAATTATATTCATTTAACTTCAAATTAAACTAATTTCTATGCAACCTAGATAGCTAGTAAGGCCCTAGAGAAATTTAATGAATAGAATTAAGGAGATTAAGAATGATATTGATCTTAGATTAAATATTAAGAAGAGTAAGTTAATGTGTACAAATTTCCATTTAGGTTAAGTAAGATTGGGAAGTGCTTAAGGCTAAGATCTAAGGTACATGTAACTTGTGTGTTATTCTATGTTTGTTTAAGTTAGTACATGTATTTGAAATTGATTAAGTGAATGACTCGGTTTAAGTGTTTAAGTGATATGATGTATGTGCTTGGCTTGGCTTAGGGGTCCATAGTGGCAGATCCCTAAGAAGCACCCCAATGATCCTTGTGTGACATTGTCTTTAGTGGAGTCATGCTTGAAAATAATCTGGGTTGAATGATGTTTAAGTGGTTAAGTGTACATGGGTGTAGGGCCCCTAGTGGCAATTCCCATCACTAAGTTTAAGCGGTTAAGTGTACATGGGTGTAGGGCCCGTAGTGGGAATTCCCAACACCAAGTTATGCTCCAGTGTGTTAAAGGGATCATGAGTACCTTGTTGTTTGCTTGTAGACATAAAATTATATTCAGAAATGATTGTCTGTGTTTAAGTTTTGCATGATGTGTGTGATACTTGTTTTATGTTTGTTCATGCGTATGTGTTTGTGTTATACATACTAGGCATTAGCTCACCCTTCGAGGAATCATTTTTAGATGCAGGTGTTGCGAGAGATGAGAATCCAGAATATGACTTAGGTTTAGTTAAACCATAGAGAGAGGAAGATGAAGAGTACCATTATTATTATGGTGACTAAGTTTTATGAAGAATTATGATGTTTTAACTGTAATAGATAGTATTTATTGAGAATTGTTATTTTTGGTGTTTAAAGACTTTCATTGCATTAGATGTTTGATGTGGTTTAAGTTATTATTTGAAACTTTGGAGATATATAAAACGCTTTGTTATAGATGTTACAAGTTAAAAGTATCAAAGTTATTTCAAAGCCTTAATGTATTCTTGTGAGATAAGGACACATGGCGGGTAGTAGCGCGGCTTGGGTTTTGAGGTGTTACACATAACAAAATGATATTACTCATCAATTTTAGATGACTCTAATAGAGGAATAAATCAAGTTTCTTCAACTGTAGCATAGGAGCATGCAAATAATAGTAGTCACAAAATACTTGTAATATCCAAATGACTAACATCTCTACAATCACAACCCCTATCATGTTCATCTAACAAAGAGATTTTTTATATATACCATCAACATAATGTCTCTTCTCATATACTATAAAGCTCTTAAAGCAAATTCCTCTCATAAATAATCTCCTCATAAATGCATCCTTAACACATAATCACCTCTATAGAGCAAATATTCACTCAACAATAAATCTTTGAAATCAACGTTTAACAATTGTGTTACTTGTAAAGAAAAGATTGGTTCTGACTCAATGGCTTCTTCATTCATATCTTTTAGAGTTAACAACAAAGCCCTCTCACTAGACAACCTTAACTCTTCGTGACCTTTATGGTTCTCACTTAAACTTATAGGAGCTATCTCTACTTTCTCATGACTTTTCTTAGCTTCTTCATGAGTCCCCATCTTTACCTTACACTCTTTCCACTCATCATGAATCCTATTGATCAAACTCGTGCCAATCCATTACTTATGAAATAATGGTAGGGACACAATGCTATGGAAACATCCTATAACATACGTTGTTGGAACTTGTGGAAAATTTTCTCATGAAAACTCAAGAACATAAAATTCTTGGTTTTTATTCATATTTGTATCCTCTACTCTCACTACATCATTTTCCTCTATATCCTAAATAAAATTATCTTTAACATCAAATGTGGGTTCCTTAGTAACTTTTTCTCTAACCTCTACTTTCCTTAAATTTTTACCCTCTTTAATAGTCATTGGTAAGGCCTATAAAACTCCAACCTCTTCTTTACCCTAATGACTGGCCTCTACATTATCTCCAGTCCTTTCATTCTCAACAACTTTACTCCCATTTTTTCCAACTACAGAATCAAAAATCTTATTAACCTCAATTTTATTTATAGAATTTTTTTTGAACATCTGTTGAACCTTCCTTGCGTTCTTGCAATAGAGGTTACACTTTTTTAGAATACTCTCTGACATGCAATTTAGCCTCATTCATTTAAACTTGCCTATTCACTAGTTCATGTACTACTTTTGTTCCCTTAGCTGCCAAATCAATTTGAGAAGAGATTTTCAGACACGTTGTAAAGTCCTAAAAATTTCGAAAAACTACACGAAAAATTAAAGAAAATAAATAGAATAATAAATTCTCTAAAACGTAATTTTTAAACAATATTAGGTTAAATAATGAAATTAATTTAAATTATAGATCTAAGAACATGAAATGAAAATTTAGAGTGAATATTTATATTCAGGATAATTAGATTAACTAAACGTAAACTTTCGTAATAAAATGTTAAAAAATATAAAATTAAAGATATTTTTGTACGCAAGCAAAATATTAAAATAGAGACATTTAGAATATAAAATATAATCAAAATATAATATATATTTGTAACTAAAAAAAAAAAACCAAATCGCGTCCGAACATACACGACAACAACAGCAATAGGGGAGGCGTGACAGGCTATCACACTCATCTCATCGCCGAACAACTCCCCAACCGTCCCGTCCCCCACTCCCTCTTTCTTCCTTTTTCTTTTTCTTTTCTTCTTCTTCTTCTTCTGGTTGCACTTTCTCTTTCTTCCTTCACTTTTTCTTTTCTTCTTCTTTTTCTTCTCGACGACCTGTGCGCCTTCCCCTTCCTTCCTTCTTCTTCCCCATCATTTTCGTACTCCTTGATGCGGTGTTGTTTCCCCCTTCATCACTCTCTCCATCACATCCTTTTCCCACTTCGACTCCAACCATGGTAGCAATAGTGACCACAATCCCAATAGCAACAGTAACAACGATCCCAATGGCAATAGCAACGACGACTCTTACAGCGGTAGCAATCACGACCATAACGACAACAACAATAGCAACAGCGGCAACGTCCACAAAAATAGTAGCAGCAATGACGACAATAATGGCAACAACAACCTCTACCATAGCAACGGCAACAGTAACGGTGATCTAATAGCGGTAGCAACAACAATCATGACGACAATAGCAACATCAACCGTAACGACGACAGTAACCTCGAAGACAAGTCAGGGAAGAGGATGAGAAAAGGACGTGTGTGTGGGTGAAGGATGATGTGTGTGAGAAGGTGTATGCGGCGGTGGATGATGTGTGTGAGGGTTGTGTTTGTATGTGCGTGAGGTGAAGCCAGCCTGTGCAACCATGTGTGTATGTGAAGGGGGAGAACAGCAACGACTACCCCAAACAACGACCATGACGGCAGCAACTCCAATAACAACCAACAGCCCAACGACAGCAGCAACGGCGATGCAGCAGCGAAGACAGTTGTTGCGGTCAGAAAGTAGAGAAAGGAACACTTAGTGCGGATAACGGATAGTGTAGGTGAAGGATGGTGTGTGTGTGGGTGAAGGTATAGTGTGCGATGAAGGATGGTGTGGTGTGCAGGTGAAGGACGTGTATGTATGTGTATGTGTATGTGCAAATGGGGGTGTGTGATGTATGTGGAGATGGGTGTATGTGGCGGTAGGTGGTGTGTATGTAAAGGTGTGTGTGGTGGTGTGCAGAATGTAGGAGGATATATGTGTGCGTGTGTGCAGTGATATATGATGTGTGTAAGGATGTGTGAATATGTGTGGGAAAGGAAGAGGCGAGTGTGTAGGTGTGTGAGTATGTAGGTATGTGTATTGAAATGGTGTATGGTTCGGATATGTGTGTGTGTGTGTGAATGAAGGTGTGTATGTGTGTGTGCGTGTGAGAATGAAGGATGTGTATATGCGTGTGCGTGAATGAAGGATGCGTATGTGTGTGCGTGAATGAAGGTGTGTGGTATATGTGAGGATGGTGTATGTGATAGTGGGTGTGATGTATATGGAGATGTGTGTATGTGTAGGTGATAGTGCAAAGTGTGTGTAGGGATGTGTGTAAGTATAGGTGATGGTGAGTAGTGTATGTAAGGATGTGTGTATGTGTGGTTGAAAGTGTGTGGTGTGTGAAGATATGTGTATGTGTAAAAAAGGAGGAACCATGCGTGTGTAATGCTTGTGAGTATGTGCGTATGCGCATGAAGTGGTGTAGGGTGTGCAGTATGTGTATGTGGTGTATGCAAAGTGTATGTGTATGGGATGATATGTGGTGTGTGTGAGAGGGTATGTATGTGTATTGAAGGTGTAGGATGTGCGGAGTATATATGTAGGAGTATGGAAGGTGTAGAGTATGTGGCATGTGTGTGTATATGGGTGGTATGGTGTATGCGGCACGTGTGTGTAGGATGATATGTGGTGTGTGTGAAAAGGGGGTACAACTAAATAGATCTCATGAAAAAAGTGAGGAAAAGGCAAGTGTAAGGAGAACAAAAAGAAAAAAAAAACTAAAAATGGTGTAAGTAAAGGTCATGGTACAGGTGGATTTTGTGGTCGAGGTCATAGTGGTAGAGCTAAAGGCCAATCTAGTGAATCACATCAATACAAGAGCACAATTCAATGCAAATATTTCAAGAAACATGGTCATAAATAAGTCGGTTGCTAGATCAAGCAAAAAGATAAGCAAAAGGGTGTCGATTTCATATAGAAGGTGAAAGAGGAAAGTAAGTTGTTTATCACCTAGTTCCCCCTACTACACGGTGTGTGGTAGGTGCGGTTTGTGTGTGTATGTGTGGATGCCATGTAGCGTGTGAGGGTATGTATATGTATGGAGGGTGTGGGGTGTGCAGTACTAGTGTGTATATGGATGGTGTGTGGAGTATGTAGCATGTGTATATGTATAGACGACTTGTGGTGTGTAGGTATGTGTATATGTATAAGGAAGGAGTAGTATATGTGGGTATGTATGTATGTGTGTGAAATAGTGTATGGTTTATGGACATGTGTGTGTGTAAGGATGGAAGTTGAGGATGATATATATGGGATATGTATGTATGAGTATGAGATGACGTGTAGAATGTGAACATGTATGTGTAGGTATGATAGGTGAATGTAGTGTGTGCGAAGTATGTGGGTACAAGTGTGTTGGTGGTATAAGGTGTATGTAGAATATGTGAGTAAGCGTATGAGATGATGTATGGTGTGGGTATGTGAGTATGAATATGAGAGGTGTGTAATGTATGTAGAGTATGTGGGTAAGTATATATTGAGGGTGTAAAGTGTATGTGGGGTATGTCGGTATGTGTGTGTTAGTGGTGTGGGAAGTGAAAGGAGTGTGTGTGTGTGTATGCGCTAGTGGTACGTACATATGTGTATGTGCGTATGTGGTGTGTGAAATGTGTATGTATATGGATAGGAGTGTTGGTGTGCATGTGATGTGTGGGAAAGGTTGGTGTATGTATGGTAATGGACGTGTGAGTGAGGATGAAAACCAGTAGAAAGTATGAGGAACCTCATAGGTGGAAATATCAACAAAGAAGAGAAGAAAGAAGATGATACAAAACCTTTAAGGACTACTAAATCCTGCGAGTTATCCTATAAGTAAATCGTTAGAAGATATTAGAGACAATTGGATAAATAAAAGGTTCAAAGATGCTTCATGGACAAGAGAAGCATCTATGATAGTGTAGATGAGGAAGGAGATGATTCAAGCAACATCCAAGATGATGGCCCGGGGGATATTTGGGAAGAAATGGATTTCATAAAGGAATGTTCAAAGGATTTCGAGGAAGACCGTTCCTTCTAAAACCTTGTATCAGAATCACATTGAAGAAGTGTTCAATGTTCGAATCTTGTTCACCCAAAGTTCCTTAAAGAGGAAACTTCACACCTTACCATCAAACTCAAGATGAGCAGAGTACTCATATCAGGTGTTAGAAGACTACCAAAGTCAAGTGGAGATGCGGCTTTCTATGATTGGGTTGAGGAAGCATCACAGAAGGACACTGATTTCAAGAGGAACACCAAGAGGTTACCACTGGAATCGCTCAACTCCGACTAGGACCACGACAACCCTAAACAGGTGAGTGGGAAACTTAATGATATGTTACCATGTTGTGCTATATGATGACTTGCTATGCATGTGAAATTGTTGTTTGTTGTGTTTGAAATTGATTGTGATTCTTGTTGAGTTAAGTCGTAGTAGGGATTGATGAGTTAGGGAGAAAGTCATAAAGAATATAGAGGAATGAATGGTCCGAAGATTTATATGTCGTTACCTTAATGATAGCACTTAGCATCATATTGCTAGTGCTATAACCACAAGCTTAACCCATGATTTAAAATTGTTTTCTTCCAAAACAAACCAGAATATAGAAACTTAGCTTTTCCTTCTATAGCTACCGAGTAGGTATGCTTAGTTAGGATAGTGTGTATAGGTATCATTATGTATACATATCAGAGTTGGTTCCTGAATGTGTATACATATACTTAAATAAACGTATTTTCTTATTATATCTACTAAATACACTCATGAACCCAATCATACAAATTATGAGTGTAACGTTGGTTTTTACAATTTAACGACCATATTTTCTTGCCCTGTTAAGTTCGTAAGGGAAAGTGTCTAGTAAATTGTCCTTAAGTAAAGATGTGTCACGAACATATATATATGTAGATATGTATATATATATATATTATAGAGGATATCAAAAAAGGAAATATAAGACGATAAGAAGGGCATGTATGGGTTCAATGTCTGTCTGAGTGATAAGAAAGGCATGATCTTTGTTGTTGTGGTGGGTGTGAAATGAGAATTGATTGTGATTATACATGTTGTTTGATCACCTTAAATCAATCAATTAAGGAAGTGGACCTGATTAAAATTGGACATACATTTTCATGAGACATTGTATGAGATTGAAGGTCATCACTGCTACAGGATGCGTCGGAAGTGATCAAGAGGATCGTTGTTTCGCTAAGTGCAAACTAAGTGATTAAGGGATTATCGCGCCTTGATGGTTCCGAGTCTGGCCTGTCCTTGAGGGTTTTGCTCCTTCTGGTGCAGAGAGGCATGAGAGCGTTCACTGTTGAGTTAAAAAGATATCATAATTAACAAAGTGATAAGATAAATAAACCGGGTAATGACCTGGGCACTGATGGTGGCTTCGGAATCCCCAACCCAAGGTCAAGGGGGGCGTAAACCCTAGACTTCACATCGGTTACCGGAAGACCACGTAAGATGTTGCATTTATATGGTTGCTCATGCATAGCATATGTTTTGATAACTTAATTCGATATTGCTTGTGTGTACGTAGCATTGAAAGTGTTACCATCCCATTCACTGAGCCATAGTATACTCACCCCTTCATAGACTTTTTTGCAAGTAACGATTACGAAAGCTCGGGATGTGAAGTGTTGAGAGTTTTGGGAAGATTAGAACAACAAAGTAAGAATTATGAAGCATAGATTTACTTAGAAGAAATGTTAGGAACCCCATGTGAATAGAATTTAAAATTGAGAAACCTATGATTTATCCTATTTTACTGATTGGTAAGGGATACCGATTCTCTGCGATCATGGTTAATCGTGGGATACGGGATCTATAATTGTATTTTATTATCCAATTATATGCACCATGATTAGTTGTAAATGCAATTATTTATTTAGAGTCTTACGATGTTTGACTGGTAAGACGATCATCATGTAACGGGTGCATATGTGCCACGATGATTTTAGTGGAGACTTCTAGGCCCCCTTTCGGGGCGTAACACACGTACCTTTATTAGATCGCTTCAATTTAACTTTCAAAGGCATAAGAATATACTTCATCCCACTCTTCTTTATCTTATATGTAATATCTCGACATGAATACTGAGCATCAACACTATATTGCCATGGCCTTCCAAGTAATACTTAGTAGGCAACAATATTAACTATATAACAATAAACCCCATCATGTTATTTTCTAATAGAAAAGGATTCTCTATAATGTTCAGTTACCATTACTTTCCTCGTTGTTGCTTTGATTTATCCCAATGGGTAAAGATTAGGATGCTTCTCCCCAGAGAGTTTCAATGTCTCTACAACTTCTCTTCCAATAATATTCTTTTAACTTTCACTATCTATGATGAGCCCAAAAACCTTGTTATTGATAGCACATCTAGTTTTGAATAATTAGTGCCTTTGAGTCTGGTCCTCTTGCATGGACATTAATATCTATTGCCTAAGTAGAAGAGTTTTTCTTTTATCCTCATTGTTGTTGTAGGCATGCTGCCTACAAATAGGTATAAATTGTCGATAGGGGCCAAATTTACCCCTAGCCTTCTATTGCCAATCTACCTCCTATGACTATTAATTCCCAGAGCACCAAAACAATTTACAATCTCTTGATAATGTCCCTTGAAATGTCGAATTCTAGAATCCATCTATTGCTCTAGACGTTGCTCCAAATGTTGCAACATGTTGTTCCCTTGGAGAGGGACCTTAGCCTCTTGATTACCATCACAAAGGCCATTACCATCACCACCACTAATTGCCATCCTTGCTCTGTACCAACTGATGTAGTGTGAAGCGTGGAGCATGAAGCATGAACACCAAAATAGAGAGAGAGAGAGAGAGAGAGAGATAAATTGTAATTGTGATTAATAATCAATAATAATCTCAATAATCTTATTTATCTTGTCTATTACATTATTTATAGGATATTTATAAACTTAAATCCCTAGAAATAAGAATGGAAATAGAATAAAGATAACAAGATATCGAATCTTGCATCATACCTATCTAATCTAAACTTTCCAAAACTAATAAGGAAACAAAATAAAATAGAAAAGAAATAAGAAAATAACTTTCCTAAACCTATACCTAATGAGGAAACATAATAACATAGGAAAAGAAATGGAATATTGAATTTCCTAATATTATTAGATTATGAGTAGCCTAGGTTCCAAATATTATAGGGTTATGAATAGTCTCACTTTCGAATGACTTCAAACTATCTGCTTCCAATTAAACTACGAAATTTCTTGACTGCGATCCAATGTTATTTCTGATTGGTCTTCAATGGGTTTTGAGAATTTCTGATGCTGATTGGCTTGAATTGGATGGCCTCCGAATTTTCGATTCTAACTAGCTTTCGAATGTGATAGCTTGTTTTCTAATTTTGATGGCTTAACTTTTAATTTTAATTACTTCTTTCTTGGGTTCATAATCTTCTATCATTGATAATTTTGATGGTCTATGTGTTCTATAATTTGTAAACTTGTCTCGCTTGTGTCATTTATTTCTCCCTATATAATTAGTTTTCATGTTATATAAATAAATGACTCCTTACTCTGTAGGCAAAAATAAAATTTCCTTACACCAAAATTTACTTAAATGAATATTAGTAATAAAAAATATTTTAAAAATCAATAGATGCATATTACCACATACATTCAATGTTAGTATAATGATTTTTCACATGCTTTGTGAAAAAAATAAGAAAGAAATGAAATAGGCAATATAAAATATAGCTCTTATTATAAATTATTCGATAAAAATAGATGGATTATATTACTTTTTAAGAAAATTATAGTTAGCATCATGAAAGTCATTGAAACTTCATTAGTAGAGGTACTTATCAAAATTTGTTAAACTATGAACATAAAATAGGCTATACGATCAAACAGATTTTTAGGGTGAGTATGATGCATTACAAGAGTGTTTGGCTTTCAATTTTTTAGAATCATGCTCCCATAAAATAGAGTAATGAGTATAACCTCTTATTTATAGTGAAATACATCCAGAACATGCATTGTGTGTATCTTATGTCCCATAAAGACTTACGAGATAATTAAGAATCAAGTGGGGGTTCGAAAAGAAGACAAATGCTATTAAAGCCTCAAATGATAATTCAAGTAATGAAGGGAGCAACAATGAAAAGGGTCATGTTCATTCAGAAATTTAATAAATTTGTAATGTAAAACGAGAAGCTAAAGAGACGCAAAAATGACAACTCTTCAAATTTTAGAAGGGAGCAAACCAAGAAGGATATTTGAGATGCTTTAAGTGTCAAAAACCCATTAACATTATAGTTCATGATATTGTCAGCTCTAAAAGAAGGTCAATAAAGCTCTAAGAAAGGAAATAATCATGGCCACATGAAGTGACAACTATTCAAGTGTCTTGAAAAATAAGGTTTGCTTCTATAACTATAAATGATAAGGTAATTAAGTCTCCCTCTTAGAGCTATGTTTTTGTTGATAAGTTACTCCTTAACATATATGATGATTTGCATGAGAAATTGCTTAAAATATATAGGAAAAAAAAATTCTTTGAAAAGCATGATGAATGAGATAGGAAGTGAATGAAACGAATTCAAACATGAATTTCATGATATCAAAAATGTGAACAAGAAACTTAAGAATGAAATTGAAGTGTTAAGCTTAAATGTGAATAAAACAAAAACAAAAATTACTTTGGAAAGATAGAAGTCCTTGGAATGAAGAATCCTGTGTTGAAATGTAACTTAGATGATACTAAGTCAACAATAATCAAGTTTATCAAAGGGTAAAAGAAATTAAAAATGCTCTTAGGATAGTAAAGATTAGGACTAGACAATAAAGGTGTTGAATATAAGGGAAAGAGTAAGAATAAAATTTACAAAAGTTATGTTACAAATGCTACAAATAAAACTTGTAACTAGTGGTCAAATTTAGACACATATCAATCAAATTTACACTAAGAAGAAATGGACATAACTACAACATGAAATTGGTTTATATACATAAGGAACAATAATATGCATGCACCATTAACCCTCAAGTATTGAGTTTAACAGTACAGTCAATTGATTTAAAAGTTTAAACTTGTATATTTAGTGTGAGCTATTGAATTTATAAGTTAACATCGAGAACCCGACCAACTAAAAATGGGTAGCCACAAAGAAATAATTTTTTTAACTTTTTAGGAACCTTCAAAGAAAAATGGTCTATAACTTTTAGCTGATGGGTGTTCAAGGCATATTACAGGAGATGCATACAAATTCACTACAACTATATTAGAGGATGCAACAAGTGTTACCTTTGAGGACAATAAAGCCACCATTCTTGGTGAATTTAACTATCTAATTGAACATTGTTTTAAGTGATAAGAAAATCCAAGCTTCAACTTGTTTTAAATGGATGTTAAAAATGCATTCATAAATAGCTCCATAAAAAAAAAATGTATACATTGAGCAACCACTAGATTTTGAATATAATGAATTAGCATATCATGTTTTAACACTCAATAAAACACTTTATAGAGTTAGTTAAGCTTCGTGAACTTCATATGGGAGACTAAGCAACTTCTAGGTGAATAATTGTTTTTCTAAAAGAAAACTAAATACAACATTAGTCATTAAGAATCATAAGTCAAATGTGTCAATTACGCAAATTTATACTGATGACATTGTATTTGGTGCTATATGCATAAGTTTGATCAATGAGTTTATAGAGTACATAAAAAAATAAACTTAACATGAGTATGATCGGCGAACTTAATTACTTTTATTCAAAATACAAATTAGAAGATCAAGAATTACTTAAAAGAAAAAAAAAAGACCCAAGCTAAGTATAAGAAAGAGTTTTAAAAAGATTTAAAATGGATAATGCTACAATTAGACCTACTCTAATGAGTACAAAATTAATCTTGGATAAAGATGAAAAAAAAAAATCCATTTGTCAAAATATGTATAGAGATATTATTGGTCATTTACTTTATTTGATTATTTCTAGACCCAAGATCATGTATATTGTATGCTTATGTGCACAATTTAAATTTTGTCTAAATGAACCACACTTGACTATTGTGAAATGCATTTTCAAGTATATTGCAAACACCTTTGAGCTTGGTTTGAAATACTCCAAATTCTTTGTGCTCAAAATTACTTTTAAGCTGAAGCCGAATATGTTGTTGTGCTTAAATTCTTTGCATGCAATAAACTGTATAAAAGTAATAATTTACTATAATAATAAACATGCAATTAGTCTAATTAAAATCCTACCCAATGCTCAAGGACTAAGCATATAGATAAAACATCATTTTATAAGAAATGGTTTTCAAAACAATTATATATGCTTATATTTTGTTAATACAAACAATCAAATCGTTGATATTTTTGCAAAACCCTTGAGGAGGGAGAGATTTTCTATTTGGAAAGGAGGATTGAACATGTTACTACATCAAAGAAAACTAATTTTAATGAAACCAACAAAGTGTTTCCATACTAATTTTACTTTAAACTGATAAAAGTAACTCACTTTGATAGCGTGCTTATCAAGCTTGTGTGCATGTTGTCCTAGCATGCCATGATGAATTATTACCCAAATCTTTATCTTTTGAATTTTTTGACCATTTTTATTACATTCAAGTATAAGACATGTGATTTTGTGATTTTTAGTTAATCATGACTCAAAAGTGAATGTTGTTGACTCAAATACTTGACTTAAACTTCTTAAATAACTTGAAATTACAAAATGTTATTTGACTCATATTTTGACTAAGGAATGATGTGTCTATTGCAATTTGTGTAAATTTTAAACATTTTGTTCAAATGCATAGTTTGGGCACTTGAATTAAGTGCTAAAAAAATTTGCTCTAAATGCTTTAAAGAAGCCTAATTGGAATAGGCCATGACCACATTTTATGAATTTCTCCACTAACTTTGATAAATGCATATTGTGAGACTTCATTCGAAAGCCTCATTAATGCATTTGAATGAAATCCCCCTGAACAAACAATGAACATATTCTGTGAGTCTTCACTTAGATGACTTGTTAAAACATTCAAAAGAAGTCCCCTAAATGAAAATGAAGGTATTTTTGGGACTTCTTTTGAGCATCTTATCAAGGCACTCAAATGATGTGCATCTAAAACCAAACATATATATTTTGTAACACTTTATCTGAATTCTTCAACTAAATATTTAAACGAAGCATCCTCTTCCTATAATTACAAGCCCTTTTTTTTCTCTTGTTCTTCAATTTATCCTTGCTTATTAGAATGCTTTTTCTCACTCTCTCCCCAAAACCCTTATTCACTAAATATTCTTTTTTTTTTCCTTCTTAAAGTTAATTTCCATCACTTTTACTCTCTTGTCCTATAAATTTTTGCATCCCTTTTCAAAACCTTAAAATGCCAATCTTGACTTCTATCTCTATACCCTTCCTTTTCAATATACCAAATCTTTTACATAAGGGGGAAACGTTCTTTCAATGAACAAATAAGAAATCACATCAAATCCAATACTTACCAACCAAGGATTTCCCTCTACAAAGTATGAATGCAAGTATCGGGAATTTAAAAGCAAATATATAAACTATAGTAGAAAGTATGATTTGCCATTCATTAAAGGTTTAGGAGTTAGAATTATTGATGGGATTAATGTTAATAGAATTTAGAAATGATTACTATTATCAGGTTGCACTTGTGAAGACTATTATTAGATTTTACTTGTGAAGATATTATGCATATTTTTTTATGCAAACTTGATTAATGAAATTGATAATAAAATGAAAAAATGCAAGTAGGTATGGTTTATAATGAGTATGATAAAATCACGCATATGTATCCATATATTTATGGACATTTTATCGAACCACTACTTTTGATGTATGTGAGTGGGTACAATGGACTATAATTTTGCAATGTTGTGTATGAGACAGATAGCATTAAAGAAAATTGGGAATATAAACTGAGTGCAAGGAAAACCACCTTAACACTACTTCATTACACAATATTACACCTTATAATATGTATAAATTACAGCTTTGGAAAAAGAAATCATGGTACTCTATCAAAAGAGAATTTATGTACTTTAGGAATAGAGATTGGGGTGTTATGGTTAACCATACAATACCATCTTTTTCAACTTTAGAAGGGTAATAATTTAGATATTGAGTTTCCTTTCCCATGGATGCTTTATCACCAAACCACTAATTAAGAAGGGAATTTAGTTTCTCAACTCTCTCAAGAAGACTCCAGTTGATCCATTCAACAAAAATAACATAGGCAGTGTTAATTATGTGTTTGATTCTACTTCAAAGAGTTTAGTTTGAATGAACATCCTCTCGCCTTAGCGAATAACTCATACCTTGTCTACTAAAGAAGAAATTGCTATGATGCTGCTTTTAATCTCGTTGGTCTTAAATTTGCCCTACATATTCTACTTCAGGATGACTCATTTGACTCTCAAGTATTCCTTCAAGATCCTCGCATTAAGATGCATGAGAGTTTTAGAATCCTTCATTTTTGTATTCAACATATCCATAATCATTTGGATAACTCTTTCTTGCAATATCTTCAATCACTCCTTGTACTGCTCTACCAACTTTTTTACCCCCTCCTGACTTTGATCCCATAGGTAACAAGTCTATTTCATTGGTTTTACTACTATTTTAACTTGTATTAACTTTTGTCAGAGTTAAAATGTGTGCTTTTTTGTTATTATAAGGCGATCTCTAAGGACTTTTAATTTAGTAGACTATTCTCTACTTCTTCCCCCTTTCTTATTCTTATGTTTGCTTCTTCCATTAAAGATACGAGTTGTTTTGGTTGCATTGATAATATTGGTTATGTTAGTAAGCTGAATTGATGATGTTCGTCATGGTGATTGGCAATGCTGGTTATGTTGTCGACTATGTTTATGGGCAGGTTTGATGGGCTCATTAACTTCGGTGGTTATATTGGAAGACTATGACGTTGTGATTGTAATTGCGAATGTATGATCAAATAACCATGAAATTATTGTTACAACGCTTAACTCATCATAAAAAGATTATAAATAATGATGATTCTAAGGATTAATAATTACTTGAGGTGTACATGTACATTTACAAAGGTAAAACCACACTTCAAGAGTTTTTTTTTTCTTTTTTTAAATTTAGGAATCTATCCATAGTTAATAAATATTTTATTTATTACCTGTAGTTGCGTTTGTGTGTATATATATACATATATAATTTTAATTGTTGTTGTGAGTTAAAAATAATTAGTTAATTCTTGATAATTGTAGTAAAAAAATTGTCCTGAGGGTGAGTAGTCTAGTAAGGTAGGAAAGTTATCTTGTAACCCACCTGAAGATGTGTGTTTTAAAAGTTTGGAAGCAATCAGAAAATTATATTATATAAAATTAACAGGTTTCAAAGTATCCTTTAAAACTGATAAATTATTTCCTATTATTTCTATCGTGTAATATATTGTGATCATTTATACTTAAAATCACAATATTCAAATTGAAAATTAATATAGCTTTTAAAAAATAGTCATAAATATAATGAATTTTAATAATACATATAGAACAACAACAAAATGCATTATATATAAATTAAGTATCTACTTATATTAGACATGTGATACAAGTTTAATTATTAGTAAAATCGACATGGTTAGATGTTGTTTATATTGGACAATATTTATTAATAATATTTACATATTGATGAGTGCCATGTAATATAAAATCTACGGAATATGTTCTAAATAGATTTTGAAGTGATAATGATATTGTCCATTGTATTTCATTCTATGAATGTCCGTTCTAATGTTTTAGATCAAAAGTCCACCCATAACTTATGGTACATATTATAAAACCTATTCAACCATATAGGACAGATAGGTTGCATTGCTAAGCCGCATGTTAAACTATTCATGAACAACGGGTCGAAGCCTAATTCATGAAGAACAGGTCGAAAGTCTTTAAAGCGGACCATGGAATCTTTCCCTACTTCAATGTTTCAACAACGAACTTTCAAACGGGAAAAAGACTGCAATCCCCAAGTCATGAAATGTCAAAATGTAAAAGTCTCCAGCTTTCATCACGAAAGTGACTTATCATGCTTCAATCACTCCAGACATATTAAATGAAGATTCTGCATCGTCCATCGATGACTGGCATTTGATGAGCAAGAATGATACATAATCATTAGTTGCACAGCTATATCTGCCATGAATTATAGCCCCCCTCCAAGTTACCCAGCAATTTTTACTGCCAAATCCATGGCTTATTTACTTATGGGTTAACTATAAGAAGTGTATGTTAGTTTTTTTTTCTTTCTTTCTTTCTTTTTTAATACTTTGTACATCTGTATTTTCTCTTCACATAAGCTAGGTCTTTACACTTTTTTTTTTTTTTTTCATTTTGTAAACCATGTTATGTTATTGTTTTTTCAATTACATAAACCGAGTTTTTGCATTTTTTTTTATACATACCTGTATTATTAGTTTCCTTTTCAATTATAAAGGGTAATTAAAAGTTTTCATGTTTGACACGATAAGATAATACATGCAAAAATTAGGAACATAATTATTATAGAGAAAAATTTAAGAAATGACACTGTATATAGTATGAAAGCAGGCGAGATCCAAGGGGGAGCCGGAAGGGGACCCGCTGAACTAAAAAAAAAAAAAATTAAATTTATTTTAAAAGTAAAAAATATGTATAATGTTTATATTTTTAAGGTAAATAATATTATAAAATTTAACATAGCCAAGTGATTAAATATTTATTTTTACATATTTAAGATTATAGATTCGATACTATAAGTGCTTCAATCATATCGAATAAAATATTAGTAAATAATAGATATTTACATTACTTAAAATATTAATATTTTCTTTCACTATTAATATTATGCAAATAAATAAACATTATTAAATAATTAATTATTTAATCACTTATATTGAAAAAACATATACATATATATTTTTGTGGTATTATTAGTGAAATAATCTTACAAAATCAATAAAGAAATTATAAATACTATATTATTTATATTATATTGACATTTTTATTCTACTTGTAAGTTTTTGTTTAAATACTTATGATTTATTTTTGTTAACAATATAACTTATATGAATTTCATGTCTTGATTCTACTTTTTATAAATTGATAGCAATATTTTAATTTATATATATTCATAATGAAATGCAAAGTTTATTCTTTTAGCATTTTATAAAATATATCAAGCACCCATAATCATTACATAAAAGAAGTTTAAATTTAATTTTTTTTTATTTAATATTAGATTGTATTGATGATATATTTATTTCTATGTATACAAGATACATTATAATTGCAATGATAAGTAAATATTTTTCTATAAGTAATTCTAATATTAATTTTAATTTTATAAATCCAGCCCCCAATGGTACGATTCTATATCTACCCTTGCATGAAAAACATAATGATTATTATATAAATAAATACAATTATATTATAAATTAATTATTTGTAATTTTATCTAACTTTTTGTATATCTTGAATACTAACATGAATTCAATACGAAATAAAGATATGAATACTATCTATTAATACGAGTTGCCATATTCCAAATAAGAAACCAATTATCCAGGACCCTACTGTCCTCTATAGGATACAGCAATGCCACTAGTTACCAAAATATATGCTGGTGGTGTAACTCGCATGAAAGGGAGGAAATATGAACTACATAAGCTTTCATCCTGCCTCTTAATCTGCATTGTTTGAGAGATCGTATAAAAGATTAAATAGGATAAAAACAATATATATAGCAGCTTTTAATACGAGTTGGTTATTATCGGGTTCTCATTAATTCTCTTATTGAAATGGTTGTAGCTGTTTTTACTCATATAAATACCCTTTATTGTAACGGTTTTCATTAGACATTGGATAATTAAAATTGCTTTCACTCGAAATTGGGGTGATGCCTTTTCATAGAATGAGACCACCAAAAACAACATACTGATGAAAGGGATTTTTGTTCTTCCTGAGATTACATTCTCACATTCACTAACATCTTATTCCTAGTTCAACTTTAGGCGATGGTGTCGGACTTAATTTCCTTGGATTGGACCCCCGGTGTCGTTCACATGATGCTGGAATCTTATTATTGTATAACAGGGGGACCTTGACTTTAGAAGACATGAGCCGCCATACTTGCAAAGCTAAATCTAACATTGAGATTTGTTAACGAGGAGCATGATGTGAATAGGATAAGGAGAGGAAAAAAGAAGAGGTTTTCGTTTAATAGCTTTTAAATTCTTCGTATTACAGCACTACTGTGATAAATTTCTTAGCATCTTCATATAAGTATTATTCAATTTAGTTTTTCCTAATATAATGTCCACAATCTTACATATTATTTTATTAATTTTAAATCAATTGTTTCTGTTCGTGGACTTTTCCAAAAACAGGTTTCTTTAAACACCGTATGGATGGCAATTATTCTATTTGTGTAGGGGCAGAGAAGCATGTTAAGGGATGATATGGGCAATATGATATGATGCGTGCTTTTGTTTTGTTTCTTATTAGCCCTCTATTGAGTCTACTGAACTTGCAGCATTTGTACAAAACCTAGAACCTTGCCAGCACTTCAATATTATGAATGTCTTGGTCGAGATGGACTCTCTCATGGTTACTATATGGCTCTCTACCTCAACCATTAGAATGGGACATAACATATGGCATCACATATCTTGAGCAAAGAAAATGATTCGAGATTTTCATGGCAACTTCAATCATCCTATATAAAGGAAATAAAATGTTGTTTTTGATTGGCTTTCCAAAAAGAGAGAGAGAGAGAAAGAAGAGCATAAAGATTTTTATTTTGATAGAAAAAAGTATAAAAAATATAACTTGTATTTTGGTTATTTTGCAAACTCATGACTACAAAAACTATAGAAACTCCTAAGATAACATTTCATAGGTTTACGGATGACTTATAATATAAAATTGAGTAAGAGATTCGACTTCACTACAATAAATCTCTGTAACAAACATTTCAAGAAGCCTTAGACATTTAAAATTATCTAAAACCATAAAGTTTGAGGAAGTTTAGTTCTAAAGGCGAGGAGTAAGCTTCTAAGACTAGCAATGTCGAGAAGAGAGCTAATGGGCCCATTAGGAGTGTCCCCATAGCATCAAATGCTAGAAACCCTGTTGTAACTCATGATAAAAACACCAAAAGAAAGATCATATTTACGGATAGCTTTAGGGGACATAACTAAAGTTAAAGTTGTCATAAATGTTAGGGTCATAGTCATTTTGTCTAATGGTGCCAAGACAGAAACTTTTACTAGGTGAGAAGCCATTAGATAGTGATAGTTCTTAGGCATTAGGTTATATTACCTAGGAGGATACTAGTGATGAAGATGATATAGTTATACACTATGATGAGAATAGTATGAATATTGTTAGGTTTCTCATTGCCTATTCTAAGAAAGAGGCAACTATTATTCCATATCTATACAAAGGGCAATAGCCATAATTGTAAGGTTAATTATTTACGAAGGCAACAAATGAATTTAGTTGCCCACATTTTTTTCATCAAAATTAGGTTTAAAGCCTCAGCCATGCCTAAATCCTTATAAGATCACTTAGGTAGGACATGCTTAGTTTCCTTACACTTTGCCACATGCACGAACAAGATTAGGTATGGCATTATACCCATTGATATCATTCATATCCTTCTAAGAAGGCCTTGGTTATATGACCTAGATGTGGTTTACTATAAAAGGGCCAACACTTGTGTATTTATCCATGATGACAACAATTAAGCTTAGTCCTTCACTACCTAAAGAGTGTAAGGTCATGCTAACATAAAGTTAGTTAGTGTTATGGAGTTTAAGAAACCTTTTTACATGTTGAATGCTAGAGATTTGAAATTGAATCCAAGGTGAGTGCTTTATATGCTTTGGTGGTTAAGGAGGTTTCCTTACTTGAATCAAAATCGAACTCATATGTGGAGATAAAATCTTTACTTGAGGAATTTAAGGGCCTTATCCCTAAAAGGCTTCTTGATAAATTAAGAACCACATTTAATATTTGGGACACCATAAACTTATTCTTTGGATCAACCTTACCCAACTCACCACACTATAGGATGGTTCTTACTAAGCAAAAAGAATCGAAGAGGTAAGTTGTAATGCCCTAAAGTTTTGAATCATGAATTAGGGTCTTGATCGATGTTTTCTATTTTGGTTCAAACTTTATGTCGTGGTCACAAATATTAGTAGAAGTGACCATGTAAGATTGTTTATAAAAAATAAAGGATATGGAATAATTATTCTTGATGGGTTTATGAATTAGTCTATGGAAATTATAATAAACAGCAAATGAAATTTGTCTACAAGATGTAATATTGATATAATTATGTACCATGACTATAATAGCTAGTATAATAGTATTAACTAGAGTAGTGAAACTATATATATATATATAACAAGTAATCGATCTCTAAGTTAAAAAGAAAATAATAAAATAAAGTAACAATGGTTAGTGTTGCTTAGTGAACGAAATTAGATTAGGATAGTCAATAAACAAAAAAAAGGTAGCAAGAGACAAAGATTAAATACACAAATTAAAAAACTTAAATATTGTCATTAAGGGGAAATTGTCTCAACTTGTCAAAATTTTATCCAACTTTCATCAACACTTTTTGGGGAAAAAAATCCAATAAACACAAGTGCTATACAATAATATATAGAGTACAATTTATAGGAAATTAGAAGGAAAATGAAGGGGGAAGAAAGAAAGAAAGAAAGAAAAACAAGGGTGGCGCTAAGTAAAGTGGATGAAGGGGCTAGAGTGTAGTTGTTGTGACACCATCTTCAGGTTGTGACCAAAGGAAGCTCGGCCAACACATTGGTGGCTAAAATTAATTGCCAATGGCTAGTCTAATGAGGGAGGCCAAGTTCCCCTCAAACTTTGCTAAATTTATTGAAAACATCAAATGTGTGTGAAAAATTATGAAACCTGGTTTTGTTAGCTAATTTTGTATGTAGTTTAATGTAGTATTTTTATTTTGATTAAATTTGAAGTGTGTATATAGGTTATATAAGTGTGACCTTATTAAGAAGAAATTGCAGTACAATTTTTGAAATAGTAAATGGTGTAGTTTCAACTTGATTCTTGGTGCATAGATTGCTAATAGGACATATTTATTAATTTACAAAATTAGAATTTTGAAAAACAGGTGCATTTTACATTTTTCATGAGTTTTTTTAAAGTAAATTATCATTCTATTAGTAGGTTCTATTTAAATTAATTTAGGAGATTCTTGTTGAATTATTTGAACTTGTTGATTTATTTCAAGATACTAAACCTATAATATGATATTAAGAAGCTTTGGCTTGATTGTTGTGTACAAATATGAATATTCACTCAAAGAATCGCAAATTTGGTAAATTGCATGTGTGTGTATGATTTTAACAATCCTTATGGAATTAATTGGGTTCGTTTATTATTTATTATGTAAACTACTAAGTATTTAACTTTATAGTAATAAGATGAGTAACTTGAATTGATTTTGGTACCATTATAATAAAAATCAAACAATTAAAGGTGGTTAATGACTTGTTTGTTGCTAGTTAATTTGATTCAAAGAGGAATGAGGACCGATAAATCAATTATTTTTTAATCGGAGTCAAGTAAGGAAATTTGGGAATGAAAAATGCTAAATCTTAAGTTCTATGAGAGCGCATAATATACTAATTTGTGAAACAAATTTAGGTGATCCCATGAGCACTAAGTGATTTTTGGGGTTTCCTTCTATTTATGACTTTTAATTGCTTGTTTTGCTAAGTGAGTACCATCCTAACATGATTAATTGTGTTGCAAAAGGTTGATAATGTAGATATCTTATTTATTGACTGTTGAACCTTATATAATCACTTATTGTGACCATTATAGGAGGATTTTGGAACTTATGCTTTCTTTCTTGTGCTAGAATGTTAGATGTAAATGATTTTTTTAATGTTATGGAATGGTATTAGCTTAATATAGATTCAAGATTACTGAAGTGTTGCTTATAATTGGTTTTTAGAATCAATACAATTGGCCTTTGGGTATAAATTGTGTTTAGTATTGACTAGTTGAATGGTATTATGAACAATGTTTGTACACTAACTTAAGATACTTAAGTAAAACAAGTCATGTTACATTCCTAATAAGCTTATGGTATGATCTTTAAATCAACCTGATAAGTTTGTTATGAGATTAATGAATTGGCTCAATATTAGTAACCTACGGGGGATTGGTCACCCCTTTGTTTATGGTAAGTGAAGGCCTCACAAAAACTTTCTAACATATACTAGAGTTGTATGGCACTTTGCTAAGTGCCAAATCAAGTTATGACAAGTTGTTTCGGGTTTAGAAGTTGAAAACTCAAATTAGGTGAAATTGGAAGTCTAGTAAGAGGCCCTAATTGATGATTTCTTGGTCACTTCAAGTATAACCATATAATTATATCATACTAGTATAACGATTAAATAGTTTATTATTATTGTGTTGATTTTTCTTTTTTTTTTAGATTCATGTATACTTTGCTTCTTAAGAAACTAAGGGATTAGTATTTTGCTGACCTCAAATGTAAGTGTACAGGTGTACTAGAGATTGAGTATGGGGAGTATTTTGAGTGTGTCATTTTATCCGATAGTATAACCATATAATTATGTCATACTATTATAATGACTGAATGGTTTGTTATAGTTGTTCCTATATTTGTTCTTTTGAGATTTATGTGGAGTCACTTTACTTCTTAAGAAGTTAAGGGGTTAATGTTTTGTTGACCTCAAGTATAAGTGTATAGGTGTATAAGAGAATGAGTAGTAGATTAGGTTTTTGGGAGTATTTTGAATGTGCCATTTAGTTTGATGAGAGTGTCCAGCTTTTGGTTCCCTTTTGATTATCATGTTACATTGTAAATAAAACTTGGTGATCACATGTAATTTGGAGGTAAATGTAACATGTTAGTAATACAAATGGTGTAAATAGTATGGAAACTCTAGCGAATCAAATAAGCCAAGTACTCAATGATCTATGTTTTCCTAAGTACTAGTAGCATATATTATGATAAGTGCTGATCTACTAAATAAGCATGGATTTATGGAATTTATATCCTTGATTATTTATGCCAAATGCACTTTTTTGTTACAAGTGACTCAAGTGATTTTGTTATAATGTTAAATGAGAAAATAGGTATAGGTTTTAAGTGGAATCGCCTTATCTCTATTTAAGAGATAACATAATGATATTACCTTCAAGTACTAAATTAATATATTCTGGATAATTGAATAGGGTAAATTATGTTGGGGTGTGGCTCATACTCCCTTACAACAGGAAAGCACATGGGTCCTACTCTACGCTGAGCGGGTGGGGGTTTGGGGAAGCCGCCCTAGTGGAGGTCTCAAGGGGGCAACGCCCCTTGGACACTAGATGGCTTTTAACAATTAAGCCCATGTTTGTTTATTAAAAGTTTGGGCTTAGGCCCGTGAATATTTGTTACTATATATTCTCTTTTTCACTTGTAATTGCGTGATGAAAACGAGAGAGAGTGAGGTGCTAATTATAGTGGAATCCTCTGCTGAACTTAGCTTTAGCTAATGGGTAAACTAGGATAAATCTTGTGCCTTTAATTTTCTTCCTCTTTTTAACTCTATTTCATTATTATTAGTGAGCGCCAACCCTAACATTAACTTCCTCTCGTGCACCGACCCTAACAAACTAAGACCTAAAAGGTGGATCGTTGTAGGATGATATTAAAGTTGTGTTTAAGTAATATAATCTAACTACATGTGAGCTTGTGTGAGATGGTTAGGTTGTATGGAAATTTTATATATGGTGTCTTCTTAAGAATTGTATATGGTGCTTCTACACCTATGTAGATTCTTTTCTCTATATTATAGGAAAATTTTTATGAGGATTCTTTTTTTTTTTTTTTACCTTAATCATTAAAGAAAGCTAACACAGTTTCAATCAAATAGCTTTGTATATACCCCAGTCGAAACCTTTAAAGGAATTAAGGAAGGTGTGATTTGTAAAATAAATGATAGATTGAAGAATATGCTCCTAGTAAGAGTTCATCATAGACATAGCCACCAGGTCGAATCGGCTTGAAACTAGCATGGATTCACTGGGTCACGAGTCTAAAAAAATATGACTCAGGATCAACCTAGGGTCCCATGGTTCTTAGTCGGTTTGGCTCGTGAATCAACCTAATTTTTTATTTTATTTTTATGTTGCATTTTACTGATTCATTAGGTAATCCGTCAATTCGACGGGTTCAGCCGGTGAGTTAGTGGGCCCATTAATAGGTTAAACCAGCCCCTAAGAGCTAGTTCATGGGTTGAAACCGATCTATGCCCATGTTTAGTTCATCAACTAGCTTTAAGGAGAATGACCCTCTTCTCAATTGTAAGCTTTCTATTAGTTTTCTCGAGAATGTTCTTTCCATAAGAAAGAACTAAGAGAGGATCCAAGGGAAGATCTTATAGAGCAAGCTAACATCCCAATAAAGTATATTTGTTGTTTTAAATTTATTGTTTTAAGGATAATCCAATCCCTCATGATGAAGCACCTAGTCAAGATGAACAAGATATATGCATATAATATTTTAATGGCCTATGCATTATATTGACATTGGTTAGAGCACTATTGAAACAAAAAAATTGGAAAGTTTTTCAAGTTTTACAAAAGCCTAAAAATAATTGCACTTATGCTAGATAAAAATCTAATATTGAATATTCCAAGATTACAAATTTCAGTTTAAGATATTATAAGGATTGACACAGAGTTAGAAAAAAGATACTTCTATACACCAAGTAATAAGAGATAAGGGGTTACTTTACCACAATAACCATGACTATTATTGTTATCACCATGGTGCAATTATCATCATTATCACTACTAGCAATCAATGCCCACCATCAACTTGCGCCCTATCATAAAAACTCAAGTAGCATATATTACTTTTGGTGAATTTATCATATATCATATTAATAGCTTAGTTCATCATTTGATGAATATGCTTTTTTAAATCTTTGTAGAGAAATGAATTTCGAAGCTAGCCATGCTAATTTTAACACTAAAATAATACTTTGTCTATATTTAAATGGTTCTATCATTTCAAAGTTAACGTGCTAAAAGTTGCTTTTATGGAAATGATTTTGAATTTTTAATTTGCAGCTCGACAGTTCCACTACCATATGACCTTACCAAGCACAAAGTTAGTCCTCATAAAACAAGAATGGAGTAGCTTATGCCCATCAATATTCTTCTCCAACATAGCTATTTCAGTTTCTCCTTTAGTAGGATCTTTTTTTTTCTTTGGATGAATTTTAGTAGGAATATTTACAATTACAGAAATGTGAAGTTATCTTTAGCAGCTCTTTCCATTAATATCTTATACATGAAAAAATGATTTTTGTATATAAGATAATAAGACACGTATATAGATCCCTTTTATATAAAAAAATAATAAATAAATAAATAATGTAAAGAGTTAGTGAAAACGGATGATATTCGTATCATTAGGAATGCCACAACAATGAACTTCCTTTCCAACCCAATTCAAAGCAAAAATTTCCAGCTTCCATAATACAAATTCCACTACCCTTTCAAGACTAGTTTAACTAGAAATATGTTACATGTAATAATGAGTTGCACCTACGAGACGTACATATTGTGGCCAGAAAATGAACATGCGATAAGCTTTCTCACAAAAGCCAAAACCTGGGAGTTGGGCTTTGAAGTACCAGGGGCACTCTTATAGATAATAACGAATTGTTTTTGTCCGCCACAATCACGGACAAGACAACGCACGGTACTTTCTCGCAGATCATTTAACCTTAGTTTACATCGATCGACTTTGTCTTATTGTGTCCCAACTGCATTTAGAAAGAAAGAAAGAAAAAATTCCTATATAGACCCGATCCATGTAAATCATATCAGAATAAGATACAATACCATATATAATATATCCTTACTTTAAACCCCCATAGATTTTTAAAAACCAGTTCTATATTAGATTTTTCCACGAATTTCGCCGGTTTCCTTTAATCCTAGGTCACAACGATTGTCTTTGTCTGATCCTGTCTCCTACAGTATTTCTTCACTTCTTTAAACTTAGCTAGCTACAATCTGTCGTCCTAGAAATCAAGCAAGCTCATGCCAAATCAACATCACGGTCTCTTTATACATCGTGAAATGGGGCCGAACAGCAATCGATCGCACGTTTCTGCAGCAGGGAAAGAACGTTTGCGTTGGACGCAAGAGCTGCATGAACGGTTTGTGGAGGCTGTTGACAAGATTGGTGGTGCTGATAGAGCCACTCCGAAGGGTATCCTCAAGGCTATGAACATCCAAGGACTAACGATTTATCATGTCAAGAGCCACTTGCAGAAATACAGGATATCGAAGTTTGTTCCGGAATCAACTATCAAAGGTAGCAAGGTTGAAAGAAAAAGAAACTTCTCAGAGATATTGCCTAACTTCAGGACAGTATGTAATGCACAACTCGAGGAAGCATTGAAATTGCACCGAATGGAATTCGAAAGAAGCTTGAGTGGTGATGATTATCAGCTTAATGAGGTCCAAAAGAGCTTGAAATTGAAAGCTGCAGCCCAGAATCGATTCCTGGAGAGAATTACAGAAGAAAGTCGCAACCGAGGACGAATAATTGCAAGCAAGGGTGTATCATCCTCGGTTATCTCCTCACTGCCTTCCCTCTTAGACGAGTCCGAGACATCTAACGTTAGAGAAATCGAGTCTGAGGAGAGATGGTGGCCGGCGAAGAGGATGCGGATTGAGGAAACTTTCGGAGCCTCTTCATTAGAGGCTGCCGCTGATCCGGATCTTTACAAGGAAAGCATGCCATTGCTAGCAAGAGAAGCCAATATTACCACATGTTCTGGCAATGTTTCCTTCCCTTGGGATCTCTTCTAGGATATGTATACCTTACTATGAAATTTCCTTTTCCTTGTCCTCGTTTGGTGTCCCAGATCGTGTTTCCTCCAATAAAAATATGTCACACGTACGAATCGAAAGGCAAATAATATGGTATGCATTGAATTTTTATTATATACATAAATTGTGACATCAAATGAGGACGAGGACGAGGAAATTGCATCCCTTATTATTATATACACATCATTAGCTTAAATTTTTTAAAAGTGTTCTAGAAATATGGTGCATAAGATAGTACTTGCAAGATATTTGCATGTAAAATAAAAACACACACTTATATATGGAACTTATGTTATGTGCTCTAACGATACCTGCAGTCCAAGAATAAACACTACATCAAGGTAAGACATTTCAAGATTTTACAATCATGCTTGTTTCAAGAAAAATATATTATGAAATTAGATATCGAGATTAACTTTGTTGTAAATGCTTTTGAATAATTAGAGATTGAAGTTAAGTAAGAAGTGGAAAGTAAGATGTAAAAAGTAGGTTTTATGCGTATGGAAGAGAAAATGGAAGATAGAGCCAGAGAAGAAAGTGAATTTAAGGTACTAGTTTTTAACTTAAATCATCTTAATGATGATTGATTTAGATCCTCTAAATTTACTTTCTATTTTTTTTTTAAGTTTAAAATTGTTTAGATTTTTCAAACATATCTTATAACATCATTATAATACAATCTTAATACTTCATAGTTAAAATATGTAACTAGTATGACCTTTGTGTTTACACATAGTTTCAATTTTACATTACTGTTCTTTAATAAAATCTAAAGAATGATAACCATTTAAAACAAATAAAAGGAATAAAGGAAACGAGAAGATACATAGTTGATTTATTTTGGTGCTTGCATGAATTCAAGTACAAGACATGCATCTTATAATTATGTGATAATTTTGGAAATAAAATAAAAAATCATGTATTAGTTTTATTTTCGACAGAAAAATCAGGAATAAGTTATAGTAATCCTTTTGCAACAAAAGACCGTAACCATATATATACATACATATATAAACAGCAATCGAGGTCTCTATCTCAGCTCTCGCATTCAACTTCTAGCAAACTGAAGTTTTCTTGTCTTAGCACACGGTCTATGGTCTATGTCTCGTTGTTTATCAGTTTCTACTTCATTGCCACCCGCAATTGGATGAACTTCGTGTTTAGAAAGTAGAATTTATGCTCTTGTTTTTGTTGCCCTCCTAAGCTTTTTGCTTAAGTATTTGAAACTACAATCTTTATGGTATAAAGGGTTCGACTAAGTAAGTCAGACAAAATACAAGTTATTATAGGAGGCGACCGAGAATGTTATGTCAAAAGGATCGGCGAGGATGGAGGGTATTCTTTGATGCTATACTTTCCGTCATACTGGCCTTTAAGTGAGTTGGTTTAGATTAATGTTTAGTGTTCACCATCTTTCTAGCCACAGGCATATCGATCTAGTAAAAAGGGGCTCCCTCCATGGAGTCATATATACTCATGATTTGATCGAATACTTCAACCGTTTAGACTTAGACATCATTCCTTTCGTGGTTTGCTCTACCCGTCTATCCATTTCTAAGAATGCCTGCTTTCAATTTTCTATGTTGTGCAGCATGCTCTAGAAGTTCACGCAATATCAATGCTACTTGAATCGACCAATAAAGATTCCCGAGATGGGAACTTTAGATTCAATCAAATCAGGGGATCACTCTGACCCTGCCCTGGATCAACGCTTTAGCCTCCACCTTTTTTGTATACGGAACCGTCTAAAATAAGGAAATGACCGAATCACACTAAAATCAGTCTTCATTCAAATGAGAAAAGAGCTTACGATTTTCCATTTCCGGACCATTCAGTAGATTCCTTATGTAAGCGGCCACTTCTGTTCGCATTACTTTGTCATGGAAGATTTATCTTTTTACTACGGCAAGATCTTCCGCCAATTCGGTTGTTATTGCTCTCACTCAGCAGCTGGGATTGGAACTGCTTCTACATTTGGCACAACCAATCTCATTGATTTCATTTCTTTCTTCTTTTTTTTTCATTTCTTAAAAAAATTATATAAAAAGAAGAAGAAGGAAAGAAAATCTCTTCCTTTGTGCAATTGAATAAACATACATGTTACATTAACTAACACCAAAGAAAGTGTTAGCACATGGACAACAGTAGCCACAATAATGTCTAATTCAAACAATAGACATACGATTGTATGAAGTCTCATTTGATTTGTATGAATGTATGGCATATACTATATAAAATTTAGATCAATCACATGTTGATCTTGCTTTTTTGTATGTCAAAAAAACAATAATAATAATATAAAAATTGCATCTATTACATGCAATAAGATCTACCTATTTTTATAGGCCTCAAAACTATCGCATCTTTAGTAAAATCCCATGCTTCGATCCTTTTCGTTTGAGCTGACCTTAAAATAGCTTTCATATCTAAAATTTAGAAAACTAATGCCTACTTTTCTTCACCCTGTCCCATCTCAAGATCTTCAACTATTTATCTCAATCTTTTGGTAGACGAATAACATGTCTCCAATCTAGAGCACGTGCATCTAGGAGAAGAGACCTCACCATTCCTAACTGATAGGGACTGGGTAGGTAACCTTGTGGAAATCCTAACCAGATCTCGAACAGTAAAAGACAGATACCCAAGGAGCAATAAGACATTATCGCGTGTTTATACCAATGACATTGACGTGTTTAGCAACACTATGAAGAGTAGAGTATAAACAACTCTAGTCTACTGCAACTTAGGATTTTACGACCCTTTTTATACTGTTTTATGAGGGAATTTATAAGTCTACTAAAAATAAAGTAGATTTGTTTATATATATATAGTAAAAATCTTATCCCTGGCATACTCCGACCATTGGGATAGCTTGAAGTTCTAAGATATCCCAGATTTTCGAATATTCAATAGAAGTCAAGAGAGAATAATGCTGCATTCAGTGACTCCATCCGTTCCGGGGGAACGATAAGAAGCAGGGAACAGAGCCTTTACCCATTGATGCTCCTCCCACTTCCGACTCTTTGGATCACCTTCACTACAATCCAAGAGACGGTGTTATATCTTGGTGGAATATAAAAATCGGATCCAAAGACTCCATAAATTTTCTACTACTTTTTTTTTTTCTCTTTTTTCAAATAAAGATACACAATCTTCAAGGCACTTGTTACACGTTTCACATAACGACTGCATAAATAGCTAAAAGAAATACTTATTAGAGCACCCATGGAATTGAGCAAACTAGAGCTTCCTAGCCTCCTAGGAAATTGCATTTATCTCCTCGTTCTTATGATTTAGCCAACGTATGCGGCACTTTGATTCTTATAAGTATAGACAGGATAGCATATAGTCTAATTAATTCAATTCGAACCACATCGAATTGCAGTCAAATTGCAAGAATACATGTTTCCTATCGATTTCTACTAGTTAAAGTTAAAATTTCTCTCTTATTTGAATCACTTGGATACTATAATAGCCAAGAGCTCCTCTATTCTGGTCTGAACTAGAACAATAATAAAAATGAATCGTCGCTTTTCCCTTCCCATTGCATTCCTATCGTCTCGTGTGTGTGTGTATGTGTAATTGAAATTGAAAGGAATGGAGGACGTTTTCCATTACATTATTAATCTCGTGAAATAAGAACAGATGCCAACATTAGCCATCAAAATCAATGAAATTAATTGAATGATGAATGCAAGAAATTACAGCTATCCACCTAACCTAATCGCATTGCTTTAAATGGAAAAACCCAGAGAGGGAATCAAGTTCAGCCCGTTTTCTAGCCAATCTTCTGAAAGGCTTTCGATTTCGCCACCACAAACTATCAATTCCACTCGGAAAGAATGTCCCATCTTGGTTCCCCGATAATGATGCCCTCTCTGTTCTAATGGATTGATCGTCGTCTTGTTTCACTCTCAACAATCTGTGCTCAGGGGAGGGTGTTTTAGGCTCCAGCAATGCAGTACCAGTCGATCTATTGAATTCAAGAAAGAATGAATTAGAATCCAGATGAAAAAGAAACAAAGGTACACATGAATTGAAGAGCCCAACAAAAGATTGGGATGCAGTTGACATGAAGGAAAAAAAGTAATGCACGAACCAAGAAATCTATTTAGGAGATGAGATTAACATAACAACTTAACCAAATTAATTTTTGTATTACAATGCCAGGCATCAATACTTCTCTTCAATGTCAAATTAAATCCATTTCAAGTATGAAAACAAGTAAAATGGGACAGTGAATACATAATAAATACAAGGAAGTAAAATTGAGGATGTGATGATTTACTTACGTTATACAATCTGACTTTGGCATACAGTCGTCTACTAGACAAGGCTTACAGGCTGGGCAGAGATAAAATTTTGGAGGTGAAACCAACTTAATGCAATCAAAATGATACCACTCATCACATTGATCACAAGCGATCATTGGTCTTTGGTCATAAGGCTTCCGACATATGCAATAGAGCATACTTCGAGATCTTAATAGCTGCACCAACATACATAAAGTTAATTCAAACAACTAAGGCAGCCAACGGGATAGATGGGATTTCCTACCTTTTGCTCCCTCTCTACGCAAACTGGCAAATTTTTCACCCTCATTAATGAGTTGAAACACCTTATCTAAGCTAAGAGCCCCACCATCTGCTGCCACCTACATGAAACAAATTAAAATTATTCAACTACAGGAGCCGCAGTTTGAAAGAGGATCAACACTGCTACCAACCTTCTTGGCAGTACTTGTCCAATTCAAGGCAATACCCTTTATTTCTGTGAGTTTACATCTGAAGTGATCCTCTCTGGGAATACCTATTGCCAAACCCTGCCAGATTGTTTTTGCAAAAGGATTGATCACAACAATAATCTTGCCAGCAACCACTCGTCAAGGCAAGTGAGCTTGACCACTTACATCATGGAATCAACATTGTAAGGACATAAACAGATAATTTATTTTCTATGAAATTAGAGAAATTAACCAGAAGTAGTGAAATGAAAACGAAAAATCTCATGTAAGTTCTTATTTATGAGCAGTATAATAGATGACAAGCCTTGATAGAACAGTCAACTGCTGATCATAATACTCCAATAATCAACAGATATATATGGAATACTCCTAACTATCCCCAATAAAGGAATAAAAACAAGTACTCCCTTACTCATTTAGTAAAAGTATGTGCATCCAAAACCAACTATATTAGTTTCACCAGATGTCACACCTACTAACACTAACACTACAGTCCCACTTGAACCAAAGTACTTGCCAGAATAGCCATCTTAATATGTTATACTCATCTAGGGTGCAGATTAGTAAAACAAATGATACCTCTTTCAGCATTGGCTGAATATGCAGGATGCTTGGTTTCAGTGAGCCTTCAAATAATTTGCTAACTCTAACTCTCCATGAATGCCTAGCCACTGCCAGCTCAATTTTACTGGTATCTTCATGATCACAGACACTGGCTACTCCAGTAGCCTGTAGAGAGATTCAAAGAATCAGAATCATGCAACAAACTTGTTGATTTACCGTCCCTTCAGCTTACCAAAGCTAAAAGATCCAGAAAAAAATGCCAAGTAATAATATCCACGTTCTCTGGAAGGGGGGGAAAAGTAAAATGAAGTCTTAACCCCAAAAAATTGGTATACCTTCAAAGCAACAGCTAGCTTTCTGGAAATGGCACCAAGATCTTCTCCTTGATAAGCTGACAGAAAATCTAGCACTGCTGTTAAGTGGGCCTTGCACAAATGAACACACTTCACAATTTCTTCCAGTGACTCCCTTTCTTCCATCCTAACAGGTAAAAAAAAAGCAGAATTAATGGTTGCCAAATTCTACAAACTCCCATCTTTGAGAACTGCACATATAAAGCATGCACAGAACAATATGCAGCACCCATAGGCCATGAGACATATATTCATAGGAAAAAAGATATCAAATCAAAATAGATGGGTCAGCTAGTCCTCATTCTTAAGCAGAGACTCTTCAGGATGTGGAGAAAATGGATAAGCAATCTAAGAGGTGCAGCATCTTACTGTATGCAGAGATCCTTCATGTCTGATAAAAGCTTGGCCAATATATTCAATTCAAGCTGTTTCCTTTCAACTCTCTGTTTGATCAAGATAACCAAAAAGGTTAGATATGCTTCAACTGAAAAATACATTAATTTACAAAAACTTACCAGAAAGTCCATTTCAGTTTGAGAAACAGAACCACTTTCCAGGAATCGGCAGAAAGAACACATATATAATTCAGATAGCTTTTTATTATCCAATTCATGTCCAAGGCACCGCAGATGATAGCTGTTCATGGGAACAATACAATCATACAGTGACAATGATACTAAATACAAAATTTTGGATCATGATGTCCTTAATTCAAAAATGAAACTAGTACACAAAATTTTCGCGGAAGAAATGAATGGAAAAGCATGATTTCATTGTGTTCTGGGGAAAGATGGTTATTGATCCTGAAAAAGCTTCAGTCTTTCAAGCACCGTCCTAGAGCAAGAATAAGATTTTTTTTTCTTAAATCTTCTTTCTCTGAAATGACATAGAAATCAGCGAAGCAGAAAAAAACTTTCTGACAGTTAAACACACTTGAAAGATGAAGTAAATACTTAATCATGCCAATTAAAATGGAAGTAACTCTATGATCTAATCTGAACCAACAGAAAAACTGAAGAAATTAATGTGGAGTCCATCACAAAACTTACCAGTCCTCACATGTTTTGCAAGTTATGAAATCAGAATTCTTTAACCCCTCAAAGCAGCACATGCACAAATCATGCATTCTCAAAGCTTTCAACTTGCCATAAACAATTAAAGACCTATTAAGTGTGTTCTTGATCTGCAAGGTTAACAAAATCATCTTAAAATGTTCCATGAGATATACCATCGTAAATGAAAAATATTGTTAAAGAGCAAGGAAACACAACCTTTTCAATTGCCTGTCCATGGGAGTCCGTATCTCCTAGCAGAGTCCCAGTTATGTCCTTCAATTGTTGTTTCCACTTCTCAATCTTTCCCACCTCTAATAAAACCATATCTAGTTCTGGACAAATAAAAGCAGTATTTTCTCCTGTGTCCTGAAAGTTATTACATAAATTGGACGGACAATGTCAACCCCCTAATGAACCCAGAAAGATTATCACAACCCTTTGTATAAAAAAGAGAATATAGAAATGTTAAAACTCTGCCCTTGAAGTGATTAATCTCACCACACAAAGCGGAAGATGGAATTATAAAAAGTTATCAACCTTAGCAACAGCAAAGGTGAAAGAAGAGGCAGGTTGGAGGTCTTCTCTTGAATGCTAAAAGATGAAGTCCTAGAGGATAAATTCAATTATCAGTGCCAGTGCAAAAATGAGAAACTCATGCCCCTTTGCTTTGCAAATGATCTCATATCTTTTTTGAGGGTGAGCTTTGGTCCATACAAGCTGTAAAAGAAGTCCTCATGGATTTCAAATCCATGTCGGGCTTAAAAGAAAATCCTAGTGGGAATGCCCTTTCTAAAGCCAAAGCCAAAGTTGCATTGGATGTTGTTTGTAAATCAAAAGCCAAAGGGACCTAGACATTATAAATATCGTGGAGTGGAATGCAGCAGGATAATTGAAGCATATTTGGATATTATATGGTGATGAAGAGAATTCCTTATGGCCTAGTTAGGTAAAAAGTGAGGTTTTAAAGGGAAAAAATTTCAAGTAGTGAGGATGTGACGCAATGTAACATGTGAGATTAAATAAGATTTTTATCGCAGACCGTTGATTATGTGAATATCTAGTGTGTGACCTTCAAATATCAATTGATTCTATGAATTCCTTAATATTTGACATTCAAATTCAACAACTTTATAAATTTGAGAATTTGGGAGGAAAATAGAACAATGATAGCTCAAAAGTTCGATAATATTCAATAATGATCTCTGCCCAATGCCATTGGGCGTGCAAATAATAGTAGGCACAAATCTGCCAAAAATAGAACATGAAAAATTTCAAAAAATGGAAACATCTAAAATTTGCCAAAAATAGAAATGCCTAAAACTTAAAAACACATAGAAAATTAGAAGACAAACACAATTTCATAAACGACACTCAAAACACAAATGTCTATAAAAAGTTATAGCTAATATAAAAGTTACGAAAAATAGCAAATTCGAATGTTTAAGAAACTAAACAAAGGAATTTGCCTTAAAAATGACATCGCTCAGCATCAAAGGTACTGACTTCTTTAAATTAGCTCGTTTCCTTCGAAATAAGGTCCAGAAATCAAGAAATGTCAACCGACCCAAGTTTGTCCTATTTCACCATGTACCAGTTTGCTAATACCTCCACCTCATCATCCTTCCTAAGGTAGATAGAATTCGCCCTCGAATTGTCTTCGTCTGAACTATCTATAGTGTAGGGAATAAGATGCTTTACATTAAATACATCTGCGGTTCGAATGTGGCTAGGCAACTTCAATTTGTATGCATTCGGATTGATCTTCTCTATGATCTCCACTAGCCCAATCTTTCTAGTTGATAGTTTGTTGTACTCACCAGTAGAAAACCTATCCTTAGTAAGGACAACCCAAACATAATCTGCCACGTCAAACTCCATATGTTGCCTTTTTCTATCAGCAACTTCTTAATATTTACCTATAGCCTTTTGTAAATTGTGCTAAACAGTCTTGTGAATATCCTACAGGCTATGGACAAAATCTTCTACCTTCCCATGAATCCTGGTTTGGTCTGGCAATGGTAGCAAATCAAGTGGACTTCTAGGAACAACAGAGTAAACCACCTGAAATGAACTAAACCCTACAGGCTATGGACAAAATCTTCTACCTTCCCATGAATCCTGGTTTGGTCTGGCAATGGTAGCAAATCAAGTGGACTTCTAGGAACAACAGAGTAAACCACCTGAAATGAACTAAACCCCGTACTGCAGTTGACTGCATGATTATGCGCAAACTCTACCCGACTCAACTTTTGATCCCAACTCTTCACATGCTCCCCTACTAAACTCCTTAATAAATTTTCTAGGGATCTATTTACTACCTCAGTTTGCCCATCTATTTGTTAGTGATAGGCACTACTAAAATTTAGCTGAGTGTTGACCATCTTTCACAAACTTTGCCAAAAATGGCTAAGAAACCTTGTATCTCTATCACATACAATGGTTTCAGGCAACACATTCAATCTATATACTTCCCTAAAGTACAATTGTGCAACACGAACATCATCTGTGGTTTTCTTACAGGGAATAAAATGTGCACCATTTTAGAAAATCTATCAACTATTACAAATATGGAGCCATTACCTCGCTGATTTCGTGGCAACCCCAGAACGAAATCCATGCTCACATCGATCTAAGGTTGCGAAGGAATTGGAAGCGACATATACAATCTTCATTCATGATTGTTCCCTTAGACACTTGGTAGACTCTACACCTCTGTACATACTTCTCCACTTCTTTACGAATAGTTGACCAAAAATATGATGCATGCACCAATTGCAAAGTCCAGTCTCGTCCCACATGACCCTCACTATGCAGTGCTTGAATAATTTGATCTCTCAAACTACAGTCTGGAATGCACAGCTGATTAGCCTTGAATAAAAAACCATCTTATAGCAAGTATTTTGTTCTGTCACCAGCTTTAATTCTTACTAAAATAATAGAAAAGTAAGGGTCACCTTCAAGTAACTCAGCAAATGAATTAAAACCAAGTACCTCCACTTGCATTCTGCTTAGAAGACTCTTACGTCTACTCAGTGCATCAGCAACCCAATTTGTGACACCACTCGTGTTTCACGACAAAGGTGAAACGTTCTAGATAGGCCACCCATGAAGCATGGAAAGATGACACTTTATCCTAATTGTGTAAAGTGTTTCAAAGCTTCATAGTCAGTGTATAAGATGAATTCTCTGTAAAACAAATAATGATACCAGTGCTTCACAACTTGCACCACAACATAGAATTCCACATCATATGTACTATGTCTCAGCTTGGCCCCTATTAACTTCTTACTAAAATAAGTTATCGGTCTATTGTTTTAGCTCAAAACAGCTCCAATCCCCACTTTAGAGGCATCTGCATATAGCTCAAAAGGCTTATGGAAATTTGGCAACACTAAAATCGGAGTTGTAGTAAGATGCACTTTAATTTGCTCAAAAGCCCTCTCTGCTTCATCAGTCCACAAAAATTTCCCACCCTTCATACAGTCAGTAATGGAAGCCATAATATTGTTGAAATAGGGTATGAATCACCTATAAAATGATGCCAAGCCATGGAAGCTTTGAACTTCAGTCAGTGTAGTAGGTCTAGGCCATTGCCTAACTGCTTCCACCTTATCTACCTATAAACCATCAGCAGAAATTATGTAAACAAGGAAAAGTACCTAACACACTTCTTCAAGGCAACATAGAAATTTTTCCTGCACAACACATTAAGAACATCTTGCATGTGTTTGAGATGCTGCTCTGGATCAACACAATAAACTAGTATGCCGTCAAAGTATACAACAACACACTTGCCAATGAATGGCCTCAAAACTTGATTCATCACCCTCATGAATGTGCTAGGTGCATTAGACAATCCAAACGGCATAACCAACCACTCATACAACCCCTCTCATGTCTTGAAGGCTGTCTTCCACTCAACACCAACTCGAATACGAATTTGGTGATATCCACTCTTCAAATCTAGCTTCGAAGGTACCTTAGCACTACTCAACTAGTCAAGTAAATCATCTAAGCATGGAATAGGAAAATGATACCTGACAGTAATTTTATTGATCATTCGGCTATCCACACACATACACCAAGTGTCGTCCTTCTTGGGAGTCAAAAGAGCCGAAACTACGCACAGACTCAAACTCTCCCTAATAAAACCTTTCTCAAGCAATTCTTCAACCCGCCTCCTCAACTCCTCATGTTTTGTAGGGCTTATTCAATAGTGTGGTCTATTAGGCAAGGCTACACCAGGCTCAAGATCAATCTGGTATTGTATGTCACAGAGTAGTGGTAACCCATCCGGTAACTCATCAGGAAATACATCCCGAAACTCCTCCACAATTGAAACTGCTACTTCAGGTACTTCAACTTCTTTCTCAATCTCTTTACCCACTAGATCAAACACAACTTCAGAATCCTACAACTCCTCAAACATAGCTAAAGACAGCATGTTGGAGCTATTACCCTGCTCGACAAATTTAGACTTAGTAGTGTCCCTATTAGGAACGAACACAATTTTCACTCCCTTACATAAAAAGCTATTAGTGTTAGCTCTCCCATCATGAGTCACACCCCTATCAAATTGCCACAACCTCCCCAACAACAAATGGCAAACATCCATCGTCACAACATCACACCAGACAAAGTCCTTATATTTAAAACCAATGGAAAATGTAACCAATGCCCGTTTAGAGAGACTTACCTCGCCACCTTTCTTTAGCCAAGCTAACCTGTAAGGTTTCGGGTGCTGTTCAGGCTTAATACCCAACTTTTGCACGGCTTCTATGGACAATATTTTCACAACTTTCCAAGTCGATCATGAATCAACATACTTTGCCCAAAATAGTACAAGTGGATTGGAAAATATTGTTCTTGAGCCACTCTTCCTCTACTGCTCTGAGGGTCATACAAGATCTCCTAACTACTAAATTTTCTCTACCATCCCCCATCACAAGCTCTTCTTTAGTGTATTCGGTATCGAAGACAGGTCCTTCATCACCCACAACTTCAAACGCAGGTTCATCATCCTCCTCCTCTTCGTTCTCAACAAAGTGTCTTCATCTCCATCTTTCTACAATCAGACTGCCAGTGACTAGTCTCACCATACTTAAAGCACTTCACTCCACTAGTGCTAGGGCCATTAGTGCTCGGCTTATTAAAACACCCAGCAGTGTTATTACTTGAAGTTCCACTTCCTATATAATTCACACTACTATTGCTACTACCACCACCATTACCTATTACACCACTACTAAATCCATGATTCCCTGAACGCCTCTGTTGTTTCTTAACAATCAATGCCCTTTGGTGTGTTGCCGACACGCTAAAAGGGTTAAATAAATTAACTATATCCTAAATCTGCATTCCCAAACCCCTAATTTATCTAGCAACCAACAGATCATCCGTTTCTTGAAGTTCATTCCTAACTATCAACTGGTAAAATTCAGTAGTATAATTATCCACCGACCTGCTACCTTGTTTAAGATTTTGCAGCCTCTGGTACATAATACACTAGAAATTATAGGGCAAAAACACTACTCACAGGTGCTTCTTCATCTTTTCCCACGATGCGATTTTTTATTTTCCCAGCTTATTCTGGTTCAATTTTAATTGCTGCCACCATGCTGTAGCCCTACCATGAAATTTGGATGCCATCAATTGCACCCGTTTGTCCTCACTCCTTTGAAATTCATTCTCTCCTCTACTGTGGTAAACCAATCTAAGAATTCTTTTGGTTGAAGGCTTCCATGAAACTCCAGTATCTCCGTTCTCATAACTAGTTCCCAACGCCTCTGGTCCTCCTCCAAACAAGGCCTACCATGCCTGCGAGGCACTACATCATATTGTTCATCCTCTTCAATAGAAGAAGAGTCATCCTTTGCCTCCTCAGCATCCAACATTGGCTTAGGGTTTCTCACATGTCTAGGGTTAACATTCTAATTCTGATTACCCATTAACACACCCATCCTTTCAGCTAATTGATCCACAACCCCATCCAACTAACGTTCCAACACCACATCCAATTGCTCGTCAATCATCTGCTCGATTCTTCGATCTAGATCATTGCGATCGTACATCTCGTCCATTGCAACACAACGTTGATTGGCTTGTCTACAAGGTGCCATTGTTACCAAGAGCAATCATGTCTCTAATACCAACTGACACAACGTAATACGTGAGATTAAGTAAGATTTTTATCGCAGACCATTGATTTTGTGAATACCCGGTATGCAACCTTCAAATATCAATTGAGTCTACAAATTGCTTGATATTTCGCATCCAAATTCAACAATTTTATGAATTTGAGAATTTGGAAGGAAAATAGAGCAATAACGGCTCAAAAGTTCAATAATATTCAATAATGATCCTTGCCCAATGCCCTAGGGCGTATAAATAATAGTAGGCACAAAGTAGCCAAAGATAGAATATGAGAAGTTTCCAAAAATGGAAACATCTAAAATTTGCCAAAAATAGAAATGTCTAAAACTTAATGACATGTAGAAAATTAGAAGACAAATACAATGTCACAAACAACACTCAAAATAGAAGTGTCTATAAAAAGTTATAATTAATATAAAAGTTACCAAAAATAACAAATTCGACTGTTTAAGGGACTAAACGAAAGAATTTACCCTAAAAATGGCATAGCTTAGCACTGAAGATACTAACTTCTTCAAGTTAAATTGTTTCCTTCGAAATAAGGTCCAAAAATCAAGAAATTGCAACCAACCCAATTTTGTCCCATTTTGCCATGTACCCATTTGCTAATACCCCCACCTCATCAGGATGCCTAGTAAGGTTTCTTAGAGTTGATGCAAATTTTTGAAAGCAAGGTACAAAGCAAAGAGCCTACTCAAATCACAAATAGAGGGTGGGAGTTTAATCTCTCCTTGGTATGATGATTGGCACCCTAAAGTGCCTCTCGTATCTTAGATTAGAGAGAGGGGCATTTACGATTCAGACTAGCCTAAAGAAACCAAATTGTGCTCGAGTCAAGGTGCATATTAGAGCTAGGCCATGGGTCCTTCCTAGGAAAGAATTGAAAGCTTGACCGGATTTATTTCAAATTGATCTTCTAGAATCTTTTAATTCATTTCAAATTTTAATGTAGTTATTTCTATCCTCAATTAGCTCCTAGTTTTAATTGCTTACCTAACAGGTATTATTTCTTTTGTTAATGCTTGTAATCAAATAAGAAAATGACAATCAAAGTATTCTCCTAAATATTATTAGTCGATATGTTATTAGAGCCCCAATTATTTCCCTATGGCAAAAACCCCAATAACCAGCACACCAAAGGGAGTATCCAATCCAAACAACATTGAAGATCAAGAAAAGCTCGAGAGCCCAAGTGTCTCCACCACTATAGATTAAAGCATGGTGGGTTCATCTTCCTTACAACTCATGAAACAATAGTTGAATGGAAGAGAATATGTTGAATGGGCAAAATCCATGAAGCTAGCAATTGATGAAGAGAGTTGTGCATTATAGACCATGAGCAAAGAAGCTCATGGGGCCACTAATCACTCTAGAAAAGCCGCAATTCACAAAGGATCAGTTGGAGAAGCTGTACAAACTTTTCTAATCTCAACAATTCATAATTCATTATGTTCTATAGCACAAAGAGGTGGCCATAATCTAGCTGCTATTTCTTCAAATTCATCTCCAAGGATCATTGATTCTAGAGCTACCAATCACATGACTGGGTCATCCACCTTGTTTTCTACATATAGTCCTTGTGCAAGGAGCAAGAAAATCAAAAATAGCTGATGGTCCTCTCTCCATTATAGCTGGACAAGGATCTGTCCAGATCTCTCCTTCCCTATGTCTCCACAATGTTCTCTATATCCCCAACCTAACTTGTAATCGTGTCAATAAGTAAACTCACACATGATCTAAAATGCTGAGTTAACTTCTTTGATTCACATTATGAATTTCAAGATCTCAACTTGAGGAGGATGATTGTCGATGGACTCCACATCCTGGAAGAGGGACTAAATTCAAGAAGAAATAATCAAAGTGTTAGCGGATCGGTTAGAGGACCTAGTTACTATGTTTTGAGTGTGGGGTTCGGGTTCACTACCCTTGGAGCGGGAATCCCTTCCTTGTTTACCTATGTTTACGTGTTGGGCAAGGGCTCGTTATAGAGAGAACCCTTAGATCTCTTGGTGCATCTGTTAGAAAACTCAAAGTCTGTCATTTCATTTCATTCAATGGTTCAAATACATCTACTATGGAGCGGTTTCTTTTTCCCCCAACCACTCCCTACTTCTCCTCCCTCCACTACCCCCTGCCTATTGCCACGTCTAACAATTTCCCCTAGTGGCATGGCAGAGCTAACTACCTTACCCTTATCCTATCCCATCCTCCCATCTTGCATGCCACGACTTACACGCCACGTCCCTCTTGCTGGTCTGTCGGCTGGGACTGTGAAGACCACCTATGTTTGTGGATATAGACCTTCAGGGGTTGTGTTGAAGGTTGACCGCTAACACAAAGTACTTGTCTTGAATCTATTTCCCTTGTTAGTAATGAAGAAATAATGAGATGACACTATAGATTAGGTCATTCAAATTTTCGATACATGAAACTTTTGTGTCCAAAGTTATTTGGTAACAAAGAGGCACCTTCTTTGAAGTACAAATTTTATGAATTTGCTAAGCATCACTGCTCACCCTTTCCTTCTCAAATATATAAACCCACAAAACCTTCCACTTTAATTCATAGTAATGTATGGGGTCCCTCAAGGATTTCTACACCATCTAAAAAACATTGGTTTGTCACATTTATAGATGATCACTCACATGTAAGTTGGTTTTATTTGCTTAAACAGAAATAAGAACTCACTAGTGTTCAAAAACTTTTATCAAATGATTTTAACTCAATTCCACACACAAATACAAATTGTTAGGAGCAGCAATGGTAAGGAATATGTTAACAAAGCCTTAGAAGAATTTTTTTGCAGCAAGAGGGATTGTTATTCAAACTTCTTATAGACAAACCTCACAACAAAATGAAGTGGCTGAGAGAAAAAACATAGCAGCTCAAGCATTACGCTTTTTTTTTTGGGGGTGGGGGGTGGTGTTGTGTGGGATGGGGAAGCTATTTTAACTACAAACTATCCTTATTAATAGGATGCCATCAAGATTTTTAAACTTTTTTTTTTTTTCTTTGGATAAGGTGAGTTTTATTGACATAGATTTTTAAACTTTAAAACACCACTACAAGTGTTTTTGACTCAAAGTTAATTTCTAGTATCCCTCTAAAGATATTTGGCTAAGTAGCTTTTATCCATAATTAGCATAATGGTAAGCTAGATGATAGGGCTCAAAAATGCGTATTCGTAGGATATCTCCATCACAAAAGGGGTATAAGTATTTTGATGTTAATTCCAAGAAAATTATCACCACTATGGATGTTAAAATTTTGAATGAGAGTCCTTCAAATCTCATCTTTAGGGGAAGCATAGGGTTGAAGATTCAACAAATATGGTTTCTATGGGGAAAACACTAGATTGCTAGAATTTACTCATGTTGGGAGCCAAAGAGTGGTACAAATATCGATTGGCTTTATGTTATATTGTTTTTCTATATTGGGTAAGAAATAAATTATTAGTTTATAAAGCGGTCCATATCGCCTGTATTAGGCATGAATTATATGCGGTAAAAGTTGGAGCCCTTCCACAACCTATTTTAGTAGCCTTATATTGTGTCTTTAAAGCATTTGCAGGTAAGTTAATTAAGTTATAATGTCAAGATTTACTAGAACTTAATAAGGTGTTAACCCATCAATCTTTTGATGCATGGGTAGGTACTGATGGTCTTTCCCTCATGCTCTGTAATCTGAACAATTTTAGAAACAATCTTATTCTCAAATCCCTTTATTCATAGGTTAATTAATACCACTGTAAATTAGTACAACGACTGCATCCTCCCATACATACAAAAGCCCTATGAGTATGTACATACACTTTATCATCTTTAAAGGAGATTTTTTGGTTTGTGCAATGAATTCTCACAATGTTTTTATTGGCAGTTCAGTAACAGTTTGTGTTTCTCTTCAGGCACTTTCATCAATAGACTATTGGCATTCATCTTGGATAATTTAATAGACCACAATGATAACACTACCAAGCTAGACAAAAGCGTACATTGCTGGGATCCTTTCCATTCCTCTGAGATGGATGCCAGAAGTCAAAAGTGTTTTTCTCACTGCCCTTTGATTTGGACAACTTTTCCCTACTAGCATCGTCGCATGGAATTAGAAATTTCTTATCCTGTTAAAAACTTTTTGTTGTTTCTTTTATGCTGTGGATAGGCTTTATTGTTAAACCGTGTCCTATTTAGTTAGAATTTAGTGTATTTGGAATTATAGCGGTTTTATTGGATTTACTTTTGCACAAAGAAATTGCCCTTATAAAAGGAGAAGACACTTTTATTGTGTGTGCCCATGGAAGTTCAACCATTTTATGTTTAGTTGCTGTTTTTGCATTGGTTTCATTCAACCCAGGAATCATTAGAGCGAAGGACATACACAGGGATACCGAACAGGTGGACACACATCAAGTCATGTAATAAACTATTTTTACATGCATCGATCTTAATAACTAAGAGGAAATAAGAGCCAGATTAATTCTCAAAAATTGGAGTATAATTCATCTAATAAAACAATAATATATTATATGAATATAAGTATTTGCATTACCATAAGAGCACATCAGGTAAGCTTAGATAATTCAACTCCAAGTTTTGTCACTTTGTTATCTTTATGATCAGTTGATCATCATTATCATCATTTGCCTCAACCAACATGTTAAGCCTCCTATTTTCACATCTATGACTAAGACCAAAAGCTTCATCTCACTAAGAACATTATTTCCTGCATTTTTTCTCCTCCAACTCCTCATGTTAATCTTATCCAAAAAAAACACTCCTCACGTTATTTTATTTTATTTTATTTTTATAAGTAAAATTTCATTGATAGAAAAGAGAATGTACAACTGCTATAAGATAGGATGGTTTACACAGCAACTCTACAAATTGAGTACAAAAAGCTATGGGAAACAAAAGTAAACTAGACTACAAGAGTCAAAAAGCTATTGGCTCAAGTGTGGTTAACTTTTTTATTTCTAGTGGCCTTATTAGCAATGTTTGCAGGTTCAAAGGGCTAGAGGTTTGTTTGTGGGTGATGAGGTAGGGTAAGCACTTAAGGTAAGGACTAGGTTTAGAAGGGGCTTGTCTATTCTTGTGTATTGTTATTGACAAGGTCCCTTAGATGATGGAAAATATCCTGCAAGCTCACCATTAAGGTTGATAGAAAACATCTAAGTTGTAATGCATACCATGACCCAGTTTATGAATTGAGGAAAAACCAAGGACACCAAGGAGTAGCTCTTTCACATTGACATAAGCTTTCATGCGATCAACTTTAAGTGCACATCTTGCTCCTTTGCTATCATTATGATAACCTTAAAAAAGTTTCTATGCAATTAATACATTATCCACTATTCTCTTTCCTTTGAAGAAGGAAGTTTGTTCTTTACCCACCAAAGAAGGAATTATGCCTTTCAATGGTTCAGCAATAATCTTAGTAATACATTTATACGACGTGTTACAACAAGCAATAGGTCTGAAATCAGAGAGAGGAGGGATTTTCTACCTTAGGAACAAGAGGGACATAGGCAAAATTTTCCTTCCTCAGAAGGTTACCTGTTGCAAAAATCTTTGATAGCCAAGCACACATCAGCTCCTACTATCTTCCATGCATCACAAAAAAGGTTATCTCCATACCCATCAGGACCATGTACCTTATCCTTCACAAGAGACCAAATAGTATTCTTTATCTCATCATTAGAGATAGGTATGGTCGACTCATCTACTTCTAGATGAGAAATTCTGCTCCAATCAATGAATCCAGCCTTGAACTTACCAGACTATGGAGAAGACTCAGACAACAGAGATTTGAACTGTTGAACAGCCAAGGTTTTGATACTTTCAAAAGTAGCCACTCTCTCACCCATCTCGTCTACTATAGTAGAGAGGCTACTCATCTACTACTAGATGAGAGATTCTGCTCCTACTCAATGAATCCAGCCTTGAACTTACCACAGACAATGGAGAAGACTCAGATAACAGAGATTTGAACTGTTGAACAGCCAAGGTTTTGATACTTTCAAGAGTAGTCACTCTCTCAGCCATCTCATCTGCTATAGTAGAGATGCTGTTCCTGTACTGCTGCTGTTTTTGAGACTTTAAGTAGCTATTATTTCGATCATCAAGCTTCAGCCAAGTTGCTCTAGCCTTTTGTCCAAATGAAGATGACTCCACCACACTTAAACAATAAAAGCCCGCATAGAGGTCTTTTTCTTTAGCCCAATCTACCCTCTCCAGGTTTACTCTATTTGCTTCTTGTATATAGCACAGAGAATCTCCCACTTTCTTTACCCATTCAGAAATTCTCAAGAAGTGATGACTTATTAAGATGTCTCGAAAGGCCTTTTAGAAGCTTCCATTTCTTGACCACTTTAAACATAGCTGTCCTTTCAACTTCAGTATTCAACAGGTCGCTCACTATCTCCTTGAAAGAGGGGTGCTCCTCCAAAAAATCAAATTATTTAAAGAAGGGTTTTCTTGTAGTTGACAAAGCATTCACATGCACAACAAGTGGGCTGTGGTCTGATCTAGGGCTTAACAGATGAACTTCTGACTCTTGCAATTCCTCCATCTAATCACTATAAACTTAGCCCGGATCAAGGCAACAAAGAATGGGATTCCTTACTTTACGGTTGTTCCAAGTATGCAAAATTCCACTTGTTCTAGAATCATCAGCTTCAAGATCAAAGCACACTTCGTCAAACCTGTCCATACCTCCAGAAATTATCTCAATTTCTCCCCATCTTTCCTCAAGGGTTCTATATTCATTGAAGTCACCAATTATGTGCCAAGGGCCCACAATCAAGCCCTTTATGTTCAAAAGATCACTCCATAACAACCCTCCACCACTCTCTTGATTTTCCACAAACACAAAAGACTTATTCTCTCTAATAAGCTCAGAAGAGCAAAGTAGAAGCTGTCTTGTGCTCCACTACTAGAATATTCCACATGTTAGGTCACCACACAACCTAGATACACCTTGAAGGATGACCTTCAACTTGCTGAGTAGGGAGGGTACAATTTCTCACTACTCGAAATTTATGACTTCCAACTTTAGTTGCTAGTAGACCAATAAGGGAGATATTGTGGTCTATACAAAACTTATTCACTTCCTTGCTTTTCTAGGGGTCATTCAACCCCCTAGCATTCTACAAAGCTAACATTAAATGCAATTTATAAAGGATTGCTACCCAAAAAACCTCAGAATTAGGCAAGCTAAGATGAACCTCAAGCCTTCTCTCTTGCTCTCTGTTTCTTCTTACAACATTCCAAGGCTTACACTGGACCTAAACATCAGTTGGCACAAAAAAAACCTCCTCAAGAGACTCAATCCCCTTTTAAAGGCTAGTAGTACTATTAGTAGTCACCCCCCTTTTGAAGGTTAGCAAGACTATTAGATGGATCATCGCCTCTCAAAGAGTCTTTAATGAAAGACAAAGAGGAAGCACTAGGCTCATAGGAAAAGCTGTTAAAGCATCTCCATGAGCCCCAGAGTCCCCATCCACACTAACTTCAGATCACGCCTCTAAAGGAGGAGACTCCATCACTTAGTTGAACCTACTTGGTGACTACTATCTCAACCATGGAGAGGATATCCTTACCTTTACCAAGTGTAACCAAAGCTATAGGCTCAAGGCAAGGGTTATCCACTTCTATGATCACCACTCCCTTGTAAATGCACTCCTACTTTTGGCCCTCATTTGATGACTTTGGACAAACAGACTCATCAACAAGAAGGTTTTCAACCTTCTCTTCAACTTGCTTCACACAAACCCCCTACTCCTCAGTTTGTTTAGCATTAGGGCAGTTACCAATGTTATGCATAGAAATCTTACAACAAGAATACCTGGTGATAAGATATGATATTCACCATCCACTCTAGCCATTGTTCCATCAATGCACTCCATTTCAAAATCTTTAATAAACTCACCATCAATACATACTTGACCCTCTCATTGTTACCATGATTGTTACCAGGACAATGTCCACTTGCAAGGGTTTGCCAAGGGCACTAGCAGCATAGCTTACTCCATCATTGTGCAAAATTCCACAGGCTAACCCCATAGCTTCACCCAAACCGGCATCTTTCTCAACCAAACTCTAGTAAGAGACATGCCAATGCGCCACCTCTCACACCCAAGGAGTTAGTTTGAAAAAAAAAATAAGGTTGTTGCAGGACTTCATGTAGTGACTCCTCATCTGAAAACTCAAAAAAGTAATTGCCATAGCCATTTGTGAGGACTCCAAGTGGCATTCACTTCCCCATATGGTTCTTGCTATTCTTTGGAACACTGGAAAAGCAAGACTCAGGCTAAGAAAATAACCCGCAATTGTGTTTCTCTAAATCCTTTCTCCAACTTCCAAAACTGACTTAAGAGGCTTAACCCTAACTTTACTTCCTACTCAAGCGGAAGGGTAGTAGTTAAGAGCAATATTTACTTTTGGAAGAAAATAATGATGTGAAGCAAGAGAAACCACTTTGGCAAAGGGAGGCAGTTTTGAGAAACCACTTTATCAGCAGCACTGGCTCCGTTTTCCACCTGGTCAACAACTTTTGTCATTTCATTCAGAGTTGGGTCAGTCAAAGAGTAACTTTCACTAGAATAATCTACTAAAGCTGCTGCCTTTTGTACCTTGGATGGAGTGCTAGTACTGGAAATAGAAACACCTTTAGATTCTTTTGTCACTATCTGAGGGGTCCCATCAGAAGACAACTGTGCCAGCACCAAGGCCCCACTTCCTTCAGCTTTTCTTAAGAAACCACTTTAGCTTTTTGCTCCCCACCAAAATCAGATACCATCTTCACCTCCTAAGCATCTGAAGTCTCTCCTCCACATGTTTTTGAAGCTGAAGATGCTTGATTCTTTTTTCTGCAGCAAGAGGAGGTTGAAGTTCCAAGTGTGAAAGCTTTTGTAGCAACCTCATGAAAAGCCTTTTTTTTTTGGATAATTAATACTTTATTGATCCAAAGAAATTATACAACCGTCAAAAGACGGGAATAGTACATGGAAAGTACATATAAAAGAGAAAATAACCCGAAAATATAAAGAAAAGTGTTACAAGAGGACACTATGTGGATACAAATATGGTGTATGCTCTAATTTGGTGAGCTAGAAACTGTGGACTAGGGGGCTGCTGTCTAGGCGTACTTCATTACAAGTTTTCCATATGCAATACACTGCCACAACTAATCCCGCTCTCCACACATATATGATAGGAGATGAGGAGTCGGCTGTTGCAATTAAAGAGGTTTTAGCATTTCTCCAATTCTTGAATGATGGTGGACACTATAGCATAGAACAAACCGATTTCCTTATCTGCGATGTATAACCACAATTGAAGAAAAGGTGGGTGTGATCTTTAGGTCCCTATTGACATAGGAAACAAGTGGCAGAGGAAGTAAATTCCCAAGTGACCAATTTGTCAAGAGTTGATAGTTTACCTATCCAGGCTAACCATATGACTTTATGCTAAGGCACAGTGTTTCTAGGAGGGTTGAGGAAGTTGCAATCGCTTTTGATAGTGTATTCTTTGGTTATAGAGTGCATCCAACAAAGTCGGTTAAGTTTGGAGGCATTCAGTTGAATGTGGGTCGAGATGTCAAGGTCTAGCTAGAATGGAGTGGCAGGTAAACGCCAGGTGTTATGTTCCATCAGGGAACAAAGTTTGGTCAACAATGGGAATCTCGTTCTTCCAATATCCCTTGTACTGTAAATTGTGTCTAGTGGGCCTACTGGAAGCCAGTAGTCTGACCATAATGACATGGACAACCCATCATTAGGCTCCCATTGAAAGTTGTTTCTGACCAAGGACAGCAATTTTAACAGCTTCTTCTAGGACCAGGAGCAAGCCGCAAGTGCATGTGAAGACCAAAAGCCCGTACCCTTTAATAGGGTGGAGTGTACCTATTTCGACCATAAACTTCTGGGGCCAGGCTTACAAAGGTGCCATATGTGCTTAATTTGGATAGCTTGGTTCCAGAGGCAAAGATTTGGGATTCCAAGACCTCCACACTTCACTGGTTTGCATACCTCAAACCACCTTACCTTAGCCTTGGAGTAAACATTAGGGTTGCCACTCCACAAGAAATTTCTAAGCAACTATTCAATCCTAATTATTATTGCCTTTGGAAGGAGAAACACAGAGCTCCAAAACACTTGCATTGAAGTTAGAACAGACTTTACTAACTAAAGCCTGCCCGCATAAGAAAGATATTTGGATGTCCAAGATGTGATGCATGCCATGATACGTTCAATAAGGATATCACAATCTTCTTTCTTGAGTTTTGAGGAGTTAAGTGGAACACCAAGGTAACGCACAGGAAGCTTGGTTTCTTGGAATTGGGATATCCGCAGGATGTTTTCCTTAGTCCGTGGGGGAACTCGGGAGAAGAAAATATTGCTTTTGTTGTTATTGGCTAGCAACCCAAAGAGTGAATGAATATATTGAAGAACATCCCTGATTAATACAATAGATTCAACGTCACCTTTAGCGAAGATGAGGAGGTCATCTGCAAAATAAAGATGAGTTAGTCTTTCAGATATACTTCTCTAATGAAAGGAGAACTTGGGGTTAAGTGTGAGACGTCGCATTAGGGTGGAAAGAACCTCCATGCCAATCACAAAGAGATAAGAGGAAATGGGATCCCCTTGCCTTAAACCTCTTTTACTAGAAAAATAACCAATTAGCTCTCCATTGATGCAAACTGAGAATTTAGGAGTAGAGATGCACTGTTCTATGAGGGTGCAGAAGTGAGGGAATTGCATAGCCTTTAGCACTTCCAATAAGAAATCCCATCTAATCGAGTCATAGGCCTTCTAGAGGTCCACTTTTAGTGTGTAGCGAGGAGCCCCTTTTTGTCAATAATATCTAGCTACCAGCTCTTGAGCTATGAGGATATTATCCGTGATACGACACCCTAGAATGAAAGTAGCCAGCTCTCTTCTGACAAGAGAAGGAAGCATTTTCTTTAGGCGGGCCGCTGATATTTTGGAGATAGCTTTGTATAGTACGTTACAGCAGGCAATGGGTCAAAATTCCCCCATTTCGTGAGGGGTTAGCTATCTTTGGAACTAGAGAAATGATAGTGGAGTTAACCTCCTTGAGTAGGTGGCCTATAGTGAGAAACTCTCGTACTGCAGCAGAGACATCATTTCCTATGATCCCCCATGTCTCCTTGAAGAAACGGGCTATGTATCCATCCGGTCCTGGTGCTTTTCCATTAGGTTGGGAAAAGAAACCACTCTTGATCTCATCATTCGAGAATGGAGCATTCAATTCATTCTTCTATTGATTAGATAGTTCCTTATCCACTAGGTTATGAATTTCTTCAAGGTTGATGGGGGAATGAGTGGTGTTGTACAATTGCTGAAAGTAAGTAACAACCAAGGACTTGACTTTTGTTTCTCTAGACAACCTATGCAAAGCACTTCTATTATGGAGGTTCTTCATAGCCTTATGGAAGAAAGAAGCATTTATGTCACCTAGTCTCAACCAATTCACTCTAGATTTTTGTTTGAAAAGGCATTCCTCAGTACCTTTCAATAAGTAATACTTTTTAAAAGCAGCTCTCTCATCCTCCATGTGTGATGTGTCACCTATGCCTTGTATAGAAGATTGCAATTGGAGTGTTTCAGCCAGCTTGAGCCAATTGGAAATGTGAGAGAACTCAAAGTGGTTTAGCTTCTTCAGCTCATGTTTCAACAATTTGAGCTTTTGGACTACTTGAAACATTTTTGAGCCGGTGATCTCCGTGCTCCATGCTCGGATAACTATGTCCTGGAACCGTTCATGTTCAAGCCAAAAATTGAAGAACTTGAAAGGGGGCTTCCTAACACTACGTCGGAAATCCATGCGTGCGATCGCTAGGGAATGATCCGAGAGAGATGGGGGGGTTGAACTTGGCTTGAGTACTTAGGAAGACGTTCAACCAATGATGGTTAACTAGGACTCTATCAAGCTTCCTCAAGATAGGATTGCGCTCCTGAAAATTGGTCCAGGTGAAGAGGTTGCCAGAGAATCTAAGGTCCTCCAACTTAGAGTTTGCTAGACAGTTTTGGAAGTCATTCATCACAGCTGTCATCCATGCTCTTCCCCCTTGCTTTTCCAATGGGAGCCTCATAGTATTAAAGTCGCCAAGTACCAACCAAGGGCTCGTGGCGAGAGTTGGAGCTAAGCACTCCAACTTATTCCAAAGAGATCTTCTTTGTCCATCATTATTTGAGCCATAGACAAACGTAACAAAAAGTAGAGTGTTTGTTGACAAGCGTTGGACTGCACAATGCATGTGCTGAAAAGTCTCTTTTGTCTTCTAACAAATGTCTTCATAACTGGTTGCAAAGTAACCTTGACCCAAAACTATGCAAAAACCTTGACCCACTTAAACCCCGCACAACCGAAACAAAGAACTACAAACCACAAACTGAACACTATAAGCAAACAACAGCAACTAGGACCTCTTAAGAACTTAAAACAGAACCAAAGAACTAAAACTAGAAACTCTTAAAACGAAAGAAAGGAGAATTGGAAAGCAAAGGGAGGAACAAATAAAGTGTTTAGGAGGAACTCTAGGAGAAGTGGTCTTCTAGATGGAGTTAGAAAGAAAGAGGTAATTAAGTTGGGAAGACTAGAGAGATGTTAGAGGATTTTCTCTCTCTAGCCATCTTTTTGCCAGCAAGATTTGGTTATTGCTATTTCTAGGTTGGTTTCTAAATGAAATTTCTCTGGACTTAACGCCAAACAAAAAAAAAAAAAAGATGTAAGAAGAAGGAAATTACCCAAAGCAAACTTAACTAAAAAATTAGATCCTAGTAAGCGCCTAAAGCCCGATCTTCTCTACATCTACATATTGGTACAGCGAAAGCTCTTCCATATGTAGAAAGAAGACAGATATACAGAGTAAATGCTTCCTTCTAGAAACACAGACCATGATTACTCACTATCTAAACCATAATACCTATGGGGACATGAATATACAACCAAAGCCCAAATGGCCAGTAGAGCTGTATTGCCCCATCACTTAGCTTGTCGGTTGTTCCTTTAAGCCAATTGCACATGCCAGCCCATTTATCAATCACTAGCTGAGCTACCTGACTACAAGCAACTAAACCAAAAAGTATGCATGCTCCCACACACTCATCAATTTCAGACCTAGAATATTCTCCATGTGAGATGAGCACTCTTATAAAAAGAATATGGGCCAGGTAAAAGGGTAGCCACAAACCCACGCCCTTGAATTTTCTATGGCATAGCTCTAGGAGAGGTGGTAAATGTTACATTTAGATGTACAACCAACCGTTCACTTTCATATAGACATTGTTTTAAAATCATCATTCGACACCCCTCATCATGTGTAGGCTGAACATTGGTATAGGCTCATCAGGTGGAACTAAACAATCAGGGGTCAAAGTGACCATGCCAGGATTTCAAATCAAGACCTCCAACTTTGAATTTGATATTAGTTACATTTCAATCTAAATCTAAATTTATCTAAAATTTTAGGCCTGTACTATATTTACAGTTCTATATTTAGATTTCAAAAACTCTGTCTTAATCCCAAGTTCAAGTCAGAATAGGAAAGATGTTCAAGTCATAAAAGTAAAGATGCCTGTTTTTACTGCTTCCATTTTATGGCTAGTAGTTTCAGTCCTTGCACTGATATCCGAAAAGATAGGAAAAAGGACATCTACAGCTTCTGATGCCTATCAAGCAATCTATTCTCTTGGCCAACGTAAGAATATAATCTAAAATGTAGAAGCCAGCTACTTCAGATTTGAACATGCTTCGCTTCATACTTAGGGAAAACAATAGACATGCTATTCCATCCCATTTCTTCATAAGCTTTTTTATGTTTCAGCGGGGAAGTTATGACTAGGGTTTGACTCTAGTTTGTCTATTCAAAGTAGAAACTAAAGCTGCACAGATCCAATAGTGTATAACTTGCAATAAGTGTCATACATGATCAGTAGGTTAAGTATAAACATTGCGCGTGAAGGGAAGGATGAAGTGGAAAGGGATGGAGGAAAGGAATAGACACGTATAATACACCAACAGACCCATACATCTACAAAGACTAGTTAGAACCTTCATGTGCTTATATACATAAAATAGCACAGCAACAACATAACATGTAAAATATGTGCATCCACAAAAACTTAGCAAACAAAATTATCAAGACCTAGCCAGCATTCACAATCAGAGCATACCTTCAGTTGTGATAATTGAGACCATGAACGCTGACTGGTTTTTAAATGGAAAAACTGATGCACTTGTCCTTGCCATAACCTACATTTCCATTTTAAACCCTTAGTCTCATGAAAAAAGTAAATACAAATTTGAAATCACAAACTTATCTAGAAGTATGAAAATATGGACATGCTAGCATCTCATCTCAGAAAGTTTACTTGATTTAGACACCCTGTTAGCAGCAACACCTAACTAAAGGAAACCATTAAAGTGCATCCGCAAAGTAGATGGTGTGTTTAAGCACTATAAAGAGCCACCTATATCACTTTATCTAGATGTGAACCCTGCATCAATTGACTATTATGCGTAGACTAAGAAAGATTCTAATTTAAATAACCAAGGGTACTCAAGTCTCTTACCCAAAAAAGAGTACTTGAGTATTGATTTGATTCCAAAAATCATAAAACAAAAAATCAGAATTGTTTGACATTGTGGGGACTCCTTCAAACCCTATCTACTTTTCCCCTAAGCAATAGTGAAAAAGAAAAACAATGTCACCAGACTTGTTTTCTTTTGGCAGATTAAGTCAGTTTTATTGATGAAAATTGGTCATGTACTAGTATACTGATAAATAAAATGTGACCACAGGATCATCAGACAACTTTTTCAAAATAATACCAACAAGACTTATCCCAAAAAAATAATACATATAAGTACAATAAGAATTGCTAATAAAGCAACAAATTAACCTATCCAGGGATATGTTTCCATGGTTTAATGAATGGTTGATTTCGCAGGAAAAAACTTCAATCAGATGCAAACAGAGTAAATTCCTGGCTACTGATGGTACATCAAAACACAGGAAGCTGCTGTACAGATAAATACATGTAGCAAAATTTTACCAAATCCAATGGAGATGCTGAGCTAGTGGACATGTAAACTGAATAATAGGAGAGAGAGATAAACAAACTACTCGAAAAATCACCTGTGGCTTCTGAAGAGCCTCTTCAAGTTGACAGTTCAACAGTGGAATGGAAATGCATGCACTCTGTTTAATAGATGCATAAATATATCATCAACTGGAGGAATAATAAATATAAAGTAGAATGAATAGGTTTTGACACAAAAGAAAACTAGCAGAAGTTCCAAAATCGGAGAGGGCCAAGCCACAAACACAATAAGTACCTGACATTCAGCAAATACTTCTTCAGCATCACTTAGACTGCATCTTTCATGCCCATTTGAAGCAATTATTTCCAAGGCTTTTTTAACCCATTTCAACCAACCAATTAGCACGCTACAAAGAGTACATGATACATGCATGGCAGGAATTTCTCTCTCAAACTCCAGCAATCTGTCCACCTCCTACAGGTCAATTATTTAACAAACAATTCAACACAAACAAGAAGGAAAATAGATCAAACGGTTAAAACAAAAAGAGTGGAACAAAGAAAAGGTGAAAATAAAGAAAGAGAAATAGGGGGGTGGAAGTTGATTTTGTGGAAAGCAAGGGGAACAAACGCTCAAAATGACTAGGCCAAATCAGCAATTGAGCAATTAAGGCCCTATTTGTTTGAGGAAAAATATTTCTCAGAAACATTATCCCTATTTTCCTGTATTTGTAGTGAAAAAAGCCTCAACATTTTTACAAAGTGTAACTATAGGATCATCAGACAACTTTTTCAAAATAATACCAATAAGACTTATCCCAAAAAAAATAATACCGATAAGTACAATAAGAATTGCTAATTAAAGCAACAAATTAGCCTGCCCAGGGTTATATTTCCATGGTTTAAAGAATGATGATCTTGCAGGAATAAACTTCAATCAGATGCAAACAGACTAAAGTCCCGGCTTCTGATGGTACATCAAAACACAGGATAAGCAGCTGCTAGTATGGAGGTATGACATGTAAATAAGAGTAGAAGTGAGGACTAGGGAGTAAAATAAAACGGAAGCAGTTAGCATTGTATTTTAGAGGGTGAGGAGAGAAAAGAAAGTCAAGCATTTTCTTACTTCACCATTGTGGTGTGAGCTGACAAGAAAAATGCTCTGGATCCTAGGTCTAATTTCTCAATTCCTATTTTTATCTTCTAAATTCACCATATAACACCTCTTTCCCATCAATTTTAAACTTCACGGTCATCCACTACTAATTAACATTCACTTCCCTAAGGGTTTCAAGCCATGACATCCCCAAAATCCAGTCCATGTGCCATATCCATTAAATTAAAGTCTGCAAAAATGTTGATGCTACCCAAATTAATCGGCAATTTCCTCCAGACTCCACCAGAAAAGATTTTGTGCCCATCATACTCCAAAGGCCAGTATAGTTTCAGGCTCTAACTGGAGCTTATCCACCAGAGTTTCAGAAATAAAATTGTGACACAAAACACTATTGATGAGCACCACAACCAGCTCACCATGAATTAATCCTCTTAATTCCATCGTGCAAGGCCTAGTATATCCAATAAGTGCCATTAATGACAGCTCCATAACATTCACAGTAGAGTCCACTGCAGGAGTGTCAGGTTTTAGGGGTGCTTCCTCTTCAAGTACAACTTTGGTTTCTTCATCAAACTCCTCTACTCCATCATCTAATATTTCAACTTAGACTCATTAACACCTGTGTAGTGAATGATAGAGCTGATCACACCAAACGCATAATGCCTTCTCTTTCCTTGCATGGTAATCAGCATAGTATGGATGTCAGCCTCCCCTTCTTCTTCTATTTCCAGTGGCTCTAATATGGCCCACTGCATTTGAGTTCTAAGGGTAATGTGCTAAAGGCACATTACAACTCAAGATCATCCACCATACCCTCCTACATTGGACTGAAAAAACCTAGGAGAGCACATGGTATTCTGGGTCATCAATTTCTCAGCTTGAACCCCCAGTGTTCTCCTTCCATGAGAGACCCAAATCTATTGAACTCCGCTTCAATTGCGAATGACAATTCAACGGCTCTTGGAAATGTAGTGGGTGTCAAAGTGTGCAACGAAATCGGGTAACATACTCAATCCATGAATAGAATATCCTAACAGATATGCTTCCTTCAACCATGGTACTTGAGAAACTAAGACTTCAAACTCATCAATGTAACCATCTAATATCCCAACCTCTCTCTCTCTATATTAAATTTCATAGCTTCCAATAAGGGTTAATTTCTTGTATTATTTGTTTCCATGTCAAATGAACATAGCTCTTACAAGTCACATTGAACCATGAAGCAGCACAGTATCTCTGTCTGATCGAATCATTAGGATCTTACCCATCAAAAATGGGTAACTCAACTTGTCTGCATTGGTGCACCACCCTTCCATGGTTGCACGGTCACTCCTGTTCACTAGGTTTGCGAAAATGGGAGTTCGCAACACTGGTGTGGTGCCCCAACTAGCTTTGCTTGGGTCACTGATCTCCTACCAAAAAGCTGAGCTTTGTTCATCCTCGCATGTCCCAACAGGAATATGGGAGCTGAGAAACACTCCTTTTCTACATTCCTCCTCTTGCTCCTCCAACATTCATTCCAATTAATGTTTTTCATCTTCATTGGTGGATAATCATTTCTCTATGCAAGTGAATTCTTTTGTTGAGCTCATCCATGTGATGACATTGGCCACCTCAATACCCATGAAACTCCTCCAAGACTTCAGACTGTCTTCTCAAGCACATGCACTCAATTTCCTCAGATCATGGTTTGAATTCCCCATCTCTCTCAATCCAGCATGTCAGACCAATTTAATAGAGCAAGAGTGTTATAAGGTGAATTTAAAAGATAAAAATAGGAAAGAGCAAGAAATCAGACCAGGGATCCAGAGCAATTTGCTCCTCAGCTCAGATGAAAATGGTGAAGCGAATACGCAACTATCTTCTCTCAACTCTCCCTCCAAAATATTATGCCAATGGCTTCCAGTTTATTTTACTCCCTATTCCTCACTTATACTCTTATTTACATGTCATAACCCTATACTAAAAACTTATTTATTGACAAAAGATACACCCACTGCTTACAACACACCACCCACCCCACCAAACCACAAACCCCACCCCCCCCCCCCCCCCCCCAAAAAAAAAAAAGAAGACTGAAGATACCCCCACTACTTCAGTATTTACTATTTTCCCCACTCCTTATTGGCCTAGCTTCCCTAGAATACCCATGTAAATAGGAACTCTATCAATAAACCTATAAATGATATTTTAAACATAAGCAATTTTTGTGGACAAAATAATCAAAATACTCGTTAAAAATTATAAAGAAAAGCTAAAGAGGTCATAATCATGAACATTGAAAAATATCTATAATGTATATTTTTTCTTTCACACAAATTTTGGGATAATTTATTCATGAAGATATGCTGACAGTATTTTATTTAAGTACGAACATGGGTTACACAAAGTTCACAAGTCAAACATCAAAATAGTCTTTTTGGCACATTTTACAAATACAACCAAAGCACAAAAAAACATGGCATTGTTAGGAAAATATTTTTTAGGTAAAACATTTTCCACTACCAAGTAGTTTTCCTTAAACAAAGCGCACTAAAAGGCACAACTACACAATGGCCTTTCTGCCATTAGCTCCAAATCATGCAGTTCACCCTGCATCCCCTTTTCAAGAAAATATAAGAAGCAGAATGTGGCAAAAACACACCACAACATCCCTTAATCATCAGTTAACCAGGTGTGAATTAAATCTGAAGAAATAAAACACATATGTTTACATCACTAAGTGATTATAAGTACTTGACTAAGAATAGATTAATCACCTCAAGCGATGGCGTAACAGAGCTCAGAGAAAGTGCTCTATTGCACCACTGCAGCATCGCATATATATCTTTAAGTTTTGGAACCTCAGAAAAGTCAATTCCACTAGACAACCCAGTTGTTAGCACTCCATCTACAGATCTAAGAAGGCGTTCAATTTTAGCACCAAGGCCCTTGTCCAATCCATCACAAGTATTGCTGACATCAAGTATATCCTTAGCATCCTGTAGCACTGAAGCAGCTCCCTGAAGCCAATTGTCACATTGTTCCAGGACTGATTCCAGTTTCATCTGTTCTTCCAAAGATATTTTGAGAAGCTTTGAATGTGAAACTAACTCCTACAAGACACATTATCATATATATATCATGTATATAATATGTATAAACCAATCACAACCCCAAATTACAAAGTCCCATTAAAGCAGACACTTAGAACCTTTAAGGTCTCAACTTTCAGAGAAGAGCTTGAATTAGGCAAGATGGGAAGGGCAGGCCCTAAGAATGGCATAGAATTCTTCAACCAACACTTAGCTGCTTCAATCGCATCCATAATATCACTAGCGGATGGTAAAACTGCATCTATATCCCCCGAAGCCCTAAAAGAAATTTTAAGTATTAGAACCCAAATACACAAACACAAACATGCATTCACACAGAGAGAGAGACAGCATCCAAAACCTCATCATTTCCTCAAACTTCGACATGTCAGCCCGAGTTGTTATAATGTGAACAGCAGCTTCTTCCCAACAGACTGCAGCTTTAATAACCTCAGATATATATACGAAAATATTTTCTTCTTCAATTTGCAATCTGTAAAACATAAGGCATCATCAACGGATCATCAGATAATTGATAAAGTTCAGTAAAATACAAATAAGAATCTCCATAGGCAAATCTAAGTAAAGGGTTTACTCGACAGCCTCAGCCCAGAGTTGCTTCAGGAAGTCCAGAGTCATTTTATTGCCTCGTGCCTGAACCATAAGACAAGCAAGAATATTGAACAAGGCAAGGTCTTCAATTACCAACTTTTAAATAAAATACAGGAATCAAGACCAAAATATACTTGCAATCTATGTACTGACAAAGGCAGACAGAGATGAGAAGTATGAAACATCAAGGTTAAACTTGAAATGCCATGAAATCAAAGAGGACAGATGCAGTGTTATAATTTTATAGACAAAGCCTGAAGAAGCATTACAATACCTTCAGACCCTTTCCTCTGCAATATGCCTTCCTCAACTCAAGCTCGACAAGAGGAAGTTCTTCCACTGTGCAGAAGTTGAATTAGAGGCAGACCAATTAAATGTTTAACAGAAGCAGTAATCAATCAATAGCTAAATAATGACATGGATACAGCTATAAAAAAAGAAAAATTTGCAGACCTCGAATTTTCAGAGATCCTCTGTCCTTTAAAATGCTGTTCAATTCAACAATCACAATATCCTGATCAACCCGTTCATGAATATTCTTCCTAATCTCAAGAAAGCGAGAAATCCAAGAAGCAGCATCCGTATAATGTTGCCTCAATATCATTAATTCAGGGATGTTGACACTGAAGTCCTCCATTTTTTTGATAACCAATTCAACATCCTGTAACAGGAAATAATTAAGCAGGGGAAAAAAAAAAAAAAAGAGAAGAAGGAAAGATGATTCCCCTAGCATAAACAACCCCAACCACCCCCCCCCCCCAAAAAAAAAAAAAAAGAAAACATCCATCTAACCTTAAAAATCATGGGACCTTTCAAGATTTCAGCACACTCAGCATGATATGATTCTGCCTTGTGTAATAACTCCAGAAATCTTTGTCTTTCTGGGATCAAAACTTGAAGCTCATGCAACTAACACAGAGAGATTAGCCTAATAAGTCACAAAGGGCAAAGAAAAAACAAATCCAAACTTTTTTTTCCTTTGGACATGCCAAAATGTAAAGAAAACAATGTACTTGCATGAAAAAATGAGATGAACAAAAGAAGAAGAGCAAAAGAATTCTATAACTCTGAATTACCTCTGCCTTCAACTTATACAGAAGATCAATCTCAATTGAAGCGGTACGATTCCCATTTACACATGCTCTCACACTTTCCATGCATTCCTGAATAAAGCAAATGCAAGGTATAGATAAGATAGGCAGCAGAAATGAGACTGCAATAATAAAAAGATAATTTTTTAGGGTAAACGTGAAATTTTCATTAAATAAAGGAAGATATGTATTAAAAATGTCAATAAGACAGGGAAAAGACACCACTAATGTATAGGGCGGACAAAAAAACATTGAAACCAGAGATCATTCTCAAAAGCAACCATATGCAAAACAGTTAAAATCAATCTTAGCATAGGCAACAATCTGGCTTGTGAGCAACGATGGGGAAGGAGAGGCTTCCCAAGTCGAACAGAGTTCCTCTCTCTGCAAATGCAGTATACTGCAGCAGTAAGGCCTAATCTCCATAGCCTAATCTGTGGAAGGCCAAAGATGCAAAGGCTACCAGATGAGAGCAGCAGGTAATCCATGTAAAAACAGGCAGTCCATCCCATTGCAAACTTGTGTCCACACTTGGGTGGAGAAGGGACAGTCAAAGAATAAATGTTCATGGCTTTCAGCTCCAGAATTGCGAAGAAAACATGTAAGTGCTGTTGCTACCCCAAAAGACAAGTCTTATCAAGAGTTTTAAGTTTTCCTTGCAATGCCAACCAGAGAATAAAGGCATGTCTGGGGATATGCCCTTTGCACCAGATTACGGCCACCCATGGCACTTTTGGCAAGGGGCCCACCAGTGTCTAATAGGCACTTTTGATGGAGAAGGCTCCTGTCTTTGAACTGTTCCATGTGAGAGTACTTGAAGATTGAGGATTTAGCTTTATGGTGGCTGGGATGTTGAAATTTTCCCAGAAGCTGGTCACAGGAAAGCTCCAATTAGCACCTTGTATTATGGAGCAGAGTCATGCATTCATAGGGAGTGTGGAAATTGCTGTCTCTAGAGCTAAAAGAGCTGTCGAGATGGCAAGAAGGGAGCCAAAAATCAGACCAGAGGGTGATCAATAGTCCATCCCCCACTTTCCACCTGAAGTGTTGCAATGCAAGAATCCTCAAATGCAACAACTTCCTCCACATCCACAAGCAAGAAGCGGCTGGTTTGATGGTCCAAAAACTGCCATCTTTGATATAAGTTGAATGTACCCACTCTACCCAGACACCACTTGGGTTCTCCTTGCAAATATGCCATATATGTTTGAACTGGGCTGCCTTGCTCCACCATTTTAGCTTGGGGATACCAAGGCCACCTTCAGCCATGGAGTTACATACCAATTCCCATTTGATTTTTGATTTGGTAGATATGTTAGGTTGGCCATTCCAAAGAAAATTCCATAATTGTTGCTCAATCTTGTTGATAATGTATTTGGGGAGAAGGAATATGGTAGCCCAATAAACTTGCATGGAGAATAGGACAGACTTAATTAGTTGAAGTCATCCTGCATAAAAGAGAAATTTGGAGGTCCAAGAGTTGATTCTGGACATAACCTTCTCTATAAGGAGGTCACAGTCCTCTTGCCTTAATTTTGAGCAAATGAAAGGTACCCCAAAGTAACAAACTAGAAGAGAACCCTCTTGGAAGTGCATCGAGTTGAGGATGGCAGCCTTTTCAAGATCTGGTTCATTGCAGAAAAATAAGGAACTCTTGCTTGCATCTGCACAAGGACCTGAAACGCTTTCAAAACAGTTTAGGACATCATGAATTTCCTTAATAGAGAAGAAGCTGCCTTTAGAAAAAAATGAAGAGATTGTCAGCAAAACAAGGTGAGTGATGCACTCTTTTTTACATCTCCAATGGGGCGAGAAAGGAGGAGGGTGGATTGGCTTTCTAAGCATGGAGGATAGAATTTCCATGCCAGGGATAAAAAGATATGGCGAGATGGGATTGTCTAGCCAAAGAACTCTTTCGCTAGAGAAGAAGCCCACTAATTCACCATTGATGTTCAAGGAGAACATGGGGCTGATTAGGCATTGCAATATAAGTTAATGAAACATCTAAGGACTTCAAGAATGAATTTCCAATTAATGGTGTCAAAAGTTTATTTAAATCTACCTTTAAAGCACACCTAGGAGGCCCACTATGCAAGTGATAACCATGGATGAGTTCTTGGGCCATAAAAGATGCTATCAGTGATCCACCTTCCTTGTATGAAAGCAGCTTGCTCCTTACCAACAAGAGAGGAAAGGACTTGCTCAATCTCATTGCAAGCAACTTGGAAATGGCTTTATAGATAACATTGCAGCAAGCAACGGTTTGGAAATCCGTCACTTTCATTGGATTTGCCACCTTCAGTACTAAGTGAGGATGGTGTGGTTAATTTGCTTGAGAAGACGCCTGTAGATAAGAATTCTTGAAGGGCAAAACAAAGGTCATCACCCACAATATCCCAAGTTTGTTTGAAAAAACTTACTGTGTACCCATCAGGGCCTTAGGGGGCACACCCACACCACTTGCTATGTAGCCAATGCCTTCAGCATTGAGATATTCGCAAGGGATGTCAGATAGAAGGACCTGAACCAAGATATTTGCAGGATGGGAACTACTGACAGTCATACCTAGGCTCCATCTTTGTAAAATGAGAAGTCTTTGGGCAAAGTATCATGGTTTCTTGAGCACTAGAGAGAGGTCCTTATCTCTCAAATATTGGAAATAAAAGAAACCTTCCTTATTCCCTAGGACATTCAAGATGCCGTAGTCCTTCCAAAGGCATAAGTCAGTAGCTTACACAAGGAGAAAGGGATCTACCTTCTAAGAAAGTAGCAAGCAAGGGTTGATTCCCAATATTTTGCACCTGCAATAGCAACAGACTTAGGTGGCCACACCTTTGCAACTGGGCCTCAGTGAATGGGTGGAATGAATCAGAGTTTAAAATCTGAAGGCATGCTAAATTCAGCTGGGGCACAGGCTTGGAGGAGGTTGCTGGTTTTGGTGGCAAGCTTTTAGCATTGGCCTGCTCCAGTACTTCATTTAATTGATTTAAAGAAGATTCACCAAATGTGGAGGTACTTCCAAGATCCTTTTGACAAGCATCAAAAAAGGAATTACCTTTTAAATTGTCCTGTAATCTGTCAAAGAAAGAAGGCTTATCAACTTTTGGGGCACACTGCCCCATGTTGCTATTTCTAGCAGAGTCAACTCCTTCAGAAGGACGAGCAGGTAAAGCATCTTTTACTTTTTTACCCAATGGGACAACACCAGAAAGAGCCTTGGGGGTAATGTTTTCTCTCTCCTCAGGCCGGTTTTGGAGATAATCCGGTAGGAAGAAAGCACCCAGGGATTGGGAGCCACATCTAGCTCAACGTCTTGAGGATCCTCCTCTCCTGGGAGGACCAGGAAGAAAACAAAGGGGATGGTGAGAGGAAGGAAGGAAAAGACAGGAGGGAAAGAAAGGTTATTAATAATAAGATAATTGCTGATCACCAAAATGAAGAAAGTCAATTGCTGCATACATATAGCAGTCCAACTCAAAAAGGCACACTGGACAGTAGAACCCAGCCCATTTGATCAAATTTATATTGGATGCTCAAAGAGCCATAAGTTCAGAAAAATAGTAGGCCCAAAAATTATTCATGATAGTAAGAACTTTGTCTAAACTTGGCATACAAACATGTTTTGCATCAAGAATTACCTCTTTGCTAAAACAACAGTGCATTAAAAATAACCATGCCTTATGCAGAAGATAATAGTCAGCTCAGTCAGTTTAGTATTTAAGAGAAAAACAATTAGGAAAAAAGGCTCAAAGAAAAAAGAAAAATCCAAGGACTAGAACCAGAACAGCAAAAAACTTCAACAAAACAATTGAATCTCTGGAATTCTGACATCTAGGAAGACAAATGTATCTGTGTGTGTAAACCAAGAATTTCAAGCTGATAGGAATGCGCAACCATGCTAAAGATCCCAACAAGCTTTCTCATGGCCATAGTTGGGAATTTTAACCACCAAACCATAACAGTAGGATCCACATGAATGCACCTTTGCTGAAGATAATTTTTTGGCCAGCATCTCATTCTCTCTGGAATTGAACCGCAAATGACAGCTCCTAGAATAAAGTTCTTCCAACTCGGAGATCTGGAGTGATAGATCATGTGAATAAAATGTGCAACTGATAGATAAGTAACAAACAAAGGAAAAGGAAGTCCAAGTAATCAAGAGTAAGCTCAACACCTGTGGGGATGAAGAAAGCATAGCACCAACATCCTGGATCAACTTTTTTGCCTCTTCTACATAATCCTGAATCCATTTTTAATAAAGCAAATGTAAGACAGGAAACCAATGTCATCAAGGAAGCTCAAATCTGCTAGCAGGATTTGAACCTTCAGTTTAAGATGTGCAGGCTCATTGCAGGGTGCAGCATCAAAGCTCAACAACTTATCAACAGATTCAAGATCAACACCATCTGAGTCACAAGTGCAGAAACTTGTTCCCTCTTCAATTTTGAAAAGAAAACTTCTCACATTTTCAGCCCAGTTGCGAGCTTCGACCAACTTTTTTACCATATCACGCACCTGGTTTCCACAAAATAAAAAATTCACATAAATGAGCAGTTCTCAGTTTCATAAAATAAAAAGGCATGAATAAATTTCATGACAGAAGCTCACAGGATCCATTTCAGAGCCAGCCCAGAGAAATTGTTCAGCTTCCTTCAAAGCACTTGAATAAGCATCCTTTGAATAGGGGTTTTGAAGTATACTGGATGAGTGCAAAAGCCACTTCTCTACTAACTGAGCTATAGTAGCATGGCCATTTTTCACCTAGAACATAACATATTTAAAAATCTTTATCAACAGCATTTAAGCCATAAAAGTGGAAACCAAAAATTCATTCCACTGGCCTGAAAAACTAATTTGTTTGCATGTGAATTTTCAGTACTAATTTCTTTTATCATGCTTGTAAAGACATTAATTATATAAACCTGCATCTGCAAACAGCATTACTTACTCCCCTGGAACTCGCTAGTAGGAAAACCTCACACAGAGGCATCAGGAAAGGGGGGGAGAATAATACAGTTAATTTGTCGGAATGTCACGATATAAAAACTAACAATTTAATCTGACTTTGAGCGACCAACTTGTCTAAAGAAATGTAAAAATCCTTCCTCCACACCACTTAACCAATCTCTCTCTCTCTCCCCACCTTTTTTTTTCAGCTGTTTAAATCAAGGAAGAAGGAAGTGTAAGAATCCCCTCCACCTGCTAGGCAACATAGCCCAATGGCCATCGTACATTTTTTTCTTCAATTCAACATTGTCTTATGAAAGTAATATTATATAATTTTGTGAAACAAACTTAAAATCAACAGCCCACATGGTATTGAGCATGCCAAATTGATGCCATATTGCTGTGAATACCCAACACATTATCAGAAAAGTAATATTACCTTCCTGGCCAAAGCACATGGGTTACTAGCAGAAAAAGTCTCAGGCAGTGCATTCCTACTTTCACTACTAGTGTGTTTATCCACAGCAAAAACTAACTTTTCCAACTCTGCCAATGTATGACGATATAGGAGGCAATGTCTGCTTGGTTTGCATTCACAGAAATGTTCCCAGTGCTGCAGAAAAGTAACACAACCATAAAGTCAACACATCTATTCATGAAATGGTTTCAATATCTCCAAAGGGTAGGAGGGCAAAGATGAAATCTAACTAAAAAAAAAAGTGGGTGCACAAAGCTTATATATGTCAGAAAGTAAGTTTCTGCAAAGTAACCACCAGACAGAGGTGTTCTCTTCACAGAACTTTGTGCCTATATCTCAAATTGAGTTGCCAGCATGTGATAAATAGTTACATCTGGGATAATGACGATATGCATAATTTGGGTGACGACTATCATTGGATGTGGATGAAAATTTATTGCATTAGCAACAAGATACATGTCTCAAGAAATCACACTAACAAGGAAGAGATTCAAAAATACCTCAAGACAAACAAAAGACGATGGTCTACACCGACAAACAACAGCAGAAAGATAAAGATATTGTTGGCATATAATACATGTTGGATCCTACAACAAAACAATCACACAATGTTAAATCAAGCCACTTTGCATTTAGATGCTTGTGTAGAAGTTTTAGTCAAAAACAAAGGTATTACCTCTTCAGTACCAACAAATTCAGGACATTTCCGTGGGCTCATAACAGATGATTTTACCAAGCCTTTCTTCCAAAGCCGTTCCCTCCAAGTTTTCTCATTACTATATATTCTGAGTAACTCTTTCTTCAGAAAAGGTGATACATTGCTTTCACAGTCACTCTAATAGCAAAACAGTAACAATAAGGCGTTGAACACACTGGTTAACTGCATTTTATCCAATAATATAGACATGACTCATGACAAGACTTGAGAAACCAAGCCTGTACATAAAACTGAAGCTGACATAAAAAAGCTACTTCCAACAAAGTACATAGCCAAGTTGACAATAAGTAAAACTTCTACAAATACTAGAAGATGCATACATGGCAAAGACCAGAAACTTTTGTGCTTAAGCTGATGAGCACTGTGGGGATACAGGATTGGGCATACTATAAAGAAGCATATGGCCAACAGCATAACTAAGCTAAAAAGAATTTTCCCAAGCTTCTCATCCTGAGATCAATTCCTATTCCTATGTGTTCTTTGCAGGTTAAATTGTTGACTTTGACCAATTGACTTCCTCTTACTAGGAAAACCATCATGACAATGCAGTGCTTCTCAAACCCCAGCCACCCAAATAATACTGGTTACAATCTGATTGTGTTATCCTTGTAACAATTAATTTTTATGCCAGAGAGTGCAGGGGAAACCTAACTGCTAACTTAAAACTCTGCTAGATAATATCCCATGAGCATAGGTAATGAAAATAAAAATCGGCTACTCTAGTTTTTCAGGAATAAATAATTTTCAATTTTTTTTTGGTAAGTAATTAATAGCATTAATGAAAAAGAATGTACAGCCACTAAACGCGTAATAAGTTGCAGCAATATAACAAAATTCAGTCCTAGAACCAGAATTTTACAAATTTTATGAATACACAATAAAACAAAATTCAAGGTACAAGAATGTTTTCTTTTTGGATAAATTAGAAAAAAATGTTTTTCATTTAAAAATTAATAAATAAAGATACCAAAAGGGTAAAGGGTAAAAACCCAAGAAAAAGTCACAAAGCCACCTTAAAGAATGACAGCTAACAGGAACATCATATCAGGTGCCCCTAAATGCTATAGCTCATAGAATGATTATCAAATATGAGCAAGAAACTTCTCCTTTTCTCCTGCAATAGGGGGCCCCAGGGGGGTGGGAACAAACATAAAGAACAAAACTTCTCCCTCTTTCATTATTTCTGCAATTCCAAGATGTGAATACTGATTTTTTTGAAACATTACTTTGCAATGCACTTCTCCAAAAGATATTGAACACCCTACTCATTATGAAGTCTACTTTTGAGACAGGTATAAATCTTTCAAAAGGTGGATTGGGAAAGAAAACAAGGAATTCAAAGCCTTCAAGAATGAAAAGGTAAAATGTCTTTAAATGAAAAGGGATAGAAACTTTCTTTAACTTCTTGCTCTCTTTCTTATCAAATGTTGCCATTAAACAAGGAGAGGAGAAACCATGGAAGTCCACTTATGTATGCCATGCACAAAAGCATACAGCAAGCAAAACTCAAAGCATAAATTTACCCAAAAATATATATATATAAAAACCTCAACGCATACCACCACATCATCACTTGCAACTTATTACTTCATATCTATGGAAAAAGCATAAGAAATGTAACACACAACCTCAGCAACAACACATATAAGCTCCTCATGAGACAAGACTGCAGGTTTGCGATACAGCCGATATAAGTCTGCACTGAACCCACCATGTGGAATCCAGTCAGCAGGCGCAAAATTTACAGCCTCCGCACAGTTTAAACCTGAAAACACAAACCAACCAACATGTGATACTACTTAGAAATTACTTCATTTTAGCACCTGATTTCTAAACCTCTATTGGTGTGACTTACCAAAGTTAAAACCTGCATGGAAAGATCTAGGAAAAGTGATGATGAAGTTTCCAGGTTCCTGGAGCATACCCAAAACAATTAATACAAAATTCTGACAAAAGTGAGGGGGAAAATCAACCCTGAAAAAGAGCAATCAATGAAAAAGACAAGCAGAAAAACCTTAGACTTCGGAAAAGATATTCAGATATAATATATAAATATAGAGACACATAGGTAAATGAATATCTTCCTCGTTCTCTATTAGCAGAACAGCTGCAGGGATCTTTAAGGTCACCCCTTGTGGGATTCCCAACATGAAAACCCAATCCAAACCCAATATAAGGACTCCACCACAAAAGTGGGGTCATTGGTCCTTATTCCAGTTGTCTGCAAAGCTGCAGACTTTGCAGTGGGGGGAAGGAAGGGGTGGGGTTTGGGGGGCGGGCTGTGTTAAACTTTCAATTTTTTTGGGTAAACTGTTAATCTAGTTTTGCCCCTAACTTCTTTATTACATTTACAGTAGAATAGCAACCATGTCTTATTTTACTTACGAAATTCCTTTCTTTTAATTTTATCTTCTAAACTTATATTAATTATTATTGCTTCTACCAACAATATTTTATTTTCTCTCTTATTATCATTCATGTATTTAATTAAAAGAAAAAATATAAAAGAGGGCAGTAGTAGATGTACAAAGAAAGCCCATAAGAGACCTAAACTTTCGAGTTAAACACCAAGTTAACCAATTTAGATTGAAAACTTGGCTATGATCACCAACGGTTTAAACAATCAAAGATGACTATCACTAGCAAAAGAACAAAAAAGTATTGTGTGGGTTACATCCACAGTCGAATGAGAACTGAGACCTAATATTTTCTCATTTCTTTCCTTCCAGATGTAGCAAATAACAAAACCAAGGAGTAATTCCCACAAAGAGTCCATTCTGAGGCCTTCAAATTAAAAAGACGAGGAATATCAACAGCTTGGGAAGGCAAAACCGCAGTGTTCAGCACCACCTCTCCCAATCTACACCAAACCTCACAAACAAAAGCACACTAAAGAAAAAGATGGCAAGGCTTTCCCTCCTCCATGTTACATAAGTAGCAGCTGTTATGAGAAGAAACACCCCACAGCACCAATTTATCCAGAATAGTGAGCCTTTGGTGAGCAACCAACCACAGGAAAAAAGAGAATTTGAGAGCCAGCTTTTTCTGCCACACAACTTGATTCCATTGGTAACTATTACCTTGCTGCCAAAGAGCTCCATAAACTTCCTTAATACAAAAAGGCTTGGACAGTCTACTTCTCCAAACAAATCTATCTTCACAGCTGACCATAGGATTAAAAGCTCCCCATAAATCCTCTTTTACCCTATCCCACGACTCCCCTTCTGGCCAATCCCATCCTTTTCCATTTAGAATACAGCAAATTCTAGTTTCTTTAGGGAAAACCGAAGAATAAATGGTTTTAGCCAATGGAATATGTATTGAAAATTCTACTTTCCTTCCCCTCCTAATTCTTTCTCTCATCCCAAAAATAGGCTTAGAATGAAGCAACAGGAATTTCCATGGACTCAATGATACCAATAATACATAAGGAATTCAGATTGAGAATCTGACCATTAAACATGGTGAATTCCATAAGAGAGCAAGTTCCTTATAAAGTGTTCACATGGCACAAAGTGCTGACAGGGGAAACCACCATTAAAGATTTTCCAAGGAAAGTTTAACCAGATATGGCATTTGTATACCAAAAGAAAAGAATGAAGAGTAAAATACAAAAATGGAAGCACGAGCACAATATGACAGTAAGGAAAACAACATAAATACTGCAAAAAGAAAGAATATTAGATCCAGTTTCTTGAAGTAACAATGTTGATTGGATAAAACTTATTTACACTTTGTTTGGCATGAGCGAAGGAATATGGGAGGAAAGAATTATGAGGGTATTGGATTCCTTTTGAAATGTTTGAATAATAAAGGGAGGGAAAATGGAAGTAATCCTAATCATCGCTAAAGACAAAATGGAGTATAATATAAAATTATAAACACACCATTAAAAGATAATAAGAAAATGAAAAGATAAAGGTAAATAAGGGGCAGTATTGGAAATCAAATAAACTTTTAAATTTCCCCACTCCCTTCTCTCCAATTTGGAGGGGAACAAAATATAGTGGGGCTGGGGCCCATGGAAAATTTTCCCTCCTAAATTCATTCCTCTTATTTTCCTTCCTTTTCAAACAAGGGAATATGTATTGAAAATTCCACTTTTCTTCCCCTCCTAATTCTTTCCCTCATCCCAAAAATTGGCTTAGAATGAAGCAACAGGAATTTCCATGGACTCAATGAAATAAGAGAAGTTTCGAGTAGAAAGAATTAGATATAGACTGAGTAAGAAAGAGCTTCACAATCTCTTGTGGAAAGATGTTTAAGCATCGAGACTCCAAACTTTTGTTTGCCATTTCAACATGCAGTAGGATACTTATTTTTGCAATTGTACTGTATTGCTTTGATATTGTAGATTTTTTTCTTTTTTTGTTCAACAATATTGTAGATCAAAACCTAGCTGCTTATAAAATATTACGACACATAATTGATAAAAACATTGCAAGGCAAATTGCTATACCCCAACTAAAAGTTCGAAACCGATGCTAAAATCCAACAAACTGCCCACAGATATTAAGGGGTAAAAGTAGGATAGAAATAAACTCTTTTCAAAATTAAAAAAGAAAAAAAAAAAAAGAGAGAAAAGGATTTTATGAGTCCAAAAACAATTGAACTTACAGGACATACTTCCAATATAATTTGGGGGGGGGGGGGGGGGGGGGTTGGGGGGAGGGGCGTAAAACGTTATTCCTTGGAAAAGATATCATCTATGACTTAAAATCTTAAGTCATTGCCTCAGAAAAATTGTTGAACCGACTAAAGAAAAGCTTTGTTTGTTTTATGGACTTGCTAGCAGCTAATTCTCAACAGCACATCTCTGCTACTTCAGCTGAGTTCATTGTATCAGCAAAACCTACTAAAATTGATATATAAATATTTCCTGAATAACCTCTGAGAAGAGAATTTCAACTAAACTAGTTAAAGCAAAACAATTTAAATTCAAAATAGACTTTCAAAGTAATCTTTCAGTCAAGATTTTGACATCATTTTTAAAGAAAGAAATAAAAAAGACTTTCACATATCATGCATAGAATAGGAATATTTGGGGAGAAAGGGGGATAATGCCCCTCTGCTAGCAAACCTGAACAACATTATATACAGGAACTCCATTTGCTTGCAGCACCGATGGATTCAACATGGTAACAAGCTGAAAGAGAAGATCAGGTTGTGCATCAAAAAGATCAGGAAGGCTTTTTCGCATCACCTATATGAAAGAAAGCCACATCAGTCAAGCAAACTTCATCCATCAGTATGTAGGAAGACATGGTAGATCAGCTTACAAGAATCAAATGAACAATAAACATTTCAAGCAAGCGGCAGATGCAGTTCAAGCACAGAAAACATATCTGACATCTCCGAACCAGGGAAAGGAAAACTCATAAAATGAAGCACCAACCAATCTAAAAACAAGAAAAATTAATCAAAGATGAAATCCAAAGAGCTAGGTCAACATTCCCACCTTCTCAAAAGCATCGGCTGAATTACCAGGAACACTGTACCAGCATTTTGGCTCTCCCCTGCATGCAAACAACAGTCTGAGCAATCAATTTCCAAACTCTCTTATAAATTTTACCTAACCACATATTTCACCTTGCGAGAATTTGCTCCTTAGTTGTTCAGAATGTTACAGTAAATGTAAAACATTTGCCTCTAATTGTGTATCATGCCACAGTGCTAGACTAATATAATTTGGAACTTTTTAAGGAGTGCCCTAAGGCATACTTCTTAAGAAAACACTTCTTATATATTTCCACTGCATAACTCTTTTTTTTTTTTTTTGTTTTTGGTTTCAACAAATTTCATGTCTCATAACTTACCAAAAAAAAAAAAAATTCATGTCTCATAATCAATTTGTTCAACATGAAAGCCATGCAAAAAACCACGCACATTGACAAAATAAAAAGCTTGAATCTTGGGATACCAACACCTCAAAAAAAAACCATATTATACATTATTTAGTTAGTTTTTAATCATCAAACACTGAGAAAACTATGCCTTACCAGTTAAGAAGATTTACATTCAACATATTGTTTAAGGAGTAAAAGGTGCTCTAGAGATTTCAAGGCTTCTATAGGTACCCATCTGTATCAAAACAATCTATATATCAAATTTCCCAATGACGAGGTGATGTCAAGAGATATTTCAGCCTTCCACACTTCACAGAGACCACTTCTCCTCATGTATAAACTTTGTTGATTCGAAGCATGTTCTTCATGTTATTTTGACATTTTGCAGATTTAAGCCCTAATATCTCTAAATACTTGCTTAACAACATCTCTTAACAGCAGTCACAATAAATAAAAAAATCCAACTACCACCTCAAGAAATTTTTCTTTTTTTTTTCTCCCCAGGGAGGGGGGATTTTAAAGACTACAACCTTGAGATTTGAACCCTATAACACCATTATTTTTTCCTTCTGATAATTACATATTACCATCTATTGATACATATTGAATGACCATGATGTTCCCTTCGAAGTGCTCAATACTAGATAATTGTTAATTGTCAAATGCAAGAAACTTTTGGACCATAATTCAGTTCAATGCTTTTGATACAATTTAAGAAATGAAGGTTTTAAGTGAAAGCTTGTCTAATGAATAATAAGAATTTCAACAAAAGAACTATTTCTTTGTGCCTTTTGTAATCTTATGTACATTTCGCAGTTTATCTTTGGAAGTGCTAGTGAGGCCTAAGGCCACTTTATCAACCTAAGCATCCTTTTTTTTTTCGATAGTTATGTCGATTTTGTAGGCATCTTGTGTGCTTCCTTGCTCTTTTGTACACTAAATTTTATATTGGAAAATACAAAAAATCTCAACTTACCAAAGAAAGAATTTCAATAAAAGAAAAGCTGAAATAGTTTTTTCTATTACCAAAGAAAGAATTTCAATGAATGAAGATTGAAATAGCTTTTTCTAAGAAAAAAAAAAGAAAAATGCTCTCCCTTCTCTCTAGAAAACCACCCAATCCAACCCCCCCCAGGATCCAAATCTAAACACTAAAGCTCCTTCTTTCACCAAACTATCTCCCTTATTTTCTGTTAGTCCCTTCCCATCATCTCCAAGTTGGTTGTGGTTTGCTCCCCCATGAGAGGGGGCTTGACTAGGAAAAACTACAAGGATAGCCACACCCTTAGAGCTTTCTTCCCCCGTTCTTCTTCAAAACCAGACCAAGGAGGGAGAGAGAGAATCCACTCCCCAATATGGATGTTGATGCTACCTCTTCAACCCTGCTTCTTATAGCCCTCAGCCTTTTCAAGCTGATAGTTACAAATGTCAACTTAGACTCTTCCGCTAATAAAGTATCTGAACCTTCTGTCCATCAAAGACCTTTACTCTGCACCTGTCACAAATCAATCTCAACCAGAACCTCAAGCCTATCCTTCCTCTTCTTCTTTTGGCAACACAATTATTGATTGAATCAATGACCACCTTGAAAAAATAGAAAAACAAAACCATCCCTCCAAAAGCGCTCAGCTGACCCACCCAACCCAGCCCTCCCTCCTCGGTTTCCTTATAACTTTTGGATATTAGAATGTAAGGGGTTTTAATGACCCTTTAAATGGTGGTATATAGGGAAATATCATGGTGAAATTCAAATTTAACTTTTGGGTTTATTGAAGGCTAAAGTAAATCACTCCAATGAGGACTTAGTAAAACAAAGAGAGAATCCCTTGTAGAAATTGGCAATAAATTCTCTTGCAAGAAGTAGAATGTCAATTAGATAGGACCCTAGTATGTGGCATGTAAATGTGGAAAAAGAACACACCCCATTTATTCATATCTTTTGCACCAACTTAAGCTTAAATTACAGTTTTAATGCTCTTTTGTATGTGGATAGAATTTTGATACGTCAAGAAGATCCTTTTGGGAATGTCTTTCACAACTAGCCCTTCTTTAATCTACCCCCCTTGCAGGGTTCTAGGGGATTTTGACCTTGTCCATTACTATTCGGCCATGAAAGATTTCACCATTTTCCTCAACTTCATTGATTCTATTGGTGATTGTGTTTTTTTTTTTTTTTTTTTTGGGTCTAACAAAAGCTCTGCAAGCTTGAAAGGATTCTTGGCAATGAGATGTGGCTAATGTGCTACCCCAGATCAAAAGCCAATTCAGTTCACCTATTCTATCTAATCATTCTCTTGGAGTTGTAATGTTAGACTTGAGCACTCCACCTCAGGAAATCCCCTTTAAATCTTTTGACTGTTGGTGCAAAAATGAAGAGCTATTGTCATTGTTTCTAGTGTTTGGCAATAGCAATTTTTTGGTTCCAAAATGCTTCAAGTGGCAACCAAATTGAAACTGATTGAGAGGTTTCAATACAAGAATCAATTCAAATATTCAATGTAGAGCCTCCAATGCTAAGAACAACCTGAAGGAGATCCAATCCTTAATAGTTCAACAGGAATGCTCTTTAACGGCTCAAGGAAAGCAGCCTTTCTCCAAGTATCACTTAGCGGAGTAAAAGAAGGCTTCTACAAACAAAAATCAAGAATGAAGTGGCTCAAGCTAAAGGATAAAAAATGCTTCTTTTTTCCATGATTTTTTTTAGGTAATTAATAATTTTATTAAATTGTAGAAATATAATGCACAAGTGAGATAGAGTTACAAAGAGCACATAATCGATGATCGTGCTTGCATGCTAAGCCTAGGCACTAAATTAAAGCAATACGTTAGGATTACAATGGCCTAACATAGGCTCGTATTTGGTGTGCTAACATGCTAATCCCTAGAAGGTCGTTCCCTAACCACACTTGATTCCGGATGCGCTATATGTAGTAGACTATTGCTGCTAGTGTAACTCGCCATATCTGATGGGTCGGTGAGTCCCCCAATGCCATCATAAATCTGGTAACACTATCCCAGCTATTGGATGGGACTGGGTAGTGCAAGTAGTCACAAACTATACTCCAAACTTGCGATGTGTAGTCGCACTGGAAGAATAGGTGGGCATGGTCCTCCTGATACCGGTTACATAGAAAGCAAGTAGTAGATTGCACTAATCCCCAATGGTGTACCCTATCAAGGGTGGAGAGCTTTCCTAACCAAGCCAACCATAGTATAAAGGAATGTCTAGGTAAAGAGGATTTATTCCATACTACTCTCTGCCATGGTATAATGGGTCCTGGGAGGTTAAGGAAACCATAGCCACTCTTGATAGTATACTCTACAGATCCTAAATGTTTCCAACGAAAACGGTCCGACCCTGTACCATTCGGTCTAAGGGAGGGGGGAATGCTAATACTAGTCCACAGTAGGCCCTTAGAATAGGAACTCTATTCGTTCGTTTGTAAAGGAGGATGGAAGCACCAATGAAAATTGGCTCTAACACCAGGTTGTTATCACCCAAATTGGGGAAAGGGCAATTTATTGGGTAATCTAAAATTAAGCTTTGTTCTTATTAGCATTCCTCCCTTTTTTATTAGAACTATAGCAAATTTAGTGCTGATGAAATTAGGGTTTTGAAGGCTCGTTAAGAGAGAACTCCCTAATTTTTTGCACTATCAACTACTCCTACACTACTTTAGAATAATTTCTCAATAAACTCTTGAATACATAAAATAGAAAATCCAAGTCTCCTATTGTGAAGATATTCCTAACAATATTCTAAATACAGTTCCAAACACCAACCCAATAAGCTTTTTGCTGCACTAGCCACCACGCTAATTACCACTATTGACTCACAACAAATGCCAAATTAACAACCATCAATGATGAAGCTAAACTAGGATGTAAGCAGGTTGTGCTGCCTCACAAGCACCTCAAGCTCAACTTACTATTTACTATCCACTCAAGTTTGATTTATTTTCAATCAAGAGGAACTCGTGCGAGAGCCTCAAGCATTTGATTTGATGACCTCACAAACCTCAATGAGCTCTTTTATGAACTGGTGTAATTGGGTTCAGCAAAGTTACAAGTTAATTTGACCTCTATTATACATTTAATTTGAAGATCATATTTGTGATAGAAAAACAAGCCCAAGAGAAACTAAAAAACGTTTCTTAAGTATAACTGAAATAGAAATCAACTTTCAGAAATTTAAATCGAGCTCAAACTCAATTTAGTGCCAATTTGATTCTGTTCAAGTAAACTTATGCAACAAGTTTGAAACCAAGTGACCTAGTCAATTCCTAATCAACCAGAACTAAGGCATCCCCCAATAATGAGCATCTTGTTGAAGCTTCATTTAAAGGAAGACCATCCACCTTATAGCTCCTCATATAATCTAATTAAACCAATACGTTTATAACATCAGCATCCACCAATAAACAACTTGATTGGATTAATCAGAATTGTAAAGCAAAGATCTAACAAAAACCTTGTAACCAAGATGATTGCCAAATAGAAGCCGTAAAGAGAGTAATTCATTTCAGACACCAAAGCCAAAAAGAAATCACATTCTGTGCAATGTAATGGTCTGATTTGTCATAGAAGCAGACTAGGAATCTCATGCTAACCCCCTGATGTAACTCAATCACAAATTTCTCTCCTGATAATTTCTCAATGCTTTAACAGTTCATTGACATGTAAGTCAATCAAAGACTTCTCCCCACGAGAAACCTTCATAGAAGGCCAACCATTTACAACATGCAAAACATATTGCTTTTCACCAAAATGTTACATCTTTGATCCAAGAAAGCTACTAAAAGTATCTTGGTTGTCCTCTTACAACTGGTCGGAGAGACCATCAGAGTTATAATGAAATTTTTAAAAGTCTAACAGACTCAACAATTGAGCTAACTTGTGGCTATTGGGTGGGGGATATAGGCTTACTCTTATAAATAGCGTCTTATCTCCTCTACCCTTGTATATTTATTCAAGCCATTCAACAGCCTTAATGGGTTATTAAAAAACTTGAGTCCATGTTCGCAAACATTTGGAAAATGAGAAATTAGTTTTTGGTTAGATCAATGGCTACCTAAAGGCCCGCTGCTTTTCAAAATCTTTTCAGCGATTTCCCCATGTTTAATAGTCAATGACTTATGGGTCAACAACGTTGGGATGTTAATAGGTTATCTTGTTTACTCCTTGTTGCTTTGGTACAGGATATAAAATTTTTTGATATAAGTTCATTCCTCTAACGATATCATTCTTTATGTAGGGAACCATTCAATCCTTTGTTCCAATTGAGGATAAACGATGTTTATGGGGGAGGTCTCTAGCATCACAGTGTGTTTGTTACTTCCAAGAATGTGAAACAATTGTTCATGTCTTCCTTGTATGCAGTTATGCTAAGGATGTCTAGAAACATATTTCATCTCATTTTGGTATTCATAATCTTCCAAGCATCATTTCCATAGATGTCATGCTAAAATTTTGGAAATGTAATTCTAGAAATGTGTTAAATCATATACAATTTTTTGTCCCTATTCTAACTTTGGAGCATCTATGGGATGAAAGAAATAATAAAAAACATAAAAACACTCACAACCCCCATAGAGTTTTAGTGAATCAAATTATGGATGACTTGTTTAACCTTGGGAAGGCTAATCCCCTTACTTCTAGATAGATAAGAGATGATGAGGACACATTTGCTAGCATAGCAAAACCTCCAAAAAAAAAAAAGAAAGAAAAGAAAAAAGTTCACTCTATCTTTGAAATTCCCTAAGGATGGTTGTGTTAAATTAAATGAGAATGGTAGTCTAAGTCAAGGCAAAGGTGAAAGGGGTGGAATTCTCAAGGATTCAAAAGGAAAAATGTTGTGGTGCTTTGGTTCTGCATCAAATCATACTTCAATTGGCTCAATCAAACTGACAGCACTTGTTAAAGGGCTCAAATTTTGCAGGCAGTTCAGTATTTCCAATGTAATGATTGAAACAAATTCCCCGATTGAATCAAGATGGCTACAAACAAATATTACCAGGTGAAACATTTAAAATGACATCTCATAGGCAAAAACACTAAAACAGGAAGTTTATGGCCAAGTCAATCACATTTGGAAAGAGAAATGCTAAGGCCAATTGCCTTGCTAAAAATGCTCATGAAACTCAATCAACCTTTTTCTAGATGAATTTTGAACAGCTAAATAAAGATTTCAACAAAATCCTATCACAGGATACATTTGGGCTAGGAAATTTCAGGCTCATATCTTGTTAGTTCTTTATTTACTGCTCTATTATATAGTCTCAATGCAGGTAGATATATTTTGGGTTTAGAGTTATATCTAAACTACTTTATGTGTTGGGAGAGTACTCCTTTCTTTTCTTATTATTTTCTTTATTTTTTTGCTTTGGTTTTATTGTAAGGGGACTAGTAACTCCCTTATTTATTCTCAAAAGCAGGCTGTAGGTACTTGTAATAATTTAAGAGGTCAGGCTCTATGTCCCCCTCTTTCTTGTAATCATTTTTCTATTAATAAAATTTGGGCTTGGCATCACCCCAACCCCCAATGTATTGGGTTTGCCAATTAAAAAAAAAAAAAGGGTGAATAGCATGAACAACACAACCAATATATCAACTGCAGAAAAGAAAAGCGAAAACAGCTGTTCTGTAGATATTTCCCATGCTCCACCATACCTTGGAAGCATTCTCTTTAAACATATTTTTTATCCTTTTTACTTACCCAAAACAAAATGAGACCAAAAGTATTACAAGAATTATAATAAAAATCCACATAAAATACAGGATTTGTAGTTGTCCATGTATGCTGGCAGAATAAAGACAAACAAGTGCATTTTTGCAAGGCAATGCACCTGAAAAAGGGACATAGTGTTGAGTTGTTCTAAGTGATTGCTGGTTGTGTTTGATGACATAAGAGAGATGGAAAATGTAATATTGGTTTATTTCCAAGATGACAAGACCTATAAAGAAATCTTTCCTTGCCCTAATCAGAAACCATCCTGATTAATCATGTGCTTCTCAATATCCAAATGAAAACCTAACCCTCTATGGATTAAAGTCCATGGCTATATTTATAAAAGATACATACCAGTGGAGATAGTTCATGGAATAAAAACAGTGATCTTCAAAATGCCAGCAAAAGGATGAGAACAACATGCCAATGTACAGCCAAGGCACCATGACCCCAGCAATGTTGTGGTGAACAGCTTTGAGCATAGATCCTTTCAACTTCGGCAAGTTATTGAGGTTCCAAGCACTAGCACAATATTTGTCCCAAGCATCGCACTCTACTGAAGTTGGTCTCTGATCATTCATGCGTGGAAAACCACTCCCATATACAGAAGTGTCCAAATCACTGCCATACAGCACCTCAACCTCACCAATGGAACCCTCCACAATTTCCCAAAATTTTTTCTCTAACTGCATCTTTGATATAGATCCTGCCCCAAACCACCTTTTCTTTGCACGATCAGCAACACGACTAAAGGCTCCCAGAGATAAGCTCTTGCCAGGGACAAAGCCAAAACTATCCTTATTAGAATTCAAACAATCAAAGCAATACCAGTTCCCAGGAGGAACTTGCTTTAATGGTGGTGAAAGACAATAAATGTGCCACCCTTTATTGCACCTATCACATAAAAGCATTACTTCTCCATGTAACCCACTTTTGCATTGTTCACATATCTGATCAGGCTCCCTTTCCTCCTCCTTCATCTCACAAACATCAATTTTCCTACCTCCATTACTTTTCCGCTTCTTGTTTGAATTAGAAACCGCCAATATATGTGAACTCTTACCCTCTCCTTGACTCCTCCTCTTACAACTCTTAACCTTCTCCTTATTTAAACGATTATAATAGACCTCATAATCATATAAATGCTCACGGTACAATCGACACAACACATGCTTTGCACACTCAGATAACTTCCCCTTCGATCTCACAAATCGAAAAACTTCCCCCCACTTCTTCCCTTTCACAACCTTATCGTACCCACCATACCTCTTCACAGCATTAAACAGCCTACACAAATCCAAATCTCCATCTTCAAAAACAACCCTCTTCCTAACCTTCCTACCACAGTGTTTCTCTAAAAACCTAGCATACTCTAACTCAAATGTCTTAGGATCACACGATGCTGGGCGAGCCTGCAACTGATGAATTGCTTGTGTCTTCGTAGGAAACGTAAAAGAATCCAAATCTAACGCAAATGGAGGGTTCCATCCTTCTGGCGGGACAATCCTACAAATCCCATACAGCTCAGCTTCCGGTCTGATCTTACTGATAAACTCTAAAGGGTCTTCAAATTCCTCTTTACTAGGGTGATACACTGGAGCAGGAGGTATAATCCCACACCCTGATGATGATGCAGTGGCCACCTCCCCAACACTAAAATTTTGCCTTGAAACCCCTTTCTCCACAGCCCTAGGCCTACCTTTTCCCATTTAAATGGCTCCACCAACAACCATACATCAATAACTGAACCATCACAATACCAAAAACAGCATCTCATCAATACATAGTAACAACAACATGTACAAATCTACTAATACTTCAGAAAGATTAAAACTTTAAGATAAAAATTGTAGGATTCTTGGGTCTAGAGATTACCCTTTTGAAGAAAGAGATAGTTCCACTAAGCACGCATCAATAACTGAACAACAACAAAAACAGCAACAATCACGCATCAGTAACAGTTACTATAGCAAGAGTAAAACAACTCAGTAATATCTCACGGCAATCAAAATGTTTTGAAGTAAAAAAAAAATGAAATTCTAGGGTTTTGGAGATCAAATTACCTTTGTAGAGAGAGAAAGAGAATGAACAGACTGAAACTGAATTTTATGGGGAAAGAAGTTGTGGAAGCGAGACTGGGGGTTTTATTTCGTGGGAGATTTGGTTATACAAAAAAGTGAGGGAGGTTGGGAGAGGAAGTTTGCAATGTTCTGTTGTGGGGTTTTGCACTCTTATTTCCACTTTTGGACCTGGACATTGAGAAATTTACAAATATGGTATTCTGTTAAAATTCCCGGGGGTTTACATGTCAAAAACTAAAAAAAGTAATTAAAAATAGTGTTAAAAATTGGGAGTCATTTTTAAGATTTCTCATCTTTTATTTTAACGGAATTTATTTATTTATTTTTAATATTATAATTTAATTATATATTAAATCTTTTTAATAATTATTATTAAATCTTCATTATTAATATATAAATTAACAGTAAAATTAAAAATTGAACTAATCCATTAAAAATACACACAATATCATAAAAATTTTCAAGATTTTTGAATAACCTTAGCCAAATGGAATGAAAAGGATTGATTATGTTTCATTTTCATAAATATAATAGTGTTCATATAGTTAAGATTTAAATTTTACCGATTTATATTAAGTTGATGTAATATCAAAACTATGTAAAAATGAATCCGAATCAATTAATTAACTTTATAATTATAGTCATATTTCTAACGTAATTGTATAATTTGCATTTTGTGTTTGTGAAATACTCAAACTTCAATCAACAACCATAATTTAAAAAAAAAAAAAAAGAAGAAGAAGAAGAAGAAATAAAGACACTGCAGCATACAGCAGCAGCATGATTGCATTTAATTTCCTTAACCCTAACTTCTATGACACGTTGATAATGCCACATGAGTGTATTTTTCGTTCTAATTTATGTTCTGGTTTATACTTTTCAACTGGAGGATGCACGTGCGGTACGGATTAAAGAAAATAAAGTGATAAAACTATAATAAATGAAGACAGAAATGGAGGATATAGTTATAAATGATAGTAATTATTTAATCTACTTATCTATTATAGGGTCCATATCTTGCAGACATGATATTATATATATATATATATTAATTAAACAAATCTAAAAAAAATTATGGTTAGAGATAGTTATTTTAAGTAGTTACTTAACAATAACTACTATAGAAAAAAAATTATATAATCTTAAATAATCATAGATATATATATAGATAATTTATTTATACTCATACAATTTAAAAATAAAAAATAATGGTTAGAAATAAATTATTTTAAGTGATTACGTTAAAACATGTATTACTTTTTTTAAACAATAGCTATTACATAAGGGAAAAATATATAAAGTTTTGGTAATCTTTAGTGGGATAAAGAAACAAAAAAAATTAAAATAATACTATAAATATGTTAATTAAAAATATATTATTTAAAATTGATACTTCACATACTGATTTTATAATAATGAAAATAAGAAAGATTGAATAAAAAATCGATACTAAAATATCAATTTTAATGGAAAATAATAAAATTGGTACTTTGAAAATATTTTCTTAATTAGCAAATTTATAATAATATTTTAAAAAAGAATTATTTTTTTTCTTTTCCCGATCCTTAGCTATAAAATTTAAAATATAATGAATTAAAAATGGCCTTGTATTAAATTTTTATTTACTCTTATGGGCTCGAATAAATAATTAAATATTACATATGTAATATATGATTTTTGCTTTTTCCTAGAGATTTTGTCCGTTTCCTAATTTCTGAGGAAAAGCCCATCCCAAAAAGTGTCTGCTGCTGCTGGTGGTTTAGTTCCTGTGTGCTCGATTCTATGGTCTGCTACCGTAGGAAATGGGTTCGCAAATCGCATTGGCCGGCATAAAATGAGCGTGCAATTCACGCACTTCAACTCAACTAGCTGGACTTAGGCTTTAAGGAATGTTGGCCTCTGTCCGAGCCGGTCTAAACCGATGCCAAATATTAAGTGATCCACGTGGATAAATATCTAAAATCATGTGACTCTTTTGGAAAAAATAAAGAAATAAATAAAGAATAAGTCAACAAAACCGATGCTCTTTATTATCTGTTTTCCTGTACGTAACGTCTCGATAATAGTTGTGCACGTGTAAGTCAAACGTATGTTTATTGAAAAAATATAAATCTAAAAGATCAACAAATGTTTGAAGGCCAAAGGAAAAACAATATTTGTTTTTTTTTTAAAGTCTTAAAATATACTATTATTAAAAATAATCTAAAAAATATATCATTTAAAATTACACAATTTTAAAATGCAAAAAACTGAATGTTAAAAACTCAATATTATTATTTAAATTAAAATCAGGTACTCAACACTCGATTTCATTAAATATAATGAAATTGGGTGTTCAACTTTAATATTAATATAATTTAAAATAAAAGTTAAACACCTGATTTTAAAATTATATTTTGATATTCTATATTTTACCTTTTTTTTAAGGAATATTTTTTTCTTTTCTCAATCTTTAAAATTTATTTTTTAGTTAAGATTTGGGAAGTAATTATTCTTGCATGTGACTTACCAATAATGTAAGCTATAAAATAATTAATCTCAATTTGATAATTAGGATACGTATTTACCAACTATATGTTGTTGCAAATTCACAAATAAAATCAATCCTTCCGGTATCAATATGTATTATGTTTTATTTCATACATTATGATATTAAATTGCTGTTGAAATATTTTATTCAAGGTTTCAACTTCTTCTTCTTTTAATTTAACTTAAGATCAATATTTGATTATGTAAACTTTTTTTATTTTACCAAAACAAGCAAACAATGCAACTATAAGATGCATGTGACTTGAGAATATCAAATAAAAGATTATGATTGAAGACCATATGCATCAATACTTACCTTCCATTTTGGATGTCTTGTACAAAACTAACACCACAAAGAGTGGCCAAATAGTTTTAGTAAATATATACTTTATTAAAACATCATTTTTCAAATAATATACTTTCATCTTAAAGGTTCTTTTAATGTAATGAAAAGGTAAAAGAAATCTAAATGCAATACACCAACATGGTCTTCTTACCCTTTGCATTATAGATAAATAAATATTATGCATTAAAAGAACCCATTTTTAGTTGAAACCTATTATTAGGCCATTTAACCTTGGGCCTTCAGTAGCTCAACCAATCTTTTAATCATCAAAATAAGGTGTCAATGGATAATTGGAATAAATATGAAAGTACTTCTTTTTTCTAAGTACACTCTATTATATCTTTAATAAATAAGTATGGATATCTTTTAAGATATATTTATCTCCTATAAATATCTCATAACACCCTCATTATATATAAGTAATCACTCTACTTAGGTAAAGAACTAAATATTCTCTACACACTTTTACTCTCTTGCCAATACTATAGCATTTTTTCTGACTTAAGTGTTAGAGTAAAAATGCTAAAGATAGCTTTAGTTCTTATAGCTCGTGTTTACTTATCTTACAAGTCCAGTTTATTCCAAATGAAGATCAAATCTAACCCAAAGACCCTTTGCAACATAAATAGTGATCAACAACTGGCACCTACCATCTACGACTTATGAAACCATCATGATTAGCAGAAGAAACACAAGAAACTCCTGAAAGAATGTTATTGATAATGCCAACCCATCAATGGATTCCTTAATTAGTTACCCTAGCACCACCAACACCACCAGCACAATAAAATACCCAGCAAGCGAATGATAACCAAGTTATATGTCTCAAGCAGTAGATGGTCGAGCTATTGACTGAGAATAGATGACTAAAGGCCTTGGTGAATAAAATTTAGGAGTGTTCTCAATGCAATTTCCAACATCAAGGTAATAGCACTTCACATCACCAAGGGAACATGCTACAACAATAAAATTGAGCTCCAACCTCTATAAGTGAAGCAAACATACGTAGACAAGACACTTCAGAGGCCCAATCAAATCGTTCTTTAGCTAATTTGACCATCGATGAGATCCATGACATGATCAAGTGTCTCGATGATCTCAAAGAATCCAAGAAAACCAACCCTTAGGACATGTTCACTATGAGAAACTCTCCTTTCACTCAGGGGATTTGAGATGAGTAGCTCCCTATCTACAATCAAATTCATCAATTGGAATTTAATGATGGGACAACTAATCCATTGAATCATCTAAGCTACTACATAGCTTAGACAAACCTCCTTGATGTCCTCACCATAGTTTACAAGGCCTTTCCAAGTACATTAATATATATATTAATTAAACAAATCTAAAAAAAAATATGGTTAGGGATAGTTATTTTAGATAGTTATGTAACAATAACTACTATATAGTAAAAAATATATATAACCTTAAATAATCATATATATATAATTTATTTATACTCATATAATTTTAAAATAAAAAATTTATGGTTAGAAATTAGTTATTTTAAGTGATTACTTAAAAACATGTATTACTTTTCTTTTAAAAATAGCTATTACATAAGGGAAAATTATATGAAGTTTTGGTAATCTTTAGTAGGATAAGGAAACAAAATTCCTTTTTTTTTAAATAATACTATAAATATGTTAATTAAAAAAATATTATTTGAAATTGGCACTTCAAAAATTGATTTCATGAGTAATGAAAATAAGAAAGATCAAACATGAAATCGATACTTAAAGTACAAATTTTAATGAAAAACAATGAAATCGACACTTTTGAAAATATTTTTTTAATTACCACATTTGCAATAATATTTTTAAAAAGATTTTTTTTTCTTTTCCCGATCTTTAGCTATAAATTTTAAAATATAATAAGTTAAAAATGGCCTTGGATTAAATTTTTATTTACTCTTATGTGCTCAAATAAATAATTAAATATTACATATGTAACATATAATCTTTGCTTTTTCCTAGAGATTTTGTCTGTTTCCTAATTTCTGATTAAAAATCCATCCCAAAACGTGTCTGCTGCTGCTGCTGGTTTAGTTCCTGTGTGCTCGATTCTATGGTCTGCTGCCGTAGGAAATGGGTTCGCAAATCGCTTTGGCCGGCATCAAACGAGCGTGCAGTCAACTAGCTTGACTTAGGCTTTAAGGAATGTTGGCCTCTGTCCGAGCCGGTCCAAACCGACGGCTAGTATTAAGTGATCCACGTGGATAAATATCCAACAGATATGTAAAATCATATGACTCTTTGGGAAAAAAAAATAATAATAATACAAGTCAATGAGTCAACAAAACCGATGCTCTTTATTATTTGTTTTCCTGCACGTAAGTTATCGCGTATAGTCGTACACGTGTAAGTCAAACGTGTGTTTATTGAAAAAAAATATATCTAAAAGATCAACAAATGTTTGAAGGAAAAAGGGAAAACAATATTTTTTTTTTTAAAGTCCTAAAATATACTATTACTGAAAATAATCTAAAAAATATATCATTTAAAATTACCTAATTTTAAAATACAAAGAAGCTAAATGTTAAAAACTCAATATTATTGTTTAAATGAAAATTGAGTACTAAGTACTAGATTTCATTGAATGTAATGAAATTAAGTGTTCAAATTTTGATATTAATATAATTTAAAATCGGAGTTAAACACGGTGTAGTTTAAAATTATTTTTTGATATCTTATATTTTACTTTTTTTTTAAGGAATATTTTTTTTCCTTTTCTCATTCTTCAAAATTTATTTTTTTATTCAAGATTTGGGAAGTAATTATTCTTACATGTGAATTACCAATCAAGTAAGCAATAAAATAACTAATATCAATTTGATAATTAGGATACATGTTTACCAACTCTATGTTGTTGCAAATTAACAAATAAAATCAATCCCCCTAGTATCAATATGTATTATGTTCTATTTTATACATTGTGATGTTAAATTGTTGTTGAAATATTTTATTTGAGGTTTCAACTTTTTTTTTTTATTTAACTTAAGACCAATATTTGATTATGTAAACTTTTTTTATTTTACCAAAACAAGCGGACAATGCAACTATAAGATGCATGTGACTTGAGAATATCAAATAAAAGATTATGATTGAAGACCATATGCATCAATACTTACCTTCCATTTTTTATGCATTATACAAAACTAACACCACAAAGAGTGGCCGGATAGTTTTAGTAAGTATATACTTTATTAAAACATCATTTTTCAAATAATATACTTTCATCTTAAATGTTCTCTTAATGTAATGAAAAGGTAAAAGAAATTTAAAAGCAATACACCAATTGGGTCTTCTTACTCTTTATATTACAGATAAATAAATATTATGCATTAAAAGAACCCATTTTTAGTTGAAACCATTATTATTACCTTGGGCCTTTAGATGCAGTTTGGCCAACCTTTTAATTGTCAAAATAAGGTATCAATGGATAATTGGAATAAATATGAAAGTACATTTGTTTCCTAAGATATACTCTATTATATCTTTATTAAATAAGTGTGGATATTTTCTAAGAAATATTCACCTATTATAAATATCTCATAACACCCTCATTATATATAGGTAATCACACTACTTAGGTAAAGAACTGAATACTCCCTACACACTTTCACTTTCTTGCCAATACTATAGCATTTTTTCTAACTTTAAGTGTCAAAGTGAAAATGCTAAAGATAGCTCCAACATCCTTATAGCTTGTGTTTACTTATCTAAATTTCTCAATTATCTTGTAAACTTTGTTTAGTTGTAGATGGGTTGTTATTCGATCGTATCAAATTATAAATTTATAAACTCAAAGAAATCTAATGACCTAACTAGGCAAGTGCACTTATTTAATGTAATATAGATTGTAATGGGTGTCATCCTCAATGATCTTATAAACAAGTACTAGTATTACTGTTTTTTATTATCTAGTCTAACTCTGAGATTAATAAATTAAATTACTAATTAGCTACTCTAATAACTTTAAGATTAATTATAATCGCTGTAATAAATAAATTTCATCACAAAGGTATACTCTTCATCTTGATCCACTATAAACTTTAACTTTGTTATAATAAGATACTGACTAATTAAGTGTTTATGCTTTATACTACAAGAATTCTCAATTAAATTAATTATTCCCTCGAGTTAATTAATTAATAACCTTATACAGAATAGTAGAGACCTCTTCTTCACTATCGCCTTATAACATTTCATTAAGCTCACAATTCCCAAATAAAGATTAAATCTTTATATAGAAAATGAAAGTTTTCCTTAGGTAAAACATGCAATCTTTCTATTTATGAAGATCTATCCTATTCGATGAGACCTCTCTCTATCTAACAACAATCAGCATGTAATTAATTCACACGCATAAATTAATTACACAACAGTAACACACATGAATAGATATAAAGATATAAACTTTTAATTAATCAATAAATAACTCAATCACATAGTTTAGAGTTTCACAAGATATGTGGCATATAAATCTACTCCTCCATAGAATCTATAGTAATAACAAGAAATCAAAAAAAATAGTAATGATTCATAATGAAAAGAATAAACTCTCGTAAACGTTTTGTGTTTTCTAATGATGCTTCAGCGATTTTGCTCTCTAAAATGTGTATTTTTTCTCTCCCAAGGTTTTTAGAGTGGCTATGAGGGAAATAAAATCCAGTCCCTAATATTCGTAATGAAGTAAATATTTATAGTTTGGGAATTTTTGTCACATGCACGACTTGGTGCACGCCTATGCTTGGGGTTGTGTACTATAGAAAAACGTAAATTTTGACTTTTCAGTTTTTGCACAACCTCCTAAATGGCCGTGCTCGGGGTCGTGCACTTTGAGATTCCTACAGTTTCTTCTATAGGCATATTTCTTACTTCGCACGACTCTCTGCACTACTTGTGCAACAGCAAGGGCACAATTGCATGATGCATTTTGATTACTTTTTGCTCTTCAGCATTAGCATCAGCATGGCCATGCTGAAGGTTATGCACACATGAAAATCACTTTTTCTCATATTTTTCTAGATTTTGCTTCATTTTTGCTTGAATCTTCTTTAAATCTTTAATTTGCACTCCTTAACCCCTAAAATCAAATATTAGCACTTAAGTGTCTTTTTCTTAACAAATTCTCACAAAATTCATAAGATTTCATATTCAATAAGTACTGTAAATAAGGTTCTTTTAACACTTATAAGTTGTTTTCTATAAATCTAAGCCTTTGTTCATATGTAATTGTAGACTGTTTTCTATATTATTCTCGTTATGTTATCGTAGATTGATTTCTTTGTTATTTTTGTTATTTTATATCCTGGTTAGAAATTGTATTAGAGCCAAGCTTATGTTCATTTTTTTTTTTGAGAAAAGATAGGTATAAACCATGGGTTCTTAAGCCATTAACACCCTATGTAGCAATCACTTGGTGGAGGTGGTTTGTAGTCCTAGCAGTAAGAGTTGTGAGGAGAGGCAGTGAGACTGTTAGTCAGTAGATTTAATTAAACTACACTAGTATCTGCTAATAACTTGTTAGGCCTAAGAAAAAATTGTTTGTAGCAATGGAATTGTTCAAGAGAATAGATTCAGGATCTTCTTCAACCTCTAAGATGATCAATGATATGGATCTTAGTCGTTTTGACTAAGATGTTCACAATGAAAATGAAGTTAAGATAGTAGAGATAGAGCAAGATTTAAGAAATTGGTCAATTCCAAAAGAACATCCAAAATCCATTTATCAAATAGGAAGCTTTAGTCTCAAACATGATTATATGATTAAAACCATAGAAAAAACTATAACTTTAACAGAAAACATGAGGTTTTTAAACTTTTATCAACAACCTCTTTAATTAAACATAAAAAATATAAATATAATTTTGTTCATATAGGATTAATTCAACTTTCTGTTGTTCCATTACATAGATCTAGTATCAATAAACCCATCTTGATATGGTTGAGAGATGCTGGAAATACTAATTTTCATGAATCAACTTTGTATATGTTCCAAACTAACTTACATAAAGGTCCGTGGTATACATAGTGCTACCTGAACTTTATTGTAAGTTTAGATGATCCAAAAGTCTTAAACAATCTGTTACTACATGTTCAATCCCAAAATGATAATTATGCAGAAGGTACTAAAACCATAGCTTTAATGTATAGGATATATTACAAGGCTATGAAATCAACAATTTCTTTGAAAGCTAAAAAGTTATCTCCTAAAGGAGAGACCATTTTACTTGAATCAAATCCCCAAAACACCAAAAGCTTTACTCTAAAACCTCTAAGTTAGGATGAGATTAAACTCTCTGACAAATGCTTATGACAAGAGGTTTTACCACCTCAACCCTTTGTTTCAAATCGTAATCCTTCTCTTGTTCAAAAATTTGATGATAGAAGCATTAAAATTAGATTTCCATTCATCATAGGAAAAGAGCTAACTACTCCTCCTGTTTTACCTTATTTAGTTCAATCTCTTGTTCCAAGCAATGCTCCTAATAAAACTCCAAGTCTACAAAAGGAACTAGATAGACTTGAAAAACTTAGAAACACAAATCAAAATTCAGGAGCCTAAGCAAGAAATTCCACTAAAACCTAATAATCAACTTGATCAAATCAAATTGGAAGGAGTAAACTTCCAACCAAATATTCCTGAACCAGTTTATCAACCAATTCTCCAACCCTTTATCAAATCAATGAGTTAAATACAATTGGTTCAGAAGAACCTTTCAAATTTGATAAGGACTTTCTAAGGAGAGATTTTTATTCCTAAAAAATAAGAAAAATAAAGGTAAATTCTTCAAGACTTATAGAAAGAAGAAACAGAAGCCATAAGAAGCTTATGGTATTTTGATATGGAAAATCATCTTAGGATGACCGTTCCATTTTTTCAATGGATGAAAGAAAACTTTGGCCCAAACAAACGATACTATGTTCAAACGTTAAACAAAAATGTTAAGAAATGGGAAACTAATATTGGCCTGCTCAATTCATCCACCTCTTCAAGAAATAAATGTTTTATTGGGGGAAACTAGTCTCAAAGATGCTCCATTTAAAGCCACCTCAATAGAAAATTTTGAATTGGTTAGTACCGGATCCTAAAATAATTACACTAATCAAACCTTGCATACGATAGGTATGTAAATAGAAAGAATAAAAAACCTACTTATAGAACAATTTGATCAAAAGAAAGATAAAGGTAAAACTCCTATCAAAGAAGTTGTTAAGCCAATGTACCTTCTTTAAATTGATCAAAATATAAAAAATTTTAAATTAAAAAATGATTCAAAAATAGACAAATTGGTTGAAAAACTTAAAGGACTAAAAACAATTGATACCATCAATCAAGAAGTAAACGCTTTGGCTGATCAATTTTCTGAAAAGGTCAATATGGGCAAAATAACTACTCAAAGATTTGAACATAGAAACTAGTATCCAAAGCCTTCGCCCCCAAACACTATGTTCAAAGAGAGAAATTATAATTCCTTTAACATATATGATGGAAAAGACATATATGAATGGAATATAGATGCAATTGCAGAAGATCAAATCTTATTTGTTATCAATCAAATGATTATTGTTGCTAATTCTTACAAACAAAATAATAATTCTGATCAAAATATTGCTCAAGCCTTAAACATAGGATTTACCAGCATGCTCAAAGGATGGTGAGAAAATTATCACACTAACGAAGAAAAAACTTTATATTTTAACCACTAAGAAAGAAGTTTACAATGATCAAGGTCAAGTTATTCATATTGAAGATGCCATCTCAACCCTGCTTTATTCAATTATGAAATATTTTATAAAAAATGTTGATTAATATAGGGAGAAAATCAGAGAGATTCTTCAAAATTTATCGTATCCAACACTACAAGATTTTAGTTAGTATAAAGACGTCTTCTTATTAAAAGTCTTCTCTTAAGAGGATTGTAATTCTCAATATTGAAAAGAATGCTTTATTTGCGGTCTCCCCAAGATTTTTGCTAATAAAGTCAAAGAAAGGATAACTAAAGAATTCAATATGCCACTAACTTATCTAATTCATGATCAAATTCTTACTACAATTAGTGTAAAAGGCTTAAGCTTATGCATTGATATGAAGTTAAAATAAAAAAACTCAAAAGAAAAAACTAACCTTAGAAGAGAGCTAGGAGATTTTTGTTATCAATATGGATATGAAAAGATTCAAGCTCCTTCTTCAAAGGTCAAAAGAAGAAATGAGAAATCTAAAAACCCTTTAAAAATTTTAAAGAATTTGATAAAAAACTTAGGAAGAAAAATTATAAACCTAAGACAAAAAGATTTAAAAAAGAAATCAAATGCTATAAATGTGGCTTTAAAGGTCATATTGCTCCTAATTGTTTAAAATCTAAAAAGATTAATAAATTAGATATCTTTGAAGATATTAAAAATGAACTATTAAAAATAATTAATGAAACTTCTTTTGAATCTAGTGAATCTAGCTTAGAAGATGTTTATGTTCAAAACCTATTCATTGAAAGTTCATACAGTGATCAAAGCAGTAACTGTTGCTCTAATAACATATGTTTATGTAAAGGAATAATGGTCATATCAGAAGAAGAACAAGCTTTGTTAAAATCGATCAATATTATGCCTGATCAAAAAGAAAGAGAAGACTATTTTAAAAAAATTAGGATTGATCAAAGACACGACTTCTTTTATACAAAAACCTTATTTAGTGACTCATATAGTCAATAGATTCAAAATTAAAGAACCTATAACTCTAGAGTTACTCCAAATGGAGATTAATAATCTCAAAAAAGAAGTAAAAACTTTAGAATCAAAATATAAAGAAATTCAAGCAAAACTTGATCAAGAAACTAGTAGCTCTAGTTCAGAAACAACAAGTGATCAAGAAATAAACGATTAAGAATTTATTAACATAATTGATAAAATACAAATTCATAAACAGTTTATTAAAATAGCTTTAGTTGTTAGTAACGAATGGTTAATAAGATTAGTTGCTCTATTAGATAGTAGCGCTGATTAAAACTGCATCTAAGAAGAAATAATCCCTACAAAGTTTTATGAAAAAACTTCAGAAAGATTATTAACTTCTAATGGTGCAAGAATGAATGTCAAATACAAATTAACAAAAGCAAAAGTAGTTTAAAATAACATCAATTTCAAAACAACCTTTATCTTGGTAAAAAATATGAATAATCAAATCATTTTAGGAACTCCCATCCTTATAATGTTATATCCCTTTGAAATGACCAATGGAGGTCTCAAATCTTTGGTAAAAGGAAAATAATTTTTTCTCAAGTTTTTATTTCCTATCAAAGAAAAGGAAGTAAATTTGCTTAAAGAAAAATTAACTTATAAAATAAGACAGATAAACTTTCTCAAAGAAGAAATAAATGATCAAAGACTACTTAAAAATTTAGAATTAAAGGATGTTCAAGAAAAGATCAAAACCTTACAAAAGAAATTTGAACAAGAAATTTGTTTAGACCTTCCTAGTGCTTTTTGGTCAAGAAAAAAGTATACTGTAAATCTATAGTATGTTGATGGCTTTACTAAGGATAAAATTCTCACTAAAGTCTAACCTATTCAAATGAATCAAGAATTGCTCAATTACTGTAAAAAAGAAATCAAAGACTTATTAGGAAAAAGCTTAATAAGAAAATCAAAATCTCCTTGGTCATGTTCTACTTTTTATGTTCAAAATCAAGCGAAATTAGACAAAGGAGCCCCTTGGCTAGTGATCAACTACAAACCCCTTAATTCTGTTCTCAAATGGATTAAGTATTCAATACCCAATAAAAGGGATTTGCTTAATAGGCTTTCAAGAGTAAGAATTTTTTCAAAATTTGATATGAAGTCTAGATTTTGGCATATCTAAATTAGTGAAATCGATAAATATAAAACAACTTTTAATGTTCCGTTTGGTCATTATGAATGGAATTTAATGTCGTTTAGTCTTAAGAATGCTCCATCTAAATTTTAGAATGTCAGGAATGACATCTTCGTCCTATATACTAATTTCTCAATAGTATATATAGACAACATCTTTATTTTTTCAAAAAAAATTGATCAACATTTTAAACACCTAAATATCTTTTCCAAAATAATAAAAAGAAATGGCTTAGTAGTCTCTTAAAAAAAGATGAAGCTATTTCAAACAAAAGTTAGGTTTATAGGTCATGAAATTGTTCAAAGAACCATCTAAACTATAGAGAGATCCATAGAATTTAGAAGCAAGTTCCCTTGATCAAATCGGAGATAAAAAAGAATTGCAAAGGTTCCTAAGGTGTCTCGATTATGTTTTTGACTTCATACCAAACCTGAAAATCAAATGCAAACCTTAGTTTAAAAGGCTTAAAAAAAAAATCCTCTTGAATGGTATAATGAAATGACCATGATTGTTCAAGAAATTAAAAGGGAAATCAAATCCTTACCATGTCTAGGAATCCTTGATCAAATACCCAAATCATATTAGAGATGGATGCATCAAATGAAGGATTTGGGGGAATTCTTAAATAATTGATCAATAACAAATAACAAATTGTTAAATTTTACTTTAGAATCTAGCAAGGTGCTCAAGAAAATTATTCAACTATCAAAAAAGAGATATTGGCCATTGTTTCTTATGTTTCAAAGTTTCAAGATGATTTAATCAATAAAAGGTTTTTATTACGAGTCAATTATAAATCGACCAAATAAATTTTGATTAAAGATGTCAAAATTCTTATTTCAAAACAAATTTTTATTAGACGATAAGCAATTTTATCTATTTTTTATTTCAAAATTAAATTTATCAAAGGAGAGTCTAACTCACTCCTTGACTTTTGTCTAGGGAATTTCTCCAAGGTAGCCATAGCCTCCTCCACACCAAAACCAAAGTCTAAAGTAGATTATACCATCAAGATTGCTCCTCTAACACCATAAAAATCAAAGACTCCCATTCCATTAACTTATGCCCAAGCAGTTCATCTTAATTACCCTTGGCTTAATAGACCTATCAAATCTACACCTTCAAAACTTCACAAACAGGTGAAGGAATACCTGATGAAAAAACATGTTAAACAATTGTTCATAGTCAAAAATGAATTTTTTTTAATAAAAAATCCCCTTTAAATTGCTCAAAATCACTTTCCTAAAGATTTTCATTTTGTTCCATCTCACCCACAAAAATCACACACTTTCTATGAATATATCCTCGTAGAAACCGATAATGCTAAAATCACCCATGTTCAAAACTCAAAAGGGGAAATCACCTATTCAAAAATCAAGATTCTCAAAGTTGTATCAATTTATGAATGGAAACAACATCCATTTACCCCAAGAGCGTTTACTCAACCATTCATACCACTGGTTTTCAATTATTTTGATTATATCAAAGCATGGGAAAATGTTTTCTATTATAGAAACCATTCCCACTTCTAGTTTGTTCAATTCAAAATCACTTAATGAAAATTCCCTAGTTGGTTTGCTCAATGGTTCAGATATTTTGGTTTAAATCCGCAAATATTTCCTAGTGAAGTTTATCAAGGACTTCAAATGTTCAAAGCAAATGATAAATCTCCTAATTAATTAAAAGATTTCTTATTTTGTTAAAAATTAAATCTAGGATAGATATTGACTTGGTCATATGTTTTAGAAGGTGATGACTTTAATTTGCTCAATATCATGAGATGTTATAGAGTTAAATGGTCGGATAAATTCAACTCTGATCTAGCCAATGCCAAGACTCTTTAGGCATACTTGACTCAAGCCGCCAAGTCACACGTTCAAAGGTCTGCCTTTCTTAATAGAAAAAGTAAAGTTCAAGCAGATTTAGCGAGAACATCAAAGCCCCACCAATACAAGCAAAAAATAATTGAATTAATTGCTAAATTATTTGCCGAAGAAAATGAAGAAGAAGAAGAAGGCATTGATAGCAGCGATTCTTTTTCCAAAATCAAGATGACTGCTATGAAATAGATATTCCTAGTAGCCCTAATATATATATATATATATATAATTATATATATATTCCTAACTTTTCTTGTAGGTACTTCAAATAGTTTTGATCAAGATAAGCACAATGAAAAGATATAAATAATTATCTTTTCTGAAATCTTTCGGCGCCACACTATTTAATCACACATAATACTGTTCAACCAACTTTTGGCTCATAACTTATCAAAATCACTGTTCATCCACTTTAGTAAGCCACTCTTTAAGAAAGAAACACAGACTCAACTATTCTAGAAAAGATTCTCTGTTTCCACCACATCAATAATTCAAAGTCACAGGTTCAAGAACAAGATTTTCTGTCTTTTTTCAAAAGCTAGATCAATAAATCAAATTCATGGGTCTTCTGTTCAAAGAAAAGAAAATATCTGCTTAAGTATGAAAAGAGATCACAGATAGCTCATCAGAGTAGAGGCAATTTTAAAGAGAGTACTTAATATTCAAAAAACTCAAATACTTTCTCTTTAATTTTCTCTGCATCTCCTTTGCATCAATAAGCTTTTGTATCTTTTGTAAGTATTTTCAATTATCTTCTACAAGAATTTCTCAATTATCTTGTAAGCTTTGTTTAGTTGTTTTCTATAAATCTAAGCCTTTGTTCATATATTATTGTAGACTGATTTCTACATTATTTTCATTATATTACCATAGATTGATTTCTATATTATTTTCATTATTTTATATCCTAGTTAGAAATTGTACTAGAGCTAAGTTCATGTTCATTTTAGGGGGAAAAGAGATAGGTATGAACCATAGTTTCTTAAGCCATATCGAATTTTAAAAGCTATTTTATATTTGTAAGCTTCACTAATTTGGATCTACCAAAATCCAGACTTCATATTGAATTTTGAAAAAATTCTTGCTCTTGAAAGCCTATTAAGCAAATCCCTTTTATTGGGTATTGAATATCTAATCCATTTGAGAACAAAATTAAGGGGTTGTAGTTGATCACTAGCCGAGGGGCTCCTCTTCTAATTCCGCTTGATTTTGAACATAAAAGGCAGAACATGACTAGAGAGATTTTGATTTTCTTATTAGGCCTTTTTCTAATAAGTCTTTGATTTCTTTTTTATAGTAATTGAACAATTTTTGATTCATTTGAATAGGTCAAACTTTAGTGGGAATTTTATCCTTAGTAAAGTCATCAACATATTGTAGATTTACAATATGCTTTTTTCTTGACCAAAAAGCGTTAGGAAGGTCTGAACAAATTTCTTGTTCAAATTTCTTTTGTAAGGTTTTAACCTTTTCTTGAACATCCTTTAATTCTAAAATTTTAAGAAGTCTTTGATCATTTATTTCTTCTTTGAGAAAGTTTATCTGTCTTATTTTATAAGTTAATTTTTCTTTGGTAGGAAATAAAAACTTGAGAAAAATTTCTTTTCCTTTTCCTAGGGATCTGAGACCTTCGTTGGTTACTTCGAAGGGATATAACATTGTAAGGAAGGGAGTCCTTAAAATGATTTGATTATTCATATTTTGGACAAAGATAAAGGTTGTTTTGAAATTGACGTTATTTTGAACTACTTTTGCTTTTGTTAATTTGTATTTGACATTCATTCTTGCACCACTAGCAATTACTAATCTTTTCGAAGTTTTTTCATAAAACTTTATAGGGATTATTTCTTCTTGGATGTAGTTTTGATCAGTGCCACTATCTAATAGAGTAGCTAACTTGTTGACCATTCGTTGTTAACAACTAAATCTATTTTAACAAACCATTTATGAATTTGTATTTTATCAATTATGTTAATAAATCTTTGATCGTTTATTTCTTGATCACTTGTTGTTTCTAAACTAAAGTTACTAGTTTCTTGATCAAGTTTTGCTTAAATTTCTTTATATTTTGATTCTAGAGTTTTTACTTCTTTTTTAAGATTATTAATCTTCATTTAGAGTAGAGTAACTCTAGAGTTATAGGTTCTTTAATTTTGAATCTATTGACTATATGAGTCATTGAACAAGGTTTTTCTACAAAAGAAGTCGTGTCTTTGATCAATCCTAAATTTTTTAAATAGTCTTCTCTTTCTTTTTGATCAGGCAAAGTATTGATCAATTTTAACAAAGATTGTTATTCTTTTGATATGACCATTATTCCTTTACATGAACATATATTATCAGAGCAATGGTTACTACTTTAATCACTATCTGAGCTTTCATCAGATAGGTTTTGAACATAAACATCTTCTAAGCTAGATTTAGAAGAAGTTTCATTGATTGTTTATGCAATTCATTTTTAATATCTTCAAGGATATCTAATTTATTGATGCTTTTATATTTTACACAATTAGCAACAATATGAGCTTTAGAGCCACATTTATAGCATTTGATTTCTTTTTTAGATCTTTTTGTCTTAGGTTTATAATTTTTCTTCCTAAGTTATTGATCAAAATCTTTAAATTTTTGAAAGGGTTTTTTAGATTTCTTATTTCTCTTTTGACTTTTAAAGAAGGAGCTTGAATCTTTTCATATCCATATTAATAACAAAAATCTCCTAGCTCTCTTTTAAGGTTGGTTTTTTCTTTTGAGATTTTTTATTTTAACTTCATATCATTACATAGGCTTAAGCCTTCTACACTAATTATAGTACGAATTTGACCATAAGTTAGATAACTTAGAGGCATATTGAATTCTCTAGTTATCCTTTCTTTGACTTTATTAGCAAAAAGCTTGGGGAGACGACAAATAAAGCGTTCTTTCCAATATTGAGAATTGCAATCCTCTCGAGAGAAGACTTTTGATCAGAAGACGTCTTTATACTAATGGAAATCTTATAGTGTTGGACATGATAAATTTTGAAGAATCTCTCCGGTTTTCTCCTTACATTGATTAGGATTTCCTATAAAATATTTTGTAATTAAATAAAGTAGGGTTGAGATAGCATCTTCAATATGAATAAATTGACCTTGATCATTGTAAACTTCTTTCTTAGCATTTAAAATATAAAGTTTTTCTTCATTAGTGAGATAATTTTCCCACCATCCTTGAGCATGCTAGTAAATCCTATGGTTAAGGCTTGGATTGTATTTTGATCAGAATTATTATTTTGTTTGTAAGCATTAGCAACAATAATCATTTAATTGATAATAGAAAAGATTTGATCTTCTGCAATTCCATCTATAATAATAAATGAGCCTATTGTTATCCTTTAAGTAGCATTGTGAAGCAACTTGTGAAGATAATCCACAAAATTAAAATCCCTGAAGGTATTTCAACTGAGAAATTAGGCTTGGTGGTTAATTCTATTTTTTCCATGGGCTAGAAGAGTTAGAGGCGGAAGGCAATCGGCACATTAAACCTCTATTCATAGTGGTTAGATGCAAGAATATAGTGGTAGTTCATGTGTTGATTGATAATGGTTTTATCTTTGAATGTTCGCCCACTATTTACACCGAGCCTTCTTAGGATGGACATGTTTTAGATCAAGCCTAGTTTAATAACTATTTGAACTTTTGATGGGTCTAAGAGGGAGAAACTGGGAATGGTTGAGTTGTAAGTAAAGATTGGTCTACAAAAGTTCACAATCCCTTTCTAGGTATTAGACATCCCAAGGTCTCTCAATCTACTACTTGAAAGACTTTGGATACAACTATCTAGCTTGTGTCATAGGGTCAAGTTTGTAGCCAATGGCTAAGTCATGGTAGTATTAGGAGAGCAGGATTATGCTATATATCGAGAGACTACTATCCCATATATCAGAAGTGAGGAATTGGAAGAGCTAAGTTTATAAATATTTAATGAAATTTGTATGGTTTATGAAGCAAAGGAGTGACACCAGACTCAAACAAAGGCATAGTCTCAATTTAACTATAGTAAAGGCCACAAATCAATATCTTTGGGTTAGGTTACAAACCTACCCAGCAAGAAATTTAGGATATGAAGCAGAAGATGAGAGGAAAGAGAGGAGAGAGGTTATACCATACTTACATGTAGTTCCTAGACATCACTAACACATTCCTAACACTAGCTCATGTCCAACAACAAAAACCATCCGATTTGATTGACTCATTCAGCTAATGATGCACCGTCAACACAGTAGGAGAGAGATTCAACAATCTCATCAATAAAAATTGAACAATTGGTTTTTAGTCCCAATCAATAACAATAGGTCTCTTTAGAATAGAGATAGGGTCACGTAGAGCATTTAGCTTATTTTTACCATTTCAATTAGCTAAGATTTAGTCCAACTTTAGCAGATAATAAATATCTACCTCAATATGAATAAAGTTTTTAGTTTTTTCTCTTCTTTCCATGTCTTCTCCTACTACTTATTGGCTTCCTTATTTACTTTTATTCTTTAGATCTAATGAAATTGATAAAAGTGGAGGGTATCTCATGCTTATAATTGATGAAAATGTTGATATCACCTTTGACCTTACTAGGTCAGTCGTTAGAGATGATGTCGAAAAACCAAATGAGATTCAAGAGAGTTAGCGTCATTGATGAAAAAATTGTTGAGGTAAATTTGGGTACAAATGAAAACCCTAGGAATATAAAGATTGGAGGTAGTTTGTTGAAAGGTCATAAGAGAGAGTTGTCGCAGTCGCTATCTAAGCACTTAGACGTATTTACTTCGTCATATGAGGACATGCCAGGGCTTGACCCTTCAATAGTGGTTCATAAGTTGCACACTAGAGTAGACATCAAATCGAAAAGGCAAAATCTTAAGAGGTTTTGACTTGACATCCTACAAAAAATCAAAGAAGAGGTGAAGAAGTTATTAGAAGTCAGGTTCATTAAAGTGTCAAATTATTCGAAGTGGGCAGTGGATGTAGTATTAATCTATAAGAAAAATTAGAAGATTTGAGTTTGTGTTAACTTCAAGGATTTGAATTAGGCCTCAGTAAGGGATAATTTCCTATTACCACATATCAATGTCTTAGGAGATAATATTGTTGCCAACCACCTTTTCTCTTTCATGGATAGTTTCTAAGGTATAATTAGATTAAGATGGTAGAGGAAGATAAGACCAAAACAACTTTCATAACCACATGAGGGAAACATTTTGTTATAAAATTATGCCCTTTGGTTTGAGGAATGTTGGGGCAACTTAATAGCGAGCTATACTAGCACTGTTCCATAACATGATGCATAGAGATTGAAGTGTATGTCGATAATGAACTACTTTACTAAATGGGTAGAAACAATGACCAAAATTATAGAGCACAATGTCGAAGACTTTGTAAGTAGATCCATATTATGCAGGTTTAGCATACCTAATGCCATAGTCATTGATAATGGCACCTAATTTGACAATTTGAGGTTTAAGGAGTTCTACATCAAGTATTGCATCAAGGTATATTACACCTTGGTGGCTTACCTATAGTAAAATGTGCAAGCGAAGGCCACCAATAAGGTTATTGATATAAGTCTTTTCTACTATCTAACTTTAGATCTATAAGCAAGTAGCTTATAGATTTCATAGTATATAAAGATATCAAGTGTCGATTCCATATGGATTATGAGTAATAGTAATAATCCTTTCTCTTTTTGTCTAATCGAAAAAATTAAGTAAGTGATTAAAATAAATAACAAACAAATTAAAGAAAAGTGATAATTGATTAAAATGTATTTAGGTATTGAATCCCCCTAGAATTATTAATGTAATTAACTAATTATTATTCAAATTCTTATTTTATTCTTGGACTGTAGGAATTTCTAAATTGAACTAATAGCTCTCTCTAGTCATATTAATTCATAATTCCAAGTTGATAAATTGGAATCTTTTCCTAATTAAAATCCCTAATATTGTATTTCATTCGATCTATGAATTCTACTATTAAGTTTCACCTTAATCTAAAAGAATTACATCGTCCTATCTTTAGAATTGCGTTCAACTCCTTTCAATTATGCTAGATCTATTTTTACATCGTCCTCATTGTTATTTCCTCGCATGCTTTTATGGTTGAGTTACAAGCTTCCCTTTGCATGTCTCATCTTGTTATTTTACACGGTTGCTTGGGTGATTTAGATACGTTTGTGTTTATTCACATAATGAACTTCTCATCTTGTAAAAATGATTTTTTTTGTTCAACTTTTGATATAATAATTTCATTAAAATATAAATCATATTTTAAGACTCTAAAATCGAAGTATAAACTAATTAAGTGCAATATCAATATAAAATATAGAAAAATTAAATAAAAAGGTTATTATAACTTATATAAATAATATGTACTTTATAACCTTTATCAGTTATCCTATAGAGCTTCAAAAAGAGGATAGACCAAGCAAAAGGAAAGTGGGTTGATGAGCTCCCTTACATTTTATGGGGCTACAAAACAGCTCTAAGAACAACCATGGAAAAGTCCCTTCAATTTGGCTTATAAAATTGAGGTAGTGCTACCTATTAAGCTTAAACTTTCTAACCACCATACCTAAGACTTAAACCTTTAATTTAACAAGATTGGACTCCAAGCTAACCCCGACTTCCTCGAAGAGCTACAAGATCAAGCCTGCCTTATGCAGCAACATATTAGTAGAGAGCAGCTAGGTGCTATGATAAGAAAGTCAAGCATAAGGTCTTTCGACTTAGCAACTTAGTCTGTAGGAAGTTAGAAACCATGAAATCAAGAGAAGGACAAGGGAAACTGGCCTTGAATTGGGAAAACTTGGTCAAAGTATGTGAAGTAGTTAGTTACAAAGCATATGAATTAGAAAGGTTAAGCAAACACCCAATCTTTTACATGATCTCAAGCTAGAGTCTTTCTTTAGCTATTCTTTCTAGCTCTTCTAACTCTTAAATAGTTGCTGCATGGCGCATAACATCTTCCTTAAGTTGGGTGATGTACCCTTTCATAACCTTCTCATTAGAAGAAAACCAATCCACTACTAATGCCTATGTCACCTTTAGCATTCATCAGCAAGGTATCTAATCTTCTCACATTGGCCTTGAGCTCTTTTTCCTTTTGTTGATAGCAGGTTATCTTCCTCATGAAATTGAAGATGCGATAGTTAGCCCCTGCAAGCTCTCTTTATGCTTTCTCCAACTCACCTAAGGCCTTCTTATCATGTTTGTCGACTTCAGCAACCTTTATGTGGTAGTCCTCATAGAGTGCCCTTAGCTTGTCTTAACCCATCTTTAAGTCAACTTCAACCTTTTTAACCCTCACCATATAAATCGTATTACAATTGTAAATACGACTAAACGACCTAAAATGATGATCATTATTAATGTTAGTTTGTTGTACCTACCACTTTTCATCCTCTTAAGTGTAGAGGAGGTTAGGCGCCCCCTTTGTCATCTATAATAGAAGACATACGTCAAAAGGGCTCCTGGGACAATGATAAAGTTTGACAAGTAAAAGGCGGTTTACCTCTAAAAACTTATCAACAAAAAATTCACATTGCTGTTATCTTCAAGACGACCTCCTCAATTGATCATTGATCTTAAGGAGTGAAGTTGCCAGCAAATAGATTAGCACGGCTAGTCCTGTCCTCTTGTTCGAGCTCCCGAGCTAGAGAAAGGAGAGGGGCCCTTAATGAGGTTGACTCTAGTGTCTTTCGAGGATCCTTGCCTTCCTTCCTCTTTCCCTTTATTAGAGGTCAAATCTCTTCTTTTGACACCTCTCAACATTAGGAGAATCAACTTTCCTAATTGAGGCAATAAGTTTTGCTTCGATCTCACTCGAAACTTGAATTACTTCCTTTTACTAAGGTCTCTTCGTGATATGAACTTTGTTAACTGGTGCCGAAACCCGAGATCAATTTGAAACTCAAATAGTTGTCGATCAATCACGAACGAAGGGAAACCATGACCCATTGTTTATGGAGAAGTAAGAACCTTAGTATAATGTATACGCCACAATTGGGATGGAATACTGATTGATAAGTACTGGTATGAACGCTATGGAATAATTCCAATGAGTTCAAATTCTTCAAGAACAGAAGAAGAGTATTGTAATTTTCTTTTTAATCAATCAAAAAGTTTTGTATAATAGAGCCCTTGACGACTATTTATAATCCCACCACAAAACATAACAAAAACGTACATAAACTCTACTTGTGACTACGAAATACAATAAATCCATGTTTCAACCGACCTATCTTCTCAACACCGGCCACCTAAGCTAATGGCTTAGGTCCTCAACGCCGGTGGCTTAGGTCTTCCACACCGGTAGCTTTGGTTCTTCAACACTGGCGGCTTTGGTTCTCAATAGACATCTTCAAGTCGTCTTCATTCCGGGACATCCTAGATTCCAATGACTTAGATTACTCTTGGTTCATTCTTGGATTGGCGCAAACATTACTCTTCATCTTGAATTTCTTTGATTAGCCCGTTAAGTGTGTCCTTAAGTCGTTTAACTCGAAGTCAGGTCATAGGTCCAACTAGCATCTCAAGAGGATCCGCTATCCATTTCTTAGCTTGATTGTCATCATTCCTCTCCTCTTGAAAAGGATTTATCCTCAAATCATAGCTTGCATCAAAAGGAGTCAAAATAGTAAATTTTAAAATAGCATCGATAGGATACTCATTTGGTAAATCCAATTTGTAGGCATTGTTATTAATTCACTCAAGACTTTAAAAAGACCATCGCCCCTAGGAAGTAACTTGAATTGCTGTTGTGTTGGGAATTGCTCTTTACGTATGTGTAACCAAACCCAATCTCCGGGTTCCAAGATTATTTGTTGGCGCCCTTTGTTGGCTTGTTTTGCATATTGTTCCGTTCTCTACTCAATATTAAGTTTGGCCTTTTCATGAATTTGCTTAACAAATCAGCTTTCTTTTTGCCATCTAAATTAACATGTTCAAAAATAGGTAAAGGAGTTAAGTCCAATGGAGTCAAAGGATTAAATCCATATACAATCTCAAAAGGTGAAAATTTAGTGGCGGAATGTATAGCACGATTATAAGAAAATTCAACATGTGGCAAAAAATCTTCCCATGTTTTAATGTTCTTTTGAATGATAGCCCTTAATAAAGTTGATAAAGTTCTATTAACTACTTCTGTTTACCCATCGGTCTGTAGATGATAAGTAGTAGAAAACAATAACTTAGTTCCTAACTTACACCACAAGGTTTTCCTAAAGTAACTCAAGAACTTAGCATCCCTATCGGATACAATTGTTCTGGGCATACTATGCAATTGAACAATTTCTTTAAAGAACAAATTTGCAACATGTGTAGCATTATTAGTTTTGTGACATGAAATGAAATGTGCCATCTTTGAAAATCTATCCATAACAACAAAAATAGAATCTCTACCAAGTCTAGTCCTGGGTAAGCCTAATACAAAATCCATGGAAATATTAACCCAAGACTCATTGGGAATAGTAAGGGGTTGGTGTAAACACCCCATTTTTGCCCTAGGAATCAATAATACTAAAAAATAATCAATTTTTAATTTTTCCCAATTTTCCTCTAATTTAGCAAAAATAATAAAATATATTCAAAAAATAAAAATAAATAGGAAAACACATCAATTTTGAAAAATGATTTCAGAAATAGTAATAATAAGGGATGAATAATTTTTATAAATTTTTGAAATTAAAAAAAAATACAAGAAATGGAAAAAATCGCATTGCATATATGCAATTTGCGATATAAAGAAAATCGAGAAATTGGGCCAGCTCAGCTGGTTCGTGCGTGCGCTGGGAACGTGTGGGAGGCTTGGAGGTCGCGAGTTCGAATCTTCCCCCGAGCACTCGATGCAATTTTTTCTTTCCTTTCGCCTGGAGCCGCCACGTGGCAGCGTGTGATTGGCCGAAGAAAATCACGCGTGTTGCGCGTGATCGTCTTCCTCACCCGGACAGACGCGAGGAGAAGCCGGAGCAAGTCCGACGAAGGTGGAATCGATCATTTTTTTTCAAATCTTCTAGATTATTGTTAAGATAAAGCCGAATCCATAAGATAAATCAAAGAAAAACAATAGATCAACATCAAATCGCCAGGATAAAATCAAATATAAAAACGGAAGAAATTCGGATTTATCCAAATCGGCCGATTTGAGCTTATCAAGAGGGTTTCCGGACGCCTATAAATAGAGGAGAAGGGGAGGAAGCTAGAACACGAAGAAAAAGTGAGAGAAAGGAGCGAATCGGAGTACGCCGGAGAAGCTTGAAGCCGAAACCACCGATCGGAGTTAGAGCCACCGCAAGGAGACGTTCTGGGAGCGAACCGCCACTACCATTGGACTCAGCACCCTCAAGAAGCTAGGATTCGACACCTCACCCGTTGCAAAAGGCCGCCGGAACGCCGTGATCGAGCAACCCCCGCCGCCGTGTCCGACAGATCTGACCCGACCCGACCCGCGCACCGACCCGAACCCAGGTAAGTCGGGTTTTCCAGATTATTTATTTATTTATTTATTCCGAATTTATTTATTATTTGTTATTTCTTTAGCCATTTACTTATTTGTTGGTTTAGGTAAATAGGAAAATGTAGAAATTAGGTTTTTTTTTAGGATTTAATAATGCAAAATAATAAAAAAAATAAATAATAAAATATAGAAAAATAGTAAAAAATATTAGGAAAATAATAATAAAATTTTAGATTTCAAAATAGAATAGATGATAAACTTAAGATAAAATTTTCAACAGAAATTCCCAAAAATCACAAAAAAATTATAAAAATCACAAAAGTCATAAAAATCATGAAAATTAATAAAAAATTCAAAAATTATAAAAGAATCATAAAAAAATGAGTTTTAGCACTTAGAAAAATCATTTTTCTTCAAATAAATCCAAAATTGATGTTTTCCTCTAAAAAATCATTTTCAAAATAAAATCAAAGCTTAGGCTTATAAGTTTTTTAGAAAAAAATCCAAAAAATGATAAAAACATAAATCGAAAGAAATTTCAAGAATTAAAATTCACCAACACACTTAAAGTTTTCAGAAAAGTGAACTACGGCTTGTTTGATCCTGAGTAGCAGGTACGTAGGCACCCATTCGGGTCAACCCATAAAATGAATGAAAAATCATTTTCTTGAAATAATTAAAAAACATAATAAAAAGTAACAGAAACAAAATAAAAACACATTTCTAAAGAGAAACAATTTCAAGAGATTAGGTGGTAACCGTAAAGGTTTTAATAGGTTAGCCTCCGGACTTAGAAACTCTGGTTTTTCCTTTTCCTTTTTTCACAAAAACGAAAAAAGGAAATAACGTCGACTAGCGGTCCAAATTAAGACTAATCTGCTCCTTTAGTCTTAATTTAATATTTCCCAACAACAGTTGGGTGGCGACTCCAAAAATCAAACGAAATTCCTAATTTAAGTCGAGGATCTACATTAGATGAGCATAGGGTCTAGTCTAGATCGGATTAGGAATGGGAATTCAAAAATTAGACTCAACAGGATGGCGACTCCACTGGGGACCCATGCCAGTAGGCTAGCCACCTGGATCTCTCCGAGTTGTTATCTTTAAGAAATGTGTTTCAATTATTACTCTGTTACTAACTTTTCAGGATTTAGTTAGATTTTAGTTTCTTTACTGTGGGGGTTTGCATGCATATCTGTGTGAGTAGATACGGTCGAACCCGGACCGTCCTAGAAACCTAAGACGAGGAGCCATTGTGTAGGTTTCGGGCGAAGTGAGTTGATTCACTGTTCGGGACCGATTAGGCTACCCCACCCTATGCTTTGATATGGCCTGAGATCCATTTCTTCGAGAATGCGGGAGGCCATAGAGCTCGGGAACCAATTAGAACCAACCGACTTGCATACATAACATCATAAGGGGTTGACAATTGGATGACATTGTAATGGTTTGTTATTTTTGTCCTTGGAGTTCAGGACCATTTCCCTGTAATGTTTTCATAGTTCTATTTGTAACTAGGCTATTTTTATTGTAATAGATGGCTAGCAGTACAGTCGACCGCCTCCTCTGCAAAGAAATTCGGGTGTACAAACCCTTGGACCCAAAGTTGGTACTGGACCATTGGTTTACTTTGTACAACCCAGAGAAGCAGACCTTCATCAAGCAAAAGATCGGCCCCATCCTCTCACTGACAAAGATTGAGGTAAATTTGCCTTCGGTACGGGCCATGCTCCAGTTATGGGAAATAGAGCCCGCGGCTTTCTTCATTAGGCCACGCGAGATCACTCCCACTCAAGACCAAAGCCAAGGTTGAAGAATTAGAAGCTGTCATCAATGGGAAGCCTGAGTCTCCACAATAGAAGACCAAGAGAGCTAGGAAATAGATTATCATTGTAATCTTTTATTTGTTTGAATGTCGAACTCCGAAAATTATGCAATATTAATAAAAGTAAAGTTTCAATATTACATCGTCAATCAATTGTCAACCCTTTTATTTTTAGCATCCGTGTGACACATGCATAGCATTTGCATACATTATACTAAAAAAAAAAAAAATGCGCGCCAGGTATCAAAGATACCTCCTAAACAACCGAATCTTCCAGAAGCCCAATTCATTACCCGCTCAAAGACCAAAATGGCAAACAACGATAACTGCAATAAGACTAGCACTGGCTACGTTCCTACAGCCAGGGAAGAAGCGCAAGCAAAAGGTGTTAAAGGCAGAGTAAAGGAGAAGCCAATCGACGCCCAGATGTGTATTCCACCTCTCCAACAATCTTTCCGAAGAGCTAATATTATTCAAGAGCCTCAGATAAGTGAGGGTGATGCCAGCAAAGGGAAATCAATCCCCTGCACGTCCAACCAGCATCCGGCTCTGAACAATTGGTTTTGTTATCCTATTAGTAGCGCTAAGTTAGCTCAAAAGTAGAGAAAAATTATTAAACAAATTTTATTGAGACTCTTTGTCAAATTCAATTGCAGTTTGTTTTCTTCTTATATATATGCTTTCACTTTCATGTTATTCAGATCTCCTACCATCGAACATCAGGGATATTTCGCGCAGGTAGAAAGTAAAAACGCTGATATCGTTTTCAATGCTGCTGGGTCAGTTGTTGAAGGCGATATCTTAGACCACGAAATAATACAAGAAAATTGGCTAAAACATGAACAAAGCGGAATCTCGATCGATGAGCCTATGGAAACAGTAAATATAGGAAGCATGGAAAACCCTAAGAACCTCAAAATCGGGACCAATTTGAGTGTCGAGCAAAAACATGAGATAACCGAGCTATTAACGGAATATGCAGATGTGTTTGCTTGGTCGTATGGTGACATGCCAAGGCTAGACCAGTTAATAGTGGTTCACAGGCTTCCTACAAGGGAAGATGTCAAACCTAAAAAACAAAAACTGAGAAGATTTAGGCCTGACATCTTACTGAAAATCAAAGAAGAAGTCAAGAAACTACTAGAAGTGGGGTTCATTGAAGTATCCGACTACCCAGAGTGGGTAGCAAATATAGTCCCTATCATGAAAAAGAACGGAAAAGTACGCGTATGCGTAGACTTTCGAGACTTGAACCAAGCCACGCTAAAGGATAACTTCCCCCTACCTCACATTGATGTTCTAGTAGACAACACTACGGGAAACCATCTCTTCTCATTCATGGACGGTTTCTCAGGATATAATCAAATAAAAATGGCTGAGGAAGATAAAACCAAAACGACCTTCATCACAACATGGGGGACTTTATGTTACAAAGTCATGCCCTTCGGTTTAAAAAACGCTGGGGCAACGTATCAGAGAGCCATGGTCACCATACTTCACAACATGATGCATTGTGAGGTTGAAGTATATGTCGATGACATGATAGCCAAATCCAAAGAAGGAGAAAGCCATATAAGTATCCTGAGAAAATTGTTCAAACGATTGAGAAAGTTCCAGCTTAAGTTAAACCTAGAAAAATGTACTTTCGGGGTCACAACGGGGAAATTGTTAGGGTTTGTCATAAGTCAGGAAGGCATTAAAATCGACCCTGACAAGGTAAAGTCCATATTAGAATTACCTTCCCCACGCTCCGTTAAAGAAGTAAGAAGCTTACTGGGAAGATTAAATTACATAGCTCGATTTATCTCACAGCTCACCGACAAATGCCAACCACTATTCCGTCTATTGAAGAAGAACGCCGCAATAGAATAGGATAACGAATGCGAAGAGGCATTCAGGACAATCAAAGACTACCTTATAAAACCTCCAGTCTTGATAGTCCCGAAACAAGGAAAGCCCTTATTCTTATACCTCACTATACTCCCTGAATCCATGGGGTGTGTGTTGGGGCAGAAAGATGATGAAGGAAGAGAGCGTTCCATATACTATCAGAGCAAGAAGTTCACAGACGGGGAACAGAGGTACTCGGAGGTGGAGAAGACGTGTTGTGCATTAATTTGGGTTATGCACCGCCTAAGGCAGTATACCCTTTATTACCATATTGAGCTATTGACAAGACATGATCCCTTGAAATACTTGGCAGAGAAACCAGCTTTGATAGGGAGAATCTCTAAGTGGCAAATGCTCCTATCTGAGTTCGACATCACATACATAAACCAGAACTCGATGAAAGGGCAAGCCTTAGCTGACCAATTGGCGGAACACCCTGTCGAGACAGATTCCCAAGAATTACAGGCCCAATTTCCGGATGAGAATATATTGACAGTGGAGGATATGCCGGTAGAGGACTTTGGGATAGAGCAGAATGCTAAGTGGAGACTGTTTTTCGATGGAGCCGCTAACGTATTCGGTTGTGGGGTTGGGGCAGTATTGATATCCCCTGACGGCACTCAATTCCCTGCAGCAACGAGACTTACATTTCCCTATACCAATAATATCACAGAATATGAAGCATGTATTCTTGGCCTCAAAATGGCCTGCTAAATGGGAATCCACGAATTAGAGGTATTCGGGGATTCGTCGCTCATCATACTACAGACAAGGGGAATATAAGACTAAAGACCCCAAAATGGTACCATATCATCAACACTTGACAGAGTTAATTGAGGAATTCAAGGCAATCACTTTCGCATACATCCCGAGAACTCAGAATCAGTTCGCAGATGCACTAGCCACACTAGCATCTATGATCCAGATAACAGGAGGAGCCGAAGTTCAACCGATGAAAATAGACATCGAAAGTCGGCCCGCCTACTGTTTAACTATGGAAAAGATACAAGATAACAAACCCTGGTATCATGATATCAAGACCTTTCTCCAAGAAGGTAAATACCCCGAAATGGCTAGCAAGAATGACCAAAGAACACTCAGAAGGTTAGCAAGCCATTTCCTATTAAGTGGGTCCATACTTTACAAGAGATCATCTGATACCACCCTGTTGAGATGTGTGGACAAAGATGAAGCATGCGAATTGATGAAGGAAGTACATGAAGGAGTATGTGGACCTCATATGAATGGCTACGTGTTGGCCCGAAAAATCATGAGGTTAGGATATTATTGGTTAACCATGGAATCAAATTGCATAAAATATGTCAAGCACTGTCATCTGTGTCAAGTCTACGCAAACCAGATAAATGCTCCGCCCAACGAGCTACATTTGTTATCAGCACCATGGCCATTCTCCATGTGGGGAATCGACATAATTGGCCCTATCACTCCAACAGCATCCAACAGCCATAGATTTATATTGGTAGCGATCGATTACTTCACCAAATGGGTAGAAGCTTCATCAAACACTAATGTCACAAAAGGGGTGATAGTCTGCTTCTTAAAAAGGGACATAATAGCCCGATATGGAGTTCCTGAGTCCATCATCACCGACAACGGTACCAATCTCAACAACAAATCGATGACAGGTTTATGTCAACAATTCCACATAAACCACCGAAATTCAACTCCCTACCGACCTCAAATGAACGGGGCAGTAGAAGCAGCTAATAAAAATATCAAAAAGATCATTGAGAAAATGACAACAACTTACAAAGATTGGCATGAAATGTTATTGTTTGCTCTCATGGCTTACAGGACTTCAATAAGAACGTCCACAGGAGCCAGCCCTTACTCATTGGTATATGGTACAGAAGCAGTGCTACCAGTTGAAGTTGAGATACCATCATTCAGAATCCTGGCAGAAACTCAGTTAACTGAATCAGACTAGGTAAAGAAGAGGCTTGACCAGCTAAATCTGATTGATGAAAGAAGACTTACCGCATTATGTCATGGCCAGTGTTACCAACAAAGAATGGCCCGAGCATTTAACAAGAAGATGAGACCTCGGTACTTTAAAGAGGGGGATATGGTGTTAAGGAAGGTTCTCCCGAACGCGCAAGACTCCAGAGGAAAATTCACCCCAAACTATGAAGGCCCCTATGTGGTGAAAAAGGTTCTGTCAGGAGGTGCTTTGATATTAACTCAGATGGATGGTCCAGAATTGAGAGACCCCATTAACACAGATGCTGTAAAAATGTACTATCCTTAGGCAAGGGAATTGAAATTTTGCCAATGTTTATGAAAGCCAATGTTCAATAAAAATTTCGTTGAGTCGAGTTTTTACTTTTTACAAGCAAAGTTAATATCCCTGAATGGTCAATAATCCAAATCAATTCGCACCATAACAAATATTCTTAAACACATTACCCACCATTTCACCAATGAAAGATAAGCACTAAAATGATAATGAATCTTAATATGGATTATGATATAATCCTATCTATTTTTGAGCATTAAAAATGAGCGCGTTATTAGGATAACATTACCGTCAAAAGAGCGTTGTGTATAAAGAAAGGGAGCACATCAAAATTGTCGACCCTGTGTCAAGATAAGAAGAAATGAAGCAGAAGCAAACCAGCCCGAAGGTTCGGTTGTTTGGTTGCTATCCACAATAAAACTGGCAAGCACATTAAAAAAATAATAATAATAACTGTCATGAAAGGCATCACATCATTTAGGTCAGGCCGTAGAAAGCATGTTCAAAAGTACAAGATGAGTCAGCCCGTAGTGGGGCACTTGTCTGAACATGCCCTTTAATAGGGTGGTCAGCCCAAAAAAGGGGCACTTCCCTAGATCTCTCAAGGTTAGCCCACATGGGGCACCTTTTGAGCCATCATTTTCATCATAGGGTAGTCAGCCCAAAAAGAGGCACTTCCCTAGATCTCTTCCAAGGTCGGTCTATAAAGACGCCTTCCTAGATATCATTTTTATATTAGGTTAGTCAGCCCATAGGGGGCACTTTCCTAAAAATCTATTCTCATGGTTAGCCCATAGGGGGCATTTTTTGAGACAATCCCATCAAAGGTTAGTCAGCCCATAGGGGACACTTTCCTAAAAATCTACCTCATAGTTAGCCCATAGGGGGCACTTTTTGAGGCATTCAATTCAAGGTTAGTCAGCCCATGAGGGGCACTTTCCTAAATTCTCCCGATTAGTCAGCTCTTGGGCACTTTTCGGAAATATTCTTCCAAACAGTTGCTAGTCTAGCAAGACGCTTCTGTTGACAGGTAGCCAGCTCATAAAGGCGCTTCCTGAGTAAATTTTCTTTCCAAAGGTTGCGAGTCTGATAAAGACGCTTCCTATTATCATTTCTCATACATTCCTACACAATGCTTGAGATGTGTCCTGTCGTCAATTAGTAAGCCCATAAAGCACTTTTTGGGAAGGAACATTACCTTGAATTGTTAGGAACATCTTCAATCGTAGGAGCATTTTCCTACCAAAACCTAATTCAAGAGGCCAAAAAATGGTGTCTTTTGTTTATCTTTGTAGTTAAGTTTTTCAAACTTTACCACAAAGAGGGCAGCTGTAAACACCCCATTTTTGCCCTAGGAATCAATAATACTAAAAAATAATCAATTTTATTTTCCCAATTTTTCCCAATTTTCCTCTAATTTAGCAAAAATAATAAAATATATTCAAAAAATAAAATAAAAAGGAAAACACATCAATTTTGAAAAATGATTTTAGAAATAGTAATAATAAGGGATGAATAATTTTTATAAATTTTTGAAATTTAAAAAAAATACAAGAAATGGAAAAAATCGCATTGCATATATGCAATTTGCGATATAAAGAAAATCGAGAAATTGGGCCAGCTCAGCTGGTTCGTGCGTGCGCTGGGAACGTGTGGGAGGCTTGGAGGTCGCGAGTTCGAATCTTCCCCCGAGCACGCGATGCAATTTTTTCTTTCCTTTCGCCTGGAGTTGCCACGTGGCAGCGTGTGATTGGCCGAAGAAAATCACGCGTGTTGCGCGTGATCGTCTTCTTCACCCGGACAGAAGCGAGGAGAAGCCGGAGCAAGTCCGACGAAGGTGGAATCGATCATTTTTTTTCAAATCTTCTAGATTATTGTCAAGATAAAGCCGAATCCATAAGATAAATAAAAAAAAACAATAGATCAACATCAAATCGCCGGGATAAAATCAAATATAAAAACGGAAGAAATTCGGATTTATCCAAATCGGCCGATTTGAGCTTATCCAAGAGGGTTTCGGACGCCTATAAATAGAGGAGAAGGGGAGGAAGCCAGAACATGAAGAAAAAGTGAGAGAAAGGAGCGAATCGGAGTACGCCGGAGAAGCTTGAAGCCGAAACCACCGACCGGAGTTAGAGCCACCGCAAGGAGACGTTCTGGGAGCGAACCGCCACTACCATTGGACTCAGCACCCTCAAGAAGCTAGGATTCGACACCTCACCCGTTGCAAAAGGCCGCCGGAACGCCGTGATCGAGCAACTCCCGCCGCCGCGTCCGACAGATCTGACCCGACCCGACCCGCGCACCGACCCGAACCCAGGTAAGTTGGGTTTTCCAGATTATTTATTTATTTATTTATTCCGAATTTATTTATTATTTGTTATTTCTTTAGCCATTTACTTATTTGTTCGTTTAGGTAAATAGGAAAATGTAGAAATTAGGTTTTTTTTAGGATTTAATAATGCAAAATAATAATAATAAAAATAATAAAATATAGAAAAATAGTAAAAAATATTAGGAAAATAATAATAAAATTTTAGATTTCAAAATAGAATAGATGATAAACTTAAGATAAAATTTTCAACAGAAATTCCCAAAAATCACAAAAAAATTATAAAAATCACAAAAGTCATAAAAATCATGAAAATTAATAAAAAATTCAAAAATTATAAAAGAATCATAAAAAAAATGAGTTTTAGCACTTAGAAAAATCATTTTTCTTCAAATAAATCCAAAATTGATGTTTTCCTCTAAAAAATCATTTTCAAAATAAAATCAAAGCTTAGGCTTAGAAGTTTTTTAGAAAAAAATCCCAAAAAATGGTAAAAACATAAATCGAAAGAAATTTCAAGAATTAAAATTCACCAACACACTTAAAGTTTCAGAAAAGCGAACTACGGCTTGTTTGATCCTGAGTAGCAGGTACGTAAGCACCCATTCGGGTCAACCCATAAAATGAATGAAAAATCATTTTCTTGAAATAATTAAAAAACTTAATAAAAAGTAACAGAAACAAAATAGAAACACATTTCTAAAGAGAAACAATTTCAAGAGATTAGGTGGTAACCGTAAAGGTTTTAATAGGTTAGCCTCCGGACTTAGAAACTCTGGTTTTCCCTTTTCCTTTTTTTCACAAAAACGAAAAAAGGAAATAACGTCGACTAGCAGTCCAAATTAAGAATAATCCGCTCCTTTAGTCTTAATTCAATATTTCCCAATAACAGTTGGGTGGCGACTCCAAAAATCAAATGAAATTCCTAATTTAAGTCGAGGATCTACATTAGATGAGCATAGGGTCTAGTCTAGATCGGATTAGGAATGGGAATTCAAAAATTAGACTCGACAGTTGGTACAAGCCATGGGGTTGCACTCGGGATTTAGCTTATCTGCAAGTGATACATCTCTCACGAATTTGCTCAATATCCGTTTCATGCGTGGCTAATAAAAATGTTCCTGTAAAACCCCAAGGTTTTAGCCACTCCAAAGTGTCCCATCAAACCTCCACCATGAAACTCTTTTACTATTAACTCCCTTAGGGAACAGTTTAGAATACATAACTTGTTTTCTCTAAACAAAAACCCTTCATGCCTAAAGAATTTTCCATTAGCTCCCTTTTCACAACAGGTAAAGTCATCTCTAAAATCTTGGTCTAGAGGGTATAACTCTTTAATATGTTCAAAACCAAGGAATTTAGCATTAAGAATGGAGATTAGTAAGTACCTTCTTGAGAAAGCATCCACAACAATGTTTTCCTTACCTTGTTTGTATCAAATGACGTAAGGAAAGGTCTCAATAAACTCTACCCACCTTGCGTGTCTCCTATTCAGTTTGTGTTGACTCTTCAGGTGCTTCAAGGATTCATAGTCAGTGTGTATCATAAACTCCTTAGGCCAGAGATAGTGTTGCCAAGTTTCCAACGCCCTAACCAATGCATATAACTCCTTATCATATGTCGGGTACCTCTATGCGGCTCCATTAGCCTTTCACTAAAATATGTGATTGGTCTTCCCTCTTACATAAGAATAGCTCCAATACCTACACAGAAGCATCATGTTTAATTTCAAATGTTTTAGAAAAATTAAGTAAAGCAAGCAAAGGAGCATGGATCAGTTTATCTTTAAGTAATTGAAAAGCCTTTTCTTGTTCCACTTCCCACTTAAATCTAACATTCTTCTTGATGACTTCAGTGATTGGTGCAGCGATGCTACTAAAGTCCCTCACAAATTGTTTATAAAAACTCACAAGCCTATGGAAACAATGAACTTTTAGTTAGGCTTGTCTATTTTTGTATAGCTCGAATTTTCTCCTCATCAACCTGGATGCCTGTGAACTAACAACAAAACCAAGGAAAATAAGTCTATCTATATAAAAAGTGCACTTCTTAAGATTAGCAAATAGCTTTTCCTATCGCAGCACTTCTAAAATAGAATTCAAATGAAATAAATGATCATCTAAATTCTTACTATAGATAAGGATATCATCAAAATAGACCACTACAAATTTTCCAATAAAAGCCCTCAAAATATGGTTCATTAACCTCATGAAAGTGCTTGGTGCATCAGTTAACCCAAAGGGCATAACCAACCATTCATATAAACCATATTTTGTTTTAAATACAGTCTTCCACTCGTCTCCTTTTTTTTCATTCTAATTTGATGGTACCCACTTTTTAGATCAATTTTAGATAAAATACATGAACCATGTAACTCATCTAACATGTCATCTAGTCGGGGAATAAGATGACGATACTTTACCGTTATGTTGTTGATCGCTTGATAGTCAACACACATCCTCCAGGACCTATCCTTCTTAGGGACTAAAATAACAAGAATTGCACATGGGCTCATGTTTGTTCTCACATACCCCTTATCCATTAGCTCAATAACCTGTTTTTGGAGTTCATTTGTTTCTTCAGGATTACTCCTATAAGCGGGTCAGTTTGGAATGGTCGCACCAGGTACAAAATTGATCTGATGTTCAATTCCTCAGATGGGAGATAATCTTTTTGGGATTTCATCTGGAAAAACATCTTCAAATTCCTACAACAGAGAAACAACAGAACTTGGCAAAGAAGTGTCAAGTTGGTCAAAGCTAAAAAGTACCTCTTTATATAAGAGTACTATCATAGGTATCTTTGTTCCTAAGAACAAAGCCTTCTTCACATCACTAGCCCTTGCATAAAAATTTGCTTTTCTCTTTGTTTCTCTCTCATTCTTTTCTTTTTCTCTTTTCCCAGACTCTCTCTCTTTTTCTTTTACAGCAACACTCACTCTTTTATTTTCACTTCATCGTTTTTGCTCACTCTCTCTCTGTAACCTCACCTAATCCTCATATACTTCACTAGGAGTTAGAGGACAAAGAGTAACAGGCCTCTAATCGTGTACAAAAGAGTATTTATTAGTGAATTCATCATGTTTCACCTATTTGTCAAATTGCCATGGCTTCCTAGTAACAAGTGTGTAGCTTGCATTGGAATTAAATCACATAGTATTTCATCCCTATACTTCCCAATGCTAAAAGAAATTAGCACCTGTTTTGTAACTCTAACTTCGCCACTATCGTTCAACCATTGCAATTTGTAAAGACAAAGATGTTTAATTGTAGGAAGCCCCAACTTTTCCACCATGTTTGTGCTAGCAGCATTTGTACAACTCCCACCATCTATAATCACACTACATACCTTATTTTGAACTAGGCATCTAGTATGAAAAATATTATCTCGTTGCACATTTTCCTCTCCTATAACCTGCATAGTTAAAGATCTCTTGGCTACTAACAACGCCCCTTGCACAACATACTCCTCTCCATCATCATCCTCTAGTGGTGGCATAAACTCACGATTCGAGTCATTGTCAGTTTCAATCTCACCATTATCCCTCAGCACCATAACTCGTCTATTAGGACATTGACTAGCTACGTGTCCTCTACCCTTTAAAACATTTAATATCTTGATTCCTAGAAGTAGAAGGATCAGATTTACCTCTAATCCCATGAGATACCAAGTTTGATGTTTGTTCTGGCAGTGGTTTGGAATGTAGCTGTTTCTCTTCCTTCTCCCCTGTGTCAGCCCTCCAATTAGAAGAACTTTGTATGGCATGTGTGGTGCTACTGCTCTTCCTCCTAAGTTGCTTTTCAACTTTAATGGCCATATGAACCATATCCTCCAATTTCACATAATGTTGCAACTCTACTACATGCTGAATCTCCCTATTCAATCCCACTAAAAATTTAGCCATGTTTGCCTTGCGGTACTTCTGAATATTTGCCCTAATCATGATAACCTCCATCTCATTATGATATTCCTCTACACTACTATTCCCTTGCTTAAGAGTTTGCAATTTGTTGTACTTGTTCCCTATTCCTCCTCCTATTTAACAAAAGCTAATCCCACTAAACAATTGCATAATAAAAAAAATTTAATGGCAACAAGTTTTACCTTTTTGGCCTTAGCATAATTGTGGCACTAAAAAATCATCTCCACCTTCTTCTCCACTCCAAATACACCTCAAGATCGTTCTTCGCTTAGAAGGAAGGGATTTTCATCTTTATGTTCCCTAGACTGCTATCTTCTTCATTCCTAACTTCTCTACTTCTCCCTATATTTCTCCTATAACCCATGAAGGAGTCTTGGTCAGATTTCAGCTGCAGACCCTTCTTTACCCCACTCATCTTCCTCCATGCGTAGTACCCTTCTAGGCATTTTATCCCTCCTACGTCTAGCAGAAGCAATCCGAGACTACTCAAAATTCTGCTCCATTTGCTCGTGAAATTGATCTATCTCTACTCTAAATATCTTCCTCATCTTAACAGTCAAAGTCTCCATGATCAATTTCGTGTCAATACCACCCATCACACTATCAGGGGAATTTCTATTAGACATGCTTTTTCTACAACAAAAAACAAAGATGATAATAGAAAATAAAGATCCTCACTAAATCACTCCCTCATGTGTTTTGCCACTCAATCATGGAATGTCTCTCTAATCACTCGTGTTTTATTTCTTACAATATTCAATTGGCTTTTGTGCACTTTAATGTTCTCACCACTTTTGCCTCTTACCACTCACAACTTCTTCCTCAATTCTTTTAGAATTCAACAACAAATCAAAAGTCGTTCTGCAAATTTCAACAATTCCTTTGTTGTGGGAATCAATAATTCAACAAGTCATAGCAGTTTCCTTAACACTTTAATCAACTCAATTATGGACTTCAACACAACTATTGCTAAGAATTCTAAAATTTTTTTATACGAATTTTCCTCTCTTTTTTTTTTTTTGACTATTCAATGAGAAATTAAACGTGAATCAATTGAACACATATAGTGATTGCTATAACAAGTCTAATAAACTCAATAGATACACAAAGATTCAAACTTTTCTCTCTTTTTTTATACGATTTTTTTTCGAAACCTAGATGTATAAAGAAAAAAAAAATGGATTTAAGATAAGCAATTCCTAACTAACCTGATTACTCTGATACCAAATTATAGGAACTCTGTCAACCTGTACCGAAACCGAGATCAATTCGAAACTCGAATAGTCGTCGATCGATCACGAACAAAGGGAAACCGCGACCCATTGCTTATAGAGAAGCGAGAACTTTGGTATGATGTATACACCACAATTGGGATGGAACACCGATTGATAAGTACTGGTATGAATGCCATGAAAAAATTCCGATGAGTTCAAATTCTTTAAAAACAGAAGAAGAGTATTGTAATTTTCTTTTTAATCAATAAAAAAGTTATGTACAATGGAGCCCTTAATGACTATTTATAGTCCCACCACAAAACATAACAAAAACGTATACAAACCCTACTTGTGACTATGAAATACAATATACGCCGGCGGCCTAAATCCATGTTTCAATCGGCCTATCCTCTCAACGCCGGCCACCTAAGCAGGCGGCTTAGCTTCTTCAACACCGGCTGCTTAGCCTCTTCAATGCTGGCAGCTTTGGTCTTCCATGCCGGTAGCTTTAGTTCTTTAACACCGGCGGCTTTAATTCTCAGCAGACATCTTCAAGTCATCTTTGTTCTGGGACATCCTAGACTCCAATGACTTAGATTACTCTTAGTTCACTCTTGGATTGATGCAAGCATTGCTCCTCATCTTGAATTTCTTTGATTAGCTCATTAAGTGCGTCCTTAAGTCGTTTAGCTCAAAGTCGAGTCATAGGTACAACTGGCATCTCAAGAGGATCCGCTATCCATTTCCTAGCTTGATTGTCATCACTTCATCACTGTCATGGCCTCCTAATCACGACCATGTTGCTTCTCAGCCTCAGACACCTTTTCTTTACCCTTCCCTTAGGTAATTAGAGCTAGGGGAGTAGTTGGTTAAAGCGTAAGAGCTCAAATCGCAATCCTCTTATTAAGGGCCTTCTCTTAAAGGGGGCACCTCATCAATGATTATCTTATTGCTTGGGCATCTTTCCTTCTAAAGACAACCTAAAGAGTAGTTAGGTCGGAGATGCATACCTTGCTGAGTTGGGTTCTCATGTTTGCATAATCAAGGAAGTAAAAGTTAGTTAAAACTTTGAAAACCTTACAAGACATAAACTTGACTAAGGTATTGCATCTTTAAGTTGTGATGGATGAGTAGCTCCCTACTAGCTAACCCCCTTGAGCATAGAACCTTTGCTAGCTCTACCTTATTTTTTTGAAGTCTAGCTTGCTTAACTTTTGTTGGCCTCAAAAGCTTTGAGCTTAACGTCTGCAATCCTAAGGAAGCTATGAACAAGGCTGGGGGAATGGAAAGGTTTCCTATTATCTTAAACAACCTTTGTCAACACTTCTGCTTGGTGATGGTCATTAAGTAGGAGTAGAGCTACCTTTTATCCCTATAAAGTTCACCCAACAAACCTAAGAGTCTAGTTCTCTGGCAGACTCAACTATAATGTACTTCTCCTTCTAGTTGTGGACCTAAGACTTTAGGCTATCCAGGAGCTTTACTCTACTATAGCTCACTAGGTAATATCATCCCAGAGAAGACTTAAAGCGCTTCACACCAAAAAAGTAGCGGAATAAGTGAGTGGTAGGCCTAACTCTATAGGCAACCATAACCTGAACTCAAAATAAATCTGATAAATGAAAAAGCGGTTGCCCTCCATCAAGGCAACCCACTCGTTCTCATATGTTGGTCAAATGATCCAATTGCTCAGCAGTAGCCTACGGTACAACCACATTGGATTTGCCTTCGCCTCATATAGTTTACTCTTAACTATGTCTCAGGTAAATCTGGAGGTCGATGGCTTATTAAAACTAAGCCTAATAAGCTTCGCATATTCCCCATCATATGGGTAGATGTCTAGAGCTAACTTTCCGTATTCATTTCCCTCTCCTTCTAAAAACAACCTATATAGTGTGCTATCTTCTTCCTCAGCATATGTCACCTAATTGTGAGATTGACTTGAAAGTTCCACCCCCTTTACCTCCACAACTTAGGGGGGAGTAACCCTTTGGTCAATTTGAAAAATCTAATATGTGAGGGTATGGCAAGAAAATGAGGATTAGGCTATTTTTATACTATCAAAATAAGACTTATTAAAGATAAATCATAGAGAAATTGATTGAAGAAGCGAAGTAGGTTTGAAGCAAATGCGACAGATTAAGAGAGAGATTTCAAAGAAGTCTTGAGAGAACAAGATGCAAAAGTGTTTCTCTTGGCTATTTTATCACCTTTTATAAGTAATGCCTAATGATTATCTAAGGGATGCATGAATTCCTATGATGTGCATGATCTCTCCATGTGTTCTATTATCAAAAGAAAGGGTTCAAATTGCTTGTGCTTTCACACATGCGCTTTCCCATGGTACAACCCATGTCCTACCTCATTTAATGAGTTGATTTACACACACATCAATTTGGTTCAAAATTGACGATTGACAATAAGTTAAAATGATTAAAGTGTATTAAGTATGTTTTATTATTCAAAGTAGCTTGGGGGGCAATGCCCTAATTGGATCCTATCTTCATTAGCTCACTTCATGATGGGAATCAAACCATGTCAACAATTGGACCTATTATTGAACAGAACCCAAAGTTATTAACCTAGTGTCTTTATTTACTTTATATATTTGTTTTGCATTTTATCAGGTACATCTATCGGTTTTTACAAGAAGGTGAGTAAATACACTAATGCTCGATTTGTGGGTTCTTCATGGACCTACATAAATCAAACAAAGTACCGATCGTACATTGCCCCATGGAGGTGAAAGAAACTGGCCACATATGTTGTTTTTATTTGTATTTTCTTTTATTAAAATTTCCTTATTTAGAACAAGTATAAATACTTGTAAAGTAGGGTTTGTAAGGGACTTTTTGACATTACAAAATTAGACCTTTTGTGTCGTGGGAGAGTTCTTCTTCACGCCATTTTACTCTTATCAATTTCACTTTGAAATTGTGGCGAGTTGGCTTAAGGATTATTGTGAGTTATATCAATGCATCTTGAGTTGCTTCCACTTATTGCTAGTGTGTCATATCTAGTATGTAATTGGATTTGTTTTATTTGTTCTTGTTCACGCCATTTAGGGTTCCATCTTCAAGTTAGGTTCACACCTAATTTGATTGGACTTTGGTTCTTCTTTGTGTCATCCTTTATATATATTACAATTACAAGCGAAGCACATCACTTCATAATGAAGCTCAAGATGGATCCTTTATTCAACTCATTAAACAATAACTTAGATTGGAAATTTTGATCCTTTGCACGAAATAATCCTACATAAATTGTCTTAGCACAAGAGCAACTCGCCTATGACACAAACCACAACACTTTGAATGCCAAGGTAGAATTAATAGCTTTTTAGCTTGGATAAATACCTACTAGTCGAACCATTAGCTGTCCAACACATTGCAACCTATCTAACGTGCTTAAAGGCCTGCCTTAGTGTCTACTCTCCTTGCTGACTAGTCACGGATGAGAGTGAGAGGTAAGTTTTGTTAAGCCAATTAGCTAAGGCTTAGCTTGCCTAATCTCCTAGTTGCCAAAATAAGGCGTCAATGGGTTGTTGGGATAAATATGAAAAGTACATTTGTTCCTTAAGATATGCTTTATCGTATCTCTATTAGATAAGTGTAGATATGTTTTAAAAGAAGATTCACTTGTCATAAATATCTCATAACACTCTTACTATAATTAAATAAGGACTCCACCCCAATAAATGACTAAATACTCTCTACACATTTGCACTCTCTTAGCATTATTACAACATTTTTCTGACTTGGGTATCGGAGTGCAAATGCCAAAGACAACTCTAGCATCCCCATAACTCACATTTGCTCACCTTGCAGGCCCAGTCTATTCCATGTGAAGATCAAATCTAGCTCAAGACCCTTTTACAACAAAAATAGTGATCAATACAATCCATATTGATTAAGAAAATATTCATTGCATATTACATGCTACGTAATAAAATTTTGATATATCTAGTGTGTACAAAATATGAGTGGTAATTAATATAAAAATTACCAATTTCACTACTAGGCATATGAAAATTTGATTAGTATTTACATGCCATGTGTGTATATATGTCTTAAGTAATACCAATGAATCTTTTTTTTTTTTTTTTATCTTGATGACATAGGTAAACTTTTTAATTATAGCAACACATCATTGTGGACATTATTCTCTATTTAAATATTTTTAATGCTTATATTTATACTAGGTTGATACGAGATCGGTTTGATCGGATTCCTAACTGATACGAACCACTCCAACGTGTGACGAACCCAATACCAATACGTTCGGAATTCGTTACCTAAGATGCCAAACACCCTCAAGTGGAAACCGCGACCCGTTTTCTATAAGCGAGACAAGAACCTTGGTATAATATGAAGACGCCATAATCGGGATGAAAGACCGATTGATAAGTCGGGATGAACGCACGGAAATAAAATCCGATAAGTTCTAGGTTAGTTCTTTAAAGAACCAAGAGAGGAATTCTCTCAAAAGTGTTTTTCAAACTTCAATGTTGTATATTCTATATCCTAGCTGTTCTAAACCCTAGGAGTTTTATAGTAGGGTTTACAATTTGTAACAATAAAGCCCCAAAACGATATCACTTCAATAAGTTGCGTAAAAATAACAAAACAAGACATGAAGGCCAGCGTCGGAGAGATATACGGCCGTGTACTTTGGCCGTGTATAATTTGTGGAAATCTTGACAAGGTACACGACCGTGTACTTCTAGTCGTGTATCTTTCTGTGGAAATCTTGACAACATACACGGTCGTGCCTTTGAATCGTGTATACGACCGTGTATGATTCTGTGTAACCTTAGACTCCTACACGGCCGTGCCTTGTAAAGACACACCCTCTTCACCCCGTATCCGGTATGACTTGTACAAGAGCAAGGGCATTCCCATGGTTGTTCCAATCCATTCCAGCTTCATGATTGCTCTAATCCTTTTCGACTTCATGGACATCCTTTATCAACCCGTTAAGTACTTCCTTGAATCGTTTCGCTCGATTTCTTGTGATTGGTCCAGGTGGCACTTCAAGAGGATCCACATTCCCTCTTCTAGCTTGGCTCCCATCATGGCTCTCATCATTCCCCTCCTCTTGAAAAGGATTTGTCCTCAAATCATCGCCTGCATCAAAAGGACTCAAATAAGTAACATTAAATGTAGCACTTACTTGATACTTACCGGGTAAATATATCTTGTATGCATTATCATTGATGCGCTCAAGGATTTGAAATGGTCCATCGCCTCTAGGAAGTAGTTTAGATCGACGCTGCATAGGAAACCGCTCTTTATGCATGTGAACCCAAACCCAGTCTCCAGGTTCAAAGACAGCTTGTCGACGACCCTTGTTGGCTTGTTTCACATACTGCTCTGTTCTTCGCTCAATGTTTAGCCTTACCTTCTCATAGATCTGTTTAACAAATTCTGCTTTCTTCTTGCCATCTATATTAACATACTCAGAAATAGCCAAAGGTGATGAATCCAAAGGAGTTAGTGAATTAAAACCATACACAATTTCAAAAGGAGTAAATTTAGTAGCAGAATGCATTGTATGATTATAGGCAAATTCAACATGCGACAAACAATCCTCCCAACTTTTAATGTTCTTTTTAATGACAGCCCTCAACAAAGTAGATAAAGTTCGATTTACTACCTCAGTTTGACCATCATCTGTGGATGACAAGTAGTAGAAAACAATAACTTAGTTCCTAACTTAGTCCACAAGGTCTTCCAGAAGTAGCTCAAGAACTTAGCATCTTATCCGATACGATTGTTTTAGGCATACCATGTAATCTCACAACTTCCCTAAATAACAATTAGCAATATTGCAAGCATCATCTGTTTTGTGACAAGGAATGAAATGTGCCATCTTAGAAAATCTATCCACAACTACAAAAATAGAATCTCGACCATGTCTAGACCTGGGTAATCCTAACACAAAATCCATGGAAATATCTACCCAAGGCTCATGAGGAATGACACGAGACCCATATAACTCATCTAATATGTCATCTAAGCGAGGAATGGGATGACGATACTTTATCGTGATGTTGTTGATGGCGCGGCAGTCAACACACATTCTCCATGACCCATCCTTCTTAGGCACCAAAATTACAGGCACTGCACATGGACTCATGCTTTCTCTCACGTACCCCTTCTCCATTAATTCATCGACCTGCCTTTGGAGTTCCTTTGTCTCCTCTGGATTGCTCCTATAAGCCGGTTTGTTTGGAATCGATGCTCCGGGTACAAGGTCAATCTGGTGCTCAATACCATGAATAGGTGGTAATCCCTTTGGATCTCTTCAGGGAAGACATCTTCAAAGTCCTGCACAATAGACACAACCACACTAGGCAAAGAGTTAGATAGTTCGTTAGTATTCAGACGTGTTTCCTTAAAAACAAGCAACAACATAGGTTGCTTCATCACTAACGCTCTCCTCACTACACTCGCTCTTGCCATATAACTCTCCTTTTGCAAGGTTGCACTCTCCTTTTCACTCACCACCAAAGTTGATCCCCCTTCAACTTGGTCTCTCACACTCTTTCCAGCCTTCTTCTCTTTTTTCCTTTTGAGATCGACTTTTGTATTCCTTTTCTTTCTCGCTGTCTTTTGCTCTCTCACTCTCCCTCTGTTTTTCACTCACCTTATGTTTTGCAAAAGACTGTTGTAGCTGCAACTGATCCTCATACACCTATTTAGGTGTTAACGGTTTAAGATTAAAGCTTCTCCTCTGGTGAACAAGCGTATACTTGTTAGAAAAGCCATCATGAACAACCTTCTTATCAAATTGCCATGGTCTTCCCAAAAACACATGACACGCTTGCATTGGCACTACATCACATAAAACCTCATCCTCATACCTACCAATGCGAAAACCAATCAAGGCTTGCTTACTCACCTTAGTCTCACCACTATCATTCAACCACTGCAATTTATATGGACTAGGGTGTCTAATAGTTTTGAGTCCCAGCCTCTCGACAATAAAATTACTCACCACATTAGTGCAACTTCCTCCATCAATGATCAAACTGCAAATGTGATCACCTAGATAACATCTAGTATGAAAGATATTCTCTCTTTACACCTCCTCTTCTTCCTTCACCTGCACATTCAAAGCTCGCTTCACTACTGCCACTAACCTCCCTATTGCAGGCTCCTCATCATCACTAGCATCCTTTAATGGAGGCATATCATCTTCTTCACTATCCCCCTCAGTCTCATACTCACCATCATCTCGTAGGATCATCACATGCCTATTTGGACATTGACTAACAATATGGCCTCTACCTTGGCATTTAAAACATCTAAAGTCACGATTTCTAGAAGTAGAAGAATCAGGGTTACCTTGGTTACCAGGAGTAGAACCCGCTTGCCTCAGCTCTCCTTTTGGTTTGGTAGGTAAAGGCTTTTCTTCCTTCTTCCATTGGTTAGTCTTCCAGGTGGATGAACCAGCACCCTGTTGAAACCGTGCAGTACTACTACCTTTCCGCCTGTGTTGGTTCTCAACCTTTATAGCCATATGAGCCATATCCTCTAATTCTACATAATGCTGCAATTCAACAACATTTTGAATTTCTCTATTCAATCCAACAAGAAATCTAGCCATGGTAGCCTCTCTATCCTCCTCTACATTCGCCCTGATCATCGTAACTTCCATCTCCTTGAAATACTCATCCACACTTCGGCTTCCTTGCCTAAGAGTTTGCAATTTGTTGTGCAATTCACGATAGTAATATGCAGGCACAAACCGCTTCTTCATCACCCTTTTCATCTCTTCCCACGACTCAATAGGTGGTTCGCCATTCCTTCTTCTATTCAACATTAGTTGATCCCACCACACTATAGCATAATTCGAAAATTCAATGGCAGCAAGTTTCACTTTCTTTCTCCCACTATAGTTATGACAATCAAACACCATCTCTACCTTCTTCTCCCACTCTAAGTACGCCTCGAGATCATTCTTCCCTTGGAAAGGAGGAATCTTCATCTTTATACTACTCAGTTGATTATCCTCTCTATTCCTATCTCCTCTATCTTCCCAATCCCTAGTTCCTCTATTCCGACCACTATAACCTCTATAACTCCCGACAGAAGGCTCATCAAAGTCATCACCCGACATTTCATCTCCGCCTCTTTGTACTCTCCTAGAACGACTCTCCCTCTTACGCCCTTGGAAGACATTTGTAGATTGCTCTAGTCTTTGCTCTACCGTCTCATGAATTTGTTCCATTCCCTCCTGAAACATTCTCTTCATCTCACCCCTCAACACCTCAATCACTAACCTAGCATCAAACCTTCCCCTCTCACTTTCAGGAGAATGTTGCCTCGACATAGTTCCTGCAGAAAAGATTAGTACTAACACAAATATATATACATGATTAAACCTTACGATACACTCCCTTACGTGTTTCGCTCAAATGATGATATCAACTCGCCAATTCCTCTTCTCAATTCTCTTGGAACTAACCTAAACTACACTAATTCCATTCCGTAGAATTCAAAACAACTCTAGGGCTTGAAAATTTTCCTCTTTTTTTTTTTCTTTTAGAATTTTTTTTTCACCTTTGTTTGCTGCTCTTGATCACGTTCCCTTTTTTTTTTTTGTCGTGATTCTTCCCTTTTTTTTTTGTAACAAAATTGAATAGAAGGCACTACACTTTCAATAGACAATCAACACTATGAAATTGAATATGAACAATTGATATGAACGATTGGAGTTAGGGTTTTGATGTTACCTTCCTCAAAACGAACTGATGTGTTAACAAACCTAGGCTCTGATACCAAACTGATACGAGATCGGTTTGATCGGATTCCTAACTGATACGAATCATACCAACGTGTGACGAAACCCAATACCAATATGTTCAGAATTCGTTACCTAAGATGCCAAACACCCTCAAGTGGAAACCGCAACCCGTTTTCTATAAGCGAGACAAGAACCTTGGTATAATATGAAGACGCCACAATCGGGATGAAAGACCGATTGATAAGTCGGGATGAACGCCACGGAAATAAAATCCGATAAGTTCTAGGTTAGTTCTTTAAAGAACCAAGAGAGGAATTCTCTCAAAAGTGTTTTTCAAACTTCAATGTTGTATATTCTATATCCTAGCTGTTTAAACCCTAGGAGTTTTATAGTAGGGTTTACAATTCGTAACAATAAAGCCCCAAAACGACATCACTTCAATAAGTTGCGTAAAAATAACAAAACAAGACATGAAGGCCGGCGTCGGAGAGATACACGGCCGTATACTTTAGTCGTGTATAATTCTGTGGAAATCTTGACAATGTACACGACCGTGTACTTCTAGTCGTGTATCTTTCTGTGGAAATCTTGACAACATACACGGCCGTGCCTTTGAACCGTGTATACGACCGTGTATGATTATGTGTAACCTCCAGACTCCTACACGGCTGTACCTTGTAAAGACACGCCCTCTTCACCCCGTATCCGGTATGACTTATACAAGAGCAAGGGCATTCCCATGGTTGTTCCAATCCATTCCAGCTTCATGATTGCTCCAATCCTTTCCGACTTCATGGACATCGTTTATCAACCCGTTAAGTGCTTCCTTGAATCGTTTTGCTCGATTTCTTGTGATTGGTCCAGGTGGCACTTCAAGAGGATCCACATTCCCTCTTCTAGCTTGGCTCCCATCATGGCTCTCATCACAAGTAATTATAAACGATATTTAATTGTGTGCTTTTCTAAATTGTAAGAAAGTTATTTATTAATATTTTTTTAATTTTTCCAAGTGTAATTATCTAAGAGATTTTATTGTTAGTTTATTAGTAGTTAGATAGAGTAAATCCTTTTTTTCTTATCTTCATATAAGATAAGGATGGGATAAAGTTTAGTCAAGTTAAGATTAGTTTAAATCTGATATGGCATATTGGATTGTTGTTGTCCCTTATCTTATTAGTGGCAGACTCATGTATATAATTAGTAATATTGTAAGTGTTTTTACCTCTAAATTTTCTTCATGGCATGAATTAGAGTTGTGTAAGTGGGTCGAGACTCGTGACTCGACCCTTTTAACATGCTTTAAAAAGTGGGTTAGGGTTGAGTTTTTTAATTAGTTTAAAAAGCAAGCAAAATAAATCCTACCCATTTAACTTAATGGTTAATTTGGGTTAGCCCATCATGGGCCAAGTTGACTTGCTTTCGAAAAAAACTAAAAAAAAAGTAATAATAATAGGAAATAAAAAAGAAAAATAATACTAGTTATGGCAATTATAAATTTTATCTTTGTGGTTTCATTCTTAAAGTTAAGTTATCCTAAGTTATAAATATATATATATATATATATGGTTTTATCAGAATGTTATATTAAAATTTCTTTTCAAGAAAATATATAAACTTCCAAAAATATATTTATATTTCTTTTCCTTTTCTTTTTATTTGATGAAATAAGTTGAACCTAAAAGATGGATATAAATTAATTTTAGAAGATACGATTTAAAATCAATATGAAATGTTTATATAAAGCAAAGCATTTTATTGGTTAGTGAATATGTATCTATCTTTTTTTTTCTTTTAATCTTAAAAAGTTTTAATTTTGAGAATGGTAAATTCATTGGTCAATGGAAAATCAAATGGTAAAAATCAATTTAGAAAGAAAAACACATATTAAATGTATAAATAAGTTAAAATACATTTTAATGAGTTTGGTTATATAACCTACTAAATTGTATAGATTGGTTAAACGGGTTGGGTTAGCCCATTTAACCTACCAAAACATATAGTGGGTTAAGTGCATTGGGTTGATGGGCTAGCCAATTTAACCCACCAGTCAAAGTGGATTGGGTTAAAGCCAACATAATTTAGCTTGTTTAGTAAATAGGCTACGATGAGTTGACCTGTTTAACCCATAAGCCAAAAATGGGCTGGGTTGATTTAGCCTCTTTAACTTACCGGCATAACTCTAACATGAGTGTCATTATCATCCATGCCTGAACTATTGATATCCAACTTTATTTAAGAATAAAGAAATAAGTGATTTCTAGCATTAACATTGCATCATAACAAAATTCTCAAAGATTCCTATCATGCGTATCCCTATAGGTCATAAAAGTAATTTCATCTAATATAGAGTGATATTTAGGCCTTTCTCGATTATCAACTCACTCTTGACATAGATGGCTTACTATATTCATCGATGATCATTCTCAAGTTTATTAGGTATATTTTCTCAAGGAAAAATCTAAAACATGTCATATATTTAAACAATTTCACAAACTTATATTCAATTTTCTAAACAAATGTTCAAATTCTTTGTACTAACAATTTGAAAGAATATTCCTCAAATGATGTTGAAAGTTATCTAAGCAATAATGGCATTGTTCATTAGAGTTCCTGTATCTATACTACTCAATAGAATGGAGAGTTTGAGGAAAAAATAGGCATTTGCTTGAAAACAACTAAGTCTATTATGCTAGATAGTTTTTGCTCTAATTGCTTATGAAAGGGAGCTACATTAATCGCAACATGTCTCATTGATTGAGTCCCATCTAATGTTCTTTAGTTTCAAACTCTACTTAGTTCCATTGTTTAGTTTTCTCCTAGGGTTAGCTTACTCAATATATTGGCTTTTAAAGTTTTTAGATGTATTGCTTAACCTACTTTAATTCTTAACAATTCTTTACATAGGCATAAACTTAAGGCTATAGTCTTTAAGTATATGTTTATAGGCTATTCTCCATTGCAAAGGGTTATAAATGTTATTATCCTCCTACCAAGCAAATATTTCTTACTTCAAACATTGCATTTCTTGAGGATTAACCATATTATGGCACTTATCTTTAAGGGGAGAACAATTCTAGAAAAGAGTAATAGTGTTTTCCAATGTCCTTATCTAATGGGCTCCTTAAGGTCACCTTATTTTTCCTTTAAGTTATCATAGAATGTCACCTTTATCCAACTCATCTTTGTAGTCTATGTTTGGTTCATCAAGTTCATTGAATGTGTTTAGCTCTCTTTGTTTAGTTGGGGTCATAATGAGTTACTATGAAGGTTGGACTCTTCAAATTTATTTAACAAACAATGGTGATTTAGTCTCTCAAGTCCTTATTTATCCTGAGCCCTCCTACTATTTAAAGTTGAATCTAAATCTAAAAGCTATTTTAGATACATAGAAAAGTTTGTTTTTACATGAGAAGATATAAAATTCCTCAATAAGGCCCACCATATAACTCAAAGTCATTAGTCCCACCAACCATTAAAGATTAGTCAAATATTGAACATGTTGACAATAATGAGTTAGTTTTACATATAGACTTAAGAATAGGAAGGAAAGCTTGTGTAAAAATATCCATTTTCCAATTATAAGACTTTCACAAATCTATTGTCTCAATTGAGAGCATTCATAACACATTTAGATGGAGAAGTAATCGAAAGTAATATTTACAAAGCATTACAAAGTCAAAAATGGAGTGAAGCTATAGTTGAGGATGAAAGCCTTGTATCAAAATTATACGTGTGGCTAGTTAATCTGCCAATAGGAAATAAAGTTGTAAGAAATAAGTGGGTGCTTAGTATAAAACACAAGTTAGATGAAGTGTGGAGAGACATTTTCCATGATAGCAAAATTATATTCTATCAAGATAATCCTATCTCTTTTTGCTAGTCTTGATTGGCCATTATACTAATTGGATATAAAAAATGCTTAATTGAAGTATCATAGCATTGTTTAAAAATTTAGCAACCCTCTGATTTAGTTTAGCTATAAACAAATTTTGGCTAAACATACTCTCTTTGTAAAATTAGAAAATAATGGTTTGAGATCAATTTTGATGGCAAGTGTAGAAGATATTATTATAATAGGTGATGGTGATGTAGAAATTGCTTAGTTGAAGAGGAAAATCATATAAGAGTTTGAGATTCAAGAACTTGGTGATTAAATATTTTTCTTAGAGATGGAGGTTACAAGAAGTAGGAAAGGTATTGTCATAAGCTAAAGAAAATATGTTATAGACTTCTTAAGGGAGAGGTAGATAAGAATATGGACAAGAAGGTGGATGAGATGGTTCGGAGGTGGTTTTATAATTTAAAAGTTTTGGAAATTGAGATATTTTAATATATATATATTCAAAATAAGGGTTGTGTAGATATAAAGAATATTATAGAATCAATAAAGTAAATATGAACTTTAGGTCTTTTTTTTTTTTTTTTGCCAATAAAAAACTTTTGGTAGCTTTGGCTTTGGTCACCAACTTAAGACGTAGAGTGTCACTCTTTATTTTTGAAGTACTCGACTCTAACACACTATATTCTTTTGGGGTAGGGTATGGTGACCTACCAATGGATCTTAATGTTAGCAGCGAAGATCGAATCTTACTCTTCTAACAGACTAAGACCCGCCTTTACCAACTGAGCCAACATCTATCGGCATGAACTTTAGGTCTAGAAACATACTTTTTTTAAGTAACATGACTATAACATGGAACACACACACACACATTTATTTATATATTTTATTAAACCATAAGGTCTTTAAATCAACTTTGATAAGAGAAGACCGAAAATTAATTAAATAAGTATTTTTTAAGAAGAACTTAATTTGGCTCAATTATTGGAATACTAAAATTACCTTCATTTGACTCAATTATTGGATTACTAAAATTACCCATTGAAAATACTCTTAGATGTGTTTTAAACATGTTTTAATACAATATTGAAAGCTAGGTTTTGATTCAAATGTGTTATTGCAATTTTCTATGAGTGTTTGGAATTATTTGTGTTGTGCCAGTCAAATGGCTAAGTAGCACTATTCAAATGGCCTCTAAAAACCTTAGTGAATTTCATGGCAAATGGGAAAACGCATGGTAGTTGAATAGGGAGAAAACCCTTCTATTTAATTGTTGAAGCTAGAGAGCTCTTTGGATAGGTGTCTTAAGGCATTGATATGGCAATTATTTTGAGAAGGCCATTCGGCTGGCACTTTGAAGCATGTGGATGACATGTAGGAAAAATAGTTATTTTAGGTCTAATATTTAATGAAACCCATTCTCTATCTAATGGTAGTTTTTCCCCATTGTAATGGCAATTATTGAAGACAAAAATGTAAACTAACAACTTGTTATTACTCTCTTTGATTCTTTTGTCTCTTATTCATTATTTCACTTACTCTTTAAGTAGATTAAGTATAGTGCATCATTTGCAAATATTGTAAAGCATTATTCTTGAAATCATTTGTTAGTGTACTTTATGTATTTGGCTTTTGAGAGGCATAATTTGTTAGTGTACATTAATGGATGCATTATATAATTATGGAGAGTAAGCAAGTGATCAAAGCCCATGTTAAAGTTTGAACTTGATCTTTTGACCTTATCTCTTTTATGTTATTGCAACTTACACTATTTATTATATCATTTATCATTCATTCATTATTTACTTGTTAATTTTAATTGAATTTGATAATTTTTAGTAATTTGTGATCAAACCTAATCCACCCTCTTCTTAAGTTGCCAATTTAGAATTTCATATAGATTAAACTAGTAAGAGTGTAACCTATTATATATAAAAAGAACATAACATGTGAAACATGTTTCATACTTTATCATACTTATGATGCATTACTTGGTGCTAGTTAACTACATCACGAGATATTATGAGCTAAATGTATTGTGTCAATGACAACCTAACCACATATCCTATATATAATGAGTGCAATATAGTAATTGAAGGGGTAAGTATATTGGGTTAGTTTCTAGCACGCATTATATAGGATTTGTTTTTATTGTATTTTGTTTGAGATTTCTAGAGAAAATCTACAACCTTATTACAGATTTTTCAAAATGATTTAATAGAAGGTTAGGTAAGTTAGTTTGCTTAAATGTAGGTACATAAATAGCATGAAGACAATGGAATATTGTCTTAAGAACATTAATTGTATATATGCAACACATGTGTTTAATCTCATTTAGTGAGTGAGCAATTGAGGGTATCGTTGTAAAGCATTTACACTTTGCATTTTTGCTAAGTGAATGCAACATTGTTATGTCACTAATATTTAGACAATAAGATGGTCAAACTCAAATGTTAATTGAGACATGCAGTGGGTTCTTAGAAACATTAGGTCACTCATCAAATGTTAGCCTTTAGGGAGGTGATTGGTCACCTTTTTTTGACCTCAAAGGCAAATTAAGTAATAGGAGAGGAGCTTGCTATCAGGTGGGAACTAGCTTGACTAGGTCTTGGGTAGAAGTAAATGTGTGCTGTATTGTACAGGCTTAGGTTTAGGGAGTGGTCACGGATTATCTAAATCACAAATCTTGAAACCCAGACTAAATTAGGGTTATTTTCTATATTTTTGCATCAATCCAAATAATAATATGCAAATGGCATTTTTTTTAATGTATTGCAATTAAATCCAATTTTAGCTATGGTTGATGCTAAGTTATGGCACAATGAGAGACTTTCAAACATTTACGAAGCCCGTTGTTCATTGTCTCCTTCCCTTATACTTGTATTGCAACTTAATGTTGTAGTTTTGGTATGGGATAGTTAAGACTATGATTGAAAAAGAGCATCATTCTAAACAACCTCTAATAACAATAGTAAGATTTATTAACATGAGTTATTTCGAAACAGTAATTTATAGGGTCATAGTTGTAAACCTTAATTACCCAAACATTAATATGTTTTCTCGAGACAACATAATGTTATTCATTTTATTATTTGGTAGAGATTTTAATTCTTTACAACCCCGAAGCTTTATATGAGAATGAAGAAACAATATTTTCAAAAAACTTATACTCCTAACAGACGCATCTGTACATACATGTATATATCTTTTGGTATTGATTTTATGAAAAGTTTAAAGAAAGAATTAAGATAAAATTGACTTTGTCAGCTGTTTTGCATTAGATGCACATGAGGGGCAATGTATGAATGAATTTGACTAGCCATGGTTTGAGGCATGGCATATTTTAATAGATATTAAACGATCTCACATGTGAAATTATATATTTGAAGAAATGATATCATGCATAATGTATGTTATAATTAAAAACTACCATAGTTAGAAATCTTTTTAATTTCCACATCCAAATTTTTCGTAATTTAGTTTTCTTACCTATTATAGAAAACATAATGTATATGAAGGTTAAAATTGTTAACCTTGAATTGTAACATAAGAGAAAAAATTTTAATTTCAAGGAGACTTAAGAGAATTTAATGGTAAAATGTTAATTTTAATAAGTGTGATATGTTTCTTACACGTCACATTCATAAATATAAATATAAATATTTTATTGGGATGAATTGAATAGTTTTTTATTTTGTAGTTTTTTTTTTCTTTGTTTCCCATTTCCCCTTTTTGAAATAACTGTAGCAAAAATCCATAACAACCCGAAACACAGCTTAAACCCTCAACCTAAAGCCACTAAACCTAAAACATCGATAGACAACAACACTGACCCAAAGAGAACCTTAACCACCACCACCTTTTCCAACCTTAGACCATAGCTCTTGCAGTCAGTTGTCGGCACTTTAAACCGAGGTGGAATCAAGTTTTGCACCTCGATCTAAGCCACCACCATTCCTTTGCTATGCAGTTACTACGATGTAGTACTTGACGCTGCAACTAGCTCTCGAAAAACCCGAGGCTTTCATCATCCCTCGTCGAGATTCTCAACTGTTGCTCTATTGTTATGTCACTAAAATTTGTAAAATAAGATGGTGAACTAAAATCTTAATTGAGACATGCACTAGATCCTTAGAAATGTTAGGTCACTCATCGAATGCTAGCCTTTAGGGGAGATTATTGGTCACCTTTTTTCGACCTCAAAGGCAAACTAAGTAATAAAAGAGGAGTTTGCTATGGGGTAGGAACTAGCTTGACCAAGTCTTTGGGTAGAGCATAGGTTTAGGGAGTGGTCATGGATTATCTAAATGATAAATCTTGAAACCCAAACTAAAGTAGGGATATTTTCTATAGTTTTTCATCAATTCAGATAATACTATGTGAATGGCATTTTTTTTTTTTTGGTATTGCAATTAAATCAAATTTTAGCTATGGTTCATACTATGTTATGGCATAATGAGAGTCATTCAAACATTTATTGAGCCCATTGTTCATTATCTCCTTCCATTAGACTTGTTTTGCAACTTAATGTTGTAATTTTAGTCTATAATAGTTAAGACTATGATCGAAAAAGAGCATCATTCCAAACAACCTCTAATAACAATAGTAATGCAAAGTCTGAAAAATTTCAAAAAATTATATAAACAATTACAGAAAATAAATAGAATAAAAAATATTATTTTATTCTAAATTTGTGATAATAATAGGTTTTAAAAATTTAAACAATTAGAAAGAACAACTTTCGTAAGAAAGATAAGATGATGAATGTAATAAATTGAATTTTGTGAAATATGTTACCGAATAAATTTAGGAAATGGCGTACTTGAAAATATCCGAATATAGAAATATAAACGGATAAATGAAAATAATTGTAAATTTTAACTTTAGTTCGGGTAAATTAAATTAAAAGAATAAATCATTTGAAACATAATTTTTAAACAATATTAGGTTAAATAATGAAATTAATTTAAATTATAAATTTAGGAATTTCGTATTAAAATTTAGAGTAAATATTTGTCTTTGGAATAATCAAATTAACCTAGACGTAAAATTTTGTTATAAATTGTTAGAGATAATTTTTTAAAGGTATTCCCATACGCACGTAAAATGTTAAAATAGAGGTATTTTAAAATAAAATAAAATTATAATATAATATATAAAAATACATATAAACATATATACAACTATAAAATAAATAAAATAAAATGTCCCATCCCTTTCTTTTCTTTCTTTTCCTTTCCTTTTTTTTCTTTTCTTGCCTTTTTCCATACTAACCCCCTTCCTCCCTCCCTTTCTCTTTCTTCCTTTCCCTTTTTCTTTTCTTCTTCTTCATCTTCAGCCATCTTCTCCCTTTCCATTCTCCTTTTCCTTTCTCGGCCAGCCACCCGACGACGATCTTCGCAGCGACAGGGGACAACAATGACAAGGAGGACGACAACTGCAACAACCGTGACAGCGGCAACACCAACGGCAGTGAGTGGCTGAGCGTGTGGTGTGTGCGAGAGAGGAAGACGACAACAGTAGCAGCACCAACGGTGACTCCTATAGCAGCGACGACCCCACTCCAGCGGCAACAACGACCATAACGACAACAACAACGACCCAACAACCGCAACAATGGCGATAACAACCACAGCAACGATGGTGACAGCTATGACATGGCAATGATGGTGGCAGCGATGACACAGCAACGACGGCAATGGTAAACAGCAACGATGACTTCGACCTCAGCAACGACAACCACCATAACAGCAGTAATGGTGTTTACGACCGCGACTTAACATCATGTTGCCTCGTCTCCTTTCCCGACGATGGCAAGCGACGATGATGACAGCAACCGGCGGCAGCAATGGCCATAACGTCCGACGACAACTCTGGCAGCAATAGCCCTTGACAGCAGCAACAACGGTAGATGGTTGTGTGTGAGTGTGCGTGAGAGGGAATGATCACTGCAATAACGATGACCGAAATGACGATGAGCCCGACAACAGCAATGGCAGCTGCACGGATAGCCTTCAACAGCAACAATGGCGACCCCCAACCGCGATGACTACCCCAGCTGCAACAGCAACCGTGGTGACGACACCAACTAAGACGACTTCAACCCAGTAGCTCCAGCGGTAACAGCAATAGTGACGACAACAACAGTGACGACGACAACAACCACCCAACGACGGTGGCCGTGACGGCCATAGCAATGGCAACAGTAATGACAGTCCTAATGATGACAACAACCACGACCCTCAATAGCAACAGTAATGGAAATGGATGGTGTATGCGAAGGTGTGTTTGTGTGTGCGTGAAGAAATGTGTGTACAAGTGAAGGAAGTGTGTGGGTGTCCGTGGAGGGAGGCCGTGAGAGTGTGTGCGTGTGAGTGTGTGTGGATGATGGTGTGAAAGTACGAGAGTGTATGTGTGTGGAGGAAGGTGCGTATGTGTGTGTGAGAATGAAGATGTATGTATGTGTATGTGTGTAGGGATGTGTGTGATGTATGTGAATGATGGAGTATGGTGTGTGTGTAGAAATGTATGTGTATGCGTGTGGGTAAATGAAGAGGTGATGCAGTATGCAGTGTATGCGAAATGTGTGTGTGTGAATGAAGTGTGTATGTGTGGTTGAGGGTGTATGATGTGTATGTAAGGATGTGTGATGATGTATGGTGTGCGAAGGTGTGTACACGTGTAGAGGAGGAGCCGAGTGTGTAATGCTTGGGAGTATGCACGTAGGTGCATGAAGTGATGTATGGGGTGCAGTATGTGTATGTGGGCATGTGGCATGTGTGTGTAAGGGTGTGGTGTATGCGAAATGTATGTGTAGAATGATATGTGGTGTATACGAGAAGGGTGTATGCATATGGATGGTGTGTGTGTGTGTGGATGCCATGTAGTGTGTAAAGGTGTATGTGTATATGCATGGAAGGCATGGAATGTGCGGAGCATGTGTGTATATGTATGGAAGACATGTGGTGTGTGGGAATGTATATATGTATAAGGAAGGAGTAGTGTGTGTGGGAGGTGCAGAGTATGTGTATAGGAGTATAGAAGGTGTGGAGTATGGACATATGTGTGTGTAAATGTGGAAGTTGAGGATGATGTATGCGAGATATGTATGTACGAATATGAGACGATGTGTGGAGTATGAATATATATGTATGGGTATGAAAGGTGAATATAGTGTGTGCAAATTATGTGGGTGTGTGTATTGGTGATGTAAGGAGTATATGGAGTATGTGAGTAGGTGTATGAGATAATGCATGGTGTGGGTATGTGTGGTATGGATACGGGAGGTATGTAATTGATCCATGCAAAAAGAGATATAAAATAAGTGTGAATAAATACCGGCAAGTGTACCAGATCGGATCAAGCAATATAGTGAGAGAAGAGTGTCGAAACCACGAAGATTGATTAAGTAATAGACCTATATCAATTTCTACTATTATTTAGGCAATGATATTTGATGGGAATAAAATGTGAATGAATTATACTAAATGTGTAAAAAGATAATTGCGTTGAAAAGGATAAATGGATGGTGGGAAAATAGTATCCACCCTAATTTTTACTAATCATATTGCCTTCATGTTATAATAACTTATAGCTATATGGATTTTCACAAGAAATTGACAAAACCTTAATCCTTTTTCAAGTTTTAAAGTATCATAACCCCAATTTAATTTAATAGCTCCCGCTAATTAAAATCGATGGAGGATTCTAATTTACGATCATAAATTTTCCCAATTATATGATTGCCTAATATCTTTAAAATAATTTCTCTTAATCCCTTAGTGAAAAATTAAATAAAAATATTGCATGAAACACTTAGGTCAATTTCTAATAAAATTCAATAACGCCGCTTCCGCATAAATTATTAAATCTTACTTGAGAGTTCCTAATAAATCCTAAATTTCTCTTTCGAATCATTTAGATTTTTATGAATTGATTTCAATTATAAAATACAATTCATAGTATAAATTCTCATATGAAAATTCCACATATCTATATGTCCTATAACATGAATACAATGATCATTTTAGTTAAATTATGGTTTCATCATGTTTCCCACAGAGATGATTTAGAACATTATGTTGTAGATTGCATAAAAACAATTTAAATGAGTAGGTGCAATGGAATTCATATTGAATAATAAAAATAAACTGATAAATTACATAAAAGAAAATAAAATAAATGAAACAATTGTTATAATCTTCAAGAGTTTGTAGAACTTCAATTTTCCAAAATGATTCCTAGAATTCTTCAATTGAAAGCAAACTTCAGCAAAGTAACATTCTCTCTTCAAAACTAAAATTTGGAATAACAATGAAATGAAAAATATTTAAAGAGAAGATAAAATCCTAAAATTCCCAAGGGAATTCTAATATTCAAAAGATCAAAATAAGAATGAATTCCAAGGTTCACACAAGGGGTCTATTTATAGATCCAAAGAGGAGGAAGATAAGGCTGATCGGATGAGGAATTGAGTTAGCAAATCAATCAAGATAAGGTTTTGGAGAAATTTTCGCATGGACATCCGAGAAACAGTCAAGGCCGGCTCAAGGCCGGTGGCTTTGAATGTAAGCTGGCCAAGAGCCGGCGGCTTTGATGCGCTGGGATGATTTTTTTCTCTTAGGCTGGCCTTAAAGCCGGCAGCCTTCAGGTGGCCTTCAATGCAATTCTTCACTTACTTCTTCAATTTTGTGAAAAACTCCTCCAATTAACTTGTATTTTACTTTTAGGTCCTAAAAACCTGAATTTTCACAATAAACACCATTAAATACCATTTCTTTATATTTTCTTATAATATTGAAATAAATTTAATATAAATCCCAAAAGAAAATATAAGTATAGTGTGATCTTATCAGTAATATGTGTAGAGTAAATGGATAAGAATATGTGTATGTTAGTGTGCATGTGATGTGTGGGAAATGCTAGTGTATGTATGATGGAAGCATGAGTGAGGATGAAAACCAGTAGAAAGTTTGAGGAACTCGTAGGTGGAAATATCAACAAGGAAGAGGAGAAGAAAGAAGATGATACAAACCTTTAAGGACTGTTAAATCCTGCAGGTTATCCTACAAGTAGTTCGTTGGAAGATATTAAAGACAATTGGATAAATGAAAGGTTCAAAGATGCTTCATGGACGAGAGAAGCATCTATGATGATGTAATTGGTGAAGGGAATGGTTTAAGCAATATCTAAGATGATGGCCTGGGAGATAGTTAGAATGAGATGGATTTCACAATGGAATGTTCAAAGGATGTCGAGGAAGATCATTCTTGGCCAAATACCCTAATGCAAGATCTTCAGCTGTCCTTGCCAAGGATATCTTGCATATGTAGAAGAAAGAATTCCAAATTTGGCAAGTCGAAGACATTCCATTGCTCAATTTCTACATAAGGAAAGCAGACAGTCGATCCCAGCAACTTGAGGTCTTGGAAGCACAGATTCGAAGGAAGTTCAACATTCGAATCTTGCTCACCCAAAGTTCCATAGGGAGGAAACTTCACGCCTTGTCATTAACCACAAGATGAGTAGAGTACACATATCGGGTGTTAGAAAACTATCAAAGTTAGGTGAAGATGCAGCTTTATGATTGAGTCAAGAAAGCATCGCAGAAGGATACTGACTTCAAGAGGAACGCAAAGGAGTTACCCGCTAGAATCGCTCGACTCCGGTTAGGACTACGATAACCCTAAACAAGTGAGTAGGAAACTTAATGATATGCTATTATGTTGTGTTGTATGTTGAATGCTATGCATGTGAAATTGTTGTTTATTGTGTTGGCTATTTAATGTGATTATTGTTGAGTTATGCAGTGGGAATTAATGAGTTAGGAAATAAGTCATGAAGAATGTAGGGGAATGAATGGTTCGAAAGTTTAGATGTCATTACCTTAATGATAGCACCTAACGCTATATTGCTAGTGCTATAACCATAAGTCTAACCCATGTTTTACAAATTGTTTTCTTCCAAATCAAACCAAAATATAGAAACTTAGTTCTCCCTTCTATAGCTACCGAATAGGTATGCTTAGTTAGAATAAGATGTATAGGTATCATTATGTATACATGTCAGAGTTGGTTCTTGAATGTGTATACATACACTTAACCAACTTATTTTCCTATTTTAATTACGAAACACGCTCATGAGCATAAACATACCAAATCATGAGTGCAACCTTAATTTTTACAAATCAACGACCATATTTTCTTACTCTCTTAAGATCGTAAGGGAAAGTGTTTAGTAAATTGTCATTAATTAGAAATGTGACCGAAATATGTATATACACACACAATATATATATATATCATATACAAATGTCTTGAGGACATCGAAAGAGAAAATATATACAAATGTCTTGAGGACATCAAAAGAGAAAACGATATGACCTTGTTGGCTCTCGAAGGTGTGAAAATGATAGAGCACTTGAGAAGTGCGATGGCACAAAGGTGTCAAAGATGATTAATGTAAATTAACCTTGAGTGGTTGGTTTGACATGTGATATAAATGACACAGAGGTGTCAAAAATGATGGTAGGCCAACCTGAGTGGTTCGGCATTTGAGAGAAAGGGCATAGAGAAGTGTCAAGATAATTTAATCCATTGTAAAACTGAATAGGTCTATGTCCACGAGGTTTGGGTTCAGTGTCGGTGTTGCATAACAAGAAATGCATAATTCTTGCTTGTGATGAGTGAAATGAAATGTTTGATGTTTACTTTTGTGGTATGATTGATTATAATTGTAAATGTTGTCTGATCACCTTAAATCAATTAATTAAGGAAGAGGACCTGATTTAAAAAACCGGACATGCATTTTCATGAGGCATTACATGAGATTAAAGGCCATCACTGTCTCAGGATGCATCAGAAGTAATCAAGAGGATCGCTGTTCCGCCAAGTGCGAACTAAGTGATTAAGGAATTGTTGCACCTTGTTGGTTCCGAATCTGGCCTATCCTTGAGGGTTTTGCTCCGTTTGGTGCAGACAGGCACGGAGCGTTTACTATTGAGTTAATAAGATATCATAATTAACCAAGTGGTAAGATAAATAAACGGGTAATGACCTAGGTACTGATGGTGGCTTTAGAATGCCCAGTCCAAGGTCAAGGGGGGAGGGCGTAAACCCTAGACTTCACGTTGGTTACCGAAAGACCACGTAAGATGTTGCATTCATATGGTTGTTCATGTATAGCATACGTTTAATATTTTAAATTGAATTTGCTTGCTTGTATACATAGCCTGGGTTTAATAACCTGATGTGAATTTTCTGGTGTATGTATGTAGCAATGTCTAATATTTGATTTAAGTTTGTTTGTGTGTATACATAGCATTGAAAGTGTTACCATCCCATTCACTGAGCCACGGTGTGTTCACCCCTCTCATAGACTTTATGCAGGTGACGATAGCGAAAGCATGAGATGGGCTAAGATGTGAAGACCAAAACAACGAAGTAAGATTTGTGAATGATAGATTTACTTAGATGAAATGTTAGGACTCCCAGGTGAATATATTTTGAAGTTGAGAACTTAGGATTTATCTTATTTTATTGATTGGTAGGGGATACCGATTCTCTACGATCATGGTTGACCGTAGGATTCGGGTTCCATAGTGATATTTTATTATCTAATCATATGTACTATAACTTATTGTAGATGTAATTATTTACTTAGAATCTTATGATCTTTGACTCGTAAGATGATTATCATGTAACAGATGCATACGTGCCAAGTTAATTTTAGTAGAGGCTTCTAAGCCCCCCTTTGGGGCGTGACAAGTAAGATTTACCAACATGAGTTATTTTGAAATAGTAATTTATCGGGTCATAGTTTCTAATGTAAGGTAAGTGGACCTATCAAATTTTGTAATATAGTGTATAAAAATGCAAATATCTACCCATAAGGATTACGAATACTAATACTAACCTATACCCTATCATTTAACTGGTAAATTGTAGAGTTGATTGATCTAAAAACTATAATGAAATATTAAATTATGAACTAAGATTTTGTAAAAAGACAGAAGAGCAAATCAAATTAAAATTTACTTCAAGTTGGTAAAACTAGCATTTAGACATTACTTCCCTTAAGTATTATTATGTGACATTAATGAAAAGTATTCAAATCGTTCTTAAATTTCATTAACTGAAGGGATTTCTAATTTCGTTTAATAACTTTCTCAAGCTTATTAAACCCTAATCTTAAAATTATCTATTTGAATCTCTTTACAATAGCATAATTAAAAGATTGCATTAAGAATAACAAATTCTCGTAACTAAATTAAATAATTCCGAAAAAACCATGTAACTTATCTCTAAGATTACATTAATCCTCTTCATACATGCATGATCTAATTATACATCAAATTTCTCAATCTCTATGCATAATATCAAATAAACAGATTAATACCTAGTAATATTAAATTAATCAAAATAAGGAACACACGTATGAATCAATAAACATAAGAATTTATTGAATATTAAAAGGAGAATTCCAAGTCACATAATAAACCTTGGTTCCACAAGTCTAGATACTAAGGAAAATTAAGTACTAATCATATTAGAAATCAAATTCATCAATGATGTATGAATATGCATCATCAAAGAAATCAATAAAAACAAATAAAAACCCTGGGTACTTGAAATCTAAAAGGTAGATGTCTTCTTCCTCTAAAACCCAAGAACAATTAAAATAAATATGGTCTAAACTCTTAAGTGTAGAGTCCTCCTCTATTTATAAAATATACATTCAAAACTCCAAGTTTTTAGGTAGACAAGTTATCCAATACGGTTGTGCTTCAGGTCGTGTTCACTTTGTAGCTCAAAATCGCGTAAAATATGACATTATAGTAGACATAGCCTCAAACACAGTTGTTTCAAACTGCATGTATCTTTCTGTGACTCTTTAGCCGCAAAATGATCAACAACATGGTCGTATCAAGTCACCATGTAGCTTTCTGTGAAAAAAAACCTTCAATGCAACATGATCTTTGAACATGGTCATGTTTGGATTGTGTCTAGCTTCAACGCTTCATAACTTCTTCTATTTGGCTCTAAATTGCATGAAATTGGATTCATTTTCTTCCTTTTTAATTGAATTTTCTATCAAACCCCTAAAATCCAAATATCACTTAGTTAAATTTTACATTCATAAAAAACATGCCAAAATCAAGGGAAAACATGTTAAATTTCACTTAATATGCACATCTAATTACGGACTTATGAAACTTCCCCACACTTAAGCATTTGCTTGTGCTCAAGCAAATTAATCAAATTAAATAGGAAGATAAGAAACCTTTAATCAAATTACTATTATTTAAGAAACCAATCAAAATAATTCTTATTTAACCCTACAATATCTAGAAAGACAGACTCTGAGTTAACTTGCATTTTAAAGAAGATTAACTTTAACTCTTATATTTTTTTCATTTAAATAATTGTCTTGAACATATGAGAGATTTCAAACTTGAATCATCTTCTCCTTAATTAAGAAAAAAAATCATAAGCAGTTTACTAACTTTACTAAAATGTATACACCCTCTTCTTTGATTTTACTAACATTATTATCCAAGGTAAATATATCCACTTATCCCTTAATCATTTCTCTAGTTTTTTTTTTTTTTTGAGGTAGTTTCATTTATTAGTAAGTTCCAGACCAGACGATCTTAGGTTACTAGATTTAAAGATACTCCTTTGAACCATTAACTACCTTTATTTAATAGAACTTATTTACTTATGTTTAGCCTTAACATGGACTTTTCTCTTGACCCTTTTAGTGAGCTTTCAACTGATAATCCCTAGTTCTTCACTCAAGTTAACAAGTATTATTCCACACAAAGGAAGCACCTTACAAGTTTAATTACTCGAGTCAACGAGGCCTACAACTAAACTTTATTAAATTTATTTATTCAATTTATCTATTTTGTTTTTAACTCCATTAATTTTTTCCTAAAAATTTTCAAAGGATAAGTAGTACTATTTTTCAAGGATTATAGTGTCTTAAAAATACTAAAAAGGAAAACATATACATTAAAGTAAAATTAAAAGAAGTCCACGACTAATTCATAACTAGTGATGTTATTTAAATCTCTAAATCTTTAAGTTTAAAACTTTGATCAAGTGTTCTAAATTATCCAAAGAGTTATGTTTTCTTTTTCAAATTGCAAATTAACTTTACAATTTTCGAGTCAAATAAACAAATTTTTGATTTCTTTAATTAACCATATGTTTAGAACTCCCTTCCCTGCACTTAAAATCATACAATGTCCTTAATGTATGAAAAAGCAAAATATCAAAAAGAAAAATAAACAAAATAATCATGAGCAAAAAATACAAAAAGAAACAGAAGAAAAAATGTGAGGAAGGTAGTGTGGAGAAGCACTAACACTCCCTTAAAGTATGGCCTTTTGTTCACTTGCACAATGAGCTTAGCTTGTACAGTAAATGACCCCTAACGCTTGGAACCATTGGAAAGCTACACAGAATATAAAATGAAGGGGACCAGCGATCTTAAGTAGTGGTGAGTAAAGCAAAAGAAAAGAAAAACAAGTAAGTAAAATCTAGGTGAGCTAGCCATCAAAGTCTAGTTAGTACATTAAAGAAAAAAGAAAACAGAAAAATTCAATCACTATATTCATCATCCTTCTCCTCCTTATCCTCTTCTTTTTATTCTTCTTTTTCTTCGTCTTCTTCACCCTCATCCTCATCAGTATCCAAATTCATTATCTCGATTTAGCACTCTCTTCCTCATCCTCTCTAGCTACTTCTTCCTCACCCTCCTCCTTGACATCCATCTCCTCATCACTCGTGTCGTCATAAAAACCCAGAGCTTGCTCACTAAGGTTTGTATCAACTAGAAAATCCATATCAAATTTTTCAGTTGCATTTTGTGTAAACTTGTCTAGTTAGTTTAGTCTTTGAAATACCCCATGTAAGGTTAGTGTAGAACCGGTGTTGCAAGTCCAAGGTTTTCCCAAATTTGTAGATTAATGTATCCGCTTTCCTTTCAACCCTCCCTAAGGAGAATTGGGATCATGACGAGCTATAGTTGGTCGATGTGACCCTTTAGCTTGTTGGTTTGCTTCTTGAGGAAGGAGATGCATCGGTCTAAAGGAATTAAGTTTGATTGGTGTCACTTCCTTAAGGTGTGTCATAGGGGGTAGATTGTGCAGTGTTCCCATTGCCTTAGCTAAAATGGTAATATACGGCACACAATATATATAGCCAACCTTAGAGTCACTAGCTTACTGTCTGATGAAGAAGGCGAGGAGAATGGTTAAGTTCATGGGGTATCTCTCCAGGATACTATACAAATAAAGTATGTCATGAGTTGAAACTATCCCTATACTTTTTCCCCTACCATTAATTGTGATGTGCCTAAATAATTCAAGCACATGAACATAATTCAATTAGAGAATTCAACAAGAAAAAATCCCTAAATTAGCGTGAACACAAAGGATGAACAATCTCAATGGCATGAACCCAAATTAGATGTATTACAAGGAATTCTAACACTAATCAAATTACATATAAAATGTAATTCCAATATCTAAAATTGGTTTGAAATCCTAGCAATATCAACCTTAAATTGGCGTGATACAAGAAGTAGATAAAATCAACCTATTATCATTAGATATTATACACTAGTAATAAAAGGAAGCATCCTAAAAGATCTTGATATTACTCACAAGAAATTCCAAGCCAAACTCACCACAATTTCCTAGAAATTGGTAAGAGTGGATGTTTTAGCAAGAGGGACTCTCTCTCTCATGGAAACAAAAGTGTTTTCTTCAAATTGACAAAAGCTACATACAAACCCTAGTTAGCAAGTATTTATACTTGCTCCAATTAGGGTAAAAACAACATAAAAATTACAAATAATTCACTTAGGTGGCCAGTTCCAAGAAAAGAAATTACAATTGCTAAATGAAATGGCCGATTCTCAAAACAACAATTACAAGTACAATGTTTTTCAAGTGGCCGATTCTTTAAGTCAATTGAGCAATTTGTGGGCTGTTAGATGTGACTCCAAAAATGTCCCGTAAGTTGATTATTAGTGCATGTTATTTGGCCATCCTGTAAAATCGATCAATGTACCTGCTATAGTGCAAAACCAAACATTATTAGATAAAAAGTGAACATATGTGGATGTCTTGAATCATACATCCAAATTAGGTTCCCCACATGTTGGAACCACATGGTAGATTCCCATCAAATTGTGTGTGACAAAAGCCAGTGCAGGACTCTGTAGGTGAGGTTACGAAGGTAGGATGCTTTTGAGGCCTTAGGATCATACCTATGTTGATCACTAATGAATCTCCAATATAGCCAAGTAGGCATTTCCCTTAAAAGTTGATATGGTAGAGGCAACATTCTTAGAATTTATGTAATCTTCATCATAATGACCTAGATACGTGCTGAACTCTACCATAGAGATCCTATAGGGTTGCTCACAAATCCTAAAGTTCAGATAATTCATGATTCCCCATGACATTCCATCATGATCCAAGTGATATATGGTGAGGAATTCTAGTGTAAGTTCCTGGTATATGAGGGCCTCGTTCCTACACTCCCGCTTCTATCAACCCTCTAATTTCCTCCCCCATGTCTAACCTTTGGATTACATCCTAATCCATATACAGTGTTTGGTTAAAGGATTCCTTTTTTAGCATCTTATATCTATTCTTTTTTAGGAGGGATTTCATTCTTGATTAGTGTTTGCTTTGTCTAGCATCATGATTTTCTTAAATCTTCCTAAATATACCCATTCTTCATACATGAGCCACTTCATTATTCAAGAACATTGTAGGATGAAATGATATGATTAATCACAACATTTGTTTTAAACAATCAAAAGTAGAAACATAGACACAGTTTGATAAAGGATAGACACAGTCTTGTCTATCCCATGTCTACTCACAAAATTCAACATGTGATTTCATCCATGCCATCCTATTCATACAATGACATTATGCATTTCTCATGTGTACCATGACAACTAATCTACAATGATCCCTAATTACTAAAGAAAAATTGAAATGGTGCATGAAAACCTGACCTAAGGCAATGTTGATGTGAAACATTCATGAAAACAATAGACAAGATTAAAATGAGAGTAGGGAGAGCTTGATACATACCTAGAATTCGACTAGGGTTGAGGAAGTGAAGATAGAATGTGCAGAATGAAATGGGGGAGAGTGCATACTGTCTATCGCATGTTTGTCCTTATGTTTAAAGGAAAAGGTTGTGTATGTGGGAAGTGTAATGGCCATGTCATGTCAAACCCTTTTATATAAGGGTTGGCACGCTCAATTGACACGGGCATGTTACACCTATATTTGTACGTAGATCTTAGGAATGCTTTATTAAAGTGCAACACGATTCAAACATGGCCATATCTAAGGACCATGTACCTTTTGTGAGAATAAGCATTCTTTAGATACTTTGACATGACCATGACATGATCGTGTCAAATGGTCGTGTACCTTTCTTTGGAAATTTTAACTCTTTAGATGCTTAAAACACAACTGTAACACGATTTTGTCTAGTGGTCATATACCTTTTGTGAAAATTTTCATTTTAAACACCTTTAGACATGACCTAAATATGACCATGTTAAAGAGTTGTGTAACTTTCTGTATGATAATTTTTTTTAATTGATTTTTGACATGACCTTAACATGTTCGTGTCTACTGGTCATGTGACATCCAAAGAATGGTATAGAATTGACACACCTTATGACACGATCGTGTTGGTGGTCATGTCAAATACGCAAACTTGATGACTTTGCTTGAAAAATTAAATTAACTAAAGGACAAATGAAAGAAATGAAAATAATGAAATTAAAACTAATAAAATTATAAGAAACTAAAGAAAACTTACTTGAAGAATTAAATTTGGGTTGCCTCCCAAAAAGTGCTTTTGTTTAACAATATTGGCTTAATGAATTTTCTTACCTATGTATGAGGAATTTAGTTGAGATGAAAATCCTCCCTGTCATTTGAGACAAATTCTTCTCCTACGAAGTATAGCTCTAGTTGTTGACCATTAACCTTAAACGTACCTTTCTTTAGGTGTATGATTTCAATTATCCCATAGGGTAAGATATGAGTATAGCTTTAGTTGTTGACCATTAACCTTAAACGTACCTTTCTTTAAGTGTATGATTTCAATCATCCCATAGGGTAAGATAAGAGTAATTGTGAAGGGCCTAAATCATTGTGATTTCAGTTTTTTCTAAAAACAATTGTAAACGTGAGTTATATAGCAAAACATGATCACCTTCATTAAATTGTCTCCCCTGCTTAATCCTTCAATCATGGTACTTTTTGGCTCTCTCCTTATAAAGCTTAGAGTTTTCATATGCCATGGCACACTATTCAATGAGATCATTTAGCTGTAATTTCCTCTAAGTACTTGCATACTCCAAATTCATATTAGCTAATTGAGTAGCCCAAAAAGCCTTATATTCAATTTCCATGAGTAAGAGGCAAGCTTTTCCATAAATGAGCCTATAGGGAGTGGTTCCAATTGGTGTCTTATAAGCTATCCTATATGCCCATAGAGCATCATCAAGCTTATTGGACCACTCTTTCCTATGATGTTCGACAGTTTTTTCTAAAATACTCTTAAGATCGCAATTGACAACTTCCACTTAATCGCTATTGGGCGTTAGCTAATCTATGGGTAACGTTGTAGCGTTTAAAAACTTTTTCTAGCTACACATTACAAAAATGTGTTCCCCTATAGCTAATAATTGCTCTTTGTGCACCAAATCAGGGAAAATAGTGTTTTGAGGAATCTCTTCACTACCCTGGCATCATTTGTTGTCAAAGCTTGAGCCTCACCCATTTTGAAACATAATCAATGGCTGCTAAAATATACTTATTTCCATTGGACTTTAGAAATGGGTCCATAAAATCTATACCCCAAACATTAAATACTTTACATACTAGGATAGAGTTTTGTGGCATTTCATTCCTTTGGGAGATATTCCTTGTATGTTGACAATATGGTGAGGATTAGCTAGCATGAAAAAGGAAGGAGTCAAAATTCTATGATCCATTACATGGTATTGGAGGCTTGATGACCCGAACTAGAGCTAAAAGGATGAACAAAGCTCTACAAGGACTAGTCATAGACTTGCAAGCTCGGGAATCAAGCTACACAGAAGGAAAACATACATGTGTCAACTTGATTCACGTGACCATGGAAGGATGAAATATTTTAGGAATATTATATAATTGCGTAGACAATACATTAGAGGATACATTCGGTTTTGTTATTATTTGTTGGTTTGTTTTCCTTGTTATTTAGTTGCTTACTTGGTGACACAAGAATAAGGATAGAATAGGTAACTTAGGATTTCCATATTGTGTTAAGTTTTTCCATATTGTATTCGTGTGCTACATATGTTGTACAAGGGGGCCGACCAAAGATAACTTTGATATATGAAAACACATCTTTTTTTTTTCATGAGATACGAAGTACCTCTTTTTCTTCTTTTGCAAAAGAACTTTTCCATAAGATTCTTAACCGAATTATTAGGAATAACTTTTGATAATTTAGGTTACAATCAACGGGTTTGATTGGGGTCTACTTACGCATTGCTTATTCAAGACGATCCTTGGGGTAATTGAAACCAACTAGCATCATTAGGGTTCTAAGTTTAACATACCTAGGGTTACACGCATCATTTGGTACTAGAGCTTTGGCTTCTTGAATCAAGTAAATTCTATCATTTTCTTTAATTTATCTGTTATTCTTTTCTATAGTCGTCTGTTGTTCTTTTCCATATTCATATTTGAAAAAAAAATTCGTATAAAAAAAATATTTGTTCTTTTCCATATTCATCTGCTGTTCTTTTCCATATTCGTATCTGAAAAAAAAAATCGTATAAAAAAAGAAAAATTCTATTCTTTTCTATATTCGTCTGTTGTCTTTTTCATATTCATAGACAGAAGTCATAAATATACTAACAAATTTCATACTTGTTCAGGTCATTACAATCCATTGGGGCTAACCGTATTTAGGTTTTCTTAAACAATCAATTGTGTTCAATTCATAGCTTATCTATAAAAAAAAAAAATCAAAATCGGTTGCAAAAGAAAGAATCAAGAACCGAAATTAAAAAAAAAAAGGAATCAAATTCAGTTGCAAAAGAAAGAATCAAGAACTGAAATTCAGAAAAAAAAAAAGGAATCCGGCCTTGAAAGAATTACAATTGCCGAAATCACAAGATAGCTTTTTGAATTGTCAATTACATAATTGGTTGAGTCAATTCACTTTCCTTATCAATTGTTTCCAATTCCAACCATGATAGATGCTTTGTGATTTCTAAATTGTGCATCTGAAAATTACATTCCATAATCATTCATTGTGTTTCAGTGCAAATTATATCCTTTTGTGTTTGATTGCATATCTATTCATTGGTGAATCTTTTCCATATCAATTAGATTGTGTAGTTTGTCTTCCTTCATTTACGTGACTTAAGCCGATAGTAATCATTAATGTTGACTTAGTAATTTGAGTTTAGAAGTTCCAAATTGAGTTCCTAACAAACGAATTACAAAAAGTAGGTGGTGAGATCATATTTTGTGAGAGATATACACGAGTGGAATTGTGAGCATTACACGAGTGAGTGTGAGGAACATACTTATATATTTTTTTGTAAATTGTAATTGTGATCGTAACTTGCTGTAAATTATTAGAATTATGTCGGGACAGAACACTAATAGAGGAGAAAGTCAAGTGATGTTTGAGGAATTGATGGGGGGATGAAGAGGATCCTAATGGGTGAACTAGAGTAGATCCATGACAGGATGGATAGGATGGAAAGGAGTAGGGAACCGTCTAGCAGTACCACTGTCAGGCAAAGAGTAGGTAGACATAATAGGGGAGGAGTTAGGATAGATGAAGAAGGGGAATCTGATTTTGGAAATTACCAACACGTGAGGGATGGGGGAAGTATCCAGAGGCGTGATAGTAATTTAGGGAGTACTAAGTTGAAAATCTTAACTTTTCAAGGAAAGAATGATCCAGAATTGTATTTAGAATAGGAGAGGAAGATGGATCATGTCTTTAAATGTCACAAATACACTGAGGAGAAAAAGATAAAATTAGTTGCATTAGAGTTTTCAGATTACGCTAGTGTATGGTGGGATCAGTTGGTACGTAATAGGCGTAGGTACGGAGAGCGACCTGTTAGCACTTGGGAGGAGATGAAAATGATCATGCAGAAGCGTTTTATTCCTAGTCACTATTATAGGGACTTACTTAGGAAAGTCTAAGGGTTGACTCAAGGGAATAATAATGTAGAGGATTATTACAAAGAGTTGGAGATGGGCATGATTAGGGCGAGAATTGAGGAAGATGATGAGGCCACTATGGCTAGATTCATCAACAGATTGAATCGGGAGATAACTGATGTAGTAGCTCTTCACCATTACTTAGATATGGAAGAGTTACTACATAGAGCTATTAAAATAGAGTGGCAGCTAAAATACAGGAGTGAGCATAGGACTGGCTCGACTTCTAAAACTCTATGGAAGTCCACGTGGAAGAGAAACTTCACTGATTCAAAGCCTAAGAAGGACGTGAGGGCTAAGAATCCAATTGCTGCACCTAAGGAAAAGATTGATACTAAACCCCCTTCTACGAAGAGAGATATAAATTGTTTTAGGTGTTAGGGATTTGGGCACATTGCATCCCAATGTCCAAATCAGAGAGCTATGATTATCGGTGATAGTGGGGATGTAGAGAGTGTGAGCTCTGAAGATTAGGAGGAGTCACCATCACAGGAGTATGAGGATGTTGACTTAGAGGGACCTGTGAGTGGCGAGTTGTATGTTACGAGGAGAGTGCTTAGTGTACAACCCTAGGAGAATGGTGAGGGGATCCAACGTGAACATATTTTTCATACACGGAGTCATGTGCGGGGTAGAGTATGTAGCTTGATAATCGATAGTGGCAACCGCACTAATGTTGCTAGCACTTTGCTAGTAGAAAAGATGCAGTTGAAAGCAGTGAAGCATCCTATACCATATCGATTGCAGTGGTTGAGTGATTGTGGGGAGGTTAAGGTGACCAAGCAGATACTTATAGCCTGCTCTATAGGGAGCTACAAAGATGAGGTTATGTGTGATGTGGTACTTATGCAGGCTAGCCACATCTTGATAGGGGGACTTTAGCAGTTTGACAGGAAGGTTATGTGCGATGGGTACAAGAACCAATATTCTTTTGTTTTAAACAAAAGAAAAGTAGTTCTCACACCTCAGAAGCTATGGGACGCTAGTGAAGATTAGATGAGAATTGCAAAGGAATTTAGGGAAAAACACTCGAGTGCACGTGAGAAAAATAAAACAAGTGAAAAACAAACACTGGTGAGCTTTGAGGGAAGAGACTCTGAAACATTGAGAGGAGAGAAAATTATAAGAAAAAGTAAGTGTGAGAGTGCAATGTTGGCGAGAAAACAACTACTTGTACTTATATACAAGGATGTTTATTTTACTTATGCTAACACTAATCTTTCGTTACCTAGTATGGTGTTTTCTTTTGACTTTGTTACAAGAATAGATGAGCTAGCCAAGATGAGAGGAAATTGGATGCGATTCGGAAGTGGCCAATACCAAAGGGACGTGTCAGGACTGTGTTTCATCTAGGAGAAAAGGTTTGGGTGCATTTGAGAAAAGAAAGATTTGCACCACAGCGAAAGCCTAAATTATATCCTAGAGGAGAGGGACTTTTCCAAGTCTTGGAGCGCATCAATTACAACACCTACAAGATTGATTTGTTGAGTCACTATGGTAATATAAGCGCAATTGTAATGTTTCTGATCTTACTTTTTATAAAGCAGGTGATTCGAGGACGAATCTTTTCAAGGAAGGAGGGAATGATAAGGATCAGCTAGCATGAAAAAGGAAGGAGCCAAAATTCCATGATCCATTACATGGTATTGGAGGCTCAATGACTTGAGCTAGAGTTAAAAGGATGAATGAAGCTCTACAAGGACTAGTCATGGACTTGCAGGCCCGAGAATCAAGCTATACAGAAGGAAAACATACATGTGTCAACTTGATTCATGTGACCATGGACAATACATTAGAGGATACATTTGGTTTTGTTATTATTTGTTGGTTTGTTTTCTATGTTATTTAGTTGCCTACTTGGTGACACAAGAATAAAGATAGAATAGGTAACTTTGGATTTCCATATTGTGTTAGGTTTTTTCATATTGTATTCGTGTGCTATATATGTCGTGCAAGGGGCTGGCTAAAGACAACTTTGAGATATGAAAACACATCTTTTTTTCATGAGATATGAAATACCTCTTTTTGTTCTTTTGCAAAAGAACTTTTCCATAGGATTCTTAACTGAATTACTAGGAATAACTTTTGATAACTTAGGTTACAGTTAACGGGTTTAATTGGGGTCTAGTTACGCATCACTTGTTCAAGACAATCCTCGAGGTAATTGAAACTAACTAGCATCGTTGGGGTTCCAGGTTTAACATACCTAAGGTTACACACATCACAATAACCATAAAATCCGACATACCTATGGGCATCTTTGAAGAGCGTAGGCCGATAGAATCTTGATTCAAAGACCTTATGAGTTGTCTTATTTGCACTATGATGGCCTCCCATAGGACCAAAATGGCAATGGCTCAGAATTTGCCATCCTTTCTCATAAGATACACATTTGTGTATGACTTGATCCACACAAACTCTAAATAAAAGGGAATCTTCCCAGAAGAAATACTTCACATCAGTAAAGAATTTCTTCTTTTATTGATGTAAGAGTTCCTTTGGAAGAATATTAGCTACAAGCTAATTTGCAATATCTGCAAACTATGGAATTTCTTATTCCCTTACCTGGTTCATTGTGTAGAGACATTCTTCAGGGAGCTCATCATTAATTTCATGCTCATCTAGCTCCTCTAGGTTGAGATTTTCTAATCTTGATAGATGGTCTGCAGCTAGATTCTTGGCTTCCTTTTTATCCTTAATCTCTACGTTGAACTCTTGCAGTAGTAAAATATATCTAATAAGCCGTAACTTAGGATTTGTTTTGGTTAGTAAATACCTCAAAGTAGAATGGTTACTGTAGACAATGACTTTAGAAAAAATCAAATATGAGCGGAATTTATCAAATGCAAAAACTACCGCTGAGAGTTCTTTTTTGGTAGTTGTATAATTCTCTTAAGCATCTATAAGAGTCTTGCTAGCATAATAAATTGGTTGAAAGTGCTTGTCCTTTCATTGCCCTAAGACTGCTCCCACTACAAAATCACTTACATTACACATTAGCTCAAATGGTAAGTTCCAATTAGGTATGACCATAATGGAGCTTTTGTGAGTTTGTCTTTTAATAGCTCAAAAGCATCTATGCAATCATGTGAAAAAGTTAAAAGACACATCTTTCTCCAATAACTTAGTTAAAGGCCTAACTAATTTAGAAAGATCTTTTATAAATCTTCTATAGAACCCTACATATTCTAAAAAGCTCCTTACTGCCTTAATCGAAGTTAGGGGTGGAAGTTTCGCAATAGTGTCAATTTTGGTGCTATTTACCTCAATCCCCCTCTATGAGATTTTGTCCCCTAAGATAGTTTCTTCTTGTACCATAAAATGACACTTTTCCTAATTTAGCACCAAGTTAGTTTCTTCACATATGCATAGCACTCTTTCTAAATTAGTTAAACAAATGTGAAAAGAATTATAAAAAACTGAGAAATCATCCATAAAAACCTCCATTATGTCCTCTATACAATCTTCAAAGATGACCATCATACATTGTTGAAACGTTGCTGGTGCATTTCAAAGTCTGAAGTGCATTGTACCATATGGACATGTGAATGTTATCTTCTCTTGATATTCTAGTACAATTGGTATTTGAAAGTATCTAGATAAACCATCTAGAAAACAGTAGTACATATGCACTACTAAACACTCCAACATTTGAATGATGAAAGGTAACGGGAAATGATCATTGCATGTAGCATCATTCAATCTTCTATAATTGATACATACCCTCCAACCTGTGACTGTACATTGCAATTAGTTCATTTTTATCATTTGGAACTACTGTTATCCCTCCTTTATTGGGCACCACCTGCAAAGGACTTACCCATGAGTTGTCAAAAAAAGGATAGATCATACTTGCATCTAACAGTTTTATCACTTTAGCCTTGACCACCTTCTTCATGTTAAGATATAGCCTTCTTTGCGATTGCACCACCGATTTGTAACTTTCTTCCATTGATATTTTATGGGTGCAAAATGAAGGACTAATTTCCTTTATGTGGGATATCTTCCATGGAATGGCCTTCTTACGGTTCTTGAGCACTCTTAACAACTTCTCTTTTTGATACAACTTCTCTTTCTGATCCGTGCTCAAGTTAGAAGTTATGATTACTAGTAATTTAGAATCCTTCTCTAAAAAGGCATATTCTAAGTAATCGAGAAGTTACTTCAATTCCACTATTGGTGGGTCTTAACCTTGGTTCCTTCTTCATTTTTATTTGTTTAAACACCTTCTCCTCAATAGAATTGTTAGCTATTAATTAAGCCACAACTTCAACACACTTAAGGCTTTCTACCTCCTCTAATACCTTTTTCAAACAACATTCCAGAGAGTCTTTTAACAATATTTCTTGTACACAATCAATAACAAGAATTTCAGTAGCATCTAAGTGATAATAAGTATCATCATGATCCATAGTCTTTCTTATAGCTTTAGGGATTTTAAAAATAATTTCTTCATCTCCCACCCTTAATATGAGTCTACCATCACTAACACCTATTATTGCCCTAACTATAGCAAAAAATGGTCTACCTAGAATAAGAGGTACTTCTATTTCCTCATCCATGTAAAGTATAACAAAATCCATTGTAACCATAAACTTTCCTACTTAAACAAGAACATCCTCTATAATTCCTCTAGGGTATGTAACGAATCTATTGGTTAATTTTAAACTCATATGTGTGGGTTTCAACTCTTATAGCCCTAATTTCATAAATAAATTACAAGACAACAAATTAATGCTTGTTGCTAAATCAACTAAGGCTTTATTAATTGCTAAATTACCAAGTATATAAGGAATGGTAAAACTCCTTAGATCCTTTAGTTTCTTAGGTAATTTGTTTTGCAGAATTGCCGAACACTCCTTACTCAATGTAATAGTTGAGAGCTCCTCGAACTTTCTCTTATTAGACAATAGATCCTTAAGGAGCTATGCGTATTTAGGCATCTACAATAAAGCATCAACAAGAGATAAGTTAATATATAATCATTTGAATAGATCAAGGAACTTATTGAATTGCTCATTAGAGTGGTCTTTCTTCAAACACTGAGGGTATGGAATGGGTGGTTTGTATTCTAGTACTTGTGATGGTTCCCCACTTTCTTTTCCTTATTCTCCTCTTCATTCCTTATTGACCTTTTTTTAGCTTTATGTTTAACTTGCAACTCCTTCCCATTTTGAAGTGTCATTGCTCTTACATGCTCTTTCAAGTTGGTTTGAGTGTTTCCTGGCAATGTCCCTTATTACCTCTCCGCTATCATCTTCGTGAATGATCTCACTTGATTTTCTAGGTTATGGATAGAAGCTTCTTGATTCCTTAAGAATGTTTCCGTATTCTGCAAACGAGATTCGTTAGTTTGAATTTATTTAGTTAAAAGCTCTTCCAAACCTAATTTTTTTCTTATGGTGGAGATATCTAAAATCCTGAGGGGGGTATATCTGCTATTGATTTTGATTATGATTACTCTAAGAGAAATTTGGATGATTTCTTTACCTTGAGTTGTAAGTGTTTCTATAAGGGTTATTCTGTTGCCTAAAGGAGTTTCCCCAGTTGTTGGCTTGTTCCCACTGATTTTCGATATCAACTTCTCCTAAACTACACTTTAGACTTACAGAAAGTGCATCTAACTTCCTACTTATGGCATCAACCTTATAGGTTAATTTTGTCACTACATCAACTTCATAAATGCTTACTACTCTATTTCTCACCCTCGCATCTTCCCATTAAGAACTATTCATAGCCATGTCCTCAATTAAAGATTGAACCTTGCAAACACCCCATTTTTTCCCCTTAATCACAAATAATGTTTCACTTGTCATTTTTTTCATTTTTTTTCAATTTTCCTTCTATTTTGCAAAAATAAAGGAAAAATAATGAAAAAATAAAATAAATAGTAATAATACACCAATTTGGGAAAATGATGGTAGAAACAATAATAAAAGAGGTTAAATAATTTTTATAAATTTTTAGAATTTTAAAATAATATAAAAATAATAAAAATTGTAACATATATATACAAATTGCGTTTAGTAAAAAAAAAAAAAAAAAGAGAAAGTGGGCTAGCCTAGCTGGTCCAGTCGCTGGCCTCATGCGAGTGGGGAAGGGGTCTAATCACGGGTTCGAAACACAGGGGAGGCACTTTGCGTGTTTTGTTCCCTTCTAGAGGACACGTGGCAGCATGCGATTGGATGAAGGAATGTACGTACCGGGAGCGTGCTCATCTTCAACCTTTGTCTGAGATTGGCGCCAGCAGTTGGAAGAGGAAATCCAACTATTTTGATTTGATTTTTTGTGCAAATCTAACAAATCTTTGACTAAAATGAGATAAACATCATCTAATTAACACAAATCTTAATAAAAATAAAAGATTTACATGAATCAAAGGCAGATTGAAAACGGATTAAACCGTAAATCCAATCTTTGCTTATCGGAGTGAAATCTAAGCTTATCAAGCTCGGTTTTTGGAGCATATAAATAAGACTCAATGAGAGGAAGTGAGGGCACGAATCATAAGAGAGAAAGAGAGAGAAAACATGAGAGTTCGAAGCCTTTGCTGGAGTTCCTCAAATCGCGATCGACGACCGCCCTCTGAACCACCACTTGGAAAGGTTCTTGAAGAAAACCACCATCACCTTTGGATTGCCCATATTCGAAAAGCCTAGAAGCAGCCCTTAACTACCTTCAACAACCACTGGAAAGCCGCGGTCAAAGGAGCTCCGACCGCCGCAAACCGACTCGATCTGACCAAGTTCGAACAGACCTGACCTGTGAACCACGACTCGTATCCAGGTAAGCCAGATCCTTTATTTTATTTTATTTTATTTATTTATTCATTTACTATTATAAAAATAAAAAAATAATTTTTTTATTATTAGAATTAGGTTTAGAGTTTTCTAAAAAAATAAATATATATGTCTATTATAAGTAATAGATAATTAATAAAAAATAAAAAAATTAAATTAATAAAAATAATAAAAAATTTTATCACTTAAAAAACTTCTTTTCATAATATATATATATATAATTGATTTTTTTTTAAATTTGAGGTTTTAGTTTTTTTTTAAATAAAATAATAATAATAATAAAGCTTAGACTTAGAATTTTTTTGAAAAAATTTTAAAATGATAATAAATGTAAACCTAACATGTTTTCATAATTAAAATAAAAACAATCTACTAAAGTTTTTATAAAAAGCGAACTACGACTTGTTTGGACTTGAATAGTGAGTATGTAGGCATCCTTACAGGGCAACTCTAAAAAGAATAAAAAATCATTTTCCAAATCATTATTAGTGTAATTGTTATATCATTTTTCAATATCTTCTTTTTTATGAAAAAAAAAAGATATCATAACATAACTCAAATTTTAGAAGGGTAAGGTAGTAACTTTAGGGTTTTAATAAGATAGCCCCCAAGTCAAGAATCTCTGGTTTTTTCTTTCTTCTTCTTTTTCTTTTCTAAAAATAAAAGGGGAGATTTCGTCGACTAGTTGTCTAAATTAAAATTAATCCAACTCAATTAGTTTTAATTCAATAATTTTTCCCAACTCCAGTTGGGTGGCGACTCCAAACAAATAATAAAATTCCTAATTCAAGTCAAGAATTTATATTAAATGAACATATGATTTAATATAAATTGGATTAGAGAGATAATATAAAATTTTAAAATTAGACTCGACAGGATGGCGACTCCACTGGGGAACCACAGTAGGCTAGCCACCTAAACCTTTTGAAATAATTATTTCTAGATATCTTTAATTAACTCTTACATGCATGCAATTTATATTATCTCGTTATTGCTATTAAGTTTCCATGCATGCAATTGTGTGATTAGATACATTCAGACCTAGGCCATTTTAGGACCTTAGGACGAGGGGCTATTGTGTAAGTTCTGGGCGAAGTGAAATAATCACCGTTCAGGGTTGATTAGGTTACCCTACCCAATGCTTCGATATGGCTTAAGATCCATTTCTTTAAGAATGTGGTAGGCCATAGAGCTTAGGGATCTTTTAGAACCCACTTACTTTGCATACATGAAGTCATGGGCTGGCAAATGATTAATGATATAATTTCCTTGTTCTTTTTCTTTTTTTAGAGTTCAGATACATTTACTTGTAAGAGAAATACTGATATTTTGTAAAAGATTTCATTTGTAATTATAAATTCCTATTGTAATCCTAATAAATAGCTAGTGATGTGATCGACTGTCTCCTCCGTAAGGAAATCCGGGTCTGCAAGTCTTTGGATCCAAAACTAGTGCTGTACCATTGGTTCACCTTTTACAACCCTAAGGAACAGGCCTTCATCTAGGGAAAGATAGGGCCCATCCTCTCATTAATGAAGATGGAAATTAATCTGCCTTTGATTTAGGCTGTCTTACACCTTTGGGAAATTAAGCCCGTAGTTTTCTTCATTGGGCCACATGAGATCACGATAACTCTAAAGGAATATACTCAACTTCTATAGCCCCCCTCACTTGCTAATGGGGTGTATGTGCTAAATCTAGAGGTTGGGCAAGCCGGTATTTTTAGTGGACTCCTTGGTATTCGTAAGGCAGTGATCAACCGAGTGTTGAGAAATAGCAACGGATATTGCCTCCGAATGGATGAATTGGAGGCTTAGTTCATAGCTCGGTGTGATGATGGGAGCAAAAGAGACATCTTATGTGGAGATCCCAAGAGTTATAAGCAAAGACTAGTTTATGCTTTCATCTTAATAGCATTTGCAACTATCCTTTTTTCCCATCGAGATTTTCCACATTCATTATAGAGTCGTAGAGTTAGTGTTTTAGTTCTTAGAAGGGAAGTCTTATATCCCAGCCCTACTAGCTGAACAATACGGAATTTGAATTTTGTGAAGAAGAAGAGCCATGGAATCCTCCGCTTAAACATTAACCTCATCTTAATTTGGTTTGTGAGCCATCTCAAATGCTTTAGGTTGAACATGGTCAGGAAATTATTAGCCCAGCAAGTAGACCTTGTAGATTCCTGCATAGAAAGAATGAAGCTACTTGATGATCTTTCTAGCCATAGTTAGGTGGAAGTAATCAAAGGTTTTAGTGCCAATGACATCCTTTGGACTGCTAAGTGGAGCTGCTACAATAAGGTCATCCTAACATGCAGGAACCTTTAGGCTGTTCCATTGATTAGTATCAATGGGTGCACAGGTTATCATCTGAACTCGGTAGTTCGCCAATTTGGTACTATCCAAGATATAATTTACAAGCCATTATTGGAAGGAATCGTTTTCTAATATCAAGATCCGAGCATGTTGGTGGCTGCGAAGATCGTCAAGCTAGCAAAGGTTAAAGTCTTATGGGAAGCTCGGATTGAGAGCCCTAATATAGACCTCGGAGATTTGGATAGGGAAGTAGGCAAGCACCGAGCTACAAGAGATTTCGTGATCAATCGATTATACCAGATAAGAGAAAGGGTGTATCGAGTCCCAGATGTCACTCAACCTGCGCCAAACAACATGGGTCCAAAAATAAAAACCTATATAGAACAGGTTAGAGCTCGGAGGGAAGTCCACTTTGAGGTCGCAGACTACAAAAAGAACTTATGGAAAAGTAGATTTAAGGAGTTTAACTAGAGAAACAAAGCCTTGGAAGCTTAACTGGAGAAGACTCGGGCAAGAATTAAAGAATTAGAGGCTATCATTGATGGAGAACTGGCGCCTACGCGGTCGAAGAAGAAGAAGTCTAGGAATTAGAAATTAGACCAAGATTGTATCTTTCCTTTTCATGTTTTCAAAGTATTGAACTCCAAGTTTGCAATATTAATAAATTTTCAATATTATATCATTAATCAAATGCTAGCCCCTTTTTCTCTTGATCATTTATGTGATACATGCATCATATTTACATGCGTACATCAGCTAAGTAAATGCTTACCAGGTATCAAAGACAGTTCCCAAACAACCAAACCCTCTAAGGAGTCTAATCTACACCTGCTCTAAAACTAAGATGGCTAACAGTAGCAACAATGACCGTTACGACAACAGCAGTGTAGATGCCGCTTCAGATCTAAGGATCATATCCCCAAAACAAACAGTCCAACAACTGGTTGCGCAAGTCTACCTCTTAACTGAAAACATTGGCCTCCTTCGCACCACCTAACCTACTCATGAGGAACATTCAGGAGCTCGAAAGGGAAAGGCAGTAGAGAATTAGCCCTAAGAATATGAGGAAATCAACTCCCATCTCAACCCTGCATTTAAATATGAACCGAAAGTCAATCTCGATCTAACCTCAAATGATGTAAAAAAGGAAATGGTGGACAAATAAAAGGAGATAGAAAAGAAACTCTTCCAACAATTAGCTGACAAAATGAAGACCTTGGAAGGACTTGATAGTTTTAAGCAGACCGACATCACTAGTCTACTAGTTTGTAGGGAAGAAGCCTATCTAAAAAAGTTTCAAGTCCTGAAATTTGAAAAATACAATGGCACTGGTTGTCCTAAGGTGCGTACAAGGCTATATGTGCGGAAAATGAGCAAATATGCACAATATGACCAACTCATGGTCCAAACCTTCCAAGACAGCCTCACAAGTCCTACTTTCATCTGGTATGCACACTTAAATCTTAACCAAGACAACACTTGGGAAAAACTTGCTCGTGCGTTTTACGAGCAGTACAAGTTCAACATTGGGGTTGCTCCTTCGGTAATGGACTTAGGAAGCCTTCAGAAAAGACACAACGAATCCTTTAAAGAATACGCCCAGCATTTAAGGGCTCAAGCTGCCAATGTAACAACCCCAATTTCAAAGAAAGAGTTGACATTCATATTTGTCAACACCTTCAAAAAGACTTATTTCACACATCTAGTGGGACAGACATCATCTAGCTTCGTGGAGGTAGTAGTAGCACGATGTCGGATAGAGAATGCCATTACATCTGGGAAACTCCAAATTATCGACCTTCCCAGAGTTACATCATCTCCAAGACCTATGGGAGGTAACAAAGCCAAGAAATCTACCATTAGCATGGTTAATTCCAGTAGGGTTGACAAAGTTGGGTCTCGTGTAATGTTCCAAGCAACGAACACCCTAATCCAACAATCGCCGATAAATCAGACCCAAGCTACGAAAGCTACAAGACAATTTACTCTAATACCTATCCCACTCAGCCAGGTTTTTTCTCGATTACGAGTAGATAATCTTATCAGCTTCGAGATCCCCAACGATTGATACAAGCCAAGGAATTTTGATCCAAACGTCAAATGTGAGTATCACATGGGGCAAGAGGGACATTCCACAAATAGATGTTGGAGGCTCCGAAACAAAATCCAAGACCTAATTGATGCAGGGATAATGCAGTTAGATTTTGTTAATGCACTAACACCCAATATCCGCACTAATCCCCTACCTAACCACAAACCTACGGTCAACATGATCACATCTAAAGAGCCGGACTCCAAATCAAATGAGCCCCCAAAACAGGCAAAGACAATAGCATAGTGAGCAAGTTGCCTACGCAAAGTCTCAAATAAAGCCCTTATATCACAGATGAAGAAGAGGTGGCTAGTTAGAGATCCGATGGTCAACACCCTAGGTGAATCACATGGGAGGTTTGAATACCTAGTAAATTATTCATTCACCCCAATAGCTTATGGAGTGCCTAATGGGTGGGGACCTGAATTTGAAAAGGAGGACAACCCACCAAGGGAGAAAAATGAGTCTGTAAACATGATCAAATCAGACCCGAAGCCGATAGTTATAAGATGTTATGAGGGACAAGTGACTGAGGTGAAAATTCCAAAGAAAAAATATGTGTTTAATGCCCCAATACCCTTATAAAAGTATAAAGCGGCATCATTTAACTATTAGGCCTTAATTAGGAAAAGTCTTCTATTATAGGATGAATCACCTATTTAGGAAGGGTTTATGATCCCAAAAACAAAACCTCCGCTAAAGAGCCTACTACCAAATTGGAGAAAGAAGAAGAAGAAGGGCTCCCTGTGATAGGATTCCAAGAGCTAAGATACGAGCACTAAAGAAATCAAAGTCAATCCGAGCTATAGGTGGCAGTACGGGGTCTAAAAAGGGAGGAAATAAGCTTCGGGATGACATAAGGCGAAGTTTGGCCAGCCTTAAACCGGCTTTAAATGAAGGCCGACCAAATTAGCTTTAAGGCCGTCGGCCTTGATGCCGGCTTACATATAGGCCGCTGGCCTTTGGCCGGCCTTGAATGGCCTCGCACCAATTTTTCTTTATGCCGCTTTATTTTATTAATATTTCATTAATATGTCCTTAGGTTACTTTTAAGCATGATATAAATAGTCTTCTTTTAGGTATTTTGAGGAGATGATGTTATTTTGTTGAAAAGAAAAACACTTTGAGTGTGTGAATCCTCTTTGGAGAGTTCTTGAATATTGATAATTGGATTTCCCTTTATTATAGTTGTTCTTATTAGATTCTTGGTTCTTATAGAATTTGTGGCGAACATTGTTATTGAATTCTTGGAATTCTTTAACCGTAGTGATTAATTTATAGAGCATGGTCTCTATCGTTCTATGTTTTAATTGCGAACCAGTTTAATTTTACCAATCTTGGCATCTATAGATTGGTAATTTATCCATATCCTTTTTTTATTCGTTAGTTACAAATAAAGAAAACCCTAAAATTATTAAAGAATCCATTATTATTGAAGATCTGCGTGAAGGACCGTAACATTTAGTATCAAAGCAAAGGTGGTGGATTTGTGAATCGACGTGGGTTAAATCGGTAAGGCTGTTGAATCTCAACTCAATTGTAGTTTTAATTCAATACTGTCGTTGGTTGGAAAATTTGGGAATTTATTTTGATAAGTATTGCTGTGAATTCGATTGTTGGGTGTTGAATAGGTGTTTTGGGCCGTTGGTGAGAATTGAGGTTTTTGTGAATATCTATTGCTGAAATTCTGAGTGGTAAAGATGTCGTCGCATGGAAGTGTTAATGACACTAATAACAACAACAATGGGAATAATGCTGATAATGGGGGTGAGGTTATGACTAGGGCAAGTTTAATCAACTCCAAGAAAATATTAGATTGATTATGGAGAGATTGGAGGTTAGGGATAGAAGAAGCCATAGTGGTGCGGGAATTAAGAGGAGACATTCTAGTGATGAATCTGATGCCGGTAGTGAAATGAGTAAGAGAGGAAACAAGGATGACAGGCATAAGGGGATTAAAAACATAAAGCTAAAAATTCCACCTTTCACTGGTAGTAGTAAACCGGAGGAATCTTAGACTAGGTGCCACGGGTTGAGAAGGTGTTTGACTGCTATGAGTGGGATGAGCACATGAAGGTGAAGATGGCGTCTCTAGCATTCTCTGAATATTCTAGTCTGTGGTGGGATAAACTACAAACTGAGAGACATAGGGCAGATGAGGAGAAAGTGCGTTCATGGGCTTTGATGAAAAGATTGATGAGATGCAGATTTGTGCCAGATTACTATAAACAAGAGATGCTGATAGAGTTGCAATCCTTGAGGCAGGGTAAGAAAAGCATAGAAGAGTATGTAAAGGAGTTTGAGACACTAATGGCAAGGTGTGATATTAAGGAATCATCAAATGAATCCATAGCTCGTTTCATCAATGGGTTGAAGATGGACATTGCCAATGTAGTGGAACTCCAGCATTATCAGACTCTAGAGGATGTGATTAAATTAGCCAGTCGGGTTGAGCGGCATCAGCGCAGGCGGGCTCAAAAATCATATCACCACCATAAGTCAGATGATGGTAAGAGGGAGGAGGAAAGGAAGGAAAAAGGAAAGGCAGTCGCTGGTGAGGCTGTTGACCAAACACAGCAAAAGAAGAGCAAGGATATAAAATGTTTTAAGTGTTTAGGACTTGGCCATATTGCTTCTCAATGTCCTAATAAAAGGGTTATGGTCATAAAGGGTGACAAAGTCGAGAGTGAGGAAGAAGAACAGAAGGGTACTGATGCAGAAGAGGAAGATGAAGACATTATAGCGTATCCAGTATAGGGAGACTTGTTAATGGTTAAGCAGGATGAAGTTGTTCCTAATCAGAGAGCCAATTTATTTCATATTTAAGGCATGGTGCAAGGGAAGACTTGTTTGATTGTGATTGACACAGGCAGTTGCACCAATGTTGCTTCAGCAAGCTGGGTTACTAGTTGGGTTTACAGGTGAAGCAGCATCCAAGACCTTATGCACTTCATTGGTTGAGTCCACATGGAGCTGTTCATGTATACAAACAGGTTCGTGTTCCATTAATTATTGGTAATTATACTGACAAGATTGTATGTGATGTAGTTCCCATGGAAGCTACACACTTGATTCTTGGAAGATCTTGGCAGTATGATCTCAGAGCTAAGTATGATGGATACACCAATGAGTATACCATTCAGCAATAGGACAAGGCATACAAGCTTCTTCCTATGAGCCCAATTGAGGTACAACAAACAAGGTTGATTTGCCTTAAGAAGCCCAAGGGAAAGAGGAGTTTGTTTATATGGTCTAGCAGGATGGACGATAAAGATTCGAGGTTGAATCTTTTTCAACATGGAGGGAATGATGGGATTCCAAGAGCTAAGATACGAGCACCAAAGAAATCAAAGTCAATCCGAGCTATAGGTAGCAGTATGAGGTCCAAAAAGGGAGGAAATAAGCGTCGGGAAGACACAAGGCGAAGTTCGGCCAGCCTTAAACCGACCTTGAATGAAGGCTGGCCAAATTAGCTTCAAGGCCGCCAGCCTTGATGCTGGCTTACATATAGGCCGTCGACCTTAAATGGCCTCGCACTAATTTTTCTTATTTTGCTTTATTTTATTAATATTTCATTAATATGTCCTTAGGTTACTTTTAGGCATGATATAAATGGTCTTCTTTTAGGTATTTTGAGGAGATGATGTTATTTTGTTGAAAAGAAAAACACTTTGAGTGTGTGAATCTTCTTTGGAGAGTTCTTGAATATTGAGAATTGGATTTCCCTTTATTCTAGTTATTCTTATTAGATTCTTGATTCCTATAGAATTTATAGCGAACATTGTTATTGAATTCTTGGAATTCTTTAACCTTAGTGATTAATTTATAGAACGTGGTCTCTATCGTTCTATATTTTAATTGTGAACCAGTTTAATTTTATCAATCTTGGCATCTATAGATTGGTAATTTTATCCATATCCTTTTTTTATTCGTTAGTACCAAATAAAGAAAACCCTAAAATTATTAAAGAATCCATTATTATTGAAGATCTGCGTGAAGGATCGTAACACCCCGCGTTCACGAAGATGATCAAATCAAGTGAATATAAGATCATGGAACAGCTCAATAAAGTTCCAACCCAAATATCACTTATGGGTCTTCTCATGACATTCGAGCCTCACCATGAAGCGCTCTTCAGAGTGCTTAAACAAGTCAGGGTACTGGAAGGCATCGCAATAGAAAGTTTAAGCCATGTCGCGGATTCAATCTTCACTATGGACCAAATATCTTTCTCCCCTAAAGAACTAGGAGAAGATGGAGACCAACACACAAAACTACTTTTCATAGTGGTAAAATGTAACAACACCATAGTCTCCCGAGTCCTCATAGACAATGGATCTTCCCTCAACGTGTGCCCCTTGGCCACCCTCAATCTACTGGGAATTGATATGAGCAATATCAAGCCAAGTTCAATAGTGGTTAAGACTTTTGACGGTTCCAAAAGGGAGATAGTGGGGGAAATCAGCTTATTGGTAGAGATTGGTCCATAGATATTCAACATCTCATTTCAAGTCCTCGACATACTGAGATCTTTCAATCTACTATTAGGAAGGCCATGGATATACACTATAGGAGCCATACCCTTAAGTCTCTACCAGAAGGTTGAGTTCATAGCAAATGGTTCGATAATCACTGTATTGGGTGAATAGGACTATGCCATTTACAAGGAAACAGTTATACCCTACATCCAAGAGGATGGTCCTAAGGACTTGGGGCTCCAAATGTTCGATGAAGTAGGCATGGTCATGAGCAAGGAGGGGCATTAGTTCAAAGAGGGGCAGCAAAGGACATTTGGACTAAGGTATGTTCTTACCTCCTAAGAAAAAGCTCAAGCAAGAGGTATCAGAAGCAGAAGGAAAGGGAAGCTGAATGATACCTAGATGAATTTTCCACAACAAACTTTCTTAGCTGGCTATCACTCAAGAGCCAGGGATGATCCAAGCCGATGTTAGCAATGAGGGCTCAGCCTCTCACACATCCAATCAACATCCAACTCTTAACAACTAGTTTTGTTATCCTCTTAATAGTACTAAGTCAGCTCAAGAATATGGTTACGATTTCAATGATGTTTAAATTCTTCAAATAAAATACCTAAATTGCAGTTTATTTCTTTTACTCATATATACTCTCGCCTCACTTTCCCCATAGATTCCCTACCATCAAACGTCAAGGACATTTCGCGCAAGTAAGTAATGAAAACATTAATATTGTTTCTAACACTGCTGGGTTAGCCGTTGGAAGCGATATCTTTAACCACAAAGCAATACAGAAAAGTTGGCAAAAACATGAACAAGGTAAGATCTTAATTAACGAGCCAATGGCGACAGTTAATTTAAAAAGCAAAGAAGAGCCCAAAAACCTCAAAATTAGGCTAACTTGAGTAGCGAGCAAAAGCGCAAGATAACCGAGCTATTGACTGAATATGCAGATGTATTCGCCTATTCGTATGGTGACATACCAAGACTCAATCAATCAATAGTAGTTCATAAGCTACCTACAACAGAAGATGTCAAACCTAAAAAACAAAAATTAAGAAGATTTAGGCTTGACATCTTATTAAAAATTAAAGAGGAAGTCAATAAGCTGCTAGAAGTGGGATTCATCCAAGTACCAGACTACCCATAATGGGTAGCAAACATAGTACCTATTCTAAAAAAGAATGGGAAAGTACGAGTATGCATAGACTTCCGAGACTTGAATCAAGCTACGCGTAAAGACAAGTTCCCTCTACCTCATATAGACGTCTTAGTAGATAATATCGTAGGGAATCATCTCTTCTCATTGATGGATGGTTTCTCATGATATAATTAAATAAAAATGGCAGAAGAAGATAAAACTAAGACAACTTTTATCTCAAAATAGGGAACTTTCTGTTACAAAGTTATGCCCTTTAGTTTAAAGAATGTTGGGGCGACGTATCAGAGAGCCAAGGTCGTGATACTTCATGACATGATGCATCAATAAGTTGAAGTATACATCAACAATATGATAGCTAAATCCAAAAGAGAAGAAAGCCATGCAATCATCTTAAGGAAGTTGTTCAAGCGATTGAGAAAGTTTCGGCTAAAGTTAAACCCTAAAAAAAATACTTTTGGGATCACAACGGGCAAGCTATTAGGGTTTATCATAAGTCGAGAAGGTATTAAAATTGACCTTGAAAAAGTAAAGGCCATATTGGAACTACCATCTCCACGCACTATCAAAGAGGTGAGAGGTCTACCAGGAATGTTGAATTACATAACCCGTTTCATCTCACAATTTATAGATAAGTATAGTCCACTATTCCATCTACTGAAAAAGAACACCATGGTAAAATGGGATGATGAATGTGAGAAAGCGTTCAAAAAGATCAAGGATTACCTTATGAATCCCTTAGTCTTAGTAGTCCTAAAACAAGGAAAACCCTTATTCTTGTACCTCACGATAGTCCCTAAATCCATAGGGTGCGTGCTGGGGTAAAAGGATGAAGAGGGGAGGGAATGATCCATATACTACTTAAGTAAAAAGTTCACGGATGGGGAATAGAGATATTCTGAGATAGAAAGGACTTGTTGTGCTTTAGTTTGGGTCATGCATCGATTGAGGCAGTATACCCTCTACTATCCTATTGAATTGCTAACAAGACATGATCCTTTAAAATACTTAACAGAGAAGCCCATTTTGTTAGGAAGAATCTCCAAATGGCAAATGCTCCTATTAGAATTTGATATCACATACATAAATCAAAATTCGATGAAAGGGCAATCACTAGCAGATTAGTTGGCAGAACACCCAATTGAGGGAGATCTCCAAGAATCACAGGCCCAATTCCTTGATAAAAAACATATTAATGGTGGAGAGCGAACCAGTAAAAGAATACAAGATAGAGCAAAACCCTAGATGGAAGATGTTCTTTGACGGAGCTACCAACGTATTTAGTTGTGGGATCGGGGCAGTGCTAATATCACCAGAAGGAACACAATTCCCCTTAGCAACAAGACTCGCATTTTCGTATACTAATAACATTGCAGAATATGAGGCGTGCATCCTTAGCCTCAAAATGGCTTGCTATATGGAAATCCGTGAATTGGATGAATACGAAGATTCTTCACTCATCATACTATAAACACGAGGGGAATACAAAACTAAGGACCCCAAATTGGTGCCATACCATCAACATTTGACAAAGCTGATCGACGAATTCGAGGCAGTCACCTTCACATACATCCGAAGGACTCAAAATCAGTTTGCAAATGCCCTCACTATAGTAGCATCTATGATTCAACTAATAGGGGGAGCCGAAGTCCAACCACTGAAAATAGAAATTGAAAATAGGCCCGCCTACTATCTGGTAATAAAAAAAGCACAAGATAACAAGCTATGGTACTATGATATCAAAACTTTCCTCCAAGAAAGCAAATACCCTAAAGTGGCTAGCAAAAATGACTAAAGAACACTTAGAAGGTTAGCAAGTCATTTCTTATTAAATGAGCCTGTTCTTTATAGAAGATCACTTGATGCCATATTGCTAAGGTGCTAGATAAAAGAGAGGCATGTGAACTGATGAAAGAAGTGCATGAAGGAATATGTAGGTCTCACATGAACAGATACATGCTTACCCGAAAAATCATGAGGATAGGCTATTATTGGTTAACAATGGAATCAGACTGGATCAAATATATCAAGCACTGTCACTTGTGTCAAGTCTATGCAAACCGAATAAATGCCCCACCTAAAGAACTTCATTCATTATTCGCACCATGGCCATTCTCCATGTGGGGAATTGACATCATCAAGCCAATTACTCCAAAAGTGTCAAACGGTTATAGATTCATATTAGTAGCCATTGATTATTTCACCAAGTGGGTAGAAGCTTCATCATATGCTAGTGTCACAAAAGGGGTAATAGTCCGATTCATGAAGAAAGACATAATAGCCTCATATGGAGTTCCTGAATCAATTATCATCGATAATGGCACTAACCTTAACAATAAATTGATGATAGATTTGTGTCAGCAATTCAAGATAAGCCACAGAAATTCAACTCCTTACCGACCTAGATGAATGGGGCAGTAGAAGCAGCCAACAAGAATATTAAAAGAATTATTGAGAAGATGACCATCACTTATAAAGATTGGCACGAGATGCTACCATTCACCCTCATGGCTTACAGAACCTCAATTTGAACGTTTACTAGAGTTACCCAATATTCTTTAGTCTATGGTACTGAGGTAATATTGCCAATCGAGGTCGAAATACCGTCCTTCAAGATTTTATTAGAAGCGTAGTTAGATGAATTCGAGTGGGTAAAGAAGAGGCTTAATTAGTTGAACTTGATCGACGAAAAGAGACTCGATGCCTTATGTCATGGCCAATGCTACCAACAAAGAATGGCCCGAGCATTCAACAAGAAAATGAGACCTTGATGTTTTAAATAAGGAGATCTTGTACTAAGGAAAGTTCTCCCAAATGAACAGGATTTAAGGCGCAAGTTTACCCCAAATTATGAGGGCCCATATGTTGTAAAAAGGGTGTTATCAAGAGGGGCCTTAATATTAGCCCAAATGGATGGTCCAGAATTGAGAGACCCCATTAATACGGATGCTATTAAGATGTACTATCCTTAGGCAAGAAAATTAAAATTTTGTTAAGGTTCATGAATGCCAATAATTAGTACAAACTTCATGAGTTTGGTTTTCATTCCTTCTACAAGAAAAATTAATGTTTCTGAGAGATCGGTTATCTTGACCAATTGTCATTAAACGAACTTTTATATCATACACACACTACCCATTGCCTCATAATGAATAATGAACAATGAAATGATGATATATCTCAATGGATTTTTTTTATGATTCCACCTATTCCGAGCATTAGACCTGGTGTGTTAATAAGATAACACCACAATCATAAGAGTCATGCTCACAAGAAAGAAAATACATCAAGGCTCTCAGCCTTGTTTGAAACAAGAGTAAGTAGAGAAGGAGCAAACCATCACAAGGGTTCGGTTGTTTGGCTGTTACCTACGATAAACCGATAAGCATTTAGGGTAAATAATCATCATGAATCATGAATCACATATTCTATAAGTTAAGTAGTCTAAAAGGCACCTTTCATTATCATTTGACCAGTTCACCATAAGTGTTTTTAGAAATGCTAGGTTGATAAGATATATCCAGACATTATTGTCGGTGAGCCAACCCATAATGGGGCATTGTCTTAAACTTTCTTCCTTAGGGTTGTAAGTCCAAAGAGGCGCTTCCCATTGTTAAGAAGTTAGCCCACAATGGGGGCACTTACTTAAATATCCTCTTTTAGGGTTGCAAATCCAAAGAGGACACTTCTTATTATCGGTTAGTCAACCTACAATGGGGCACTTTCTTAGATACAATCTCTTAAAGTTAGCCCACATTGGGGCACTTTCCTAAGTATCCTCTCCTTCATGGTTGCTAGTTTAGTAAGACTCTTCCTATCATCAATTAGTTAGTTCGTGAAAGCACTTTTCTAAATAATCTCTTTTTAAGGTTGTTAATCTAGTGAGACACTTCCCATCATCGATTAGTTAGCTCATAAAAGGACTTTTCTATATGATTCTTTAAGGTTGCTAGTCTTGTAAGACGCTTCCTATTATCAAATAGTTTGCTCACAAGAGCACTTTCCTAAACAATCTTCGTTTAAGGTTCAGAGGCTTCCTATCATCGATTAGTCAGCTCATAAGAATACTTTTCTAGATGATCTCCCCTCCAGGTTATTAGTCTAGTGAGATGTCTGTTTGTTTAAGACCACTCCCTAAGCAGTATTAATCATCACAAAGCGATCATTTTTTAGAACATGGTATCGTTAGCTCATGGAGCATCTTCCCTACTCAAATAGGTAATCAAACAACTCCTTAGTAGAACTAGGTTTAGATAGCTAGCCAATTATGGCGTTAGCTACTCGGTCTATCAGCCAAAAATAACGTCTTTATTGTCTTTATAGTTAAGTTCTTCAAACTTTACTACAAAGAGGGGCAACTGTAAACACCCCATTTTTGCCCCTTAATCACAAATAATGTTTCATTTGTCATTTTTTTTCATTTTGTTTTCAATTTTCCTTCTATTTTGCAAAAATAAAGGAAAAATAATGAAAAAATAAAATAAATAGTAACAATACACCAATTTTGGAAAATGATGGTAGAAATAATAATAAAAAAGGTTAAATAATTTTTATAATTTTTTAGAATTTCAAAACAATATAAAAATAATAAAAATTGCAACGCATATATATAAATTGCGTTTAATAAAAAAAACGAGAAAGTGGGCTAGCTCAGCTGGTCCAGTCGTTGGCCTCATGCGTGCGGGGAAGGGGTCTGATCACTGGTTCAAAACGCAGGGGAGGTACTTTGCACATTTTGTTTTTTTTTTTTCCTTCCAGAGGAAATGTGGCAACACGCGATTGGATGAAGGAATCGCATGTACCGAGCTTGTGCTCATCTTCAACCTTCGTCCAAGATCGGCGCCAGCAGTAGGGAAAGGAAATCCGACCGTTTTGATTCGATTTTTTGTGCAAATCCAACAAATCTTTGACTAAAATGAGATAAACATCATCTAATTAAGATGAATCTTAACAAAAATCAAAGATTTACATGAATCAAAGGCAGATCAAAAACGGATTAAACCGTAAATCTGATCTATGCTTATTGGAGTGAAATCTGAGCTTATCAAGCTCGGTTTTTTAAGCCTATAAATAGGACTTGATGAGAGGAAGTGAGGGCATGGATCAAAAGAGAGAAAGAGAGAGAAAACACGAGAGTTCAAAGCCTTCATCAGAGTTCCCTAAATCGCGACCGACGACTGCCCTCCGAACCACCACTTTGAGAGGTTCTTGAAGAAAACCACCACCACCTTTAGATTGCCTACCTTCGAAAAGCCTAGAAGCAACCCTCAACCGCCTTCAATAGCCACTAGAAAGCTACTGTCAAAGGAGCTCCAATCGCCATAAACTAACCCGATTTGACTCGGTTTGAACTAACCTAACCCATGAACCATGACCCGTATCTAGGTTAGCAGGATCCTTTTTTTATTTTATTTATTTATTCATTTGCTATTACAAAAATAAAAAAAATATTGTTTTTTTTTTATTATTAGAATTAGGTTTAGAGTTTTCTAAAAAAATAAATATATATGTCTATTATAATTAATAGATAATTAATAACAATTAATAAAAAAAAAAATTAAATTAATAAAAAATAATAAATATTTTTATCACTTAGAAAACTTCTTTTTATAAAAAATATATATAATTGATTTTTTTTAAATTAGAGGTTTTTTTTTAAATAAAAAAATAATAATAAAGCTTGGACTTAGAATTTTTTTGAAAAAAATTTAAAATGATAATAAATATAAACCCAACATGTTTTCATAATTAAAATCAAAACAATCCACTAAAGTTTTTATAAAAAGCGAACTACAGCTTGTTTGATCTCAAATAACGGGTATGTAGGCACCCTTATGGGGCAACTCTAAAAAGAATAAAAAATCATTTTTCAAATCATTATTAGTGTAATTGTTATATCATTTTTCAATATCTTCTTTTTTATGAAAAAGAAAGGTATCATAACATAACTTAAATTTCAAAAGGGTAATGTGGTAACTTTAGGGTTTTAATAGGATAGCCCCTGAGTCGAAAATCTCTGGTTTTTTCTTTCTTTTTCTTTTTCTTTTCTAAAAATAAAAGAGGAGATTTTGTCAACTAGTTGTCTAAATTAGAATTAATCTGCTCAATTAGTTTTAATTCAATAATTTTTCCCAACTCCAGTTGGGTGGCAACTTCAAACAAATAATAAAGTTCCTAATTTAAGTCGAGAATGTATATTAGATAAGCATAATATCTAATATGAATCGAATTAAGGAAATAATATAAAATTTTAAAATTAGACTCGACAAACCTCTTCGATTGTTTTTCGTGTTCAACATTCCCCCTGCAACAACATCTATCATTTGCTTAGTTGATAGATTTAAACCATTGTCAAAAGTTTGAATCTGCATCCAAAGTGGTAAGCTATGACGTGGGCATCTCCTCAATAATTCCTTGTATCTCTCCCAAGTATCATACAAAGTCTCAATCTCTAGTTGAGCATAGTATCATATCTCATTTCAAAGTTTGGCAGTCTTGGTAAGTAAAAAGTATTTTCCAAAAACTTTTGAGCTATATCATCCCAAGTCATGATAAATCCCCTTGGAAGTGAATTCAGCCATTGTTTTGCCCGACCTCTTAGTAAAAAAAAAGGAAAAAGCCACAATTGTATTGTATCATCTAGAGCTTTATTAAGCTTGAAAGTGTTATAAATCTCCAGAAAATTAGAAATGTGAGCATTGGGGTCCTCATCTTGTAATCCATCAAATTGGACAAATTGCTACACCATCTATATTATATGAGGTTGAATTTGAAAGTTGTTGGCAGCAATGAGTAGCTTTACAGTACTTGAGTCGACTCCAACTAAAGAAAGTTTGGAGTGGTGGGACATAATTTGCTATTGGTTTTAATTTTCATCACCCATGATGTTCAACTCTTCCCCTTCCTCATCCATCCTAATTCATAGAGAAGATCCTTAATTTATTTCCTCTACTGTTTGTCACACTTTTTTCATAACCGTCTTGTTGTCCTTTCAATTTCTGAATCAAATATCAGTATGTCTGGTGGATTGTTTCTACTCATGCACTACAAAAAAAAAGGAAAATAAAGCAGATAAATAAAACAAGAAATGGAAAAAATTGTTAAATTAATAAAGTGATTAGTGTTCTTAATATCAAAATCTTCGATAAAAGCACCAAAAACTTAATATAAGGCAAGTGCACTTATCAAATTTTGTAATATAGTGTATAAAAATACGGATATTGTCCCACAAAGATTACAAATCCTAATACTAACCTACACCATATTATTTAATGGGTAAATTGTATGTTGATTAATCTAAAAACTATAACGAAATATTAATTAAGAATTAAGATTTTATAGAAAGACAGAAGAGCAAATCAAATTAAAATTTACTTCAAGTCGATAAAACTAGCATCTAGACATTGCTTCCTCTCTAAGTATTATTATGTGACATTAACAAAAAGTATTCGAATCCTTTTTAAATTTCATTGATTGAGAGAATTTTTAATTTAATTTAATAACTTTCTCAAGCTTATTAAACCTTAATCTTAAAATTACCTATTTGAATCTCTTCACAATAGCATGATTAAAAGATTGCATTAAGAACAACAAATTCCCATAAATAAATTAAATAATTTTGGAAGAACCATATAACTTATCTCTAAGATTACATCAATCCTCTTCATACATACAAGATCTAATTATACATCAGATTTCTCACTATCAATATATAACATCAAATAGACAAATTAAAACACTAGTAATATTGAACTAATCAAAATAAAGAACACATGCATCAATTAATAAACATAGGAATTCATTGAATATTAAAAAAGAATTTCAAGTCACATAATAAACTTAAGTTCCACAAGTCTAGATACTAAGGAAAATTAAGTGCTAAGCATACTAGATCCAAATTCATCAATGATGTATGAATATGCATTATCAAGGAAATCAATAAAAACCCTAGATACTTGAAGTCTAAAGGGTAGCCATCTTATTTCTCTAAAACCTTAGAACAATTAAAACAAATAGGATCTAAACTCTTAAGTGCAAAGCCCTCCTCTATTTATATAATGTGTATCTAAAACTTTGCCTTTTAGGTCGACACGCTGTCCAACACAATCATGCTTCGAGTCGTGTTCACTTCATAGCTCAAAATCATGTAAAATATGACATTTCAATAGACACGACCTCAAACACGGTTGTGTTAAACCTTGTTTATCTTTCTGTGACTCTTCAACCACAACATAATCAACAACACGGTCTTATCAAGTCCCCGTGTAGCTTTTTGTGAAAAAAAACCTTCAGTTCAACATGATATTTGAATATAGTCATGTTTAGATTGTGTCTGGATTTAACATTTCATAGCTTTCTTTATTTAGCCCTAAAATGAGTGAAATTGGATTCATTTTTTTTTCCTTTTTAATTGAATTTTCTATCAAAGTCCTAAAATCCAAATATTACTTAATTAAAGTTCACGTTCATAAAAACATACCAAAATCAAGGAAAACATGTTAAATTTTACTTAATATGTATATTTAATTGGGCACTTATCAAACTAACCTCAATTACACAAACATTAATATATATTCTCAAGAGTGTTACCCATTTTACTATTTGGTGGAGATTTTAATTCTCTATAATCTTAAAGCTTTATATGGGAATGAAGAAACAATATTTTCAAATTACTTATACCCCTACAACAAACACATGCGTACATGCATGTATATAGCCTTTTGTATTGGTTTTTATGAAAAGCTTAAAGAAAGAATTATAATAAAACCGGCGTTGTTGATTGTTTTGTGTTGGATGTACATAAGGGGCAACTCATAACAACTCAAAGCACAGCTTAAACCCTTAACCTAAAGCCATGAAACCTAAAACACTAATAAACGGCAACACCAAGCCAAAGACAACCATAACCACCACCACCTTTTTTGACCTCCAAACACTACTGTCATAGTTGGTTGTCGACACTTTAAATCGGGGTGGATTTAAGTATTGCACCTTAGTCTAAGCCGCCACCATTTCTTTGCTATGCAGTTGCAAGGATGTAGTAGTTGATGCTGCCATTGCATCGGACAAACCCTAGCACAATGAAAGTCTTTCAAACATTTATTGAGCCCGTTGTTTGTTGTCTCCTTCCCTTATACTTGTTTTGTAACTAAATGTTGTAGTTTTGGTATAGGTAGTTTAGATTATGACTGAAAAAGAGCATCACTCTAAACAACCTCTAATAACAATAGTAAGATTTATCAACATGAGTTATCCTGAAACAGTAATTTATAAGTGTAAACACCCCATTTTTGCCCTAAGAACAAATAATAATCAATAATAATCAATTTCCAATTTTTCTCTAATTTAGCAAAAATAATAAAAATATTTAAAAAATAATAATAAATAGGAAAACACATCAATTTTGAAAAATGATTTTAGAAATGGCAATAATAAGGAATAAATAATTTTTACAAATTTTTGAAATTTCAAAAAATACAAAAAAATAAAAAAACCGCATTGCATATATGCAATTTGCGAAATAAACAAAATCAGGAAAATGGGCTAGCTCAGCTGGTCCGAGCCGTGGCTAAGTGGGTGCATACAGGTGCGAGGTTGCGGGTTCGAAACGCGGGGGAAGCAGTTTCCGCGTTTTGCGTTTTTTCATTTACCCAGGACACGTGGCAACATCCGATTGGCTGGAGGAAACGCACGCGCCGGGCGCGTGATCGTCTTCTACCTCGGGTCCGAGATCGCCGGCAAGAGGAAAAATTCGAATTTCGGCCGTTTCGATTCGATTTTTTGCACAAATTCAACAGATCTTCAATAGAATTGAGATAAACATCATCCAATTGGAATCAAATCTCAACAAATCAAAGGATTTACACGAATCGGAGTTGGTTTATTTAACCGTCGATCCGATTTGCTTCGATCGGTGGAAATCCGAGCTTATCTAGCTCGATTTTGAACGCCTATAAATAGAGGAGGAGAGGAAGCCAAAAAAAAAATCACAATTGAGAGAAAGTGAGAAAAGAGAGCAAATCGGAGAGCATCGGAGGAAACCGCGAACCGCCGATCGGAGCTGAGCCACCACTAGGAGACGTTCTGAGAGCGAACCACTGCCACCATTGAATTTAGCACCCTCGAGAAGTTAGGATTTGACACCTCACCCGTGATAAAAGACCATCGGAACATCGTGAACGAGCATCCTCTGCCGCCGTGTCCGACCAATCCGACCCGACCCGATTCGACCCGACCCGCGCACCGACTCGGATCCAGGTGAGTCGGATTTTCTAGATTTTTTTTTATTTATTTACTTTATTTGTTTTTATTCCGATTTGATTTATTATTTTGTTATTTGTTATTTATTTGTTTATTTATTTATGTTTCATTTATATTTCAATAAATAGGAAAATGTTAGAAATTAGATTTCTTTAGGATTTAATAATGTAGAAAAATAATATAAAATAATAAAAATGTAGAAAAACAATATAAATATTATAAAAATAATAATAAAACTTTAGGTTTTAAAATAGGATAGATAATAATTTAGGATAAAAGTTTTAACAAGAATTATGAAAAAATAATAAAAATTATAATAAAAAATAAAAATAAAAATAAATAAATAACAAAATTATAAAAAAATCATGAAAACTCATAAAAATTATAAAAAATTGGAGAAAAATAAGGAAAAATCGAAAAATGATAAAAAATCATAAAAATCATAAAAAATCATAAAAATAAAAATAAAATAAAAAATTCAAAAAAAATTATAAAAATGAGTTTTATCACTTAGAAAAATCATTTTCTCTAATAAATCCAAAATTGATGTTTTTCCCAAAAATTATTTTCAAAGATCAAATTATTAAGCTTAGGTTTAGATTTTTTTGAAAAATCCCAAAAATGTTAAAAACATAAAGCAAAAGAGATTTCAAATTAAAATTCACAAACCCACTAAATATTTTCAGAAAAAGCGAACTACGGCTTGTTTGATCCTGGATAGCAGGTATGTAAGCACCCACTCGGGTCAACCTATAAAATGAAATTAAAAAAAATCATTTTCTTGAAATAATTCAAAAACATAATAAAAGTAACAGAAACAATAAAACAAAATTTCTAGATAGGAACAATTTTAGGAGATTAGGTGGTAACCGTAAGGTTTTAATAGGTTAGCCTCCGGACTTAGAAACTCTAGTTTTCCTTTCCTCTTTTCACAAAAACGAGAAGAGGAAATCACGATGACTAGTAGTCCAAATTAAGACTAATCCGCTCCTTTAGTTTTAATTCAATCTTTTCCAACAATAGTTGGGTGGCGACTCCAAAAGTCAAACGAAATTCCTAACTCAAGTCGATGATCTACATTAGATGAGCATAGGGTCTAGTCTAGATCGGATTAGGAATGGGAATTCAAAAAATTAGACTCGACAGGATGGCAACTCCACTAGGGACCCATTCCAGTAGGCTAGGCACCTGAATCTCCTTAAGTTGTTCCTTTTTAAGTTTCAATTATTATTATGTTACTAAATTTTCAGGGATTAGTCAGATTTTAGTTTTCTTTACTATAGGGTTTGCATGCATAAGTTTGTGTGAATAGATGCGGTCGAACTCGGACCGTCCTAGAAACCTAAGTCGGGGAGCCATTGTGTAGGTTTCGGGCGAAGTGAGTTGATCACCGTTCGGGAGCGATTAGGCTACCCCACCTAATGCTTCGATATGGCCTGAGATCCATTTCTCCGAGAATGCAGGAGGCTATAGAGCTTGGGGACCAATTAGAACCAACCCACTTGCATACATAGCATCATAAGGGTTGACAATTGATGACAATGTAATGGTTTGTTTTTTTATTTTGGAGTTCAAAGCTATTTCCCTGTAATGTTTTCATAGTTCTGTTTGTAATTAGGCAATTTCTTATTGTAATAGATGGCTAACACTGCAGTCGACCGCCTCCTCCGCAAAGAAATTCGGGTGTATAAACCTTTGGACCCAAAGTTGGTACTGGACCATTGGTTTACCTTGTACAACACAGAGAAGCAGGCCTTCATCCAACAAAGGATCGGCTCCATCCTCTCACTGACAAAGATAGAGGTGAATTTGCCTTTAGTCCGGGCCATGCTCCAATTATGGGAAATCGAACCCGCTGCTTTCTTTATCGGGCCGCATGAGATCACCCCTACCCTGGAGGAGTACACCCAGTTGCTACAGGCTCCAGCACTGACTGATCAAATCTACGTACCAGACCTTGAGGCCGGGCCAGCCGGTACCTTCAGCAGATTATTAGGCATCCGTAAGACAGCAGTCAACAAAGCCCTGGCAAACTGTAATGGATATTGCATACGTACGGATGATCTAGAAGCCTGGTTCATCGCCCGAGAGGACAATGGGGATAGGAAGGACATACTGTGTGGGGACCCCAAAACTTACAGATAGAGAAGGGTGAACGCTTTCATCTTGACAGCCTTCGCCACCATACTGTTCCCCACCGGGACCTTCTATATTCACTACCGGGTTGTAGAGCTGGTGACCCAATTTCTGGAGGGAAGATCTTACATCCCGGCTCTACTGGCTAAACAGATTCGGAACTTGAATTTCCTCAAGAAGAAAGGCCATGGGATCCTTTGCTCAAGCCTCAACCTTCTGCTGATATGGTTTGTAAGCCACCTTAAGTGCTTCGGGCTGAACATGGTCCGAAAAACCTTAGCCCAGCAGGTGGATCTCGTAGACTCATGTATAGAAAAGGTGAAGCTACCCAACGACCTTACCAGGTACAGTTGGGTAGAGATACTTAGAAGTTTCAGTGCTGGGGATATTCTGTGGACAGCCAGGTGGAGCTGCTGTGACAAAATCATCTTGACCTGCAGAAACTTCCAAGCAGTACCTTTAATCGGAATCAACGGATGTATTGGATATCACCCCAACTCAGTGGTCCGCCAATTTGGTACCATCCAAGATATAGTTTATCGGCCTCACTGGAAGCAGTCACCTTTGAGTACCAAGATCCGAACCTATTGGTAACCGAGAAGTTTGCTAAGCTGGCAGAGGTCAAAGCACTTTGGGAAGCCAGAATTGAAAGCCCGAATGTGGACCTCAGGGAATTAGATGGCGAAGTGGGAAAACACCGAGCCACCAGAGAGTTTGTAATCTGCCAGCTATACCAGACAGGGGAAAGAGCATACCGGGTTCCAGACGTCACCCAACCAAGACCAGACAAGATCAATCCAGAGACAGAAGTATACCTAGAACAGGTCAAGACCCAAATGGAGGTATACTTTGAAGCTGCAAATCATAAGAAAGACATCTAGAAGGGACGTTTCAAAGAATCCGACCAAAGGAACAAGGCCTTAAGAGCACAATTGGAGAAGACCCAAGCCAAAGTCAAAGAATTAGAAGCTGTCATCAATGGGAAGTCTGAGCCTCCACAACAGAAGACTAAAAGAGCTAGGAAATAGATCATTATTTGTAATCTTTTATTTTGATTATCGAACTCCAAAATTTTCAATATTAATAAAAGTAAAGTTTCAATATTACATTGTTAATCAATTGTCAACCCTTTTATTTTTAGCATCCGCATGACACATGCATATCATTTTGCATACATCACACTAAAATAAAAAAACAAAATGCGCGCTCAGGTATCAAGATAGCTCCCAAGCAACAAACCCTCCTAGAAGTCCAATTTTCACACGTTCAAGAACAAAAATGGCCAACAGCAGCGACAACCGCAACAACACCAATGCTGAAGCAGCCTCGGACTCCAGGATCATGTCCCTAGAACAAACAGTCCAAAAATTGGCTGCCCAAGTTCACCTCTTAACTGAAAGCATCGGCCTCCTGCGCAACACTCAGCCAACCCAGGAAGAGTATTCAGGGGCCAGAAAGGGGAAGGTAGTGGAGGGACAACCTCCGGAATATGAAGAGATTAATTCCCACCTTAACCCAGCCTTCGAATATGAGCCGAAGGTCAACCAGGGGCCAACCTCCGATGACCTAAAAAGGGAAATGGAAGAGAGGCGGAAGGAGATGGAGAAGCAACTCTTCCAGCAGCTCCATGACAAGATGAAAATGATTGAGGGCCCTGATGGTTTTGAACAAGCCAAAATTACCAATCTGCCAGCATACAGGGAAAAGGTATACCCTGAGAAGTTCAAGACCCCAGAGTTCGAAAAGTATGATGGGACCGGCTGCCCCAAAATGCATACCAGGCTATATGCCCGGAAAATGAGCAAGTATGCTCAATACGACCAGCTCATGCTCCAGACATTCCAAGACAGCCTCACAAGCCCTACACTGGTCTGGTATGCCCACTCGGACTTCAACATTGTCAACACCTGGGAGAAGCTAGCCCGGGTGTTTTATGACCAATATAAGTTTAATATCGAAGTCGCCCCATCTGTAATCGACCTGGGGAGTCTCCGGAAAAGGCATGCTGAGCCATTCAAGGAGTATGCTTAGCGCTGGAGAGCCCAGGCCGCCAGGGTAGCAATCCCGATATCTGAGAAGGAATTGACATCCATATTTGTCAATACCCTGGACAAGACCTACTTTTCACACCTGGTAGGCCAGACCTCATCCAGTTTTGCAGAGGTAGTGGCTGCGGGATGCAGGATTGAGAATGCCATCACCACCGGCAGACTCCAAACAATGGAGCCTCCTAGGGTCACACCGACACAAAGGCCTTTAGGAGGAAACAGAGCTAAAGAGTCCACTGTCAGCACGGTCCACTCTGGTAAGGTAGAAAAATCTGGGATTCGTGTGACATTCCAGACCACGAGTACCCCAGCCCAACAACCCATGAAAGGTCACGCCTAGGCCGCCAGGGCCCCAAGGCAGTTCACTCCAATCCCCATACCGCTCAGTCAGGTCTTTGCCCGGTTGAGGGCAGACAACTTGATTAGTTTCGAGCTCCCCAATGACCGGTACAAGCCCAAGAATTTTGACTCAAGCCTCAAGAGTGACTACCATATGGGACAAGAGGGGCATTCTACAGATAGGTGCTAGAGGCTCCGGCACAAAATCCAAGACTTAATTGATGTAGGAATCATACAGCTGGATTTCGTGAACGCCCCAGCACCCAATGTCAACACCAATCCACTGCCCAATCACAAGCCCACCATTAATATGATCACATATGAGGAGTCGATCCCCAAAGAAGCCCCTAAGCAGAATACGACGGAGCAGCGGAAGAAGCAATCCCATCAAGCTCCAGAAGAAGCATCAAAGGCACACATTAAAAATAGGTGGTTAGCCGGAGACCCAACGATCGGCACTTTGGGGAATCACACGGGAGATTTCAGTATTTGGTAAACTATTCTTATACCCCGACTGAGCAGAGGCCGCCTAGTGGGTGGGGACTAGAATTTGAGAAAGAAGACAACCCGTCAAAAGAAGAGGGGAAGACTATCAACATGATCAACTCTCATCAGAAGCCTAGGGTTATACAGTGCTACAAGGGACAATCAGCTGAGGTACAAATCCCAAGAAAAATATATGTATTCAATGTCCCAATAGCAACAGAGAATTACAAGGTTGCATCATTCGACTATCGGGCCCTCGAACAAGAGCGGCCTCCTATGGTGGGAGGCATCACCCGCTCTGGGAGGTTATACGATCCAAAGTATAAAGGCCCGACTGAAGAACCCAATGTGGAGAAAGGAGAAGAAGAGGAAGGGGGACTCGCTGCATTTACAAAGATGGTTAAGGCAAGTGAATACAAGATCATGGAACAATTAAATAAAGTTTCAGCACAGATATTACTCATGGGCCTTCTCACAACATCCGAGCCCCACAGGGAAGCACTCTTTAAAGTGCTAAAACAGATTCAGGTCCCAGAGGGCATCGCTACAGACAAAATAGGTCACGTGGCGAACTCCATCTTTACAATGGACCAGATATCTTTCTCTCCGGAAGAACTAGGAGAGGAGGGAGACCAACACACCAAACCATTATTCATAGTAGTCAGGTGCAATGACACCATTCTCTCCCGAGTACTCATCGATAACCGATCATCCCTCAATGTTTTCCCATTGGCAACGCTCGATTTGTTGGGGTCGATCCAAGAAACATAAAACCTAGCTCCACGGTGGTCAGAGCTTTCGACCGATAAAAAAGAGACATAGTGGGGGAAGTGAACCTACCAGTAGAAATTGGTCCACAAGTATTCCACATCGCTTTCCAGGTCCTCGACATCCCAAGGTCTTTCAACTTGCTTTTGGGACGACCTTGGATACATGCTGCTGGAGCCATCCCCTCTAGTCTCCACCAAAGGTTCAAGTTCATTGCGAGCGGGCAGATAGTCACAGTATTGGGCGAACAGGATTACGCCATATACAAAGAGACTGCCATACCTTATATTGGGGAAGAAGGTTCAGAAGACTTGGGGCTGCAGATTTTCAATGAAGTGAACATGGTGACCAGCAAGGAGGGCCATCAGTTTAAAGAGGGGCAGCACGGGACGTTTGGACTGGGGTACATTCCTACGGCCGCAGAAGAAGCGCAAGCAAGAGGTGTCAAAGGCAGAATGAAGGGGAAGCCGATCGACACCCAGATGTGCATCCCACCTCTCCAACAATCTTTCCGAAAGGCAAACATCATTCAAGAGCTTCGGATAAACAAAGAGGACGACAGCAAAGGGAAGTCAATCCCCCGCATGTCCAACTAGCATCCAGCTCTGAACAATTGGTTTTGTTATCCTATCAGTAGCGCTAGGTTAGCTCGAAAGTAGAGAAAAATTATTAAGCAAATTTTATTGAGACTATTTATCAAATTCAATTACAGTTTGTTTTCTTCTTATATATATGCTTTCACTTTTATGTTATTCAGATCTCCTACCATCGAACATCAGGGATATTTCGCACAGGTAGAAAGTAAAAACCCTGATATCGTTTCCAACGCTGCTGGGTCAGTTGTTGAAGGCGATATCCTAGACTACGAAATAATACAAGAAAATTGGCAAAAACATGAACAAAGCGGAATTTCGATTGACGAGCTTGTGGAGACAGTAAGTCTAGGAAGTATGGAAAACCCTAAGAACCTCAAAATCGGGACCAGTTTGAGTGCCGAGCAAAAATGTGAGATAACCGAGCTATTAACGTAATATGAGGATGTGTTTGCCTGGTCATGACATGCCAGGGCTAGACCAATCGATAGTGGTTCATAGGCTTCCCACAAGGGAAGATGTCAAACCTAAAAAACAAAAACTGAGAAGATTTAGGCCTGACATCTTGCTAAAGATTAAGGAAGAAGTCAAGAAACTGCTAGAAGTAGGTTCATTGAAGTATCTGACTACCTAGAATGGGTAGCAAATATAGTCCCCGTTATGAAAAAGAATGGAAAAGTACGCGTATGCGTAAACTTCCGGGACTTAAACCAAGCTACGCCAAATGATAACTTCCCCCTACCTTACATTGATGTTCTGGTAGACAACACTGCGGGAAACCATCTTTTCTCATTCATGGACGGTTTCTTAAGATATAATCAAATAAAAATGGCTGAAGAAGATAGAACCAAAACAACCTTCATCACAACGTGGGGAACTTTCTGTTACAAAGTCATGCCCTTCGGTTTAAAAAACGTCGGGGCAACGTATTAGAGAGCCATGGTCGCAATACTTCACGACATGATGCATTGAGAGGTTGAAGTATATGTCGACGACATGATAGCCAAATCCAAAGAAGGAGAAAGCCATATGGATATCCTAAGGAAATTGTTTAAACGACTGAGAAAATTTCAGCTCAAGTTAAACCTAGAGAAATGCACTTTCGAGGTCACAACGGGGAAATTATTAAGGTTTGTCATAAGCCAGGAAGGGATTAAAATTGACCCTGATAAGGTAAAGTCTATATTAGAGTTACCTTCCCTACGCTCAATTAAAGAAGTGAGAAGCTTGCTGGGAAGATTAAATTATATAGCTCGTTTTATCTCACAGCTCATCGACAAATGCCGGCCATTATTCCGTCTGTTGAAGAAGAACGCCACAATAGAATGGGACGACGAATGCGAAGAGGCATTCAAGACAATCAAGGACTATCTTATAAAACCTCCGGTCTTGATAGTCCCGAAACAAGGAAAGCCCTTATTCTTATACCTCACTATACTCCCTGAATCCATGAGATGTGTGCTGGGGCAGAAAGATGACGAGGGAAGAGAGCGTTCCATATATTATCTGAGCAAGAAGTTCACAGATGGGGAACAGAGGTACTCAGAGGTGGAGAAGACGTGTTGTGCTTTAATCTGGGTCATGCATCGACTAAGGCAATACACCCTTTACTACCATATTGAGTTGCTAACAAAGCATGATCCCTTAAAATACTTAGCAGAGAAACCAGCTTTGATAGGGAGAATCTCTAAATGGCAAATGCTCCTATCCGAGTTTGACATCACATACATAAATCAGAACTCGATGAAAGGGCAAGCCTTAGCCGACCAATTAGCAGAACACCCGGTCAAGACAGGTTCCCAAGAACTATAAGCCCAATTCCCGGACGAAAATATATTAACAGTGGAAGATATACCGGTAGAAGACTTTTGGGACAGAGCAAAACCTGAAATGGAAATTGTTTTTTGATGGAGCCGCCAACGTATTCGGTTGTGGGGTTGGGGCAGTATTGATATCCCATATGGCACTCAATTCCCTGCAGCGACGAGACTTACATTTCCCTATACCAATAATATCGCAGAATATGAAGCAAGCACTCTTGGCCTCAAAATGGCCTGCCAAATGGAAATTCGCAAATTAGAAGTATACGGAGATTCGTCGCTCATCATACTACAGACAAGAGGGGAATACAAGACTAAAGACCCTAAACTGGTACCGTATCATCAATACTTGACAGAGCTAATCGAAGAATTCAAGGCAATTACTTTCACATATATCCCGAGAACTCAGAATCAGTTTACAGATGCACTAGCCACACTAGTATCTATGATCCAGATAACAGGGGGAGCCGAAATCCAACCGATGAAGATAGACATCGAAAATCGGCCCGCCTACTGTTTAACCATTGAAAAAGTACAAGATGACAAGCCCTGGTATCACGACATCAGGACCTTTCTCCAAGAAAGTAAATACCTGAAATGGCTAGCAAGAATGACCAGAGAACACTCAGAAGGTTAGCAAGCCATTTCTTACTAAGTGGGTCTATACTCTACAAAAGATCATTTGATACCACCTTGTTGAGATGTGTGGACAAAAATGAAGCATGCGAACCGATGAAAGAGGTACACGAAGGAGTATGTGGACCTCATATGAATGGCTACATGTTAGCCCGAAAAATCATGAGGTTAGGATACTATTAGTTAACCATGGAATCAGATTGCATAAAATATGTCAAGCACTGTCATCTGTGTCAAGTATACGCGAACCAGATAAATGCTCCGCCCGATGAGCTACATTTGTTGTCAGCACCATGGCCTTTCTCCATGTGGGGAATCGACATAATAGGCCCGATCACTCCGACAACATCTAACGGCCATAGATTCATATTAGTAGCGATTGATTATTTCACCAAATGGGTAGAAGCGTCATCATATACCAATGTTACAAAGGGGGTAATAATCCGCTTCTTAAAAAGGGACATAATAGCCCGATATGGAGTTCCTAAGTCCATCATCACCGACAACGGTACCAATCTCAACAACAAATCGACGACAAGTTTATGTCAACAATTCCACATAAACCACAGAAATTCAACTCCCTACCGACCTCAAATGAACGGGGCAGTAAAAGCAGCTAATAAAAATATCAAGAAGATCATCGAGAAAATGACAACAACTTACAAAGATTGGCATGAAATGTTACCGTTTGCTCTCATGGCTTATAGGACTTCAATAAAAACATCTATGGGAGCTACCCCTTACTCATTGGTATACGGTACGGAAGTAGTGCTACCAATTGAAGTTGAAATACCATCATTCAGAATCCTGTCGGAAACTCAGCCAACTGAATCAGGTTGGGTAAGGAAGAGGCTTGATCAGCTGAATCGATTGATGAAAGAAGGCTTACCGCACTATGTCATGGCCAGTGTTACCAATAAAGAATGGCCCGAGCATTTAACAAGAAGATGAGACCTCAATACTTCAAAGAGGGGGATCTAGTACTAAGGAAGGTTCTCCCGAATGCCCAAGACTCCAGAGGGAAATTTACCCCCAGAGGGAAATTTACCCCAAACTACGAAGGCCCTTATGTAGTGAAAAAAGGTTCTGTCAGGAGGTGCTTTGATATTAACTCAGATGGATGGTCCGGAATTGAGAGACCCCATTAACACAGATGCTGTAAAGATGTACTATCCTTAGGCAAGGGAATTGAAATTTTGCCAATGTTTATAAAAGCCAGTGTTCGATATAAATTTCGTTGAGTCGAGTTTTTACTTTTTACAAGCAAAGTTAATATCCCTTAATGGTCGATAATCCAAATCAATTCCCACCACAACAAATATTCCTAAACACATTACCCACTACTTCGCCAATAAAAGATAAACACTAAAATGATAATGAATCTCAATATATTTGGTAATATAGTTCCATCTACTTTTGAGCATTAGAACATAGTGCATTAGTAGGGTAACATTACCGTCAAAAGAGCCATGTGCATAAAGAAAGGAAGCACATCAAGATTTTCAACCCGTGTCAAGAAAAGAAGAAGAGAAGCAGAAACGAACTAGCTCGAAGGTTCGGTTGTTCGGTTGCTATCCACGATAAATTGGCAAGCATATTAAAATAAATAACCATCATCATGAAAGGCATCACATCATTTAGCTCAGTTAGTAGAAAGCATATTTAGAAGCATAAGATGAGTCAGCCTATAGTTGGGCACTTGTCTAAACATTCCTTTTAATAGGGTAGTCAGCCAAAAAAAAAGGGCACTTCCCTATATCTTTTCTAAGGTCAGCTTATAAAGGCACCTTTTTGAGATATCATTTTTATCTTAGGTCAGTCAGCCCAAGATGGGCACTTTCCTAAAAAGTTGTTCTCAAGGTCAGCTCATAAGGGCACTTTTTGAGACAGTTCAATCAATTTTATCATAGGTTAGTCAGCCCAAGATGGGCACTTTCCTAAAAATCTATTCTCAAGGTCAGCTCATAAGGGCACTTTTTGAGACGGTTCAATCAATTCTACCATAGGTTAGTCAGCCCAAGATGGGCACTTTCCTAAAAATCTGTTCTCCAGGTCAGCTCATAAGGGCACTTTTTGAGACAGTTCAATCAATTTTATCATAGGTTAGTCAGCCCAAGATGGGCACTTTCCTAAAAATCTGTTCTCAAGGTCAGCTCATAAGGGCACTTTTTGAGACAGTTCAATCAATTTTATCATAGGTTAGTCAGCCCAAGATGGACACTTTCCTAAAAATCCGTTCTTAAGGTCAGCTCATAAGGGCACTTTTTGAGACACTCTATCCTAGGTTAGTCAGCCCAAGATGGGCACTTTCCTAAAAATCCGTTCTCAAGGTCAGCTCATAAGGACACTTTTTGAGACACTCTACCATAGGTTAGTCAGCCCAAGATGGGCACTTTCCTAAAAATCTATCTTAAGGTTAGTCAGCCATGAGGGGGACTTTCCTAGATGCTCCCGATTAGTCAGCTCTTGGGGCACTTTTCGGAAATATTCTTCCAAATAGTTGCTAGTCTAACAAGACGCTTCTGTTGACAGGTAGCCAGTTCATAAGGGCGCTTCCTAAGTAAATTTTCTTTCCAAGGTTGCTAGTCTAATAAGACGCTTCCTATCATCATTTCTTCCACACAATGCTTAAGGTGTTTCCTATCGCCAATTAGTCAGCCCATAAAGCACTGTTTGGGGAGGGAACATTACTCTAAATTGTTAGGACCATCTTAAATCGTGGGATTATTAGCTCTTGGAGCATTTTCCTACAAAACAAATAACCAGCCAAACCAAGGCGTTATCTATTTAAGAGGCCAAAAATGGCGCCTTTCTTGTCTTTGTAGTTAAGTTTTTCAAACTTTACTACAAAGAGGGGCAACTATAAGCACCCCATTTTTGCCCTAAGAATAAATAATAATCAATTTAATTATTTCCAATTTTTTCCAATTTTTCTCTAATTTAGCAAAAATAATAAAAATATTAAAAATAATAATAATAAATAGGAAAACACATCAATTTTGAAAAATGATTTTAGAAATGGCAATAATAAGGAATAAATAATTTTTACAAATTTTGAAATTTCAAAAAATACAAAAAAATAAAAAAAACCGCATTGCATATATGCAATTTGCGAAATAAACAAAATCAGGAAAATGGGCTAGCTCAACTGGTCCGAGCCGTGGCTAAGTGGGTGCGTACAGGTGCGAGGTTGCGAGTTCGAAACGCGGGGGAAGCAGTTTCCGCGTTTTGCGTTTTTTCATTTACCCAGGACACGTGGCAGCATCCGATTGGCTGGAGGAAACGCACGCGCCGGGCACGTGATCGTCTTCTACCTCGGGTCCGAGATCGCCGGCGAGAGGAAAAATTCAAATTTCGGCCATTTCGATTCGAATTTTTTGCACAAATCCAACAGATCTTAATAGAATTGAGATAAACATCATCCAATTGGAATCAAATCTCTACAAATCAAAGGATTTACACGAATCGGAGTTGGTTTATTTAACCGTCGATCAGATTTTCTTCGATCGGTGGAAATCCAAGCTTATCCAGCTCGATTTCGAATGCCTATAAATAGAGGAGGAGGAGAGGAAGCCAAAAAACGAATCACAATTGAGAGAAAGTGAGAAAAGAGAGCAAATCGGAGAGCATCGGAGGAAACCCAAAACCGCGAACCGCCAATCGGAGCTGAGCCACCACTAGGAGACGTTCTGAGAGCGAACCACCGCCACCATTGGATTCAGCACCCTCGAGAAGTTAGGATTCGACACCTCACCCATGACAAAAGACCGCCGGATCGCCGTGAACGAGCATCCTCCGCCGCCTGTGTCCGACCGATCCGACCCGACCCGGATCCAGGTGAGTCGGATTTTCCCGATTTTTTTATTTATTTATTTACTTTATTTGTTTTTATTCCGATTTGATTTATTATTTTGTTATTTTTTATTTATTTATGTTTTATTTATATTTCAATAAATAGGAAAATGCTAGAAATTAGATTTCTTTAGGATTTAATAATGTAGAAAAATAATATAAAATAATATAAAAATAATAAAAATGTAGAAAAACAATATAAATATTAGAAAAATAATAATAAAACTTTAGGTTTTAAAATAGGATAGATAATAATTTAGGATAAAAGTTTTAACAAGAATTATGAAAATTAATAAAAATTATAATAAAAAATAAAATAAAATAAAAATAAATAAATAACAAAATTATAAAAAAAATCATGAAAACTCATAAAAATTATAAAAAATTGGAGAAAAATAATGAAAAATCGAAAAATGATAAAAAAATCATTAAAAAAATCATAAAAATTACAAAAAAAAATTAATAAAAAATTATAAAAATGAGTTTTATCACTTAGAAAAAACATTTTCTCAAATAAATCCAAAATTGATGTTTTCCCAAAAATTATTTTCAAAGATCAAATTATCAAGCTTAAGTTTAGATTTTTTTGAAAAATCCCAAAAATGTTAAAAACATAAAGCAAAAGAGATTTCAAATTAAAATTCATAAATCCACTAAATATTTTCAGAAAAAGCGAACTACGGCTTGTTTGATCCTGAATAGCAGGTACGTAGGCACCCACTCAAGTCAACCTATAAAATGAAATAAAAAATCATTTTCTTAAAATAATTCAAAAACATAATAAAAGTAACAGAAACAATAAAACAAAATTTTAGATAGGAACAATTTTAGGAGATTAGGTGGTAACCGTAAGGTTTTAATAGGTTAGCCTCCGAACTTAGAAACTCTGGTTTTCCTTTCCTCTTTTCACAAAAACGAGAAGAGGAAATCACGATGACTAGTAGTCCAAATTAAGACTAATCCGCTCCTTTAGTCTTAATTCAATCTTTTCCAACAATAGTTGGGTGGCGACTCCAAAAATCAACGAAATTCCTAACTCAAGTCGATGATCTACATTAGATGAGCATAGGGTCTAGTTTAAATTGGATTAGGAATGGGAATTCAAAAAATTAGACTCGACAATAGGGTCATAGTTTCAAACCTTATTTACCCAAACATTAATATCTTTTCTCGAGATAACACACTGTTACCCATTTTACTATTTCATGGAGATTTTAATTCTCTGAAGCTTTATACAGGAGTGAAGAAACAATATTTTCAAATCACTTATACCCCTACAAGCAAACACATGCATACATAGATGTATATATCATTTTGTATTGATTTTTACGAAAAGCTTAAAGAAAGAATTATGATAAAACGAACACTATTGGTTGCTTTGTGTTGGTTGCACATGAGGTAGGGATGACTTAAATAATTATTGATTTTATATTTCTCTTTTCTTTTTTTCCCCATTTCCCCTTTTTGAAATAACTGCAGCAAAAGCCCATAACAACTCGAAACATAGCTTAAACCTTTAACCCAAAGCCACTAAACCTAAAACACCGATGGACGGGCAACACCGACCCAAAGAGCCACCACCTTTTACGACCTCCAACCATTGCTCTTGCAGCCAGTTATTGACACTTTGAACCAAGGTAGATTCAAGTGTTGCACCCTAGTTTAAGATGCCACCATTCCTTTGCTATACAATTACAAGGATGTAATAGTTAAAACTGCCATTAGCTCCTAAAAAACCCTAACTTTCATCCTCCCTCTTGTCAAGATTCTCTGCCATTGCTCTATTGTTATGTCACTAATATTTAGACAATGATATGGTCAAACTGAAATCTTAATTGAGACATGCACTGGATCCTTACAAACATTAGGTCACTCATTAAATGTTAGCCTTTAGGGGAGATGATTGGTCACCTTTTTTTGACTTGAAAGGCAAACTAAGTAATAGGAGAGGAGTTCGCTATGGGGTGGGAACTAGCTTGACTAGGTCTTGGGTAAAACTTAGGTTTAGGGAGTGGTCATGGATTATCTAAATTGCAAATCTTGAAACCTAGACTAAAGTAGGGTTATTTTCTATAGTTTTGCATCAGTTAAATTAAAAATATGTGAATGGATTTTTATTTTTTTTGTATTGCAATTAAATCAATATTTAGCCATGGTTAAAGCTATGTTATGGCACAATGAGAGTCTTTCAAACATTTACGAAGCCTGTTGTTCATTGTCTCCTTCCCTTATACTTGTTTTGCAACTAAATGTTGTAGTTTTGGTATGGGATAGTTTAGATTATGACTGAAAAAGTGCATCATTCCAAACAACCACTAATAACAATAGTAAGATTTATCAACATGAGTGTCGAGTCTATTTTTTTTTGCATTCACATTCCTAATCCGATCTAGATTAGACCCTATGCTCATCTAATGTAGATCCTCGACTTGAGTTAGGAATTTCGTTTGATTTTTGGAGTCGCCACCCAACTGTTGTTAGGAAATATTGAATTAAGACTAAAGGAGCGGATTAGTCTTAATTTGGACCACTAGTCGTCGTATTTTCCTCTTCTCGTTTTTGAAAAGAGGAAAAGGAAAAACCAGAGTTTCTAAGTCCGGAGGCTAACCTATTAAAACCTTACGGTTACCACCTAATCTCCTAAAATTGTTCTTATTTAGAAATGTGTTTTATTATATTTCTGTTACTTTTTATTATGTTTTTTGAATTATTTCAAGAAAATGATTTTTTATTTCATTTTATGGGTTGACCGAATTGGTGCCTACGTACCTACTACTCAAGATCAAACAAGCCGTAGTTCGCTTTTCTGAAAATTTTAAGTTTGTTTGTGAATTTTAATTTTGAAATCTCTTTTGATTTATGTTTTTACCATTTTTGGGATTTTTTCTAAAAAGTCTAAGTTTTAAGTTTTATCTGATTTTTGAAAATGATTTTTAGGGAAAACATCAATTTTTTATTTATTTGAAGAAAATGATTTTTCTAAGTGCCAAAACTCATTTTTTGAATTTTTATTAATTTTTATGAATCTTCATGACTTTTATGATTTTTATGATTTTTTATAATTTTTATGATTTTTATAAATTTTGTGATTTTTGTGATTTTTTGTGAAAAATTTTATCATAAACTGTTATTTATCCTATTTTGAAATCTAAAATTTTATTAATTATTTTCCTAATATTTTTATTATTTTTCTATATTTTTTTATTATTTTTTTTCATTTTTTTCTACATTATTAAAATCTAAAATCTAATTTCTACATTTTCTACTTATGGAAAACAAAACCTAAACCAATGAATAAATAAATAACTAACAAATAATAAATCAATTCGGAATAAATAAATTAATAAAAAATAAAAAAAATCTGGAAAATCTAGCTTACCTGGATTCGGGTTGGGTCGCGGGTCGGATCGATCGGGTCGAATCGGGTTGAACCGGGTCGGATTGGTCGGACACGGTGGCGGAGAGTGCTCGTTGACGGCGTTCCGGCGGTCTTTTGCAACGAGTGAGGTGTCGAATCCTAGCTTCTTGAGGGTGCTGAGTCCAATGGTGGTGGTGGTTTGCTCCCAGATCGTCTCCTGGTGGTGGTTCAACTCCGGTCGGACAATCGCGATTTTGGGTCTCCTTCGATTTGCACTCTTTTCTCACTTTCTCTCAATTCTGATTCGTGATTTGGCTTCCTCCACTCGATTCCTATTTATAGGCACTTGAAACCAAGCTAGATAAGTTCAAATTTCCTCCAATCGAAGCTAATCGGATTTTCGATTAAAAAAAACCAACTCCGATTTGTGTAAATCCTTTATTTGTTGCGATTTGATTCCAATTAGATAATGTTTATCTTATTTCTATTAAAGATCTTTTGGATTTGTGCAAAAAATCTAATCGAAATGGCCGAAATTCGAATTTTCTCTTCCGCCAGCGATCTCGAACCCGAGGTAGAAGACGATCACACGCTCGACGCGTGCGTTCCTTCCAGCCAATCGGATGCTACCACGTGTCTTGGGTAAATGAAAAAATCGCAAAACGCGGAAACTGCTTCCCCCTCGTTTCGAACCCGCAACCTCACACCCGTACGCACCCGCTTAGCCACGGCTCGAACCAGCTGAGCTAGCCCATTTTCCTGATTTTATTTATTTCACAAATTGCATATATGCAATGCGATTTTTTTATTTTTTTTTTTGAAATTTCAAAAATTTGTAAAAATTATTTATTATTTATTATTGCCATTTCTGAAATCATTTTTCAGAATTGATGTTTTTTCCTATTTATTTTTATTTTTTTGAATATTTTTAATTATTTATGCTAAATTAGGGAAAAATTAGAAAAATTGAAAAAAATTGAAAATTGATTATTATTGATTATTATTCATTCTTAGGGCAAAAATGGGGTGTTTACAATGAGTTATTTTGAAACAATAATTTATAGGGTCATAGTTTCAAACCTTAATTACCTAAACATTAATATATTTTCTTGAGATAACAAAGTGTTACCCATTTTACTATTTTGTGAAGATTTTAATTCTCTATAATCTCAAAGCTTTATACGAAAGTGAAGAAATAATATTTTCAAATCGCTTATACCCTACATACAAACACATGCGAACATACATGTATATATCCTTTTGTATTGATTTTTTTGAAAAGCTTAAACAAAGAATTATGGTAAAACTAACTCTGTCGATTGTTTTGTGTTGGATGCACATGAGGGGTAATGTGTTGATGAATTCTATCGGCCAACATTTGAGGCATGGCATATTTTAATATATATTAAATGATCTCACATGTGAAATTACATATTTAAAGAAATGATATCATACATAATGTATGTTATAATTAAAAACTACTGTAGTTGCTAGAAATCATTTAATTTCTACATCCAAATTTGTTGTAATTTAGTTTTCTTACTTATTGTAGAAAACATAATGTATATCAAGGTTAAAATTGTTGACCTCGAATTCTAGCATAAGAGATAAATCTTTAATTTCAAGGATACTTAAAAGAATTTAATGGTAAAATGTTAATTTTTAATAAGTGTGATATGTTTCTTACGATTCATATTCATAAATATAAATATAAATATTTTATAGGGATGGATTAAATAGTTTTTGATTTTGAGTTTTCTTTTTCTTTTTTTCCCATTTTCCTTTTTTGAAATAACTATAGCAAAACCCCATAAAACTCGAAACTCAACTTAAACCTACAACCCAAAGCCACCAAACCTAAAACGCAGATGGACAGCAAACACTGACCTAATGAGAGCCTTCACCACAACCACCTTTTCTAACCTCCAACCACTGCTCTCGCAATAGGTTGTCGATGCTTTGAACTGTGGTGGATTTAAGTATTGCACCCCAGTCCAAGCCGTAACCATTCCTATACTATGCAGTTAGAAGGATGTAGCAGTTAATGTTGCCACTAGCTTTGGAAAAACCTTAGCTTTCGTCATCCTTCTCGTCGAGATTCTCCACAATTACTCTATTGTTATGTCACTAATATTTAGACAATAAGATAGTCAAACTAAAATCTTAATTGAGACATGCCCTTGACCCTTAGAAATGTCAGGTCACTCATCAAATGTTAGCCTTTAAAGGAAGAGATTGGTTACCTTTTTTCGACTTGAAAGGCAAACTAAGTAATAGGAAATAAATTCTCTATGGGGTGGGAACTAGCTTGACTAGGTCTTTGGGTAGAACTTAGGTTTAAGGAGTGGTCATGCAATATCTAAATCGCAAATCTTGAAACCCAGACTAAAGTAGGGTTATTTTCTATAGGTTTGCATCAATTGAATTAATAATATGCAAATGGCATTTCTTTTATTATTATTATTGCAATTAAATCAAATTGTAGCTATGGTTGATGCTATGTTATTGCACAATGAAAGTCTTTCAAATGTTTACTGTGCTCGTTGTTCATTGTCTCCTTCCCTTATACCTGTTTTGCAACTTAATGTAGTTGTTTTTGTATGGGATAGTTAAGACTATGGTAAAAAAAGAGCATCATTCCAAACAATCTTTGATACAATAGTAAGATTTATCAATATGAGTTATTCTGAAGTAGTAATTTATCGGGTCATAGTTTCAAACCTTAATTACCTAAATATTAATATGTTTTCTCAAGATAACATAATGTTACCCATTTTACTATTCGGTGGAGATTTTAATTCTCTACAATCCTAAAGCTTTATATGGGAACGAAGAAACAATATTTTCAAATCACTTATACCTCTACATACAAACACATGCATGCATACATGTATGTATCCTTTTGTATTGATTTTTATGAAAAGCTTAAATAAAACTACGTTGTCAGTTGTTTTGTGTTGGATGCACATGAGGGGTAATGTTTTAATGAATTCTACTATCCATGGGTTAAGACATGGCATATTTTAATATATATTAAATGATCACACATGTGAAATTATATATTTGAAGAAATGATATCATACATGATGTTTTTTATAATTAAAAGCTACCGTAGTTGTTAGAAATCTTTTTAATTTCCACATTCAAATTTGTCGTAATTTAGTTTTCTTACCTATTGTAGAAAATATAATGTATATGAAGGTTAAAATTGTTAAACTTGAATTGTAACATAAGAGATAAATTTTTAATTTCAAGGATACTAAAGAGAATTTAATGGTAAAATGTTAATTTTTAATAAGTGCGATATGTTTCTTACACTTCACATTCATAAATATAAATATAAATATTTTATAGGGATGAATTAAATAATTTTTTTTTTGTATTTTTTTCTTTTTTTCCCATTTTCCCTTTTTGAAATAACTGCAACAAAATCGATAACAACCTAAAACACAGCTTAAACCCTCAACCTAAAGCCACCAAGCCTAAAACACTGATGGACAGCAACACCGACCTAAAGAGAGCCTCAACCACCACCACCTTTTTTGACCTCCAGCCATCCCTCTCACAACTGGTTGTCAACGCTTATAATGGAGGTGGATTCCAATATTGCACCCTGGTCCAAGCCACCACTAATCCTTTGCAACGCAGTTACAAGGATGTAGTAGTAGACGCTACCGCTGGCTCCGGAAAAATCCTAGCTTGCATCATCCCTCTCATTGAGATTCTCCACCATTACTCTATTGTTATGTCTCTAATATTTGGACAATGAGATGGTCAAATTGAAATCTTAATTGAGACATGCATTGGATCCTTAGAAACATTAGGTCACTCATCAAATGTTAGCCTTTAGGGGAGGTGATTGGTCACCTTTTTTCGACCTCAAATGCAAACTAAGTAATAGGAGAGGAGTTCGCTATGGGGGTAGGAAGTAGCTTAACCAGGACTTTAGGTAGAACTTAGTTGTAGAAAGTGGCAATGGATTATCCAAATTGCCAATCTTGAAAACTAGACTAAAGTGGGGTTATTTTCTATAGTTTTGCATCAATTGAATTAATAATATGCGAAAGGCTTTTTTTTATTGCTATTAAATCAAATTTTATCCATTGTTAATGCCATGTTATGGCACAATGAGAGACTTTCAAACATTTACTAAGCCCATTGTTCGTTGTCTCCTTTCCCTTATACTTGTATTGCAACTTAACGTTGTAGTTTTGCATGGGATAGTTAAGACTATGATTGAAAAAGAGCATCATTCTAAACAACCTCCAATAACAATAGTAAGAATGTAAGATTTATTAACATGAGTTATTCCAAAACAGTAATTTATAGGGTCATAGTTGCAAACCTTAATTACCCAAACATTAATATGTGTTTCTCAAGCATAGTGTTACCCATTTTACTGTTTGGTGAAGATTTTAATTCTCTATAATCCTCAAGCTTTATATGGGAATGAAGAAACAATATTTTCAAATCACTTATACCCCTACATAAAAACACATGCATTCATACATGTGTATATCCTTTTGTATTGATTTTTCTGAAAAGCTTAAAGAAAGAATTATGATAAAACTGATGTTGTCAGTTGTTTTGTGTTTGAGGCACTTGAGGGACAATGTGTTGATGAATTCTATCGGCCAAGGTTTAATGCATGGCATATTTTAATATATATTAAAAGATCTCACATGTGAAATTATATATTTAAAGAAATGATACCATACATAGTACATGTTATAATTAAAAACTTCCATAATTGTTACAAACCTTTTTAATTTTCACATACAAATTTGTTGTAATTTTGTTTTCTTGCCTATTATAGAAAACATAATGTATATGAAGGTCAATCTTGAATTATAATATAAGAGATAAATTTTTAATTTCAAGGATGCTTAAAAGAATTTAATTTTAGAATGTTAATTTTTGATAAGTATGATATGTTTCTTACGCTTCATACTCATAAATATAAATATAAATATTTTATAGCGATGGATTAAATAGTTTTTGAAATTATCATTGTTTTTTTTTTTCCCCGTTTACCCTTTTTGGAGCAGCGCCAGCAAAAACCTATAACATGCCTCAACCCCAGTTAGCCCCTCAACCCAAACCACCAGACCTAAAACAGTGATGGACGGCAATACCGACCCAAACAGAGCTTTAACCGCGACCACCTTTTCCGATCTTCAACCACCGCTCTCGCAGCCAGTTGTCGACGCTCTGAGCCGTGGTGGATTCAAGTATTGCACCCCTGTCCAAGCCGCCACTATTCCTTTGCTATGCAGTTACAAGGATGTAGCAGTTGACGCTGCCACTGGCTCCGGAAAAACTCTAGCTTTCGTCGTCCCTCTCGTCGAGATTATCCGCCGTTGCTCTACTCCTCTCAACCGCCACCAGGTGCGTTTTACGTATAATTCGGATTGTTGGATTTGCTTTATTGTTGAAGAAGTTCTCTGGGGTTTCTGGATATCTTATAGCTGTGATTTCTATTGCACTTGTTTATCTCATGAAGGCTGTGACCCGTGTTACATGAACTTGCAAGTTATCTTATTTTTTACTTGTAAACTAAATGAAGTAAAAAAACTGAGAGTTTCCAGAATTTCTGAGGCCAAGCGGCTAACTTTAATTTTAAGTGAAAAATATGGAGCAGGATTAGAAAATCAATAACTTGTGACCGGTGGCGAACCGCCATGAGTAACCCTTTCTGTCCGGCCACTTGCTTCTGCCCAACATGCGTTTTGCATATTTTGTTTAGTGTGCCCGATAGATGTCTCTTTGAGGTCATTTGGATAGTACCGGGTTTGAGTTGAGCGTCCATCTGAGTGCTTTCTTTGCTCTCTCTCAAGCACATGGCAAAAATTTTCAATGTGAATTGTGAATAAAGGATGAAAAGCAAAAGTATCACAAAACATAGCAAGTTGGAAATATGTGAAAATGTATATTGAAAGGGCTCACCTGGTGCTCCTTGGCTAGTCTGAGGTGGGGGAGGAAGGATGCATATGTAGGCAGCCGCCCTTGCAATTTTTGCAAAGAGGCTTTTTCTTGCATTTCAAACTTGCGAATTGTAGTTTATCTTTTTATGATAATAAATTCTTTTTTTTTTGACTTGCCCAAAGAAGCATATGGTTTGGATGTAGGTAGTGGGAATAATTATTTCCCCAACAAGGGAGCTGGCATCGCAGATCTTTAATGTAGCTCAGCCTTTCATCGATACACTATCTAATGTGAAATCCATGCTTCTTGTTGGGGGGGTTGATGTCAAAGCAGACATGAAGAAGATCGAAGAGGAAGGTGCTAATTTATTGATTGGTACACCTGGAAGGCTGTATGATATCATGGAGCGCTTGGACATGTTAGATTTTAAGAATTTTGAGGTATGCAGCTTTTGGTTTATACTTTTATATTCACTTTAGTTAGAGAAAAGTAAAATTTTGGGCATGAATTCTGGGGTTTTGGATCTTCAAGAAATGACTAGGTTGAAAATTTACTGCTTTACTGATGGTGTACAGCTTATGAACGATTTTTGTTGTTTGGAACAGATTTTGATTTTAGATGAGGCTGATAGACTCTTGGATATGGGATTCCAAAGGCAGTTGACTTCAATTATATCTCGGTTGCCAAAACTCCGCAGAACAGGTCTGTTCTCAGCAACTCAAACTGAAGCAGTAGAAGAGTTGTCTAAAGCAGGCTTGAGAAATCCTGTAAGGGTTGAAGTTCAGGCAGAGATGAAATCATTTAATGATCCAGCATCATCACAGCAAATAGCATCTTCTAAAACACCGTCTGGCCTTCATATCGAGGTATAGGATGTTTTGAGCTCTGACAATGAATTCCTCATCTTAATTCATTTATCTGTATGAGCTGTTTCTCCATGCTTCTCCTTTTCTATTCTTTGTACCATGACATGGTGGTTTCCTACTGCAGTATTTGGAGTGTGAAGCAGATAAGAAACCCTCACAACTTGTTGATGTTCTTACTGTAAACATGTCCAACAAGGTCATAGTGTAAGTGGTTTAGAGTTTAAGAAACATCTGTTGATAATCGGGTGTAACAGATTATCAAACTTGTAAATGATTTCTTTTTCTTTTTCAGCTACTTCATGACTTGTGCTTGTGTTGACTACTGGGGAGTTGTTCTTCCTCATCTTTCAGCTTTGAAGGATATACCGTTAATTTCTCTTCATGGGAAGATGAAACAAGTAGGTGCTGGGGAAACACAATTTTACTAATTCTTAAAGCAGCAACATGCTCATGAGTTTGCTTTTTTTCTATTTTACTTTTTTCCACTTATTAGACAGCAAGAGAGAAGGCTCTAGCCTCATTTACATCTCTTTTAAGTGGTGTTCTTCTGTGTACTGATGTTGCTGCTCGTGGTCTCGACATACCTGGTGTTGATTGTATTGTGCAGGTATGTCAATCTTTTCTGTTTGCAGTCATCATAATGGAATTTTAGCAACATTGGAGGGTTTTCTATTGAGTAAGGACATCATTGGAGGGTTGCATCATCAATAATAGAAACTTAATTACTGTTTTCCTGTTATCTTTGCTAATCCACATTAAGCGATTTGCTTTTTACTGAATTACCCAAAATCAAATTGCTTTTTTCTAAAGAACCCAGCAATATTTTGTTTCTGAAAGAAAAGTTTCAGCATTTGCCTCTGTGTATTAGTGGTATCAATGTTTATGTATCCTGGGCTTTATTTATTCTGAACAATGTTCTCTTCTTTTGGCTTTGCAGTATGATCCTCCTCAAGATCCAAATGTTTTCATTCACAGGGTTGGACGCACTGCTAGAATGGGCCGACAAGGCAATGCAATTGTCTTCTTGGCACCTAAGGTTCTTATTCTGACATCAATGCTGGAGAAATTGAAAAAGTTTATTCTCATATGTGAGTGAAGTAAACATCTCTTCTCATGCCTTTCCAGGAGGAAGCTTATGTTGAATTCTTGCGTATAAGAAGGGTACCCCTTCAGGAGAGGAAATGTTCTTTAGATGCTGTTGATGTTGTTCCTCAGGTGAGCACCATTTTATCAAATACCTCTAGCATGATGAAGACATATTTCTGTATTAAAACTTCATGCTTTCGTGAATATTTTTGGGCTTACTATCTTCTACCAGGAGGAGGAATAAGCTTTTGCTGCAATACTGGTAGAGATGCACCTTCTCAGTGTCCTACTTCAAGGACTCATGTCTTATTATGTACAATCAACTACCACTTAAGCCACTAAGCTTTAACTACATTGAACAAATTCATGGAAAATTAAAATATTAAGTGATGCATTGACTTTCATTCTCCCCATGTTTTTAAAGAGATTAGTTCTTCAGTGCTGCCAATTCATCTCTTTTTTCTTGATGTTAAATAAAGAAAGGAGTAAATAAAAAGATTTCCATTGCTGTAAAAATGATCAATCGTGACACTTTTTATTTCATCTAATAATCCAAAAACTTGCTGTCAGCTGCGCACTGCTGCGAGGAAAGACCGTGATGTTATGGAGAAAGGAGTGAGGGCCTTTGTCTCATATGTCCGGGCATATAAGGAACATCATTGCTCTTACATATTCAGGTTGCAGTAAATTTTTTGCTTTACTTGTAGGCTTTAGATAGCATATATTTTTTCTTTTTTCTTAAAACACATTTGATATTTTACAGGTGGAAAGAACTTGAGATTGGCAAGCTAGCTATGGGATATGGTTTATTACAGCTACCAGGAATGCCAGAGGTCAAACACCATGCTCTTTCGACTGAGGGTTTTGTTCCGATTGAAGACATCAATTTGGAGGATATCAAGTACAAGTAAGAGCTACCCCAAATTTATAATTTACAATCTTAAGGGAGCTTTTCATGTGATGCTAATATGAAAATGTGGGATTTAGAGATGTAATGCTATCTTTAAATCTATGCTTCCTCTCATTGTTCTCTATGCTTTCTGTGGTCTCATAATTTCTGTAAGTTGATATTCACCCTGTGCTAAGATTTAACTGAACCATCTTCTAGAACTGTTGATTTCACTTGTCCAGTGGCCAGTACCCAGTTATGCATTATTCCTATTCCTTGTTTATGTTGTGCACATCCCTATCAATACATATAATTCAAAGAGTTTTATTAATTGCCATCCAGGGATAAGTCTCGAGAGAAGCAAAGACGGAAGAACTTGCTAGCCAAGAAAGAAGTACAGCAAAAAGATCCAAAACCATCTAAACTGAACAAGAAGCCTATTGCAACAGTGCCAACAGTCATGAAGAAGAAAACTGCCAAGCAGAGGCGTGCAGCTCAGACTGTTGAAGATGAAGAAGAGTTGGCTCGAGAATATCGACTTCTGAAAAAGCTGAAAAAGGGAGCTATTAACGAAGAGGAGTTCAATAAACTCATGGGGACAGATGACTTGCTATAGACTATGTGCTAGTGGTATTAATTTTGTCGAGTTCGACAAGCTTTACATTGCAATTGGAGTTTGACTTGGACTCACGGTGCTTGTTTAACTGTACAAGTGATAAATGTTGCTGGGGGACTGGAGAACAAGATTGCTCACACCTCAGCAATCATAAGTTCATCTGGCCAAGAAATTCCCTGCACCCATTGAGCCAAATAAGCTCGGGATTATTACACAGATTTCATTAGTGGACCCCATATGCTGCAAGCGCCTTCATCATGCTGAAAGGATAGCACCATTCCTCTATTCTAATTAAAGCAGAGGAATTCGGAGCTTATGTTCCCCCTTCTCCTGGTTTGAGCACATTCCTACAAGTCATATATTCCTTTCATTGTAAATTGATAGGGAAAATATTGTTTATTTATTCGAGGCAATAGATATCCCATTGTTTTGGCCTAATACTCGTGATAATTGATGTCATGATTTGTCAATGATTGTTCATTTACTGAGTTGTATTTTATCATGTTACACTTGGAAAAAAGCTATGACTACTCGAGATCCTTTTTGAGCTAGCCTGTCTAATCTGCTGGGCGTCACTGATAAAATTTGGGCCTAGATGTGTATATGCTATCCGTGCAAGGAATAGAATTTCAAATCCATCCATGATCATCTCTCATTCTTGGTTTCAGCGAAAAAATTTCAACCTGATTAGACGGACTGGTCAGTTAAGTCGACTGGTCTAGCCACAATCCAACCAGGAAGTCTACTTGATACGGGTTGGCTGGTTGAGTCAGGTTCTAAGCCAAACTGACCGGTCTCACCAGGTCAAATTGTAATACATGTCACTAGCAAGTGCCACTTATGCTCGGTTTATTTTTTAAACTGCACGGGGTTGGTTACTTTTTTATACATGATGCTCGAAGAGGAACCATTCGAGTTCATTGATCTTGTTAGTTATAACAACTAGAGTGCTACTTTGTTTTCATGACCAAGATAGTTGTACCGTATGGCAGCTTTCTTAGATCTTGCTTTGAGTTACAATATAAAGACTCAATTTATAATAAAGGGTTCCATGGTGGACTAAAAACTTGTTATTTCAATAAAACTGTACCTTTAGAATACCAATTAAATCTACTTTTACAGAGAATTGGACATGGTGACCCAACTTCCTGCTATGTTGGATTGATCTTCCAATTACTCTGCTTATCTGCAGTTCCCGTGGACCCTCTCTCAAGCCGATGCAGGAGTAGCATCTGGTCCTTTGAGTATAGGAAATGTAGGTTGAGTTGAATGGGCTTGGTATTTCAAAGTAACTCACAGCACTTAAAAGTATTGCATCGAATATAACTGATGCTTCCACCAACCACTTCAAATGTCACCTTATTATGAGATGGTTCACTTGGCATGAAGGCATTGGCTACACTGAGACCTTTAGCTCAGTTGTTAAACTCCACAATTCGCTTTGTCTCATGCAATTTCCTTAGTTAGATAATTCACCAACTTAATGTTAAAGTGCTTTCTTCACAATAATTGAATAAGCTATCATAAAGCAATTGGTTGGCATCATCTATCTAGTAATAAATTTAAAAAATCTCATGCAGGCCCCTAAAGCTTAGTATCATCAATGCAATAATCATCTATCACACTTAGATTTGATCATAATAAAATTGACATGTCTATGTTCATTCACTTCCAAGGTTTTGTTTCAATGTTGTTTTTCTTCTCCTCTAGGTAACAATACTTTTCAACTAGCAATAGCTCTAAGCACTCTTCTCACTTTATTCAGCTTTATTTGATAGCATGCTATGAAGGATCTTTTGAATCTTCATTTATTCCTTGAAGTTAGGGTAACCCATATATAGTGGGCATCAATTGTTGATATTCGATCTAAGAAAATATCATGATTGTGATAAGAAACACAAGAAACTTTGGAAAAAAATGTTGTTGACAATGCCAACCCACTAATGGATTCCTCAATCCACCCCCTAGTATTGCTAGTGCCACTAGCGCAACAAAACACCTAGTTGATGAACAACAACTGAGTTGCACAACAGGAATGAGTGATGGCTAACCTATAGGTTGAGAACAAGCATCTAGGAGCCTAAGTGAATGAAATTCAAGAACACTCTTGGCACGACTCTTAACCGCACACTAAGCATTAGGGAGATAGCACTTCAAATCACCAAAGAAATGCACCATAGTAGATCAATTGAACTCCAGCCTAAAGGAACGAGGCAAACACCCATAGGAATGATCTATCCAAAGCCTAGTTGACTCATTCTTTGGTCAATTTGACCATTGACAAGATTACAGACCTTTACGAGATTAAGGAAACAAAGAAAATCGATCCATGGGATATGTTTACTATCATAAACTCTCTTTTCACTAAAGAGATCTGAGATTAGAAGCTTCTTGTTCAAATCTGCATCCCCTAGCTAGAATTCTATAATGAGATTACTAACCTATCGAAGCATCTGAGCTGCTATACAGCACAAATGAACCTCTTGGGCGCCTCTAATGCCATAGTTTGCAAGGCTTTTTTAAGTACATTGAAAAAGGTTGCTTGTACCTAGTACAGTAAACTCAATAGCAAGCTTCAGAGAGCTTGGCATGCAATTCTATCAACACTTTTTAACTAGCAAGATGTCAAAAAATGACTCATCAACCTTCAATAGGACCATGTTCGAAATCCGCACTATAGTTATAAGTGTTACCTTGAATGTTGTTGCCAATGGGGTAAAAGATTGATCTCAGTTCTTTTACTCTCTCACACTAAACAAAATAAAGAATTTGAGGACTTTCAAGTGAAGGTAGCGAACTACATTACCTAAGAGAATGTGATCCTCACAAGAAGATAGGCTTAGTAGAACTCCTAGGAAAAGAAGAGGGGGGGGGGGGGGGGGGGGGGGGGTGGGGGGGTGTTAAGGGTTGACTCTCATCTATGGACAGGCTTAACCTCGAGCTTAATAACAATGGGTCCACTTGAAATGGAGAGAGCAACGTGTCCTCCAAAAAGCACACTATCCCTTTCTATGAGCAGTATACCCCACTTAGCAAGCCTTGAGTCAATATTTTCATGGAGATCCAAGATAGGGGCATCCTTACATGGCCAAAATGAGTGAGAAGCAATTCATCAAGGTGGAACTCCAACAACAACTATGAGTTCCACCATGATAAGGGCCATATTACTAAGAACTATACTTAACTAAAAAAACCATAGAAGACCTCATACGACGTGGTTACGTTGAGGAGTACATTTCTAATGCCGAGTAACCTATTGAGTGAAGCCATTGTGAAGATAACGAGCAAGACCAAGAACTGAAAGCTTGACCCACTTGCAACATGATAAATATAATTGTGGGTGAACCAGCTACAAAAGGGCGGTCAAGCTCTCAAAGAGAGGCCTATGCCTAATAATAATAAAAAAAATTAGAACATGCTTAATGCACAAGCTAAGAGACTGAGAGTGGATTGCACCATCTCATTATTTGACAAAGATTTAGAGGGCATCATGACTCCTTATGGTGATGCCTTCGTTATCTGATTAAGGATAGTTGACTTCAAGATCTGCAAAATATTGATTGAAAACAGTAGCTTTATGGATATTATATTCAATAAGGCCTTCGACCAGATGAAGGATGATGTCGAGACAAAGTTAAATCCCTATGATCATGAGCTCTACAACTTCAACAATCAACTAGTTAAACTAAAGGGAATTATAACCCTCCCCTTAAAGGTCGGTGATGGCACCAATACTACCTAAGTGCTAATAAACTTCCTAGTTATCAACATATGGTCACCTTTTAATGTTATCTTAGGTCAACCCTCCCAAAACACCACAAGAATGATCACCTCTACCAAACACTTAAGGCAAAATTCCTTACTCCCATAAGCATTAGAATATGTAAGGGAGATTAGCATATAGCTTATAATTGCTATCTCTAGGCATTATTCCAATAGGAAGTTCTCATGGTCAAGACGAGGCTTGAGGAGAAGTTGGGAGCTAAGGGGGAACTGGTAGAGGAAATCGAAGAAGTCCAAGTAAAAAGCTCTCTTGAACAGAACATGAAAATCGGCACCAACTTCCTCAAGTCTAATAGTGATGCCTTTGCATGGTCCCCCTTCGACATCCCATTCTACCTCAAGTAAATTGTATTAAGGAGGAGCCCTATCCTATTTGGTTGGTAAATTGTATGTTGGTTGAGAAGTTCAATGGGAGGTGGCACATGTGCATTGGCTACACTAACCTCAATAGACTTGGCCTAAAAGGACTGCTTTCCCCTCCTTAAGATCAACTAGTTAGTTAATTTGACCTCGGGTTTGCTAAGTTTCACAAATGCCTTATCTAACTATAATCAGATAAACGTGCATGAACCTAATCGGCTTCACACCTCCTTTATCACTAACTTCAGGACTAACTTTTATAAGGTTATGTCTTTTGGTCTCAAGAACACTAAGACAACCTACTAAAGGTTAGTCACAAAAATGTTATGCCACAAATTCTATGCAAAGTCAAAGTTTATATTGATGACATGGTTGTAGAGAGCAAAGAGCTTGGAGGTCACTTGGCAAACCTAAAGGAGACCTTCTAGATACTAAGACAACACAACATGAAGTTAAACTCCTAAAAGGGCATCTTTAGGGCAGCATCAGGAAAGTTCCTCGACTATATGGTCACCTCCAATGGCATAGGGGCCAATCTAGAGAAGGTCAAAGCTCTTAACCTTGTGGTTGTAGGTTTGAGCCCCATAGTAGGCTCCAATTGTTGATCACTATTCTTATTGCTAAGGATCTTAGGCCGAATACTCTCTACATACTTTCACTCTCTTACCATCATTATAGTATTTTTTTTTTCTACATGTAATAAGGGAGTGTGTTGCTATATCTATCATATAATATAATTTTTTTTCCACATGTAATAATATGGGAGTATGAAAAACAATGGAGATTGGAGAACCTTTATCCATGCACATCGGTTGTTTCAAGAGTTGTAGTGTGCGACAAATGGTTTTTAATTACGAAAAGAATTAAATTTTAAGCCAAAGTGCACGTTTCTTCTACATTTCTACATCAAAGGATTAACTTTTCTTAACGCTTTCGCATGATGTAAGTTACGGTCGATTTATATATAACCACTATTGCTCTATAATAGTAACCCATGGAATTTGCAATATCCTATCACCACTAATACAAAATATTTTTTTTATTGAAAATATATTAAAGTCAATTGAAAAAAAATATATAATATTGATGTAAAATCTTAAAAGAGTACAATTATATATTATGGACATCAAGTAAGGGGTTTCAATAATCAAGTTATTATTCTGATGATGGAATCATGAATTAAGAAAACTTTTATAACATGATTAATAGAATTCAAATCAAAGAAGAGGGCGGAATGAGCACAGAATCAAGCAATTGAGGATTCGAATCACTAACAGAATCAAGTAAGTGCACAAATTCGCATAATGTACTAGGATTAACAAAATTTAGGATCCCATTAGACTTAGGATCATAGAAATTAGGCTGAGGAATGAATTAAAGAAGAGGAAAAAATAGTTCATGTAGAACAATGTAGTACACGGTCAGGTATACGCCCATGTATCTACCCATGTAGAAATATGCATTGTGTACGGAAAAGTACATGAACAAAGGACATGCTTGTGTACTTGGGCATTTCAAATTATGGAAATTTACAAAAACATACACGGTCAAATACACAACCATGTACTTGAGTATGCTAAAATACCAAAGTACATAAAAAGATATATGGCCACAATATACAGTTGTGTACCCAATCATACCAAAGTACACGGCCCAATGCACGAACATGTACCTACAGACATTATTCTATTTGATTTAATTTCTACCTAATCAAATTTCCATACAACCTAAACACTTAGTATAAACCTAAAAATTCCAGTAGAATAAGAAAAGTAATCATATAATGATTAAGTAAACGGAATTAAGTAACTTAGACTATACTTAGATTAATACTAAGAGTGAATTATTAACATTTTGATAAATTACGGTCTAGCTGTTAATCTAAGAGAAGCCATGCTTAAGATTATGTTTTTAGGTACATGTAATCTTTATTATTATTTGTGATTGTTAGGATAGTTGTTAAACTGAATAATTTATAATGGATTAGATTAAGCTATTTGTTAGCTGTGCTTGACTCTGCTTAAAGACTCATAGTAGCAGATCCCTAAAGGGCACCCAATAATCCTTGTGTGACGTTGTCCTTAGTAGAGTCGTGAATGGGAATGATCTGAGTAGTTTTAAGGACTCATAAGTATTGGGACCCGTAGTGACAGTTCTCAACACCGTACTATATACTAAGTACGTATATATGGTTTGGCGGAATCATGAATACCTCATTATTGTTCTATGAACTAAATGATATAATAACCTATTGTATGATTTTTTATGTTTGCATTGATGCATGTGACTTCACTTATGCTTGATCATGTGTGTGTGTTTGTGAGTTATACGTACTAGGTGTTAGCTCACTTCTCAAGGATTATTATTATTTTTTTAACTGTAGACACAAATGAATATGCTACCCATGATGAGAACCTAAGGTCAAATGTGCAAAAGAGGATAATGTAGAATTTTACTATTACTATGACGATTAAGTGAAGAAAGTAATTAGAGTCCTTTATATGTTTTGAATGATGATTTCCTTTAGAATATAATAGACTAGCAAATTTCTAGAAGTCTAGCTGTTCTTATACCTTGATTAAGAATGATGTACTAACATTTGTTTTCAAGAGTTTGATGATTATAATGAGATTTGCCTAAATCATTATGAATTTTATTAGATGAATTATTTTAATTATAAGTAATAAATATTAGAGGTTATAAAAGATTTGTAGAGTTAAGAACCTTAACATGTCTTTACTTAATAATAACATTCATAGCAACCCAAATTTTGAAGCATCACAAAAAGTATACAAAACTCTCTCTCTCTCTATGTATATAGTTTCTTTCATAGGCAAGACGAATCGCACGTATATATATATATAATGGCTTCTTTCATAGGGCAAGACGAATCGCACGACACAACAATATGGGTATGAGAAATAGACAAAAGAGAGACACATATGTAGTTTCTTTCATAGGGCAAGACGAATCGCACGACACAACAATATGGTATGAGAAATGGACAAAAGAGGCCTAATCAGTGTTGAAGTTTAGGACCTTTAGTTGAGCATAAATGACCTCCTAAACAAGTCACGATCAGGCATATTATACACATGCAGAAGAACGTAAGTCAAAAGGAAAATGAATACCTCTACGAAATATAATATATATATATATATATATATATAAATATGAAATTGATGCAATAATCGATTTTAATGAACGTATTTTACTTTTGAAGCACATGCATCGTCATATGTTAGTTGTGTACTTATCAATAATGATGTCTAGAATATACTTAATATGCAAGCAACGTAGCTAAGAGTTCTGAAACACTTCTGCATCTTGTTAATATGCAAATTCCGAATAATTGAAAACGAATCAAAACTTTTATAATTAAGTCGCATGACACTCGTCTTTTAATAAGATTGGTTTTATTCGATTCCTTATGGTTGTAATTAAAAAAGAAATAAAAAGGAAAAAAAAGAAGAAGAAGAAAAGTTGAAAACGGAACTGTGTAATTAAATCTAATTTGGTTGAAAGTTGACTGGGCTGATGACGGTAAGACAAAGGACGAAGTTTGCTCCATGAAGTAAATAGAAACCTAGAAATCTCCATTATTAATACTCACGTATATCATTACCCTTCCCACACGATGTTATCTAAAAAATTAAATGCTATTTATAATAATAATTTGTTAATAAATGTGATAAGGAAACTCATTAATTTACTAAAACTAAAATAAAATGTTTAAGAAAGTAATTAAATATATCCAATATATAAATACAAGTTTTTTTATTAATAATAAGGGGAAAAAAAATCACTTGACGATTCATATCCTAAAAAAGAAATTGTTAGTCATTATACTTGAAAATCAATGTTACTAATAGAATCACAAATTGATAATCACAGATTAAAAGTTGATCAAACACTTTTATCCTTAAGTATGGCAAAAAATATAAATATACAAGACTTAATGCAATCTATAGGCTGTTAAATCATTTGATAAAAACCCCACGATTGCATGATACTTGCTTTACAATTGGATGATTTGATCTTACTTTATCCTAATAGAAGACCAACATCTATTTTAAAGAAAGGTTTGAGCTGGTTTTCGACTAGGAACCGATCTAAATTCAGCCCTACAAGCCAATTCTTAAACTAGGATGGGTTTTTCGGATTAAAAAAAAAAGAAAAAGAAAATGAAAAAAATATCATTTAAATAATATAAATATTAGGCTTTTTCTTTTAATATTATTAATTATTATAAAAAAATAAAACAAAAAAATATCATTTAAATAATATAAAAAACATATAGTTTTGAAAAAGTAAAAAGTTTATTATAAGATTTAAATCTAATACCTCATATTAATAAAACCATACATCTAACAATTTGATTATTTACAACATTTTGTTAAGTATTACTTTTTAAATATATATATGTATAATATGTAGTTTTTCTTTTTTTAATATTTAACAATTAATATTTTTCTAAGCTTGAAAGGCCAAGATCTCTATCACCAACCTTGGTCCGCCCCTATGAGCTATCCAGGCACAAGCATGCAAGTATGCAAGCAACATGCGGGCTTTTTTATTTTTTCAAATTAAAAGTTGAAATAATATTTTAATTAGTTTTAATTTTTTGAATAAGTATTAGTTTCATCTTTTTAAATATACTAGAAATTAAATATTCAAATTAATTAATTAACCATTAAATTACATATTTAAATTCATCAACGATACTTTCAAACGGCCTTTTATAAGCGTTTTAAATTTCTTTTCATTTTAATTATCTTAATTTGAATTCTTATAAATACCCACTTCAATTCTTTAGCTGTTAATTAAATATTCAAATTAATCAATTGTGTAAAATAAGAAATTTTCCTTTTTACAGAATATTGTGCAAAATAATTATATAAAAAGTGTTTTGGTTGCATAGAATATGTTTCAAACTATTGATTTATTACCTAAAAATAATTGTGCAAGTTGTACAACAAAAGTTTGAATAGAAAAATTTAATATTTACGTAAAGTTAGGGGAAAAAAAAATTGGTCTTGAATGGTTCATGCTTAGAAGACCCAGAAATAAGAACTGGTTCGAAACCAGCCTTGGTCGTGTTGATCTTGGTTCCATAATTTTTTAGATGGGGAATTGCTACTCCGGATCTGGTCCTGGGCCAATTCTAACCTAAGTCTATAACAGTCCGTTTATTTTATGGAATACAATAGATAAAAAATAGAAAAATTATATTTTGAAAATAACTATTATTGAGAATAAATTAAAATTTTATTTTAATTTTTTTATTACAAAAAATACTCATTCCAATATTTATTTACTTTTCATCCCATTAATTATATTATTAGATTGGGAATGCAAATAAAATTATCTATTTACCTTTATTTAGTCATTAATTGGAATATTAATAAGAATATAATGGATATAATATTTGAATTTTTTATTCCTATTGAAGAGGAAATAACAAATTTTACATTTTCTTAAATAATATCTATTCCTAACAAAATGGAAATAGACAAGTTTCAAAAACTAAAATTCCTTTCTCGTATAAACATTGTAATAGACAGTTGAAAGAGAATAGTTATTTTATTCTCATTCTATTATTTTCAAGTAAACAGGTCGTAAATGACAACAAAACCTAAGCACTTTGCCACATTCCAATAATATGCTAGTTGCACCATTAAAAGCTTATGCTATACTACATTGGTAATAGTATGAATGATTTATTTTTATTTTTAAATATATATATATATCTACAAATTATAGACAAATTGTAATTATACTCATATACTTTTAGGTCCCTTATCTTTAAAATTAAATGCTTAGACTTGAATTTTTTAAAACATATATTTTTAAATCCTCTTATACTACAAATTCTCTTGCTTACTTGTCAACCTTATATTATATAACATAACCTCAACTAATAGGTGTGCATTTAATGTTAAGTTGTGTGATAGCCATATCTCGACAATTTCATTGACACACTTCCTCCATTTTGTAGTGTGGGGAGACATATTTGGATAGCTTTGATGTCATTAATCTACTTCCACATTGTGGAGTGATGCTTCCCCAGACGTGTCTGCCATCAGTTTAGGGGTTACTAGCAAGTCTCTCTTGATGTTAGCACAAAGCCTAACTTACATTAGATTGACTTACGAGGGAGGACTGACGTTGTGATTGGCTAAAGTTGCATGCAACATACAGAGGCTTTTGGGACTCTTGTCATGGAAACTTGATCTAATTAGAGTTTAGTGATGAAGATACATCTAGATTACATCTCTTGGTACAAATGTCTCCGCCGACGATACGTGAAATGTATTAAGGCAGTCATTGAACACTTAGTAAGTGTATCTATTTACCTAGTTATTAACTTCACTACATAAGTCTCTTTACACTAATGTATTTTCCTTTATTTATATATTCAGGCTAACACCCTCTAATAAATTTGCTTGGCACTTAATCTACTTGCAATAGTTTCTCTTATTAATGGAGGCATATGTTCGTGGAGGAGCACAATGGGATTGTACTATTCCCTCTCGCTCATCACAAGTTGCCACAAGACAAGCAAGAGGAGGATCTAGAACTAGTAGTAAATCCTATGTCTATACCACCACCCTGTGCTAGAGGTTGAGGAGCCAGAGTTAGATGGAGGCTCCCTTAGATTCTTCTCTAGTGCATGAGCCAAGTGAGGATGTTATAGGCAACTTGACTCTAGAAATTGTCACCCCCACTGTCACCCTTTAAGTGGACCATGCTTAACACCGCTTACTCATCGAAAGAGATGCTCTTACCCACTAAAAAATTGGAGAAAGCTTACAACCTTTGATGCAACCGAGTCTAGTACTACAGTGGGATTTTTAAAACCCCCCAAGATTCATCTCACACGAGTCACATGCTCATCGCATCACTAATACTAGTAAAATAATAGAGTATAGATCTATGTTATCTTGAATAATTAGATATTTTATTAGGAATAGGAGCAAGAGGGAGTAGATTTGTCTAGGATTTTTATATGTAACATTTCGAACATAGTTACATCTCTAATTAATTTAGTATAAATTCAAATGTTTAAATTGTTTCTTTACATTTTGACTCTTTTTTTATTGCACTCTATTGTTTTCGCATTTGTTTATCTTCTCATTACAAGTTTCAATTGCCAATTACTTATGAAGTAAGTTGGAGTTTCTAGTTTGTAATTCATTAACTGCGGTTGCTGTTGGAAATGTTTTAAATCGGCTTTTGGTTGGTTGCTACAGTGTTTGCTGGATGGAGTTGGAAAAGCTTAAAATTGATGTTTGGATAATTTTTACTGTGTTTATTGGTTTGAGTTGAAAATGTTTATAATTCGTCAAGGCAGATGTATTTTGGTTATTTTTTGTTGCGTTATTTATAAAAAAATTAATCCCTAATGAAAACGCATGTATGCAGTATATGCATTTTTATAATCCTATTTATATAAATGTATTTTTAGGTACATAACTCTTCAAGATAATATATTATATATATATATTTGGGTTTGGGGTGGGTCCTGGTAAAGAAAAACTGAAATCACACAAGAAATAAATAACGTTATTTCTATGAGTATCGCGTAAAATTACAAACCACAAAGAGCACCTCTTTAAAACCAAATGAAAAGAAAACGTAGGAGATTCACTTCATTCCTTCCTTCCTTTTCTTTCACCTTTTTCCTTCTTCTTCCTCCTCAAGAAATCCTCTCTCTCATCTTCGTAGTTGATCAAACTGTCCTGTCAGGTTCTCCCATCCCTCCTTGTTCCATCAACTTTTTTAAATCACAACACATAAAACTTGTAAACTAAACTCAATAAGTTAGCAATCTCTCTTCCTTGATTTGAAGTTTTAATCTTATAGCTAATTCCAGAATTGGGTGTTATTTGAAATCTTCTTTAACTTCAATATCAGCCCAAATTGTTAGTAATTTATCCAAAAAGACACTCAAATTGTTAGTATCATTGTTCCCTCTGGTTATACTTTTTGTCCTTTAGCTAATTCATCAATTGGGTATGTTATAGAATACCTTAGAATTTCAAAATTCAGATCGATATTTTGTTGGGTTTCACTTGTAAATTTTGTCAGTAGTTAACTATTGTAATTGGTTGGGTTCGGTTACTTTAGGGTTTTGAATAAAGTTATGCTTGGTTTTGGCTTGCAGGAAAAGGTAATGGAGGTTCTTTGATAAAAAAGTTGGGCTTTTTATGAGAATATTGTGTTATGGTTAAACGAACTTTTAGGGGGTTTCTTTGTGAGCAAGTACCAGTTTGAATCAGTGTTAATACACTTCTCATAAAATCCAATATATTGAAGTTATTGTCCGGGTAGATATATGTTGGTTTGGGGTATAATAAGTCAAAAGTTTGACTTTTTAGTTATTTCACAAGGTGTTTGGGTTAAGGTGGAAATTTTGGTTAGCTTTATCTGCAGTTGCTCTGTCTAAATCTGTTAGAACTTGTTTAGATTTATTGGTCTGGACAGGGTAGGAAGTCTGGGAAAATTTTAGTTGGTGAAAATGGTTGAGTCGATTGCTTCGGCTTCTCTTATTGGGTATAGGCCAATATGCTGTGGCATTCCTGTCAAGGATGATGCTACCCGAAAGAGACCATCATATATGTGTCCATTTGCATTCAAAGACTTCTGCTTCCTAGGAAGTAGTGTTGCTATTCCTCCTTTGCCTAGATCAAGGGGTGATCATGTTGCAGTAACCCCAATTAAGGCTCATGCAACGAAATTGACCAGGGAGACGTATGCATACAGGGAAGAGGAGAGATTTCCTGAGGACTTGAATTATTGGACTGGTTTTGATGTAGATAGGAAGCCTGGTGTGTGGCCCCCAGAAAATAAGGCTGATAAGCCTTCGCTGCATAATCCTTTACTCCGCCAAGAACGAATGGGCTGTGGTTGGTTAGGTGCAATATTTGAGTGGGAAGGAGTTCTGGTAGAAGATAATCCAGATTTTGAGAAGCAAGCTTGGCTTGCTCTTTCGCAAGAAGAAGGAAAGTCAACTCCCCCAGGTTTTATTCTGAGGAGGATAGAAGGAATGAAAAATGAACAGGCTATGTCAGAAGTACTTTGCTGGTCTAGAGATCAGGCTGAGTTGAGACGGATGGCTTGTAGGAAGGAGGAGATATATCAAGCTTTACAAGGTGGAGTTCATCAATTACGAGATGGATCTAGAGAGTTTGTTAATGTGTTATTGAGTTACAAGATACCTATGGCTGTAGTCTCTACTTGGTCTCGAGAAACAATAGAAAGTGCTATAGGAAACATTGGGATAGAAGGATACTTCAATGCCATTGTTGCCGCAGAGGATGTGCATCGTGGGAAGCCAGATCCAGAGATGTTTGCTTATGCTGCGCAGCTTCTACAGTTTATACCAGAGCGATGTATTGTATTTGGCAACTCAAATCAGACAGTTGAGGCTGCCCATGATGCACGGATGAAGTGTGTGGCTGTTGCTAGCAAGCACCCTGTCTATGAACTGGCAGCTGCAGATTTGGTAGTAAGGCGCTTAGATGAACTCTCAGTTGTTGATCTTAAAAATCTTGCTGACATTGAGTTAGCTAAGTTTGGCTCAGGAGAGTTAGAGTTGGAGATGGGGGAAGACGTGGATGATGACCAGGGTTCATCATCTTTGGCAGCTCTTGATGATAACTTCTGGTAAAAATTGTTTGATGTACAGTTGTATGTGGTTTATCCAATTCTCAATTACACTACTTCTCGATTTGCCCCGCAATGTATTATATGGGGGGTGGGGGGTGGTAAAAATAGGGGGAAAAATGGGGTACTTTGGTCTAAATTGGACCAACTTCCATGCTACATTGTATATGTATTATACGTACAATCTTATATATATCTATCGACTACTTGATGCCTGTTGTTTTAGTCAGGCTCAATCTACAAACCTATGTGCTGGCTGAGATTTGATTCTGGAAAGAGATGCCTGTTCTGCTTGTAGCGTCCTTCTTTCTTTATCTTGCAGTCCTCAGTATGATGTGGAATCTAATATTTAGAAGCTGACCAATTAACATATATAGATAATTCTTGTAAATCAGATGTACACATGCAGAATTATGTAGAAAGAAACAATACAGAATGGCATACATAATTTTATACTGATTTGAATTATTGGTATCTCTTACCGATTTAATCCCCTAAATTAACCACAATTTATTTACTGCACGGCGAGTAGAAATCTGCCAAAACTGATGTGAGAAATGAGGAGAGTATGCACATTATCTATTTTTATGTGCCATCACTCTTTTAAGACTATGGGCCAGGTTTTGTAAATAACCAGAGACAAAAGCTTGGAACGGTACTGTAGATGAAGACTAGCATTGGTGATTCCTGTAGCATGGGATAGCTGTGTATATCGGTTGGTCTATGCTTTAATATGATCCTTCATTTCTTGAACAGTTTTAGTCTTATATGGGTATTCCGCGCACGAGATGTTTTTTCTATAGTGAAAAATAGCCATATAGTTCCGAGTTTTTACATAAACAGCTAGTTATATGAACAATTTCATAGGCAATCTTTTGGTATATTCAGTTTGTTTTTGGGCATCTGGGTTGGGCAAATTTGTGAGTATTCAGGTGCATGAACATGGGAGGTGGTTCTAGTTCTCATCCCCGTCTTGCCCTGGTAGCTGGTGCAGTTTCTATAACGTGTTACACCAAATGCCCTGTTAGGTCCTGAAACTGAAACTTTTCCGGATGTCTAGGTCAGGTGCCAAAGCCGGCACGTCGGCTTCTCAATGAGACGAAGTTGCGAAATACATTTGTTGTATCCAGTGAACCTTAGAACCTATTGGACATTGCATAATTGGAAGGTTACAGCATGTGCATTATCTGTGATCGGGTAAGTCTTAATTTCAAATTTTTTGAATATGTGGTATCACTTCGCATCCACTCTAGAGCATGTGCCGCACTTATTATAGGCTTAATTTTTTAAGGTACGTGTGCTATTATGTACTCCACCTTTAGAATATTGTTGATGGATGTAATTAAAAATTGAAGAATATATTGAAAAACATGTAAGATTGTCAAAAGTCATAATATAGGTTATGCCGTCATGGGTTTTAGAAAAACGCCAAAACAATGACCTGCACTTTGAATTTTGACAGTTTTACCTATTTTTCATTATTGTTTGTTGATGTTAGCTAGGGATGAATGTCAATTTCTTATTTTCAGCAAAAACTAATTTCATCAAATAATATATTTATAAGTGTAATTAAATAATATAATAAAATAATTATAAATTATAAATAATTAAAAAAAAACTTTATCAGCTAGGATACAAGAAAAATGATAGATATACAATCTATTTTTAATGGTAGGTAGCCACTCACTATAAAAAAAATAATAAAATAGAAAAATAAAAAATGAGTAAAGAACCTCATGACTCAATTATAACCTTATAGACTTTTTGCCTTTTTTTTTTGGCTTACAAGGGTGGATGCCATCACTTGTATTTGAGGTTCTTTTTCATACTTTTTTTTTTTTCATTTTCTATACTCTTCCTTTTTTTTTTTAGTTTCTATAATTTTAACTATTTTTATTATGTTTTCAATTGCATTTACTTAATAATATTATTTTATTAAATTAATTATTATGAACTAATTAGAATATGATGTGTGTCCTCTTAATAACATCAACAATATAGGTCATGAGTTTGTAAAAGTTAAAATATAGGTTATGGATGTATAAAACATCAAAACACAAGTTATCCTTTTATAATTCCATTAATTATATTTGCATTATTTGTAATTTATCTTTAAAAATGATATTTATTTTCAATTTGATTGCTATTAGATTTGATATCAATGGTTATTATATTTTAAGCAAAAAGTAGAATGACAAAATCCCCAAGTTTCATAGGCTACCTCAAAACCTATAAATTCATAGGAAGTGGTTTTCAAAGTGGTTCTAATAAGTTACATTGTTTATTTTGATTCTAAATTTTAGGAACTTGTATTGTACTTATATTACATGGTGGGGATTCCTACCTTACTCACATTGGACCCACTCATTCTAGTGGTGGATCAATCGTCACTATCCTTAATTTGACTATCTTTATTTTAGACATCAATGGTTATCTTATGAAAGCACAAGAATGCTTGTTTTTGGATTAAACCTCTCAAAGTTTAATTCTTTACTAACAAATTTCTTCAATTGCCCTTCACATAAAAAATATAGCCATTATCTTATAAATAGTTAAAGGTTAATTCTAGTGGCATAAACAATGGTATTTAGGTTGGATAGACTAGGTTCAATTCCTCCTCCCTAGTTGTAATCACTTGGAGGAAAAAAAATCACTTTCCTATATATCATGTTTTCTTCTATAGGTTAAAAAACAAAACAAAACAAAAACTAAATTCTAGAACATTAGGATGTAGAAATCTTAAATGTTTCTAACTCTTATGGTTTCTATTTCTAAAATACATTAGGTTAGAATTGAGCACAGGTTTGATCTAATCTAGAACTAAACTTGGACTAGTTGGTTTATGGTTCTCCATTTAGAGAAGCATGATTAGCTTGGCTGGTTCTAATTTTGGGCTTGAGCCTTAAACCATTTGATAATTTTATTTAAGTTTAATTAAATTAAAAAAGAGAGAAATTATGAGCTAAAAACTATATAGCTTTTAGCTCATTTTTTAAATAAATTAAAAAGGATTTATATTTATTTATACAAAACTATACTTGGATGGATTTATAATATTAGTATTGTGGGATATAGGCCTAAAAAAGAACATTAAAAGACAAAAGCTAGTCTTAGTCCCACATTATTAAGGATCGAGAACCTTCTTTTAGTAAATGTTCATAAATATTCAATCAAGTGTATTTATTTTGTGTTATTAATAGCAACACAATAATTTTTAATATATTTGTTTCTTGTATTATTAATAGCAATACACTGATTGCGGAAAATAGAAAACATTTACCCTATTTTATATGGAAATATTTTAATTTTTTACTATTAAATAATAAATGTTCTATTTTTTATTTTCTAATTTTTCTTATCTTTTTTTAATGTTTTATTTATTTTATTTTATTTTTAGAATTGGTGGGATCAGACAAGTTAGATAGGTCCAAAGATTTGACCTGCCTGTGATTTGTCATCCTCAACGAGCTACCCTTGGGTGGGGAGTCGACCATAACCGACTAGGTTTGGTTTGGTTTTAATTTGGTTCATGGTTCAAATCTAAGTTGAGCTCAAGTCTACATTAAGTTTGATCTCTTTTATTCTAGGTATAGGTATTACAAATACATATTCATTCAGTTATATTTAAAGAAAAAAAAGAAAGAAGTAAAATAAATAAGTTTCACTAGATAGGTCCAAAGATTTGACCTGCCTGTGATTTGTCATCCTCAACGGGCCACCCTTGGGTGGGGAGTTGACCATGATCGGCTAGGTTTGGTTTGGTTCTAATTTGGTTCATGGTTCAAATCCAATTTGAGATCAAGTCTACATTAAGTTTGATCTCTTTTACTTTAGGTATAGGCATTACAAATATATATTCATTCAATTATATTTAAAGCAAAAAAAAAAAGAGTAAAATAAATAAGTTTCACTAGATAGGTCCAAAGATTTGACCTGCCTGTGATTTGTCATCCTTAACAAGCCACCCTTGGGTGGGGAGTCGACCATGATTGGCTAGGTTTGGTTTGGTTTTAATTTGGTTCATGGTTCAAATCCAAGTTGAGCTCAAGTCTACATTAAGTTTGATCTCTTTTATTTTAGGTATAGGTATTACAAATACATATTCATTCAGTTATATTTAAAGCAAAAAAAAAAAAGTAAAATAAATAAGTTTCACTAAATATCTCAAAACTTGTAGATTTATAGGGAATAGGTTTCAAACTATTTCAAATGAGTCATACGATCTGATTATCCATCCAATCACCCCAATTTTCTGGATTTTTCATTTTGGTCTCCTTGTATATAAAAACCCATCAAAACAATCCCACGTTGAGGGTGAATTTTGGAGTTCAATTTTGTGGTGAGATGATGCAAAATTGAAGCTAAAATTGGAGAACTTATATTGAACTAGCCTCATCCGACGTCAAAGAAGATTATCAGAGCTTAAGGAGTGTTTAGAGGGAGGTTACTTTGCTAAATAGGTAAAAATTTGAAAATTAGGGTTTATATACCCTACTTGATCGGTTTGGCCATTTGGAGTTTAGGGTCCTCGGATGCAATATGTATTATATTATTTTGCTACTTGTTAGGATTTTGTATAAATTTTTTAGTATAGCTATTAGAGAAAGGTCATCCTTTCGAAATTTGGGGGTAATCAATATCTGAACCTTATTGTTTGAATTGGTGCTCGTAGAGGATTTTACGGCTTATTATTATTCTCAGTATTAAATGCCCGACGTCCAATTTTTTTTTTTTTTATGGGAATTACACTCTTATGTGTCTATTTTCAATCCATTAAAGACAACATAAAAATTGTCTATATCAATCGTTTTACATGATATGTTTGGTAAATGTCTTCCCATATTATTGTTTTGAAATGTTATCGTGTCCACATGTAGGAATTAGTACATTATTAGATATTTTTGTTAAAGAAAAAGTACAAAATTAATCTCTAAATTTTGATTGCTTTTTCCATCAGAACCTTAACCCTTTTTTTTTCATTTAATTTTTTAACGTTTTGAAATTTTTTTGTATAAGTTGTTTTCTTAGTTTTGTTAAAAATTCCATAAAAGTTTAGCATGTCTCACCTTTTGATAGGCTTATAAAAATTAAATATTTCATTAAATATATTTAATTATATTAAATAAAAAAACAAATAAAATAAAAAGGAAAAGAAAATTATAAAATAAAAATGTTAAGGCATTTATTCAACTAAAGTAAATTGAAGAAATTACTAATTTCATTGGGTAACTCTTTGGTCGAACTAAGGAGAAATCAATTATTCGTGGCAAATTTCCCTAGTTAAATTGATTCTTGCTTGATGCTTTGCTTCACTAAAAGATTTTAACTTTTTTTTTCTTTTTTGGGTGATTATGATGATAATGAGAATTCGAATTTAATTCATTCTATTTAAAATATTAATATTTATATCACTAAATTACAAAAATCTTAATTAAAAGATTTACCTTTGACATGGCAAGCTTGCTTCCTCATATGTACACCAACATTGACTATAATATTCATTAGATAAGGGGTCCAACCATCCAATACTCCTAGGTGATGGTTGACTTGTCCCTTAGCCTTGGGACATAACTCTAGGTTTTTCTTCTTTTTTTTTTTTCATGTTTTTGTTTTATTTTATTTTTTGATTTTTTTTCACTAATTTCATTAATTTTGTTATAAATTAATATTTTATTAAATTAATTATGGTATACCAATTATGAAATAACATGTACCAAACTTTAAAGTAACATTTGGTTAGTAGTATTAGAAAGTTAAAAGAGTACTAGACAATACAAAACAAGAAAAACAAGACAATTTTTTTTTGTACCACGTTTGGTATGTTTAGTACTGGACAAAATTTTTTATCATATCCATTATTTGGAATTGCAAAGTACTACACTAAATATGATATTTTTGACAATATACCATTTGTATAATATCATGATTATTTAGTTACATTTTTAAAAAACATAATATGAAGAGATTATTTAATTCATGCAATTAAACGAATTATATAAAATAATAAATGTAAATTCATTGATTGAAAAAATTAATAATTCATATTATAAATTACAATAATTTATATTATATTTAATAATATAACACATTATAAATATTATATTAATAATTTTTAATAATTATTATAAAAAATTATAAATTATATTTAATAACCGTAATGTTAATTATATTAATAATATATTAAATTACAATAATTTTCCTTAATATTTAATAACTATAATTTTAATTAAATTATAATACTTTGATGCATATTGCAAATTCCAATAGTAAATAAATTAAACCAATATCCTCATTATAATAGGTGATAATATAAGAACTACTTTTAACAAACTAGCACCATCATCAAAATAAAGTTCAATACTCTTAATAGGCTATTAATATAATTGACACATACCAAATATGATCATATGATGCATTTAAGAATGACTTATAAATTGGAAACAAGATTGTCATTTAAACAAAATATGCACATCAAAAGTGTTCTTAATAGAGTCAACCGTAACCATCACAAAATAAAAAAAGTTTGATATAAACTAAGAACATGCCAATCAAAGAAATCTCAAAATACTCCAAACATTTTTAAAATCAACTAATAAGACGCTTAACAAATGCTAACCTCTTTTCCCTTTGGAGCCTCCAAAAGAACTTTTCATACTGTGGATCTGTTGCCATTTGCATAAGAACATCCAACTCTTCATTTTCTGATAATCCTAAAGTTTTCAGATCTTCCACCACATTATCTCTTGGAAGATTCACAATTTTCTCACCAAGTAAAGCGAAATTGCTCCTAACATCACTTATGCTCTTTTGAAATATTGATATGAATTCAATAGCATATTCTACCATGGGATGCTTGCGAGTTGGTCTTATAGATGGACCACGTGAGGCATAGCTAGAGGCTTTAGTAGATTGTGGCACTCGTTCTAACTCCATCTCTTCTTTAAAAGTATATTCACCCTCATTTTGTAAATATTTCGTAACATTTGTAGGTGTCCCAACTCTTTTGTCATTTACTCCATCCTTTTCAAAAATACCCTGTAGTCTTTCAAACTCTTTAAACTCCTTGTTGGCAACCTTTTGATGTTTCTACATATCAATTGAAATAATTATTATAACAATGGAGAATTAATTAAAAAAAATGAGTATACTTCAAAATAAAGAATATGTTCACTATAACTCCATATATTCGATAAGAACTTCATTGCTATCAACTATAACACATTTCTTAGTATTGTCCCAACCAAATCTACTAGTATTCATCATATCAACAACTTCTACCAGCTTAATTGACCACTTCTTCATTTTGTTAACAATTTGTTTGACATTAAGATTTATTTCTGGAATGCATTTTTTCACCCTCTTCAAAGCTTCTTCATGAGTCCCATTCTTAAAAGTGACATTTTCTCCTTTATATCCTTCAACAACTAACTCCTCCGACATTACCAATAACATTTGTTCTTCAACCTTACTCTAAAGATGCCTAGATGTTTTATCCTTATTGTCCATGATTGTAAACCCATCCATATTGCAAGTAAAAAGGAAAATAATTAAAATGTAAGTCATGCATTTAAACAATGGATAAAATATTTCAATTTACATTACAAATAAAATTCAATATTCAATCATAACCAAAGGATTTCAATAATACATAACTAATGAAAATTCAATAGTGATAATATCCCAACAAAAATAACCAAAGAAAGTTTCACCTGATTTATGAAATCTCACTTGAATACTCCTATTCTTTGTATAATGCGTAGGGATGCTAACAAAAATAGCAACTTGTTTTTCAACCATTGCTCTTCCATTAGAATGCACTCCCCCTCGTACCCTAAAGAGTTCACAAAGATGTGCAAAACTATTCCTACACATCCTTAATTCCCATAAACAATTCATATCACTTGCATTAATAAGTGAATCAATCACCTCTCAATATGTTTCATACCTAACCAATGCTCGGTCATTCAATACTCTCCTCTCCACCTTTCTATTCAAAACAAAGTTCATATAATAAAAACCAGCAGTAGCCATTGCAAGCATATTGATATAAACTCTCCATCCAAGAAGATAAATCGAAATTCCATGATGATCCATTATCTATATTACACATCAAAGGAAAAAAATTATGAGCATAACATTAAACAACAACATCCACATCAATACAAAACTCTTAAACCAATTTAATGTTTAAATATTATTGGAATCCACATCAATATAATAAATAAGCATTCTTTCTTTTTCACATAGATTTTTCCTAACAGAGAAGAACCAAAGAAGAAAGGAAATTGTCAGAGAGATCACGTCAATCCTACAAGGTCTCCTTGAACTAAAATAGCATATGATGAGAGTTAGACAATAAAAGGTTAATGATTAGTTAGGCCTCCTTCTGAAGTCAATTGATGAACAGAGTAGGAACTATCATAGAAGCATTGGCTAGATAATTCAAGAATGTAGAGATATGCAAAAAATTTTGTCACCGGACAAGAAACTACTTTGAGCTAGTTGACATGGATTATGAATGTCCTGGCAATGTGCCTTGAATGGTGAGAGAAGGCAATGGACTGTATACTTCATCTAAACGGGTATGTAATTATTTGGGAGTCTAACCATTTTGTTGATTCTATTGCTACAATTGTGAAAGGAATGAGATAAGGCTGTTGTGAAGAAGATCCTAAACAAGAAAAAAAACCTAAATCTGGAAAAAAAAAAAACCTAAATTCATACCAAACAAGAACACAAGAAACAAAAAACCTAGATTTGGAAACAAGAAAAAAAACCACAGCATCACTTTTCCCCAAACATACCAACCAAGAACATAGATACAAACCAAATAACAACACAGATCTGCAGTACATGCATAAAAAAAAAAAATGACCATTGTGAAAATGAAGAACATAGCTATATTTCCTAGGTTTACTATAGGAAGAGCAAGCGAGAGAGAGAGAGAGAGAGAAGTGAGAGAGGGAGAACATACTTGAGTACAAATGTCAACGGAGCTGAAGATGAAGAGGATTCGGAGTGGCAGCGTGAAGATGTCAACAGATGAACAGCGAGTGGTAGTTTGAAGGTTAAAACAGCTGAAGACGAGGCGGCAACATCAAGATGAACATGAACCGTGCAAATGGAATAGGGAGTGTTGAGACGACCGGACGAATGAGATGGGGATATTTGGGGCATTTTCAAATAAATAACCTTTTGTCTTGTGAAAAAAATTTTGTACTGTATTTAACATGGTACAAGTTTTAGCCATTTTGTCCGGTACTCTAACTCTTTTTTTGTCCAATACTTAATCCAATTTTTCAAACCAAATGGAGGACAAAACTTTTTGTCCAACCTAGTACCACAAAATATTGGGAACCAAACACTACCTAATGGAGTTAGTTGAAGGGCTAGAATAGAAAATTTTCACAAGTTTTTTTTTTTTTTAGTACTATATATGGCTGGCTAGGTCAGGCCATAAGTAGGCATTTATTTATTTATTTATTTTTAATGTCTAAGCTCGGCTCAAAAAATCAATGGGGATATGGATTTAAAGATAAAGCTGGCCCATTAAAGTGCCGGATGATTAGTCCAATAGGTGCTTGCTCTTTGATCTCTTCTATGAAAAAGTTTGCTACATGTGATCCTTTTTCTTCATTTTCTTCTAAAAGATAATCTTTATTTTCACTTCTTATGAAATCGTAAAAATTGAAAATAATGAAATAAAATATCCAATTGTAATGAGCTATATTTCATTATTGTTCACATTGAGTTTCCTGAGGTTATATAGGTTACCTAATTTAACCAGTGATCTCTAAAAAAGATTAATTAGTATTAATATGTTATGTGTATGTATATGTGATGTGTAAAATACTAATGATATTTAAATATATACTAATAATAGTAGGTGGGTTTTAAAAATTCTATAATTTGTATTTTCATGAATTACACCTTTATTGGTATTTATCCACTATTAATCTATTTACATGATATATTAGTATTATTAAAACTTTTGTTAATAACCTTGATGGACTCTATTTACCTTTTAAAATGGAAAAAAAATGAGAAATAAGTGAGTTTGCTAATGGGTGTCGAATCCAACAAAAACAAAAACCTACTCCTAGACAATGATATGATTTGCGTATAGTAGTGAGTAGGGTCGTATCCACAGGGATTGGTTAAATATATTTCTATTAAAAAGAAAATAGAGATGAAAAGAAAAATATGGGGTTTTGTTTGTGAATCAAAATAATGATGAAATCAGATAATAAAATTTGAATAATGATGAAAGCCTAGCCAAAGGAATCAAGATAGTTTAATTCTAGGAATTGATCATCGATGCAAATATTTTCTATCCTTTATCCAAGATAAACTGGTTATGGTTATTAACAAGCTCTAATAACCTATCCCTCCTTACTTTCTTGATAATCAAAACAAGCTCTTTGATTATTTCTCTTATCGATTAGACAACCCTAAACAAGCTCTTAGGATTTAATCTATCAATAGCATTAAAAATAAGAGAGACTACCAATTCATGCCAATAGATTATAAGATAACCTATTTAAACAAGATCATATATCTCCATAACATGAATTCGACTATCTATTTTATAATCAAACATGTTATTGTGTCACTCGAAACTAGAACTATCAAACAATTACGGATTTGACGTACTAGTTGACAATATATTAACTTGCCAATTGAGTAGAAGAGCTCTAATTCATACCAATCAACAAAGATAATATTGACAAAACGTCAAAAAGATATATAAATATCTAAAAACAAAGAATAGATTAAAGACAACTCAGTTAGATCTCACAATTCGTGAAGAATTAAACTTCAATGATCCTTTGGCTAGAAAATTTGCTTAGCTACACATGTTCATCCTCAAAACAAAAATTAAAAGTGAAAACATGATGGAATCTCTGTTTCCGGTTTCCTTTGCTCTGCCTCCTTCCTTCTTGTCTCCCTAAAACTCTCCAAGAAAAAAAACTCCTCTTTCTCCTCTAGGGTTAGTTCTATTTATATTGTTAAAGGAATGGCAGATGATCTTTTGCTAGCAAGATAAGAAAATATCTTTCCTTTTTGATGTAAATCTCGAGAGGTGAATAATCGTCCGCCTGGCACGCCCAACAACACGGCCAGATTTCAAGTCGTGTCTTCCTCTGTGGATAATCTACAATTCTTCATCCGTGTCCAGTGTTTACCATGACTTACACCACGGCCAGATCCCAAGCCATGCCTGCCTCTAGTCGATGTTCCACAATTTATCATCCTTGTTTAATATATGGCACGGCTTCAATCACAGCTTCCACCATGGCTTCCACCACGGCAAGATCACAAGCCGTGTCTCTCTCTATTGATAGTCCACATTTCCTCCTTCTTGTGCAGTGTATAGCACGGCTTGCACTACGGCCGGATCACAAACCGTGCCTCCTTCTATTGATCCTTCTAGACAGATACATGGCCGTGTACTTCAACCGTGTATCTTTCTGTTGGTTCTTCAAGACAGATACACGGCCGTGTACTTCAACCATGTATCTTTTGTTGATTCCAAATCAAGTACACGACCGTGTACTTCAAATACACGCCCATGTACTTTCCTCTGGCGGTGTAAATCCTTGTCTTTGATCCAAATTGTAGATGACTTCTCTAAATCACTTGAATTAGCACTCTTGACTCCATTAAACCCGATTTATCACCATAATAAAATTAAGTACCATTTCCTTATGATTTCTAAAAAATCAATAATAAATTAACACAATTCATACTATAAAGATTGGTATAAAATGGCTCTATCATTTGCCTATCTATATAAAACTATTTTTTAAAATAAGGACTCAATAAGAATATTTATCAAAATATCGTAGTGGAATCGGAGGTCCAAACTGCAATTTTGTCTCTAGTTATAGAACCACAAATTTTTTTAGGAAATTGCAAGTACATTGTTCAATTTATAAATCACATACTATAATTCCGAATTATAACTCATAGATTGGACATGCAGTTTATAAATCACTAACTAGTATACGTGCAATTTAATCTTAAGTGCTCACTTCCACCTTTTAATGAAATAGTGTGTCTTGGTCCTAGAAATTGTAACTTTGGGCTATAATAGCTCCACCCCCTTTCTTTATCTTTAGAAACATATATCCACTCTCTCTAAAAACGTTCACGGATGCAAATCTCTCTCTCTATTAAACCTTTAAATGCCTTTTTTTTTTGGGGTCAAAATCTTAGTTTCGCAGTTGCAACTCATGACTTTGGTATACATTAGGTAAATATTAACCGATGCATTTGTTATTTGTCCTATTCCTATCTTTATTTTCTTCTATTCTTTCACTATCCCATTCTTACTCGTCTCTTTAAATGTAAGATGTCCTATTGCTGTTGTAGCGGTTGAAGTTTCAATTTTAAAGTGTAAATTTGCTTGCATGTCAATTAAGAAAATAACATTTGGTTGAGGTTAGTTTATTACTTTGCCCTAACTTTTACCATTTGCCTTAATGGCATGATTAATTATTAATAAATGCTTTTTTTGTTTTTGTTTTTGTTTTTTCCGGCATGAATCTTTTTTTTTTTAGTTCCTTTAGTTTTTTTTTTCCATGAATGCCTTTCTTTTTAGATAGTTTATTCACTTTTTTTTATTTTATTATTTATTATTTATTATTTATTATTTATTATTTTATTTTTGCGAATGGCATGATTAATTATAAAAAAATGCACTAGCTATTTCATTCAATGTATTTTTTTAGCATAAATCTGTAATGGTTGATGAAATCAAGTTTGTAAGTAGAGTATTGTTATGAATTATTGGGGATATGAAGTAGTTATTAAGTTTAGATTAAGGACTTATAAATTCTTGTGATATATTATGGATAGAAATGAGGTAGAGTAGATCCAAATCATATCAAGTTAGTTTTTCTAATATGTTTTTTGGTATTACCATCAATTGGTGGTGGAAATGGATAAATTTTTCAATTTTACAATATTTGCCCATGGGACTATTTTGTGTAGTCAAGACGAGGTATATTATGATAGGGAACCACTGAAAAAAATTAAAGTGAGGATAGATGCGACATATACATAATTGTTGCATAGATATGTGTAAATCTTATGGTTGATCTTAACACCCATCATATGGAAGTGTTTCATAGGCAATCTACAATTATTAGTTTAGGTTTTGTGTGGTTGTAGTATTCTTTTATGTTTATCACGATGAGACGATGATGATGATGTGGAGAGACTTATTAAATTCGCTGAAGAAGTGGGTTGTTTGTTCATTCATGAACTATTTATCAAACTATAGGATAGCCCTACCATGACACATAAGGAAAATACACTTAATGAAGCCTTAATACCTCAATCCTCCCAAGTGCAACAATCTATGAATGCTTTGGCTACATTAGAACAAAATAGTGACATTCTTGAGCCTTATAATCAGGACATGGATTTACCTTCTAATCAAGACATGGATTTACCCCATGGGCTATTGAAAAAATATAGAAATAGCGGTAAGCTACCAATGGCCATAAGGTTATCATGTTTGATATGACGAATATGATTTTTGAGGTTCTCATGAGTATAAGAAGAATATGACATGATTATAAATGTGGTAATAGCCATATCATTAACATATTGAGGGATGAATGTAGTTATAACAAATGGTAGACTAATAGGATCCTTTATTTATGTGCGTTTGCTGCCATGGCATACTTATTGACGACATGCAGCATGTGGCCAAGTAGTATTACTGGACACATTAGGAAATTGTCTACTGGAGTAGCTTTTACCCTATTGGTGACAAAAGTAAATGGCCTAATGTGCAAACCCCATTCATCCATCTAGACTCTGAGCTTATTGGAGGGAAAGGTAGACCTTGTTTTAAGCGATACCATAATGAAATGGATCTTAAGGAGCCATTATCTAAGAACTTTTGTAGTTTTGTAGGAAAGAGGGGCATAATATAAGAAGTTGCTCTAAATGGAAAAAGAAAAAGACAAGGTTTACTAGATGTTGCATAATGTTTGATCTTTCATTGTTGACATTATTAGATGTATAATCTATGTTTGATCATTTTAGACGTTATTTCATTGCATATAAGACCCAACTCTTCATTGTTTCTTATCCAAATGGAACCAGGGTCAGTCAATATATCACTACTCACACAGCATGATACTCATTGCTTAGAGCCTATTTAGGTGGAATAGGTACATGATTGGTTTTCACTTTCCTTTCATTATATACTCATGAATCACATGCTCATTTGAATCTTTCTATATTTTCAAAAGGATGCTTGGCTAGTATGCTAAAAATGGGAGGCCTCTCTTAAGACCTTGAAGGAGAGATTACATTTCGACTAGTGTCTTACGCCTTATTTATAGTAAGCTAGCTTTCGTGGGGTATCCTAGATTTCATTTACACAACTAGATTGGCATCTCATTATAGCTCTTGCTGAGGTGGAGATCAAAGATGTCCACATTTTATATGCCACATGAGGAGGTCACGCTGACTTTATATGATGTGGTTATCCAGCTTGGTTTGCCCATTGATAGGCATGTAGTGATCAGTAGCACTAGCAAAACATAGCCATGTGAGTGTGAGTGCCTACTTAGTGCTAGGGCCAGTCGCAGTGATATTTTTAAGGGATGGGTTACTGTTTTGGTTGCAGAAATTGTTCAAGGGTTATTGACTAAGGTGGACGACATATCCATCATATGTTGTGCACGTGCATACATCCTATAATTCATGGGAGGAATTGTCTTTATGGACAAATCCTTCAACCTAGTCCATATGATGTTTCTCCTACTTTTGGAAGATTTTGAAGTATTAGAGCAATATAGTTAGGGGGCAATATGCTTGGTTTGGTTGTATAGATTTCTATCCTGTGTTGTTGACACCTCTACACAGGATATTAGAAGAGTTGTGATTCTCCTACAGATTTGAGCCCGAGACAAGTTCCATATATTGCTCTAATCTGGCATCGAATCTATCTTTCCTTAGATATCCCCTTAGTGTATCATTTGCATGCGACATTTGTTGTGACATAAGTTGCAACACACGTTCTTGCCTAATGTTAGGATGCATTAAATTGATAGATGCTAGAGTAAGTATAGTAGATTGGTTAATTTAATATTGTTAACTTGATGTATTTGTTGTTTACTAATGTATCTTTATTTCTTGCATATTTGTTGGGTGCCAAGTACACACGGCATCCTTAAGGCACTTCACCCTTCTTATTAGGAAGAGGGTGATGTTGGGCCTATGAATGTGCCTTTCATTTACTTTCACATCATAGAGTGGTACTATCCCGATTAGGTAGTGTAGTAGTTTTGTGGGGTCCAGTGAATCCCATAGTAGTGTGACACATCTTCATTCCTCCATAGGATCTATCTTACAGGGAAAAATGATGAGGATTGGAGGGAGAGACATGTGGTTTACATTTGCTAGTAGCAGGAGCAGCGATCAAGTATCATTCAACTCAAGTTCAGTGACATATTACTAGATAGGGTAGATCCTAAGTACTACCTCTGGTGCCACAATGTCATATGACGGTACATTGGTTACATCAAAGCAATGCTTAGTGTCTTGGTGAGTTGTTTGAACCATACCACTATACCTCTATATTCAAAGTTATATGTATGTTACCATAATTTGCTTTACTTTCCATGCCTTTGCTTGCATTGAAGTGGCAGACTCCTTTATCTAAGACACGAGCAGTAGTAGTTGTTGGGTGGCATTTCCTTTAGGGCTATAGAGGTGTTACATTATTCTCTCTAGATTATCAAGAGTAGTATTAGGAGATGCCTCCACCTTGTGCCAGTTAAGGGAAAGGATGAAGTCATACTTGGGGTTATCATCAAGAGTTAGCGTTAGATTGGTCTCTTAGTTTTTATGCGAATTCCCTAACTGCTCATTCTTCCCCATCTTACTATACTCATTCCTCCTTAAGCAGTCATGCTTTCCCATCATATGGCACTATAACTCCCATTGTTGATTCGATGGAATTTTTTATGCTCGATGTGGATCTATCCTTCACTGCTATAGTTATCTCGCCTACTATTGACAAGAAAAGATATCCAGGACCATCAAATATGGGGGAGAGCATTATGTAGATAGATCTTTGGCACATTTCATGGGATGGACCCTACTTTATGCCTAATCTCATCCTAATACAGCAGGATCAAGGAGCTCTTTCTATATGGTGATTTTAGTATAAGAGGCTAAATAAAATTGTAGATAGAGATTTAGGAATTTTATAAAGTGTGCAACTAAATCGCATCTTTTACGAATGATTTTTTTACACATTTAAGTTAGAACAAAATCACATTTAACCTTATAATTTTATAATGGTATTTGAAGAAATATTTTGATCAAATCCCTATTTTAGAATAGTTTTTTTTTTTTTTCATGAAGGTAAAACTCATCAATATCCCAAGAACAAACACTTCTTGTGAGGAGTACGTCACATCATGGGTCGGGGGCCCTTTCAAGCTTCCGCCTACTTTCTTCATGTGGAGCGTAATTGTATGTTTATATATTAACAAGAGGGGTGCGTTCCGCCGCTTTAGCTAATTAATAATTTAAAAAAAAATGTACGATTATATGTTTTACGTAAAATAAATATATAAAAAGAACATATAAATTTTTTTAAACGTAAAAACATTTTTTAAATAATAGATGGATGCTTCGCCAGGCATAAAAAAACAAAAAAAAGGGGGAAATATCAAGTTGATGTACGTATTGTTGGAGCAGTTTGATGAAAGCATGAAAAACGTGGGATGAAGGTGACGCAAGAACCGATCGGAATCAGGATTATCGAAAATCCACTATAAAAGGCTCTCTTTTTATTTTCTTTCCTTTCCATCTATATGCTATTTAAATAAGGGAGGGAGATTTTGAATATATTTTATCTCAAAAGGGGAATACTAGAGCAATTATGATTTGAAAGTCGATTTGAGGCAAGTGTTTGAATCTATTATGAATAGCTATGAACTGCTTAGGACCTTTTATATATATATATATAATCTTATAAAACCTTTTTTGGTGCTTTCAAAAACCCTTTTTTTTTTTTGTATTTATACCAATTTGACCATAAATTCTTGTTAATGAGTATATTTTAGAGACTAGTTTAGAAGTTAGAAAACAAATTTTCATACTTTTAAGAATAGTTTATATATTTTTTGAATAAACAATTGCACCTAGACGTGTTCAACTTTCTCCTTTTTATCTCTTAATAGGTACCTTAAAGGCACTTATTAGTATTTTGTATTTTAAGACTTAAGTTTAAATATGCTAAATGTGATATTTAGGATTTATTTGGGTCATCTTATTTTTATTTATCTGATATCTATTTCACAATGTGTTTGAATATAATTACATGAGATTTAGATTAAAAAAAGATACAATTATATATATTCTTATTAGAAAAACAAAATTCTTAAATATTATTTAAAATATATGTGAATCGGATATAATTTATTTAAATACTAATTTTTAAATAAACACAAATATAAATTAAATATAGATCAAATACAAATAAAGATACATACAATCCAAATAGACTCTTAATTGGACTTCAATATATCAAATTTTTACATCTATATTATCTTTAGAAGTCTGCCTTGATGATTTTTAATGAATATGAAGTAGTAATAAGATGATGATGATGGCAGTCAATTTGGTAACACTCATCAACTTTAATTTTATACATTTATTTTGTTTATGAATTATGGATGATAAAGGCATGGTAGCTAGCAGTATGGATGGGATTTTTCAGTAAAATGGATCAAGTTTAAATTTTTTTTGAAAAAGGAATAAAGATGAGTGATCGGGAAGGTTTTTTTTTCCTTAAATTATTATTATTAACTTTAACATGCAATTAATAAAAAAATTTTGCTACAGTGGTTCTAATTATTAACAAACAAACAGACAAGTTAAGAGAGAATTTTTTTGAGGAAAAGCATTCACTTGGCTCATCGCTCTCTCTCTCTCTCTCTGTGAACTCTTTTGATTCAACAACAGGTAAGGTACACTTCTCTTCTTTTCTTCACATGGGTTTCTAAATGTCATCTCTGTCATGTTCAACAAGCTCCAAAGGGCAGCCACCAGGAGAGGTGCAACTGCTTTTAGTTACAGCATCATTGCTTGACAATAGCAAATGTTATATTGTTAAATACATTGAAAAGTTTGGCAAATGTTTTCTGGTAACACAATTTTCATACAATGCAGAGTGGTTATGATTGTGGATTTTCTGTGCTACTACAGGGCATTTATACTATCTAGTTGCAGATAATGAACTATGTTTTTCTTGTATAGACTATGCATTTTGTGCCCTTAGATTTGTATACTTTACCTATATGAAAAGGTAGTGAGTCCGGCAGATTAGGTACAAAACACACGGTCTATGAAAAAAATTTTGGTCACTTAACTATGCAGCTTTACCTTTTATTTGGCAAAGAGTTCGATTCCTCATACCCATGACCCTTGATCACCTAGGAGCAACTTAAAGTGGTTGCACTGCCAAGGCTAGCGATCTTGGTTACATTAGGTGATGGAAAGTGATAAAGAATAGAGAAAGTTTATCTTTCTTTTATTTTAACAGAAAGAAACACGGCCAATACATCAAAGAAGTGAATGGAATTGGCATTTCATTTCATTTTGGATCCAAGTGTGATGAACTATTTTGGTGCACAAGCTTTGAATGAGCAGGAGATTTGGATTTCTAAGCCATGATAGACAAATGGGGTTGATTTTTCTCTGAAAATAAAGTTGCTTTTCATGATCTACTGTTGTCAAGTAAATAGAATCTTAATTACTGCATCAAGTTGAAAATTATTGTCATCCCTGTTTATTTCTGCGCGGCCTACTGCAAGGTGGGGATGTATATTAAAATGTTTAATGGTTTTAGAATATCATTTAATTGCATATGCCTTATAACAGGCCGTTAATGGCGCTCATTCCCTGCACTAGCCACTCTCTGTACCGCATTCAGAATGAAATATCACAAACAAGATATTACAATTCTGGCATCAGCAATGTGAAAATGACCAGAATAAGCCGTCTTCAGCCATTTTGCTCTTCTGCCACGGCCCTGCATGTGTTACGAGCAGACAATGCATTGAGTTCTTGCAAGAGAGGACATCGAGTTATATTTGCTGCCAGCCCTCTTACAGAGGATGTGGCAGCTGCAACAGAACCACTAACTAAAGAGGATCTTATTGGATACCTTGCCTCTGGATGCAAGCCCAGAGAGAAATGGAGGTGTGCTTCCATATTATTCTTTAGATAGGTTCTTATGATCACTTTCATTTTTCACCTATCTAAAATCTGTGTTGTTACATTCAGCTTCACAACCAATCGATGCTTTTAGAAATAGTTTGGGTTCTTTTTCTTCTTCTTTCTTTCTTTCATTTTTTTTTTCTTTTAATTATATATATATATATCACTTAACACTTCTATTCACTGGTCAGCCGAGACTTTCAATTGAAGCATATCAAGTGAATGAATAAATGAATTGGATGAGGGTGAAATGATGGCGTAGGAATTTAAACTCTTGATCTACTATTCTCCACTAGCTGGTATAAGAGCCATATTATGTGGTGATAGGCTTTTATATTTGTCACTTTACACAGATGGTGGCGATTTTTTGTAGTATTCTGTGAAAATATTCATTTAATGCCTCGAATAGGTACATCTTTGTTGTTACAAGTTCAACTTTGATCGATGTTATCACTTATCTCTTTGTTTGAAATAATAACCTTGCCTTTTCCTACAAGAGGTTTTGGTCAAAAGCCCAGGTTATGGATTTAGTTAATGGGCAATTTACCGTGAAAATGGCATTTGCAATGTGTTTTGGTTTGTGAAAATTCCTTCATTTATAGTTGAGACATCTGGTGATTGGTGTTTTGGGTGCTTGTAAAAGAGAACATTTCAATCTCTTGAAGCTCATTGAGAGAACCTTCCTATTTTATTAAAACTGTATTTACAATAACGACTCTACTTACTCATTACTGTTGTATGAACACTTATTTATTCAAGATTATGATAGACCCGACATAACTCAAGTTTATGTTAGGCACAAGTTTAAGAGGGTAGATTAGCACTAAATTGTAATTGTGTAATTAGTTAGAAGAAGTTACTAACTACCAACCACTAGGTGGTTAGGAAACCCAAGTTTGTTAGCCATAGGTACTTAGTATAAATGGTAGAATGCCATTTGTTGGAAGTAGTTTTTGAAAAGTTAGAAGTTTGAGCCATAGGCTGGAGGGTTTGGTCCTCTAAACCAGAGTTCTTGTAAACTTGTCCTTTTGGCTAATAAAAATTCGTTGGATCCTTGCTTGATTACGGGATCCTATCAATTGGTATAAGAGCCATCGAATTTGGGAAATAGCTGCTAAGAAGGCTGATAACCGGATAGAGGGAATAGAGAGGGATCTAGAATTTTTCTGTGAAGAAAGGAGAAATGATAAGGAGGAGATCCAGAGAGCAATTAGTCAAGTCCATCAAGATTTTCAGAGACAACTTGAATGCTCGAACTAGGAGATGTGTGACGTATGAAGTCAGAGATGCAAGTATGTTGTTGATAGTGTTACAGTTGTGGAAAAAAAATGATGGTGTGGAAGGTCTTGTGACGAATAGAACGAAAGAAATTCGACTGGAACCTCATCGCAGAAAAGAGTTGGGGAAAGATCTGATTGAGTTAGATGAACAATATGAAAGCAATGACATGCGGAACGATTCGAGATGCCGCATTGATCAACCTATGGGGTTGGGGCGTCACGGAGAAACCAGAAGAGACTGTCGGACAAGAAGGATTGAGATGCCTGTGTTTGGGGGAGAGGATCCGGATGGTTGGATTTATCGAGTAGAACGATTCTTTTTGGTAGGAAGATTTTCGGAGATGGAAAAGATGGAGTTGGTTGGGATGAGTTTGGAGAAAGATGCACTGACTTGTTAATACAAAAATTTCGTCCTGCTCATGAAGGAACACAATGTCAAAGGTTATTAGCGGTTAAGCAAAATGGCACAGTAGCGGAGTATATCAATAGGTTTCTTGAGTTGGCTGCACCACTTCTCGAGTTGCCTAATTCTGTGCTTGAAAGCACTTTTATGAATGGGTTGGTAGATGAATAAGGTTAGAGATACAAATTCTGAAGCCTAGGAGTTTGGGAGAAATGATGGAGTTAGCCCAACAAGTCGAAGAGAATTAAGGAGGACGGGGGTAAGTAGATGGAGTCGGAGTGGGATAGGGAGTAGAGTGGGAAATATGGGACTAAAATTGGAATCGATAGGAGTTGGAAGAAAGAAGGAAGAGTTGGGAAGTAGTGAAAACCGATTTAATATGTCATCAAATAATAAGATAGTAAAAGGGAATAGGAGTCAAAATATGGGAGGATTTAGAAGGCTAACCTTAGGGGAATTACAAGACAAGAAAGCAAAAGGCCTTTGCTTTAGATGTGATGAGAAGTTTAGTCCTAGGCATAGATGCAAAAGAATGGAATTACAAGTATTGGTTGCAATGGATGATGAAGAAGAGTTTGGTGAAGTAAATAGCGAGGAAAAGGTGGAGGAAACTCTTCAAACCATAGAGTTGGCAGTAGGATCGGTTATGGGATTCACTTTCCCCAGAACAATGAAGGTAAGAGGAATGGTAGGAGGTAGAGAAGTAATTGTGTTAATTGATAGTGGTGCTACACATAATTTCATTTCTTGTGAGTTGCTGAAGTTATTGGATTGTAGGATAGATAGAACTGAGAAGTATGTGGTAGCAATGGGTAATGGGTTGAAAATTAAAGGAGAAGGGGTTTGTAAGGGTGTAATACTATCAGTGCAAGGAGTAAGGATAGACAAGGAATATCTGCCTATGAGGTTGGGTAGTTGTGATATCATTCTCGGAAATCAAGTGGTTGCAGACTTTGGGAAAGGTGATGAATGATTGGAGTAAGATGACAATGGAATTTTCACAAGGGGAACGGAGTTTCATCATTAAAGGAGATTCTACTATTTCGAAGACCCTTGTGAGTATGAAGACTTTGATGCAGTCAGTAGAGGAAGATGACGTAGTATACTTGCTGCAGTTAGGAGTGATGGGAGTTGAGGAGTCGAAGGATTAGTATCTAATTCCAGGAGAAATTCAATTTGTGTTAGAGGACTTTGAGGCAATATTCAACATGCTACACCGATTACCTTCGGAGCTATTTAAAGATCATTCTATCGTATTGAAGGAGGGAATTAATGCAGTGTCAGTAAGGCATTACAAGTACTCTCAGTTTCAAAAAAATGAGATAGAAAAATTAGTGAGGGAGATGATGGATTCAGGTATTATCTAGCCAAGTGTCGGTCCTTTTGCAAGCCCAATATTATGGGTGAAGAAGAAAGATGGAGGGTGGCGTTTTTGTGTGGATTATAGGGCTTTAAATAAAGTGACAGTTGTGGATAAATTTCCGATTCCCATTATAGATGAGTTGCTTGATGAATTACAGGGGCGACATTTTTTCGAAGATTGATTTGAAATCGGGATATCATCAAATACGAATGAAGAAAGAGGATGTTGTGAAGACAGCATTTAGGACTCATGAGAGACATTATGAGTTTCTTGTAATGCACTTTGGATTAACTAATGCTCCAGCTACTTTTCAATCCCTATGAATCATATCTTTAAACCTTACTTACGGAAGTTTGTATTAGTATTTTTTTATGACATTCTAATCTATAGTGGGAGCCTTGATGACCATGTGAAACATTTAAGAGTGGTATTGAGTGTTCTGTTCTCTCAACAATTATATGCGAATTCAAAGAAATGTATTTTTGGACAAGAGACTCTTGAGTATCTCGGTCATATTATTTCAAGAGAAGGAGTGGTAGCAGATATGAAAAAAATTCAGGTGATGGTAAATTGGCCAAGACCTAGAAATGTTAAGGAATTGCGAAGTTTTCTAGGGTTAACTGGTTATTAAGGAAATTCATAAGAGATTATGGAGAAATCGCATGGCCATTGACTTAGATGCTTAAGAAAGGGAGCTTCAAGTGGAACGAAGACAGTGAAGATGCATTTCAACATCTCAAGCAAGCTATGACGTTAGCACCGGTTCTCGCACTACCTGATTTTTCCAAACCATTTGTAGTAGAGACCGATGCTTCATCCCACACCATAGGAGCTGTTCTGATGCAAAATAATCAGCCAATCACTTATTATAGTCAAGTTCTGTCAGGAGCAAGGAGTCATAAGTCAACCTATGAACGTGAATTGTTGGCTATAGTTTTGGCAGTAAAGAGATGGCGCTCCTATTTGCTGGGACATCAATTTATTATCAGAACAAATCAGCAACCACTCAAATTTTTGTTAGAACAAAGAGAGATTCATCCGAACTATCAACGATGGTTGTCTAAATTGTTGGGTTATGATTTCAGCATTAAGTATAAGGCTAGGAGGGAGAACAAGGTAGCAAATGCACTGTCCAGAATTTCCAACAATAATGAGTTGATGTTCGTGACAGTGGTTCGATTAGTGGATATGGATAAAATATTGGAAGAGATTGATGCTGACCCTAAACTATCCAAATTAAAGCAAGACATTTTGGTCAATGGTGGTGTGCATTTTCCATATTCAGTGGTTCAAGATCGCCTTTTCTACAAGGATCGATTAGTTATTTCGAGGACTTCTTCTTTGATTCTACGTTGCTCGTTGATAGTCACCGAAGTCATATAGTAGGTCACAGAGGAGCTCTAAAGACGTATAAGAGGCTAGCAAGTGAGTTGTACTGGGAAGGGATGAAGCGGGATGTGTATAAGTTTGTAGCCGAGTGTCTTACGTGTCAGCAAAATAAATATCTCTCACTTTCTCCAACTGGTCTGTTGCAACCTTTACTAGTGCCAGTGAGAGTATGGGAGGAAATTGCTATGGATTTCATTGAAGGTCTGCCTAAATCAAAAGGTTTTCAGCTATCTTAGTAGTTGTGGATAGACTTAGTAAATATGCTCATTTTATTCCATTGAAACATCCTTACACAGCTCAGTCGGTGGCCTCTATTTTTATTAAGGAAGTGGTTCGGTTACAGGGTTATCCACACTTTATTGTGTGGATAGAGATAAGGTTTTTCTCAATAAATTTTGGCAAGAATTGTTCAGATTATAGGGGCCATTTTGAAGCATAGTTCAGCATATCATCCCCAAACGGATGGCCAAACCGAGGTGGTGAACAGGTGTTTGGAAGCATACTTAAGATGCTTTACTAGCCAGCAACCTCAGTGTTGGATTCATTGGTTGAGTTGAGCTGAGTATTGCTATAATACTTCTTTTCACTCCACTCTAGGTACTACACCGTTCAAGGTTTTATATGGTCGAGATCCCCCTATGATTACCAGCTACAACGTTCATTCTACTGCCTTTGACTCAGTGGATACCTTGCTGCAAGAACGAGACCACTTCTTATCTGAGTTACGTCATCATCTTTTGCTTGCGCAATAGAGGATGAAGTTAATAGCGAATGGGAAAAGAAGAGAGGTGGAGTTTCAGATTGGTGATAAAGTTTTTATCAAGTTAACACCCTATCGACAGCATTCGTTGGGTAAACGAAATAATGAGAAGTTAGCACCTCGTTACTTTGGCCCTTTTGAGGTCCTCAAGCGCATTGGGGTAGTGGCATATCAGTTACAACTACCTTCCACAGCTCGGATACATTCAGTCTTTCACATCTCTCAACTTCGAAGGGTTTTGGGCCTAAATGATGTTGCTACAATAGTGTCTGACCAGTTGCTGATATCGGACAGCATGCAGGTGAAGCCGATTGCATTTCTTGCAATTCGCAATCTCTCCTCTGGTCCAAGATTGGAAGTTTTGATACAATGGATTGGCCTCTCTACTTCTGAAGCAACTTGGGAAATTTTTGAGGATATTGCTGGCAGATTCCCTAAATTTCACCTTGAGGACAAGGTGAAACTGATGAGGGAGAGTAATGATAGACCCGACATAACTCAAGTTTATGTTAGGCACAAGTTTAAGAGGGCTAAATTAGCACTGAATTGTAACTGTGTAATTAGTTAGAAGAAGTTACTAACTACCAACCACTAGGTGGTTAGGAAACCCAAGTTTGTTAGCTATAGGTACTTAGTATAAATGGTAGAATGCCATTCTGTTGGAAGTAGTTTTTGAAAAGTTAGAAGTTTGAGCCGTAGGTTGGAGGGTTTGGCCCTCTAAACCAGAGTTCTTGTAAACTTGTCCTTTTGGCTAATAAAAATTCGTTGGATCCTTGCTTGATTACGGGATCCTATCAGATTATTATTCCTAAATTTTCAAAAATAAAAGATATGCATAATGCCAATATAAATCCTACAAATATAAAAATATCAAAATAGAGATGTTTTATTTCCTAATATAACAATATTCCCAACATTACTTCCTACTTGAATAGTGAACTTGTCTCTAAGCTCACTTGTACAAAAGCTTAATCATTGCTTGTCTCAACTTCATCTTCAAACTTCCCATCAACTAACTCCAACTAGAAGAGCTTCTTACAATGGTGCCCTTGAGTGGAAGGATAGTCACAGTAAAGACAAACGATGATCCATCATCTCTTCTTAGGTTAGCTAACATATCCGTTTCCATCAATAGAATGACCCATGACTTATGCTCCATTCACCTCTATAATGGTTGCAAAACTACAAATTAATCATGTGAACATTGCAGAATAGGGACAGAACACGAGAAGTTTGGGTTCGAGATCCAAACTTTACGTCCCATGACATACAAGCAAATATCAGAGCTACTCAATGGAATTGCTGGAAGGTTTAACTGGGAAAAGGTAATGGAAGGCAATAACATTATAGGTCTTAAGCAGGTAAGCTACCAACTCTGCAGACTTTTCACCTCCAAGGCATCTTTCCAGAGGTCAAATCACTCATGCCTCATCATTATCTTTTGTGGTGTCATCCAGGGGAATCAAAGTATATCATTGGAGACTGGTGGTCAGTTTGAGTTAAGCGGGGGACCTCTTGAAACACTACATCAAACCTGTGCTGAATTGGATTCTCACCTTTATCAGGTTAGTTGATGAAGGCATAAACCTGATGAACCCATTTCTTTTGCATACATATATGGGTGCAAGTGAGAGCAATTATTGGGGGAAACAAATGAATAGTGCAGATGTTTTGATAAAAATCAACAACTACCAGCTGATAAACATTCACAACCACCAGCAACTACAACAGATCAACAACACACAACAGCAGCAACAATATAACAACAAGATATAAACAACAATCAACAAAACAACAACACACACATCGGATCAACTCAAATCAACAACAGCAATCCAGATGAACTACAGCAACAACAACATGATTCGGATCAACTCAAATCAACAACATGATTAACACAATAGATTTGTAACTCAATGAAATCAACATGTATCTATATATGTACAACAGAACAAATAATAAAAATGTAGAATTTAGATTCTTCCATTACAATCAATATTGCATTTTTCTATATGGTATTAGAGCCTCTCCACAGCACCAAAAACTAAACCAAATCCTCATAAACCAATCTCACGAACCATGACTCCGGAAGACACCTCAACCATCATCTAAAATAACATGGAATCAATCTAACCCCTCATCATGATCACAATACACAACTCCATCAAACTCAACAACTCCAACTATCTATCTTAGAAAACCCAAATCGAAGCCATACTCATAGGATACGATCTGTCCAAATTCATCGATGGCTCCCATCCACCCACCACCACCAGCCACTGTCATAACAGATGATAGCATCACATTGAACCCACCTATCTCACCTGGTGACGCCAAGACAAGCTGCTATTCGGAGCACTTGTTGGCACCCTATCCTCCAACATTGTCCCTTTAATCACTTAAGCTGACACCTCTCGCCAGGTGTGGCAAATCCTTGCAAACACCTATGCCAAACCCACCCGTGGACACATTAAACAACTGAAAGACAATATGAAACACATCACCAAAGGCTCCAATTCAATTACTGATTACATGCAATCCATCGAAACCCGTGCGGAATGAGCTCACAGCACTTAGCAAACCCCTGGATCATGAAGACCTCATCGAAAAAATTCTTGATGGACTAGATGAATCTTATCAATTTGTCATTGATGCCGTTAACACCGAGACACCCCCATCTCCTTCGAAGAACTACATGAGAAACTCCTCAACAAAGAGCTCTCCCTTCATTCCACCTCCCTTCCAGTCTCAGCCTTCTTGCCTCGCTCAAACCTCCCAAGCTCAGCTCCAACCGCTGGCCCCATCGCCAACGTTCGAATGATCATTCCCCACCACCCCTCTCTCAACGTCTCCACCCACACTCCCTCCCCGATCATTTCCCCACAACACATCTCGCTCCCTCAGACCTTTCCTTGGCCGTTACCAATGGTGTCGTCAACAGGGGCATGTTGTTACACATTGTCCATTATTTCGTCAACAACATCCCCACGCACGACCCCCTGCACCATTCACCCTGTCCACCTCTTCCCCTCCTCCCCCCTGGCAGATGCAGGCTAACACAGCAGTATCCACCACAACCCCTCCCTCTTGGTTGCTGGACAGTGGTGCCACTCACCATGTCACCACCGATCTCAACAATCTAGCTCTCCACAGTCCCTACGACATGGCACGGATGAAATCCTCATTGGCGACGGCTCGGGCTCCCCATCACTCATACCGGTTCCATCTCTCTGCCCACCTCATCTCACTCTTTACCTTAAATAATGTTCTATGTGTTCCATCCATGCATCGCAATCTTATCTCTGTCTCTCAATTTTGCAAATCCAATCACACCTCTATTGAATTCTTACCCTCTTCGTTTTATGTAAAGGATCTCCGAACAGGCACCATTCTCCTTCAAGGACGCACTAAGGATGGCATCTACATCTGGCCTACCACAACTCTGCCATTACTTGCCTTCTCCAGCATTGCCACCTCTCTTCCAACCTTGGCACCACCGTGTCGGCCATCCTTCTCTACCATCCTCAAGCAACTCCTTCACTCTAGCAACTTAGCATCACCTAGCTTAGGGCATTCTCAATTTACTTGTACTTCCTACCATTGTAATAAAAGCCACAAGTTACCTTTTGCTGCTTCTACTTTAACTTCTTCCTCTCCTTCGAAGTTATATTCACAGATGTATGGACATCACCTATTACGTCTATAAACAACTACAAATATTATGTAATCTTTGTTGATCACTACACGAAATACGTCTGGCTCTTTCCCCTTTAGCGCAAGTCAAATGTTCTCCATGTCTTCATACGGTTCAAGACACTTGTTGAAAATCGTTTCACGCGCATAATTAAAACACTTTACTCGAACAATGGGGAGAATTTCAGGCCCTCTTACCTTATTTGGCCATTCACGGCATCACTCACCTCACAACCCCTCCTCACACACCTGAACATAATGGCTACTCCGAACGTCATCACCGTCACATTGTAAAAACCGGCCTTACACTCCTCTCGCATGCATCCATGCCACTAACCTACTAGACATATGCATTCCTCACTGCAGTCTACCTCATCAATCATCTTCCCATTCCAACACTTCACAACCTATCCCCGGCCTTCCAACTCTTTGCAACCACACCTAACTATACCAGGATTCGTAGTTTTGGCTGTTTGTGCTATCCCTGGCTATGCCCATACACCAAACATAAACTTGAACCTCGTTCACTACCATGTGTGTTCGTAGGCTACTCCTCTACCAAAGTGCCTACCTCTATCTTCACACACCCTCTGGTCGCATCTATGTTTCTCGCCATGTTCGCTTTGTTGAATCTGTTTTTCCCTTTTGCCAATCCCCAACTGTCACCACCAACCCTTTGACGCCCACGGACTGGTGCTCCCTCGACCTCCCCATTATTATGCCATCTCCCTCTCACTCTTCACCCCAACCCTTTGCTATTCTCACCACTCCCGACCCCAATGCGTCCGTCGTCATTCCCTCACAACCCGACCCCCCCCCCCCCCCCCCCCCCCCATTATCACCCGCTCTAAACACAACATCCGCAAACCAATCCAAAAACTCAATCTTCTTGCCACTGCTCCACCTCCTCATCCAATCCCTGAACCTCGAACCATTACTTAGGCTCTCAAAGACCCTAATTGGAGGGCTGCCATGTTGATGAATTCAATGCCCTCATTCGCAATGGAACGTGGGAACTCACAACCCCATAATCTCATCACAATCATTGGTTGCAAGTGGATTTTTCGCACTAAATTTCTTCCTAATGGCTCTCTTAACAGGTACAAAGCACGATTAGTTGCCAAAGGGTTCCACCAACGCCCTGGAGTGGACTACACTGAAACCTTTAGTCTAGTAATCAAGCCGGTTACCGTCCGACTCATTCTTAGCTTGGCCGTGAGTCATGGACTGGCCGCTCCATCAACTCGGCATCAATAATGCCTTTCTCTAAGGTACTCTTAAAGATGAAGTTTATATGGCTCAACCCCCTGGATTCATTGATCCTGATCGTCCTCATCACGTGTGCAAACTTAGTAAAGCAATCTATGGTCTTAAACAAGCTCCTCGCGCCTGGTATCATGAACTTCGTCAACACTTACTTCAATCCGGTTTTCGCAACTCCCTGGTAGATTCCTCTCTGTTCATCCTCAAGTCTCACACCACTATTATTTTTCTTCTTGTTTATGTTGATGATATCATTGTTATAGGTACCACCAAATCAGTTGTCACCGACTACATTCAATCACTTGCCACTTCGATTCTCCATCAAAGACATGGGTTTCCTCCACTAATTTCTTGGCGTTAAAGTCCTACCGAGTACCACTGGCCTATTTCTTAATCAACGGAAATATATTGAAGATCTTCTTCATCGGACAAATATGACAGATGCCAAATCGGTAACTACACCACTTGTAGTCTCACCTCCTTTAGTTCTCCGTGATAGCTCGCCTCTCACTGATCCTAAGGAGTTCTGTCATGTGGTTGGAAGCCTCCAATATCTATCCTCACTCGCCCAGACATCGCCTACACTGATCCAAGTGATTGACAGTTATGATCATGCTGTACTCGTAATATACCAATTAACCATGATCTTCCTATTTGATATATATGATCTGCTTAACTAGAATGATATTTGTATGGGTGCTCCGAGCTGTGAATGCTCTTCCTGATCCTCTGTGCATGTTGCTCAAAGGAACCAAGGGCATCATTGTATGACATGAAATTTCACACCTGCTAAGAGCAGTTTTTCCTTGCTGAGTAACTCGTCAAATGTTCTTAAATAATTCAGAAAAAGTCTAAAAGTGATGATGCATTTCATTGACAAACTTAAAGGCAAAAAACAACGAAAAGTGTTCGGACATTTTTACAATGATTACAGTTAAATGAATATTCAGTGAGCTCATACAATGTTTCCCCTAAATGTTATTGCTCCAAGAGAACGAGAATGGTACTTGAATCAGGAGTCATATGTTTATCCCATTTTTTACAGATAAAGACTGTTGCAGAGGATATGGGAGTAGGTTTTTTGGGAATTGGTTTTCAGCCAAAATGGGGAAACGAAGACATACCCGTGATGCCCAAGGTATGAGATGTATGTACTTTTCTGAGGAGATATGAAAGACAAATTGGATTCACAGGCTATGCCAGGGGATATGGATTAGGACTAGTACACTGTAGACTGTATTAACATACACTGTAATTATTGTCATGATTTTGAGCATTGTAGTACATCCTATGCTATATCCAATCCCACTCCTCCATTACTATAATCTACATAGATGTCCTGTCAAGTGAACAAAATAAACTAGATTTATCTCTCTGAGGTTATTACAAGCTATGTCGATTTGATTCACTTTCTCTTGCTGTAAAGCAAAGTACAGGATGGTGTATGATGGGTCTATTCACTTGCTCCTGCCTAATACTGTAACTTCCTCGTCTATTGACACGAGCAAACTATATCTCTTTAAAATTTTGAATATAATGTCTCCAGCTGCACATGTATTAGAATATAAGCAAAACAATTTTCTGTACAAGAGGAAATTGAATTAAGGGTGTCTCTTGATAATCTTTCAATGATGATGTGTCCAACTGCATATGTGCCTGAGCGCTGTTAAAGTGTTGCATGTAGAATGAGCAACCTAGTTGATTTCAGTTCTTTGAAATGTTTCTGGACAAGATTCTAAACATTTTTAAATTTAATAAGTTTCATACTTATTAAATATGTGGCTCAGGAAAGACTAGGGATAATAAGGAATTACATGCCAAAAGTTGGTTCCCTTGGTGTGGATTCGATGTTGCGAACTTGCTCAGTGCAGGTAGGATATATTAATATCTAGTTCTTGATGGCTGACACTAGTTGTTTTGAAGTTAAACATCTTATTCATCTAGCATGTTCTTTCCATAGGTTAATCTGGACTTCAGTTCTGAAGCTGACATGATCAGGAAATTTCGTGCTAGTCTGGCTTTGCAACCTGTAAGAATTTCTAGTAATTAAATAGTCAGTGGATTTTACTGGAATGATATTACTGATCATGGAAAATATCTACAGGTAGCTACAGCTCTCTTTGCGAATTCACCTTTCATTGAAGGAAAGCCAAGTGGCTTTCTTAGTGTCAGAAGGTTTTCAGAGTTATCCAAAATTGACCTTTAAACTTGATTTATTTCATTATGAGAAGCTCTACATTGATTCTTTTTTTCTAACAGTCATACGTGGACCGACACCGACAGCAATAGAACGGGCATGCTTCCTTTTGTTTTTGAAAACTCTTTCGGGTAAGTTCTGTACATTTAATCTGAAGCTAAATCAAGTAAAGACTTCCTTATGTGTAGTGAAGAAAACTATCCATTTTTTAGGGAGGCAAATAACTAAGAGTTGATTAATCTCTCAATTTCTGAGTCTTTTTTATCAGAGTTTTTCTCAAGCATTTCACAAGACTCGAAAATATCAATCTCTTTTTTACATTATATTCACATGAATTGCATGTAATGATTCTAATTTTTGATATTTTTCCTTCCTTTGGTTGGCTTTGTTGACATTATTTCTTAATTTTTTGTTGCAGATTTGAACAGTATGTTGATTATGGTCTTGATGTTCCAATGATTTTTATTTATCGCAAGAAGAATCTTGTTGACTGTACTGGGATGTCATTTCGGGTTTTGATCTATCCTGAACAGTCTCATAACTCATATTTTTCTCTTCCTTGTGCCTCCTGCTCCTCCTTTTTCTTTCTTCTTCTTTCTCCCCAATCTATCTCCATTTATCTGGATACACCTATTTTGTGATAAATATTTAAGAGATGTAGCTTGCAGGATTTTATGGCTGGAAAACTCCCAAGTATTCCAGGCCAGCTGCCAACTATTAGTGACTGGGGGAATCATTTGGCAGCAATATATCCTGAGGTTAGTAACAGCTTGCGTGTTCATGTCAGGGATTTTTTTTCCTAACTTTGGTTTTTCAACTGATCATTGTTTTTCTTTCAATCAATCCAGGTCAGATTAAGGACGTATTTAGAGATGAGAGGCGCTGATGCAGGGCCTAGGACGAGATCATGTGCCCTGCCTGCTTTTTGGGTATGTTGCATTGAGCTGTTCTGAGATTAGCAGTACAAGTGTAGTTGCTTCATAATATGAATAAGTTGCTAAATGGGGTCTTCAATGCTTGGTGTTGGACATGTTAGACTAATGGAAGAACACATTTACAAAAGCAAAGTCGACCAAATATGGATCTAAACTCCACTGCCAGAAGCCACTTCTGGTGATATTATGTTAAATAACCTTCTATCTTATATCTGGATATTCCCATTTTCTTTTTAGGGGGATAAAGAGTGGTTGTATGTTCCGCAGATGACTTATTAGGTGATTATGCAGATAATATAGATGCTTTCTTCTGCTAGAGTTGACTGATGGGCACCTTGTTTTGTATTTCAGGTAGGTTTGCTGTATGATGACATTTCACTTCAAAATATATTAGATATGGTAGAAGATTGGACCTCAGAAGAACGACAGATGCTGTGGAATAAGGTAATTTGGCATCCTTATCCTACTCCACTATGCTCTCTTTTCTTCAAAAAGGAAGGCCATCTATAATTGCAAGCAGCTTGTATAGATGCTTGTCCTCTCAGCATTGGGTCCAATATGAAAATGGAAATGCCCTGTATAATAATAACATGAAACACACCATTCAATCGATGCTTTAAACGTGAACGCAATTCATTGGATAATTTTTTGGGATTTACTTGGAATCACACTGCGTTTGTATTTTCTTCTTTCTTGATTTTAAGAAAAAATTAAATGGTTTGACCAGAGACAACTGCACTTAGGCGATAGCAGGGTAAATATTGGCTTCTCATGGCTTCTCTTCGAATTTCTTCTATTCAAGTTGATATGTGTGAGCCTGTTTTTGCTGAATGTTAGCCACCTTGCCATTTTTCTCTTTTAATTTCTCTAAACATCTTGTTAGTGATATCTTTGACTGCTGCAACATAAATAGTAATGGAATGATGTGTCTGTCTAGATTCTTTCTGAAACAAAGTTACCAGGCTTTTGTTGCATCCTCAGAAAAAGTATTAATCTCAGTACTTGTGTATTAGGTTCCAAAAACAGGTCTGAAGACACCGTTTAGAGATGGATACGTGAAGCATATTGCCGAGTATGTTGTGGAATGGGCAAAGGTATCTTGTGATCAGTAGCCTAATAGTTATGCTTCTCATCATGGGAGCTTCTCTCTATACTAAATAAATTTTTTGCCTGCAGGATGGCTTGGAAAGAAGAGGCTTGAATGAAACTGGGCTGTTAGATGAGGTTTCCAAGGTGGTTACAACAGGTGTGTGGATACAGTCCATTAATATGAATCAAGTAGAAATCCATAGCATATTCTTCTTCATTTCCCTTGGAAACCATTTAAAGGAACTGTAATGTGAGGCTACTTCCCACTTTACTCACCAAATAGGTTTTTGATCACTATGGTTCAAATGGCTGGATGTTATCTTTCCATATAATGACCTTGTCAATGCATTTGATTACTCCTCTCTCACTTAACCCGATCACCTTGTACATTTATTTTGTACAACCAGATACATATCCAGCTGAAGAAATGGACATGAGAGCTAATATAACGCTAGCAAAGTCATTGATGTCAGTCCTTGTACAATTTCTATATTTTATGGTCTCATCTGAAATCATATAAAGACAATTCCTATTCAGTAACTATTTGCGCACGTATTTTACCATTTGCACAGATCGTGTATTAATAGCCTATAACTATGATATGTCCCGAATACGAAATATCCAAGTCAAGTATCCTTACAATCTGTGTCTGTATGTTTGGTGTTGTTGGGCCCTCTGAAAATCTAATAGACGACTTATCCATCTATTAATTGCACCATTGGCCTCCAAGGAGGTGCAGATTTTTCATCCCTTGTAGTTGACAATTGCTGTTTTTCTTTTTGGCAGGGGTGACGCCAGCTGAGCATCTTCTGGAGCTGTACAATGGGAAGTGGGGCCAGTCGGTCGATCCGGTTTTCGAGGAGCTACTATGTTAAGGTCCTAAGATTTTTTATTATTCCGAATATTAACATTTCATGGAAACACTTAGTAGTTTCCCATGATCTCATAATCTCAGATGTGTTTACTTAGTTTGTATTTCAATTAATGAGAAAGAATTATTGAAAATGTGACATGAATAAAGTGATAATGTAAGTTCTGTTACGAGGTTTCCCGTTTAAATTTAATTGATTAAACCTTTGCTACATCAATTCATTTCCTCTTAGGCCAGTCTCCTTTCTTGCTGGTCCACATGTCCTATGGAGAACTCCTTAATGATAGATAATTGAAAAGAAATGTCTCTTCAAGTAATCATTTAATAGTATTCTTCTTCTCCAGCTACATGTTTCAAAGGATAGGGAGGAATCGAACATGTTCCATTTTTGTTGTATACATTATTCATGGAAATGCTTATATAAATATTTTTTGTGCCCACTATATGTGTCCACTTCTATCCTAGCCCAATACATGGTGCCAAGTCAAAGGCGAGTAGTACATACGCATTAATTAATTATTGCAAGAGTTTGTAATTCGTTGCTTGTATTATCTTTGAAATGCAATACATTGCTCCTCTTGTCAATAGTTGGTATCAAAGCTATACCAATCTGCAGTCAACAAGTTTTTTCGAAACACCTTAGTCCTTGCTATCTTCGAAATTACTTCCGACTCTACATCCAACGTGACTATAACATTAATGAACTTAAGGATCCCCATTCAGAAAACCATCTTGTCCAAATTACAACAATTCATGTGAATGAAGACAATTTTTTGTGTTAGTCTGATTCCGTGCGCATGTACATACGTGGGTGAGGAAAGTTGAGCTATTTAATAGGTGAAACAAAGAAGCCGACTAAGGAGGATCCCTTGTGTGCTATTTGGGATGATGAAAATTCCATGGTGACAACATGGCTCGAGAACTGCATGGTGGAAGAGATTAGCTTCAACTATATGTGTTATTTGACTGCTAAAGAACTTTGGGAGAACATTAGTCAAATGTACTCTGATTTAGATAACCAATCCTAAATTTTTGAACTAACCTTGAAACTTAGGAAAAATTCGATAGTGAGATTATAATGGTACCAAGTCTACTAATGGTTGCAACCACTTCAAGAAGGTGGTAGAAAACAATTGAATTTATAAATTTTTGGTTGAGTTAAATATTGAATTTGATGAAGTAAGAGAACGTATCATTATAGTCAACTTGTAGTTGTACCTTTTCAATAAGAAGTTTCTTGGAAGATAAATTGGAGGAAAATTAAAGGAATGTTATGCCTAGATAGAAAGGTACCATGATTTCTCTTGGGTTTGGCCTTGGTTATAGGGAATGCTAATTCATGTAGGAATTTCGTTCCTTCAAGAAAGAGGGATGACCATCCTAGAGTTTAGTGTGACCAAGGTTGTCAAAATCACGATTTTACGTAGAATCGCGAAGGGGTCCGTAGAATCGGAACGTAAAAACGGAACGTATAAACGTAAGTTTCTACAACCTATGTAAAATAACTTTCAAATATTATAAATTTACTTACAATAGTCATTAAAAAATATAATTAATAATAGAAATAAGGAAATTAAGTATTTATTTTAGCCATAAATTACAAATTTGCAATAAAAGTCATAATATAGATAATCGAGCATAAGTTGTATAATATAGATATTTTATTTCTAAAATGATAAATCATGTATAAAACTAGTTTCACCTAGTTCTATATACAAAAACTAAAAAATAATAGATAAAATTTAAAAATCAATTGTGACTTAAAAAAATTACTAATAAATAAAAATTGATAATGAAGATATACCATTAAAAAGGAGTAATATTAAAAAATGACTAAAAGTACATAATAAAGAAGATACTATAACAAGAAAACCTTCAAAATTATATATTACTAGGTAAAGTTATCTACCATTTATTTTATTTACTATTATAAAAATATTAGTTAAAATAAGGAAAGTTGCAGCAATCAAACACAAGTGCTTTAATACGAACATGATCACAAATAGGAATAAGAAGACTAATAATCGACGAACATAAACACAAAGACTTCAATGCAACGTAACACACTGACAAGAGATGAGTGATGACCGACAAACATGTCGGGGTATGACTTATATTTCTGCTACGACAGGAAAGCACGTGGGTCCCCTGGACGCCAAAGGACTTTTAACAATTAAGCCCACGATTGTTTATTAAAAGTTTAGGCTTGGATAAGAAAACACGAAGAAAAATGTTTTTGGAAGGAATAAGGGAAGAGCACGGCCGTGTATCAAGGAAACACGCCCACGGAAGCACACACAGTTTAACACACGGTTGAAGGCACGATCGTGTGTTAAGCTTGGAAAATACTCAGAAGTACACACGGTTGAACACACGGTTGAAGGCACGGCCGTGTGTTGAGCTTGAAAAATACACAGAACAGAAGTACACACGGTTCCTGGCTCGCTTCTCCTCTCTCATCACTTTTCACTATCTCTCTCTCACCGTCTCTCTTCAACATACAGGAACAGTAGCAGCAGCAAGCCGGAAATTGCAAAGGATGTGCTGGGTTGCCGATTGGGTTGGGCTGGGTTGCGATTGGGATAATTGTGTGGAATCGGTAAAAACGTGCAGAATCGCGATTTTGAACGATTTTACTGTTCAAAATCGCGATTTTACTCCGATTTTGATCCTTTCCGATTTTGTATGCGAGTTAACTGGGATTGTATATATAAACTCGTAAAAACGTAGAATCATACGGGTTGAAACGCGATTTTGCCAACCTTGATGCTATCTTAGAGTGCATGGGTTTAAGACTAGTTATTTTATTTTATTTAATTTAGCATTATATATAGAAACTTTTATTGCTATTAATTTATTTTATTAGTGTCAAGTCTAATTTTTGAATTTTCCCATTCCTAATCCGATCTAGACTAGACCCTATACTCATCTAATATAGATCCTTGACTTGAGTTAGGAACTTCGTTTAATTTTGGAGTTGCCACCTAACTGTTGTTGGGAAAGATTGAATTAAGACTAAAGGAGCGGATTAGTCTTAATTTGGACCACTAGTCGTCGTGATTTCCTCTTCTCATTTTTGTGAAAAGAGGAAAAGGGAAAACCAGAGTTTCTAAGTTCGGAGGCTAACCTATTAAAACCCTAAGGTTACCACCTAATCTCCTAAAATTATCCCCATTTTAGAAATGTCTTTTATTTTATTTTTGTTGCCTTTTATTGTGTTTTTGAATTATTCTAAGAAAATGAATTTTTTATTCTTTTTGAGGTTGCCTCAAATGGGTACCTACGTACCAGCTATTTAGGATCAAACAAGTCGTAGTTCGCTTTCCCTGAAAAGATTTAGTGTGTTTGTGAATTTTAATTGTGAAATCTCTTTTGATTTATGTTTTCACCATTTCGGGATTTTTAAAAAAAAATCTAAACCTAAGCTTAATAATTTGATTTTTGAAAATAATTTTTAGGGAAAACATCAATTTTGGATTTATTTGAGAAAATGATTTTTCTAAGTGACAAAACTCATTTTTTTTCTATATTTTTCTTAATTTTTGAATTTTTATTATTTTTTATCATTTTTTATCATTTTTATGATTCTTTTATTATTTTACAATTTTTGTAATCTTTATAAGTTTTTATAATTTTTTATTATTTTTATGATTAATTTTTCATAATTTTTGTGCATTTTTGTTTTATTAAAATTTTCCTCCTAGGTTCTATCCTATTTCAAAATCTAAAGTTTTATTATTTTTTCCCTAATATTTTCATTATTTTCTACATTTTTATTATTTATTATTTTGATTATATTTTTTTCTTTTTATTATTTTTTATTTATTATTATTATTTTTATATTATTAACTCCTAAAAAATCTAATTTCTAACATTTTTCTATTTATTGAAATGTAAATAACACATAAGTAAATAAATAAATAAATAAATAAATAATAAAATTAATAAATTAATTCGGAATAAAATAAATCAAATAAATAAACAAAATAAAATAAAAAAAATTCGAAAAATCCGACTTACTTGGATTTGGGTCAGTGCGCGGGTCAAGTCGGTTGGGTCGAATCGGGTCGAAGCGGTTCGGGTCGGGTTGGGTCGGGTCGGTCGGACACGGCGGCGGGGAGTGCTCGTTAACGGCGTTCCGGCGGTCTTCTTCAGCGGTTGAGGTGTCGAATCCTAGGTTATCGAGGGTGAGGAATCCAATGGTGGCGGTGGTTTTCTCCAGAAACACCTCCTGGTGGTTGCTCAACTCCTAATCAGCGGTCGCGGCTTCGAACTCCTCTGGTGGACTTTGATTCTCTCTTTTCTCTCGCTTTTGATCTCTGTGCTTTGCTCCTGCCTTCGATCCCTATTTATAGCTGCTCATAAGCCCTCTTGGATAAGCTTAAATCTGCCGATTTGGATAAATCCAAATTTTTCTGTTTTTTAGATTTGATTTTATCCAACCTATTTGATGCCGATTTGTTGTAATATTGTGATTTATCTAAATAATTCAGTTTTAGATTTATTGAAATCCAAAAAGATTCGAAGAAATCCAGCAATTTCGGCCTTATCGGACTTCTGCCGGATTTTTCTCCGGTTGGGCTCGAGGAAGAAGACGACCACGTGCGAGGCACGTGTTTCCTCTCGGCCAATCACATGCTGCCACGTGGCAGCTCCAGGGAAAAGAAAGAAAAATTTTTGCCGAGCGCACGTGGGGGGATTCGAACTCGAGACCTCTTGCTTCCCGCACGTTCCCAGGCGCACACACGAGCCAGCAGAGCTGGCCCAATTTCCCGGTTTTATTTACATCGCAAATTGTATATATGTGATGCAATTTTTCCATTTTTTGTATTTTTTTGGCATTTCAAAAATTTGTAAAAATTATTTAATCCTTATTATTGCTATTTCTGAAATTATTTCTCAAAATTGATGTATTTTCCTATTTATTTTTATTTTTTGAACATTTTTATTATTTTTGCTAAATTAGAGACAAATTGAAAAAAAAAAGGAAAAAATGGAAATTGATTATTATTAATCTTTTTTTTATCCTTAGGGCAAAAATGGGGTGTTTACAATTAGCTATTAGTTATTAGGACCATTTTGTTACTAGTCCATTATTACTTAGGGTTTTATTATTTTCATTATTCATTACCTATAATGTACCAAGGGTTGTTAGAGGTTTCTATATAAATAATGTTATGACACTATTTAGTAGTTAATGAGAGATTTCACAAAAACCTTAAAGGTATCACTTTACTTTATGTTATCAATCTTCATAGGTTGTGTTGTCAATTTTCCTTTGTATTAGTCAAATGTGAGTTATATCAATTGAATGATTTGAAATCCCTTTAGTCTAATTGATTGTGCATCATATCAATCAATTGAACTAAAACCCTGTTTAATTTTGATTGTGCATCACATTAATTAAAATTAAATTAAAACCCAGTTTAAATTAGTTCTGGTGCATCATATCTAAAATTGATCTATTCATATCCTTTCTATTTTCCCATTCAATTAAAAAATCCATAAAACCCCATAAGAAAATTACAAAACAAAAAAAAATAAAAAAAATATCAATTTTATTACCTTTAGAAAGACCCCATTGCAAATTACTTGAATACAGATTCCGTTTCGTATTATCTTGGTATTAGAGTTGTAGTGTGACATGCTTCATGTGGTAAGCTTTAGATCCATCAATTTCCTTGATTGTGATTTTCGAATTGGTATAATTAGATTATGATACATTTGGTGTTGAATAAAAATAAAAATCTGAGTTTATTAGATTTTTAAATTTTTGTAAGAGAAAAGAGAGAGAGAGAAAGATATTTTTATATTTTTGAATTTTGATATTGGTAGCCTAAGAGGTTGAAACATGGAGATATCGATTTTTAAAGGGAATGAATGATTTATTTGATGCTTTCCTAGAACATTAAGATAAAAATTTTCAAGAATTTGAAGTTTATTTAGCAAGGTGTTTTAAAACTTAAAACAAAAGATGATAATTGGGATTTAGAGTGTGAAAAATGTTTGGGGTATGGGCATCTTGAAGTTTGCTATCCAAATGAGTATATAGCCAAGCTTATGGATGGTGTGCCTATATTTATTGTTGAGGATGAGGCAAATGAGCCAGGAATTTTAGTTGTTGCAAGTCTAATTGTGGAGGAAATAGTTGAAGGGAATGATGTAGAAAATATAGTAGATCTTGTTGCAAAGGGACTTGACACTAGTGTTGATGTCGAAAAGGTGGATGGTCCTATTGATGATGTAGTTGGCAATGGTGATATTGATTTGCATCCCATGATATATGATGTGGCCTCCTTGTTATTGACTCTTGGATTTGATGGGGACTATAGGTATTGACACCTTCTTATTATTCTATTTTTCAAGTAGATTTCTCATGATCAGTTATTGGTTTATGTGGCAAACCTTGCAATTCTATATTACTTGTTAAACTATATAAAATGTTTATAGGAGCTAATTGGGGGTTTGTTGATGACTATTTATATAGGAGTGGTATTTTCCTTAAACTTGGTGTTGGTGTTAGGGAGTTGATGGTGGATGATAGTTTATGGCTCCATGGGTAGTTGGGGAGATTAGATTTCTATGGGCTAATAAAAGGTTTTATGTTTAAATAAGCGAAAATTATTTCAATTTATGAAAGGTTTAGCTACTTCTATGGTTCTAGGGACTTATTGTTGAGTGTTATTCCATCATAGGACTTTTGTATTCAATGGATTCATATGGGACTAATTGATAGAATACAAGATGAAGGCAAGAGAACAATTTATGTCAGAAGAGTTTACTCTTGAGTTCAAGAGAAATGCGGCATGAACATGCTATGGCCAAGTGCTGTTAGAATTATTGAGTATATGGATATTTAGGGTGTTGATCTAAGCCTATTATTGGAGTTGCTTATATAGAGAAGCTTTACAGAGTGTATACTACGAAGTGTGTTGATGTTAATAGTGCTGGGGCTTAGAATGGCGAGGAGATTTTATTTGATTCTATTTAAGCATCCATGTTGCAAGTTTATTTTCAATCAAGGCAACCCCTTAGGTGATTTTTCCAAGAAAATGTCCTTAAACCCCTTTAACAATCTCTAAACTGCTTCTAGAATAAGAAATTGAGCTTATTTCACATTAACAATTATATTGTTTCCTTTTCTTTTACTCCTTTTTTCTCTCATGTGAGAGCATAAGAGGATACTAATTTACTTATTTATTTATTTGTTTTTGTTGAAAGATAATCTTCTTTTCACTTCTCGTGAAATTATACAATTAAAAGTAAAAAAATAAAATGTTCAACCACATTGTAGCACACTTAGTTGTTGTTCACATGGTCAAAATTTAAATGAAGTATAAAACGTTTTATTGGTTTAAATAAAGGGTAAAACTTATGTAAAATGATATAATTAGAGATGATGTTACACTTAAATAGAAGGGTGAAAATTACAACCATAGGATAAAATTTATATATTTATTATGTCACTTATTAAGATTTGATAACATTACATTGGAGCTATAACATCATCCTATATTTGTACAATTTTACATAGCATTCATCCTTAATTTGAATTGCCAAAAAATTCCATTTCTATTTAAACAACAAAAAAAGTTTCATTTCTTATTTGAACTTAACCTCAATTTCATACTCTACTATGTAATTTTTAATTTTATCAATTTGATTGAAAAAATAATCTTTGATCATTATTTTTTATGGGTTAAGCTAGTTTTGTAGAGCTCAATCCCTTTGCCAACCTTCAAACAATGAAAACAAAATAGTACATATAAATGTCTAATTTCATGTCCATTTGTTTAATCTTTTTTCGTTTACCAAAAAAGATAGAAAAAGATAGATAGTATATATAATAATATAATCTCACTCTTACAAAATTAAATTCCAATTAAACTCCTATAAAGTTAGACTTATTTCTCTTTATTTTATTTATTTTTATAAAAATACTAATCAAAATTTCTTTTTCTAATGCATAATATATATATATATATATATATTACTTTCAATTTTGATTCCTTAATAATTATCTTTATCATAAATATGAAATAGAAATATATAAAATATAGATGAGATAGTTTTCCAATTGTTGGATTTCAAATAAATATAGATAAAGTATAAATAAGATAAAATATATATAAAAAATTCAAATAAGCCTTTTTTGAGTGTTTCCACTTTAAAATCAAGTACTTAGATAGGAGTAGAGAAATGAAAGTAGGTTCCTTACAAGATTTAAAAAATTATTTAGACGATCATCGAATGAGTATTACTAAGAATAAAGTAATGTAAACACATGCAATATGTACATATTTACTTTTACAAGGAAAGCATACATACATATGCCTTCAATATAAAAAATTTGTGTAATTGAAGATGCATTAAAATGGTACATTTTCTCTTATGAAATATGTTTTCTGTCATTTTTATGGGTAGAAAATTTATAATAAAAATTTATGGGTATAAAAAAAGTCCGAATGGTAGTTGTATTTTCTTTAATGTTTAGATGTCATTTTGGACGTTGTCCAGTTGCTACGCGTCTTGCACTATGTAGACTTTTTGTTCCCAAAACTAAGCACACACACACACACAACACAAAACGTTCAACACTTTCATCAACACCCACTACAACAATAGCCTAGCACAACAACATATACATATAAACAATTATGTTAGTATATCCTTGAGTTTCCCATTCACCTTTATCTCATTATGCTTACAGCTTAAAATAATCTTGTGTAGTTGTGAAAAGTCAAAATCTCCACTTATAATTCAAGAGCAAAGACCTTACTAGCGATTATACTATATTAAACTTGTCAAACTTTTTTAATCTCAAGTTTTTAAGTCTCTTTTATAAGCTGAAAACCCATCTCTTATAAATATTTTTTTAACTCGAAATTTGAGTTTGAGATTTACCTAGCAAGAGTGGTCTAGTTCTCTTCTCGAGGATCATGATGGTGGCCTCGATTTTTTATTGGAATTTGTATAAGAGAGTTGTAAATTTTTTAAAGTTGAGGGATTTAGAGGTTACGCAAGAAGGAAAGAAAAGAACAAAGGAGAAAGAAGAAGAAAAATAAGAGGAGAGAGAAAAGTTGGTGGAATTTCAATTTTTGTGAGTTTGTCTAACACGCATACTAATGATCTTAATAAATAATCTCAACTATAATATTTTTATATGAAAATTTACGAGTAAACTAATTAAGACATCTTGAGTTTAAATAGTTACTTGAAATTTTTATTTGACTATTCTAAATTTATATTTTTAATTTCTTTTATCATTTGTCTTATAATTTACTTAATTATCTCATTAAACAACTGTTTTCCTTAATTTAAAATTATCGAGGTTTATAATAAGGTATTATAGTTTATTTATTAGGCTAATTTGGTGTTAATTATAATCCTATTATAGGGTTTTACAATTGCTTTGCTTTATCTTATCAATCTTCACAATTGTATAAAAAATTTTCCTTTGTATTATTCAATGTAACTCGTATCAACTAAATGATTTCAAACCCCTTTAGTCTAATTAGTTTGTGATTATGTTTAGTCTAATTAATTGTGCGTCATGTTAGTTGATTGAACTAAAACCCTGTTTAAGTTAGATTGTGTGTCATGTCAATTAAAATTAAACAAAAACCCAGTTTAAATTAATCTTGGGGCATTATATCTAAAATTAATTTGTATATATCCTTTCTATTTTTCCATTCAATCCAAAAATCGATAAAACCCCATAAGAAAATTACAAAACCAAAAACACCAAAAATATAAATTTTATTACTTTTTGAATGACCTAATTGCAAATTACTCAAATATAAATTTCATTTTGTATTATTGTGGTCTTAGAGTTGCAGTTGACATGCTTCAAGTGGTAAGCTTTAGATCCATCAATTTCCTTGATTAAGATTTTGGAGTTGGTATAATTAGATTATGATTCGGTTGGTGTTGAATAAAAAAAAATCTGAATTTATTTAAGTTTTGAATTTCTATAAGAAAAAAAATCAAGAAAAAAATATATTATCAAATTTTTAAATTTTGATAGCATAAGAGGAGCGAATGATGTTTATGAATTTCATTTTGTATTATATGGTATTAGAGTTGCAATATGACATTCTTCGAGTGGTAAGCTTTAGATCCATCAATTTCCTTGATTGAGATTTTGGAGTTGGTATAATTAGATTATGATTTAGTTAGTGTTGAAACAAAAAAATAAAAATATGAAATTTATTTGATTTTTGAATTTCTATAAGAAAAAAAAAGGATATTATTAGATTTTTAAATTTTGACATGGATAGCATAAGAGGAGTAAATGATGTTGAAACACTAAGGGATTGAATTTATAAAGGGAATGAATGATCCATTTGATGCTTTTCTAGATCATCAAGATAAAATTTTGCAAGATTTTGAAGTTCATTTAACAAGGCATTTTAAACCAAAAAAAAAAGAAAGAAGTAATAATTGGGATTCACAATGTGAAAAATGTTTGGGTCAAGCATCTTGAAATTTGTTGTCCATATGACTATGTGGTCAAGCTTATGGATGGTTTTCCCACATTTATTGTTGAAGATGAGGCAGATGAGCTAAGAACTTTAGAGGTGTTTAGGAACAAGTTTCCACAGACTTGATTAAGATTAATAGTCTTTGATGCTATTGTTGTTGCAAGTCTAGTTGTGAATGAAATAGTTGAAGGGAATGATGTAGAAATATAGTAGAGGTTGCTGCAAACGGTCTTGACACAAGTGTTGATGTTGAAAAGGAGAATGGTGATATTGATAATGTAGTCGCCAGTGGAGATATTGATTTAATGTAGCCTCCTTGTTATTGACTCTTAGATCTAATGGGGATTATAGGTATTTGCATCTTCTTTTTCCATTGTTTACATTGATTTCTCATGATCAATTATTCGGTTTATGTGGCAATGGTGGACAATGCAATTCTATAGTGCTTGTTAAACTATATAGAATTTTCACAGGAGTTAATTAGGGATTTGTTAATGACTATCGACATTGGAGTGGTATTTTTCTCACACTTGGTGCTAGTGTTAGGGAGTTGATGGTGTGTGATAATTTAAGACTCTATGGTTACTTAGGGAGATCAAATTTCTATGGGTTGATAAAAGGTTCTATGATTGAATAAGTGAATATTATTTTAGTTTAAGAGATGGTTGGCTACTTCTAAGGTGTTATGGGCTTATCATTGTGTGTTATTCCATCATTGGAGTTTCGTATTCAGTAGATTTATATGGGGCCAATTGATAGAATACATGATAAATGGTAGGAGAACAATTTATGTTGGAAGGGTTTATTATTGAGTTCAAGAGTGTGTGGTACGAACATATTGGGGTTAGTTATGTAAGGTCAAGTGCTATTAGAATTATTGAGCATATGAATATTCAGGGACTTAATGCAACCCTGTTATTGGAGCTACTTATACTAAGGAGCTTTATAGAGTGTATACTAAGGAGGAGTGTGTTGATGTTAGTAGTATTTGGCTTGGAACGACTAAGAGATTTTATTTAATTATGTTTAAGCTTCCTTTTTGCAATTTTATTTTTTATCAAGGTAATGCCTTAGGTAATTCCTTAGGAAAACATCCTTAAACCCCTTTAACAATCTCTAAACTACTTTAGAATCAAGAATTTGAGCTTGTTTCACATTAACAATTATATTGTTCCCTTTTCTCTTACTCCTTTTTTCTCTCATGTGAGAGCATAAGAGAATACTAATTTACTTTTTTTTTTTTGTTAAAAGATAATCTTCTTTTCACTTCTTGTGAAATTATACAATTAAAAGTAATAAAATAAAATGTTTAACCACATTGTAAGACACTTAGTTGGTGTTCACATGGTCAAAATTTAAATGAAGTATAAAATTTTTATTGGTTTAAATAGAGGGTAAACTTATGTAAAATGATATAAATAGAGATGATGTTACACTCAAATAGAAGGGTGAAAATTACAACCACAGAATAAAATTTATATATTTAATGTGTCACGTTATTAAGATTTGATAGCATTACATTGGGCTATAACATCATCCTATATTTGTACAATTTTACATAGCATTCATCCTTAATTTAAATTGCTAAAAAATTTCATTTCTATTTGAACAATTAAAAAAAAAAATCATTCCTTATTTGAACATAACCTTAATGTTCATACATTGTTATGTAATTTTTTATGAAAAATTACAAACGAGAAGATTAATGTTTGGAGTCAAGTTCAAATAGGGGATTGACTTTTAAATGATTAAAATAGATGATAATGTTATATTAAGAGGTTAAAATAGATGATCAAACTTTCAAGTGTTAAAATAAAGAATCAATGTTTTGTTAGGTAGTTTAAATAAAAGATTCATTATTGTCTTGTAAATATATTCAGTAGTTCAAAAAGAGAATCTGTTACTTTCTATAATATTATCATAATGAAATCTCCTATTTGAATTATTTAGCGTAACATTAACTCTTATTTGAATCACTTCAAAGTTTGATCTTATTTGAACTTAACCCTAAATGTTAATATCTTGTAATTTTCCCAATTTTCTATTTTATCAATTTGATTGGAAAAAATCATCTCTACTCCATTATTTTTTATGGTTAAGCTAGTTTTGTGGAGCTCAACCCTTTTGCTAACCCTTAAAACGATGAAAACAAAATGGTACCTAAATGTCTAATTTTGTGTTTGTTTGTTTCATCTTTTTTCTATCTTTATTGATATTATTTTTCCATCCATTCAAATTGTGTGTTTACTAAGAATAAGATACCAAAAAGATGAAAATATAATACGTACATACATCTCTTATAAATTAAATACCTACTAAATTCTTGTAAAATTGAACTTATCTATCCTTTATTTTATTCTTTTTATATATATAAAATTACCAATCAAAAACTCTTTTTCCAATGCATAATACATGTATACATATATATTTTAAACTTTTTTCCTTATACGCAAATTTTTACTTTTCAATTCTCATTCCTTAATAACCATTTTATCACAATTATAAAACAGATACATATAAGATATAGATTAGATAGTTTTCCAATCACCGGATTTAAAATAGATACAGATTAGATGTAAAATAGATATAGATAAACTATATAAAAAAAATTCATATAAGCCCTTTTTAAGTGTTTCCACTTTAAGACTGAGTACTTAGATAGGAGTATAGAAATGAAAGTAGCTATTGTGTAGGATTTAAAAAATTACTAAAATGATTACTAAGTAAGCATTACCGAGAATGAAGTAATGTAAACACATGCAAATGTACATTTTTTACTTTTATAGGGAAACATGCATATATATGCCTTTGGTGTAGAAATTTTGTGTAATTGAAGATGCATTAAAATGGTACATTTTCTCTTTGTGAAATATTTTTTCCATTTGTTTCTATGGGTAGAAAATTTACAATAAAGGCATACAGCGAACACATTATTATTTGCCCAAAAACACATGCACGCCCTGCATTAAGGTTGAAAACGTAAGGAAATGTATTTTCTTGCAAAGACAAGTCTCAATGTCATATGTGTCTATGTCTATCCATTCGAAAAATATAAGGATAATGTCATAGTTGATATATAAATTTTAGCTTATTATAAACTTTAAAATTGCCATTCTAGGATTCAACTAAACTTAGCAACACTACTTCACATAATGTCACCCATTTCTATTTGTTTTAGTTGAAAATTTTTTATCATTAGAAGAGTGACACGTGCTAAAGATCACTCATTTTAATTACAAATGCCATATAAGATGCCTACGTGATACTTAATTTTTGTTTATGACAATTCTTCTTCTCTTTATACCACATTTAAAAACCTAAACTTTCACTAATTCAATCCCTAAAAAACAAAATTACTCCATATCCAAACACAAAAAGCTAGCTTTACATATAGCGAAAAACCTAATCTAAAATCTCTATGATGCGGCATAGAACAAGAATAAGAACCATGCAGCTTGGCATGTGCCCAAACACGCTTGTGTTGGTGGGCATGCTGGGAGGCATGGTGAAACAATTGTGCAAGGAAGGTGGCACGGGCACAAACACACTCATGTCGGTGAATGTGTTGGCCAACACAGTGGCAAGCATGTTAGAGGAAATGAGGTGTATCAAATGAAATTATCCACAGAATGATACATGGGCTTCTACACGCTTGTGCTTAAGACTGTGTTGAACCATGTTTTAGGGTTTTTATAGTATTCTTTTTATTTTTAGTCATATCTTATCATATATTACAAATTGAAACTTGTTTGAGAGTGAGACTCTATCACTTTCTCATACTTTTTTGTTGAGTTTGAAGATCAAACGTCAATTGGTCTTGTGTTCACACTAATTCACTACATCAGTTGGTATCAAAGCGGGAAATTCTTGCCACGATCTTAAGAAATAGCAGTTTAATAAGTGGTCACATTTAGGACGTTGCTTGGGATGTGAGAGTCCTATGAACCGAATTGCAAGATCAAAAGGTGGTATTGAATAACATGGATTAGAGATTCTGACATTTAGAACAACGCTTTGATGACATGATCAAGCATTTCGATGGGATGGGATTTGATGCTAATAGAGATAGGAACGGTGGTAGGATGCAACCTAGGATAGAGTATGCGCACAACAATCCTGTTGTCAGACCTGTAGCTACAAATCATGGATTATAGATGTATGAGGATGATTTCGAGGAAGAAGACTAGGTGTTGTTTGGGGAAGAATGGCTACACAAGAGAGGTAGTGATGGTGGCAAATACTGAAGAAATGATTGTGGATTTGACTTCAAAGACAACGGAAAATTTAAACTGAAGGTCGACATTCCCAACTTTAACGTTAATTTAAGTATTGAAGATTTTATTGATTGGATTACTAAAATAGATAGATTATTCAAATATATGAAAATTCCTGAGGGAATGAGAGTGAAATTAGTAGCATGTAAACTGAAAGGGGGTACTTCAGCCTGGAGGGAGAGGCTCCATAGTAGGAGGTATCGTAAGGGTAAAAACTCGTGAAAACATGGTATAAAATGAAGCAATTGCTTCAGCAGGATTTTCTACCTCTCGATTATTAGCAAATCCTTTTTCAGCAATATCAGAGGTGTCACTAGGGGTAGAGGACGGTACATGAGTATATTGTGGAATCCATGTGGTTAGTAAAGAGGAATGACTTGAGGGAGAGTGAGGGTCAGCAGGTGGCTAGATACTTGGATGGCTTGAAATTGTAGATTTAGGATAAAATTGAGGTCCATGTTTTGTGAACTTTGAATGAGGTTGAAAAATGGCTCTTAGGGCTGAATTGATGTTGCAGGAAAAGAATAATAGACTTGATGGTGGTAGTAGTAGATTTGGGGCCAAAAGTTTGAATAAACTTGTGGTTAAGAAGAGTAAGACTATCTTAGAGATGCAAGGCAAGGTTAGTGATAATAAAGAAGAGAAAGCAAAGGGAAAGAAATCAGTTAAAACGAAAGACACACAAAGGTAGAACAACCCTTATGTGAAGTCAATGTTACTATTGTAACCAACCTAGTCATCAGTCTAATGAGTGTCCCAATAAGAGAGGATTTAACATAGTAGAGAGGGATAAAGACGATGGAATTTGTTATAAGCCTAATGGGGATGACGAGTACTATGAAGATGAAGATGACTATTATGAATAGGCCTATGTGATTAGGAAATTGATGTTGGCACCAAAGCGGGAGGATAAGACTCAGCGACATCGGTTATTCTACACCAGGTCTACAATTGATGGGCAGATTTTTTAGTTAATAGTGGACAACGGTAATTGTGAAAATATCATAGGTAAGGAAGCTATGCAAACATTGAAACTATCGATAGAGAAGCATCCTAATCCATATACCATTGGGTGGATCAAGGTAGCAGAGAAGGTTTAGGTTACAGAATGTTACAAAGTACCCTTCTCCATTGACAAATATCGAGATGGGGTGCATTGTGATATAGTAGATATGGATACTTGTCACCTATTGTTCAGTAGGCCTTGGCAGTATGATATTAACGCCTAGCATGCAAGTATGGAGAATGTATATAGAGTGGAGAAAGATGGAATGAAGTTTACACTCTCGCCTTTGAAGTTAGTGAATGATTCTAAACTTTCTAAGTTGAAGGGGCCTTCCTTCCTTACAATCAAGCTGTTGAAAAAGGAGATGGATGATCATATAAAGGAGTTCAAAACTGTACATATGCTAAGTGTGAGGTAAGTACTAACAGCAAGGGTGTGAAGGAAGATAAGACAAATGATTGCCAAGTATAAAGCAGTATCAAATAAACATCGCAGGTCAAAATTGTTCTCAATAGGTGATCAAGTAATGGTGTTCCTGTGAAGAGAAAGGTTTCCAATGGGAAAGTACAATAAGATACAAACTAAGAAATATGACCCGTATCAAATAGTGTAGAGAATAAATGATAACGCTTATGTGGTTGGATTGCCTAATAATATGGGCATTTAAAAAAATGTTCAATGAGGCTGATATATTCCCATTTTATCTAGATGATGTACCTTGGTATCTAGAAGAGAACTTGGGGTCAAGTTCTTCTCAAGTGGGAGAGAATGATGTAGTACAGAACAAGAACAAGAACCGTGTAGCTTGGCATAAGTCCAAACACTCACATGTTGGTGGGCATGCTGGGAGATGTGGTGAAACAACCATGCAAGGAAGGTGGCACGAGCACAAACATGCCTATGTCGATGAACATGTAGGCTAACACAATAGCAAGCACGCTATGTCAGAGGAAACGAGGCGTGTCGAATGAAATTATCCATAGAATAATACACGGGCTTTTACACACCCGTACTGAAGACCGTGTTGAATCATGTTTTAGGATTTTTATAGTATTCTTTTTGTTTTTAATCATATCTTATCACATATTACGAATTGAAACTTGTTTGAGAGTGAGGCTCTATTACTTTCTCATACTTTTCTATTGAGTTTGAAGATCAATCGTCGATTGGTCTTGTGTTTACACTAACTTACTGCATCACTCTAAACTTGGGAATTGTATTTTAAAATCATGCAACAAATTTCATCGTCATTACGTATGGACGACTCAATACAATCAATTTGTGTGATTGTATATCTATTTAAATAAACCAAGAAGTTAAAAGACTAATTTTCATTTTCTGTCATCTTATTAATAAGAAAAAGGATACTTTTGATAAATCATTAAAGTCTTGCTAGCTCTTTTATGTTTTCTTTTCTTTTTAATCTTTCTTTCAACTTGATACACTTAAAATACTAATCAATATCTATGTTGACATCGTTTTGCTAGAGCCTATTCACGACGGGTATTGACTTTTCATTGATCATAGAGTGGGCACTATTTTAAGACGTTGAAGAAAACCCCTTACCTTCAAGCTATCTGCAAAGAAAATTTTCGAAAACATCCATAAACACCACTGAATCTTACCTCCTATATCAACTCAAGCACGTAAGGTGAATGGTTACTACAATCCTAAAGAATAGGTGCTAATTCGGATTTCCTATACATAAATCAGCAATTGCATCTTTTCTGAGATGGAGATTGGAAAATAGTGTCCTAGAGACACGGATTGAATTGGTGAATTTTTGGATTTTTAAGTACATGGTAGAAGAAGAAGATTAAGAACCACTGGCACACGATTTGGAATTTGCAGTTAAAAATAAGTGTGCTGTGAAATTTATCCTCTTAAATTTCAACCGAGATAGATGGAGTTAAGTGATGTCTCGTCATTGACTTTGAAAAGTTCAATTAAGTATTGAAAAATTGGTTAAATTTCAATTATCAAATACAATATTATATATAATAGCATATTGTACATCACAATATAAACCTAATATTTTTAGACTGTCAAGATGACTAAGTCTTAGCTGCATCTAATCTAATATGCCTTAAATCCTTACATAAATATGTATTTAGTGTATACATCTCCCTCATTTTAAGTGATCACATAAATGAAAATGCACATGAGGTATGGCATCTTTACCGTGATGCTATATGAAATATTTTGAGATAATGTTAAAATCATTACCTAAGCTTTAAGTTTTTTTCAATTTTAACACTTGAAGTTTAAAGTTACTAGAATATCGTATTCAATCAAGCTTTTACTAATTAAATTTATTAGTTTATACTTATATTATTTGTAAAAGGATTGTTTGACCTATCATATATTTTTTTTAAAGATGATTGAAGTAATAGATTTAATAAATAAAAGTTTAATTGAGTATAATATTTAATAACTTTAAATTTAAGTATTAATAAATTTAATAAAATTATATTAAATATAATATTTAATAATTTCAAACTGCATAAATTTAAAAAAAAAAAAGACAAAGAAACACGTAAAGTTGAATAATTATTTTGACATAATTCCGAATTCTTTTATCGAGCCGCCTTTTAATGATTTTTTAATATCAATACAGCATATTAATAAAGACAAAATAATGATGCCTTTTGAGCTTCCAAATCTTTTTGACGATCAGCCACACCACATACATATAATAATACATAAAATAGTAATAATTGAAGTCGGTAGAGATAATTATAAGGGTAAAGCGACAGCAAGAAAAAACGTGGGATTGCATTATTGATGTTCCAATGTCATTGATGTTCGTTGTAAGGGACGAGGAAGGTAACCAATTCGAAAAATAAAAGTTTATACATAATTTTCCTTAATAAAATATATATATATATATATATATATAAAGCCAAAATATTATACTATAACATGATTAGAGCTAACAATTCATGTTACCATGTGTTATGTCTCGTATCGATATTTAAATAAGTCCATGTCTAAAAAATCTCAACCTATAATATGATCCATTTATTAATAGTGTATAAAAACTTAAATTCATAATCCAATCCATTTAACAAAAGTGTATTGTATTTGGATTGGATTCGTTTATTAATTAAAAAAATTATAAATAAGTTTATAAAATACTTATATATATAAAGTGAAAAGGTGGATAATAAAATTAGAAAAAAATACATTTTAATTCTCAACATTTATCTATTTTTTTATTTCAATCATAAACATTTTTGTCTTTCTATTTAAGTGTTAATGTTTTTAAAAGCTTATTAAAAAAAAAAAGACTTCTATCAAATTTATTGAGTTTTGCATTCACCCGTGATACGCATTAACTTCAAATCGGTTCACAATAATTAAAATATAAAATAATAGAATTAAATAAATTTACATAATATAACAAACAATAATATTAAATATATATAATGATATAACATAATGAAAAATAATAATTAAATTTAAGAAAATAGGTTAGAAAAATTTGTGTATCACGTAATCACTTCACTAATTAGTTCAAAGGTAATCAAAAGTTAATGCATGCTTAAGGTGAATAGAAAATTTAACGTATTTAATGAAAGTACTATTTTTGTAAAGTTTTCAAAACATTGAGGTTTAAAATGAAAGAAAAAAATTGAGAACTTAAACAAAAAAGTAAGAAAATGTTGAGTATTAAAAGTGTAATTCTCCCTAAACTTAACTTCTACAAATACTAATGACATAATGCCTTTCAAGTTAACATGAAACTTCAATATAAACAACAGTTTTTATGAAGTCTCATCAAATATAACAAATTTAAAAGTTCATAAGTTTCATAACATAATTGAATTAACTTAAACTCGTAATCCAACATTTTTTATCAGATTTTCAAGAGAGACAATTAAATAATTTATACATAAAAATGAATCAATGAAAATATATACTATTGAAAATTTTATAAAAATAGTTTAGTTTATTACCTACGTTTCTATAGAGCCAATCTTTTGTACATAAAAGAGTTTTTATAATTTTTGACTTCAATAAACTGTGATATTGATCAAGGATTCAACCTACAATACAATATGAAAATTTTGAAGCTCTATAAATATTGGTATGCTTAAGATATCACGTGTCATTTTCACAACTTGAGGATATTAGAATTAATTAGTTTTTTAATAACTTAATGCATCTAATTCAACTATTATATATCGTCACTCATCTAAATATAACTCTAGTTTAGATTTGGTAGCACTAAAAAACCCTCAATACAAGTTTATAAACTAATCAAATCTAGCATTCAACAAACAAATCAAAAAAACATAAATATTGATAATGTGTTAAAACCCCAACAGATCTAAAAGCCAAGACTATTTATATGAATTACATAGAACTCTTGTCGCTAAAGAGAGGGAGAAGGGATGATTAACTTACCTTTATTATTGTTCCAACATTGTCAAGCACAACTTTATAGGTATGATAACATAGTACTTTCTAAATAACCAAAAGATGAGGAAGAGGGATTTATCAAAAAAAAAAATTGAATTTATCTCAAGGGAAAAAAAAAAAGATAACAAAGAGAGATAAAATAACTGAGATGAATAGAGAGAGATATGATGTGTTGTTAATGTGATGTAGAAGAACCATAAAACCTTAAGTAATAAAATTAGTAGCATCTGGCAATAATAAAATGAAGAAAATAAGAAATGTATATATTATTAATATTAAATGGGTTTGCAAGTCAAACCCATGACCTCTTTAATAAATGAATTCGTAAACGGATTTGAGAGCTGGACACAAACCTAAACACGAATTTTATCATGTTTAAATGGGTCTAACCCGTTTGTGTTTCATGTCGATTTTTTTCATACACAAAATCGTTTATTTTGTGTCATGTCATGATTGGGTTCCATGGATTGGGTTTTAAATTGCCAGCCCTAAATAAAACGGTGAAGTTATGGTGATTTGAATTTTGTATGATAAACTTTGGTAATTCAAAATTTGACCTAAGCACTTCTAAACTACTTATATTGTGATTTTGAGTTTTATGAATAAAATAAAATGGATTAAGTTATAAGTTTAAATTTTTAAATATGATTAACAAATGATCGTGTTACGATTTGAGTTGTTTAAGATATGAAGCTATTTATACATGAATAGGAGAAATAACACTTTAACACAAATTGACAACCCTAATCATATCCAAACACAAAAGGCTAGCTTTACATATAGTGAAAAACCTAATCTAAAATCTCTAAACTTGGGAACCCTATTTTCAAATCATGCAACAAATTTCATTGTTATTACATGGGGACGACTGCCTAATTTCATATCAATCCAATTAGTTTGTGTGATTGCATATCTATTTAAGTAAACCACGAAGTTAAAGACTAATTTTCATTTTCTGCCATCTTATTAATAGGAAAAATAAAGGATACTCTTTTGATGAATCGCCTAGTCTTGCTGCCATCTTATACCAAATACGATATTATCATATATTCCACATACACACATATACGAAGTCTACCGTACACATCATTCTACTGTACATCACAATATAAACCTAATATTTTTGGACTATCAAAATGGTTCAAGTCTTAGCTGCGTATAATATGCTTTGAATCCTTAGATAAATATGCATTTAGTGTATACAAGTCCCATATTTTAAGTAATCACTTAAATAAAATCGCATATGAGGTATGGCATCTTCACTGTAATACTATGTGAAATATTTTGGGATAATGTCAAAATCATCATCTAAACTTTGAGTCTTTTTAAGTTTATCACTTTGGAGTTTAAAGTTATTAGGATATCATATTTAATTTAACTTTTATTAATTAAATTTATTATTTTACCTATATTTGTACTATTTGACTAATCATTGTATGACCCATCATATTTTTTTAAAGATAATTAGGGTAGTAAATTTAATAGGAGAAAAGGCATAAAAAGTGCTTATGCTTTCGGATTTAAGCAATTTAATATCTAAAGTTTCATTCTTTTATAATTTAGTACTTAACGGAGAGATTATATCATACTTTACTTTAAAGTATAAGTATAATTATAAAATACTAAACTTTAGATAATAAATTGCCAAAATTCAAAAGTATAGACACTTTCTGTGCCTTTGTCTCAAATTTAATAATAAAAAGTTTGATTGAGTATAATATTTAATAATTTTAAATCTTAAATCTTAGTATTTTTTATAAGTAAGAATTACATTAAATATGATATTTAATAATTTAAAATTCTAGGTGTAAATTTTTTTTTTTTAAAAAGTAAATTTCAATGATAATTTTGACATAATTCCGATTTTTTTTAACAAGCCCGTCTTTTAATGATTTTTTAACATCATTATAGCATATTTGCACATTTCTTTTAAGTTATAGGAGAATGTCAAGGGTCCCAGGCACATTAATCATTTAATAAAGACACGATGATGGTGCCTTTTGAGCTTCCAACATATATATAATAATACATATAATAGTAATAATTGAAGTCGGTAGAGATAATTATAAGGGTGAAGCCAAAGCAAGAAAAACGTGGAATTGCATGATTGATGACAAAGATTACCAGAAATTTCTGACATTATTAATAAAATAATTCAATATAAAATATTATATTATTTATATTTCATTCTACTTGTCATTTTTTATTTAAATACTTATTTTTGTTAATAATAAAACTTATATGAGTTTTATGTTTTGATGGTGTATTTATTTCTATATAAATAAGATGTATTATAATTATAATGATAAGTGAATTTTTTTATAAATAATTTTATTATTGATTTTAATATTATAAATCTGCCCACCCCCATACCTACCAACTTTTTTTACGTTTTTAATAATCTTGTTAAGTTTGTGGTAACCATTGCATGGTAATGAATGGTACATATTGACTATACCTATTAACTTTTTCTGCATTTTTTATATCCCTTGTGGTAGAGTTTTTGAGTCATACATACCATTTATTTTGCATTTTTGTCCATTTTATTAAATTTGTAGTAACCCTTGTAGGAATGTAGCAATAGTATTTACTGACAAATATTTGCATTTTTGGTATTCCTTACATAAAAGTGGTAAAAGATTTTTTAGGCATATTTTGGTATCCATTGCATAGAATTTGTAGAGGATTTTTGAAGCATATCTATCAACTTTTTTATGCTTCTAGTGATATTATTGAATTTGTGGTAGCTCTTATACAATAATGAATAGTACATATTGAGCACATTTACCAACTTTTTTGCATTTTTGGTATCCCTTGCATAAAAGTGATAGAGGAGATTTTAGGGATGCCAACCAACTTTTTTGCATTTCTAGCAATGTTGTTGAAATTGTGGTAACCCTTATAGAAATGTCGCAATAGTATTTACTGACAAATATCTACTAACTTTTTTGTATATCTATTATTCCTTACACAAAAGTGGTAGAAGATTTTTAAGGTATGCCTACCAATTATTTTTTTTCATTTTTAGTATCCCTTGCATAGAGGTGGTAGAGAATTTTTAAGGCATACTTACAAACTTTTTTGTATTTCAAGTAATGTTATTGAATTTGTGGTAACTCTTATATAGTAATAAACAGTACATATTAACCATACCTACCATTTTTTTTTTTTGAATTTCTAATATTTTTTTGCATAGAAGTGATAGAGGATATTTTAGGTATACCAATTAACTTTTTACATTTTTGGTAATATTGTTGAATTTGTGGTAACCCTTATCGAAATGTGGCAATAGCACTTATTGACAAATACTTACCAACTTTTTTGTTTTTTTAGTATCCTTGCATAATAGTAGTGGAAGACTTTTAAAGCATACTTATAAACCTTTTTGTGTTTCTAGCATTCCTTGCATAAAAATCGTATTACTAGATATTTAATAAATAGGTAAAACTTGAAAATAAGTCACATATTGGCGACTTGACCCAATACCAACCTAAATTTAACACATCGGATGATTAAAAAAACATATATATCATTAGTAAAGTAAGAATGATGTCCTTTGTAAAGGATGGGGACGATAATAAATTTGAAAACTAAAAGTTTATAGAAAATTTAATATTGAGTTTTATTAATAAAATTAAAAAAGCTAAAATGCTGTATCGTGATGAGATGGTGAAATGATGGTGATTTCAATTTTCAAGGATAAACTTCATTGATTCAAATTTCCATCTAAGCACCTCGAAACTACTTAGACTACAATTTTAGGAACAATTTTGTACTATTTTATATTTCTTTATATCTCATGAAATGTATTTTTTGAGGGGAACTTTTATGTTTATAGTTTTAACAGAAATTGAGCCCGGTGTTATTGAACAATAAAGACCTATGTTGCGTGTTTTCTTTTTTTTTTCCACCGATGAGTGTTGTCTATGGACTTTTATTATTAAGTGGTTTGGCTATTGATTTTCATGGTTAACTAGATAAATTAAATATAGTTGAATATTTTAGTAGAAAGAGAGTGGGGAAGGGAGGCATGTGGAGCCAATAGATATAGGTGGCTGCATGTGTATATGTGGTGGCTAGGGTTTTAAGGAATGAGAAGAAGAAAGATAATTCTAAGGTTTTAAATAAATAAGAAATAAAATAGTCATTTTTATTCTATCACACTATTATTTTTTATTTATTTTTATGTTAAGTAAATAGTCAAATAGGCATGTAATTGTTATTATAATGAGCCATTAGGACGCATTTAAATGAAAACACACGAGGTATGCACCTCCATTATAGTACTATGTAAAATATTTTGGGATGATGTTTAAATTATTACCTAAACATTAAGTCCTTTTTAATTTTAACACTTGAAATTTAAAGTTGATAGTTCAACCAAACTACTAGTCAAATTTACAACTTTACCTATACTTACACTATTTGAGTAATGATAGTTTACTTGATCATCTTTTTCATTCAAAAACCAGCACGTGGAAATATCAAGTCTCTAACAATCTTGTTGCACCATACTGGTACAACAATAAACAATTAGGAATAGATATTAGAAACTAAGTAACATTAGAAATTTCCCTAGTTTAACCAACAACAAGACAAGTTTATCCCTAAATGGTTCTTAATTTTATTAGATAAACATGATAAAAGAGAACTTGAAGGAAAGCCACAAAAGATTTTTTTCTCTTTTCATGTTCTGGATACTTTATGCAACTTCATGTGCCACTTCATTAGAAGTCCTGCTCTCTCATTGAATCTTCATATTTGTTTTGTGTTCAGAATAATCCTTGCATTTCAAGACAAGATTAGGTAGAAAATCTACATTTCCATTATTTTCTTTTAACCAATTACAAGCTTCGAGTGAATCCGTTTCAATAATTACTTTTTTGAACCTCCGGTCTCTAACTATTGTTAATCTCCATAAAATACTCTTGATTTTTGTTGCAAAGCCTTCTAAGCATTTCCCTCTCTCATCCTTATAATTCTTCTAGCTTTAACAAGTCTTAATAATCTCGAAGGCCCCATTGCAGTTCAATTTAATTTATCCCTACGAAGGTGGTTGCCATCAATCTGGAATAGGCTAAACTTTGATTTCTCATTCCTCAATTCTACTTAGTACTCTGCTGTCGTTGCATTACAAGTTCCATCCTAAGAACAGTTGTCACCACCTATCTTAAAAGTTCTTGCATTCCTCTCCTTCCATACCCTTCATTGGATAAAAGGAAATCAACACTACCATGAACAGTGAGCATTATACTTTAATTTCCCCATAATGTGTGTGTTCTTTCAAATCCATTCCACTAAGTTAAGTGAGAAGGGATATTTGAAAGAGGATTTTGAGTTAAATCTCCAGCATTGCTGTTTCGTCCATTCAAAATCTATTAGAATGTGTTTAATTGATTCCTATTCATTTCTATAGAAAACACAATTCAGATCCATACTCATACCTCTTTTCATGAGTTTATCTTTTGTTGGAAGAATGTTTCTACAACATATTTCTTCTAAACATGGAACTTAAACTTTCAAGTATGTCATAGTCGTCCAAATCTAAGAGTACTCTTTGCCCTACATATTTGGCAAGTCTTCTTTCACTACAACCTTATAAGCAGATTTAGTCGGAAACTCCCCAAGTACACCAGCACTATACACCAATTTATCTTCATCCCTTGTAGGAACAGACGTAGGATTAAAGGATAGAGGGGCCAGGATCAACATTATTAGAATCATTAAGTCCATAGTATTACTTACAATATTTTTATAAGTGCCTTAATTATAATATATAATGCACTGCATGATATTTATTATGTTTTGGATAAATATTTATAACATATCTGGATATGGACATAGTGTCATATATTGCAAATTGTATATTTTTATTTATAACAACTTACTATATAGATTAAGCCATATAAAAATATTATACATAAGTTAGATTATATTTGATTTAAAATATTTATCATTTGTGATATTTTTATTAATTAGTATGTGAAATAATACAAAAAGATAAAAATAAAAGATAAAATAAAATAATAGAAAAAATAAGATAGAAAAAAAGACCAACAAACACACACACACACAATGCAACAATATTTATATTACGAAAACAAAGCATAGAATAAAGTTTGGTAATTCAATGTCAACAAACTTATATTATTTTAGTGGCTCTTGCTATTAAAAAGAATGCTTTTACAGTGTTAATAAAAATCCTAGTTTGTAAATGTTAGAAAATGTTAAGGACTAAATAGCAGAAAAAAAAAGTTGAGGTTTCAAACAAAAAATTAGTCAAACATTAGGGATTAAAAATATACTTTTCCAATTGTATTTTCAATTGTTTGCTCTCTATTCAAAAAGAAAAAAGAAAAAGAAAATCAATAATTTTTTTTTCACAAATTAGATAGATCATTGATATTTTTGAAATAAGTTATAAATATAATAGTTATAATTTTGAAATAGGAATTTAATGAATTTAAATTTGAAAATTTCTTTGCATTTATTAATAAAATGGGAAATTATATTTATGGATTCTTTTAGAAACTATAGAAATTGAATCACATCAATGGACTTTTAAATTTACTTATTATAGTTAAAATTCTTAAAGTTTAAAATCACTATAAAAGATGTCTTTCCTTAAATATTGTTAAAGTAATAGGTGATAGGATGGAGAAAGAGAAAGAAATAAATTATTGTTAAGGTAAAAGATGTATTTCCTTAAAATTCTTATATTCCTCTCCCTCTATATCCCCCATAAGATAAAAGGAAATTAGCACTACCACATATAGTGAGCATTATACTTTAATTTCCCCCATAATGATTGTGTTCTTTCTAATTCATTCCTCCATGTTAAGTGAGAAGGGATTTTGGAAGAGGTTTCCTAAGTTAAATCTCCATCATTGTTGTTTCGTCCATTCTCAATCCATTAGAATATGTTTAATTGAATCCTATTCATTTTTGTAGAAAACATAATTCAGATTTGTCATGCCCCGTATAAGACCCTAACCGTGACAACTTATCATAATTGCTTAACCACAGTCAAACAATCACAAGGTGTCCACACTAGCCATCAAAATATCACAAAACCTACATAAAAAGATGCCTTAAAAAAGGTTTAGATACATTCGTTTCAAAATACGATTAAGTGTAGTGGACTAAGACATAGTCTTTCTTAAAATCGCGCCCATTACAGAAGGGAATAACCAATAGAAAGTAATATAAAAGTTACATTTTTCAAAAAAAAAAAAATTCCTAGGTGAATCTATTCTAATAACTCTTCCTTACTTCCATCCTTCCCTACCTAAAGTGATTGATAACATGTAATGAAGTGAGTCTCCTAGTGGTGGCGTGCTAGTAGTTATGTCTTGCATCAATCATTCTATAGTGAAGTGAGCAACCATAGCTTAGTAAGATAAGAGTGCAAGACTTTCAATACTACACAAGCACAAGTAATTACATGCAAGATATCATCCATATGCTACACATGAATAATCATATGTAATGTAAACATCACATATAGTCTTTTGGTAACTAGCGTGAAGTTTAAGGTTTAATGTTCCGCTTAACTTTGGGTTAGGGATTCTCATATACCATTAGTGCCCATGTATATCCATTTTACTTAATTTCTTATGTTTTCACTTAGTTTCTTATTCTTAGATTCTTTTACTCTTAAGCTTAAGATGCCTTAAATGCACTTTTTAAGCACTTAACCCAAAATGATAAGCAAGACCCTTAAATGGGTTCTAATAAATGCACGATAACCTTTAAGTCACTTAGCTTGTAAATGGAGCAACAGTAATCCTTAAATGATTACTTCTCACGTGTCATGCAATAATAATGGCCTTCAACACAATACAATATCTCGTTCAATTCATGTTCTATTTTAATTTAAGTCTAACTTTTAACTTTTCATTTAGAGGTGATCAAACAAGTTGCATTCACAAGTCAATCCACAACCAAGACAAACTCAATAAGAATGCATCACAATATATTCCATCAACCATCCAATCACTCAAGCCTTGAAATATCAGGTATCTACACCCATATCAAAACAAAACAACCAAATATCACACCACTTTAAGATGTGCTCAATTCATCACAATCCAATCAACCAACAATTCAATTCTTAACCACCAATATACACCAAAACATTCATAAGTCATGAAAACCATTTCAAACATAGTCAACGAAGCACATTATAGTTTTGCTCACATCATTCCTATTATTGTTATTCAAATTTTATTATTGAAACTAATATAGATTCGAATATTTACACAAATTACGAATGTAAGTGATCACTTATTTGGGTGCATTGGCTCATACTCATCAGGTACATAGATATAAATATCTAGGCTTAGGGTTACATAGATTTTTTTTATATAGTTCTGTGTGTATATTGTTTACTTTGGATCAAAATAGGGGATGGTGATGTTTTACACCATTGACCAAATGGTGCTTAGGTGAACTAGCCAAATGGTTCTATTCCTAGCGTCAAACTGGCTTAAGAATTGCCGGCAAGCCAATGATTCTTGCACCATCAAGCCAATAGATTTAAATATTTCTCTAGCTTTTTGTTTCCTTAGGCATCAAGACAGTGATTTTTGCATCATCTTGATGGTATTCAACACCATCTTCATTTTACATCTAAGTATTACATATCCCTTTAGCCCAATTCCATATTTACACTATTTCATCACTTTAGTCAATAGCAAACTTCATATAATCAACAACAAAGCAACTAAACGTAATAAACAATCAAAGAATCATACACATTGTAGTATTTTATTGAGTTTTCCACTCATCTTTGCCTCATTGCCTTTAAGATTCAAAATAATCTTTAGGTAGTTGTGAGTAGTTGATATTCTCCTCTATGATTCAAGAACAAAGGACCTACTAAAGATTGAGCTACTCAAAACTTTTATAACTCAAGCTTACAAATTTTCTTTAAGTATAACATCAAAACTAAACCCTTACACTGTTTTCCATCTAACTCAAAATTTCAAACTTAATGTTTTACTTTCAAGAGTGGCTTAGTTGTGAAGTATTCTTTTCAAGGATCTTAATGACACTTGTGATTTTTAATTTGGAGTTAATATGGAAGAGATTTGGATTTTTGAAGATTTGGGAGATATTAGTCTATGTATAGAGGAAGAGAGAGTTTTAGAGGAAAAAGGAAGAAGGAATGGGAGGAGAGAGAAAAGTTGATAGTGTTTTAAGTAATTTGAGGGTTGGTGGACATTTTAAATTTTGCGTTCGTTTAACATACATACTAAAGATTTTATTAAATAATTCTAATTATAATATTTTTGTATGAAAATTTATCTATAAGCTAAATAAAATGTCCTAAGTGTAAATATATACTCAAAAATTTTATTTAACTATCCTAATCTATAGTTTTAATTTCATTTATCGTTTTCCTTATAATTTACTTAATGATCTTATAAAACACCCATTTCCCATATTTTAAATTTATTGGGGGTTTAGAATGGGACTTTTAGTTTATTTTTTTTCACTAATTTGATACTAATTATTGTTATATTTGCAAGGTTTCACAAGATCCATACTTGTGCCTTTTTTAATGAGGTTATTGTTGGAAGACTGTTTTTGCAACATTTCTTAACATGGAACTTAAACTTTCAAGTATGTTATAGTCTTCCAAATCCAAGAGTACTCTCTGTCCTACATATGTAGCAAGTCTTCCTTCACCACAACCTCATAAGCTGATTTACTCGAAAGCTCCCCAATTATTCCAGCACTCTACACCAATTTATCTTCATCCCTTGATTCAGGTTCGAATAAAATGCTTCGCAGCAACATCTTCTTGCTATCATCTATAAGGTAACCAATTAACTCTTCGTTCCTAGAGTTAATTCCCCACCATACATCTTATAAGCAAGTATTCCAAGCATCTCTATGGATGGGAAAATGAATTAAAGTTCCAAAAGCTCCCTTTCTTGTTCAATCCACACTCAAAACTTTGGTGCTTCTCATGTTTCTCAATCTAACTACGCATTTATCTTCTAACCATCCCTTTTTATTTTATGGCTTTAACCAAACTAGAATACCCTTTCTTTCATACCATATTGCTTGCCCTCCTACTACTTTTCCTTTTGACAACCTCCATGCTTAACACATTTTTAGTTTTTTGCTTCCATGCTAATTTAGCAATGCAATTGGTATTTTTTTTTTCCTCAATAGATGATCCCAAAAGAAATTTCTAGTAATGTGCTCCACCTCATTAATTCTATTAACATGCAATCACATAGCTTGCATGTAATAACTCAATGTACCTTCTAGTACCGACATAATAAGCATATGTTTACTAGCAATGCTTAGCAATTTTGATTTCCACTTTGTTAATTTTCTCTACAATAAAAATTACATAATAGATTTAATGTTTCCATTTCTATTAATGGGAAAGCCTAATAATATATATCCTAAGATCCTCCCTCTCCTTAAAGCTTGTAGCCTACTGTATTTGCCTCATTCTTTGACAAGATTATTTTTTACACCTCCAAATTCACTTTTTCTTTAGATAATTTTCTAAATTTATCTATTAATCTTAACATATTTTGAGTGCTCTCAATTGTAGCTTCTCCAAATAGCAAAATTTCATTTGTAAAAAATAATTGAAATAACACTAGATTCATATCCTTAATCTTAATAGGCCTCCAATCCATTCATTCAACATTTCCATAACCAAGATAAAGAGATACGAAGATATGGGATCTTCCTTCCTTAACTGTCTAGACGATGGAAATTCTTTTAAAGTGGCTCCATTCAAAAGATAGAAAAAAGTAGTAGTAGGTAGATAGGATCTGATAAGCTTGATCCGACTTTTAGGGAAGTTCAAGGCCTAAAGGGAGGCCTAGATGAGATCCCATTCAAACCTATCATACGCCTTTTCTTAGATCTAATTTCTAGAGCATCTAAACTTGCTTTCCTTTTTTTCTTTGAGGAAAGGCTAATTGTTACCAATAAAAGTATAACGAGAGTCAGGAATGTGGGGTGAGCAAAAAATTTTGGCCCGCAGGTTGAGGCGGACTAACTCACTACGGGCACAGGTTAGCCGGCACGGCCCACAAAAAGAAAAAGAAAAAAACTTCAAATTAACTCACTAAGCTATCCAATACCAATAATAAAACTAAAAGTAAAGTAAGTAAATAAACTAAAAGATAAAAGTAACAACTAAAAAGAAGATGCAACATACAAACATAATACAAAACTTCTATACTTAGACTGTGATTTTGTACTCAGTCACTACCACTAGAATATGGAAGAAAAAAAAAAGTTTAACATTACCTTAGAATTAAACAAATTAAATGATTGTGAAAAAAAAATAAGAAACGATAAATAAAAAAAGAATCGATGATGAAAATGATTTTTTTTTTATTTTATAAAACAAAAAACTCTATATGGAGCGGGTTGGCCCACATTAGCCTACAGGGTGAGGCAGGCCGAATTTTTAGACCTGCAACATGTGTAGGCTAACGCGAGCGGACCCATTTCAACCCTCGAGCTGGTGCAGGTCGAGGTAGGCCGACCCTCATTCCCGGCTCTAAGTATAACATTATTTATAGCATATCTCCAAGGGATGAAACTAACTTGGCTATATTTATCAACACATCTAAAGTGATTGTTTACTCCATCTTTTTTGGAGATAGTAAATACCGTAAATAAAAGTTTAATTGGGTATAGCATTCAATGTTTAGACTTTAAGTATTTATAACTTTGATAAATAAAGTTAGATTAAGTATGTTATTTAATAATTTCAAATTTTACAACTAAAATTGAAAAAAAAAACCTAAATTTGAATAATGATTTTGAATCATTCTTTTTAAATCTTATTATAGCATAATCGCATATTTCTCATAGGAGCATGTCTCCAGTCTCCAGACTCCAAGGTAAGGGGCAAGGGCATGTCAGTGAGACACAATGTTGCTTTCTGAGCTTCCAATATCTTTCTTCCACGTCTAAACACAATAATAGAGATGTTGCTTGTAAGAGATGGGAATATATAGTAATCCATTTGATTGATAAAATTAGAAGAGACAAAACGTGTCAAAAAAAAAAAAAAAAGGTCGGTATTGTTAGAAGAATCTGAATTAAGAAAATACTGTCGGTGTCTAAGTGGTCTTCGCATTACCAACAAAGTTGTAGTAGCAGACAAAAAGATAAAGGATTATTTTATAACAATAAAAGTAGGCTAGAGAGCATTCACTTTGCTCGTAGCTCCTCTCTGTGTGTGTCTCTCTCTCTCGCTCTTTCTTTCTGAATCCTTTTATTATAGCAGCAAATAAGGTACTCTTGTCTTCTTTCATAGCTTCCCAAATGTCGTTATAATAATCCTCCATTGCATGAAGTTCATCAGAACTCCAAGGTTGAGTGTGTTCAATGGAGCGCACTCCAAAATGGTGACCTCTTGAAAACAACTAAGACCAAAGATACAACGGTGAGGCATATGGAAACCTCTTAATCTTGGACAGGAGCACCTCTTGAGATCTCACACCTGGTGTGATTCTGGACACGAGTAACAAAACTGTGGTCTTTTATTACCAAGGAGCAGCTTAAGTAGTTGCACCACCAAGGCTCGCGCTCTTGGTTTCATAAGCATTAGTTCATGAAAAGTGATATAGAAAAGAGAAAAGCTCATCCTTTTTTTAACCAAAAGAAACAAGTCGTTGTGGGAGTTCCAACCCTTTTATCAAAGGAGTGAATATTGGATTGGCTTCCCATTTTATTTTGCATGTGCTAGGTATGAAGTGGCTTACTACAACCGCAAGGTGGAAATGTAAGGTTTAGGTCCTCAAGAAGATTGTTTAATTGTGTATGCGTTATGACAGGCACTTGATGGCGCTCATTTCCTTCACTAGCTGCCCTTCTTACCGCATTCAGAATGAGATATCACTTTGCAGAACAGATAACAATGCTGGCATCAACAAAATGGAGATGACCGGAATAAGCAGTCTTTACTCATTGCGCTCTTCTGCCAAGTCCCAGCAGGTGTTACGAGCAGATACTGCATCAGGTTCTTGCAAGAGAGGACATCAAGTTATAGTTGCTGCCAGCCCTCTTACAGAAGATGTGGTGGCTGAAATGGAACCACTAACTAAGGAGGATCTTATAGGGTACCTTGCCTCTGGATGCAAGCCCAAGGAGAAATGGAGGTGTGCTCGCTCATACATTTGATTAGTTCTTCTTATGACCATTGATTCTTTCTTCACACCCACTGCCAGAAGATCCATATAGTTAAAATTAGCTCCATAACTAACCAATGCATTTAGATACAGCATGCAATTTTCTATTTAACACCAACTTGTGTACTGTGACTTCTGACTAAAGCGCATTGGTTGATTGAATTGAACGGGGTAAAACGACTCTTGATCCCTTGCTCCAATACTAAGTAGAATTCTGCTCTACCAACAATTGGTCTAAAACTAAAAGCTTCTAGGTATAGTGACATACTTTTTATTTATCACGTAACATATGTGTGGGTGATTTTCCTGCAATATGCTGTGAAAACATCTGTTTGGTGCCCGAAATAGACAGTCTCCTTACCTTATACTACAATAGTTTTTCTCTTTCTTTTGTCATGGAATTTCATTTGGCTATGGTCTATGTTAGTCAATATTAGTTCCATCTCCACTTTATGCCATCTCACTCTTTTTTACTTTCATTTTTCTCTATTACTTTCATTATCTTCTACATTGTGCTAGATATTTCATCTATATCTTTCTTTTACTTTCACTTAAGTTTATCCAGATATTCACAAACACAGTGGTTCCCAAAAACAAATTTAATCGTGTGAAAATTGCAGAATAGGGACAGAACATGAGAAGTTTGGGTTTGAGATCCAAACTCTGCGTCCCATGACGTACAAGCAAATATCAAAGCTACTCAATGGAATTGCTGAAAGGTTTGGCTGGGAAAAAGTACTGGAAGGCAATAACGTTATAGGACTTAGACATGTAAACTACCTACTCTGCTGTGACTTTGTGCCTCTGAGGCATCTTTCCAGATGCGAAATCACTCGTTCCTCATCATTAAGAATCTTTTGCGGAAAACTTGACTGTCATCCAGGGGAATCAAAGTATATCATTGGAGCCCGGTGGTCAGCTTGAGTTAAGTGGGGCACCTCTTGAAACGCTGCATCAAACCCGTGCTGAAGTGGATTCTCACCTTTATCAGGCTAGTTGATGAAAGTATTAGCATCTGACATTTTTCTTTCTAGTAAGTACAAGGAGACAAGCAAGAGGAATAATTGGGAGAAGCACAGGAATGGATCGGATGTTACGTGAAAATCAATTCAATCGAATATACTTGTATACTTGCTAAATGACTAATAGCTTTACAACTGACAAATGCTACAAGTGGACAAATATAAAGATGATAAGTGTCAATCAGAAAAATGCCTTAGATAAATAATCTATACTCTTGGCATGTTTGTGATAAGCTGATCCGAGTGAATTGCAAACCATGATCTTCCTATTTGATATTGATGTACTGCTTAAGTAGAATGATATTTATATGGGTGCTCTAAGTTGCAAATGCTCTTCTTGTTCTTATGTGCATCTAGCTTAGAAATTTCATACCTGTTAAGAACAGTTTTCCTTTCTGAGTACCTTATCAAATGTACTTAAAAATTTCAAAACCAACAAACTTAAATGCAACAAATGACTAAAAGTGCTTAGACAATTGTACAAAGATTAGGATAAAATGGACATTCACTAAGCTCTTACAATATTTTCCCTAAAGGTTATTGCTCGTGGAACTCGAATGCTACTTGATTAGGAGTAATATGTTTGTTACTTTTTTTACAGGCAAAGGCAGTTGCAGAGGAGATGGAAATAGGTTTCTTGGGGATTGGTTTTCATCCAAAAGCGGAAAACAAAGACATACCTATGATGCCCAAGGTACGAGATCTCATATGCTTTTCATGAGAGATGCTAAATAAATGGAATTCATAAGCTATGCTAGGGGAAACAGATTGGGATGAGACGTTTCGCATGATATTAACATAGAATGTAATTGTTCTAATGATTTTGAGCATTGTAGTGCATTCTATGCTATATCTCATCCCACTCCTTCTCCATCATTGTGCTTGAATGCTGTCAAACAATATTTATGCACTAATGGAAATTGAATTAAGAGTATCTTTTCATAATCTTTCAACAATGATGTGTCCAACTTCATATATGCTTGAGTGCTCTCAAAATGTTGCATCTAGAATAGAGAACTAGTTGAATATAGATCCTTGAAATGTTTATGGACAAGATCCTCAAAGGTTGATCATCGTACTATGATGTGAGACAAGTATACCTATCAAATCTTATAATATAGTGAATTAAATATGAATATAGTCCCTATAGGGATTATGAGTACTAATACTAATTGTAGAGGGTTAAATTCAATTTGTAAGTTTTTAGCCTAATATTTTAATAGATTTGACTCTTTAGGCTGAGGTGATATGACGTAGAGAGTAAAGTCCATATTTTGGGATGATTAGGGAAGATTTAGCATGGTGGGCTTGGGGTAGGACCCATTGAATCAGCCGGTTCAAACCAACATTTCTCAATAAGGCTCATTCATTAGAGGCCACTAATAGGCTTAAACCTATGAAAAGCCCATATATAGGCTCATTCACTTAGAACCATTGATCATCGTCATGAGTTGATGAATGAAATTCATAGCAAAATCCTATAAATACCCAATGCATCCTCATTCAAAGAGGACTCATTTTTGGAGTAGTTACTCTGCCAAATTTTCCTTAGAAGATTAAAACTATAATACTTCTGAAAACATTTACCTATCACCATAATGTTAAGCCTCATTCGAGACTACCTACTCTTCCTCCCCATCTCATTTACCCCTTAATCATCTTCCTACGTATTGATTCTCTTGTTAGGCTACATGTAGCACATTCCCATGCAGCACATGTGTGACCCCACATTTGGACTAATATCCCTATGTTTATTTGGCGACTCCACTAGGGAATGAGGAAGTTGACAACACGGTACCTTCAAGGAGAAGGATACCCAACTCTACTAATAAAAACAATTAAGAACTAGACACCTATGTTGAAATTACTAAACAAATCACACCTGCCCTTGGTGATGCCAACTAAGGAAATACCACACCAGAGAGTGCACTTAATAACGCCCAAGTCATGCAAGTGATCCAGGAGAACCATAAGAAGATGGATCTCTTTATTACTATGATGACTCACTTAATTCATGCCTGTTATAGTTGTCCTTGCTAATGTGCATCAGGGTACAACCTTGCTAAATCCTATACATGCTACATTGCAGCACAATCCTCAAGCACCTCAACAAATTAACCCTCCTATTGTCAATGAACAAGTTGCAACTAAAGAGCAAGCTTTAGCTCAAAAACTTGCACCTGCACAACACTCGGCTACTATCGTGAGGGAGATAGCAATTCAAATAGGAGGCCCTTCATCTTCTCACAGTACTGCATGCATTACTGTTACTAAACATGTGAATCAACCTAACCATGTCCTTATCACACTAGTAGAGCTTAGAGCCTTTGCTCTAAGAGGTTCATTTGTTACTAAGGAAGATTTGAATGCATATCTGAGAGAGATACAAGTGACGTCCACCATAAGGGTTTCAAAACTGAAGCTCACTTATCATCAACGTATTACTACAAAACTTGACCGAAAGGACTATGTAAGTCTTAAGTTCATGCTCTTTAATGGCAAGAAAGGTAGTGCCAAGGAGCATTTTTTGAAGTTTATTAAGATTCTAGAAGTCTATGGATTGGATGATGACTTAAAACTTAAGGAGTTCTACAAGTCTCTCATAGAGAAGGCATATACATGGTATGTTAATCTTCTTCAAGGGTTAGTAGACTCACGGGGGAACATGTGCAAGATGTTCTTGAAAAAATTTTCTCAACCATAGAAAGGGTGACCCTCATTAATACGGACTACATTAAATGGTTTAGAGAGCGTTCCCTTGATATTCAAGATATTTGTGATGAAAGGGAGTTGGTAAAGATTTGTATACAGGGGATGTTTATTGAGCATGCTATTCATTTGGAGAATTTGTCTTTGGTTTCATTCATAGCATTGGTTAAAAATGTGCAGCAAACTAATAACTCGATTGCGAGATAAAGAGGCAAACATACAAGGTTCAATAAATAAGGGCCATTTGAGAATTCCATTCAAAGAGAGGATTCTAAGGCAGGAAAGAAGCCTAGAGTGGAGAAATCCAAGTTTGAAAGTTTAACATCATACTCGTGCCCAATGGGTAAGGTGCATGTGATGCTTAACATAGCTATGGGATGGAAATATCAAGCTCTCGAGAGTTGAGCATCTTCCTACACTTGAAGAGAGGAATGATCCAAAGTTCTATAGATTTCATAGAATTATGGGTCATTCCACTAAGGATTAGTTTACTTTGAAGAAGACATTTAATGAAAGGGTATGGATTGGGGAGCTTATCATTAAAGATAACAATATATGTAACAAACTAACAATCCTCTTCCAACTCATAATGATCAGCGTAGGTAGTGAATGCCATCACTCATAACCCTACTATTATAGAAACAAATGATCAGTTACCTATTGAGGTAAGCAAGGAAAAGGGAAAGCAAGTTCAAGTCAAGGAAGATGAGTGCCCTCCTACTATTGCCATGCTTATGAAAACATCAAATTTTAGAAATTTCTTTAACCTTTTCGAGTTTGATGAGAAGGTCAGGCTTGTAATAGCTACTGCACTTACATAGATCTTAAAAGATCAATAAGTAGAGTGTAGTGCAGCACAACCTATGAGAAGAATGGATTGTGCACATAAAAACGCAATTTTATTCACTGACACTGACATGTGTGTCAAGAGCTTAAATCATAATCATCCTCTATATATTGAAGGTACACTTAATGGTTGTTCAGTGAAGAGAACATTCAATGACGCCGATTCTTCCTTAAATACCATGCTAATGTCCACCTTCTAAGTTGTTGGATTTGATATTCGATTACTTGTAAGACAATGCATCTTAGTGAATGGCTTCAGTTATTCTCCTATAAAGATACTAAGACATATTAATGTAGATCTCATGGTTGGCCCCATTACGATTTTGTTACTTTCCACATGATTGATGCGCCTGTATCTTACCACCTGCTTGTGGCAAAAAAATGGTTACATGATCACAATTTGATTTCCTCAACATTGCATCAATGTATCAAGGGCCATTGGAAAGGGAAGGATGTGTTTATCTCTGCTACTAAGAATCCCTTTGAAAATAACGAATCATATTTCATAGAGTCAACCTTCTTTGATGAGTTTGCTGGAGAAGGGGAGATAGCTATTGCAAGGTTTACTAGCATTCTATTACCCATGTGGGATGAGATCCAGGAAGGCCAACAAAAGAAGAGAAAAGTGTGTGGATGTTGTGGAGGTAGGAAGAAGAATAAGAAATCAACTAAAATTGAAAGCTATGTTAGGGATGACGGGCAAATGGTGTATCACTTGTGACGGTCACAGGAGTCTGAGGAGGTATGCTTATCCTCATCAGATCCCATACAACTCTAAGATGTTCAGCTTACCCCACATCAATTATAGGACCAAATAAAACTTTAAGCTAAGGAGATAGAAGAATTAGATCTAGCACGACTTAGAGAGTCGTCGTGGCTAATCTTCGTTAGCAAAGTTTGTTACATGAGATAAAAGCTCTCCTTGTAGAGTTGTTAAGGGAATACAAAGATGTGTTTACATGGACATACGAGGAAATGTTGAGACTCGATTCTACTTTAGTGGTGCATAGATTAAATGTCACCCGGGGGGGTTGCGCCTGTGAAGTAAACATAAAAGGTCTTTCATCCTAAGATCGAAATTCAAATCAAGCAAGATTTTGAAAAGTTGCTTTGTGCTAATTTTATCAAGCCAATTGAACATACTATGTAGTTAGTTAATGTCGTACTAGTGAGGAAGAAGAATGGCCAAATACGTGTTTGTGTTGATTTTAGAGATTTAAATTAGACTTGTCCAAAGGATGATTTTCCTTTGCCAAATATTAACACGCCGGTAGATGCGATTGTGGGGCATGAGTTATTCTCATTTATGGATAATTTCAATGGCTATAACCAAATCAAGATGGCCATCAGAGATGCTAAGCGTACTGCATTCAAAATGCTAGTAGGAAATTTCTATTATACCATTATGCCTTTTGGACTCAAGAATGCAGGTGTGACCTATCAAAGGGCTATGATTGCCATATTTCACGATATGATGCATGACTTCATAGAGGATTATGTTGATGATATAGTCATCAAGTCAATGAGAGCACCTAATCACTTAATCTACCTATAAAAGGTTTTTAAATGGTGTCAGTTGTATAAACTCTTCATGAATCCTCTAAAATGTGTTTTTGGTGTAGCTTTAAGGAAGTTTCTAGGATTTGTGGTGCACAACAAAGGAATTAATGTTGACCGAGTAAAAATCCATTATCCATGTCGTCTCCTGTTACCCTAAAAGAATTACAAACCTTCATGGGAAAAGTTTCTTGTATCAAGAGATTTATGCCAGCACTTGTAGAGATTTCATATCCCTTATACCAGTTGATGAAGAAAGGGACTTTGTTTGAGTGGAGCTAGATATATGAAGAAGCGATTAAAAAGATCAAAGGCATATTAGTTTCTCCTCAAACCATGACAATGTCGATAAAAGGGTTGCCATTAATTTTGTATTTGACTTCCACTAATAAGTCCATTAAGACCCTTCTTGCACAGGAGATGGATATCCAAGAGCAATCCATGTATTATTTAAGTTGTACTCTTCAAGGGAGTGAGGTCAATGACCCAACTTGTGAAAAGCAATGTCTTACATTGGTATTTGCCACACAAAAGTTCTAACATTATTTCCTGGCATACTAAATTAATTTGGTTACTCAGTCAGACCCCATCAAGTATTTATTGGCTAGCTTTATCTAGTAAGATTGCAAAGTGGTTACTTTTTCTTAGCAAGTTTGACATTTCAATTCAATCTCTTAGAGCCATCAAATTACAAGCATTGGTTGATCGATTGGTGCACTTCCTAAATGCATAAAAGAATGCGGTTACAGAAACCATACTGGTGGAATTTCATGAAGATTCTTTGATGATTGAGACAGAAGGTGAATGGTCACTTTAGTTTGATGGCTTTGCAGGAAGTAAAGGTTAGGGAGTGGGAGTTGCATTGACTTCACCTAAAGCTTAGGAAATACCATTAGCATTTAAGCTCGATTTCTACTATACCAATAACGAAGCTAAATATGAAGCTCTTTTACTTAGATTGATGTTTGCATAAGAGATTAGAGCTCATCCATTATGTATCTAAAGCGATTCCAATTTGATCATCAAACAAGGAAATGGCGAGTTTGCACTTATTGAACCTACACTTGTACCTTATAAGGCTGTTGTGCAAGATCTAATGACAAAGTTTCAGTTAATTCATTATGAGCACATAACTTAATCTGTCAATAGTTATGCAGATGCTTTAACTACATTGTTATTGAAGGTTCTAATTCAAGAAGTTTGTAATAGCTTGAGTATTCAAGTACTTAGAAAATCTATGCCTTGTACCATATTGAACTTTATCTTTGAAGGTGAAGAGACAAGTAATGATTGGCTCATTCTAGAGAAGGAACAATTAGTGCACCCTGGTGCAACTTTTGTTTCTACATTAAAAGATTTCATTTGCCTGAATAGCACATTGTATCATAAAGGTCCAGAACCTATTTTGTCTTGATGTATTAGCATGAAGGAGGTACGCCTTAAACTAGATAAATATCACTAGATCTAGTGTGGAGAAGATAGACTACTACTGTACCATTGAATTTAACATGCTGGATACTATTGCCCGTCAATCTCCAAAGATGCATTTGAAGTGCAAACAAGTTGTCCTAAATGCTCTAAATTACTAGATGAAAAGGAATGTAACTTTATGGCCATGGCAGGAGATTAGAGGCCTCTATACATTGATTACTTGACAAATAATGTTTTGTCTGCCAATCATATTGATGCTAGATCGGTAAAACGGAAAGCCAAAAAGTATCTCAAGCATGAAGATGAATTGTATAGGGTTCCATTTATGGGCAAACCTCTTAGGTGCATTACACCCCCTGAGACAGAAAAGATATTGATAGAAACTCATGCTAGAGAATGTGGGGAACACTAATGAGGAAGGAAACTATATTATCATTTGCTTAATGTAGTATACTATTGGTCGACCATAGAAGCTAATACCTTTAATTTCGTCAGGAAATACATCATTTGTCAACAACATAGCAATGTCATTCATGCTCAAACAATTAAGCTTTACAATGTAACAGCCCTATGGCCCTTTCACACTTGGGCATTTGATCTTATCGGTCTCATTCACTTGCCATCGAAGAGATGTATATAGATTCTGGTAAGAACCAAGTGTTTTACTAAATGGGTAAAGGCAACTCCTTTAAAGAAGGCTATAGGACTAGCGGTTGCGAGTTTCATAAAGGAGAATATCATATGTAGATTTGGAATCTTAAAGCATATTTTTTTCTGATAATGGGACTCCTTTCATCAACTCCTATGTTTAGCAATTACTGGCTTCCTATAATATTGACCATGTCAAATCTACACCTTACTACCCAAAAGGAAATGGGCAAGCAGAGGCAACAAATAAGAGTCTACTCAAGGTACTCAACCAAATGGTTTGCAATAATCATAAGGATTGGCATGATAAGTTGCCACTAGCACTTTGGGATTATAGGACATCTAAGTGAAAACCAGCTTAAGCAACACTTTTGTCCTTAGTGCATGGGATCGAGGTAGTAGTCTCAATAGAAGTTTTAATTCCTTCCACACAGCTAGCTATTGATGCTAAGCTCAAGTCAGAAACTTTGTGGATGTTAGATTTGGAAGCCCCGGAAGAAAGGTGTGAGACCACTCAACAAAATAAGCTATCAACACAAGTTAGGCACAACTTATAATCGTCTTGTTAGAAAGAGGACATTCCAACAAGGAGATGTGCTTCGAGTAGCCAAGCATGTGCGCTAAGGTAGTTTAGCACTAAAGTTTATGCCTAGTAGGAAGGACCATTTGTCATTGAAGAGGTCCATGATAATGGCTATTGCAAACTTCGTAATCTAAAAACAGGTGCTATCACTGTTCCTATCAATTTTCAATAAATTAAAAAGTTTCATCTATAACAAGTGAAATGTACACGAGGAGCAAGTTAATAAAAATGCAGCTTAAGTCATGAGAGCTTGCTTCTAACTTCTTGTGTCAAAACTTTTATTTGTTGTTGTTGCGAGGATGAAAACTTAATTCCTTAGTGCACATTATACATATTATTGAGAAGTTGATAAATATACCATTACATTGCCACCACTTAGTAGTAGATCTATCTCTTGAGTGCGTGATATTTTATGATTAGTGCCATGCTAATTGGTGAGAATATTACCTTCCAAGTGCACGGTATAATACCCTTAATAAATACGATGGTTTTGCTAGTCAACATATTTTCTATTGTTAAGTAGTGGTTAATACCCCCTTGGCAAAACAATCATTGCTAGCACATAAAGTATTCCTCATGCGTAATGTTCTCTAAAAAAAAGGGAGAGAGTTATCGATACATGAAAGATCATGTTCATTTTTTATTTTTTTTTTACGTAAGCTCAGCAACATGAGTGTGATCTCTATTAAGCACGCTATGAACAACATACTATCTGCTAATGTAAGACTATACAACTTCATAAAAAGAATCCACAAAGATATGAAATGAGGCTCTAAATCAAGGTGAAACTATCATTTATCAAATAAGTTTGCATATACCATACTAAATTAAAGGAAAACATAATAATTGTAAAAAAAAAAAAAAAGGAAGGTAATGTTTAGTTAAGGACCCACTACTGATTCTACTAAGGAATTAACATCTAAACCATCTAAGTTTGTTTCTATCTTGAGATCAATTTTTGCAAGTTCTACTAAAATCCTCTTTCGTTGCTCCATTAAGCCTTGGCAATTCAGCACCTTCCTTACTTTAATTGCAATAGGCTCTATGCTATAAACCTTGAATTTCAAGGCCTATGCCCCCTCAAAACTATCTATGATGAGCTTTAGTTCCTTTTCAGATAATGAACTCCAGCATATATTCAAAAGAGCCATAGTTTGCCTAAGCATTGATACTAGAGTGGTATTTAATTCAGAACCCTAGCAAATTACTTTAGACCAAAACTCCCCCTCCAACTCATATAGGCAATCTAATGAAGGAAGGAGCTACAAGTGAATCATGAACTCATAAAATGAAGCCATTGGCAATACACTTGAGGACCTTTCTTCAATTTTTCTTGACACTTTAATGATTAGGGGAGGAGTGATACTAAGAAGGGTCATAAGTGAGGTGACCTCACTATAGAGAGTAGGTGTATCATAAGACATAGCAACATCAATAGAAGCTTCCTTCAATGTTCCATCCATCTGACTATCAAAGAGTCCTACCTCTCTTAGGACATCCGCATATACCTGAATGTCACGCTTGCCAAAGTGCCCAATTTTATAATTATCGATGTCATCCATTTAAATGGTAGGATTCGTCTTGTCATTATTACTCGGTAAGGACTCAATCCGCTTGTCACTAATATGCATAAGAGTACTTCGCCCACTATTAATGGTGTGCTTGGGAGTATCCTTGAAATCAACCATCTCATCATCTTCTTCTTCATTGAAACCTCAATGATAGTAGGACGATCTCTAATCTGAAGTTCCTTCCCAATACCGTATCAACTTAGGAATGGTGCAATGCTAGGTAGAGTTGATTTTGAAGGGCTAGTGGGGGCATTGATAATGATGTGATCTCTCTTTTCTTGTAAAGGAAAAAGGAATATAAGTGCATAGTAACAATAAAAAGTTAAAGAAATAACAGTAAAAAATAAGAATAAAAAAAACTTAAACAATGGTAATACCTCTTGAACACGAGAGAGTTTTACTTGTCTTATATTTAATGAAGGAGGAGTAGGATGACCACTCGATGCCTTGTTCTTTGCATTAGCAAATGACTTTGCCTTTTCACTCAAAAGAAGAAATTGAAAGACATCCTTTAAAATAGGCTCCTTAGGTAGCTCTTCCTCAATTGCCTTACTTGTGTACCTTTTAAAATCTTCTAAGCAATTAGTCTAGTATGTCAACCACCTGATAGAAGCAAGTCTAGAGCGTGATGAAGAGAGGAAATATAATTGCCTCACTTCCAAACAAATATCTTTGAAATCTATAGGATTGAGTGATTGGCAACACACATCAAAATCCTCATTGATGCAAACAGTTTAAGGAATAGTTAGAGGGGTCTCTCCAATTATGAAGGAAAGGAAGACCTTTAGGCGAGCACCATTAGATAAACCCCACTTCATTAGCATTAAGTTTTCCTCGAGCCCTTAAGAAGGTTCACTATATCTTTCAATCCCTTAGGGCAAAACTTCAGAAACCATAAATAACAGTTAATCTACTCATGTAAGGCCGAAAATTCACCTCCTTCATGTCATCTATCACATGGAACAGTGAAACTAAAGGCTTTCTATCAATCTACGCAAAGGCTTAGGGCTCAGTAGGATTGAGTCTATTTAAAGGCGAACCAAAGTGTCTTCTAAACCGTTCAACAAAAAACACTTGTAAAAACACCACGTCAACATGTGATAGTATAGTATAACGCCCCTTCGACTGAACTAAAGCCTCGTGATACAATTCTAGATGCCAATACAAGGAATCGAGGTAAAATAATCCTAAGGAAAAATGCGTGCCACATGCCATACGAATAGCCAGATGAAAGAACTGACAACTAATACCATCGGTTGGACCACTAGGAAACACACATAGGGATAACCAGCATGCCAGGAAAGCTTCAAGCTCGTACCTAAGAACAATAAAAAGTGATATACAAGTCAATTAAACTAAAATTCACATAACAAAAGAGGATACAACATATAAGATTAGAAAAACTTACTTATATCAGTCATCTGAATTATTTGAATCTTTTTACTTAAAGAAGTACTTGATCCATGCAGAGAAGGTGGATTTCTTGCAACTATCAATAGCCCCTCCATCGTTGCTTCTAAGGTTAATATGGTTGCCTATCCTCTCTAGTGACATTAGCGATGGTGATATTTGTCAACTCGAAATCTCAAAAATATAGGAGAGTGCACACATCTTCTAATGTAAGAGAGATTTCACCCCAAGAGGTCGCAAAAGTGTGTGTTTACGTGCTCCAATGAGTTATGATGCTTCACCAAAAATCCATTTCATTTAGACGAGAAAATCTAAAGTGAGAGGAAATCATTATAAGGTCATAAATTCTGCAAACTCCAGAGTATCCACATATCTTCAATCGCCTATAATGTGATTCACCCAAGGATGCCAGCCCAATGCAATATGCTTATGAACAAAAAATTGAGTGCCTGACATGGGAAGCTCCCCCCTTTCATTCCTAAGGCGTAATATAGAACAACCCCCCTCTATATTCTCTTTATCTTCCACCTTAAGCTCCCATTTTATGAAATGCCAAATGCCGTCAGCATGTTGGTGCTTCTATGTATCTCTTTTGTTTATGCAAGTCCAAAAGAAATCCTTCTTAAATTTCAAGTCAGGCTATTCATTCCAACGAGAAGGCACTATTAGTACACGTTCATCTGAATATGCCACTATCTCTATACTTTGTCACTAGTCCTGGTACATGATTTAGTCTTTCCAACGTCTTTACCCATTGCAAGTGATAGCAACGATTAAATTTGATCATTTCCTACAAAGAAAATGGAGATAAGTTGGTCTAATAATGGGAAAAGAAGGAATGCTAAAAGGGAAATGTTAAAGTCAATAAAATTAAAAAAAAAAAAAAGAATAAAAGAAGAAGAAAATCCTAGTAGAAGTCTTCTTAGAGTTGTGTAGGAAACTTTCCTGAAAGATACTAAACTAAGGCCGCAATGTCCTAAATGTAATTTAAGAATCCAATGAGAGAAAATCAATAATAAAGGTCAGTGCTATTACTTACATGAAAGTCATAGGTTAGGATCCTCTTAGATAAGAGACAATTCATGCTTTCTTTATTAACATGATGTGAGAAGCACAATGCACATTGCGTAAACACTTAGATTATCATAAGGCCAAATCAATCATAGGCAATGAGAAAAGAAAGACTAAAATATAAGAAAAAGGGTCAATAGGTATAGGGAATGGTGGTATTAACTAGGGGTTTTCATTAGGCACAAAAGTGTATGCAAAAGAAAAAAAAAAAAAGTCCAAGACCCTCTTTCTTTCCTCCCCAACCTTATGCTAGGCATATAATTTGGGACATAGGGGGGATCTCTAATAGAGCTCTTTCTAATAGTTTTCTACTGAAAAAAAAAAAAAGGAAAGTGTTTATTTGTGCAATTTTCCAAAATTATTCTTATCACACGAAGAATTTGAAGAACAGCAGCTTTAGGAAATGGAGAATCATAATCTAAAAAAAAAAATTATTATCCTCAACTTGCAAATCTTTCCTTACTTTATATGCTTCTCAAAAAAAAAAAAAAAGTCAAAATGGTTAAAAAGATCAACGTAGTGATGAAAATCACCCTTATCATACTCCTAACTAAAACATTGTAGCGATTCTTCTATATTTTCAAATGGCACTACAGGGATAGATTACCATCGTCTGTGACTTAATATAACTACATTATTTTCGTATAAAGGATGATTCATTACACAAGGGATTTAATAACATAGTATTCCATAACAAAATCATCTAAAATGAACCAACTAGTATGATCCAAGGGATTAACCAATGACAACTGGAACATCAATAAGCAGTATATAATCAAAAGCATGTCTAGGTAATAGGTATAGCAATGATAAAGCAAAACATTTGAAGGACAGCTAACATCTGATAATTTTTTTTTCTTTTCTTTCTAGACTAATATTTCCTAAACGCCTAAAAAAAAAAAGAACTGTAGGTAAGAAACAGATGTATGGCCATAGTCATAATCACGACATATATACATATACATATACATACATATCTATTAATTCTTGATCTCATTACCTCTCTCTTTCTGCAAACTCAGAATGGATTGTTAATTTAAAAAAAAAAAAAAAGAAGAAGAAGAAATGGAAGGGAACTGAATTGAGTTGCCAGAGTCTACCATTCCTACAAGAATAGAGAAATTTATATGTTACGATGGCAATTTTGCATCGGGCTTAAGAATTATAAAAAAAAAAATCTTCAGTGTAAAATTCCAGTCTTAAATCATTGCTCATTTCATCAAAGTCTTGGTGCTACAATCTAAAGCCCCCAAAATTCTAGTCTTAAATCTTCGTTCCTTAGATTCTGTAGCTTAGAGCTTTAGAGTTCTAACACTCACTGTCATTCCATTGTAGAAAATGATGTACTCTAACTAGCAAGGATCTTCAAGCAGTTAGAATGTCCCGCAATGAAGAACAGTCCTACGTCATGTGGTTCTATGCAACCATTACAATCATCCTATGTTGCTAATTGAACAAGAATGTCCCGCGATAGAGCACAAATGTAAGTGACGTGGATTGATACAACAATCATACTTGCCTCGTACCACCATCTAAGGTGGAGTTGATTGAGCAAATAAAAAGGGAGAGGATTTTATATTCTACTAGAAGGACATTTTTGTTCTTATAAAAAAAAAAATGATAAGTTGAAGGATGATGTGCTTAAAGGGTAGAACACTTACATTTTTGTTCTTATCCAAAAAAACATGATGAGCTAAAGGATGATGTGCTTAAGGAGTAGAACACAAAAAAAAATACCCGAAGAAAGGGGTACGTGAAAGTGAAGAACGTAGGAATCGAACCCAGAACACATGTGTCTTTCCAATAGGCCATTGGCCTATGCCTTGCTTTAGGAGTCAACCCTTTATCTTATAGTAATGAAAAAAAATGATGTGATTTGGTTTTCTAACTTTGAAAGGTTATAACTTTTTGCTCAGATGGAGTTATGAAACTTATAATATATCAAATAAGACTTATTTGAGTTTATTATAGTTGAGATTAAACCACATTGCCATTTGATATTTTTATAAGGGTCAAATTACTATATTTTCATAACTTAGCGACTACCGAATTGATAGAGAGAGAGAGAGAGAGAAATGATGTGATCTAACTTTTTGCTTATGTAGAGTTATAAAGTCCATAATATATAAAAAAAAGACTGATTTGAGTCTACTCTAGCTGGGACTAAACCACTATGTCATTTGCCCCATTTTTTAACGTTAAATTCGTATATTTTCATAGCCTATTAAGTTGTAGGTAAGAAATAATCTTCAATTGGAAGGGCTATTATGTTACTTATTCATTTATGTCTAGGTACTTGCTTTCTGGCCTTGCATCTTTCTTGTTTATTCATTTATAAATAATAATAATAATAATAATAATATTCAAGATCCTTTACAACTGTTGATTATTTTAAACGATTGTCAATAGTTTAAGCTCTTGTTTTCTAGGCATTTTGGTGCATATTCTAAGTCCACTACATTTCATTGTTGTGTATTAAGATGTTGGGTTAATCTTGTTCATCCAACCACCATCATATGTTACTAGTATCACATTTTAAGAACTTAGAAGGCAATTTCCTAACATATCATTATGATTATTGGCTCCTTAATCAATCAATCACTCAGATCTGATGCTATTACTGAGCAATTTTGCACTCTATTCCTCTCAAGTGATATCATGTTTTGATCTTAGGCAATATTTATTTTTGATTGGCTAAAGGCGACATGTGTAATTAAATGGTGCTGCAAGTGTGTACATTAAGAGAAAAACCTAAATTGTATGTAGTGTTGGCACCGGATTCTTTTAATATGAATCATGCAAATGTGTATACAGCAATAATGCAGCTATTCCACAAATGCTCGTGCACAGAGCAATTTCCTAGCCATTAGAAAGGCTTACCTAATGCCCAAACCCCTTCAACTTCATTCAAAGGACTTTGGTCAAAAGGCAAGATATAGAGGGCTAAATTCAATTCATGGCTTTTAGCTTGATATTTTAATGGATTTGACTCATTGAGCTAAGGTCAAAAGGCTTAGAGAGTGAAGTCCATGTTTTGGGATAATCATGAGAGATTTGACATGGTGAGCTTAGGGTAGGACTCATTGGATCAGGTGGTCTAATCTAACATTTCTCAATAAAGCTCACACATTAGAGGCTATTAATAAGCCTAAACCCATGAAAAGCCCATATGTAGGCTCATTCACTTAAAACCATTGATTATCATCATCATCTAACGAATGAAATTCGTTGTAAAATCTTATAAATACCTAATGCATCCTCACTCAAAGAGGACTCTTTTTTTGGAAAAATGCCGTTACTCTACCAGATTTTCTTTAGAAGATTTTCTATAATACTTGCGAAAACATTTACCTATTACCATAGTATTGAGCCTCATTTGAGACTGCTTATACCTCCTCCCCATCTCATTTACTCCCTAATCATCTTCATATGTGTTTCTTCTTTCGTTAAGTCACGTGTAGCATGCTCCCACGCAGCATGCGCGTGACTCCACACTCGGACCAATATCCCCACGCTAACCTACACCATATTATCTAACCAGTAAATTGTAAAGATTAATTGAATTAAAATCTATAACTAAATAGTACTAATGAACAAAGATTAAATTGAAAGAAAGAAGAGCAAAACAAATTATAATTAACTTCAAGATGATAAAAATAGTATCTACACTTTGTTTCACCTAGAATTTATTATGTGATTTCAACAAATTCATTCAAATCCTTCTTAATTTTATTGACTAAGAGAATTCCTAAATTAGTATAATAACTTTCTCAAGCTTATTAACTCTAATCTTAGAAATACATATTTGAATCTCTTAATAATAGCATATTTCAAATATTGCATTAAAAACAATAAATTCCCTAAAAATAAATTAATCGATTTTGAAAGAATTATGCAACTTATTCCTAAGATTAAATCAATTATCTTTAAATATGCTAGATTTAATTATACATCAAATTTCTCAATCTTAATATATAATATTAAATAAATAGAATAATACCCGAGAAATATTAATCTAAACAATATCAAAAACATATGCATGAATCAAGAAATCTAAGAATTTATTGAATATAAATAAATCTAGTTACATAATAATCCTAGGATCCATAAGTCTAAATACTAAGAAAATTAAGTTCTAATCATATTCAAAACAGTAATCCTCAATGATACAAAAGCATGCATCATCAAAGAGATCAAAGAAAAACCCTAATTCTTAAAGTACAAAAAAAATAATCTTCTATTCTCTAAAAAAACCCTAGAACAAATGAAAAATGTCTTCTTCCTATTTTAAGGTTGAGTCCCTCTTGTCCTTTATATAGTGGATACCAAAAACTTCGTTTTTAGGTGAACACGTTGTCTAACACAATTGTGCTTTGAGTCATGTCAAAATTGTCAATAAAAAATTTGAAAAACCGGATGTTGTCGTTGACATGGCCTAAACAAGGTCATGTCTAGAAGTCGTGTCTAAGTTGTGTTTAAAAATAATTATTTCTAGGAGATACATGACCAATAAACACAGTTATGTCTAGTCCCCATATAAAGCTTCAATTTCAACATGATTTGGACATGCTCATATCTACTATCCATGTCTATCTTAAAAAATTATAACTTATTCTATTTAGCTCTAAATTGAGTAGAATTGGATTCATTTTCCTCCTTTTTAATTCAATTATCCAACAAAAACTAAAATTAAAATTAAAATTCTTCAAAAATATACCAAATAAGAGAAAAATATTTTGAATCTCACTATATATATATATAACTTGCCCACACTTAAGAGTCTGCTTATCTTCAAGCAAATTTATCATATTAAATAATAGGACAAGAAATACTTAATCACACTTACTATTTAGGAAACTAATTATGAAACCTTATTTAACCATATAAAAGCTTAAGAAACAAACTTTTAATTAACTTGCAACTCCAAAAGAAAATTAACTACAAATTTTATGCTTTTCTCTTAACCAACTATCTTAAACATACGAAAGATTTGAAACTTGAACTATCATCTCCTTGATATATATATATATATAAAGTTATAAACACTTTACCAACTTTACTAAATAGTATACACTCTCTCTCTTTGAATTTGCTAAACACCATAAACTAAGATAAAGACATCTAATTATCCCTTAATCATTCCTCTAGTACATTTCTTGTTTGAAAGAGTTTTTTTTTTTAATTAATTTAATTTAAAAGTAGTTTCATTAGTTAGTAAGTTTTAGATCAAACAATTTTAGACTACTAAGTTTTAAGATACCCCTTCAAACCATCAATTACTTTTATTTAATAGAGCATATTTACTTACATTTAGCTTTTACATAAACTTTTTTCTTGACCTTTTTAGCAAGCTTTCAGCTAATAATCCTAAACTCGTCACTCAAGCTAACAGGTATTATTCCACACAAAGGAGGCAACCCACGGGCTTAATTACTCGAGTAAACAAGGCCCACAGTAGACTTCAATTTAATTAATTTATTCTCTTCTTTTATTTCATCTCTAATTATATTGACTTTTTAAGAAATTTTCAAAGGATAAGTATCAACTACTTATTTATCAAGGATTATAGTGTTCTAAAAGTATCACAGGGGAGAAATCTTCATCAAAGTAAGTTCAAAAGAAATCCATGACTAATTCTTAACTAATGATGTTATTCAAATATCTAAATCTTAAAATTTAAAGCTAAATAATAAGTAACTCTACTCTACAAAAATTTTATTATTCAATTTAAGTAAAATATCATTAAAGCACTTATTAATCAAGTGTTCAATACTATCTAAAGATTTATTATATACCAAATTGCAAATTAATGCAATGATTTTCAGGTTCAATAAACAAATTTGATATCTTAAATAAATAAATAAAATTATAACTTCCTTCCCCACACTTAGAACCATACATTGTCCTCAATGTATGAATAGAAAGAAAAACTAGTAAAATAAAAATTAAAGAAAACAAAATTTTCAGGAAGATAGTGGGGAAAAGAACTAGTATCTCCCTTAATATGGCATATGTTCCATTCCAAATCAAGCTTAACCTGGAATAGGATTAATTTTGAACACTTTAAACATGCAAACGCTACAAAAATGCAAAGGGGAATAGAAAACTAAAACAACAGTTAAAAGAAGAAACAAAAAAATTTAGTATGGTTTAGTTTAGCAAGCTACATTAGTTTTGTTAATTACAGTAAAGAAAAGAAAGATAAAAGAAATTAGTCACATATTCACAATCAAAATCCTCCTCATCTGCTCGTGTCTGTGCCTAGAAAATTAAAATAAGTAATTCAGGGTCAACACGGTTTAGACACAACTGTATCTAAAGGCCGTGTATCTTTCATAAATTTTTAAAATAGGGTACACCCAACACGTCCTTAGACATGGCCATGTCTAAAGTTCATGTAACTATCATAAATAATTAATATTCTTCAAATGTTCTAACACGACCTTAACATGATCATGTCTATGAATAGTGTTTCTTTAAAAAAAAATTAATTTCAAAACTCCATTAGACACGACCTAAATGTGACCATGTCAAAAAGTTGTGTAAATCTCCAAAAAAATTATTATTATTATTTTTGAGTAACCAAGTGTAAAAAATGAAATTAAATTAAAATAAACTAAGGAAAGCTAATAAAAAAACTAAACTTAGGTTGCCTCTCACGAAGTGCTTTTGTTTAATGTCGTTGGCTCAATGCACTTCTCTTTGCTAGTCAAGGAGATAGCTACGAAAATTTTGGCGTTCAAATTGCTTGAATTTATCCAGACCTTTTTGCTTACCATGAATGAGATGTTGCTGAACTGGGTTTGTATAAATGCCATCCTGCACGTAAGTGGAAGCAAGCAAGTTAGACGTATTTAGGAAATAATAGGTATCGTTACTCTTACAGGATTGTTGAATCATATCAGACGTCTTGAAGGTTCTTTCTTCATCCTTAACTTTTAGAGTTAACGTCTACTTTCCTACATCTATAATTGCCCTAATAGTAGCTAGGAAAGGGTAGCCTAAAATTAGTGATGCCCCAATGTCCTCATCTATATCTAGTATTACAAAATCCATTAGAAAAATGAATGCGCCTACTTGAACCAATACATCTTCAACAATGCCAATAAGGTACTTAATAGACCTATTAGCTAATTGAATGCTCATATGTGTTGATTTATGGCTCCTTAATCCTAACTTTTTAAATATATGAGGTGGTACTAGATTTATACTTGCACCTAGGTTAATTAGAGCTCCATTTATTGATAAATTGCCAATAAGACATGGTAGAGTAATACTCCTTGAATCCTTCAATTTTCGTGACAACTTATTTTTCATCAACACCAAGCATTCCTCATTTAATGTCACAGTTGATATCCCTTCCAACTTCCTCTTATTCAAGAGTAATTCCTTCAAGTACTTAGCATACTTGAGCATCTATAATAAGGCATCAACAAAGAGTAAGTTAATATGCATTGTTTAAAAATTTCAAGAAACTTACTAAATTGTTCGTTAGAGCAATCCTTCTTCAAATGTTGAGGATAAGGTATGGGTGATCTGTATTCCTTCACTTTTTGTCGATCCCCTTTAAAGTGAATTAAATCATTGTTTTGCCCAACCCCTTAATAAGAAAGGGAAGAGTCGCAATTTAATTGCATCGTTAGAAACCTCATTAATCTTAAAGGTGTCGCAGGTCTCTAGGAAATTTGATATATGAGCATTGGGATCCTCATCTTGTAATCCATCAAATTAGACAAACTACTACACCATTTGTATAATATGAGGTTGAATTTGAAAACTATTGGCAGTAATAGGTGACCTAACGATACTCGAGTCGGCTTTGACCAAAGAGGGTTTAAAGTAATCAAACATAATCTACTATTGATTTTGGTTTTTGTCACTCATAATTTTCAACTCGTCATCCTCCTCTTTTGCCTTAATTCTTAGAAGAGAACCTTGATTTAATTCATTCGTTGTTTGCCGAATTATTTTATGTAAATGCTTGGCTATTCTTTCAATCTCCAAATCAAATATTAGCGCATTTGATGGAGTATTTCTGGTCATGCACTATTGAAAAAGAAAAAAAAAAACTAAAAACAAGAAAAAAATGGTTAAATGGATGAAGCGATCAATATTCTTAATATCAAAATCCTAGACAAAAGCCTCCAAAAACTTAGTGTAAGGCAAATATACTTATCAAATTTTATAATATAGTGAATTAAATACAGATATCATCTCATAAGAATTACGAATACTAATACTAATTTATACCCTATTATTTAATCGGTAAATTGTAAAGATTAATTGAATTGAAACTTATAACTAAATATTAACTAATGAACTAGGATTAAATTAAAAGAAAGAAAAGAAAAATAGATTATAAATAACTTCAAAATGGTAAACTTAGTATCTAGACTTTGTTTCCCCTAGAATTTATTATGTGATATCAACAAAATTCATTCAAATTTTTCTTAATTTCATTGACCGAGAGAATTCTTAAATTAGTTTAATAATTTTCTCAAACTTATTAACACTAATCTTAAAAATACATATTTGAATTTATTCCTAATAACATATTTCAAATATTGCATTAAATACAATGAATTTACAAAAAATAAATTAATCAATTCTAGAAAAATTATGTAACTTATCTTTAAGATTACATTAATCTTCTTCAAACATGTTAGATCTAATTATATATCGGATTTCTTAATCCTAATATATAATATTAAATAGATAGAATAATACTCGAGAAATATTAATTTAAACAAATAAAAAACACATGCATGAATCAAGAAATCTAAAAATTCATTGAATAACAATAAATCCAGTCACATAATAATCATAAGATCCACAGGTCTAGATATTGAGAAAATTAAGCTCTAATCATATTGAAAACAAAAATCCTCAATGATGTAAAAGCGTGCATCATCAAAGAGATCAAAAAGAAATCCTAATTCTTGAAGTACAAAAAAATAATCTTCTATTATCTAAAAAAACCTTAGAACAAATAAAAAAGTCTTCTTCCCATTATGAGGTCGAGTCACTCTTGTACTTTATATAGCGAGCACCAAAACCTCGTTTTTAGGCCAATATGTTGTCTAACACAATCGTGTCGAAATTGTCAATTACAAACTTGGAAAACTAGACATTGCAGTTGACACGGCCTAGACACGATCATGTCTGGAGGTCATGTCTAAGTTGTGCTTAAAAATAACTATTTCCAAGAGATATACGATCAATAAATACGGTCATGTCTAGCTCCTGCGTAACTCTCGACTTTTAAGCTTCAATTTCAACACTACATGTCTGTTGCTTATATCTATTTTTAAAAATTTATAACTTCTTTTATTTAACTCCAAATTGAGTAAAATTATATTCATTTTCTTCCTTTTCAATTCAATTAGTCATTAAAACCCTAAAATCAAAATATTATTTAATTAAAATTTGAATTCTTCAAGAACATACCAAAATAAGAAAAAAATACTTTAAATCACTATATGAATCACCCATCATACTGCCATTGTATGTATTATAATTTTGAACAGCCGTACTAATATATTATTTGGTTCATGGTTCAGAGAAAATATGAGATAATTAGGAATTACTTGCCAAAAGTTGGTTCCCATGGCCTGGATGTGATGTTCCAAACATGTACAGTTCAGGTAGGATAAATTAATATTTAGTTCTTGATGGTTAGCCGTTGTTCTTGTGAAGTTAAATGTCTTGCTCATTTTGCATGCAATCTCTATAGGTTAATCTGGACTTCAGTTCTGAAGCTGACATGATCAGAAAATTTCGTGCTAGTCTGGCATTGCAGCCTGTAAGAATTGCCATCTGAAGAGATTTGGAATTCTTTATTTTCTCTTATTCAGAAAGTGATACAAGTATTGTATATATATACTAGTGTACAACCTATCTTTCCTTAATCTAAGAAGACTAAATAAAGAATAAAAATATATCACATTAAATCCTATAAGATTTGATTCTTCTGTTATAAATATCAAGATTATATGGCTGTCAATTAGCCATATGCTTTCCTTATTTATCTACATACTAACTTTGGAAGATTTTCAACACTCCCCCTTAAGCTGAGTTGTAAATGTTGTACAAACACAGCTTGTGACTCAATTCTTCAAAGTTAGTCTTTGGAAGAGCTTTGGTGAGAATATCGGCTGCTTGCAACTTTGTAGGAGTATACATTAGTTGTATAATTCCTTTCTCAATCTTTTCTGAGATGAAGTGCCGATCAATTTCGATGTGCTTTGTCCTGTCATGGTGCACTGGATTCTTTGCAATACTAATGGTAGCTTGGTTATCACAAAACAGCTTCATAGACCCTTCACTTTGTATTTTGAGTTCACTAAGAAGTCTCTGTATCCATATGCCCTCACAGATACCAAGAGCAAGTGCTCTAAATTCAGCTTCTGCACTGCTTCTTGAGACTACAGATTGCTTCTTACTTCTCCAAGTCACAAGGTTTCCCCAAACATAGGAGCAGTATCCTGATGTAGATCTTCTGTCTGAAATATCTCCTGCCCAGTCTGCATCTGAGAAGATTTCAACTTCACGGCTTTTATCCTTCTTGTATAACAAGCCTCTTCCTGGTGTCATCTTGAGATATCTCAAAATCCTGTTTACTGCTCCCATATGTTCTTCTGTTGGGTTGTGCATGAACTGACTCACAACACTAACAGAAAAACCAATGTCTGGTCGTGTATGTGAGAGGTAGATTAGACGTCCCACAAGTCTCTGATATCTCCCCCTGTCGACTGGTGTACTGTCTTTCTCAGCTCCTAGCTTCTTGGTTGGATCCATTGGAGTGTTAGCAGGTTTACATCCAAGCATGCCTGTCTCCTTTAGTAAGTCTAGGACATACTTACGTTGAGAGACAAATATTCCTTTCTTGGACCGTGCTATTTCCATTCCCAGAAAGTATTTAAGATCACCAAGTTCTTTGATTTCAAATTGCTTGGCTAGGAGTCCCTTCAATCTTGGTAGTTCTTCTTCATAGTCACCTGTCAGAACGATATCATCCACATACACAATTAGTATGGCTATCTTCTTTTCTGGAGAGAATTTTACAAATAGAGTGTGATCGGCTTGACATTGGGTGTATCCATGCTTTGTAATTGTTTTTGCAAATCTGTCAAACCAAGCACGAGGAGATTGCTTGAGCCCATATAGAGATTTTCTAAGTTTGCACACTTGGTTGCTGTTGGATGAAGTTTCCAACCCCGGGGGTATTTCCATGTAAACTTCTTCTTCTAGATCACCATTTAGAAATGCATTCTTTACATCCAGTTGGTGTAATGGCCAGTCTAGGTTTGCTGCAAGAGAGAGAAGAATTCTGATAGTATTGAATTTGGCCACCGGAGCGAATGTTTCTTGGTAATCAATTCCATAGGACTGAGTAAAACCCTTAGCAACAAGACGTGCCTTTAATCTCTCAATACTGCCATCAGCTTGATGTTTAACTGTAAAGATCCACTTACAACCCACAACCCTTTTTCCTGGAGGAAGTTTTGTGATCACCCATGTGCCATTCTTCTCCAAAGCCCTGATCTCTTCATAGACTACCTTTTTCCATTCAGAATTTGTTAAGGCTTCTTGAATGGAGTTAGGTACCTGCACTTTGTCAAGAGTCGAAACAAATGCCTTATAGGAAGTAGATAATTTACTATATGAGACAAATTTTTGAATAGGATGCTGTGTACAAGTTCTTACACCCTTTCTCAGAGCAATTGGCATATCACAGTTGTCAGTGATACTTTCAATCCTAGAAGTGGACTTTCCCTTATCTGAGTGAGTTTGAGTCGGCTTTGGACTTGGTTCAGGCTCTTGGACAAGTGTGAGAGGTGTTGAGAGTTCCATCCCTGTAATAGGCCTTTTCCTCTTAACATAGACACGAAGTTCTTTATCCTCGGTTTGTGGTGATTTGGGTTGGTTGGGAATAGATGACACTGGAGTTTGTGGTGGTGGACTTTCTGCTGGTGTATCAAGTGTGAGAGAATGAGTGACTGGATCAGGTTGAAACGACTCGATAGAGGGCTGTAGTGATGGAGGATCAAGAGGTTGGATTGGATGACTGGGATCAGGTTCCCAAAGCTGATATTCCCTCAAGTTCTCCCCTGAATTTCAGTTTTGGGGTAATATGATTGATGTTCAAAGAATGTCACATCCATTGAGTTATAGAATTTGCGGGTGCTGGGAGAATAACATTTGTAGCCTTTTTGTTTTGAGGAATACCCAAGAAAAATACACTTGATGGATTTTGGGTCTAACTTGCTGCGGTTTTGTGGCTGTATATGAACAAATGCTGAGCACCCAAATACTTTTGGTTCTAGTGATGTGATGATTTTGGTCTGTGGGAAGTGTTGAAGGAGAACTTGATGGGGAGTTTGAAATTTCAAAACTCTGGATGGCATTCTATTGATGAGATATGCGGATGTAAGGACGGCTTCTCCCCAGAAGAATTTTGGAACATGTGTGGAAAACATGAGAGATCGGGCCACCTCAAGTAAATGTCTGTTTTTTCTTTCTGCTACCCCGTTTTGTTGGGGAGTATCAACACAGGAACTTATGTGAACTATGCCTTGTTCTAGGAGATAAGAACCTAGAACAGATTTGAAGTATTCTTTGGCATTATCTGTTTTAAAAACTTGAATCTTGGTCTGGAATTGTGTTTGTATCATAGAGTTGAAATTTTTGAAAAGTTGACATATTTCTGATTTTTCTTTCATGAGGAATATCCAAGTCAACCTAGTGTGATCATCAACAAATGATACAAACCAACGAGTTCCTGTTATATTTTTCACCCTTGAGGGGCCCCATACATCGCTATGAATCATGGCAAATGGACGAGATGGTTTGTACAAGCAACTAGGATAAGTATTACGAGTGTGTTTGGAATACTGGCAAATTTCACATTGAAAATGTTTTGGATTTTTATTGATAAACATTGAAGGGAAAAGCTTCTCTAAATACACAAAATTAGGATGCCCAAGACGATAGTGACACAGCATAATTTCACTATCTTTATTGACATAGGAATTGAAAACAGACTGACTTGTAACAGGAGCTCCACTTGTGGGTTGAGTTTGTGTATTTTGAGGAGAATGGTTTTTGAGGAGATAAAGTCCAGAACACATCTCAGCACTGCCAATCGTCTTCCCCGAATCCAATTCCTGAAACTCACATAAGTTTGGGAAAAACTTAGTTATGCAATTTAGATCACGAGTCAATTTACTAATGGAAAGTAAATTACAATCCAAACTAGGAACATGGAGAACAGAATTTAAAGTCAGATTCTTATTAATCTTGACTGAACCAATTCCCTCAACTTTTGATAGTGAACCATCAGCTATTCGGACTGTGGAGTTGCTATTGGATGGACTGTACTTGTAAAATATTGTTGCATCTCCTGTCATGTGATCTGAAGCTCCAGAATCAACAATCCACGGTTTTGTGTGCCATTTGTCAACCATAAGAGCCAACGAGGAATTACCTTGCTGTGCTAACAAGCTGGTTCCAGACCCAGAAGTGTTGGATTGAGGCTGCGAGACCGTGTTTTGATTGAATAGTTTCTGCAGAACTTCCAATTGCTCTTTGGTGAAGGGACTTAACCCGTTTGAGGTTGAAGTTGTGTTGTCATCTGAGGATGCTGCAATGTTAGCATCGGTTGCTCGTGATGCCTTCCAATCAGCCGGTTTCCCATGGATTTTCCAGCAGGTTTCCCTAAGATGGCCAGGTTTACGACAGTGATCACACCAAGGTCTCCCTTTCCTTTGCCGGTTGTCATTGTTGTTCGGTGGTGGTCCTCGTGTTGCAAGGGCAGAACCTTCAAAGGTTGGAGTGGAATTTTGTGATCCCATCATAACCTTCCTTCTGCTTTCTTCACGTCTAACTTCAGAAAAGGCTTCTCGGATCCTAGGAAAAGGCTTGGTTCCCATAATTCTGCCTCTGACTTCATCCAGATTTTTGTTGAGACCAAGAAGGAATTTGAAGGTTCGTTTTTGTTCTACTATCTTTTTGTATAAAGCTGTGTCTTTGGGGCACTTCCACGTGTGGACTTCAAACAAGTCAAGATGTTGCCAATAGCGAGTAAGGGTATTGAAATATTGAGTAACCGTAAGCTCTCCTTGTCGAAGATCATGCAGCTTGGCTTCAACCTCAAAAAGTTCTGAGGTGTTTTCAGAACTGGAATACGTCTCCCTAACTGCATCCCACATTTCCTTTGTTGTCTTATATAGGAGAAAATTCTCACCTATCTCATTATTCATGGAGTTTATCAACCAAGACATCACTAAGTGATTCTCAGTGTTCCATGTCTTGAATTGTGGATCATTTTTCTCTGGAATGACACCTTCTCCAGTGAGATATTCATCTTTTCCTCTTCCACAGATGAACATCATCACAGATTGGGACCATTGGAGAAAGTTGTGACCATTGAGTTTGTGTCCAGTGATGAGAAGAGATGCATTTTCAGTTCCTCCATGGCTGGTTTTGATAGGGGCTGGGAGTGACGTGACTTCGGATGAGGCAGAGTCTCTCTCGTTCATCATTTCCTGGTGAAGACAGATTCAATAATTCTAGGAGATGGAGGATTGACCAGTTGGTTGAAGGAGAATGTCGTGATACTAGAGTGTGTATGCTGTCGGATTACTAGCTATGGTTGAGAAGGAAATGATAGAATCACGTCAGACACGTGAAAGGCTCCGACAGAAGCACGATCAGAATGGATCACGGCAGAAAAAAAAAAAAAAAAACTGGTCAGAATGAGAGATACGTCAAGCAGAAATTGAGTCACGGTAGAAGAAAAAAAAATAGAAGGAGGAAGGCTCTGATACCATGAAGAGATTTGGAATTCTTTATTTTCTCTTATTCAGAAAGTGATACAAGTATTGTATATATATACTAGTGTACAACCTATCTTTCCTTAATCTAAGAAGACTAAATAAAGAATAAAAATATATCACATTAAATCCTATAAGATTTGATTCTTCTGTTATAAATATCAAGATTATATGGCTGTCAATTAGCCATATGCTTTCCTTATTTATCTACATACTAACTTTGGAAGATTTTCAACACCATCAATTAAAACAGTCAATAGATTTTACCAAAATTACATTATTGATCATGGAAGAAATCTGCAGATAGCAACGGCTCTCTTTGCAAATTCGCCTTTCGCTGAAGGAAAGCCGAATGGCTATCTTAGTATGAGAAGGTTTCTAAAGTTATCCCAAGTTAACTTTTTAAACTTGATTTGTTTCCTCTCAGAAGATTTACATTAATTCTTCTTTTGCCAACAGTCATTTCTGGACTCACACTGACAAAAATAGAACAGGCATGCTTCCTTTTGCTTTTGATGACTCTTTTGGGTAAGTTCTGTACATCTATTCGGAAGCTAAATTGAGTAAAAGTTACCTCCATGAATGAATAAAGCTGGAGTCATGTTTGTCTTTATATTTTCTTGGAGGGAAGTTACCTCCATCAATGAATAAGCTCTGTAGTCTCTCGAGTTTGGAGTCTTAACTCTTGAGTTTTTCTCAAGCTTCTCTAAAAGGATGTAAAATTGTTCAGATACAAATTTTTGATAGAATTATGAATTTACGTGTATGATTCTATAAATTATTGAATCTATTGGTTTTATACAATTTTATATGATTTTATCAACTCTATAAGTTATAATAGCAGGTAGAATCGTAATTTTAACAACCATGATATGAATATTTCTCTTTCACCTTAGATTCACATGAACTGCTTTCGTGATCCTAAGAACAGTCTTATTGATTTATTCTTGATATTCTTCCTTCTTATCGCTGGCTTTTTATGACGATATTTCTTAAGTTTATGGTGCAGATTTGAGCAGTATGTTGATTATGCTCTTGATGTTCCAATGTATGTTATTTATCGCAAGAAGAACTACATTGACTGTAGTGGGATGTCATTTCGGGTTTTGATCTATCCTGAACATTGCCATGACTCAGAATTTTTTCCTATTCATGTCTTTTCTTTGTTTTATCCCTATATTATCTGGGTATGCCTATTTACGATACTTAATGTGGAATGTAATTTGCAGGATTTTATGGCTGGTAAACTCCCATGTATTCCGGGCGAGCTGCCAACTCTTAGTGACTGGGGGAATCATTTGGCAACATTATATCCTGAGGTCATTGACAGCTTGCATGATTATCGTCAAGGGTATTTTCCCTACATTAGGTTTTACAACTGAATCATTTTTTTTCTTTCAATCAATTCAGGTCAGATTAAAGACTTACTTGGAGATGAGAGGCGCTGATTCAGGGCCTAGGATGACATTATGTTCACTGCCTGCATTTTGGGTATGCTGCATTGAGCTGTTTTGACATTATAATGACATTTGTAGTTGCTTCATAATATAAGAAGTTGCTATTGGGCATCTTCAATCCTTGGCTCTGGTCGTGGTAGACCATGTGGTGCTGAATTATAAAAACGAAGTTGACCGATAGTATGGACCTTAACTCCAGGCTCTTACTGCCACGATCCATTTCTGGCGATGCTATGTTCTGGAAGATACGCTGTTTTTCTCCGGAATATCTAGATTTGCTTTATGCATCATTAGCTTTATCTTTTGTCACTTAACTAATGAAATGTATCATTGATCAGTCTCCTGAACTGTCCCAAATGATTATATCTTCCATTAGAGTTAGCTGACGGGAACCTCCCTTTAAATGTCAGGTAGGTTTGCTATATGATGACGTTTCGCTTCAAAATGTATTAGATATGATAGAAGATTGGACCCCGGAAGAGCGACAGATGCTGAGGAATACGGTAATATGGCATACTTATCCTACCCAATTATGCTCTTTTTTCTACTAAAATTGAGTAGGCATTTATAATTGCAAACAACTTGTATAGATGCTTCTTTTCTCAGGAATAACAAACAAGTATAGAATGATGCGCCTGTCTCGATTCTTTCTGAAACTGAGGTTACTGGGCTTTTCTTGAATCATCAGAAAAAGGATTAATCCCAATGCTTGTGAATCAGGTTCCAAAAATGGGTCTGAAGACACCATTCAGGGGTGGAAATGTGAGGCACATTGCTGAATATGTTGTGCGATGGGCAAAGGTAGCTTGCTACTGATAGTTATGCTGCTCATAATGGAGCTTTCTTTCATGCTAATAAATGAATTCTCTGCATACAGGATGGCTTGGAAAGAAGAGGCTTGAACGAAACCTGGTTCCTGGATGAGGTTTCCAAGGTGGTTACAACAGGTGTGTCGCTCAGTAATACATCTTGTAATGCACATCAATCATTCATCTATCCTCGTGATATATTGGTACCATTACAGCGTTCCTCCGCTTAGTTGATTGCATTGCATTGCATTTGCAGGCTGCAGCAGAGTATTGATAACTTGCGTTTGACAATTGCCGTTTTTTCTCATTTTGGCAGGGGTGACACCAGCCGAGCAACTTCTCGAGATGTACAATGGGAAGTGGGGACAGTCAGTAGATCCAATTTTCGAAGAGCTGCTATATTAATGTCCCTGACATTTTTTACTTAAACTCCGAATATTAATGTTTCACGGGGACGTCCTTTGTAGTTTCCCCATGATCTCATTCTCATCATCTCAAACGAGATTTTACTTAGTTCGTATGTTAAAATAATAAGAAAGAATATATAAGTGATAATGTAAGCTTTGGCCTTGAAGTAATGCTGCTTTTATTTTATTTTTAACTATGTGTTATGACACTTTGAAATCAAGCCTTCTACATTGTAATAGGAGTGGCTTCATATGTTATATATTAAAATATATGGTTTTGTATTAATATAATATTATATATTTATGTAATTTTCAAAGGCATATTAAACTCTAAACACCCTTCGTGGAAGTAGAAAAACTTCTTGGTTATATATATATATATATATATATATATATATAATAGATGAAGACAGGACAAGCCTCCTACCTTTGAGATGACTACATAAAAATAAAGATTTGGTCAGACTACTTATAGGGTCATTATTGTACGAAACAGTGTAGTATAATATGTTTAGAACGATTTTCCAAGGTAATGTACAGTTGTTGAGGTATCGTTTGGTTGGCATTGAAATTCGGCACTGGACTGGACAAAATTTTTTGTCCCTCGTTTTGTTACCACACATGAAGAAAGTACTGGACTAAACACCAATTACGTACTGGACAAAATCAGAAATTTTAGTACCGCATGTAATTCGGTACTAAAAATTACATATTGGACTAAATGTAATTTTTTTGAAATTTCTAATTTGTCCTTCATACTTACCTTGAAAGAAAATAAAAATAGAAAGTATAATAATAAATAATAAAAATGTGAAAATTCATAAAGAAAATAATAAAAAGATTAGAAAAATAAAAATAAAGATTTAGATTTTGAAATAGGATAGATAAAAATCTAGGAGAAAATTTTTCAATAAAAAATTAATAAAATTATAAAATTTTAATAAAAATTATGAAAATTAATAAAAGTTAATAAAAATTATAAAAATTATAAAAATCATAATAAATTAAGTAAAAAATCAATAAAACTTTATAATAGTAGAAATGAGTTGAAAAATAAAAAAATGAATTTTTATCACTTAGAAAAATCATTTTCTTAAATAAATCCAAAATTGGTGTTTTTCCTTAAAATTATCATTTTCAAAAAAATCAAATTATCAAGCCTAGGTTTAGATTTTTTAGAAAAATCCTAAAATGGTAAAAACATAAATTAAAAGAAATTTCGTAATTAAAATTCACAAACACACTAAAGTTTTTCAAGAAAAGCGAACTACAGCTTGTTTGATCCTGAATAGCAGGTACGTAGGCACCCATTTGGAGCAACCCTAAAAAAGGAATAAAAATCATTTTCCTAGCATAATTCACTTAAAAACACAATAAAAGACAATAAAAATAAAATAAAAGACATTTCGAGATAAAGTAAATTTTAGGAGATTAGGTGGTAACCTTAGGGTTTTAATAGGTTAGCCTCCGAACTTAGAAACTCCGGTTTTCCCCTTTCCTCTTTTCACAAAAAAACGAGAAGAGGAAATCACGACGACTAGTGGTCCAAATTAGGACTAATCCGTTCCATTAGTCTTAATTCAATCTTTCCCAACAACAGTTGGGTGGCGACTCCAAAAATAAAACGAAATTCCTATCTCAAGTCAAGGATCTACATTAGATGAGCATAGGGTCTAGTATAGATCGGATTAGGAATGAGAAAACAAAAAATTAGACTAGACAAGTGTCTTGTATGGTTAAACCGGTTTTCATATTTTGTAGAAGTTGTAACCTCATGAATCTCCTGCAATAGAGTTGGCAAGTTTTCTATCAGATATAGTTGGTAGGTCATAATCATAGAAACTACTTTGACTATGGAAACGTATGATTATTATCTTATCTATGTCATTTATGCCTTGTCCTTATGAAATATAAAAGTGACTGATGTTCTAATCTAATCGATCTAATTTATGGATGGATTTAGTAATTTTGTCGATCTAAATGACTTGTTCAAAGTGGTTGATGGATATGTGGATGTTTCAGTGTAAAAGTGTTTCATGTCTTCAGTGACATATTCAAAATCATAAATAACGTATTATTTCATTAAACATAACATAATTCTTTTCCCTATAATATTTAATATAATATATTAAACCTTCAAATCATTTTTTTATAATAATATCAAATATATATAAATAACTATGATATAAATAAAAGGGAAAAATTGTCAATTTTACTCTGTCCAGTCCAGTACTTTGTAATTTTAAACACTGCACAACACAAAAGCCTTCTCCAGTAATTAAAAAGGGCAAAACTATCAAATTTACTATATCCAATCCAGTACTTTGCAATTCAAACACTAGACAGCACAAAAATCCTTGTCCAGTACTGAACAAACCAAACGTGGTACAAAAATATTTTTTGTCCAGTCCTTCTTTTTTAGTACTGTCCAGTACTCTTGTTCTGTCCAGTACTAATAACCAAACGGTACTTGAATGTCTTTCATTTTGTTTGAACGGTGGAAATCAGTCGACCTCTACGGAAGTTAATGAAAATAGAAGGAAACTACGTATTCGATTTTGATTATCTTAGCACGAACCATGCGAATATCAGACAATCCACACCGACTATCTAAACATATATAAAAATATTTATGTAACATTTAAGAGATATTAATAAAACTGTAATTACTATTTTATTTTCAAAATTATGAAATATTTAAGGAATTTATAAAAACAAAAGTCTGATAGGATGATAGAAGTAAAATTACGAATTTTGGGAACAGTTTACGAAGTTTTTCAAAAATTTTAAAAGAATATGTAGAAAGGCTGGACCTCGGATAGGGAGGTAGGAGCTCTAATGTTGGCTATAATGCACAACTGTGCTGTATCGATGGTCGGAAGGAAGAATTTCCTTATCAAAAATTATAATTACATATGATTAATATACTAAGTAAAATATAATTAATTTATACTAACACAATTATAAATTATTAATAATTCATATTTGAAAATACTTGACATATAATATATACTAGATTAGATTATATCGCATTACTATTATTTTATATTATGTTATATCGTTTACATAATACGATACGATATGATATAATATAATAATTTAATAATCGTTATATTTAAATATGATTTGTATGTAAATATGCTAAATAGCGAAATTTTTTTATATGAATTATAATATTATTAAAAATAATAAACTAACTTTTTAACCAAACTTCATGTAAAGAATGTTACATGCCCTAAATATGACCATAATTAAGATTAAAACGGTTCAATAATAGAAGCGGACTATCGATTCCATCTCAGTTTTAAGAAACCATTTCTATGATTCCAACATTTATTTATTTGAAAGAAAAAACAAAATGAAATCGGTCAAAAGAGGCTTGTAAACCGGATCAAAGGTACAAGAAGCTAAATTTGACTTGTGTTGACTAAATATTTGCGTCATCAAATATGTAATTCGTGTAGGCTGCCTCGCAATCAACGCAAGTATACGGGAACCTGTCCATGACAGTGACATATATTCACATAATTATCACCAAAAATTCCAACTTAGTGATTTTGTGGAAAGTAGGTTTTCAATCCTCTTTTTTTTGGGTTATAACCATAGTTAGCGAAATTGATGTGATTTAGGATCTCAATTGATAATAATTGTTATTGTTTGTTAATTTGTTTATTAATCTGTAAAATTGTAAGGTTACGTAAAATTACTAATCGAAAATTGGAAAACAATTGAATTAGGGTTTTAACTCATTTTAAAGTTAAAAATGTTAATTATCCATGTTTTGAGATAGTTTCAAAGATGGGGATATTTAGGAATAGAATTTGGAAAAAGGTCATTAAGGAATTGTACAACTTAATCATATTGTTAACGGGTTCCTTCGGTGATCAACAACATTAGACCAAAGAAGGCCCTAATAATAATGATGATGATGATGATGATGATGGTGATTCACCAACAATATTAATACTTAAAACCATTTAAAGTTTAAATTATATTTATGCATAATTTCACAATTAACTTATAATTTAGGGGGTAGGGATTTGATTTGGCAATTTCATATTTCATACAAAAAAACTCTCACATCCCCTTAAATAATATAAATAGATAAGTTTGATCCTATACACAATTATCATTTATGAGAGCTAATAGACCGGTAATTGCATGATTTGTCTTACTTCGTTTCCTCTTTTTCTATTTTTGATCTTGATATATTTTGGGGTTTTGTATAGTCTTGAAGTATATTATATAGAAGATATATAGAATCCATATCATACCTTAATACATTTTAATTTGACTAATGTATATCATTGCTCCATGGTTCGTTTTCTTGACGTTGCTTAATCCATCTAGTATGGTAATGCACGTAACACATTCCAAACAATTATTTATACCACAAGAAACAGTTGTGAAACTTACATGCCTTGTACCTCTAGCTAATTGCAAGTGAACAGTAAAAAAAGATAATATATGTATCTATAATATTAAAATGTATGGGTTTGTTGTTTTTAATCTCATGTAATATAGAGATTATATTAGTCAAATAATTCAAAAGTAAAGAAAATAGCTATAATTATAAAGAAGTTATTTTGGAATTGTTATGTAAAGGTAAGTGAGTTTTGGATTAGTATTTATTGAGATAACTACCATATGAGCACTGAAAAATTCTATGTAAAATGTGTTTACTTAATCATTCACTATTTCTCAAAGCACTCATAAGGTGAGTATGGTAAAAGCCATATATAGAATAATTTTAAAAACTTTTATCATGGTTTGCCTATATTCAAGGAAAAAAAAATGATCTTTTCCCTCTTATTCCAAATGTAATTTTTTTTTTTAATTACAAGCTCTCTTCTTATCACAGTTATATTTCCTTTTTAATGATGCTAATCCTACCTGCAATTAATTGAATGATTTCGTGAAACATAAAAGCAACAGCATCATGACCCTCGTCATCATTGTTGTACTAAAGGATCCTGTCAATATTGCATTCTTAGTGCTACTAAATCTGATAATTATTTATTGTTTCTGTATTTTTAAGTTGGTGGGCTTTTGGGAACGGAATCATGATCCTCATCAATAACATAATTATGTAAATAACGTTTTTAACCTAATTAATTTATGTTTATTATATTTGCAAATTCCTATCATATTTTATAAATATTACTATATAACATTCCATTTCATTCCATTTTATCTTATGAATGTTTCCAAATACATAAATGAATTTGACATTTCATTACTAATTTTATTCTTGATCATTGCTACATATGAAATGTGACAAAGGAAAATACTATATACTTAATAAGATATATTTAAAAACAAACTATGAGTGTTGTACTTACTATAAATATGCATATTGGTTGTTGATAATAATATTTCCTTTAGTCGATGCTACAAATCTTCTTTAAATTCTTATAATAAACTCTTTTAGCTATAACAAAATACAATTATTTTTATTAATAGCAAAGCATGGCTATTAGAATTTTAACAGTCATTTGGTTTATCAGATGGTGTAAATTAAGTAAATTCTCAATCTCAATTAATGGAAGAATTAAAGCAAAAGTAATAATGAAATTGTAAATAAATTAAAAATTATACAAAAATATAATCTTTCAATTATAATATGTTTATATTGGGGGTTTTCTTTTTTCTTTTTAATTGAAACAATTAAATTAATTGATACAAAAAATGGTAATATGTATGTATGTATGCATGTGTGTATGCACGTATGTGCGTGTGTATGTATTAAAAAAAAAAAAAAGAATGAATGGATACAAGATGAGTAAAATATGAGATTTTATTCATACTCTACCATATAAGGTATAAATTTCCAAAATTTGAAATCAAAACTTACCTTATAACATATAGGTCTTATAAGATATAAGATATGCCGTGAAACTTATAAATTTTAAGTTTATGTGATATTAAAAAAATAATATATATTTAATTTATAAGTTTTTTTTATGCAAAATTTATTAACCTATAATAACATATGTAAAATTAAGATGGTGTAAATTAAGTAAATTCTCAATCTCAATTAATGGAAGAATTAAAGCAAAAGTAATAATGAAATTCGCCAGTAGTGCATAAGTGTCAGAATCTTCAAAAGGCTGACGTTGTCGAGCGCATTAAGTGGGGCACACATAAATATGGGGAAGCCCAGGTGCCCCTCTCTCTAGTCTCTCTATAAAACACGACGCCACTAACGCCCACCCCCCATTTTAGTCCCTCTCTCTCTCTTCAAACCCACTCGATTTCTGCAACTGATAAGGTACTCTTCTCTTCAATCTCCTGATTCGATGAATCTATCCACTTTGTACTGTTTTCTTACGTGTTTTCGCCGACTTTGAATTCGTCGCCCGTTAAATTATTCGATTGTGTTTAAATCATTGTCGTTCGATTTACTAAATTATAGATTGTGCTGCCGCTCATGTAGTTTTCATCCCGAAAATGTTGGTGTATTTGCTTGAACAGATTGAGTTTATTTTAGAAAGTGGAGGAATAAAGATTGCGTATAATTCGTGCTGCTTGTTTGGCCGAAGAAGTTTTTGGGAACTTTACTGTAGAAAAATGATTAGTGGAGGAAATATGTTGTTAAATTTGAGAAAATTATTGTGATTTTTTTTTGTTTGCAGAAAAATAAAGAAGATCGTTTTTTTTTTTTTTTTTTTATCTCATTTTTCTTGTCAACTTTGATGTCGATGCGGAACAAAACTAGCTGTGCTGTTAGTTGGCGCAAACTGATTTCATCATAACAGCATTACGACAAAAGTTAATATTATTGTTGAGAACTTTGAAAAAGTTCGGGAAATGTTTTTAAACATCATAATGCTTATTTTTTGTATGTTTCTGGTGTGCATGTTACCTTCTAATCTAGAAGGTTAGTGTTAATTAAAAGTCGCTAATGATTGGAGATTGTGAGCGGTAGTAGTGGCGATTGAGGTGGTTGATCGTTGGTGGTGTTAGTTGATGTCTGCTGAAAAGTGGTTACAGAGAATTTTTTTTTTTCGTCAGAAGCAAAATCGTTCTCTTTAATTCTAGTGAAATGTTGATTTTATTTGGAAATATGTTATGTTTGAACTCCTCCAATATAAGTATACCTTTTCTTTCTCTGGACTTGAAGAGCATTTTCCATGAAAGAAGTACGGCCATAATGGGAGTTTGAGGCTTTTTATCAAAAAAAAGAAAAAAAGAATTGAATATTTGCGTTGACATCTAATTCCATTTTGAACCCAGTGTTATCATTGAACACTAGTTGACTTGCCTGTGTTAAGTGTGAGATGAATTATTTTGTGGTACAAACTTTGGCAATAGAATAGAGATTTTGATTTTTCTTAGTAGCACTAAAGAAATGGGGTTAGTTTTTCTTAGAAAATAAGTTTTGTTTTTCATGATTTACTGTTGTAAAGCAAATAAAATCTCAAGGGAAAAGTGCAATTTTCTAAAAACTTCCAATTGAGTGGCAGTTTGGCTTGTAAAATGCACTTTTTCAGAAGTTTAAAAGAACATTTTGGATTTAAGGGTTGTTATCTGCACAGCACAGATAGTTTAGGAGGGCGAAATTGCAATTATATCAAATATTAATTGGCGAAGTTATGGAAAAAGAATACAAATTTGTTTGCATCTTTGTTTAGCCATTCAGTCCTGGATGAGTTTCTCTGTATAACCACATTAAGTTGAATTCTTTGTCTTTTCTTTTTAATTCTGTATGGCTTACTGACTTACTGCAAGGTGGGGATTTATCTTGAAAAGACTGAATGGTTGGGTCCTTGAGAGTATTATTTACTTTGTGTAAACACTGTGACAGGTTTTAAATGGCGCTTATTTCCTGCCCAAGCTCTTCGTACTGCATTCAGAACGAGATATTGCGCTGCAAAACAGAACACAGTGCAGCCATTCCAGGCATCAACAATATCGAGTTGACCAGAGTAAGGAGTATTCACTCATCATGCTCTTCTGTCAAGACTCTGCATGCGTTTCCAGCAGACAATGCATCTGGTTCTTGCAAGAGAGGACATCAAGTTATAGTTGCTGCCAGCCCTCCTACAGAAGATGTGGCAGTTGATACAGAGCCACTAACTAAAGAGGATCTTATAGGATACCTTGCGTCTGGATGCAAACCCAAGGAGAAATGGAGGTGTGTTTCCATGTGTATTACATATGTTCCTTTGATGGTGAATTTATTTGTTATTACTATGAGATCCATGTGATTGTGATTTTCAGTAATATGCCTTGAAAACATCAATCTGGTGCCTTCAACAGATACTTTTTTGCTGTTGTGAGTTTAGTTCTTTTTCAGTTTTATTACTTGTTTCTTCTGGTGAAATTGTGACCTTACCTTATTCCACAGGAGATTTTCTCTCTCTTTTTGCGGCATTTGGTGGATACTTAGCTAATAATACTAGTGTAATAAGTCTAGTAGTAGTCAGTTAGGATTGGTCCAATAAACTTTTGCCATGTGGCAAGCCATGTAGGAATTGTTAGTATAAATAGGTAGTTAGTTTTGTCGGCTATCCTTAGCAATTACATTTCTGAGTGAAAAAAAAAAAAAAAAAACCATAGGAGCTGTAATGGCTGGAGCGTAGGAGCATTAGCTCTAGGGTGAGTCCTTTAACCTAATCCTATCAAAGTTTGTGACTACTATTTCTTTATTGAAATCAGTCTTTGTCTGTTTTGGATCCTATCAAGTGTTCCAACCTACCAGACATTCAGTGGAGAGAGGAGAAAATACTGTTGGATCCAGAAGAACTGAGAAAGAAGAATGACTCGCATGGAGAATTGAGTTGATTTGCATGAAAAGGCTCCCACTGACTTAAAGGAGGAAGTGAGGGAAGTGTGAAGTGGAAATCAAGCACAGTTGGTGGAGATGACTTAGCGAATGCTAGTAATGCAGGAGTTGGATGTTGATCATGGAGGATTTGAAGAAGGTAATGGAGAGATTGTTGAGAAAAAACAAAAATAATGAGGAAAAATAGTCTATAACAAAATGGAAGCTCTGATGAGATCACAAGAGCAAGATAGGAATTTTAGAATGAGATCAGACATTGGAGAGCCACAGCATATGAATCCAAATTTGCATACTCGAAACAATGTGTTCATGTACACAAATCATTTATCAGTTAATTTAAATCCTGCAATGGAAAAAGGTTTGATCAATGACAGAGTGGAATTACCTTATTCATGGCTCAGGTCTAGTTATTGGATTGCTAGCGTGGAAAAATATTTTTGAGTTGAATGAAATAATGCTAGATATGAGGGTCCTTCTAGAATTTATTTGTACTGAGGGGCAAGCAAGTTTATGGTTCAATGTGCTCAAGCAAGGTTATGCACATCTTACTTGGGTGCTATTAGTGCAAGAACTATTACTATAATATAGTGGCCACAAGGCCATGGGCCTTGAACCCATATAAACAATTGTCTGATTTACAAAAAGAAGCATAAGTTAAAAAATATGTAGATGAATTGGGATTTGTTGTCGATCTATGGCTGCCATTACCAGAAGTTCAATAACTAGTGCACTTTATTCATGAACTGATAGGCGATCTAAAGAAGGATATGAAGTCATAATCCAGCTGCTCTTCCATTGCCAATTAATTTTGCTTTCGCTATTGAAGAAAGTTTTGTGGAGCTGGAGTTAATTTTAGTGAAGAACAAAGGAGTGATAGTGGCTTTGGTGATCACAGATCTGGAGTAGATGGAGGAAAACCTCATCATGATAGATGGATTATGGCGGTCCTTGTGATTCTCCTTCTTATGCTACATAAAATGAAAGAATACTATGGTTGGTCCTGGTGATCCATTCTTCACAAAATGAAATAGGAGGACTTGCCAATCTTAACTGTCAAAAATAGGGTTCAAATCTTATTTCATTATTGATTATTTCACTGGGAATTTATATAATATAGAATAGTTACAATATTAATTAAGAAACTTTTCTAAAAATAATTGTCTAAACTATATTTGTACAATATCTAAAAATAAATACATATAATCTCTAAAAAATAAATACATATATTTTTTCTACACTCCCCCTCAAGCTGGTGAATTGGAACTTTCCATTCCTAGCTTGGAGACAATCTTCTCAAACGTTGAACTATTCAACCCTTTGGTGAGAATGTCTACAAGTTATCCATGTGTTGATACATATAGAGTGCATATTAGGTCACTGTCCAATTTTTCCTTGATGAAATGCCTATCAATCTCAATGTGTTTAGTTCGATCATGTTGAATTGGGTTGTGAGTTATACTTATTGCTGACTTATTGTCACAATAGAGCTTTATTGGCCTAATCCAGTTAATCTTTAAGTCTTAAAGGATGATTTTCAACCACAGTAATTCACATATGTCTTGTCCCATTGCACGAAATTCAGCCTCAGCGCTAGACCGTGCAACCACACTTTGTTTCTTGCTTCTCCATGTCACTAGATTTCCTCCAATAAAAGTGCAATACCTTATTGTTGATCGCTTATCAACAATAGATCTTACATAGTCTGCATCAGTGTAAGCTTCAAGAGATATGTCATTATTTCTTTCAAACAAAATCCCTCTTCTTGGTGTTCCTTTGAGATACTGTAGAATTCTATATGCAGCTTGTAAATGAGTCTTCTTGGGCTATGAATAAACTAGCTTATCAAGCTTACTACATAAGCTATATCAGGTCTCGTATGAAACAAGTAAATGAGTCATCCGACAAGACGCTGATACATTTCTCTGTTCACTATGACATCTTCTTTTGCATTCCCTAGTTTATGATTTGTGTCTATAGGGATACTTGCTGGTTTACATGCAGCTTGACATGTTTCTTTAAGCAAATCAGTCACATACTTATGTTGGGATATAAAAATCCCTCTTTTTGAATGAGCAACTTCAATTCCTCAGAAATACTTTAATCTGCCCAACGATCTCGAATTCTTTAGCTAGGCATTGACTCAAAACCTGTTGTTCTCTTTCATCATTTCTAGTCAAAATGATGTCATCCACATACACTAGTAAAGCTGTCATCCCCTCTGAAGCTGAGTGTTTGATGAACAAAGTATGGTCTCTTTGACTTTTCTTTGTATCTTGAAGCCAACATAACTCTAGAAAATCTCCTAAACCATGGCCGAGGAGATTGTTTTAAACCATGTAAAGCTTTATTCAACTTACATACTATGTCAATACTTATATTTTTCTCGTACCCAGGTGGGACTTCCATATAAATCTCATCCCCTAGTTCTCCATGCAGGAATGCATTTTTCACATCAAACTGTTGTAACTTCCACCCAAGGTTAGCAGCTAGGGACAAAATGACTCTCACTGTGTTCATCTTTACAACTAGCGCAAACGTTTCAAGATAGTCAATTCCATAAGTTTGTATGTATTCCTTGGCTACTAACCTTGCCTTATATCTCTCAATCAACCCATTAGCCTTATATTTTACTGTATAAACCCATTTGCAATATATAGGCCTCTTTCCTACTAGCAAATTGACTTGTTACCATGTCTTATTTTTCTCAAGAGCCTCCATTTCAATGTCCATGGCTTGCTTCCATTTTTCATCGAATAATGCATCATATAAGGTAGTAGGAAAGGTGACAGTGTTAAGGTTGACAAGAAAGGCTCTATAGTTAGGGGAGAATTTTTGGAAAGAAAGGTAGTGTGACAAGGGGTATAGTGGTCTTTTTGTGCATTATCTCTTTTCTTTCCTAAGGGCAATTGGAAGGTTCTAATCATCGTTATTATTTTGTGGTTCAGTTTCACTTTGCAAAGTTGGACAATCAGAAATTGTTACCTCATTTAAAGGAGTCGAGTCATGTCCTTTTTTTGTCTTGAGTACACCAAGTTCTTATCAAATCGCACGTCTTCAAGAACAGATTTTTCAGGGTTAGAAAAATGTGGGCTAGTAGCTGGAGACTCAACTGATGTGGACTCAACAGGTATGGGCTGAGGGGATTGAGTTGGCAGAGAAAGATCACTCAACTCAAGAAGAAAACTCTCCAAACTCTCTTATCTTCCCTAAAGCTCTCCTCCTGAAGATAAGGTTAGGTGAAATATGCTTCTTGGTCATAGAAAGTGACATCCCTTGATACAAAAAATTTCTTAAATGGAGGATAATAACACTTATAATATCCTTTCCGAGTTGAGGAATATCCAAAAAAAACAAACTTTAGGGCTCTAGGATCAAATTTCCCTCTATTTTGATTATGGACATGAACAAAGGATATACACCAAAAAATGCGAAGTGTAAGATGATTTGTGATGGACAAATTTGGATAGAAAGAAGAAAGTACTTCCATTGGACTCTTGAATCTTAATACTTGAGTGGGAAGTCTATTAATAAGATATGTGGCTTTGAGAATAGCTTCCCCCCCAAAATGTTTTGGAATACATTTTTGGAACAACAATGCTTGTGTTTAATTTAAAAGATGTCCATTTTTTCTTTCACCACCCCATTTTGTTGTGGTGTTTTGACACATGAAGATTCATGAATTATTCCCTCTTTTTGACAATAAGGAGTGATGATTTGATTGAAATAATCTCGAGCATTATTAGATCTTAGTTTTTTAATACTTATACCAAACTGATTTTTTATCATTAAAAAGAAATTAAGGAACACATAACTGACATTAGATTTATGCTTGAGCAAGAAAACCCAGGTGACTCGAGTACAGTCATCAATGAAAGTTACAAGCCATCATGCTCCAGAAACATTAGAAATAGTGGAGGGACCCCAAATATCTGTATGAATAAGATAAAAAGGAAAAGTACTTCTTTTATTACTTATTAGAAAAGGTACACACTTGTGTTTAGTAAGCTCACACACCTCACAATGAAGACTCTCAACATCAAGTTTAGAAAATAATGAAAGAAATAAAACTTTTAACAATCCTAAAAGATGGATGACCTAAACGGCAATGATAAAGGAAGACTCTTTCTTTATTGGATAAGGTAGATTCAAATATGAAAGAATGAGAGAATTTGTTCTTGAAATCGCTTGCTTTAGTTGACTCTTCAAGGCAATAAAGACCATCTCATTTTTTAGCAAGTCCAATCATCCTCCTCGAATCATTTTCCTGAAGTATACAATAATTATTGTAAAATATTACTTTATAAGATAAATCTTGTGTGAGTTTTTGTATAGAAATAAGATTGGTGGATAATTTAGTAACATGGAGGACATTTTTTAAGGTTATAGATGGGTTGATTTGAACATCTCCTATACCAGCTATAGTTGTTAGGGTTCCATCTGCAGTGGCAATTTTCTTGTTACTTGGACATGGAGTGTGTGGAAAAATATTTGGAAGAGTGGGTCATGTGGTTGGTGGCTCCTGAATCCATGATCCAAGAGTGTTGTAAGGGTGTTTTTGAGACATTAAATCCAAATGAAAAGAGTTTCTTACCCAAATATGCCAAAGAATAAATACCTGAAGGTTTCTCCATGTTATTAAGGAAGGATCTCACCCTTTCAATCTCCACTTGATTCAGACCGATTGGCTCCTATCGGCTCTCTTCCTTTGTTGCATCAATTGCAATGTGAGCCTATCCTGGGCTATGAGATGGACTACTTTTCTACCCTCACTCACGACTTGCAGGCTTCCAGTGTGATTTTCAGCATTTTTCCTTAGTGTGATGTGGCTTTTTACAATAAGTGCACCATAATTCTTCTCGATTCAAGCTCTTGAACTCAACATTTTTTACAGCTTCAAAAGTAGTATTTCTTTCTGCTTCTCCTGAACTAGTTTTGGCATGTTTATCTATCATGGCTAAGCCATCTGTGGGAGAAGACTAAAGCATTAGAATCCTCCTACTTTCCTCACCCCTAATAATGGCTACTACCTCATTGAAGCAAGGAACCTCTTGTTTTCCAGGAATTTGAATTCTGACTTGATCAAATTTATGATTCAATCCAACAAGGAAATCATAAACTCTATCTTGTTCGATAAAATTCATGAATTGTAGCATTTTCTGAACACCTAGTCTGAATTACCTTATAGCGATCAAGTTCTTGCCATAGGGATTTTAGTTGATTAGCATACTCTGTCACTGTTTTGTTTCCTTGTTTTGCAGCCATAGTCTTAACCTTCACCTCATATACCTAAGCTGCATCTTTAGCCTTTGAATATGTTTGTTGGATTGCATCTCAAAGATCCTTGGTTGTGGCCATAAACATCACTGTATCACTTATCTCAAGGATCATAGAGCTTTATAACCATGCCATGATCATAGAATCCTCCTCATCCCATTTCTCAAACAATGGGGGTCTCCTAGTTGTGGTTTCAGTGAGATGGCTTATATATTGCTTTCAGAATGGTTCGAATTAATTGAGACCTTTTTAAATAGTTCTTCCCATTCAACCTATACGTTGCTTGAATGTGCTGTAATTCTCTAGGTTGTTGAAAACAATTTCCATCCTCCATAGTTTGAGTAACGTGATCAGATTGTGCTGTAATTTCAGACATCACGACTAGATCAACACGCCAAGCACACCAAGCCAAACACACCAAAACCTCTCATGCAATCAAGTAGCACATAGAGTCAAACCTACCCTACATTGCAAAATTCACAGGTCTCTATTGTTCAACATGGTGGATGAGAGTAAGACAACTAGTATTCGACGTGGTGGATAAGAAAGACGGGTATCCTACCTCTCACACAGATTTCGGCAACCCTGGCAACGTTGCTAGAACAACAGAAGATGACAGGAATGTAGAAGATGGAACACAGATTCTGATGACCCTAGCAACTTCAGCGACCAATAGAAACATCGCTAGAACACGGAACACAACATCGACGAAGATGGAACATGGATTCCGGTGACCCTAGCGAGTTTGATGACCAACAAAAACGTTGCTGGAACACGGAACACAACGTCAACGAAGATGGAACACGGATTCCGGTGACCCTAGCGACTCTGACGACCAGCAGAAACATCGCTGGAACATGGAACACAACGTCGACGACCTAACCCAAAAAAAACTGATGCCAAAATCTAACATGCCACGATGGTTCTTGCGATTTGTGGGTTGACAGGTTTGATTACTACCAGGCGTTGATGAGAATGGGAAAAATCCAACAACCCATCGCAAATAAGAGTAGATCGGGGTTACAAAAAAAAACTTAGAGTGAGTCAACAATAAATAAAAAAAGGAATTCTGGTGATGAAGGCCAAAGAAATTAGGGTTCTGGTGATGAAGGTTGAAAAAATTAGGATTCTGGCTATGAAGGCAGAAAAATTCCGATTTTGTACTCCCTAAAACTTGGATACTATGTCAAAAATAGGGTTCAAATCTTATTTCATTATTGATTATTTCACTAGGAATTTATATGACATAGAATAGTTGCAATATTAATTAGGAAACTTTCCTAAAAATAATTTCCTAAATTATATCTATATAATATCTAAAACTAAATACATATAATCTTTAAAAAATAAATACATATATTTTTCTACATTAACTAACTTATTGTGGAAGCTTATCTGCACCAGCTTAAACTTTAGGAGTCAATAAGGGCAATTTCACATCAAATGGTCAACGTAAAAAAGGAAGCTGACACTATTGCTATGTAGTGAGATTGAAGATAAAAAGGGAAAAGTATTGTGCTTCTGATGTGATTAGCCATATCATTCTATACATCTATGTCCAAGTAAGTCTTTGGGAGTTGCTATTCTGAAAGAACAAGAGGAGGGGAGGTAGCCGTTGACTGTTAAGGAGGCTCTAGGAGACTAAGGAGAGAAGGTGGTGCAAAGGCAGCATCTTCATCAGGCATAGTAGATCTGAACAATAATATTAGTGTAATCAGTCAAGTAGTAGAGTTAGTTATAATGGAACAGTAAATTGTTACCATGTGGCAAGTCATGTGGTGGAATTAGTAATATAAATAGGGAGGGAGTTATTTAGCTGTATTGGCTGTCCTAGCAATTAAATTTCTTTGAATGAAACAAGTAGGAGCTGTAAGGTCTGGAGTTTAGGAGCATTAGCTCTGTTATGTGAATTCTTTTGCACTATTCTATCAAATTATGGTTTGCAACTACTATTTCTTCAATAAAATTAGTCTTTGGGTCTTTTGAGTCCTATGATAGCTTCGTTTGGTTGTGGACTATGTCATTAACTGTTGATTTCATCTCCAATTATGTTAGCTCACTTCTCCTCGCATTCTGTATACTTTCCTCATTTATCGTTTATTAGCTATGTCATCTAGACCACTTTCTGGTAAATCATCCCGATATGGACACAAAGAATAGCAAATACAAATAATTATATGAATATTGCAGAATAGGGACAGAACATGAGAAATTTGGGTTTGAGATCCAAACTTTACGTCCAATGAAGTATGAGCAAATATCAGAGTTACTCAATGGAATTGCTGAAAGATTTGATTGGGAGAAAATAATAGAAGGTGATAAAATCATAGGACTTAAACAGGTATGCCGCCAACTTTGCTGGCATTTTCTCTTTTGGAGTCATAATTAGATACTTTTCACCTTCAAGGCATCTTTCCAGAGGCCAGATTATGCATTCATCATCATTGTGCATCTTTTATGGAAAACTCAATTGTTATCCAGGGGAAACAAAGTATATCGTTGGAGCCTGGTGGTCAGTTTGAGCTAAGTGGGGCACCTCTTGAAACACTGCATCAAACCTGTGCAGAAGTGAATTCTCACCTTTATCAGGTTAGATGATGAAAGCATAGCACAATTTGTTGTTAATATTTTTCTTACATAATTAAAAACAATATATGAATATTTCTTAACATGTGATCAGGAAATGCTTGGCCTTGGGGCTGTAATTGTAGTAATATGTGACACATGCACACATACACAGACACACACAGGAACAGTGCAGATTTTTGTGATAGGCTAGTCTGACCAAGCTTTGACTTATGTGAACACATTGTACTCTTAATGTACCATCAAGTCATCATAGCAACAATTAAAAAAAAAAAACTTGATAAAATGAACATTTAGTAAGCTATGAAACTGAAACGACACATATGTACCTCTTAGGGCTGTCTGTATATTTGCCCTACAATTTATTACCCATTGAGAATTGGAATCTTGCTTGAATCGGGAGTAATATCCTTTCCCCATTTTTCGCAGGTAAAGGCTGTTGCTGAGGAGATGGGAATAGGCTTCTTGGGAATTGGTTTTCAGCCAAAATGGGGAATCAAAGACATACCTATGATGCCTAAGGTACAAGATGTTTATTTACTCTCAGGATGAGACACATTATGATGTTCAGTGATTATGCTAGGGGAGAGAAACTAGGATTAACACACCAGACCTTATAAACATATGCTGTAATTATTATAATGATTTAAAACATTGTTGTCCATCCTAGGCTATGTTCCATCCAACTCCTTTTCTATCATCATAACTTGCATGTAATTCTTGTTGATCTTATGCGTTCTGCAGTCATTATGTGCCGATGCACTTTTCCTTGCTGTAGACCAAAGGTTACAGGATAGTATACGGTAAATCTATACTCAGAAATGTAATTTCACTTATCTATACTCTTGCTCCTACCTACTAAAGTAATTTCACTTGTCTATGAACAAATAGAATCTTTTGAAAATACCTGAATACGATAGGAAATTGAACAAAAAGTCTCTTTATAATCTTCGAATGTTGATGTGTCAAACTGCATATATGTCAAGAGTGCTGGAATTAGAGAAATGCATGAATTTACCTCATCCAGGCAAACTTTTTTTTGAAAAATGATTCCGGGAAAATTAATTCCCAAAATGCCGTTGCAAAATCATAGGTTGGAATTGCGATTTTTAAATATAATAGAAATTGCATGTTCAACATGTAATTTTCAAAATTGTATGTTGAATATATGATTTCCAAATTTAAAGAAGTCACATGTCCAATATGCGATTTAAAATTGGAAATTGTATGTTCAATATATGATTTCTGTTATATTTAAAATTACAGTTTCAATATGAAATTTTGCAACGGTATTTCGATAATTATTTTTTCTGAAACCATTTTTTAAGAAAAAGTTTTCCTAAAGGGGCAAACTAACACATAACTTGCTGGAATTACATGTAGGATAGGGAAATTAGTTGAATGTAGATACTTGGAATGTTTCTGGAATGGTTTCTTGATGGTAGATTGCTTGGCCAATTTTTGTCATCATTGTATTGTTATATTGTTTAGGTCCTAGATTCTTTCATTAGTTCTGTACTGACAAAATATTTGGCTCAGGGAAGATATAAGATAATGAGGAATTACATGCCTAAAGTTGGTTCCCTTGGTCTGGACATGATGTTTCGAACATGTACAGTTCAGGTTGGATAAACTACTATAATCATATTATATTGAAATCTTGATGACTGACCATGGCTCTTGTGAAGTTAAATGTCATATGTGACTTGTTTGCACTTTCTATAGGTTAATTTGGACTTCAGTTCTGAAGCTGACATGATTAGGAAATTTCGAGCTGGTCTGGCTCTGCAGCCTGTAAGAATTGATATCAAATTTAATTGTTAGTAGATTTACCAGAGTGATATTATTGATCCATGGAAGATTATCTACAGATAGCAACAGCTCTATTTGCAAATTCACCTTTCGCTGAGGGAAAGCCAAATGGCTATCTTAGTATGAGAAGGTTTGTCAAGCTACAGAGCATTAAACTTTTAAGCTTGATTTGTTTCCTTTGAGAAGCTTTACATTAATTTTATTTATTTATTTTTTTAACAGTCAAATATGGACCGACACTGACAACAATAGAACTGGCATGCTTCCTTTTGTTTTTGATGGTTCTTTTGGGTAAGTTCTATAATGTGAAGCTAATTGAGTGGAAGCTGTAATTGTGTAGAGCAAAGATCTATCTGTAATTCCAATCATTTCTCTAGGAAAGCAAAGAACTAAGAAGTTAATTATCTTGCTAGATCAATCTCGTTTTAGCCCCTGAATTTTTCATTAGTATCAAGAATTGACAAATCTAGAGTATATCAATGTTTCATCCTTAGTATTTTCATGAATTGCATGGACTAGTCTTATCAAAAACCTTTTTGATTGTTTCCTGCCTTTAGTGGACTTTGTTAACCTTAATTCTTTGAAACTTTTGGTGCAGATTTGAACAGTACGTTGATTATGCTCTTGATGTTCCAATGTATTTTGTTTATCGCAAGAAGAAATATATAGACTGTACTGGGATGTCATTTCGGGTTTTGATCTATCCTTAACAGTTTCATGACTCAAATATTTTTCTTAGTCATGCCTTTTTTTAATCTATCTCCACGCTTTCTGGTTATACATAATTTATGACAAATAACAAGAGATGAAACTTGCAGGATTTTATGGCTGGAAAACTTCCATGTATTCCAGGCGAACTGCCAAATCTTAATGACTGGGAGAATCATTTGACAACAATATTTCCTGAGGTTTTCGATAACTGGCATGATTATCATCAGGATATTTCCCTTCTTTTGGCTTTGCTACTGAGTTTTTTTTTTTTTTTAATTAATTCAGGTCAGATTAAAGAGGTATTTGGAGATGAGAGGTGCTGATGGAGGCCCTTGGAGGAGATTATGTGCCCTGCCTGCATTTTGGGTATGCTGCACTGCTCTGTTTTGAGATTTGCATGGCATATGCAGTTGCTTCCTAATACAATATGTTGCTAAATGAGCGTCTTCAATCCTTAGTGGACATGGAAGATTATGGAAGTATACATTTATCGATGCAAAGTTGATTGATAATATGGACCTAAAGCCACAGCTAGCATAAACTCCTGGAGATGCTCTGTTTTAGGTGGAAGACGTTGATTTTACTCTCTTGAGGAACTAGATTTGTTTCATGCTATATTGGTTTTGTTTTTTGTTACTTATCTGGTAATCTTCTACCATCTGGTTCATCTCGGAAATTGTCTCAAATCATAAGTTCTCCAAGGTGACTAAATGGGCAGATGATATTGATGCTTCCTTCTACAGTGTAAACTGATGGCCACCTCCACTACATTTCAGGTGGGTTTGCTATATGATGATGTCGCACTTCAAAATGTATTGGACATGGTAGCAGATTGGACCCCTGAAGAAAGACAGATGCTGAGGAATAGGGTAACGTAGCATCTTTATCCTACTCAAATATGCTTTCTTTTCTTCTAAAAGGAAGAACACATTTATATTTGCAAGCAGCTTGTACGAATACTTGTTTTCTTGGAAATATGTTTAAGATTTTCTATATAAAATTGCTCTGGCCAATAGTGAAATGGAACAGACAATTTAGATGTCACTATTCTTTGGATGAATTTGGGGTTTTACTTGGAATCACTCCCTGTAGTTTTTCTTTTTCAATTTCAAGAAAAGTTACGGTAATGAACTAGAGGCAATAGTGCTAAGAAATAACAAATGTTGGGTTCCTATGTCTTCTATCAGAATTTCTTCTATTGAAATTGATATTCATGAACCTGCTTTCACTGGATGTTGGACATACCGGCCATTTTCCCCATTCAAGATCTCAATACTTGTGTATTAGGTTCCAAAAACGGGCCTGAAGACACCATTTAGGGATGGATATGTGAGGCATATTGCTGAATATGTTGTGCAATTGGCAAAGGTATCTTTTGAACTATCTGGAACCCCATACACTAATGGTTATGTTTTACTTATAAAGGATTGTAATTTTATTCTGGTTATATTTGTTGTGTTCAGGATGGCCTGGAAAGAAGAGGTTTCAAGGAAACAGGATTCCTGAATGAGGTTTCCAAGGTGGTCACAACAGGTGTGTTTTTAGCTGTTATATGCTGTATTTTTTTCCTCCTTTTCAAAAGTACAAACTATAAATATGAATCAAGTAGCAAACAATTGCATATTCTTCACTGTTTCTTTCTGAATCCATCAAAGAAAACTTAAAACGTGAGGCTACTTCCCCACTTTACTCACTGGATAGGTTCTCTTCACTATGGTTTAAAAGGCTGGATGTTGTCTTTCCATGTAATGAGTTTGTTGGATGCACTTTATTACTCTTTTATAATTTTTTAAAATGAACTTGTACATATGAATTTTGAGTAATTTATTTTGTTAGATTAATTGAATACCAGTACAAGCAACACTCTAAAATGTATGTGACCAGATACATATCTAAGTGATAATTGACATAGAAGCTAATATGGCATAAGCAAGGTCATACATATCAAATGGAAATTGAAGCAAATACATATCTGCTTCCTCAAGTAGCATGGAATGGCATAGATCTGTTGGGAGGTGAACAAAAACCATCATATATTTTGTTACAACCCAGTGGAGACTTCTCTGGCAGCAAAGGGACTAGATCCCAATTGCCATTAGAATGCAGGGTAGACACCTTCTCAACTATAGCTTATGTCTACCTTGGATGAAATGATGCCTCTGTGAGAGTCTAGGGAAGAGAATTTGAGGATAGAGATGACATGAAAGTAAAGTAATATATAGATAATAGGCATAAGAGGTATAATCAGAGAAAGAATAAGGTTCTAGCTTCCTGTTTAGTACCTCTTCATAAAGCAATAGAAGGAACTAGATTTAAAGGTGGATAGGAGATTGGATTGATGTTTGGCAAGGTATTAGATACTTGAGTAACAGCTATAGCTGGTTCTGGGAGAAGTTGGCGCCTATAAACCTATGATGGCATAGTCGTGGACTCCACCGATTTCGCAGATGATGTTATAAGAGGTGGTGTTTCTGAAGGTGGTGAAGATATGTAAAGAGGTATGAGGAGTGGAAGAACCTCTATAATAGACTTAGGAGTTTTAGATGGGTTGGCGAAAAAAGGGTTGCACTTAAAAGAATGTTACATTGTATGACCCAAAGGCATGTTGCAACTCAGGAGAATAACAATGATACTCCTTTTGGAGATGAGAGTATCCTGAAATGACGCATTTGATGGATCAAGATAATGCTTTATCTCTGCCTCAGATAGAACATGGACAAAGCAAGAATAACAATGATACTCCATTTGGAGATGAGAGTATCCTGAAACGATGCATTTGATGGATCGAGATAATGCTTTATCTCTGCCTCGGATAGAACATGGACAAAGCAAGTACTACCAAACACACATGAAGGAATGCTATATAAAGTATCACTAAGAAATAGAATTGGGAGTGGAATTTGATCTATGAACTATTAAAGATGGCATATGATTGATAAGATAACAAGGGGTATGAACATCATCCCAAAATTGTAGGGGAACCATCATATGATTGATACGATAAATGTGTTAGTAGAAGCAGCAGAAGTTGCTTACATATTGATAGAATCTGAAAAATACATCGACAATCATGGATGGAGTGATGAATAAAGACAATACCTGCTGGAAAGATGATGGTGAAAAATGCAGCAAAAACCTTGTGGGTTGGGGTGAGCAGAAGGAGCCAAAGGTTGCAGCGGTTGAAGACAAACTGAAGAAGACAGCTTCCAGCCAGAAATAGGACAAAGAAAAAGGGTCACCCGAAAAGTTTTTCTTATTTGAGCACTTGAGGCCCGATTCCGTAAAAAGACAACCTCCGGTGAGAAATAAGATGAAGAGAAGACTTGTCACTACCGGTGAAGGGGGTGAAGATGCCATCCTTGCTGTGAAAGCCAAACCTTGTGACTTGATAATAACAGCGGTTCTTTTTTAATTTAAGTGGGTTTGATTAGGGTTTCAATTTATGCTATGATACCATGTTGATTTGAGGGAAAAAGAAACCTTAGTGGTACCCTCTCCATCATCGATTATTTTTCATATATTACACATAAACTTTTACATTATTTATATTTACATCATGTATCTTCTGTCTGCTTCCTTGAGTAGTATGGATATGGCATAGATCTGTTAGGAAAATTGTGAAAGGAGAGTCAAACATTAAACAGTTACTATGCGTTCCATTTTTTCTGGGTGCTTCTCATAGTAATGTAGCAAGCAAATGAACTCACATAATATATGGTGATACCCAAGTCAAGTAGCACTGCAATCCATGTCTTTATGTTTGGTGTTATTGGGCCCTCAACATAACATAAATTCCTTGAAGCAAAAAAAGGCTTTTTTTTTTTTTAATAAAACAGGAGCAGTATCCCCAATTAAATTCCTAACTGCTTGGCTTTTAGTACTTAGTAGGCAATCGTACCATGGGCCTCTAATTAGGTGCAGATTATTAATCACATGTAGTTGATGAATGGGTGACTTATTTTTGGCAGGGATGACACCGGCAGAGGACCTTCTGGAGTTGTACAATGGAAAATGGGGCCAATCAGTAGATCCAGTTTTCGAAGAGCTCCTATATTAAGGTCCTAGGATTTTGATTTACTCATAGTAACATTTCCTTGAGATCCTCTCTAATTTCCCTATGGTCTCATCATCTAAGATGTGTTATCTTAGTTTGTGGTTGAAGTATGGGACAGAATAAGTGGTGATGTAAATTTGTGGCATGAAGCTTCTCATGTAACTTTGATCGATAAAACCCTTGCTTCTTTCACTGATCTTTTTGCTTTATCAATTAATTCTTTTTAGACTAATGCTGCTCTCCTTTTCAAGTGAATATACCCTTGCGGAATGCCCACAAACTCCACGTTGGAGATGGCTAAAAAACACAGAGTATTTTGCCACAGCACTCACATCTTTTTCTGTTACTATGACACAAAAATGGCCATGCACGAGGACGGATATTTTTTGGCTCCCATTTATATGGTTCCGATCTCTAAATATAAGTAAAAATATGCATTAATTTATTATTACACAATTGGTTGGGACAGACGAGATATGTCATGTGGGTGGGAAAACTTCACCATGACTCTAGACTTGGTAAATTTGTAGCGGTTAAATAACCTAATGCCTCCAATGGAAGTGTAGCTCCCATCGAAGAATGACACACAGCAGCTCTCATGTTTCTTAGGTTAGCAAATCCTCTGTGCCACGTCTGTTTTTTCACTAGTTTCATGATCAGCCCATGATGTTGCAGTACGGTTCATGTGTTCTGCAACCCCAGCAGATGTCTTCGTGTCTATATTGTGTCCGTTCCAACTTCCAATTGCAATGGCCTACCATGTTCATGGTCCTGCAATTCCATGGATTGTTGTGTCTTGTTCCACTAATTACTCTTTTCACGTACTTATTTCTGAGTGCTATTACTGATAATACTCGCTATCCTACGCTTGCTGTTCTACATTTCAATCGTACTCCTCGTACACTTGAGGCGAATTCGTACTACAAATTTGACAAAACAATTTATCAATGTAGATTGGGGGAATAATTTACAATCCGTCATTAAATTTGAGAATCGAACAGCATAATGTGGAGACTCTTGCAATATTTGTTGTATGTTTGCAGTTCTCTTTTTCTTTCCAAATTACTGTATTAGATATGATTAGGGGCCTAAATGAATTGAATCAAGTTGAATAATATAGATCTCTTGTTCAAAAACGGATGCCATTATATTTATTCTAAGTTTGAGCCCAAGTTGACTTGGTTTCTTTAGATTTATTTATTTTGAAAGATATTATATTCCTTTTCTGCAATTATTGAAGCGGAAGTCCATTAAGATCCTGAGAACTGATGCTTGATTAAAGCATTGGTTTGCAAGATGATTTTCCTTTTTTTTTTTTTTCTTTCTGGCTTGCAAGATTATATAGTGGAATATTTAGATGCTTTTTAACTCAGTCTATCATTTAAGTGACTCGAGTTAGCATTGAACTTGACTAAGTTTGAAATAGAATCATAGTAAATATTTACTTGAGTCCGAGTGGTTATTGAGTTGGCGATTTCTAAAGGAAAAAGAAAATTTCTTTTTAACCTCCCAATGCATTATTTGTCTTTTTGTATATAGTGTAATCAATTTTTTGGAAAATCAACTTCTTTTTGGTCACCACTTAACAAGTATTTTACTCACTGGTTAAAGGAGCTGTTTCAAATGTTATATACAAACCCCTTGTTTCATATTTTCTAACTTATAGTTGTCTAATTCTATATTCATATTTTCGGTTACAATTTCACTATCTCAATATCGTTTTAACCAAACGTGATTATATAGTTTAGATAATAAATATCCATGTTAGATTGTTTAATTTGTTTATGTTTTAAATTATGATCGGTAGAGATATAACTTAGACATTAACTTTTAAACTGTAAATATTTATCCTCTAGCTCTAGTATAATCTATGAAAAATTTTATTTAAAATTCTATTAAAAATTTCTTAAAAAATGATTAATTTGCCCTAATCATATATTATCATTTGATTGGTAACATTCTATATCTAATTGAATTGCTTTACATGGTAGTAGAGCAAACTTGAGATTAAAAACCCTCGATGAACCTAAAATCAAATCGATAATACCTTAGGCTAAATTAATAATAAAAATTTTATTAACTTAAGGTTGATATAATTCCAAAATGTACATAAAATTAAAGAAAATGATGTATTGACTTAAATCTAGTGGATATGATACTTTTGGTCAACCAATATGGTGATGAATTTTAGTATATATTACAAATATAAATTGACTAAATAGCTTCAAAGCTCAAAGCAAACAAGTGAAAGAAAAAGAAAATGGTTATTAGGCTTAGCTTCTAATTCCGACTTAATAATAAAATCTAGGTTCATTTATTCGACTTCAGTGTGGTTTAACCTCAGTTTGAGCTGTTCAACCTTGCAGTCGCCATAATAGCCTAGAGGCTATAACAAAACCGAACAACCTATCAAATAAGTTTCTAAAAAAAAAATTGTAAATTATAAATATATTCTCTTATATATACATACATACATACATATATATATATATGTTTCATATATATTTAGTCTCCTATCTTCCAAATTAAATGTTTGAATTCCCAAATATTTAAAAACATGTTTTCAAATACTTTTTTTTTAATTATTTTTCTATTGAATATAATAGTTATTAAAATTGGAAGAGAAAAAAGTATGAAATCAAAGTAAAATGGTTTGTATTTGTAAGAGTTCAAATGCAATTTTTTTTTAAAAGAAAAAAAAAACTCTCAATGCATAAACACTCAATTTATTATTATTTAAAAAAAATCCCTCAAATATACTAAAAATAAAATCATTTAAAAAAATATATTACTTAAAATTGAATATTCAACTACCGATTTTAAGCAAACTTAAAATCATGGTTGAAGTACTAATTTCATTGTTGATAGAATTGTGCCTGTATAAGGCATGATAAAATTATAATTTTGCTACCGATTCTAAAGTTAGTTTTAACATCAATACTTCAACACCTAATTTTAAGTGCCATATGCATTTGATTTTAAGAAATATATATTTTTAGAATACTTATGAAATTAGTATATTTTTAGGATTTTTTAAAGAAAAATAATATATATATAATTTCCTTTCCCTGGAATTGGATTGCCAATTTCAATTTCAAAGATAGATAATGCGAAACGAAAAGATAGCGATTTAGGTTTTTTTTTTTTTTTTCCTAACCATACATAAATTTTTATATAAAATACAGGATTGATCATAGTTCAACTTAATGGAAGAGCGATGATCATGTTATTGAATCATAAAAACATTAATAAATATAAATTTAATTGTTTTTTTTTTCACTTTTCGTATTGGTCTTTAAAACACAAAATCCTATCTAAATCTTGAGGAATCTCATCATGAAAAAATAAGCTTGCTTAAGAATAAATATTAGGAAGCATGATTGTTCAACGGAACCATAATCTGACCTTGATCAAAACTTCGATGCTATTAATAATAAATATTGAGGAAATGGTGGGGCAAAAAATAATAATAAAAAAAAAAAAAGTCTGATGGGTGGATGATTAGATTTACGAAGGAACTTCCTAACATTCTTGGTTGATAATAATGGAAATAAGGATACTTCACCAAACTATTTGATCTCATAGCTTTCCATCTCTGTCCATGGCTTGAAAATGATGCCCTAACTGAACCAAGAAAAAACTCTTTCACATTATCTTCCAACTTTTTTTTTTTCTCATCAAAATATAATAAATACATGTAGAGTGTAAAGATGACCAATCATTCTATTTTATTTATACATGATAGCATATAATTAGCAGATAAGACATTAGATACAAAAAAAAAAAAAAATCCAAATCGAATAATTATCAAATTTACATACCCTGTTATGCAAGAATAGGGATTAGGTTATGATTAGTAAATTGATGTTAATATGGATTAAAGAAAATAATCATGGGCATTTCTTGAATACTAATTAGTACTCTCAATAGTGAACATAAAATATATAGGTTGACTTTTTCTTAGAAGAGTAAGTAGAAAATAAGCCAGACAAATATATGATTCCATCTATACCAAATATTAGGGATGTGAAGATATTGGAATTAGAATTGAAGATTTATAATTAAATTTGAACATGAATGCTTATTCATCTGCATGCATGATTTAAACTGATAAGATAAGGTGGTATGGCAATATATTAATAATATATCTCCAGAGTTCTTAACATAACCACCACCAAAGAATTGCCAGGCAATATCCAATAATTAGGTATTAATTACTTGGTGCCAAATGGGGACCAATTTGTATTTTATGTGATTGGCATGTCTTTTTTGCTTTCATTGGATTGGATGCTCCATCTGCAAGTAACACACACATATAATATTATATTTTATATGGAATTGGTGGTATTCGATTTAACCATTATTGAATGATTAAAAAATCTTATAATATGTTCTATCACGAATAGTTAAAATACTGTTCAAATGAAAAAAATAAAATAAAATAAAATTGAAGACGATCAATAATAATCTTATGCTTATAGAAATATCCAAACTTGTTTGTGTTGCTTTGCTCATTTCATGTCAACCTCTTATTTTTAACTAGTTTTAAGCAATTTTTTTTTTTTGGGAAAATACTTTTAAGGAATTGTTTAATTTGCTTAAAATAGAGAGATAGGTGATGACACATTTAGCATTTATAGCTTTCCAATTCGTGTCTATTTTCAAAAATACATACAGATAGTCATTTGAACACATTTTTTGTTTTTTTTTTTAAATAAAAAAAAAGATAAGTTTTATAAAAATCTCATCCAAAGAGGATCTCACATGATACATAATGCAACCAAAAAAAAATCTATATCTAGATGTAGGTACGTGTGGAGGAGGGAAACATGTTCTATATAATTGGACCTAATGAATCATATTTGATATATATATTAGATTTTTTTTTATTTTCAAATATTTTTAATTGATGTAAAATATAAAGTTTATATATAAATAAGATTAAAACAACAAAAGAAACTAAAATTAGGCTTAGATAATTGAGTATGAACAATACAAACAAACAACCACTAGAGCCGACAAGGCTGATGGCAGCTCACCATTGTTGAGGGCAGCTAATCGACCATTATGGTGATTGATCCAGCTAGTAGGGCAACCAACCGAGGCCACATAAAAGTCTTTTTGTAGTTTCCCATTTTGTCTTTATAGTCTCTATGTATGTAGCTTCCTACTCTCTTTAGCAATTATGCTTATAGAGAGAGCTCTAAAATGGAGGAGACTATCCCATGTTAGTTGAATATGTTGGAGGACTCATAGATTCTCTCATGGTTTTTATACCTACATTGAGGTTTTTCATGTTAAACCTTTGGACACATCCTTTACTCTTTTTTCCTTGTTGGATTTGTCATGCCCTTCCGTTTCATTAGGAACATGTTCATATGATCTATAGAAATGGGTCTATACTAAAAATCTCCTCATAGGAAAGAGGACATCGGATTCCTGTACATTGTCCAACTAGGAAATCAGGCCATAAAACACAGGACCAATAGATATTCTTATTTGAGAAGAGACAGAAGGACAATGGGCTCTCTTGTCTCCAATTATTGAATCATTTCCTATTCTCAGTAAACAATTTCCACCCTTAATTATATATATATAATATATATAGCTGAGAATATTGAGATGCAGCTAACCTGATCTCTATGTAACATCTTCAGCAGTAGCATGCAACTAGATACACCTCACTTCACCAGCATGAGCTTTCTCTATCATGATTTATTTCTTCCATTTTGATTTCTGGTTGGTGAAGTTCAAGTTTTTTTTTGTTTTTTTTTTTAATTAACTATATGAAATTCCTGATATAAATAAACATTTTACAACATGATAATAATTGTAATAACCCAAATCCTATATCGAGTGAGAATGGGATATCCAACTTAAAACAGTTTGAGATTTGTATTAAAATATGATATTTCAATACATTAAAAGAGACCCAGATCAAATTATAAAACTCTATGTTACAGTTTTACTCAATGTGGTATTGAATATTTAACACGGAAAAAGGATTGCAAGGAGATTTAATGTAAAGGTTTTTCAATTAAGACTTTAATAGTACAGTTTAAATATAAAACCATAGATAATTTGAATTTACCATAGTAAAACTTAAGGGTGTATCTTTTATTTAAAAATTATTTAGTTAGAGACAAGTTAGTTAGCCTGGGTATGAAAAAGCCAACTTACAGATTGGCTACATTTATTACAACTCCCGGTGTAGAGATTGACATGGTTTTCACTCAGCAAAAAAGGCTAACAAAGAGGTAGATGCAACTTGGGAATTGTCCTTTTCTTAGCCCAGAAGCCATAAATTAAAATAATATTAGATAATATAATGGTTGGTAAAGTCAGATTGATGATGTCCACATGAAGCATGATCTCATCTTGCTGTTACCCTCAAATTCCAGCTCATAACTCTTACTGGAGTTTGACAGCTCCTCTAAAAAGCAAATACAATGTATCAAATGGGATTCATTAATGGATGATCCCGAGGACTTTAAATTAGAAACTTATCATATTTTTCAAGATTAAATACGTATTCTATAAAAAAGCAAATTTGTAAAAAAAAACGTAAGGTTTCTTTATCTAGCTTATTAACAAGTGCACTAGAGGTATTCGGTAACATTTTCCATAATAAATATATTTATTTTGATTTTTCCATTATAGCTTTGCATAGTATGAAAGAGAAAATTGGGAAAAGAAAAAAAAAAATCGGTTTCACACACCATAAAATCTTATCTTCTTGCTGCTACAAAAGGGCACCAAACAATTCTCTCATTCTCATTCCTTTCTCATCCTAAAATCCCCTTTTTTTTTCTTTCCATAAAAGGAGAAAGGAAAGTGAAACAGGAAAAAAAAAATTAATAATTCCTATATTCTAAGATGAGAGAAATCCTACATATTCAAGCAGGCCAATGTGGCAACCAGATTGGTGCCAAATTTTGGGAGGTTGTATGCGAAGAACACGGCATCAATGAGGCTGGAAACTACATTGGTGACACCCAGGTTCAGCTTGAGAGGGTTAATGTATACTACAATGAGGCCAGTGGTGGCAGGTATGTTCCTAGAGCTGTCCTGATGGACCTCGAACCAGGTACCATGGACAGCTTAAGGACAGGACCTTATGGCAAAATCTTTAGGCCTGATAACTTCGTGTTTGGACAGAACGGAGCTGGAAACAATTGGGCTAAGGGGCACTACACCGAGGGAGCCGAATTGATCGATTCGGTTCTTGATGTTGTGCGTAAAGAAGCAGAAAACTGTGATTGTTTACAAGGCAAGTAACTAGTCAGGTGTTAATAATAGCAAAAACATACATGAGTTTTTTGTAACTTTTCGTTCCAAGACATTTCTCAGGATTTGTTTCTTTTGACAGGATTTCAGATTTGCCATTCACTTGGAGGCGGAACTGGTTCGGGAATGGGGACACTATTGATTTCCAAGATCAGAGAAGAATACCCGGACCGGATGATGATGACTTTTTCGGTTTTCCCCTCGCCTAAGGTATCAGATACCGTGGTAGAACCATACAATGCCACCCTCTCTGTGCACCAACTAGTCGAAAATGCAGACGAGTGCATGGTCCTTGACAACGAGGCTCTCTATGATATCTGCTTCCGCACCCTTAAGCTCACAAATCCTAGCTGTAAGCTTTTAAAGTGACCCTGCTAGGCTTCATTGCTTAATATTGGCAAGTTTCTGTTGACATTGTGTTTGTTTTGGTTGAAAACGTTTTTAACTCCTTTTTGGTACTTTTTATAGTTAGATCTTCATAATTGTCTGAGTATTATCCTGTAATTTCAATAGGATGTAGATATTAGAGTTTTTTAGTAATAAGTAATGGTGGAGAACCATAGTAACCACTAACCTTTGATAGCAGGGGTTAGTAATCATGGAAGGATGCTATTGACAAACGGAAAATAGATTATTCTTTTTTGAAATTTGAAATCTTCTCCTCCATTTTTCATAGACATTTTCCTTAATGGAGAATCACCATTCTTGGTCTCTGATTGTCACCATTTCTTGTTATCATCGCTTGCTGTTAAAATCCACCAATGACCGAAATCTTTTTAGATTGCTGGCATAAAATTTAAGAATACTAATTTATATATTATAACAAAAGTTGAAAAAAAGTCCTGAAAATCGCAAAACAAACCAACCTTGGCATTCTTTTATCTTGTTTCCTAGTTCTAACTTTTAATTTCCCATTGGTATATCTATGTACATGTTGCAGTTGGTGATCTCAACCACCTGATTTCTACAACCATGAGTGGTGTCACATGCTGCCTCCGTTTCCCCGGGCAGCTGAATTCCGACCTCCGAAAATTGGCAGTCAATCTGATCCCATTCCCACGGTTGCACTTCTTCATGGTCGGTTTCGCGCCCCTAACTTCCCGCAGATCGCAGCAATACCGGGCACTTACAATCCCTGAGCTCACTCAACAGATGTGGGATGCCAAGAACATGATGTGTGCTGCAGATCCTAGGCACGGCAGGTACTTAACAGCCTCAGCCATGTTCCGGGGCAAAATGAGCACTAAGGAAGTCGATGAGCAAATGCTAAACGTACAAAACAAGAACTCATCCTACTTTGTTGAATGGATACCAAACAATGTGAAGTCGAGTGTTTGTGATATTCCACCAACTGGATTGAAAATGTCGTCGACGTTTATGGGGAATTCGACGTCGATTCAGGAGATGTTTAGGCGGGTTTCGGAACAATTCACGGTCATGTTTAGGAGGAAGGCGTTCTTGCATTGGTATACTGGTGAAGGTATGGATGAAATGGAGTTTACTGAGGCTGAAAGTAACATGAATGACTTGGTATCAGAATATCAGCAATATCAGGATGCTGTGGCTGATGAAATTGAAGAGTATAATGAGGAAGCTGAGGAAAATTAATTTTGATCATCATGATAAAAAAAAATATATGTTTTGATTTTAATTTTTAATTGGTTTGTGCTTTTTTTTTTTAAATTTTGATGAGAATAAAGATGATGTTTTGGATTGGTTGATTGATTATCCATGTTGTGGATTGTGAATGTTCCCTTGGATAATTGTGGGAATTGCTTTTGTATTATATAATTAATTATTGGTTATGATGAATTTGGGAAAAGAAATATTGTGATAATGTTATTTGCCTATGTGTTTTTATATCATATACTAGATATTAATGATAAATTATCTGTAAGATAATTATTTTGGTTCATTTTTTGCATAAAAAATAATAAAATATCCTTATTAAAATGAAACACACCAAAATAGAAAAGTATATAATATATATACAATCAATATTGTGATCATATTTTATAATAACATCATGTTGAACTAAAAAGAGAAATCTAACAACTTTTAGATAGTAAGATAAACTAAAGACACAAGATCTATAATCAATATAGATGAATCAATCTTATTATGAAAATATAAGTTATTCTCTAGTCTAGCTAGTATTATTTATGATATTTGGTATTAAATTTGGATTACAATTTCATTTGAGAGAAGCGTTTCTCTTCAAATAAACCATGCTACTTCTTTGGAAGTTGAAAAAAGAAAAAAGGCAAAAAAATTTCCTACTACCAAAATTTAGAAAGCCCTAATCATCCAAATTTTAAAGAGTAAGGCATAGGAGGGAAAAAAAAATCCACAGTTTACTTCTCTCTTCCATTTGAAAAAGTAGAATCCTTTACTCTATATTCATGTGAATAATAGAAATATATATATATCTTTCAAATTTGCTCCTCTACATGTCGTGTATTAACAGAGGAAAACTTAAACAATATGTTGTAATCTGGAAAGTAATTTTGTTATATTGTTATTGTTTGATAAAATTCTCATCAAAGGGTCCATAGCTCAGTGGTAGAGCATTTGACTGCAGATCAAGAGGTCACCGGTTGGGCCCTTTCTTTATTTCTTCTTTTGTTCTTCCTGCAACCAAGGAAAATGTAAATAACAATACTGTAATGCATTGTACCAACCTTATCATTGTTTAAACTTTGAAGGATCAGCTTCACTTAGTCCAGATTGAATGAATTCATCTTTTGGCATCAAAACAAAACAGAATTGATGACACATGATCACTCCTATATATATATAAGAAATAATTTACAAAAATCCAAATGGACAAACATAACAATTCTATTGACGGATGTTTAAAGCATATCTCACTATGTTTTCTTTAAAAGAAAAATAGGTGCAATTGAAACTTAAGGGGGCAAATATAATTTGAGAATTTATTTAACAAGATAAAAGAAGGGAAAAAAGGGGGCAAATAGGAATTTTAACATGTTTCCTCTAAAATTTGAAACTCATGGTCCTAAATTTAATTAAAATTTACTACATAAACAAATATCACAATGTATGTACTTTAAAATAATAAAACTACCATTTCTACTAACAAACCCATATTGCATAGTGGAATAGTTTGTTTAAACTTAATAATATAGATAATAAAAAACTTATTGACATTATGTGCGATGCAAGCATATAAACAGTAAAGGAACATTTTGGTAATTAGATTTTTGGTCCAATTTAAAGTCAAGGATTGATTTAATGGGTTAGTCATAGAATCCATAAATCAGGTCCAATAAGGAATTGTTTAGAGAGATTCAACTTGATATGCTAAAAAAAAATGATCACTAGATCGATTTTCTACTCTTCATTTTGCTAAGATGTCTTGTGCGTAAAAAATAGATTCTAAAAAAGTCATTTTGGAGCTTGTTTGGACTTTGTAAACTTTAAAATGGTTACAACAAACTTAACTTGAGGAATGAGCCTTTTATAGAAGAGTTGGGCATTCTTTATTTTTTATAAGCCTTTGTGGGCTTATGTAGGCCCGTTTCTAAAGCCCACTTCCAAAGCCCAAGTCCATAAGAAACGAGGAGATCAATATGAGTCATTTGATCATCATAAGCAATCTAACAGTTGTTAGCAACACTAGATCTCAATCATTCAAGCTAATCCAACAGTCGAGATTAGTCTCCAAAATTTCACTACCTTAATTAATATTAAAATTCATGCATACATCTATATTATAAAAATTAATACCATTCGTCTTAAAAATATGAATCCTGAAATTAATTTAAAATGTACATGTCCATGTTAACATTTAAATTGATCCTAATCTAATTTCATATGAACTATACGTTTCCTTTCAAGTTTCTTAAGTTCTATTCATTAAAACACTGTTGAATAGGCAATAAGCTATGAATTGTGACATTGAGATGATTAAAAATGAACTAATGAAATAGTAAAATATAATAAAATTATATGTTAATCAAATCATCAAGTAAGTGTCAAAATCTCATGATATTTAATTTAGTTTATGGTAAATACATAAACAATATGCAAGGATTTAAAAATTATGGTCATAAATTAAAATGAAAGGAAAAGAGGGACTTAATTATCTTATTAAAAGTGTTTCCATCTTCTAATCTCATCTTTTTAAGACATTATTGATATATCTTAAATTCTTGGTAGTCTTGTGGCTCTAAATATTGAGCCATAAAATAAACTTTTATAAAAAACTATAGCTAAGTTTTAAAACCAAAAACTCTCTCTCTTTGTTCCCTAATTATTCTCTATCTTTTGTCTTTTACATTACAATCCCAAAGTCTCATTTCTTTTGCCAAAGTGTGCCGATAGAGTTGAATTAGATTGATGGGCTTTTCAAAAAAAAAAAAAACAATCGAGGTGGAGTTAAATGCGATGGATTGAATGTTGATGGCATGACTCGTGAGTTATGGAATGGACTTTCACCTAGCTAAAATTTAATGCTTGGATACAATGAAATGGTGATACCCTTCAAAGTCAAACATAATGATGGGCTTTGACTTTATCAATATTCAATCAATCAAAATGAATTTTAGAGTTAGGGTTTCCCATTGCATCAAAAATATCATGCTATCTTTTGGCTTTTTAAGAAAAACAATTCAAGTGGAGATGGGCATATAAGGGTCCATGTGATTCCCAAATCACATATGAGAAATGCATGTTGAATTTTCTCTTAAATTGTTTCAGAATAGATGTTTGCTATTTTGAATTTACTGTTTTTAATATATTTCTATCAATTATTTTTAAACACATAGACAAAAAATCAATATATAATGATAAAATTTGCCCCATTATCACAAGTATCTACAAGGTTGTTAAAATCGCAATTTTACGTAGAATCGCTAAGGGGTCCGTAGAATCGAAACGTAAAAACGTAAGTTTCTACAACCTATATAAAATAATTTTTAAATATTATAAATTTACTCACAATAGTCATTAAAAAATGTAACGAATAATAGAAATAAGGAAATTTAGCATTTATTTTAGCTATAAATTGCAAATTTGCAAAAAAGATTCATAATATAGATAATCAAGCATAAGTTGTATAATATAGATATTTTATTTTTAAAATGATAAATCATGTATAAAGCAAGTTTCACCCTGTTATATATATAAAAGCTAAAAGATAATAAATAAAATTTAAAAATCAATTGTGACTTTAAGAAATTACTAATAAATAAAAGTTGATAATAAAGATATACTATTAAAAATGAGTAATATTAAAAAATGACAAATAATTACTAACCAAAAGTAAATAATAAAGAAGATACTATAATAAAAAAAAACCTTTAAAATTATATATTACTAGGTAAATTTTTGCACTATTTGTGATTATTAATTCAAAATATATTTACTTAACTATGAGATATTGAAAAGATAGAAATATAAATACATTTATACATTTCCTATAAAATTAAAAATCTAAAAAATTCTTATAAAGTTAAAGTTATCCACTCTTTTATTTTATTTACTATTACAAAAATATTAATTAAAATAAGGAAAGTTGCAACAATTAAACATGAGTGTTTTAACACGAACATGATCACAAATAGGAACAAGAAGACTAACAATCGACGAACATAAACACAAAGACTTCAATGCAATGCAATACACTAACAAGAGAGGAGTGATGACCGACGAACATGTTGGGGTATGGCTTATACTTCCCTACGACAGGAAAGCACGTGGGTCCGGGGAAGCTCCGGCAGTGGTCTTAAGGGGGCTTTTAGCAATTAAGCCCATATTTGTTTATTAAAAGTTTGGACTTGGGCCTATAAATAACTATTATTACATATTTGTTTATCCGGATCCGGATGGTTGAAATTTTACTTAGTTGTGCAATATTATGGAATCGGTGGAAACGTTCAAACTCGTGATTTTGACGATTATACTGTTCAAAATCACGATTCTATTACGATTTTACTTCTCCCCGATTTTGTATGCGAGTTAACTAGAAATATATATCCAAAATCGTAATATCATTGAATCGTACAAGTTAACTAGTGAGTTTGACAACCTTGAGTATCTACATATGATTAGTTGGGATATATTTAAAACACATAATTTAGAATAGTAAACATTCATCCATTGTTTCACATAAGGAGTAATATGAGAGATCAATTGCATTTGATGCAACACTTGTTCAACTCATCTAGATTGAAGGAGTTCAATCTAGGCTTTTGGTTCATTTATGTCTTTGCACTTGTAATAAGTTGTGTCTATTTTTTTTATTTTTTTTTTTGGCTTTGCATATTTTACCTATTACAAATATGAACATCGAAATGGCTTGTAGTATCTTATTTAGATTCTTTTTCACTATTATATTGCATCAATCCATCTTTGTCTAATTTATCACTTTTTTTGTTATTATATCAATGAAAACACTATAAATTATACTTAAATGTAGGATCTAAAATAATATAAGTGTGTAAAAATACACACTTATCAATAGTTTATTATAGGAGTAGGTATACTTTGAAGGTGGGTTGGGCTTTTTGTGAGCAAACTGGTTAGGAACTATTGCTGCTCTTTTGATGAGGCCACGGTAAGTGGAAGTGGGTGAGATGAGTTGGTCTTCTCAAACATATGTAGAACTATGGCAATGCTAAGAAGGCTCTTCTAATGGGAAGGATAGACTCATAATAAACTTGGAAAGATAAGAAAGAGAAGACTTGCTCACCATTTAGAATACAAGTAAAAATAGGATGTCGAGGGATGTTTGAGTACTATACGGGCACTCTAAAGGGGGACAACCTCCCGTCTTGTAATAAGTGGTATTAAAGCTAAAGTTCTAGTTGTAGTAAGTTGCTTAAATACTACTTGATTTGTCTAATGCAAGGGTAGTTCTTGTTGTCAAATGGACTTGTGTAATTTAATATTAAGAGGAGGGAGTGACCACCAAAGGGATGATAACATTGCAAGATAGGCAGCTGTGTCAAGAATTGGGTCATAACAAAAAACATGCTCATAGTCTTTATTTATTACTTTAGTTGGTAGATTCTATCATTAGATAACTCAACAAGAGGCGATCTTGGAGGATTGAGGAATGAGTGAGGGTAAAAAGGAGCCTATAGAAACCTAAAGGCATGGCAGAGATGGTCTTAGGTGGAGTTCGGCAAAGAAAGAATGGGGTTGATGATCTTTGTGTAGTTAGTGACAACAAATTGGCCTTGTGATGAAGGTTTCATGAATTTAGGTAGGGGAGAATGTCATGATTCATGAATTGAGACTGAAGATGAAGGGATCAACTTAAGCATATAACATGGTGAGTGGCATCGATAAAGTTTTTTTTTTTTTCTTCTAAAAGTGCATATACAATAAAGGCATATTGGGCCTCCCGTAAGTAAACTAGTCAGTAGTTGATGTAATTCTTCTAATGAGGTCATGGCAGGTTAAAAGTAGTGGGATAAGTAAATTCTCTTAAACATATGTGGGATTGCAACAATGCCAAGAGGGCTCCTAGTGGGAAGGATAAGTTCAAAACAAACTTGAAATAATAGGGAAGAGAATTTTGGCTGTAATCTAGAATACAAGTAAAAATGGGAGTCCTAGGGATGAGAGAGCTCTATGTGAGCACTCCATAGCGGAAGAACTTCTCACCTCATGACAAAGAAATATTAATAAATATGACTTGATGTTGAAGGGACAAGTGGAAGTGTGTATTGTGGTAATATGACTTAAGGGTTATCGGGATTCATCAAAATATTTTGTGCTTATTTAAGGTGCCTTTCCCTTTTTATTATTCTTTACATATACGATTGCTTGTTAATATTGTTTTCTTTCTAGGAGATTTATCATATCTTTTAGTTGGACTACAAATTAAGATTTAATTGTTGAAATGGAGTAAATCTTAATTGTGTCATCATTATTAAAAGAAAAGTTAGGAGTTAATCAATCCTATTAATTGTCAATTTGGAGTTGTTTAATGAATTTTGATATAAGTTGATAATTGGTGGGGTTTGGTTCACCTAAAACATTAATTTTTTTTAGATTGAAATTATTTGGAAAGAGTGTTGGATTGACTATTAGGGCAAGGAATTTGCATTTTGGAGCTTTGAAACAAGTTAATTAATTGAATTGAGCATTTGACCAACCTAATGTGAAACATGACCAACCATATTTTCTCCTTGGTTGATAAGTAAGGGTGTAAGAAAATTTGGCTAGCCAAGTGCTATGTTTAGTGATGTGCCTAAACCCAAAAATCAAATCCAAACACATATGAAACGTGTAATAACAAGTGATGTGGTAAGATCTCTTAAAATATAAGCTTAAGACAGAACAATTACTAAGCAATATGAGTAAGAGATCAAGATTATTAGATCTAGGGAGATTTAGCCACTAAGTCATGCGATCAACAATATTTTATAAGGTTTTCTCTAACATTCAAGTAGCAAAGTAAAATAAAAGATATAGATGTATCATTGATGGATATGACGCTCTAAGGAAAGGTCAAACGATAAACAAATTACTTAATATTATGCATAAGTAGGTTGTATGATTTGCTCACCACAATCTAAAAAGATTGATAAGAGCAGAAATATGGAATGAGGTAGAACTCATATGACACATAAAAGGGATAACATCATTTAGTTACTATCTTCATAGGGTTACATAGGACTTTTATATTTGAACAGTTATAACTAAGGAAATAACTAAAAAAGAAAGTAAATATAGTCTATAATAATAATAAAAAAAAGAGAGATCATTAATTGATATCCTCATAAAGTAATTCTCTTATATTCTTCGATGTAATAAAGATAAATTCCATAACTGTCTAAAGGAATATGTCCTGTTCAAATTTTAACTTTCACACTTTCAATATTACTCTTTAACCTTTAGAATCACCAATCTTCGAATTGACTTCCAAAATATGATTATAATCATAATTTTCCTTCTTGTTGGAACCCTTAAAATTAGAGCTAGCACTAGGATTGGAATCAAAACCACTAATATTCTTCTTTTCAAAAGTAGCCTTATCCCTCTTTTTTCCAATAACAAATGGTTCCTTCTTAAAGTGATGCTATGAATTAGGTACCATTTGTAAGAAGTTTGCTCATCACTTGTTATAGTTCCTTATAAAACTCTTTCTACTAAATGATTCAAACTCTTTATCCTAGCATGAGCCACTAGTCCTCCTTGGGTTGAAACTCAAACAAAAACTTGATTCCATCAATTGGTTAAACAAATTTTAGTTTAGGTTGACTAAACCTAAAACCTGGTCAACTAAGCTTTTTTTTATAGCATGACTTAGTTGACCATTTTCCATTGTTGGTCAACTTAGTTAACTCTTATGGGTTTTTAGTAATCTTAATTGGTGTTGATGACCTATTTTGAGGATAGTGGTCTAGGGTGATGTAATATGTAGTTGAAGCGTTGAATTATCACATATGGGTAGGTAAGTTGTCAGGTTGAGTCTCAAGAATGAAACTATAATTACGTCACACTATGTCAAATCTTAAAAGCCAAGATTATGTTGGTTACCTTGCTTATAAATAAATGTTGTTCATGGCAATTATTATGTGATAAGCTTATTCGTGTAGTGTGACTTGGCATCCATGTTTGGTTCTATACACTAATTACGTGTTAGCATCTTTGCTTACCCACTTAGGGTTTTGTAAATTTTCAAGTGCTAATGATGTATTTAAGCTAGATCCTAAACTTTATTTATTTTTATTAGAAGACTTCAACCAATAGGCTCCATCTTGAACTTTATGTTTTCGATAATTGTTAGTAGATGCATTTACCTTACTAAGAGATTATGAGAAATTTATGAGATAAAATTTATTTGTGATATTTAGTTAGGTTTTAAGCTTTGCATGCTCTTACTAACATATAAATATGTAGTGGAGTAGTTGCATTTCTCGATTCAAAAAGGTGACAATTCTACTAATGGAAGGACCTATCTACACTATTTGTTAACATATTCATTACGGAGAACAAGGTCTCAATTTTTAAGATCAAAATTCATGAAATGATAATAGCACTCGGTAAGGAAATTCCACCAGGACTTTATATAGAAACTCCTTCATTTCTCCAATTTAGTTTTTCATTAGTCCAACACATGTTAAGCTCTTATCTTGCTAGGGAGCTATCGATTTATAAACTTCTATCATATTAGTTTTTTTGACCTTCTCTTTAATCTTTTTTTTTTCAAAAAAAAAAAAACTTAACAACAATATTTATCTATTGATTGCTAGAAGTAGCAATTTTTATAATATTTTTGGTGAAATTAAGAGTAAATTTTACTTTAAACATATGCATTTTCACTTTTTGACACCTTATATATTTGTGTTTTGTTTCTGGCATTTGACATACTTGTTTTCTACCTCTATTGTCACTATCAATTGATGAACATGTGTCGGCTTTTTATTAGTCCACAATAATTTAATTTAACATATGGTATTGTTAAATACATTTAATTAATAAGTATAATAAATATTAAAATACAAAAAATAATAAATAACAAAAGAAGAAGAAAAAAAAAAGCTCGATCTCCACTCTCTTTAAGTTTCTCCTCTTCTCTTAATGTTCATTAATGGATCGTGCAACCTCTTTTAATGCTTTGAAATTCAAATGGGTGGTCACATTTTGTTCCCAAGCCTCAACATACTAATTGCATCACCCAATTACGACTTGTTATGCAACCCTTTGAGTAATGGCCAACTATGCCCCCCAGGGCTTTTTTATCCTTTTAAAGTTTTTCTTCTATATATATATATTTTTATTATTTTTATTATGTTATTTAATTTAACATATTTAATAATATTATTTATTAAATTAATTATTATAGTCAAATGAGATATTGACACATATTTATTGATTAATAATGATAGATAGAGGTAAAGTATCAAAATAAAAACATAGATATACAAAATATTAAAAGTAAACACAAAATCAATTATAGGGCATCCATAATTGTTAAGGAATGAACTACTAAAATACACCAAATCAATTATTATAGGTCATAACAACTATTAAAGGTTCATATCTCTCTTTCTCTCTTATACACATAAAACACCTTAACAAACCTTAGTATAGAGGAATATCCACGTAGGTACCCTTCCTTTTTAAATTTCTTTCCTTCTTTCACATGGTAAATTTATAATATTAATCTTACTATCCATAGATTTCCTACTTCTAGTCTTAGATTTGGATTTTTTTCTACCATCTTCAATATCACCAATCTATCGACACAAATTTGCACCACCATAAGTTTACATGCAAATCTAGTTAGTTTAAAGATTGTGATGATTGAGTGATATTATTTTGGAAGGAAATTACACATAAAAAAAAATAAATCAACATTTAAGGTCAAGTTCAAATGGAGAATCGAACTTTTAAGTGGTTAGAATAGATAATCAATATCATAATAGGTGGCTAATATAGAGGATCAAATTTTCAAGTGGTTAAAATAGATAATCAACATGACATTAAGCTGTTTAAATAGAGAATTAAAACCCTAAATTTATTTCACAACTTTTTTTTTTTTAATCATCTATTTGAATAATTTATTATAATATTGATATTCTATTTTAATCAGTTAAAAGTTTGATAATTTATTTGAACCTTTTATCATAACATTGATTTTCTATTTCAACCATTTGAAAATTTAATCATTTATTTCAACTTGACTTCAAACATTAATTCCCTCATATGTTATATTCCCTATTATTTTGTCAATAGTTTTTGAAATAAACAATTATACATACATACATATATATATATATATTCATTAATTTTATTTTTCCCTTTTATGGGACCCTTTGCACTAGTCAATTGGTGGATTTTGCTTTGGAGAAACAAAGGTATTTGTTTTGTAGAACTTATTAAGTTAAAAAGTGATATGCCTGTTTATTTGGTTATATGCTTATTCATTTGGTTAAGTTCTTGTAAACCAAGCATTTCACTTATCATTCCTCTAATATCAACCAACCTAATTGATGTAATTTCTTTCCATTGAATGAAAATCCTCTTTACTAGAAAATAAAAAGAAAAAAAAAGCTAATATACACATACATACATACACACACACACATACACATGGAGAGAGAGAGAGAGAGCGAGGAGTAATATGGAAACATTCAGTGGTTTGGCGATAAATAGAGAGATAGGGGTGGATCCAAAGGTATAACAAGAGTTTGCTATCTTTCTTTATGTTGTGTAGGCAAAAAATGAAAGATATCTAATGTCATATTTAGTATATAGGAATGGTTCAATTTGAATGATTTGGAATGGAATGAAACATAATCGAGACTGCAATGACACATTCTAGTCCTATGTTTGGTATCTACTATGGGATCATGATTCAATCTCAATTGTTTATTTAGTTTAAACATATTCATAATAGAAAGAAATAAATATAAATTCTTATTTTTCAAATAATATACACACATATTATATGCAATAAAAACATAAAACTATTCTCATGAAATTAAATTAAAGTGAGATAAAAGTGGGTAGTAAAGGGTGTTCAAAATGTAATTGAAGTGGTTATAATAAAATTAAACCTAAAAACAGAACTAAATTATATAATTTTATGCATGTTATTTTTTATAAGTGGGTGAGACGCTAATAAAGGGTTGTTCCCTTTAATGTTATAGATATTATAACATTTTATAACATTGATGTGGTATACGTAATATAATATTTTTATTTGGACTATATATATATGATGTGAATCTTAATATGCAATATAGAAATGTGTTGTACAATATATCATATTTTAATTCTAAAACATACATGCTATATGTACCGTATAAAAGAATATATATATATATATATATATATATATAATATTTAATATTTCATATTTAGTCATAACATATGTAAAGCATATGTAGCAGATTCTATGCAATGTATGTAACAACATACATATTGTATTTAACTATATATCATGTAAAATATGTAACACCACATACACATTTTAAAATTATCTATTGCATGTACATTATATATAATATGTATATTGAGTTTTATCTTAGGAACATGGTTAAAAATGTAATTTTATTAAGATCAAAGGGAATCGCGATTTTGAGACATAAAACCTTATATCAAAATACTAATCAAAGTCTACATGCTAGTAAATCATAAATTTAATTTGTAAAGTTGCATCCAAACATTTTTTATCGTGATTTCATTTTAATTGTAATATTACATATTAAATATATCATAAGAGAAAGTAAAAAATATAAAATACTATAGTTAGAGTTTTTCGAAAGTTTTTTTAAACTTGATTCAACTCAATAAGGTTGTAAATTTTTTTCCTAAAGCCTATCCAAATTTATTGGAAAGTATCATATTGAGGTATCATCTTAATATATATATATAGTGGGTTACATTATCGTAAGCAATTAATGTCTTGTAAATTGAAATAATCCTAACCTAACTAAAATCACCCCGTCCAAAAGGGGTTTTCAAAACCCTAATCCTCTATCTTTTTTTCACTACGCGCTGCCTTAAGTTTCTAAGTCCCTGCCCCTCTCCCTCATCATCTGCGGAGGCGAGGCCAAGGTTCTTTCCTCGGCATGTGCAAAGTGCAAACCCTCTTCTTCCTCTTGCTGAAAAATCCTTCACACAAACCCAAACCCTAGATCTTCCTTGCCATTGCGAGACGCCTGAACCTTTGCACGAATTGGACGTCCTCTATACCAGCCGCCCTTCACCGATCATAACCGGTCGCTCCAAAAGCCAGTTATATGGACCTAATTTCTCATCCTGAAAATCCCCATTAGATTCGGCGTTACCTGTAGTTGTTTGGTCTGTTTTACAGTATACTATTTGTGTTTATCTATAGTTTTCCCACAAAACAGCGCTTTTTTTTTTTTTTTTTTTAGTTTAAGAAGTTTCAAAAGTAATTATATTTTCATTGTAGACACAAAATCGGTCGTTTTAGTTCTTACTAGAGACCCTAAGGGCATGGCAAATCGACGAGGAAATCAAGCAAAGCAGCAGCGGCCTGTAATGGGTGTTAATAGTAATAGTAAAGAAGCTGCTAGTAAAAACCCCAAGTCAATGTTGAAATTGCAACACCTGCAAAATCTTGCTAATTGGGCTTCTAAAGAAGAGAATATACCCTCTCTTGCCGCATTATTTGGTCGCCGTCTCGCTGGGTGTGGGGAGTCAATTGGGGTGAATGCTGAACCTGGTGTGGTTTCTTGTCAAAGGTAATTCTCCCTTAAAATTTAATTTTTACATTTTTTTTTAGATTCATGCGAATACTTCGCCATTTGTATATGCATTGAGCTCCATTTAACCTCAAGCAAAGCTTGATTTCGAAAGCACACTGAAGTTTATGTTTTTACGCTCAATTAACTTGACTTAGTTTGGTCAGGCACGTTTACTTTAAAACAAATATATATATCAATGCTTGAGTTCAATTAGCTCAATGCGTTCGAGCTTATTAGGCCGGTGAGCTTGTTCAGCCAGTATTAGCAGCCTCGAGCTTGAATCTGCTGTAACTGGATCAAACTTGAATAAGTATCAAACTGAGTTTGAGTAGCTTGCATACATATATATGTAACAAATACATTGACTTTTTGACTAGTTATTGTGAATACAATGTAACCCTCCACTTGGGTTATTTTAATTTTTCCCTTGAATTTATCAATGCAGTAAGTAGGACAATCACGGCCTTGTGGGTCATCCATTATGTTTGGCGAAGCTGCTTGTGGTAGAACTTTTAGAATTTTTTTTATAACGAGACTGGGCAAAGTATGATCATTTACGAGGATAATTACAAAAGGACATAAGTTTTTCCTTTCTGTAATGGGACTGCGATGGAATCCTATCCCTGTACAAATCTAATAGGGATGTTTACAAATACAAATACGTAATATATGAAAAAAAAAAAAAAACCCAACAGGATTGTCTAGTGGTTCAGGGCCAAGACACTACAATTTGCATGAGGTCTTGGATCAAATCCCACCCAGGACATTCCTTGGGGGTTACATGCATAGCACAAACCATTCTTAACTGGTGTGTGGGTCTTGTAGGGTGGTATGTCTCTAGAGGTAACCATTCATATTACTACCGAGCCCCTCTGTTACCCAAAAAAAGAAAAAAAAAATCATCATCAAAAAGCAGTATTTCAGGAAGAGAGAGAGCTACTGATGGATAGCTATGTTGACTGCCCCTGGTGTTTTATAATCCAGTTAATGAGCTAATTATACTTAGCTTGTGATGAACATTTTTTAGTAGTGAATGGATAAAATATTGGGTCAAATTTTATTATAAGATATTTGACAGATAGCTGTGTTGATTGCTCCTGGGTTTTTTATCATCCAATTATATAATGTAATTATTTTTAGCTTGTAATGAACTTTTGTAATACTGAGCAGACAAAATATTGAGCATGCAATTGATATAACTTGTAAGTTGTTTGTGCCAAATTCATTTCCTACTCTTGTAACAGGTTGTATAGGTAGGTTATGTGCAGTATTTATCCCTAGTTCTGTTATTTTATTTGTAGTTACATCAGTTGATTGCTCTCTCTTCCTGAAATACCGGTGCCCACAAGTCAAAATTTTGTATGCTTTCAGAGTAGGAATTCAATGAGGATTTTGAATGTCAGTATTCAAGGTGTGGATGTTCTACCAGAGTTAAAACTCTATCCTGGACCATTGTTTCGACTAATGTTGTATCAGTATCCTAGAATTTTGTATTGTTGGAACCTGTGGTATATGAAGGTATTTTGCATAGACATTTATATTTTCTGGCATGGAAGAGGAAAAGCCTTATCTATATATATGCATGTTGAAAGATAATGTCTTTCTTGATAAGAAAAAGCTAATACAAGAAGGAATAGAATTATCTTACCATCAGTAATTGCTAATATAGAGCCCACAAAAATTCAACGAAACATTTATATTACATGTCCTTTACGCATCTATGGTGTTAGGTTGAGTAAATGAAGCTGGAATATTAAATTGTATGTTAATGCTACTATCTAAGGAAGAAATTTCTCATAGTAAGAAGTTAAAATAGGTGAACTTTTACAATGTAATAGATAGACCATTCACCTGTTCACTTCTTAATCATCTTATACAGATATCTTGACTTGTTGCAGAACTGGTTAATTTGGCCTTTTTATTTTTAACCCTATTAGTCTGTGATCTTCTGGTTAAGAAGCTGGCATCAGGTCAGTTTTAACAGTTTACAAGTATCAAAACATGTGGAAGGATAGTTTTACCCCTTCACTTATATCATGCATGGCACACCAATCACATCTTTGCACAGCCAAACTAGATGATTTTTTTTTTTAACTTCTGATGATGTGCAAGTCCTTGTTCTGGAGCTAGCCATCTAGATTTTCCATGCACTTTGATCTTGGTGGCCTTAAATTTCACAAATACGCAATTCTTATGCTTGTAATTATTTTTTGGTTGTTTTGATTAAAATGGAAAAAGGAACTATTAAGTCCTGATTAATTTATGATTTGCAGATGTGAGACCATTCTCCATCCTGGCTATAACTGCACAATCCGAATTGAGAAAAATAGGGCAAAAACATGCAGGCGACGCAAGAAACCTCTGACTGCTACACAAAATGGTGTAGTCTACTTTTGCCACTTTTGTTCACATAAGAATATCAAAAGAGGGACCCCAAGAGGCTACATGAAAGAGATATGTCCAGCAAAACCGAAAGTACAACCACAGCAAAGACTGGTGAAGTCTGAGAATCAAACAACAGGTGACTCTATAACGGGAACTAGAAGCAAAATTGAGAGTAACAGCACAACTCAATCAAGCTTGCCAACAACTACAGGAGAGCATCTAAAAGACAATAGTCCTGTTACTCCGTTGAAAACACTCACTCTACTAGAAGAAGCTAAAAAGAGGAAGAGGAATAGATCAAGTTCTAAGAAGCCAGTTGAACCTGAATGTTCCTCCACTGCTACAGACGCACAAAACAGTGGTGCTGCTTCCAGCAAAAGGAGGAGGAAGTCCTGGACTAGCCTAAAGGAAATTGCTGAACGGAGTAATCCATGTAGAAACATTACCAATGTAAGAATCCCATTTTCCATGTGAGACGGGACATTTGTAAATTATACAAAATGGTTTAACATATAGAAGTCAGCAGCTGAATGTGCTTGAGCAAGTTTGAATCGAGATGTTAGCTATAATCAGCATTTTTTTTTTAATTATTGTTATTATTATTGGAAGAAAAAGGTGGTTATCAGAATTTAGTGCATCATAGATTATATAATCCTTTCAGTTATATCTTCTAGAGAAGGTTTGCAACGGGAGAAAGTTGAGTGAATCTCGACACTTATTTCTGGAGCTCATAATGAATTTGTCACATGCTTAACATAACTGAGTGTCTGCAGCAACAGCATCAAAATACTAAATGGGATAGGGTTACCATAAATCAATCTGTTTAGATGGAGTTGCTAAACTTAGCCAGTTAAATATATGTTACAAGTTCGATTTATCAAGACCGAGGAGAAAGCTCCATGTAGAATAAGAGTACCAGAGTTCAGGATATGCATTGAGGAAGGCAACCTATTCGTCTGTCGGTTGCAGGGCAGAATATTTAGTCCTTTTTTCTATCTGAAGGGATTAAAGATCAATGCCAACAATGACTATAATATTGTTTTCTACAGAAATTACATCTCCATAAATTTCAATTCTTCTGTCAATGGGTTAAACAAATAGATTTTTTTTCAAGAAATGTCTGAAAAGATTGCAATACGGAATTTGTCACATTCCAAATCAATTATAATCTGTACCTTGAAAACTGCATATTTCCTTAACAGAAACCAGAAGTACATGAAATAAACTCTTATATAGCATTATGAAAATTTACATTCTCTCATTGCATGGAGAACCATGCATACTGTTGCAATTACTTTGCAGTTTTGGAAAAGAATACTAATTGATAACATCTACCAAATGGAGAATTGGAATATCACTCGTTTCATGACACACCGATCTCTTTTCTGAACAAAGTTTTAAACCCGGTATAACACATTTTGACTAATGCATATCTTCAGGATAAGAACAGTTCGAAGCAAGAACTGATTCAGGCGTGACCTTTTCTGCTAGGTTGATGACCTTTGGAACCCATTTTATTTTCAAGGACAGAACCTTCTTTTAGTGCTATTTGTGCCTCATTCTCCCTCCCTAGAGAAAATAGAGCTGCAGCTTGTAGATAAAATGCCATATCCCAGGCAGGTGCAATGAACTGTGCCTGTAAGGCATCATCTACTGCTGCTTCCGGCATATTAATCATGAGATTAGAAAGACTCCGGCGTGCCAAAACTGTAGGTGAAACTATTACTCCAGCACTTGTGAACTGCATATAAAAGACAGGCTTAGCTCATCGAGACACATCCTTAGAACCTAAATGGCCATGCGACGCTAGCAGAAACTCAAAAGCCAAACAAGAATTAATAGAACAAGAATTGATGCACAAAGATCCCATGAGATAGTTTATCATGTTTTAGACATAGCAATCTGTTCGTACAGATGAAATGTTGTGAATCAATCGCCCCAAAGTAAAATGAAATTTGATTGTTGACGCAAAGATTGCACCTATCAATATGGAAGGCTGACTAATTAATATGTAGAATGTAGCAAGGAAGTGAGGTGTCCTGACCTGAGTATAGCACTCAATTGCAGTTTTGAAGTCTTTATGCTGGAAAGCGGCGTCACCCTTTTTCTTGGAGTTCAAAGTTTCTTGCATTTGACTGGTCCACATTTGGAAAGAAAGCTGCAAACTAGAAGTAACAATGAGAACCATTTACTGGAGGTGAAAGTGTCAGTGCAGAGGATATTTAAGCAACCGTGAGACATGAACATCCAAAAGAACAATGCACACCTCCGTAGTTAAAGATTTTGCCCAATAATTACTGAAAAAAACAAGAAAAAAGAAAAACATGATTGCCCATCCTCATGCATTGCCAGTAAACAACTTAGTGTCCTAGGAGTTAATAAGTTAACTAATCGATATTGAACAAATTTCTCACACTTACAAGACTGGATGAAGAAAAATGTTGGACTAAAATAGGTATTACTAAAACAATTTGGGGGCCTTATCATATTAAGATGTGGATGGCTTTGATTTTTCAATTATAGGTCTAATACAAATTTGGATCAACTTGCTTCAAGTTTCTTGACTCCTTGTATCAAGGTCAAGCTCAAGTCACTAAATTTTCAATATTGCAAATCTCTGCTTTTTCATATGAGATCTAGCCTCTTTTTATTTTTCATTCCTTTGGATTATTTTGTTGCAGTTTCAAAAAGTTGACAAAGATTCGGCTTATTCAGTGCTTAGAGCTCTTTAATAGGTATTCTTGTGCATCTTGTGAAAAGGATAGAGTGGCTTAAGCTAATTTTGTGGCATTAAAGCAAAACACAAATATATACTAAATGAAATTTTCAATGACTAAAATTTCTTTAAGATACTGATTATTCTTAGAAAGCATGCTGTGGATTATTTTCTGAACAGGGAGCATGGATTCTCATAGCAATAAAATCATGGACCATCCTCAAATAAATAAGTAATAAAAGTCAAATGTTTTAATGAACCATATGCATATGTCAAAAACAAACCTCAGCGGTTGAACCCTCATCGCCTTTGTATCCTATCTTCTCCAAAGCTTCATGTATTGTAGGTAAATCTTTCTTCATGCAAGCTTCACCAAGTAATGATAGAGTTAGAGTCGCAGAGTTGTGCTGAATGTCCATTAGAACATGAGAAGGTACCTGTCAGGCACATAAAATATTCAAACCAGGTAAAATCATACAAATCCTATAAAACATTTAGTGCCATTCTTCTTATCCATTGAAATCATGCAATCAATTTTGTGCTGAAACTGTCATTTGCTTGTCAAATGTATAAGAATACTTGGGACAACCTTCATTAACGTTAAAAGGCTGGAGAGGATGTCAAAGGCATTAATGTGATCTATAGTTGATAGCAACCAACCTCAGGGTCCTTTTGAAGAGGAAGAAGTGCAGTGACTATTGATTTTGGATTTGGTCTTTCTCGGGGCTCATGTTGCAGACACCGTGAAGCTATACGTACAAGCTCCATCCCATCATCACTTGAAAATTGACCTTCCAAGCAAGAGTCAGTAAGCATTTGAAGATTCCTGTCTCGTATTAAGTCAAGTGCCTAGAGATAAAAATTTACAGCATGAGTGATAATCACAACACATTAACAACATCTCTAATACATGATCCTCATCAGTCAAAGTAGGCAAAAGAAAAAATATATAATTCATGAACTTTGTGGCTTGAAAAGATAAACAAAACCATTAATTTATAAGGATAAACTTAGTAATATCTTTAATAAAGAGGATGTTAAGAGTAGTTAGAAGGGGAAATATGTACCAGCATTTGGTGAAAGGGGGAGAAAAACAACAGCATATACAAACTACAAGTGTTATTTTAGTTCACATTCACTCAAGACATTTATGTCTTTTTCCCCCAAATGTAGGGCTATCTATGTTTTTTTTTAACTGAACGCTCTTTATACCCTTTATTCAACTTACAAATATCTTAGAAACTTCACATGTTAGATATTTGGCCAAACTAAACATTCATACAGTCCATAATCAATTCATCTATAAGTAAGCTAATAGATATAAGTGTAAACACACTCTTTTACATATGGATCGAGATAATGATCAAAGACTACCATGTTAATGAAATTAGTTGGGTATCTCAATGAGGGTGTGGGGACTTTAGCTTAGACCTCCTGCAATACTATGCAAAATTTGATGCCAAAACCAGTTCATCTAAAAACTTTAGTAGATAAGTTTTGTAAAGTTTGGCAATTATCTTTCCACATAAAATTTAATACTTCATTCAACCCATCAAAGAGTTTAAACTAGTAAACATAGCTGTAGCTTCATATCATATTTCGACTGCAACAAGTAGCACAGAGTGATTTCCCTTTTACTGCAGAATTACGTGGAAATTAGGCTAGTTGATTTTAGTTGGCTGATAGATAAGAAAGACTATTTATCTATTTTTTGTTTGTAATAACAGTTATTGTGCCATTCTTTACAAATAAAACTGAAAAGAGTAGATTTTTCTCTATAATCTTCATCTCCCTTTATGAGAAAAAGTAGCTATAAAGACCATTTGTATGCCAGGATAACAGGATGGCTTCAAGCTAAAGTTGAAAGCTGAGTCTTTTATCTGATCTGTTAGTTTTCAAATTTTGTGAACCCAAAAGTACCATTCCAAGCAAGTTTCAGATGATTCAATAATTCACAGACAGCTAAATGTTCATTCAATCTTCAGATATGTTCATTCTTCCCCTGTTCTTTTGCATGTTAGAGCACATAACAGTCAGTAAATATAAGGCAGAAACAAATACAAACTTATGGCACCGGACTGAGCATTTAATTTATTAATAGTGGTCCTTGCAGGAAAGTAATTTACCCGGCTTGGAGGAATATGTTTGCCACTCAGAAGGTCCAACAAGAGAGTACCAAAGCTATAAGTTACACTTTCTGGTATTATTCTTCCTGCACATGCAGCATTTCAAATATGTCTAAGTCAGGAGAGAATCCCTTCCCCCTTACCCTTTATATCAACACACATTGTGCATGCACAAGCATACAAGGTAATTTTGAAGAAGAATAAATAATGTCATTGTGAAATAAAAGAAGTAACTACACACTAAATTTTAACTATATTCTTGACAATTATATTGTAAGACAAAACTCAGCACCGTCACCTGAATGTTACTGAAATATTGGCAAAATACCTCTTGCAGTAATTTTCACATTTAAAGAAAGAAAAATTAGCCACTAGCTGTGTAATCTAGCATAGAGTCCCACATGCTCTTAGTCATAGGTCTAGGATACAATCATAGACGCTTCATATACAAAACAAATTGGAAAAGAAAGATTAAAGAAAGAAAGTAGTGACAAAAGTATCAAAGTGTATAATTCTAGGACACATGATGTAACTAGGATGACTTTCAATGCAAGAATTTGTCCAAAATATCCTTTTTCGTTTTTCTAATTGGCCAGAGACCATGATAGTAGTTGAAATTCCCATTTAGTGATTACTTTCTAATAGCCAAAGTACAACCAACTGAGTTGAAAAAATATTCATTGCATTACATTTATTATGTGGCATGCACAACTACAATTGAATATTTGATTCCCCTTAGGCTTTTAAAGAGATACTATCTCAAAGCATTAAATAATTTGGAAAAAAATGATCTAATAATTATTTTTAGGCAACCATTTCATGGCTTAATGACAGAATGTTAAAATGCAATCTAGCAGGCTGGGCACTCGTACAGAAATTCTCCTATGCAGCAATAAGGATCTGGAGCTTCCTGGGCATAATCTCAATGATTCTTGCCTCAAAAGAAAGGTGAAAGAAACAGAGATATCGGACAATAAACATTAGCATGATTTACACGTCCATTCATAGTGCAAAAGTAGCATGGTCCATTGTCCACTGGCCAGCCAATTCATAATCCCAGCACTGAAAAAGCCACAAGGGGTAAATGCTGTACAGTCCAGAATAGACGACATTTTTTTTTTCCCACCAAGAATCCATCGTGACATACAAAATACAGTTACTTCCCAGAAGATCATCGTCATTAAATTCAGATGCACTGCCAGTTTTTTTCATCATTTTCTGCTGATGTATACCTGTTTTCATATACTCAGGAGGAGTGAAGGCCAAGTTTGTACTATAGCTTTTTCCATTCCTACTGTTTTTCATAAGACCAAAGCATGAAAGTCTAGGATTGCCCTCCTGAAAAACACAGTGAATACTGGTATAAAAAATATATATATAAAGTATCCCTTTCTTATTGGATGAAGTGGGACAGCTACTTACATCATCAAAGAGAATTCTGTAGGCATTGAGATCATGGTAAAGGCCATATCCTTTGCTTGTACAGTATTCTAAAGCCTCTGCAAGATGCAAAGCCACTCGCATCCGCATGGGCCATTTCATTGGGTGCGTTTCCCCTGAGAATAGTAATTTCAAAGTTTTTAACAGCTTGAGAAAGTGTGATGGAGATAACGACAAGCAGTAGAGACTAGAGAGAGACTGGAAGTAACAATAATTGGCAATGAAAAACTTTGGTAGACAACATTCAATACTGAGCACATTGAACAGCATCATAGTTTAAGATCTTACAGTGGAACAAGTGCTTTGCTAATGTCTCATTGGGCATATATTCAGCTACTAGCAACCTCTCATCACCCTCACAACAACAACCAAGTAAATTTGCCAAGCGATGGTTGCGGAGTTGGCCAACAGCTTTTGCTTCTTCCTAGAGTTGTATAGGAAATGTGAATAACTTCAGAAAAAAGTGTTCATACCACATGAATGGATACACCAGCTAAAAAGAAAGCATATAGGGGATTGGCTTGACTGGTTTTATATATGAGATCCAACAAAAAGGCTTATAAGGAAACATCAAATGAGATCATACAGACCAAACTCTTCCAAAAAGCACAATATGATACATAGTTGAATAGCCATAGGTTTTAGGGGATTGTTGCAACATTGCGCCATGTAACCAAAAAGATCTCCTAACTTGGATATTCAATTTAGGTTATGGTTGAGAATCAGCACAAGTCTGTGAAGCCTTCTGTGCATGTCAACATGATTGCAAAATGACTATACTTACTAAGAACTGCCATGGATCTGGCCAGGCAGAGGTATTGAAGCGCTTTACTGCAATTTGAGTTTGATTCTCCAATTTTCCCTTGTAGACAACGTTTGGAGCCCTTTCACCATCAGACACTATATTCTCCCCAGCAAATCCAGAAGTAGCAGTTTTAAGTTGATCATATGAATATTCATGGAAAACAGGAATATTATGCACTTCCTTCTTCTCATTATTTTCTGAAACAGGTATAAACACATGATCACTTTAGGCAGCAATACAAAAAAGGGAAAAATGCAAAAATTATCACTTACCAACATCATGGACGTCAAGAAATGCTTCCTTACTGGTTGACTCCCAACAGAAGTCTGAGAGCTTAGAGCACTCACAGCCCATTTCACTGTTCAACTTCAAAACAAAAATGGTTCTGCAAGTAATCAACCTCAAAACTTAAGTTTCTGAACTCTAGATAATCAAATTTACCAAATACCATAATGTTGAATAAAGAAGCTCATTGCACCTAGCTGAAGATTCAAGCTAGAAAATCCAATTGACATGTAGCTATTAAGTAATAAATATAAAGTCCACATCATAAGCTTTTAGATCAAATGGTTGTAATGCTAACCATAATTGTAGTAACAAAATCCATTCACAACAACAAAGGTAAAAAGTATGCATGGAAAGGACCAGGAGGGAGCATAATGAGACACTTTAATCTTCTCAATTTCTAAAACCATCCGAATCTGACCCTATTTGGAACATGAATACACAGACATAACTTCTAATTCATTTACAACCTAAGCTGACATGATCATAAATAAATTGACCAATCAATCATTTTATATTTTTTAAATGCTAATTTGAATATGGCATGAATTAAACTGATTACGCATCAAGGTATTGTCCACTATGGCATGATATACCTCACAGTTTGGTCCTCTTTTGGCTTTGCAGGAGATCAACCAGAACTGAGCTACGTTTGACCTCAAAGTGCAGCAGCTAATATCAAAAGGCAAATCAATGTTTAGGAGGTTGATCCTATCTTATTTTACATATCAAAGTGATGGCTCATAATGCACAGATAGCCAAAGATCATAAAAGAAGCATAAATTCAGAAATATGAAATAAAAATTCGGAACTACACCAGATGGAAATTCGCTATTCTCTATTAGACCAGACCCAATTCACAAAAAAAAAATGAAAACTGCGTGGTAAACTAAAACAAAAATTAAAAACAAGGATTGAAATCATGAACAAAAGTGCAGAAAGAAAAAGGGAAAAAGAAGAAGAAAGTAGAGAAATACAAACCTTTTAGAGCATCTGATATGACTCTTGAACCAAGTTGCTTATTGCAAATTGGAAAAATTCAAAAGAATTGAATCTGAACAGAGCTAGTCTGAATCGGAAAAAGCATGTAGTGGGGAGCTATAGGCAAGTCAAAGGTTGCTTATTAATTCCATGAAGACTTGTTGTATTTAGTTGTGTGTTCAAATGCCTCAAAAGCGTGTTCGGTTTTGTTTGTACTTGCTTTGTACCAGTAACAACATCGTGAAACTGAAGACTTTCGTGTGACCCTTTAAATTCTATTCTATTGGCTCAACGTTTACGTTCAGGAAGACAACGTTAGTACATAGTGTGTTGACGACAGTTACAGCAAGACCGGTAAGACATTATTCCCATTCCACAACTCGCACAAAGAGGACTTGCTCTTTAATTTTTAAACACATGAGAAAACGCATGTGGATTCCCCTTTAATGGTCGCTCTATTTTCAGGTGTAATTTTTATCAACTATTTAACATATATTTTTAAATATTTTTTATCTATCTATTTGTATCGATTTCAACTTTCAAGTCTTTATTTATTTTTATAATTAATTATCTAAATAGGATTAGTCTGTATGTTATAAATTATTTTAAAAAATTATAAATATGTTTAATTAAATATAAAAATATATAAAGTTTAAATATAAAATATGATATTTATCCAAACAATACAATCATGCATGAATTTTTTTTTCCTTTTATTTTTTTCCCTTAAAAAAAAAAATCAAATAGCCGTACGAAGTGTCTTGCCTACCTATTCTTTTTCCACGTTACCATGTGTAGACCCCTTATTCGTATATGTCGACTATGCTCCAGCATCAATCCTATTGTGTTCTAGAATGCGTTGAATAATATATATATATATATATATATTATTGAACATGTACTAAATAGAATAGGGCATAAGATTTAACCTCATATACATATACATATACATTAAGAGTTTCATGTTGTAGGGTACTTATAAGTATTCAATGTGTGTAGATTGTCATGCACTCCATATATAAATTATCACTAATAAATATAATAAAAATTTACTAAGTATAAAGCTGGGTTTACTTATAACCCATTATTTTAAACAACACCAATAAAATGAAATAAAACCTATATTACATCTTTAATTAACTTGATACTTATTTGTATTGTATTTAGTTATTATATTATGTTTTTTTCATTACAATTCATTATATTAATTATTTATAATTTACACCATTAATTATAACAACACCCCATGAAAACCTATTAAAATTATATAAAGACCTAAAAATTTTAAAGTCTTGCACTTATACCTCTTCAAAAATGTTAATACTAGATTTTTTTTTTTTTTTGAATACAATGCAAAATCAATCTTTCATATTAGTATAAAATTTTAATAATTTTTTAGAGTCAATTATCACTAGATTGGACTTCCAATTGACTAGTAAAATATTAAATGTGTAAAAGAATAAAAACCTTAAATCAAATAATGAATTGATGTATAGAAACAATTACAGGTATAAATTTATGTACAAAGGCTATTTAGTACTGTTGCTAGGACAATTTGGGCATAAGCTTCTAAGGCCCAATCTAACCTACTTAGACCTAAGGTTGAGCTCCAAAGACTAGGTTCGAGCTCCTAAACTCTGATAGAGAACTAGAGGTCACATCAAACTTTCGCCTACAAGTTTGATCAAGCTTGAGCTTAGGTCAAACGTGCTCAACTAATAGATAAGGGAAGTAGGAAAGACGCTAGATGAATAAGGAAAGCTTTCAATCAAAGATTCTCCCCACCATATCTCAAGATAATCTCAAGGATCATAGATGCGTCTGCTAAAAATAGCTTGACCTCATCCACTATAATAGGGAATAAGACCACATATAAAGGATTCCAACTCTACACACTTTTATGATTATTTACACCCAATGCAATTTTGTTGATTGAGACATCGAAATAGTCATGTTGAAGCAACCTTTGGCACCTCATAACCTATTTCCTTCCTTTTGCAGGTGACCTTACCACCATTGGAAAATTTTAGCACAACAATTACTATATTAGGGGAAATTTTTTCTATTATCGATATCTTTCTAGGGGACTAAGTGTTGTACTTTAGAAGTTCGAGATAATCTTCTAATTTTGATTTTTTTCATGGTGTGTCATTAAAATTTACCTTAATTTTAATAATAGCAATATTAAGTTCCAATTTGAATATTGTGATTTTGTGAGTGGTCATAATACATTAAATAAAAGAAGTAAAAAAAATTATCACAAAGTACCTAGAACTTGTAAATTTTACAAAATAAAGATTTTGTGACAGCTTTAAGAATCATAGGATAGACTCTAATTGCAAACTTTAAATATCAGCATGTAGTAGTGATCAAGTAACCTCATTGTACCATGTAGCCTATAATATTTTGCACCATCTAATAGGTTTCTATGTGGATATCAGATGTCAAGGGTAGGTTCTAAATACAATTTTTCGAAACTTGCACCAAGAAAGTAAAGTACAAATGATGTTTTTACCTTTTGGGGTAAATGTCGCATTTGGTATCTCAACTTTATTTATTTTTGCAATTAATTATTTAAAGTTTTAAAGTATCAATTTACTACTTTAACTTTGCTTATTTTTATAATTAACTACTTGAATTATATTGATTTTTATAATCAATTATTTCAATTTTACTTATTTTTATAATTAATTACTCCGTTTAGGTATTATAAATGACCTTGAAAAGTTTATAAATAATAAATTGACATTTAAATTTTAGATAGTTAATTGTAGAAATGAATAAAGTTCAGATACCAAATGCGATATTTACTATATATCTTATATACACTAGAACTTATATTCTAAAATATGCAAAATACATTTTTAAGGTATCATATGTTTATCATATAAAAATTATTAAATAATAATAATAAAAGAAAAATATTATTATATCTACATTTTAAGTTCTCGAAAAAACAAAAAGAAATAACATATAAGCTTAGCTCAAGTCCATCATCCATAAGAAACCCAAAAGAATTTCCTTCTTCATTTCTTCCACCTCTCTTTTGTCTTTATCGCTATGTTTCTTTTACTGCTTCTCTTATCTAATGTCTTTCCTATCACTGACCCAGTTTAACTATTATACTTTTATTGGATGTGGTATTTGTAAACTCATTGTAATAGATCTTGTGTTATTTATTTCAAGTAAGTGGACTAAGCTTTCTCATGGATGTAGGGTTTGCATAAATGGAGGGTATGCTTTCTTCATGAGCGTGTTATTTTGGCACTTTTATTTTATAATGTCACTTTTGTCCAAAATCTTATACGAGATAGATGTTATAGTATCACTTTTCTAAACTCATGAAGAGTATACCTTTGTGCCATTTGAATGAATAGGATGCTACAAAAATTTTTACAAGTCAAGTTATAAAAAAATTAACTTCTAATTTTAATATTATAAAAATGTAATAGAAACGGTTTGATAAAGTACTCCATAACTTGAAAGTTCCATAGGTGTAAGTTCAATGAGAGTTGAGCAAAAAATTTTAGTCCACATATAAAGTGGGCTAGCCTACATTGACTTGTGGGTCAATGTGGATTGAGGTAGGTTAGCTCGTTTTGCCTAGAGTTGTGTAAATAAATAAATAAAAGCAAATTAGCCCATTTAACCTACAAAAAAAAATGTAGGTTTAGCTGAAAATTTCAGACCACTTACACAACTATAATTTTAGTTTCAAATTTTGAGAATTTATACATATATGATAAGATACAAGTAAGATCTTATATTTTATTCATTTTGTACCTACTCACTGTTAGCAAATGGATTTGCTAAGGCCCATCATTTTGCTTTAGACTGGATGTTCTGTTCAAGTTTCTCTAAATTGTGTCCACTTATCACATACTACATATTAATACGTATAAATAAATGAGTAAAATATGTGTGTGTTTGTACTATGTGGTACTATATAACTAAAGGAAACATGAAATTTTTATATCCATATTCACTTAATCTATTAAATCTTATTATTCATAAATAAATAAAATCAATAATATTGAATTAATCTTATTATGTGGTATTATATAAGTAAAGGAAACATGAAATTTTTATATCCATATTCACTTAATCTATTAAATCTTATTATTCATAAATAAATAAATTATATCGAAGCTTGATCTCAGATTAAATTTGATAAAATTTGTTATATATTTGAATTTGAATTGACATGGATTATGATTGAAGCTCATCAAGTCAATTAGGCTAAATTTGGAGCACTGGTTTATAGTACACTTAAGCTTAAATATAGCAAGATAGAATTTGAATAACTTGTAACTTGCAATCAAGATTGGTTTTTTCTTACCTCATATTTGGACCTACAAGATAACATGCATAATTCTAAAATGTCTTGCAATTTTTCACATGCAAGCTAAAAATTGTAGCCATTCTATTTTACAATTATTTCAAAATTCATATAAATAATAACAGTAATCAATATCTTTCAAAATGATTTTACAAATGAAACTAAATGGGAATAGGCTAGCAAATAATTAGAGTTTTAGAGCCACTTCACTTCACTTAAAATCCAAATCACTTTTATCCACTTGTATTTTTATGTGGTGATTGTGATATTTGACTAATTAATCTCTTGTTTAGTGATTATTAAAATTAATTACATCACTTAAATGGTATATATTAGCCACCTTCAAACCAATAAACTCCAATATCTTAGAATTAGATTTTGATTCAAAAAAATTTCAATACACCCTTATGATATAGATTCTAAATATGCTTTTGCATCATATCCTCTCCTATCCCATTAACCAACTGGCGACCACAATATGCTTTGAATTGATAAGATTTGGATGGCTTTTTTTCTTTTTCTTTTTTTTTAAAGATAAAAAAATCTATTCCACTTATAAACAGCAACAAGTGGGTTAGATTATTATTTCACTTTTATGGTCCCTTTTTTACTTTTACTTATCCATTATACAATTTGTTAATGACTGTTTTACTGATAGAGGTGAGCGGATCCATTATAAAATTTGTTGATGATTATTCTATGAATATAGGTGAACAAACATAAGGTATATAGAATATAAGATTCTATCTATACTCTACTTTATAGATATATATTCTAAATCTTTTTTTTTTAAAAAAAAAAAACCTACCTTATAATATGTAAAAACCATTTTATAACCTATACCTTAAAACCTATTGGCATAATTGGGGTTGGCAATTCATATCAATCGACCATGTCTCGTATTTGTATTTAAACGATTTTGTATGTTAAAAATCTCAACTTGTAACTTGACTCATATATTAATTGTATATGAAAACTTAAACTCATAACCTGACCTATTTAATAATCGTGTTTTATGTCCGTGGTTGACTCATGTTGATTAAAAAGTTATAAATAAATCTATAAAATAATTATAAATATATAAAAAAGGGCAATCATAAAATTAATATTTACAATAAAAATGATATAATCTTAATACTTAATTATAAAATTACTACACAATAAGAGTTTAATAAAATAAAATTATATAATATATAGCATGGTATATATATATATATACACACACACACACATATGTACACATTTATGTGATACATATGTATATATATATCTCATAGTTAGATAATCTATACACATATATTATGTACATAAATATATGTTATATATTTGCTATATATGTTGTCCTATATATATGTTACATAGTTGTATAATCTATATTTAATTAAAGTATACATATATTATTATAATGTACAAACTAATACATATAACATGTGTATTTAAATTATATATATATATATATATATATATTAATGCATGATATAATTTGTGTGTGTATCTATATTATTAGTTATTTTATTATTAAACGGGTTTGTAGGTTGAATCTAAAACCTTTTTATTGGATCTATTTAATAAATGAGTTCATGAATAGGTTTGTAGATTAAACCTAAATCTTGATACAAATTTTACTATATTTAAACAAGTATAACACATTTATAATTGTGTTGTGTCATGTTTAGGTTCGTAGGTCAAATCTTGAATTGCTAACCTTAAGCATAAGATACCTTGTGAAACATATGCTTTTTTTTTATTACTTTTTTTACCATATGAAATATTTCAAGTAAATTGAGTAATGATGAGTCAATTTTTCCACATATTTTCAACTAGTATTTTATCAATCGAATAATCTTCAACAATTTAATCACATATTTTTAAATCACATATTTCTCATACAAGTCTTTATCATCAACTTGATAGTATAACTCTAAACAATTTATAATAGAATACTATAATAAAATTACAATTTATTATAAGATCTAGATAAAATAAATAAGAGCACTAAACCCATTGTAGTATTTTCTCATACAACATCCTATGATAAATGACATGCCTTGAACTTGAAGAGTGGCCATTTTAATTGCAACCCAACCATTACTAGGCTCATAGATATGATTCCACGAAATACAAATCATTATTCCACATAATAAATCATGTAGAAGTCAATCCTGCAATCATCTACCAAACTATTAACCATCTTATACCAAGTTCATTACCTATTATCTAGCTATTAGTAATCAAGTTCATTACAATGTTCTAATCAGCACCTCATTTTATTGATTAGCCCATTATTGTAACTTCTTGTCCTTTCACCGACCGTATTGGACATGATTCACTTAGCACCATACAAGTCCACAAGGCCACACACAACTTAGCACAACAATTAACAACCCAATATTTATTAGTTCATTTCAACTATCTACACAAGCACAAACAACACATAAACAATATAGCCAATCAACTTTTTGTCCTGAAATCCAATTCTGCATCTAAAACATCCTATTATCAATAATTGCATAGTTAGAATTATGAGTTTATTTCAATTCACCTTACTCACACTCTAAGTTCTTTCTATCTTAGCCTTAATAAATTAACTATTTCAAACTTTATATTTCTAAATTTTCTAAATGAAAAGTTTTCGACAAACAGGAGTTAGAGCAGTGTCCTAAGAAGGCATGGGGTCGAACTGTAGGGGCAGCCGGCATCATAGGTTAGTGTAGAGACCAAGGGATTTTCTTCTCATGTGATTCCATCTTTTTGTCTTGTTCGTTGTACACCTGGCACCAAATTATATTTTAGGATTTTTTTTAAATTTATTATTTATTTCTTGTATGAAACCCTAAATTTAATATAACAATTTCATTCTGGTCATTAATTTGTAGGTTTTGTTTATATTAATTCATTAATTCTAATTATCCTAGGGTTCACGTGTGATTACTAATTTTCCATTGTAAATCAAATTCACGAAACCCTAATTCAATAAATCCCAAATTCATTGTAACCATTAAATTAACACTCACCAACGGGTATAGATCAACTCAAGATATTTACTACGAATTTAGGCATATTATTATGTTTATGTAGATAAAATTTTAGGGTTTGGAAGCTTTACCCGCTTATGGTGTTTTCATTCTCCTTATAGCAGCAAGAAAATTTTACTAATGTCAGGTTATAAGAAGGGTTCAAGACTTACACAGAGGAAAATAAAAGAAAGTCCACTACGAACTTTTATGTTATTCAATACTCCTGTTTTTCTTTGTTTATCATGTCATATTATTGATTTTAATTTTTATTTGAGCACTTCTATTTTGAGCTTTTTTATGATTGTTCATTGTATTTGCTTGGGTTTATTCAAATAATACAATATAGTAAAATAAATCAAGTTTCAAACAATTTTGAGTATTTATTAAATTAGATATATTATATTTTGTTATATTTAATATTATCAATTAAGAATTTTTATAATGAATATGAATATTATGAATATATATGATATATATATATTATCATATATATATATATATAAAAAGTAGAGTACAAGTTCCATAATAGGTTGGGTTTATTGATATATTGTACTTATACCCTATTCTATATTCAAAGATCTTTATTAATTTTGTTATAAGTGTCTTTTGGCCCCCTAATGGGACCATATATATATATCCCAACTACTGAAATATTTTAAAAAATAAATAAATAAATGAAGAGAGAGAGAACGAGAATCAGATAAAAAGGACAAAAGAAAAGTAGCATCCAAAGAGCTAAAGAGGCACCTTGTGGACATCGATATCTGTCCTTGTTCACACCCAAGTGCCATGATTAGTGCTTGTCAAACCCTTCATTCAAAGCTTTTCATAATGTACCTTTGATTGTGAATAATTTAATTCGATAATCCTTGATTTGGTTTCGCCGACCAAAAGAAGATAATGCTTGATTAAGGAAAATAATTGTCTGAATCGGTGCACCATCCACCAAGCAATTGATTATCACACATAGCAACCCATTCATATTCTTTGAAAAGAAGAAGAAGAAGTTCACTAGTGCCTTTAGTATATAATCATTTTCTTATTTTAAGGAACCTTGTTACGAGGATGCATCCCTTTAATTGGTGCTTTGAGTAATAAAGTATTTTGGAAGTAATTTTTACCAGTGAGTAAGTAATGCAATGCAGCAAGCAACAGTCACTGCATTCGGTATCATTAAATAATCTCAATGAAATTTCCTTGAAGCTTCACGCTGATAAGAAATTAAGAATAGCCCATGAACTCTAAAAAAATACATGTAGAATGTTTTCATCCACTAAGGTATTTTACTAATTTTCGAGATTTTGTATGATATTTTATGGAACACCAATTAAAATATGTACAACTGAAATCGCCTTTTACAAATCATGGATTAACTTATCAACTACTGATAAAATGATCAAAATGGTTAGAAGAAATGGAGACACAGAAAATGATATTACTAACTAGTAGTTATATTTATAACGAGTCTCCAATCTAGTGAAAGAACAGTGGTCATTTCGATGGCCATAAGTGCCTGCATTTGAAAAATGAATCTACCATTAAAAATACAACTCATAATCAACCAAATAGCACTTTAACTGGAGCATTCTGGTGAGTCTGCATCTGGGTATCAAGTAAGTGTTCCTGCTCTCTATTATCAAATCTCACACGTAAGTCAGCAACATTCACAGATCCCTACAGTAGGTCACTTAAAGGACAGTTCACAAGCAGGATTCTAGGATTTTCTGCCAGATCGCATCGCTTCAAGATAAAGTCCTTGGCTTGGTTTAATCTTTGTTCGACTCATAAGTATGACTCATGCATTATGCATTGCACATCCGAAAGTTCAGTCTCTTAATCAACATGCATATGCTCCATTTGCATTACAGCTGCATATGCAACCACTTTAGGGCCTATATCTTCTTGAGCCTACACATAACTGAAACATAACTATTCAGAAAGAAAGAGACGTCTTCTGAGAGATCCTCATAGGTTTGTACTAGCAATAGGAAAATGTTAAAAGTGCCTCAAGGCACTTAATGAAGAATCTTTTTACAGTTCTTCAAGCACTTTGCTTCTCCATGTATTATTAATTAATCTTGGAAACACTAAAGTTTATTTTTTAAACTTATTAACTAGCGCCTCAAAAGCATTTGCTAAAGGGACCCTAAGTGGAAAATTTTCACAAGTGCCCCAAAGACAATAAAAAATCAAAAGAAGAAAATTTTACACCTTTTTATATACTTTCTTTTTCTGTGTATCATGGATTATTCATGGAAAGATGAAAAGTTTCCTTTTAAGCTTGTTAACTAGTTGGCCGGCAAATGGAACAGGAAAAAAAAGAAAAAAAAATGCACTTGTTAACAAGACCCATTATAATTTAGTACTGTAACATGAGCAATTTCTCTTTGACTAAATGTTGAGGACATCCACGACATGTGAAGCAGAACTAAAATTTATAGCAACACTTAAGATCTTTGTATAATAATCAGTTGGATCCAACAACCCAAATGCTTTGGGAGAAGCTAAAAAAGTACTATGCTGACAGAGTTATGCACTGCAGAAAGTGCATGAAGAAATAGTTTCATGACTAGTCATATATAATTTGAATTTGAAATGCATAAGGTAGAAAAGTCAAAAAGGAAAAATGAAAGACAAGAAGTTATATGAGCAAATATGATACCTGATGCATGTAGTCAATTGCACCATGCTCTCATTTCCACGCTATTCTGGAAAACAATGATGCCCAATTTGTCCATTATCTGCACCTAGATTTTTGTAGCAGCAATTAAGTCTTTCCAAGAAATAGTGCTCTGACCTTTAGTGCAGTCCGTAAAAATAGATATACAAGTTAATGGCACTGCTTTTCTATATAGAAGTTGCACTTCAAATCTTACCCTGCACAGGAGTAACAAGTCTCAGCTCAACCCACAATAGACTTTAGCAATTGTGCCAACACAGTTTGCAAAATTCAATCTTATTAATTAATGGCTTGTATTATACGTAAGCCTATACTTCAAATCACATAGGATAAAACACAAAAAAGATAGGATGATAAAATGAATAGCTTGACCAATTCCTTCTTTTTGATATGAATGAAGAGACAGATAAAAAGTAGATCCATTGAAGATATTGCACAATGTTTACCCAGCAGTATATCCCTTCTATTTTGCCCCAATACATCCATCAACAGAAAAATGACACTGATTGAAATTTTAGATTAAGGATCTTATTAACACCATAGAAGCCTTTTCTCAAAATATGCAAAATTGGTATGTTAGTATTTCATTTGGAGTGACAAAACCTACAGGGATCATCTGTATATTTCAAGAGTTTAGAAGCTCAACAGTTATTCTGTCCCATGTCATTACTAGGCCAGTCCAGTAACTTGTCTTAAATAGCATGTAGGAAATTCACAAGTTTACTTACATCCTTATGTTTTTCATGTAGGAATCTCCATATAGCACTTCCCAATTATATATATATATATATATACAAAGAACATCATAAAAAATTAAGCTTAATTAAATGAATCACCTTAGGCATGTGAAAAAAATGTTCACACAAAAGCCTGTGCTACAATGTGCCAAAAAGAAAACCTACTATTCTGACAACCTCCAAATGGTTTCCCCCCAGAATAATGCGCATGGTGTCATGCTTATCTAAGCTGTAAAGCATGCTGAGCTTGATTAATAACAAATCTAGGAGTTTAGCTATGCAACAATAATCAAGCCCATCAGCGAGTTATATTCAAGCTAGAATTTCAAAGTAGCCTAGTCAAAATGAGCTAACCTCATAGCCAAAGCAAATGTGAGATATATTCCATGCACTGCGTAGCAGCAGGCTTCCCATCATTTGCATCCATTTGCTTTGTATCAGGATGAGCGATATCACCCAATAATACCTTCATCTCTAGCCAGGGCATCACTGATTAAAAAAAAGCCCCCTCATCCATATGCATCACACTGCTTGTGTTTTCTGTCTTTTCCTTCTGGTATACGTTACAAAAGCCTTTTGACTACACATTTCTTTCTCACCTCTTTCGATGGGGATGTCATTTGTTACAGCCTCCTTAGCAGGAACATATTCAGATAAAGAATTACAAATCAAAGGTGGACAATTCTCTGGTTTGTAAGTATGTTGGTCAACTCTCTCATCAAAGAAGCCATTTTGTCTAACTTCCAAACCACTAAGCTTGTCCCTCGAATCAACACCAGAAACCTCATGCAAACATGGCCTGTTTCCATCAGAAGATGGTGAGTTTTTAATTGCAGAATCTCTCTCATTCACCAAATTGGTACCTTGATTTATTGAAATCCCTCTAGCATTTGGTAGCTTGTCAATTATATGAACATCAGGACTACTTTCTACTTTTATTAGCGAACTCAGCTGCTTCTGCACAAAGACAGCTAAAGAAATTGCATGATCACGTTGCAAGGAATCATGAGCTGGGCAATGTAACATATCTATCAAGGCCTTCTTGAATTGAGACAAGCTGACAGACGGGAAAGTAAAACCTTTCTGACGATAAAATTTGATTACTTTGAATACGTGTTCACAGAGGTCACCTTTTTCCGCCCAATCACAGTCACATAAAGCAAACTCTGAACCAGGGTTCTGAACTACATGAACTTTATCAGAATCGACCTGGCTCTTAACTTTTGCATATCTCCCTTCAATGGAAACGTCAGAGTCAGGAATTGATAATGCTCTGCGCCATGATGTTAAGCCACTCACCCACTCATCTTTCCTGTATCGTGCAAAACTCTCCTTCTCTGAGTACTCATCAAGCCAGAAATAAGAATGCACTTTCATACCCAACTTATGCACCAACCAATCAGCACGTTGATAACAGCCTCTTTCTTTCTCGTTTAATAACCTGAGTTTCAGCTGCTTGTGGTAAAATTCCATTGCCGCACAAGTTTCATGAGTGGCAAGTGGAAGATTTTTCAGAGCATCTATCCATGTCCCTGTAAGACATGAACATTAATTGTATTGGGTCAATTGACAAAATTCACACAAAATCATGCTAAGGCTTTAGAAATAAAGACATCAATTATAATAATAAAAAATTAACCAATAAGTTTCACAAAAACTGCTTTGCCAAATAAATATTTGATCTCTAACAATGATTGTCAAAGTAAGATAAAGTTTCTCTATCCCCAAAGTGTTCCTGTCTAAGCCTCCTACAGTCATGTATGGTTAAAAAGTGGCTGAAGTTCACACTATATATTCTTCATATAAAATATTCATTATCTGAACTGTCTTCAAGGTAAAATACAAGGAAACCTCATTTTTCCTGCCATTATTTTTCCCCCAGTAAGCTGCCATTGCATAATAGCTCAGATTACTGTAAGGGTTTTTCTATTTCACCTCTAGATACCAATTGCAGATTATCACCGATAAAGGCATACTTCCATTACAAAGAAGCATGGAGGGAATAAAAAGTTTTGAAAAGCCCAATAAATATGTAAAATAATAAATAAAAATTTTAAATTAATGGCATGTTTAGTTGACTTCATAAGGGCGAAATTGGATAGCTATTCTTCCTCTGTAAATCCATTCTTGCGTTTAACCAACATAATAATTATTCCATGAAATTACTATGACCATAAAATGAGGAATTGCGACTCCTTTACAAGATCCAAGGAAATAACTATTCATTGTTTTTTCTAGTATATTTCCCTATTTGTTCATAAGATCTCAAATAAACTATAAGGAATAGCAATTACTTCTCTATTCCATTCTTTAAGAATTGCAATTCTATTCTTATTTTATTTCATCTTACAAACTAAATGTGTCATATATGCTAGAATATAACTATACTGCATTTCCTGTGAAGTTTTAAACATTACAACAAATTTTTTTTTTTGGGTAATTAATAATATATTAAATTGAAGTATTGAAGAAGTATAATGCACAAGTGAAATTAAGTTACAAAGAGCACATAATCGATGATCGTGCTTGCATATTAATCCTAGGCACTAAAGTAATGTAAAGCGATAGGATTACAATGGCCTAATATAGGCTCATGTGTGGTGTGCTAACATGCTAATCCCTGGAAGGTCATTCCCTATCCGCACTTGATTCCGGATGCGCCATATGCAGTAGACTTCAGCCCATTTGACCTTAGCCGGTAAATATGTGTGGGTTGCCACTCCAGAGGAAATTCCTTAATAGTTGTTCTATCTTTGAGATAATTAACTTAGGAAGGATGAAAATGGAGCACTAGTAGACCTGCATGGAGAAAAGGACAGACCTGATTAATTGGAGCCTACCCGCATAGGACAAATATTTTGCTGTCCATGAGTTGATTCGAGACAAGGTGCATTCCACTAGCACCTCACAGTCTTGTTTTTTGAGTTTTGAAGATATGAGGGGGACCCCTAGGTATCGTGCAGGTAGTTGGCCTTCACTGAACTGGATGCACTGGATAATGGCCTCCTTAGTACTTGCTGGGACCTGAGAAAAGAAAATGCTGCTCTTGTGGTTATTTATTGCCAACCCCGAGATGGCCTGAAAGTCCTGTAAGGTTTGTTGTACCAAGGATATAGATTCCTTGTTCCCTCTGGCAAAAATGAGGAGGTCATTTGCCAAACAGAGGTGGGTCAAGCGTTCATTCTAGCATCTCCAATGAAGTGAGAACCCCGGATTCCGGACTAATTGTCTCAAACGGATGGAGAGGATTTCCATACAAAAGACGAATAGGTAAGGTGAGATAGGGTCCCCTTGCCTTAAGCCCCTTTTGCTTGCAAAGAACCCCACCAGTTCCTCATTGATATTGATGGAGTATTTCCGCATTGATATGCACTGACTAATGAGCCTGCAGAAATGAGGAGGAAACTGCATAGCCGTAAGAACCCCTAGAACAACATCCCATCTCACAGTGTCATAGGCTTTTTAGAGGTCCACCTTCATCATACAGCGAGAGCTCCTACTTTGGAATGGTAGTTTGCCATGAGTTCCTGGGCCAAGAAGATATTATTGGTTATCCTCCTACTTAGGACAAAAGCCGCCTGTTCCCGCTCAACTAGAGAAGGCAACACCGATTTCATCCTTGCTGCAAGCACCTTGGATATCGCCTTATAAATGACATTACAGCAGGCGATTAGCCTGAAATCCCCCAGTCTAGTAGGGTTGGCCACTTTGGGTACTAGAGTAATGACAGTGTTGTTTATTTCTTTCAATAGAAGCCTTGATGTCATGAACTCTCTAGTGGCGATAATCATGTCCTCACCTATAATGTCCCAGGCTTTCTTAAAAAAAAGAGCAGAGAATCCATCTGGGCCAGGGGCCTTTCCATTTGCTTGCGATGTGAAGCCCCACTTTATCTCCTCATCTGAAAAATCAGCATCAAGGCCGAGTTGTTGTTGGTCATTCAGAGTTCGTGGTGTTAAGCTCTCCACATTCACAGGAGTGGAAGGAGGTGTAGGTAGATCATATAAGCGTTGGAAGTAATGAAGTATCTCTAGCCTGACCTCCCTCTGCCCGGCCACCTCATTGCCATCCTCCCTAATTAATCTGTGTATGGAGCTTCGGTTGTGAAAATTCTTCATGGCTTTGTGGAAATAGGCCGTATTCTTGTCCCCAACTCCAACCATTTTGTCCTAGATTTCTGTTTAAAGAAACTCTCCTCCACCCCTCTTAGGTATAATACTCCTTATAGGCTATACGCTCCTCCTCCAACCTAGTTGTGTCCCTAGCCACATGTATGGCAGCTTGCAATTGAACCAAACATTGCTTCGCATCTTGCATTCTTAGTGATATGCTGGAGAATTCAGCTCTGTTCAAGCTTTTGAGACCCTCCTTAACAAGCCATAATTTCTGTACTACCTAAACATGTGAGAGCCCTGGATATCCCTCCTCCATATTGTGCTAACTAGGTCATTGAAACCTTCATGGTCTGCCCAATAATTGAAAAATTTGAATGGGCTCCTTCTAGCCCTCAATCCATACTCCATACGGACCACAACTAATGAATGATCAGATAGTATAGGTGAGAGGAATTGGGTGAGCATTCGGGTGTAAATTCATCCAAGGGAGGTTAACCATGGCCCGATCAAGTTTCCTAAAGATAGGCGCCTGATGTTGTTTATTAGACCATGTAAAGAAATCACCAGTATATCTCAAGTCTTCCACCTCCACTTTGGCTAGACATCTTTGGAACTCCAACATTGCTTCTGTGACTAAAGCTCTACCTCCTTCTTTCTCTGTGACTAGTCGAGTCGTGTTAAAATCGCCCATGACCAACTACGGTCTTCCGCCTGTAGTTTGGACCAGCGCCTCTAGGTTCAACCACAATTCCTTGTGTTCTCTATCATTATTAGATCTATAAACAAAAGTGACTGCCATATCACTATTTGCTCTCAAGTTTGTCACGGTGCAATGTAGGAATTGCATGTGTTCTTTTTCCACACGGATATCCCACTCCCTTGGTTACCAAGCAATCCAAATGCACTTCCGTGCCATGGAGTTAATCCATACTTGCCAATGCTGACCTAACCTATTCTTGATGGAATCCTCATTTGCAGCATTCACTTTTGTCTCCAACAAACCGATCAAGCTAATGCTATGCATAGTACACAACTTCCTAACCTCCGAAACCTTGACGGGGTCATTTAAGCCCCTTACATTCCATGCTACCACTGACATGGAAATATAGATACAATACGGTTATGTGAAATTCCGACTCCTCTTGCGCTGCTTCTTCTTCCGGCGATTAGAGGAGCTAGAACTTTTGTTAGCCGTGGGTTGAGTTCCCGACATTTGGTTCATGTGAACTAATAATTTGTTGAGTGGGGTGTTCTCAAAGTCGTCACCTCCATCTGCCTCGTCCCCTCCCTGACTAGACAATGGCAGAGCCATCACACAGCTAGGGGAGATTGGCGCCTTAGTTGCTGCCAGGGATGGTTCTACTCTATCCGAAGCTGCTTCAGCCGTCAAGCCAGATGCCTTTCGTCCACTGTCCACCTCCATCCTCTCAATCATTGTTCGCCTCAAAGTGTCGGGACTGTCTTCAGGCTCCTTAGCAGCGTTAACCTCTTCCACTGACAACACATTCCCACAATGTTGTTCCTCCCCTCTTGCTACTGTCTTGCCCCTAGAAGGCGACATACTTGTTGCTCTGCTGGGATGCTGTAGGTGGTCAATGGGTGAATCTTGCCTTTTCTCTCCTCCCCCCACAGCAACTTTTGGCCAGCAGTGACTTGTGGGGCATCTTGACTACCCTCCTCACCCATAGTCTCTCTATCATTCCTTTGAGTGGTCTGCACGGGTTGACATTTATGCCCGAACACTTTGCATCTCGCACAGTGTGGAGGTAACCATTGATATTCCACCTGGACTTTCGCAGCCACGCCATTCTCACCCTCCACCATTACTCAAGTGACCAGGTCTTCACGCGCGTCAATTTCCACTAAAACCCGCGCATAGTTTGCCCTTTGCCTCCTAGCCGTTAAGACGTCAACCTTACGTGGCACTCCTACGCCACTGACTATGTGGCTTAAGCCTTCCACCCCTAGATATTCACATGGAATGCGCGAAAAGGTTGCCCACACGGGAATGTTGGTGGGTTGCGGCTTGTCTAGTGGCATGCCTCTCCTCCATTTCTGTAGGATGAGGAATCGTTGGGCAAAATGCCACGTCTTCTCCAGAACAAGGGTTGTGTCGCTCGCCACACTGAACCAGAAGTAAAAGAATCCCTCTAAACTGCCTAGCACATCTACAAGGCCGTATTCCTTCCATAGTTTGAAAGCAATGGATCGGACTAGGGAGTAAGGCAGCTTGCGACCAAGGAAATAGCCCACGAGGGTGATGTTCCAAAATTCCGCCCTTAGACCCCCCATTGCCTTGGGTATTTTCACCGTTGGGGATGGACCCTTTGCGGTCGGTGGAAGGTATTGAAGGGGAAACGCCGGTGAGTTGTCCTCCACCTTGGAGCTACACGCTTGGGCATATGTTCTGGTGGCCGGAGTCGTCTATGCGGTTGGGTGGTCGTTGCTAGGTGGTGTTCGGTTGGCCTCCTCAAGGTTCTCGGAAAGTGCCTTGTCTTTTTCCAATGTAGAATGTCCAAAAGTAGGAAAACTTTGGAAAACGAGTGGGCCCTAGCTGGGATGTGTGGTTAATTTAATGTATGTAGGACACCGGTTGCAGGTGCTAGGCCTGCTATTAGATGTTTGGGCACAAGGCTCCATATTTCCTTTCCTAGCTATGACTTGTCCTTTGCTTTTCCTAGTTGGAAAAGCAGGTCTCTGACTTACCTCTTTTGGGTCAACTTTAAATGCCACCCCAAGAACCGTGTTCACCCCCTGGTGATCATATTGATCATGCAAACCCGATGATGGTAAGCCACTGTCGGTAGCATTGCTCTTTGCCCCCACGTTAGGCAGCAACTGAGGGCAGTCCGACGCCACTTCCTTGGCCGGAGTTGCCATGATGGTTGGTAAATTGGTAAATGGTTCCTATAAGCTACTGGACTAAGGCAAGGAGAGTTTAATTACGGTGGTTTCTAAGGTTGAAAGTGTATGGGGAAGTGTGTGGGAAGAGGAGAGAGAAGAGAGCATTTTCCATCCGGTGTTGCTGTTTGTGTTTATATTACAACAAAATTTAACATATGAGTCTAACAAAAACTGGAGTAATTGAAGTCTCTATTGAATGGTACCTAAAGACAGAAAATCTCGTCTTCTCTCTCAAAGCCCCATTCTAAGAGACTACTTCTTTTAGGGTTTTATTAATCTTTTCTACTCTTTCCTTCCTTTCTTCCTGTTTCTTACCTAGGTTCATTTTAACTTCTTTCTTTGTGGCTCTGTCATTAAGAACTCCAGTTTTAAGTGTTCATGCAGAGCTTTTATCACAGCAAAACCTGTGTGTTGACCTCCCTTCCCTTTCAGTGAGATCGTGGTTGCCTCGTATTCTCCTTCCCTTTCTCTTCCCCTCTCTGCACCATGACCCTAAAACCCTTTGAAACCCAACCCACACCCCCCCATACACCATCCAAAACCACAAAGCTTGCAGAAAAATCACACACACACACAACACTCCCCATGGTATTTCTTATGTGTTCTTCACCAACCATGGTATTTTTCACACTAGTATCTTGTGCAAGAGATGGTGACTCAGAATATGAGTTTTATCCTTTAAGATACTTATTTGGGTCAAGTAATGGGGAGTCCCTACAAAATTTCTCCACAAAAAAGGCATCAGCTATGCATCTAGTGCCTAGGGAAACTTTTGCGAGCAGAGATGGTCACTACAAAATAAGAAAGGATAAAGTATATGCTAGCTTCAGTGGAAATGAAAGTTAGTGACAACTTTGCCAAAGACTTTGATATAGAATGCCAATGGTTCCAGCGTGATAGTCCATGTGGAGTATCAATCGTTTTCCCCAGATTGTGCCTGATGTTGCATCTTTGAATACAAGGACAATAGTTGCCCTAATAAGAATTTTGAAGAGAAATATGAACCCTGTGCTTTAATACATAAATCAAAAACAATAAAGGATAGTCATTCAAAAGGGTAAAACCCCAGAGAAGAAGTTGGAGAATCCCGCGCTAAAGAAAAAGGCAAAGCCAAAGCATTATTTGAAGACCATGAGAATTGAGAATAGTAGTTAAGATTAATCCAACCCCTGTGCTGCAGAAGAGCCCTCTTTTGGTGAAGTCGTTCCTCCCTGATATGACCTGTGGTGCATGATGTTAGATGTTATTTTGAGAGGAGATGTTATTAGAGTGTTTTTATTTTATATATTATGGAGCTTGTTAGAGAGTGAGCCAGTAGGCCTTGCTTAAAAGCCTCTTTATAGCCTCTTAAGTCTAGAAGGGAAATACAGTAGTAGAAGGAGAGAGAGAAGGGAATAACAAGGAAAGAAGTTTCTGTAGAGAGAGAGATCGTTGATAAGCATTTTTGCTCATGTACCCACCTCGATGAGCAGTTTGCTCAGGTTCCTACCACTCCACCATGAAGCCCTTACACTCTCACACTGACATCCTTGCATCAAATTCTTACCCACCATCCTGTACTTATGCATACACATCCTTACCAGACACATGTACCCACACCTGAATATATCATAAGACCCATAATCCACACACACGTACCATACTTACATACTCATACACATACATTCTCATATACCCATATACATAACTAAACATTCTACCCATACCCATTCCTATTCATGCATACCCACATCATTTGCTTCTTGTTACATGGTTTCATTATCTGAGTTCAGTGTAAATATCATCAGAAATCAGTAAATAATATCTCTCTCCCACTAATATTGCTTGTGCATGCTCTTCTTAGTTTAGTTTCTGTTGTAAGGCGTTTTATTGTGTTGTTTCGATTTTATGTTCATATCACTCCCCTTGCACCCTCCCCTAGCCCTTCGAAAGATTCTAGTGCCACAGGCACTGCTCAGGTAACCAGGCTGAGGAAAGCTTTCTTCTAGACTCTTATGTCCAGGAAACTCAATTTGAGGGCCTTGCTTCTAGTCCTATGGAGATTCATTGCAAAAGCTAGTTAAAAAAAAAAAATCCAGAAAGAGCATATCCAAAGGGGAGACTGGAATTACTTCCGATCCTTCGGGCTTGTAATTTCTGAGTTTATCTCATCACTCTTTGTAAATACCATGATAGGAGTTTGGAATATTGGAGGACTCAACAATTCTCTCAAAAGCAAAAGAAATAAAGAATTTTAGCTTGGAGAATAGCTTGTCACTTTAGGGAATCTTGGACGCCAAAGTCAAATCTACAATGTAAGGCATTTGAAATCACATCCATCCAACCTGGAGATTAGAAACTCACCCTAGTGAAAGAACTCGAGTTGGTTGGAATACATGAGTTGCGGATGTCCAAGTAAGTGTTTCTACGAATCAATCAATTAATTGCTAGTGTGCACATATCAATGAACAAAATGTTTTATGTATGACAAAAATCTAGAAGGCCAAAGACATTACCTATGGGATAATTTGCAAAGTTTACAACAATCCTTTCAAAGTCATTGGATGATCTTAGGGGATATCATAGAATGTAGAACTTGGGAGGATGAAAAGGGTGGACATGATGCCTACTCTAAAGGTATGGTTGAGTTTAAAGATTGGTGCTTTAGGGCTGAGGTTGATGACACTAAAATTAGTGGTTTATTCCACAATCGGGCGACAAACAACAATAGAAATCCCATACTTCAAAAGCTAGATAGAGTTATAGCAAACCATCCCTTGCTCCTCAACTTTCCTAAGCCCAAAGCCTTTTTCAATCTCTTGGTGTCTCTGACCATAGGCCTATTATAGTTAAGCCTCACATAGGGCCGAATGGGAGGAAATCCTCTTCAAAATTTTCAGCTTCTAGTGTGAACATCCTTACTTCAAATTTATCCTCAAGCAAGTCTACAATACCCATGTTGCAGGGACAGCCATGTTGCAGGTTTCGTCAAAGCTAAAGCTGCTTAAAGGGGAGCTTGAGAAGTTCCCCTTCAAGGTTTCATCAAGTCTAAATTTTCAAAACTGCAATCTAGAACTAACAAAGCTAGAAAACATCTGCTGGCCCTCCAAGAAGCAAATAGGCCAGATCCTAATCCCAGCTCCAATGCTTGGGAGAAAGAACAGAAGGCTTCTAAGATATTCTGTTTTTCCAACCTTTTTTTTTTCTTTTGGATAAGCTGTTTTTCAACCATGCTGAAGAAAGCTTTCACAAGAAAAAGTTAAAAGAGTAAATTGGCTGAAGCTTAGGGATATAAATGCTACCTATTTTTTCATGCTTTTAAACAGTGGGAAAATAGGAACTGGTTAATGCTAATCAAGTGAGTCTCACCAACCCATCAGACATCAAAGATGAATCAATATCCTACTTCAGGAACCTTCTTAAGGGGACAAATCCCTAAATGATTGCTCCGAAAGGCTAAACTCTCTCTTGACAAGATGAGTTTTCTTAAAGCAAATGGGGGAGTAGATCAGGCCTGTACTCCAAGGAGAAACTAAGGATGCAATGTTTGCTCTAGCACAAGAAAAAGCTGCTGGCCATAGTAGTTTCAACTCTAATTTTTTCAAGGACAATGCTGGGTTCAAAGTGTCTAGCTATTCAAGACTTCTGTGCCTGGAAACTAGTCAAGTTCCTTAAATTGCACAACACTAACTTTACAAAGTGTGGAAATCATACTAGCATGGCTAAGTTTCACCCAATTTCCTATTGCAACACTATACAAAGGAATTTATAGAAACCTAGCTGAAAGGCTGATGGCTCTGTTTTTTTTTTTTTTTTTGTGGGTGGGGGGGTGCTGTAGCTACATCAGTAAGATTTATTGCAAAAAAAATTAGATATGCACAAGGGATATAAATAACACAGCTTACAAGCTGGACAAAATACAATAAGAAAGCTACTATCCCAAGAGTTACAGCAGGAACAAACATCAAACTACTAGTCTATAGCCATATAGATAACACTACAAACTTTCAAAACTAAGTTTGTAACTTATGAAGATTGATTCTCCACTTGTTTATCATCACATTACTTCCATTGATGGTAAACAGAGGTAGAAAAGGCAATCTACCGAGAGAGGATATCCATGGAAGTTGATGCTTTTGAGAGGAAGAAGACCAAGTCCACCGACTCCCAAAAGTGCTGATAAAACCCATACTTCTTGACTACCCTCTTAACTTGATTAGCATAAGAACACTTGAAAATCAAATTCTCATGGCACTCCGGTTTTAAAAGACAAAGAAAACAATTGTTTGTAGGAATCACAAAGTTCTTGTACATTCTTTAGTGGATAAAGAACATACTGCTTTTATTAATGGGAAACACAGTAGATAATATCTTGATCTCTCAAGAGCTGGTCAAGGGATATCATAAAGATGCTAAGGGGGCACAGTTTGCTATAAAAGTTGATATTATATAAGGATAAAACATGATAAATTTGAACTTCCTCAAGCAACTATTGGACTATCTAATTTCCCAAGTGAAATTGTTTAGTGGATTATATATTGCATCTACCCTCTCATATTCTCCTTAAACCTCAATAGGAAATTAGTCGGCTTCTTTCCTAGCTCTAAGAAAACAAGACCAAAATGCTGACTGCATGCTTAAAAAAGTGTTGAATTCCTCATTTCTGATCTAAAAGTGATTGCACTCGTACTAAGCTTGTATAGAGAGTATTTATCTATGCGCCTTTTTGTTTATGTAAGTGCATTAGTTAATACTTTTCTAGTTCTTATCACAACATTAACTAACCTATTCTGGGGTACCAAACTGCCTTGAAATAATCCAGAAAATGAGACGCCTCAATGAATTCATCCATGAAGCCTTCAAAGAGATCAACTTCTCCATTTCCTCTGCAGATAGTATCTATTATCTGTCCAAGCTGTCTTGACATCTCCACGCGCATTTCAATTTCCTCACATTTCTCTATTAAGTTCTTGTGCCATGCATGGCGAACTCGCCAGAAGCAGAGCAAGACAGAGCACTGAAACACATCCCTGAATGCATCAAAGACATGGAACTCAAATTCATGCAAATATGCAGATTAATAAGTAAAAACAATTGTCAAAACTTTATTTGAGGGAAAAGGGGTAGGGTTGGCTTTACTCATTAATCTCTTATGAACTGCACATTTGCAAGATATTGCAGACATTTACATTTACCACATAATTTGTGACAATTTCTTTTAATTAGATGACCACAAACAGATGCAACTGACAATTACATAATATTCTGTACATGGACTATGTAAAAGAATGTCCAAAGTATTTCAACTTGAAGAAACACTTGTTAATTTCTTATGATCAGTCCACATGCAAAATTACCACATGACAATCTGTGACAATGTTTTTCTTTTAATAGATCAACACATACAGTTGCAGCTGGCAATTCTGTAATATTTTGTGTGCAAATTACGTAAGAAAACATCTGAAGGACTTCAACTCTAAGGAACACCCTTTAACTTCTTGTCTTCTCAATCTTCTAGATGGCCATGCAGAGGAACTAAGGATTCTACAGCAGACCAATCACTCATATGATGCAATGAAATCATTTATATTGCATTAGAGAATAATAATACCCTATTATTTCAACTCTCACTCCTAATACTTAGGTAAAAAAAGAATAGCACACCACAAGCTTAATGAAATTCTGGATTCATTATTTTCCTCAATTTAACAGCAGCTAAAATTCACTCATAATCTAGTAAAATGGCATAACCCCATAGTATCATTCCATCAAAATGATTGAAATTTAAATACCATTGACATAGGAAAGAAATAAGAATTTGGAGCCCACCTGATGCTTAAAATATCAGCTAAAGGATCATCCACTATAAATCCAGCCAATTTCCATGAAGGATCTTTATTTCGGACTCTGTTGTACAATGCCCTCATCCATCTATATGCATCTGTGCTTGCGAAACTTGGGGTTAATATCCATGCAACAGGGATGGCCTTGTTGTCCGAGTTGAACACCAGAAGACTATGAACAGGATACTGATGCACATAAAGGCAAAAAAGGTTAGACATAGGATTCTCTCCTCAGAGATGGGTAAAATATCAAGAGCTTGTCCAGACCTTCAATTTGTTTGTTCCAAATCTTGAATCAGAAGCCACAAGGCTGCAATTGCCAAACCGAATCATTTGTTGCAGTTGCCACTCAGTTTGAATACCCAATGTAAATGGAGTGGAGTCTGAAGACTCCTCATAGAAGAAAACATTATTCTGATGGCTTTCAACCCACATCCCAATGCTAATAGAGTCATCTTGGTCCAGCTCATATATGGAACGCCGAATGCTCCTCTCCTGCCTTCGAACATACCTGTGAGTCAAAAGGTCATCACGATTGCAAGGACCACCTTGTCTCTCCACTGATTCATTATGCCTCTGCATTATTGTCTCTACAGATACCCCAACATGCAACAGAGACAAGACACGGAGGCGAAGGTCCTCTGAGATGTATGGCGCAAACATAGCACGAGTACCAGCTGCCTTCTTGTCTTGGGGACCATGGCATGGCAAACCTTTCTTATCAATATGCTTATCTTGATTATAGATTATAAGTGCAACCGAAGGTTCAGCAATTAAGCGTTTCACAATGAAGTGACAAGTACAGCCTCGCTTTGTATTTGGCCGGCCAGCATTATTTTTCTTAGGCATATATGTGGTTCTACTAGGTCGCACAATGCCACCCTTCCTGTGGTCATCAGGGCCAAAGGAACACCAATACCTAAAGAGTTAAATTATTTCACATTAAAGCCACGATGGAAGAACAATGCATGCATGAGAAACACATGCATGTAATATCTGATTTTATTAGTATATCCATAGCCACAAAATGGCTTCTTTTGTCAGTCTATGCAGAGAACTAAGGAATGACAGATTACGAGGCTATGTCTCTATCTCAAGAAGCACATTTAAAATTCTCTCAGAAATTCCCTACTTCCATCTTGCACAAATTTATGCAGGCAGAATACTAAAGGTTATTGGCATCAAAAGAAAAATAAAAAGAAAAAGAAAAGGAGAAAAGGGCAACTGCTTACAGTATGTATTCAAGTATGCCATCAACTTTAGGTTTGTAAGCCATTTCTGGAGGCCTCTTCCTTCTTGCTTCAACATGAAATCTTGTCGGGCAATCTTTATTTGAAGACTCACCCCTCACAAAATCATCCACCCTAGCATATGGAATTAAAGCAACTCTATCTATATTATCCCGCCATCCTTCCACCTTAGACCACACAAGATCTGCAGCTGAGAATTCTGCTGGAGGGCTTTGTACTGGAAGGGACAATATCTCATCCCATCTAGCCATCTACAACCAAAAGGAGCATGCAACAAAATAAAACTCTACGTACTCTACAGCCTTTCGATAATTAATACTTCTGTATTTATGCTGACATATATGAAAAAATTGCAATTGAGTAATTCTTTTGGATAAGTACAATTGAGTAATTCACAAAAGGTTAATATGATAAAACTAGACAAAGATCTCAAGGAAAAAAAGCCACCCTATCAGCTCACAGCAAAAAAGGATGAGTACACTTTATGAAAATAAATGACAAAAAGAACATGTAAATAATGCTGCAAACACATAGCAACTTTTACATATTTAAGTTGCAAGGTCTATCACTATTATTCTAGATCAGCTCATATGCTAAACATTACAATCCAACTGCTTGACTTTCTTTTTCCGCTAGAGCTAGTATCATATACGATTTCTTAGATGTAGTTTATCTTAGCTTTTAAGAAAAAAAATAAAATAACATAAGTAAGAAAGCTTCTGCTGCAGGCTAGATCAAGTTAGTTCTCAAAAAACCAAACAAGCTTGTTAGTTGATTGAAATATTATGCAGCCTCTGCCCTGGTAATCAGGTTCTCTCACTCCACTCAGCACTAGCATATCATATAAGTTAGTTGCTTCACCCTTTCCCCTTATCTTTTCACAAACTTTCATAAGCCAACTTTGCCCAATTAGACAAAATAATTGACCACTAAAATGGATTCAACAGTAGAGTCCGTTCATCCCCACATTTTAAAGCATAGAATTCATCAAGATATTATAACATTCTACCTCGCATATGTCAACTCATACTTGCTAAGCTTTAACTGTGAATTAGTTCACACTTGGTCACCGTAAAAAAAAAATAATAAAATAGCAAAATTTGAACAAAGTCATAGCTATTATACATTCAATCAACGTCCCAAAAGGTGAAATCAAAGAACAAAAGGAGTCTTACCAATAAAGTATATCAAGGAACTTTTACCAAAATGATAACAATGGAAACAACATCAAAACCTTATTCATCTAATAAGGTTTGGATCCTCGTGATTCAAATTTACTGGTGAATGTCATCTAAACCACTCATACCCAGCTAGACAAATGGAATTTAATAAAGTTGTAACAAAGAAACTGAATTCTAACATTTACTAGCCTCAGAATATGATTCATGAGTCAAGCAAAAGTTGTTTCCATTTCACAGAGAGTGTTTTCAAAATCTTATTAATAGGAATGCATCGATAATTCTTCATTTATATGAAAACAACTCTTATTCGAAATGAGGAAGGCAATATCATTTTTTTTTTAAAGCAAATTGATTAATTTTCCTCTTTTCTCAATCGACTTATAATTGCCAGCCACGACACTGTAACTTCCTACTGATTTCAACATCTGCTTACTACCAGTGAGCACAACCATATTCGATTAGAAGTACAACCTAGTGTTTGAAAATTATGAACTAGATTGTAATTGAACATTGAAACAAGGACATGCTAAAGGCATTTAAGAAACATAATTTGAAGGAAAAATAAATAAATAAATAATGCTTCTTAACAACTAACTAATAACAAAGTTATAAATCAAAACAAGCCTATTTCCAGATATTTACTGTTCAACAAAAGATAAAAATCTCTAATAGATTAACACAAATTCAAATATGAAAAAAAAAAATTAAACACACCCTTTAACACAATAATGATTTCGCAGCAAAATACACTACCAATTACCAAATTTCACAGCTTTTTTTCAAAATCAATGAACAAATAAGCTCTCAACATAAAAAAAAAAAAAAAAATCGTAGAATAAATAACAAGAGCATAACTTCCTGCAGCCATATTAACAGAGAGACACAAAGAGTGAGATAAGGAAAAGGAAAGGCAAAGGAAAAGAAACGAAATTGGATTTAAATTCAACAAGCAGAATAACAATACCGAGCAGTAACGTAGCAAGTTTGGCGGAGACTGAACCAAGAAACCAAAAGGCGAACGACGAGCAGGGAGAGTGTTTATTTAGAGGTTATATATAATAGCTGGGAATGCGGGCTAATGGATCGGCCGCCAGACCGCATTGGCCCGTCGGTCAATGCGGACCGAAGATAGATGGCCCAATCCGTTTCCGTTCTATGCAGGCTTGCGGATTAGGCAGACTAACCTATAAACATGCAAACCTGTAATAATTTTTTTAGAAAATTATATATTTTTAAATTAATAATTTATTTTAAATTTTTGATAATATATATCATACAATAATTAAATAAAATCAATAATTACTAAATAAAATATTTAAATAATTTTTTAATTTAATTATAACTCATAACAATTATTCTATCTTATATAAATAACCTTATATTTAAAAGTCACTTTGATTGTCTATGCTCATTTGGATTTGATCTATGTATGAGAAAAATAACTATAAGTTGAAAATAGTAATATCAACTTTAAATCCCTTTTGTCATTCTCATAAATAATACCATTATATATTTATATCTTAAAGAACAAAAAACTTGAATGTCATATAATAAAGAACAAAATAACCTCAAACTATAATAGGTAAATATAACAATTACTAAAGTCAATAATAAAGAAAAAAAAAAGCTATTGTGATGTGAGTTGTGCTTTTGACCGTTGATTATTGTACTTGTGTATAAAAGTCAAAGAAGGAAGGAAAGGAAGTAACTAGGAAGTGGATTGTTTATTTTTTTAATTTTTTTACCCTTCATGACTTCCGGTTCCAACCGGATTGCAATTGCCAACTCAAGTTTGTTGGTCCCAAATATATTAATCAAGAGAGGGCGGGGGGGGGGGGTGTGTTAATTAATTAAATAACTTAAAATTTTCAAAATTTAACAATTTATATCAAAAATCTCTGATAAAATTAGTGAACAATAACGAATGAAACAAATAACATGCAACAATTAAAAGAGTAGAGAAGAGAAAGTGCTCAGAGATTTATAGAGGTTCCGCCTCGAGTGTCAGTCCTCTCTTTCAGCTTCAAGCCAGGGTCCCGATTGTCTTTACCGGTTGTGTTTCACTATATCAAAGGATAAGAGAGTATACAAAACAAGCATCTTCAAGGCAAAGTCTCACTGTCGAGTCTCTCTAGCTTCTTTATTAAGCTAATCACTCAAACTATAGTGATAAAACTACTCTCAATTCATCACACAAGAAGTGAAACAACAAAAATATTAAGTCTCCTTTTTCAATAAACGTAAGGACTTTTTTTCTTCGCACAACAAAAGATAATTGCTTAAAAACTCAAACGTGTTCGCTTGTTGTTCTCTTCCTTTTCTTTTTCTTTTTTGTCTTCTTCTTCCTTTGGATATATATCAGCTTCCTTGTTGAGAAACTCTCGGATGATAACGGTTGTGTTTCCTATTTTGAAATTCAAAAGATTTGTTCAACAAAAAAAATATCCCTGATGCTTCGGAGTCTCCTAGATTTTTGAGGTAATCTTCCGATAGATAAGTATCAAACGTTTTTGCCTTGATCTCCTCCGGATAAAACTGAATTGAAGTAATCTCTTTCAAAGATAAAAACCGTTTTTGACGTAATCTTGTTTTAAAGATAAGATCTAATTTTGACGTGATCCTTATAAAAAATCGTATATAAAAAAATGTATAAAAAATCATCCCCATGATATAAAATCCAACTTAAGTGAAACACATCAAGTATATTACCCAAATATACTTGACACATGAAGCTGGGTTTTAATTCCTTTAAAACAATTTTTACTAAGCTTAAAAAAACTTTGTGACAGAAAAAATTTCGTAACAAACATGAAGGTTCTGAAAAAGCTTCTGACAAAAAAACTGTCTTCTATCCTTTTTCCACAAAGGTTCTGAAAATGCTTCTGATAAAAAAACTATCTTCTATCCTTTTTCCACAAAGGTTCTGAAAATGCTTCCGATCGATTAATAAGAAAAATATCGACATATTTCGAAACTTCTGAAATACCTTCTGACTAAACATAAACATTCAAAATATGTTAATCATCTTTTGTTATTATCAAAACTAAATTAGAACCAAATTAGAGAACTTAACAAAGTCAAGTTGCTCTATTTCTCTCTCTCTCTTTTTTCTTTTAATAATTATGTAGGCCAACTCACCCCTCATTAGATTAGTCCACAAGTAAAAAAGCCTGTAACCTATGCATGCATGCTAGAATTTTCCTGCTTAACCTGTAATTTTTTTGTAGATTAAATGAGCTGGCTCGCTTGACCCGTCCTATATTCCCAACTCTAATATAAAATAGATAGTATTGAAAACCGAGCTAAAACTTAATATGAGATTGTCTAATGAGAGTAAATGAAAATCTAATCTAAACAATTATTCGAGTAGAAATTAAATTATAGTTTCGTTCTTATGGAAAATAAACTTAAATTTTTGTTAGTTTTTATTTCGAGATATGTTATTATGGATGTGACATAGCAAATAAAACACTTAGAAATAGTTCTTTATAGTTTGTGGTTTGGTTTTTAGTCTGATAATGAAGTGGATAGTATTGAAAACCAAGCTAAAACCAATAGTAAACTATTCAATGAAACTAAGTGCAAATGTGATCCAAACAATTATCTAAACTAAAATGAAAATTATAGTTTCTTTCTTATGATTTTTTTTTTAAAATGAATTTCAATTTGTGTTAGTGTTTATTTAGAGATATGTTATTATGGATGGGAAAATTAATAAACAAAACAATTAAAATTGAATTTTTATGGCATATGGTTTGTGATGGGAATCGAGGTTTAATCCAAGGTAACCCGAGCTGAGATAGAACTGAAGTATCAAGGATTGAACTAATGGCTCACAATAAGATAAAAGAAAAATGGGAGGAAGAAGAAAAATGAGGTGTAGAGAGGTACATGATCACTAGGGTTGTTCATTAAACCAAGCCAAATTGAACAAACAACTGAATCAAACTAGATTGAACCATAAAATGATATTCTTTTACATTTCGGTTCGGCTCATGATTCAATTTAGAAATGGTCTAAATTGATTGTGATTTAGTTTGACCTCAAATCGAATTGAACCACTTGAACCCAAACCAAACTACTTCTTATTAAAGAATAAAAATTAAGTGACATTTTTTAGTTTTAAACTTCATCAACATTTTTATCTACTCTTATTTATTTATTTATTTTTGTTGACTTTCATTCCACTCTCAATTTCCATAATCAATTCCTTTTCCTATCTTCATCCCACATCTTTCAAGCAGATTAGTATGCCCTCACTACCACCTATAATGTAATGTTACTGTAATATAATATTATTTTGCTTATATTCTTACATAATGTTCCTTAATTTGAAAATCAATATTTGGTTGAAAACCTTTTTGACTATTACTATTATTAACTAAAATAAGGTATCTTTAAAAGTGGTTCGAGTCAAACCACATTTTAAATGATTCAGTTCGAAACCCCAAATCGTTAAAAATGATGTAGTTTATTAAAGGTTTGAACCGAACCATGAACACCCCTAAACTAATCACCAATATAAGCATGTTAATGGGTGTGTTAACCAACATGAGCATAACATGGCCATGTTAAGTGGGAAATCGTGGACTAGAAAGATACACAACCACTAACACAAGCACATTGATAGGCATGTGATTACACGTCTTTTATTTTATTTCTTTTTTCTAATTCCAGTTAATTACTGCATTGCCATTAAGGTTAAAAGACTATTTAAGCTCCTTTATTTTATTATAATGGATCTATTAGTGAACTTTCATCTTTTCAATATTAAATATCATCTCTCCTAAGATTAAAACCCTAGTAAGTTGCTATAAAATATTATCAATCAATCATATTACACTAGTTGTGGCAATTTGTTATTTTAATTAGATTTACTTATAAGTAATATTAGGTATTTCTATTTAAGCCTATTGAATTTCAATGGTCATGAGTAACATTGGTTTAGGAATTTCGACATACTCAATTTAATTATTGATCCTATTTTCAATAATTGTTCATATTCGTTACTATTTTTGGTTTTCTTTATTGATAAAATGCCTATTAACACTCAAAAGTACACATAAAGGATATATGACCTAGGCTTCCATTGTAGCACCATCCATAATCGCATTGGTTTGGATTTGTTAGCAAAGTCAAGCACATCAATTTGGTTTTTAGTCTAATAATGAAGTACATAGTATTGAAAATCGAGTTAAAACCAATGACAAATTATCTAATGAAAATGAATGCAAATATGATACAAACAAATACTCGAACTAAAATAAAAACTATAGTATCTTTCTTATGATTTTGATTGAAAAATAAATTTTAATCTATGTTAATGTTTATTTAAAGATGTTATTATGGGTGGGAAAAGAGAAACTAAAGAAAATAAAATATCAAACCAAATGGAATTATTTTTTAATTATTTTAGTTTAATTTTTTATCTAATAATGAAGTGCATAGTATTGAAAACTAACCAACAATATGTTGTTTAAAGAAACATATACAAATATTATCTAAACAAAAAGAAAATATACTTTCTTTCTTATGGTGTGGTTATGTTTGAAATATGAATTTTAATTTGCATTAGAGTGTATTTAGAGGTATGTTATTATGAGTTAAAAAAGATAACCTAAAGTAAACCAAAAAATTAAAACAATTAGTTTTTTAGGTTTGTGATTCACTTTCTTTGTGCAGCAATGATGTACATTGTATTGATAGAAACCCAATTGGAACCACTAGTAATATGTCCAATAAAATTGATTGTAAATTTGATCCAAACAATTATTCACACCAAAACAAAATTATACTTTATTTCTTATGATTAGTTTGAGAAATTGAATTTTAATTTGTATTAAAGCAAACCAAACCATGTTCATTTATTGGTAATTGAGGAATATATAGGCCTAAGTATATTAAAAAGAATGTACTTTTTGCAAAAAAAAAAAAAAAGGGTGGGGGAAAAGTTAGTAGCCGAGTAGGGTAGGAAAAGCGCATACGGTGTATGCACCTTTGTTAAATAATTTTTTTTTTTATATTGTAAATGCATGTAACATGTGTACCTTTAGTGCATGTAATATTTAAAAGAAGGCACATGCACTACATATGCATAGTCTTTATAAACCCTTTGATCAAAACAAATATAACACAACACAATATGTCCATTTTACTTACAATATCTCACATTCTCTCATTTCTCATGTTGTTTCTCTCCAACTTTCAAGGGATTTCGTTTCTCTCCATAAACCCAATTCTTTTCCATCTTAAATAGCAACATGTTCACAAGGTATACTATTTTATCTTCTTTAATTTACACTTACATGTGTAGTTAAGTGAAACTTTTATAGATACATTTTTTTTTTTGAAACCTTAATTTCATATATATGTTCAATGTGTAAAGTTTATAATGATTGTAGCAAATGTGTAGACCCTTGTATGTTACTTGACCAATTGTTATAAAACTTGTTGAATACGGAAATTTTAAAGTGAAGAAGTTGTCATGTTTGATATTTGTTATGCATGCATATAACATGCTCATATAAATGACTCTAGGGAAACTCTATGTGATAGGGTTTGTTATCTACTTAGGTGGACATTGATTTTGGGATAAATAATAGCATATGGAAGTTGATTTAATTTGTGAAATTTGTTATATGACTAATTTGTTACACATTATGAAAAGGATTCCATTAAGAAATTGAAATGCCAACTATAGTGAATTCTTACATAGAATATCATTGGAATCATGTGTTGAGATATCGCATAAGCACCCTCATTACTCTTAGGGTGATGTGTCATATAAGTTAATGGCTATTAAGGATGATGATGATATTAAGAATCTTATAGAAATGATTGAAACTTTTAGGAAGAATCGCATACAAGACTTATATGTTAAAATTTATGAAGAATCCAGTTCTTTGTTTGAATAACACACATTTTGAGCTAATATTTCAACTCATGGGGAACAATAAGGACCGAGCATTTTAACTAATTCACCGGTGTGTGATGCATTTGATCTAATGTCAATTTCTGAACCCTTCTATGAAAAAGAAAATCTAATTGAGCAAGAAGTAGATGAGCTTCTCTAAGCTATAGCTCAAGATGATACTAATGGAAACATTTTGTAATGGATGATTATGATGGGGGGTCTTCTAACAAGGATGAGGGTCCATCTCAAAATGTTGTAAATGACATGAATAGAGCACATCATTCAGTCTCAAGGAATACCATGCAAGCACCACAACACCTACAAGAAAATCAAATAGATGGAGGTAGAGTTAGGAATGAGATTCCATTTTCTAACATTAGGGCAGGTGATCGTTACATCACTTTGAAGGAGAATATGAATGACATGTACAATACCTTAGGTGGTGGTGGTGAGCTTAAGAAGGGTATGAAATTCAACCACAAAGCAAATCTAATTTAGGTCATGAAGATGTACCATATGTAGAATCATCGTAACTTTGTCATTGAAAAATCAAACAAGAATCCATAGTCAATTTTTTGTGTGAAGAAGGAAAATGGCTACAAATGGAAGCTTCGAGCTTTGTAAAAAGAAGTTGGAACTTTTAAGGGCTTTTATTATCGCTATCTTCAAGGAACCCTACACATGCATGAATGCGATGATAAATTAGGATCATCTAAAGTTAGATTCTAATATATGATGGCCAGAATCTTTTTGATTGTGTTAAGGTAAATCTAAATATGAAGGTCATTGATCTCAGCTCTATAATTGAAAATAACTTCAAGTATACAATTCCTAGGAAAAGGGTGTGGAATGATAAGAGGAAAGTGATTAGAATTGTATACAATAATTGGGATGAATTGTATAATGACTTGCCGAAACTCCTCAACGTAATTCAGATTAGTAATCTTGGGATATGTGTTGATTGCGGGTGGCATAGGTCAATAGTCCTTGGAGAGACAATTTTGAAATGGGTTTTTTTGGACATTTGGTCCATGTGTAGAAGCCTTTAAGTATTATAGGCTTGTGGTGAGTATCCATGGTATTTTCCTACATGGGAAGTATATTTACAAGTTGCTGATCACTTGTAGCATAGATGAAATAATTGCATAATACCTTGGTATTGGCTATAGTCAATAAAGAATTAGTTGAAACATGAAGATGATTTCTATGTAAATTAAAGCAACAGGTTGTTGGGTTAAGAAGCCACTGGCCTCATTTCCAATAGACAAGGTGGTATCAATTCCACAATTGAAATGGCCACTATTGGCTAGCAACCTCCATTTATAGTGTAGCAATTTTCCATATGTTGCATTGCAAGTAATTTCAAAAAGATTCAAAAGATCATCCAATGTAAGAAATGGGTAATGATTGCTTAGATGCAAGCACAACCATGTAAGTTTCAACAATACATGGAATTGGTTAAGAGAGCAAAGAAAGATGCCTTGACTTGGTTCAACAACATCAATTTAGACTAATAGACACTTACATACAATGGTAAACATCATTTTGGTTACATGGCCATGAACATCATCAAAAGCTATAATTCTGTTCTTGAAAAAGCTAGAGGTTTACTAGTGATTGCGCTAGTTAAAAAGATTTCTAATGGACAATGGACACTCGCATATAATGGTCACCATCATTTTGGCTACATGGCCACGAACATTGTTGAAAGTTATAATTCCACTTATAGAAAAGCTTGAGGCCTACTAGTGATAGAGCTAGTTAAAAAAAAATTCTACAAAATTAGCTTTAAAGAAGATTAAAAAATGGAGACAAAGAGTTAGTTTGCACAAGATGACTAGTTTTAGTAGATAGAACCAAATATTTAAGGTTATAACAAGAAGCCACGTGTGGCAAATGGGCTTAAGGGAGGATGAAGTACATATACTATTAACCTTAAGAATTGCATGTGTACATGCAATGAGTGGCAGATTTATAAGAGTTCATGTTCTCATGCTTGTGACGTAGCAACACATCTTAGGTTGATAGCTTCTTGGCCATTAGGCCATGGTGTAAGTGGACACATCGGCTACAGTATTACTAGGTTCACTTCTTTCCCATTAAAAATAAGTTGAGTAGGCTGTTAATTGAATCTCTATTCCCCTACTCTAATATTGAGTATTGGCAAACTTCTATGTAGACTAAGTAAGCTCATATCAAAACAATATCATATGGAGATGGACCTTAAAGAGCCTTCAAGAAAAAGTAGGTATAGCACATGTAGAAGGGAAGAGCACAATCTTAGAAAGTGCCTAAAGAGAAACAAGTGTGGTAAATGAAGAATCGCTAAAAAAAATTACATGTTTTATCCATTTAGCATGGTTTCCAATGTAATGTTGTGCAATTCGTATCCTTTGATATACTAATCAAAATTTGTTTTTTTTTTTGTAGATTAAATGGAGCTAGGTTCTTTTTGATAGATAATAGCTGACACGGTAGGGCATACATCTCTTAGAGGCAATCTAGTATGGATAGGTATTGAACATGACATATCTAATATGAATGCAACTATTTAGTTGATTAATTCTTACATCTAGTATGGATAGGTATTGAACATGACATATCTTATATGAATGCAACTACTTAGTTGATTTATTCTTACACTTTGAACCTATATGTTTTCAGAAGTATCTTAGTTGACAATTAGATGTTGCGAGTTACAACTATAGCGCTACGAAGGTAATATTACACTTAATTCGTATATGTTGCCTTAACATGAGCAAGCTAGGTTTCTAAGGCTAAATCACCTCCTATTCATTCAGTTGGATTGATATTTATTTGTGGCATTGATGAAGAGGTGGATGCTTAAGATGCACACTTTCCATATGGCCTATAGTGAGGCTACTATCACTTTATAAGATGTTGAGGTATAGTTTAACCTCTCGATGGATGGATAGGTAGTTATAAGTAACACCAACCTCGATTAGGCTTTCAAGTGTGAGCATTTACTAGGTGAAATACTTGAAGCAAAGCATATTAGAGGTGGTCATATTACCCATTATAGTTGTAGCATGGATTCATAATATTACCCACTAAGGTTATTGATGATAAGGTGAGGCATTGTACGTGTGCTTGTATTTTGCAATTGATGGGAGGGTTCATATTTGTGGATAATTGAATAGTTTAGTCTATTGCATGTTCTTGTTGCTCCTTGAGGACTTTGCAATTGTAAGCTAGTATAGTTAGGGCTCTATGTGCTTGGCTTGGTTATACCACTAGCTATGTTTTACATTTGCATCTACTATATAGTAGATGGGGATAAGAGTGATCCCCTTATAGGTGTGAGCTTAGGATAGAGTCTTATAGATTGCTCCTTTGAGCTATTATAGTATTTCCTTAGATGTGAAAAGGCTTTTAGTGTCTCGGTGGAAGATAGTGCGACATACTACATAGCACCTTACATTTGTTGTGTAGGCATACCAAAATACATTTGACTAGCATACTACAGATCAGGTAAGTTATATTTTGTTCACTTGTTTATATGATAGTATTTAACTCTTATACATTGAATATTAGGTTAAGTGGCAACTTTATCTTGATGAGCTCATTAAACTACTCCCCTTTTTAAAATGCAAAGAAATAGATTTATACCACTTAGATACCATTCATCTGCTTTCACATAGTGGAGTGTTGCTTCCTAGATTGTGTTTGTTGCCAATTTGGTGGTTATTAGTAGATTCTAGTCAACGTCACCATAGAGCCTCGCCTACATCATATTAATTTATGCGGGAAGAACAAAATGGACTACCTAGCATTACATGCGCCTTATATAGGCTTATAGGAAGAATTTCATGCTCAATTGATTCGGTTAGAGTCTGGCAATAGAGTGCATCCACATTACATGCCATGATATAAACATGTCAGTCAATGGTATATGGGACATACCTAAGCATTGATTGGACACCTAGTAAGTAATACATTTACACTCGTCTAATAACTTAACTACTTAACTTTCACTAACTTGTTTTCCCAGGTTTCTCTATTCAAGCTAACACCTTCCATCAAATTTGCTTAGCGCCTAATCTATTTACAGTGATTTCTCTTGTTAATGGAGACATATAGTTTATAGAGGATTATGGTAGGTTGGTATTGTTTCTTGTAGTTCACTAAGAGTAGGCATGTGATGAGCAAGAAGATTTAGAGCTAGCATATTCACTGCCAGTAGATCCTGAGCTTATACCACCACCTTACCCTAAAGGAAGAGGACCAAGAATTAAAGGGGGTTGATGAAGGGATGGCCAAGGTTGTCATTAGGAAAATCTTGCAAATCCTTTCATACAATATGTGCTGCATAATCATTAGTTCACAATTGATGAGAAGATAGGCAACTCAACTTATTTGTGATCCCTTATCATCACATTTTTAACGGTCATTTCCTTACCCCATTGGCTCTGTAGAGGAGTTGTCTTTACCAATCAAAGAGTGTAAGTGCTTACAACCTTCCATTTAGCGGAGTCTAGTGTCTCCTAGTGACTTAGATAAACCTTCAGAGTATCTTCTAACACAGAAGACACAAGCACCTCCCATTACTAATGCTAAAAGAGTTAGACATAAAGGATCTATGTTATCCCAAATAACAAGATAGTTTACTAGGATTATGAGTAGGAAGGGATAAATTTGTATAGCATCTCCATTGTAAATTTTCATGAATATTTGTATCTGTGCTCAGTTTAATGAGAAATTGATGTATTAAAAGCATTTTGTTGTGTATGATATCTAACCTTTATTTTATGCTTGTGTCTTATTGTACTATAATGTTTTTGTATATAATTGGTCTTTGAAGTTGAGGTTTTAACTTAAAATGTGCATTTGGGATAGAGGTTGCAATTATGAATTTTAAAGTTTGGGTTTTTAGTTTGAGAATGATTAAATGGTGTAGTTTTTCAACATTAATGTAATACATGTATGTTTGTGATGGGTAATTGGTGATTGGAATGTGTCAAGCTGCTTTTCATTGAGTTAGGAATGTATGTATGCATGAGGTTTGGTCTATTGCTAATTCTAATTTTGTGTTGTAGGTTTTATAAAAGTAGTAGCATGTAGTAAAATATATACATAGAAGGCACACGTACTACATATGCTTTCAATGTAAAAAAAATTCATTTAGTGAAGGTACATACATTCTATGCACCTTCCTTCTTACATGGGCAATAGCTTTTCATGTACTTGGGCTGAAGTATATAAATATATAGAGACAGTTCTTCATTATAATATTTAATCAAGGAAAAAAAGGGTGAAATTTGTTGATTGTTGAAGTATATGCACTAAATAAAAAAAAATCAAAATTTTTATTTCAATATGCAAAATTTTGAATCTTCATACTATAATATTTAACAAAATAATTTTTGAAGTCACTATCTATTTAGTTTCATGCATTGAAAATATAAAATAAAATTGATAAATGTAGATAGGAACTTAACTATTAGATATGCATCATTTACTTGGTTGAAATAATCAACGATTATTCTTTTTACTAAATGTCGAGTCTAATTTTGGAATTTTATGTTATCTTCCTAATTCGATTCATATTAGATCCTATGCTTATCCGATATCAATCCTCGACTTGAATTAGGAATTTATTATTTATTTAAGTCACCACCCAACTAGAGTTGGGAAAAATTATTGAATTAGAATTATTTGAGCGGATTAATTCTAATCTAGATAACTAGTCGATGAAATCTTCTTTTTTTTTAAAAAAAAAAAGAAAAAAAAAGAAGAAAGAAAAACCAGAGATTCTCGACTCGGGAGCTATCTTATTAAAACCTTAAGTTACCACCTTATCTTTCTGAAATCTAAATTATTTTATGATATCCTTTTTAGCATAAAAAGAAAATATTAGAAAAAAATGATATAAGGATTATACTAATAATGATTTAAAAAAAATATTTTTTATTCTTTTTAGAGTTGTCCCATAAGTGTAGTTGTCAAAATCGCGAGTTAACTCGCACGTTTCTACGATTTATGAGTTGGTGAGCACATTCCTAGTCAACTTGTATGTAAAAATGTTTTTGAGGTAAAATCGTAGTAAAATTGCAATTTTGAACAGTAAAATCGTTAAAATCGTGATTTTACTACGTTTCCACTTATTCCACAATATTGCACAACTAAGTAAAATTTCAACCATCCGGACCCAAATAAACAAATATGTAATAATAGCTATTCATAGCTCAAGCTCAAACTTTTAATAAACAAATATGAGCTTAATTGTTAAAAGCCTTCTGGTGTCCAGGGGGCGCTGCCCCCTTGAAACCCCCGCCAGGGCAACTTCCTTAAACCTCCGCCCGCTTAGTGTGGAGCGGGATCCACGTGCTTTCCTATCATAGGGGAGTATGAGTCATACCCTAACATGTTCATCGGTTATCACTCCTCTCTTGTCAATTTGTTGCGTTACATTGAAGTCTTTGTGTTTGTGTTCGTCGATTGTTAGTCTTTTTGTTCCTATTTGTGATCATGTTCGTATTAAAGCACTCATGCTTGATTGCTGCAACTTTCCTTATTTTAATTAATATTTTTGTAATTGTAAATAAAATAAATGGTAGATAACTTTAACTTTATAATAATTTTTTAGATTTTTAATTTTATCGGAAAGGTATAAATGTATTTATATTTCTATCTTTTCAATATATCATTCTCATAGTTAAGTAAATGAGAGATATTGTTAAGTAAATATATTTTGAATTAATAATCACGAATAGTGCAAAAAATTACCCAGTAATATATAATTTTGAAGGTTTTTCTTGTTATAGTATCTTCTTTATTATGTACTTTTGGTTAGTAGTTATTTGTCATTTTTTAATATTACTCTTTTCTAATGGTATATCTTCGTTATCAATTTTTATTTATTAGTAATTTCTTAAAGTCGTAATTGATTTTTAAATTTTATCTATTATCTTTTAGCTTTTGTATATATAACTAGGTGAAACTTGCTTTATACATGATTTATTATTTTAGAAATAAAATATCTATATTATACAACTTATGCTCGATTATCTATATTATGACTTTTATTGCAAATTTGCAATTTATGGCTAAAATAAATGCTCAATTTCCTTATTTCTATTATTCATTATATTTTTTAATGATTATTGTAAGTAAATTTATAATATTTGGAAGTTATTTTACATAGTTTGTAGAAACTAATGTTTTTACGTTCCGATTCTACGGACCCCTTAGCGATTATACGTAAAATCGCGATTTTGACAACTTTGCCCATAAGGGTGCCTACGTACCCATTATTCGAGATCAAACAGGTCGTAGTTCGCTTTTTATAAAACTTTAGTGGATTAGTTAACTTTAGTTACGAAAACATGCCAGATTTACGTTTATTATCATTTAAATTTATTTAAAGAAATTTCTAAGCTTAAGCTTTATATTTTTTTATTTAAAAAAACTAAAACCTCTAATTAAAAAAAAATCAATTATATATATTTTATGAAAAGAAGTTTTCTAAGTGATAAAAAAATTTATTATTTTTTATTAATTTAAATTTTTTAATTAATTTTTATTAATTATAACAGACATATTTATTTATTTATTTATTAAAACTCTGAACCTAATTCTAATTAAAAAAATTATTTTATTATTTTTATAATAGTAAATGAATAAATAAATAAAAGGAGGGATCCGGCTAACTTGGGCATGGGTCGGATCAGATTGGGTCGAATTGCTCGGGTTCATGGGTCGGAACGGGTCACGTATACGACGGTTGGAGCTCTTCGACGGTGGCTTTCCAACGGCCTTTTTATTCAATTGGTGGGTGCTTCCGAGCTTTCCGAAGGTAGGGAAGCCAATGGTGATCGTGGTTTTTGTCAAAAACCACCCTGATGTGGTGGTTCGAAGGTCGTCGGCAAGGATTTGAGAGAGAGAGAACTCCGACGAGGGGTTTTTTTTTTGTGTTCTACTTTTTTTTGTCTTTTTGATTGCTTGTCCTTTGGCGAGTCGAGTCCTATTTATAGACTCACAAAATCCCTCTTGATAAGCTCGAATCGGGCTCATGGTTGAAATCCATGCTTATCCCTTTTTTTTTATTTATTTGAATCGATCCGTATAGATTTGGTTGTTTTTCATGATTTATCTTGCTTCTTTCTGTTATGGATGGGTGATGATTAAAAATTCATTTGATTAGGTTTGATTTATGTTTATCGATGAGCTTTTCTTCTCTTTTTCTTCCGTCTCTGGTGTTGCTGTTATTGTTTGAAGGAAGAAGAAGATCATGCGACTTGCACGTGCCCGTTCCGGCCAATCACATGCTGCCACGTGGCAGTTGGAAGGGAAAAAAAAGAAGAAAACAACACAAAGTGCCTCTAGTGAGACTCAAACCCGTGACCACACCCCTTCCCCACGCATTCTAGGCCAATACACAAGCCAACTAAGCTGGCCCAAATCTTAGTTTTTATATTGCACGCAAATTGTATATAAGCGTGGCAATTTTTATTTATTTTATATTATTTTGAAATTCTAAAATTTAATAAAAATCCCTAAATATCTTTTATTATTATTTCTACCTTCATTTTCCAATATTGGTGTATTATTCCTATTTATTTTATTTTTGTCATTATTTTTCCTTCCTATATGAAAAATAGAAGAAAAATTGAAAAAAAAACATTAATTATGATTAGAGGGCAAAAATGGGGTGTTTACACTAAAAAAAATAATTTATTGAATATATATAGAATGGGATTTACTTAATTTCAATTTGGTTTGTATAATGGTTCTTCGTATCAATTACAATAGGATACAATCATAATAGCTTATAAGGGGATTTGGTAATTTTGTTAGAATTTAGAACATGTTTTATTCTACATAATCATTTAGTGGGTATTAAAAGTCATATGAGAGGTTCTGATTTCGATTTTTTTAAAACCTACTACTACACCCTGAAGGGTATCCTATACATAACAATCCACCGTACACATCATAGATACTCAAGGACAATTACCGCTATTGAAAAATTAATTTTAATTTGTGGTTTGTATTTTTTTTTTAAAAAGAAAGAAAGTAGAAAACGAGACCATGTTTATTTGATTGTTAAATGAGGAACATGTCTTTTATATTAAACAAACATGTTCCTTTCTAAACTTTACATAATTTTTCTTATAGTTTTAATGTCTATATTACTAAAGGGAATGGGTGTATTGGCATCTTACACATTCAAAAATATCATAGCCATCCATATAATTAAGATATGGAAGTTATGATGAGAGTAATGGCACATAAGTTACAAGTTACAACAAATGGAGTATAAGGAAGTTAATTGGATGGTTTCATAAAGATATGTGTCTACTATTTTTTTGCTAAGTGATAACTATTATGTAAAAAGTACATTTTTTCAAATAATCGCATAAGTGGTTGATTTAAGCACCCATAATGTGAGTGCGATGTTCGCTATACACACAATGCATACATACTTACATATGCATGTACGCATGTACTTAAGTACATATATACATATGTATGTACTTAAATACATAAAATATGGGATTACAAGACTTTTTCACAATCTTGAAAATGAACAACCTTAGAAATTCATCTAGAGGGAAGTTGATTAAGTATGTTTCAAAGATTATCGATTTTTTATGCATCCTTGAATAGTACTAATGAAGGAAACATGATCATGATAGAGGAAAGGACTAGAAACATATTGAGAACTTAAGAATTGTTCAAGGTTTAAGAAAATGTAAATTTTACAAGTAAGCCTTTAACCATGAAATTTATACAATTAAAAAAGTACAAATGTGTCAATCTTAAGGTAAGTGTTATTTGGGAAATTTATGATGGAGTAAGGGAAATAAGACGGATGTTGTTTGGCACGGGTTGAAAGAATGTTAGAAGTTTTGTGTTTTGTCAAAAGGAAAGATTCTATAAAACAACAGAATCTGTTGATTATGTCCCAACAATAATCTTATTACTAACTAGACAATAAATGTGACTGAAGGCATAAAATGCCTCCCCTCATCATTGTTGGGTTGGTATAAGATATATCATCTGAATGAAAGAGTTAAATGGGGAGCAGAATGCCTCCTTGTACGATTTAGCTAGTATATCTATTACCATTCAAACGGTGGTAGAGTAAGGTCTTCCAAATCTGGCTAAACTACCATTGTTCTCTTTTTATTATTAATTAAACCACTTAGTTTATTAATTATAAGTACCTTTCAATGATGTCTTATATATTGTACTATATTTAATAAGAAAGCTTAGTTTCAAATTTTAGTAGAATAAATTATCAAAATTCTTAACTATTCTTATTTTTCTAAACCTTTATCAACACTTTTCTAAACCTAAATTAAAATAAGAAAAAGGATACAAACTATTAAGAAAGTTTAGAGGGTGAATGAAAGGATAGGATCTATCTAAGCTAAGTATTGCACTTAATGAAAGATATTGAGAAATTACTTTGCATAGTTATTTGTTAAAAATAGTATTAGTGAGACTCTAGCGATCGTTGAGACCGCCATTTTAAGTATGTGTATATTATGTCTAGTGTTTGTCCTATTAGGTTAGAATCGACTAAGCTCAATATATGTATGGTTTAAAAATGATTGCTAGTTATGCTTAATTGGGTCTAAGGGTCCAAAGTATCAATAACCTTAAAGTAGCATTTTGATGTTTGATATGTCGCGTTGTCCTTATGTAGGGTTACATACTAAAATGATTTGGATAGATTTAGATTGACTCATGAACTCATGAGTGTTAGAGAGTACCTAAATAATATATGTATGTATGAGATATATGTGTGTGAATAGAGTTTTGTGTTACCTTAAGTCTTAGGACACTAAGACTATATTATATGCTAGACCTAATGAGAAGATAATTAATATGGTTGCCATGAATTATATGTTATGCATTTATGAATTTGTGTATTTGATTTGTATGACATGTACATGTGGTTATAGAATATATGTACAAGGCTTCAACTCACCCTTTGTAGGATTTATTTTTCAACTATAAATATTTAGATGAACTAGTTGTTTATGATGAGACTAATGTAAAACCCTATCAAGATTTAGGATGCAACGTGGGGTTTTATTATATTATGATGATTAACTAGGTTGGTAAGAGGATAGTTGATTGTTGTTCCATTTAATTGTAGTAACTTGTGATTTAGAGATGAGGCTCTTATTATGAATGCAATGGTTATGTTTTGTATGTAGTGTTTCTATATGTATATTTCAATTTTCATATAAGCACTAAACACTAATTAGATCTCCTTTGTTGTTGATTTAGTGCTTGTAGAGCAAGACTCAAATGAGCTACTTAGTATTATGTATTTGGAGTTAATATTAGCATTTAATTTGCAGTTATTCTAGTTGGATCTCTTCTCTAATGACACATAGCAGGTAGTAATGTCTCAAGTTCTAGAGCGTTACAGCTAAAGTGATATTAGAGCTTAGTTTTATAGATATTTAGAAAACTTAGGAATTGAATTAGTAGGATGATGAGATATGAAGAGAGTGGGTAGAAAAGGGGTTTTTTTTGTTAATATGAGGTAAACTAAAATTTTGTTATGTATTTTATATATATAACTAATATTATCATAATAATTCTACCTAATTTGATATCAAAGTTGTATTTTATTATTTTGTTTCTATTTTAATTACCTAATTTAATTGTCATTTCTCTACATGGTTTTCTTTCTTTCTTTCTTTCTTTTATATCTTTTTCTTTTATAGTATGCTTAGGAGGAATGCAGGTACAAGCTTATTTGGCAACTCTAGGAACAACTTCTGACTGGTGAGCAAGAACTTAAAGATTGTTGGCTTTACCTATTACATGGGAAGTTTTTAAGCAAATTTTGTGGTAAAATAATTCCCTAAAGCCCTAGAGAGAAGATAAATACTTGATACTACCATCTATAGTAAGGTGTTCGATTAGTGAAGGAGTATGAGGTGGTGTTGAGCCACTTGATGAAATTTAATCATGAGACTTGTAATGCCCCAAAACCTGGGCTGCATTATTACTTGTCATGTGTCCTTATCTCATAAGAACACGTTAAGGCTCTAGACTAACTCTAATACCTTTTTTGTTCTAAAATTCCTGTATATCTCCATTCATTATCTACAATAATGACATCATGATATAAAAACATTTTAATCTATCTTTTAACCTTAAAACTAATTTAAAATAAATCCATAATGAATAATTAATGTAGTGAAAGTCTATAAAATTCCAATTACATATTCTAAAAAAAAAACCACTTTTTGTTCCAATCAAATAACAAAGTCATTCTAAGTTTTACCCTCCATAATTGATGCGGACATCGTGGCGGACACAGGTTGACACACGGGTGGATACACGGTCGTGTATCGCGTTAGGATCTTCACAGAAGCATACACGGCTACAGGCACGGCCAGAGGGCACGACCATGTGTTATATCAGGACCCTCACAGAAGCATACACGAGTTCAGGCACGGCCAGGGAACACGGCCGTGTACTACGCTCAACACATGCCCAGAAACATACACAGCCTTGAGGCACGGCCGTGTATACGGCAGGGAATAGACGTGTATATTAATATTTATTACCACGTGTACGTTTATATTTCCCCCTTTTAGATATTTTTACGAGGAAGTATATATACCTTTGTCAGATTATTTTAGGGTTACGCTTTATTTTATCATAAAAATACACCTTGAGAGACGGTTTTCTCTTAACCTTCAATTGTGCGCAATTGAGTTAATCCCAGAATAAACTCTGATTTGTCTTTGTTTATTCTAGAGTTCCAATCCTAGAATTGGTCTCGGTTTTACGCTTTCCTCGCTGCGTCAGATGGTATCGGAGCAAGGAAATTTCCTGCAGAGATGTCGGCTAACGATGGTGTCGATGGCGGTCGCGTTCTCGACCTTGATCGGGTGCGGAAGTCCAAGGAGTCAATCAATGGGCTCCAAGGGCAGTGGTTGAAACCATGGAACAGAGGCTTGGGCGTGTAGAACAACGCCTGGAGGATCTGGTGGCGCGGTTCAATGCCATGGTGATGGACCACAACGGGCACAGGGGCGTTGTTGGGAATCGACCGGGGGTAGCAGTTGCTCGCGGCGGCCCTATCAATGAAGTTGTTGCCGGAAATCAATGGAACCGGAGAATTGATGAAAGCTCTTCTGAGGAAGAGGAAGGATTTATGCAGAGGAGGGAACAACCACCGAGAAGGGGTGGCGTTGGTGGTGGTAGGTACCGTGGAGTGGATGACCAGAATGATCATGTGTACGGTGGTGGGTATCGACGAAACCACTAGGGGTTCGACCATGCTGATGGCGGAGACTTCCATCTTAAGGTAGATATTCCTTCTTTTAATGGCAATTTCAATATAGAGGAAATTTTGGATTGGCTGGTGGAGGTCGATAGGTTCTTTGATTATATGGAGGTTCCTGAGGATAGGAGGGTAAGAATGGTTGCTTGTAGACTGAAAGGTGAGGCATCTGTATGGTGGGATCGGTTGCAGAACTGTAGGCAAAAGGAAGGGCGGCAACCTATTAAAACATGGTACCGCATGAGAAATCTGTTGCAGAGAGACTTCTTACCACCCGACTACGAGCAAATTCTTTTCCAGTAGTATCAACGGTGCCGTCAAGGGCAGAGGACGGTGCATGAGTACACCGTTGAATTCATGAGATTAGCGGAGAGGAATGATCTGAGGGAGACTGAGCTTCAATAGGTGGCACGGTTTGTAGACGGGTTGAAGCCTCAGGTTAGAGATAAGATAGGAGTGATGGTGTTCAGAACCGTGAATGAAACCAAGAACTTGGCCCTTCGGGCTGAAATGATGATCCAAGAGCAGAGCGCAAGGTTGGGAGGAGGTAAAAGAAACTACACTTATGATAATCTCGGCAGTAGTAGCAGGGTGATTGGCGAAAGGCCTAGAGGAGTTGTTGAAAGGCCAATGGGAAGCATGGAAAGAAAAGAAGACAAGGCTAAGGGAAAGAGGCCATTGGAGAGCAAAGAAGCCCCAAGACAAAACAATCCATATGCCAAGCCAATATTAGGAAAATGCTATAGATGTAATCAGCCGGGACATCGATCCAATGAGTGCCCGAATCGACGAACTGTAAACATTGTCAAAAGGGAAGAGGAGGAGGAAGTGTGTTGTGAGCCAGACGGTGATGAAGATTACTATGAAGAGGTTGATGATGCGGTGGAACCTAACTATGTAATTAGGAGGATGATGCTAGCACTGAAACAAGAGGGAAGTTCACAACGACACCAGTTATTTCGCACTAGGTGCACGATTGGTGGGAGAGTGTTTGACCTAATTGTTGATAGTGGGAGCTGTGAGAACATCATTGGAAAGGAAGTTGTGAAGAAACTCCAATTACCGATAGAGAAACATCCGAGTCCTTATGCCATCGGATGGATTAAAGCGGCAGAGCGAATCGAGGTGACAGAGAGGTGTCGAGTTCCTTTTTCGATAGACAAATATCGGGATGAGGTATATTGCGACATGGTAGATATGGACGCGTGTCATTTGTTGTTCGGACGGCCCTAGCAATTTGACGTAGATGCCCAACATGCCAGGAAGGAGAACAAATATAGGTTGGAGAAGGAGGGAGTGAAGTATACGCTATTGCCATTAACGGATAAGCGACCCAAAACCCAGAAGGTGGATGGAAAATCTTTTCTGACGATCACTCAGTCGGAGAAGGAAATGACCGAGGACATTAAGGAGTCCCGCTTGATGCATGCTCTCGTAGTGAAGAATGAGGGAGAGGACATGGGTAGTGTAGAGACTCCGGAAGAAGTGAAGGGGTTACTAGAGGAATTTAAAGAGGTAGTGCCGGAAGACTTACCAGAAGGACTACCTCCATTGCGAGACATCCAGCATCACATCGACTTGGTGCCTGGAGCTAGCCTCCCTAACCTCCCTCACTATCGGATGAGTCCTAAGGAAACGAAGGTCTTACAGGAGAAGGTCCAGGACTTACTCGACAAAGGATTCATTCGAGATAACATGAGTCCATGTGCCGTACCAGCGCTACTAACGCCCAAGAAGGATGGGAGTTGGAGGATGTGCGTGGACAGCCGGGCGATCAACAAGATCACAATTGGGTATAAATTCCCAATACCTCGCATTGAGGACATGTTGGATCGGTTGAGTGGAGCGGTAGTATTCTCTAAAGTAGATCTCAGAAGCAGGTATCATCAAATTCGGGTCAGACTGGGGGATGAGTGGAAGACCACCTTCAAGACGAAAGAGGGGTTGTACGAATGGATGGTTATGCCATTCGGCCTCAGCAATGCACTGAGTACCTTCATGCGCGTGATGAATCAGGTACTTAAACCAGTTATAAGTCGGTTCGTTGTTGTATATTTTGATGATATCTTAATATATAGCAAGACTTGGGATGAACATTTAGTGCACTTGAAGGATGTCTTGACTGTATTGAAAGAGAATAAGCTCTATGCTAATATCAAGAAATGTATATTCATGTCACCGAGGCTGTTGTTCTTAGGGTTCATAGTGAGTGGTGAAGGGATTACGGTGGATGAGGATAAGGTGCGAGCTATTAAGGATTGGCCTACACCCAAGACCATCACCGAGTTGAGAAGTTTTCTGGGGTTGGCGGGATTCTACAGGCGTTTCATACGGCATTTTAGCACGGTGGCGGCCCCCTTGACTGAGTGCTTAAAAAAAGGAAAGTTTCACTGGGACAGGGAAGCTGAGTCAAGATTCGTAGTGCTTAAAGAGAGACTATGTAGTGCGCCAGTGCTGGCCTTACCGAACTTCGAAAAACTATTCGAAGTTGACTATGATGCCAGTGGTGTAGGTATTGGTGCGGTACTCTCTCAGGAGAAGAGACCTGTAGCCTTCCATAGTGAGAAGCTTTGCGAGGCCAGGAGAAAATGGTCCATGTACGATAAAGAATTTTATTCCGTGGTTAGGGCCTTGAGGATGTGGGAGCACTATTTGGTTGGCAAAGAGTTTATCTTATACTCAAATTGTGTCGCCTTGAAACACCTGAGTAATCAAACCCACATTTGCAAGGACATGCATGCCAGATGGATACAATGTTTGTAGAAATTCCCATTTCGTCTGATGCATAAATCTGGGGTTCAGAATAAGGTAGCCGACGCGTTAAGCCAAAGAGCGGATTTGCTAGTGACCAGGAGGGCTGAGGTGGTCGGATTTGAGCAGTGGAAGGAGCTGTATGAGACGGATGAAGATTTCGGAGTTACCTGGAGAAAATGCACCAATAAGGAACCCAATGATAGTTATTACATTCTGGAGGGTTACTTGATGAGGGGTAATCAGCTGTGTATCCCTGAATCCTCCTTGAGAGAGAAGGTGATCAAAGATCTCCATGGAGGAGGATTAGCCGGCCATTTGGGGTGGGACAAAACACTAGCAGCAGTGGTTGCAAGATATCATTGGCCTCAATTGAGAAGGGATGTAAGTCAGATAGTGAAACGATGTTACATCTGTCAGACATCAAAGGGTCACTCTCAGAATACTGGGCTGTACACTCCGTTACTCGTATCTGAGAATATCTGGGAGGATCTATCCATGGATTTCGTGTTAGGTTTGCCTCGTACCCAACGAGGTGCTGACACTATTTTTGTAGTTGTGGACAGGTTTTCCAAGATGGCTCACTTCATCCCGTGTAGGAAGACGTCGGATGCCCAGAGCGTGGCCAAGCTATTCTTTAAAGAGGTGGTCAGATTACACGGAGTTCCCAAGTCCATCACTTCTGATAGGGACACCCGATTCCTTAGCCATTTCTGGAGGACACTCTGGTACTTGTTCAATTCGTCCCTTAACTTCAGCAGCACAGCTCACCCCCAAACTGATGGGCAAACCGAAGTGACGAACAGGACCCTTGGAAATCTGATACGAAGCATCTATGGAGAGAAGCCCAAACAATGGGACCTAGCACTATCTCAAGCAAAGTTCGCCTACAATAATTCCATCCATAGAACTACCGGAAGGTCACCCTTTTCAGTGGTCTATACCAAGGCGCCTTCTCATGCCTTGGACTTAGCTTCTTTACCCAAGGGTATGGAGACCAATGTAGCGGCAAAGCACCTAGCGGAACAGTACCACACAGTGGCTTCGGACGTAAAGGAACAAATTGAGAAAGTAAATGAGCAATATAAGAAAGCTGCCGACAAACATCGGAGGAAGAAGTTGTTCGAGGTGGGAGACCCAGTGATGGTGTTCTTAAGGAAGGAATGCTTTCCCGTGGGAACGTATAGCAAGTGGCAGCCGAAGAAATATGGGCCCTACAATATTGTCACCAAGATCAATGACAACGCCTATGTGGTTGGACTCCCGGAAAGCATGAAAATCTCCAAGACCTTCAACGTGGCTAATTTGTCCCCATTCTACGCGGATGACGAACCCCTTTATCTAGAAGAGAACTCGGGGTCGAGTTCTTCATTAGTGGGAGAGAATGATGTGGACATCGTGGCAGACAGACATAGGTTGACACACGGGTGGATACACGGTTGTGTATCGCGTTAAGATCTTCACAGAAGCATACATGGCTATAGGCACGACCAGAGGGCACGGCCGTGTATTCTATCAGGACCCTCACAAAAGCATACACGAGTTCAGGCACGGCCAGGGAACACGGCCGTGTACTACGCTCGACACATGCCTAGAAACTTACACGGCCTTGAGGCACGACCGTGTATACGGTAGGGAATAAACGTGTATATTAATATTTATTACCACGTGTATGTTTATATTTCCCCCTTTTAGATATTTTTAAGGGGAAGTATATATACATTTGTCAGATTATTTTAGGGTTACGCTTTATTTTATCACAAAAATACACCTTGAGAGACGGTTTTCTCTTAACCTTCAATTGTGCGCAATTGAGTTAATCCCAGAATAAACTCTGATTTGTCTTTGTTTATTCTAGAGTTCCAATCATAGAATTGGTCTCGGTTTTACGCTTTCCTCGCTGCGTCAATAATAGTAGTGATAATCATCCTTTTCCTCTCTTCTTGGTTCATTCACTCCCAGATTTCCTTCTATGTTATTGACACCCTTAGTACTTGCATCTAAAAAAAATATTCCCCAAAGAATGAGCTAATGTCTAGTACGTATAACATAAACATGAACAAATATCACATGCATTATGCAATACTAAAACACAGGTATCATTTCATGGTACAAATTAAGTCCACAAGCAACAACATGGTACTTATAACCCCCTTAACACACTGAACACATTAGAACGTGAATTGGTGATGGGAACTGCCACTATGGGCACTACACTCATGATTCCTTAACCCTTAAACTTAGTGATGGGAACTGCCACTACAGGGCCCATACCCATGTCCACTTAAACACTTATCCAACATTCAACCCAAATCATTTCTAAGCACGACTCTACGAAGGACAACATCACACAAGGACCATTGGGGTGCTTCTTAGGGATCTACCCCTACGGGCCTTTAGGCTGAGCCAAGCACATACAACATACAACTTAAACACTTAAGTCGATTCTTCTAATCAAATCAAATTCAATACATACACTAACTTAAACAAGCACAAATTAACACACGAGTTACACGTACCTAACTTTGCAAAACTTCGTTTGTCTTATACTTTTCTAACTTCACAACTCTCCCAAACCTATACATGATTCAAATTATTTGCTTTTAGAATTGTATTCTTATAAATATCAAAAGAAAAATAGACACATTTCAACTCAACACAGTCATGTTGGAGGCCGTGTAGTTGAACACGAGTTAGTGCACAATTGTGCCAAAGGCCATATACATTTTTCTCTCTCTCGTTTTTTTTTTTAACATAGGTGAGACACAATCATTTAAGGGGCTGTGTATCTCTCTATTCATTTTTTTTTTCAACATGGTCTCAACATAGTCATGTTGAGAGGTCATGTATCTCTCTATTCACTATTCATCAACATGGTGTCAACATGTTCATGTTGAGAAGTCGTATATCTCTTTGTCCACTATTCATCAACACGGTCTCAGCATCGTTATGTTAAGAGGTCATGTATCTTTTTGTTCACTCTTTAAATTCAACACACCTATAACACGGTCATGTTGAGAGACCATGTATCTCACTACATACTTTGTAAATCGATCTCTCAGTCCGATTTCTAATAAATTTAATCTAATTGATTTATCTAATATGAAATTTACAATGTAATACACTAGTAGATACACTTACTTGACCCAAATCGTTATCGTGATGCTTGAATCGCTTGTTTTGTCCCTTACATATCATGGATTTACTTTAATTTGTTAATAACCTTAACACATTAATTCTTGATTTAAGATGTACATGAAATTAATGATCAATTTTTATTGATTGATGTACTTACCTCAAACAAATTGGCGAATTGTAGCACATGCTTGTCCTTTTCTTTCTTCAGTTTCTATAGAGTGTGTTTAGGGTTCTATGAAGTGCACAAATGTGGCAAAAAGGTGTTAACCTTAGGTTAGATTTACTTATATACTTAGGTAATAAAATTACCATCTTGCCCCCACTACTTTAAACTATTTACCTTCTTGTCCTTAGTAAAATATTCTGAGTAATTACAAACCTAATGAGAGGTCTAAGGTTCAGAAATCTGTTTTCGGTTTAAAGCCTACCTTATAGCATGAGGTGGGTTTTTTTTTAAGTTGACCACATATGTTTTAAGGGCCAATAAGGCAAGGTTGTTAGAGAAGAGTCATAAGAGAATTTGCCAAATGGAGGCCCCAAAGGCTCAAGTTGTGTTGGGTAAGAAACTTGCTAAGGGGGCAAGAAGCCCTGAAACTTTAGACTAAACTTATGGTTATGGTAACTCCCTCCTCCTAAGTTAGAGTTATTCCTTCATGTATAGACCCTTATAGTTTTGAAAGAGTAAGTGGTTAAAGGGTACATGTTTCTTGTGTAGGAAGATAGGTTATATTAGCAAGACTTGCATAGAGAAGTCAATTCTTCTTACTTTCTACTACCATGTAAGTAGATGGATCATAGAGTTGTAGATCATATCGTTAGGGGAAGCTAGGCGGCCTTAATACATCAAACAAGGGGACTTCAGGCTTTTACTCAAGTAAGTAGACCCTAGTTAGGAGGATCGAGATAAAGAACACTTGCTCGAGTTTATGCATTATAGCACTAAGATACTTCTGACATGAACACTTTAGTAGGTACACTTCTTATATATTCTGTTTTATTTCTTATTTGATATTAGTGCTATATAATCTTGCATGTCTGATGCATTCATGCATGCCTGTGGTTTTGTTGCTGAATTTTTTAATGATGCATTAAGTGTGAACACATCTTTGGGAACTGGGGAAATCTTAAATCAAATTTGTAGGAATGCCATCATAAAAACAAAAGGCGACATACTATCTATAGATCTCTAAGTGTTAGAGATTACTGATTTTGATATCACTATGGGTGTAAAATGGTTGTCTACACACCATGCTATCATTGACTGATACAATATGGTGATTTATTTCAATCCATCTAGAGAAGTGTCCTTTAGTTAATAAGTTAGAAGCCTAAACTACCTATGAATTGTGGGGTAGGAGTATGTTAGACATGGTATCTACAAAGCTTGATCAAGTAGTAAAGTTGATCGAGTGTCGATAGTAAAAGATTGTCTAAAAGTCTTTCTAGATGATTCACTAGGCTTATTACTAGTTAGAGAAATTGAATTTAGAATTGACTTAGTGCCAGGTATAACACTAATGTGCCTAAATCCCTAAGTTGGAATTTGGACACAATCTAGAAGCATAAGTAATGAACAAAGTTTGAATCTTTTTTGTATTCTTGAATTTATGATTCGAAAAATAAATACTTTTATGCTTTTAGTGTTTATGGAACAATAAAAATAAATGGATGTGGATGGATTGCAAGTTGGAAATAATGTATCAAATAACAAGATGAACTAGGGTTTTGTTTAATCCAATTGATAAGTTTATTAACACCACTATTGAGTTTTCTTAATAAGTTTTATTGATAATAAAAATGTTATTAGTGTGTAGAATATGTTTTAAGTGCGAAGAACAAAAGTGTTCATTCTTATAAACACTTATATTGACACTTATCCAGATAGTCTATTGGATGTTTAACTAGACATTTATACAGATAGTTTGATAGTTTGTTTTGTAAACTTTTGATCATATATGTTTTTATACAAGTTTAAAATTATGAGTATGAATTATTTATAACATCATCTTAACAAGTTTTTATATACATATAACGGATCAAGTTAAGGCCGTTGTAATCGAAGAAGAACAAGATGAGAATAAGAATAACCAATATGGTTATCTATTGAAGACCATTCGAATAAAAGGGGATTTTTTTGTTTACAATTGACACTTATCCATTTGAAGCTGTTGAAGAGCCATACAAAGATAAACATCAACAATTCCGAGTTGAATCCATTTCATATTAATCAATTTGATTTTGAATTATAGTTTGAATTTTTCAAATTGCCAAAAATGAAGGGATATGAACGTTAAAAGGCTCAATGAATGTTATATGCAATCTATCAATAGAACAAGGAACTATATAAAAAAAATAATTTAAGTTGAAGAAATATATAGAGAATAGAAAAGAGATACAGAGATATAAGATATGAGTAGAAAGAAAAACACTCAAAACAAAGCAAAACAAATTTTCTTTGTTTACTCGAGCTTAAATTAGAGAAAATTATATTTTTCTCATTTTTATAAAGTTATTTATTATTTTCGTGTAAAGTTAAGTCTAAGAAAGTAAGGTTATAAAGTCTTGTAGTCTGTGCTTAGCTTAGAAAAGTGCTAGAAAGATAGAGCAAGAGCTATTAGTGATTGTAACAAGTTCTTAGCAATTGAAATAGTAAAACAATCGGTATGGAAAATTGGATCCCCAACAATGAAGCTGATGAGAGGACGTACTCAACATGAGGAACCTCTATAAATTGTTGCCTTCTTTATTTTCAATGCACAATATATCTATTCATTTTATTATTGCTTATCTTATATAATCTTCATCATGGTAGAAAGTTAAAAAGAGTTTAATTAGATCAATATGATAAAAAAAATTTTGCAAGCAATTCACCCCCCTTTTATTTGCCATTTCGGGACTTACATTCGGTATCGAAGTAGTGACTCTTCTATATACAAGAGTTGATCAATGGCCGACAACACAATTACAACTGTATATAATCGTATACCATTCTTTGATGGAACTAATTTTCCTTATTAGAATTGCAGGATGGAAACTTATATCAAAGCAACTGATTTTGCTTCATAGGAAATTATATAGTATAGAGATGAAGAAATCAGTCTAACTAACAGTCCAATTCTAGCTGATGAAGAAAAGAAAAAGACTGAAGGTAATGGCACAACAAAGAATTTGCTTCTAATGAGCATATCTCAGACTGTGTTTGCAATGATTTCATCATGTGAATCTACAAAAGAAATATGGGACAAGTTATGCGAAACATATGAATGTGTTGCAATGTTCAAGGACACTAGGAGAGAAGCATTGATGTAGGATTATCAATTATTCAGATTTCAATCGGTGAAACAATATCTGACGGATTTAATATATTTACTTTAATTACTAATGAATTTGCTTTACTTGCTAAAAGGTTTGATATCGGTGAGCTTATAAGGAAAATCTTGCAAATCTTGCCAAGTTTGTGGGATTCAAAGACAAATGCAATTGAAGAAGCTCATGACTTGGACAAACTAACTCTAAGTCAACTTCGAGAAAAGCTTTAGGCATGTGAATCAAATTTGAAACATATGAATGATTAAGAGAAAACCAAAAGATCCATAGCATTTAAGGTTTCTAAATAAGACATTGAGACAAAAGAAGGATTAAATAGTGAGGAGCATAATGATGATATAACAATGTTGGATTGAAGATTTAAAAAGGCATTTAAGAGAAATGGTAAGCATTCTGAAAGTTTTAAACAATTTTCTACTAATCAATCCAGGTTTGGTATGTGAAAGGGTTTTAGAGAGATAGAAGAAAAGAAAGAGAAAAAGAAGGAAATAGTTTTGCTTCAAATGCAAAAAGTCAGGACACATCAAATATGAATGTCTTGTATTGATTAAAAAGATGGAGAAATATAAGAAGAAATAAAAAACTTTAATGGCAACATGAAGTGACCTTGATAAGTTAGACGTTGAGTCAAACACTAGATCAGACAATGAAGAAGAAGCAAATTTGTGCTTTATGGCATTATTTGAGGTATCTTTTGAATTTGATAATGATATGCCTATTTGATATAGAAAACAAGTTAAACAAATGTTAAAAGCTTTATCTAAGGCAAACGAAAAGATTGAAACTTTAAGAAATGAAAAAGAAATTGTATGTTAGACTAATATATTATTAATTGATGAAAATGATATTTTCAAAAATGATATAGAAGTGTTACTTATGGATAATAAAAGCTTGCGAGAAGCATAAGATATGTTACTAACGAAAATAATGCATTAAGAAAAGAGATTGTAGATCTAATGTAAGAATTAATGAAGTTTCAAAAAGTTTAAGTTTTATGTTCACTAAGTTTTTTGAAAGTGATGAAAAATCGCAAAAAAATAATATCATCACAAAGAGTAAGTAACTCTAAAGAAAGGTTAGGATATAATAAGGTTGAGTCCTCAAATCGAAGTGAGAAAACTATTTTTATTAAAGGAAAAGATGCAATAATTAAAGATGATATTAATATGAGTAAGAAGGAAAGTAAAAGTATGAGAGAAAATAAATCTGTTAAACAAAATGAAAAGAATATTAGAAAAAATTCCAGACAGATCTTTAGAAAGTATTCTAGACAAAATTCTAGACAGTTCTCTAAACAATATTCCAGGCTAATGTACAAACAGTTCTCCAGACAATATTCTAAACAATTGTACAGACAATACTCCAAATCTTCTAGAAGGTATTATGGAAGCTATATTAGAACATATAACTCAAGAATGGTAAGCGCATATCAATATCAATGGAGACCATATCAATATCAGAAAAGTCCAATAAGGATCTAACAATTATGTATGCTATTTTTGCAATAAATATGGACATATAGAAAAATATTGTTATTACAAAAATAACAATTTTAGTCAACAACAAGTAATAAATCAAAATAACACAAGCTTGAATTTTGGTGGACCCAAGCTAGTCTGGTATGTTAAATTTGGTGATGATAATAGAGGAAAGATAATAGCAACTAGTACAGTAGGTTTTCCCTCTAGTACAATTGAAAATATTTCTCTGGTAAGAGGTCTAAAATGCAATCTTTTAAGTATTAGTCAAATTTGTGATAAAGGTTACAAAATGGTTTTTGGAAAAGACAAAGTAAAAGCTTATGATCAGAATGGAGAAAAACATTTTGAAGGATTTTGTAATAGAAATATTTACATGGTTGATCAAGAGTAGATGTTGAAAGATGTTTCTTAACAAGAAATGACAATTGTTTTATTTGGCATAAAAAGCTTGGACATGTTAACTTTTTACAATTAGAAAACTTTTGAAAAATTAACTTGTTAAAAAATTACTATAAATTTCTTCTATTAAAGATATTAAATGTGATATTTTCTTGAAAAATAAAATGGTTTCAATATCTCATAAATCTAAAAATGTTATTTCAATAGTAAGACCCTTAGAACTTCTATATCTTGATCTTTTTGGTTTAACAATAACTTTGCGTTTGAGAGGAAATAAGTATGGCTTAGTAATAGTTGATAACTTTTCCCGTTTAATATGGCTTTTATTCTTAAACACAAGAGTGATACATTTGATGCTTTTAAAATATTTTCAAAACAAGTTCAAAATAAAAAAAAGGTTTATTAATTATAAGTTTAAGAACTGATTACAATAGAGAGTTTGAAAACAAAAACTTTATTGAGTTTTGCAAGAAAAATGGGGAAAAAAAATAAATTTTAGCTTCTTATACTCCACAGCAAAACAGAGTAGTAGAAAGGAAAAACAGATTATTATAAGAAATGGCATGAAGTATGCTAAATGAAAGTAATGCACCTAAATATTTATAGGCTGAAGCAATTTCTACATCTTGTTATATTTCTAATCGTGTTTATTTGAGACCTTTAATACAAAAAACAGCATATGAAATCTATAAAGGTAGGAAGCTAAATGTGTCATATTTTCACATATTTGGGACTAAATACTTTATCAAGAGATTTGGGCAAAATCTCAGTAAATTTGATGAAAGAGCTTATGAATGAATTTTTCTTGGTTATTTGAAAACCAGTAAGGCTTTTGGTTTTTTTTCTTTTTAATCAAGTAACTAGATTAGTTGAGGAATTAATTAATGTCAAGTTTATAGATAACTCAATCATGGATGATAGTGATGATGTAATAAGTAAAAATAATAGAGATAAAAATTTAAATCATCAACAAAATCTATAAGATACTGTAAGAATACCTATTGAATAAAAAACAAAGGATAGATGAGATAGTCGAGTAGATAGTCATCCATACAGTGCACCAGATGGTAAGTTCGATAGTTATGTAGACAGTTTACCAAAAGTACTATTGAACCTATATAGAATAGAGTTGAATATTCTAAACCTTGGAGATTTAAGGCATATAATCCACCAGAATAAATACTTGGTAAAGTAGATTTAAGAGTCAAAACTAGATCAAAACTACAAGATTTAGAAAACCAATTTGCTTTATTATCTGAGATTAAACCTAATAATGTAAGTGAAGTTTTGACAGACAGTAACTGGATCAATTTCATGCAAGAGGAATTAGAACAATTTCAAAGGAATCAAGTATGGACACTAGTTCCTAAACCTAAGGATAAATCTATTATTGGAGCGAAATAAGTGTTAAAAAATAAGCTTGATGATTAAGATAAGATAGTTAGAAATAAAATAAGACTTGTGGAAAAAGGATATTTACAAGAAAAAGGTATTGATTTTGATGAAACTTTTGCTCCAATAGCTAGATTAGAAGCTATTAGACTATTGTTAGCTTTTGCTTGTTACAAAGATTTTAAACCATTTCAAATGGATGTAAAAAGTGTTTTTTTTTTTTTTTTAAATAGATATATCAAAGAGGAAGTATTTGTAGAATAATCCCTAGGATTTGAGAATCTATTAAAAGAAGATTATGTTTTCAAACTACAAAAGGCTCTTTATGGTTTGAAACAAGCTTGTAGAGCTTGGTATGAAACGTTAAGTGATTTTATAATAAAAAAATAACTTTTCAAGAGGAAACATTGACACAACTCTTTTTATAAAACATTTTGATTAAAATATTTTAGTAGCACAAATTTATGTAGATGATATTATTTTTTCAAAGTTGATGTAGACTGAATTTGAGATGTCTTTGATGGGAGAACTAAACTTCTTCCTTGGATTGCAAATCAAGCAAACTTCTGAAGGAATATTTATTCACCAAGAAAATTATGTTAAGCAAATGCTAAAAAAAAATTGGATTTGAAAATATTAAAGGAGCTGCTACTCCTATGTCAACTTTAATAAGGTTAGATCTAGACATTTTAGGTAAAAATGTATTTAAAAAAAAACTTAACAGAAGTTTAATTGGATCCTTGTTACACTTAACTGCTTTTATACCAGACATTTTGTTTAATGTTTATGTATGTGCTAGATTTCAAACAAGTCTTGTTGAAAGACATTTAACAACAATAAAAAGAATTTTCAAATATATATCTTACACTACAAAATTAGGAATTTGGTATCCTAAAAATCAAAATATTGATTTAATAGGATATTCAAATGCTGATTATACAGGATGTAAGATTGATAGAAAAAGTACTTCATGAACATGTCAATTTTTAAGAGACATACTTGTATCTTGGTCATCTAAGAAACAAAATTTTATTGCTTTATCAACAATTAAGGCAAAATATGTTTCTATAGAAAATTTTTGTGCTCAAATATTGTAGATTAAACAACAATTGTGTGACTATGAATTTGTGTGTAAAAATATCCTAATAAAATGTGATAACATGAGTGCTATTTATCTCACAAAAAAATCTAGTTCATTATTCAAGATCTAAACATATTAAAGCAAGACATCATTTTATAAGAGATCATGCTAACAATGGAAATGTTAATCTTGATTTTGTTAATACCGAATTTCAATTAGCTAATGTGTTTAGAAAACTATTAGATAAGAATAGATTTGAATTTATTAGAAATGAAATAGGAGTGTGTTTTCCTATATAGTATTTATTAAAATAATTTTTTTGTTCCTTGGTTAATTTGAATAAACTCAAAAAGAAGGAAAAGGAGCAATATCCTCTTAGCCATTAATATCTCATGCGTAAGGAACTCTTCCCTAAATATCACTTTTTCAAAATTAAAGATTTAAAATCTCCCTCTCATTCACTCTGAGCATTCTAAACCTTTTGAACACTCTCACTCTCTCTTAACCTTAAACACTTTCAATCTTCCTTTTACTCTCTCTCTTTTGAACCCTAATCGCTACTCACCACAATGGCACCAAGAAAATCCACGAGGATGACCGAAATGCAATCGAAGGGCAAGAAAAAGGACACAAACCCTATTGAGACTCAAGACGAGAAGTCTTCTCTGTTAAAACATTCTAGTCAAGAAAAATCACAAGAAACATAATACAACAATGAACAAGGATAACTCGAAGTTAATAGTAGTTTGAAAGAACCTGTTACAAAAAGAAGTACAGATGGTGAGCCAGACATTCAACCAAACACTTTGAAAAGGAAGAAGAAGTTACAATCTAGAAAACAATTTTCTTGGAAATTTGCTTCATTCAAAGAAAAGATTATAGATTGTATGTTTGTGGATGATAAATATTTGATCAAGAATAGATTTCACGTAGATGAAATGTTGGATATAATAGGTCGTAGAAAGTCGTGTAATCTAAGACACATAGTCTTTGGAGAAATAATTACTGAGTTTTATGAGAATTTAGATACTAGAAGAAAAGATAGGCTGAAATCGAATGTATGCGTTAAGATAACTAACAATGATATGATTTGAGTTTAGAACTAAAAGATGAAAATGATGATGAAGATGTTCTAAACATGAACTGATTAGAATTGTTTCAATATCACCATGATGGCTATGAAATTGAATCACAACAAGACATGCTTGTTATTCAATTTTCATTACTAGTTAGGATGCTGCATAAGATAATAAGCTCGTGTTTTTCCTAAGATAGAAGTAGAACATACATATCAGTAGATGAGGCAAAAATAATTTTAGGAATAACTAAAGAAAAAAGTGTGAATATTGTTGACAAGATTTTGAGAAATCTTTTTGAGAATAGGGAAAATAAACCTTATGGATACCTAATCATGTTTCTTTTAAAAGAGAAACAAATAAGGTTACCTAAAAAGGATTACACAAAATATTCGATCAAGAAAATAATAGAAGGAATTCTTTATCACACAAATATTCATGTTTGTAAGAAAGTATGGTTTTTTGGAGATTGTGATGTTTATATAGATCATAGGCATTCAAGAAGGGATATTCCCAAATGGATGTCTAATATAGAAAGAGGAGCAATCTCTAAAGAATAAAAGAAAGTTAATGAAGAAGAACTTCTAAAGAAGGGAAGAAAGAGAAAAGGCAAAGAAAAGGAGGTAGGGAAAGAAAAGAGGAACAAAGACAAGATGATAAGGGTAATATGGAGATCTAGGATAAGCCATTAGTAGAAATAGATTGTTTTGCAGATAGTTTTGTAAATTTATACCAAGATCCCCCTGCTTCTAGGAAGAATGATGCGGAAACTAGAACCAGTAACAAAGTGATAAATTTGAAAATTAGAATTTCTGATCTAGAAAACTTTGTGAAGAAAAGCTTCTTGGAGATGAAGTCCTTTATAGAGTCAGCCATTACTAAATGTAGTGAAGAAAAATTTGAAAAATAGATTCCATTGACTCCTACCAAAATTGGGGATGGTTCTTGAAGGCACCTGTTTAAGAAGATCAAGAAGATCTTAATGAAGAGGCTAAAGATACTATTCTAGTGCATGAACAAAATTTAGAGAGTCCACTTGCGTAGCAAGAGATTCATTAAAGTGGTGGGATAGATATTTTGGATTACACCAAGA